>JAPQWS010000044.1:2927500-5775887 GCA_028651295.1 Catharanthus roseus | reverse complement strand
GATGATTAGTACACGATCCTCAGCACAACTGGGAGTAAAAGCAAGAACTGTAAATGACTAATAAACAGTCTGTGGAAGAACATCATGAGCATCTAGAATGCTGATGCTTTTGAGAACTCTTCTGAATGTTCTTAAAATGTGAGGAATTAGTGTGTAATTTTAAATATCCACAAATGAAATTAACCCATATTAAATAATAAGAAAACATCCAGACCATGAGCAAGTGAATTTTTTCTTGTTTAATGATAAAATTTGATGAATTAAAAGGCGAACTGCATTAATTCAAATGTAAAATTGATCAAGAACACAAATAAAATATCTAATCGTTTATAAGCTTAGAGAATTTTTCCACCTAACTTTAAAAAAATTGAGATGAAATGAATCCAAAATAATCAAATGTGAAATTGTCCAGTAGAATGGAAATGTTGGAAAAAGATCTGAGGTCACTTAGCTTCTTAGAGAATATTTGACCTGAACTTGAAAACTGGATGATTGAAGAACAGGCAACTGAATGCAAAGATTGTGGCTGAAAATATAAAACACTGAAATGCTTGATACTTTTAGAACTTTTTTCCGATCTAACTAAAACTAGTGAATTATTAAACTTGATTAACCAATGTAGTAAACCAACCGTACAGCATAAAAAAAGATTCAACGTTATCAGTTTTTTAGAGAATTTTTTTCCTGACCTGAACTGTGAAAAACGATGGATATAACTAATCTGGTAATGATCCAGCCGTGAAACAATCGTGTATTAGAAAACACAAAAAGACCTTGACCGCTTGAGGTTTTCTTAGAACTTTTCCATAACACGAACTGGGAAAACTGATGATTGAAAATATGACTGCAATAAATGGAAAGAAAACTGAAATTCGTATTAAACGAAACATAAAAAATATTGAGAGCGCTTAGCGCTTTTGAGGTTTTTTCCAGACCAATCTTAAAAACTGATGACTAGTGGTTATTAATCGTGATTAATAAGGGTGTAATAAATGACCCAAGTGAAGGATAGAATGTGGAAAATTGTTTGTAAGAAATAAAACACAGAAAATATCGAGTCGCTTTATGTTTTTGAATTAGTTCAATATAACTTTCAAAACGATATTGTAATCAAGAATCCAAATGTAGTACCGTCCAATAAAATTGTAAACATTCAGCCGCTTAGATAAAGCTTTTTAGAATCTTTTCCTGATTCATAATTTTGTAAAATGATATAAAGAATCCAAAATAACTGAAGTGGAAAATCATCTAAAATAAATAGTAAAACATCCAGAACATTTTATAGCTTTTAGAATTTTTCCCATCTAAACTTTAAAAACGACATTGAAAAGAACCAATAATCCAAAAATGAAAACTCAAGAAAATACATAAAATATCAGAGCATGCTTTTAGGAATCTTTTCCAATCAAACTTAAAAATAACATTAAGACAATGACCAGATTAATAATAAAATTAATTGAAACAAAGGTATAAAAACATCTTGGTCACTTGATACTTTTTAGAGAATTTTTCCAACCCAAATTCAGTAAAATGTTGATGAATATTCAAAGAATCAGATTAATTAGAATGTGGAAAACAGGTCTGTATGAGGAACATAAAAACAATCAACTGCTTTATACAGTTTTAATAATTTTTTCCATAATAATTAAAAACTGACAGATTATAATTTTAATCGGGCACAACAGCAAAAACTAACTTGTATAAAACAAGAAAAATATTGAGTCGCCATGGCTTTTAGAGAATCTCTTTTCCAGATCAAATTGTAAAACGATGATTAGTACAATAATAATCAAAAGAATAATGGAATGTGAATATCTGTAATAAAGACAGAAAGATCTGGAGTTGCTTGAGTGCTGGAGAATTTTTCCTAATCTAAAATTGTAAAAAACGATGATGATATTATCCATTGAATCAAGTCGTGAAATTATCTGGGTAGATAAATAACATGAAAACATCAAAACTGCTGATAAAGTTATATTTTCCCACTAAAATTTTGTAAAAATGTGAGATGAAAATAATCCCATTAATCAAACATAGTGAATTTTCAGCAATAAACACCAAAGAAAAACATTCAAACCGTTATATTTTAGAATTTTTTTCCTAATCATAAATTAAAAATGAATATTAGTAATAATCCATTGATCCAAATTCCAAAACACTGCAAGGAAAATATAAAAAACATTAGGTTTTTTCTATAAAGCTTTTTTTAGAGAATCTTTTCTGACCTAAATCTTGTAAAACTGTGAGAATATAGTGTTTAATTTAAGAATCAAAGGAATTATCCGCATTAAAAAGAAATTAAAAATTGATTCGAACGCTGAAAACAGCTTTAGAACTTTTCCTGGATACAATTTTGGAAAACTAATGATTGAAAAGAATCTGCATTATCGGAAAGTAAAACTAGGTTAAAAAATAAAACAACAAATAAAAAAATATTTAAGATACTATAGCGCTTTAAGAATCTTTCAGACCACTTAAAAACGATGATTAGCAAAGACCCGCCAAGAATATGCTGGAGTAAAAATCTGAACTTGTAAGAATGGTTTTGAAACATCCGTAAAATAAAGAAGGCGAAAACATCAGACGCTTGAGCAGTTTTTAACTCTTTCCCCCACCAGGTAACGTAGATATTGAATAATCCAGATTAACCAACAAGAAAGCCAACTGCAGATAAACAGCAAAAGACCAGAACTGCTTATGTTTTTTGTAGAATTTTTCCTGTGATCTAATCTAAAAGAGATGCTTAAAGATAATCTGCATTAATTCAAATGAAATAACCAAAGATAAAATAAAAATATTTAATCTTCTTGAGTATTTTTATAATTTTTTTCCCAAATTTCAAAACGATGATTATTGTTAATTAATCAAGTTTTGTTGAATGAAATTATCTTGAAGAAACAACAAAGAAAACATCAGATCGCTTTAGTGTTTTTTAGAGAATTTTTTCTCCAATTCAAATTCTGAAAAACTAACACAGAATCTAAGAATAATTATCGTGAAAAATAGTCCAAATAAAC
Source organism: Catharanthus roseus (assembly GCA_028651295.1). Lineage (NCBI taxonomy): Eukaryota > Viridiplantae > Streptophyta > Magnoliopsida > Gentianales > Apocynaceae > Catharanthus > Catharanthus roseus. Next base: position 5,772,870 of record JAPQWS010000044.1, on the reverse strand, counting down.
AATAAGAAAAACAGATTCACACTATTTTTTCATAGCTTTTTAGAGGAATTTTTCCTAACTAAATTTTTTGTGTAAGAAGATTAGAAGAATCTGCAATACTGAAAGAAAAACCAGGTTGTATCAAAACTAGTTAAAAACATTGAGAGTCGCTTTTAAAAATAATTTTTTTCCAATGAAATTTAAAAATGATATTGAAAATAGAATCAAGATATGGTAAAAAGACACATCAATATTAACGTGGAATAGTCAGAAGAAAACAGAAAAACATCAGTTATTTATGTTTTTGAATTTTTCCATATAATTTTCTTAAAACGGTGGATAGATTAGCAATGAACCAAGACCAAAATAGAATCATCAAAAAGAAATAAAAAGACTTATCAAAAAGATGTTTTAGAGAATTTTTTCTTGTGATCAAATCTTTGTAAAAACGATTATTAGTAATAAGAACCCAAGATTCCAATGAAAATTGTCGTATTAAAAATACAAAGATTCCGAGTCTTATAGTTTTGAGAAATTTTTTTCACACCCAATTTGAAACGATATTTGAGGTAGACCAAGAATCGAATAGAAAAGAACGAGCAAAAAGAAAAAGTATCGAGTTTCATTGCAGGTTTTGAATTTCACCGGATCAATTTAAAATGAAGATTAAAAATAATCCTAAGATTAATTCAATGGAAAAATTGTCCTGGTAGATAAAACACAAAAAACATCCGTGACTGCCATGTTTTTGAAGAACTCTTTCTCCAACGAATTTGTAAGTTCAACAGATAATAATAATCAAGAAGAACTGAGTCGAAGAGTTCCAATAAATACAAAACATTCATAACGTTGCAGCTTAGAACTTTTTCCTGGGTCCAATCTTCAAAAACGCAACAGCAGACTAACTTCAATAACTGACAAAAATCAGTCTGAGAAGAAAAAGGTGATAAAAACATCTAAGAGCTCCGTTGATGCTTTTTGAAGAGAATTTTTTCCGACCAATTAAAAGAGAATGGTAAAATAAAATACTTGATGCAAAAACGATTCTGTAAGGAAAACAATAATAAAAACATCTTAGAATGTTTATGCTTAATCTTTTTCCATCCAAATTTGCAGAAAAACTGAAGACTGAAGGTACACCAATCCAGACCTGAACGGAATCAACCTGCATTAAATAACAGAAAACATCCAACTGCTTTCGACGCTTTTGGAGAATTTTTTTCCCAGACCCAAACTTGGTAAAATCAGACAATTAGTGCACCAAGACCAATGTGAAATTGTTTCTGTGCATTGCAAGACTAAAAGTCTTAACTGGTTAACTGCTTGAGAGACTTTTTTCCACATAATCTTGGAAACGAGATTAATACTATACAAGACCTGCATTACCTAGAACGCAAAACAGCCTGCAAAATAAAGTAATAAAAAATATCAAATGCTTAATGTGCTTTTAGAGAATTTTTCTTCCGATCTAATTTAAAAAAATGTGTGGAGATTAGTATATTGAACCATTAATCCAATGAAAAATTATCCTAGTAATAAAAATAGCAAAAGACCATAACGCTGATAGTTTTTAAAAAGTCAAGATCAATTAAAAAATGATGATTAGTAATAACAATCGCATTAACTAGTTTTAATTTCACCTAAGATAAAATAACAGAAATAACATCTCAATGCTGAACGCTTTTAGACTTTTTTCTCTGGATAGAATTTCTGAAACGCATGATTAGCATCAATTCGCTTGTCGAGCAAAAATGCATCCTTCATGAAGGCGTTGGTAAAATATCTAATCGCTGAATAGCTTTTTAGAATTTTCTCCTGACAACTTAAAAATGAAGGATAGTAATGAATTGGGTACACTTCCGAATGTAAAAAGACCTTGTATGCGAAACAAATATAACAAACATTCTGTTTATATTTTTAACTTTTCTGACTCAAATTACAAAATGATATTTAGCAATGTGAACTGTAAGAATTCCAAGGGGAAAATGTCCTATATAAAATACCATAAAACAGACAGCAATCTGCCAATGGGCTTTTAGAGACTTTTTCCAACTGAATTTTGGAAAAAACTGACAGATTTGTATAATCCTGGATAATTCAAAATGGAATAATCAAAATAAAAATATAAAAAAAACATCCAAGAGCCAAGCTTTTACGCTAGAATTTCCCGACCCAATTTGTAAAATGACATTGAAATGATCTTGGCATTGCATGGGGAGTAAAACCATTCATGGAATAAGTATTCAGGTCGCTGTAGCTTTAGAGAATTTTTTCCTGAAGGAATTTTAAACGACGATTTGCAAAATGGGACTGGTAATAACTGGTAAAAAGTACATCAGAATCGGGCCACGAATTTGTAATCACCCTGTGGTAATAAATATAAGAACACACAGAGTCGCTATGTGCTTTAGAGAATTTTTCTTACACCTAAATTTTAAAAATAAGACAGATTATAATTAACTGATAACTAAAACAGAAAAATTAACCAATAAAAACACAAAAACATCTTAATTGCTTTTATGCTGTAGACCTTCGACCAAATTTGAAAACATAATAATCAAAATAATCAAATGAATAACTCGCTCAGAATAAATAACAAAAATATTCATTGCTCGTTGGTGTTTTTGGGAGATTCTGACCAATTAAAAATCACATGAAAGAACCAAAGATTTAATCGGGCAGAAACTTGTCTCTGTAATAAATAATATAAAAAGACTAACGCTGAATTGAGTTTTTTGATAATCTTTTCCTCCTGACTCAAATCTTAAAAATGACATTAGCATTAACCCATTAAACTCAAATGAAAATTTGCAATAAAATGTCACAAAAACATCTAAAACTCATAACTAGATAATTTTTTCTGAACTAAATTTGAAAAATGAAATGATGAAAGAACCAAAATAATCAAATTAAAACTAACCTGTATAAAGTACAAAAATATTAGAAACTTTATGAAGCTTTTAGAACTTTTTCTAACTAAACTTTAAAAACTGTGTGATTGTAAGTACATCTAAGACCAAAACAATTTGATCCGGACAAACACATCAGTGTATTCTAATCGCTTTAAGTTTTGAGACTTTTTTCCTGAGATAATAAAACGATGATAAACACTGGGCAGATTGATACAGCAAACAGGTTAGTATTGAAACAAATAAAAAGATCAGAGCGCTTGGAAGTTTGAATTTTTTCCAGATCATAAACTTGTGAAATGAGCAGATTGTATGATAATCCTAGATTAATGGCAAAAGCACGAACTGTGACACTACAAACAAAATTACATAGTAAAAGAAAACACTGTCGCTTTTATGCGCTTAGGAGATTTTTCCTATCTAGTCAAAATAGATGATGAGTAAATTAATCCATAATCAAAACAAGAAAAATGCATCTGTAAGAAATTATAAAAAATAATTGGAATCGTTGACAGCTTTTTAGAATTTTTTTCCCAGACCTAATTCTAAAAATGTGCATGTACAATAATTTAAAGAATCAATGTGAATTTCGTCTCAGTAGACAAAGGTGAAAAACATCTGACTCTATGTTTTTAAAGAGAATTTTTCCTACAATCAAAACGGATACTACGAATTGTTCAAGCTTGACTAATTGTGAAATTTATCTTGGACAAACACCAGAAAAGACTAGAACTGCTTAATGTTTTTTAGAATTTTTCCTGACTAAACTTAAATGAGATGATATATAATGACTGTGCATTAACTGAAATCTGAAATTAGTCTGTAATGTAATTACATAAAAAATGACTGTTAACTCATTGATGCTTTTGAATTTTCTGAACAAATTCTTGAAAACATGATTGAATAAAAATGATTCAAATAATGAGAAAAAACAGTTTAGCATTTAAACAACAAAAATGATAGAAACAAGCTTAGCAGTTTGTAGAGAACTTTTTCCTGACCTAAATTTTGTAAAAATGATATTTGAAAATAACTAAGATTAGTCAGTAAAAGTGCACACTAATCTAAATTAATGGAATGTGAAAATTAGTCTTGTGCATTAAATAACATGGAGTATCTTAACATTTTATGTTTTTTGGGAGAATTTTTCCCATACAACTCCTAAAACGATATATGAACTCAAGAATCCAACAAAATTGAACAAATGAAAGAACAAAGATTTAATCATTAATGTTTTTGAGAATTTTCTAAATTAAATTTGAAAAACTGATATTAGTGATAACTGAACCAAGACCAAAAGAAAATGTCCAAAGAAACACTGCAAACATCTGTATCTTAAAGAGTTTTTAGAGAACTTTTCCCACCTGGGAATTTTAAAAACCATGATTGAATAATGTGCAATAACTAATGTAAAACTAGTCTCAAAAGAAAACAAGAAAAATATCCATCTGCTTTAATAGAATTTTTAGAGAATTTTTACATCTGAATTTAAAATGATGATTGAATAACTGTAATGAATTAATGAAAATGTCCAGATGAAATACAAAACATCTAACTGACAAATAACAGAACTTTCCACCAACTCTGTAAAAACCAGATATTGAGTAATTAACTGCAATGTCTGAATGAAACATCTGTACTAAAAACAAACAGCAAAAAAGATCAGACCATTATGTTTTGGAATTTTTTTTCTGGTCTAAACTAAAACGATACGAAAATTAATCATCAACTGAACAAATATCCAGGACAAAGTAGAAAATATTATAAATGCTTATAAAGAGAGTAATTTTTCTTCCAGAATAAATTTAAAAAACGGATGATTAAATAATCAAAATAACTGATGCTAAATTAGGTTCAAAGATTAGCAAGATGAAAAAGATTGAAATGCTGATAGCTAGAGACTCTTTCCATCTAATTTTAAAACTGAAGATCAAAGATCAATCCATTAATTGAATGTGAGAATCCAATCCAGAATAGTAATAAACAGAAAAATATCCAATTGTTTTATGCTTTTATATACTTTTTTTCCTTCCAATTGAATTGAAAAATGTGAGACAAAAAATAACCCAAGATATTCAATGGAAATTTTGTCTGTAAGAAATGGAATAATAAAACTTCAACACAGTTGAACCCGCTTTTAGAGAATTCTTTCCGATGTAACTTGGCAAACCAGATGATTGAGTGAACACCTAAATAATCTTGAATTAATGTAATAAACAGTGTTACTTATCGCTTTGATCTGGGGTTTTTAGAGAATTTTTTCCCAGAATGAAATTTTGTAAAAACGCATGATTTGCAAAACGAATCCGTAATGCATTAATCAATTAGAAAATCTTTGTCCAAATAAATAATGCTACAAAAATAATATTCATAATCGTTGATAAAGTTTTAGAAAAATTTTTCCAACTCAAATTTGTAAAAACTATGATTGAAATAATCGCATTAATCAAAGTCGTGAAATTGATCAAAGCAAAATACTGGTGGTAAAACATCTGACCAAGCTTGAATGTTTTTTGTCTTTTCCGCATGACAACCTCCCCAGAAACAGAGATTTGAATGTTAACTGTAAGTATCTGATCAGAAATGAAAATGATCCTAAGAATAAAATGAAAATGCAAAAGACTTGAATCAAAGCCATTAGCTTTTTATAACTCTTCCTAGAGGAATTTTAAAAACTGACAGATTAGTACATGAATAAAAGAATGAAATGCAAAATAACTAGCAAACTGTTTATAACAAGATCGAGTCGCTTGAGATTTTCAGAGGTTTTTTCCTGTTCAACTTGAAAACGAGACTTGAAGAACTGCAATATCCAACAGAAAAATTATCCTGAGTAAAATGCCAGCAAAACATACAATCTATTGATGTTTTTAGAAAATTTTTCCTGATTCAAATTTGAAACGACATTAGCAACAACCGGCATTGACCTGCGGAAATGGTCTCAGACCAATACAGCAAAAGACGCGAGCCGCTGATAAGTTTTTTGTGAATTTTTTTCTATCAGATTTGGTAAAACGCAGATTAAATGTTAATTGTGATTGAATGAAGCAAAAATATATTTGTGATGAAAACAGAAAAGATCGGTCGCTGGTGCTTGAGAATTTTTTTCCAACATCTAAATTAAAAACGATGATTAGCAATAATCCAAGACTGAACTAAATGGAAAACACCAATAAAATACTACAAAAATAGATGAGACTGTCAGTGTATTTAGAGAATTTTTCCTGACCTAAATTTGAAAATGCAGAGACTAAATAATCAGTGATTGACCAATGAACAACTGCTTATTAAACACTCATAAAAAAAGACCAGAATGCTGGACAGCTAGAGAATTTTTCCATAACTGGAAAATCAGAGATTGTTGAATCGTGGGGTTTAATGAATGGAATTGTCTCACAGCATGAAAGATCAATCATTGACAGCTGAAGAATCTTCCCAACTCCAACTTTTAAAAACGAGATTTAGTGAAGCATGACCAAAAATAGTTCAATGGAAACAGTCTCAAATAAATACAAAACATCACAACGCTTGAGCGCTTTTACACTTCTGAATCAATCTTTAAAAACGATGATTAGTGGTCAATTCAAATAACTGAATGCAAAATTAACTTGAAAATAAACAAGAAGAAAACACTGTAATGCTTGATGCTTTTGAAGAATTTTTTTTCCATCAACTTAAAAACTGATGATTGAAAATAATCATAATGACTGATGCAAAAATTAGTCTGTGTAATAAAACAAAACATGAAAAAGCACTTAGAGCTGCCATGCTTTTGAGTTTTTTCCTGATCTAATTAAATCCCATTTACTTGTATTAATTAACCAATAATTGAACAGAGAATTTATTCGGTAATAAAAATTATCATAAACATCTAACTTGTTTTGATAGTTTTTTTTATAAATTTTTTTTTCTGCCTAACTCTTAAAAAAAAAAAAAAAAGATTAAAATAATCTTGTGATTAACTTAAATGGGAATTGTCCAGTGAGTGAAATAATAAAAACTTAACTGCTTAACTGCTTTTAGAGAATTTTTCCCAGATATAAATTTATAAACTCATATTTAGTAAACATCTTAACACTTGAACAAAGATTTTAAAATAAAGGTATAAAAATACATCAAAGCTGTAAGATCAGCTTTTCAGAGATCTTTTTTTTCCATCAAATTTGAAAATGGACAGATTGAAATACCTAATCCAAAATAATCAATAAAACGGTAGATAAAATACCGCAGTGATTCAGACCGCTGGAGGTGTTTTTTGAAAATTCTTTTCCAGAATCTAACTTTTTAAAAGTTTTGACATTGAAAAGACTGTGCAATAATCTAATGAAACTGATCCTGCAGGATGAAAACAACACAAAAGACCCAATTGCTTGAATGTTTTTTTAACTTTTTTCCAGAAGAAGAATCTCCCAGAAAAAGTTCAATATTAAGACACTAACGCTTAACTGAATGGAAATATCCAAATAATAAGTACTGTAAAAACATCAGAACTGGCTTGAATGTTTTTCTGAGAATTTTTCCAGAACTCTTGAAAAACTGAGATATTTATAGAATAGAATTAATTAATTGGACAAAATAATCCAAAGAAATAATATAATAAAAACATCTGAGCCCTATATTTTTTCAGAGAACTCTTTTCCTGACCTAAACTTAAAAACTGATGATTGAAGAACTCAAAATAGAATTCAATGGAATATCGAGATTAAATGATAAAATAGTAAATACTATGAATAGCTTAGATAATTTTTTCCTGACTCAGTTTTGAAAACTATGATTTGGTAAGATCCAAGAATCAAATGTGAAGAATATCTTCATTGAAATAGTAAAATATCCGTCTGATAGCTTTAGAGAATTTTTTCCTGACTAAATTTAAAACTGCAGACAGTATTGACTGTGGACACCTGAAAGTAAAACTGAACTGCATTGAAGCTAAATGTAAAAAGATCAGAGTCGCTTGAGGTGTTTTCTTTTTAGAAATTTTTCCTTGACTGAATTTAAAAAAAATGACTAAAAAAGACCTAAAAACAACTTATGCAAGAATAATCTCAAAAAGAATGGTTAAATGAATTTTAAAGAAACACAAAAAGAGCACAAGAGCTGCCTTATGCAGCTTTAGAGAACTTTTTTCCACTAATCAGAAATGATGATGAAAGAACTTGATTAACGTTGAACAGAAATTATCCAAGTGAAACAGAAATATCAGACGAAGAGCAATGGAGACTTCCAGACTAATTGGAAAATGATGATGAAAAAGAACCAAGACCATGAATGACTGTTGTAATAAATAACAAAGAAAATATCAGCCACAGCTTAGGCTTGAATTTTTCCAACTAATTAAAATGATGATAGAGTATAATAATCAAGATCTAAAATGAAAACAACTAATAACAACAAACATTCAAAATCACATAGTGAGAATTTTTCTCCAATCAATTAAAAACAGACATTAAGAAATAATCTCAAGAACTAAAATAAAAATTTCAATAAATATCAGAAACATCCAAACTTTGAGATTCAGAGAATCTTTTCTGATCTAATTTTAAAAACGTGATGATTGAAAATATCAACCATTGACCAACTGAAAATATCCTGTAAGGTAATATAAAGATAGAGACGCTTTGCAAAGCTTTTGAATTTTTCGACCAAATAAAAATGATGATGAAAGACTGTATTAATCAAATGTATATCAACGTATTATAAGCAAAAAAACATCCTTGAACTTTGTATAGCTTTTAGGACTTTTTTCCCAGAGAATTTCAGAAAAAAGATGGATTAGTAAGAATGTAACACTGGTAAAACAATAAAATAAACAAATATAAAAGACTAAGATTGCCTTAGTGCTTAGAATCTTTTTCGTAACTAAACTTGAAAATTGATGATTATATGTTGAATCCAATATTTGGTAAAAAATCAATCTCAAAGAATGAATGGAAAACTAAATGGTGAAGAAAGACAGAAAAAGATCTGAGTCAAGCTGAGCAGCTTTTTAGAGATCCTTTTCCTGGATTCCACTTCAAAACTGATATTGAAGAACCAAATAACTAAATGTGAAAGAACGTATTAAAATACCCAAAAAGAGATTTGAACTGTTATGTTTTTTAGAATGCCCTGAATCAACTCGAAAACTAATGCTTAAGAAGACTCGTGATGATCCAATGAATTGATCCAAGCAGATAAAAATACAAAGGAAGATTTGAATCAAGTTAATGTTTTTTATAAATTTTTTCCTGGAGCAAATTTCAAAACGCATGATTATTACATGATCCCAGTTTCAATTGAATCGTGAAAAATTTGTCTTTTTGGAGGTAAACACTACAAAAAGATCTGACCGCTTTTGAAATGAAGCTAGAGAATCTTTCCACTAAACTGTAAAACAAGACATTTAAATAACTAGTATTAATTGAATGAAAATTGAATGTAGGATAAAATGACCATAAAAGATCATAATTTCATATGCTTTTATAATTTTCCAACTGAATCTAAAACACATGACAGAATTTAGCTGAATGGAAAGAAAATTAGTTTAAAAATAAACAGAGAAAAATATTGATTTATAAGCTTTTTAGAGGAATTTCCAGACCCAAATTCTAAAACTAGATGATAGTACAATAATCTCAAATAATTGGGCAAAAAGAATCAAAAGAATGGTCAGAATATCTTGTGAATAGCAATAGTGAAAACATCAGTTGTTTATGCTAGAATTTTTTTCTTAGAGAATTGAAAAACAGAATACTTGAAGAACGTAAGAATCATGAAAATTAACCAAAAATAAAATATGGTAAAAAAGACTGAATTTATAAGCTTTTTGAATTTTTCAATACCTTAAAACGATGAATATATAATCCATGAACGAAATTATTTGTATAAATAATACAAAACATCTTGATTCTTGGTAGAAGTAGAGAATTTTTTTCCCATCTAAATCTGTAAAATGATATTAGTACATGACTAAAATATCTGATCAAATAATAATGTACAAAAGAATATATAAAAGATCTGATTCATTAGATAACTTTTGACTTTTTATTATCTGAATCTGTAAAATGAGATTAGGTAATGAATCCAAGATTGATCCAAATATAAATTGTCCCAAGAAGACATATAGATCTGAATCGTTATGCTTGAATTCTTTCCTCCAATTAAATTCCAAAACGAGATTGAAAATAATCGTAATAATCTAGACGCTAACATCTGGGAATAAACAAAAAGATCGCAATTGCTTATGTTTTTGAGAATCTTTTCCGAAATTCAAATGCAAAAATGCGACATTTGAAAAGAATCGCAATAATCAACGCAAAACTAATTGGGGTATTGAAACAAACATAAAAACATTCATAGTTTGTTGACAGTTTTTAGAATTTCCAACAACTTCAGTAAAAATAATGACAAAGAATCCTGGTATAATGAAATTGAGTTGGGTAATTAGTTTTGTATTGAAACAACAGAAAGACATTCAGTTGCCAGTGGGCTTAGAATTTTTTTCTGATCAAATTTTGAAACCATGATTGCAATAATCCATGAATTGAATGGAATTGTCCAGGCTAAATATCGCAAAAGATCAATTGCTTATAGCTTTTGAGAATCTTTTTTTCAATTTAAACCCAAAAATGACAATAGTAATAACTGGTAATGATCCAGAATTAAATTAATCTCAGTGAATAAACATACCAAAAACTTCAGAACTGCTTAACCGCTTGAATTTTTCTCCTGACATGATAATTTTTATAAACAATGAGCTAGATAATGAATTTGGGTGGCTGACTGAATGTAAAAGAAATGTAATAAAATGAATATAGTAACACTTGTTTTTGATCAGCTTGAATTTTTCCTGATCAACTTGAATACAAAGAAAAACCATGATTGAAATGAACCGTAATGATCCAATGAAAATTTACTCAAAAATAAAATACAAAACATCAATTATAAAAGGAAAATGCTCAACTAAATCTTTGTAAAATGGAAGATGAAGAAAGACAGAATCTAACACCAAAACAAATTTAGTCCAAGAAAATAGGAAAACATCTGACTGCTATGTTTTTTTAGAGAATTTTTTTCCTGAGATAATTTCGAAAACTGATATTATACGAATCTGTAGCTTTAATTGTTGTAAAATTTAATCCTTAGAAACAGTATATAAAATAGATTCAGAACTGCTTTGGAAATGCTGGAGAATTTTCTCCATGAACTTAGTGCCTGACACATTTGAAATAACTGAATAACGATAAAAGACCTGGAAAGTGAAAGAAGAACGCTTGAGTCGCTTGATACATCTTTTGAGAGGACCTTCCTGAACAGAACTTGTAAAAACTAATGAATAATAAAGAACTGCATTTGATCCAAATGGGAAAATATCCGATATAGCACAGAAAATGATATAACGTTTATAAGTTTTTTTAGAAAATGCCCACTAAATTTCCTGAAATGAAGACTGAGTAACCAGATTGAATCAAAGTGGAAAATTCCGTGAATAGCATGTAAAAAACATCTTAAATGTTAAAGCTTTTAGAGAATCTTTTCTGACCGTGCATTTTGTAAAAAACGTTATGATTAGTACATGAATTCGGGCATTAATTGGAATGCAAAAATTAGTCTTGTGCATTAAAAACAACATAAAAAACATTCGTAGTCGCTTTTGAGCAGCTTTTTAGAGAATTTTTTTTCCCCGATCTAAATTTTTTAAAAAACGTGATGATTAGTACACACTAATCCGGCACTAATTCAAATGTGAAAAATTGTCCAGTGTATTAAAATACCATAAAAACATTAAGAATCGTTTCCGAAAGCAGCTTTTTTAGAGAATTTTTTTTCCTGACTCTAAATTCTGTAGAAAAACGTGATAATTAGTACACTAATTCGGCATTAATTCAAATGTGAAATTTGTCTGCTTTTATTAAAATATCATAAAAAACATTCGTAATCGCTTTGAACAGCTTTTTAGAGAATTTTTTTCCCTGACATAAATTTCGTGAAAAAACGTGATGATTAGTACACATAATTCGGGCTTTAATTGGAATGTGAAAATTTGTCTTTTGTATTAAAATACCATGAAAGACATTCGTAATCGCTTTTGAACAGCTTTTTGGAGAATTTTTCTCCTGACCTAAATTTTGTAAAAAACGTGATGATTAGTACACACTAATTCTGGGCATTAATTGGAATGTGAAAATTAGTCTTGTGTATTAAAAATACCATAAAAAACATTCGTAATCGCTTTTGAGCAGCTTTTTTAGAGAATTTTTTTCCGTAACTAAATTTTGTAAAAAACGTGATGAATTAGTACACGAATTAGGGCATTAATGGGAAAGTAAAAACTAGTCTCTGATGCATTAAAACAACATAAAAACTATTCAGAGTCGCTTTAGCAATTATTAGAGAATTTTTTTCCAAACCTAAATTTTGTAAAAACGTGATGATTAGTACACAAATTCTGACATTAATGGGAAAGTAAAAGTACACTAATTCTAGGGCATTAATGGGAATGTGAAAATTAGTCTTGTGCATTAAAATACTATGAAAAAACATTAAGAGTCATTTTGAGCAGCTTTTTAGAGAATTTTTTTCCTGATCTAAATTTTGTAAAAAACGTGATGATTAGTACACTAATCCTGGGCATTAATTCAAATGTGAAAAATTGTCCTGTGTATTAAAATACCATAAAAAACATTCATAATCGCTTTTGAGCAGCTTTTTAGAGAATTTTTTTTCCCTGACCTAAATTTTGAAAAAAACGTGATGATTTGTATACGAATCCGCATTAATTCAAATGTGAATAATCTGTCTGTGTATTAAAATACCATAAAAAACATTCAAAGAAATCGCTTTTGAGCAGTTTTTAGAGAATTTTTTTCCCTGACCTAAATTTTTGTAAAAAAACGTGATGATTAGTACATACTAATTCTGGGCATTAATGGGAAAGTAAAAACTAGTCCCGGTGCATTTAAACAACAAAAAAATATTCGTAGTCGCTTTTAGCAGCTTTTTAGAGAATTTTTTTCCTGACCTAAATTTTGTAAAAACGTAATGATTAGTACACCTAATTCGAGCATTAACGGGAAAGTAAAAGTACACTAATCCGGGCATTAATGTGAATGTGAAAATTTGTCTTGTGCATTAAAAATACTATGAAAAACATTAAGAGTCGCTTTTGAGCAGCTTTTTTAGAGAATTTTTTTCCCTGACCTAAATTTTGTAAAAAACGTGATGATTAGTACACTAATCCCTAGCATTAATTCAAATGTGAAAAATTGTCCCGTGTATTAAAATACCATAAAAAAACATTCGTAATCGCTTTTGAGCAGCTTTTTTAGAGAATTTTTTTCCTGACCTAAATTTTGAAAAAAACGTGATGATTAGTATCACGTAATCCTGCATTAATTCAAATGTGAATAATCATGTCTGTGTATTAAAATACCATAAAAAATATTCATTGTCGCTTTTGAGCAGCTTTTTTTAGAGAATTTTTTTCCCTGACCTAAATTTTGTAAAAAACGTGATGATGAGTACACGTAATCCGGGCATTAATTCAAATGTGAAAAATTGTGTGGTGTATTAAAATACCATAAAAAACATTCAAAATCGCTTTGAGCAGCTTTTTTTTGAGAATTTTTCTCCTGACCTAAATTTTGTAAAAAACGTGATGATTAGTACACTAATCCGGCATTAATTCAAATGTGAAAAATTTTCCGTGTATTAAAAATACCATAAAAAACATTCAAAATCGCTTTGAGCAATTTCAGAGAGAATTTTTTTCCCGACCTAAATTTTTGTAAAAAACGTGATGATTAGTACACGAATCCGGGCATTAATTCAAATTTAAAAAATTGTCCCGGTGTATTAAAAATACCATAAAAAACATTAAGAGTCGCTTTTGAGCAGCTTTTTTAGAGAATTTTTTTTCGACCTAAATTTTGTAAAAACGTGATGATTAGTACACTAATTCGGGTATTAATTCAAATGTGAAATTTGTCCGGTGTATTAAAATACACTAAAAATATTCAGAAATCGTTTTGAATAGCTTTTGTAGAGAATTTTTTTTCCCTGACATAAATTTCGTAAAAAACGTGATGATTAGTACACTAATTCGAGCATTAATGGGAAAGTAAAAACTAGGTCGTGCATTAAAACAACATAAAAAATATTCAAATGAGTTGTCTTTAGCAGCTTTTTTTAGAGAATTTTTTTCCGTACCTAAATTTTGTAAAAAACGTGATGATTAGTACACTAATCTGCATTAATGGGAAAGTAAAAGTACTTAATCTCGGGCATTAATGGGAATGTGAAAATTAGTCTTGTGCATTAAAATAATATGAAAAACATTCGTAGTCGCTTTTGAGCAGCTTTTTTAGAGAATTTTTTTCCCTGACCTACATTTTGTAAAAAACGTGATGATTAGTACACCTAATCCTGGGCATTAATTCAAATGTGAAAAGTTGTCCCGGTGTATTAAAATACCATAAAAAACATTCGAAATCGCTTTTGAGCAGCTTTTTTAGAGAATTTTTTTCCCTGACCTAAATTCGTGAAAAAACGTGATGCTTAGTACACGAATTCGGCATTAATTCAAATGTGAAATTTGTCCAGCGTATTAAAATACCATAAAAAAATATCTTAATCGTTTTGAACAGCTTTTTTAGAGAATTTTTTTTCCCTGACATAAATTTCCTAAAAAAACGTGATGATTATTACACGAATTCTAGCTTTAATTGGAATGTGAAAATTTGTCTTTTGTATTAAAAATACCATGAAAAACATTCGTAATCGCTTTGAACAGCTTATTTAGAGAATTTTTCTCCTGACTCTAAATTTTGTAAAAAACGTGATGATTAGTACACTAATTCTGGCATTAATTGGAATGTGAAAATTAGTCTTGTGTATTAAAAATACCATAAAAAACATTCACAATCGTTTTGAGCAGCTTTTTTTAGAGAATTTTTCCTGAACTAAATTTTGTAAAAAACATGATGATTAGTATACTAATCTGGCATTAATGGGAAAGAAAAACTAGTTTGGTGCATTAAAACGACATAAAAAAATATTGAGAGTCGCTTTTAGCAGCTTTTTTAGAGAATTTTTTCCTGACCTAAATTTTGTAAAAAACGTGATGATTAGTACACTAATCTCTAGCATTAATGGGAAAGTAAAAGTACACTAATTCTGGGCATTAATGGGAATGTGAAAATTAGTCTTGTGCATTAAAATACTATGAAAAACATTCGTAGTTGTTTTGAGCAGCTTTTTTAGAGAATTTTTTTCCCTGACATAAATTTTGTAAAAAACGTGATGATTAGTACACGTAATCCGGCATTAATTCAAATGTGAAAAATTGTCCCGTGTACTAAAAATACCATAAAAAAACATTCGTAATCGCTTTTGAGCAGCTTTTTTAGAGAATTTTTTTCGTACTAAATTTTTGTAAAAAAACGTGATGATTAGTATACCAATCCTGCATTAATTCAAATGTGAAAAATTGTCCGGTGTATTAAAATACCATACAAAACATTCAGTAGTCTTTTTGAGTAGTTTTTTAGAGAATTTTTTTCCCGACCTAAATTTTTGTAAAAAACGTGATGATTAGTACACTTAATTCGCATTAATTGGAATGCAAAAATTAGTCTTGTGCATTAAAACAACATAAAAAAACATTCAGATTCGCTTTTGAGCAATTTTTTTGAGAATTTTTTTACTGATCTAAATTTTGTAAAAAACGTGATGATTAGTACACGTAATCCTGGGCATTAATTCAAATGTGAAAAATTGTCCCGTGTATTAAAATACCATAAAAAACATTCGTAATCGTTTTGAACAGCTTTTTTGGAGAATTTTTCTCCCTGACCTAAATTTTGTAAAAAAACGTGATGATTAGTACACGAATTCGGGCATTAATTGGAATGTGAAAATTAGTCTTGTGTATTAAAATACCATAAAAAAACATTCACAATCGTTTTGAGCAGCTTTTTTTAGAGAATTTTTTCCCGGAACTAAATTTTGTAAAAAACGTGATGATTAGTACACGAATTCTGGGCATTAATTGGAATGCAAAAATTAGTCTTGTGCATTAAAACAACATAAAAAAACATTCATAGTCGCTTTTGAGCAGTTTTTTAGAGAATTTTTTTCCGGACCTAAATTTTGTAAAAAACGTGATGATTAGTACACGAATTCGGGCATTAATTGGGATGCAAAAATTAGTCTTGTGCATTAAAACAACATGAAAAAACATTCATAGTCGCTTTTGAGCAGCTTTTTTAGAGAATTTTTTTTCCCGATCTAAATTTTGTAAAAACCCGATGACTAGTACACGAATCCGGCATTAATTTGAATGTGAGAAATTGTCCCTGGGGTATTAAAATACCATAAAAAACATTCGTAATTGTTTTGAGCAGCTTTTTTGAGAATTTTTTTTCTCGCACCTAAATTTTGTAAAAAACGTGATGATTAGTACACGAATTCGGGTATTAATTCAAATGTGAAATTTGTCTTGTGTATTAAAATACACTAAAAACTTTCGTAATCGCTTTGAACTGCTTTTTTAGAGAATTTTTTTCCTGACATAAATTTCGTGATAAAACGTGATGATTAGTACACACGAATTCTGGGCATTAATTGAATGCAAAAATAGCCTTGTGCATTAAAACAACATAAAAAACATTCAGAGTCGCTTTTGATCAGCTTTTTTAGAGAATTTTTTTCCCTGATCTAAATTTTGTAAAAAACGTGATGATTAGTACACGTAATCCGGCATTAATTCAAATGGGAAAAATTGTCCGGGTGTATTAAAATACCATAAAAAACATTCATAATCGCTTTGAGCAGTGTTTTAGAAAATTTTTTTCCGCACCTAAATTTTGTAAAAAACGTGATGATTAGTACACGAATTCGTGCATTAATTCAAATGTGAAATTTGTCCGGGTGTATTAAAATACCATAAAAAAACATTCGAATCGCTTTTGAACAGCTTTTTTAGAGAATTTTTTTCCCGTACATAAATTTCGTGAAAAAACGTGATGATTAGTACACGAATTCTGGGCTTTAATTGGAATGTTAAAATTTGTCCTTTGTATTAATATACCATAAAAAACATTCGTAATCGTTTTTGAACAGCTTTTTTTGGAGAATTTTTTCTCCTGACATAAATTTCGTAAAAAACGTGATGATTAGTACACGAATTTGGGCATTAATTGGAATGCAAAAAATAATCTTGTGCGTTAAAACAACATAACAAACATTCTGAGTCGCTTTTGAGCATTTTTTTAGAGAATTTTTTTCCCGACCTAAATTTTGTAAAAACGTGATGATTAGTACACGAATCCGGCATTAATTCAAATGTGAAAAATTGTCCGGAGTATTAAAATACCATAAAAACATGCATAATCGTTTTGAGCAGCTTTTTTTAGAAAATTTTTTTTCCTGACCTAAATTTCGTAAAAAACGTGATGATTAGTACACGAATCCGGGCATTAATTCAAATGTGAAAAATTGTCCGGTGAATTAAAATACCATAAAAAAACATTCGTAGTCGTTTTGAGCAGCTTTTTTTAGAGAATTTTTTTCGGACTCGCATTTTGTAAAAAACGTTATGATTAGTACACGAATTCGGGCATTAATTGGAATGCAAAAATTAGTCTTGTGCATTAAAAACAACATAAAAAAACATTCGAAGTCGCTTTTGAGCAGCTTTTTTTAGAGAATTTTTTTTCCCTGATCTAAATTTTGTAAAAACGTGATGATTAGTACACGAATCCGGCACTAATTCAAATGTGAAAAATTGTCCAGTGTATTAAAATACCATAAAAAAACATTAAGAATCGCTTTCCGAGCAGCTTTTTTTAGAGAATTTTTTTCCTGACCTAAATTCTCGTAAAAAACGTGATAATTAGTACACGTAATTCGAGCATTAATTCAAATGTGAAATTTGTCTGCTTTATTAAAATATCATAAAAAACATTCGTAATCGTTTTGAATAGCTTTTTTAGAGAATTTTTTTCCGGACATAAATTTCGAAAAACGTGATGATTAGTACACTAATTCGGGCTTTAATTGGAATGTGAAAATTTGTCTTTGTATTAAAATACCATGAAAAACATTCGTAATCGTTTTGAACAGCTTTTTGGAGAATTTTTCTCCTGACCTAAATTTTGTAAAAAATCGTGATGATTAGTACACGAATTCGGGCATTAATTGGAATGTGAAAATTAGTCTTGTGTATTAAAATACCATAAAAAACATTCAGAATCGTTTTGAGCAGTTTTTTAGAGAATTTTTTTCCAGAACTAAATTTTGTAAAAAACGTGATGAATTAGTACACGAATTAGGGCATTAATGGGAAAGTAAAAACTAGTCTGGTGCATTAAAACAACATAAAAACTATTCAGAGTCGTTTTTTAGCAGTTATTAGAGAATTTTTTCCAAACCTAAATTTTGTAAAAAACGTGATGATTAGTACACAAATTCGGACATTAATGGGAAAGTAAAAGTACACGAATTCGGGCATTAATGGGAATGTGAAAATTAGTCTTGTGCATTAAAATACTATGAAAAAACATTAAGAGTCATTTTGAGCAGCTTTTTTAGAGAATTTTTTTCCCGGACCTAAATTTTGTAAAAAACGTGATGATTAGTACACGAATCCTGGGCATTAATTCAAATGTGAAAAATTGTCCAGTGTATTAAAATACCATAAAAAAACATTCGTAATCGTTTTTAGCAGCTTTTTTAGAGAATTTTTTTCCCTGACCTAAATTTTGAAAAAAACGTGATGATTAGTATACGAATCCGGTATTAATTCAAATGTGAATAATCGTCTCGTGTATTAAAATACCATAAAAAACGCTCAGATGTCGCTTTTGAGCAGCTTTTTTAGAGAATTTTTTTCCCTGACCTAAATTTTGTAAAAAACGTGATGATTAGTGCACTAATTCTAGCATTAATGGGAAAGTAAAAACTAGTCCGGTGCATTTAAACAACAAAAAAAATATTCAGAGTCGCTTTTTAGCAGCTTTTTTAGAGAATTTTTTTTCCCTGACCTAAATTTTGTAAAAAACGTAATGATTAGTACACTAATTCGAGCATTAACTGGAAAGTAAAAGTACACGAATTCTGGGCATTAATGTGAATGTGAAAATTTGTCTTGTGCATTAAAAATACTATGAAAAACATTAAGAGTCGTTTTGAGCAGCTTTTTTTTAGAGAATTTTTTTTCCGGACCTAAATTTTGTAAAAAAACGTGATGATTAGTACACTAATCCCGCATTAATTCAAATGTGAAAAATTGTCCGGTTGTATTAAAATACCATAAAAAACATTCAGAATCGTTTTGAGCGTTTTTTAGAGAATTTTTTCCGGACCTAAATTTTGAAAAAAACATGATGATTAGTATACGAATCCGGTATTAATTCAAATGTGAATAACTCGTCCCGGTGTATTAAAATACCATAAAAAAATATTCATTGTTGTTTTGAGCAGCTTTTTTTAGAGAATTTTTTTCCCTGACCTAAATTTTGTAAAAAACGTGATGATTAGTACACTGAATTCGGGCATTAATGGGAAAGTAAAAACTAGTCTGGTGCATTAAAACAACATAAAAAATATTCAGAGTCACTTTTAGCAGTTTTTTAGAGAATTTTTTTCCGGACCTAAATTTTGTAAAAAACGTGATGATTAGTACACGAATTCGGGCATTAATTGGAATGCAAAAATTAGTCTTGTGCATGAAAACAACATAAAAAAACATTCATAGTCGCTTTTGAGCAGCTTTTTTAGAGAATTTTTTTCCCGGATCTAAATTTTGTAAAAAACGTGATGTACACGAATCCGGGCATTAATTCGAATGTGAGAAATTGTCTGGGGTATTAAAATACCATAAAAAACATTCAGAATTGTTTTGAGCAGTTTTTTAGAGAATTTTTTTCCGGACCTAAATTTTGTAAAAAACGTGATGATTAGTACACGAATCCGAGCATTAATTCAAATGTGAAAAATTGTCCGGTGTATTAAAATATCATAAAAAAACATTCAGAATCGCTTTTGAGAAGTTTTTTAGAAAAATTTTTTTCCTGACTCAAAAATTTTGTAAAAAACGTGATGATTAGTACACGAATTCTCGCATTAATTCAAATGTGAAATTTGTCCTGTGTATTAAAATACCATAAAAAACATTCGTAATCGTTTTGAACAGCTTTTTTAGAGAATTTTTTTCCCGGACATAAATTTCAGAAAAAACGTGATGATATGTTCACGAATTCGGGCTTTAATTGGAATGTGAAAATTTGTCTTTTGTATTAAAATACCATGAAAAACATTCGTAATCGTTTTTAGCAGTTTTTTTTTAGAGAATTTTTCTCCTGACCTACATTTTGTAAAAAACGTGATGATTACTACACGAATTCGGGCATTAATTGGTATGTGAAATAGTCTTGTGTATTAAAATACCATAAAAAACATGCACAATCTTTTTGAGCAGCTTTTTTAGAGAATTTTTCTCCTGACCTAAATTTTGTAAAAAATGTATGATTAGTACACAAATTCGGGCATTAATGGGAAAGTAAAAACTAGTCTTGTGCAATAAAAATAACATAAAAAATATTCGTAGTCGCTTTTAGCAGCTTTTTTAGAGAATTTTTTTTCCCGGACCTAAATTTTTGTAAAAAATGTGATGATTAGTACACGAATTCGGGCATTAATTCAAATGTGAGAAATTGTCCGGTGTATTAAAATACCATAAAAAAACATTTAGTGTCGCTTTTGAGCAGCTTTTTTAGAGAATTTTTTTTCCGGACCTAAATTTCGTAAAAAACGTGATGATTAGTACACGAATTCGGGCATTAATGGGAATGTGAAAATTAGTCTTGTGCATTAAAAATAATATGAAAAATATTCAGTAATCGTTTTGAGCAGCTTTTTGAGAGAATTTTTCTCCTGACCTAAATTTTGTAAAAAATGTATGATTAGTACACAAATTCGGGCATTAATGGGAAAGGAAAAACTAGTCCTGGAGCATTAAAATAACATAAAAAATATTCGTAGTCGCTTTTAGCAGCTTTTTTAGAGAATTTTTTTTCCGGACCTAAATTTTGTAAAAAAACGTGATGATTAGTACACGAATCCAGTGAATTAATTCAAACATGAAAAATTGTCCGGGTGTATTAAAATACCATAAAAAACATTCGTAGTCGCTTTTGAGCAGTTTTTAGAGAATTTTTTTTCCCGGACCTAAATTTTGTAAAAAACGTGATGATTAGTACACCAATTCGGGCATTAATTGGAATGCAAAAAATTAGTCCGGTGCATGAAAACAACATAAAAAACATTCGTAGTCGTTTTGAGCAGCTTTTTTAGAGAATTTTTTTCCCTGACCTAAATTTTGTAAAAAAACGTGATGATTAGTACACGAATCCCGGCATTAATTCAAATGTGAAAAATTGTCCCGTTGTATTAAAAATACCATAAAAAAACATTCGTAATCGTTTTGAGCAGCTTTTTTAGAGAATTTTTTCCCGACCTAAATTTTGAAAAAAAACGTGATGATTAGTATACGTAATCCGGTATTAATTCAAATGTGAATAATCATGCCGTGTATTAAAATACCATAAAAAAATATTCATTGTCGTTTTGAGCAGTTTTTTTAGAGAATTTTTTCCCGACCTAAATTTTGTAAAAAACGTGATGATTAGTACACGAATCCGGGCATTAATTCGAATGTGAGAAATTGTCTGGGGTATTAAAATACCATAAAAAACATTCAGAATTGTTTTGAGCAGCTTTTTTTAGAGAATTTTTTTCCGGACCTAAATTTTGTAAAAAACGTGATGATTAGTACACGTAATCCGGGCATTAATTCAAACATGAAAAATTGTCCGGGTGTATTAAAATACCGTAAAAAACATTCAGAATCGCTTTGAGCAGCTTTTTAGAGAATTTTTTTTCCCTGACCCAAATTTTGTAAAAAACGTGATGATTAGTACACGAATTCGGGCATTAATTGGAATGCAAAAATTAGTCTTGTGCATTAAAACAACATAAAAAAACATTCAGAGTCGCTTTTGAGCAGCTTTTTTAGAGAATTTTTTTTCCCGGACCTAAGTTTTGTAAAAACGTGATGATTAGTACACGAATCCGGGCATTAATTCAAATGTGAAAAATTGTCCTGTGTATTAAAAATACCATAAAAAAACATTCTGAATCGTTTTGAGAAGTTTTTTAGAAAAAATTTTTTTCCCTGACCAAAATTTTTGTAAAAAAACGTGATGATTAGTACACGAATTCGGCATTAATTCAAATGTGAAATTTGTCCCGGTGTATTAAAATACCATAAAAAACATTCGTAATCGTTTATGAGCTTTTTTTAGAGAATTTTTTTCCCGGACATAAATTTCGTAAAAACGTGATGATTAGTTCACGAATTCGGGCTTTAATTGGAATGTGAAAATTTGTCTTTGTATTAAAAATACCATGAAAAACATCTGTAATCGTTTTTAGCAGTTTTTTTTTAGAGAATTTTTCTCCCGACCTACATTTTGTAAAACGTGATGATTAATACACGAATTCGAGCATTAATTGGTATGTGAAAATTAGTCTTGTGTATTAAAATACCATAAAAAACATTCACAATCTTTTTGAGCAGCTTTTTTTAGAGAATTTTTCTCCCGACCTAAATTTTTTTAAAAAATGTATGATTAGTACACAAATTCGGGCATTAATGGGAAAGTAAAAACTAGTCTTGTGCATTAAAATAACATAAAAAAATATTCGTAGTCGCTTTTAGCAGCTTTTTTAGAGAATTTTTTTCCCTGACCTAAATTTTGTAAAAAATGTGATGATTAGTACACGAATTCGGGCATTAATTCAAATGTGAGAAATTGTCCGGTGTATTAAAATACCATAAAAACCATTTAGTGTCGCTTTTGAGCAGCTTTTTTAGAGAATTTTTTTCCCGGACCTAAATTTCGTAAAAAACGTGATGATTAGTACACTAATTCGGGCATTAATGGGAATGTGAAAATTAGTCTTGTGCATTAAAATAATATGAAAAACATTCAGAATCGTTTTGAGCAGTTTTTGAGAGAATTTTTCTCCGGACCTAAATTTTGTAAAAAATGTATGATTAGTACACAAATTCGGGCATTAATGGGAAAGTAAAAACTAGTCTGGTGCATTAAAATAACATAAAAAATATTCAGAGTCGCTTTTAGCAGTTTTTTAGAGAATTTTTTTACCGGACCTAAATTTTGTAAAAAACGTGATGATTAGTACACGAATTCGGGCATTAATTGGAATGCAAAAATTAGTCTGGTGCATGAAAACAACATAAAAAACATTCAGAGTCGTTTTGAGCAGTTTTTTAGAGAATTTTATTTCCGAAGCTAAATTTTGTAAAAAACGTGATGATTAGTACACGAATCCGGGCATTAATTCAAATGTGAATAATTGTATGGTGTATTAAAATACCATAAAAAACATTCAGAGTCGTTTTGAGCAATTTTTTAGAGAATTTTTTTCCTGACCAAAATTTTGTAAAAAACGTGATGATTAGTACACGAATTCGGGCATTAATTGGAATGCAAAAATTAGTTTTGTGCATTAAAAAAACATAAAAAACATTCAGAGTTGTTTTGAGCAGTTTTTTAGAGAATTTTTTTCCGGACCTAAATTTTGTAAAAAACGTGATGTACACGAATCCGGGCATTCATTCAAACATGAAAAATTGTCTGGTGTATTAAACTAACATAAAAAACATTCAGAATCGTTTTGAGCAGTTTTTTAGAGAATTTTTTTCCAGACCTAAATTTTGTAAAAAACGTGATGATTAGTACACGAATCCGGGCATTAATTCAAATGTGAAAAATTGTCTGGTGTATTAAAATACCAAAAAAAACATTCAAAGTCGTTTTGAGCAGTTTTGTAGAAAATTTTTTTCGGGACCTAAATTTTGTAAAAACGTGATGATTAATACACGAATTCTGGGCATTAATTGGAACGCAAAAATTAGTCTTGTGCATTAAAACAACGTAAAAAAACATTCGAGTCGTTTTGAGCGAGTTTTTTAGAGATTTTTTTCCGGATCTAAATTTTGTAAAAAACGTGATGATTAGTACACGAATCCGGGCATTAATTCAAATGTGAAAAATTGTCTGGTGTATTAAAATACCATAAAAAACATTCTGAATCGTTTTGAACAGTTTTTTAGAGAATTTCTTTCCGGACATAAGTTTCGTAAAAAACGTGATGATTAGTACACGAATTCGGGTTTTAATTGGAACGTGAAAATTTGTTTTTTGTATTAAAATACCATGAAAAACATTCAGAATCGTTTTGAGCAGTTTCTTAGAGAATTTTTCTCCGGACCTAAACTTTGTAAAAAACGTGATGATTAGTACACGAATTCGGGCATTAATTGGAATGTGAAAATTAGTCTTGTGTATTAAAATACCATAAAAAATGTTCAGAATCGTTTTGAGCAGTTTTTTAGAGAATTTTTCTTCGGACCTAAATTTTGTAAAAAACGTGATGATTAGTACACGAATTCGGGCATTAATGGGAAAGTAAAAACTAGTCTGGTGCATTAAAACAACATAAAAAATATTCAGAGTAGTTTTTAGCTGTTTTTTAGCGAATTTTTTTCGGGACCTAAATTTTGTAAAAAACGTGATGATTAGTACACGAATTCGGGCATTAATTGGAATGTGAATATTAGTGTTGTGTATTAAAATACCATAAAAAACATTCAGACTCGTTTTGAGCAGTTTTTTGGAGAATTTTTTTCAAGACCTAAATTTTGTAAAAAAACGTGATGATTAGTACACGAATCCGGGCATTAATTCAAATGTAAAAATTTGTCTGGTGAATTAAAATACCATAAAAAACATTCGTAGTCGTTTTGAGCAGTTTTTTAGAGAATTTTTTTTCGGACCTAAATTTTGTAAAAAACGTGATGATTTGTACACGAATCCGGGCATTAATTCAAACATGAAAAATTGTCTGGTGTATTAAAATACCGTAAAAAACATTCAGAATCGTTTTGAGCAGTTTTTAGAGAATTTTTTTCCGGACCTAAATTTTGTAAAAAACGTGATGATTAGTACACGAATCCGGGCATTAATTCAAATGTGAAAAATTGTTTGGTGTATTAAAATACCATAAAAAATATTCAGAATCGTTTTTAGCAGTTTTTTGGAGAATTTTTTTCCAGACCTAAATTTTTTAAAAAAACGTGATGATTAGTACACAAATCCAGGCATTAATTCAAATGTGAAAAATGGTCTTGTGTATTAAAATAGCATAAAAAACATTCAGAGTCGTTTTGAGCAGTTTTTTAGAGAATTTTTTTCTGGTCTAAATTTTGTAAAAAACGTGGTGATTAGTACACGAATTCGGGCATTAATTGGAATGCAAAAATTAGTCTTGTGCATTAAAACAACATAAAAAACATTCAGAATCGTTTTGAGCAGTTTTTTAGAGAATTTTTTTCCGGACCTAAATTTTGTAAAAAATGTGATGATTAGTACACGAATTCGGGCATTAATGGGAAAGTAAAAGTACACGAATTCGGTCATTGATGGGAATGTGAAAATTAGTCTTGTGCATTAAAATAATATGAAAAACATTCGAGTCGTTTTGAGCGCTTTTTTAAAGATTTTTTTCGGACCTAAATTTTGTAAAAACGTGATGATTAGTACACGAATCCAGGGCATTAATTCAAATGTGAATAATTGTATGGTGTATTAAAATACCATAAAAAAACATTCGGAGTCGTTTTTAAGCGATTTTTTAGAGAATTTTTTTCCTGACCTAAATTTTGTAAAAAACGTGATGATTAGTACACGAATTCGGGCATTAATTGGAATGCAAAAATTAGTCTTGTGCATTAAAACAACATAAAAAACATTCAGAGTCGTTTTGAACAGTTTTTTAGAGAATTTTTTTCCAGACCTAAATTTTGTAAAAAACGTGATGATTAGTACACGAATCCAGGAATTAATTCAAACATGAAAAATTGTCTGGTGTATTAAAATACCATAAAAAACATTCAGAGTCGTTTTGAGCAGTTTTTTAGAGAATTTTTTTCCGAACCTAAATTTTGTAAAAAACGTGATGAATTAGTACACGAATCCGGGCATTAATTAAAACATGAAAAATTGTGTGGTGAATTAAAATACCATAAAAAACATTCTGAATCGTTTTGAACAGTTTTTTAGAGAATTTTTTTCGGACATAAATTTCATAAAAAACGTGATGATTAGTACACGAATTCGGGTTTTAATTGGAATGTGAAAATTTGTCTTTTGTATTAAAATACCATGAAAAACATTCAGAATCGTTTTTAGCAGTTTCTTAGAGAATTTTTCTCCGGACCTAAACTTTGTAAAAAACGTGATGATTAGTATACGAATTCGGGCATTAATGGGAAAGTAAAAACTAGTCTAGTGCATTAAAACAACATAAAAAATATTCAGAGTAGTTTTTAGCAGCTTTTTAGCAAATTTTTTTCCAGACCTAAATTTTGTAAAAAACGTGATGATTAGTACACGAATTTGGGCATTAATTGGAATGTTAATATTAGTGTTGTGTATTAAAATACCGTAAAAAACATTCAGAATCGTTTTGAGCAGTTTTTTAGAGAATTTTTTTCCGGACCTAAATTTTGTAAAAAAACGTGATGATTAGTACACGAATCCGGGCATTAATTCAAATGTGAAAATTTGTCTGGTGTATTAAAATACCATAAAAAACATTCAGAGTCGTTTTGAGCAGTTTTTTAGAGAATTTTTTTCCGGATCTAAATTCTGTAAAAAACGTGATGATTAGTACACGAATTCGGGCATTAATTCAAATGTGAAATTTGTCTGGTGTATTAAAATATCATAAAAAACATTCAGAATCGTTTTGAACAGTTTTTTAGAGAATTTTTTTCCGGACATAAATTTCGTAAAAAACGTGATGATTAGTACACGAATTCGAGCATTAATGTTAAAGTAAAAACTAGTCTGGTGCATTAAAACAACATAAAAATATTCAGTAGTCGTTTTAGCAGTTTTTTAGAGAATTTTTTTCTGGACCTAAATTTTGTAAAAAACGTAATGATTAGTACACGAATTCGGGCATTAATTCAAACATGAAAAATTGTCTGGTGTATTAAAATACCATAAAAAACATTCAGAGTCGTTTTGAGCAGTTTTTGAGAGATTTTTTTCCGGACCTAAATTTTGTAAAAAATGTGATGATTAGTACACGAATTCGGGCATTAATGGGAAAGTAAAAGTACACGAATTCGGGCATTGATGGGAATGTGAAAATTAGTCTTGTGCATTAAAATAATATGAAAAACATTCAGAGTCGTTTTGAGCAGTTTTTTAGAGAATTTTTTTCCGGACCTAAATTTTGTAAAAAACGTGATGATTAGTACACGAATCCGGGCATTAATTCAAATGTGAATAATTGTATGGTGTATTAAAATACCATAAAAAACATTCGGAGTCGTTTTGAACAGTTTTTTAGAGAATTTTTTCCGGACCAAAATTTTGTAAAAAACGTGATGATTAGTACACTGATTCGGGCCTTAATTGGAATGCAAAAAATTAGTCTTGTGCATTAAAAAAAACATAAAAAACATTCAGAGTCGTTTTGAGCAGTTTTTTAGAGAATTTTTTTCCGGACCTAAATTTTGTAAAAAACGTGATGATTAGTACACGAATCCGGGCATTAATTCAAACATGAAAAATTGTCTGGTGTATTAAAATAACATAAAAAACATTCAGAATCGTTTTGAGCAGTTTTTTAGGTAATTTTTTTCCGGACCTAAATTTTGTAAAAAACGTGATGATTAGTACACGAATCCGGGCATTAATTCAAACATGAAAAATTGTCTGGTGTATTAAAATACCATAAAAAACATTCAGAATCATTTTGAGCGAGTTTTTTAGAGAATTTTTTTCCCGGACCTAAATTTTGTAAAAAACGTGATGATTAGTACACGAATCCGGCATTAATTCAAATGTGAAAAATTATCCAGTGTATTAAAATACCATAAAAAAACATTCGAGTCGTTTTGAGCAGTTTTTTAGAGAATTTTTTTTCCCGAACCTAAATTTTGTAAAAAACGTGATGATTAGTACACGAATCCGGGGCATTAATTCAAACATGAAAAATTGTGTAGTGAATTAAAATACCATAAAAAACATTCTGAATCGTTTTGAACAGTTTTTTAGAGAATTTTTTTCCGGACATAAATTTCGTAAAAAACGTGATGATTAGTACACGAATTCGGGCCTTAATTGGAATGCAAAAATTAGTCTTGTGCATTAAAAAAACATAAAAAACATTCAGAGTCGTTTTGAGCAATTTTTTAGAGAATTTTTTTCCGGACCTAAATTTTGTAAAAAACGTGATGATTAGTACACGAATCCGGGCATTAATTCAAACATGAAAAATTGTCTGGTGTATTAAAATAACATAAGAAACATTCAGAATCGTTTTGAGCAGTTTTTTCCGGACCTAAATTTTGTAAAAAAGTGATGATTAGTACACGAATCCGGGCATTAATTCAAACATGAAAAATTGTCTGGTGTATTAAAATACCATAAAAAACATTCAGAATCATTTTGAGCAGTTTTTTAGAGAATTTTTTTCCGGACCTAAATTTTGTAAAAAACGTGATGATTAGTACACGAATCCGGGCATTAATTCAAACATGAAAAATTCTCTGGTGTATTAAAATACCATAAAAAACATTCAGAATCATTTTGAGCAGTTTTTTAGAGAATTTTTTTTTCCCGGACCTAAATTTTGTAAAAAATGTGATGATTAGTACACGAATTCGGGCATTAATGGGAAAGTAAAAGTACACGAATTCGGGCATTGATGGGAATGTGAAAATTAGTCTTGTGCATTAAAATAATATGAAAAATATTCAGAGTCGTTTTGAGCAGTTTTTTAGAAAATTTTTTTTCCGGACCTAAATTTTGTAAAAAACGTGATGATTAGTACACGAATCCGGGCATTAATTCAAATGTGAATAATTGTATGGTGTATTAAAATACCATAAAAAACATTCGGAGTCGTTTTGAACAGTTTTTTAGAGAATTTTTTTCCGGACCAAAATTTTGTAAAAAACGTGATGATTAGTACACGAATTCGGGCCTTAATTGGAATGCAAAAATTAGTCTTGTGCATTAAAAAAACATAAAAAACATTCAGAGTCGTTTTGAGCAGTTTTTTAGAGAATTTTTTTCCGGACCTAAATTTTGTAAAAAACGTGATGATTAGTACACGAATCCGGGCATTAATTCAAACATGAAAAATTGTCTGGTGTATTAAAATAACATAAAAAACATTCAGAATCGTTTTGAGCAGTTTTTTAGATAATTTTTTTCCGGACCTAAATTTTGTAAAAAACGTGATGATTAGTACACGAATCCGGGCATTAATTCAAACATGAAAAATTGTCTGGTGTATTAAAATACCATAAAAAACATTCAGAATCATTTTGAGCAGTTTTTTAGAGAATTTTTTTCCGGACCTAAATTTTGTAAAAAACGTGATGATTAGTACACGAATCCGGGCATTAATTCAAACATGAAAAATTGTCTTGTGTATTAAAATACCATAAAAAACATTCAGAATCATTTTGAGCAGTTTTTTAGAGAATTTTTTTCCGGACCTAAATTTTGTAAAAAACGTGATGATTAGTACACGAATCCGGGCATTAATTCAAATGTGAAAAATTATCTGGTGTATTAAAATACCATAAAAAACATTCAGAGTCGTTTTGAGCAGTTTTTTAGAGAATTTTTTTTCGAACCTAAATTTTGTAAAAAACGTGATGATTAGTACACGAATCCGGGCATTAATTCAAACATGAAAAATTGTGTAGTGAATTAAAATACCATAAAAAACATTCTGAATCGTTTTGAACAGTTTTTTAGAGAATTTTTTTCCGGACATAAATTTCGTAAAAAACGTGATGATTAGTACACGAATCCGGGCATTAATTCAAATGTGAAAAATTATCCCGGTGTATTAAAATACCATAAAAAAACATTCGTAGTCGTTTTGAGCAGCTTTTTTAGAGAATTTTTTTCCCGAACCTAAATTTTGTAAAAAACGTGATGATTAGTACACGAATCTGGGCATTAATTCAAACATGAAAAATTGTGTAGTGAATTAAAATACCATAAAAAACATTCTGAATCGTTTTGAACAGTTTTTTACAGAATTTTTTTCCGGACATAAATTTCGTAAAAAACGTGATGATTAGTACACGAATTCGGGCCTTAATTGGAATGCAAAAATTAGTCTTGTGCATTAAAAAAAACATAAAAAACATTCGTAGTCGTTTTGAGCAGCTTTTTTAGAGAATTTTTTTTCCGGACCTAAATTTTGTAAAAAACGTGATGATTAGTACACGAATCCGGGCATTAATTCAAACATGAAAAATTGTTCGGTGTATTAAAATAACATAAAAAACATTCGAAATCGTTTTGAGCAGCTTTTTTTAGATAATTTTTTTTTCCCCGGACCTAAATTTTGTAAAAAACGTGATGATTAGTACACGAATCCGGGCATTAATTCAAACATGAAAAATTGTCTGGTGTATTAAAATACCATAAAAAACATTCAGAATCATTTTGAGCAGTTTTTTAGAGAATTTTTTTCCGGACCTAAATTTTGTAAAAAACGTGATGATTAGTACACGAATCCGGGCATTAATTCAAATGTGAAAAATTATCTGGTGTATTAAAATACCATAAAAAACATTCAGAGTCGTTTTGAGCAGTTTTTTAGAGAATTTTTTTCCGAACCTAAATTTTGTAAAAAACGTGATGATTAGTACACGAATCCGGGCATTAATTCAAACATGAAAAATTGTGTAGTGAATTAAAATACCATAAAAAACATTCTGAATCGTTTTGAACAGTTTTTTAGAGAATTTTTTTCCGGACATAAATTTCGTAAAAAACGTGATGATTAGTACACGAATTCGGGCCTTAATTGGAATGCAAAAATTAGTCTTGTGCATTAAAAAAACATAAAAAACATTCAGAGTCGTTTTGAGCAGTTTTTTAGAGAATTTTTTTCCGGACCTAAATTTTGTAAAAAACGTGATGATTAGTACACGAATTCGGTCCTTAATTGGAATGCAAAAATTAGTCTTGTGCATTAAAAAAACATAAAAAACATTCAGAGTCGTTTTGAGCAGTTTTTTAGAGAATTTTTTTCCGGACCTAAATTTTGTAAAAAACGTGATGATTAGTACACGAATCCGGGCATTAATTCAAACATGAAAAATTGTCTGGTGTATTAAAATAACATAAAAAACATTCAGAATCGTTTTGAGCAGTTTTTTAGATAATTTTTTTCCGGACCTAAATTTTGTAAAAAAACGTGATGATTATTAGTACACGAATCCGGGCATTAATTCAAACATGAAAAATTGTCTGGTGTATTAAAATACCATAAAAAACATTCAGAATCATTTTGAGCAGTTTTTTAGAGAATTTTTTTCCCGGACCTAAATTTTGTAAAAAACGTGATGATTAGTACACGAATCCGGCATTAATTCAAACATGAAAAATTGTCCCGGTGTATTAAAATACCATAAAAAACATTCGGAATCATTTTGAGCAGCTTTTTTAGAGAATTTTTTTTCCCGGACCTAAATTTTGTAAAAAAATGTGATGATTAGTACACGAATTCGGGCATTAATGGGAAAGTAAAAGTACACGAATTCGGGCATTGATGGGAATGTGAAAATTAGTCTTGTGCATTAAAATAATATGAAAAACATTCGTAGTCGTTTTGAGAAGTTTTTTTAGCGAATTTTTTTCCCGGACCTAAATTTTGTAAAAAAACGTGATGATTAGTACACGAATCCGGGCATTAATTCAAATGTGAATAATTGTATGGTGTATTAAAATACCATAAAAAAACATTCGGAGTCGTTTTGAACAGCTTTTTTAGAGAATTTTTTTTCCCGGACCAAAATTTTGTAAAAAACGTGATGATTAGTACACGAATTCGGGCCTTAATTGGAATGCAAAAAATTAGTCTTGTGCATTAAAAAAACATAAAAAACATTCGAGTCGTTTTGAGCAGTTTTTTAGAGAATTTTTTTCCGGACCTAAATTTTGTAAAAAAACGTGATGATTAGTACACGAATCCGGCATTAATTCAAACATGAAAAATTTGTCCCGGTGTATTAAAATAACATAAAAAACATTCGAATCGTTTTGAGCAGCTTTTTTAGATAATTTTTTTCCCCGGACCTAAATTTTGTAAAAAACGTGATGATTAGTACACGAATCCGGCATTAATTCAAACATGAAAAATTGTCTCAGTGTATTAAAATACCATAAAAAACATTCGAATCATTTTGAGCAGCTTTTTTTAGAGAATTTTTTTCCCGGACCTAAATTTTGTAAAAAACGTGATGATTAGTACACGAATCCGGGCATTAATTCAAATGTGAAAAAATTATCTGGTGTATTAAAATACCATAAAAAACATTCGAGTCGTTTTGAGCAGCTTTTTTTAGAGAATTTTTTTTCCCGAACCTAAATTTTGTAAAAAACGTGATGATTAGTACACGAATCGGGCATTAATTCAAACATGAAAAAATTGTGTAGTGAATTAAAAATACCATAAAAAACATTCTCGAATCGTTTTGAACGAGTTTTTTACTGAATTTTTTCCCGGACATAAATTTCGTAAAAACGTGATGATTAGTACACGAATTCGGGCCTTAATTGGAATGCAAAAATTAGTCTTGTGCATTAAAAAAACATAAAAAACATTCAGAATCGTTTTGAGCAATTTTTTAGAGAATTTTTTTCCGGACCTAAATTTTGTAAAAAACGTGATGATTAGTACACGAATCCGGGCATTAATTCAAACATGAAAAATTGTCCGGTGTATTAAAATAACATAAAAAAACATTCGTAATCGTTTTGAGCAGCTTTTTTTAGATAATTTTTTTCCGGACCTAAATTTTGAAAAAAAAGCGTGATGATTAGTACACGAATCCGGCATTAATTCAAACTCGAAAAATTGTCTGGTGTATTAAAATACCATAAAAAACATTCAGAATCATTTTGAGCAGTTTTTTAGAGAATTTTTTTCCGGACCTAAATTTTGTAAAAAACGTGATGATTAGTACACGAATCCGGGCATTAATTCAAACATGAAAAATTGTCTGGTGTATTAAAATACCATAAAAAACATTCAGAATCATTTTGAGCAGTTTTTTAGAGAATTTTTTTCCGGACCTAAATTTTGTAAAAAATGTGATGATTAGTACACGAATTCGGGCATTAATGGGAAAGTAAAAGTACACGAATTCGGGCATTGATGGGAATGTGAAAATTAGTCTTGTGCATTAAAATAATATGAAAAACATTCAGAGTCGTTTTGAGCAGTTTTTTAGAGAATTTTTTTCCGGACCTAAATTTTGTAAAAAACGTGATGATTAGTACACGAATCCGGGCATTAATTCAAATGTGAATAATTGTATGGTGTATTAAAATACCATAAAAAACATTCGGAGTCGTTTTGAACAGTTTTTTAGAGAATTTTTTTCCGGACCAAAATTTTTGTAAAAAACGTGATGATTAGTACACGAATTCGGGCCTTAATTGGAATGCAAAAATTAGTCTTGTGCATTAAAAAAACATAAAAAACATTCAGAGTCGTTTTGAGCAGTTTTTTAGAGAATTTTTTTCCGGACCTAAATTTTGTAAAAAACGTGATGATTAGTACACGAATCCGGGCATTAATTCAAACATGAAAAATTGTCTGGTGTATTAAAATAACATAAAAAACATTCAGAATCGTTTTGAGCAGTTTTTTAGATAATTTTTTTCCGGACCTAAATTTTGTAAAAAACGTGATGATTAGTACACGAATCCGGGCATTAATTCAAACATGAAAAATTATCCGGTGTATTAAAATACCATAAAAAAACATTCGAATCATTTTGAGCAGCTTTTTTAGAGAATTTTTTTCCCTGGGACCTAAATTTTGTAAAAAAACGTGATGATTAGTACACGAATCCGGCATTAATTCAAATGTGAAAAATTATCCGGTGTATTAAAATACCATAAAAAAACATTCGAGTCGTTTTGAGCAGTTTTTTAGAGAATTTTTTTCCGAACCTAAATTTTTTAAAAAACGTGATGATTAGTACACGAATCCGGGCATTAATTAAAACATGAAAAATTGTGTAGTGAATTAAAATACCATAAAAAACATTCTGAATCGTTTTGAACAGTTTTTTAGAGAATTTTTTTCCGGACATAAATTTCGTAAAAAACGTGGTGATTAGTACACGAATCCGGGCATTAATTCAAATGTGAAAAATTGTCTGGTGTATTAAAATACCATAAAAAACATTCAGAATCGTTTTGAGCAGTTTTTTAGATAATTTTTTTCCAGACCTAAATTTTTTTTAAAAAAACGTGATGATTAGTACACGATTCGGCATTAATTCAAATGTGAAAAATGGTCTTGTGTATTAAAATACCATAAAAAACATTCGTAGTCGTTTTGAGCAGCTTTTTTAGAGAATTTTTTTTTCTGGACCTAAATTTTGTAAAAACGTGGTGATTAGTACACGAATTCGGGCATTAATTGGAATGCAAAAAATTAGTCTTGTGCATTAAAACAACATAAAAAACATTCGGAATCGTTTTGAGCAGCTTTTTTAGAAAATTTTTTCCCGGACCAAAATTTTGTAAAAAAACGTGATGATTAGTACACGCAATTCGGGCCTTAATTGGAATGCAAAAAATTAGTCTTGTGCATTAAAAAAACATAAAAAAACATTCGAGTCGTTTTGAGCAGTTTTTAGAGAATTTTTTTCCCGGACCTAAATTTTGTAAAAAACGTGATGATTAGTACACGAATCCGGGCATTAATTCAAACATGAAAAATTGTCCAGTGTATTAAAATAACATAAAAAACATTCGAGAATCGTTTTGAGCAGTTTTTTAGATAATTTTTTTCCCGGACCTAAATTTTGTAAAAAAACGTGATGATTAGTACACGAATTCGGGCCTTAATTGGAATGCAAAAAATTAGTCTTGTGCATTAAAAAAAACATAAAAAACATTCGAGTCGTTTTGAGCAGCTTTTTAGAGAATTTTTTTCCCGGACCTAAATTTTGTAAAAAACGTGATGATTAGTACACGAATCCGGGCATTAATTCAAACATGAAAAATTGTCTCGGTGTATTAAAATAACATAAAAAAACATTCGGAATCGTTTTGAGCAGCTTTTTTTAGATAATTTTTTTTCCCGGACCTAAATTTTGTAAAAAACGTGATGATTAGTACACGAATCCGGGCATTAATTCAAACATGAAAAATTGTCCGGTGTATTAAAAATACCATAAAAAACATTCGAGAATCATTTTGAGCAGCTTTTTTAGAGAATTTTTTTCCCGGACCTAAATTTTGTAAAAAAACGTGATGATTAGTACACGAATTCGGGCCTTAATTGGAATGCAAAAAATTAGTCTTGTGCATTAAAAAAACATAAAAAAACATTCGTAGTCGTTTTGAGCAGCTTTTTTAGAGAATTTTTTTTCCCGGACCTAAATTTTGTAAAAAACGTGATGATTAGTACACGAATCCCGGGCATTAATTCAAACATGAAAAATTGTGTAGTGAATTAAAATACCATAAAAAAACATTCGAATCGTTTTGAACAGTTTTTTACAGAATTTTTTTCCGGACATAAATTTCGTAAAAAACGTGATGATTAGTACACGAATTCGGGCCTTAATTGGAATGCAAAAATTAGTCTTGTGCATTAAAAAAACATAAAAAAACATTCGAGTCGTTTTGAGCAATTTTTTTAGAGAATTTTTTTCCGGACCTAAATTTTGTAAAAAAACGTGATGATTAGTACACGAATCCGGCATTAATTCAAACATGAAAAAATTGTCCGGTGTATTAAAATAACATAAAAAAACATTCGTAATCGTTTTGAGCGAGTTTTTTAGATAATTTTTTTCCGGACCTAAATTTTGAAAAAAACGTGATGATTAGTACACGAATCCGGGCATTAATTCAAACATGAAAAATTGTCTGGTGTATTAAAATACCATAAAAAACATTCAGAATCATTTTGAGCAGTTTTTTAGAGAATTTTTTTCCGGACCTAAATTTTGTAAAAAACGTGATGATTAGTACACGAATCCGGGCATTAATTCAAACATGAAAAATTATGCAGTGTATTAAAATACCATAAAAAACATTCAGAATCATTTTGAGCAGTTTTTTAGAGAATTTTTTTCCGGACCTAAATTTTGTAAAAAATGTGATGATTAGTACACGAATTCGGGCATTAATGGGAAAGTAAAAGTACACGAATTCGGGCATTGATGGGAATGTGAAAATTAGTCTTGTGCATTAAAATAATATGAAAAACATTCAGAGTCGTTTTGAGCAGTTTTTTAGAGAATTTTTTTCCGGACCTAAATTTTGTAAAAAACGTGATGATTAGTACACGAATCCGGGCATTAATTCAAATGTGAATAATTGTATGGTGTATTAAAATACCATAAAAAACATTCGGAGTCGTTTTGAACAGTTTTTTAGAGAATTTTTTCCGGACCAAAATTTTGTAAAAAACGTGATGATTAGTACACGAATTCGGGCCTTAATTGGAATGCAAAAAATTAGTCTTGTGCATTAAAAAAACATAAAAAACATTCAGAGTCGTTTTGAGCAGTTTTTTAGAGAATTTTTTTCCGGACCTAAATTTTGTAAAAAACGTGATGATTAGTACACGAATCCGGGCATTAATTCAAACATGAAAAATTGTGTAGTGTATTAAAATAACATAAAAAAACATTGTAATCGTTTTAGCAGTTTTTTAGATAATTTTTTTTCCCGGACCTAAATTTTGTAAAAACGTGATGATTAGTACACGAATCCCGGGCATTAATTCAAACATGAAAAATTGGTCTGGTGTATGAAAAATACCATAAAAAACATTCGAGAATCATTTTGAGCGAGTTTTTTAGAGAATTTTTTTCCGGACCTAAATTTTGTAAAAAAACGTGATGATTAGTACACGAATCCGGGCATTAATTCAAATGTGAAAAATTATCTGGTGTATTAAAATACCATAAAAAACATTCAGAGTCGTTTTGAGCAGTTTTTTTAGAGAATTTTTTTCCGAACCTAAAATTTTTAAAAAAACGTGATGATTAGTACACGAATCCGGGCATTAATTCAAACATGAAAAATTGTGTAGTGAATTAAAATACCATAAAAAACATTCTGAATCGTTTTGAACAGTTTTTTAGAGAATTTTTTTCCGGACATAAATTTCGTAAAAAACGTGGTGATTAGTACACGAATCCGGGCATTAATTCAAATGTGAAAAATTGTCTGGTGTATTAAAATACCATAAAAAACATTCAGAATCGTTTTGAGCAGTTTTTTAGATAATTTTTTTCTAGACCTAAATTTTTTAAAAAACCGTGATGATTAGTACACGATTCCGGGCATTAATTCAAATGTGAAAAATGGTCTTGTGTATTAAAATACCATAAAAAACATTCAGAGTCGTTTTGAGCAGTTTTTTAGAGAATTTTTTTCTGGACCTAAATTTTGTAAAAAACGTGGTGATTAGTACACGAATTCGGGCATTAATTGGAATGCAAAAATTAGTCTTGTGCATTAAAACAACATAAAAAACATTCAGAATCGTTTTGAGCAGTTTTTTAGATAATTTTTTTCCGGACCAAAATTTTGTAAAAAACGTGATGATTAGTACACGAATTCGGGCCTTAATTGGAATGCAAAAATTAGTCTTGTGCATTAAAAAAAACATAAAAAAACATTCGTAGTCGTTTTGAGCGAGTTTTTTAGAGAATTTTTTTCCCGGACCTAAATTTTGTAAAAAACGTGATGATTAGTACACGAATCCGGGCATTAATTCAAACATGAAAAAATTATCCAGTGTATTAAAATAACATAAAAAACATTCGGAATCGTTTTGAGCGGTTTTTTAGATAATTTTTTTCCCGGACCTAAATTTTGTAAAAAACGTGATGATTAGTACACGAATCCGGGCATTAATTCAAACATGAAAAATTGTCCCGGTGTATTAAAATACCATAAAAAACATTGCGAATCATTTTGAGCAGCTTTTTTTAGAGAATTTTTTTTCCCGGACCTAAATTTTGTAAAAAAAGCGTGATGATTAGTACACGAATCCGGGCATTAATTCAAACATGAAAAATTGTCCCGGTGTATTAAAATACCGTAAAAAAACATTCGAGAATCATTTTGAGCAGTTTTTTAGAGAATTTTTTTCCGGACCTAAATTTTGTAAAAAACGTGATGATTAGTACACGAATCCGGGCATTAATTCAAACATGAAAAATTGTCTGGTGTATTAAAATACCATAAAAAACATTCAGAATCATTTTGAGCAGTTTTTTAGAGAATTTTTTTCCGGACCTAAATTTTGTAAAAAACGTGGTGATTAGTACACGAATCCGGGCATTAATTCAAATGTGAAAAATTGTCTGGTGTATTAAAATACCATAAAAAACATTCAGAATCGTTTTGAGCAGTTTTTTAGATAATTTTTTTCCAGACCTAAATTTTTTAAAAAAACGTGATGATTAGTACACGATTCCGGGCATTAATTCAAAAGTGAAAAATGGTCTTGTGTATTAGAATACCATAAAAAAGCATTCGTAGTCGTTTTGAGCGAGTTTTTTAGAGAATTTTTTCTCGGACCTAAATTTTGTAAAAAAACGTGGTGATTAGTACACGAATTCGGGCATTAATTGGAATGCAAAAATTAGTCTTGTGCATTAAAACAACATAAAAAACATTCGGAATCGTTTTGAGCAGTTTTTAGATAATTTTTTTTCCCGGACCTAAATTTTGTAAAAAAATGTGATGATTAGTACACGAATTCGGGCATTAATGGGAAAGTAAAAGTACACGAATTCGGGCATTGATGGGAATGTGAAAATTAGTCTTGTGCATTAAAATAATATGAAAAAACAATCGAGTCGTTTTGAACAGCTTTTTTAGAGAATTTTTTCCCGGACCTAAATTTTGTAAAAAACGTGATGATAAGTACACGAATCCGGGCATTAATTCAAATGTGAATAATTGTATGGTGTATTAAAAGACCATAAAAAACATTCAGAGTCGTTTTGAGCAGTTTTTTAGAGAATTTTTTTCCTGACCAAAATTTTGTAAAAAACGTGATGATTAGTACACGAATTCGGGCATTAATTGGAATGCAAAAATTAGTCTTGTGCATTAAAACAACATAAAAAACATTCAGAGTCGTTTTGAGCATTTTTTAGAGAATTTTTTTCCGGACCTAAATTTTGTAAAAAACGTGATGATTAGTACACGAATCCGGGCATTAATTCAAACATGAAAAATTGTCTGGTGTACTAAAATACCATAAAAAACATTCAGAATCGTTTTGAGCAGTTTTTTAGAGAATTTTTTTCCGGACCTAAATTTTGTAAAAAACGTGATGATTAGTACACGAATCCGGGCATTAATTCAAATGTGAAAAATTGTCTGGTGTATTAAATTTCCATAAAAAACATTCAGAGTCGTTTTGAGCAGTTTTGTAGAAAATTTTTTTTCGGACCTAAATTTTGTAAAAAACGTGTTGATTAGTACACGAATTCGGGCATTAATTGGAACGCAAAAATTAGTCTTGTGCATTAAAACAACATAAAAAACATTCAGAGTCGTTTTGAGCAGTTTTTTAGAGATTTTTTTCCGGATCTAAATTTTGTAAAAAACGTGATGATTAGTACACGAATCCGGGCATTAATTCAAATGTGAAAAATTGTCTGGTGTATTAAAATACCATAAAAAACATTCTGAATAGTTTTGAACAGGTTTTTAGAGAATTTTTTTCGGGACATAAATTTCGTAAAAAACGTGATGATTAGTACACGAATTCGGGCATTAATGGGAAAGTAAAAACTAGTCTGGTGCATTAAAACAACATAAAAAATATTCAGAGTAGTTTTTAGCAGGTTTTTAGAGAATTTTTTTCCGGACCTAAATTTTGTAAAAAACGTGATGATTAGTACACGAATTCGGGCATTAATTCAAATGTGAAAAATTATCTGGTGTATTAAAATACCATAAAAAACATTCAGAGTCGTTTTGAGCAGTTTTTTAGAGAATTTTTTTCCGGACCTAAATTTTGTAAAAAACGTGATGATTAGTACACGAATCCGGGCATTAATTCAAACATGAAAAATTGTCTGGTGTACTAAAATACCATAAAAAACATTCAAAATCGTTTTGAGCAGTTTTTTAGAGAATTTTTTTCCGGACCTAAATTTTGTAAAAAACGTGATGATTAGTACACGAATCCGGGCATTAATTCAAATGTAAAAAATTGTCTGGTGCATTAAAATACCATAAAAAACATTCAGAATCGTTTTGAGCAGTTTTTTAGAGAATTTTTTTCCGGACCTAAATTTTGTAAAAAATGTGATGATTAGTACACGAATTCGGGCATTAATGGGAAAGTAAAAGTACACGAATTCGGGCATTGATGGGAATGTGAAAATTAGACTTGTGCATTAAAATAATATGAAAAACATTCAGAGTCGTTTTGAGCAGTTTTTTAGAGAATTTTTTTCCGGACCTAAATTTTGTAAAAAACGTGATGATAGTACACGAATCCGGGCATTAATTCAAATGTGAATAATTGTATGGTGTATTAAAATACCATAAAAAACATTCAGAGTCGTTTTGAGCAGTTTTTTAGAGAATTTTTTTCCTGACCAAAATTTTGTAAAAAACGTGATGATTACTACACGAATTCGGGCATTAATTGGAATGCAAAAATTAGTCTTGTGAGTTAAAAAAACATAAAAAACATTCAGAGTCGTTTTGAGCAGTTTTTTAGAGAATTTTTTTCCGGACCTAAATTTTGTAAAAAACGTGATGATTAGTACACGAATCCGGGCATTAATTCAAACATGAAAAATTGTCTGGTGTATTAAAATAACATAAAAAACATTCAGAATCGTTTGGAGCAGTTTTTTAGATAATTTTTTTCCGGACCTAAATTTTGTAAAAAACGTGATGATTAGTACACGAATCCGGGCATTAATTCAAATGTGAAAAATTGTCTGGTGTATTAAAATACCATAAAAAACATTCTGAATAGTTTTGAACAGGTTTTTAGAGAATTTTTTTCGGGACATAAATTTCGTAAAAAACGTGATGATTAGTACACGAATTCGGGTTTTAATTGGAATGTGAAAATTTATCTTTTGTATTAAAAT
This sequence comes from Catharanthus roseus, assembly GCA_028651295.1. Lineage (NCBI taxonomy): Eukaryota > Viridiplantae > Streptophyta > Magnoliopsida > Gentianales > Apocynaceae > Catharanthus > Catharanthus roseus. Next base: position 5,731,686 of record JAPQWS010000044.1, on the reverse strand, counting down.
ACCATGAAAAACATTCAGAATAGTTTTGAGCAGTTTTTTAGAGAATTTTTCTCCGGACCTAAACTTTGTAAAAAACGTGATGATCATCGTACACAAATTCGGGCATTAATTGGAATGTGAAAATTAGTCTTGTGTATTAAAATACCATAAAAAACGTTCAGAATCGTTTTGAGCAGTTTTTTAGAGAATTTTTCTCCGGACCTAAATTTTGTAAAAAACGTGATGATTAGTACACGAATTCGGGCATTAATGGGAAAGTAAAAACTAGTCTGGTGCATTAAAACAACATAAAAAATATTCAGAGTAGTTTTTAGCAGGTTTTTAGAGAATTTTTTTCCGGACCTAAATTTTGTAAAAAAACGTGATGATTAGTACACGAATTCGGGCATTAATTAAATGCGAAAAATTATCTGGTGCATTAAAATACCATAAAAAACATTCAGAGTCGTTTTGAGCAGTTTTTTAGAGAATTTTTCTCCGGACCTAAATTTTGTAAAAAAACGTGATGATTAGTACACTAATCCCAGGCGTTAATTCAAACATGAAAAATTGTCCCGGTGTATTAAAATACCATAAAAAAACATTCGTAATCGTTTTGAGCAGCTTTTTTAGATAAATTTTTTTCCGGACCTCGCTTTGTAAAAAAACGTGATCATTAGTACACAAATCCGGGCATTAATTCAAATGTGAAAAATTATCTGGTGTACTAAAATACCATAAAAAACATTCAGAGTCGTTTTGAGCAGTTTTTTAGAGAATTTTTTTCCGGACCTAAATTTTGTAAAAAACATGATGATTAGTACACGAATCCGGGCATTAATTCAAATGTGAAAAATTGTCTGGTGTATTAAATTTCCATAAAAAACATTCAGAGTCGTTTTGAGCAGTTTTGTAGAAAATTTTTTTTCGAACCTAAATTTTGTAAAAAACGTGTTGATTAGTACACGAATTCGGGCATTAATTGGAACGCAAAAATTAGTCTTGTGCATTAAAACAACATAAAAAACATTCCAAGTCGTTTTGAGCAGTTTTTTAGAGATTTTTTTTCGGATCTAAATTTTGTAAAAAACGTGATGATTAGTACACGAATCCGGGCATTAATTCAAATGTGAAAATTTGTCTGGTGTATTAAAATACCATAAAAAACATTCTGAATAGTTTTGAACAGTTTTTTAGAGAATTTTTTTCGGGACATAAATTTCGTAAAAAACGTGATGATTAGTACACGAATTCGGGTTTTAATTGGAATGTGAAAATTTGTCTTTTGTATTAAAATACCATGAAAAACATTCAGAATCGTTTTGAGCAGTTTTTTAGAGAATTTTTTTCCGGACCTAAATTTTGTAAAAAAATGTGATGATTAGTACACGAATTCGGGCATTAATTCAAATGTGAAAAATTATCTGGTGTATTAAAATACCATAAAAAACATTCAGAGTCTTTTTGAGCAGTTTTTTAGAGAATTTTTTTCCGGACATAATTTTGTAAAAAACGTGATGATTAGTACACGAATCCGGGCGTTAATTCAAACATGAAAAATTGTCTGGTGTATTAAAATACCATAAAAAACATTCAGAATCGTTTTGAGCAGTTTTTTAGAGAATTTTTTTCCGGACCTAAGTTTTGTAAAAAACGTGATGATTAGTACACGAATCCGGGCATTAATTCAAATGTGAAAAATTATCTGGTGTATTAAAATGCCATAAAAAACATTCAGAGTCGTTTTGAGCAGTTTTTTAGAGAATTTTTTTCCGGACCTAAATTTTGTAAAAAACGTGATGATTAGTACACGAATCCGGGCATTAATTCAAATGTGAAAAATTGTCTGGTGTATTAAATTTCCATAAAAAACATTCAGAGTCGTTTTGAGCAGTTTTGTAGAAAATTTTTTTTCGGACCTAAATTTTGTAAAAAACGTGATGATTAGTACACGAATTCGGGGATTAATTGGAACGCAAAAATTAGTCTTGTGCATTAAAACAACATAAAAAACATTCAGAGTCGTTTTGAGCAGTTTTTTTATAGATTTTTTTCCGGATCTAAATTCTGTAAAAAACGTGATGATTAGTACACGAATCCGGGCATTAATTCAAATGTGAAAAATTGTCTGGTGTATTAAAATACCATAAAAAACATTCTGAATAGTTTTGAACAGTTTTTTAGAGAATTTTTTTCGGGACATAAATTTCGTAAAAAACGTGATGATTAGTACACGAATTCGGGTTTTAATTGGAATGTGAAAATTTGTCTTTTGTATCAAAATACCATGAAAGACATTCAGCATCGTTTTGAGCAGTTTTTTAGAGAATTTTTCTTCGGACTTAAACTTTGTAAAAAACGTGATGATCATCGTACACGAATTCGGGCATTAATTGGAATGTGAAAATTAGTCTTGTGTATTAAAATACCATAAAAAACATTCAGAATCGTTTTGAGCAGTTTTTTAGAGAATTTTTCTCCGGACCTAAATTTTGTAAAAAACGTGATGATTAGTACACGAATTCGGGCATTAATGGGAAAGTAAAAACTAGTCTGGTGCATTAAAACAACATAAAAAATATTCAGAGTAGTGTTTAGCAGTTTTTTAGAGAATTTTTTTCGGGACCTAAATTTTGTAAAAAACGTGATGATTAGTACACGAATTCGGGCATTAATTCAAATGTGAAAAATTATCTGGTGTATTAAAATACCATAAAAAACATTCAGAGTCGTTTTGAGCAGTTTTTTAGAGAATTTTTTTCCGGACCTAAATTTTGTAAAAAACGTGATGATTACTACACGAATCCGGGCATTAATTCAAACATGAAAAATTGTCTGGTGTATTAAAATACCATAAAAAACATTCAAAATCGTTTTGAGCAGTTTTTTAGAGAATTTTTTTCCGGACCTAAATTTTGTAAAAAACGTGATGATTAGTACACGAATCCGGGCATTAATTTAAATGTGAAAAATTGTTTGGTGTATTAAAATACCATAAAAAACATTCAGAGTCGTTTTGAGCAGTTTTGTAGAGAATTTTTTTGCGAACCTAAATTTTGTAAAAAACGTGATGATTAGTACACGAATTCGGGCATTAATTGGAATGCAAAAATTAGTCTTGTTCATTAAAACAACATAAAAACCATTCATAGTCGTTTTGAGCAGTTTTTTAGAGATTTTTTTCCAGATCTAAATTTTGTAAAAAACGTGTACACGAATCCGGGCATTAATTCAAATGTGAAAAATTGTCTGGCGTATCAAAATACCATAAAAAAATTCTGAATCGTTTTGAACAGTTTTTTAGAGAATTTTTTTCCGGACATAAATTTCGTAAAAAACGTGATGATTAGTACACGAATTCCGGTTTTAATTGGAATGTGAAAATTTGTCTTTTGTATTAAAATACCATGAAAAATATTCAGAATCGTTTTGAGCAGTTTTTTAGAGAATTTTTCTCCGGACCTAAATTTGGTAAAAAACGTGATGATTAGTACACGAATTCGGACATTAATTGGAATATGAAAATTAGTCTTGTGTATTAAAATACCATAAAAAACATTCACAATCGTTTTGAGCAGTTTTTTAGAGAATTTTTTTTCGGACCTAAATTTTGTAAAAAACGTGATGATTAGTACACGAATTCGGGCATTAATGGGAAAGTAAAAACTAGTCTGGTGCATTAGAACAACATAAAAAATATTCAGAGTAGTTTTTAGCAGTTTTTTAGAGAATTTTTTTCCGGACCTAAATTTTGTAAAAAACGTGATGATTAGTACACGAATTCGGGCATTAATTCAAACATGAAAAATTGTCTGGTGTATTAAAATACCATAAAAAACATTCAGAATCGTTTTGAGCAGTTTTTTCGAGAATTTTTTTCCGAACCAAAATTTTGTTAAAAAACGTGATGATTAGTACACGAATCCGGGCATTAATTCAAATGTGAAAAATTGTCTGGCGTATTAAATTACCATAAAAAACATTCTGAATCGTTTTGAACAGTTTTTTAGAGAATTTTTTTCCGGACATAAATTTCGTAAAAAACGTGATGATTAGTACACGAATTCCGATTTTAATTGGAATGTGAAAATTTGTCTTTTGTATTAAAATACCATGAAAAACATTCGGAATCCTTTTGAGCAGTTTTTTAGAGAATTTTTCTCCAGACCTAAATTTGGTAAAAAACGTGATGATTAGTACACGAATTCGGGCATTAATTGGAATGTGAAAATTAGTCTTGTGTATTAAAATAATATGAAAAACATTCAGAGTCGTTTTGAGCAATTTTTTCGAGAATTTTTTTCCGGGCCTAAATTTTGTAAAAAACGTGATGATTAGTACACGAATCTGGGCATTAATTCAAATGTGAATAATTGTATGGTGTATTAAAATACCATAAAAAACATTCAGAGTCGTTTTGAACAGTTTTTTAGAGAATTTTTTTCCTGACCTAAATTTTGTAAAAAACGTGATGATTAGTACACGAATTCGGGCATTAATTGGAATGCAAAATTTAGTCTTGTGCATTAAAACAACATAAAAAACATTCAGAGTCGTTTTGAGCAGTTTTTTAGAGAATTTTTTTCCGGACCTAAATTTTGTAAAAAACGTGATGATTAGTACACGAATCTGGGCATTAATTCAAACATGAAAAATTGTCTGGTGTATTAAAATACCATAAAAAACATTCAGAATCGTTTTGAGCAGTTTTTTAGAGAATATTTTTCCGGACCTAAATTTTGTAAAAAACGTGATGATTAGTACACGAATCCGGGCATTAATTCAAATGTGAAAAACTGTCTGGTGTATTAAATTTCCATAAAAAACATTCAGAGTCGTTTTGAGCAGTTTTGTGGAAAATTTTTTTCCGGACCTAAATTTTGTAAAAAACGTGATGATTAGTACACGAATTCGGGCATTAATTGGAATGTGAATATTAGTGTTGTGTATTAAAATACCATAAAAAACATTCAGCGTCGTTTTGAGCAGTTTTTAGAGAATTTTTTTCCGGACCTAAATTTTGTAAAAAACGTGATGATTAGTACACGAATCCGGGCATTAATTCAAATGTGAAAAATTGTCTGGTGTATTAAAATACCATAAAAAACATTCAGAATCGTTTTGAGCAGTTTTTTAGACATTTTTTTCCAGACCTAAATTTTGTAAAAAAACGTGATGATTAGTGCACGAATCCTGGCATTAGTTCAAATGTGAAAAATTGTCTTGTGTATTAAAATACCATAAAAAACATTCAGAGTCGTTTTGAGCAGTTTTTTAGAGAATTTTTTTCCGGACCTAAATTTTGTAAAAAACGTGGTGATTAGTACACGAATTCGGGCATTAATTCAAATGTGAATAATTGTATGGTGTATTAAAATACCATAAAAAACATTCAGAGTCGTTTTGAACAGCTTTTTTTAGAGAATTTTTTTTTCCCGACCTAAATTTTTGTAAAAAAACGTGATGATTAGTACACGAATTCGGGCATTAATTGGAATGCAAAATTTAGTCTTGTGCATTAAAACAACATAAAAAACATTCAGAGTCGTTTTGAGAAGTTTTTTAGAGAATTTTTTTCCGGACCTAAATTTTGTAAAAAACGTGATGATTAGTACACGAATCCGGGCATTAATTCAAACATGAAAAATTGTCTGGTGTATTAAAATACCATAAAAAACATTCAGAATCGTTTTGAGCAGTTTTTTAGAGAATATTTTTCCGGACCTAAATTTTGTAAAAAACGTGTTGATTAGTACACTAATCCGGGCATTAATTCAAATGTGAAAAACTGTCTGGTGTATTAAATTTCCATAAAAAACATTCAGAGTCGTTTTGAGCAGTTTTGTGGAAAATTTTTTTCCGGACCTAAATTTTGTAAAAAACGTGATGATTAGTACACGAATTCGGGCATTAATTGGAATGTGAATATTAGTGTTGTGTATTAAAATACCATAAAAAACATTCAGAGTCGTTTTGAGCAGTTTTTAGAGAATTTTTTTCCGGACCTAAATTTTGTAAAAAACGTGATGATTAGTACACGAATCCGGGCATTAATTCAAATCTGAAAAATTGTCTGGTGTATTAAAATACCACAAAAAACATTCAGAATCGTTTTGAGCAGTTTTTTAGATATTTTTTTCCAGACCTAAATTTTGTAAAAAAACGTGATGATTAGTGCACGAATCCTGGCATTAGTTCAAATGTGAAAAATTGTCTTGTGTATTAAAATACCATAAAAAACATTCAGAGTCGTTTTGAACAGTTTTTTAGAGAATTTTTTTCCGGACCTAAATTTTGTAAAAAACGTGGTGATTAGTACACGAATTCGGGCATTAATTGGAATGCAAAAATTAGTCTTGTGCATTAAAACAACGTAAAAAACATTCAGAGTCGTTTTGAGCAGTTTTTTGGAGATTTTTTTTCCGGACCTAAATTTTGTAAAAAACGTGATGATTAGTACACGAATCCGGGCATTAATTCAAATGTGAAAAATTGTCTGGTGTATTAAAATACCATAAAAAACATTCAGAGTCGTTTTGAGCAGTTTTGCAGAGAATTTTTTTCCGGACCTAAATTTTGTAAAAAACGTGATGATTAGTACACGAATTCGGGCATTAATTGGAATGCAAAAATTACTCTTGCGGATTAAAACAACATAAAAAACATTCAGAGTCGTTTTGGGCAGTTTTTTAGAGATTTTTTTTCGGATCTAAATTTTGTAAAAAACGTGATGATTAGTACACGAATCCGGGCATTAATTCAAATGTGAAAAATTGTCTGGTGTATTAAAATACCATAAAAAACATTCTGAATCATTTTGAACAGTTTTTTAGAGAATTTTTTTTCGGACATAAATTTCGTAAAAAACGTGATGATTAGCACACGAATTCGGGTTTTAATTGGAATGTGAAAATTTGTCTTTTGTATTAAAATACCATGAAAAACATTCAGAATCGTTTTGAGCAGTTTTTTAGAGAATTTTTCTCCGGACCAAAATTTTTTAAAAAACGTGATGATTAGTACACGAATTCGGGAATTAATTGTAATGTGAAAATTAGTCTTGTGTATTAAAATATCATAAAAAACGTTCAGAATCGTTTTGAGCAATTTTTTAGAGAATTTTTCTCCGGACCTAAATTTTGTAAAAAACGTGATGATCAGTACACGAATTCGGGCATTAATGGGAAAGTAAAAACTAGTCTGGTGCATTAAAACAACATAAAAAATATTCAGAGTAGTTTTTAGCTGTTTTTTAGAGAATTTTTTTCGGGACCTAAATTTTGTAAAAAACGTGATGATTAGTACACGAATTTGGGCATTAATTGGAATGTTAATATTAGTGTTGTGTATTAAAATACCATAAAAAACATTCAGAATCGTTTTGAGCAGTTTTTTAGAGAATTTTTTTCCGGACCTAAATTTTGTAAAAAAACGTGATGATTAGTACACGAATCCGGGCATTAATTCAAATGTGAAAAATTATCTGGTGTATTAAAATACCATAAAAAACATTCAGAGTCGTTTTGAGCAGTTTTTTAGAGAATTTTTTTCCGGACCTAAATTTTGTAAAAAACGTGATGATAAGTACACGAATCCGGGCATTAATTCAAACATGAAAAATTGTCTGGTGTATTAAAATACCATAAAAAACATTCAGAATCGTTTTGAGCAGTTTTTTAGAGAATTTTTTTCCGGACCTAAATTTTGTAAAAAACGTGATGATTAGTACACGAATCCGGGCATTAATTCAAATGTTAAAAATTATCTGGTGTATTAAAATACCATAAAAAACATTCAGAGTCGTTTTGAGCAGTTTTTTAGAGAATTTTTTTCCGGACCTAAATTTTGTAAAAAACGTGATGATTAGTACACGAATCCGGGCATTAATTCAAACATGAAAAATTGTCTGGTGTATTAAAATATCATAAAAAACATTCAGAATCGTTTTGAGCAGTTTTTTAGAGAATTTTTTTCCGGACCTAAATTTTGTAAAAAACGTGATGATTAGTACACGAATTCGGGCGTTAATTCAAATGTGAAAAATTATCTGGTGTAATAAAATACCATAAAAAACATTCAGAGTCGTTTTGAGCAGTTTTTTAGAGAATTTTTTTCCGGATCTAAATTTTGTAAAAAACGTGATGATTAGTACACGAATCCGGGCATTAATTCAAATGTGAAAAATTGTCTGGCGTATTAAAATACCGTAAAAAACATTCTGAATCGTTTTGAACAGTTTTTTAGAGAATTTTTTTCCGGACATAAATTTCGTAAAAAACGTGATGATTAGTACACGAATTCCGGTTTTAATTGGAATGTGAAAATTTGTCTTTTGTATTAAAATACCATGAAAAACATTCAGAATCGTTTTGAGCAATTTTTTAGAGAATTTTTCTCCGGACCTATGTTTGGTAAAGAACGTGATGATTAGGACACGAATTCGGGCATTAATTGGAATGTGAAAATTAGTCTTGTGTATTAAAATACCATAAAAAACATTCACAATCGTTTTGAGCCGTTTTTTAGAGAATTTTTTTCCGGACCTAAATTTTGTAAAAAACGTGATGATTAGTACACGAATTCGGGCATTAATGGGAAAGTAAAAACTAGTCTGGTGCATTAAAACAACATAAAAAATATTCAGAGTAGTTTTTAGCAGTTTTTTAGAGAATTTTTTTCCGGACCTAAATTTTGTAAAAAACGTGATGATTAGTACACGAATTCGGGCATTAATTGGAATGTGAATATTAGTGTTGTGTATTAAGATACCATAAAAAACATTCAGAATCGTTTTGAGCAGTTTTTTAGAGAATTTTTTTCCTGACCTAAATTTTGTAAAAAAACGTGATGATTAGTACACGAATTCGGGCATTAATTCAAATGTGAAAAATATTCTGGAGTATTAAAATACCATAAAAAATATTCAGAGTAGTTTTTAGCAGTTTTTTAGAGAATTTTTTTCCGGACCTATATTTTGTAAAAAACGTGATGATTAGTACACGAATCCGGGCATTAATTGGAATGCAAAAATTAGTCTTGTGCGTTAAAACAACATAAAAAACATTCAGAGTCATTTTGAGCAGTTTTTTAGAGAATTTTTTTCCGAACCTAAATTTTGTAAAAAACGTGATGATTAGTACACGATTTCGGGCATTAATTGGAATGCAAAAATTAGTCTTGTGCATTAAAACAACATAAAAAACATTCAGAGTCGTTTTGAGCAGTTTTTTAGAGAATTTTTTTCAGTACCTAAATTTTGTAAAAAACGTGATGATTAGTACACGAATTCGGGCATTAATGGGAAAGTAAAAACCAGTCTGGTGCATTAAAACCACATAAAAAATATTCAGTAGTCGTTTTTAGCAGTTTTTTAGATAATTTTTTTCCGGACCTAAATTTTGTAAAAAACATGATGATTAGTACGCGAATTCGGGCATTAATTGGAATGCAAAAATTAGTCTTGTGCATTAAAACAACATAAAAAACATTCAGAGTTATTTTGAGCAGTTTTTTAGAGATTTTCTTCCGGATCTAAATTTTGTAAAAAACGTGATGATTAGTACACGAATCCGGGCATTAATTCAAATGTGAAAAATTGTCTGGCGTATTAAAATACCATAAAAAACATTCCGAATCGTTTTGAACAGTTTTTTAGAGAATTTTTTTCCGGACCTAAATTTGGTAGAAAACGTGATGATTAGTACACGAATTCGGGCATTAATTGGAATGTGAATATTAGTTTTGTGTATTAAAATACCATAAAAAACATTCAGAATCGTTTTGAGCAGTTTTTTAGAGAATTTTTTTCCGGACCTAAATTTTGTAAAAAAACGTGATGATTAGTACACGAATCCGGGCATTAATTCAAATGCGGAAAATTGTCTGGAGTATTAAAATACCATAAAAAACATTCAGAGTCGTTTTGAGCAGTTTTTTAGAGAATTTTTTTCCGGATCTAAATTTTGTAAAAAACTTGATGATTAGTACACGAATCCGGGCATTAATTCAAATGTGAATAATTGTATGGTGTATTAAAATAACATAAAAAACATTCACAGTCGTTTTGAGCAGTTTTTTAGAGAATTTTTTTCCTGACCTAAATTTTGTAAAATACGTGATGATTAGTACACGAATCCGGGCATTAATTGGAATGCAAAAATTAGTCTTGTGCATTAAAACAACATAAAAAACATTCAGAGTCGTTTTGAGCAATTTTCTAGAGAATTTTTTTCCGGACCTAAATTTTGTAAAAAACGTGATGATTACTACACGAATCCGGGCATTAATTCAAATGCGAAAAATTGTTTGGTGTATTAAAATACCATAAAAGATATTCAGAGTCGTTTTGAGCAGTTTTGTAGAGAATTTTTTTCCGAACCTAAATTTTGTAAAAAACGTGATGATTAGTACACGAATTCGGGCATTAATTGGAATGCAAAAATTAGTCTTGTGCATTAAAACAACATAAAAAACATTCAGAGTCGTTTTGAGCAGTTTTTTAGAGATTTTTTTCCGAATCTAAATTTTGTAAAAAACGTGATGATTAGTACACGAATCCGGGCATTAATTCAAATGTGAAAAATTGTCTGGCGTATTAAAATACCATAAAAAACATTCTGAATCGTTTTGAACAGTTTTTTAGAGAATTTTTTTCCGGACCTAAATTTTGTAAAAAACGTGATGATTAGGACACGAATTCGGGCATTAATTGGAATGTGAATATTAGTGTTGTGTATTAAAATACCATAAAAAACATTCAGAATCATTTTGAGCAGTTTTTTAGGGAATTTTTTTCCGGACCTAAATTTTGTAAAAAAACGTGATGATTAGTACACGAATCCGGGCATTAATTCAAATGTGAAAAATATTCTGGAGTATTAAAATACCATAAAAAACATTCAGAGTCGTTTTGAGCAGTTTTTTAGATAATTTTTTTCCGGACATAAATTTTGTAAAAAACGTGATGATTAGTACACAAATCCGGGCATTAATTCAAATGTGAAAAATTGTCTCATGTATTAATTTTCCATAAAAAACATTCAGAGTCGTTTTGAGCAGTTTTGTAGAAAATTTTTTTCCGGACCTAAATTTTGTAAAAAACGTGATGATTAGTACACGAATTCGGGCATTAATTGGAACGCAAAAATTACTCTTGTGCATTAAAACAACATAAAAAACATTCAGAGTCGTTTTGAGCAGTTTTTTAGAGATTTTTTTTCGGATCTAAATTTCGTAAAAAACGTGATGATTAGTACACGAATCCGGGCATTAATTCAAGTGTGAAAAATTGTCTGGTGTATTAAAATACCATAAAAAACATTCTGAAGAGTTTTGAACAGTTTTTTAGAGAATTTTTTTCCGGACATAAATTTCGTTAAAAACGTGATGATTAGTACACGAATTCGGGTTTTAATTGGAATGTGGAAATTTTTCTTTTGTATTAAAATACCATGAAAAACACTCAGAATCGTTTTGAGCAGTTTTTTAGAGAATTTTTCTCCGGACCTAAACTTTGTAAAAAACGTGATGATTATCGTACACGAATTCGGGCATTAATTGGTATGTGAAAATTAGTCTTGTGTATTAAAATACCATAAAAAACGTTCAGAATCGTTTTGAGCAGTTTTTTAGAGTATTTTTCTTCGGACCTAAATTTTGTAAAAAACGTGATGATTAGTACACGAATCCGGGCATTAATTCAAATGTGAAAAATTGTCTGGCGTATTAAAATACCATAAAAAACATTCAGAGTCGTTTTGAGCAATTTTTTAGAGAATTTTTTTCCGGACCTAAATTTTGTAAAAAACGTGATGATTAGTACACGAATCCGCGCATTAATTCAAATGTGAATAATTATATGGTGTATTAAAAGACCATAAAAAAACATTCAGAGTCGTTTTGAGCAGTTTTTTAGAGAATTTTTTTCCTGACCTAAATTTTGTAAAAAACTTGATGATTAGTACACGAATCCGGGCATTAATTGGAATGCAAAAACTAGTCTTGTGCATTAAAACAACATAAAAAACATTCAGAGTCGTTTTGAGCAGTTTTTTAGAGAATTTTTTTCCGGACCTAAATTTTTTAAAAAACGTGATGATTAGTACACAAATCCGGGCATTAATTCAAACATGAAAAATTGTCTGGGGTATTAAAATACCATAAAGAACATTCAGAATCGTTTTGAGCAGTTTTTAGAGAATTTTTTTCCGGACCAAAATTTTGTAAAAAACGTGATGATTAGTACACGAATCCGCGCATTAATTCAAATGTGAATAATTATACGGTGTATTAAAATGCCATAAAAAAACATTCAGAGTCGTTTTGAGCAGTTTTTTAGAAAATTTTTTCCCTGACCTAAATTTTGTAAAAAACCGGATGATTAGTACACGAATCCGGGCATTAATTGGAATGCAAAAATTAGTCTTGTGCATTAAAACAACATAAAAAACATTCAGAGTCGTTTTGAGCAGTTTTTTAGAGAATTTTTTTCCGGACCTAAATTTTGTAAAAAACGTGATGATTAGTACACGAATCCGGGCATTAGTTCAAACATGAAAAATTGTCTGGGGTATTAAAATACCATAAAGAACATTCAGAATCGTTTTGAGCAATTTTTTAGAGAATTTTTTTTCGGACCTAAATTTTGTAAAAAAACGTGATGATTAGTACACGAATCCGGGCATTAATTCAAATGTGAAAAATTGTCTGGAGTATTAAAATACCATAAAAAACATTCAGAGTCGTTTTGAGCAGTTTTTTAGAGAATTTTTCTCCGGACCAAAATTTGGTAAAAAACGTAATGATTAGTAGACGAATTCGGGCATTAATTGGAATGTGAAAATTAGTCTTGTGTATTAAAATACCATAAAAAACATTCATAATCGTTTTGAGCAGTTTTTTAGAGAATTTTTTTCCGGACCTAAATTTTGTAAAAAACGTGATGATTAGTACACGAATTCGGGCATTAATGGGAAAGTAAAAACTAATCTGGTGCATTAGAACAACATAAAAAATATTCAGAGTAGTTTTTAGCAGTTTTTTAGAGAATTTTTTTCCGGACCTAAATTTTGTAAAAAACGTGATGATTAGTACACGAATTCGGGCATTAATTGAAATGTGAATATCAGTGTTGTGTATTAAAATACCATAAAAAACATTCAGAATCGTTTTGAGCAGTTTCTTAGAGAATTTTTTTCTGGACCTAAATTTTGTAAAAAAACGTGATGATTAGTACACGAATCCGGGTATTAATTCAAATGTGAAAAATTGTCTGGTGTATTAAAATACCATAAAAAACATTCAGAGTCGTTTTTAGCCGTTTTTTAGAGAATTTTTTTCCGGACCTAAATTTTGTAAAAAACGTGATGATTATTAGTACACGAATCCGGGCATTAATTGGAATGCAAAAATTAGTCTTGTGCATTAAAACAACATAAAAAACATTCAGAGTCGTTTTGAGCAGTTTTTTAGAGAATTTTTTTTCGAACCTAAATTTTGTAAAAAACGTGATGATTAGTACACGAATTCGGGCATTAATGGGAAAGTAAAAACCAGTATGGTGATATTAAAACAACATAAAAAATATTCAGTAGTCGTTTTCAGCAGTTTTTTGGAGAATTTTTTCCGGACCTAAATTTTGTAAAAAACGTGATGATTAGTACACGAATTCGGGCATTAATTGGAATGCAAAAATTAGTCTTGTGCATTAAAACAACATAAAAAACATTCAGAGTCGTTTTGAGCAGTTTTTTAGAGATTTTTTTCCGGATCTATATTTTGTAAAAAACGTGATGATTAGTACACGAATCCGGGCATTAATTCAAATGTGAAAAATTGTCTGGCGTATTAAAATACCATAAAAAACATTCTGAATCGTTTTGAACAGTTTTTTAGAGAATTTTTTTCCGGACCTAAATTTTGTAGAAAACGTGATGATTAGTACATGAATTCGGGCATTAATTGGAATGTGAATATTAGTGTTGTGTATTAAAATACCATAAAAAACATTCAGAATCGTTTTGAGCAGTTTTTTAGAGAATTTTTTTCTGGACCTAAATTTTGTAAAAAAACGTGATGATTAGAACACGAATCCGGGCATTAATTCAAATGTGAAAAATTGTCTGGAGTATTAAAATACCATAAAAAACATTCAGAGTCGTTTTGAGAAATTTTTTAGAGAATTTTTTTCCGGACCTAAATTTTGTAAAAAACGTGATGATTAGTACACGAATCCGCGCATTAATTGGAATGCAAAAATTAGTCTTGTGCATTAAAATACCATAAAAAAACATTCAGAGTCGTTTTGAGCAGTTTTTTAGAGAATTTTTTTCCTGACCTAAATTTTGTAAAAAACTTGATGATTATTAGTACACGAATCCGGGCATTAATTGGAATGCAAAAATTAGTCTTGTGCATTAAAACAACATAAAAAACATTCAGAGTCGTTTTGAGCAGTTTTTTAGAGAATTTTTTTTCGGACCTAAATTTTGTAAAAAATGTGATGATTAGTACACGAATCCGGGCATTAATTCAAACATGAAAACTTGTCTGGGGTATTAAAATACCATAAAGAACATTCAGAATCGTTTTCAGCAGTTTTTAGAGAATTTTTTTTCGGACCAAAATTTTGTAAAAAACGTGATGATTAGTACACGAATACGGGCATTAATTCAAATGCGAAAAATTGTTTGGTGCATTAAAATACCATAAAAAACATTCATAGTCGTTTAGAGCAGTTTTTTAGAGAATTTTTCTCCGGACCAAAATTTGGTAAAAAACGTGATGATTAGTAGACGAATTCGGGCATTAATTGGAATGTGAAAATTAGTCTTGTGTATTAAAATACCATAAAAAACATTCATAATCGTTTTGAGCATCTTTTTAGAGAATTTTTTTCCGGACCTAAATTTTGTAAAAAACGTGATGATTAGTACACGAATTCGGGCATTAATGGGAAAGTAAAAACTAATCTGGTGCATTAGAACAACATAAAAAATATTCAGAGTAGTTTTTAGCAGTTTTTTAGAGAATTTTTTTCCGGACCTAAATTTTGTAAAAAACGTGATGATTAGTACACGAATTCGGGCATTAATTGAAATGTGAATATTAGTGTTGTGTATTAAAATACCATAAAAAACATTCAGAATCGTTTTGAGCAGTTTCTTAGAGAATTTTTTTTCCGGACCTAAATTTTGTAAAAAAACGTGATTATTAGTACACGAATCCGGGTATTAATTCAAATGTGAAAAATTGTCTGGTGTATTAAAATACCATAAAAAACATTCAGAGTTGTTTTTAGCAGTTTTTTAGAGAATTTTTTTCCGGACCTAAATTTTGTAAAAAACGTGATGATTAGTACACGAATCCGGGCATTAATTGGAATGCAAAAATTAGTCTTGTGCATTAAAACCACATAAAAAACATTCAGAGTCGTTTTGAGCAGTTTTTTAGAGAATTTTTTTCCGAACCTAAATTTTGTAAAAAACGTGATGATTAGTACACGAAATCGGGCATTAATGGGAAAGTAAAAACTAGTCTAGTGCATTAAAACAACATAAAAAATATTCAGTAGTCGTTTTTGCCAGTTTTTTAGAGAATTTTTTTCCGGACCTAAATTTTGTAAAAAACGTGATGATTAGTACACGAATTCGGGCATTAATTCAAACGTGAAATTTGTATGGTGTATTAAAATACCATAAAAAACATTCTGAATCATTTTGAACAGTTTTTTAGAGAATTTTTTTCCGGACATAAATTTCGTAAAAAACGTGATGATTAGTACACGAATTCGGGTTTTAATTGTAATGTGAAATTTTTTCTTGTGCATTAAAACAACATAAAAACCATTCAGAGTCGTTTTGAGCAGTTTTTTTGAGAATTTTTTCCGGACCTAAATTTTGTAAAAAACGTGATGATTAGTACATGAATCCGGGCATTAATTCAAACATGAAAAATTGTCTGGGGTATTAAAATACCATAAAGAACATTCAGAATCGTTTTGAGCAGTTTTTAGAGAATTTTTTTCCGGACCAAAACTTTGTAAAAAACGTGATGATTAGTATACGAATCCGGGCATTAATTCAAATGTGAAAAATTGTCTGGAGTATTAAAATACCATAAAAAACATTCAGAGTCGTTTTGAGCAATTTTTTAGAGAATTTTTTTCCGGACCTAAATTTTGTAAAAAACGTGATGATTAGTACACGAATCCGCGCATTAATTCAAATGTGAATAATTATATGGTGTATTAAAACACCATAAAAAAACATTCAGAGTCGTTTTGAGCAGTTTTTTAGAGAATTTTTTTCCTGACCTAAATTTTGTAAAAAACTTGATGATTAGTACACGAATCCGGGCATTAATTGGAATGCAAAAATTAGTCTTGTGCATTAAAACAACATAAAAAACATTCAGAGTCGTTTTGAGCAGTTTTTTAGAGAATTTTTTTCCGGACCTAAATTTTGTAAAAAATGTGATGATTAGTACACGAATCCGGGCATTAATTCAAACATGAAAAATTGTCTGGGGTATTAAAATACCATAAAGAACATTCAGAATCGTTTTGAGCAGTTTTTAGAGAATTTTTTTCCGGACCAAAACTTTGTAAAAAACGTGATGATTAGTACACGAATCCGGGCATTAATTCAAATGTGAAAAATTGTCTGGAGTATTAAAATACCATAAAAAACATTCAGAGTCGTTTTGAGCAATTTTTTAGAGAATTTTTTTCCGGACCTAAATTTTGTAAAAAACGTGATGATTAGTACACGAATACGGGCATTAATTCAAATGCGAAAAATTGTTTGGTGTATTAAAATACCATAAAAAACATTCAGAGTCGTTTTGAGCAGTTTTGTAGAGAATTTTTTTCCGGACCTAAATTTTGTAAAAAACGTGATGATTAGTACACGAATTCGGGCATTAATTGGAATGCAAAAATTAGTCTTGTGCATTAAAACAACATAAAAAACATTCAGAGTCGTTTTGAGCAGTTTTTTAGAGATTTTTTTTCGGATCTAAATTTTGTAAAAAACGTGATGATTAGTACACGAATCCGGGCATTAATTCAAATGTGAAAAATTGTCTGGTGTATTAAAATACCATAAAAAACATTCTGAATCATTTTGAACAGTTTTTTAGAGAATTTTTTTCCGGACATAAATTTCGTAAAAAACGTGATCATTAGTACACGAATTCGGGTTTTAATTGTAATGTGAAAATTTGTCTTGTGCATTAAAACAACATAAAAACCATTCAGAGTCGTTTTGAGCAGTTGTTTAGAGAATTTTTTTCCGGACCTAAATTTTGTAAAAAAACGTGATGATTAGTTCACGAATTCGGGCATTAATTGGAATGTGAAAATTTGTCTGGTATATTAAAATACCATGAAAAAATTCAGAATCGTTTTGAGCAGTTTTTTAGATAATTTTTTCCCGGACCTAAATCTTGTAAAAAACGTGATGATTAGTACACGAATTCGGGCATTAATTGGAATGTGAAAAATTTTCTGGTGTATTAAAATACCATGAAAAACATTCAGAATCCTTTTGAGCAGTTTTTTAGAGAATTTTTTTCCGTACCTAAATTTCGTAAAAAACGTGATGATTAGTACACAAATTCTGGCATTAATAGGAATGTGAAAATTTGTCTGGTGTATTAAAACAACATGAAAAACATTCAGAATCGTTTTGAGCAGTTTTTTAGAGAATTTTTCTCCGGACCTAAATTTTGTAAGAAACGTGATGATTAGTACACGAATTCGGGCATTAATTGGAATGTGAATATTAGTGTTGTGTATTAAAATACCATAAAAAACGTTCAGAATCATTTTGAGCAGTTTTTTAGAGAATTTTTTTCCGGACCTAAATTTTGTAAAAAAACGTGATGATTAGTACACGAATCCGGGCATTAATTCAAATGTGAAAAATTGACTGCAGTATTAAAATACCATAAAAAACATTCAGAGTCGTTTTGAGCATTTTTTTTAGAGAATTTTTTTTCGGACCTAAATTTTGTAAAAAACGTGATGATTAGTACACGAATCCGGGCATTAATTCAAATGTGAATAATTGTATGGTGTATTAAAATACCATAAAAAACATTCAGAGTCGTTTTGAGCAGTTTTTTAGAGAATTTTTCTCCGGACCAAAATTTGGTAAAAAACGTGATGATTAGTAGACGAATTCGGGCATTAATTGGAATGTGAAAATTAGTCTTGTGTATTAAAATACCATAAAAAAAATTCATAATCGTTTTGAGCAGTTTTTTAGAGAATTTTTTTCCGGACCTAAATTTTGTAAAAAACGTGATGATTAGTACACGAATTCGGGCATTAATGGGAAAGTAAAAACTAATCTGGTGCATTAGAACAACATAAAAAATATTCAGAGTAGTTTTTAGCAGTTTTTTAGAGAATTTTTTTCCAGACCTAAATTTTGTAAAAAACGTGATGATTAGTACACGAATTCGGGCATTAATTGAAACGTGAATATTAGTGTTGTGTATTAAAATACCATAAAAAACATTCAGAATCGTTTTGAGTAGTTTCTTAGAGAATTTTTTTCCGGACCTAAATTTTGTAAAAAAACGTGATTATTAGTACACGAATCCGGGTATTAATTCAAATGTGAAAAATTGTCTGGTGTATTAAAATACCATAAAAAACATTCAGAGTCGTTTTTAGCAGTTTTTTAGAGAATTTTTTTCCGGACCTAAATTTTGTAAAAAACGTGATGATTAGTACACGAATCCGGGCATTAATTGGAATGCAAAAATTAGTCTTGTGCATTAAAACAACATGAAAAACATTCAGAGTCGTTTTGAGCAGTTTTTTAGAGAATTTTTTTCCGAACCTAAATTTTGTAAAAAACGTGATGATTAGTACACGAATCCGCGCATTAATTGGAATGCAAAAATTAGTCCTGTGCATTAAAACAACATAAAAAACATTCAGAGTCGTTTTGAGCAGTTTTTTAGAGAATTTTTTTCCGAACCTAAATTTTGTAAAAAACGTGATGATTAGTACACGAAATCGGGCATTAATGGGAAAGTAAAAACTAGTCTAGTGCATTAAAACAACATAAAAAATATTCAATAGTCGTTTTTGGCAGTTTTTTAGAGAATTTTTTTCCGGACCTAAATTTTGTAAAAAACGTGATGATTTGTACACGAATTCGGGCATTAATTCAAATGTGAAATTTGTCTGGTGTATTAAAATACCATAAAAAACATTCAGAATCGTTTTGAACAGTTTTTTAGAGAATTTTTTTCGTACATAAATTTCGTAAAAAACGTGATGATTAGTACACGAATTCGGGCTTTAATTGGAATGTGAAAATTTGTCTTTTGTATTAAAATACCATGAAAAACATTCAGAATCGTTTTGAGCAGTTTTTTAGAGAATTTTTCTCCGGACCTAAATTTGGTAAAAAACGTGATGATTAGTACACGAATTCAGGCATTAATTGGAATGTGAAAATTAGTCTTGTGTATTAAAATACCATAAAAAAAATTCAGAATCGTTTTGAGCAGTTTTTTAGAGAATTTTTCTCCGGACCTAAATTTTGTAAAAAACGTGATGATTAGTACACAAATTCGGGCATTAATGGGAAAGTAAAAACTAGTCTGGTGCATTAAAACAACATAAAAAATATTCAGTACTCGTTTTTAGCAGTTTTTTAGAGAATTTTTTTCCGGACCTAAATTTTGTAAAAAATGTGATGATTAGTACGCGAATTCGGGCATTAATGGCAAAGTAAAAGTACTCGAATTAGGGCATTAATGGGAATGTGAAAATTAGTCTTGTGCATTAAAATAATATGAAAAATATTTAGGGTCGTTTTGAGCAGTTTTTGAGAGAATTTTTTTCCGGACCTAAATTTTGTAAAAAACGTGATGATTAGTACACGAATCCGGACATTAATTCAAATGTGAAAAATTGTCTGGTGCATTAAAATACCATAAAAAACATTCAGAATCGTTTTGAGCAATTTTTTAGAGAATTTTTTTCCGGACCTAAATTTTGTAAAAAATGTGATGATTAGTACACGAATCGGGCATTATTGGAAAAGTAAAAGTACACGAATTCGGGCATTAATGGGAATGTGAAAATTACTCTTGTGCATTAAAATAATATGAAAAACATTCAGAGTCGTTTTGAGCAGTTTTTGAGAGAATTTTTTTTCGGACCTAAATTTTGTAAAAAACGTGATGATTAGTACACGAATCCGGGCATTAATTCAAATGTGAAAAATTATCTGGTGTATTAAAATGCCATAAAAAACATTTAGAATCGTTTTGAGCAGTTTTTTAGAGAATTTTTTTCCGGACCTAAATTTTGTAAAAAAACGTGATGATTAGTACAATAATCCGGGCATCAATTCAAATGTGAAAAATTGTCTTGTGTATTAAAATACCATAAAAAACATTCAGAGTCGTTTTGAGCAGTTTTTTAGAGAATTTTTTTCTGGACCTAAATTTTGTAAAAAACGTGATGATTAGTACACGAATCCGGGCATTAATTCAAACCTGAAAAATTGTCTGGTGTATTAAAATAACATAAAAAACATTCAGAATCGTTTTGAGCAATTTTTTAGAGAATTTTTTTCCGGACCTAAATTTTGTAAAAAACGTGATGATTAGTACACGAATCCGGGCATTAATTCAAATGTTAAAAATTGTCTGGTGTATTAAAATACCATAAAAAACATTCAGAGTCGTTTTGAGCAGTTTTGCAGAGAATTTTTTTCCGGACCTAAATTTTGTAAAAAACGTGATGATTAGTACACGAATTCGGGCATTAATTGGAATGCAAAAATTAGTCTTGTGCATTAAAACAACATAAAAAACATTCAGAGTCGTTTTGAGCAGTTTTTTAGAGATTTTTTTTCGGATCTAAATTTTGTAAAAAACGTGATGATTAGTACACGAATCCGGGCATTAATTCAAATGTGAAAATTGTCTGGTGTATTAAAATACCATAAAAAACATTCTGAATCATTTTGAACAGTTTTTTAGAGAAATTTTTTCCGGACATAAATTTCGTAAAAAACGTGATGTTAGTACACGTATTCGGGTTTTAATTGTAATGTGAAAATTTGTCTTGTGCATTAAAACAACATAAAAACCATTCAGAGTCGTTTTGAGCAGTTGTTTAGAGAATTTTTTTCCGGACCTAAATTTTGTAAAAAACGTGATGATTAGTACACGAATTCGGGCATTAATTGGAATGTGAAAATTTGTCTGGATCTTAAAATACCATGAAAAACATTCAGAATCGTTTTGAGCAGTTTTTTAGAGAATTTTTTCCCGGACCTATATCTTGTAAAAAAACGTGATGATTAGTACACGAATTCGGGCATTAATTGGAATGTGAAAAATTGTCTGGTCTATTAAAATACCATGAAAAACATTCTGAATCCTTTTGAGCAGTTTTTTAGAGAATTTTTTTCCGGACCTAAATTTCATAAAAAACGTGATGATTAGTACACGAATTCCGGCATTAATTGGAATGTGAAAATTTGTCTTGTGTATTAAAATACCATGAAAAACATTCAGAATCGTTTTGAGCAGTTTTTTAGAGAATTTTTTTCCGGACCAAAATTTTGTAAAAAAACCTGATGATCAGTACACGAATTCGGTGGGAAAGTGAAAATTAGTCTGGTGCATTAAAACAACATAAAAAACATTCAGAATCGTTTTGAGCAATTTTTTTGAGACTTTTTTTCCGGACTTAAAAACAATTTTATGGAGAACTATTTTTCGGAACTAAATTTTGAAAAAAAATGTGATGATTAGTACACGGCTTTAACGAGAATGTAAAACTTATTCTGGTATATTTATACACCTTGAAAGATATTCAGAATCGTTTTAAGCAATTTTTTCGAGAACTTTTTTCCAAACCTAAATTTTGTAAAAAAAGTGATGATTAGCACACGAATTCGATCTTTAACAGAAAAGTGAAACCTTTTGCAATGTATGTTTAATACATGACAAACATACAAAACAGTTTTGTGCAATTTTAAGGATAACTATTTTTTTACCTTTATTTTTTAAGAAACGTGATAATTAGCAAATGAATTCGGCATTCAACGGGCATGTCAAACCTTGTACGATGTATCTTTATGTAATGAGAAGCATAGAGTATCGTTTTGAACAGTTTTATGAGAAATTTTTTTTCGGATCAGAATCTTGAAAAAAGAAACGCAATAATTAGCACACATATTCGGCCTTCTACAAACAAGTGAAAAATTGTACCGATGTATCTATACAACATGCAAAACATACAAAATCATTTTGAGCTATTTTAAAAGGGAATATTTTTCGAACCTAAATTTTGTAAAAAAACATATTTCACTTGCGTGTTGAATCCCGAATTTGAGGGCTAATCATCACGTTTTTCACAAAATTTAGACTCGAAAAATAGTTCTCCTTAAAAACTTTCAAAACGATTCTATGTATTTTGCATGTTGTATAAATACATCAGAACAATGTTTCACTTGTCTATAGCCGAATCCGTGTGACTATTTCTTTTGTTTATCAATTTTTTTTATGTATTTCTACAGGCGTCAAGAATCTGAAGAGAAAGAGTACAGTTCCCAAGAATGCGTTGTGACTATTTCTTTTGTTTTGTGGCGTCAAAAGCAAAGCCAAGCGAGCCAAAAAAACGACAAAAACCCGAAAGACAGAGGAGTAGGTCAGAGAGCTGACTAGAGACTGTGGAGAGAAGATGTCGTGGTTTTTGGCGGCGAAGAGTTTCCATGTACCGGCGATCGATGTCGGGGCACTTCGGAATAGGGCTCCGTTAGCCGCCGGTTTCGGTTGCGTATCAGTGGCCGGTGCAAGTTTGGGCCGATCTTCAACGTTTCGTTCAAAGCCCTTTGCTTGCTTAGGCATTTCCACTGATGCCAGTAAGCTACTATTGCTTCTAATCTCAGTTCTTCTTTGTTGTACCTTCAGCATGAATTAGAGAGTTAATCTTTGATTGTCATTTTCGATTTTTGTTGATTATGATTTCTCTCTTTTTAATTCTTTTCAATTGTTTAAATGTGTAAAACCATTGATTATGACTTATCCTCAAGAATTTTTTGCACCCATCCCAGACCTCAGCTTTCAAAATTATGTGTGGCAAAGAATACAGAAAAAAAGTTCTTTTTAATGATTTTTGTTTCTATGCCAGCTGAAATTTTGGGAAATTGCACTGTTTTTATAATGTGATTGAGAAAGAGAGAGAGAGTGTGTGTGTGTGTGTGTGTGTGTGTGCGCTTTTAAGTTTTTTTAAAAAAAAAAAAAAGGTTTCTTTCTGTTGGAGGAAGGAAGGATTTTTAACTTTTTTGAATATCTTGTTATGTTGTTTCATTGGGAATTCTATCATAGGTGATAGGGAGAAAATGGTTGTGTTTATTTATAGCCTGTATGGTTAGACATCTGAAAGTCTATATAAGATTAATACTAGCTTCCTCTTCTGAGGGCAAATGAATGTCTTTCGCAATTGCTTTTGCCCCGGGAAATGGAGCCTACTTTAATACTTTTCTTATTTTTCGTTTCTCTTGTTCTAAGCTGATGTTCTAATGGATTTGTTACCCTTTGTGTAACAGGTATAAAGGAGGCTGTTAAAACAGACAAGGCTCCAGCAGCATTGGGTCCATACTCTCAAGCTATAAAAGCAAACAATCTTCTTTTTGTGTCTGGCGTTCTTGGTCTTGTGCCAGAGGTCTGTGATATTTAGATGAATACATGTGTGTGAATTTGGGACTGTCATTTTCGCGACATTGATCGTGAATTATTTTTGTATTGCAATGCAGACTGGAAAGTTTGTCTCCGAGAGCGTGGAAGAGCAAACAGAGCAGGTATTCCAGATTTACGTACTTATTGAATGTGTAACAAGTAGCTCAAGATATTTCTTGAGTTCCAGTGTGCGTTTTAGGTCAGAGAAGTGTGACTACATCATTAACAGGAAGAGAACTGATGCAGGAAAATATTTAATAAGGATTTTAAGTTTTTGAATGAAGATTGCATATGTTGTTCATGAGCAAATGAGCACTTCTTTCCCTAGGTTATTTAAACTTGTTTCTAGAGTTAATTGGTTATACTCTACAATCACTGTCCTTGAACTGTCGCGGGCCTGTATAACTATGGCAAATTTGGGACTGTATTGCCATGCTAAGTTCTTATTCTTCCTCCTCACACACTGTTTTTTATAGCTTGAACTTTATTATGGATATCCTACTTGCAGATCTTGGTTTGTAGCATGTATTCTTTGCAAGTTTTCCTGTTTTCTAGTGCAGATTGCTTATTAACAAGCTATTGCAAAATGTCCAGGTTCTCAAGAATATGGGTGAGATATTGAAAGCAAGCGGAGCTAGCTATTCTTCAGTAGTTAAGACAACTATCATGTACGTGGTCATTTCTGAATTTCACGTCAGTATACTGTTTCTGTTGCCGAGGACACTAATTTCTGTTGTGCATGCAGGTTGGCTGACTTGAAGGACTTCAAGAAAGTGAACGAGATATATGCTAAATGTGAGTCCACTGTACTGAAGCCAATGATTATTCCTTTTTTAAAAAAGAATTCTGTCTGGTTGAAAGTTGAAACCAAAATGAGCATATCCTGCATGCATCAGAAGATTTATAGTTCATATCCAAAGCTTACCAATTTTCTGACTGGTAAACGAATTGAAACTGAAGTTTGAATGTAGAATCAGTAAGATCAGTGAGTTTTCACACACCGCACCAAGAATTGTTTCCGGTTCCATCTCTCCTCAAGTAGAAAACATGTTGGGATTTAGCATCGGATTTTCATTGATATACTTGGGGAACAGAAGCCGGCGCCTGAGCCCCTTTCTTCTTTCTTAGAGCAGATTCAAGTTCTTGAAAAGTATTCATTCATAACAAAAGCTTTTGTTTTTGCATTTCTTCGTGGAGTATCTCGTTTTATAAACTGCCTAAATCTCAATACTAGCAAAACTACAGTTAGGAAACAAGTTATATTATTTTTCGTTCGTTTTCTTGGATCTGATGCTGCAATTTTTCTTTTTGTAGATTTCCCTTCACCTGCTCCGGCTCGATCAACTTATCAAGTGGCAGCACTGCCATTGGATGCAAGGATTGAGATTGAATGTATAGCAGCTCTGTAATACCCTTTTTGAAATGATTTTCCTAGTGTTCTTCTGATGAGCTAGGATTATGTTATTAGGGTGCAATTTCCTGCCAATCTCTTTTTGATTAAACAGACTTTTCAGAGTGTAGGATTGAGGAACTTGCAATTCTTCCTGGAAAGAATTAGTATATCAATAAAGATTCATGAAACCTTGTTCCTGAGAATTAGTATTGTTTGGGGATGTTCTTCCTGCTATAGAGGTCCAGCAGTTTGGCCTCAAAATGATACTTGTGGCCCGGAAAATTCTACTGTTTTTTTTTTACTTGTCATATTTTGAACATTATATTGTTTTAAAAAATATGAAATTTTAGATGTGAAAATACGAATTTTTTAATTTCTTTTTTTACGTAAAACTTCGCTAAATTTATTACGGCGGGCTGAATAAACTATTGACAGGTATGTTTCGTCTAGTGATTCTTTTCCAACTGCTAGGAGAGAAAATCTTATTTCACACCTATGAACAGTTATGAATAGAATAAGTTCTGATTTTTAAGCACAGGCAAAAGGTTCAGAGGGGCCGAAAGGCATTTGAAACTTCCTTTTACAACTCGCAAGATGTTACTGAGTCCTTCTATAGGATAGAGATTCATCTTGGCAAGGGTATATCGACGTGCATCGAAATTCTATAAGTGATGTTCGAAAACGCTCTACTCATATCAGTGTCTTGGAAACCTAGTTTGAAAGGAACCTCCCACAAGCGGTTGATTTGCCATACTGTCGTTGGAAGCTCAAAGTGCCCTAGCGGGGTTAATCGTCCGTGACCGGCCATCCGTGAACCCACTGAGGGAAAAGTAGTTCCACTTTTCCGGTAGCATCGGAATCGATATAAAGAAAGGAGCTATAGAAATCCCGTCTAGCCCAATTCTGGTTGTCCCGCGAGGGAAGCTGAGCTTTTTTGGGCGGGCAGAAAAGCGGTGATCAGATACGCGTAACTCCATCAAGCCTATAAGAATAGTGAAGAAGGATATTTTTAATTATAAATTTTTGTTTTATCTTTTATTAATCATGAACTATTTTTGTTCTTTTTAAAATATAAAATAAAAAAATGTATTTTCATATAAAATATAACTAATTAATATGTAATTATATAAATACATTTCATAAGTGTACAAGATAACAAGGTAATGATATACTTTATACTTGATTAAATAGTTTTTTAAATTTTAACTCTAGCCATGTATTTTTTTAGAATAAAAAAAGTAAGTTGTATACAAATTAATAATATCCATTGTTAATAAAAAATTAAAAAGGTTTAAATTATTTTTACATATATTTTTTAATTAATACTTGCAGTAGAAACAAAAGATATATCAAAAATTAAATTTATTATTAATCATATGATGATATATTTAGCCATAGTGTTCCCTTTTTCTTATTGAAAGATTAGTCATAATTACTCAAACTTTTTTTTAGTAATTTTCCTCATTTTATTCATAAATTTTTATTTTATCTCTCGTTTTCATGATTTTTTTTTATAACTATAAATGTCAAATCTTCTCATCCATATTGAAATCTGAAAATTTATTTTACTCAGATTATACGTGTTCTCGTTCCTAATTCTTTATATACTATTAACACATGCATATATGTATTTGTACAAGTTAATTAGAATAATTATAGTGTATATATATATATATATATGAACATTTGATAATGATGGCTCAAAAATAGTTTGTGCACAAAAAAAATAAAAATAAAATTTTATGAGCAAAAGTAGAAAAGTTAAGATAGTTTATAGGTATTTATAGACAATGTATCTTTATTTAATACATGAATAAAGACTCAAATATTTGAATTTTTTGAAAAAAAAATATATCTAAAAACTATTAATAGGGGCCTGGGCCTTACTAAACCGGTCAAAGGATAAAAGCAAGAAGGTTGTATCGGTCTAAAAAGAAGGAATTGAAGGAAGATGGCGAAACAAGAGGCATACTTTTCAATTAAATCAAGACGACCGCCTGGGAAGTTCAATAGAAGGCTAGAAAGGATCTCCAATACGCTGGTGAGCAAAGATCGGCTGCAGCCCCAACAGCCGCTGGTACTGGGACAAGATCCCCCCACAATCATCGAAGAAAGAAGACGAGCCTAAATGCTGAGTGAGGA
Organism: Catharanthus roseus; assembly: GCA_028651295.1. Classification (NCBI taxonomy): domain Eukaryota; kingdom Viridiplantae; phylum Streptophyta; class Magnoliopsida; order Gentianales; family Apocynaceae; genus Catharanthus; species Catharanthus roseus. Next base: position 5,704,448 of record JAPQWS010000044.1, on the reverse strand, counting down.
GATCGTCCTCCACAATTTCAGCGAGATCAAACCTTTCTAAAAGGCATAGGCTCTTGCAAACCCATTGAAAGAAGATATGTACCACTTGAAACCTAGCTCCATCTCGGTCGGGCAATCATTCAATCCATCGCCGAAGTCTGAAAGTCATGAAGGCAGAGAAGACCTGAAAGTCTGTTAGGAGGGCGCGGCGGATCATTATTATTCATATATGAAGCTTGGCACCTTCTCTTAGAGCCAATCCCATCCCGGGTTCAGACACCTTTCCTTTCAAATGAACCCCCGCCTCCCTAGTATCTCTTTAAACTAGCTACAACCGCCCATTTTTCATGCTATTTATTTTTATGATGCTAATGCATCTTTGTCACGGCATACACAACTTAAAGAAATATAAAGATTTAAAATAAATCAACTTTCTCGTAAACTTTATTTGCAAATGAATAAAAAATGAAAATGGATTCAAAGGATATATAACATGATTTTATTTCATGATTTTTAAGAAGAAAAACAAATTACATGGATGGGCTCTTATTTTCGGTATTTTTTTTTTTTTTTTTGCTGGACAAGAATTATTATTTACAATTATAGACACATTCACATTCATATTTACGGTATGACTTCTCAATACATTGCCCGTTTCCTTTGTAGTTTAGATAGCAATCTTTTCTGCATTCTGGAAGATTGCAATCGTTTGGATTCAAAAGTTTGATGCATCTTTTTTGTTGAGCACTAACATGGGAAGCCATCTGAGACACTGCCAAAAATCAAATGAAAAAATTATTTTACAATTATTCAGTTATCCAATTAATTGAAATAAATATCATTTAGATGTTTTAAAGCCTTTTTTGTTAGATTCTTAATCTACTCTTGTGTACAAGAATTCTTAGTCTACTCTTGTATAAGAATTTCTCTAACATTAATATTTAAATGATAAGATGATTTTGAGTGTTTTTTTACTTTTCTTAAGCCTATGAAAAGAATAGAAAGAAGTAATAAAAGTATAGAATGAGACAAGCCAATAAAACCAAAACTCACCATAGAAAAGAACCAAGAAAAGGATAAAGAGAAACGAAGTATTCTTCTTTACACCCTCCATTTTTTCCTTTTGTTTTTCTTCTTTTGAATGCTTAAGTAAGGATTTGTACTATTTATAATGTTGAGGTTCATTTTGTCGAAAAAATTATCCCCTAAGCATAATTCTCTATCAACCATTAATTTTATGAAAAATTTGTTAGATTCTTTTTGTGGTAGCCGATTCTCATGGTTATTTAGTTACAAAATGAATGTACGAAAATCATATTGTAATATATTACCATAAAAATTCTTAATTTTTGTTCTCATACAAAATGATAAAATTGAAATAATTTTATATATTAATAGTTAATTTCTCTTTTGTATTAAAGTTATATCCACATTTTTTTTTTAAAGAGGAGGAAATCCAAAATATTTTTATAGTAATAATATGAATTAGGGAATATTACTTTACTAGTAATAATATGAAGTAGTAATAATTTTTTTTTTTTTTGGAGAGGGAAAAAGCCAAAGTTTTCTCCACTTATCATTCTCGTTACGCAGATTCGGCAACCAAACAGGCCTATTTACTATTACAACCGTTCCTACCTTACTATTACACAACTCAAATAAGCAAAAAGAACGACAGAAATTAACATATCTAATCTATTAAAATCGATCTTCTTCCTTGCTGTCTTCCCGAGTGTGTACCAGATTCAAACAGAGAAGATAGATAGGTTAGTAATAAAGAATAGAACAGATCGTTCGACTTCCGTGTGTGCGACGACGAACAGCTACTGAATGTTCTTCCGGTGAAGAACAATGGAGAAACCCTCAGATAGCCAAGGAGCCTCAAGAAAACAGCTCTCTATCTCTCTCAACAAAGCCCTTTCCTCACTCAACCAAGCCACACGCACGGTACCGAGAAGGTTAACCGGCACAGACTATCGGTGATAGAGTCCCGAAGGGTCAAGAAGAAATCGAACAGACAGACGGTTCGAAAGAAGAGAGAGAGAGAAGACAGAAGGTCAGAGAGAGTGTGGAGGCAGCGGCGGCTCAACAGAAGAAAATGAGAGGATTAGGGCAGGCTGAAGAAAGAAAAGAACAATATATAGCCAAGTCACCTGGGTCGGGTCGAGTTGAATCCGGCCCTCCCAGCATCAAGGCCAGCCAGCCCACTCCACTCTAATGAGGCCCACAAGATTGTTCATCATTGGGATAAATAAAGGGCTGAAGAGAAAAATGAAAAATGTGAAAAAGATGGCCCAATAGGCCAACAATTTTATTTGGAAAACTGCATAGATCCTCATAAGTCGAGCTTAGCTAGAAATTTTTGTCCATTTCCCATTTTAATAGGCCTTCACTATTGGCATCTAAAGAAGGTCTACATTGGTCCAAGGTGTTCATATTTTTTTACATTGATATTAGAACTTGAACTTCTTCGTGTTGTTTTCATCTTTTAAACGTTCTTTAAATTCGACCAAAGACGAATGTTTTTAATATATTTGTTCAGTATTTCTTATTTAATATTCTTAAATAATCTATTATTTATTACTAAAGTCTAACCGATAAGTGGTAAGGTATTAGTTTAGGAGGTAGAAATAATTTTTTTACAACCAGAAGTCTATGTTCGACAATATCCCCACTCCCAATAAATGACAAATTTTAAGACTTAATTTTTTTACAATGAAATTTTATATAAGTTTCTAAATGTACTAGGAAATAAAAGTAGTTACTTAGTTTTAGTTTAATTTTTTTGCCTCAAAATACATAACAAGTATGTTATTTGACAAAGAAAAATATAAATACATATTTGTTATTTTTTTATGTACTATGCATTAAGATTTATTCGAGTTCTCGTTTTTCTTCCCTAGCAATATCGCGTGAGTATTTGAGAGAAAGACCTTTCCTTAAACTGGCTTGCAGAGAAGTAAAATAAGAAAAACTGGCGAGACTTCCTATGGTGAGAGCACACTTTCTGATCTACGGTCCCTCGGAGCGGAGGGTGAGACAAGTAGTATGAGCCCTCTGACTTCCAGCTATGTGTTGTGCATGTTAAGTTAAGCGGGTCTATCCACTCGAGTGAGGAATAGGCTAACCATTACTCCTCTGCTATGAAAAAAAAAGGTAGCAAAAGCTATCCAACCTAATAGATCCTTTACGTATAAATATGGGTAAGAAGCAATTTTATCTTTTTAATGAAAATGAATAAAAATAGTAGTCTAATATGTTAAATAAAATTATTTTATTAGCTAATTTATATTAATATTAGAAACTTTTTCTTTGATGATGAAAAGTATACCAAGATAGGGTTGGAGGTCTAGAAAGGGAACTCTATAATGTTTTAATTTGCAAAGTAAAATTTAAAATCTTTTAAAAGTAAATTTATTATTTTTTTATAGTATACGTTGGAAGAAGTAAATTTTGATTTGAACATGACTTACTCTTAACAAGGATATTTCATATTTATAACTAATTTAATCACCATATTTTAAAAATAATTAAATGTGTTTCTATGCAACCATCCCTCTTTAGTTACCGTCACATTTTTCTTCTAAATTTTCATCATTCAAAAATTAACTATTGTTAATCATTATAAGATGCTTGAAAAATAAATTTAAATTCATAAAACAAAAATATGTATTTTCATATAAAATTTAACAATTAATAGGTAATTGTATAAATACATAAAATCATAAGAGTATAAGACTACAAGGTAATGATGTAGCTTATACTTGATTAAATAGTTTTTTTAAATTTTAACTCTAGCCATATATTTTTTTTAATACAAAAAGTAAATTGTGTAAAAATTAATAATATCCATTTTAATGAAAAAATTAAAATGGTTTAAACTATTTTTAAATATAATTTTTAATTAATACTTGAAGAAAAACGGAAGATATATCAAAAATTAAAATCTACTCTCCATCATATGATGAAATATTTAGCTATACGCGTTGCCTCTTTTTCTATTGAAAGATTAGTTATAATTACTCAAATTTTTTCATAACTTTTCTCATTCTATTTATAATCTTTTATTTTAGCTCTTTGTTCCCATGAACATTTTTTTTGTCGCTATAAATGTCAGATATTCTCGTCTATATTGAAATCTGGCAATTTATTTTACTTGGATTATATGTGTTTTCGTTCTTAAGTTTTTTTATACTACTATAACACATGCATGTATGTGTTTGTGCAAGATAATTAGCAAAATTATAGTAGTATATATATATATATATATGAACATTTGAAAATGATGGCTAAAAAATAGTTTGTGCAGAAAAAGATAAAAATAAAATTTTACGGACAAAATTTGAAATGTTAAAATAGTTTAGAGGTATTTAAAAATAATTTCTTTTTAATACATTAATAAAGACTCAAATATTTGAATTTTTTAAAAAATATGTTCCAAAACTTTTATTTCATGCTATTTATTTTTATGATGCTAATGTATCCTTATCACGGAATACACAATTTAAAGAAATATGAAAACCTAAAATCAATCTACTTTCTCGTAAACTTTATTTGCAAATGATATATAACATGATTTTATTTCATGTATAGTTCAATACCAATAACTTGTGAGGGTTTTGATAACCCACACCAGATTGTTAAGAAGAAAAACAAATTACACGGATGGGCTCTTATTTTCGGTATTTTGTTACATTTTTTTTTTTTTGCTGGACAAGAATTATTATTTACAATTATAGACACATTCACATTCATATTTACGGTATGACTTCTCAATACATTGCCCGTTTCCTTTGTAGTTTAGATAGCAATCTTTTCTGCATTGTGGAAGATTGCAGTCGTTTGGATTCAAAAGTTTGATGCATCTTTTTTGTTGAGCACTAACATGGGAAGCCATCTGAGACACTGCCAAAAATCAAATGAAAAAATTATTTTACAATTATTCAATTATCCAATTAATTGAAATAAATATCATTTAGATGTTTTAAAGCATTTTTTGTTAGATTCTTAATCTACTCTTGTGTATAAGAATTCTTAATCTACTCTTGCATAAGAATTTCTCTAACATTAATATTTAAATTATAAGATGATTTTAAGTATTTTTTTTACTTTTCTTAAGCCTACGAAAAGAATAGAAAGAAGTAATAAAAGTATAGAATGAAACAAGTCAATGAAACCAAAACTCACCATAGAAAAGAACCAAAAAAAGGATAAAGAGAAGCGAGGTATTCTTCTTTACACCCTCCATTTTTTCTTTTTGTTTTTCTTCTTTTGAATTCTTAAGTAAGGATTTGTACTATTTATAATGTTGAGGTTCATTTTGTCGAAAAATTTGTCACCTAAGCATAATTTTCTATCAACCATTAATTTTATGAAAAATTTGTTAGATTCTTTTTGTGGTAGCCGATTCTCATGGTTATTTAGTTACAAAATGAATGTACGAAAATCATATTGTAATATATTACCATAAAAATTCTTGATTTTTGTTCCCATACAAAATGATAAAATTGAAATAATTTATATATTAATAGTTAATTTCTCTTTTGCATCAAAGTGAAAACATCAAACTTTATATCCACATTTTTTTTAAAGAGGAGGAAATCCAAAATATTTTGATAGTAATAATATGAATTAGGGAATATTACTTTACAAGTAATAATATGAAGTAGTAATAATTTTTTTTTTTTTGGAGAGGAAGAAAGCCAAAGTTTTCTCCACTTATCATTCTATTTGGAAAACTGCATAGATCCTCATAAGTCGAGCTTAGCTAGAAATTTTTGTCCATTTCCCATTTTAATAGGCCTTCACTATTGGCACCTGAAGAAGGTCTACATTGGTCCAAGGTGTTCATATTTTTTTATATTGATATTAGAACTTGAACTTCTTCGTGTTCTTTTCATCTTTTGAACGTTCTTTAAATTCGATCAAAGATGAATGTTTTTAATATATTTGTTCAGTATTTCTTATTTAATATTGTTAAATAATCTATTATTTATTACTAAAGTCTAACCGATAAGTGGTAAAGTATTAGCTTAGGAGGTAGAAATAATTTTTGTACAACCAGAAGTCTATGTTCGACAATATCCCCTCTCCCAATAAATGACAAATTTTAAGACTTAATTTTTTTACAATGAAATTTTATATAAGTTTCTAAATGTACTAGGAAATAAGAGTAGTTACTTAGTTTTTGTTTAATTTTTTTGTCTCAAATACATAACAAGTATGTTATTTTACGAAGAAAAATATAAATACATATTTGTTATTTTTTTATGTACTATGCATTAAGATTTATTCGAGTTCTCATTTTTCTTCCCTAGCAATATCGCGTGAGTATTAAGAGAAAGACCTTTCCTTAAACTTGTTAGTATATGCCCTAAGACCAATTGACTCACATTTATGATTTATGAGGCATGTATTTTTTAATTGTATTTTATGCTCTTGGTCATCAAGTATGTGACTTGATAGTAAAACCCTTATAGCTATTCTTATTTGTCCCTAGTTTATTACATCTTGTAAACTAGTGTGAAGTTGATTGATGGTCAAGTTTTACTGATCATGAATATGAGATATAAAATCAATTCATAAATACATATTGAGAATATTGTATTGGACATGACCCAAAGTGAAGAAGAAATATTGCATGGGTTTAAGTTATAAGTATTTCTTCTCAGTTTTATATTTGGTGTCCTTCGACCTAATGTTTCTAATGTTTCTTGCATGGGGAGAAAAATATGTTTTGACATAGTTAAACATCACTTTTAATTAGGTGATCATTATGACTATTGGTTGGCTTATTTTCTCGTCATGGCTTAATTATTGGAGATAATGAAAGGGATTTGTCCCTCTCTTTTTAGAGAGAGATATCCATGGGCCCCTTGATAAGGAAGACTAGAAAATATGCATGGCCATGCTCAAATAAGTATTAATAAGGTGTTATTAATATTTTTTTGTTAAAACAGTCTGCCTAGTGATCAAGTAAATGGTTAATTAAGTTTTATAAGGATGACGTGATCCATGCCTTATACTTAATTAGGATATCGTGTGACAAAAGGACTAAATATTAAATCTGATGCTAGGTTATTATTACATTTACTTAACTTGGGTAAGCATAATGTTTTGCTAGAGGCCGCTTATGTTTTGTGAATAAATGTCTAGGACATTTTTCATTCACTGCCAACGTTAAGTGAACCTACAGGGTCACACGCATAGACGATCTTGTGAGCATAATGTCCACGTTCAATAAATCCAGATTGTGTTCAGATTCGTTGAACGTATACAAAAGGGGAATTAGATTCCATATTGTATTTTCTAGCAAGTTAATAAGTAATTAATTTTATTTAATCGAACAAATGAAATTAATTACTTAATATTACTCATCCAACCGTTGGATGATTATAGAATAGAAGGACGAGATTAAACTGTCATTAAATGACAGTTAGGGTTTTGATATTGACAGCTATAAAAGGTTATGTTAACCTTTTCTTAGTGGCCGTCCTTTATCTGATTAAAGAAAAACAAAACCCTAAACCCTAGAACGGCGATATAGTATCTAGCCTCCTCTCTCCGAAATTCGACCGATTACCAGATAGCCAGGAACAGTTCTGAACAGTTTTTAGAACACAGAAAGGGCTAGCATCCTGATCGCTTGCAGAGGAGTTCGTCGCGTGGATACCAGTAGAGGGCGAAGCGTACAAATCAGCGCCTCCACAACGAACAATCAAAATATTGAGGTAATTTCTATCTAATCGGTTTTTCTAGTATGTGCAGATCCTGTTGGTGGATTTCCGTAGTTTTATTTTACTTTGCTTTTGCCTACGGATTCCAACAAAACTGGCTTGCAGAGAACTAAAATAAGAAAAACTGGCGAGACTTCCTATGGTGAGAGCACACATTCTGATCTACGGTCCCTCGGAGCGGAGGGTGAGACAAGTAGTATGAGCCCTCTGACTTCCAACTATGTGTTGTGCATGTTAAGTTATGCGGGTCTATCCACTCGAGCGAGGAATAGGCTAACCATTACTCCTCTGCTATGAAAAAAAAAGATAGCAAAAGCTATCCAACCTACTAGATCCTTTACATAAAAATATGGGTAAGAAGCAATTTTATCTTTTTAATGAAAATGAATAAAAATAGTAGTCTAATATGTTAAATAAAATTATTTTATTAGCTAATTTATATTAATATTAGAAACTTTTTATTTGATGATGAGAAGTATACCAAGATAGGGTTGGAGGTCTAGAAAGGGAACTTTATAATGTTTTAATTTGCAAAGTAAAATTTAAAATCTTTTAAAAGTAAATTTATTATTTTTTTATAGTATACGTTGGAAGAAGTAAATTTTGATTTGAACATGACTTACTCTTAACAAGGATATTTCATATTTATAACTAATTTAATCACCGTATTTTTAAAATAATTAAATGTGTTTCTATGCAACCATCCCTCTTTAGTTACCGCCACATTTTTCTTCTAAATTTTCATCATTCAAAAATTAACTATTGTTAATCATTATAAGATGTTTGAAAAATAAATTCAAATTCAAAACAAAAATATGCATTTTCATATAAAATTTAACAATTAATACGTAATTGTATAAATACATAAAATCATAAGAGTATAAGACTACAAGGTAATGATGTAGCTTATACTTGATTAAATAGTTTTTTTAAATTTTAACTCTAGCCATATATTTTTTTTAATACAAAAAGTAAATTGTGTAAAAATTAATAATATCCATTGTAATGAAAAAATTAAAAAGGTTTAAACTATTTTTAAATATAATTTTTAATTAATACTTGAAGAAAAACGAAAGATATATCAAAAATTAAAATCTACTCTCCATCATATGATGAAATATTTAGCTATACGCGTTGCCTCTTTTTCTATTGAAAGATTAGTTATAATTACTCAAATTTTTTTATAACTTTTCTCATTCTATTTATAATCTTTTATTTTAGCTCTTTGTTCCCATGAACATTTTTTTTTGTCGCTATAAATGTCAGATATTCTCGTCCATATTGAAATCTGGCAATTTATTTTACTTGGATTATATGTGTTCTCGTTCTTAAGTTTTTTTATACTACTATAACACATACATGTATGTGTTTGTGCAAGATAATTAGCAAAATTATAGTAGTATATATATATATATATATATGAACATTTGAAAATGATGGCTAAAAAATAGTTTGTGCAGAAAAAGATAAAAATAAAATTTCAAGGACAAAATTTGAAAAGTTAAAATAGTTTAGAGGTATTCAAAAATAATTTTTTTTAATACATTAATAAAGACTCAAATATTTGAATTTTTTAAAAAATGTGTTCCAAAACTTTTATTTCATGCTATTTATTTTTATGATGCTAATGCATCCTTATCACGGAATACACAATTTAAAGAAATATGAAAACCTAAAATCAATCTACTTTCTCGTAAACTTTATTTGCAAATGATATATAACATGATTTTATTTCATGTATAGTTCAATACCAATAACTTGTGAGGGTTTTGATAACCCACACCAGATTGTTAAGAAGAAAAACAAATTACATGGATGGGCTCTTATTTTCGGTATTTTGTTACATTTTTTTATTTTTGCTGGACAAGAATAATTATTTACAATTATAGACACATTCACATTCATATTTACGGTATGACTTCTCAATACATTGCCCGTTTCCTTTGTAGTTTAGATAGCAATCTTTTCTGCATTGTGGAAGATTGCAATCGTTTGGATTCAAAAGTTTGATGCATCTTTTTTGTTGAGCACTAACATGGGAAGCCATCTGAGACACTGCCAAAAATTAAATGAAAAAATTATTTTACAATTATTCAGTTATCCAATTAATTGAAATAAATATCATTTAGATGTTTTAAAGCATTTTTTGTTAGATTTTTAATCTACTCTTAGCTATAAAAATTCTTAATCTACTCTTGTATAAGAATTTTTCTAACATTAATATTTAAATGATAAGATGATTTTGAGTGTTTTTTTACTTTTCTTAAGCCTACGAAAAGAATAGAAAGAAGTAATAAAAGTATAGAATGAGGCAAGTCAATGAAACCAGAACTCACCGTAGAAAAGAACCAAGAAAAGAATAAAGAGAAGCGAGGTATTCTTCTTTACACCCTCCATTTTTTCCTTTTGTTTTTCTTCTTTTGAATTCTTAAGTAAGGATTTGTACTATTTATAATGTTGAGGTTCATTTTGTCAAAAAATTTATCACCTAAGCATAATTTTCTATCAACCATTAATTTTATGAAAAATTTGTTAGATTCTTTTTGTGGTAGCCGATTCTGATGGTTATTTAGTTACAAAATGAATGTACGAAAATCGTATTGTAATATATTACCATAAAAATTCTTAATTTTTGTTCCCATACAAAATGATAAAATTGAAATAATTTATATATATTAATAGTTAATTTCTCTTTTGCATCAAAGTGAAAACATCAAACTTTATATCCACATTTTTTTAAAGAGGAGGAAATCCAAAATATTTTGATAGTATTAATATGAATTAGGGAATATTACTTTAATAGTAATAATATGAAGTAGTAATAATTTTTTTTTTTTTTTGAGAGGGAGAAAGCCAAAGTTTTCTCCACTTATCATTCTTGTTACGCCGATCCGGCAACCAAACAGGCCTATTTACTATTACAACCATTCCTACCTTACTATTACACAACTCAAATAAGCAAAAAGAACGACAGAAATTAACAGATCTAATCTATTACAATCGGTCTTCTTCCTTGCTGTCTTCCCGAGTGTTTACCACATTCAAACAGAGAAGATAGATAGGTTAGTAATAAAGAATAGAACAGAAGGCTGTAACGTTACCTCGAGACCCTTCAGGTCTCGGTCAGAGCAGCAGAAGGAACCGAACAAGCTCGACGAGTTCGGCTTCCGTGTGCGCGACGACGAACAGCTATTGAATGTTCTTCCGGTGAAGAACAATGGAGAATCCCTCAGATAGCCAAGGAGCCTCAAGTAAACAGCTCTCTATCTCTCTCAACAAAGCCCTTTCCTCTCTCAACCAAGCCACACGCACGGTACCGAGAAGGTTAATCGGCACAGACTATCGGTGATAGAGTCCCGAAGGATCAAGAAGAAATCGAACAGACAGACGGTTCAAAAGAAGAGAGAGAGAGAGAGAGAGAGAGAGAGAGAGAGAGAAGACAGAAGGTCAGAGAGAGTGTGGAGGCAGCGGCGGCTCAACAGAAGAAAATGAGAGGATTAGGGCAGGCTGGAGAAAGAAAAGAACAATATATAGCCAAGTCACCTGGGTCGGGTCGGGTTGAACCCGGCCCGCCCAGCATCAAGGCCAGCCAGCCCACTCCACTCTAATGAGGCCCACAAGGTTATTCATCATTGGTATAAATAAAGGACTGAAGAGAAAAATGAAAAATGTGAAAAAGATGGCCCAATAGGCCAACAATTCTATTTGGAAAACTGCATAGATCCTCATAAGTCTAGCTTAGCTAGAAATTTTTGTCCATTTCCCATTTTAATAGGCCTTCACTATTGGCACCTGAAGAAGGTCTACGTTGGTCCAAGGTGTTCATATTTTTTTATATTGATATTAGAACTTGAACTTCTTCGTGTTCTTTTCATCTTTTGAACGTTCTTTAAATTCGATCAAAGATGAATGTTTTTAATATATTTGTTCAGTATTTTTTATTTAATATTCTTAAATAATCTATTATTTATTACTAAAGTCTAACCGATAAGTGGTAAGGTATTAGCTGAGGAGGTAGAAATAATTTTTTTACAACCAGAAGTCTATGTTCGAGAATATCCCCTCTCCCAATAAATGACAAATTTTAAGACTTAATTTTTTTACAATGAAATTTTATATAAGTTTCTAAATGTACTAGGAAATAAGAGTAGTTACTTAGTTTTTGTTTAATTTTTTGGTCTCAAATATATAAATATATTTTCGTTATTTTTTTATGTACTATGCATTAAGATTTATTCGAGTTCTCATTTTTCTTCCCTAGCAATATCGCGTGAGTATTTGAGAGAAAGACATTTCCTTAAACTGGCTTGCAGAGAACTAAAATAAGAAAAACTGGCGAGACTTCCTATGGTGAGAGCACACTTTCTGATCTACAGTCCCTCGGAGCAGAGGGTGAGACAAGTTGTATGAGCCCTCTGACTTCCAGCTATGTGTTGTGCATGTTAAGTTAAGCGAGTCTATCCACTCGAGCGAGGAATAGGCTAACCATTACTCCTTTGCCATGAAAAAAAAAAAAGATAGCAAAAGCTATCCAACCTACTAGATCCTTTACATAAAAATATGGGTAAGAAGCAATTTTATCTTTTTAATGAAAATGAATAAAAATAGTAGTCTAATATGTTAAATAAAATTATTTTATTACCTAATTTATATTAATATTAGAAACTTTTTCTTTGATGATGAAAAGTATACCAAGATAGGGTTGGAGGTCTAGAGAGGGAACTCTATAATGTTTTAAATTGCAAATTAAAATTTAAAATCTTTTAAAAGTAAATTTATTATTCTTTCATAGTATACGTTGGAAGAAGTAAATTTTGATTTGAACATGACTTACTCTTGACAAGGATATTTCATATTTATAACTAATTTAATCACCATATTTTTAAAATAATTAAATGTGTTTCTACGCAACCATCCCTCTTTAGTTACTGCCATATTTTTCTTCTAAATTTTCATCATTCAAAAATTAAATATTGTTAATCATTATAAGATGTTTCAAAAATAAATTTAAATTCATAAAACAAAAATATGTATTTTCATATAAAATTTAACAATTAATACGTAATTGTATAAATACATAAAATCATAAGAGTATAAGACTACAAGGTAATGATGTAGCTTATACTTGATTAAATAGTTTTTTTAAATTTTAACTCTAGCCATATTTTTTTTTAATACAAAAAGTAAATTGTGTAAAAATTAATAATATCCATTGTAATGAAAAAATTAAAAAGGTTTAAACTATTTTTAAATATAATTTTTAATTAATACTTGAAGAAAAACGAAAGATATATCAAAAATAAAAATCTACTCTCCATCATATGATGAAATATTTAGCTATACGCGTTGCCTCTTTTTCTATTGAAAGATTAGTTATAATTACTCAAACTTTTTTTATAACTTTTCTCATTCTATTTATAATCTTTTATTTTATCTCTTTGTTCCCATGAACATTTTTTTTGTCGCTATAAATGTAGATATTCTCGTCCATATTGAAATCTGGCAATTTATTTTGCTTGGATTATATGTGTTCTCGTTCCTAAGTTTTTTTATACTACTATAACACATGCATGTATGTGTTTGTGCAAGATAATTAGCGAACTTATAGTAGTGTATATATATATATATATATATATGAACATTTGAAAATGATGGCTAAAAAATAGTTTGTGCAGAAAAAGATAAAAATAAAATTTCATGGACAAAATTTGAAACGTTAAAATAGGTCAAAGTATTCAAAAATAATTTTTTTTAATACATTAATAAAGACTCAAATATTTGAATTTTTTAAAAAATATGTTCCAAAACTTTTATTTCATGCTATTTATTTTTATGATGCTAATGCATCCTTTATCACGGAATACACAATTTAAAGAAATATGAAAACCTAAAATCAATCTACTTTCTCGTAAACTTTATTTGCAAATGAATAGAAAATGAAAATGGATGCAAATGATATATAACATGATTTTATTTCATGTATAGTTCAATACCAATAACTTGTGAGGGTTTTGATAACCCACACCAGATTGTTAAGAAGAAAAACAAATTACATGGATGGGCTCTTATTTTCGGTTTTTTTTTTTTTTTTGCTGGACAAGAATTATTATTTACAATTATAGACACATTCACATTCATATTTACGGTATGACTTCTCAATACATTGCCCGTTTCCTTTGTAGTTTAGATAGCAATCTTTTCTGCATTGTGGAAGATTGCAGTCGTTTGGATTCAAAAGCTTGATGCATCTTTTTTGTTGAGCATTAACATGGGAAGCCGTCTGAGACACTGCCAAAAATCAAATGAAAAAATTATTTTACAATTATTTAGTTATCCAATTAATTGAAATAAATATCATTTAAATGTTTTAAAGCATTTTTTGTTAGATTCTTAATCTACTCGTGTATAAGAATTTTTTGCATAAGAATTCTTAATCTACTCTTGTATAAGAATTTCTCTAACATTAATATTTAAATGATAAGATGATGTTGAGTGTTTTTTTATTTTTATTAAGCCTACGCAAAGAATAGAAAGAAGTAATAAAAGTATAGAATGAGACGAGCCAATGAAACCAAAACTCACCATAGAAAAGAACCAAGAAAAGGATAAAGAGAAGCGAGGTATTCTTCTTTACAACCTCCATTTTTTCCTTTTGTTTTTCTTCTTTTGAATGCTTAAGTAAGGATTTGTACTATTTATAATGTTGAGGTTCATTTTGTCGAAAAAATTATCACCTAAGCATAATTCTCTATCAACCATTAATTTTATGAAAAATTTGTTAGATTCTTTTTGTGGTAGCCGATTCTCATGGTTATTTAGTTACAAAATGAGTGTACGAAAATCATATTGTAATATATTACCATAAAAATTCTTAATTTTTGTTCCCATACAAAATGGTAAAATTGAAATAATTTATATATATTAATAGTTAATTTCTCTTTTGTATTAAAGTGAAAACATAGAAATTTATATCCACATTTTTTTTTAAAGAGGAGGAAATCCAAAATATTTTTATAGTAATAATATGAATTAGGGAATATTACTTTACTATTAATAATATGTAGTAATAATTTTTTTTTTTTTTTGGAGAGGGAAAAAGCCAAAGTTTTCTCCACTTATCATTCTTGTTATGCCGATCCGGCAACCAAACAGGCCTATTTACTATTACAACCGTTCCTACCTTACTATTACACAACTCAAATAAGCAAAAAGAACGACAAAAATTAACAGATCTAATCTATTACAATCGGTCTTCTTCCTTGCTGTCTTCCCGAGTGTGTACCAGATTCAAACAGAGAAGATAGATAGGTTAGTAATAAAGATAGGTTAGTAATAAAGAATAGAACAGAAGGCTGTAACCTTACCTCTAGACCCTTCAAGTCTCGATCAGAGCAGCAGAGGGAACCGAACGAGCTCGGCAAGTTCGGCTTCGGTGTGCGCGACGACGAACAGCTACTGAATGTTCTTTCAGTGAAGAACAATGGAGAATCCCTCAGATAGCCAAGGAGCCTCAAGAAAACAGCTCTCTATCTCTCTCAATAAAGCCCTTTCCTCTCTCAACCAAGCCACACGCATGGTACCGAGAAGGTTAACCGGCACAGACTATCGGTGATAGAGTCCCGAAGGGTCAAGAAGAAATCGAATAGACAGACGGTTCGAAAGAAGAGAGAGAGAGAGAGAGAGAGAGAAGACAGAAGGTCAGAGAGAGTGTGGAGGCAGCGGCGGCTCAACAGAAGAAAATGAGAAAATTAGGGCAGGCTGGAGAAAGAAAAGAACAATATATAGCCAAGTCACCTGGGTCGGGTCGGGTTGAACCCGGCCCGCCCGGCATCAAGGCCAGCCAGCCCACTCCACTCTAATGAGGCCCACAAGGTTGTTCATAATTGGAATAAATAAAGGGCTGAAGAGAAAAATGAAAAATGTGAAAAAGATGGCCCAATAGGCCAACAATTCTATTTGGAAAACTGCATAGATCCTCATAAGTCGAGCTTAGCTAGAAATTTTTGTCCATTTCCCATTTTAATAGGCCTTCACTATTGGCAACTGAAGAAGGTCTACATTGGTCCAAGGTGTTCATATTTTTTTATATTGATATTAGAACTTGAACTTCATCGTGTTCTTTTCGTCTTTTGAACGTTCTTTAAATTTGATCAAAGATGAATGTTTTTAATATATTTGTTCAGTATTTCTTATTTAATATTCTTAAATAATCTATTATTTATTACTAAAGTCTAACCTATAAGTGGTAAGGTATTAGTTTAGGAGGTAGAAATAATTTTTTTACAACCAGAAGTCTATGTTCGACAATATCCCCTCTCCCAATAAATGACAAATTTTAAGACTTAATTTTTTTACAATGAAATTTTATATAAGTTTCTAAATGTACTAGGAAATAAAAGTAGTTACTTAGTTTTTGTTTAATTTTTCTTTCTCAAAATACATAACAAGTATGTTATTTTATGAAGAAAAATATAAATACATAGTTGTTATTTTTTTATGTACTATGCAATAAGATTTATTCGAGTTCTCATTTTTCTTTCCTAGCAATATCGCGTGAGTATCTGAGAGAAAGACCTTTCCTTAAACTGGCTTGCAAAGAACTAAAATAAGAAAAACTCGCAAGACTTCCTATGGGAGAGCACACTTTCTGATCTACTGTCCCTCGGAGCGGAGGGTGAGACAAGCAGTATGAGCCCTCTGACTTCCAGCTATGTGTTGTGCATGTTAAGTTAAGCAGGTTTATCCACTCGAGTGAGGAATAGGCTAAACCATTACTCCTCTGCTATGAAAAAAAAAGATAGCAAAAGCTATCCAACCTACTAGATCCTTTACATAAAAATATGGGTAAGAAGCAATTTTATCTTTTTAATGAAAATGAATAAAAATAGTAGTCTAATATGTTAAATAAAATTATTTTATTAGCTAATTTATATTAATATTAGAAACTTTTTCTTTGATGATGAAAAGTATACCAAGATAGGGTTGGAGGTCTAGAAAGGGAACTCTATAATGTTTTAATTTGCAAAGTAAAATTTAAAATCTTTTAAAAGTAAATTTATTATTTTTTTATAGTATACATTGGAAGAAGTAAATTTTGATTTGAACATGACTTACTCTTAACAAGGATATTTCATATTTATAACTAATTTAATCACCATATTTTTAAAATAATTAAATGTGTTTCTACGCAACCATCCCTCTTTAGTTACCGCCATATTTTTCTTCTAAATTTTCATCATTCAAAAATTAACTATTATTAATCATTATAAGACGTTTGAAAAATAAATTTAAATTCATAAAACAAAAATATGTATTTTCATATAAAATTTAACAATTAATACGTAATTGTATAAATACATAAAATCATAAGAGTATAAGACTACAAGGTAATGATGTAGCTTATACTTGATTAAATAGTTTTTTAAAATTTTAACTCTAGCCATGTATTTTTTTTAATACAAAAAGTAAATTGTGTAAAAATTAATAATATCCATTGTAATGAAAAAATTAAAAAGGTTTAAACTATTTTTAAATATAATTTTTAATTAATACTTGAAGAAAAACGAAAGATATATCAAAAATTAAAATCTACTCTCCATCATATGATGAAATATTTAGCTATACGCGTTGCCTCTTTTTCTATTGAAAGATTAGTTATAATTACTCAATTTTTTTTTATAACTTTTCTCATTCTATTTATAATCTTTTATTTTATCTCTTTGTTCCCATGAACATTTTTTTTGTCGCTATAAATGTCAGATATTCTCGTCCATATTGAAATCCTGCAATTTATTTTACTTGGATTATATGTGTTCTCGTTCCTAAGTTTTTTTTATACTACTATAACACATGCATGTATGTGTTTGTGCAAGATAATTAGCAAAATTATAGTAGTATATATATATATATATATGAACATTTGAAAATGATGGCTAAAAAATAGTTTGTGCAGAAAAAGATAAAAATAAAATTTCATGGACAAAATTTGAAAAGTTAAAATAGTTTAGAGGTATTCAAAAATAATTTTTTTTTAATACATTAATAAAGACTCAAATATTTGAATTTTTTAAAAAATATGTTCCAAAACTTTTATTTCATGCTATTTATTTTTATGATGCTAATGCATCCTTATCACGGAATACACAATTTAAAGAAATATGAAAACCTAAAATCAATCTACTTTCTCGTAAACTTTAAGTAGAAAATGAAAATGGATGCAAATGATATATAACATGATTTTATTTCGTGTATTGTTCAATACCAATAACTTGGGAGGGTTTTGATAACCCACACCAGATTGTTAAGAAGAAAAACAAATTACATGGGTGGGCTCTTATTTTCGGTATTTTGTTACATTTTATTTTTTTTTTTTTGCTGGACAAGAATTATTATTTACAATTATAGACACATTCACATTCATATTTACGGTATGACTTCTCAATACATTGCCCGTTTCCTTTGTAGTTTAGATAGCAATCTTTTCTGCATTGTGGAAGATTGCAGTCGTTTGGATTCAAAAGCTTGATGCATCTTTTTTGTTGAGCACTAACATGGGAAGCCATCTGAGACACTGCCAAAAATCAAATGAAAAAATTATTTTACAATTATTCAATTATCCAATTAATTGAAATAAATATCATTTAAATGTTTTAAAGCATTTTTTTTGTTAGATTCTTAATCCACTCTTGTGTTGTATAAGATACTTGCAATCGTAAAAGTTTAAAACTATGATAAAGAAAATTGTGGAAATGGCAAAACTAAATTGTTTAAATAAATTACCAGCAACTATTTAAAAAGGATAAATATGTTTTGCAGGATATTAAAGAAATTTCAAGATTTATTTTGAATTTAATTATTAAGTTACTAAAATCAAAATTTCTAAAAAAATTAGACATCTGGAACCATGATTGTAATAATACATGTACAATTATTATAATAAAATGTAGCGACTCTACTGTATTTTTCCTATCTCTGTTTTATGTGTTATCAACACAACAAAAGGATATAATCATAAGAATTTCTCTAACATTTATATTTAAATGATAAGATGATTTTGAGGATTTTGAGTGTTTTTTTACTTTTCTTAAGCCTACGAAAAGAATAGAAAGAAGTAACAAAAATATAGAATGAGACGAGCCAATGAAACCAAAACTCACCATAGAAAAGAACCAAGAAAAGGATAAAGAGAAGCGAGGTATTCTTCTTTACACCCTCCATTTTTTCCTTTTGTTTTTCTTCTTTTGAATTCTTAAGTAAGGATTTGTACTATTTATAATGTTGAGGTTCATTTTGTCGAAAAAATTATAACCTAAGCGTAATTTTCTATCAACCATTAATTTTATGAAAAATTTGTTAGATTCTTTTTGTGGTAGCCGATTCTGATGGTTATTTAGTTACAAAATGAATGTACGAAAATCATATTGTAATATATTACCATAAAAATTCTTAATTTTTGTTCCCATACAAAATGATAAAATTGAAATAATTTATATATATTAATAGTTAATTTCTCTTTTGTATTAAAGTTATATCCACATTTTTTTTTTAAAGAGGAGGAAATCCAAAATATTTTTATAGTACTAATATGAATTAGGCAATATTACTTTACTAGTAATAATATGAAGTAGTAATAATTTTTTTTTTTTTTTTGGAGAGGGAAAAAGCCAAAGTTTTCTCCACTTATCATTCTTGTTACGCCGATTCGGCAACCAAACAGGCCTATTTACTATTACAATCGTTCCTACCTTACTATTACACAACTCAAATAAGCAAAAAGAACGACAGAAATTAACAGATCTAATCTATTACAATCGGTCTTCTTCCTTGCTGTCTTCCCGAATGTGTACCAGATTCAAACAGAGAAGATAGATAGGTTAGTAATAAAGAATAGAACAGAAGGCTGTAACCTTACCTCGAGACCCTTCAAGTCTCGGTCAGAGCAGCAGAGAATGTTCTTCCGGTGAAGAACAATGGAGAATCCCTCAGATAGCCAAGGAGCCTCAAGAAAATAGCTCTCTATCTCTCTCAACAAAGCCCTTTCCTCTCTCAACCAAGCCACACGCACAGTAACGAGAAGGTTAACCGGCACAGACTATCGGTGATAGAGTCCCGAAGGGTCAAGAAGAAATCAAACAGACAGACGGTTCGAAAGAAGAGAGAGAGAGAAGACAAAAGGTCAGAGAGAGTGTGGAGGCAAAGGCGGCTCAACAGAAGAAAATGAGAGGATTAGGGCAGGCTGGAGAAAGAAAAGAACAATATATACCCAAGTCACCTGGGTCGGGTCGAGTTGAACCCGACCCGCCCGGCATCAAGGCCAGCCAGCCCAATCCACTCTAATGACGCCCACAAGATTGTTCATCATTGGGTTAAATAAAGGGCTGAAGAGAAAAATGAAAAATGTGAAAAAGATGGCCCAATAGGCCAACAATTTTATTTGAAAAACTGCATAGATCCTCATAAGTCGAGCTTAGCTAGAAATTTTTGTCCATTTCCCATTTTAATAGGCCTTCACTATTGGCACCTGAAGAAGGTCTACATTGGTCCAAGGTGTTCATATTTTTTTATATTGATATTAGAACTTGAACTTCATCGTGTTCTTTTCGTTTTTTGAACGTTCTTTAAATTCGATCAAAGATGAATGTTTTTAATATATTTGTTCAGTATTTCTTATTTAATATTCTTAAATAATCTATTATTTATTACTAAAGTCTAACCGATAAGTGGTAAGGTATTAGTTTAGTAGGTAGAAATAATTTTTTTACAACCAGAAGTCTATGTTCGACAATGTCCCCTCTCCCAATAAATGACAAATTTTAAGACTTAATTTTTTTACAATGAAATTTTAGATAAGTTTCTAAATGTACTAGGAAATAAAAGTAGTTACTTAGTTTTTGTTTAATTTTTTTTGTCTCAAATACATAACAAGTATGTTATTTTACGAAGAAAAATATAAATACATATTTGTTATTTTTTTATGTACTATGCATTAAGATTTATTCAAGTTCTCATTTTTCTTCCTTAGCAATATCGTGTGAGTATTTGAGAGAAAGACCTTTCCTTAAACTGGCTTGCAAAGAACTAAAAATAAGAAAAACCGGCGAGACTTCCTATGGTGAGAGCACACTTTCTGATCTACAGTCCCTCGGAGCGGAGGGTGAGACAAGTAGTATGAGCCCTCTGACTTCCAGCTATGTGTTGTGCATGTTAAGTTAAGCGGGTCTATGCACTCGAGCAAGGAATAGGCTAACCATTACTCCTCTGCTATTAAAAAAAAAAGACAGCAAAAGCTATCCAACCTACAGATCCTTTACATAAAAATATGGGTAAGAAGCAATTTTATCTTTTTAATGAAAATGAATAAAAATAGTAGTCTAATATGTTAAATAAAATTAATTTATTACCTAATTTATATTAATATTAGAAACTTTTTATTTGATGATGAAAAGTATACCAAGATAGGGTTGGAGGTCTAGAGAGGGAACTCTATAATGTTTTAATTTGCAAATTAAAATTTAAAATCTTTTAAAAGTAAATTTATTATTCTTTTATAGTATACGTTGGAAGAAGTAAATTTTGATTTGAACATGACTTACTCTTGACTAGGATATTTCATATTTATAACTAATTTAATCACCATATTTTTAAAATAATTAAATGTGTTTCTACGCAACCATCCCTCTTTAGTTACCGCCATATTTTTCTTCTAAATTTTCATCATTCAAAAATTAAATATTGTTAATCATTATAAGATGTTTCAAAAATAAATTTAAATTCATAAAACAAAAATATGTATTTTCATATAAAATTTAACAATTAATACGTAATTGTATAAATACATAAAATCATAAGAGTATAAGACTACAAGGTAATGATGTAGCTTATACTTGATTAAATAGTTTTTTTAAATTTTAACTTTAGCCATATTTTTTTTTAATGCAAAAAGTAAATTGTGTAAAAATTAATAATATCCATTGTAATGAAAAAATTAAAAAGGTTTAAACTATTTTTAAATATAATTTTTAATTAATACTTGAAGAAAAACGAAAGATATATCAAAAATTAAAATCTACTCTCCATCATATGATGAAATATTTAGCTATACGCGTTGCCTCTTTTTCTATTGAAAGATTAGTTATAATTACTCAAATTTTTTCATAACTTTTCTCATTCTATTTATAATCTTTTATTTTATCTCTTTGTTCCCATGAACATTTTTTTTGTCACTATAAATGTCAGATATTCTCGTCCGTATTGAAATCTGGCAATTTATTTTACTTGGATTATATGTGTTCTCGTTCCTAAGTTTTTTTATACTACTATAACACATGCATGTATATGTTTGTGCAAGATAATTAGCAAAATTACAGTAGTATATATATATATATATATATATGAACATTTGAAAATGATGGCTAAAAAATAGTTTGTGCAGAAAAAAATAAAAATAAAATTTCATGGACAAAATTTGAAAAGTTAAAATAGTTTAGATGTATTCAAAAATATTTTTTTTTAATACATTAATAAAGACTCAAATATTTGAATTTTTTAAAAAATATGTTCCAAAACTTTTATTTCATGCTATTTATTTTTATGATGCTAATGCATCCTCATCATGGAATACACAATTTAAAGAAATATGAAAACCTAAAATCAATCTACTTTCTCGTAAACTTTATTTGCAAATGAATAGAAAATGAAAATGGATGCAAATGATATATAACATGATTTTATTTCATGTATAGTTCAATACCAATAACTTGTGAGGGTTTTGATAACCCACACCAGATTGTTAAGAAGAAAAATAAATTACATGGATGGGCTCTTATTTTCGGTATTTTGTACATTTTTTTTTTTTTGCTGGCCAAGAATAATTATTTACAATTATAGACACATTCACATTCATATTTACGGTATGACTTCTCAATACATTGCCCGTTTCCTTTATAGTTTAGATAGCAATCTTTTCTGCATTGTGGAAGATTGCAATCGTTTGGATTCAAAACTTTGATGCATCTTTTTTGTTGAGCACTAACATGGGAAGCCATCTGAGACACTGCCAAAAATCAAATGAAAAATTATTTTACAATTATTCAGTTATCCAATTAATTGAAATAAATATCATTTAAATGTTTTAAAGCATTTTTTGTTAGATTCTTAATCCACTCTTGTGTTGTATAAGATACTTGCAATCATAAAAGTTTAAAATCATGATAAAGAAAATTGTGGAAATGGCAAAACTAAATTGTTTAAATAAATTACCAGCAATTATTTAAAAAGGATAAATATATTTTGCAGGATATTAAAGAAATTTCAAGATTTATTTTGAATTTAATTATTAAATTACTAAAATCAAAATTTTTAAAAAAATTAGACATCTGGAACCATGATTGTAATAATACATGTACAATTATTATAATAAAATGTAGCGACTCTACTGTATTTTTCTTATCTCTTTTTTATGTGTTATCGACAGAATTATAATCATAATAATTTCTCTAACATTAATATTCAAATAATAAGATGATTTTAAGTATTTTTTTTATTTTTCTTAAGCCTACGAAAAGAATAGAAAGAAGTAATAAAAGTATAGAATGAGACGAGCCAATGAAACTAAAACTTACCATAGAAAAGAACCAAGAAAAGGATAAAGAGAAGCGAGGTATTCTTCTTTACACCCTCCATTTTTTCCTTTTATTTTTCTTCTTTTGAATGCGTAAGTAAGGATTTGTACTATTTATAATGTTGAGGTTCATTTTGTCGAAAAATTTATCATCTAAGCATAATTCTCTATCAACCATTAATTTTATGAAAAATTTGTTGGATTCTTTTTGTGGTAGCCGATTCTCATGGTTATTTAGTTATAAAATGAATGTACAAAATCATATTGTAATATATTACAATTAAAATTCTTAATTTTTGTTCCCATACAAAATGATAAGATTGAAATAATTTATATACATTAATAGTTAATTTCTCTTTTGTATTAAAGTGAAAACATAGAAATTTATATCCGCATTTTTTTTTTTTAAAGAGGAGGAAATCCAAAATATTTTGATAGTAATAATATGAATTAGGGAATATTACTTTACTAGTAATAATATGAAGTAGTAATAATTTTTTTTTTTTTTGGAGAGGGAAAAAGCCAAAGTTTTCTCCACTTATCATTCTTGTTACGCCGATTCGGCAACCAAACAGGCCTATTTACTATTACAACCGTTCCTACCTTACTATTACACAACTCAAATAAGCAAAAAGAACGACGACGAACAGCTACTAAATGTTCTTCCGGTGAAGAACAATGGAGAATCCCTCAGATAGCCAAGGAGCCTCAAGAAAACAGCTCTCTATCTCTCTCAACAAAGCCCTTTCCTCTCTCAACCAAGCCACACGCACGGTACCGAGAAGGTTAACCTGCACAGACTATCGGTGATAGAGTCCCGAAGGGTCAAGAAGAAATCGAACAGACAGACGGTTCGAAAGGAGAGAGAGAGAGAGAGAGAAGACAGAAGGTCAAAGAGAGTGTGGAGGCAGCGGAGGCTCAACAGAAGAAAATGAGAGGATTAGGGCAGGCTGGAGAAGGAAAAGAACAATATATAGCCAAGTCACCTGGGTCGGGTCGAGTTGAACCCAGCCCGCCAGGCATCAAGGCCAGCCAGCCCACTCCACTCTAATGAGGCCCACAAGATTGTTCATCATTGGGATAAATAAAGGGATTAAGAGAAAAATGAAAAATGTGAAAAAGATGGCCCAATAGTCCAACAATTCTATTTGGAAAACTGCATAGATCCTCATAAGTCGAACTTAGCTAGAAATTTTTGTCCATTTCCCATTTTAATAGGCCTTCACTATTGGCACCTGAAGAAGGTCTACGTTTGTCCAAGGTGTTCATATTTTTTTATATTGATATTAGAACTTGAACTTCTTCGTGTTCTTTTCATCTTTTGAACGTTCTTTAAATTCGATCAAAGATGAATGTTTTTAATATATTTGTTCAGTATTTCTTATTTAATATTCTTAAATAATCTATTATTTGTTACTAAAGTCTAACCGATAAGTGGTAAGGTATTAGTTTAGGAGGTAGAATAATTTTTTTACAACCAGAAGTCTATGTTCGACAATACCCCCTCTCCCAATAAATGACAAATTTTAAGACTTAATTTTTTTACAATGAAATTTTATATAAGTTTCTAAATGTACTAGGAAATAAAAGTAGTTACTTAGTTTTTGTTTAATTTTTTTTTGTCTCAAATACATAACAAGTATGTTATTTTACGAAGAAAAATATAAATACATATTTGTTATTTTTTTATGTACTATGCATTAAGATTTATTCGAGTTCTCATTTTTCTTCCTTAGCAATATCGCGTGAGTATTTGAGAGAAAGACCTTTCCTTAAACTGGCTTGCAGAGAACTAAAAATAAGAAAAACCGGCGAGACTTCCTATGGTGAGAGCACACTTTCTGATCTACAGTCCCTCGGAGCGGAGGGTGAGACAAGTAGTATGAGCCCTCTGACTTCCAGCTATGTGTTGTGCATGTTAAGTTAAGCGGGTCTATCCACTCGAGCAAGGAATAGGCTAACCATTACTCCTCTGCTATTAAAAAAAAAAGATAGCAAAAGCTATCCAACCTACAGATCCTTTACATAAAAATATGGGTAAGAAGCAATTTTATCTTTTTAATGAAAATGAATAAAAATAGTAGTCTAATATGTTAAATAAAATTATTTTATTAGCTAATTTATATTAATATTAGAAACTTTTTCTTTGATGATGAAAAGTATACCAAGATAGGGTTGGAGGTCTAGAAAGGGAACTCTATAATGTTTTAATTTGCAAAGTAAAATTTAAAATCTTCTAAAAGTAAATTTATTATTGTTTTATAGTATACGTTGGAAGAAGTAAATTTTGATTTGAACATGACTTACTCTTAACAAGGATATTTCATATTTATAACTAATTTAATCACCATATTTTAAAAATAATTAAATGTGTTTCTATGCAACCATCCCTCTTTAGTTACCGCCATATTTTTCTTCTAAATTTTCATCATTCAAAAATTAACTATTGCTAATCATTATAAGATGTTTGAAAAATAAATTTAAATTCATAAAACAAAAATATGTATTTTCATATAAAATTTAACAATTAATACGTAATTGTATAAATACATAAAATCATAAGAGTATAAGACTACAAGGTAATGATGTAGCTTATACTTGATTAAATAGTTTTTTTAAATTTTAACTCTAGCCATATATTTTTTTTTAATACAAAAAGTAAATTGTGTAAAAATTAATAATATCCATTGTAATGAAAAAATTAAAAAGGTTTAAACTATTTTTAAATATAATTTTTAATTAATACTTGAAGAAAAACGAAAGATATATCAAACATTAAAATCTACTCTCCATCATATGATGAAATATTTAGCTATACGCGTTGCCTCTTTTTCTATTGAAAGATTAGTTATAATTACTCAAATTTTTTTATAACTTTTCTCATTCTATTTATAATCTTTTATTTTATCTCTTTGTTCCCATGAACATTTTTTTTGTCGCTATAAATGTCAAATATTCTCGTCCATATTGAAATCTGGCAATTTATTTTACTTGAATTATGTGTTCTCGTTCCTAAGTTTTTTTATACTACTATAACACATGCATGTATGTGTTTGTGCAAGATAATTAGCAAAATTGTAGTAGTATGTATATATATATATATATATATATGAACATTTGAAAATGATGGCTAAAAAAGATAAAAATAAAATTTCATGGACAAAATTTGAAAAGTTAAAATAGTTTAGAGGTATTCAAAAATAATTTTTTTTAATACATTAATAAAGACTCAAATATTTGAATTTTTTAAAAAATATGTTCCAAAACTTTTATTTCATGCTATTTATTTTTATGATGCTAATGCATCCTTATCACGGAATACACAATTTAAAGAAATATGAAAACCTAAAATCATTCTACTTTCTCGTAAACTATATTTGCAAATGAATAGAAAATGAAAATAGACGCAAATGATATATAACATGATTTTATTTCATGTATAGTTCAATACCAATAACTTGTGAGGGTTTTGATAACCCACACCAGATTGCTAAGAAGAAAAACAAATTACATGGATGGGCTCTTATTTTCGGTATTTTGTTACATTTTTTTTTTTTTTTTTTTGCTGGACAAGAATAATTATTTACAATTATAGACACATTCACATTCATATTTACGGTATGACTTCTCAATACATTGCCCGTTTCCTTTGTAGTTTAGATAGCAATCTTTTCTGCATTGTGGAAGATTGCAGTCGTTTGGATTCAAAAGTTTGATGCATCTTTTTTGTTGAGCACTAACATGGGAAGCCATCTGAGACACTGCCAAAAATCAAATGAAAAATTATTTTACAATTATTCAATTATCCAATTAATTGAAATAAATATCATTTAGATGTTTTTAAGCATTTTTTTGTTAGATTCTTAATCTACTCTTGTGTTGTATAAGATACTTGCAATCGTAAAAGTTTAAAACTATGATAAAGAAAATTGAGGAAATGGCAAAACTAAATTGTTTAAATAAATTACCAGCAATTATTTAAAAAGGATAAATATGTTTTGCAGGATATTAAAGAAATTTCAAGATTTATTTTGAATTTAATTATTAAATTACTAAAATCAAAATTTCTAAAAAAAATAGGCATTTGGAACCATGATTGTAATAATACTTTTGATGCTTGTACATTATCAAAGATAATACAAGTACAATTATTATACATAAAATGTAGCGACTTTACTGTATTTTTCTTATCCCTGTTTTATGTATTATCAACAGAATTAAAGGATATAATCATAAGAATTTCTTTAACATTAATATTTAAATGATAAGATGATTTTAAGTATTTTTTTTACTTTTCTTAAGCCTACGAAAAGAATAGAAAGAAGTAATAAAAGTATAGAATGAGACGAGCCAATTAAACCAAAACTCACCATAGAAAAGAATGAAGAAAAGGATAAAGAGAAGCGAGGTATTCTTCTTTACACCCTCCATTTTTTCCTTTTGTTTTTCTTCTTTTGAATGCTTAAGTAAGGATTTGTACTATTTATAATGTTGAGGTTCATTTTGTCGAAAAAAATTATCACCTAAGCATAATTCTCTATCAACCATTAATTTTATGAAAAATTTGTTAGATTCTTTTTGTGGTAGCCGATTCTCATGGTTATTTAGTTACAAAATGAATGTACGAAAATCATATTGTAATATATTACCATAAAAATTCTTAATTTTTGTTCCCATACAAAATGATAAAATTGAAATAATGTATATATATTAATAGTTAATTTCTCTTTTGTATTAAAGTGAAAACTTAGAAATTTATATCAACTTTTTTTTTTTAAAGAGGAGGAAATCCAAAATATTTTTATAGTAATAATATGAATTAGGGAATATTACTTTACTAGTAATAATATGAAGTAGTAATATTTTTTTTTTTTTTTTTGGAGAGGGAAAAAGCCAAAGTTTTCTCCACTTATCATTCTTGTTACGCCGATCCGGCAACCAAACAGACCTATTTACTATTACAACCGTTCCTACCTTACTATTACACAACTCAAATAAGCAAAAAGAACGACAGAAATTAACAGATCTAATCTATTACAATCGGTCTTCTTCCTTGCTGTCTTCCCGAGTGTGTACCAGATTCAAACAGAGAAGATAGATAGGTTAGTAATAAAGAATAGAACAGAACGCTGTAACCTTACCTCGAGACCCTTCAGGTCTCGGTCAGAGCAGCAGAGGGAACCAAATGAGCTCGGCTAGTTCGGCTTCCGTGTGCGCGACGACGAACAACTACTGAATGTTCTTCCGGTGAAGAACAATGGAGAATCCCTCAGATAGCCAAGGAGCCTCAAGAAAACAGCTCTCTATCTCTCTCAACAAAGCCCTTTCCTCTCTCAACTAAGCCACACGCACGGTACCGAAAAGGTTAACCGGCACAGACTATCGGTGATAGAGTCCCGAAGGGTCAAGAAGAAATCGAACAGACAGACGGTTCGAAAGAAGAGAGAGAGAGAGAAGACAGAAGGTCAGAGAGAGTGTGGAGGCAGCGGCGGCTCAACAGAAGAAAATATATAGCCAAGTCACCTGGGTCGGGTCGAGTTGAACCCGGCCCGCCCGGCATCAAGGCCAGCCAGCCCACTCCACTCTAATGAGGCCCACAAGATTGTTCATCATTGGAATAAATAAAGGGCTGAAGAGAAAAATGAAAAATACGAAAAAGATGGCCCAATAGGCCAACAATTCTATTTGGCAAACTGCATAGATCCTCATAAGTCGAGCTTAGCTAGAAATTTTTGTCCATTTTCCATTTTAATAGGCCTTCACTATTGGCACCTGAAGAAGGTCTACATTGGTCCAAGGTGTTCATATTTTTTTATATTGATATTAGAACTTGAACTTCTTCGTGTTCTTTTCATCTTCTGAACGTTCTTTAAATTCGATCAAAGATGAATGTTTTTAATATATTTGTTCAGTATTTCTTATTTAATATTCTTAAATAATCTATTATTTATTACTAAAGTCTAACCGATAAGTGGTAAGGTATTAGTTTAGGAGGTAGAAATAATTTTTTTACAACCAGAAGTCTATGTTCGACAATATCCCTTCTTCCAATAAATGACAAATTTTAAGACTTAATTTTTTTACAATGAAATTTTATTTAAGTTTCTAAATGTACTGGGAAATAAGAGTAGTTACTTAGTTTTTGTTTAATTTTTTTGTCTCAAACACATAACAAGTATGTTATTTACGAAGAAAAATATAAATACATATTTGTTATTTTTTTATGTACTATGCATTAAGGTTTATTCGAGTTCTCATTTTTCTTCCCTAGCAATATCGCGTGAGTATTTGAGAGAAAGACCTTTCCTTAAACTGGCTTGCAGAGAACTAAAATAAGAAAAACTAGCGAGACTTCCTATGGTGAGAGCACACTCTCTGATCTACGGTCCCTCGAAGCGGAGGGTGAGACAAGTAGTATGAGCCCTCTGACTTCCAGCTATGTGTTGTGCATGTTAAGTTAAGCGGGTCTATCCACTCGAGCGAGGAATCGGCTAACCATTACTCCTCTGCTATGAAAAAAAAAAGATAGCAAAAGCTATCCAACCTACTAGATCATTTACATAAAAATATGGGTAAGAAGCAATTTTAACTTTTTAATGAAAATGAATAAAAATAGTGGTCTAATATGTTAAATAAAATTCTTTTATTAGCTAATTTATATTAATATTAGAAACTTTTTCTTTGATGATGAAAAGTATACCAAGATAGGGTTGGAGGTCTAGAAAGGGAACTCTATAATGTTTTAATTTGCAAATTAAAATTTAAAATCTTTTAAAAGTAAATTTATTATTCTTTTATAGTATACGTTGGAAGAAGTAAATTTTGATTTGAACATGACTTACTCTTGACAAGGATATTTCATATTTATAACTAATTTAATCACCATATTTTTAAAATAATTAAATGTGTTTCTACGCAACCATCCCTCTTTAGTTACCGCCATATTTTTCTTCTAAATTTTCATCATTCAAAAATTAACTATTGCTAATCATTATAAGATGTTTGAAAAATAAATTTAAATTCATAAAACAAAAATATGTATTTTCATATAAAATTTAACAATTAATACGTAATTGTATAAATACATAAAATCATAAGAGTATAAGACTACAAGGTAATGATGTAGCTTATACTTGATTAAATAGTTTTTTTAAATTTTAACTCTAGCCATATTTTTTTTTTTAATACAAAAAGTAAATTGTGTAAAAATTAATAATATCCATTGTAATGAAAAAATTAAAAAGGTTTAAACTATTTTTAAATATAATTTTTAATTAATACTTGAAGAAAAACGAAAGATATATCAAACATTAAAATCTACTCTCCATCATATGATGAAATATTTAGCTATACGCGTTGCCTCTTTTTCTATTGAAAGATTAGTTATAATTACTCAAATTTTTTTATAACTTTTCTCATTCTATTTATAATCTTTTATTTTATCTCTTTGTTCCCATGAACATTTTTTTTGTCGCTATAAATGTCAAATATTCTCGTCCATATTGAAATCTGGCAATTTATTTTACTTGAATTATGTGTTCTCGTTCCTAAGTTTTTTTATACTACTATAACACATGCATGTATGTGTTTGTGCAAGATAATTAGCAAAATTATAGTAGTATATATATATATATATATATATATGAACATTTGAAAATGATGGCTAAAAAAGTTTATGCAGAAAAAGATAAAAATAAAATTTCATGGACAAAATTTGAAAAGTTAAAATAGTTTAGAGGTATTCAAAAATAATTTTTTTTTAATACATTAATAAGGACTCAAATATTTGAATTTTTTTAAAAATAAGTTCCAAAACTTTTATTTCATGCTATTTATTTTTATGATGCTAATGCATCCTTATCACGGAATACACAATTTAAAGAAATATGGAAACCTAAAATCAATCTACTTTATCGTAAACTTTATTTGCAAATGAATAGAAAATGAAAATGGATGCAAATGATATATAACATGATTTTATTTCATGTATAGTTCAATACCAATAACTTGTGAGGGTTTTGATAACCCACACCAGATTGTTAAGAAGAAAAACAAATTACATGGATGGGCTCTTATTTTCGGTATTTTGTTACATTTTTTTTTTTTTTTTTTGGTGCTTGACAAGAATAATTATTTACAATTATAGACACATTCACATTCATATTTACGGTATGACTTCTCAATACATTGCCCGTTTCCTTTGTAGTTTAGATAGCAATCTTTTCTGCATTGTGGAAGATTGCAATCGTTTGGATTCAAAAGTTTGATGCATCTTTTTTGTTGAGCACTAACATGGGAAGCCATCTGAGACACTGCCAAAAATCAAATGAAAAATTATTTTACAATTATTCAGTTATCCAATTAATTGGAATAAATATCATTTAAATGTTTTTAAGCATTTTTTGTTTTCTTGATCCACTCTTGTGTTGTATAAGATACTTGCAATCGTAAAAGTTTAAAACTATGATAAAGAAAATTGTGGAAATGGCAAAACTAAATTGTTTAAATAAATTACCAGCAATTATTTAAAACGGATAAATATGTTTTGCAGGATATTAAAGAAATTTCAAGATTTATTTTGAATTTAATTATTAAATTACTAAAATCAAAATTTAAAAAAAAAATAAATATCTGGAACCATGATTGTAATAATACTTTTGATGCTTGTACATTATCAAAGATAATAAATGTATAATTATTATACATAAAATGTAGCGACTCTACTGTATTTTTCTTATCTCTGTTTTATGTGTTATCAACAGAACTAAAGGATATAATCATAAGAATTTCTCTAACATTAATATTTAAATGATAAGATGATTTTAAGTATTTTTTTTATTTTTCTTAAGCCTACGAAAAGAATAGAAAGAAGTAATAAAAGTATAGAATGAGACGAGCCAATGAAACCAAAACTCACCATAGAAAAGAACCAAGAAAAGGATAAAGAGAAGTGAGGTATTCTTCTTTGCACCCTCCATTTTTTCCTTTTGTTTTTCTTCTTTTGAATTCTTAAGTAAGGATTTGTACTATTTATAATGTTGAGGTTCATTTTGTCGAAAAAATTATCACCTAAGCATAATTCTCTATCAACCATTAATTTTATGAAAAATTTGTTAGATTCTTTTTGTGGTAGCCGATTCTCATGGTTATTTAGTTACAAAATGAATGTACGAAAATCATATTGTAATATATACCATAAAAGTTCTTAATTTTTGTTCCCATACAAAATGATAAAATTGAAATAATTTATATATATTAATAGTTAATTTCTCTTTTGTATTAAAGTTATATCCACATTTGTTTTTAAAGAGGAGGAAATCCAAAATATTTTGATAGTAATAATATTTTGTTTTATGTTTTACCATCATAAGAATTGTTCTAGCATTAGTATTTAAATGATAAGATGATGGTATATATATATATACACAAGACGTATCACATCCTGTATCATCTCCAATCGAGGAAACGGGACGAAAATTTTCCATTTAGTCCTACTAGTCCTACGAAAAACGAGACTAAAATTTTTATTTAGCTCCATCAAAATATGTAAAATTTTAATCTCATTTAAACCTCTATAGTTATTTATTGATTATAAAAGTTTTGAAAAAATTATTTTTATTATGAAATAAGTAAAGTAATAATACTAATAAAGAAATTAAATATTTATAGTGACAATTGGAATGGGACTAGAATGGGATGGAACGCGACAAACGGTTATGAGATAGAATGGGACGGGACAAAAAAAGAAATTTCATCCCCACTTTTTCTATCCCATTTCTGTTCCATCCTCAATTAAAAAAAAAAAATCTCCATCTCATTTGGAAGAATCCCCACTTTTAACAGAAATTTTAGGTTTTTTTCTACAAAAGGCCTTTTTTTCTTAACAGGCTACTAAAGTGGTCCAAAATTATTTTTTTGTGTAATTTGGTCATAACGCGAATAACGCACTTAATTCAAGTTTTTCCCCTTAAACATATCTTAGGTGGCAGATAACGCAATATCTGTCACGTCATCCTTTCATTTATTTTTTTTTAAAAATTGCCACATCATCCTTTCATTTATTTTTTTTAAAAAAAAAGTCTTGTAATAGGATTTTAACCTTTGATCTCATGAGGAATAACATAGAAGACTTACCAATAGATCACCATTGAATCTTATTTAATAGGTGCATGAGATTTTATTTAATAATAACTTACTTACGTATTCCAATATTTACCAACTTCAATCATTTGAATTTTTAGTTAGAGCAAAAAGAAGATTGCTCCTCTGTTTAATTTTCAAATTGATGTCATAATTTTTTAGTTAACAAGAGAGAAAGTATTACAAAATTACAAAAACATAAATTAAAACAAAAATAGGACGTTTTTGTGGGAATGGTTGGTGGAAACAGCCTAAAGCAATTTCCGACGCGTAGATCTCGAAAAAATACCCAAAATGCCCACAAGAATCGCCTCAATCGAACGTTCGAGCGCAAAGTTATGCCCCGTCAAAGTTTTCGACTATACGAAACAATTTTTTATCCCGAAACGCATCCGGATCACTTTTTCGATGATGTCGTTGCATTTATCTGTACGAGAACCATCAAAACGAGTGATCATACGCGTGAAACGGACATCCGATCGCAGAGTTATTCATGTTTAAAGTTTTTCAAAATTCTAATCAACATAAAAAAAATAAAAAATAAAAAAACTGATGTGTCTGATAACGTACAAATGTTATGCGTTATCCACCACATCGGCAGATTAAGGGAGAAAAACTTGAATTAAGTGATAACGCACAATGGTTGTGCGTTATCCTAATTAATAACGCACAATCATTGTGTTATGGCTAAATTACGAATAAAAAAAAATTTAGAGCCACTTTAGTAACCTGTTTAGAAAAAAAGACTTTTAAAAAAAAAACCCGAAATTTTACCATTTCTATTTATAACTTTTTGGTAGCTCTTATTTTCTCTATACTCTTCTCACAATTCTCTCCATTTTTTGAGTGGACTTGAAGTTTGCAAGGGAAATGGATCATAGGCAATCCCATAAAAAAAATAAATTTACTTTTAATACAATTATAAGGTTTTATTTTCAATTCTCGAACTCTATCTTATTATACTTTTCATCTTCAAATAAAAAGCTTCGAATATTAATATAAATTAGTTTTAAAAATAATTTTATTTAACATATTAAATTACAACCGTAATTGATTTTTTTAAAAATTGTATCTTAATGCATATGCATAAAAAATAATAAATATGCATCTATATTTTTTCTTCATAAATGACCTACTTGTTATGTATTTGAGAAAATAAAACAAAAAATTAGAAGTCCGTTTTCAAAAATCGGACGCCAAACACAAAAAACTGGACGATCGGTTTCTGTGTAAATAAGGGTAACAGAGATATTCGGACAACCAAAATGGATGATAAGGTGCAAAACTAGAAAACTAATTTTATTGTATAAGTCAAATCTCGATCAAACCCACAGAACAATGGATGAGCCTCACACAAGAACAATCTAATCTCTCATTTTCGGTTCTCTCTTTCACAAGCTACCCAAGCATGCAGTCAACCAATAATAGCGACTCACGGCGGCAGAAACAAAAGAATTCATAGAGAACAAGCAAGAATAAGAAACTGCAGAAAAGAAGAAGGTTTCACATAAAATAATCGGTCACACCTCATCTATCAGCAATAGGAAAGGATAAGAGTATTTATAGAGTTTCTAAAGTAGACTTATTCAAAACAGAGCAGTCATCTGGTAGCATTGCTCAACAACAAAACAACCTGATACCTGGAAGACTCTTTCAAAAGAGCAACAATCGAGTTAGAGGATGACTCAAGAAGATTAGTTGTTACTAGCCCGACCGTCTGGCATCTTGGATTAGAAAAAAAGAAAAAAAAAAACTCATCTTATTTGATTGTAAACCTCAGTCCTACTCATCACAGGGGATTAAGAACATGGGTTGAAAAAAAAAAGAAAAATGTGTGAACATAGTCCAATTGGCCTACGAAATTTTTTAGAATATCAAATAAAAAAAATACTAAACAAATGTATTAAAAACATCTTTTTTCCCTAAAAAAATTCACTATTTTTTGACACCATAATTTCGTTAGTTTTCTTCATTGGTTCTGTTATTTTATTTTTAGTTTTCATATTTTTTCTATATTCATTTCCGCCATTAACGAACTCGGTGCATTCGATGATTAGACATTTACGCTTAATTTAGAACAATTTCGCCTATGTGTTAGAAAAAGGTGTAAATTTTTATGTCTCAGCTCAGCAGAGCAAGATTTTTTATTTAATTTCCTGTATTTGAGTTTGTTTATTTGCTTGCATGTTTTTGTCATTCATATATTTATCAAATTCTGGTTCTTTTTGTGTTATTGATGAATTCGTATCAGCTCAGCTGTTTGTATGTTTTGATTAATCCTTTGTTTCAATTTAGGTTTTTTTTAGAAGGGCAATTCATAATTGTGAGCTTAATGATGATTAACCTTAATGCTGACATGCATGATGATCAATTTTTGTTAATTTTTCTTTGATTTCAGGTGATTGCATTATTAATATTAGCGGTATTTCTCTTTTCCTCCTTTTTTGCTTTCCGTATGAGAATAAATTTGATGGGGTTTGGGAGTATTTTCTTTTTTGTTATAGACGCTTGAGCTATTTCACAAATTTCATTGAGGATTTGGGAATTGGAAATTTTAGAAAATTTGTTCATTTGTCAATGTTTGTGAAGAGCAACTTAGCTTCAGCATTGGTGTCTGACAACTTGGCAGTTGCTTCTTGATGGTCCCATGGTGAACACTGATAAGCTTGAGGAGTTACTGCTTAAGGATTATATGGAAATGATGGAAAATAAGAAGAAAACTAGAAATTGGTTATTCAAATTTCAGTTAACTTCTACAAGTTAATGCATGTCAAAGTTTAAATTCTTTATCTGAAATGGGTTGTTATTAGTCTTCCAAAACAGCATTCTCTGTTTTAGTGGTTTCTGGTGTTCTTTTGGTGGTGTTTTGGGGGCAAGAGAAGGGAGGAAGATTGGTCCATGAGTTCTTCGTTTTGTGGTACTTTGATTAGTTACTTTTTTTTACATGTCTTAAGTGTTTGAATTCATGTCACAATGACAGAAATTCTAGGAGAGAAAGTGCTCGCTGAATTTGTTCTAAGAAGTGTTTTAGAGGATTTATCCAGTAAAACTTGGTTTAAGTAATAGTATTAGAGAAATTAATGGCTTCAAGAAAAAATATTTGTCAATTTAGACGTTTAAGTAAGTATTTTCTGAGGGGAAATCATAGGGAGCCTGTCTTTTATTTCGGAATGGTCTTTTACATATAGCTAAGTCAATTTCTTCTAGTGCATTTGTTTGC
Organism: Catharanthus roseus; assembly: GCA_028651295.1. Classification (NCBI taxonomy): domain Eukaryota; kingdom Viridiplantae; phylum Streptophyta; class Magnoliopsida; order Gentianales; family Apocynaceae; genus Catharanthus; species Catharanthus roseus. Next base: position 5,667,754 of record JAPQWS010000044.1, on the reverse strand, counting down.
TAACAAATTAAGCAGTAAGTTGCCAATTGCTTTTGTAGTTCCAAAATGCTTTGGTTTTCCTGTTCCTGCTGCCAAAATGATCTTGATTTTGTCAGAGGGATTAAGAACTTAATTTGAATTGTGCATGGCAGGCATGGAAGTTGGTTCTCCTGAGAATGGATTTGATGAAATAAGTGACCTTTTGAAAGATGAGGAATCTATTTTGCCTGAAGATTTGGACCTAAGCTTTATCATAAGTAAAGATATAGCTGGGGATTATGTTTATGATGACTCGGCAGGCATTGATAAATTCAATTCCCATCTCAGTGAGCGAGAGTTAGCTTCGTTTTCTTCTAATTTAGGAGGTTATGAAATTCCCGGAACTTGTACTCAGAATTTTCATTCATCTGCCCAAAACAGATGCCACAATGATGGTTTGATGGATGCCAATGTTTTCTATGATCAGAAGTTGCATTCTCAACCCCGAAGAGACGAATACTATCAGGATGCTCACAAGTTGTGTGGTAATTATCTTGGGGATTCCACCTTCCAGATGGATGCAGAAAGCGTTGACGATGAAGTTCTGGTGAATGTTTGCCCCATGCCGCACGGATTTCCAGTGGAGGACCATGGATTGGAAGGAGAGATAATAGATAAGCCAAAAACTCCACTTCATAATGAAACAGTTGACAGAAACCTTTTAGAGAAATTGGAACAAGAGATGAATCTGGTTGAATTTAGATACAATGAAGAAGAAGAAGAAGAACATAAAGTTTCAGTAGATCAGATACACAAGCTTGATGCTCCTAGTTTGAACCAGGGTGATTCAGAATCTACGAGCGAAAATGCTAATGTCTCGAGAAACTCTTTAGATGCCAGTAAAGAGGTTGAGTCTGCCCTTGTTGAACAGCATGACCAAGAGAGGAATTCACAAGTTTCTGCATCTCCAATGACAAGTAGAGAAATATCAGCTTCACCTGAAACTTCTCTTTGTGCTGGCCGGATAACTTATGATCACAGACTTTCTGCTCCAAACAGTCATAATGATACATTATATCCTAACACACCACCTGATCATATACATAGTCAAGCTGAATTCTATGATGGAAATGGAGATACCCCTTCTATGAATCATTTAGTACATGATGGTGGACAAAAGTCTGCTTCTTCATGGGATTTGGGACAAAGGTTTCAGCAAGTAGAAGGTTCTTCTGGCAGAAGTATCCGTACACCAAGGAATCATCATCGGAAAAGATCAAGACCACAATCACCCAGGCAGATAAATCCCTCATCTAGGTGCAAGAGGGATTATTCTACTAATTTCCAAGAAAGATCGCCATATTCTTCAGAAGGTCGCAAGAGACCATCTGTGAAAGCTGCCTGTTTTCATCTGTCTCCTAGAAGTCAAAACACATCAGCTACAGAAGGCAATAGAGAACTTTTTTATAGTTCTTCTAGATCATGTAAACGTAAATATGACTTGGCTGGAAGTTCTGATCAGGGTAGAGAAGTCACCTGTAAGGATCACCTGTTAGACTCTTCTTGCCAGAAATTATCCTTTCAACATGAATCACAGGAAAGATCTTTAAATCGATTTTCCTCAAAGCATGCCCCTGCCTCGCACAGAAATCACCATTCTCGCCACTATCAAAGGAAAATGGGTGGCGAAGTTTCACTATCACCTGCCGGGAGATGGGATTCCTGCTCTGGATACAAAAGAGAACATAATAAATCCCGATCAAGGTCCCCATATGGAGGAAACAGGTAATCTTCAAGGTTACTTCTCTTTTTCTGGTTTTTGTGTGAGGGTGTGGAGAAACATGTATGCATTTTCTTTTCAAGTGAAAAAACCTATGAGGTCATTGCTAAAACTTCAAGTATATTCTGGTAGACCATGATATATAGGTAGGAGATTGCAATACCTCCAGTCCAAGTATGAAGAAAATCACAATTTTAGTTTTGAACTTCTGAGCATACCTTAAATAGATGCACTACCATTAACTAATGTATGACTTTCAAAGAAGATCACTTTTTATATGTTTTTCAAGGCTTAACCCTCTTATAGAGCTACAATTTCACCGTACAATCTGAAGATCAAGATGGCGGAACAGTAAATTTGATTGGAGATAAGAAAAAGATATTGCAGGTTTATTATAGATAATGAAGATCTTAGTTATTGTTGAGTTTCTCAGTGATGCATGCATCTCTATATTTCTCTCATTTCACAGTTCCATCTCAAAATTAAAGTTGTCTGTTTACTTTGTAAGATTCAAGAAGATTTAGTTTTTTATTGCTTCTCTCAGTTGTATAGTATGTATTTCGTGCTTTCTTTTTTCCTGATTGTTCTTGACTTTAGGAAAAGGTACACCTTGAGCCACCAATCTCCCCTGCGGAGCTATATTTCTCGGCATAGGTATGGTGAAACCAGATATCCGTCACCAGCTTATTCAAGGAGGGCCGGGATAATAAGAAAACCAGGGACATGTCTGTTTGTGGCAGGTTTTGGCTTTTTGACAACAGAAAGAGAACTAGAAAGGAAGTTTTCTCGATATGGCCGTGTCACCAATGTTCGGATTATCCGTGATAAGAGGTAACTATAAACTTTCCAGGATATGCTTCTGTTGTATTTCTGTTGTTATGATGTTTCTTCATGAGTTTCAAGTAGCCAGTAATCTAAAGCATGTGGTTCATAATTTCTTGAAGGGCATGAATTATTTTCAATCATTCTGGCCAATCTATATGGCTTTATTTGTTTTATGCAAGAACTGCTTGAAATGGAGATTAAAAGATGCTTATCTGAGTCTGAGTTTGAGTTTCTTAAGACATGCCATGGAGAAATTTTTTCATGATAGGCACTAGCTCCTTCTGTAAACTGCTGCTCTGATACTAATCATTTCTATATCATGTTGTTTTTCTTGATACTATCACGCCTCGCGCTCTGGTTCTACTTCCGTATGCATCCTTTTCCGGGCATGTCCCTGATACGATACTAACGCCATTAGTTCCTTTCTCCTTTGCTCGACCTAACCTATCAAACGAAACCTTGTGCTCAAGCCTAAAACCTTACTCCTAGTATCATATTGTATTGCATTTCTATATCATGTTGTTTTTCTTGATACTATCATGCCTCGCGCTCTGATTCTACTTCCGTATGCATCCTTTTCCGGGCATGTCCCTGATACAAGACAAGTGCTATCAGTTCCTTTCTCCTTTACTCGACCTAACCTATCAAACGAAACCTAGTGCTCCAGCCCAAAACCTTCCCTCCTAGTATCGAGCTATATTTGCTAGAGAAGTTGGAGTCTCTATCATAATGCATGACTACTTAACAGGGGGGATTCACTGCAAATACTAGCTTGGCTCATTATTGCCGAGATAATGGCCTACTTCTGCACATCCACCGCAGTTATTGATAAACAGAAGAATCATACTGTTATTGCATTCACTCCCTTTGCTTTTCTTTCGGGTTAAACAAGAGTTCGCCACTTCCTAACTTACTCAAACATAACGTATTCATTCATTAAACCATCAATCGCGGGGATTCAAGAACTGATTATACATTCTATATATATGCTTGGTGTGATTGTTTTTTGTCTTCTTGAGATCGATCTCTAAATGATAGTTTTTGCATTTCAGGTCGGGGATTTCGCGTGGCTATGGCTTCCTATCTTTAGAAAAAGATGAAGAAGCAGATGCAGCAATCAGAGGTGTGCACAGAACAGAATGGAATGGCCGCAGCATTCTTGTGGAGAAGTCAATTTCTAACTAAAAAACATAATTGAAGCAGTGTTTTTTCAGGTCTAAAGCTTTAAACAATTTTGTTTTCACCAAAGTTTTTGAGTACATAAATAAACACTTGGCATTAATATAGAGTTGATCTTTTCTTTTTTTTTTCGCGCTAAATAAGAGATTATCCATCGATAAAAGGCCGACTCGGACTCCTGCATTCGCTTTGGATGGAATCCTAGTGTAGGAAGCCCTCTATTCATTCTGGATGCTTTCCTTCCGTGAGGAAAGTCCCGGCTCAAAATGTTGAACCGGTCCGGATTGGTGTGGTTCCTCTACGCCTAGGACACCAGAATATCGAACCATGAACAAAGAAAGACATGAGAGAAAAAATACAGAATGAATCTTTTGAAGTTATACGAACTTTCAAAATGCCGGGCGGCGCTTGGCTACTTGAGGGTCTCTGACCACTTCAAACCAATATGGCAGGCGCTTCCTAGTTGGTCATACTTATAGAAGTGTCTGCGGGCAACAAGAAATCGGAATTTCTTCTCTCATAATATATTATTATGAACATATAATTGGCTCAATATGAAATATATTTTTCGCGCTAAATAAAAGATTATTCTTTGATTAAAAAAAAAAGTTGAAATTTCTTCTCTCATAATATATTATTATGAAAGTATAGTTGGATTATCGTTATAATTTTACTAACAAAATTAAAATATTACAAGTTTAAAAATATAATTATTATTATAAGAAATTTGCAAAAATATTTTTTTATATAATTTATTTTTTTATCTAAGGACATTATTTATTTTATTAGCTATTTATGCTTTTTTTTTTTTTTTTGTGATAGCAAAAAATGTCTATATACAGTGGCAATGAGTGATTTTCGGTCAATTTGTGTCACGTGGCTCTCATATGTTATCCAGTCACTAATCTAAACTGATAGAATCAATTTTTAATACAAATCAACACCGTAAGTTTTAATTATTAGTCTTTAAAAATATTTTATTTATTTGTTAGTCATAATTATTATATTTAATTTATTTTATTTATCTTTGTGCAGATTTTAAAAAAAAGAATGGAAAATAAAGATTCAATATTAAATTTGGTAAAGGAAAGCGCAGTATTTGAATCCTTTAAGGATTAGAATTAGAACTTTAATAGAATCCGTTAAGGATTAGAACTTTAGTATCTGAATCTTTAAGGATTAGAATTTTGCTCCTTTTTTGTCTATATATAGAAGAAAATACAGCAGCAGAAAACAAGACAGCCACATGAGCTGAAACCAGAAAAATTCCAGCTGCTGCAGAAAAATTCCAGCAATAGCAGAATTTTCCAGTACGCTTCTAATTAAAAGAAAGCCATGATCTACTCCAAGAAATTGGTAGATAATAATTTAGGTAGTTAAGCATTTCTTTCTGGTGCGATACCCTAATACTTCCGTATTATAAAAATTCCGACCATAAACTCCAACCAGCGACTGGAATAGGTAGAAAAAATTATTAAGCAGAAATAGTCAATAAAATAAATTATGTCTTTAAATGAAAAAACGTAAATTAAATAGGGACATTTTTGTCTAATTTCTCTTTTTTTATTATATATATATACTTTCGTGTCAAATTTTTAATACAAGTAAAAAAATAACCGAATATTTGTATTCCTAACAACTGCCAACAACATTTGAGCATTAAATTAATCTTATTTTACAGACAATCATGTCTGCACAAGCAACACAAAAAGGGGCATAAGTTTAGCATCAGAACATGGCCAAACATATAACCTCAAAAAAAAAATTTTAATTTTGAGATTTTATTTTATGAATTACGATTTATATAATCCGTGAGATCTTGTTTGAATATAAATAATTAAGAACTCGTCTGTATCTTATAGTATCAGAATTAGATAATGAGTCGCAATTGAATTTGCGAGCTCAATAATATGGACATGACATTATAATACTACATCATAATAACAGAGTCAGATAATAAGTCGCGCTTACTTAGACACATATTGAACTAAAATACTTCCTCTAATCGAAAATATAAAGGACTTTTAGACCTATTGAGGATTATAAAAAATATAAAAGATTTTACAATTTTTAATAAGTATTTAATAAATTTTTTGTTTCTTTATTCATCTTTATATCTCTTTCCTCATTTATAAAAGGTAAAAATGGTATTATAATTTAAAATTTATCTTGATTGAAGACGTATAATTTTTTATTATTATTATTATTAATGGCTGAAAATATCTTATTAAAAAAGAGATTAACATATGATTTTTTGGTGCCAACGAGAAAGTGCGGGGAAATTCCTTTTTTTTAAAAGAGGAAGTTAGTACTTAAAAGTAGTGGGAATGCTTATCATTGTATCGGCCTGCATTACTTCATAACAATTTCTTGATTGAATCCCACTATCCCCAAGTTTACCCATTATTAAATTTGGAGATAAGGATCCTTCTTGTTGGCTTCATCGCTAGATTTATTCTTTTTCCTTTCATCATTTACTAATGTTCAAGATCATATTCGGCAGTCTTGAATAATTCAAGAATTTGTATGTGTTTCTGCTAATGATTCAGCGTTTACATTCGACTTTTTCCACCAACCCAACTTTGATTTGATTTGATTCTTTCCTCTTGTTCTACTCTTGCTGAAGGAAACTGAATCTCAAGTTGGGGGTTTTTTATTCTGGCAATTTCTGACAAAGTCTCTGCTTTTCTCAACTATCAAAAAGGTTTGTTTTTCTGCATAAGATTGTTGATTCTTATTCTGGGTTAGTCGAATTTCCTTTTGTTTGATCCATTACTCAATTGGGCTGACGCACCGAGTTCCGATTGAATTCTTTGCAGCTCTACCCAAATTGAATGATCAGAGAAGAAAAGGATGGGCGTGTGTATTAGCAAAGATAAAATTCTAGCGTCCAAGGAAAATGGCCATGGATCAGGCGATGATTTTAATGGAATCCATAACCATGGGAACCATCATAATCCCATTCATTATACCAAATCACCCACCCCAGAAGCTCAGTTGCCGGTAAGGCCGCCACAAAGTCCTAGACCACCAGTTCTTAGGCCGGATACAATTTTGGGGAAGCCATATGAAGATATTAAGTTATATTACACCTTGGGAAAAGAATTGGGGAGGGGTCAATTTGGGGTAACTTATCTTTGCACTTGCATTTCAACTGCCCGACAATATGCCTGCAAGTCTATTTCCAAAAAGAAGTTGGTTACCAAGAGTGATAAAGAGGATATGAAAAGAGAGATCCAGATTATGCAGCACTTGAGTGGACAGCCTAATATAGTTGAATTTAAAGGAGCTTATGAGGATAAGAACTCAGTTCATCTTGTTATGGAGTTGTGTGCAGGAGGAGAGCTTTTTGACAGAATTATTGCCAAAGGGCATTATAGTGAAAGAGCTGCTGCTTCAATTTGCAGAGCTATTGTCAATGTTGTACATGTTTGTCATTTCATGGGTGTGATGCACCGTGATCTTAAGCCTGAGAATTTCTTACTCGCAGACAAGAGTGAAAATGCTCCTCTGAAAGCAACCGACTTCGGGTTGTCAGTGTTCATACAAGAAGGTGATTTCTCTCCCTCAAATCTCCTCTTGAAACATCAATAGATTCTTGAATTAGTCCGTCATTTTTTGTCTGTTTCAATTCATTTGGAATAGATGAATTTCTGAAAAGGCTAAAAAATGAAACAAATTGTTTGTTTTGTTTAATTGCATTTTATTGGTGTTGAATCCTGAATCATTGACCTAATCTTCTTTAAATTAGGGCCTGTAGTTTAGTCAAAATTGGATAGCATGACACAGAAGTGAATGTTTTGATGTGTAATCCTATACCCTCATGTGGAAGGCTAGCATCCTGTTTTCGATAATAGCTAGTTAATTTTACTACCATTTTCTTGTATCTGGATGTAGCCTTGTCTAGTATTGTTTGTCTAATTTTTCATCCAGCTGCAATGATCCAAAACAAACTGAGGTTAGCAAGCATTAGCAACATTGATCCTAGCTATATACTTGGTTGGGGATTAGCAATATTCATCCTAGCTATTTCCTTGCTTGGGGATAAGCAAGGACCTTTGCTGCCTTATTTCAAGTAGCATAAATGATTGAACTTTTTAATCATTTCTGTCTCAAACTTAACAGTCAAATCTCTTTACAATATAATCCTATGGTTCCCTTGGGTTCCTGTATAGAATCCAGAAATGAGTACTTAGCTAGAAATTAGTGCACTTACTGAGCTTCTCAGTAAACAACCTTCTTTAGATCTTGAATGTAAGCCTTCTTAAACCATGTGCTGCATACAACATTGTTGTTATTGAGTTTAGACATCCTACTCACTGCAAACCGTTTCTTTGGGGACAAAACTTTTATCATTTTCATTTCACCTTCTCCCATCATATTTCATACTATTAACATATACAAATATCTGCAGGAAAGATATATAAGGATATAGTTGGAAGTGCTTATTATGTCGCCCCTGAAGTACTAAGACGTAAATATGGGAAGGAAATCGATATTTGGAGTGCTGGAGTTATGCTGTATATTTTGCTGAGTGGTGTTCCCCCATTTTGGGCTGGTAAAGCAAATGAACTTTGCTTGATTTTACCCTCAAGATACAGTATGATGTTGTTCTGCCTTTCTAATAACTTGCTGATCATTGCTGATTGCAGAAACCGAGAAGGGAATATTTGATGCTGTTTTAAGAGGATATATCGACTTTGAAAGTGAACCTTGGCCGTCCATATCCAGTAGTGCTAAGGACCTTGTGCGAAAAATGTTAACACAGGATCCCAAGAAACGGATTACTGCTGCCCAAGTTCTTGGTATGCTTATTGTGGAGCAGCTTAGTAGTTTCTTCCTTGCTTTACATTTATTTTGGCTGCTTTCTGTGGGCTTGTGTTTACTTTAAAGATGAGCAAAATAATCTTGTCCTTTTCTCAACCACAATTTAGCATCTTTCCAACCTAGTTGCCTTGACTCTGCAAGCACTTCTCTATTAGTAGGTTCTTAAGTTATGTTTAGGCCTTCTCCAAAAATCTTTTTCCTTGATCTCGCTGGAAATTTGGGGGCAATCGGGTGCCACTATGTGTGAAACACTAGTTAAAACAGTGCAAGATGTGAAGCATACCAATCAAACTTATGGCATCTTACTTTCCACAATCGAAAGCTTGTTTGTTGTATACGCTAATCTGGTTCTGTTTTCTCTTTTGGCTGAGTAGAGCATCCATGGATTAAAGAAGGAGGAGATGCATCAGATAAACCAATAGACAGTGCAGTCCTTTCCAGAATGAAGCAATTTAGAGCAATGAACAAGCTTAAAAAACTTGCACTAAAGGTATCCTCGGAATACCACCCATCTCAGGCTTCATTTAAAGAATTTATGGTTATGTGAGCTTAAGATGGTCATACTATCTCAAAGTTATCCTTCCATTTTTGTGAGTTTTGTTAACTCATGCATTGTATATTTAGGATTGTTTGCACAAAATGAAAAAACATATACAGCTTCAATGAGGCTCCTAGTGCTATCAGCATGTAGCCGTGTCGCTCTGCAACTCGTGAAGCTATTTTCATGAACAAACTAATAAGCCTTCAATGTCATGTTTAGCTTATGTCGCAATACAGTAATGTCGTCCACCTAAACTTTCATGCCGAAACTAAAAGTGAAAAGTGTTTTATATCCCAGGTCATTGCAGAAAATCTCTCAGCAGATGAGATCCAAGGATTGAAAGCAATGTTTCAAAATATGGATACTGATAAAAGTGGCACAATCACATATGAAGAACTCAAGACTGGATTGGCTCGACTTGGTTCAAAGCTCACCGAGGCAGAAGTTAAGCAGCTAATGGAAGCAGTAAGAGATGAATCTCTAAGTGATTGCTTCTATCTTGAACTACTCTTATGGTATTCCAATTTCTCACTAATCTTGTGCACATTTCAGGCCGATGTTGATGGAAACGGCACAATTGACTACATTGAGTTTATCACTGCTACAATGCATAAGCATAAACTCGAAAGAGAGGACAACCTATACAAAGCATTCCTGTATTTTGATAAAGACGGCAGTGGGTACGTAACTATAGATGGCAATGCCGATTGCCAAATTCATATGTCCAACTGGAACTTATCTCTTATCCTATTTTAGGTTTATTACAACAGATGAACTTGAATCAGCTATGAAAGAGCATGGAGTGGCGGATCCAGGCACTATAAAAGAGATAATATCTGAAGTTGATACAGACAATGTGAGTTTTTCTCATTTCCATTTTTCCCCTTATTCCTGTTGTTTGTTTGTTGTCTTATCACCTCTGCTTCGTATGCCGATGAATTTCCAGGATGGAAGAATCAATTATGAAGAGTTCTGTACGATGATGAGAACTGGAAACACTAAACAACCCAATATTCTCTTCTGAATGCAAAAAAAGGCTTGAGAACTTCAGAATCTGTAACTACCCATTAAGCAGGCAGCCAACAACTTCTACAAAGCGTGGCTTTGTGCTGATTTATGCCATCATAATGTTTGTATATTTGTGTAACATAGCCCACCTTCTAGGAGGTTTTGTTGTAACAATTCAACGTCTTCTAATTCACAATTTGTTTGCTCGAATACATTGTTATTGATTCTTCTTCAATCTTCTGGTTCTTTTCTTTTAAGATCTAACATGGGCTCTCGTTAGCATCCCAAGATGCCTAAGACTTTTGAGATTCTTGCTCTCCTTGATGAGCAAGTATAGGTGGCTTTTTTCTACATTGCTCTCCTCCACAACTATTTCTCAATTCTCAAGGAGAATAAGCCTCGAGAATTGGCTAAATGGTCCTCAAAAGAAAGAGCTATTTCTCAATTTTCAGTGCACCAGCAAAAAACCAATGATCCCAAAACCAATACCAATAGATCCTTAAGAATTAGCTAAAAGGTCCTCAAGAGAGAACAATTTTTCAATTCTCAATTGGTCCTCAAGAGGAAGTAAAGATACATGGATCTCAAGATAAGATACATGCAATATTTCACATCACAGATGCACATTGGGAAGGCAAATCCAATTCTCAGAGTGGATCACTAGACTCATAAGTAACAAAAGAAACGAAAATCATTGAAAACGAAGGCCAAAACACAAAAGTAACTAAATAAAACACACTGTTATTTCTTAGCAAGAAGCAAATGTTGGTACAAGCCATTTGATATCCCATAACATGATCACTTTTTTTGAAAGAAAATTAACAAAAGAACAGCTAGAGCTGCTGCCCACAAAATACTGAAACACAAATATAGCTGGGGGTGTGTTCAGATGCCACACAGCAAACCCAAAAAAAGATACTAAAACAGGACAATCTTAAAAACCATGAATCTTGATTTGGTCCTTCTTCACAATTCCAGCAGTAATTAGGAACTGAGATACATTCTTGCGTTGATCTCCTTGGAGTTGTATAACTTTGCCTAACTCTTTGTCTTGCACCACATTACCGTTGCAACAGAAGTCTTTCTTGAGATCCTTGAGGATCTTTTCCAAGCTGAATTCTTTCTTCAGCCCTTGAATTGTTGTCAGACACTTTTTCCCATTCCTTTGCTGGACACGGATATGAACATACTCTTTGGCTCCAGGAGCACCCGAATCCTTTGCCTCAGCGAATGGATCAAAAGCTGTTGGAATTTGGATGTCTAGATCAACCATGTATTTGTTGGGTAAAAACTTGAGAGACTGAAACCGGGAGCTTTTGTAACTGTGCAAGAACTGCTGCAAACAAAAGTGAAAACTAGATCATCAGCCTACAGAAATCCCAAATATATTCCCCAAAACTGATCTTCAAATACCTAAGAAATAGTTAATAAACAATTCATCCTATCACAATTAACCGAGAACCCAGATCAGAGAATCCCAAAATTTTCAAACAAAACAAGCGATCAAACATCAAAATTCAAGACTAGATGACGTATAACGACCCAAGAATTGATCTTTCAATTCCCGTAGAAATCAGAAATTCATCCTATCACAATTAATCAAAAACCCAGATCAGAGAATCTCAACTTTCAAACAAACAGGAAATCAAACAATAAAATTCAAGACTAGATGACCAATAACGACCCAAAACTTGATCTTTTATTTTTAGTTGAAACTAGAAATCCATCCCATCACAATTAATCAATAACCCAGATCAGATAATCTCAAACTTTTCAAATAAACAACCAATCGAACATCAAAATTCAAGAGTATATTACTAATATCAACCCAAAACTTGATCTTTCAATCCTCGTTGAAACTTAGAGACGAACCAAAATAAAACACAAACAAAAAGGAAATCAACCACAAGAGAACTAAGAAAACTAACCTTAAATTGAAAGAACTCGAAGCTCGTCGAAGAAAACAGAGATATGAATTGAATATGCCTTGGGGTTGTCTATTTATAGACCGAAGGAGGCGGTTTGGGTTGCGGACTTTTTAGGCCACACAAACTTAACCATGGTTTAATTAACTATTTACATTGGTTTAACTAACTAATCAACAGCTGTGTGACTCGTTTAATCTGATCTGTTGATGACGTAATCACTTGCCCCCATAGGATAGAGGAGAATAGCCTAGCACAATTGGTTTTAATTTTAATTTTTAAATATAAAAATAAGACCGTTAAATTATTATAATTTATATTTTTTATTTAAACATCAATTAATCTCGCGGGACTTTAATGAACGAAAATTTTGCTTTTTTTAATAACTTGGTAAAGAGGAGAATTGGATTCTACTTTGGAGGGCAAATTAGGGAATTCGCAGATGTGCAATGAAAGCGTAGATTCAACGCACTTACACCGGCCTTTTTGGATAAACGCGGGTCCCATGGACTTGAGTGCGGGCCACGGCGTTATGTGGACGGGTGGGCCAAAAACCCAATTGCGGAGGGTGGAAGGATCCAGATGGATCGGGGCTCCATGTGTGGACCACTTTGACTTGGGCCGACTTTTGCTTCTAGTGTCTAGTATTCACGGAAAAGTCCATTATAAGAAAAAGCTGAAAATACGTTTCTGTATTAAAATTTATAAAAATATTTATTTAGAGGAGTGGAAATTATTTTTAAAAATATTAAATTATTTATACTTTCAATATATCACGTATATTATGCTCAATTAATCTTTTATATATCGTATTTTCTTTTATTTTTATTTTTAAAATGAATTGTTCTATAACTATTTTCAATCTTATATACGATATTTACACTTCAATATTTGATTTTTTTGGAAGTTTTAATATGTATTAGAGTATGAAAAATATATTTTATACTAGAAGAGCATTTAAATCATTATATAATTAATTCTATTTTGACATAAAATTATAATTTTTTCAAAAAAAAAAAAGAAATTATCATTCTATTCTATCTTACCCTTCAAACACTGGAATGTTCCATTCTATTTCGAATGAGAAATAATTTTGAATAGTAAAATATTTCATTTCATATCATTCTAATGTATCAAACGCGCTATTATGAGAGACGTCTATGATATTTAAATATGCACGTTGCTACAAAGGTCTCATAGAATCGAACTCTACCTACAAAAGTCTTCAAATTTGACTCTTATTAGAATTAGACAGGCTTTGGCGTGACGTCTCGCTTACCAATTTTCTCAAATTAAAAGAATGCACACTATAAAAATTTTTTAAATAACTTATTATGTTTTTTTGTTTTTTCTTTCATTTTTTTTTAATTGTAACTCAAAATCTTTTAAACATCTTTTTTTTTTAAACATCTTTTAATACAACTTGTATTTCACCTTTGTAATAATTTTCCTTAAATTTTATTTTTTATATACAGCATTGGAATTGAAAAAAAAAACAACTTACTAAAATTGATCCAATTAATTAAATCAAATAAAGCTAAAATTATATATTTTTATAAATAGGAAAAACTCCTTGTATCATCTTGAAAATAAAGAACATTATGAGGTTGGATTCGAATTGTCTGTATCACTTTGTCTACCACTCTATATCCACTTTATAATATAATATATTTTATATAAAAAAAATATATAAAGTGGTACAGACGATCTGGACCAGAAATCGGGGGATTGGATTATCAGGCAGGCAACCTTTTCAAGTCCATTTCAACCTGATGAATTGTCCAACGCATATTTTCCAATTTCTGTAAAGAAAATTTCCATCTCAGAGTCAATCAACCACCCAAAACCTTTCTTCTCCAGAAATTATACTACTTTTTATCTCTTTTTTTCCAGATAAATGTCAAGAAAGTATACTTCATTTTGTATAAAACATACATACCTTGAGTACATCATGGTATTGCCTGGCTATGGAATCAAAGTGAGGATCAACACCTTGATATTCCCGGAGGCGAGTCACCTGAATACATAAATCAAAAGCTTAAACAACAAAATCCCAGATATCCCTTTTCCTCCGGAAACCAATTAGACACTCAGGATCGTCTGCAGTGATGGTTTTTGCTTTCCAAATATTGAGGTTAATGGAGAAAACGGATAATAACTAAATGATGAGAATCTGAAACTTAATTGGTGAACAGTCAAATGAAAAAGATTGCAATGTAAAGATAGAACAGCAGGCCAAATTTGTATAATCAGCACTACCATTGGTATAATCATAAAGCAGATAATGATACAAGGTCGATATGGCAATAAATAGACCATGATAAGAAGGTATACCGCTTTGTTATATGCAAGTGAGGCCTCATCTGTAGACTCAACCAAGTGTTTCCTGGTGCAAAATCATAATATCCCAACATTCAAAAACCTATCCCATTCAGAAACAAGATTTAAGTTGATAGAAGTTATCTTCACTTACCTTATTTTATGCAGTGCAGGAATAGTTTCTGAAGTGTAGGCATCGAGAAGGAGAACATGCTCTAGAACTCTAAGGAAACAATGGGAATCTAGTTAATTAAATTTCCCATATTAATTGGTGAGTATATTGTTTCTGAGATAAGTATGCAAAAATAGCTATAGGAAAAGTACTTAACAAATATGATTATATGCAAAACAACAATTCAGATAGATGAACTCAACATAACGTGCCAGGAGGCAATAATCACAGAAGACAAACTTTTCTTGTCAAAAGTCAAATACCCATTTGCTTCGATGCAAAGACAACCATTTACACGTTTCAAAAGGTCTCATCAATACCCATGAACGCACAACATCGTAAATAATTTAGAGAAGCATTAATTGGTCCAAATGCAAGACCAAGCAATAATATTGGTTCAGAACACAGAACAAGGAAGCAGCACTCAGAGAGACACACCTTAGTTTTGCACTCATGGTCTCGCACCTCTTGCAGAGCCAAGTTTTGTGCAATTCATCCTATCAATTACACGCATAGAATTAAATGTCAGTCCTTGAATATAAAAATGCAAAGAATGAAAAAGGAACTGCAAATTCTTCACAGAAACGTACTACCAACTATAAATCATGCATATTGGTTGTATAGCTTTTAAGACAGAGAAGATAGGCTTACATATTTATGTTGGTGCTCTAACTTTATTTCTTTGACAAGCTTGATTAGCACTCCCAGTATCTGCTCCAAAACCTTAGATGGGCAGAATGATTTACAAGCTATAGATCAATATCACATTGCAGGTGCAAAGCAGATACATGTATTAGGAACAAAGGACAAAGATCACGTAATCAGATAAGAAGAACATTGTACATTGTAGTACTCTGCAAATTTTCTATCAGATGAATACAGATCCTCCCGCCAATCTTCTTCTTCTCTCTCAATCTCCTCAATAATCAACTTTATCCTGTTTAACTGATTTTTGTTCAGTGACAAATAGAAAAGTGACTAGTAATAAGTTCAAGGAATTTATGCCGAACTGTCCCTAATAATTTCATGTTCTTTCCAGATAATTTTAATTGCTTATATATTACAACATTCTGATCAAAAGATAAGCATACAATAATCTTCTATATGCATTGAACCGATTTAGTTATACTGAAGGTGGGTAACAGAATCATTTCGGTTTCATGTTGAAAATTACAGGGGACACATTTAACTTCAATGGAGTGCAGACAAGTAACATTTCGAATATATTTGAAGACTAAACTACTTATAGTGCCAGAAATCTTTGCAGCATGAGAGGGGAACTCCTTGAACAAAAATTATGAACTATTTTTCAATAACAAAAGAATCTAGAGGACACTTGAAAATACGCGGAAGTTTTCTGGAGTTCATAGAATTAAAAATCAGTAAGCCAAAGTCAAATCAAAGTGAAACAAATAGCATTCATACATAAAAGGATTTAAAACTCTGAAATAATAGGAAAACAATCCCTAATCAGAAAATTAAAAAACCTTCTAGGGTGAGAATAGTAAAAGGGAAGAAGCAGCAAGCATACCTTTCAGGTAGTCTAGCAGTTGAATTGCGACTATTAGTTGGTGAATCTGCAGGAGAATATGATTTCAATTCAAAGATAACTTATGGAAGAGCTTGAAAGTTCAATTCTAAATCTCTTTGTAGCTCAGTGAACTCTTTGGGCTTGCTGGGTGCATAATCATTTGTTTGCAAATCCATAGAAGAGATATAGTAAAGTGGAACCAATCCTTAACCACACCTGAACAGGTAAAAGAATAGTCACAACATTCAAACTGACCTATGTCCCCTGTAATAATAGCATCTGTTAATCTATCACATTTAGTATGTAATCGGCTTCCAATCTCACGGGCAAGTGACATCACATATTCAGCCATATCCTGCAATCAAATGATAAATTCTTTAAAAATGTTAATTATAGATTCAGGCTATACTTTATAGTAGTTTATACGACCAAAACTAGATATCCAACAAGAACATCAGCTAATCGCATAAGATGAAGCAAAGAGCAGAACATTCTTTGGGATTAGCTTAGGAGATGAAACATTCTATGGCTCTCCGAGAGTTCACCAACTAGGCTGTGTATCATGCCAGATCAACCTCAAGGAACATACCGTGGATAACAGAAATTGTTGAAGCTGAGTCCTCCATAGATAAGCTGGACTTATTCCAAGATATCTATTGGGAACACCACCCACTTCAGGTTCCGATGCATCAGCCACACCGCCAGAGAAAGCATTGGTACCAGCAACACCAGCGCCAATGGTTGAAACATTCGTGTAGTTAGTGGAATTGGAGCTTGAGCTTACGGTAACACTGGTACAGGTACTGTCAAGGGAGCTCCTTGAAAATATACTCCATTTCTCTATCTCTTCCTCATGTATATCCCCATCTTTAGATATCAGAGGAAGCCTTAGCTTCTGAGCAGCTTCTGCAACAACCATCCGATACTCAAGAGCCTCGTAAACCTGAAAAGTATTGGGCCGCAATACCTTCAATGTCTTAAATTCAAATGAATCTTGTACTTCACTATCCATAAGAGGCAAATATACATAAAGTATGACCCTATTTGGTGATATGAATTTCTATGGCTTTGTTTATTACTTCTGACTGTTCAACATGTATAAATTTAGACCAACCAAGTACAAGACAATGAAGCTGCGGGACACATTTCCAAGGAATCCCTAAAGAGCAGGTACCTTTGAGTGGAATAATATGGAGCCATTAAATAAAAATATGAAAAGAAAAGTAAGCACCTGAGGAGGGCTCTTCAAGCCAACATCACGAACGCCCCCAAAGTTGGCGCCAGAAACAGCTTGCTGATGTTCTTCCACCATTGCAATTGCCTCAATGTAAATTGCCTACAATGAAACAGCCAAAAAGAAAAATTAGACAACAACCAGAGACGGACAAAATGCATCCAATTTTATAAACCCAAAAGAGATCGATACAAACTAAACCCTGAAAGAAGCATGAGACAGTACCAAAGCTTCCAAATACCGTTGTCTCTCTTTGCACATTTCCTCTCTTGCCTGCAACAATAACAGAGCAAATTCCTCAGTTTATACAAACTTATACTGAAATTTCGCATCTTCAATTCATATACAAGAATATAAATACAGAAATACAGAAACAGAGAAAGAAATTGTACGAGCTGGAGATCATAGTAGGTGGATTTGGAGATGAGAGAGCCATCAGGAGCTAAACAATGCCGCTCCAACTGATCAATCAATTGCGTTACATCTGCTGCAAGATTTTGAGTTCCTAATCCCTTTCCCATTTTCTTCTCTTCAAAATTGAAGCCGATTCAGTGCAATTCTTCTTGCTCTTTCTTCATCAAAGTTCTTGTAATTTTTCAATTCTCCAAATTCAAAAGCAAAATAAAACTAAAATAATTCCGCCGGCACCAAATCAGTGAGTGATAAAGAAAGTTCAGCGGCCGACGTCGTTTGCTTTGGAAATCAAATTTCTAAGGGATAATTTCAATTTAGTCCCTAAAATTAGATATATTTTTCAATCAAGGACCTCACAATGCAAGTGTATCAATTTGATCCTTATTTTTTTGATAAATCAATTTGATCCTTATGATTATTAAGAAGTTATTAATACATTTTTGCTATTTATAAGAATTAAATTAATACACTTGATATGACACGGTAACATCTCAAATGGTAGAAGTACTTCACTACAAAATATACGGTACATGATTCTCTATATTAATTTGTGTATCACTGTATACCACTTTCTTGTATAAAGAATGATACAAAAAATTGTATAGGAAATTCGAGCTCAAAATGCAGAGACGTCTTGATTTAAACCACATCATCTTCCACCAATATATTTTTTAAACAAATTTTAAATTTACGCACTTGCAATATTTGGTCTTCAATTGAAAATTCCATCTAAAATGTTCGGGATATTAAAAGGTTTTCCGGTCTTTTTGCCGTCTTTTTGATAGAAATTAGCGGCCTACGGGTGGAGGGCTATGAGCTCCTTCACTCAATCCCGGGGAAACAACTCCCTTTGAATCCATGATTTTCTATTGCTGTAGAATATTAGGGCAGGCCTTGTACTTGCTGTCGGTGTCGTGCGTTTTGGTGAGTATCTGAACTTGTAAGGGGAAGGTCTCGTCCAGTTCTATTTCTTTGTCTGTTACTGAGTCTAATGTCTCGGTAGCTGTCACCAGCAGTTGAACTTTTCTTCCTTGTTTTGTGCGAGCTGGTTAAGGGGTAAAGTCAGTGTGAGCAATGTCGGTTATTCTATTTTTCCTTGGACCGGTAGGGAAGTAATCGAGGTGTAACTTCCTCAATCGTTTAAGTGAGTAAGGCAGTCAGCCTATTCCTCTTTCTTTTTCCGTGGTACATTTTCTTCTGTAGTAGGCCTTTCCCTTGCTATCTTAGACCAACTTAAAAAAAAGCCTTTTTTCGGACCAAATTAAAATTAATTCATTTTAAATATTTACAATACTACATGTAGTGAGGTTAAATCGTTTAGGGATATCTGACCGATTTGAATCCTATTTATCACTTTATATACTATATTCTAATTTTATATATTTTATTAATAACACCTATTAAATAAAAAGTATAAGCGCTAAAATATATTATAAAAAGAAAGTGATACGGATAGTTATACACTAAATGGTACAAACGATTTTGTTGGACCATTTGTTGGAGTGTACTATAAATTTAGGGGCAAAATGGTAAAATTCAAAAGCTCCGATATAAATTACCATCGATTCGCTAGCAGCCGATCCCCGGATTCCTCCAGTTCTTGCAGCCAAAAAATACGTAGGAACCGCCATAAATTTGCTGCAAAAAGCCACTTGTAAAATTTTCTCACCATCAACAAGATTTCCTTCTTCCCCAGCTCGCCTTTCATAATTAGAAATCGTGTTTGTTCCCCCAATTCTCCTTTGCCATCTATCGTTCTGGTTGATGGAAAAAGGGAAGGCCAGGGATATAGCTACGTCTTTGCGGAAGCTGGATTTGAATAATTCTAAGTCCAAGAACAACCCAGCCAAGAATTTTGCTGACCCTCTTCAATCTTCTTGTAAGTAACCTCCTTTTCTGCCTTCTGTTCATATTTAATTTATTACTGGTTTTTGTATTTGAAATTTTATGGGTTTTTTTTTTCAATACGAGTTTAATGGATTTTATTATACTTCCCTGCTGTTCTTAGTTTTATTTTGTGGACGCTCATGAAGGTTGGGTTATAGTTTTGCAGATTAAGAAGAAGCCTCCAAGCTTAGTGAGTCTTTGCCTTGGGGTTGTTGGAAGCCATTTGGAGGACATAATCGATGACTTACCCGAGATAGTATCCACTTTCCCTTCTCATATCAAGGTAAAGAAAAGAATCTATCTTTCTCTTCTATCTACACATTCAAAACCTAAATTGTTGTAGTGTCTGAAATTTATGTTGAAACCCAACGTAGAAGCTGGAGATAGATGTTTTAATATGAACGATTGCTACAATCCTATGCAAATTCCAATATTGTATGACATTGCAGCTACAGCATTAAGAAGACTCGATTTACTGCGGATTTATCTAGCTTACTACTTATAGTTTAGTATACATTTAGCAAGATATCAATTTGTCCTTGAAAATTGGCAGATGGCACTAACTGCAATTGCAAAGAGAAGAAAGTTATTGAATGATGAAATTCTAGTTGCATTAGCTGAGAGTTCCTGGGAGATTCTTGATATATCTGCGTCAGATGTTTCTGATCTTGGGTTATTACAAGTAGTGAAAATTTGCAAAGCTCTCCGTGCAGTGGACATAAGGTACCGAAGTTTGAGTTTTAGCTGATAATTGGTAGTGCTTGAGTTTCTGTGACTTCTTAAAATCCTAGGATGAATTACAAATTGGAAATGATGCACCTTAGACTCAACTTGTATTGCAAGGAAGTTTGAGGTTTTCACGTTTAGTTCTACATTTGTTTAAAAGATAATTTAACTTCTACGAAAATTCAAGAAAAAAAAAACATATTTTTCAAACTAAAACGTTATGCAAGTAGAGCCTTAGTAAATCCTTAAAATGATTTCACTCACATGGAGATACTGTTGATGCAGTCGTTGCAACAAACTCACATCGGATGGGGTATCTCAACTCCTGCAACACTGCCAGTCTCTGGAAATATTAAGATGGGGGTATGCTATTTTACTCAATGCACTTTTTGTTCGATTCTTTCCTTCTCCACTTACATTCTGCTAAACTTACGTTCAAAGTCACTATTTACTTTGTTTTAGAAGTGCTAACTTTACCACCATGTATGTTAACATGTATATGCACTTTCAGTTTTAATGTTATGCAGAATATTCTTATAGTTGCTTGAGTTCCATGATCATACATACGAAACTTGTGCTATAAGTTTATACGGAGATAACGGTGGTAAAGTTGGGACCAGGATTATATTTTATATCTATTTTCATCTGGCTGTTCATCTGCATCTATTTATATGTGAAACCGGTTTATGTTCATGAAAGCAGCTTTAAAGTAACTTATGTGAATATCTTGAATTGGTTACACTTGTAGCTTCTATTTTTCACTCTTACATGCCGAATGGTCAAAGTATTCTATGTGATGTTTATGTTTCTACCAGACAAGAAGGTTCCTGGTTTTCTATTGTTGGTAGATAATTGTGTCTGCTATTTCTATGCTGTAATTTTCTGTCCAAATGTTATCATCCTTGAAATAGAGATAGCCCAAGATATTGGGTTTTAACGAGGAGTATAAAACTCAATAACAGGAAATGAACCAAAGTTAATGTTGCAGAGGTTGTCCAGCAAGCGAACATACAGCTCGTAGATGCTTATATACCTTGAAGCCCAATTTGCATGGCATTGTGGGAGATTCTTGGGAGGAACTGGAAGCAGAGGAAATTGCTGTTAATGCACCTTCTCTGCGTTGGCTTGTTTGGGTATGTCCTTTCTCTTTGTCCAGGGTGCACATTTTTTTGCTTAGAAGTCAGCTTGAAATTATGGATTCCTGTGATTGCGACGCCCGGTTTTCTGAAGTTATTCATATTTGATAGCCTGAAATAGCAGAAAACATTCCATCCCCATCAACAAACAACTGACATTTTTTTATTCACAGCCTAAAATCGACAAGGATTCTCTGGAGTGTTTATCTTCAGAATGCCCACGCATAATAGTGAACCCCAAACCATCACCTTTTGGTTATAAAGGAGTTGAAATCCCTAGAGAAGCACTACCAAGTGCATCATTGGATGATCCAGTCATTGAAGATATTGATCCAAAAACATGGGCAGTTTCTGGGTTGATTTCTCGGCCAACTATTTCCTCTGACAGCCTTGGAGAGTTGCCAATTGCTGAAAGATTTAGGCTCGCATTTTTAGAGAGAGATACTCGATTAGCACCAAAGAGAGCAAAAAATGCAAGGCAACATCAACGACGTGCAGAGAGGGATCGCGTAATGGGAAGTTCAAGAGCAAAAGCTTTCGCACTCGCCTCACAAGCAAGCAAGGCTCTTCACCATCGAAGCTAGGACTGGAAACTCATTACTTCCGAGGCACATTATATCTCTTGAGGTATGTTTTGGCTGCTGCTTTTGCTTGAGATGTCAACCTGAGACTCAAAAATGTCTTGCCCAGCAGCCAGCCTCTTGTTAAGCATGTTAAAAAATAAAGCCAAAATCTCTTGCTGGTTGATTGCCTGGGTGCTCCTGTTGTATTATAGGCAAACTTTATGTTTTATTTTACCACCACACCTTCCCCCCCCTCCCCCCCCACCTTCCCCCCCCTCCCCCCCCACCCCCCCCAATATACTAAAACAGTAGAGTGATACACAGAGCAATACAGACAATTCTGAACCTCAAGCAATATGACATTTACTTTTTGCATCCTTGGGAATGCATAGAAGAGCAAAAGATAGTACCATTTGAAATATCCAACTTCTATTTGTTTTTGCGGTTTAAATTCTTGTGTATGCAATGGAAAATATCTTTTGGATGCCAAGTACTAAATTATCAAATAACCAAACAAAAAAATACTTAAATAAAATTAACCCGTGAAAAAAGGGACCAATTGAACCAAAATAATGGCTTAATGTCAAATCTGTACCAGCCAGCAGCATTTGTAACCAAAGCATTATTACACCTCTTCTCTGTGAAGTCTAGAAAAAGATCCCTTACAAAGAGAAAAATGCCTGCTAAAAGACTGAAAGAAACATTCTTCCATTTTTCTCTTTTTTTATCCAAGAACCCCAAAAAAAAAAAAAGAGAAAAAAAACAAATTTAACCATCATCATTAGTTTTAAGCTTATTGACAGAGAAAATATGAACTTTTTCAGAATATAAATTCTACAAAACGACCGCGTTTCTTCCCTTCTCTATGTACCTTCTCCTCCCTCCTCTCTAAGCTTTCGCTAGTTTAGAGATCTGATCACCCCCAGTCTGTTTCACATATCACTGTTTGGTCAAGTTTCGAATCACATAGGGAAGGATGCCACCATGATCGAAATATGCCAACTCAACCTGCAAGAGTCAATCGAGTGAAAGATTTAAGAATGATAGGACTTCTCAAGTTTTAATTGTTACTCATCAATGATGCATCAATTTAGCCGTGGAGTGGAGAGAGGGACTACACGCTGGCTGTATAGACATGAGTTCAAGACCGGACAATTATAATATTCATTCGTATGAAACTAGTTGAAAAGTTTACCTCAGTATCAAAACGAGCTACGCAGGTGAATGACTTTCCATCATCGGTAGTCACTGTAACATCTTGGCCAGGCCTAATATCACTGACTTTCTCTGGGAGGTGAATAGTGTAACGCTCATGACCAGTAAGGCCTAGTGAATCTGCATCTTCGCCTGACTTGAAACAGAGTGGAATGATGCCCATTCCCACAAGGTTGCTGCGATGGATTCTTTCAAAACTTTTCGCAATCACTGCTTTTACTCCCTAATAAACAAAATCATTGAAGGGAGTTATCATCGACACTTGAAAATATTTCAAAAGAAATATTAAATAGTATCCAACAACTTACCAGTAGCATTGGGCCCTTGGCAGCCCAGTCCCGAGAACTGCCACTTCCATACTCTGCTCCAGCCAAAACGATGGTGTCCTGACCAGCACCCTTGTATCTCTGGGAAAAGCAGCCAAATAAGGGTACAATCTATTTTGACCACTTCAATCACACAGATCAAATCCAGGAGTCGAGACAGATTAAGAAACATACCATAGCTGCATCATAAACATACAGCTTCTCTCCGGTTGGGATGTGAAAAGTTTTTGGGCCCACTTCACCATTCAAGAGCTTGTTGACAATCCGAATATTAGCAAAGGTACCCCGAGCCATAATTTCATCATTGCCACGGCGACTACCATAAGAATTGAAGTCCCTGCGATCAACACCACGCTCCATTAAGTATTTTGCTGCAGGGCTATCTTTGTGGATGCTTCCTGCTGGAGAGATATGGTCGGTAGTGATACTGTCACCAAATTTCAGCAGGCAGTATGCATCCTTCACTCCATGAGGACCTGGTGGATCCATGGTCATGCCCTGGAAATATGGTGGCTGATGAATATAAGTAGAGTTTGGGTCCCATGAATAAAGCTTTGAAGATGGGACTGAAAGTTGATTCCAAAATGGATTGCCCTGTGTAATCGCTTCGTAGGTGCTCTTAAACATGTCAGGGAGCACGCTTGATTGGACAACCTATAACAGTGACAGGTACAATTAGAGAATGAGAACATTAGTCGAAAACTAAGTGAAAACATTATTGGAATGTCATAATACGTCTGCAATTTCTTCGGTAGTAGGCCAGATGTCTTTGAAGAAGACACTTTTCCCATCTTTTCCAGTTCCAATTGGCTCCTTCTCAAAGTCGATGTCAACCTAAAAGATTTAGGGAGGATGAATCAATATTTAAAATTTCATGTTTGAAGAATCCCCAACTGACAGATAACAGAAATATACTTCCTTAAAAGAAAGGACTTCAATCAGATGGCCAAAATAACTACTATGAGAACATATTGAAACAGGAAAGACTAATTTCAATCAATGTACTATTGATTAAGGCTAGAAGAAACTGGAAAACGCCTTCACTCAGGTACTATTGACAGGGTTTATATAAATATGAGATATACATATTTATGTTGCAACGGGTATACCAAGTAACTTTTGATTCCCCTGGTAAACTGATCGGATGTATATGAATAAGTAATATCCTTTCAGATTCAACTGTAATCAATCAATAGAGGAGCATACCGTGCCAGCAAGTGCGTAGGCAACAACCAAAGGTGGTGAAGCAAGGTAATTGGCCCTTGTCAGTGGATGTACACGACCTTCGAAGTTCCTATTACCAGAAAGGACAGCTGCAACAACAAGGTCTGCATAGGACATTAGATGAGCTTTAGAAACATG
This sequence comes from Catharanthus roseus, assembly GCA_028651295.1. Taxonomy (NCBI): domain Eukaryota; kingdom Viridiplantae; phylum Streptophyta; class Magnoliopsida; order Gentianales; family Apocynaceae; genus Catharanthus; species Catharanthus roseus. The sequence goes on along the minus strand of JAPQWS010000044.1, from coordinate 5,642,826 downwards.
GAGAAATATTGGATACAGAAACATCTAAGAGAAAATTGACATTGTATTCTCCGATTTGCACTATGCACAGAAACAAAAGATGTAAAAGATCCGGATACCATTTTCTGTAATTGCTGAAGAAACTGATTCGTCAAGGTCCCCTGAATTTCCAATACAAGTGGTGCAACCATAACCAACAATGTGAAAACCCTGATGGTTCAAGTACTTTTGTAGACCACTGTAGAAAAAGGGGAGAGGAACAAAATTACCAACTGATATGAAGTGGTAAATATTTAATCTAATTTCCAACTAACTCTAGAAAAGTACCTCTTGAGTAAATATTTTGTTACTACTCCTGAACCTGGGGCAAGACTTGTTTTAACCCATGGCTTAACCTGTTCAATAATGAATAAAAGAAATATGTCAAGAATGAACACCAATATGACTATAAGGAAAAGGAAGTCAAGGTCTAAAACAAAGGGAGACTACAATCAAGGCAAAAGCCCTAATAGGATGCCCATGCACTTAATGCAACAATACCAAATAGCACCAATTTCAAAGATAAATACTAACCTCCAACCCCAATTCACATGCCTTCTTTGCAACCAGGCCAGCGCCAAGCATAACACTTGGATTCGATGTGTTTGTGCAGCTTGTAATTGCGGCTATTACAACATTACCATGCTTAAGCTCAGCAGGTTGATTGTGGAATGAAAACTTCACAACTTTATCCTGTTCTTCCTTTGGAACAGCAAACCCCTGGGGAAGTAAAAATGACCAAAAGATGCAATAACAACATCAGTTCTTCTAAAATACCTCATGGATTTATCAGCCATGAGATTCATCACTTGATGCATTCTTATATAAAGCCACATAGTAAATGACATTCAAGGGTCAGCTAACACAAATGGTACATTGGTACTTTGTCACATTAGCCCAGTAAAAATAATGCTGCTACTCAAGCATCAGAAGGGAACATGGTGCAGAGGTAATGAGGTAAATTTTGAAAATTGCAAGATATTCTTAGAGACACTGCAAAGAGATTTCCTATCTGACCTTGAACCCGACTTTGTTATCAAGACAAGCGTGCCAGTCAGTCTTCATTTCTTTTAAAGGAACACGGTCATGAGGCCTAAGCAGAAATAAAGTTCACATCAAAACTAATGAGAATAGTATAAGAACTAAAAGATGAATATGCTAAACTCAGAATATACCTTTTTGGTCCAGAGACACAAGGTTCAACCTCAGAAAGGTCAAGTTCCAGATAAGATGAGTATACTCTCTCTTGTTGAGGCTGACCAATAAAATTATGAAGTCAGATTTAATGCTTTTATCAACCTGAAACACTAAAAGGGTGGAGCAGGAGGAACATGCAAAAATATCATACCTCGCTGTAGTCAATAAACATCTTGTTTGCTCGCAAATATCCTTCAATCATCGCCACCTACATACATAGCATGGAAGCCAAGTCATATCGGAGTATAGATTTTTTCCTTGAAAGTATTCACTGATAATTCCCGAAAACTTGGAAATGGAATAGAGAGGACTTACGGTATCATCACTTCTTCCAGTTAACTTGAGGTATTCTAGTGTAACGTGATCTACTGGGAAGAAACCCATTGTTGCTCCATACTCCGGAGACATGTTTGCAATAGTTGCCCTATCAGCCAATGATAATTCAGCCATACCAGGACCTAAAACCACATAAATCATCAGAAAACCCCAAAGACATGATTAATAAGCATTTCATGCAAAATAAGCAAGGGCTAATTTACCATAGAACTCAACGAACTTCCCGACAACGCCATGCTTCCTCAACATCTGAGTAACTGTTAAAACCAAATCCGTAGCTGTGACACCATCGAGCAACTTCCCGGACAATTTGAATCCCACCACACCAGGAAGAACCATACTCATTGGCTGTCAAATCAGCAATTACGTTAATAGCAGAAATCAAGTCCAAAATCATAAAAAATATGAGCCAAAATCTTGGGGAATCAATAAAGCACACTGAAGAGAGATGGTCAGTAGAGTAACCCCAAATAATATTTAATCAAGAGAGGTTTATGAAGAACTAAAGACTGCACTAAGCTGGTAATAATATGTCAATCAAGAAGCAAAAAGTAATTTTACATTCACATTTTGCAGTCTACCCCATCAACCAAACGAATCGTGAAAAAAGAGTAGAGACAACCGACAACTCAGCAGGAGACAACTGTATCGTACATATTTAATGGCAAAAGAACGGGGGAGGGGGGGTCAAAAAGAGGAGATCCAACTACCTGGCCGAGCATTGCTGCCTCAGCTTCAATTCCTCCTACACCCCATCCAGCAACACCAAGTCCATCAATCATGGTTGTGTGAGAATCAGTACCAACAACACTATCCGGGTAAAGCATGCCATCAGTGTTGAAAACAACCCGTCCAAGATACTCAAGATTAACCTGAAATTGTTACAGAAACACGAAGAGATTAGATCAGAACAGAACGCATACAGCATAAAATGGAAACAGGATAAGAAATCAAAAAAATAAATCCACAAAAATGTATGTTTGACTCAAAAAATCAGTATAAACTTTAATAACACGATTCAACAGTGCAATACTCATTAGAATCTCACATACAGTGATCTCAAGTCTATATGACTGATCAACAGAAGAAAAATAACCATATGTTCAAAACATTCACCTGGTGGACAATACCGGAACCAGGAGGAACAACAAGCATATTGCGGAAGGCGGAAGATCCCCATTTAAGAAAAGCAAATCTCTCTTTATTCCTTTGGAACTCAAGGTCCATATTAGCCTGCACAGCATTTTCCTGTCTTGCTACATCAACCTGGACTGAGTGGTCAACGACAAGGTCCACGGGAACCTGAGCGCAGAAGATAAGGAGCAGTTTGATACACAGTTCTAAATTATACTACATGCAGATGCCAAAAAAAATAGCAACTGAATAAAAATTCAAAAGAAATGTTGCATAACATACCAATGGATTGATCTTATCAGCGTCACTGCCAAGATTCTTGATGGCGTCTCGCATAGAGGCCAGGTCAACAACAGCTGGCACACCAGTAAAATCCTGCAAATGAGAGAGAATTTTCAGAATAACACAAAGATGTTTTTGCATTGTAATCCTAGTCAGGATTTTGCTTTGAACCTGTAAAAGAACACGGGCAGGCTTAAAAGGTATTTCAACTTGCTTCGGTGAAGTATTTTCCCAGTCAATGATCTTCTCAACATCATTCTTAGTAACTTGGAAGTTGTCACAATTACGTATAGCAGATTCTAACAGTATCCTAATGGAATATGGAAGTTTGTCTGTAGGAATTATTAAGAAAAAAAATTAATCATATATTATAATCCAAAATGTTAATAGTAAGGAACAACTTAACTTACCCATCATTCCTAGTATTCCTAAAGAAACGATAATAATACATACACTAAGCTAGTGCTCATTCCTAGTATTCCTCAGATTCCTAAAGAAAAGATAACAAAATACAACTTCCCATGCTATACTAACCAGACACATACCAATTCTATTATCGTTGATCATGAAAACAGAAAATCAGACGCATACCAATTCTAGGATCGTTTAATGCAGGTAAACTGTAGAATTTCCCAAACTCGCCACCTTCAGGTTTCGGAAGAGCAGTTAAAATTTTTGCAAAAGGATTCTCTGAACCAGCTGCATATATAACAGATACAAGGATATCAGCAAATTAACATTTCATAATATCAAGAATCAAGAAATGCCCATCATCCATTTCACAAAAATTTCCACACTTTATAGCAAAAATCAACAGAGTATCCACAATAAATACCCATAGTAGCGATCTTGCGCTGAAATCGTTCGATCACAGGAGAAGAAGTTCTGATCTGAGCTCTAAGACTGAGAGGCGATCGCCAAGCTACACCGTGACTCCACTTAGGAACAGAATAAGTAAGAGATCGGACAGACCACGAAAGTTTCTTGGATTGAAAATCGACAAAAGACTTGGACTTTGAACAAGGGCGAAAACTTTTATTAGCAACAGAGGAAGAAAATGAATCAGAAAGAGAAGATGCAAATCGAACTCTAGCAGAAGCAGCGGCAGCCCTTAGAATTGCAGATGTTGATGATGATGAAGATGAGCAGGTGGGTACATACATGACGACTCTAATGAAACGCCCCTCAAGATGGACCTTGTCAGGATTTGTCAGAAACCCTAAATACAAAAAACAAAAATAAATGTATATATATATCTATATCTCTAGATACAGAAACGTATACGTATAAATGGGGTGTATTGGGACTGGAATGAAGGATCTGAGAAGGAGCTAGATAGTCCCTTGCCCCGCCCGGAGGAGAGTGAAGTGATGGTGATGCCTTGGCTTGGGGGGACGACGAGGGTTTGGGGACGAATGAGTTGTATACTAACCGTTGGATTGAGAGGTTTGACAACGTGGACGGTGGACGGTGATTGTTTTAGGCGTGTGTTGTCCAGACGAGTCTGGCCCATTGGGTTTTATTAGTCAATAGCTATCCTTAATTATAGTGATATACTATATTAATTTTTCATAAAATAAATTAATTAAACTATGCCCATCCGGATATTTCTTTCTTCGGATTCTGAATCTCGTAGCTCAGTTAATTTAGGGACTATAAAATTGATATTTATGACCAAAGTTCATAATATAACAGTCCGAGTGTGACAGATCAGTTCTTAAGAACGAGAGATTTCACATTTTGATACCAAAATAGTGATTGAAAAATCGTTTGTAACGTTCTTTATAACAGTAATATTTTATTAATTATACTTATAAAATAAATAAATCCGAAGAGTAAATGATAAACTCTAAAGAAAAAATTAAAATTAAAATTTTTAGATTTAATTTTTAATATATCTAAAAAATATTATAAATTTTTAATTACAAATTAAATTTTTTAAATGTTAAAGTTGCCAAATGACCTAAGTGACGCACGTAGAATTTCTTTATTTATATATATATATATTTTCATAACTGAAAATTTTTATTGGGTCTCGAAACAAAATTATGTCCAAATAAACTCAATGTTATATCATAATATAATTTTGAATTTATTTAATATAGAATTTATTTATCATAATATATTATTTCATTATATTTTTTATTAAAAAAAAATAGTGCATTTCGCTTTTTTTTTTAAATACTCTTTTCTGCTTTTTTTCATTTTCAAAGTTGTCATTGTCTACTTGGATATTTCTTGAATGGACATTTGAGTGTGGAGGCCACACGTGTTGATCCATTTCAGAATATTCGAGTCCTTTTAAATATATTTTAAAAGAAAATATATTATTGGGACATAAAGGATTGTAAAATACTTTCATTTTCTTTTAGGTTTAGGATGAAATTAAATTGTTTTAAAGTATGTAAACTTTCATTTAGATTTTTATTTTTCTTATTCTTTAAATAATTAGAATATATTCAGTAAAAATAAATAAATATAAAATAATTTTTTATCTTTTAGAAACTTTTGTTTTATTTTTTTGGTTTAATTCTATTAAAAAACTAAATTCAAAACCGTTACCAATTATCCAACTGTTTTGATATTCGTAACAAAAAATTTTGAGTTGAAAATATAATTTTGAAAAGTTGCCCACGTGGACATAAATAAAAAATTATCACTCATAAACTTGCTAAATAGGGTTATAAATTAAAAAAAAACTTAATTACTCATTAACCATAATAAAATTACTCGTGATAAAATGGTAATATAATAACTCAATAGTAAAAATACTCTTCTGTCTTGTAAGAACTATTTTTCGAACTATATTCCTCCCAATTGTACAAAAAGAAACCAAAGTTTAATATAAAATGACAAAATTTTCATAGTAAAGTTCAATGATACAATCTCTAGCTTGAGATATTATATTATTATTATCTCTACCAAGAATTGAGACTACTTTTTCTTGGATATTTCGGTAGCAAACGGAGAAATCCTACGCCCACAAAACTCTCATCAGACTGTTCAACGCCCAAGTGAAGGATGTCATGGTAACTCAGCAACTTTACAAACTGGAAGCGTTGGAGAAGTTGAAATTTCTACACTGCCGCTGGCAGAATTTGAACCTTACTCATTACTATTACCAACTCTGTAGCCCCAACGGAGCTACACTTATGCGGGCTACTTTTTCTTGGATACCTACTACTAGAGTAGTAGAGATGTCCCGTATCTAGAGATAAATGGCTCTGATTAATCTGTACTCGGACCGTAAAATTGACATAAAACTTTGACCTTATAACATTTAACACAAAGAAAATGTTTGTAATCTACCATTGTTGTCTGCAACAAACTTGTGCAAAGCCAGGGAGGAACATAGAAAAATGGTGGTAAGAGGAAACCAAGGCACTTTATTATCAAGATGGAGGTTGCCATGTCCCTGGCCTAAATGACCCACCAGACCCTGTTGGCTCTGAAGATCTGAAAGCAAAATCAAAACCATTTAGACAATATATAAAGTCCAGTCTAGTAATTTCCAACATCTTTATCGACATATTGAAACGACGAGAGAAGAGGAAGAACAATTACTCTGGCGGTGGTTCTTTTCTATCTTGGTACGCGGTCTTTTTCTGAGTTTCTGCTGTTTCGCTAGTCCTGTTCGTGCAGATGATGGTTTGTTTTCAGGACGAGAAGTTCATAACCAATAGAAATGTGATAAGAGTATATCTACTTATACGCTATCTACTCTTCCCTCTCTTTTCTTTGGAAAAAGGGACTCGTTCTCTGGCAATGGACATCTATAGATATAGTTTTTCACCATGATCATACGACAAATGTATAGATGAACGCATATTGACGTACCTTGTACTGTTTGTAGTATCAGCAGCTTCTTCGGTCTTATCCCCTTCAAGAATAAATAGGAAACAGTCGATTTTCAGCAGACAGGAAATTAAAGGAGGGAAAGGGGACATCATGCTCAATCGAGAGAAACTGGTAACACTTTTTCTCCTAAAACTAGGCGTTACGTATAGATTGAATAATCAAGTTTAGTGCAACTACCGTTATTGATGATATATTATACCTTCACCCCGAGGAAAGTTTGGGTTTCCTAGATCTTATTCTCACCTTCGTTTTTATACAGTAAGAGCTAATATTCTATCGTTCTTAACAATAAGACGTAATCATGCAATTGCAAACAAAAAAGTTTAATCCACACTGGATCAGGAACCACAAAATGTAGAACAAAAGTAGAGCTGTAATAAAGGTTCTATTTGCGTTGTCACGCACAATGCAAGTTCAACTAGAGAAGATCAGAAGCATAAATTAGAATGCCATACCTTCTGAATCACCGGGAAATTGCTGAATAAAACTCCTCAAGTCTGGTCCGGCCACTTTACCTGAGCATGAAAGATTAAAACTAATACAAGCAGCATCATAAAAATGATAGACCGAATAAAAAAAATACATAGCTTACCAGCGGTTCCTGCCTTTTTAGTAGCACCTTCTCTAGCTTTCCTTTCCTCTTCTTCCTTCTTGAGAACTTCACTTTAAAATATGTATATTTTAGGCACTTGATTTAAGAAAAGAACCAACGCGTAGCACTTACAAAATCCACTTTCAATAAAACAAGATCAAATTCAAAAGCAGCAACTTAATTAGACAGAGTTCCTTCCCCTTCAGAAGAATAATGCTCTTAACATGATACCGAATGCCCTTGTAGATCTACTTAGGGACACAGGAAGGGTGGAAAAAGAATAGAAGAAGAAAAATATTTTTCAACATATATCTAAAGATTATTCTTGATAGTCTTCGGGGGTAAGAAGTTGCGAAAAGAATAAGTGAAACCTTTCATTCTGAAAATAGAAAAGTAAAAACTGCTGGAAATTGAAACTTATGCAATGCCAGACTTACGAGCAACATTTAGTCTAACACGCTCCCGCTGTGCCTCTAGCTCAGCCATTTCCTGATACACAGACCAAGCATTTCAACAAAATCTCTTTTTGTGGGAAAAGATATGTAAAGTAGATGAAAAATGGCGGAGCATCTACATATCCAAGTGATGCAGATTTTTCCACAAGTGTCGTTTATGCAGAGAGCTGGTTACACAGAGGTACGAAACTCAAAAGCATGTATGAAATTAATAAGAGAAACTTGAAATAGTTTCTAACATAATACATCAAGTAATAACACGAGTAGGACAAACAGGTGACAAAGAACTAATGACTCAAAGAAGGTAGTCTAAGTGCATATGCAGTTGTCTGCATGATATGCAGCACATCAAAACTAACATAGTAAACTTCACACAACTATAGGCACTTGTGCAGAAGAGTTACACAGAGCTTTTATGACATTACGAACACATCGTGGTGGAACTTTTAGAAATTCATAGCAAAGGAAAAAGAATGCATGTTAAAAGGCTGACGATAGTGTAGTAACATGAAGTGAGAGATTCCTAGATTACCTCACGTGTTGGAGCTTTCCTGCGCTGTCCATTCAGCCAACATATCCATTCAACTACAATAATAGAAGCAGAAAAGTAAATGCCTGAGAAACAACATATCCAGCTAAAGATGTTCTTGTTATTAGACTTAATTTCACTAGCACACGGTTTCAGATTTAAGAATTAAAGTGAAAAAGGAAAACCATGTCTAAATCAATGTCAATAAGAAAATAAAATTCTAACAAAACCTCCATCGATTTTAGCAGTTTATCCACACCCTTCAATGCACTATTAGACCACTCATACAAAACTTTGCAATTTTGAAATAGTGGAGGAAAGCATCTTTATGTGCATATTGGAACTAACAAACTAATAATTAAACTGATGACTTAGTATACTTCTCCAAAGTAGGGATTCAGACTCCAAAAAACATAGAATTTGCAAGTGGAACTTTATAGATGTAGTAATTAGAAAATTGCATTTTTGTCCTCCTATCTATAATTGAACATTGATCTCCTCTTCAGTTCACCTAAAAATCATGTATATTATCCTTAAATGTCATTCATGGCATAAGAAAAACATCAACATTTGGACATTCAATTACATGAAAAGAATTTACCATTATGACGTGAAAAGAGAAATATCAAATAAGTGACAAGAAATGTCCTCAAATAACATCCTATCAAACGCTGAGTGTAGCACCAGAGAAACTTACAGACCAGCAACAATCACATGAATGCAATGTAAGCAATAACCACTTGATTTCAGTGAACAAATTGTTGATAAAACAGCTAGTGCAAGTGCAGGATAAAAGAAATCGAAGAACAAGAAAAGTCTTCTCCTTCTAACTGGACATACCAGGAATGGAGGTCGGTTCCTGCTCACCTTTGAATACCACCCATCTCTTCTCTTTCACTGATACATAACCATACATGATCCATAAGAAAAAGCACTGCAAGCAATAAAGCAAATTCTACAAGTACATTGACAACACAAATATGATTTCTAGCCCAAAAGAACAAATGACAATCCATGATGTTTAACTGCAGACATTATAAAGATTTGATAAACCACAATTATCTTTCTCCTAATTAACCTCAGTTCCCACCTTTCTTAGCATTACATGACCTACTTGCTCCTCCAAAACAACCTCAGCTCCCCAAATTCCAAACGTCCCCCCCAAAGACCAAATCAAACCACAGTCCAGAATTCTAGAGCTTTTCCCATTTCTTGTGTATAGGATCATCATAAGCAGATTATGCAAAACTTAGAAGCATTCTAACTTCTTAGAGCAATAAATGAAATAAATTTGCAATTTCAATATCAAGAATTGAGAAAAAAACAAAGATATGGAGCTAATGATCTAAATTAGAAGAAAAACAAAGACAAAGAAAAGAAACCCACTTACTAACACCATCAATTTCTTCAGTTCTTGCAAAATATCGATTCCCCACTTTGTCCATTCCCACAAATGTTCTATTGCTAAACAACCCTGAAAACCTCGCCCACAATCTCGACATGCTACCTTCCTTCCCTTTTTTCTTTGCTTCCAATCGAGATCACTTCGAATGTTAAACCCCAAGTAGTTCCTCTGTCTCTCAGAGACTCTCCAAGTGAAAAAGCTCGTAACTTTTTTTATTCCTCAAGTAAGGCAGCGTTTGGAAACTGAGTTCAATCTCTCTTCCCTGCAACCAAGACGACGGTGCTACTAAAACCTCGTCAATGAATCCCCTCCTATTGAAAATGAATAAATATTTGTTACTAAAAATACATTTTTTTTAGTAATTTATAAAATTTTGATGGAATTTATAAAAAATTAATAAGGAGTTATTATTATATATATTTTACTATAAAAAGTATTTTGTTTTATGTTTTTTAATTTTTGTGAAAAATAACTTAATCTTATACTATCTCTGGTTGGAAATATAAATATTTTTTACCAAAATTGACTGGTTAAAATTATAAGTCATTTAATACATTTTAATGCGTATTTAATATCGATTTTTTAATTCCACTATCTTTAATTAATTTATTATTATCTCCATTTCATATTAACTGTTTTCTGGATATATTTTTTCATTCCAAAATATCTATCACTTTATGAAATTAGGGGAATATTAATTGAGAAATTTTTGAATATACCCCTATCTTGAATTAATAAAACACTAATTTTCTATGTGTATTTTTTTTTTTTTACTAATTTTGAATTGCAAGACAATCTCTACTCCAATCATTCTTTAATAAATTTACTATCTCAACTACTACTATTATAGTATATAATATATTGATGATAGGGGTACTTTAGTCAAATTGTATTTGAATTTAATGAATCCAATAATTCTCTTAATTCTTGTGTCTTGTCTTAAAGCGATAGTTAATATGAAATAGATGTAGTATTCCACTTATCTCTTTCTCTTATTTATTGAGGTTAAAATAAATATCTTATATTAAAAATTACATTATTTTAATAATCATTAATTCGTGTATTTAGTGAAAAATGACTTATATTCTTAACTGGGTATTTTTATAAAATGGAGGTAGTAAAGTTTATACAATGAGCCCACAATGATGGGAGTCAAATGGATTTTTTTTTTTTTTATCGAAAGGACCCAAATAGATAAACGCTCGAGCCCTCATCATTCTTGGGCCTGAATTTCGTTGAGATTCAAGTTCACAAGCCCAAAAAAACCTTCGCTCTAATTCTCAGCGTTTTACAGATGAGTAAAGAATTTGAGTCATTTTTGAACGCCGGCGACGATTTGGCCGTCGGAAACCTGCAGAATCGGAGGTGGATAGAATCATAAAATTATTGTCTTTGATTTTAAGCCCAACTACTATTGATTGTATCAAAATTATGATCTCTTACTCCAATCTAGAGACATGGGTTCTATCGAAACCTTCGACTGATAATGCATTTTTACTCTCTTTCCAAGCTCAAATAAACTCAATCGATATTTTCGACGGCAGAAAGATTGCTACAAATACAAGGAGTAATGGGATTGTTGAGATTCTGACACTGCCTTCTGTTTGTTGTGGTCTCCGTCAGCTCAGGGATCGAATAGAAACCGTGAAAAACACCCATAAAGTCACCGAAGCAATGAAGTTAGTTGCAGCTGCAAAGGTTAGAAGAGCTCAAGAAGCTGTTGTGAACGGCAGGCCATTCGCTGAAGCGCTTGCTGAAGTCTTGTTCAACATCAATCAACAGTTGCAGTTGGATGATATAGATGTTCCTTTAACAATCATAAGACCTGTAAGAAAAGTTGCCCTTGTTGTTATTACTGGTGATAGAGGTCTTTGTGGGAGTTTCAATTCTGGAATACTCAAAAAGGCTGAGGCCCGGATTAATGAATTAAAGATTCTTGGATTGGATTATACTTTGATAAGTGTAGGAAAGAAGGGAAATGCATATTTCCGTAGAAGGGATAGTTTGTTTGTGGATAGATTTGTTGAAGGTGGGAACTTTCCCACTACAAAAGAAGCTCAAGTGATCGCTGATGATGTTTTTTCACTTTTTGTTAGTGAAGAGGTTGATAAAGTTGAGCTTTTGTATACTAAATTTGTTTCCCTGGTTAAATCTGATCCAGTGATTCATACTTTGCTTCCATTATCTGCAAAAGGAGAGGTCTTTGATGTGAACGGAAATTGTGTTGATGCAAGTGAAGATGAGTCTTTTAGGTTGACCACAAAAGAAGGAAGATTGATTGTGGAGAGGGATCAGCTCAAGACTAAGGCAGAGGTTTTCTTGCCTAATTTGCAGTTTGAGCAAGACCCTGCCCAGATTCTTGATGCAATGATGCCTCTTTATTTGAATAGTCAGATATTGAGGGCATTGCAGGAATCCTTTGCAAGCGAGCTTGCTGCCAGGATGAATTCAATGAGTAATGCCACTGATAACGCATTGGAGTTGAAGAAGAACCTTTCAATTGCTTATAATAGAGAAAGGCAGGCCAAGATTACTGGGGAGTTACTGGAGATTGTTGCAGGAGCAGAAGCACTTTTGTAGTAAATTTTTTCATGATTCTGATTACCCCTTCCTAATCTTTTTCCTTGATTTTGAGCTTGATGAGTCCTTTACCAAGAGGCCAGTTTTTGGTAGATTAGCTTCTAAGCCTGTTGGACAGGATGAAGGAAATGATGAAACTTGCATTTGAAATATTGAAATGCTATGATGTGATGTTCACATTTTTAATGAAGTATTGCATTTTCATTTTTTATGAAGGTGATTATCATTTAGTTCTCAGCTGTAGAATCTAATCTGGATTTACATCTAAATTCACCGTTTAAGCAGATTTCACTTGATCTTATGATGAAGAAGTGGTAAATATCTTTCATTATAATTTGTCCCTTCAGGATTGTAAAAGAGGTTTTGGTAGTATTTCTCTTGTTGGTTGAATAAATTCTGAACTGATATCTTTACATTTTGACTAAAATGCATTGGCCTCTTAGTGATCATGGTAGTGCCTTACAGCAAGAAAAGTTTGATAATTCAAGTTCCTTAGTAGGGACCTTCAGAAAGATTAGAACATCATCCAACTCTGATTTGGCTGAATCATAGGGACAAAAACGGCTGTACACGTGGGACCTTATAGCTCATGGTTGTTTGACTTATAGCTATATTTGGTGACAAGAACAGAGGAATCAATTGGTATCACAAGAATCCTGCTTTTCTATTCCAATGGTACTTTTTTGTTTAGATACTCTTCTTGTTCTTGAAGTATATTTTGATAGATTGAAATGCTTTCAAGACTTCAAATTCAAATTGAATTACTGCAAATTGGCTTTTTGCTTCTAGGCGGCTAAATTCATTGAATGACGGCCAATCCTTCATGTGGGACAATACAGAAAGCTACTTCTTCAAGGCGTCAACTTCTCAATGGGTAAGCAAGTAAATCCATAAGGTTCTTCACCATTTATTTTATTGAACAAGTAACTTTGGTTTCTTGATTGATCAAAACTTAATTGTATCTCTATTTTTGTTATAAACTATTGCAAATGTGCTAAATTATCACGTTTTAAGATGTTTTATATTATTAATGCATATTTGCTCAAGATTTTTAGAGTTACATGCCAATGTTGACTCTTGAATTCAGCAGCCCATTCATGTACAGATACTACTGCCCATTTATATTTCATGTAAGATTAGTCAAATCAGAGAAAGAATGAGGAATTTTACTATAAACTCTTGTAAAAAATTTTCTCACTTTGGAGCAAAGAACAAAAAACAATGATGAAAACAAGGTTTAAATTTAAAATTATGCTGCAGATTATGGTGAGATTACATGTGCTTGGCACTCAGCAATAACATGACTAGTGCTGGATGTTGCCATTAAAAAAAAAAGTATTCTGCCTTTTTCTTTCATATATTCAATAATGTTCCCTTGTCTCAGTGATAATAAAGTTAAAAAAACAAGTCCAAATCCAAGAAACAACTTGGAAATGCTACTGATACTTGACTGGCTGTTTTTCTTTACCTTTATGATGCTACCTTTAAATCACTTTCTTCATGATATATTATAAATCAAGAACCTTATAAATCCAACTGGGATAATCTCATTCTTATTTCCTATAGAAAACTGAGATGTCCATTTTCTCTATCTGAAATGGCACACAACTCAGCTTTCTCTTAATTTGCTTGCAGGGGAATAAAGGGGCCTAGTGACTAGTCCTTATTAGGTAGATATAAAGTGAATTAAAATACTTAATGTTTTTTGGTCTTTTTCTGGCCTTTCAACATCAAAGACTCAAGAACCATTCATTTAAAAGGCAAGAAAAACCATGCAGAGGCATTGTTTAAGATATCTCTAGGATTGCTCAATCTCTATCTGTTTCTCTGGTGTTGGGCCTTTGCAGCAGAATACCAAGATCATTAAAACTGCTAAAATTTTTGAGGTACACATTTTTCTGCTAAATTTTTATCTCTTATCATGTTCCTGGACAACATGGTCTTGATTCTTTTAACTTATGTTCTTCAAACTGGTTGTTGGATTGCTTTCAGGGGGAGGGGTGGTGGGTGGGTGGGGGATGTCATCCAGTGGAGAGAGGTATAATTTGTACAGCCAAGGGAGCACTGGCTGGTCAACTTTGAGGTATGAAGAATTTCAAGAAGAAGATGTATGGGGTGTTGTTAGGCAAACAAAAGAATTCAACTCAATTTCTAGTGATGATTTCAATCATTCCACTAGAACATTAATCACTACTTCAAGGCAACTTTCTACTGCTGCAAGAATGATTCCAAAATCATCCAATACCAGCAGCAGTTGTTCTATGAATGAACCCAAAATGATCCAACATTCAGCTCCTGTTAACATACCTGATTGGAACAAGATTTATGGGAAGAAGGCATCTAATTACACTACTTGGATTGATCATGATCATCATAACAATGAAGATGATCGTGTCGGCAGCGATAATAATGATGGGGTGATAATGAATACTATATGGGACAGTGAAGTTGAAGACGAAGACGACAACGACAACGATGGTAATATGATTCCACCCCATGAATGGATTGCCAGAAAACTTGCAAGAAGTCAGATATCTTCATTTTCTGTATATGAAGGGGTTGGAAGAACACTCAAAGGAAGAGATTTGAGCAATGTAAGAAATGCTATTTTAACAAAAACTGGATTTCTTGAATGAAAAAATTATGTATAATTAAAGTCATTGGTAATGGAATAGTAGAAATGGGGTCTACATGAAAAATATCAGGGTCTGAGTCCATGTTTTACTATAAGAGTTTGGATCAAATACAGAAAGTACCGTACCCAATCTAGGGTGATTTCTTTAATGCAATTTGGTGTACCTTTTTTTTTTTTTTTCTATTCTTTTGGCTTTCTTGTTTATGCAAATGGACCAAAATGGTCTATAGATTAGTGGTGTTTGTTTGTATTAATTTAATTAATTTAGGATTTTGTCTTATTAGTTTAGTGATGTACATGATTAATTGATTAGAAAATAAATAAAGGACACTTCATCATTTTACTTTTTGTCGATTTGATTCGTTTTTCTATTACACTTAATTAATTAAATTTTTTATTCACTTAAAAAAATTGGCATAGAAATAAAGAAATTACTAAGATAGAACTGTTTTAAATTCAACAGAGTAAAATAAATGAAATCAAAATAGAATATAGATGTTGATAATCCCACATCGGCTAATTAAAAAAATAATTACTCCTTATAAAAACTTGGACAGTCCTCTCCTCTTGAGGTTTTTTTGTGATGAGTTAGGCCCAAGCCCAAATTCTAAAGCCAGTTGTTGGGCTACCCGACACCAGATGTTCATTCCTGGGCGTGAGAGTGTGTGTTGAGAATCAGAACTTTTTATAAAATGGCAAAAACTTCAAAAAAATAATTTTTTTGTTGTTTTTGGACGAAGATCATCACATACATTACATATGATATTCTAATAAATTAAAAACGATTTATTTTAAACAAAAATAACTTCAAAACATCTCATAACTTTAAATAAATTAAAAGCGATTTATTTATTTGAAGTGATAAAAGGACAAAATTTGAAAAAAATTGAATTTGGTAGCAATCTGAACCAGTCTCAATATTCGTTTTAATGGGGACTTGTGCCATTAACTTGTTCACTCGTTTTGGGTTCCATGTAAGACAACACAAAATAATAGTACTAATATTAAATGTGGTTAAGAATATAACGAATTTTATTATTTTTAATAGATATTTATTAATTTTTTTTATTTTTTATTAATTTATTTTATTCTTATTATTTATATATTTTTTAATTTGTGAAAGATAAAAAAGTATAATAATTTAAAAGTTATCTTATTTTCAATATCGTGAATATTTGTATTTAAGGTTAAGCATTTTATATTTGCTACCGGAGGTAGTACAAGCTTCCTCACAGCTTCGCATTGAATAGTACTTCCTTTTTATATTAACTGTTATTTGGATATATATTTTTCGTTTCAAAATATCTGTCAGTTTTGTAAATCAAGATAATATTAAATAATACTTTTCTCCATATACTTTTATCTTACTATCTCTAGTTAATAATATAAGTCATTTTGGACTTTGCATACGAATTAAGGATGAAGAAAATAATATAATTTGTAAGGTAAGATTTATAGTTTACCCTCGATAAATAAGGAAGGAGAAAGAGAGGAATTAAGATAATAAATGAATTAAATAGGGTATAGTTGAAAATTAGACAATAATATACATTGAAATGTGTAAAATGACTTATAATTTTGACCATTCATTTTTTGATATAAAACTTATATCTCTGACCGGATATAGTATTATAAAGAGAAATAGTACAATAAATGATACAGGAAAGTAGTACAAACGATCCTGCGTGATAGATGTGGGACCTAGGGATGACAATAGAGGCGGGTGTGAATATGAGGATTTACAATATTTTCGCAAATCCCTACCCTAGCCGGATGCTTCGAATCAAACAAATAGCAACAGTCTGCTTCTGCTGGGCAATACTTCGAAGAGTAACATCAAGAAAGCAGAAGATATTTCGAGTCTTTTTTTTTTTTGTTTTGTTGATCAAGCGACACTCGAATTTGAACTGGGAAAAAAGGATTTGGAGTCCCCTGCCTTACCACTCGGCCATGCCACCAAAATGATAAAAAATATATGCAATTTCTCCCGTAATACGGATATTGGATTTGCATCTTAAGTTCCGCTTTTCTTAACTTAATCCCTTTCTTTATACCAACCCTCAGCCCCATCCCCACCTCCCTACTTTATCTCCATCCTTCCCGTTCTTGGGTATGAAATTCTTCCCATCCCCAATCCAACTTCCCATAATTAAGCCCCATCCTCAACCCCCATCCCCGCCAAACTCACTGAAGAATTGGAAACCCAAGTGGGGATTACATGTATTATTTTTAGTAACTTGTTAAACACAAAATAATAATATATATGCCACAAAAACAAAAGAATTAAAACTTATAAATAATACACTAATCCTTTCATAAAAAAAAAATCTAACTATCTGCAACAATAAAAATAAACTCATAAGTTACTTCAATAATAATCTCCAGACGGAGACTAAAGTAAGAGAGATTAACTAAATACCATATAAATAATTAGTTCAATATTTTTATCTAGAAAAAAATAATTTAATTTTTTTTATTTTTTATCTCTTTCTTTATTATTTAAATTAATATTTTACTAAAAAAATTATATATATAATGGAATCAGTGGCGATGAATAGACAGGGATGGGCCAAATAGGGATGGGAAGAACTTAATCCTATCCCCAATCCATTACTCGGATCCCCAATCAAACTAAAATCATAGAGACAGATTGAGGCCGGATAGATACTTAATTTAACACGCTCTATTGCTGTCCCCCCTTAAGGGAGATTGAGTTGCATGCTGCAGTAACAGCATTAGCTGCAGTTCCATTCCTTCGGAAGGGGGTTCCATTCCTTCAGAACGGTAAGCTACAGTTCAATTCCTTCGGATGCCTTCGACATTCTCGGAACGAGTTTAACTTAATAGCTACAGTAGCTACAGTAAAGGATCGTTTCCCCCCTTAATCTTTCTCGGGGGAAGATTGAACTACATTAGTTTCCCTCCTTAATTCCCCTCGGGGAAAGATTGAGCTACATTAGCTGCCGGAGCAGTACTTCCCCTATTCTAGACCAAATGATTTTTCAAAATTTAAAGGCGGCTTAATATATATTCAACACATTATGTAATACATTAATTGAATTATTTAATAGGTATAAAATAATTATGCCCATTTCAAAAAATTCTTGCAACTCTGTCTTTGTTTGTTTCTTGGACTTATCATCTTCTGCTATGACTGGTGGATCAACCAAACATGAGGTTCTAAACACTGCAAAGATCTGTCTCCAAAAGACTAGAAATTGTATCAATTTTCCTATTTTTCAAACTTTTCAATTCCTCCATTGCTAAATACCTCAATTTTCTCACCAATTCTTGAATTTCTTCTCTGTTTTTCCCAACTCCATGAACAAGACCTTGAATCATCCCTGCATAAAGTCCAAATTTTCTCAATTTTCCAATTTCTTCTTCACTTCCACCTCCCAATATAGCTCCACAAGCAGCTCCACATGCATTTAATTCACCTTCCTTCTTTTTACAAACATATTCAATCAATCCCATATTAATTTCAGAATCAATTACATCCAATTCCCTGAATTGACCATCAATAATTCCTTTAGAACCCGCAGCTTGAGTAATCTCAATAATGACTCTCAAGATCCGGTCAGAATTGTTTGAATCCATGGATTTTGCCAACAATTCGAACCCATAAGGAACGATTCCGTCTCCCGTTAGAAGTTCAATGTTCGAATTAAATTTGTGTTGAATTGGAGGTTTTGGCCTTCTCCTGTCCGTCAATGGAAGGTTTTCGTGAGCGTAAGCGGCGGCGTGTACCAAATGTATGGCAGCGGCGGCGGCCATTGCTTGGTCTCCGTCACCTCCGACAACTTCACAAGCAGCTATACAGAGAGCTGGAGCGGTGGTTCTAGGGGCGGCGAAGGTGAGATAATGCATGGGCTCGAAAACATCTTCTGGAGCCCGAATTGGAATGGATTTTTTGAGATGGGTTTGGATATCTGATTCAATGTTAGCCCAAGAATTCGATTTCATGCAGATTACAGAATTTGGCCTGTGTGGAGGAGTAGTAGGAGAAAGATCAGATCTTGAAATGCTAAGAAAAGTTGTTCTTCCTCCATTGATGAAACTGGAAATTGCTTTAGCCATTGGGGATTTGGATGAAGTTTTTTTGTTGTTGATGATTTTGGGGGGGAGAAATTTATAGTGTGAGAGAGAGAGAGAGAGAGAGAGAGAGAGAGAGCGTGTGGCGCACGTGAAATGTTAGTAATAATAATACTTAAACGAAGCTCGTGTAGCATGAGGAGGTTTTCTTCGCCGCGTTATTTATTAATGATTGAAATTAATTCGAGAATTTAAAAATTATAAAAAAAATTAATAAAAAAATTAAATTATTTTATAAAAATTTAAAATTCATGTAAATTTGGTCGTTGAAAAAAATAATATATTAATTTATAATTTTATCGATTTAATATAAAAAATGTATCACATTAAAAAAAATTAGCCTAATTTGACAAAATTCCTTGAATAATTTTACGAAATTAGACGAAATTCAATAATTTCATTTTTTCACTTGTGAGATTTGAACCATTGACCTTACAAAAAGCAACATAAAAGATTTAACAAAACACCAATATGAAACTTCATATTAATAAGAGTATGAGATTTTATTTAATAATAATGTATTTACGTATTTCAATAATTACCAACTTTAATCATTTAAATTTTTAATTAGAGCAAAAAAAGAACTGCTCATTGTTTTATTTAAAATTGGTGCCGTATTATTTAGTTAATAAAAGAAAAAATATTAGAAAATTTTAAAAATGAAAATTAAAATGAGAATATGGCATTTTTGTGAAAACGATTGATGGAAACAGTCTCGCGTAAATCTCCAAAAAATACATGAAATACCTACAATAATCGCATCGATTGGACGTCCTAGCGCAAAGTTATGTCCCGTCAAAATTTTTAATTTTAAATGACAAACTTTTTGCCACAAAACGCGTTTAGATCAATTTTTCAACAATAATGTTGAGTTTATCGTTACGAGAATCATCGAAACGAGTGGTTATAAGCATTAAATGGACCTCCACAAATGCATACACAAATTCTTTATTTCTAATTAACATAAACATAATTTTAAACATTTATAAACACAAAACTAAATAACATAAATAAATACACATAAATTTAAACATAATTAATAGAAATTAAAAAAAAATCGAAACTATTAAATTTTATCAAATTTTTTTAATACAATGCGTTTTTTTTTAATTTTTTAAATTATAAATAAATAATTTTCTTTTTTATATGGAAGCTGGGTGGGCTCCGTTTTGCGTGTTCTGGTGCACAGCTTGCATGCAAATAAGCCCTTTTGACACTTGCCATTGTGTGTCGGTTTTTGCCCTTTTTCATTTCCTCTTTTATGGACAGGACACATTAGGCCCATTGGATAAAATCCAATAAGAAACAAACACATATATATATATATATATATTTAATGTATGCAAGTCGGTATGAATTCTTAAGAATTTTTTGAATTTTTCTTTACGGGAAAGGAAAGAAGATTATTTTTGACACGCTCATAATGCGAAAAGTTAATTTTGAAAAGATCAGAAGGAGATTTGATGTGTTTGTTTGTTTTTTATTTTATATTTTGTATCTACTCATTTATGAAGTTGGATTTTTTTCGCTATTGTTATGGATATTGAAAGTTTGTATTTTATCCATTTATGTAAATTTGTTTTTATTATTTAATATAATTACTTATTCAGAAAAAAAACAAACGATTTGGCTGGCCAGCGCTGAAGTAAAGGGGATAGCAATCCTATATAGAAATAAGTACAATATAAAATCAATTCAAATCCTAACAGTGACAGTGAGAATTTTAACATCTCCAATATAGGGATAGTTCCTTGTACGCATCAAGACCCAACTTCCAGCAGAATTGTGAAGTTATCATATAAAATCAAAAAAAAAATTTTAAATGTAATTTTTTAAATATTATTGATTTAAATATCAAATTTTATTGGGAGCCATTCTCGTAATTTTAATTGGCTTATATATAAAACGTTATTCAAATTTAATATTTACCATCTTTCATACATTTTAGTTATACGTATAATTATTTAATTTATTTCTGGAATAAGAATTAAATTATGTCTATATATAACCTAAATCGAGTTAGAATTAATTTTACCAATAGATGAAAATAACACATATTTTAATTAAAAAATTGTATTTACCTTTGTGTCTTAAACATGTTTAAGACAATCAATAAACTCAAACAAAGTTAAGAAAGGGAAAAGTGAAAAAATAAATAAATAAATAAAGAAAAGAAAAGGAAGAAATTATGATAATTTTTTTAAAGACCTAATTGAAATTGGCAGTTGACCTAAACACTTTGATGATTAGAGAGAGAGAGAGGCCATGCATGTGTCCTTTGGTTATGTACCATGTGTGTGTACAACTCATTATGATTGAAACCTTAGCTATAGTGAAATCTTTTTTTTTTTTTTTATTATTTATTTTATTGAGTAGTAAAATCTTTTTGTTTTTTTATTGTTGGATTGATGTTTGTTTTGAATTTTTTTTTCAATATTTTTACTTATTGATAAATAATTTATATTTTATAAAATTAAAAAAAATACGCACAATACTTAATTTCAAAGATAAATTAGTTCAAAATAACTGTGAAGGATTTTAGCTTTTGTATTTATAACTATAAATTTTTATTTTATTTTTTTAACTATAAATTATCGTTACTTTTTTTTTAAATAGTCATGAACTTTTATTTTATCTTTTATAATTATGAACTATTTTTGTTATGGAAATAGTCATGAACTATTTTTAACATATGAAATATAGTCATCAGTTATATTTGAGAGGTAAAAAATAATTCATGATTATTTTTAGAAGGATACAAATAGTTTATGATTATAAAAAAATAAATAAAAGATATGAAATAGTTTATAGTTAGAAAAAATAAAATAAGAGTTTATAATTATTCACAATTATTTTTAATTAATTCTCTTAAAAAAACATAAGAATAATTCTAAAACTTAACATATTTGTATAATTAGAAAAAATGGGATCAAACTAACCTAAGACGTCCGTTCAAAGGAAAAAAAAAACAAAAAAAACCTAAGACGTTACTTTAAAAGAAAATTCATTTAAGCTTAATGAATGTATAGAAAAGAGAGGTGGGGACATCTGAACTACTTGTTTCTGGAAAAGAATGCGAACCCATTACCAACTGTTGGATAGAAAACTGCTTTCTTCGTTTTCTACATGATAAAATAATGAGGATAGGTGGTTCAATATCGCCATATTCAGATTTTTTATTGGGTATTTGGTATGTTAAATGAGAGATTTTGAGTTCGGATTATTGAGTTAAGTAAATTAGAAGATAATTATTATTCATCGGTATTAGTTCAAAGCCTTCTGCTGTCACTAACCATTAAAAATTATCAGTAATGACATTTTCCGGCCACTATACCACCGACAATTCAAGAAAATTTGTGCAAGGACTCATTAGTAAATTAGTATAATAAGTCTTGAAGAAAGTACTGTAGTTGTAGTTTGGACAGTTGGGTGGCTTGTTCTTCTTTCCTAAAATTCCACATCTCCTACCACTAGTGCTGTTTTTTTTTTTTTTCATCTACTCCCCTACATTTGTCCTCTTCAGAAGCGAAGATTTACAGCTCCATATCTCCAACTTTGAAGTCTGTACATATTCTTATTTGGGCATTAATTGAAAAGGGTCCCTAAGAAACTAAGGAATTCAGTGGTTTATTTCCCTCTGTTTTGACATTTGGGATTTCCAATATCTGCTGAGATAAGAAGGAATCATTGAGAAAGATGCTCTGTGAAAGTTTCGCCAAATTGGGATTGAGGAAAAAGATTGGATTTTGGAATCTTTTCCTGACTTTTTGGCTGAGGATTTGAGTTGGGTTTTGCTTGAATTGAGTTTTTTCTTTTCAAAATTTGTTTTTTAAGTGAAGAAATTGTATCATGTCTTGGAAGAGTAGAGGAGCTGAATCCAATTTAAGAAGTGTTTTGTCTCGAAGATTAACAATTTTGCTATGTATTGGATGCTTCTGTGCTGGGATGCTCTTCACCGACAGGTTAGTTAGTTCTATCTTTCTTGAATTTTCACTTTTTATCCCTTCTTTCGTTTCATAATTACCTAATTGTTTCGTGTCTGGAAGAAATTTGGTCATAATTTTTTCTTTCTTGATCTGAAATTTTGGAATCCCACCGTTCTTGTTGATAAAGGATGTCGTTTACTGAATTTCTATGTTAGGTAAAGAAAGATTCCTTTGATCTTGATCATGGATTTGCTTTGTATTTGCTATAATTGTCCTGGTCATGAGAGTTATGTATTATGGCAAGAATTATATATTGCTAGCCTTTCAGTTTGAGTGCAAGGACTGACTGTTAATGGGTAGAAAATGGTAAAGTAGTTGATGAGTTCTGCTAATGTAAATGCCACTGAACTGAGAGAATCAGTACTTCAAAATCCAATTTTCCTTGAATTTTGGTCATGGGATAGTAACTAGAATCTTTGGTCATAGGATGTGGACAGTGCCCGAAGCTCAAGGCCTCCCGAGGACACCATCAATTGAAGATGAAAAGCTAAAGCTAGTTTCAGATGGTTGTGATCCAAAAATTGTGAGTACCTAGCAGCTCTAGAACCTTATACTCGCTCTCGTTTGGATCTTCTAGAGCCGAGGAAAATATGGTTACGATATACTATTGATGTAGCTTAAACTTCTTTGTTAGTATCTGATCTCGAAGTTCATTGAAAATGAATTTTGCTTTGCTATTGTTTTGTTTCACAGAAGGATGTAAAAGGCACATCCAATGATATTTTTGGGGAAGTTTCAAAGACCCATCACGCCATACAGTAAGCTTCAGCCTCCATGTGATTGTAACAACTTCGTTTCTTTCAAGGATTTTGTGTTGATTGCTTTATACAAATGCAGAACACTTGATAAAACTATTTCAAATTTGGAGATGGAATTAGCAGCTGCAAGAGCTTTGCAAGATTCTCTGCTTACTGGCGCTCCCATATCTGATGACATGAAGATCCCTGAACTCACCAAGAAAAGAAAGTACCTAATGGTTGTTGGTATTAACACTGCTTTCAGTAGCCGAAAGAGAAGGGATTCTGTTCGTGCAACCTGGATGCCACAAGGTTCTTAATCTTGAAAGACAAAACGTATTTTTGGTTTGCAGGTTTCTTTCCCATCTATTTGGTTGGGTGAGAGGCTAAGAGTTGATGTTATTCTTAATGTCGAAAACAGGTGATAAAAGAAAGAAGCTTGAGGAAGAAAAGGGCATCGTAATTCGCTTTGTAATTGGCCACAGGTGGGATGAGATATTATTCTGGATTATTCCCAGCGTAGACGCTTTCCATAGAACTTTGCCTTCCCACACTTCGATTTGGCAGATTGGAACTCGATCGCCGACTAAAGATTTTTTTATAATTATTTTTTTCTAGGAGACAGCTATTCTTAATTGTCACATTTCTTAATAGGCTTCAATGGAATTTGTCTCTTATCTTGTTCCATGTAACTTTCTTGTCACCAGTGCTACATCAGGCGGTATACTTGATAGAGCCATTGAAGCAGAAGACAAAAAACACGGGGACTTCTTACGTCTGGTAACTAATTTTCCTCCTCTTCTACATAAGATGACTAATGATCCCCATTTCTACGAGCACCATGAAACAACGTTGTCTAGAAAATAACTGACTACTTTCCCTTCTCTGCAGGAACATGTTGAGGGATACCTTGAACTATCGGCAAAGACAAAAACTTATTTTACCACGGCTGTTGCACTATGGGATGCTGATTTTTATGTCAAAGTTGATGATGATGTACATGTAAATATAGGTAATTACGCGTCTTTTTGTTGAGATTTCACGTTTAAATTCCTGAGCAAATGCTTGATCCACATCTGATATAGCTTGGAAATTGTATGTAGGAATGCATGATCAATATTTGATTGTCTCTTTCTAATATCCTACCAATGTTTCGTCTCACCTGTTATGCCTTGAATATGGATGCACGTGGTGCAAGATAGTTCTCAGAATGCACTTGAATAATACTTTTCTTGTGCACTAACGTCAGGAACTCTAGGAGCGACTCTAGCCAGACACCGTTCAAAACCGAGGGTATATATTGGCTGCATGAAGTCTGGTCCTGTTTTGGCTCAAAAGTGAGAAGATGTTCTAAATCCCGTTGTCCTACTAACTTTACTGATAATATAATTGATGTTCTTTTCATTTATTTATGTATCTTTTGTTGTTATTTGCGATATTGTTCTCAAAAGGGGAGTAAAATATCATGAACCCGAGCATTGGAAATTTGGTGAGGAAGGAAATAGATATTTCCGTCATGCTACTGGCCAGCTTTATGCAATATCAAAAGATTTGGCCAGTTACATATCTATAAACCAGTAAGTTCCCCCCGTCTTCCTTAAAAGTCTTATCAACGTCCTTCCACCCTCATTTTCGTGTTGTAGTCTTACAAATGTTGTTACTCTGATAATTTAAGGTACGTGCTTCACAAATATGCTAATGAGGATGTCTCGTTGGGATCTTGGTTCATTGGTCTTGATGTTGAGCATATAGACGATAGAAGATTATGTTGCGGAACTCCACCAGGTATTCCTACCAAACCCCTTTTTCTTTTTTCCCTTTCGGGTCTGCAATTATTAAACAATATGCACATTCACTCTTCGGTGTATGGGATATATGCTGTGATCCATATAGCTTGTTACCAATGACTTTAGACACTGACAGGCCGATGAATGGTTGCTTGAAAACCATGATCATGGCTTATGTTTCTAAGTTAGATACTTTTATTAATGTGTATAGATTGCGAGTGGAAGGCGCAGGCGGGCAACATCTGTGTTGCTTCGTTTGATTGGAGATGCAGCGGAATATGTGGCTCTGTAGACCGGATTAAGGAGGTGCACAGGCGTTGTGGAGAAGGCTTAAGTGCCATTTGGAATGCAACATTTTGATGATCATTGTTGTAGTAAAGAGCAAAAATTCTTCCAAACTCTGGAGGATTCAAATGCTGCTGCTGCTGCTGTGGATACACATTAGGTTTCTTGTATGTAATATCATTCTGTAGAGAGAGAGAGAGAGAGAGAGAGAGAGAGAGAGAGAGAGAGAGAGAGATGTTACCATCTTTTCTTCCCTTTTTTCGACCCGGGAATGGAGGGTTGGGATTGGGTTTAAGAAAGATCCAAGGGTGGGAGATCTGCTCCTTTTTTGTTCAGGAGAAAGGATCATTAAGATGAGAAAAAATGTTTGCTATAGAAATACTTCAAGAAGAAGTGAGGAGGAAAGCTGCTAAATGAATATTTAGGAGAGTTGAAGTATTTATGTACTTGGATTTATTGTTTCTCTAGAAAATAAATTTCAGACAAGTTTTGTTTAGTAAATAAAATAATTTAATCTATAAAATAGTCGGCATTCTGAATACTAGAGGGTGTACAAGACGATTCTTGAGTATTAAATGAAGTGTATTAAATAATGTACCAAGCGATTTTGAGTGTAAAACTGTGGGAGGGGTTATGATGATTTACATTTTTGTTTTTTGGAGTTTAATTATATGGCGGAGTTAAAGATAATTTATTAATAAGATAGTTTTTTTTAAAGTTACGTTAAAGATAATAAAAATTAAATGACGATTATGAAGTTAGAAGGATAATAAAAAATTTTATGAAATAAAAGAAATAACGAATTTTGAAGAGTTAAAAATATTTTTTGGTTCACAAAAATAAATTTAAAAATATTAAATAAGTTAAAATTCAAGGAAAATAAATAAGTAATACAAATATAAGAATAATTAATGATTAATTAATATTACCTAATGTTAGAGGAATATAATAACTATATAGAGAAAAATTAATTTAGAAAGTTATTCGTAAAAATATTTAAGTAGAGGAATAAACAATTATTTCTTTATAAGTTAATATATATTGAATCTTTAAGAGTTAATAATTGCATAAAATAATAAAATTTACTTTAAGAAAATAATAAATTGTGAAAATTATATATAAAATACATTCGGTACAAAAAAGAATGGTATTTTTGTAAAAACACTTTTAACATATAAAAAAATAATTTTATTTTACAAATTTTATTACGTGTGAATGTATGCACGTACATCTGGCCAGTTTATGAAAAAGTTTGAAAGAATATTTGGTTTTTTTATTTTGATAAATAGAAAAAAATGTTTGCTTAATTGTGTTTCCACTCAGCAATATCTAAATAGCCACCAAAAGAAAAAAATCAAAGCTATAAGTTTGTTGCGGTCGTGACAAGGTGGTAGCTCAATTGATTAGAAACACTCCTTATTATGCAATATGTCATGATTTTAAGATTGATAAGAAACCGTCTTTTTTTTTGGCTTACTAAAGTACGAGTTCTATTTATAGTATCAATATTAGGTGTTTATTTTTTAAGAGTGTACTTGGATAAAGTTTGGTTTTTAGATTTTTGTATTGGATTTCGAGAAAGCAGAATAGTTTGTGAGAGAAGATGTGAGTCTTTGTAAATAAAATATACAAATACTAGTAAACTAAACGGACACATTAATTTTCACTGCCCAATCTTTCTTGCAATCTTCAAACCACATCAGAAGGGGAGAATATGATCATTATCTTCATTGAAACTCAGCAATCTACAAACCCACGGACGTATCAATAGCTTTGAAGATTATCTCGGAGAAATGTAGAAATTTGGGAAGGGGCCCATATCGAATTCGGGTTGAAAAGTAGCTCTAAAGAGCAAAACATACACTAGATCGAAGTTAAAACTTGTTTTTGTATCTTACATCTTAAAGAAAATTCTTTCAAAAAAATTTATTATGATCTTAAAAAAAAATAGAAAATAAAACATAATAAATACGATGAGAAGAAAAATCCAGCCAAGATCTAACCTCCGGCCAAAGCTGTCAGCCAGATCTGGTCAGATCAATCTCATTCCAATAAGAGTTGGCAGATAAAGAGTCTCAAACAGAGTTTTGAAAATCTAGAAAGAAAGAAGCCTACAAATATATGAAGGCCAAGTAGAAGAAATAAGTACAGGTGTGTGGTCAAATGGTTTGGTTGTCTCACTTAAGATCCTTCACATGACACGTTAAGTGAGAGGTTTTGAATTCGAGTCACCTAATGCTATTATTCTAGAGTTTTATACCCTTCAGTTCCTCCCGAATTAGTCGATGACTCCGGTTAAAAAAAGAAAATTGGGAGAAATAAGAAAAGGGCACATTTGTTGAGTAGAGGGTGAAAAAAGCAATACCAAAATCCCATAGACTTCTCGCCGTGTGGATTAAATTATTCCGTTTCAGCCACATAACAGCAGACCAACAACCCTTACCCATGATTCTTCTTATGAAAAAGCCCTTACCCACTCTTTCTCTTTCTTCCCACTCAAAAAGGGGACCCCAACCATGCCCTCCCAAGCTTCTTTTTCCATTACGAGATATATTTGTATGTACAAGAAAGACACTTTTCAAATATATTGAGTCGAGTAAAACAATAAAAATAACAAAATTTTTTTTATAATATAACTATATTTTCAAAATTCGAACTGGATAATACCCAACCAGCCCACCTATATGTGATGTTAGTTACTTTTTAGTAATTCGATATTCGAAAGTCATCTATTAATTCGGAAGAATACACAAGGCTTTAAAAAATATCACAAGACTGATATGTGACATTAAATTACTGTATAAATAACTTATGTAGAGGAACTTAAGTGAGAGAGTCGCGCCCAGGTTTTTGTGTGTGGATGTGGGAGCTTTTTCTCTCTTTTTCATAGCCTCTTTAATTTGCTTTCAGATTGGCTTCCTTCAACAACAAAAAAAGTTACCACTAGTATATATATAACAAATTAATCACAGCAGCTGCTTATTTCCTCAACCATTTCTTGGAAAAATTTGTTCTGTTTCTAGTCTAAAGGATGGGATTTCTTGGTGAAAAAACATCCAAACTCCAAGTCATAGATTGTTCACTGAGGTTGTTTGTTATTCCATTCAGCATTGCATCCATATGGTTAACTGTGACAAATCATCAAACAGATAGCAGCTATGGAAGCATAGTTTACAGCAACCTCACTGGTTTAAAGTAAGCAATTTTTTTTAACATTGTTGGAACAAATTCTTGCATTCTAATTAGTTTTTCCTCATGGGTTTTTGTTTTTTATGTTTTGTAGATACATGGTTTTCATCAGTGCCATATCTGGAGGATATGCTGTTCTTGCTGCTGTCTCTTTGTGGGTCAAATGTTTAGTTTCTAAAGCATGGATCTTTTTTGTTTCTGACCAGGTATTTCTTTAATTTCTTTGCATGAAACACTTTGATTCTTACAAATCATCAACTAATTCTGGGTTTTTCCAAAAGAACACAGTTTGATGAAGTATATGTTTAAGGCATTAAACTTTGTCCCAAAAGTTTTCTGCTGCTATTTTTTGCTGTCTTGAGGCAAATTTGTTTTGCAGGTGGTGGCTTATTTAATGGTAACATCAGTAGCAGCAGCTACAGAGATACTTTACTTGGCATACAATGGGGATCAAGAAGTTACATGGAGTGAAGCTTGTACTACTTATGGAAGATTTTGCAATAGATTGAAGCTTGTTTTGGCACTTCATGTTATAGCCCTTTGTTGTTTCCTTCTCTTGGCTTTGATTTCAGCTTATAGACTCTTTAGTAGATTTGCTCCTCCTTTTCTTCCTTCTAAAGAGGCTGAGGAACAACAGAATTGAACTTTTTTATCTTTCTCTAAAAGAGGTTTGCAACACGAGGACTTCCCAAAACCAAGAAAACACGCTTAATTTCAGAGTTCTGATAGTGCCAATAGAATCGAAACTTGATAGTATAACTTCAATACTTCTACTTGTATTGGCTTTATTATTAGTTCAATGTAAACAATCTTGTATTATATCTATGGATGTTTTTTTCCTTTTTCCGTTCAGTTTTACACTTTGCATTGTCTACTACATCTTTTAATATATTACAAGAGAGAACCGAGTAGTAATATTTCCTTCTCTGTAGTAGTGTATTAAGTAGAAGATGAATCAGAATTCGTCTAAATTGTGTCAGTGGAACTTAAGACTTGACTTAAAACTCTTTCAATGTGCAAGGTAAATTTTTTTTTTTAATCTAAATGTAAATGTGTATAATAGATCAAAGAAAATTTACTAACAAGATATAGGCAGTTAGACAGACCCGCGATTTCATCACACGAAAAGAATAACTAAAAGAAAATACATCATCACATGGATATACCCGTGGCTCCGCCGACTAATCTCAAAGCAAAATACATCATCTCATGGACATAGGTTCGGTATCACAACTAAATACAAGCAAAGATGATTTCGCGTATTTGTATTTTGATCTTGTATATAGACTATAGGGCGGTGGAAACAAGAGGGCTGAGCACCTGTGGTTTTGACCATTGATGGAGCTTCTCGTAGAGCTTACCCACGGTTGACTAGGAACTGATTGATCTTCTCCACTTTACCTTGGGCAGGAAAGAAGAAAGAGTCATAATCACGACTATACTTCCCAAAATGTACACTTGTCTCAGGAAGGACTGAATTTCGAAGCTCTTCCAATAATATAAGTGCGCGTATAAAAATTAAACTCAGGATCATAAAAAAGACTTGATTTGAAACTTTTCAACTGACACGAAAACTGACACATATAAGAATCAAATTCTTGACAATTTTACCATCGCTTGTATCAACCAAATTTGGTCATTTTAAGTGATTGCGTGAACTAAATATAGTGGTCAAACAAGGCATCACCTCTCTCTAAAATGAGAATCCTTCTTAGAAAAGCAATCATTTGCATATGAATGAATTTGATCCATTTTTAGTCATGGGAGAAGGAAATTTCTTCCAATTGCATCACTTATCAACAAGGTTTTGGAGATTAACTATGGAAAATAGGATACCGTTGCGTTGTATTTTGAGAAGATCTGTAATTTTTTCTATGAAAAAACGTGTTGATGTTATCGTAAATGTTTAATTTTATAAACTTTACACTCCAAATGATTAGTCCTAGACGCGAGAGAGTGTGTTGAGAATAATCAAACATGGTTAGTATAGGCGGAAAATAATTACTTTTTATAAGCTTTGAATAATCTTGACATTTGAAGGTACCTTTTGAAGTGAATTAGACTCAAACCCAATTTTTAATAAGACTTAAAAGGGTATTGATAATTACCACAATAAAATTACGAAATTTTCCTCCCTTCGGCCAGATTGGTGCGCTAGAGGCACACCAGCTCACCTAGTGCATTGTCAGCAGCTTTCATTTTTGATTTTTTTACTTTCTTTGTGTTGTTTTTACATCAAAATCGATCTTTTCTATTTCTAATTCCAAAATTTTCTAAAGAAAAAGTGAAAAAAAACACGTTTAGAGAGAGAAACAGTAAAGATTGTTTGATGATAATAAATATATTTCACCTACAAGTGAAAAGCAAATAAGAAACAATATTTTTCTTTTTTTTTAAGGTACAAAGAGAATGGGAGACAGTCCTTTATGTTTTTGTAGGGTGGTTCCATGGAGACTAGGGAACAAGGAATGGACTACCAAGAAGATGGGAATGGTAAAAATGAAAGAAAAGCAAATTGAAATGGTTTCCATTTTCATGAATTGTCACTAAAAAAAAAGACCAAACATTTTACTGTCCCATTGTTCTTGAAGCTTTGTAGACTCTACATTTATCTTGTATGCTAAAAAATAAAATAAAAAAATCAATCTAACTGAATTAGACTTGAATAAAGACCCTTTTCATAGGCCAACCCAAATTAATATAGACAAAGCCAATCTTTTATCAAATGTTAGGGACCAACTTGCTAGCAACTAGCTCTTGAATACAAGACATTGGGAGCTCTAAGAAACCCTTGTTTTCATGTCGGTTTCATAGCCTGTGTTTGACGAGTTACTTTAGGTTTACATCAAAGAAAATAAGATATCGAGTTGGCAGATATGAGTTAAGGAAAATAGACGGCCTGCTTGCTGATTGCCCCTATCTCTAAAGGGGTGTTGACAAAAAATCCTTTTAATTCGTCGAGTAAATAGAAATGACATGCGGAAAAATAGAAATAAAACTCCTAATTCGTAGTTTGATTTTAAGAAAAAGGGTCGCTCGTGAACTTGCAAGATGGATACAATTCAGAGATAAAAAAATAAATCTTTACAGAATCATAAATAATGTTTAGTAAATAGTCTAACACGTTCAAAGGAACTTCTTATCATTCTAATCGGTGACTAGATTCATGTTCTGTAAATTCGCTCCATGGATAATAGCATTTCGGCTTGAAAATAATGCTTTAGATTTGAACTTGTGTCTTCTATTTATGAGACGATTCAAACCGAAGACTTGACTCCCATTAGTCTTTCACTCTGATTTTTTCATGCTCAAGAAAAGCATTAAAAACCTCAAGATCAACTTAACATGGGGGTAAAATTGTAAGAACATTAATTGTGGGGTGTGGGGTGGGGGGGGGGATGAAGAAAAGAAAGTAGAGGTCAGTAGAGTATTGAGTGTTGAATGAATTGTTGTTTCTGGCAAATAATTTGTGGTACGGAGTGGGTAGTTGTGCAGCTGTCTAAACTTAAATGACAAAGAAGATGAATAAGAAGGAAGATGAGGCAGTAATGCTATGGGATCCTTTTTTTTTCCTTTAATTTTTTAACTACATCAGAGAAAATATGTGGTTCGATCTTAGAATAATTTATATTTTATTGTTATTGTTATCTCAAAATAACTTATAGTTTACTCTTGGTAGGTGATAAGGTGATAGCTCAATTGATTAAAAGCACACGAGATAGATTATGTGGGATGCTTCTGAACTATTCTAGGGGTTCATCAGAGTTCAGGGCTAATCTAGAACTGAAATATTACCATTCCTTTTTACATATGAGAAATAAGTAGAGAGGATCTAGTAATATTTCTAGTGAAATACACGGTCAAGGCTCCAATTACAAATAAATTAGGGGAACGATTAGTGAGACTCTTGATAGCTAAAAGTGAATTACTTTCATCAGCAACTTTTCAAAAAGAGAGAATTTTCCAGAATACCCTTCGATGATACCAATGAGTTTATCATAATCCTCATCAAAATGTCCAGTACAAGGGATACCCATAGCTAGGAGTAAAACCCCAAGATGATTTTGATTAAAATACCTATCTATCTTGCTTGGTGAGCAAAACTCATCTGTATTTACCATTAAAATACCAAGATTTGGAGGTATTCATTTTTTTAAAAAGATTGAGCAAGAGAGATGAACTCATGGGTAATGTCAAGAGAATTGGTCAACTTGAGAAATTCCTCAGTCAAGTTAATAGCTTGCAGAGCAATAGAAGATTGTCTTGAGCATTCCCCTCATGTCTAAGTCTATTCCAAGTGTACCATATGAGTCAAGCATAAGTAAAAATAAGGCAACTTCTTCCTTACTAAAATTTAAAAAAAAAAAAAATGAGATCTTTAAAACTTAAAGCGGGGATATGAGACCATTTGTAGCTTAGAGGTAACTATGAAAACTTCTTCGGAGAAGCTGCAATCAAACAAAGTATGTCTCTCATCTTCAATTTGATAATCACAATGAACATATGAGATGTTTTCAAAAAGTCCTCTTCTCATGATATTTTTCCTTGTTTGGAGAAACATCTTAACTTTTGGTTGAACAGGAAGAATATGCAATTGGTCCCATAATATGCACTAATTTCTTGGACGGGAGGAACCTTGGGAATCAATTAAGCTTCGAATAAGATCCATGCCAACTTTATATCCATATTTAATAATATATATCCATTATGAGTGAAGTTCCAAACCAATTTATCATTTGGACAGACAAGATTGAGTGGGATATGCAATATAGCGTATGCTTATGATGCAAAAAGAGATGTCTGACCCAATCATTTCTCCAACAGCATCGGTTGAAGTCGATGAGTTCAGCCACCATTCTTTCATGTCCTCGGTTACTGAAGAAAGGAGATGGAGAAAACTCTTTTAGAGAGGGAATCCATTTGTCTGGATAGATGGCTATTAAGAAATCATTCCCGATACATTTTCGGAGACCAAGAGAGAATAGGTTACGTCCCTCCATAAGGCTATGCCAAAGAAAAGATGGCATGTGGCCTAGCGAAGCTACCAGGAAGTTTTTATCCTGGAGACAATTTACATAAAAAATGAAGGAATAGGAATGACATGTCAGCATTGCTTAGCAAGCATAGTAAAGCTAAACCCTTCAAAATCTCGAAAACCCATACCCCCATATTCTTTGGTATACAAAGGTTTTTCCATGATTTTCAACACGTTTTTTTATTTCCCCCAAATCCACTAGAAGAATTGGAGAACTATAAGATTAAGAGATCTAATAACACCAATGAGCAAAAGAAACCGGGACATGACATAGGTGAGGATGACCTAAACGATATTTTTAATGAGGACTTCCTTACTTGCCTGTGAGAGGAATTTTCCTTCCATCTATTCAATTTCTTCTACACATTATCTTTCACAAATCTAAAAATCTTCGATTTTGATCTTCCAATATGGTACGGGAGACCCAAATAAGACCCATATTCATCTTTTTTCGAGATACCTAACTTTTCAATAATGGCTTCGTGCAAAGGTAAGAGAAAATATTTGTTAATGAAAATAGATTTTTATAGTTTACCTCTTGACAAAAAAGAGCTGTATACTCCTGAAATACTTTACTGATAGATTCAGCGTATCGAAGTTTAGCTTTACTAAAAATGATACTATCATTTGCAAAATGAAGATCTGAGATAGATAGACGAGAGTTGTCAAAGTGTAAACTTGAGAGAAGACTTTGTCATTTCATATATAGTAGAGAGTGCTTCCGCACAAATAATAAAGAGACAAGGAAATAGGAGGTCTCCTTGTCAGATACCATGAGTGAGGAGAAAGCTTGCAGACGATGTACCGTCAGTTAGTATTAAGAATCTAATTGATCTCACACATCTCATGATGAGGGAAACGACGTTCGAGGAGAATAATATATCTAACATGACTCTCTCACATAATTTCATGCCATTCTATCAAAAGCTTTGCTAAAATCCAACTCTCGAGCAAAATGATTAGTGACATTATAATCAATTTAAATTTAAGACTGATTTTAGTAATTTCTTTAAAGGGAATATATGCTACTTTAATAAATAAATAAAGAAATACCCAAAACAAAGGGAAAAAGAAAAACTTTAACAGGCTCCAACGACGTCGTGTGAAGGACGCCAAAGTACTCTTCTCTGGCACGGAAGTTTCATCATATGATTCGTATCTAGAGTTTTCTTCATCAGATAAGGCACCTCTCTCTCTCTCTCTCTCTCTCTCTAGTCGTCGATTTCTTGTTGGGGTATTGATTGAAGTCTCTTTGTCTGTGAGCTTTTTTGTTGAATTTTCAGTTCAATTAAACCCTAATTTTAACTTGAGATCTTTTGGACTGCAGCTAGCTAGGGAATTCTAGTCGAAGAATAAACTGACTGATCATCGTCATGGCTAAAAGCTCCTTCAAGCTCGAACATCCTCTCGGTATTATAACTAATCAGCCTGGGTCAATTGCTTAAATTTCATTGAAAACTCTGATTTTTTTTTTCTTTTCTATTATTTCTGTGATCTGGAATATAGTCTTCAGGTGGATTTTGGTACTTTCTTTTGTGAATTGATTGATTGATTGATTTGTTTTGTAATTAGTTTCTCCTTTTGTATTGTGATCTGTTTTAAAGTTCTGATCTTTTTTGTGTTTTTCGTGATGAAGATCGATAAAGTAAAACCAAGGGTTTTCATCGGTGCGACACAGCAAAAAGATCGGAAGAGTTGAACCATTTTGCTAATAAAAATTTGTCTATTTTTCTGTGACTGTGATCATATGGATTAATCAGATAAAATCAGAGTGAATTCATCTTTGAAAGGAAGTTTGATAAAACCTCCTTTTTTGAGTCATGTGTAGGATTCTTGATATTATGCTGTTGCTTAAAACCTTCACAAGTTAAAAGTTTTTGGACTTTTAATTTGCATCTAGTAGCTAAGCTAGAGCCTCTTTGTTTATATTCGTTACCGGACCTGAACTCCTATTAGAAAGTGGCCTTGGCGATATTTGCCTTCACATTAAATGAATTGAAGTCCCTTTGGGGCAGAATGCCTTGAAACTGTTCTCATTTTCTACGCAAGCTGGAAACTTATAATTATCAAGTCCATGGCTAGTTAACTTTTTTTTGAAAAACATGGCTTGGTAAGTATAGACTACTTCTGAGAGGTTCTGGTTTTCTACTCTATCTTTTAATATTAAAGTCGATGTTTCTTCGTCTTGTCATTTTTCATTCATGACTGTGTGGTTTATACTCCTTTTCAGAAAGGCGACAGGCAGAGGCTGCTCGTATTAGGGAGAAGTATCCTGATAGGATTCCGGTATTAAGCAATCATCTTTCTTAACCTTTTAGTAGTTTTAACCTTTCTTCTGTAATCCTAAACATTCTTTGGGCTTTCCTTTTTTAGGTCATTGTGGAGAAGGCTGAAAGAAGTGATATACCTGACATTGACAAGAAAAAGTTAGTAACTTCATTACTTCTTCCTTGTTGGCTAATGCTTAAACTACTTGCTGATGAAATACCCTTTAACTGAATGATGTTGGGATATCTTCTTCTTGCTTGGTGATGCCAACTTTCTGTTTTAGAATTTTGTTCCCTTATGACTGCGATAATCTCAACATTAGCTGTATGAAACTGTTACCGTGATGAGAGTATGTCATTATTTATAACAAGCTGATGACAATACTAATTTGTACCATCCATGAGTGCCAATATTTGAATGTGACATTATGGAGTAATTGCTCTTGCTTGCAAAGGAAAAGAGATGAACTACTGTTGTGCTGATCAGACTTTATGTTTAAGTTCTTTGGATCGAGTACTTTAATTTTAATTCATTCTTGTATATACTTTCTTGGATAGGTATTTGGTGCCTGCTGATCTTACTGTTGGACAATTTGTCTATGTTGTTCGGAAGAGAATTAAGCTCAGTGCCGAAAAGGCCATATTTATCTTTGTCAAGAACATTCTTCCTCCCACAGGTGAGTCAGTAACTGATATGTCACCATCTATTTTCATCTCCTTTTTAACCATAGGTGCATAACTTTGACACATGGTACTTGAGAACTTGTCTAATTGGTTTATATCTCCTTACTGCAGCTGCTATGATGTCTGCAATTTACGAGGAAAATAAAGATGAGGATGGTTTCCTCTACATGACCTACAGCGGGGAGAACACTTTCGGAAGTTGCTGAACTAGATATTATGCTGGATTATGTAAATAACAATCTAGGAAACTTGTAAATTTCCTTTAAAATATATTCTGCGGTATCCCTCCCTTCTCCAAAATGCTTCCAAACTAATGTCCTCTTTCAGAAATTAAAGAGGATTGGTTTCTGAATCGACTGTTATTTTCTTATATTAACAAGTATTGTGTATATAGTTCCATCAGATTATGCAATTGCTTTGTAGATGCTCTGGAAATAGCTGAATCATACATATATCCCAATTGATTGTATTCTGAAATAATGTCAAATAGGTTTTAAAAGGTCCAGGGACTGCCAAAGCTAAGTATTGGTGGCAAGAAGAGAGGATTCCCTATTCTCAAAGTCTATAACTATAGGGGAATTGGATCTTTCCCTGCCATCACCTTGTAGAGGTGCAGTCTGTCTCTAGCCAATCTGAACTTGCAACAATTCTTGAAGTGTCACGATCAATATCGTTCCATTCGGGTAAAATGGTAGGGAAATATTCCAGCAGGTTAGACAGTTCTTCTGGTAGGATGTTTATATGGCTGTGATCCTCCTTATCAGCCTCCATTCCTGAATAGTAAGAAACCAAACATTTTCAGAGACCCAAATTGACAAATCAAACTTGTCTGAGGTATAAGAACAGAACCAACAATTGAACACAACTGCAGAGAACGGATATCAAAGACACAATAATAAAATCAATCAAGAATGCAGCATCTGTATCATGTTCCAATAGAGAAGTAAGGGCATGTATTGGCTTTAAGAACTCACTTGAACAGCACTGAGCAAAGCTATTGCTGCTCTGGGCAGTCAGGGGGATGTAGTCATTTACAGTCAGTTCTTGCAAACCATTTACTCTTTCTCGAAGAAATCTCTTTCCAAAGCTCTTATCCTCAGAACATCGTCTTTTTAAGTTTCTGTTTGATGAATGAGAAGAATCTTTCATCCATTGGCCTTCAGGCAAAAGTTCCCCTGCTGGTGATCCAATGCACCTTGAGGCAACATTTGGATTAAAAGGACTTGCCATTTTGCTGAAACTATAGTGGCTAACGCCCCAGTTGGACTCATCGTCTAGAACCATCTGCTTATCATGTACAGCCAATATATCTTCCCCATTTGAGATTTTACCCCAACAATCACCAGGATGGATTTGTTCAATAAAATCTTCGTTCAAATTCTCTGGATGCTCCGTCATTAAGCTCTTTTTCGAGCTATCATCTTCAGAGGCTTCAACATAATTTATTATATCACCTACCCAGTCACCAGATTCAAGCTGATTCATTGAAGTCTTATCAAATTGTACAGGATCAAATGTCTTTAATTCATGCTCTTGCAAACTCGCAGAAGCAACTTGAACAGAATCTAATTCATAATCAATACCATCTGGTTTTGACTGAGTGGTACTGTCTGCTTCGGTACAGAGAACGGCCAGATCAAGCATTTCCTCTTGTTCGTATGAGGCCAGTAAAACTGATTCCCATGACCTCTTGTCGGACAATGTTTCTCCCAGGTTTTCAGTTTCAAAAAGAGTAGAATTTACAATGAGTAAAGCATCCTCATTTGATGCTTCACTCCTTGAATCCTTCTCTTTAGAGAAATCAGTCCATGAATCTTCTATGCTGAAGCTTTCATCCAGGAAATTTTTTAACATAGAAACTTCGTCAAACTGCATGTTTTCAGTTTTTGGGCTTTGGCTTGATAAAACGTCCAAGTTTGAGCCTTCATTTAAGAGTTGAGATACTAACCTCTCCTTCTTTGCACTTTCAACCAACAGGATCCCTGTCTTTGAGATTTCAGTCAATAAACCTTCGCTTCGGGAGATTTTTCCCCTTACAGTTTCTGTTTTTGAACATTTATCCACCCTAAGGTTTCCTTGCAAGTTTTTCCTTGAAACTCGACTCCTTGATGATTTAATTGTTTTCCTTCCCTCACAGATGACACCTTTCTTTTTTGCTTCCAAGGAGAAAGTGTCTTGATTAAAACTATTATCTCTAGTTTTTCCACTTCTGTTGAATTTTCCTCCTGAATTATTGTTGATCAGGCATTTGTCTAGCCTGACACCTTCCTTCAAGCTGAGGGACAATAGGTCTATCTTAGGAGGTGCTTCTTGAATTTTGGCACCCTGTATTCCACTACTTTCTATATCCATTTTATGTACATTAATCTTCACTTCCTGTATTTGCCTGGGAGTATTTTCTGAGTATTGGATTGAAGGGAGCTCTGACTTAACTGCAACACATGTACCCGAATATGTTATATTGGAAAGGCAGGGACTTGATTGATATTGCGGCAATTGAAAACCTAAAGGGCACTCCTTTGTCAAAAGCAGAGAAGAAGAATTCAGCAGCATTTCACTTTGTGATCCCAATGGCTGAGAAGTAACTGGGGATTCCAATGTTGATGAACTGCATAAAGGAGAATGTCTAGGAGATTGTATCATCGACGGATTGACTTGAAGACAGGAATGAGATGAAAATGGAGTCATCACTTTCAACGCAAGAGGAGAATGCGCAGATGCTGTAGTTGAAATATTTAATTGGGGTGTTGTCTGGTTACAAGAAACTGGAGACGCCAGGGATGAAATCAGTAACTTTGAGGCTGTAGGTTGTTTCATTGATGTATGCAGTTCGGCAGAGCGCGTAGGAGATCCTTTGGTGATTGCATTGAGTGGTGAAGAAATTTGAGATGCTTTAGACGAACCCTGGAGTTTATGGCTGGAAACAGAAGATGATGGGGCAGAAATGATACTACCTTGATCCGGAGATGAGAATTTATTGATTGGAGGTGGGTTTGACAACAATTCAGAGTGTATAACTGAAGGAAACTGATATTGAGTTGTATTGATGGATAATGGATGCATTTCAGTCGTGTACAAACCGGGGCTTTGTGGTTGGTATGAAGATGAGATGCCTTGAGTTGATGAGAATGATACATGATTTGCTGGGAACTGAGTTTGATTTGGTGAAGTAGAGTCGGGGGAACGACTGGTATAACAAACATTAGTATTTTGCTGTTCAGAGTGATCAAAAGGATACCGGGAGACATGGCTGCTAGCATCCATGGAAAAACAGGTATAATTATCATGGTTAAAATGGTTCCTCCCACCGGCATTAAGTTCACCTAGAAGGGATATTTCGTCACCTAGATTTGGTGGATATATATCCAGATATTGCTTCCGGCGTCTCCTCAATCTACTGTGCCAGAAATTCTTGATTTCATTGTCTGTTCTACCTGGTAACTGCACACAAGCTCCATGTATAAGTATGAAAATTCCTGAGAAGATATATTACTCAAATAAGCACACTTTGGCATCCATTAACATAGCCAGGCAAGAAAACAACACATCTGAAATGAGAAAGAAAACAGTGTAAACACAAATAACTTTCAGAAGAAATATATACTGGAAACAGGGCCTATAACCAGGAAAAGAACGATCAGGGGAATGAAACTGATATAAATCCCAGAACCGAGATACAATAACAGCAGATGGATACATTGCTAGAAAACAAGGTTGAGGAAGGGAAAAAGGCCATACAAGATGGAGTTCATAACTATATTGAAATGCAACCAATAATAAACATTCAAACCAAAATTCCTCCTCCCATCTCCAGATAAGGAATCAAGAACAAGAGCAACATAAATGCTGAAAAACATATATACACTACACATACAACAATAAACATCACAAGCATAAAAGCTTATAGAAATTTCACAAAAGATTGAGCTTTTTTAAGGGGAGAAATCATTTTTTAACCTTGGAAGCCATGAAGGACCATTTGTTGCCATACTTCCGGTGCAACAAAACCACAATTCTCTCTTCTGCTTCTGTAAACGAACCCTTCTTCAAATTAGGCCTTAAATGATTGGTCCAACGCAGCCTGCAACTCTTTGAGCTTCTGCCAAGCCCAGAACACCTCTCAATTGTCATCCAATTTCCAACCCCATGCTCCTCCACAGACCTCTTCAACTTCTCATCCTCCTCAGCCGTCCACGTCCTTTTCTTCCTCAATCCAACCGCTCCAGCTTCGTCTCCATCCCAAACTCCACCACCTTCTCCATTATGAGTGCCGCCGGGATACACATTTCCACAGGAATTTATTCCTGCCCTAATTAGTTTCTCTTCTTCTGCCGCATGGTCACCATCATCGGTTCCATTACCTGGAATTTCAACCTCGGGAGGCATGCATGACCGTCGTTCCGACATTGACTGACCGGAGTTATATTGGCCGAGGATACATAATTCGGGCAACCACCAGCTCCGGTCGCAGCTGATCGCTTACGACGAGCATCCTCCGGCCACCTCTCCCCTGGCTCTGGCTGGCACCTCCTCCTTGTCGTTTTGTGGTTTTTACTTTGGCTGTGGGTTTTATACAAAGCTCCTGAAGTGGGCCGTGGCCCAACATAAAACTGACTTTTATGGGCTGATCTGCCATTGAGATAAATAACACGCGAGACAATGGGTCATATGTTTCTGTCCAAATCTGAAAGTACGATATAGTCAAATCTAAAAATAGTCAAGCTAACACTCCGCTTGGAAAGTACGATCACAAGCCTAAAACTCAAAGGAATTGACAAGGACCTGCACAAGCAATAGAACATGTGGTTTAATTCGATACAACACGCAAAACCTTACTAGTTGTTGACCTACTACTCGGAAAAGTATCCATCGTTTTCTTTGAGTAGCTTAAAGGCTATAATTGGGTTCAGGGGAACTAGCATCACTCACTGTTGCAAGGCTATAATCATCACATTTTTTCAAAATTTAGATCCGAAAATAGTTCTCTATAAAATTGCTCAAATTGACTCGGTATGTTTCTCATGTTTTAAAGATACATTGCACAAAATTTCACTTGTTCTTTGAAAGCGAAATCTGTGAGTTAATCATTACGTTTTTTACAAAATTTATGTCCGAAATATAGTGTTATATAAAATTACTCAAAATGAATCACTATGTTCCTCATGTTGTAAAGATACATCGCACAACGTTTTACTTGCCTGTTGAAGCACGAATTCGTGTGCTAATCATCACATTTTTTACAAAATTTAGGTCCGAAAAGTAGTCCTCCGTAAAATTGCTCAAAAGGATACTGTATGTTTTCCATGTTGTATAGATACATCGGCACAATGTTTCACTTCTCTATAGAAGGCCAAATTCGTGTGCTAATTATCATGTTTTTTTCAAAATTTAGATCCGAAAAAAGGTTTCTCATCAAACTATTTAAAAAGATTTTGTATATTTCTCATTACATAAAGATACATCGCACAAGATTTGACTTGTCCGTTGAAGCACGAATTCATGTGCTAATTATCACGTTTCTTACAAAATTATGGTCCGAAAATAGTTATCCTTAAAATTACTCAAATCGATTCTCTATGTTTGTCATGTTGTAATGATACGTTGCATAAAGTTTCACTTGTCCGTTAAAGCTCGAATTCGTGTGCTAATCTCACGTTTTTTAAAAAATTTAGGTCCCAAAAAAATTGTCCCAAAAAATTGCTTAAAACGATCTCAATATTTTTCATGTTGTATAAAAACACTAGACAACGTTTCCCATTTCCATTAAAGCCCGAATTTGTGTGCTAATTATCACTTTTTTTTCAAAATTTAGGTCTGAAAATAGTTCTACATAAAATTACTCAAAAAGTTCTTCAAAAAATTAATCAAAACGATTCTGAATGTTTTTCATGTTGTGAAATACAAAAAACGAAGTATCACATTCCCATTGAAGCATGGATTCGTGTGCAAATCATCACGTTTTTTACAAAATTTATGTCGGAAAAAGTTCTTCCGAAAATTGCTAAAAACGATTCTGAATGATTTTCATGTTGTATAAATAAACCAAACGAAGTATCACTTTCTTTTTAAAGGCTTAATTCGTGTGCTAGTCATCACGTTTTTTACAAAACTTAGGTCCGAAAAAAGTTCTTCAAAAAATTGTTCAAAACGATTATGAATGTTTTTCATGTTGTATAAATACGTAAAACAAACAATCGCATTCCCATAGAAGCCCAAATTCGTGTGCTAATCATCACGTTTTTTACAAAATTTATGTCGGGAAAAAAGTTCTCCTAAAAATTGCTCAAAACGATTCTGAATTTCATGTTGTATAAATACACAAAATGAAGTATTACATTCCCATTAAAACCCGAATTCGTGTACTAATCATCACGTTTTTTACAAAATTTCAGCCCGAAAAAAGTTCTTCAAAAACTTGCTCAAACGATTCGGAATACTTTTCATGTTGTATAGATACACCCAACGCAGTATCATTTTTTCGTTAATGCTCAAATTCGTGTGTTAATCATCACGTTTTTTTACCAAATCTAGGTCCGAAAAAAAGTTCTTCAAAAAGTTGCTCAAAACGATTCTGAATGTTTTTCATGTTGTGAAATACACAAAACGAAGTATCACATTCCCATTAAATTCCGAATTCGTGTGTTAATCGTCACGTTTTTTTACAAAATCTATGTCCGAAAAAAAGTTCTTCCAAAAATTGTTCAAAACGATTCTGAATGTTTTTCATGTTGTATAAATACATAGGACAAACTATCGCATTACCATAGAAGCCTGAATTCGTGTGCTAATCATCACGTTTTTTACAAAATTTATCTACGAAAAAAAGTTCTTCCAAAAATTGCTCAAAACGATTCTGAATGTTTTTCATGTTGTATAAATACATAGGACAAACTATCGCATTACCATAGAAGCCTGAATTCGTGTGCTAATCATCACGTTTTTTACAAAATTTATGTCCAGAAAAAAGTTCTCCCAAAAATTGCTCAAAACGATTCTGAATTTCATGTTGTG
Source organism: Catharanthus roseus (assembly GCA_028651295.1). Classification (NCBI taxonomy): domain Eukaryota; kingdom Viridiplantae; phylum Streptophyta; class Magnoliopsida; order Gentianales; family Apocynaceae; genus Catharanthus; species Catharanthus roseus. The sequence goes on along the minus strand of JAPQWS010000044.1, from coordinate 5,598,729 downwards.
TAAATACACAAAATGAAGTATTAAATTCCCATTAAAACCAGAATTCGTGTACTACTCATCACGTTTTTACAAAATTTCGGCCCGAAAAAAGTTCTTCAAAAATTTGCTCAAACGATTCAGAATACTTTTCATGTTGTATAGATACACCCAACCCAGTATCATTTTTTCATTAATGCTCAAATTTGTGTGCTAATCATCACGTTTTTGAAAAAATTTAGGTGTGAAAAAGTTCTCGAAAAAATTGTTCAAAACGATTCTGAATGTCTTTTCATGTTGTATAAATATACTAAATGAAGTATCACATTCCCATTAAATTCCGAATTCGTGTGCTAATCATCACGTTTTTTTACAAAATCTAGGTCCGAAAAAAGTTCTTCAAAAAGTTGCTCAAAACGATTCTGACTGTTTTTCATGTTGTGAAATACACAAAACGAAGTATCACATTCCCATTGAAGCCTGAATTCGTGTTATAATCATCACGTTTTTTACAAAATTTATCTACGAAAGAAAGTTCTTCCAAAAATTGCTCAAAACGATTCTGAATGTTTTCAGGTTGTATAAATAAACAAAACGAAGTATCACTTTCCTTTTAAAGGCTTAATTCGTAGTCTAATCATCACGTTTTTTACAAAATTTAGGTCCGAAAAAAGTTCTTCAAAAATTTGCTCAAAACGATTCTGAATGTTTTTCATGTTGTATAAATACGTAAAACAAACTATCGCATTCCCATAGAAGCCCGAATTCGTGTGCTAATCATCACGTTTTTTACAAAATTTATGTCCGGAAAAAAGTTCTCCCAAAAATTGCTCAAAACGATTCTGAATTTCATGTTGTATAAATACACAAAATGAAGTATTAAATTCCCATTAAATCCCGAATTCGTGTACTAATCATCACGTTTTTACAAAATTTCGGCAGGAAAAAAGTTCTTCAAAAACTTGCTCAAACGATTCCGAATACTTTTCATGTTGTATAGATACACCCAACGCAGTATCATTTTTTCATTAATGCTCAAATTCGTATGCTAATCATCACGTATTTGACAAAATTTAGGTGTGAAAAAAAGTTCTCGAAAAAATTGTTCAAAACGATTCTGAATGTCTTTTCATGTTGTATAAATATACAAAATGAAGTATCACATTCCCATTAAATTCCGAATTCGTGTGCTAATCATCACGTTTTTTTACAAATCTAGGTCCGAAAAAAGTTCTTCAAAAAGTTGCTCAAAACGATTCTGAATGGTTTTCATGTTGTGAAATATACAAAACGAAGTATAACATTCCCATTGAAGCCTGAATACGTGTGCTAATCATCACGTTTTTTACAAAATTTATGTCCGAAAAAAAATTCTTCCAAAAATTGCTCAAAATGATTCTGAATGTTTTCAGGTTGTATAAATAAACCAAACGAAGATCACTTTCCTTTTAAAGGCTTAAATTCGTGTGCTAATCATCACGTTTTTTACAAAATTTAGGTCCGAAAAAGGTTCTTCAAAAAATTGCTCAAAACGATTCTGAATGTTTTTCATGTTGTATAACTACATAAAACAAACTATCGCATTCCCATAGAAGCCCGAATTCGTGTGCTAGTCAACACGTTTTTTATAAAATTTATGTCCGGAAAAAAGTTCTCCCAAAAATTGCTCAAAACGATTCTGAATTTAATGTTGTATAAATACACAAAATGAAGTATTAAATTCCCATTAAAACCCGAATTCGTGTACTAATCATCACGTTTTTTACAAAATTTCAGCCCGAAAAAAGTTCTTCAAAAACTTGCTCAAACGATTCAGAATACTTTTCATGTTGTATAGATACACCCAACGCAGTATCATTTTTTCATTAATGCACAAATTCGTGTGCTAATCATCACGTTTTTGACAAAATTTAGGTGTGAAAAAAAGTTCTCGAAAAAATTGTTCAAAACGATTATGAATGTCTTTTCATGTTGTATAAATATACAAAATGAAGTATCACATTCCCATTAAATTTCGAATTCGTGTGCTAATCATCACGTTTTTTTGCAAATCTAGGTCCGAAAAAAGTTCTTCAAAAAGTTGCTCAAAACGATTCTGAATGGTTTTCATGTTGTGAAATACACAAAACGAAGTATAACATTCCCATTGAAGCCTGAATACGTGTGCTAATCATCACGTTTTTTACAAAATTTATGTCCGAAAAAAATTCTTCCAAAAATTGCTCAAAACGATTCTGAATGTTTTCAGGTTGTATAAATAAACCAAACGAAGATCACTTTCCTTTTAAAGGCTTAAATTCATGTGCTAATCATCACGTTTTTTACAAAATTTAGGTCCGAAAAAGGTTCTTCAAAAAATTGCCCAAAACGATTCTGAACGTTTTTCATGTTGTATAAATACATAAAACAAACTATCGCATTCCCATAGAAGCCCGAATTCGTGTGCTAGTCAACACGTTTTTTACAAAATTTATGTCCGGAAAAAAGTTATCCCAAAAATTGCTCAAAACGATTCTGAATTTAATGTTGTATAAATACACAAAATGAAGTATTAAATTCCCATTAAAACCCGAATTCGTGTACTAATCATATGTTTTTTACAAAATTTCAGCCCGAAAAAAGTTCTTCAAAAACTTGCTCAAACGATTCAGAATACTTTTCATGTTGTATAGATACACCCAACGCAGTATCGTTTTTTCATTAATGCTCAAATTCGTGTGCTAATCATCACGTTTTTGACAAAATTTAGGTGTGAAAAAAATTTCTCGAAAAAATTGTTCAAAACGATTCTGAATGTCTTTTCATGTTGTATAAATATACAAAATGAAGTATCACATTCCCATTAAATTCCGAATTCGTGTGCTAATCATCACGTTTTTTTACAAATCTAGGTCCGAAAAAAGTTCTTCAAAAAGTTGCTCAAAACGATTCTGAATGGTTTTCATGTTGTGAAATACACAAAACGAAGTATAACATTCCCATTGAAGCCTGAATACGTGTGCTAATCATCACGTTTTTTACAAAATTTATGTCCGAAAAAAATTCTTCCAAAAATTGTTCAAAACGATTCTGAATGTTTTCAGGTTGTATAAATAAACCAAACGAAGATCACTTTCCTTTTAAAGGCTTAAATTCGTGTGCTAATCATCACCTTTTTTACAAAATTAAGGTCCGAAAAAGGTTCTTCAAAAAATTGCCCAAAACGATTCTGAATGTTTTTCATGTTGTATAAATACATAAAACAAACTATCGCATTCCCATAGAAGCCCGAATTCGTGTGCTAGTCAACACGTTTTTTACAAAATTTATGTCCGGAAAAAAGTTCTCCCAAAAATTGCTCAAAACGATTCTGAATTTAATGTTGTATAAATACACAAAATGAAGTATTAAATTCCCATTAAAACCCGAATTCGTGTACTAATCATACGTTTTTTACAAAATTTCAGCCCGAAAAAAGTTCTTCAAAAACTTGCTCAAACGATTCAGAATACTTTTCATGTTGTATAGATACACCCAACGCAGTATCATTTTTTCATTAATGCTCAAATTCGTGTGCTAATCATCACGTTTTTGACAAAATTTAGGTGTGAAAAACATTTCTCGAAAAAATTGTTCAAAACGATTCTGAATGTCTTTTCATGTTGTATAAATATACAAAATGAAGTATCACATTCCCATTAAATTCCGAATTCGTGTGCTAATCATCACGTTTTTTTACAAATCTAGGACCGAAAAAAGTTCTTCAAAAAGTTGCTCAAAACGATTCTGAATGGTTTTCATGTTGTGAAATACACAAAACGAAGTATAACATTCCCATTGAAGCCTGAATACGTGTGCTAATCATCACGTTTTTTATAAAATTTATGTTCGAAAAAAAATTCTTCCAAAAATTGCTCAAAACGATTCTGAATGTTTTCAGGTTGTATAAATAAACCAAACGAAGATCACTTTCATTTTAAAGGCTTAAATTTGTGCGCTAATCATCACATTTTTTACAAAATTTAGGTCCGAAAAAAGTTCTTCAAAAAATTGCTCAAAACGATTCTGAATGTTTTTCATGTTGTATAAATACGTAAAACAAACTATCGCATTCCCATAGAAGCCCGAATTCGTGTGCTGATCATCACGTTTTTACAAAATTTATGTCCGGAAAAAAGTTCTCCCAAAAATTGCTCAAAACGATTCTGAATTTCATGTTGTATAAATACACAAAATGCAGTATTAAATTCCCATTAAAACCCGAATTCGTGTACTAATCATCACGTTCTTACAAAATTTTGGCCCGAAAAAAGTTCTTCAAAAACTTGCTCAAACGATTCAGAATACTTTTCATGTTGTATAGATACACCTAACGCAGTATCATTTTTTCATTAATGCTCAAATTCGTGTGCTAATGATCACGTTTTTTACAAAATTTAGGTGTGAAAAAAAGTTCTCGAAAAAATTGTTCAAAACGATTCTAGATGTCTTTCATGTTGTATAATATACTAAATGAAGTATCACATTCCCATTAACTTCCGAATTCGTGTGCTAATCATCACGTTATTTTACAAAATCTAGGTCCGAAAAAAAGTTCTTCAAAAAGTTGCTCAAAACGATTCTAAATGTTTTTCATATTGTGAAATACACAAAACGAAGTATAACATTCCCATTGAAGCCTGAATACGTATGCTAATCATCACGTTTTTTACAAAATTTATGTCCGAAAAAAAGTTCTTCCAAAAATTGCTCAAAACGATTCTGAATGTTTTCAGGTTGTATAAATAAACCAAACGAAGATCACTTTCCTTTTAAAGGCTTAAATTCGTGTGCTAATCATCACGTCTTTTTACAAAATTTAGGTCCGAAAAAGGTTCTTCAAAAAATTGCTCAAAACGATTCTTAAAGTTTTTCATGTTGTATAAATACGTAAAACAAACTATCGCATTCCCATAGAAGCCCGAATTCGTGTGCTAATCATCACGTTTTTTACAAAATTTATGTCGGAAAAAAGTTCTCCCAAAAATTGCTCAAAACGATTCTGAATTTCATGTTGTATAAATACACAAAATGAAGTATTAAATTCCCATTAAAACCCGAATTCGTGTACTAATCATCACGTTTTTACAAAATTTCAGCCCGAAAAAAGTTCTTCAAAAATTTGCTCAAACGATTCAGAATACTTTTCATGTTGGATAGATACACCCAACGCAGTATCATTTTTTCATTAATGCTCAAATTAGTGAGCTAATCATCACGTTTTTTACAAAATTTAGGTGTGAAAAAAGTTCTCGAAAAAATTGTTCAAAACGATTCTGAATGTCTTTCATGTTGTATAAATATACTAAATGAAGTATCACATTCCCATTAAATTTCGAATTCGTGTGCTAATATCATCACGTTTTTTTACAAAATCTAGGTCCGAAAAAAAGTTCTTCAAAAAGTTGCTCAAAACGATTCTGAATGGTTTTCATGTTGTGAAATACACAAAACGAAGTATAACATTCCCATTGAAGCCTGAATACGTGTGCTAATCATCACGTTTTTTACAAAATTTATGTCCGAAAAAAAATTCTTCCAAAAATTGCTCAGAACGATTCTGAATGTTTTCAGGTTGTATAAATAAACCAAACGAAGATCACTTTCCTTTTAAAGGCTTAAATTCGTGTGCTAATCATCACGTTTTTTATAATTTAGGTCCGAAAAAGGTTCTTCAAAAAATTGCTCAAAACGATTCTGAATGTTTTTCATGTTGTATAAATACATAAAACAAACTATCGCATTCCCATAGAAGCCCGAATTCGTGTGCTAGTCAACACGTTTTTTATAAAATTTATGTCCGGAAAAAAGTTCTCCCAAAAATTGCTCAAAACGATTCTGAATTTAATGTTGTATAAATACACAAAATGAAGTATTAAATTCCCATTAAAACCCGAATTCGTGTACTAATCATCACGTTTTTTACAAAATTTCAGCCCGAAAAAAGTTCTTCAAAAACTTGCTCAAACGATTCAGAATACTTTTCATGTTGTATAGATACACCCAACGCCGTATCATTTTTTCATTAATGCTCAAATTAGTGAGCTAATCATCACGTTTTTTACAAAATTTAGGTGTGAAAAAACTTCTCGAAAAAATTGTTCAAAACGATTCTGAATGTCTTTCATGTTGTATAAATATACTAAATGAAGTATCACATTCCCATTAAATTCCGAATTCGTGTGCTAATCATCACGTTTTTTTACAAAATCTAGGTCCGAAAAAAAGTTCTTCAAAAAGTTGCTCAAAACGATTCTGAATGGTTTTCATGTTGTGAAATACACAAAACGAAGTATAACATTCCCATTGAAGCCTGAATACGTGTGCTAATCATCACGTTTTTTACAAAATTTATGTCCGAAAAAAATTCTTCCAAAAATTGTTCAAAACGATTCTGAATGTTTTCAGGTTGTATAAATAAACCAAACGAAGATCACTTTCCTTTTAAAGGCTTAAATTCGTGTGCTAATCATCACGTTTTTTACAAAATTTAGGTCCGAAAAAGGTTCATCAAAAAATTGCTCAAAACGATTCGGAATGTTTTTCATGTTGTATAAATACATAAAACAAACTATCGCATTCCCATAGAAGCCTGAATTTGTGTGCTAATCATCACGTTTTTTACAAAATTTATGCCCGGAAAAAAGTTCTCCCAAAAATTGCTCAAAACGATTCTGAATTTCATGTCGTATAAATACACAAAATGAAGTATTAAATTTCCCATTAAAACCCGAATTCGTGTACTAATCATCACGTTTTTACAAAATTTCGGCCCGAAAAAAGTTCTTCAAAAACTTTCTCAAACGATTCAGAATATTTTTCATGTTGTACAGATACACCCAACGCAGTATCATTTTTTCATTAATGCTCAAATTCGTGTGCTAATCATCACGTATTTGACAAAATTTAGGTGTGATAAAAAGTTCTCGAAAAAATTGTTCAAAACGATTCTGAATGTCTTTTCACGTTGTGGAAATATACAAAATGAATTATCACATTCCCATTAAATTCCGAATTCGTGTGCTAATCATCACGTTTTTTTACAAAATCTAGGTCCGAAAAAAGTTTTTCAAAAAGTTGCTCAAAACGATTCTGACTGTTTTTCATGTTGTGAAATACACAAAACGAAGTATCACATTCCCATTGAAGCCTGAATTCGTGTCATAATCATCACGTTTTTTACAAAATTTATCTACGAAAGAAAGTTCTTCCAAAAATTGCTCAAAACGATTCTGAATGTTTTCAGGTTGTATAAATAAACAAAACGAAGTATCACTTTCCTTTTAAAGGCTTAATTCGTGGTCTAATCATCACGTTTTTTACAAAATTTAGGTCCGAAAAAAGTTCTTCAAAAAATTGCTCAAAACGATTCTGAATGTTTTTCATGTTGTATAAATACGTAAAACAAACTATCGCATTCCCATAGAAGCCCGAATTCGTGTGCTAATCATCACGTTTTTACAAAATTTATGTCCGGAAAAAAGTTCTCCCAAAAATTGCTCAAAACGATTCTGAATTTCATGTTGTATAAATACACAAAATGAAGTATTAAATTCCCATTAAAACCCGAATTCGTGTACTAATCATCACGTTTTTACAAAATTTCGGCAGGAAAAGAATTCTTCAAAAACTTGCTCAAACGACTCAGAATACTTTTCATGTTGTATAGATACACCAAACGCAGTATCATTTTTTCATTAATGCTCAAATTAGTGAGCTAATCATCACGTTTTTTACAAAATTTAGGTGTGAAAAAAGTTCTCGAAAAAATTGTTCAAAACGATTCTGAATGTCTTTCATGTTGTATAAATATACTAAATGAAGTATCACATTCCCATTAAATTCCGAATTCGTGTGCTAATCATCACGTTTTTTTACAAAATCTAGGTCCGAAAAAAAGTTCTTCAAAAAGTTGCTCAAAACGATTCTGAATGGTTTTCATGTTGTGAAATACACAAAACGAAGTATAACATTCCCATTGAAGCCTGAATACGTGTGCTAATCATCACGTTTTTTACAAAATTTATGTCCGAAAAAAAATTCTTCCAAAAATTGCTCAAAACGATTCTGAATGTTTTCAGGTTGTATAAATAAACCAAACGAAGATCACTTTCCTTTTAAAGGCTTAAATTCGTGTGCTAATCATCACGTTTTTTACAAAATTTAGGTCCGAAAAAGGTTCTTCAAAAAATTGCCCAAAACGATTCTGAATGTTTTTCATGTTGTATAAATACATAAAACAAACTATCGCATTCCCATAGAAGCCCGAATTCGTGTGCTAGTCAACACGTTTTTTACAAAATTTATGTCCGGAAAAAAGTTCTCCCAAAAATTGCTCAAAACGATTCTGAATTTCATGTTGTATAAATACAAAAAATGAAGTTTTAAATTTCCCATTAAAACCCGAATTCGTGTACTAATCATCACGTTTTTACAAAATTTCGGCCGGAAAAAAGTTCTTCAAAAACTTGCTCAAACGATTCAGAATATTTTTCATGTTGTATAGATACACCCAACGTAGTATCATTTTTTCATTAATGCTCAAATTCGTGTGCTAATCATCACGTTTTTTACAAAATTTAGGTGTGAAAAAAGTTCTCGAAAAAATTGTTCAAAACGATTCTGAATGTCTTTCATGTTGTATAAATATACTAAATGAAGTATCACATTCCCATTAAATTCCGAATTCGTGTGCTAATCATCACGTTTTTTTACAAAATCTAGGTCTGAAAAAAAGTTCTTCAAAAAGTTGCTCAAAACGATTCTGAATGTTTTTCATGTTGTGAAATACACAAAACGAAGTATAACATTCCCATTGAAGCCTGAATACGTGTGCTAATCATCACGTTTTTTACAAAATTTATGTCCGAAAAAAAAATCTTCCAAAAATTGCTCAAAACGATTCTGAATGTTTTCAGGTTGTATAAATAAACCAAACGAAGATCACTTTCCTTTTAAAGGCTTAAATTCGTGTGCTAATCATCACGTTTTTTACAAAATTTAGGTCCGAAAAAAGTTCTTCAAAAAGTTGCTCAAAACAATTCTGAATGTTTTTCATGTTGTATAAATACATAAAACAAACTATCGCATTCCCATAGAAGCCTGAATTTGTGTGCTAATCATCACGTTTTTTACAAAATTTATGTCCGGAAAAAAGTTCTCCCACAAATTGCTCAAAACGATTCTGAATTTAATGTTGAATAAATACACAAAATAAAGTATTAAATTCCCATTAAAACCCGAATTCATGTACTAATCATCACGTTTTTTACAAAATTTCGGCCCGAAAAAAGTTCTTCAAAAACTTGCTCAAACGATTCAGAATACTTTTCATGTTGTATAGATACACCCAACGCAGTATCATTTTTTCATTTATGCTCAAATTCGTGTGCTAATCATCACGTTTTCTGACAAAATTTAGGTGTGAAAGAAGTTATCGAAAAAGTTGTTCAAAACGGTTCTGAATGTCTTCTCATGTTGTATAAATATACTAAATGAAGTATCACATTCCCATTAAATTCCGAATTCGTGTGCTAATCATCACTTTTTTTACAAAATCTAGGTCCGAAAAAAAGTTCTTCAAAAAGTTGCTCAAAACGATTCTGAATGTTTTTCATGTTGTGAAATACACAAAACGAAGTATAACATTCCCATAGAAGCCTGAATTCGTGTGCTAATCATCACGTTTTTTACAAAATTTATGTCCGGAAAAAAGTTCTCCCAAAAATTGCTCAAAACGATTCTGAATGTTTTTCATGTTGTATAAATGCACAAAATGAAGTATTACACTCCCATTAAAACCCGAATTCGTGTACTAATCATCACATTTTTTACAAAATTTCGGCCGGAAAAAAGTCTTCAAAAACTTGCTCAAACGATTCAGAATACTTTTCATGTTGTATAGATACACCCAACGCAGTATCATTTTTTCGTTAATGCTCAAATTCGTGTGCTAATCATCACGTTTTTTTACAAAATCTAGGTCCGAAAAAAAGTTCTTCAAAAAGTTGCTCAAAACGATTCTGAATGTTTTTCATGTTGTGAAATACACAAAACGATGTATAACATTCCCATTGAAGCCTTAATTCGTGTGCAAATCATCACGTTTTTTACAAAATTTATCTCCGAAAAAAAGTTCTTCCAAATATTTCTCAAAACGATTCTGAATGTTTTTAGGTTGTATAAATAAACCAAACGAAGATCACTTTCCTTTTAAAGGCTTAAATTCGTGTGCTAATCATCACGTGTTTTACAAAATTTAGGTGCGAAAAAAAGTTCTCGAAAAAATTGTTCAAAACGATTCTGAATGTCTTTTCATGTCGTATAAATATACAAAATGAAGTATCACATTCCCATTAAATTCCGAATTCGTATGCTAATCATCACGTTTTTTTACAAAATCTAGGTCCGAAAAAAATTTCTTCAAAAAGTTGCTCAAAACGATTCTGAATGTTTTCCATGTTGTGAAATACACAAAACGAAGTATAACATTCCCATTGAAGCCTGAATTCGTGTGCTAATCATCACGTTTTCTACAAAATTTATGTCGGGAAAAAAGTTCTCCCAAAAACTGCTCAAAACGATTATGAATTTCATGTTGTATAAATGCACAAAATGAAGTACTACACTCCCATTAATACCCGAATTCGTGTACTAATCATTACGTTTTTTACAAAATTTCGGCCGGAAAAAAGTCTTCAAAAACTTGCTCAAACGATTCAGAATACTTTTCATGTTGTATAGATACACCCAACGCAGTATAATTTTTTCGTTAATGCTCAAATTCGTGTGCTAATCATCACGTTTTTTTACAAAATCTAGGTCCGAAAAAAAGTTCTTCAAAAAGTTGCTCAAAACGATTCTGAATGTTTTTCATGTTGTGAAATACACAAAACGAAGTATAACATTCCCATTGAAGCCTCGAATTGTAGTGCTAATCAAAGACGTTTTTTACAAAATTTATGTCCGAAAAAAAGTTCTTCCAAAAATTGCTCAAAACGATTCTGAATGTTTTCAGGTTGTATAAATAAACCAAACGAAGATCACTTTCCTTTTAAAGGCTTAAATTCGTGTGCTAATCATCACGTTTTTTACAAAATTTATGTCCGAAAAAAGTTCTTCAAAAAATTGCGGAAAACGATTCTGAATGTTTTTCATGTTGTATAAATACGTAAAACAAACTATCGCATTCCCATAGAAGCCCGAATTCGTGTGCTAATCATAACGTTTTTTACAAAATTTATGTCCGGAAAAAAGTTCTCCCACAAATTGCTCAAAACGATTTTCAATTTAATGTTGAATAAATACACAAAATGAAGTATTAAATTCCCATTAAAACCCGAATTCGTGTACTAATCATCACGTTTTTTACAAAATTTCGGCCCGAAAAAAGTTCTTCAAAAACTTGCTCAAACGATTCAGAATACTTTTCATGTTGTATAGATACACCCAACGTAGTATCATTTTTTCATTAATGCTCAAATTCGTGTGCTAATCATCATGTTTTCTGACAAAATTTAGGTGTGAAAAAAGTTATCGAAAAAGTTGTTCAAAACGGTTCTGAATGTCTTTTCATGTTGTATAAATATACTAAATGAAGTATCACATTCCCATTAAATTCCGAATTCGTGTGCTAATCATCACGTTCTTTTACAAAATCTAGGTCCGAAAAAAAGTTCTTCAAAAAGTTGCTCAAAACGATTCTGAATGTTTTTCATGTTGTGAAATACACAAAACGAAGTATAACATTCCCATTGAAGCCTGAATTCGTGTGCTAATCATCACGTTTTTTACAAAATTTATGTCCGAAAAAAAGTTCTTCCAAAAATTGCTCAAAACGATTCTGAATGTTTTCAGGTTGTATAAATAAACCAAACGAAGTATCACTTTCCTTTTAAAGGCTTAATTCGTGTGCTAATCATCACGTTTTTTACAAAATTTAGGTCCGAAAAAAGTTCTTCAGAAAATTGCTGAAAACGATTCTGAATGTTTTTCATGTTGTATAAATACATAAAACAAACTATAGCATTCCCATAGAAGCCCGAATTCGTGTGCTAATCATCACGTTTTTTACAAAATTTATGTCCGAAAAAAGTTCTTCAAAAAATTGCTCAAAACGAGTCTGTATGTTTTTCATGTTGTATAAATACATAAAACAAACTATCGCATTCCCATTGAAGCCTGAATTCGTGTGCTAATCATCACGTTTTTTACAAAATTTATGTCCGAAAAAAAGTTGTCCCAAAAATTGCTCAAAACGATTCTGAATTTCATGTTGTATAAATACACAAAATGAAGTATTAAATTCCCATTAAAACCCGAATTCGTGTACTAATCATCACGTTTTTTACAAAATTTCGGCCCGAAAGAAGTTCTTCACAAACTTGCTCAAACGATTCAGAATATTTTTCATGTTCTATAGATACACCCAACGCAGTATCATTTTTTCATTAATGCTCAAATTCGTATGCTAATCATCACGTTTTTGAATAAATTTAGGTGTGATAAAAAGTTCTCGAAAAAATTGTTCAAAACAATTCTGAATGTCTTTTCATGTTGTACAAATATACTAAATGAAGTGTCACATTCCCATCAAATTCCGAATTCGTGTGCTAATCATCACGTTTTTTTACAACATCTAGGTCCCAAAAAAAGTTCTTCAAAAAGTTGCTCAAAACGATTCTGAATGTTTTTCATGTTGTGAAATACACAAAACGAAGTATAACATTCCCATTGAAGCCTGAATTCTTGAGCTAATCATCACGTTTTTTACAAAATTTATGTCCGAAAAAAAGTTCTTCCAAAAATTGCTCAAAACGATTCTTAATGTTTTCAGGTTGTATAAATAAACCAACCGAAGATCACTTCCCTTTTAAAGGCTTAAATTCGCGTGCTAATCATCACGTTTTTTAAAAAATTTAGGTCCGAAAAAAGTTCTTCAAAAAATTGCTGAAAATGATTCTGAATTTTTTCATGTCGTATAAATACATAAAACAAACTATCGCATTCCCATAGAAGCCCGAATTCGTGTGCTAATCATCACGTGTTTTACAAAATTTATGTCCGAAAAAAAGTTCTCCCAAAAATTGCTCAAAACGATTCTGAATTTAATGTTGTATAAATACACAAAATGAAGTATTAAATTCCCATTAAAACCCGAATTGGTGTACTAATCATCACGTTTTTTACAAAATTTCGGCCCGAAAAAAGTTCTTCAAAAACTTGCTCAAACGATTCAGAATACTTTTCATGTTGCATAGATACACCCAACGCAGTATCATTTTTTCGTTAATGCTCAAATTCTTGTGCTAATCATCACGTTTTTTTACGAAATCTAGGTCCGAAAAAAAGTTCTTCAAAAAGTTGCTCAAAACGATTCTGAATGTTTTTCATGTTGAGAAATACACAAAAGGAAGTATAACATTCCCATTGAAGTCTGAATTCGTGTGCTAATTATCACGTTTTTTACAAAATTTATGTCCGAAAAAAAGTTCTTCCAAAAATTGCTCAAAACGATTCTGAATGTTTTCAGGTTGTATAAATAAACCAAACGAAGTATCACTTTCCTTTTAAAGGCATAATTCGTGTGCTAATCATCACGTTTTCTACAAAATTTAGGTCCGAAAAAAGTTCTTCAAAAAATTGCTCAAAACGATTCTGTATGTTTTTCATGTTGTATAAATACATAAAACAAACTATCGCATTCCCATAGAAGCCTGAATTCGTGTGCTAATCATCACGTTTTTTACAAAATTTATGTTCGAAAAAAAGTTCTCCCAAAAATTGCTCAAAACGATTCTGAATTTAATGTTGTATAAATACACAAAATGAAGTATTAAATTCCCTTTAAAACCCGAATTCGTGTACTAATCATTACGTTTTTTACTGCAATTTCGCTCGAAAAAAGTTCTTCAAAAAACTTGCTCAACGATTCGAATACTTTTCATGTTATATAGATACACCCAACGCAAAGTATCATTTTTTTCATTAATGCTCGAATTCGTGTGCAAATCATCACGTTTTTTACAAAATTTAGGTGTGAAAAAAAGTTCTCGAAAAAATTGTTCAAAACGATTCTGAATGTCTTTTCATGTTGTATAAATATACAAAATGAAGTACCACATTCCCATTAAATTCCGAATTCGTGTGCTAATCATCACGTTTTCTTACAAAATCTAGGTCCGAAAAAAGTTCTTCAAAAAGTTGCTCAGAACGATTCTGACTGTTTTTCATGTTGTGAAATACACAAAACGAAGTATCACATTCCCATTGAAGCCTGAATTCGTGTGCTAATCATCACGTTTTTTACAAAATTTATCTACGAAAAAAAGTTCTTCCAAAAATTGCTCAAAACGATTCTGAATGTTTTCAGGTTGTATAAATAAACCAAACGAAGTATCACTTTCCTTTTAAAGGCATAATTCGTGTGCTAATCATCACCTTTTTTACAAAATTTATGTCCGAAAAAAGTTCTTCAAAAAATTGCTCAAAACGAATCTGTATGTTTTTCATGTTGTATAAATACATAAAACAAACTATCGCATTCCCATAGAAGCCTGAATTCACGTTTTTTACAAAATTTATGTTCGAAAAAAAGTTCTCCCAAAAATTGCTCAAAACGATTCTGAATTTCATGTTGTATAAATACACAAAATGAAGTATTAAATTCCCTTTAAAACCCGAATTCGTTTACTAATCATCACGTTTTTTACGAATTTCGCCCTGAAAAAAGTTCTTCAAAAAACTTGCTCAACAATTCAGAATACTTTTCATGTTGTATAGATACACCCAACGCAGTATCATTTTTTCATTAATGCTCAAATTCGTGTGCAAATCATCACGTTTTTTACAAAATTTAGGTGTGAAAAAAAGTTCTCGAAAAAATTGTTCAAAACGATTCTGAATGTCTTTTCATGTTGTATAAATATACAAAATGAAGTACCACATTCCCATTAAATTCCGAATTCGTGTGCTAATCATCACGTTTTCTTACAAAATCTAGGTCCGAAAAAAGTTCTTCAAAAAGTTGCTCAGAACGATTCTGACTGTTTTTCATGTTGTGAAATACACAAAACGAAGTATCACATTCCCATTGAAGCCTGAATTCGTGTGCTAATCATCACGTTTTTTACAAAATTTATCTACGAAAAAAAGTTCTTCCAAAAATTGCTCAAAACGATTCTGAATGTTTTCAGGTTGTATAAATAAACCAAACGAAGTATCACTTTCCTTTTAAAGGCATAATTCGTGTGCTAATCATCACCTTTTTTACAAAATTTATGTCCGAAAAAAGTTCTTCAAAAAATTGCTCAAAACGATTCTGTATGTTTTTCATGTTGTATAAATACATAAAACAAACTATCGCATTCCCATAGAAGCCTGAATTCACGTTTTTTACAAAATTTATGTTCGAAAAAAAGTTCTCCCAAAAATTGCTCAAAACGATTCTGAATTTCATGTTGTATAAATACACAAAATGAAGTATTAAATTCCCTTTAAAACCCGAATTCGTGTACTAATCATCACGTTTTTTACAGAATTTCTGCCCGAAAAAAGTTCTTCAAAAACTTGCTCAACGATTCAGAATACTTTTCATGTTGTATAGATACACCCAACGCAGTATCATTTTTTCATTAATGCTCAAATTCGTGTGCAAATCATCACGTTTTTTACAAAATTTAGGTGTGAAAAAAAGTTCTCGAAAAATTTGTTCAAAACGATTCTGAATGTCTTTTCATGTTGTATAAATATACAAAATGAAGTACCACATTCCAATCAAATTCCGAATTCGTGTGCTAATCATCACGTTTTCTTACAAAATCTAGGTCCGAAAAAAGTTCTTCAAAAAGTTGCTCAGAACGATTCTGACTGTTTTTCATGTTGTGAAATACACAAAACGAAGTATCACATTCCCATTGAAGCCTGAATTCGTGTGCTAATCATCACGTTTTTTACAAAATTTATCTACGAAAAAAAGTTCTTCCAAAAATTGCTCAAAACGATTCTGAATGTTTTCAGGTTCTATAAATAAACCAAACGAAGTATCACTTTCCTTTTAAAGGCATAATTCGTGTGCTAATCATCACCTTTTTTACAAAATTTATGTCCGAAAAAAGTTCTTCAAAAAATTGCTCAAAACGATTCTGTATGTTTTTCATGTTGTATAAATACATAAAACAAACTATCGCATTCCCATAGAAGCTTCGAATTCACGTTTTTTTACAAAATTTATGTTCGAAAAAAAGTTGTCCCAAAAATTGCTCAAAACGATTCTGAATTTCATGTTGTATAAATACACAAAATGAAGTATTAAATTCCCTTTAAAACCCGAATTCGTGTACTAATCATCACGTTTTTTACTGAAATTTCGCTCGAAAAAAGTTCTTCAAAAAACTTGCTCAACGATTCGAATACTTTTCATGTTGTATAGATACACCCAACGCAGATATCATTTTTTCATTAATGCTCAAATTCGTGTGCAAATCATCACGTTTTTTACAAAATTTAGGTGTGAAAAAAAGTTCTCGAAAAAATTGTTCAAAACGATTCTGAATGTCTTTTCATGTTGTATAAATATACAAAATGAAGTACCACATTCCCATCAAATTCCGAATTCGTGTGCTAATCATCACGTTTTCTTACAAAATCTAGGTCCGAAAAAAGTTCTTCAAAAAGTTGCTCAGAACGATTCTGACTGTTTTTCATGTTGTGAAATACACAAAACGAAGTATCACATTCCCATTGAAGCCTGAATTCGTGTGCTAATCATCACGTTTTTTACAAAATTTATCTACGAAAAAAAGTTCTTCCAAAAATTGCTCAAAACGATTCTGAATGTTTTCAGGTTGTATAAATAAACCAAACGAAGTATCACTTTCCTTTTAAAGGCATAATTCGTGTGCTAATCATCACCTTTTTTACAAAATTTATGTCCGAAAAAAGTTCTTCAAAAAATTGCTCAAAACGATTCTGTATGTTTTTCATGTTGTATAAATACATAAAACAAACTATCGCATTCCCATAGAAGCCTGAATTCACGTTTTTTACAAAATTTATGTTCGAAAAAAAGTTGTCCCAAAAATTGCTCAAAACGATTCTGAATTTCATGTTGTATAAATACACAAAATGAAGTATTAAATTCCCTTTAAAACCCGAATTCGTGTACTAATCATCACGTTTTTTACGAAATTTCGCCCGAAAAAAGTTCTTCAAAAACTTGCTCAACGATTCGAATACTTTTCACGTTGTATAGATACACCCAACGCAAAGTATCATTTTTTTCATTAATGCTCAAATTCGTAGTGCAAATCATCACGTTTTTTACAAAATTTAGGTGTGAAAAAAAGTTCTCGAAAAAATTGTTCAAAACGATTCTGAATGTCTTTTCATGTTGTATAAATATACAAAATGAAGTACCACATTCCCATTAAATTCCGAATTCGTGTGCTAATCATCACGTTTTCTTACAAAATCTAGGTCCGAAAAAAGTTCTTCAAAAAGTTGCTCAGAACGATTCTGACTGTTTTTCATGTTGTGAAATACACAAAACGAAGTATCACATTCCCATTGAAGCCTGAATTCGTGTGCTAATCATCACGTTTTTTACAAAATTTATGCCCGGAAAAAAGTTCTCCCAAAAATTGCTCAAAACGATTCTGAATTTCATGTTGTATAAATACACAAAATGAAGTATTAAATTCCCTTTAAAACCCGAATTCGTGTACTAATCATCACGTTTTTTACAGAATTTCTGCCCGAAAAAAGTTCTTCAAAAACTTGCTCAACGATTCAGAATACTTTTCATGTTGTATAGATACACCCAACGCAGTATCATTTTTTCATTAATGCTCAAATTCGTGTGCAAATCATCACGTTTTTTACAAAATTTAGGTGTGAAAAAAAGTTCTCGAAAAAATTGTTCAAAACGATTCTGAATGTCTTTTCATGTTGTATAAATATACAAAATGAAGTACCACATTCCCATTAAATTCCGAATTCGTGTGCTAATCATCACGTTTTCTTACAAAATCTAGGTCCGAAAAAAGTTCTTCAAAAAGTTGCTCAGAACGATTCTGACTGTTTTTCATGTTGTGAAATACACAAAATGAAGTATCACATTCCCATTGAAGCCTGAATTCGTGTGCTAATCATCACGTTTTTTACAGAATTTATCTACGAAAAAAAGTTCTTCCAAAAATTGCTCAAAACGATTCTGAATGTTTTCAGGTTGTATAAATAAACCAAACGAAGTATCACTTTCCTTTTAAAGGCATAATTCGTGTGCTAATCATCACCTTTTTTACAAAATTTATGTCCGAAAAAAGTTCTTCAAAAAATTGCTCAAAACGATTCTGTATGTTTTTCATGTTGTATAAATACATAAAACAAACCATCGCATTCCCATAGAAGCCTGAATTCGTGTGCTAATCATCACGTTTTTTACAAAATTTATGTTCGAAAAAAAGTTCTCCCAAAAATTGCTCAAAACGATTCTGAATTTCATGTTGTATAAATACACAAAATGAAGTTTTAAATTCCCTTTAAAACCCGAATTCATGTACTAATCATCACGTTTTTTACGAAATTTACGCTCGAAAAAAGTTCTTCAAAAACTTGCTCAACGATTCAGAATACTTTTCATGTTGTATAGATACACCCAACGCAGTATCATTTTTTCATTAATGCTCAAATTCGTGTGCAAATCATCACGTTTTGTACAAAATTTAGGTGTGAAAAAAAGTTCTCGAAAAAATTGTTCAAAACGATTCTGAATGTCTTTTCATGTTGTATAAATATACAAAATGAAGTACCACATTCCCATTAAATTCCGAATTCGTGTGCTAATCATCACGTTTTTTTACAAAATCTAGGTTCGAAAAAAGTTCTTCAAAAAGTTGCTCAGAACGATTCTGACCGTTTTTCATGTTGTGAAATACACAAAACGAAGTATCACATTCCCATTGAAGCCTCGAATTGTAGTGCTAATCATCACGTTTTTTACAAAATTTATCTACGAAAAAAAGTTCTTCCAAAAATTGCTCAAAACGATTCTGAATGTTTTCAGGTTGTATAAATAAACCAAACGAAGTATCACTTTCCTTTTAAAGGCATAATTCGTGTGCTAATCATCACCTTTTTTACAAAATTTATGTCCGAAAAAAGTTCTTCAAAAAATTGCTCAAAACGATTCTGTATGTTTTTCATGTTGTATAAATACATAAAACAAACTATCGCATTCCCATAGAAGCCTGAATTCGTGTGCTAATCATCACGTTTTTTACAAAATTTATGTTCGAAAAAAAGTTCTCCCAAAAATTGCTCAAAACGATTCTGAATTTCATGTTGTATAAATACACAAAATGAAGTATTAAATTCCCTTTAAAACCCCGAATTCGTGTACTAATCATCACGTTTTTTACGAAATTTCGCCCGAAAAAAGTTCTTCAAAAAACTTGCTCAACGATTCAGAATACTTTTCATGTTGTATAGATACACCCAACGCGAGTATCATTTTTTTCATTAATGCTCAAATTCGTAGTGCAAATCATCACGTTTTTTACAAAATTTAGGTGTGAAAAAAAGTTCTCGAAAAAATTGTCCAAAACGATTCTGAATGTCTTTTCATGTTGTATAAATATACAAAATGAAGTACCACATTCCCATTAAATTCCGAATTCGTGTGCTAATCATCACGTTTTCTTACAAAATCTAGGTCCGAAAAAAGTTCTTCAAAAAGTTGCTCAGAACGATTCTGACTGTTTTTCATGTTGTGAAATACACAAAACGAAGTATCACATTCCCATTGAAGCCTGAATTCGTGTGCTAATCATCACGTTTTTTACAAAATTTATCTACGAAAAAAAGTTCTTCCAAAAATTGCTCAAAACGATTCTGAATGTTTTCAGGTTGTATAAATAAACCAAACGAAGTATCACTTTCCTTTTAAAGGCATAATTCGTGTGCTAATCATCACCTTTTTTACAAAATTTATGTCCGAAAAAAGTTCTTCAAAAAATTGCTCAAAACGATTCTGTATGTTTTTCATGTTGTATAAATACATAAAACAAACTATCGCATTCCCATAGAAGCCTGAATTCACGTTTTTTACAAAATTTATGTTCGAAAAAAAGTTCTCCCAAAAATTGCTCAAAACGATTCTGAATTTCATGTTGTATAAATACACAAAATGAAGTATTAAATTCCCTTTAAAACCCGAATTCGTGTACTAATCATCACGTTTTTTACAGAATTTCTGCCCGAAAAAAGTTCTTCAAAAACTTGCTCAACGATTCAGAATACTTTTCATGTTGTATAGATACACCCAACGCAGATATCATTTTTTTCATTAATGCTCAAATTCGTGTGCAAATCATCACGTTTTTTACAAAATTTAGGTGTGAAAAAAAAGTTCTCGAAAAAATTGTTCAAAACGATTCTGAATGTCTTTTCATGTTGTATAAATGTACAAAATGAAGTACCACATTCCCATTAAATTCCGAATTCGTGTGCTAATCATCACGTTTTCTTACAAAATCTAGGTCCGAAAAAAGTTCTTCAAAAAGTTGCTCAGAACGATTCTGACTGTTTTTTGATGTTGTGAAATATACAAAACGAAGTATCACATTCCCATTGAAACCTGAATTCGTGTGCTAATCATCACGTTTTTTACAAAATTTATCTACGAAAAAAAGTTCTTCCAAAAATTGCTCAAAACGATTCTGAATGTTTTCAGGTTGTATAAATAAACCAAACGAAGTATCACTTTCCTTTTAAAGGCATAATTCGTGTGCTAATCATCACGTTTTTTACAAAATTTAGGTCCGAAAAAAGTTCTTCAAAAAATTGCTCAAAACGGTTCTGAATGTTTTTTATGTTGTATAAATACATAAAACAAACTATCCCATTCCCATAGAAGCCTAAATTCGTGTGCTAACCATCACGTTTTTTACGAAATTTATGTCCGGAAAAAAGTTCTCCCAAAAATTGCTCAAAATGATTCTGAATTTCATGTTGTATAAATACACAAAATGAAGTATTAAATTCCGAATTCGTGTGCTAATCATCACGTTTTTTTACAAAATCTAGGTCCGAAAAAAAGTTCTTCAAAAAGTTGCTCAAAACGATTCTGACTGTTTTTCATGTTGTGAAATACACAAAACGAAGTATCACATTCCTATTGAAGCCTTAATTCGTGTGCTAATCATCACGTTTTTTACAAAATTTATCTACGAAAAAAAGTTCTTTCAAAAAATTGCTCAAAACGATTCTGAATGTTTTCAGGTTGTATAAATAAACCAAACGAACATCACTTTCCTTTTAAAGGCTTAAATTTGTGTGCTAATCATCACGTTTTTTACAAAATTTAGGTCCGAAAAAAGTTCTTCAAAAAATTGCTGAAAACGATTCTGAATGTTTTTCATGTTGTATAAATACATAAAACAAACTATCGCATTCCCATAGAAGCCCGAATTCGTGTGCTAATCATCACGTTTTTTACAAAATTTATGTCCGGAAAAAAGTTCTCCCAAAAATTGCTCAAAACGATTCTGAATTTCATGTTGTATAAATACACAAAATGAATTATTAAATTCCCATTAAAACCTGAATTCGTGTACTAATCATCACGTTTTTTACAAAATTTCGGCCCGAAAAAAGTTCTTAAAAACTTGCTCAAACGATTCAGAATACTTTTCATGTTGTATAGATACACCCAACGCAGTATCATTTTTTCATTAATGCTCAAATTCGTGTGCTAATCATCACATTTTCTGACAAAATTTAGGTGTGAAAAAAGTTCTCGAAAAAATTGTTCAAAACGGTTCTGAATGTCTTTTCATGTTTTATAAATATACTAAATGAAGTATCACATTCCCATTAAATTCCGAATTCGTGTGCTAATCATCACGTTTTTTCACAAAATCTAGGTCCGAAAAAAAGTTCTTCAAAAAGTTGCTCAAAACGATTCTGAATGTTTTTCATGTTGTGAAATACACAAAACGAAGTATAACATTCCCATTGAAGCCTGAATTCGTGTGCTAATCATCACGTTTTTTACAAAATTTATGTCCGAAAAAAAGTTCTTCCAAATATTGCTCAAAACGATTCTGAATGTTTTCAGGTTGTATAAATAAACCAAACGAAGTATCACTTTCCTTTTAAAGGCTTAATTCGTGTGCTAATCATCACGTTTTTTACAAAATTTAGGTCCGAAAAAAGTTCTTCAAAAAATTGCTGAAAACGATTCTGAATGTTTTTCATGTTGTATAAATACATAAAATAAACTATCGCATTCCCATACAAGCCCGAATTCGTGTGCTAATCATCACGTTTTTTACAAAATTTATGTCCGGAAAAAAGTTGTCCCAAAAATTGCTCAAAACGATTCTGAATTTCATGTTGTATAAATACACAAAATGAAGTATTAAATTCCCATTAAAACCCGAATTCGTGTACTAATCATCACGTTTTTTACAAAATTTCGACCCGAAAGAAGTTCTTCAAAAACTTGCTCAAACGATTCAGAATATTTTTCATGTTCTATAGATACACCCAACGCAGTATCATTTTTTCATTAATGCTCAAATTCGTATGCTAATCATCACGTTTTTGAATAAATTTAGGTGTGATAAAAAGTTCTCGAAAAAATTGTTCAAAACAATTCTGAATGTCTTTTCATGTTGTACAAATATACTAAATGAAGTGTCACATTCCCATCAAATTCCGAATTCGTGTGCTAATCATCACGTTTTTTTACAAAATCTAGGTCCCAAAAAAAGTTCTTCAAAAAGTTGCTCAAAACGATTCTGAATGTTTTTCATGTTGTGAAATACACAAAACGAAGTATAACATTCCCATTGAAGCCTGAATTCTTGAGCTAATCATCACGTTTTTTACAAAATTTATGTCCGAAAAAAAGTTCTTCCAAAAATTGCTCAAAACGATTCTTAATGTTTTCAGGTTGTATAAATATACCAACCGAAGATCACTTCCCTTTTAAAGGCTTAAATTCGCGTGCTAATCATCACGTTTTTTAAAAAATTTAGGTCCGAAAAAAGTTCTTCAAAAAATTGCTGAAAATGATTCTGAATTTTTTCATGTCGTATAAATACATAAAACAAACTATCGCATTCCCATAGAAGCCCGAATTCGTGTGCTAATCATCACGTTTTTTACAAAATTTATGTCCGGAAAAAAGTTCTCCCAAAAATTGCTCAAAACGATTCTGAATTTAATGTTGTATAAATACACAAAATGAAGTATTAAATTCCCATTAAAACCCGAATTCGTGTACTAATCATCACGTTTTTTATAAAATTTCGGCCCGAAAAAAGTTCTTCAAAAACTTGCTCAAACGATTCAGAATACTTTTCATGTTGTATAGATACACCCAACGCAGTATCATTTTTTCATTAATGCTAAAATTCGTGTGCTAATCATCACGTTTTTTACAAAATTTAGGTCCGAAAAAAGTTCTTCAAAAAATTGCTGAAAACGATTCTGAATGTTTTTCATGTTGTATAAATACATAAAACAAACTATAGCATTCCCATAGAAGCCCGAATTCGTGTGCTAATCATCACGTTTTTTACAAAATTTATTTCCGGAAAAAAGTTCTCCCAAAAATTGCTCAAAACGATTCTGAATTTCATGTTGTATAAATACACAAAATGAAGTATTAAATTCCCATTAAAACCCGAATTCGTGTACTAATCATCACGTTTTTTACAAAATTTTGGCCCGAAAAAAGTTCTTCAAAAACTAGCTCAAACGATTCAGAATACTTTTCATGTTCTATAGATACACCCAATGCAGTATCAGTTTTTCATTAATGCTAAAATTCGTGAGCTAATCATCACGTTTTTTACAAAATTTAGGTCCGAAAAAAGTTCTTCAAAAAATTGTTGAAAACGATTCTGAATTTTTTTCATGTTGTATAAATACATAAAACAAACTATCGCATTCCCATAGAAGCCCGAATTCGTGTGCTAATCATCACGTTTTTTACAAAATTTATGTCCGGAAAAAAGTTCTCCCCAAAATTGCTCAAAACGATTCTGAATTTCATGTTGTATAAGTACACAAAATGAAGTATTAAATTCCCATTAAAACCCGAATTCGTGTACTAATCATCACGTTTTTTACAGAATTTCTGCCCGAAAAAAGTTCTTCAAAAACTTGCTCAACGATTCAGAATACTTTTCATGTTGTATAGATACACCCAACGCAGTATCATTTTTTCATTAATGCTCAAATTCGTGTGCTAATCATCACGTTTTTTACAAAATTTAGGTGTGAAAAAACGTTATGGAAAAAATTTTTCAAAACGATTCTGAATGTCTTTTCATGTTGTACAAATATACTAAATGAAGTGTCACATTCCCATTAAATTCTGAATTCGTGTGCTAATCATCACGTTTTTTTAAAAAATCTAGGTCCAAAAAAAATTTCTTCAAAAAGTTGCTCAAAACGATTCTGAATTTTTTCATGTTGTGAAATACAAAAAACGAAGTATAACATTCCCATTGAAGCCTGAATTCGTGTGCTAATCATGACGTTTTCTACAAAATTTATGTCGTGAAAAAAGTTCTCCCAAAAACTGCTCAAAACGATTCTGAATTTCATGCTGTGTAAATGCACAAAATGAAGTATTACACTCCCATTAAAACCCGAATTCGTGTACTAATCATCACATTTTTTACAACATTTCGGCCGGAAAAAAGTCTTCAAAAACTTGCTCAAACGATTCAGAATACTTTTCATGTTGCATAGATACACCCAACGCAGTATCATTTTTTCGTTAATGCTCAAATTCTTGTGCTAATCATCACGTTTTTTTACGAAATCTAGGTCCGAAAAAAAGTTCTTCAAAAAGTTGCTCAAAACGATTCTGAATGTTTTTCATGTTGAGAAATACACAAAAGGAAGTATAACATTCCCATTGAAGTCTGAATTCGTGTGCTAATCATCATGTTTTTTACAAAATTTATGTCCGAAAAAAGTTCTTCCAAAAATTTCTCAAAACGATTCTGAATGTTTTCAGGTTGTATAAATAAACCAAACGAAGATCACTTTCCTTTTAAAGGCTTAAATTCGTGTACTAATCATCACGTTTTTTACAAAATTTAGGTGTGAAAAAAAGTTCTCGAAAAAATTGTTCAAAACGATTATGAATGTCTTTTCATGTTGTATAAATATACAAAATGAAGTATCACATTCCCATTAAATTCCGAATTCGTGTGCTAATCATCACGTTTTTTTACAAAATCTAGGTCCGAAAAAAATTTCTTCAAAAAGTTGCTCAAAACGATTCTGAATGTTTTTCATGTTGTGAAATACACAAAACGAAGTATAACATTCCCATTGAAGCCTGAATTCGTGTGCTAATCATCACGTTTTTTACAAAATTTATGTCCGAAAAAAAGTTCTTCCAAAAATTGCTCAAAACGATTCTGAATGTTTTCAGGTTGTATAAATAAACCAAACGAAGATCACTTTCCTTTTAAAGGCTTAAATTTGTGTGCTAATCATCACGTTTTTTACAAAATTTAGGTCCGAAAAAAGTTCTTCAAAAAATTGCTGAAAACGATTCTGAATGTTTTTCATGTTGTATAAATACATAAAACAAACTATCGCATTCCCATAGAAGCCCGAATTCGTGTGCTAATCATCACGTTTTTTACAAAATTTATGTCCGGAAAAAAGTTCTCCCAAAAATTGCTCAAAACGATTCTGAATTTAATGTTGTATGAATACACAAAATGAAGTATTAAATTCCCATTAAAACCCAAATTCGTGTACTAATCATCACGTTTTTTACAAAATTTCAGCCCGAAAAAAGTTCTTCAAAAACTTGCTCAAACGATTCAGAATACTTTTCATGTTGTATAGATACACCCAACGCAGTATCATTTTTTCATTAATGCTCAAATTCGTGTGCTAATCATCACGTTTTTTTACAAAATTTAGGTGTGGAAAAAAGTTCTCGAAAAAATTGTTTAAAACGATTCTGAATGTCTTTCACGTTGTATAAATATACTAAATGAAATATCACATTACAATTAAATTCCGAATTCGTGTACTAATCATCTCATTTTTTTACAAAATCTAGGTCCGAAAAAAAGTTCTTCAAAAAGTTGCTCAAAACGATTCTGACTGTTTTTCATGTTTTGAAATACACAAAACGAAGTATCACATTCCCATTGAAGCCTGAATTCGTGTGCTAATCATCACGTTTTTTACAAAATTTATCTACGAAAAAAAGTTCTTCCAAAAATTGCTAAAAACTATTCTAAATGTTTTCAGGTTGTATAAATAAACCAAACGAAGATCACTTTCCTTTTAAAGGCTTAAATTTGTGTGCTAATCATCGCGTTTTTTACAAAATTTATGTCCGGAAAAAAGTTCTCCCGAAAATTGCTCAAAACGATTCTGAATATCATGTTGTATAAATACACAAAATGAAGTATTAAATTCCCATTAAAACCCGAATTCGTGTACTAATCATCACCTTTTTTACAAAATTTCGGCCCGAAAAAAGTTCTTCAAAAACTTGCTCGAACGATTCAGAATACTTTTCATGTTGTATAGATACACCCAACGCAGTATCATTTTTTCATTAATGCTCAAATTCGTGTGCTAATCATCACGTTTTTGACAAAATTTAGGTGTGAAAAAAGTTCTTGAAAAAATTGTTCAAAACGATTCTGAATGTCTTTTCATGTTGTATAAATATACTAAATGAAGTATCACATTCCCATTAAATTCCGAATTCGTGTACATCACGTTTTTTTACAAAATCTAGGTCCGAAAAAAAGTTCTTCAAAAAGTTGCTCAAAACGATTCTGAATGTTTTTCATATTGTGAAATACACGAAACGAAGTATAACATTCCCATTGAAGCCTGAATTCGTGTGCTAATCATCACGTTTTTTACAAAATTTATGTCCGAAAAAAAATTCTTCCAAAAATTGCTCAAAACGATTCTGAATGTTTTCAGGTTGTGTAAATAAACCAAACGAAGTATCACTTTCATTTTAAAGGCTTAATTGGTCTGCTAATCATCACGTTTTTTACAAAATTTAGGTCCGAAAAAAGTTCTTCAAAAAATTGCTGAAAACGATTCTGAATTTTTTCATGTTGTATAAATACATAAAACAAACTATCGCATTCCCATAGAAGCCCAAATTCGTGTGCTAATCATCACGTTTTTTACAAAATTTATGTCCGGAAAAAAGTTCTCCCAAAAATTGCTCAAAACGATTCTGAATTTCATGTTGTATAAATACACAAAATGAAGTATTAAATTCCCATTAAAACCCGAATTCGTGTACTAATCATCACGTTTTTTACAAAATTTCGCCCCGAAAAAAGTTCTTCAAAAACTTGCTCAAACGATTCAGAATACTTTTCATGTTCTATAGATACACCCAACGCAGTATCATTTTTTCATTAATGCTCAAATTCGTGTGCTAATCATCACGTTTTTGACAAAATTTAGGTGTGAAAAAAAGTTCTCGAAAAATTTGTTCAAAATGATTCTGAATGTCTTTTCATGTTGTATAAATATACTAAATGAAGTATCACATTCCCATTAAATTCCGAATTCGCGTGCTAATCATCACGTTTTTTTTCAAAATCTAGGTCCGAAAAAAAGTTCTTCAAAAAGTTGCTCAAAACGATTCTGACTGTTTTTCATGTTGTGGAATACACAAAACGAAGTATAACATTTCCATTGAAGCCTGAATTCGTGTGCTAATCATCACGTTTTTTACAAAAATTTATGTCCGAAAAAAAGTTCTTCCAAAAGTTGCTCAAAACGATTCTTATTGTTTTTCATGTTGTATAAATAAACCAAACGAAGTATCACTTTCCTTTTAAAGGCTTAATTCGTGTGCTAATCATCACGTTTTTTTACAAAATTTAGGTCCGAAAAAAGTTCTTCAAAAAATTGCTCAAAACGATTCTGAATGTTTTTCATGTTGTATAAATACATAAAACAAACTATCGCATTCCCATAGAAGCCCGAATTCGCGTGCTATTCATCACGTTTTTTACAAAATTTATGTCCGGAAAAAAGTTATCCCAAAAGTTGCTCAAACGATTATGAATTTCATGTGGTATAAATACACAAAATGAAGTACTAAATTCCCATTAAAACCCGAATTCGTGTACTAATCATCACGTTTTTTACAAAATTTCGGCCCAAAAAAAGTTCTTCAAAAACTTGCTCAAACGATTCAGAATACTTTTCAAGTTGTATAGATTCACCCAACGC
This sequence comes from Catharanthus roseus, assembly GCA_028651295.1. Classification (NCBI taxonomy): domain Eukaryota; kingdom Viridiplantae; phylum Streptophyta; class Magnoliopsida; order Gentianales; family Apocynaceae; genus Catharanthus; species Catharanthus roseus. The sequence continues at coordinate 5,570,463 of JAPQWS010000044.1, read as the reverse complement.
AGTATCATTTTTTCATTAATGCTCAAATTCGTGTGCTAATCATCACGTTTTTGACAAAATTTAGGTGTGAAAAAAGTTCTTGAAAAAATTGTTCGAAACGATTCTGAATGTCTTTTCATGTTGTATAAATACACTAAATGAAGTATCACATTCCCATTAAATTCCGAATTCGTGTGCTAATCATCACGTTTTTTGACAAAATCTAGGTCCGAAAAAAAGTTCTTCAAAAAATTGCTCAAAACGATTCTGAATGTCTTTCATGTTGTATAAATAAACCAAACGAAGTATCTCTTTCCTTTTAAAGACTTAATTCGTGTGCTAATCATCACGTTTTTTACCAAATTTAGGTCCCAAAAAAAAAAGTTCTCGAAAAACGATTCTGACTTTTTTTATGTCATATAGGTAAAGGAAAATGAAGTATCACATTCCCAATAAAGCATGAATTCGTGTGCAAATCATCACGTTTTTTACTAAATTTATGTCCGAAAAAGTTCTTCCAAAAATTGCTAAAAACAATTCTGAATGTTTTCCAGGTGTTGAAATACACAAAACAAAGTATAAAATTCCCATTGAAGCCCAAATTCGTGTGCTAATCATCACGTTTTTTACAAAATTTATTTCCAAAAAAAAGTTCTTCCAAAAATTGCTCAAAACGATTCTGAATGTTTTTTATGTTATACAAATAAACCAAACGAAGTATCACTTTCCTTTTAAAGGCTTAATTCGTGTGCTAATCATCACTTTTTTTCAAAATTTAGGTCCGAAAAAAAGTTCTCGAAAAACGATTCTGAATGTTTTTATGTCGAATAAGTAAAGGAAAACGAAGTATCACATTCCTAATAAAGCCTGAATTCGTGTGGTAATCATCACATTTTTTTACAAAATTTAGGTATGAAAAAAAGTTCTTCAAAAAATTGTTCAAAACGATTCTGAATGTTTTTAAGGTGTTGAAATACACAAAACAGAGTATCACATTCCCATTGAAGCCCGAATTCATGTGCTAATCATCACGTTTTTTACAAAATTTATGTCCGAAAAAAAGTTCTTCCCAAAATTGCTCAAAAAGATTTTGAATGTTTTTCATGTTATACAAATAAACTAAACGAAGTATCACTTTCCTTTTAAAGGCTTTATTTGTGTGCTAATTATCACTTTTTTTCAAAATTTAGGTCCGAAAAAAAGTTCTCGAAAAGCGATTCTGAATGTTTTTATGTCGTATAAGTAAAGGAAAACGAAGTATCACATTCCTAATAAAGCCTGAATTCATGTAGTAATCATCACATTCTTTTAAAAAATTTAGGTATGAAGAAAAGTTTTTCAAAAAACTGCTCAAAACGATTCTGAATGTTTTTCAGCTGTTGAAATACACAAAACAAAGCATCACATTCCCATTGAAGCCCGAATTCGTGTGCTAATCATCACGTTTTTTACAAAATTATGTTCGAAAAAACGTTCTTCCAAAAATTGCTGAAAACGATTCTGAATGTTTTTCACGTGTTGAAATACACAAAACAAAGTATCACATTCCCAGTGAAGCCCGAATTCATGTGCTATAATCATCCCGTTTTTTACAAAATTTATGTCCAAAAAAATTTCTTCCAAAAATTGCTCAAAACGATTTTGAATGTCTTTCATGTTGTATAAATAAACCAAACGAAGTATCACTTTCCTTTTAAAGGCTTAATTCGTGTGCTAATCATCACGTTTTTTACAAAATTTAGGTCCGAAAAAAAAAGTTCTCGAAAAACGATTCTGACTGTTTTTATGTCGTATAGATAAAGGAAAATGAAGTATCACAATCCCAATAAAGCATGAATTCGTGTGGTAATCATCACGTTTTTTACAAAATTTAGGTCTGAAAAAATGTTTTTCAAAAAATTGCTCAAAACGATTCTGAATGTTTTTCAGGTGTTGAAATACACAAGACAAAGTATCAAATTCCCATTGAAGCCCAAATTCGTGTGCTAATCATCACGTTTTTTACAAAATTTATGTCCGAAAAAAAGTTCTTCCAAAAATTGCTGAAAGCGATTCTGAATATTTTTCATTTGTATAAATAAACCAAACGAAGTATCACTTTCCTTTATAAGGCTTAATTCGTGTGCTAATCATCACGTCTTTTACAAAATTTAGGTCCGAAAAAAAGTTCTCGAAAACGGGATTCTGAATGTTTTCATGTCGTATAAGTAAAGGAAAACGAAGTATCACATTTCCAATAAAGCCTGAATTCGTGTGGTAATCATCACGTTATTTTACTAAATTTAGGTATGAAAAAAAGTTCTTCAAAAAATTGCTCAAAACGATTCTGAATGTTTTCAGGTGTTGAAATACGCAAAACAAAGTATCAAATTCCCATTGAAGCCCAAATTCGTGTGCTAATCATCACGTATTTTAAAAAATTTATGTCCGAAAAAAAGTTCTTCCAAAAATTGCTCAAAATGATTCTCAATGTTTTTCATAGTATACTAATAAACCAAACGAAGTATCACTTTCCTTTTAAAGGATTAATTCGTGTGCTAATTATCACTATTTTTTAAAATTTAGGTCCCAAAAAAAGTTCTCGAAAAACGATTCTGAATGTTTTTATGTCGTATAAGAAAAGGAAAACGAAATATCGCATTCCTAATATAGCCTGAATTCGTGTGGTATTCATCACATTTTTTTACAAAATTTAGGTATGAAAAAAAGTTCTTCCAAAAATTGCAAAAAACGATTCTGAATGTTTTTCAGGAGTTGAAATACACAAAACAAAGTATCACATTCCCAGTGAAGCCCGAATTCGTGTGCTATAATCATCACGTTTTTTACAAAATTTATGTCCGAAAAAATTTCTTCCAAAAATTGCTCAAAACGATTCTGAATGTCTTTCATGTTGTATAAATAAACCAAACGAAGTATCACTTTACTTTTAAAGCCTTAATTCGTGTGCTAATCATCACGTTTTTTACAAAATTTAGGTCTGAAAAAAAAGTTCTCGAAAAACGATTCTGACTGTTTTTATATCGTATAGATAAAGGAAAATGAAGTATCACATTCCCAATAAGGCATGAATTCGTGTGGTAATCATCACGTATTTTAAAAAATTTAGGTCTGAAAAAAATTTTTCAGAAAATTTCTCAAAACGATTCTGAATCTTTTTCAGGTGTTGAAATACACAAGGCAAAGTATCAAATTCCCATTGAAGCCCAAATTCGTGTGCTAATCATCACGTTTTTTACAAAATTTATGTCCAAAAATTGCTCAAAACGATTCTGAATGTCTTTCATGTTGTATAAATAAACCAAACGAAGTATCACTTTCCCTTTAAAGGCTTAATTCGTGTGCTAATCATCACGTTCTTTACAAAATTTAGGTCCGAAAAAAAGTTCTCGAAAAACGATTCTGAATGTTTTTATGTCATATAAGTAAAGGAAAACTAAGTATCACATTCCCAATAAAGCCTAAATTCGTGTGGTAATCATCACGTTTTTTTAAAAAATTTAGATATGAAAAAAAGTTCTTCAAAAAATTGCTCAAAACGATTCTGAATGTTTTTCAGGTGTTGAAATACACAAAACAAAGCATCACATTCCCATTGAAGCCCGAATTCGTGTGCTAATCATCACGTTTTTTACAAAATTTATGTCTGAAAAAAAGTTCTTCCAAAAATTGCTCAAAATGATTCTGAATGTTTTTCATTTGTATAAATAAACCAAACGAAGTATCACTTTCCTTTATAAGGCTTAATTCGTGTGCTAATCATCACGTTCTTTACAAAATTTAGGTCCCAAAAAAAGTTCTCGAAAAACGATTCTGAATGTTTTTATGTCATATAAGTAAAGTAAAACTAAGTATCACATTCCCAATAAAGCCTAAATTCGTGTGGTAATCATTACGTTTTTTTACAAAATTTAGATATGAAAAAAAGTTATTCAAAAAATTGCTAAAAACGATTCTGAATGTTTTTCAGGTGTTGAAATACACAAAACAAAGTATCAAATTCCCATTGAAGCCCGAATTCATGTGCTAATCATCACGTTTTTTACAAAATTTATGTCCGAAAAAAAGTTCTTCCAAAATTTGCTGAAAATGATTCTGAATGTTTTTCATGTTATATAAATAAACCAAACGAAGAATCACTTTCCTTTTAAAGTCTTAATTCGTGTGCTAATCATCACTTTTTTTCGAAATTTAGGTCCCAAAAAAAGTTCTCGAAAAACGATTCTGAATGTTTTTATGTCGTATAAGTAAACGAAAATGAAGTATTAAATTCCTAATAAAGCCTGAATTCGTGTGTTAATCATCACATTCTTTTACAAAATTTAGGTATGAAAAAAAGTTCTTCAAAAAATTGCTCAAAACGATCTTGAATCTTTTTCAGGTGTTGAAATACACAAAAAAAAGTATCACATTCCCATTGAACCCCGAATTCGTGTGCTAAAATCATCACGTTTTTTACAAAATTTATGTCGGAAAAAAATTTTTCCAAAATTGCTCAAAACGATTCTGAATGTCTTTCATGTTGTATAAATAAACCAAACGAAGTATCACTTTCCTTTTAAAGGCTTAATTCGTGTGCTAATCATCACGTTTTTTACAAAATTTAGGTCCAAAAAAAAAAGTTCTCGAAAAACGATTGTGACTGTTTTTATGTCGTATAGGTAAAGGAAAAATAAGTATCACATTCCCAATAAAGCATAAATTCGTGTGGTAATCATCAAGTTTACTAACAAAATTTAGGTCTGAAAAAAAGTTCTTCAAAAAATTGCTCAAAACGATTCTGAATGTTTTTCAGGTGTTGAAATACAAAAAACAAAGCATCACATTCCCATTGAAGCCCGAGTTCGTGTGCTAATTATCACGTTTTTTACAAAATTTATGTCCAAAAAAAAGTTCTTCCAAAAATTGCTCAAAACGATTCTGAATATTTTTCATTTGTATAAATAAACCAAACGAAGTATAACTTTCCTTTATAAGGCTTAATTCGTGTGCTAATCATCACGTTCTTTACAAAATTTAGGTCCCAAAAAAAGTTCTCGAAAAACGATTCTGAATGTTTTTATGTCATATAAGTAAAGTAAAACTAAGTATCACATTCCCAATAAAGCCTAAATTCGTGTGGTAATCATCACGTTTTTTTACAAAATTTAGATATGAAAAAAAGTTATTCAAGAAATTGCTCAAAACGATTCTGAATGTTTTTCAGGTGTTGAAATACACAAAACAAAGTATCAAATTCCCATTGAAGCCCGAATTAATGTGCTAATCATTACGTTTTTTACAAAATTTATGTCCGAAAAAATGTTCTTCCAAAATTTGCTGAAAATGATTCTGAATGTTTTTCATGTTATATAAATAAACCAAACGAAGAATCACTTTCCTTTTAAAGTCTTAATTCGTGTGCTAATCATCACTTTTTTTCGAAATTTAGGTCCCAAAAAAAGTTCTCGAAAAACGATTCTGAATGTTTTTATGTCGTATAAGTAAACGAAAATGAAGTATTAAATTCCTAATAAAGCCTGAATTCGTGTGGTAATCATCACATTCTTTTACAAAATTTAGGTATGAAAAAAAGTTCTTCAAAAAATTGCTCAAAACGATCCTGAATGTTTTTCAAGTGTTGAAATACACAAAAAAAAAGTATCACATTCCCATTGAAGCCCGAATTCGTGTGCTAAAATCATCACGTTTTTTACAAAATTTATGTCGGAAAAAAATTTCTTCCAAAATTGCTCAAAACGATTCTGAATGTCTTTCATGTTGTATAAATAAACCAAACGAAGTATCACTTTCCTTTTAAAGGCTTAATTCGTGTGCTAATCATCACGTTTTTTACAAAATTTAGGTCCGAAAAAAAAAGTTCTCGAAAAACGATTGTGACTGTTTTTATGTCGTATAGGTAAAGGAAAAATAAGTATCACATTCCCAATAAAGCATAAATTCGTGTGGTAATCATCAAGTTTACTAACAAAATTTAGGTCTGAAAAAAAGTTCTTCAAAAAATTGCTCAAAACGATTCTGAATGTTTTTCAGGTGTTGAAATACACAAAACAAAGCATCACATTCCCATTGAAGCCCGAATTCATGTGCTAATCATCACGTTTTTTACAAAATTTATGTCCAAAAAAAAGTTCTTCCAAAAATTGCTCAAAACGATTCTGAATATTTTTCATTTGTATAAATAAACCAAACGAAGTATCACTTTCCTTTATAAGGCTTAATTCGTGTGCTAATCATCATGTTCTTTACAAAATTTAGGTCCGAAAAAAAGTTCTCGAAAAACGATTCTGAATGTTTTTATGTCATATAAGTAAAGGAAAACTAAGTATCACATTCCCAATAAAGCCTGAATTCGTGTGGTAATCATCACGTTTTTTTACAAAATTTAGGTATCAAAAAAAGTTATTCAAAAAATTGCTGAAAACAATTCTGAATGTTTTTCAGGTGTTGAAATACACAAAACAAAGCATCACATTCCCATTGACGCCCGAATTCATGTGCTAATCATCACGTTTTCTACAAAATTTATGTCCGAAAAAAAGTTCTTCCAAAATTTGCTGAAAATGATTCTGAATGTTTTTCATGTTATATAAATAAACCAAACGAAGAATCACTTTCCTTTTAAAGTCTTAATTCGTGTGCTAATCATCACTTTTTTTCGAAATTTAGGTACCAAAAAAAGTTCTCGAAAAACGATTCTGAATGTTTTTATGTCGTATAAGTAAACGAAAATGAAGTATTAAATTCCTAATAAAGCCTGAATTCGTGTGGTAATCATCACATTCTTTTACAAAATTTAGGTATGAAAAAAAGTTCTTCAAAAAATTGCTCAAAACGATTCTGAATGTTTATCAGGTGTTGAAATACACAAAACAAAGTATCACATTCCCATTGAAGCCCGAATTCGTGTGCTAATCATCACGTTTTTTACAAAATTTATGACCGAAAATGTCTTCCAAAAATTGCTCAAAACGATTTTGAATGTTTTTCATGTTATATAAATAAACCAAACGAAGTATCACTTTCCTTTTAAAGGCTTAATTCGTGTGCTAATCATCACTTTTTTTCGAAATTTAGGTCCGAAAAAAAGTTCTCGAAAAACGATTGTGACTGATTTTATGTCGTATAAGTAAAGGAAAACGAAGTATCACATTCCTAATAAAACCTGAATTCGTGTGGTAATCATCACATTTTTTTACAAAATTTAGGTATGAAAAAAAGTTCTTCAAAAAATTGCTCAAAACGATTCTGAATGTTTTTCAGGTGTTGAAATACACAAAACAAAGTATCACATTCCCATTGAAACCCGAATTCGTGTGCTAATCATCACGTTTTTTACAAAATTTATGTCCGAAAAAAATTTCTTCCAAAAATTGCTCAAAACGATTCTGAATGTCTTTCATGTTGTATAAATAAACTAAACGAAGTATCACTTTCCTTTTAAAGGCTTAATTCGTGTGCTAATCATCACGTTTTTTACAAAATTTAGGTCCCAAAAAAAGTTCTCGAAAAACGATTCTGAATGTTTTTATGTCGTATAAGTAAAGGAAAACGAAGTATCACATTCCTAATAAAGCCTGAATTCGTGTGGTAATCATCACGTTTTTTTACTAAATTTGGGTCTGAAAAAATGTTCTTCAAAAAATTGCTCAAAACGATTCTGAATGTTTTTCATGTTGTGAAATACACAAAACGAAGTATCACATTTCCATTGAAGCCCGAATTCGTGTCCTAATCATCACGTTTTTTACAAAATTTATGTCCGAAAAAAGTTCTTCCAAAAATTGCTCAAAATGATTCTGAATGTTTTTCATGTTGTATAAATAAACCAAATGAAGTATCACTTTCCTTTTAAAGACTTAATTCGTGTGTTAATAATCATCACGTTTTTACAAAATTTCGGTCCAAAAAAAGTTCTTCAAAAAGTTGCTCAAAACGATTCAGAATACTTTTCATGTTGTATCGATACACCCAACGAAGTATCATTTTTTCATTAATGCTCAACTTCGTGCGCTAATCATCACGTTTTTTACAAAATTCAGGTCTGAAAAAAAGTTCTCGAAAAAATGGCCTAGAATTCTTTTGAATGTCTTTCATGTTGTATAAATACACAAAATGAAGTATCACAATCCCATGAAAACACGAATTCGAGTGCTAATTATCATGTTTTTACAAAATTTCGGTCCGAATAAAAGTTCTTCCAAAAATTGTTCAAAACGATTCTGAATATTTTTCATGTTGTGAAATACACAAAACGAAGTATCACTTTCCCATTGAAGCATGAATTCGTGTGCAAAACATCACATTCCTAATAAAGCTTGAATTCGTGTGGTAATCATCACGTTTTTTTACTAAATTTAGGTCTGAAAAAATGTTTTCTTCAAAAAATTGCTCAAAACGATTCTGAATGTTTTTCATGTTGTGAAATACACAAAACGAAGTATCACATTCCCATTTAAGCCCGAATTCGTGTGCTAATCATTACGTTTTTTACAAAATTTATGTCCGAAAAAAAGTTCTCCCAAAAATTGCTCAAAATGATTCTGAATGTTTTTCATGTTGTATAAATAAACAAAACGAAGTATCACTTTCCTTTTAAAGGCTTAATTCGTGTCGTAATCATCACGTTTTTTACAAACTTTAGGTCCGAAAAAAATTTCTCGAAAAAATTGCTCAAAACGATTCTGAATATTTTTATGTCGCATAAGTAAGCCAAAACGAAGTATCACATTCCCATTAGAGCTCGAATTTGTGTGCTAATCATCACGTTTTTTATAAAATTTAGGTCTGAAAAAGAGTTCTTTAAAAAATTGCTCAAAACGATTCTGAATGTCTTTCATGTTGTATAAATACACAAAACAAAGTATCACGTTCCCATTGAAGCCCGAATTCGTGTGCTAATCATCACGTTTTTTACAAAATTTATGTCCGAAAAAAATTTTCCAAAAAATTGCTCAAAATGATTCTGAATGTTTTTCAGGTTGTATAAATAAACCAAACGAAGTATCACTTTCCTTTTAAGGCCCGAATTCATGTGCTAATCATCATATTTTTTACTAAATTTATGTCCAAAAATAATTCTCTGAAAAATTGCTCAAAACGATTCCGAATATTTTTCATGTTGTATGAATAAACCAAACCAAGTATTACATTCCCATTAAAGCCCGAATTCGTGCGCTAATCATCACGTTTTTTACAAAATTTATGTCTGAAAAAAGTTGTCCGAAAAATTTCTCAAAACGATTCTCAATGTTTTTCATGTTGTATAAATAAACCAAACCAAGTATCACTTTCCTATTAAAGCTCGAATTGGTGTGTTAATCATCACATTTTTTACAAAATTTAGGTCCGAAAAAAATTTTTCTAAAAAATTGTTCAAAACGATTCTGAATGTTTTTCATGTTGTATAAATAAACCAAATGAAGTATAACTTTCCTTTAAAGCCCGAATTCGTGTGGTAATCATCACATTTTTTACAAAATTTATGTCCGAAAATAAGTTCCCGAAAAATTGCTCAAAACGATTCCAAATATTTTTCATGTTGTATGAATAAACCAAATGAAGTATTACTTTCCCATTAAAACCCGAATTCGTTTGCTAATCATCACATTTTTTACAAAATTTAGGTCCAAAAAAATTGCTTAAAATGATTCTCAATGTTTTTCATGTCGTATAAATAAACCAAAACAAAATATCACATTCCCATTAAAGCCCGAATTCGTGTGCTAATCATCACGTTTTTTACAAAATTTATGTCCGAAAAAAAGTTCTCCAAAAAATTGACGATTCTCAATATTTTTCATGTCGTTTAAATAAACCAAAATGAAGTATCACATTCCCACTAAAGTCTGAATTCGTGTGTTAATCATCACGTTTTTTCAAAATTTAGGTCCGAAAAAAAGTTCTTCAAAAAATTGCTCAAAACAATTCAAAATACTTTTCATGTTGTATAAATACAACCAACCCGTTAAAGCCTGATTTTGTGTGCTAATAATCACTTTTCTAAAAAATTTTGGTCCGAAAAATAGTTCTCCAAAAAATTGCTCAAAAGAATTTTGTATGTTTCTCATGATTTAAAAATAATCGCACAAAGTTTCACTTGTCCTTTGAAGGTCGAATCTGTGAGTTAAAAAATTTATGTCCACAAAATAATTCTCTATGAAATTGCTCAAAATGATTCACTATGTTTCTCATGTTGTAAGGATACATCTCACAACGTTTCACTTGCGTGTTGAACCCCGACTTTGTGTATTAATCATCACGTTTTTTACAAAATTTAGGTTCGAAAAATAGTCCTTCGTAAAATTGCTCAAAACGATTCTGTGTATTTTTAATATTGTAGATACATCTTCATAATGTTTCACTTGTCTGTAGAAGGCTCGAATTCGTGTGCTAATCATCACGTTTTTTACAAAATTTAGGTCCAAAAAAAAAAGTTACCACAAAATTGCTTATAACGATCTCAATGTTTTTCATGTTATATAAAAATACCAGACAACATTTCCCATTTCCATTAAAGCCCAAATTCGTGTGCTAATCATCACATTTTTTTCAAAATTTAGGTCTGAAAAATAGTTCTACATAAAATTGTTCAAAATGACTCAATATGTTTCTCATGTTTTAAAGATACATTGCACAAAGTTTCAATTGTCCTTTGAATGCCGAATCAGTGAGTTAATCATTACGTTTTTTACAAAATTTACTCCGAAATACAGTTTTTTATAAAATTGCTCAAAATGAGTCACTATGCTCCTTATGTTGTAAAGATACATCACACAACGTTTCACTTGCCTGTTGAAACCTAAATTCGTGTGCTAATCATTACGTTTTTTACAAAATTTAGATATGAAAAATATTTCTCCGTATAATTGCTCAAAACAATTACGTATGTTTTTCATGTTGTATGGATATATGTCACAATATTTTACTTGTCTATAGAAGGCCGAATTCGTGTGCTAATATCACTTTTTTAAAAAAAGTTTTTCATAAAATTGTTCAAAAAGATTCAATATGTTTCTCATTATGTAAAGATACATTACAAAAGGTTTGACTTGCCCGTTAAAGCCCAAACTCGTTTGCTAATTATCATCTTTTTACAAAATTAAGGTTCGAAAACAACTATCCTTAAAATTGCTAAAACGATTTTGTATGTATTTGATATTATATAGATACATTAGACAAAGTTTCACTTCTTGTTAAAGCCCGATTTCGTGTGCTAATCATCACTTTTTTAAAAAATTTAAGTCCAAAAAATAGTTCTCCATAAAACTTCTCAAAAGAATTTTGTGTGTTTCTCATGTTTTAAAAATAATTGCACAAAGTTACACTTATATGGCACAATGTCCTTTAAAAATAATTATGTATGTTTCATGTTGTATGGATATATGGCACAATATTTCACTTGTCTATAGAAGGCCGAATTTGTGTGCTAACTATTATTTTATTAAAAAAATTTAGGTCCGAAAGAATATTTTTCATAAAATTGCTCAAAACGATTCAATATGTTTCTCATTACGTAAAGATACATTGCAAAAGATTTAACTTGCCCATTGAAGCCTAAACTCGTGTATTAATTATCATGTTTTTACAAAATTAAGGTCCGAAAATAGTTATCCTTAAAATTGCTAAAAATGATTTTGTATGTATTTTATGTTGTATAGATACATCAGACAAAGTTTTACTTCCCGTTAAAGCCCGATTTCGTGTACTAATCATCACGGTTTTTAAAAAGTTTAGGTCCAAAAAATAGTTCTCCATAAAATTGCTCAAAATAATTTTGTATATCTCTCATGTTTTAAAAATAACTGCACAAAGTTTCACTTGTTCTTTGAAAGCCGAATGTGTGAGTTAATAATCATTACGTTTTTTAAAAATTTATGTACACAAAACATTTCTTTATAAAATTGCTCAAAATCATTCACTATGTTTCTCATGTTATCAGGATACATCGCACAACGTTTCATCACGTTTTTTACAAAATTTAGGTCCGAAAAATATTTCTCCCTAAAATTGCTCAGAACAATTCTATATATTTTTCATGTTGTATGGATATATGGCACAATGTTTCACTTGTCTGTGGAAGGCCGAATCCGTGTGCTAATTATCACTTTTTTAAAAAATTTAGGTTCGAAAAAAAGTTTTTCATAAAATTGCTCAAAACGATCCGATATGCTTCTCATTACGTAAAGATACATTGCACAAGATTTGACTTGCCCGTCTAAACCCGAATTCATGTGCTAATTATCATATATTTTACCAAATTATGTTCCGAAAATAGTTATCCTTAAAATTACTCAAATCGATTCTCTATGTTTGTCATTTTGTAATGACATGTTGCATAAAGTTTCACTTTTCTGTTAAAGCTCGAATTCGTGTGCTTAATCATCACGTTTTTTATAAAATTTAGGTCCGAAAAAAAAGTTCCCCACAAAATTGCTTAAAACGATCTCAATGTTTTTCATGTTGTATAAAAATACCAGACAACATTTCTCATTTCCATTAAAGTCCGAATTCGTGTGCTAATCATCACATTTTTTTCAAAATTTAGGTTTAAAAAATAGTTCTCCATAAAATTGCTCAAAATGACTTTGTATGTTTCTCATGTTTTAGAGATACATCGCTAACAAAGTTTCAATTGTCCTTTGAAGGCTGAATCTGTGAGTTAATCATTACGTTTTTTACGAAATTTATGTCTAAAATACAATTTTATTGCTCAAAATGATTCACTATGTTCCTCATTTTGTGAAGATACATCGCACAACGTTTCACTTACCTGTTGAAGCCCGAATCCATGTGCTAATCATCATGTTTTAACCATAAAAGTCACCGCATTCACTACCTCCAACCAAGAAACAAAATATCACATAGAAAGGGAAAAAACAAGACGTACCATAACTATAAAAAGAAAAGGAAAGCGAGAGAAATAAAAGAAACTCTAGCCAAGAACCTAGCTCCGGCCGAAGTCAGAGCCACATCTTGGCCGGAATGATAAAGGACTGAGGGCGTTAACTTTGATGGGCTAGCTAAAGAGAAGGGGGGAGGGGGGCGAGGGTTCAAAGGGTAGAGAAAGAAGGGCAATTCCGTGATATTTTATACAAATTGTTGTCTTAAAAAAAAAAAAAAAAGGAAGAAGAAGAAGAAGAAGTCTCTAATAAACATCTAAGTTGAATTAATTAGATTTACAAAAATAAAATAAAATGAATTAATTAGTCCTCTTGACTACATGACAAGCACCTCAAACAATATGAATTTAGGTGACATATTTTGACTCTTTTCCTTTTCAAAGGTATCGGTAGGGTTAGATGTATTATTTATTTGAAATTTTTTTTGTTTTTTAATTAAAAAAAAAATAAAAGTGTTATAAAAAAATATTATAAAAGTTTTTTAAAAAATTATAATTAAGACCTTGTAACATCATTTGAAGTCCTCTAATATATTTTTTCAACATTTCTTATATTTTTCATTTAGAATTAATCTTTTATTCGGTAAGATTTATTAATAATATTAGAATAAGACGAATATTGTTACACATAGAGGGTTTCTTTTTCTTTTTTTTTTTTCTTGAATAAAATACTTTTAATTTATTTAAAGACTATAAGCTATTTTTCATTTTCCTCAATTGCTTATTATTTCTGTTTATGCTTTGAAAAAGTCTACAAATTATTTTTAAAAATTTACTCTTGAGATGTATTTTAAAAAACTTTCACTTATTAATACGGTTAAAAATAAAATTATCATATTAATAACTTTTAATAATTATATCTGTTGAAAATGAAAATCCCACATCGGCTAATTAAAGAAAATAATTACTACTTATAAAGACTCGGGCAGTCCTCTCCTTTTGAGGTACCCTTTGGGGTGAGTTAGGCCCAAGCCTAAAAATTCTAACATGGTATCAGAGTCAGTTGTTGGGCTGCCCGAATTGAGGGTGTGTTGAAAATAAAAATCCCACATCGGCTAATTTCTAGACTTTAAGTATCACGAAATAATCTCAAAATACATTAAAAAAATAGGTGTTAAAGGATCACGAAAACATAGCATAACCACAAATGAGGAACATTAAAAATATGGTAGAAATTGGCTACACGGGTTCTTAGACAAAGACCTATAGATATTATTCATTCAATGGAGACATTTTTCTCTACCATAACTTTTTTCTAGAGGAGAATCAATATCAAACACAAGTTTACAAAACTCATTCAAACTACTTCTACTCTTGTTTTGTCTTCTAATAATTAGCCCTCTTAATTGACTCATTTTCCTTTAGCAACTTTTCACATGTCACTATTAATTAGAACAATTCAATGCCTTTTCATTTTGGTAGGTTTCTTTCATGATTTATTATATATATAACATACATCACAAATACAAAGAAAAGTTTAGAGAGAAAGAGAGAGGGAGAGAGAGAGAGAGAGGCCATTTTTCTTGACAAATTTTGGGAATAATGGCTTCTTTCAATCCCTTTAGATGTTTCGATAAATCTTCATCAGAATCATCACCACAAGAGCAAAGTAGATTTATTTGCAATGGCAATGTTTGCGTTCTACGCGAACCTAAAACAACTAGCCCTACCCTGAAGAAGAAGAAGAAAGAAAAGGGTCATCATCGGATTCATCTCTCAAGGTTTCATTTAAGGAAGACTTGAATATCGAGTCTTGAGATTGAGATGTATGTATGATCTCAAAATTGTTTTGCATTCAATCAATGGCTGGATCTTCACAAGCCTAGGAAATTATATATATTCATGATTTGTATAGTAAGAATCATAATTAGATTTTTGTGTTTTTTTTTTTTCTTTTTTTGTTTTCATTTTTTTGTGGAGGAAATATATAGGTGATAATTTGTGTTGATTTTGATTTTGATTTTGATTTAGAGGAGAAAGTAGACTAATTCCCCTCTAAGTTCAACATTGAATTTCTAGATCAGAAGGAAATTATTTATATGTAATATGGGATTAGATTAAAGAAAATAATACAATTTTAACTTTCCATGAAATGAAAGATAAAATTGTTCAATAATGATTTATCAGGTTATTGTTGTTTGTCCCAACATTCAGCCGAGGTAGGCCTCGTTATAAGTAGTTAACGAAGGCCATTTGATGTCTATAAGTGGATGGATGCCCGCTCCTTGGGTATTGCTTTCAAAAGGGCTGTTTTCATGCGTGTTGGTGTTCGTGGTCTCTTGGTTTTGTTGTTCTCGTGGGGATTGGCGCATCTACAAGTTGAAAGTGTGCTCGGACAAGTAGGCTAACCAGAACTACTAGTAACGTACTAACAGGATTTGCCTGCAATTTTTTTCCATCAAGGAAGATTAATGTTTATAATGTATTTCGATCATGATTTAATTCTTGGCTTTGGGTTTTTTTTTTTTTCATCTGGTGGAAGGTTTCTCGACTAATTCAGGAGAAATTTATAGAGTACAAAGCGAACTGTAGCATATGACTGAAAATGCTGCATAAAATCGCTTTCGAGATGACTCAAACTCAAAACATCTCACTTGACGACAAGTTAAGTGCAGATACTTAAAAAGAAGAATACTTTATTATTAAGTTACCCTTCTTTATCCGCTAAACGGATCTTATATGGTATCCGATTACCCACGAAATGACCCGATTTATCATATCAATGCAAATGAAAAGGGTCCAATTTCAACAGCACTTCCTATTTTCTCCTCCGATGATATTCTCTTATGGGGTAATATTAAAAGAAAACTAATGTTTATAGGTGATGTTTTTAATTATTTAAAATGAACTTGTTTCTATCCCTATAAATTATAAAACTCATAAAATCGGCAACTCTCATAAGAGAAAGAAGATGAGTCGCCTGTATAAGTCCTGCTCAGTTGGTTATGGATAGCAATATCAAACAAATCGGATTGCATTTCGAATAACTTTTTATGAGACAAAAATACCTTGAAGTATATCTGTCCGCGACTAGCCTGCTAATAAACAAGCAAGCCCACAAGTTTTTAAACTTTTATTTTTTTGTTTTTTAATTTTAAACAAAAATTATTTTTAACCTTAAAATTTATTATAAATTAATTTTTTTAAAAAATATTTAACTAATTATACACACATAAATAACACCTATTTTTGAATAAAAATATTTTTTAAATATTAAAAATTAATTTTATTTAAAATATATTTAATTAGTTATAAATTCACACTAATATATAAATAAGAAACAAAATAATTACACATAAATAACAATAGGACCGAATCGTAAAAACCCACAATTAAAACAAGCCGATTCAGTCCAGACTGAATTTTGACAAAGTACTTTTAAAAATCCACATCCATGCATTTTGGGAAAGTCCAGACAAACCCGCGAACTTAGGCCCGTTTTGACATTGCCTGCAAAATTAGTACTAAAAACCAAACTCCAAATCTTAACAATAACAGTGTGAGAATTTTAACATCTCAATATACGAAATAGTTGCTTGTGCACACTAGAACTTAGACTTCCAATCTCCATGACAACATCCTTTACCTGAACATCGAACAATCTGATAGAGGTGGAAGCCCTGAAGGGCAAGAAATTTCACGTTTTGGTACAAAAAACAAAGGTTACTCGTTCACTAGTTTTTGCATTAAATGAACCCAGCCTTGGACGTTGTCAAAGGGGCCAATATGGGCTGATGAAATTGGTTTTAACTCTAAAGTTTGTTTGGGACTAGATCCAACATATATATATGGAATTAGATCAACTCCATTGTAAATTGAATATCCATATAAACAAGAGTATGTTCCCTCAATTTACAGTGCACAGAATACAATTATAAATCAAAGCCGAATCCCTCTGAACCTTTTGCACCTAAACATCACCAACAAATCAACTGAACTACTCTTTCTTAGTACAGATGAAATTTCAATAATATTTATTTATTATCTCAAATTTCAATAGAAGACCCTCCAAGCTGCTTATCTTCATACTACCAACTAATTACCAGCCACTTTGCATCTGAAAAGAAGACCACAAAACCAGAGTTACCCCTTTAAAATCAATTTTTTCTCCTCCTCCTCCGCCGCCATACATTTACTACTCTAAAGCCTAAACTAAATGCCAGAAAATCGTCTTTTCTAAGCAGATAAGCCCAGTAGAGAGACATACCAGATGCTGCCTTCGATCGGGCTTCCATGTCCATCTCCAAGATTTGTATTCCCCATCATGCATTCACTTCAAACACCACAAGGATGAATAGAAGAACTAAGGTTGCTGCCCAAAGGACAACCAAGTCTGAGGAAGTATTCGAGGAAATGAGTTAATAGGACCGATGAACCTTTCTCCCACTAGTCATCAAAGTTGCAAAGCCAGATCCGGCTGCTGAGAATCAACCAGAACGTTTGATGCTGGTCTTCCGGGAGATCCTGATGACTGGAAACTAATATTTAAGTCTGGGGGAAGCGATTCCTGTTTCTGCCTTTGCTGCATTTGAGGACTAAGAGATTGCCAAGGAGATTGCACCTGGAATCTTGACAAATCAGCTCTTACCAACTGAGGAAAGACCATAGCTTGACCTGGAAACTGACCGTCACTGCCTATTCTGGTAGGATGTGGCACAAAGGGGGGTACTAGAGGGAAATTGCTCTTTTCTGGCTGAAAAGGAGAGCCATAAGGTGGAGCCTCTCCACGAAATCGTGACATTTGTAACTGGAAATCACGTGCAGAGTTATATAAGGAATCAGCTGATATTTGACTCTTCTGGGGTGTTACATTTTCTCCAGGCGGTCTAAAACCCCCTGCACCAATTGACATCCATGCACGAGCAGCAACTGCAGCAGCATTAGTTGGATCTTCCCTTCTCAAGGATGGTGAGGAAGGCATAACTGGATTGTTCTCAACGAGGGACTGATTTGACAATCTTTGTTGATTCTGAGCCTTTTCAGCAAACATTCTCATCAACTGGACTGGGTCTGTGAGTCCCTGATCCTGTCCATGAGGCAAGTACGGCATTGCCTTGGCCATGTCTGCAGATGAAGTGGGCACCCTATTGTTATCCAAATTGCTGATTTTCCCACCAGGCAACCCTCCACCAGCAACACCATTAGTATTTGGGTGTTTGAAAGAACCAGAAGGCATGAGATTCCTGTTCTTCGAAACCATCTCCATGGACCTCGAAGTTGGCATTTCAGAACTATTTAACATCTGTCTCTCAGCAACAAAATCAGCTGCATTCTGAGTGCCAGTGGGAGGACAATTCAATTCAACCTGCTTCAAAACCTTTTGCTCTGGTTCAGCAAAACTTCTGGGTTGTGAATTGGGCTGCTGAGAACTAGGACTAGCAGGCACGGTTGCTCTAGTTCCCGGAGAGCTAAAGAAGGATGACCTCCCATTCAGAGTAGGCACTCTAATGGGCTGCTCCTTTGATGGAACTGAAAAACCTGAGCTGGGAGTAGCTGTCGGTTTGATTACACCAGGACCAGTGAAGGGTGATCTCCTCTCAAGGTTAGACTCACTGATGATTCTTTCACTTGCAGAGACTGCTATCTTAGGCAATTTCTCTACTTGGGGGTTGGCAAGAGGGTTCTCCTTGGAAGAAACTGGAATCGTTGGTGCTTTGTCCTTTGCAGTATCAACAGGTTTTTCAATCTTCTTAAAAAAGTCTGGTTCCTTCAAACTACAATTTTCAAGCATTAGCACAGGGGTGGGAAGGGGCTCATATTCTCCGACCCATCCACGACCAAATTTTGACCCTGAAGGCAGTGCCTGCTCAATTCTTTTGGAAGCTACTTTCCATGCAACAGGTCCAAGAGTTGCAGCAAATCTCGCAAGGCTTCTAGCATAAGAATGATCCACATAAAGCCCCACCTAATCAGGGAAACAAGAATGAATAACCAGAAACTGAAATTACAGTGAAAAGAAAAAAATCTCAGTTTCAACACATACAGTAATTAGCTGCTTGCTTTCCCCCTCAAAAGTTGAAAAGATTGATTCAGATCTGACTTCAGGCTGAGTGGATATGTTATAAGTTGCACGTCGATTCTCATCATTAAGGGATGGTTTCCTTTCAATTCTTGATAAAGGGCGCTTCCCTATAATACCAAAAAAACAATCAAAGCAATCAGCAGGTGTATAGTCTATTTTAAATGCTAGACAAGTAACCAAAAACCAGGAGACAAAATCTTTTCTTGAAGAATAATTTCAGCTTTAACTCTGTATCTTTGAGGTATAAATAACAAAATATCTCTAACAAAAAATACAACAATATAAAAGTCATATATGCAGCTAATGTAATTGCATACATACCTGGTATAGATTCTTCAGGTTTGTCAGCGTTGTTGTCGGCTAAGGAACCTTCGAGGAGCCTATCAACACTGCCAGCTCTCTCTGATCCACCAACTGGTGCAGAACTTGGAGCATTTTGAAAATCTCCAGCAGTTGCAAGAGTGGCCCCAGAAGAGAAATCAGATCCCACAGGATCCTGCAACGTCCTGCTAATTGGTTTCTTCATGGGCTTCTTAAGAACAGAATTCGATCTCATCTTCTGATCAGACTTGAGTTCCTCTGTTCGATCAATACTTTTCCTGATTTTCTCAAACTTCTTTTTAGCCAACTCTTGGATATTACGAGCCTTCAGTAAAAAAAGATGTGAATGGTCTGATATTTCTCCCAATCATTTGAAAGAAGGGGCAAGGGGTTTTGTAGATAGTACAGAACTGCAGAAGGAATAGAAAGATGACCAAATTCTTACCTGTTTATGGTATATGGTATCTGGTGCATTATATTGCATTGCATTTGAGCAAATTAGGAAAACATCACTCTGCATGGAAGGAAACAAGCTTCAGCAAATAGAATAAAATAAAACAAAGATTCTCTTTGAGCCAACTCGAAAATAAACGTTAACAAATCACATCAGCATAACCACACCCATTTTTCAGTTTCATGGGGAGCTGATAGGGCTCAGTCTTAGTATGAGATAATAAGAAAGCTTTGACCCTCTTAAATATATAAAAAGCAACATATTTTAAGTTGATCGCCAAAAGGCATCAGCATATACACATCGTCAATCATAGCATAAGGATGGGAAATCAAGAAAATTCAGTAGCCTTTTGCACTCCCGTTCTCTCGTTTCTGAAGAAGGGTTTCTCCTTTTGAAGTTTGTGAGTGGCCTCCTTGGAAACACACAATTAAACATGAATATAGTAAGAGTTTTTGCCAGACACGATGTTGCTGCAAAAGTAAAGTATAGTAATTCATGTATTGAATATACCAGAACAACCATCTTCCAACCACTTTATCCAACTAATATATCAATTATTATTGCTCTTACCAAACAAAAATCAGGATAAAAAGGAAAATCTCACCTACAGGATATATAGCACAGATCCTTCTACAGGATCCAGAATTTCAATCCTTGGGAGTTTTGCATCTCAAACCCTTCCCTCAACCGCCCACAAAGAAAAATAATTCAAAGGATAAAACACATCATTTATTGACGAGAAATAATCATTTTATCTAAGGTTTTCTCATAAAATATTGGAGAAAGAATGACAACCACAAGCACACAAATTAAGTCAATATATCCCTTTCCAATTATCCTTGCAAGATTTGGGTTACCCACAAATTATATAATAAAAGGTGAGGCACTTCAGACTATCACAACCGCATGGTAGTAAAAATACTGAAATTATTGTGAAACATTATCATTTTTTCCTTTCTATTATGTTAAGCAACTTAGGCAAACCATCAGAATTGACTAGAAAATCGCCAGGCCTCTTTGTCACCATCAGTTGCATCATTAGCAAGCGTTAAAAAATCAGTAGAAATGACCAGACGAGTCATTCCCAACTCTATGAACTGTATTGTGCTTATTTGAGACATCTTATAACAAAGATGGAAGAAAACAGTTAGCATGGGAACAAAATTGACACTTGAGTGATTCTTCTAGAAGCTCCTTGTTTATAAATTTCATGGAAGACTGACAGTGCAGGCCAATCTGAAATTGAGCTTAAAGAAATCAGCGATTATAAGTCACCCAGGCAAAATATTCTCTCAAGAGCAGCATGGGCCATAAATGATAGAAATCCCCAAGACACTTCTTTTTTACATATTTAAATTGCCTTTGTATCTGCAGAGAGCATATTGCCTATGCTGTTGAGACATCATGCTCAAATTTGGTACAATAAGCCAGAATGAAGAAGAAAATAACGACCAAGAGGAAGAGAAACTCTTAACAAGGAAATGGATCAACACTGAGAAAAAGCTGCAACAGCTTGCAAATGAAACTCAGAAACTCACCTCAAATTGCTCCAAGGTTGCATATGATCCATTTGCCAGCTTGCTTCTCACGGTGGCAAAGTCCATAGGGTGCTCAATGACATCGTGATAATCAGGAAGCTAAACGGAAGAAAGATGAAGGAAGCAAAATCATGAAGTCATCTTACGAAATCTGTCCCTGAATGGCCATGAAAGTAATAAATTCACAAAAGGGCTAACCTCCTCGGGATCAACAGGTTCTGCATAAACACCATAAATATCTTTCCTGTCGTAGCAAAATCAAAATAATTACTCTAAAACTTCCACATTTGAACAGAGTAACAAAATAACTTAAATAGCAAATCTTCCGAAAATTGAATGTGACACATACTTCTGAAGCTTGTCAAGAATTAACTCCAGCATTTTCTTATCAGGCAATCGCAAACCAGATGGCGGTTCAGTAGGCGTCCCTGATTAAAAAGAGGGAATCATTATTAATCACCTCGTCATTACCAAGCAAATGTACAAAACAAAAAGAAATATTAAAAATCAAATGAGACTAATTTCAGTTCGACCATACACAACCCACCTGGAGCAGAGTCCACCCCTTTTGGTTCAGCTTTTCCATCTTTAACCACCTGTCAAATCAACAGAAACCTTAAAATCTTTAAAAGGGCTCAAATAACAAAACAAACCCAACATATGAATACTTAAATTAATGCTCTTGCTAGTAATACAAACCAAAAAAGTCGGCTTCCATCAGACAGAGACAGAAAATAAGGCAGCAGACAAAGAAAGAGAATAGAAAGTACTCCATATGTTTCTGTGTGTGACATTATATATATATATATATACACAACCTGTGCGCGTTGTAGAGTGAGAAGTAGAGACAGTGAGAGAAAGACAAGAAGAGAGAGAAAGGTGGGAGCGTGATCAGATTCTGTGGGGGTTAGTTTTTGACAGTTGACCCGACCGTTACTCCTCCAATTCCCCCCGACACTCAATACATCCACAAATTGATGCATGTTGTTCTAGAGAGAGAATGAACTGAAGCAACTAATAAGAGCGATTTTATAGATTTTGGACCAATATCAAGAGGAAACCTCGCTGAGCTGGACAACACACTCTTCTCCCTCATTCAGATATTTCAGCTTACGCATTTATGCAGCAAAAATGTTCATCACTTGTAAGTTTTTCACTAATTTTTTTCCCAAACTCAGATCCAGACAAATTCATTTCCGTTTATACCTCATCATCATCAATAATTTCATTATCATCATCGACTTCATCATTTTCATCTTCGTCATCCTCGCCTTCATCATCGCCGTCGATTTTCCTCTTCTTAGACGGATTATTGCCGTCGCCGTTCTCCGACGACGATTGAGAAACCGTGGGCGCGTGAGGCACGCGCTGAGTCCGACTCGGAGTCGACTCGGTGTTGGTTTCTTCTTTGTTGAGCTTAACCAAGAACTTAAGCTTTTTCTCGCGCCGCCTGGCATCTTCCTCATCGTCTAAGTCCTCAAATAGGTCGTCGTCGTCGAGATAATCGTCGAAATCGAGTGTGTACCTCACGCTACGTTGACGGAGACTACGGCGCGGCTCCCTATCTGTGGCTGAGCTATTTCCGGCTAAGTGACGTCGTTTGGCGAGATCTGCCTTGGAAGGTCTCCCCTTCTTCTTCTTCTTCACGATCTGGCCCATCTTTTTCGGCGTCTGTTCCTTTCTCTCACTAAAAGTCTCTCTATCTAAAAAACCCTGTGTCTCTCTCTCTTTCTCACTCTTGCTCTTCCTTTCTCTCTCTAGCATAATTTTTTTTTTCTCTCTCCTCTTTTACTCCATTATTTATCTGAGTTTCTGCTTTGGCTTTTTTCTTAGGGAGGGGTCGCTTTTTGTGTCCGAGCCTAGTGCTGAAGCTCAGGCTCGGTGGGTGTTTTTTGAATAAAAAATGATGATTGCTTGCTGCCTCCTCAGCTCAGCTTGTAAAGAGAGAAACGGCGTTAGTGGATTCGAAAGACGGCATTAGGTGTTACCCCTGCCCGACTGACTGCCCCAATACTTTTGCGGTCTGCCCGTTATTACGACAATCTAGACTACTTTTTGCTATATTTCCGGAGATTTCTCTTGTCTGCGGTCGCGCGTGTTTTCAACCTTTTAAAATATTCGAGTAAAATATTCATATTAAACGGTGATCCTGCGCGCGTGATACACACATGAAAAGAAGTTTGTTCGGTCTACTTATAAATAGTGTTCCTCTTTTAAAAAATCATATTACTATAATTTGGACACAAATTAAAAATTAAAAAATCAACACTATTTTTTATATACAATAACAATTTTACACTCAATAAATAAATTAAAAAATAAATATAAATAACATTAAAATATGTAAAAATATTTATATTTCCGATCAGAGATAGTACATCTTTCTATGGATATAAAATATGTAAGTGATGTTAGAGGACTCATATCTTTCTATGGGTATAAAGCTGGCTTCTTCACTCACGCACTGTTGTCCAAGCATGTGACATATTAATTTTTTCAAGTGAAGTTGTACTTCCTTGCTCAACTATTACGAGTTGTACTGTAAACCTCCTTCACTAAGATTCCTATGGCATTCGAAGTAATGGAACTGTAGTTATTGCAGCTAAAGCTAGTAAGAAACGACTGTAACTAGTTGTTGTTCTTAATGCAACTAATGTTCCTATTGTAGTTCTAGCAACTACTGTAAACACGACTAATCATACCTAAAATATTTTATATGCACGAGCAATATCCCTACCCCTTATATTCAGTTAAGAAATATAGTAGCGACAGTATCTTTCTTACATATAAGTCTTCTTCTGAGGGGGATTAAGAGGGACAACGTTCTCATGTAGTTAAGTTATGGGAGAAAAAGCAATGACAGTGTCTAGGGAATAAGCATCAACTAATTATGTGCCAGCAATCACGATAATATTTAGGGTACAAACCTTATGCGAAATAACAACTATTTTAAAGAAAATTATTAAAAAATAATATATAAGAATAAAACATCACTAAGTAAAAGTAAATTGTACTGAACGATCACCAAAGAGAGACACATTTGATGATAAATTTTTTTAAACATAGAAACTAAGATGTTTAAAAGGTTTTAATTTTTTTTAAATTAAAAAGTCTCTTCTCTCTACCCTCATTTTTTTTTCTTTTAAGTTATTGGTAGATATTTTTAAAGATAATTATTTGTAAGATAAAACATGAGATTTCTATGACCTTATGTTACCACTTGTCTTGAAATTAATTGGTGTTAGGAAATACATATTCCAACCTTATAGTGCATTCAGCATACAATACAAGCGCTCACGACATTTGATTGTGACTTGACCTCTTTAACCTCAGCTACAAGACAGTTGATACAAACCAACACAAGAGATCCTCCAGAGGCTTCTCTCATATTATAAAAAAAGAATACCAATCTTTTTTGCCTATCTTTTCAGGTATAATAACTTTGAACTCCGTTGTAACTTTGAAATAATCCAGAAAAATCTCTCATCACGTAATTCATATTTTATAAACCTAATTCCGTTTAGTCATTGAGCATTCAATTGTACTATCAGTACTTTTTTCTTCGAAAAACGACATTATGTTTATGATGTTAATAGTACAATTGAACGCTTAGCTCAATATTTGGGCACAAATTTTGAACGACAAATTGTATAATTTTTATGATAAGAGATGCAGTGTGGTTTGACTGTGTAATCTTTCTCGCTTAGAATCCTTCACCTGACATGCTAAGTGAGAAATCATGAGTTCGAGTTGTTCAATGAGTGGTTTAATGTTACATGCCAGTCTAGTGCTGTTATTTGAGGATCTTGTGCCTTCGATCTCTTTTGAATTTGTCGATGACTCTCAGATACCGAATTATAAAAAAATGTATAATTTTTTTACCGGGGTGGGTTAATAATAATTTTGTTCTAATAAAAAATTTAACCAATATTAAAATTTTCATATTCTTCCTATATGTGAGATTCTTTTTAGTGAGCACATGAAAGCTACCTTTATTTCAAACTCACCATTCCCATAGGAAAATGGAGTTCTCTTAATTAAAGTAACTATAGTAGAAAATCATGAGTTCTATAAATGAAGCTTTGGTTAAATGAATGCAGTGTGACACATACTAGTAATACTATGCTATTTATTACTACCTTTACTGATATTTCAGATCTTTCGTCACATTATCTGTATCATGGTATTATTATTTAATTCATTTATAATTCAATATCTTTTATTAATAAATATGAATTTGAGTCTAACTCATTTCATAAAAACTTTTCTTCCTTTCGAATCAGTCTTTCTTTGAGGCATACGATCGGTCTATGCCAATTACTGTTGGAGGCCTAAGACTTTTCTTATTTTAGAGCTCTCCCCGGTCCTTTACAATTCTAAGTAGGCTATTAGGAAATAGGATAATAATCCTTTGCAAAGCAAGACGTTTTGAGATTAGGAGTCCCTTTTGCTTCTGCGAAGCTTGCAGCTACTGTAGCTACTGTAGCTACTGGAGCTCCTAAGTAATAATTTATAAGAAGAAAGAAGAATACATAGAAATATATCTCAAGAGGAGGATAATTGTCAAACTTAGTAAGAGTTCATTAATTTTTTAATTAGTTAATATAAAATTCTCAATAATAAAATTTATTAAATAAAAAATAAACACTAAAGGAGAAAATATATTATTAAAAAAACGAGATAAAAAATGATGTAAGGATTGCGACAGACTAGATATTTCATTTCATATTATTGATGACAATGCGTAAGAATTAAGAAAATAATATTTCCTCAATCATTAATAGCTTAAATGAAAGTTTTTGAATAATTGAATACTTCCTGAATTTATTAAAGTAATAAATATTTTGGAACAAAAAATATATTAAGACAACAGATAATATGAAATAAAAATAGTAAATACTAGTACCTTTATTTACCAATATATATGTTGAAATGTCGCTTTAGTGAAAAAACAACTCATATTCAGTAAAAAAAAAATGAACTCGTAAGTTTTTATAAATGTATTTTTAGGTATTCTTAATCTCAAATATTAAGTCACTCGCAAATATTTAATTTTATAAAGTTTTTATAAATTTAAGTAATCACCATTTTTTAACAAAATCAAGTCTAAACCTATTTTTTAATAAGTTTTGAGTTTTCATAAATTTGAGCCCATACTCATTTGTTTGATGATTACTCAAAAGACTTCAATTTTAATGGATTAAATGGGCTCTTAATTTTTTTATGAAATAAATGGGAGCTTAATTATTACTACAAGTAGTAGTATTAATTGTGGCAAAGTAATTAATTTAGGGATAAAGGGCATTCCTGAGTATCAAAGGCGAAATCCCTCGACCACAAGGTCTTCACCAGATTACTTGACGCCAAGATAGAAGACGTAAATCATGGTGACTCAGCAGCTCTGCAGATCGGAGGCCAGGCACTGGTGCGTACAATGAACTATTCCCCACATTGGAGAGATTGAAATTCTCATACTGCCGCTGTCAACATTTGAACCTTGGACTTGGTACAAATTTTGCAACCCCAGAACCAATCGAGCTACGCTCATGCGGGGGATAAAGAGCATTCCTTACCAACTAAAAATCTTGTCCCCCTCAATCGACACAAAATTCTATGTATCATTTTATATATCATTCTATGCACGGTCTTCTTTTATCATATATATTTTTATATATCAAATTAGAAAATTGTATAGATTGATACATGAAATCCGATCCTAATCAATCAACAAAAAGAAAAGAGTAATATTAATTTTAACATTTTCAATGTCGAGATAGTTCTTTGTGCACACCAAAATTTGGCCTCTAGTTTACAAGGTCGTTAAGCATCCTTTATCTGGGTGTCGGACAGTCTGATGAAAGTCGGGTGGACGAAGAATTTCGCTTTTAATACTAAAAAATAAAAAAGTATTAATTATTTTTAGCTAAAAATACAGCTGTGGTCGTGAGTGGTGAGTGCAAGAAGAGTGAGCATTGGCAGCCATTGAGCAGTGACGACGTCGTCGTTACTCCTCTCGGCATCTTTATGCTTTAGCACTTGGGGGAGATGGGGACCACGTCCATGCCAAACCCGCCAACACGGCAACAACTTGTATTACGTACCCGCTCCCTCAATATTTTGACATATTTACCCCTAACGTGTACAATTTTGTTTTTAATACGAGATAAAGATGGATAATATATTACGAGAATTTCAAAATATTTTAAATATTACACGTGTAAAATGTTAAGTATATATTTTTATTCGAAAAAAAGAGAAAAAGAATATGCCCTTTATTAAATTTTTTGGCCTATAGATATCATTACAAATATAATAAGGTTGTAATATATAGCTTGATTTACTATATATTTTTTATCGTACGAGTTATTAATTAATTTGTGTTGGTTTCTGATTTAAGAATTTTACAATTTATTTAGTCATATTTCAATATTTATATCTAGATTTTTATGAATAAAGTATACTAATTTGATTAAGAGAAAATTTTAAATCACTAGTATGGTAAAAAAATAATTTAAGGGGTAAAATTACTCTGGATGAGGAGATTCTAAATTTAAATTAAGTTAGCCTTCTTTATAGTTTTTTAATATATTCGAGGAAGGTGTGATCCGCACTTAGAAACTTTCACTTCATATGCGAAGTGAAAGATATTGAGTTTGAGTTATTTAGGGAACGATTTAATACCACATGCAAGTCTAGTACTATTGTCTGGAGTTTTGTGCTCTTCGATTTCTCTCGGATTAAATCAATGACTCTCGAATATTGAATTATCAAAAAATACATTAAAGGAAAATATATATTTCAAATTCAAGATATGTATCTTTATAAAGGTTGTTAATATTATTGAATTATTATCTTGTCACACTAGGTATGATCGATAAATTACTATGATTTATATATTCACTTGAACAGCGTGCAGTCTGATGGAGGTTTCTTGGATGAACAAATTTCAATTTTTTAGTAACAAATATGGTAAAGTGTACTTTTTTTTTTTTATCGATTTGGAGTACTGCCCTGCCACGCCATAGTTGCTAAAGAAAACTTTAGGGTAAAAGAAAAATTGTCATGATTGGCGAATCCCATTTCCACTCCAGGAAAAAGAAAAAAATTTTCAGTAAGAAATTTACAGATGGAACGAATAATCCGGCCAAAGTATAAAAACACATGAGGAACCGGGATAAATTTTGATGTCAATTTCCGATGGAGAGATTGAGAAAAGTGGTGAACCAAATAGCTTACGCGCCGCCATCTCAAAGGCTCACTACACTCTCATCTCTCCAGCTCTCCCTCATTCCTCTGCTTTCTTTCGCCTCCCACCTATACAGACTCGCTATCTTCATACGCCATCGCTGCTATCAGCTGGGTTTCTTCCGCAAACGCAGGTTTGGTATTAGAACGACAAAAAAGTTTTTTTTTTTTTTAATACTATGAGTTTTTTGTTTAAGAAAATGGAATTCTGGTGTTATTCAATTGGGCTTTTTCATTGTGGGATTTTACTTTCTGGGTTCGTTTGATATGTTTTTTCTCTGTATACAGGTTGCCAGTTCCAGTGATTAGCGTTGGGAACTTGACATGGGGAGGCAATGGGAAGACCCCAATGGTGGAGTTTATTGCTCGTTGGATGGCTGATTCTGGAATTTCACCACTTATCCTTACGAGGGTGCTTATTTAATTTATTTTTTGCTTCCAAGCAAATTTTATCTTATTTTTGTTGGGGGATAGGAGGTGAAAAGACTTCTCTTTGCTGCTAAAACTTCAATAAGACTTAAGAAATTCCAGGAAAATTGAAGTGTTTTTCCGTTTTAGTTTTTCTTTTGTTGGTGTTCTTTGTTCGAGTTGTATTGCTATTCACTACACGTCCTAAGAGGCTTAAAAGTGGGAGTTGCTTTTTTCCCATCTCCTTTATCTCCTCTGCTCTACTGGGGAAAAGTTGGAGGAAAAGAGAAATCATTATTGGGCTTTGATTTCCTTACCCCAAATTCTAACATTTATCTCACTTTTGTCAGCATAAGTTTGAAATGTCTAAGCAGAAACAATCATGGGCCCATTAATGCCATTAAAGAAACATTCTTTGTAATGATATTCAGGCCAGATTGGTTTCTTTTTTGTTAAATTGAATTCACCAAGTTAATTTGTTAGTTTAGCATTACTTTTGAAAAGTTGCATTCTAGTCTCATCCTAATTAATAATAGTGGTGGGTGTTTCCTTTTCTGTATCCAGTCCAATGCGTTCACTTGCACTAGAAGTGGAGGGGGTAAAAGGAGATTGGTGAATTGGATATTTTTGTCAAGTCCATCTGTGATGTTGGTCGACATAACTATGAATGGTCCAATTCATTCGGCAGGGCAATAGTAGTTTCTGCTTTTCCAACTCAATTTCTTACCAAGGATATCACCTTTCCTTTTGCAGGGGTATGGGGGTGCAGATGAAGCTAAAATGCTTCAAAGGCATTTATTTGGCACATCTGTGAAAATTGGTGTGGGTGCTAACCGGGCTGCGACTGCTTCTGTTTTTCTTGAAAAATATGGATATATTGATTTTTGTTCTAGTAAAGCCTCTGGAAATCCTTACTCTAACAATAAAGCCGTGTCTGATACTTTGCATGACGAAATTGGGGCTGTAATCTTGGATGATGGAATGCAGGTATTGTTCTCCTTAATCGTATTAGTGAAATTTTAATTTGTGGTTTATTTTTCATTTGAATGATATTATAGAACATTCTTTGTGAAACCTAAAAAATTCAAATTATATACTGCCTTTTGTATTAATGAATTTAGGAAAATATCCAACATGAGTATTTTAAGCAATGAGCATGATATTCAGACGATCATTATGAGTTTGGGGCTGACGCATTCTTTGTTTGCTTACTTTGAAAGGCAGCATTTGCCTTTGCATCGTGACCTAGAGATTGTGATGGTGAACGGGATGATGCCATGGGGAAATTGTCATTTAGTTCCAGTTGGACCTTTAAGGGAACCTTTGATTGCACTTTCCAGAGCAGATATCGTCGTAATACATCATGCAAATTTGGTATATATTATCGTTTTCTTTTTTATTCGTTTATTTTCCTTCACGTGGATGCCATTTTTGTTTTGGGGGATTGAGCAGAAGAAATAGGACTTCACGTGGATTGATCCTAATGTACTGAAGTTTTCCAGGTAGCTAAACAGAGTATTGAAGCTATTCAATCCACTATTCGAAATGTCAGCGACTCTCTTCCAATATTCCTCAGTAAAATGACTCCTTCCAACTTTATTAGAGCGTCCGATGCTTCTTGCAAAGTATCATTGAGGATGGTACATGACGAAATTGTATTATGCGTGTCTGGGATAGGTTGTGCTGAGTCTTTCGTGCAGACAATTATGCAGGTTTTTCCTTCTATTCTTTACTTCCAACCTATTAACTTACAGTTTTAATCTTGCCATCGGTGATTCTTTTGTTTTACCTTGAGCTCTTTCTTTGGAATTTTCGTCCATTCAATTCGTCTTTTTTACCTTTAAACGCTAATGAAACAAAATTTTGTGTTCTATCACCGCAGATGGGACCAAAGCATGTTAACCGACTGGACTGTAGTGACCATCATTTGTTTCAAACTGAGGTAAACCTACATACATTGGTATATTTGTTTCTGCTTTGCTTCGCCTCCCGTTCTTTATTCAGGATTTCGGGGTATATCTATTTGGATATAATATCAGAGTTAGTTTGTCCGGTTTATTTCTCTTGAATAGTCTTTCTGAAGTTTGGTTGCACTGTTGGTTGTTACTTTTCCGGTTCCAGGATATCAACACCATAAGAACGAGACTTCAAGAACTTGAGTTTAAGTTTGCTGTGAAGCCATTTGTTGTTATAACGGAGAAGGTAGCCATTCTTGTTCTATCTAGAAGATATTATTGGTAATTCGTGATCAACTTCCTTTCGTAGTACCCTTTTGATATGCAAATAATGAACTTCTAAAAGATTCTTTCAATAATTTCTTCTGAAAGAATGAATTAGATGAGAAATGACATTAAGAACCTACCGGGGTTAAGTTTCCTATTTTCGGGACAGATGTAGCGAGTAGCAACTTCAGCAAACACATCTTTCATCGTTTTTTCCTGCCGCTCTCATGATTCCATTGTGTATAGGTGAAACAAAGAGTAACGCTATCCGGATCAAGGTCCATCTAATTAATTGGATCAAAAGGGGGTAAAAGTGTCATTTACTGTGAAAAATACTTATACAGATAGGTGACCGAAAGTACATTTCTCTTATAAATGACACTTATACCCCTATTGATCTGCATATAGCTTTTTTGTTAAATAAACTCATTGCCACTTGTGATATGTCATTTACTGTGAAAAATACTTATACAGATAGGTGACCGAAAGTACATTTCTCTTGTAAATGACACTTATACCCCTATTGATCCGCATATAGCTTTTTTGTTAAATAAACTTATTGCCACTTGTGATATGTCATTTATTGTGAAAAATACTTATACAGATAGGTGACCGAAAGTACATTTCTCTTGTAAATGACACTTATACCCCTATTGATCCGCATCTAGCTTTTTTGTTAAATAAACTCATTGCCACTTGTGATATGTCATTTATTGTGAAAAATACTTATACAGATAGGTAACTGAAAGTATATTTCTCTTATAAATGACACTTATACCCCTTTTGATCCAATTAATTGGATTACCCCTGATCCGCATATAGCTTTTTTGTTAAATAAACTCATTGCCACTTGTGATATGTCATTTGCTGTGAAAAATACTTATACAGATAGGTGACGGAAAGTACATTTCTCTTGTAAATGACACTTATACCCCTTTTTTATCCAATTATTTGGATCAACCCTGATCCGCATATAGCTTTTTTTGTTATATAAACTCATTGCCACTTGTGATATGTCATTTACCATTCACAAACTTTCTTGTTTACTGGAGCTAAAAGTCTGATTACAACATATCTCAAATTAACACTTTCACTCTGAATCTCGTATTTGATTCAGGACTACGATAGATCCCCAGAAGTTCTAAAGAAATTGGACCCGTACGAGGTTTTGGTGCTTTGCTCTTGCCTGCAAATTCTACCTCAAGAAGGATATACAGAAGATAGCTTCAAGAAGTTCTTGAAACAAAAGACGGTGCCTCGTCGTGTGAAAAACGGGTAAGGGGGCATCCATTGCCGACACAATAAGGTTATTTCTAGTAAGTTTTGCAAGAACAGTGTTTGAATTCTCTTATATCATACAATTGACCAATCATTATTGATGGCAACCTTATCTTCTTGCTTTCCTAATCTTCTGGAGAGTACATTTGGTGGTATCCAAATGGGTAAAAAAATTCATTATCTGTAAGAAGATGTGGAAATGATTGCTGTTGGGATGATTATGACTTTCAAATTTGACAATTTTGAGTTCTTCTCATTCTATAATGTGAAATGTGGAAGGAAATGAAGGGAGGAAATGACAGCTCAAGTTTGAGGCCAAGTTTTGACCACTATTAGAGTTCAACTTCAGAGCTAATTAGGCCCGTATGGGGATAGCTAAGTTGGTTCTAGAGTTACAGAGTTGGTTACTAAAACTCAAGGTTCAAATTCTACCCGTAATGTTGTGGGGTGGTTGTAGGATGGTTCATTGTGTGCACTGGGTCAATCTCTGATATGTCGGGCTGGTGAGTCACCATAATTTATATCTTCCACTTGATTATCTTCTACTTGAACATGTGGCAGTTTGGTGGAAGCTCTGAAGACAAATGATTTCGCCAAAACATGAGCTTATTAGTTTGAGGGTCAATAAACATAACTTGGGAATCGTGCGAAAAAATTTATTTTTTTGCATTAAAATTTCTCTCTAACCCAATTTTCTCTGACTTAAAACTCACATTCAACACAAATTTAAGATAGATATAGATAATTTTGAATATATTTTGTAAGAAAATATCGATTTTGAGATTAAACAAATATTCAAAATTACATTTTTTTCAATTGTATTGAGTTTCTCTCAAATGAATGAAATTTCTTAGAGAATTTTTGCTAAAAATTTTTCCCAATTTGGCGAAATTCTTTAAAGAATTTTGCTCATCTGAAAAAATTCTTTAGATTTTTCGAGTTATATTTATTGACCCATTAGTTAGGTTGGTCGGATGAAAATACAAGCTGTCTGAAAGGCCCAATTTTAATGGACCACGCAAGGAGGAACACTAGCGGCGGTTATTCCTTTTAAGGTGGCAATTGTGTTCCTACTTCATGTTTGGAAGATCTATTTTTGACTTTTTGTTATTGCAACA
Organism: Catharanthus roseus; assembly: GCA_028651295.1. NCBI lineage: Eukaryota > Viridiplantae > Streptophyta > Magnoliopsida > Gentianales > Apocynaceae > Catharanthus > Catharanthus roseus. The sequence goes on along the minus strand of JAPQWS010000044.1, from coordinate 5,536,977 downwards.
ATGACCTCAATCAACTCTTGGATCGCGATTTTTGATCGGAGTGAGTAAATGTACTGTAAATATTCGAAATATGCTGAAGATATTGTCCGATATTCTTTATGCTCGATAAAAATATTTCAAAGAGTTTTATATTAAAATTTATGCTCGATTTGATATTATCTTAAATTTTAAATATCAATTTTTGGAGTCGCGCTTTCTCTAGGAGAGAAACAGACGGAAATGAAGTGTTCCTTGAACGGCACTTACTGATATATACGTATGCCCCCGTTAATTAATTACTCTTTTGTCCATACCACATTGTCTTATGGCCTTGTTTGTGCCTAAAATTTCAAGGTCAGAGAAGGAAGTTTCTTTTGGATTTTCTTCGTGATTTGATATAGGTTTTATTTATTTGGCTTAAGTAAATGTTTATATACGACGATAATGAATGATTTTCGGTCAATTTATGTCACGTGGTTCACATATATTATCATTAGTAAAGGTAAAATTATCAAACTATTAATCTAAGCGCCAATAACGGTTGAAATGGGTAGAAATAACCCGATCCCTGAATTGACCTGAATGCACCTTTTGAGATATTTTTATCACATTCCGCTCGCATATTGGTATTTAAATTAGTAAATGAACAATTTTATCCTAAGTAAAGATGACATGTGAGTATCATGTTTCATTCATTGGCGTCGTAAGTAGATATTTTCAGCCATTGTAAAAAGTTATTAAGCAAAAGTAACAAATAAAATAAGTAATGTCCTGAAATATCAAAATAAAATGATTAAAAAGTATTTTTAACCAATTTCTCATCATTTAATTATAAATTAATTTTTTTTATTACTTAACTTGATTTTTATTTATTTAGGAGGCCAATTATAAAAAAATATTAATTAATACAAAATAAACATTATTTTATATCACATAAAACATAAAAGAAATATCTGAGAGGGACCGAAACTCTTTGAGAAACTGCAAAGAAGATGATTCGCTACTTTTGAATCGCTGTATCCAACTCCTCCAGATGAGCAACGAAGAAATTCTGTATAGAAAGTGGTTCTGCGGAAGCCTAAGGTCATAATAGAGTGATGCATTCTTTTTTAGCGTTTACCGACCCTTGCCCTTAAGACAGAAGGCGAGGGAAAAGCAAAAGAATTGTTCCAGCGCCCGAACCCCTTAATAGCTCCCCCAATAATTCAAATATTATATATATATATATATATATATGGAAGACGTCTCATGCACTCAAAAGAATTTGGAATCAACCCTCTGAAGATTTTTCTGTTTTCTTGATTTTATTAAAATTAATTTCTGCCATACTTTGCAACGAATCAAATGTATTATTTTCCAATAATAATAAATAAAAAAACCTGAAAATCTCAACATTTTTTTTCAACCCAAAAATAAAAAAAACAAACGTGAAAGTGGTGCTATGGGGGCACGTGGCAGCAGAAGGACCTCACGTTTTGAAATGGGACATAAAAAAAATAAAAAAAAAGAAGTCGAATGAGGGGGGTAGAGGATAGTGGGGGTTAGCTGACTCCTAAAAATAGGGCTTCTTGAAAAGTGGATTTAAGCCCATTTAAGGGTCTTCTTCGTGCTTATTAGTGGGAAGGGAAAGCTTACCGCCCACTTCCGTATCTTACTTTTCACACCTCTTCTCACGCGTTATTCAAAATAAAAAAATTCTGTTATGAATCTGATTAATAAAATAACGAAGTTAGCTAACTTATTATATAAATTCATATATATTTCGTCAGTTTTATGATAGAGTCGTAAGTGCAGTAAAAATCATAATCAAGATAAAGTAATTTATGATTGAATCTTAAAAGCAGGTACTGAAAAAAAAACGGACGTTGAAATTAACCGACAATTGATTGCTATGCAGGCGGCTTATAACAAGTAGATGATTTTTCGATAATTTCTTTCGAAACACATCATTTTATTAAAAAAGACCCCACACGCAAGGCCCCAAAAAAAAAAAAAAATCAGTACATATAATTGTTAATATTTGTTTGTTTATTTAAGTACTACTCTATAAAGAAAAGGAAGGAAAAAAAAGAAAAGGAAAAAGAAAAAAAAGCTGCAAATCGAATAAGCACCAATGCAATGCAATAACGTGGGATTAAGACAATATCATGTGGAATCTGATCCCAAAAAATTGGCAAGGCATCAAGCAATAGAAAAACAGAGGGGAGGAGCCGCATAGGCGTAGCTCAGTTGGTTCTAGGGCGGTAGTGTAGGAATTTCAATCTCTCCAATGTGGGAGGTGGTTCCTTGTGCGCACCAGGTCCTGGCCTTCAGTCTGTAGAATCGCTGAGTCACCATGATTTACATCCTCCACCTGGACGTCAGGCAGTCTGGTGGGGATCCTAAGGGCGAGGAATTCGCCTTTTTTTTTTGTCCAAGAGGGGGAGGGAGCTGCATTGGGTTGCTAAGTTAATTTTGGACCAAAAGACGAATCCCTCGCTCTCAGGGCTCCCACCAGACTGTCCGACGCCACGTAGAGGATGTAAATCATGGTGACTCAGCGGTCCTGCAGACTGGAGGCCACGACCTGGCGCGCACAAGGAACCACCTCTCACATTGGAGAGATTAAAATTCCCACACTGCCGCTGCCAGAATTCGAACATTGACTCTTGGACCAACTCTGCAGCCTCATAACTAACTGAGCTACGCCCATGCGAGCAGCTAAGTTAATTTTTTACGCAGTAGAGTTCATAACAAAAATTAATGTTTAAATTTTGATAGTATCGGTATAAGAATTTTAACTCTTTAATATGGGAGTGGTTTCTCATATACACCAGAAATGACCTCCAGTTTACAGGACTGGTGAGTCAATATAATTTATATTCTTTATCTGGGTGTTGGACAGTCTAGTGAAGATTTTATAGGCGAAAAAGAGGATGGAGGGGGTGTTTATATAAATAATTATGCATGAATCTCTAATTGTTTCCGTGCAAAGAAAGAAATAAAAACCAAATTACTCCCCAATTTTTATTCTTAAATGAACAAGAAATATATATATACATATTTGTGTACTTCTCTATTTATTTCTTAAAATAATTTATTCTCTAAGTGATTGAGAACTTAGACAATTAGTAAAATTGTTGTAATTTGTAAGAAATTGACAATATTAGTACTTGAAATATTTTTTAGTCTTAAATTAATTCTTAATTTTTGTTTTTATTTTTTTAATTTCTAAATATTTATTTTCAGAAGTTTTAGTTATTGCTGGCAATTTTACGGCAGAATTCGACAATAAAAAATATGTGAGTCTCATATAACTCAAAAGCAAGATTAAAAAGAATATTTCACTTTCTCAATCACCATTACTATATTAAATAAAATAATGAGATCTAATTGAATACCAAAATATTCTTGGAATTTAAACTTGTTTTTCATCCAGATTTAGAGAAAATTTCATAACCCTCAAGAATATTTCAGCTATTCAATTAGACATTATTGTTTTGTTTAATAGAGCGATGGGTGAGTTGAGGAAGTGAAATATCTTTTTTAACCTTATTAATGAGTCAAGTAAGACTCACATATTTTTTTACTACTGGATTTCATCGTGAAATTAGTGGCGATATCTAAAACTTTTTTAACAGTTTAAAGTTAAAATATAGCCAATTATTTGCTTGGTTTACCAACCGAGATCGTCTAATACATCTTCTAAAACACTCTCGAATACACTCCTTCTATATTAATTCCATTAATATAAATATTATACAATAAAAAACTAAAACTATAAACTACTCTAGAAGTCTTTCCATGGACTATAGATTTGGATTGATAAAGAAAAGGAAAAAAAAAAAAAAAAAGAAAAGAACCACTCAATATATTATATTGGGATTTGAATATATAGAGAAAAATGTCAAAACAAAGTTCCTTATCAATAATAGTTGGAAATCCTATCCCATCCCATCCCACCCCATTAGTATTCCACAAAATTTCTCAAATAATATTCTACATGTTCACACTTAATTCAATCTTTTTCATAATACTATTTCATTTTCTCCCTCTTATAAAAACCCATATATATATATATTATTCATCATCACTTCTAAAACAAGAATGGCTTCTTCTTCTTCTTCTTCTTCTTCTTCTTCTTCTTCTTGTTTGAGGTCTTTAGAAATGAAGGGTTTTTTCTTGTTTTTAATAGTTTTGGTGAATTTATCAATGGCAAAGGCAAAGGCAAAGGCAGTGCCAGCCATGTATGTTTTGGGTGATTCTTTAGTGGATGTTGGCAATAACAATTATATTCATCCTTCTGTTCTTAAGGCTGATTTTCCTCATAATGGAATTGATTATCCTGGTGGTAAACCAACTGGTAGATTTAGCAATGGCAAAAATGCTGCTGATGCTCTAGGTATGTATCCTCTTCTTTTCTTCATTCATTCTCTTCTCCGTCCGGTTTTTTTTACCTTATCACATTGTGAGAATTCCTATATCTTTTTACTTGTCACGTTTCAAGATAATATTTAATGAACTTTTTCCGATTATACCTTTCCATTAATAACGAATTACAATATCTTTTTATTCTTCTAACATGGAAACTAGTAGAAAAGATAACAAGAGAGAAATGTTACAAGGGTATTTTAGTCTATACAAGAAAAAAACTTACATTTCCTGAACAGTATAATGTTTAATATATGATAAGTAAAAAAACCTCGGAGAAAGTATTTCATTATTGTTTAGCTCCTTTAGTATATATATGCATGTGTGTACTAATGAATATGTGTAAGAAGAACGTATTCAGATTCTATAATACATTTTATAATATACTTATTCTTTGTTTTTTTAGAGAGCTACATTTTCTTTTGTATATAGTACTTATAGTGTTATCTTTTAAATATTTTAGAGTTTATATTTTATTTTTTATTATAAGATTTGTTTAAAAAAACATATGATAAAATGAGTATTGTTGAGAAAAACCCTAGAATGGAGGAAGAAGAAGGGTGGAGGTGAAAAGAGAAAGGAAAAAGATGAGTGGGAGCTATAATTAATATCTTGTCTCTCTCCACCAATAAATATTTTTGTTATTTTTTTGAAAGTGGACAAAGAATATTAATTATACATTTTTCTTTTTTCCAAAAAGAATATAAATGTCATATCAATAATTAAAACATTATTTGTTACTTCTTCTCTTGATTAGGAAAATTGCCAAGTTTTGATTGTTTAATACATTTTGATTTGTTTCATAATACTATTTCTGCTCATAAATATCACGAGTTTTAAATCTTTGCACATAAATTAAGAGTTTTGAAAACAAGACAATTTTTTAATTATAATACCGTTTCTATCCTTTATATATGAGGAAAGAGATAAATACTGGAAGTAAATAAATGAATAAAAAGATATGTAAAGATGAAAAAAGTTCAATAAATACTTACTTTATAATTTTGACCATATTTAATAGGTTTAAAACCTTTTACATTTCTGGTCGAAGAGAGTAATAATATAAACGTTTGATAGCATGAATAATCGTATATCTTATATTTTGAGTGATTTGAAAATTCTATAACATTTTAAGTAACATTCTTTTATGACGAGAAATATTTTATATGATCTGATTGATTTTAAAATTGAAAAGTCGTAATATAAAAATTGATGGTTTTTTTTTAATTTGGGATGAGATGACAGCTGAGAAAGTGGGATTGCCAACTTCACCACCATATCTGTCCAACAAGAGTGATGTTTTCCTTAAAGGAGTGAGCTTTGCATCCGGTGGTTGTGGCATCTTCAACGCCACCGGCCAAGGCTTCTTGGTATACATTCTTTCTTCTCTTCTCACTACTTCCTCTCTATTTCACTTCTCTCTCATCGTATTATTTTATTAATGTGTAATTATTTTGTTTCTTATTTAGATATTAATATATTTTTATGATTAATTGAATATTTTTAAAAATTTTTTAAGGTTAAAAATAATTTTTATAAAAAAATAGTGTTATTCGTGTAATTATTTTGTTTCTTATTAGAAGTTAGTATAATTTTTTAGGATCGATAAATCTAACTCAGGAAAATAAATGTATAGTGCTAAAAAAATTATTATTTTTCCTCATCTTTCTCTCTCTAAACAATTTATCTCTACTCCTTCTCCACTCTAAAACTAAAATCTTTAACATTGAACTTGTATTGGAGGTAAATATAGATCATTATGAAGAAATTGTAGAAGAAAATATCAATTTAGATGTAAGAAAAGTTGAAATTATTTTTTTTCAAAACTGGACTTGGATCGCCTGGACCGACAACCCGTACAACCGCATGCTCTTACCCTTGCTATTCACTTCTCATGAAAATTTCCCAAAATCTCTTTTACCGTACCCTTTTCCCCCAAAAGTGGAGACCGAAGAACCGCCAGGTTGCCGAGGACACGTCTGAAGAGGAGGCGGTCGCTCTCTAAGTTGACCACCCTACCCACTAAAGGGGGGGCAGGCTTCTATCCGCCCCCGTTTAGCAAAGAGGATCGATTTCCCGTTGAAGTTTGACGAGAGATACCGGTAGTATATAATAGGTTACGATGTCTTCACTCACGCAATATTGCTCGGGTGTGCTGGTCACCCATCTAAATTAAAAATAATTTTTATTTAAAAAAAAAGGCCCATGTTTGAGTGCGGGCTACATTCGATCCGATCTGGTTATACTTGGAGTCAGCTAATTAATTAACCATAGCTATTCATGGCCCATGTTTAGTGGAATGTGCCACGTAGGCAGCCCATTAAGAAAAGATACCTGGGTGGGTCAAGTTTAAGATTTCTATTCTTAGTATAAAAATAAAATAATGCGGTGAGCGTGGATCGAACACGCGACCTTCAGATCTTCAGTCTGACGCTCTCCCAACTGAGCTATCCCCGCTTCATGTTTTATTCTGACATTTGTTTAATTGTCACACTTTTGCAGCAAAAATCAATTTCCCTAACACAGCAAGTGGGTTACTTCGCGGAGGTAAGCCAGAGACTAGCAAAGCAAATGGGGGCCACAGCTGCACAGCAACACCTTGCAAATTCAATCTTCACCGTAGTCATAGGAAGCAATGATCTTTTCGATTATTTCAATAGTGACAAGAATGCTAAGAAAGTTTCTCCTCAACAGTATATCGACACCATGATTTCCACCCTCCAACAGCTCTTAAAGGTAAAAGTTTTTTTAAAAAAATCATCTTGAAATGCATTAACTATCGGTTTAATTATAAATATTGAGTATTGATTTTGATAAAAATAATTTATCAAAAAAGAAGATTCTATAATAAAACGTTTAAAATATTATTTTGTAAGTTTATTTATTATTTATTATTATATATTAAGATAAAAATATCATTTATTATAGAAATCAATCTAACAAGTCTTTTTTACAAAGGATAGTGTAATCTTAATATATATAGTAAAATTAAGAACTAAGACTTCATAAAATGATATTTTAGAAAACATTAATTTTTTGGCTACTGCATTAATTTTTTTCTCATAATCTTTTTAAGATATGAATAATAATGATATTTGTAATATATAACAAATAGAAGGATAGAATAATATTTTAAACAAATATGAAAAAGGAAAATATGAACTCTATTTGGATAGTTTTTTTTTTTTTTTAAGTAAAAATCTTCATGGGAGTTGAAATTTTTATAAGAAAAGAAGTAAAACCCAAAATAAAAAATTGACTAATACTATCTCCAGTCAGAAATATAAGTTATTTTTAGAAAGGTTGAGAATAGTAAAAAATATAAGAAGTTTTAAACTTTTCAATGATCATTTATTACATTTTTTCTATCTATACTCATCTCTTTATCATTTATTAAACTATTATTATCTATTTCTTCTTATTTACTAAACGTATTTTCTTATCTTATTTTCAATACTCTTAATTCTTGTATATAAGACTAAAATCACTTATATTTATAACAGAAAGATAATAATTACTTTGTTTTGATTATGGGTTTAGAGATTACACGGGCTTGGGGCGCGTAAATTGCTAGTGGTGGGAGTTGGGCCTCTTGGGTGTACTCCGGCACGGAGACACGATAGCAGCACGGAGGATTGCAGCGACGAAGTCAATAATTGGGCTAATAAGTATAACCAGCAGCTAACATCGATGTTGCAGGGACTTAAGTCAGAGCTTAATGACATCAATTATTCATATTTTGATACTTACAATGCCCTCTTGAACCTCATTCAGAAACCAGCTGATTATGGTATACTTCTACAAATTCACTTCATTTTGGTATTGTTTCAAAGTTTGTATATTTGGTCCTAAAACATTAAGACTTAAACAATTTACGGTAATTTAAATTTTTTTTTTTTTTTGTTACCAAACACTTAATTTCTGTAAAAAGAAAATTATACAAATTACTCATCTGTGAAGTAATATGAAGGGGTAAAGTAAATATTATAAATTATTCCTTCCAAAACAAAATATTTCAAAGACCGGTCAGAATTGTCTAATACACCCATTAATACACTCTTTAATACACACTTTTTATAATAATTTTATTAATACAAATCATATAGAATAAAAACTAAACCCTAAATTCTAACAGATAAACCTTAAAAGAAAAGTACTAATAAAGGAATTATATAAGAGAGTGTACTGGAAGGTGTATTTCTAGATGCAAGAAATAAAGCTATTTCTCTCTTAAAATCATATCTCATGTGTGGTTTTTTTTTTTTTTTAAAAAAACTTTATAATACCTATTTTATCCTTCAAATTACTTTATAGAGATAATTCTTATAACTTTTTATTTTTGTTACAAAAGTTAAGTAATAAATAACAAAAAAAAACTTATTAGATTATTATAAATTGCCTAGACACCATAATAATAAAATAAGGATTAAATGTTAACACAAACTTTAAATACTAAATAAGTCATTTTCCCTTTTTTTTTTCCTAGTCAGCCTCTAGTTCATTTGAATTAAATTTTAAATAAAAATTCATTTACTTTTTATATATTTTTCGTTTTGAAAACCTTACTTCCATTCTCGCAAACAATTTATCTTCTACGTATTTCGAATAAAAAATCTCTATTTTTTTCATTTTTATTTTTAATCTAAATAGAGATTTGGTTTTTTTCCAGGTTTTGTGGAAGTTAAAGCTGCATGTTGTGGATTTGGAAAACTAAATGCAGATGTGTTTTGTACACCACTAGCAGTATACTGTCCAAATAGAACAGACCATATATTTTGGGACAAGGTCCATCCAACACAGGCGGCTGCCCGTGTATTAGTTGATATGATCCACACTGGTTCTCAGCCCCATGTGTTCCCTGTAAACCTCAAGCAGCTAATTGATGTATAAGCTGAATCAAGACCCATATAACATATACAAGCTTTTTTGTTTTCTGATTATAATACCTATACAAAGAAATGCAAATTTTCCTTTTTTGAGTCGATATATCAAGTATGAAACTCTCTTAATATTTAGGTAAAAATTAAACAAATAATTGTTTATGAGTAAAAAAAGAAAAGTGTAAATTGTTTATGAACATTTTGGATAATTTTCTCCCTTTTGAAAATAAAAAAAAATTTCAAAATTAATTCTTTTCCTCTCACAAACCATTCCCCTTTTAAGAACTCAAATAAAAAAATGTCTACTGTTTTCAAATTAAAAACCAATCCAAGTTAAGCCTCATATCCCCCATTATGCTTATAAGAGAAACATCTAATTATGTAACGTTTTTATAGATCATAACAGTTGAATGGACTAAAAGGATTGTACTCACAGTTAAGAAGGAATGATTTCTTGAAAGAAGCTGCGGAGATCACCGTTGTGTGCATCAAAAGCCAGCATTTTATCTACAGCTTCCTGTATTTGCATGGGTAGATTAAGAAAACCGAATAATGACCAGAAAAAAAGTGAATAAAAGAGAATTATTCAAGTTAAGATATAGAACAATACCTTGTATTTCTGATCTTGAGCAGATATGCCATCACTACAAAGTCGCTCAATATTTTTGTTGTTTTCAGTAGCATCAAGTACAGTAGCTGCCCTTTTTATGACCTCCTCAGACAGTCCTAAACGTTAAGGATGATTAGTACAAGAAGAAAAATGTCTAAGGTTGTTTTATTCTACTCTTTCTAAAACCAAGAATGGCAAGGCTCTCCTTGTCCATTGCATGTTCTCTCAGACTTCCAGATGGACAGACAATATGGAAAAAGTTATTATATATAATTTTTGAAACATACCAGCAAGAACAGCACAGTGTAGCCCTGAAAATCACAGATTAGGAAATAAAGCCAGTGATTATCGGGTGAAATCTTGTGCTATGGATTTTTCAAAAGAATAAAAGAAATTGGAAGCTCACCATAGCTAAGAAGTGCACGTCCAGGAATCAATCTGTCAAAAGTAAAAGAATTAACTGATCACAAGTATGTTGCTTGGGGATTCTAGAATTTCTCCAACTGATACGTTACCAAGTGCTATAGATTCAGGAATTTCTCTACTGCAACTAATATATGGAACTCACAACAAATTCAGAGTAAAGGAATATTTGCCTACCTATATAGAAAGACAATTTCCTCGGCATCTGAACTTTCATAGCCTGGGCTTAGCACACTCATGGTGTAATACTTGATTTTGTCTGACTGAAGGTTATCAACAAATAGACCAGTAATGTCACTACTCTGGATTTCCCATTTTGAAATTCCTCAATTTAATCATGTCAGGCATAGCTATACCTCCATTAAACAGCTATTGTCAAATATCTCTGTCAAGTGAGTGCAGACTAAAACCTGGAAAAAAAAAAAAAGAAGAAAAAATGTAGCTGATCATAACTATACCGAATAAAAAAACCAAAACATAAAATGCCAAAAGCTACTAAGCAGTGGAAAGTCAGGGGTCCCAACTCCCACATTCCTCTATCTAGCCAGAAAAGTTGGTGAAAAGAAACTTTGAGTTCTTTGATTGACTTTCAGAAGAAAATAATGTGATTTTGGATTTTGAACAGGATAACCAAACTGTGTCAAGTCCTGTTTGAAACCAGAAAGGCAGAATCGTTGTGATTCGTCATTGAAAAGCAGATCTAACGAATTTGATAACCCGAACATTCTACGCTAAGTTGACAATTAAGAGGACGTTTCTCTAAGTTCAGCTCAATTTGGTTCCTCCCAAGCTCATCAGGCTGAGAAAGGTATCAGGAGGGGGGAGGATATACTTCATTGAGTAGATGAGAGTGGTTTTATGGTTAACAAGGAAGATAATGCGATCTTCTCAAATTTCTCCATTTCATGTTAATTTTGGTATCTGCCTAGTGCAGTGGTGCAGCTTGTCCATCATAACTGGTAAATGCAGACTTTCTATTACTTTAACAAACAGAAGAGCGGTTTTTGGTAGACTACATAACATTATAACTCTAGAAAAATGGATATACTGTTTAAGAGCGAACCTTCGGAGAGTCGTAGAATGATACAAAATAATTTATAGTTCCACCGAGAAGACCAATGCCATCTGAAAGCAATAATAATGGAAAGCATTTCATTAACAGGGAGAGACATACAATCAAGATTTTGTAACAAAACTCACCCTCCGTAAGAGTGCTTTTCCCAAATTCATCTAACAAGCATAAAGATCGAGATGTTGCATGCCTGTGAAGGATGTGGAGTGTATTAGATTCCAAGGAAATGAACAAGAAAAACACTACTTTAAAGAACACAAATCGATCTTCAGCCCTGAGCTGCCAAAGAGAATATAGAAGTACACCTAAGCATCATGCCCACTTGATGCAAATCAATCATAAATGTTGACTGTTCAGCTGTCATAAACTTACTTCCCATAGCACAAAATATCCTATAACACGAAGTGTTCCATCAAAGTTGTTAATTTCTTGCTAAATTGAAAGTAGATAATAAATATAATTAAAAGCTGAATACTTTGGACTCCAGGAAAAACAGAACCTGTCGGTCAAGCCCACAACTGCAGCATCAGCAGGTACAAAGCTTCCAATATGAGAAAGAAAAACTATCAAGGCAACCTGAAAGATTTTGGAGAAAGATTGGTGAGAGTTACTAAATATATTGGCTGAGAATTTAGGGAATCACAAATAGAAGGAGAGAAAAAGGAGATCTAGGAACTACTAGCAACAGAACTAGATCAGCCAAAAAGTAGCAACACTGATTTGAAATTGCAAAGTTCTTAAAACATTTTGGGAAAGCTGATGGTAAGCAATAATATCAAAGGGCAGAAGAAACAAATAAGAGAGAGAGGTCTCTACTGCTTGTTTGAGAACAGGCCAAATTTATTTATTCGAAAGTTAGAAGGTAAACAACAAAAGAGCAAGGGAGAGACGCCTTGTGCTGTTACTCACCTGCTTTATGTAAATACTCTTTCCTGAATAATTTGGGCCCGTGATGATATTAATCCTTCCTGAAAAAAATAAGATCAGAGCAGAAAAGCCAGAACCAGTTGATGCCAACAAGAACAGATCATTTTGTAAACTAATTCCTTCGCAAAACATCGATAGTTCCAAAACCTTCATCCAGAATCTTAGTGTCATTGGGAATGAACGTATCTACTGTCATCTCCTGCAGTACATGTCTGATAAGATAAATAATAGTTACTGCTTCTTGTGTCCAGATACATTACAGTAAAAAAGGATGTAATTTAGTTTGGAAGACAGTTCTAACCTGCCATTCCGTATATCAAGCAAGTTTTCTGAGGTCACAATGGGTCTTACATAGTTGTTCTGGCGAGCAATTAATGCCAAGGACAAGAAACTTGGTAATAACATAAAGTATAGTCAGGATTATTTCAGAGGAAGAGAAGATAAAAGAGTTGGTTAAGCAAATCTACCAATCAAGTTCAGCCACAAAGTTAGCAGCTTTCTGCATATGTGATGAGAATTGGAGAAAATGAGTAACCAGGTCCCTTATAATTGCTCTCTCCATATCTAGGAAAAGGAAAATTCAAAGAGAGGTAAAAAACATCAATACATGAAGAGAAATAATATTGATGTGATGCAGAGATGACTGACACTGTTACATTCTAACATTGATCATCGGAAACTTCAATGTAGTGGTCACTTAGAGTAATGCGGCAAGTTAAACAACTTTATCCTTTTATCCCAGTTACAGTTTCATAATATAAGATGTCCTGGTACCAGTGAATAATTCCAGCCATCAAGTACTAATCAGTAAGAAGAATTATGGTCTTAAGCTGCATACCTAAGATTTTATGATATAAATCTCCTAGAAGGTTATCCAACTCCCGAGTCTTTGCAGTGCGATAGAAGAATTTCTTAGCATCCCCATCCTCATCGGAGAACTATATGTTTCACAGGAAATGTGCAATTCTCATAAGAATATAGTCACTGGTTGCAGAATAGAAATGTGTATCATATATAGTAGGTCAATGACACACAGCAAACTCAAAATCTTGAAGATTCTCTAGTATGCTTTCGTCCAGTTTCTCTTGGAAAATGCACATCAAGTAGCCTGCATAAAGGACAAACATTGTAGTACTGATGTTACACATAATACTATAAGATAAAAGAAGCAGTTTTTGATCTTTCGATAAAGATCAGTTTCCTTGCAACACTCGTGTCATTAGGGTAATCATGGTACAAAATATTTATTGTACAAAAGTAATCTAAAAATATAAGCAGGCAGAATTGATGTTTTGCAGGAAAGCTGAACCACTTGAAGACATTTCAAAAATCTATAATAATGTAGAAGTGTAGATCTTACCTATCTGATGTATATAGACAATACAGGGGATAAACTTATCCCTTGACATATAAGGAAGCCGTGCTAGTTCCACTGACGACACCTGTAAAGGGTGATAAGAACAAATTAGACAATAGGTAGATGAAAATTGAATTAATAATTTCCGTTCTTGATAAAGAAACCAAAAGGTCGCACCTCTTCCAAAAATTCTGGCAACTCCTCATATATGTGTCTCAGCTCATCCAACTATATTTGTAGAAGGAAGATTGAGAACCATAAAGAACAATCAAATACCAGACTAATATGAAATCACGAATGCCTCAAGGCGTTAGACATGTCATTATAAACAAGTCGAACCTCATCACAGAAACCATCTTTCACGAGTGTCTCATAGCCTTTTTCTTTGCCTCGATTTACATCAATGACGCCAACGACCTACAGCATTTGGAATTGGACTTCCGAAAGCAATAACACGGGGAAAACTAATGAAAAAAATTGTGGATTTTTGTTTATGCTAAAACTTGCTCTCATGTAAATCTCCAAACTTAATCTAGATTTCAAACAAGAGAGCAAGAACAAGATTATTTTTAGCCAGAGCAGGACAGGAGTAGTAGGTACCCAGCTAATAGAAATCCACAGAATAGAAATATACAGAATAGTAGGTACCCAGAGCAGGACAGGAGTAGTAGGTACCCAGCTAATAGAAATCTACAGAATAGTGAGTCCTAAAAACTTAAAATATGCATGCAGATGACTGGCACTGCACACCCAGATAAAAGCATAGCCGATTGATTGCCAAAGGTCAACTTTTTATCCATTTATTTGGAGGTTGAGGTTTAATTACTAGTAAAGAAAAAAGCCAACCACATCCAGATCACAGCAGTAATAAATTGATAAGCTAAATGAAGTAAATGAACAATAGCTTACCAATTCATAAACGTAAGCCAAATCGGTGGAAATGTAAACCTCAGCCTGCAACAGTTGCAAAAATCCTTGAATGGTTATATAAGTAGATGTCAAGATTCCATTAATTGAAGTAAACAGTGAAATCGTACCTTCTCTAGAATATCCAACTTCAAGTGGTTCATTTGTTCGTGAAGAGTTTCAGAAATGCCTACTTCAAAAATTTTGTTGATGTGAAGAAGAGAACAAATGCTCTACAGAACAAAAGCATAAAGCCATATATTGAAACAAGGATTGATATAAAGAGCAACAAAACACAGTAAAATGAAGGCATGCCGTACTAGAATGGTCATAGCATTTAGGATGTTAAATTATAGCTGAATAGCAAAAGATAATCAAGATTACATTGTGACAGGACTTTGTGGTGAGAAAGGCCAAAATGGTATAATATTCATGCTGTAAATATAGAAGGATAGAAACTACCTTAACAAAAGCTGTCCAGTCCCCACTAGTGCACAAAGCACTCGGAGAGTTGAACTTCTTCAAGGACAAACGAGAAGCCACAATGTCAGAATATCCATGAACAGGATTACCTGGAATAATATGAAAATGCAGATTTCTGGTTCCAAAAATTAGTGGAACAGTAAGAAACTTGTAATTATCTAGTAAAAAAAGTGTAAGGCAGCTTAGCAAAAGGAAGTATTTTTCAAGGAAAGAGAGTACTATAGAAACATTTTGTTTTGACAAAGAAACAATTGGTAGAAAGTGAGAATCCACTGGTTATTGGTAAAACAGGCTTGAAATGTGTCGCTTTTGTGATCATAAGGAAACAAGGTTCAGTACTTGACCTTCAGAATATGGGGAATATCTTTCACAGACTTCAAAGTGTTGCGTAAGGAAACTGAAAGTTCTTCAGCACAACAGAAGAATGATATCTTGATTTGTCAAAGAAATATTCCTACTTCATTGGTACTCAAAGATTTCGTGCAAATCATCTCTATAGTGTAGCCCTAAGAGTCTACTTTCAATTTAGGGCTACTTGTTATTGACCATGTTAAACAAAAGTGAAATAAATCATAGTAATATTTCTTTCAACTATTCAAAGCTATATAAAGTAACAGAAATGGCAGAGTTTCAGCAAGGATACAGCATTAAAACGTCTGTTCAAGTTGTCAATGTCTAGTATAGGCCTCAGGAACCAGCTCCTGATAAAAACCGTGCTATTAGAACCGAGGTCCATGATGCAGATATCGATAGCTAGTGCACCAGATTCTAATATGCAAACTGACCTCAAGAGTCGTCTACCAATTGGTGTTACACACTGGTAAAAGCATAAAAATCAGTTCAGTAGGCAAGGGAAACAAATTTGTGGTCAAGCAGTAGAAAGAAAACAGCATCTACAAACCTTATTCATCATCCCAAATACTGAGAAACTGCACTTCAGAATCATTAGCACATGTCCGTTTCAAGTGAAAACATCCCAAAAGTGACTCAGCATTTACCCTTCTTTGGCTCTACCAATCCCCATATGACTTGGATGCTTGTCTATTTGAAATATTTGCAAGGCCTCATGCGCAGCTGAATCAACTTTAAGAAATTTGTTTCTTGGTTCTTATGTCAAGGACAGCATCATCTTGAAGTTTTTTGATGAAAGACATAGCAGATAGAGAGTAAAGGTATAATACATAGGAGGCAAAATATGATTGGATACAGTGAAATCTCAGTGACTGAGTCAATTGCAATGGATGAATTTCCACATTCCTTTTGTTCAAGGGTATCTACAATTCTTTCATTCTCTAAAATTGCTAAAAGCCCTCCACTTGCACGAACTTGAACCTCGCTTTGGATATCCATCATAGAATTCAGCTAAATTTACAGAAAGAGAAAAAGTTAATAGGACTTGCAAAAGGTTTTGAAGCACCTGCTCATAGAAAAGAAAAGGAGAGGTAAGAAATAAAACAAAAGCAAACTGAAGTATATGTCCTTCTTAATTATATTTGATTTCTGAAAACATCAGAAACCTAGCCATCCAGTAGTAATTCAAGAGGAGAGGCCATTCTTTAATATTGCCACTTTCTTTCATGTCTTTTAGAAGTATATATATGCATAGGATAAGCAGGCCCTAATTTCATAAGAAAACTCCGATTCTGCTCATCTGTCCTCTTCTACTTGCAGCATTTCAGTGCAGATCTAACTTTTGTGCCTAAATTCATCGAAGCGGGAAAAATATAGAAGCTTACCATGTCATTCCAGAAATTCAAAGTGCATGTGAGTTCATAATCCTGCTTTTGTACTTAAGAGGTAACTTTCATCATATAAATCATATATTTCACGTGATTGAAATAAACTAAACATATGAGAAGATGCATTAGTCTCTCTCATCACTTGTGACTTTTAGCCACTCAACATTCTTTATCTAAACTTCCCATGTGCCACACCTCTGTTTATGTTTGCAGAAGTTATACTAGTATGCTTCATGATTAGACACAATGCCAGCTTTCTCTCTTTCTCTGTGTCTGTCTGTTTGTAAATTAGACAAGGAGGTAAATTGCACACATTTCAGGACAAGGAATAAGACAGAATATTATAAGGCACAAGAAAAATCAATTGGAACTCAAACAAGAGAGAACCAGACATACAAAAGAGATCCTTTCTTTTATGTTCAGCCCATCGTCCATCCCCGTTACACGTAGATACATCAACCTGGCCATCGAGAGAGCATCAAATAACACAATCCATAAGAACAAAAAAGAAGCCAGATTATACTATATCATTGAAAAGATATATATTTAAGAAGATGAGAAAGGGACTACCCTATGAAATGATACTATTAGGATACAAGTTGATTCAACAATATATTGTAACATATCCAATCCTAGCCATCCCAAAGCCAGAGCAATTGAACATGAGCACAAAAGAGCAACCACATGAAAAATTTTCATATAGTACAATATTAACAAGTAAAAACTCATATGAATTGATGCACAAAGGAATCCAGATGTTTATGCTTGCCTCAAGCAATGGAGCACATCTAGGCTTTATACGTATAAATTTTCATTATTGTCTCATCATTTCATATCCAGCAGAGAAAAGCAGGATGGAATCTTCTCGTATCATGTTCCCTGATTTTTATCTTCAACCAGGGCCCATGAATCATAATACGGAGCAAATTTTCTCATTTGTGGACATGCTCACAAATATTGTCGTGTAAATGGTCATATAGGAAAGTGAACATTGTGCAAACTAGTTTCAAGTGATAAAGCTCCACGGGGAAGTCCCTCTAAATTCAGAGATTAATATAACTGTGCAAAGCAGGCTGTCAAACTGCTGAACAAGCTAATACCTGTGCCATGCCTGCTCGTAGCTGAATAATGAACTTTTGACAAGCTTTACAGTGGAATCCTCATTTGTTCCATCTGCATAATTTGAAAGTGAAACTAGGAGCTATGACATGAAGAATGTTAATGAATCAATAATTCACTGAGCAACATACCATTTTTTTCTAATGCACCCAGGAAACATTCTTCGCTTTTTGTGCTTGTGTATATGATAGAGGGTTTGGCTTGATATTTTACTGAACCAGAGCCACATATTAAATTACATCCACTTTCCACGAATCAAACAACAAAAATAAGATCCCGGTTTTCTGAGATTTCCATACAATGGCCAAGAAATGAATGGCCATAAAAATTAAATTGAAGTTCTAACATCAAATCTCGTAAAGAGTCATATGAGAAAATAAAAATAGTTTCTATTCCCTTGGATGAAAATTTCATACCCATGTCAATTAGGGGAAAATCTTCTCCATCTTCACAAAATTCTAGCACATTGAGTTGTCGGACACTGGAATCATAATAGGAGACTCCAATTCTGAAGATTCATATCAATTGTTACAAACTACCTCAATTTAGTTTACAAACAGATTCTGTAAACTCAATCTGTAATAACACTTTTAGCCACCATATTGACCTCTCAATAATGGCATAAAAGTATTGGAGAAACAATATGTGATAACATCTTAGGAGCACACCTTTCACCATGCTTGACACAAGCCATGAAAACCTACATGAAAAGCCACATTGAGTAAGATTTTGTATGGAGTATCCATGCCAATCAATAGAAAAAGTACTTTCTTAGATGATCATCTTAGGAACACATCCATTATATTGGTCAATCATAAAATAGTGGAATTTCATAAAAACTGGCTCTAGATTTCAATTAACCTCAACTATTAATTCTCTTACATATTCTTTGAACCTTCAAAGTTATGCATGCAAATAATTTTTCTACATCTATCTGCCTCTTTTACCCCAGTTTCACTATCATTCACATGCCTTCATTCTGCAGCAACAGAACTCAGTAAGACACATCATAAAGGATAAATAAATCATGAACCAAAAATAAAAAAATCTCCCTCTCGTAAGCTTAATACTAGAACTAGAAGCGATGTATTTCCTTCTTTATTCTAACTGCTCTTCCATTTTCCCCTGCCTCAAGGTAGTCCTAGACACTGATTTCAGAGTTTTTTTTTTTAGATTTCATGTAAGTAACTTTACTGTAAACTCGAACAACAAAAATCCACTGCTAAATAGTTGAAGTAAACAGAAAATGTATAGTGATAGTGCATGCATGTCTTCGAGTGCACACATATATCGGATAAATATGAACTACACTTCTGCAATTAGTCTATTGAATTTCGATCGCGTAGACAATTGAGAAGTGAATTACCTGAGGTACAGCCTCGGTTTCGTCGACTTCGACTTCTTCCATTGTACTACGCCAGAAAGTTGCTCAGAAGAGACGACGGAAACCTGCAATCTCTGTGGAAATTTATCGTGAAAACAGAAACAACTGCTGATGAAAGGCTAGCGAGTCTGATAAAGCTCCGATAGGGGGTTGGGGAGGAGGGAGGGAAAATAGAGAGTGATTTTAAGCAGAAAGAAACTCAGTGGCAGTTATTGGGTGCCAAAGTTCGCGCCTTAATGAAGGAGAAAATAATGTGTTTCGAATGGGTCGGGTCGCGGATTTGAATCTGGTCCGGGCCGGGCCATCCCAACGTAGTTATGGGCCAAAATATGGGTACCCCAGGCTCCTATTTATGGTATAGGAGTAAAGAAGAAGTTAGACGAAGGGGCGTGGTTCAGTAGTGTGATTTTCATCTTCATCTGATATGTTAAATGAAATGTTATGAGTTCGAATTATTCTTGGAGTAGTTTAATGTCACATGTTAGTCTTGTGCTGTTATTTGAGGTCTTGAACCTTCCGATCCTTCTTGAATTAGTCGATGATTTTCGAATATCGAATTATTAAAAGAATAAGTTAAGACCCGTGTATAGGGCTGTAAAAGGGGTCAGTGTGATATTTCTTATAGTAGATTTGGACCTTATAATAACACATGGACCTAGAACTTATATCCAAACTCGAAGGACATATATTTTATGGATCCAAATGCTACTTTACTATTTTGGGTAATACAATCATCACTAATACATTATCCAATAAAAACATACCTGTGTATCAAATGTATGTATAAAAATAAATTATAAGATATATAAATATATTAGTATTATTTTATTTTGATGGGTAAAATGATATGAGTATCATAATACCCTGCCGTGCCATATAATATAAGTTATTTGAGTCTGGGTACGAGTTTAGATCTCTGATATAAAATTTGAATCATTCCCGCTATAATTTGATAAGATACAAGTCGAATATGGATAAATATTCTTTTTTTTTTTTTTTTACTTGTAGGCATATTTCAATGCAAGTAATTTTATAAGGACATTTTGATGCAACGTAAAAAATAAAATTAAAAAGTAAGTGCAACCTAAATAAATAGTATATGAGTATTTTGATTCACTTTCTCTATTTTTGGTACCAAAAAAACGAAATCTCTTGCTTACAGAGCCTCCACTAAACTGTCCGACGTCAAGATGGAGAATATAAATTATGATGACTCAGCAAATCTGCAAACTAAGGGTCAAACACTGATGCGCACAAAAAATCATCCCACACTAAAATTATTAAAATTCCGACGCCGATACTACTTGTTCTTTCAATCAAAATCTTGTTCTCAATGACAAATTCAATTCCTCTTACAATCTCCTCCCACCACCTCTCCACCCCCCGCGTGGAATCCTTCAAAAAGAGATCTTTGAAACTCTCTTCACTAAATTGAAGAGGTCAACTGTTACCTCCTTAAACGGTCAAATCCTCATTCAACCTAAATTTATATTTTATTTATAATGCAATAAAAATACAATTAATATAATAATAATTAGTCTAATAAAAAATGACATTTGGCTTCTATTGTAACACCATCATCACCATCTAATAAAATTTTTTAAATATATTATTAATCGATAAAGATAATTTGTATTATAAAATATAGTAGACGATCCCGATCAAACGAAATCTTGTCTAAATAGTAAAAGTAGAAGCTTCCTAATTGAATTATTTATTTTATGAGAAAAACAATTATTTCAAACGAAAATCCAATCTGGACAGTAGGATAATATTTTTAATTATTTTGTTAGAATAGATATCTTTCCAAAAATAGATTTTCTTTAAAAAACATTAAAAATAGATATCATTCCATCTTATCATTTTTTAAATTTGACTTTCCAACATTTGGAAAATTACTTATTCTTTTTGTTTTTAGAATAAAATGAAGATATTATTAAAAGTGAGCTTGTAAAATTATATATAAGATTGTCAATAAATATACCGTTTTATACCATCTATTTGTTTATACATTGAAAGAATGATGTGATTTAAACTCATAATTTAAGAAAAAATAAATGAATCTAAAATTTATAAAAAAGAAGGAAATAAACAACCAAATTTCTTAGTCGAAGAAAGATAAAATTACTTATTCGAAGAAGGATAAAATAAATTGAGATAAAATTGACACATAAATAAATAATTTACTATAATATTTCCTTCACTAGTTTTAGTTCATTAATTGATATTAATTTTTTGTTGAATATGCATGAAATAATATAACTTTAGATGAAACAATTCTAACTTAAAAGAAATGTTCCATACTTGTGTGTATATTTTGGATAAATGTATTTGAATTTGTTTTTAGTTTAGGAAAAATATGTTTTCTTTTGTATAAATTTGTAATTTTGGATAAAGCCTCATCAGCATTAGTGTGTAAGGTTTAAAATTTCCATTTGTATTTTTAGAAAAAAAAAAAATTAGATTTGTATTTAAAAAAAAAAAAAGTGACAAAAAGATGTATGTTCAATGGCACGTCCACTAATTTAATAGTATCTCTACCTGAGTGACGTTGTTTAAGAATTATGCCCTCAAACCTCTCATAATTAGTAAATAATTCTCGAATTCGGATTAAAAAAAAGTAAATATATACTAAGAGTATTGTTTATATTTTTTTTAAATAATTAAAATATATTTTTATAAAAAAAAGTTATTTTAAATAAATAATATAATACGTAAAAGTAATTATACAAAAAATAAATTTTTAATTTTTTTCCAAGTTAAAAGTACAGACAATAAACAATTGAGAACAATTTTAAAATTTACACAATAAACTAAAACCTGCTATTTTTAGAACAGGTCCAAGAACTAAGAACAAAAAATACTAAAAAATTGACATTTATGATTTACCCTCGACGTCAGTGCTTGGCTGCTTAGCTGCAGTCCAAGTCCACAGTTGGGATTTCTCTGTTGTGCATTCCCTCCTTATTTTCCCCCTTGAATATAATGCTTTCTCTACCGTATTTCTTCACCTCAATCTTCCTGATTGTTACTGCGTAACCTACGCAATCCCGGCGCACGAAATGGAAGTCTCCTTTGTGTCCAAAGCGAGGACTGCCTTCCATTCTGCTGCAGCTAAAGCGGAGAAAGTTTTTGCGGACATAAAAAAATCTGATTCTACCACCGATCGAGGTGAACATCGATATCTTACTTTGTTTTTTTTCAATCTAAATTGTTTTCTATTTTTAGATTGGATAATTTGAGGTCTATCATTTCCAATTTTTGTGATTATAGCATTTAAACTTCTTCTTTTCTACTTTGGTCAAACGTTGTTGTGAATCACGATCGGGAATTTTTTATGCAGAGGATGATTCTGATATACAGTCGCCGAAGGCGTTAACACCGGATTCCGTAGATATCAAAGACGAAGAATCGAAGGTGTTTTCTTCGCTGCCTGTATATTGTTTTTGAAAAAAAAAGCTTCGTATGTTTAAATTTATTTTAATTGTTTTTATCTATTAACTTCTTTTAGTTGGGGAGATTGATTGCCTCTTGGTTTAGGTAAATTGTATCATCCAAGAGAAGGCAGTAATCAGAAATAAGTTGGAAGTTTGATTTTTTGATGCAATTATTCTCCTCTTAGTAAGGAATTGAAGTAGATTAGGAAAATAAAACTGAGATTAGAGTGTCATAATTTGCAGCTAGTTCAATTTAAGGAACGCTACCTGGTGGACATATGTTTCTGAGCTCAACTAAATCTTTTGTGTTATTTTGGGTCCTTAAAAGCATGGAAAATGAATTAGTGGTAATTTTCTTCTTTTATGATCGTATTATGTGTATACAAAAATGTTTTTTAATATATGAAATGGTTTGCTCATTACACAGAACTGTGGAGAAGCAAAGCCGTCAAGAAGGAAACCACCTCCCATTAAGATAAAACAGGACTGGCAAGAGAGATTTAAAAACATACGAATAAGGAAAAAGGGATTGGACGATACTGAGAAAGCCGAAAATTCAAAAATGGCATATGCAATTTTTGATGAAAATTTATATCTCATAAGAGAGAGGGAATTTTTTCATTCAGAGGTATGTTACTTTTCATGCTGCCTTATTCTATTAGCACATCTGGTTTTGTATGATTACATTTTGTTTTTGTATAAAAAGGAACACTGATTAGCAGCAATGATTTTTAGTTATTTTAAAACTCCCGTACAGTTTAAGCTTAGCTGTTTCTTAATTGACGAATTGATGCATAGATTAACTCTTTTCAGGATTCAAAATACAGTTCTGGAGCACAAGATTTTGAAACTTCTAGTGCAAATATTATTCCTTCTACATATGTCCTGAGACAATTGGCTATAGCTATTGAGTAAGATTCGTTATCTGCTTTTTGGTGATGTTTGGTATTGTTACCCAGTTTTGCTTTTTTAACCTTTTGTGCTTGTATTATCTATTGGAGAAAGAGGAACAATGTTACTTCAGACATTTTAGCTCTTGTATGCTTCACTGTTGAATTGCTTACAATGTTGAGGCTTTGACTTTCTTGCCAGGGCTGGAAAGAATTATACTTCAATGATGGATCTCATGGCATCATCAAAAGATTCTTCACCTGTTCGAGAGAGGGCTGCCTTGGGCTTCTCTGCAATGAAGTCACTAGTTCTACGGGAAAAGGAAGAAAAGCTTGTGACTGAGTTTGGTACCAATGAGAAAGTACTTTCTCTAATCAAGTCATTGCTAGATGCAGGTAGATAAAGGCTTTAATTACGGTGATACATCAGTGACTGCTTTAACTTCCTTTTCTCACCTTTGTCTTGTTATGTGATATTTTTAACTTCCATTGCAATACCTGCAAGATATTCGCAGAAGGACATCCTCCTGTAAGGAAGGATGATTGTGAGCCTGGAGAAACTGCAAATACTTCAGCTTTGGTTAAAGATATTCATGGTGCTCCTCCTGAAAGTTTTGTTGTTAAACTTTCTGAAGCCATTGGAAGCTTAAAAACCCTGCGAAAAATGGCATCCTTTTGGTGTAGAGTTGTTACTGAAGTAAGCAGTCTATGGAATTTAATCTTGAACCTTCGACTCAGTTCTTTATTGCTCAAAGCCACTATTTTCAAGACCTGTTGAAATCACACTCATCTTTTGAGGTTTCATGTTCTCAATACAAGGCTTTGATAAAGTTGATATTTTACTTTGGATTGGCTTATCTTTAAAATGCAGTTTCTCTTCATCTTGTCTTTCCTTGTTGATGGACATGAATAATTATTTATTGCAAATAAATATTGTCTTTGTACAACTCTCACATTAACATGAGAGGGAACTAATACTTGATGTGCATGTTGGATTCTTCTCTTGTAGCCCTGTATTTGTGGTTAATCACTATGCATACCGGATTAATTATTTGCTAGTCTTTCAAGTTGGTATACAAACAACTACTTTTATTTGTTCTGGCATGCCAAATCTATAGAAATAATACTCACAAGAGTAATTATTTGTTTTGTGCTTCAGTAAGAATTCAGCTATAAATATTATACTTCTTGAGCCCTATTTTCTCATGAGAAGTGGTCTTCTGTATATCTGCAATCAATTAATAATAACAGATGAGTTCTTCCTAGGGCTTTCAAATGAATTCTCAACTGATAGAGTTATTTACAAATTCTTCTCTTACAGGTCAGACGACTCTGGTCTGAATGGAAATATATTCCTGGCGTTCCACCAGATGAGGTTCCAGACTTAAATTCCTGTCTTTTGTATCAACAGTTTCAGGTCATCAATACTTGTATTTCCAGAAAAAGGCGCCGTTATGAAGCCACTGAATCGTTAGATTCAGTTATAGAACAAGCTAGCTCGAATGTTGACATGCCTTCTGTTTCTGAAGGCACTTTTCCTGTAAACTCCTTATTGTATGCTAGTACTAGCACTGGGGAACTTGTTCTTCGATTAGGAGCTGATAAAAAGTGGGACAATGTAGTGATGCTGGAAACTGGTCAACCTGTTTATACACCAGTCATGCAGGTTCAGTTGATACCTGGATCTTAGATGTCTTATCATTACCTTCTACAACAACTAGCCTTGCTTAGCTTTATATGCATCTATTTTTAGGAGGCGCCTCTGCTTACAGAAGATGTCATAAAAGAAACAGAGGAATTCGTGCTAAGAACTGGGAGGTGAGTGGAATAATTATTCAGCTTATTAATGAGTTACTTCCAACCTCCCTTGATATCAGGTTTTTATCCTTTTCCCAAATATCTGGGGAATCTTTTCATATTTTCTGTTTATATATAGTTTCCCTTTTTGTAGCCTTGGATTTTTGCTTCAACATTTGTCTAAACATATTATTATGGTAGTTGTTGGCACAAAATGACCCAGAAGATTTATAACTCTGTTTTACTTGTTAGTTATTTGTCTCTTATATGTTCTCAAGGGACACTTTAATAACCTGCTTTCTTTCTTTGATTTTTTAAATCTGCTCAGTGTTGGTGCTGGGTGTTCTCAACTCCTATCTGACATGCAGGCTTTCAAGGTGAGACTCTTTAGTAAATATTTTTCACCCCAAGTTTCCTTGGCCTTTCTAGCTTGTAATTTGGTAATATAGAAGGACCATGAACAATTACTCTTATTTGGAGTTAGGCAGCAAATCCTGGTTGCATATTAGAAGATTTTGTAAGATGGCATTCTCCCCCTGACTGGTCTGAAAGCGGCACAGCTAGTGATGCTGAAGAATCATCTGATTCTGGGGATTCGTCATCTTTGAGAGGTCAACTGAGCAGGAGGATGCGAAAAGAAGGTTATTGCTCATCATCCTGTGTTCTCTGCTCTGTTAACGTTTTCTACATAATTTTTGTGTGAAAAGAAATTCTGGTAGACTACTATGGGAATCTTTCTCCATTCTTTTTAGTTTCTTTTTCTGTAAGTTAGCAGATGCGATATACGTGAGCATGGATCTGCTGGGCTTTCCTATTCGTTGCATGTTGTTGGATCCGTCCAAATTGTCTTTTTTAACTTGTCTTTCAGTTGATTGGGTAATATTATTACATGTTGATTTATTGATCTGAAAGTTGTGTGAGTTGGACGAGTGCTTTGGTGGCTAGGTTATGCCAATTCCAGTGTTCATAATCTATAATTTATATGACCTGCTTGACGGCTTCATTATGGCTCAGAAAGCTACCAAACTGACTCCTCTTAACCACCACAAGAATCCATAGACAACAAACAATTCTGTAGCATTTTTTCAATTAAATTCATGGTATTCTTTAGGTACCACAACTCCTTTTTTTTTTTCCTAATTAATTTAGTTTTGAGGGAGGATTTCTTTGTATACAAGGCGTCTCTTTGCACTGTCTTTTACCTGTCATCATCAGTGGCTATGATTTGATTTTGTTTTTGGCTGTGGACTAAAACTGATTCATTCAATTCTGAACAAGCTGTGTTGGAACTAGTTAACCTGATAAATGACCACCTACGGGATGTCCAGGTAATTTGTGGCGTGAACTTTGGGAAACATCGAAACCAGTACCTGCAATGAAACAAACTCCCCTCTTTGATGAGGATTTGGCTGTGTGAGTTGCAGTCCTTAATTTGTACAAGTTTAACATATCAATCAAATAGCATTCCGAGTACTGACTGGAGTTTTCAACATTTACGCAGTGAAGGTATTCTACACTTCTTGCATGATATCTCACCTTCTGAGCTTTTCCAACAGCTCTTTATTTCTCTTGTAAGTCTTCACATCTCTTGTCTTGAGCAAAATGTTCCCTCCCTCCAGTCCTCCCCAAAGAGAGAAAAAAAAAAAAAAAAAGAAAAGAATGAGAAGTAGTCTTTAGTATCTTGGATTTGTGGTTTGAATAACATGATTTCAGGGCACAGAAATCTTTTGGCTGGAGTTGGTTCTGTTTATATAATTGGCACAATGCATTTCTGCGAATCTTTGTAATGGTTAATACATTATTTTGCAGCTGGGATCAGGATTCGTAGCTGCAGATCCCATTCTCTCTTCGAATTCTGATGTATCAAAGCTCTTTTGTGAGTGTAAGGATTACATTATTGCTACCTGTCAGCGTCGCATGTGGACAGACAAAATTGATGAAATATGCCAGGTATGGTTTGTTTAGCTGAATAAGATAACCGAACTTGCGTTTATTTGGTTTGCTTGAAGTTTTACTGGATATTATTCCGTGGTACAATTGCCTTTTGCACATCTTCTGCTTCATTTTAATGCTATAAGATGGCAGATTAAAATTGGCAGATTGTCAGGTCTTTAGATAGTGTTCTAGATGTAGTATTAGTCTAAATGCATATGGTACCGGAAGGACATTTGTTTTTGGTCTTCAGGAGTACATCGAGATAGTAGTACTATAGAGCTTCCTAGATTGGCTGCCTGTCTGATAACTTGTAACCTTTTCTTCACATTTCCCGTCAAGAAAGTAGAAACAGAAAATAAATGGGGTATTCTATTGCTTTATGCTCTTCCTACTGTGTCACTCCCAAATTGAATTGTTCAAATGAGCAAAAGTTTGGTATGAAGTAGCAACGAAATTGCACTTAAACTTGTATTAGCATCCCTCTTTTATGGGGATGCTAATACATATTACTTGAGCAAGTATTTAGTTTTTGCAGAAACCGCATATCTACTAAAACATCAACTTCCTATACCAGGTGTATGAAACTGTTGAGACCATGTTATTAAACCCTGATGAAGTTATAAAAACTGCTGTTCCCGAAGAAAGCACAACTGCCGGAGAATTTAAAAACAGAATTAAGAAGCTTGGCTCGATCTTTGGTGGCAAAGATAGGCAGTTGGTGAAACCAGCACAAAAAGAACAGAAGAATACTGATGAGAACGCAACACGACAGCCATTCTCATCAATATTTTCCAAGAAGCCTCCTAAACCAGGCAATGGATCGGCATCTGATAAACCTGTTGAAAATGATTGGACTATTGTTTAAAAAAATAGCTATTTCTCCATGCAATTGTAAATTTATTCTTGAAAAACAACCCAAAAAATTCGAAGAGAAAATATTTCCTTTTTTTCTTTACTTTTCTCCATGGAATTGTAGAATAGAATTTTTCTCAAAAGGAATGTGAATGAAGATGACATCTTTTTTTATCAGTAGGATAGTGTGTTTTCCTTTTGATGCTTCTTTTCTCATTGCTTGGTGTCACCAAAGCCCCTCTTGTTTGTTCCTGAGCCTGCTGAACTTCTGGGAGTGCTTCCTTGTCCATTATCAGGTAAGTTTTCATCACCTTTCTTTTCATCTCCTGTTGCTTCATCTCCTTGCAGGTCTTTCATGATAAACGCCGGCACAACAAAATTGGTAATCCAGTACATGAAGAGCATTACTGCACTGTCAACCAAATTGAAAAAAAAAATATGAGTCTCTCTCTCTCTCTCTCTCTATTGAGACAAAAAGGGAAGCATGAAAGATTACCTGGTTTGAAAGAGAACAGAAAGGTCTCCAGAATAAGGTGGGTTAGTGGCAGCTATGAAGAGAGTAGCAGGAACAGCGTCTAGTCTGTTTCTCCATTGCAGATGCCTGGTGGTTGTTTTAGTGTGAAAAACTGGCTTTGTTGAATTGAAATGGTGTTTGGTTTTGGTATATGGGAATGGGATAACTGAAGGAGAAATAGGTGGTGGATGACAAGTAGTGATGATGATGCTCCTCATCTTGCATTTCTGTTAAAAAAAAAAACACCCTTTCTCCTTCTATTGCTTCTACAAGACCATGGAGGATAAGGTCTCAGGAAGAAGCAAGCAGGAGATAGATATTTCTTTGGTGGGCCTGGCCTACCTTGCGAAGTTGGTGTTCTGCTGTTATGGATAATAGCCCAAGCCCATTAGGAAGCTAGAGATTCTTCATGGTTGGGCCTTTTTCTTGGGCCATTTTCTGAACCAAGTGGGGGAAAAAAATTCACCACAAGACATTCAGCCTCTAGTCGGAGATATAAAAGTAATACTTCAAGGATTGAGGATAGCGAAATATTTGTCCTTTTTTTTCTTTTTTTTAAAGACAATTTAAGATTTCTTTTTCAAACATATTTTTATTTATTATTTTTGGAATTAAATAGTTTTATACATCTTAAGAAGCGGTGGAAAAAAGATAAAAGGGTAATTCAGGTATTTGAGATTAAAAAATATCTTAATTATAGAAATATTAATTTATGTGCGTAAGTCTAAAAAGACTTATATTTCTGTGTAGAGGTAGTATATTATTCCCTCTGATTTTTTTTTTCTTGTCACGTTTTAGACATCATATATATTAAGAAAATACTGAATTAGAAATATTTTTTCTATATTTAAACTAAATTATTCTTAACATCAATCTCTCGACTAATTTATTAACATTGGAAAATGGTACTCCCTTGGTCATATATACAAGAGGTTTTAGACCTTTGCACATATATTAAGAGTTTTGAAAACAAGACAATTGTTTAACTACAATACCATTTCTACTATTCATAAATGAGGAAAGAGAGAGATAGTGGGAGTGAAATAAATATATAGAAAGGCGGGTAAAGATGAAAGATTCAATAAATACTTATTGAAAATTGTAAAAATTTTTATATTTTTAACCATTCTCAATGAGTCTAAAACCTTTATATTTTCAACCGGACGTACTATATTCTTGATCATCCTTAATGTAATATTAAGATAAAATACAAGAATTAAAAAAAATTAGATTATCTAAATTCAAAAAGAAATAAATTAAATTATACTTTAACTGCTATTAATAACTCTAATGAGAATTTTTATACATTTATATAATTTTAAGAAAATAAGGGTATATATATATATATATATATATAAAAGTGCTCGGTTGAAATAAACAACGGATTCTACCCAACCAGGTCAGCTATTGAGTTGACTTCAAAGGCGTGGGGATTGAATTAGTTGCTCCCTATCCCAACAACGAAGAAGTAAAGGCTTACCTTGAATTCAGTATAAATCGGTTTGGATTTCTAAAATTCAAGAATGCAAGATCAAAGATGAAGATGGTCTTGTCGGAAGTGGGATCCCCACTGAGCTTGAGTATTCAATACTCACTCTCGTTAGAAATATAAAGAGTTTTAGACCAATTAAAAGTGGTTAAAAATATAAATTTTTTTATAATTTTTAATAAGTATTTATTGGATTTCCTTTTTCTTTTCTCATTTATACACAAAAATTAAGAAAATGATTGGATTTCTAGATTAAAAAAGAAATAGACTAAATTATCATTTAACTGTCATTAATAGTCTTGACATTTGTATAGTTCTAATAAGATAGGAGTATAAAGGAAAAAATATTATTTAATGTTCTATTGATTTACGAAAGTGAAAAATATTTTGAAATGAAAAAAAGTCTATCCAAACAGAAGAGAGACGTATTATAGTTAAAAAATTATCTTATTTTCAAGAATTTTAATTTGTATATAAAGGTTTAAAATCCCTTATATTTATGACCGGAAGGATTACTATCAATCTTCCTGTTAGAGTTAATGTACAAAATGCCAACCAACATCCTCCGATTTGTTAGAGTAAGAAAACTTGAAAGTCAAAACTTTCTCATGATTTCCAAAGCAAATTTAACACTCTTGGGATGGGAGTTACGTTTTCTCATTGACTCTGCAGACTGGAGGCCAAACACTAGTGTGCACAATGAACCATTCCCTATATTGAAAAGATTGAAATTTTCACACTGCCACTGCCAGCATTTGAACTTTAAATCTTATGTTAATTTTGCAGTTCTAAAACCAATTGAGCTACGTCCATGTGGGCAAATTACATTTCTTCTCTTTTTCAAGGTTTTGATGGTTCAATGCCTTGCATTTCCCGACATGCATGATTTTCAGATACCAAAATATATGAAAATCATGCATTAATTTAAAACAAATCTCAACCGTTTATTTACTGTAGTTTGACTTTCAAAAGTGAGAAATTTCTCTATAAATTCTCCCATGGCCATTGTCTCTCTCACTTGTTCTTCCATTGTAGAGTTTATCACTGTTTTTGGCCTTTTTTTTTTTTTGTTTGAATGGTAAAAATGGAGAGTGAGTTAGTTATTCTAGTGGTTTTATGTGTTTTTGCTCGCAGTATTGCTGCAGCTAGAGTATTGCAGAGTGGTGAAGATTTGGGTAGTATGGAAAAGAGCTCGGTACATGCCCAGAGTTATGGCAACCCTCTACCCGGACTAGGAGGAGGATTAGGAATACCTGGAATACCCGCACTCGGAAAACCAGGAGTACCTGGATTAGGAGGACCAGGAGGAATACCCGGACTCCCTGGACCTGGACTACCGGGAATACCTGGATTAGGACCAGGAATACCCGGATTTGGAGGACCAGGATTAGGACCAGGAGTACCTGGACTCGGAAAACCAGGAGTACCTGGATTAGGAGGAGGACCGGGAATACCCGGGTTTGGAGGACCAGGAACACCCGGAATACCGGGAATGCCTGGACTCGGAAAACCAGGATTAGGACAAGGAATACCAGGACTCGGAGGACCAGGAGTTGGTGATAGTGGAAGCATGATAGGAGTACCAGGAATGGGACCAGGCATTCCAGGAATACCAGGAATACCTGGACTCGGAGGGCCAGGATTGGGAGGTATAACGGGAGGTGCTGGCGTTGGGGGTGGTGGTGGCTTTGGTGGTGGTTTTGGACTCGGGGGACCTGTTGGAGGATCGCTCGGCATGAGTGGAGGCTTTGGTGGTGGTGCCGGTGGCGGATTAGGCTTTGGGGCTGGACCAGGTGGTGTTCCAGCACCTTGAGCATCCCTTGGCAAATAAAAACATTATATGTCTATGTACTTAGTTCTGCTGCAGTAAGGTTTAGGGGATGAAAACCTGTAATAACTTATGAATAATAACTTGGCATTTTCCCCTTGTAAGGCTCCTCCTTTCGTTCCTCAGAGCAATCAATCAAAGTTTAAAAAGAGACCTGAAAACAGGAGGATCTTAAGGCATAATATAGCAAGAAAAACAGCATTATTCCAAAATGAAAAGTAGCGTTTCGAATTTAAATAATTCATGCTCACAGAATTTTCAGTATAAGTGGCTAACTAACAGAGGACAATACAGAAAGCTCGAAAATTTTCACCGGTAAAGATGAATAATACAGCCAAGGTGAAGATGACAATGAGTTTAGACCAGGCCCCAACAAAATGGTGAATTTTGCAATAACTGATTATATTCTAACTTCAATTCCACTCTTCAGCAAATGATGTTTAACAGATTGAATAGGTACCTGAAACAAATGTTGCGCAATATATCACTGAAAAGGTCGAATAGTCTCTTGTTATTTTCAACAAATGCATAAATAATGCCCGGAACAAGTTGAAACTTATATACTCGGGTAAAATGAAAGATACTGTCGGACAAAAAAGCCAAAGAAGAATCTCTCCGTCTTTCATAAAACTATACCTCCTTACGGTGGAAGATGCCAGCAGCAAGGGCAGCAGAAGCATTTGTCTGCGAGAAAACTTCTGAAAAGTGGTCTACAGATCCAGCACCACTACTTGCAATTACTGGGATGCTAACAGAATCAGAGATTAACTTCACGAGATCTATATCGAATCCTTTCCCTTGACCTACAAAGATGTTATGGTGCAGATTTAGAATAGACCAACTCCATGGCTCATAAATGACATGACTTCTCTCAGTGTCAAATGGTAAATAATAACTATCTCGCCTAAACAATTATTTAAGAAATTCAATACAAAATTTAACATCAATGTCCCTGGGTCTCAATGTATAAAAAGTACTACTTAATTCAGACACCTGATGTATATTAAACAGCAAGAAACCTTGCATACCATCACAGTCGATGCAATTCAGTAGTATTTCCCCAGCTCCTAATTCTTCAACAGCTTTTGCAAGCTCATATGCTCCAATTGGGCGACCTTCACGACCTCCATTCACCTAAAGACATTCAGTTAAAGGTCACATATGGCCTGATGGAGGTTAATGTGTAATAGAAAAAGTGCAGTGCTTCAGCTATGACAAGTGTTAAAGTGAGCAAAAGACAGCCAGCTGCTTCAGATTAGAGTCACAAGCTCGGATGAACAAACTACTGTACGTAATAAGGACCCTCACCCTCCTATCCAATTAGTTTGATAGTTCAACATGAAATTTCTCACCTTCAGGACAAAATATTACTACAGAATACTATTTGAGTTTGATTTATGTTGACCCATTGCAGACCAACCAAAATATTATTTAGAAGAATCTACTGTTGTACTGCTTTATATTACAGGAATGAATGGTCTATCTTTTAAGTTTCTTCTTGTTTTTTGTTTCTTTGGCACTGATCTCACTTGTCTATATCTATGATCCAACAACTCTCAAACATTCAATTGGATACGAAACAGTTATAGATATTATACAGATTAACCAACCACATAACTTCCAGACATTGATTGCTGAAAGTATGCTATATGTGAAATGTTTACCCAAATTGCAATTGAAAAACAAACATCTTTTCTTTATAGGTTGAATAGACTCTACTTGTGGGAATGACTATTAGAGTTTTCACTTGGATTCAGATAATGAAAGCACAAATACATACTGTGCATTGGTACCAGGCATACTCTTCTCCATTGGGACCTGAGGCCAGAATTAACACAATCAAGATTAGATTCTATTTAGCAATGAGGGGTATTTCAATCAGGGAAAAAAATGAATCTACAACCACTGAACTGAAGCTGATCAAGGTAAATCACATCAACATAAATGGAAAGCTACAATATCTACTTTCGCACCTGGATTTCTAAGTCTGATGGTCTTGAACTCCACCTCATCTGGATCCTTTAGGTACACTCTACGAGGATCAATGCTTACAACCACAGCCTACACTAAAAATGGCCAATAAGCCCACAAGAATATGCATATACTTAGAAGCAAATGTATGCTGGGAGATGTATTAGGAGAAGACGGGGAAGTGCTCTGGACTTCCAACTACTTCTCACTAAAGAAAGAAATTGGATTAGGAATGAACTCGCCTGATTACCATAAACTCTTGAGATTTGCTCCAAACTGCTTTTTCCAGTTTTTACCTTAAAATCCAAAACAAACATGCATTTGTAAAATCTACTAAGTCTACAAACCAATGAAAATTCTGATTCAATACAAGCATCCCATACTCTGGTTTTAATATATTCTTCTGCAGCATATACAGCGTCACTTCCAATTGAAACCTTATCTGCACCTGATCTGAAATACTCTGAAGCTACTTCCAAACTAGAATAGTACCTAAAGAATGAGCATCAACTAAGAAGAGCATCTTTGTAAACGGAGCATAAACTCTGAATAGATATTACAAGTGAGACACACACACCCACTCAACACTCCCCTGGGTCGGGGCCCTTCTAAGGTAAAAAGTGACAAAATGGTCATTGTGGAATGTATACCTTCCATTTCCATCAGTGAAATCTCGAATGCCCCCACCAACTGTCAACGGTACAAAAACATTCTCTGATGCATACCTTAATACCTACATCCCAGAAACAGCATGTGATTACATATCATAGAAATGTATAGGTTCTACGGGTAGAAAGGTGGAAGGTAAAAATGTCATGGAGCAATTAAATAGTTGACATACCTGTAACATAGGCAAGTCCCCAAGAGGGAAGTCTCGAAAACCCGTAATGTTAAGAAAACTGACCTGGAATGAGTTTATACATCAATATCATACAGAACTAGACAGCAATAATAGTTTTAAAGGTCCATAAATACCTCATCAGCTCCATCCCTGTAATACTGCCCAGCAAGATCTACTGGCTTGCCAAGGTTTCTCACCTTCAATATTGCAAATGATACATTTTACAGCCGAGACACACGGAACTTACGACTTGCATAAATAACAAGTAAACTACATGCTAATTAGTAATAAGATAACTTCGATTCGGATAGTTTCAGGTTTTAACATACTAAATAGACAAGAACTTAGAACTCCCAATGGCTCTTTTTTTTTTTTTAAAAAAAAAAAGAAATAGAAAACAAAAGAAGCTGTGATTTTGAAGCCGAACAAGAAAACATTACATAAAAAAGCCTATAAGGAGTTCTTTAGGTGACCGGAGGAGGGGGGAAGACTAGTCATAAGCCCTAGACCTCGGCCCAGCATCTTAACGCCGATCAACATTTTTATGAAGTCTATGAGTCTATGACAGGCAGCTCTTTAAGCCACCAGCTCTCTGCCACTAAGAACTTCTAATAGGTAATCCCCTCTTCACACTTGTACTCTATTTCATTAATTTCTTCTATAAAGAGCACTCCATTAATTTCCATTTTTAAAAGATACCTTTCTGCAGTTTTGGCTTAATCTCTAGCTCTAATCAGTTCATGCATATTTCTCTAAAGAGCTTGTCGCAACATTATGCATCATGACATTTAAAAAGTAATCTGAAAGCTTAGGAGGTCAAAGATAGAAAGATGGCCCAAATAAAGCACCAACAGAAAGTGCTTGTTTTGAAGTCATATTATCTACCTCATTCTCTTCTGTCCGCTCTCGTACATCATATTGATCACCTTTGGTCACAACAAGGTCTCCATTATCATTAGCCCTCACATCAAGGCATGCAATAACCTGCCCAGCAGGAAAATGATTTAAGAGACCATGGGTATCTTGAGAATGAACAAACATCAAAGAGGAGGGGGGGTGGGTGTGGGGCATGTAAGTGCACCTAATTGTGGTTGATATAATATTAGGATTAAATACTTACCCTCTTTGCGAGTTTAGTTGCCTTGCCTTCAACTGGCTTCTGTCTTCAAATGAAGCATTCAGTTTCTTAGATTGCTTAAAATCTGGAAAAGCACTACCAACTAATCTACAGGAACAACAGTTACCTTTTTGCCTTTGGATTCAAGAACCTTCTCAATACAGAAAGACCAACATCTGAGGAGACAAATTTTGAAACAGGAAATCAGCAGAAAATGGTTATTAAAATGGTTCCTAAGACTGAAAAAACTTTCATATGCTATGCAAGCTCTAGAGCAAAAGGAAGTGAAAATAGGGATGATATTCCAAATTGATGCGAAAGGAGGAAGTTGAAAAAGCAGCTGAAAAGAGATCCTTAAATTCATTCTAATGAAGGATAAGAGAACAATCACACAGAAAGGCAGAATACAATCAACATTCTCCTGGAAAGACCTCTTCTCAGAGATATCTTGATAAGCTATAAGTTAGAAATTACATCACTTTTGCGAGTGATGAACTCGTACCTCCACTTTTCTCTGGATGAAATTGGACAGCATGAACATTTCCTTTGCTGACAGATGCAATGAATTTGTCACCATAGTTGCAGGTAGCTGATATCCATTCTTTGTTATCATCTGACTAGAAGAATAATTGGAAATAAAATTATTGGTAAATGGCATCTTGGAAAAAGAATTGAATTTTGAAGGGCAATGGAACAAGAAACCAACAACTATACCGGCATCGCACGATAAGAATGGACAAAATAGACATGCCGTTTCCCAATGTCATCCAAAATCCCAGAGTCCTTTGTAATTTGGAGCGCATTCCAGCCAATATGAGGTACTCTGATACCTTTTGATGAGTCAAATCGACCAACTACCCCAGGAATTACTCCTAGGCCTCTAACTAAGAAACAAAAGGATCTATCAGTTTACCATACATAAAGTAACCAATATATTACTGCCAAAAACGATGATGCATGCCACAAGAAAAAAATTTCGGGTGTTCAATGGGTAGGGAAGCCCCAGTTGCAGTAAACACAGGAAATGACCAGAAGTAAGAAGAGCAAACTATCAGAAATAGCCTTCCACCAAATACTAAAAAGACCAATCAGGAAAAGAAATCAAAATGATAAAGAGAGAACAAACCAAAATAAGCAGTTCATTTAGAAAACCATATAGGATTATTGATTCCCTCGAATCTTCTCCTCACCTCACATGGTTCCCTCAACGCCATTATTTATCTCATACTACATAGGATTAACTTATTCCTTTGTTATGATGACCTCCTTTTGGAGCATTAAGCTTAAGAATCTTCACCCACATAAGCATTCTTGATATTATAAAAATTAAATCTTAAAAAAAAAAAGATGGAAAGAAAGAACTCCATCCAAGCAAAGAACAATCTTTTAACGGATTGCCAAACTTTGTTTTCCAATCTCCTTACCTGGCCCATTCTCCTCACTCGACTCAAAGAGCAGCTGAAGTCCAAGACAAATTCCTAAAAATGGGCGATCTTGCTCAATGTAAGAGCAAAGTGCCTCAGCCATTCTGCAGAATATTTTGCCTATGAGTTCTGAGAACAAATTTGCTTTGGTACACATGTAAATCTGAATAACTTTCTTGGTTTACAAACATCATTCAATTTTCAGTTCTCATTGATACAAACTCTACCAGATTAGATTGAGGCTTACATTGATATAAAGAGAAAAAGTAAATAGATAGTTTTAAACGGAGATGCCGAGTGATAAATACAATAATTTACCTCAATATAAATATAAAAGACCTAAAACGATAGCGAAACAAGTAGTCTAAGCGAAAAAGAACTTCCAAATTACGAAGAAGAAATTAAACAGTACATTACCCCCTGCCATTTAGCACATCCATTGCAGGAGCAAAGGCACCTACACCAGGAAAAATAAGACGCCTAGCATTCAAGATGTCTTCTGGTGTTTGTACCTGGTAACATAGGAAATCATGTTAGAATGGAAAATACGGTCACAATCCGATTGAACTCTCAGTTGATGGCCCCAGCATTAATATGACATGTTCAATCACAAGCACCTCTTCCTCAAGCCAAGACTTATGCTTCACTTTAAAATACTGGTTCACAAATTAAATTTCACCATCATCTTTCTTCACAGGAACTTCTCTTTTCTCTTGATTTTCATTTAAAATCCTTTATTCTTTTAGTCCATCATCCCCTCCAGCTTCCAGGCCAAACACTTTAGAAAATTTTCCAGGAATAAAACAAGATGAGCTTGTGATGATGCACTGAGTGCAAGATAACACCCAATATAAAAGTTTCTGAGAAGTAAACCCAATTATGATACTCTACAACTAATATTGTTCCGATATGCAAAAAAAATTCAGTTAACACCTCCAATGAACAATAAAAGTGATGTTGTAGATTAAAATCCTGTTCTGTTCTCTTCTGCAGAGCAACTAAACAGAGTATTATTACCAAGTTGAGATTTTTTTCGACACCATAATCAAATAAACCTTACGTCTTTAATGTCAAACCCGAGAAATCGAATTGCATTCCTCACACTCCGAACATTTCCAGCACCATAATCTAGCAGAGTCACCACTGCAACATAAGCAGGCCAGAAAAATAAAAATTAACAAAGAGTAAACACGAAATGTCGTATAATATTAACAGTTAAACATTCACATGAAAAAAAAAAAAGATAAAATCAAATGAGGCATTGAGAGGAAGTTCGTGCCATTATCGCCGCCGTCAACAGGTGAGGCTGCGCGGATAGAGAAGCTTCTATAAGGTTTACATTTGAGAGATTCTCTTTCAGGCTTAAAACGTAGGAATTGAAGTGTACGAGAACTGGAGGAGCTGGAAGATAGCAACGAGGAAGAGGCAGAAGAAGAAGCAAAAGCCGCCGTCTCCATTGCCCACTTCTCTGACTCCAGGAGCAGGATTTCTTCAGTTCAGGGATTTTGACCCATTTGTCCTTGTTCTTTTGACACTGAGCTCCATTTTAGATTAGTCTCAACGCATTATAAAATCTTCGGTTGCATAGTGTTTGAAACACTGAATGCGTTATAATTTTCTGGACATCTGCCAAAGGCCCAAGAGGATTTTGGGCTTCAGTCAACACTCAAATAGGCCAATTTATTTATTTTTGATGGGTAAATGGGCCAAATTTATTGGCTCATATTATCTTGGTAAAAATTATTCTTTAAATCAAAGCCCTCAAAATCATTATGAAAAACTTTTTTCTCGACCTAAATTTTTTTATAAAAGTGACCATTAGCTCACGGATTAGGCCAGCTAAAGACAACTAAAATATTGTGCCATATATCCGAGAAATATTTTCGGAACTAAATTTTGTAATAAACGTGATGATGAGCAAACAAATTCGGGCTTCAAATGGAAAGTGAAATGTTGTGCGATATATCTTTATAACATGAGGAACATAGAGATACACTTTGAGCAATTTTATAGAGAACTTTATTTCGGGTATAAATTTTGTAAAAAACGTAATGATTAACTCACAGATTCCCCCTTCAAAGGGCAAGTGAAACTTTATGCAATTACTTTTAAAACATGAGAAATATACGGAATTATTTTGAGCAATTTTATGGAGAACTATTTTCTGGACCTAAGTTTTTAAAAAAAACGTGATGATTAGCACACGAAATCGGCTTTAACTAGAAGTGAAACTTTGTCTGATATATCTGTACAACATGAAATACTGACAGAATCGTTGTTAGCAATTTTAAGAATAAATATTTTCGGACCTTAATTTTGTAAAAAAATGATGATTAGCATTCGAGTTCGGGCTTCAACGGGCAACTCAAACTTTTTACCACTTTGCATATCACTCCCTATACTACTTTATTTTATAATATATTTTTGTCCTTTGGAATTATCTTTCTTTCTTAAGATTTATCTTTTATTTAATAAATTGTATTAATAAAATATACTAAATTAGAAATTAGTCATACAGACTATTCGAATCCGATATTTTGAGCCAGTTTGGATCAAATTTTAATTTTTTAAAAAATATAAAAAATTAAATAATAATAATAATAAAAACAAAAGCGCTATTTGTATCATATTATTCTTTTGGTTTCTTGAGAATTAAAAATAAGAATAATATATACTTTTCTTGTACTACATATTCAATTGATTCCTTTTAATCTCTACCAAGAAATATCCAATTTCAAATGGCTAACAATTACTCAATCATTATATGATTAATTGGTTTTGGACATAATTGAGAAAATTCATAGAATTGAAGAATGATGATGATGATTCAGCCATTGTTTGGTCTTGTATTTGCAGAAATGGTGGTAATATTAGGGTTTCTATTTAGAACACCTTTAAGAAATCCATTACTCATGTTATTGGATAAAATGAAGCAAGGCAGAGGACCTGTAATTGCTCAAACAGTAGGGGCAACTTTGTTCTTGATTTTCATCTCCATTCTTTATAATATAACCAAAATTCAGAAACGTTTAATGGATTTGGGCACTGTTAATACCACTGATCAGATCCTTTTGGTCAATCATCTTCTTGAAGCCTGTTTGTTGGGTAATTTCTTTTACCTTCTTAATATGTAATTTTAGGGTTTATCTTTTTTCTTTAGGGTTTATCTTTTTTTAATAAGTTATATTGGTAAAATATATTAATTTAGGAGATGATACAGAGGGGGTGGTACATAGGATAATGCAAACGATCTGAGCCGGTAAAAATTAGTTTAACAGTGAATGAGTAAATTTTTATCGAAGCTTGTCATTCTGTAATTTGTGTGCTATTGCACGTGACGGAGTTTATCCAATTCAAATTTTTAGCGAGTGCAAATTCTCTTGTAAAAGAAACTAGGATTCGGAAATTTGAAAAAAATAGAAGATTTGTTAGGATTTTATTTCTCAAGTTTTACTGAATTAAGATTTTTTTAATATTGCACTAAGAGTCGGATTTCTTAATTTCCACATTGAGAGAAGAAATATCCATAAAT
Source organism: Catharanthus roseus (assembly GCA_028651295.1). Lineage (NCBI taxonomy): Eukaryota > Viridiplantae > Streptophyta > Magnoliopsida > Gentianales > Apocynaceae > Catharanthus > Catharanthus roseus. The sequence continues at coordinate 5,496,061 of JAPQWS010000044.1, read as the reverse complement.
ACGTTATCCTAATTTAGGTATTTTGTATCAGTTGTGGGTGCCCAACTCATACAATGAGTTGAGAGTCGTCTTTAGGAAGGTTTTAACTCTTTTTTCCGTGTAAAATTTACATAGTTGGAGGGTTTGTAATTTTTTCCGTACAAATATTACAAAGTGGGAGGAGGGTTTGTAATTTTCTCTATGCAAAAATTATATAGCGAAGGTCTATCATTTTGGGTTGTGAATGTAGGTCTATGTTGAGACCAAAACATGTTAAATTCTTATGTATTATTTTTTCTTTTCTCTCTCTATATATTTTATGTGATTTCACGGTCCGTTTTTCAATAAGTGGTATTAGAGCAGGTTAGATCCAACACATAAGATATGTAGATGAAATTATTGGGATTTCTCCTAACTTGAATAGAGGTTTCGAGTTCGAATTTAAAGAACATAGTTATATCTTATAATAGAATTTTATCGCCCTTATAATCTTACCCTGCAAATTTGATTTTTATTCGCGTTATTTACTTATTAATTTATTTATTTTCTTTTGGTGTGCAGGTTTTTCCTTGTTTCTAGGATTGATGATTGATAGGATTCACTATTACATAAAGGAGCTTCGAATGTTGAGGAAAAGTTTGGAGGCAATAAGGAAATCAAACCTTGGAAGTCAAGACCAGAAAACCAAGGATTCTGTTAACAAGAAAGCTTCCCCTCATGAAACCTCTTGACTCTGAAGGAGGAATTCTTCCGACTACCAAAAGATGAAATTCTTTGTCTTAGCGTCAAGAAATCTCATATCTGTAATTAGTTGTGAAACGTAAAATAAACATTGATATGAAAACCTGCTATTTAGTGACCATTGTTTACCGTTATGTCAAAATGAATAGAGATATGATATTTACCTTTTTAAAAGCCCTAGATAGCGTCTCCCATCACATTTAGAACTGGATTAGACTAGGTTGTAGAAATCTAGAATTCACTTTCATCGTGCACGGTGTATAACACTTAGATCTCATATTTACAGCTTATCATATAACCAGTAATACCATAATGTCATGTCTCGTGCCTATTGATATGAGAAATATGACTCATAAACCTGTCAGTACTCACAACCTATTACTCGGTAATCATCTCCACTATGCCAACCAAAATACCTCGGATACCTAGGTCTTATGGACCTATTATTCATTGCTTTTGCTTTTTTTCACTAGCTAAAAAAGTATTTATAAAAAAGTTATTTTAAAATAATTACTCTAAAATTTTTAATTTTAGTAACATCAATAAACAAAAACAATTTCAAAAAACATTTTAGGGTAACTTTTCAAAATTAGTTTTTTAGGTTTATTTTAAGCTAAAAATAGATATAATAAACAATAAAAAACAACTCAAAAACTGGTTATAAGTGAAAATAAATTAAAACTGTTCATTTTAAATAATGGAGAACATATTTATGCCTTCTAAATGTATCATGCTTATGCAATCACACCATCATCAAGCAATTTATTTTTTTTTTTTCTGATTCTATCAAATAATTTATTTACATTTTTTAAATTAATAGTCCTCAAATAAAACTAGCAAAGAATACATATCTAAAGGAATAGCAAGACTCCACAAGCACTAAGTGTGGTAGTAAAGGGAAGAGACAAATATGAAGTCATTAGTGAAGTCAGTGTGGGAATCTCCTATGTGTAACATTCAGCTTCCACTATGATTTTTTTTTTAACCAAATACCTGAAAATCATCGAGTAATTCAGAAGAAATCGAGGGATACAAGACCTCCAAACAATAGTTATTAACTGATATGCAGTATTAAACTGCTTCATAAGATACTCGAACTCGTGACTTCTCATTAGCATGCTAGATAAAGAATCTTAAATGAGAAGATCACGCCATTGAACCACACAACTATGATCAAATGGGGAATATAACAAGTCCAATTTTTGTCTTGAAAAGTTTGGCAAATAACTTGGTTGACATGAAAAGTTAGGCCACCAATGCCTTGAATATGCAAAAAACTTGGTTCTCATTTGGATAAGTTTACATCAAAGAGCTTGCCCTTTGCCTTCTTTACTTTTTATACTTCTGAGATATGTTCGGTATTTAATGGAACTTTATTTAGCTCTTAATTTGAGTTCTACAAAAGAGAAAGAGAGTTATTTTCGATGCTTAAGTCAGTTTCGTGCAAACTTAAAAGATGTGAAAATAACTAAAAATTAGTATATAATATCTCTCAAATAATAATTGCATACCTTTTATATAGAATGAAACTTCTAAGAAATTCTTTCAAATTGTGAAAAAAAGAGCTATTTGAATCTTTCAATACAGAGTAGGCTAAAAGTTATTGGACTATTATAAATAGATGGGCTTATATTTATAGTTCTTTATTATTTTTTCCGATCATAAATAGAAGAGGTTTTAAACATTTGCATAGAAATTAAGGGTCTTAAAAACAAGACAATTTTTTCATAAATAAGAAAAGAAATAGATAGTATGAGTGAAATAAATAAATAGAAATATAAAAAAAGTTTCATAAATGCTTATTGAAAATTCCTCAATGAATATAAAATCCTTTATATTTCCGATCGGAGGGAGTAGTTAATGGGAGTAGCTAAAGTATCAATTATTTTAAAACGAAAAAAATATGTCGACATTATCCAAAATTTATCATAACATCAAAAAGATTTAAACATTGAATCTCTCATTATACTCACATTGTGCCTTCACTATTTGTATCAAAGCATTTCCATCTCTAGTAGTGTTTGATGAGCATCAAAATGACCCACACATGACAACATCCTTCTTTTCTTGGCCCTTATGGAAAAGAAGTTGGCAACCGAAAGTTATCCAAATCCATTCCCCCAAAACTCTCCAAAGGCCAAATCAACCTTATTTCTAAGGGACAAGACAACCAACAAATCCTAAACGTAGCCGTGTAAAATTTGTATTATAGCAACCTCTTTCGGTACTAACTTTACAATTTCAGAATCAATTAAAGTTATATTTATGCAGACTTGTATTATACCATTCTATTTTATATAGGGTAATTATAATTACTGTTAAATTTATGAGTATCTACCGTTGTTTGAGATTGGGTTTGAAATAATAACTTAAAAAATGAAAAAAAGTTACAAATTTTTATTAAGGTTATTTCTAATTATATACTTTAAAATACAATATTTATAGTACTTTTCTTCTAACTCATTTACACTATTTTGAAGAAAGGAAATTTCACTTAATATTCATTATCTTTCTAATTTTTTATTATTATAATTATTTTTACATTATAATGTATGTGATTAATATTTAAAAAATAAATAGCATAAATAATAAAAAATTTAATTAAAATCACAATTTATAAAATACTGAATTTCATTCAATATTACTAATTGAAGACATTAAAATGTAAAAAGACAATAACACCATCAAAAATTGATTTAATGTATTTTGATTATTTAATTGTTTAGATCAATTATTTTTTTAAAATTTTCAAATTACAATTATTAAAAAATTAAAATATTTATAGTAACTAATTGAGGAGATCTAATATTATATTGTAAAAATTTATCACTTTCAATATTTATAAGGATGAGTAAATCAATTTAATTAAATTAAGCTAAACATTTCACTTATCTAAACCTAAATTTTTGCCGTTGGTTAGAGATAGCCTAAGGTCACAATAGATTTGTAAATATCTAATATATTTTTTTAAAAAAAAATAATTTTTCTTTAAATTTTTTTTTTTTAAATTTTGCCAAAGAGTTGCTAAAATGTTTTCTAGAACTAATCAAATTGACCATGAAAATTTGGTCGTGTTCATTTTATTGAGGATGTGTGAACGAGAGAGGTTGACTTGGATGATTTGAAGTTTGAACAGTTGACTTCCATTTTTTTTTGGGATTAAATAACAGTTGACTTCATTAAAAGTCATAAGTTTCTACACACAAATAAAAGGCTAATTTTCTTCTAATATCAATTTCCTCCGTCTACCGATCATGAAATGCCAACCAGAAAAGACACATAAAAATATAAACCAACGCTCACAATAGAATTTAAAGGCATTGGAAATACGATAATTATTAAATTAAAATATTTTAGAAAATAAATAGAGAGATAGTTAGTACGAATATAATAAATAGATAAAAATATAAATACAGATAAAAAATATAAACGCTCATAAAATATGTAAAATCATTTATATTTTTTACCATTTTTAATTCTCTAAAGTTTTCTTATATTTCTGGTTGGTGACTCAGCGGTCCTGCAGACTGGAGGCCAGGACCTGGTGCGCACAAAGAACCACCTCCCTACATCCTTTACCTGGGCGTCGGGTAGTCTGGTGGGGGCCTGAGGGCGAGAGATTTCGCCTTTTGGTCCAAGAAATTATTAAAACAAAAAACATAGCTGAATTTGAGGCTTGGCTTGTTATAAATGCAAAATTAATTCAAGAAAGATCGGAGGGCATAAATATCCAAAACAGCAACATTGGACTAACTCTTGAATGACTCGAACTTAGAACCTCTCATTTGACATACCAGATGGATGATCTTAAGTAAGAGGGTCACACCATTGAATCACATACCTCTTAGCTGTCAAAATTTGTAATGGTCTTTAGAAGTAAATAAAGTGCACAGTATCTTATATTTAAGTCAGTATAGTTTTATAGTGAAAAGTAAAAAAGAATATTCTTCTTTATATGTTTTTCAAACTCTTCGAATTTATTCAACTTTGAATATGGAATTCTTGACATTTTCACTCGCCAAACCGACTCAAAACCGACCAAACTCGGTCCGTGTTTCTTAGATGGGCTATATAGGTTATGATTCGATCATAGTGTGATATTTTGAGTTTGAACTTGTATTTCCGAACTATTTGTAAGATGGATTAAGTCACATAGAAAGTTAAAAAAAAAAAGAATGAAAAAACAATAATTTATAAAAAAATTCCAAAATGATTAGCTGCAAAACTTTTGTTCTAATCTTTAGTATTTCAGAACCAAGAATACTCAATATAAAAGCATCTTTAACAATTTCAAAATACATCATATGATCATTCCTAACAGCAAGATTTTCAATATTATCAATTTCATCATCTAACAAAGAATTAAATTGGAAATCCTCAATGGTAATTGAGCTTTCAATTGAAGATTCTTCAGAAATGGACACTTCATAATCTTGATTTTTTTCCAAAACTTGTGGAATTTCATCTTGAACAATGCCTCTGACTGTCACCCAATCTTCTTCATCCTCTTCCTCTGTCCAATTTGGTAAATTTGAAACTTCACTTCCAATCAATTTCTTAATCCTATCAATTGGAGAAGAACTAAATGAAGAAACAATTTGAGATGATTCTTGAGAAATTTCAATAGAATCCCAGAAAAACCCTTGATCTAATATACTTGTAGGAGAATTTCTAACAATTTTGGTCCCAATTTCTTGGAAAAATGGATGATCAAGAAGCTTTTTTGCTGTCCATCTTTCTTTTGGATCCCTTCTGAAACAAATTTTCAAGAATTCCTTAGCATTACTAGAAAACCACTTGGGAATTTCCGGGACATCCCCTGAATAACCAATTCTATACAGAGCAGAAACAGGATCTTGAAATTCCGGCCAAGGATTAGCTCCGGTAGCCATTTCAATAATTGTACAACCTAAAGCCCAAATATCAGCCGGAAACCCTTGTTCTTCGCCACGAGCAACTTCAGGGGCCATAAAAATTGGGGTCCCAGAAATCGTCGCCGGCTTGAACTTATTATTAAAAGGAATCTGATCCACCGCTATCTGACGAGCGCATCCCAAATCGGCAATTTTAACACAATCTTGTTTTCCAATTAAGATATTTTGTCCCTTGATATCACAATGTACAATTCCATTCGAATGAAGATAATTCAATCCTTGTAAGATTTGATGACTATAAAATTGAATCATGGACTCAGATAATGAACCCCCATTCTGTTTCTTGATCAAATCAGAAAGTGTACCATTAGGCATATATTCCATCAAGAGATTGTAAATTGGCTTGCCATTTTCCCATGTAATATCATAGCCTAAGTAGTCAACTATATATGGAGAGCTAAGTTGAGAGATCAATTCTTGTTCTTTTTGTAATAAGCTAGAACAAGAAAGATCAGCTGACTTCACTGCCAAGAGCTCGCCGGCGGCGGAGGCGCCCCTAGCGAGGAAGACGGTGGCGGAGGAGCCTCGGCCGATGGGTGCACCTCTAGTCCACCACCCCATGGAAGAAGAGAGAAGATTTGGGGAAGGAATAAGCTTGTGTTATGGTTTTGTTGGGGGGAAGGGGCAGAAAAGGGGTATTTATATTATATGGTGAAAATTGAATACTATGTGAAATGTGAGTGTGTTGTATTTATTAGGTGTCTTTATTCATTTGGTTGGTGTTTTCATGTCTTTATGCAAAGAATCTTTCTTGCTTTTGTCCTATGACGGCCTTAGATTTCTTGTTTCCTTTTAAAATTTGATATTAGAGGATGTACTCGGCATAATCCTGGATCTCTCAGCGCAATAAATAAGTACACTTTCAACGTTAGGAATGAAAGATTCGAGTCCTTTTTAAGTTGTCGGGACATTAAAGACTAACGTACTCTTACCTCTATAAAACTCTACTGATACTTTGTGGATTGAATTCGAATGGATTAGTGTGGTAAAAAAAATTTAAAGGTATAAAAAATACTATCTCTGTTTCATAATATAACATTAAATTGTCATATTTGAAGTTTCATATTATAAGATTTTTGTTCAAAATCTTAGGGTTTATTTAGATAGGTATTTTAGTTCAATTTTCATTTTACTTTTTGTGCATTTTAGATTTCACTTTTCTCCTCACAAACAATTTAATTTTCACAAAATTTAATAAAAAATATATTTTTTTTTAAATTAAAACTCGTATTTAATTCAGAACTCTTTTAATGTAACAACATATATCAGAATTAATTCGTTATCTTACATCAACATTTGTAAGTCTTTTTTGCCCTCAGAAAGAGGGGAGGAATGCTTGAGTTGTGAGTAAACCAAGTGGCAAAAGAGGAAGAAAGAGTTGAGAAGCATGAGACTCGGCCGACTATGGACGGCGGTTAAAATAAATAAAAAAAGAAAAAAGAAAAATCGAGTTCTTCACATGAGAAAAACACGTGAGCACGTGCCATTGATGGCGCTTAATCCACTCCGCCATCAACCAACCATAGTGCTCCCTTTTCACATTAACGCCGCCTTCTCCTTCTTAACCATCCGCGGCCGCTTCCCTTCTCACTACCGTTTCCTTTTTTTTTTACGTAAAGTTTTCTAATATTTATTTTTTGTTTAATAATTTTATTAAAAAATTATAAAAAATAATACTTTACGCCATGTTTAGTACACTAGAATGATATGGAATGAAATTCTTTACCACTCTGAAATCTTTTCTTATTCCCGCGTTTGTAAGGAAAAATTAGAATAGAATTACGATTTATTTTCTTCTTTTGAAAAATTTATTATTTTATATTGAAATTAAAGAAATTATATCTAATATGGCCTAAATGTCCTTCTAGCATAAAATATATTTTTCATACTCTATCACACATTAAAACTCCAAAAAATTAAATATTTTATTGAAGTATAAATATTCATATATAAAATTAGTCATAAAACAACTCATATTAAAATAAAATAAAAAAATACGATATACAAAAATTATTTCCGCCTAATATATGTAATATATTGAGGGTATAATAATTCAATATTTTTTAAAACGATTCTCAGTTCTCTTGGGAAGGCTACTCCATAGATTTTAGTATGGAAAGACCTTTCCGACTTCTACTTCTAATTTAAATACCAAATATTGGAATGAAAAGAGAAGTTGAAAAAGACATTCCATTCCACTCTGTTCCTGCGTACCATATATAACGCTAATAAATAAGAAATGAAATAGATAATAAGAGAGTAATAAATAAATAATAAATTGGTATTAGGATAATTGATTTGGGTGATCTACGACTGCAGACAGGATCAAGTAAGAGATCTATTCCCTATGAGCTAGGTAGTCAATGAAATGAGCTACCCACTATTTGATTCTTTCTTTTCTTCGGGATTTTTTGTCCATCTCCCCCAGCTACGACTGATCTTAAAAGGGAATGAATGGATAAAATAGCATGTCGGATTGAGGGGTAGTGTTTCATTCTTTATGAAGAAGTACAAAAGGTTCGGAGAAGAAGCGGTACCGCCCTTACTCTATTTCCTTCAAGCAGGAAATAGATGGCGGGGAACTTTTAGACACTCCTAGTTGTGAAAGACTCTTTTTTTTTTTGTCTTAAAACAGCTGGGGTCGCCATCTTTTTGGTCTTCTGAAAGAAGCTATTTTTGAGTTTCTTTCAGGAGGTCCAAAGGCTAGTATAAATATAAAAAATATAATAAATTAACATTAAAAATATAAAATTTCTTATATTTTTTCCCATATTCAATCTCTAAAAATCCTCTATATTTGTGATGGGAGGTGTTAGTATATTTTTTGGTCATTGTTTCACATGATGCTAGACCCTTTTTCTTGGTTTTACCAAGGTACAATTGCCAATGAATGGCTTTGTTTTCATTTTGTTTCTTCTTTTGGTAAGTTTTGTTTTGACTTATTTAACCCCAAAAAAAAGGAAAAATACATTTTTGGTGGACAAATTCAATTGCCAAGAAATGACTTTATTAAGAGGTCAACTTGACATCAAATTCAAATTTGTTGATGTTAAAATTTTTGGGCTTGGGCCTAATTCACCCCAAAAGGTACCTTATGTGAGATCTTCGGGATTCTCTCAACACACCCCTTCACGCCCAGGAATGGACATCTGGTGCTGGTGCGTGGAATTTTTGTAGGATTGGACATTTGCGAGGTGGCCCAACTCGGGCAGCCCAACAACTGGCTCTGATACCATGTTTGAATTTTTGGGTTTGGGCCTAACTCACCCCAAAAGGTACCTCAAGAGGGAAAGACTGCCCAAATTTTTATAAGTAGTAATTATTTTCTTTAATTAGCCGATGTGGGATTCTCAACAGTAGACGTTTTTTGAGTTAAAAATAGATGAAATATTTATGAAGTGTGGATGAAGAAAATGTGTGTTTGGGGGTTCACATGGGGTTTTGGCAAGTTTAGAGTTGTTCCTAGGCAATTAATCATGTTCTTCCTAGTAATTAATCTTCTCTAGACTAAGTGCCTAGAGACCGGTGAGAAACGAGGGCAACAAGAAGGACTAAAACAAAGAAGTCTGGTGATTAATACAATGGTGCAATAAAAGTATACTTATACCGCGTTTAATACACTGGAATGATATGAAATGAAATTTTCTCTTATCCGAAACGGAAAGAAATCTTCTTTCTATTTCAGTGTTTAGAAGGAAAATATAGAATGAAATGATGATTCATTTTCTTTGTTTGGAAAAATTATAATTTTATGTCGAAATAAAATGAAATTATATATAATATGACCTGAATGCACTTATAATATAAAATATATTTTTTATGCATAACACATTAAAGCTCCAAAAAAATATTAAATATTTTATATATAAGATTGAAAATATTCTAAAAAATAACTCCTTTTAAATTAATTGAATATAATATATGCTATATATTGAAGGTATAATAGTCTACTATTCTCCAGAAAGGCATTTTCATAAGTTTTAGTGTGGAAAAGTCTTTCCAACTTCGTCTTGAAATTAATTTTCTCGTGAAAAGACGATTCATATTTCTAATTTGAATATCAAACACTGAAATTGAAAGAGATATCTGCGTACGAAACATAGCATTATAACTATCAATAAATCACTTTCAATAATCAGTTGGTCAGAAAATAAAGATTCAGTCACATTACACGTATTACACGTATTGTTAATTATATAAACAATAATAAAGAAGTAAGAAATTAGTGGGTTTCTACATTGGAGAAGCATTAAAATGCTGCCTTTGTCTTGTTGTGCATTATCTATTTCTTTTCTTGCCAAAGATTCCAAAGTTAGAGGGAAAACTAGCATCAAGTTCTAGACCATCAATCCAAGAAAAATACAAAGCCGTTGACAAGTAAATCCACTTCATCAAGGACCCAAAAAAAAAAAAGCCAGCAAAATGACAAGAAGGGCATTCATTTCAATAATAAATAATTGATTAATCTAGCTAATAAGAATATATAAAATAAATAATCCTATAATTAATTAATTAATTCACATTTGAATGACTCAAAGTCAAGTCCATTTTGAGGTAGAAAGCCTAACTTAGAACAAGTTTAAACGCTAGTAGCCAAATTGCAGAGACCAAGGAAGGAAGTGATGATTTGAAACTACTTAGCTACTTGGTTTGATAAGAAACTAGTGGAGAAATTAAATTACAAGCCTGTTTAATTAGATAGGGATGTTAAATTAATAGCATTGTCAAAACCCTTCACCTCATAATTAAGAATGATATAATTGGACCTTGTGTGCACCAGGTTCTGGCCTCCAGTCTGCAGGACCGCTGAGTCACCATGATTTACATCCTCCACCTGAGCGTCGAGCAGTCTGGTGGGGGCCCTGAGGGCGAGTGATTCGCCTTTTTTTGGTCCAAGAATGATATAATTGGAACCAGTATGGACATAGCTCAGTTGATTTTGGGCTGTACAGTTGGTATTAAGAACCAAGATTCAAATCCTGGTAGTAGCAGTGTGGGAATTTCAACCTCTTTAATGTAGGATGTGGTACTTTGTGTGCACCAGTTCCACACCTCCAGTCTGTAGAACTGTTGAGTCACCATGATTTGTATCCTCTATCTGGGCGTCGGGCAGTCTACTGGGAGCCCTGTGACGAGGGATTTCGTCTTTTGATATCAAGAATGATATAATTGGACCTAAAAAAAAAAACTTAAACTCATTCAAATTCTAAACATGATATGCTTAGTTTCACATGAGATAAATATAATGAAAACAGTGTATTATTGAATTATTTATGTTTGACCGGTCATGTTTTAAATATATATATATTTAAAAGGATGTCTTAAATATTTTTGTAAGATATATTTTTAACCCAAACTATTTATACGTGATGCAATGGCAAAAATTAGACTTCAAATCCTAGGGGCTAAAATTCAAATTCAAATGTTTGATGTATTATTTCACTATAAATTAATATTTTTTTACACTTTATAATTTAATTTTTATTAATTTTAAGGTATGATAGAAAAATATACTATCTCCGGTCAAAACAAGACAAAATGTTTGCTTCAATACCCTTACTACTCTTCATAAATGAGGAATAAATAAATAGTAAGAGTGAAATAAATTAATAGAAAGAAGGGTAAAAACGAAAAAAAATTCAAATTTATTTATTTTTATCAAATGATTGACACATATACTGTGTTTAAAAGGGAAGTAAATTAATAATTTTATTTTTTAATAATATAAAATACATCGAGCACATATTAATTACTTAGTCAGAATGGTAAAACTTTAAAAATTAACAATATAAACGACATTATCGAAATAATTTAAATGTAAAATATCTCTTAAACGTATATAATCTTACATTTTTTTTTTATCAATTTCTCTTTTAAACATAATAAAAATCTTTTAAGAAAACCTTTTTTCCACCTAAATCCTATATAAATTAGAGGAGAAATTTCACCAGATGGTGAAAATAATGATGGCGATTAAGGCAGTAAAGTAGGGAAGCACATGGTTTAAAAGATATATTGGTACTTGACCAATTATGATTATATATATATAGCAGCTAATTAAATAAAAAAAAAACCAAAATAGTATTTATTAAGTAATGTGAAAATATAAAAAGCTGTACTATGAATTTATCCAACTTTTTTAGGCTGGCGGTGAGGGAGGGGTGAAGAATTTCAAAGGAAAGGATCAAAGCAAAGCAAAGTATTATACTACTATGGAAAAGGTCGTGTGTGATCTGATGACGCGATTTCTTTCCTTTAAATATCTTTACATGACATGTCAAATAAAAAGTTTTGAATCCGAATCATTCATAAATCAGTTTAATATTACATGTCAATCTTATACCTTCAGATCATTCTTAAATTACTGGATGATTTTTTGATAGCGAAGATGACATGACATGTTAAATGAAAGGATTTGAATTCGAGCCACTCAGAAAGTTTAATACTGTAAATCAATCTTATGTTACTGTTTAAAAATTTTGTAAGTTTTTTTTTTAATTAATCGATGATTTTCGGATGGGGAATGAAAAAGGTATTTGCACTACTATAATACAGAGCAAAAGAAGAGGATGGAAAAAACCAGTGACAAAGCAGATTCTGATTGGACAAAAAAGAGGAAAAGAATGGCTGCCAAAAAATGAGATGGAATTAACTGTAAAAAAACATGGACGGTGCTGATGATTCTCATGAGGATTCACTCATTCAATTCAGTCCTTCAAGTTTGGAAAGTGTAGGATGCAAGCAAAGCAAAGGGATTAAACTAGTGTTTCTCTTATCATCCAACCAAAAAAGCTATTAAAGTCCGTATTAAAGATTAAAGTTCAAATCTTGATAATTACAGTTTGAAAATTTTAATCTTTCTAATTTGTCCTGCCGTTGAATCATCATAATTTACATACTCTAACGTCCACTTAGACGTTGGGCAGTCTAGTGGTACCAAAAAAAGCTATACCACCAAGATTGATGCTTACATACAAAAAATATAATTGTAAGCGTATGAAGTTAAGTATCTTTAAGTACCGATAATAAAGTCTTATCTAATTTGTTGATAAAAAGGTAAAATTTTTAATTAAAAGATTGAAAATTCAACTCTCGTTTTATGCAGAATTTACCCTTTTTTTATAAGGTTACATTTTAAAACAAAAGAAGAAAAAAAGTACATCTTCATTCTTTAGCCATCTTTCCATGGTCCAATTTGAACCAAGTTTGAATATACAAACACTTCTTTTAACCTTATCTAATGGTCAAAGTGATGATTGAATTTCTAAAAACTTAGGCCTAATTTGGTGCATTTTAGTTCCTCATGCAACACATATATCACTATATGTACCAAGATGAAGAAATGATACAGCGTAGCTCAGTCAATTTTAGAGCTATAGAGTTGATAATAAATATCGTAATATGGAAATTTTATCATTTTCACTGTGAGGGATAGTTTCTTGTGTGCACCAGGTCGTCGTCTCCAGTCTTCAAAGCTACTGTTAAAGCGAAGAATTTCACCTTTTGATAACAAGAAATCATACTATATGTACCCAGATGAAGAAATCATACCTAACACCAAGTCTATCTATATTATCATAATATGCATGACATGACATGACCTTTAAGGATCAAAATCCTAAGATCCAAAATGCATGCATTCCACTAGTAACTTCACTTGTACCTAACTTCCTAATTTATGAACAATGAATTCAGCAATTCAAATTCAAGGTACATGTAACCAAATCCACCTTTGTTTCTTGCTTTTGTGCCATAGTAAGTAGCACACTATAAATGTTACAGAAAGTCATTTGTATATAAATTGAGTCTGAATTAATCAGGACCGGTATACTTATATATATTCTCAGAATATACTAAAAGCTTGTTTGTTGAGCCTTACTTTGGAAGGAAAAGAATAAATGAATGATTGGAAGGAAAGAAAAGAAAAATGAAATATGAGAGAGAGAGAGAGAGAGAGAGAGAGAGAGAGAGAGAGAGAGAGTGGGTATTGGATCATCTTTATTATATCTATCTGGAAAAGAATGGATGGATGGATGGATGTAGCTTTTGGAAAAGTAAGATGAACATTCTCAACTTACACATCATCAATCAAAGTTGGGAAACAGAGAGAAACACGGGCATAATTTAACTGGTTTTGAACTGCAAAGTTGGTATAAAAAGTTAATATTTGAATGCTAATAACAGCAGTATGTGAATTTTAACTTTTCCAATAATTTCTTATACGCATCAGATTCTGGACTTTTTGTCTGTAGAAACTGTTAAATCACTATAATTATATTATTCATCTGAATATCGAGCAGTTTATAATGATCCAAACTAGAAAAGGTTAAAGAGGGTGATACCTCTTACTATGGCTGTATCTTTTCCATGTAAGAAGAAACCGCATCTTTCTATCCAATCAATCAAACGTACGAGAAAATAGGAAGAAAGTAACATATAAAGATATGAGGCAAAAAATTTAGAATCAAATTTACGGCCGGATTGTTCAGTACATTCTATAATAATATTTTTTAAGAAAAATAAGTAATAAAAAAATATATTAAAGAATATACTAGATGATTTTGAGTACCGAATTCCTATTTAATCACACTTTTATTAATCCAACACTTGCATATGATTGCAGCAAATAAGAAGAAAGAATCGATTTTAAAATATTTTGGACCAGTGTTCGACATTTAAGAGTATCTGTCCTTACTAATTATCTAGTCAGCTTTCGAAATATGAGTATGTGATTTTTATTTAAAAGTTAAGACTCGTGTGTCAAGGTGATAAGACAATAATTTGAATATCCAGACTCTTAAACATTTATAGAGAGCTTATATTTACGATGGCAAATCACCAACTTGAAAAACATGAATTTTGGTAAAGGAAATAGGAACGTTCGAAAGTTTTGGAGAACTTATACTCCCTCCCTCCGGTCAATAATATAAGGGGTTTTAGACCCATCGAGGATGATAAGAATATAAGGGTTTTTACAATTTTCAATAAGTATTTATTGATTTTTTTTCATCTTTACCTATCTTTTTATTCCTTTATTTTGCTCATATTATCTCTCTCTTCCTCATTTATGAACAGTAAAAATATTATTCTAATACAAAAAATTATTTTGTTTTCGAGACCCTTAGCCTCGTTATTAGAATCCGGCCCAGAAGAAAATGGTTGGGCTTAGTGGATTAGTAAGCATCTCAGCAGCCTAGTTTGCTCTGCTGGGCCTCATTATTCGAATTCGGCCCAAATATGAAAACTTGGATATTTTCTTCCAAGCCCAAATGTACTAATCATGTACTCTTCTCCCATGAAAAAAAGATTTTTTTCCTTTTTCCTCGTTACCAATACGGTGAAATCCCTCATTTACAGAGTCTTTACCAAACTGCTCGATACCCAAGTGAAGGATATAAATTTTGGTGACTCAGTGATATTTTTTTTTCCTTTTTCCTTCTCGGAGTAAGTGGAGAAATTAAACATATTTACACGTTAATAGTGATAAGATTGTCTATAATATTTTTTTTTAACAATTCTTTTAATATTTAATTTTTTTCCTTAAAATTCATTTTATTATACAAAATGTTAAAAAAGGAAAAAAAAAATGTTACAAGGAGGAACTGCTTTAATAGAGGTGCAAAACCAGATTGGGAATGAAAATCTCCCATATATTTATAAAGAATTTAGTTAATACTTGTTGGAATTTAACCGCTCTGATATCACTTGTTGGAATTTAACATGGCTTTGATAATACCACTTATTGGCAGAAGAAACACGCAAAATATGTAGAAATTTGAGAAATATAATCCTAACAAATCTTGTATCTTTCTCAATTTTCTTATCCAAACAAATGTTCCCTTTTTTCAAATTCCGAAAATTATGACATAATAAGAAAACCTAATATTCTTCTGAGTCTTCGTGGTCTTCTTCTCTATTCCTCCCTCAGTTTTATTTTCTTGAATAATTTCTTCAAAGAATAACCATATTATCCCAGGTTGAAACCATCGGCTTTAATACCACTTGTTGAGAAATGGACGACCGAAACACACACAAAATATGTAAAGAGAAAAGAGAAAGGAAAAATAATACAAGAATTTAACATGGTTCGGTCTCACAATATATACCTACATCCACGACCCAAAAGAGTAAACCTCCACTATATAATTTTTACACAAAAAATTACAAACATTCTCAAGACAACTGACACCTACAACTGACACAAAAAACCTAAACTAAAACAACCTACGAGAATATCAAGAAAATCTAACCCTAAAGAATTTGAAAAACATAATCATAACAAATCTTTTATTTCTCTCAATTTTCTTATTCTAACAATAATTATTATTTCAATTCAAAAAATAAATGACATCTTAAAACATTCCACAATTGGACAAATCGAAAATGAAGAAATATCTATTGACATTCATCAAAATATATACTCTTTACACTGTTGGAAATTTAATTTCCTCAAACTATCTTGAAAAGCCAAATAATTAAATAAACAAAAGTGTAAGAGAATCAAGGATGATTTATCAAGATTTTACCTTAAAAAAAAAACCCACAACCAAATATGTGTGTATAATATTTTACTGGAAAAAAGACTTTGGATTAATTCCCATATTATTACTTTCACTATTATTTCCAGAATTACTATTATTATTATTTACTTTATCACTACTTGACTGAGTAGTATTGCCCATGATGGAGGTGATTGCAGCTACTAAAGCCGCAGTAAAACTAGGGTCTGAAGTCAATGCTGCTGTAGCTGCATTCATCATTATTTCTTGAGAACTTTGAAGCCCAGAAAACTGTGATTGATTCGAAATTTGGGGTAAAAATGGAATATTTGGACGTGATAGTAATTTCTGGCCAAGAATATTGGAAGAATTCGTGTTGGTTAGGTCAAGTGTGATAGTTGGAAATGGTGCAGAAGCTGAGATTGTGGCAGCCAAGTTTGGGGAACAAGAAAGCAAAGTTCTTGTGAGAATATTATTAGGGTTAGGGTTAGGGTTCATGATTTGATGGGCATCTGAACTAGGCATTGAGCCTGATAATAACATTGATGCTGCTGAGGATGTTGTTGATGCCATTGTCATTGCTGCTGGTGGAAGTGGATGGTTGTGATGCCCTTCGTAGGTCGTTATTAGAATCGATCGATCTTCTGCACACCTTTGTACCTGTTAAATCATGAATAGAATTGTTAATATCAGTCAGGTTTAACATAACATCCACATAGACGTAAGTGTAATGAAAATGACGGACTTGTTTGCGAACGGGACAGCCGACACCCATGGTACAACGATAGTAAGCTCGAGGGCATGGATTTCCTTTTGCCATTTTTTGTCCGTATTTTCTCCATTGGCAACCATCTGATATCTGTATACATAATAAAACGTCATTATCTTTTATATATATATATATATATAGAGAGAGTATTCGTACGTCACCCAACAAAAAGAAATAAAAGTACATTTATGATCTAAAAATTTTGCCTCTAAACAAAAAACAAATAAGTCTAAATAGATTCTTGCATTCGAAATATTTTTATGTGTTCAAACTCTAAAATAATATATTCCCTTCGTTTCAAAATAAGTATTTTTTCTAGAAATTTTATGTTTTATAATAAGGGTATTTTACAATTTTCAAAGATCATTTATTATTTTTTTTCTAATTTTATCCTTCTCTCTTCTTATTTATTTCCTCAATATCTTTTTCTTTATATTTCTCTCTCTATATTTATGAAGGATAAATAAGTCATATTTTTTCTTGATTACAAGACTTTAAATATCAGAATAAGAAGTTATAACATCACTTATCTTGAAATGGAGAGAGTACTATCTTTGTAAATTAATCAACTTCTCTAGGCCTCAATATTTCTAGATGTTCTTTTTAACTACCCAATTGCTGAGACTAATTTCAATTCAGTTCGAGTTGCACTCGCAAAATGTAATTCTTACTACTTCAGATCATAAATGTAAAGAGTTTTCGGTTTATACACAAGGATTAAGGGCATTGAAAACAAAACAATTGTTGAGTCAAAATACCATTTATACCCTTAGAAAATAAAGAGAGATAGATAATAAGAGTGTAATAAATGAAAAAAAATAGATATAGATGGAAAAAATGTAATAAATTGCCATTTAAAAAATTGTAAAACCCCTTAATATTTTTTTATCATCCTCAACTTTTCTAAAACCCCTTATATTTCTGACCGGAAGTAATATTATTCAAAGAAGATTTAACTAATTAGTTATAGAACTCCAATTTATTCCTTTTAATTTTTCTTATTTGTCACATTTTTAAATATCACATTCCTTAAAAAAATACCTCGGCCCGTAAACTCATTTTCTCTTATCATTATCATTTCTTCGAGTAATCAATAGTAAAAAACTTAAAATCATTCTAACGACTATTAATAACGCGTAACAAGTAAAAAAAAAAAAAAAAGACGAAAGAATTAATGAATAATTAAAGACGTACCATTGGTGCTTCAGATCTTGCACGAACAGAAACACGAGCCTTTCTCATAGTAGCTTCATTGGCTTGTTCAATATCATTAGAAAGCAATCTTGGTGTTTTATTAGGACTCCATTCTTGATCTCCTCCTCCATCTTCAACTGAATTATTATTATTATTTTTTTTATTATTATTTTCTCTATTTTGATCTCCTCCACCAGAATTATTATCTGAATTATTATTACTTTTTGAAGGTCGATGATGATCATTAATACCAATATCAAGTTGACCAAGACCCATAAATTCCTTTGGGATCATCAAAAGTCTTTGTTTTCTAATAATTTCTTCTTCATGATGATGATGATCATCAGCATCAGCAGCAGCAGCAGCTGGATTTTGTTGATGATTCAAGACTTGATACACATGCATTTGTAAAGCACGATATTTTTCCTTCACTTGTTCAAATATAGCCCTTAAACGTTGATTTTCTGTGTTCATTCTCTCTATCTCTGATTTTAAAACTGCAAACTATACACCAACAAGAAGAGTTTACTATTTCAATAACAATGTGTTATCCAAAAATAGTCACGTGACAAGATAATAATTTAGTAATAGACCAGAAACACTTCTTACAAGACGAGATTTAAAAAAAAAAACCCAAAATATGTGTAATAATTTAACGGAGATTAGCAAGTTTATTTAGGATTCATCTTTCGAGTTTATCTATTTTAACTCATGTATCTACTTATAACGATATATATATATGGAGCTAGCGCGTATATTGTATTTTACTAAGATTTTGAAATCGTTGAATTCGTATATAAAGAAGAAATAATATGTTCATAAACTAATCATGTGGGATATTCTGAAAAAAGAAAAAAAAAAAAAAAAACTTACTTCCTTCTTAATTGGTTTATTTGATTCTGGTGGTGCATGATCCGGGGCGGACTTTTCATCATCGATTCCTTTGGTGTGAAGATTTAAACCAGTCTGTATAATTATTTTATCCCAAGAAAATCACAAAATATAAGTAAATTATATCATATAAATTCATATACAATATATATAGGCAAAACTAAGACAAAAAAAAAAAAAAGTTGGGGACGAAAATTGAACTAAATTTTCTTTTATAAAATTTCTTTTATATGAGAAGCACTTGAAAAATTATAAATTTAACAAAAATATTATACACAAATGATTCTTCAACGTAAAAGTACTAATCATAAATATTTATAAATAAATCCTAAACAAATAGGTAATCTTCCATTATCAAGATTTGGTGAAAATTAAACTAAATTTTTTTATATAATGAGCATCTTCTGGACACAGAAATGACTCAAAAAATTTTTAAATTTAACAAAAATATTACACATCAATCCTCCTGCAATATTCTTTTACTTAATCATAAATATTTGTGAATAAATAAATAATCTCCTCGTATGATAAATACCTCTATAAAATAGGAAGATATTAAAAAAAAAAAAAAAGAAAAGAAAAACATGAACATACATTTACAAGGAGTTGATGATGAGCATGATGATCAAAAGCTGTGGTGCAGGAGGCAGCAGCTGCAGAAGCAGCAGGAGTTTCTTTCTTAATGTTCCCAAAGAAATCCATTTCATTTAAGACAGGCCTCCTTGGAACTGCTATTTCTTGATGATAATCATCAAGAGAGTTGAGGATCCTCATATTACTACTACTACTACTACTTTCTTGATTATTGTATGAATTATCTAAGAATTTCATAGGAGTAGGAGGAGTTTGAACAGAAATCCCAGTTTGATGATCTCTTTCCATAAACTAATACTTAGAAAAAACGAGGAAAATGATGATGAGAGATATAAAAATATGTGTGTGGTTGTTGGGGTGGGGGGTAGGGGGGGGGGGGTGTAGTTTCTGAAATAGAGAGTGCAATTGACCAGGCATTAATAAGGGGAAAGGGGTTAAAGAACGTAGATCTAGAGAGAGAGAGAGAGAGACCAAAAGACTTATGACCAAATGGGAAAAGAGACTTAATAATCAGAGATCCTAAGGAATTGGGATCAAACATTAAAGCCAAGTGAGGTAAGATGGTGCGTCAATATCTATCTACACTTGGCATTCTACTAAAGGAGACGAGTGTTTTTACCCACAATAAATAAATAAATAAATGTGCGTTTTAAAGTTAAAAGCATGATATAAATTTAAAGTTACATACACAAAAGTTATTCACGTGAGATAATTTAAATGGTAAAATAAGTATTATAATGTATTTTCTCCGAAAGAATCAATGTGAGTATGATTTTGTGAGGAAAAGCAGCATTGATGTCTCCCGTACTAAGAAAGCACTACCCTTGTACTTTCAGTTACATCTAATAAAATCAAGGGATGCCTGCTAGGTTCTGTTCCGGTTTATTAAAAAAATAGTCTCATACATATTTCATTTGGAATAATGTCTTATAATGTAGTGAGCAATTCGTTTAATTTTTCATTTTACAGAAGTTAAGGCGTTGATGATATAAATATTTTATTATATTTTCATAAGTTCTTTAAAGATTTTAAGAAAAAAATATATAACTTTAAAAATCATATCATATGATAAGAACCAAATGATTAAGCCTAAATGGACTATTTATATATATATATATATATATAGGGACAGAATCAGAACGATATGATTGGGGGGGCTGGAGGAAAAAAAAATTTTGCCAAAATTTCGTCTATAAAATTATGCATTCCATGTACAAAAGACACTCAAATAATTCCAAATTTACATATAATATAGCAAAAGAATAGGTAATCGCCCATTACCAATGAGGAGTGATCACCCATCACTCACGGGATAAACATTACAAATTCTAAATTTACATATAATATAACAAAAGAATAGGTAATCGTCCATTACCAATGAGGAGTGAGCTGCTGCTATGCGCCGGTGCGGGAGATCGAGGAGAGAGAAGAAGAAAAATGAAATTGATTTTGTTGTTTTTGCTGGAGCAGCCGAGGGTTTTTTTTTTTTATAAATCAGTCCCTACATTTTGTGGGGGCTAAACTGAAAAAAAAAATTTGGGGGGCTTAAATATAAAAAATATAAAATTTTTTTTTAAAAAAAATTTCTCGGGTGGGCTCGAGGCTGTGCGTAGGTGCGTCCCTGTATATATATATATATATATATATATTTAACTCTTAAAATTTATGCATTGGCAAGATATGAAGCTCAAAATTTGTTTTATATCATTATTTTTCTAAACGATTTATTAGATATTTTAGTTGTTAAAACACAAATAATAAGGAAAATATCACACTAGCTACTCCCGTGTGATAATTTCAATAGTAAAATATATAGATATTATAAGTAATTCTGGTAAAAAATCATACATGGTGTGTGATTTTGACTTTGAGAGGTAAAACTATTTCTATTTTTTTCCAAAAAATGAGGCCTCGAGCGTGTTTCTTTTTGCAAAACTGACCTATATTATTTATTTAAACCTTTAAAGTATCTCGTGTGAGCAGATAATTGTGTGATTTTTTTATACTGTTGAATAACAGAAAGATCTTATTGGGAACTATAATATTATAAAATAAATTTTGAGAATCGTAATACTATAATATAATGCCCTCATTTATGATCCTTCATATATTATGTCTAGTGAGAAGTTTTAAATTCGAGCTGCTTAGATATCAGTTTAACGCTACATGTCAGTATAACGATAACTCTCGGATATCAAATTAAAGAAAAAAGTTTTTTTTTTTTTTTTTGATAAGCAAAGAGAGTCTTCTTCTTCTACTAAGTAGTTCGTACCATACTACTAAGTATGTGAGAAGAAATTTGACTGGTTCTTGTTTTAGAGGTGGTTTGTGACCGCCCCCAATTGGTCCGCCGCGTTCCACGTGAACTTTAGTCAACGAAATTGACGGCCCTCAGCTCTCCTCTTCATTGGCCTCCTTCTTCTATTCCTTTGACCCGTCTCATATATGGCTTCCCACGTTTTCCCCCCCTTTCCTTCGCCTTTTAGTTTTCTCTTCATATTTTTTCCTTTCTTTTTAACCCCTTTTTATACTCATACTTCTAAAATTTTCGTCAGCTTGGGCAAAATTCAGATTTTCGTTAGGTAAAGAAATTCTCGAATTTCGTTCAATTGTGAGAAATTCAAGACAGTTGTGAAAAGTATAATTTTGAAAGTTTTTTACGTCAAAAAATCGATATTTTTGTGTAAAAAATATTTAAAATTGTCAATATCTATCTTTAATTTATATTGAATGTGAAAGATTTAAGTTTTGAGTTACAGAAAATTGGGTTAGAGAAAGAAATTTGGCCGAAAAAAGTAAATTTTTTCGCTTTATCCTTATAGATTTCCGAGTTATATTTATTATCCCCTTCTTTTTAACCTTTTTTATACGTATAAGAAAATTTTCGATTTTCTAGTATACATTTTTTATAGTAGTTTTATTAATAAAAGTCTTATAAAATAAAAGATAAACCTTAAACTTAAAAAAGATAAGTTTTTAAAAAAATTATTAATAAGAAAAATGTATTAGACGATCTGAATAGAAACTTTGTATTCATTTCACTTTTAAAACAAAATCTTCTAAATTCTATTTACACATATTAAATAATTCACTTACCAACTTAATTATCACCCTCAATTTTTCAAATTTTGACATTTTTATTTATATATTTATTTATTTCTTTTCAAGAGAAAATTTTACAGCAGTACATTTTGAATATATAATTTATAATCAAGTCTAATGAAACTTATGATCTACTATTTGATTCTTATTATTAAAGTGATAAATATATATATTTAGATTCATATTATTCAATCAGATCACAATTATCTCAGGTAAAATAAAAATATATATATCACAAAGATTCTTTCAATTGTTCGTGATTCATTATATGTCTTAACTTTTCGTGTTGTGTTTTCTACATAATAGTTGTAATTAGATTTCAGACGTTATATTTTTTTTAAAAAAATCTTTACATCTAGTTTTTTTTATAATTTAATTGGCTAAACCACATAATTTTTTATCTTTTCTTTATCTCGTTTATTTATTTTAAGTTCAAGAACATCAAATTAATATTTTTAGATGGATGGATTAATATATATATATATATATAGTTCATGTAAATGAAGATTAAAGAAGGCAGCTTATGCTTAATGATGAAAAACAAAAAGGGCAAGGTTTATTCATGGCTGCCACTCTCAATATAGTCAATATATGGAGCCTCCCCTCCTCTTTTCTCTTCACTTTTTCAAACATATTAGAAACCCTTAGAAACGGAAAAGTACTTAATAATCGTCTATTGCCTCCTTGAAAAACCCAAAGACCAAGAAAATTAAACTAGCTTCATGTGACTCTCTCTCTCTCTCTCTCTCTCTCTCTCTCTCTCTCTCTCTCTCTCTCTCTCTCTCTCTCTCTCTCTCTCTCTCTCTCTCTCTCTCTCTCTCTCTCTCTCTATATATATATATTATTAAAAATAGCAACAAATATTACTAAACTATTTTCGATTTTTATAATTTTTTTAACATTCAATTACTTTTATATACTTTTTAATGTCCAACCAACACTTGAGATGGTAATTTCTAGCAAGACGATATTTTGAGAGTTTAGTTTAGCTTTTTAGAAGAAATAGATGCTAAAACAATTTTATTGCTTAAAAATTAATCTCGTGTGAAGTACATGAGTTTTTCTACTGTGAACCGCTGAAGTATTAAAAGATACATAAAAATAATTGAATCGTTAAAGAAAGGAAAAAATAAATAATAATTGCGTACGTAATTTTGAAAGAAAAAAATAGTTCAAGGACATTTATAACTATTTTTCCGTCATATTATATATATAGTTGAAGTATTGGGTTACAATACGTTTTGTGCGGTGTAATAAAATAGAATGGAATGTTGTCCCACTCAGAATCTTTTCCACTCGGAATCATATTTTCATTTCATTATTTGGATGAAGAAGTTATAATAAAAGAATGATTCATTTTCAATATTTGGTAAAATTACTAATCAATGTCGTAATGGAATAAAATTTATTAGTGTATAGCCTTAAATATCTTGATATTATATAATTGTTAAATATCCTAATATACAATAAAATATACATAAAGAAATAGCAAAAGATGAAAAATAAATTTCATACATTAATTATAAGTTTTTTTTTGGATTAATATTCACACAAGTATATAGCATAATTCCTTTTTATAGATAAATTTATAACTAAGTATTAATTATTTTAATTTATATATTGTGAGGGTATATAAATAGACACAAAATATTCTTTTTTCTTTAGGTTTTTATAAATTTTAATGTAAAAAAAATTTCAAACTTCTTTCTAATATGAATTTTTCTATAAAAAAGAATTTAATACTATTTTAAATATCAAATATTAAAATTAAAAAAATTAAAAAAGAATTCTTAAACTTTGATTTCTCTCATGGCTGCCTACACAATATATTCAACGCCAAACGTAGGGCACGTGTTTACTCAATAACTTTTTGCAAATTCAGAGTCCCTTTAGTTTCTCATATCTTTCTTCCTTATTTTCCACCCCAATTTTCTCTATCTATGAAAACCTACGTCCTTTCATTTCATACGTCTTTTCATTTTATATTATCTGTTTTTTGAATATTTTTTTATTTCAAAATATTTATTACTTTAATAAATAAAAATAAATAAATGATACATAGAGACTTTCATTAGAACTATTAGTAACAGTCAAAAGATAATATTGAATTTAAAAAATTCAAGCATTTCTTTAATTTTAGTACCGTATTTTAAGTGACAATAGATATATATGAAATAAATGTAATATAAAATTAAATTATCATGTTTAAAGTTTCATATTATAAAGTGAGATCTTTTTATAATTTTTTTTCTTAAAAATATCCATATTCATTTTAATATATTACTATACTTAATAATTATTAAAACTTAAACTTATTCATATTTGGTAAAGTTTTAAAATATGAACAGAGAAGAAAGGAGAGAAGATAAAGTTTTGAAACAAAAAATTTATAAAATTAATAAAGAAATATTATAGATATTTTACATTAAAAAAACATTAATATTCTCTTATTTATGTGTCTACTATTTAGGCAGAATACCGTCTCCCATTCTGATTAAGAAACTGAAAAAACCCTAAAAAACTGGAAAAAATTCGAGTGAATGGAAAGGAAAAAACAAAGGATGAATTCGATTTTCACTCTAGAGAAACCGGCTATAACAAAAGCCCTTTATCTGATAAGAATGCAAATAAAAAAAATTTGAATTTTATTTTTTTAATTTATGTGAAAAAAATAACGTAATTGAGTATTATCAAGAAACTGTGATAATTAATTCTTCTAACTTTTCTTTCACGTAGAAATTAAAGGTGGCAATATTCTGGTTAAAAATTTGATAACTTCAACGACAAGGAAACCCCCATATGTTTCCTTAATTAAAAAATATGGTGCTGCGGCGCCTCCTCTATATCTCGTTTCTGCATTCAGACAATGCACACACAACAAAAGCAAAATACATATTTTTCCTTTTTTTTTTTTTTTCTAGAGTTCGGGAAAGATAAATTGTTTTCTTGCGTGTTATATTTTAATACATCTTTTAATATATAATATATAATCAGTGACGGAAATAGAGTTAAAAGATTAGGAAACAAATTTGCTTTAAAAATTTTGATAAATGGAATTTCATTTATGTAATGAGAGCTTTCCAAACATAAAGGGCGCTCAAAAAATTTTAAGTTTTTAAAGTATTTGTCGACAAATGAGGAGTGATCGACCCCTATTGAACTATGCTAATAACGTTGTCTTTAATAAAGGTACGAGAATTAATATTGAGTTGATTAATCAACTCAACTGAGATATTATCACATTGCTGATAAAAATTCATTTATGATTAATAAAATCTTAAATTATAAAATAAAATCATAAAATATTATATAATATAAAATTTAGGGTTACGATATAATCATGAAATCAAAATATTTCAAAAATACGTGATAATGTTATTTTCTTTAAAATTTATTATAACCTTATTATTTGTATTATTTTCGTGTATTATGTTCTATATCATTTTCTCTTATGATATATTTTTTCGACAAAACAAACTAAATTAGAAATAATAAATAAAAATAATACAGACAATCTGATCTTATCTATATCTTTAAGAACACATAGAGACTTACGTTTTATAGCGTCTTGCATCAAATTTCAATAATCAACTTAAAGATATTTTCTTGAAAATTGCATTTTATAATATTAATATAAAAGAAAAGGATCATTTAAATTTAATTATCTTGTGGTCATTTCAGCACGTAATAATTGTACAGTCGTCGTTCCTCACATTGTTGAAATTATTGTCAGCTCTGATGAGAGAGAGAGAGAGAGGGAGAGAGAGAGAGAGTCTAAAGTCAGCTATATTAGGTGAGGATATTGGAGGGCATTTTGGACTTTGACTAATTACTTGGAGACGACATCATCAGGAGTAGAATTTCATGGGTTAATATTAATTAACTTGTTATAAATTTTTATCTTTAATAAAGATTGATATTTCCATATGAAATAATTGTTGGATTTTTTGTTTAAGAGTAGTGCCTATATAGCTAAAATATAGCCGAATTTCGATAATTAAAAACAAATAAAAGTATTCTTTCAATCGAGACGTATTTGTATATTTAGATAGACAATAAATATTTTTTTTATATATTTCTAATTTTACCCGGCTAAATGACTAAAATATTTAATCTTTGAAATATATTATTGTTTAATTCTTGAGGGAAAACCTTTATATTTTCCAAAAAAGTAAAACACAAAAATTATTATTAATGAATATTGCATAATTAATAACGATGTAAATACATTAAATACGAATTAAACTCTCGACTTTCTCGAAGGGTATTAGTTGAATTATTCAGTAATTACTTGTTTTTTTCCCTTTAAAAAAAATTACTTATGTTGTTGTCAAATTAAGGATTACAAAGAAGCCAAAAGAAGAATTAATAAATTATGTTGAAGTTATTTAATTAATTAACTTGAATATATAAATTATGGTGCATCTAATTGACCGTACATATCTTAATATAGACAAAAATCAGAAGTAATATATTAATTGGTAATATTTAATTAATGACTTATTATTCAAGAAAGATTAAAGAAAACTCTTAACATAGCACTATTTTTTTTGGGACCTTAAGGTGAAATCCCTCGCCCTCAGGGTCCCCATCAGACTGCCCGACGCCCAAGTGGAGGATGTAAATCATGGTGACTCAGCGGTCCTGCAGACTGGAGGCCAGGACTTGGTGCGCACAAGGAACCACCTCCCAGCACTATTTTTTTTAAAGGGTATATTGTTTGTGATAGTTATAGAAGAGGCTTTTTTTTTCTTTTTTTATATTTTTTATATGTATTTGACAATATCCAAGAGCATATACATACGTGCAAGTAATTTGAACTCAGAAATACAAAATGCTCGTAAAATATGATTTTTACTGAAGAATTAGGATCTTACTCTTAATATTTAATAATACCATGAAAATAGGAGTTGATATTAAGAACCAAATTTCAAATCCTGGCAGCAGGAGTAGTTCCTTCTCCCTTCCGCTAATTGCAAACGAATCAAGAGGCTGCTAAAGAAGAAGGGCTCTCCATCCTTTCTCTTGTTTCCATAACTGCGTGGAAATAGATACACTCGCCATGGACTACTCCTCCCATAAGCTTCATACTAATAGAATATTTCCGGTGGTACCCATAAAAGTAATTCATACAAAGAGCGGATGGAATACTCGCTACGGGTGTAGCACAGTCCTAAATAGTCTCCCAAGAGTTTAGTCGAAGTGAATGGTACTTTTGTTCCACTAAATGGCTTCCGAGCGAAACACACTAATGCCTAGCCTTCAGTCTGCAGGGCTGTTGAGTCACCATAATTTACATCATCTATCTGAACATCGAGCAGTCTGGTGAAAACTCTATGGACGAGAAATTTCGCATTTTGTTACCAATAATATCGTGAAAACAATTCAAATTTTTTATTTTTTAAATATTTTACAGTGTGTTACTCATTCCACGAGCTACTGAGTTTACAAATTAGGTCTATGGATGGGTTCAATTTGTGGATTCAATTGTCATCTTCAAGTCCTACCGACGACCTCAATTAAACCTCTACTAATTAGACCTCTCATGGCCAATATTCTAGTCTTCTTCAAACTTCCATCATTAAAATATTATACATTTTTAATTTCTCAAGTACAATAATGACAAAACTAAAACTTAATAATCAATTCTAGACTCAATTGAAAATTCTCCCAAACTCTTAAACCTTTGGGGACTTTTAATTCCCGTGGTTCGAATTAATCAGACTGCCGACGTTTAAGTGGGACATAGCAGATTGACTATTGAAATCACTTTCAAGCTAGATCTATTTCAGTTAAAATATCTGGGGAACGAATTTAATTAATTAAGTCCCCTGGTGTTTAAAAGGACACTAAAATGGAACTTCGGATGAGATGTCCAGTAAATTATTGGGCCTTGACGAATGGCCGAATATCCAAAATCGAAAACGTAAATATCCTCAATCGACATGATATAAATCATGGAAAATCAGTGATCCGCAGACTGTTGCTGCTGCTAAAATTTGAACCTTGAACTTTTTCCTTTTTACAATTCTGTAGTCCTAAAAAACTAAATGAACTACACCTATACGGCAGAAATTTCTCCTTTTTTAATTTCATTACTTGCATATTTCATAAAAGTGAATATTTTACCATACGAACTCCCTTTAAAATACCCCTTATATCTAAAGATTATAAAGTTAATCTGTCAAGTTAACGTGTCAAGAATAAAAATTTAAAAATATATTTAAATACGTTTTATATTCCTTAAAAATTATTACTGATTTAAATATCGAAAATTCTTGTAAAGTCTTTATATCTAGTATTACATGTTACGAGTGCTAAGTATTTATCACCTTACAATAGTTATAAGTCAGCAAGGAACAAGGCCGCGTGCACTTTATCTAAAAATGTGAGGCATCAAGTTTTATTCAACTAATGATAAAGACAAGGCAAACGTCAACATAACCTAACTGGCATATATTACCTGCCTCAAACATAGATTCAACGCCCAACTGTTGAAGGACTTATTACAAGTTAAAGAATTAGTGTTGATGGAAAGCATGGACTTTATTTATATATATATATATGGTTAATTCCAAGAAAATCTTTTGTGTTTATAATTAAATGTTAATTGAATACCTGAACTTTTAAAATTAACATTAAAATACTTATTTTAACTTTTCATTAGAAAAGTTATAATAGATACCTTAAAAAAATCAATCGTTTATGTTTTTCGACTAATATTTCCTTAAATAGCTATCATAGTAACCTATTTCTGTTATCATCGTTTTACTTTCTTATAAATTAAACATTGTATTCGCAACCTTGTTTTCAAAGCGCCGCTATGCCTCACTTTGAATTCGAGTTTTGTTTGGATTCGACTAGTTGATCTCGTGATACTAATCAATGTCTTTTCCACCTGTCGTCATTCAAAACTCAGAATGGTTACTAGAGTTCTGTTTTCCGCTCCGAGAAAGACACCCCTTAAATGCCTCTCCACCCTTCGCATCGCGCCCTCTGATTTCAATGAGGTTGAATCATTCCTTCTGAACTTTTGAAAATGGGATGCTCCAAACGCGTATCTGATCATGGCTTTTCTGCCCGCCTAAAAAAGCCCAACTTCCCTCGCAGGACAACCGAAATTTTAGACAATTGATGTTTCTATCCATTCTTGTTAAATTTTTTTAACGAAAATCTAAAATAAATACCTGATTATCAATCTTGAAGTTCAAATACTCAATTAACACTTAATTATAAGTACGTGTGTGTATATATATATATATATTGAATGAGACAATTTTTTGGAGATTGGAATAAAACGTGAATGGTGTATATATTTGACAACTCATAACGTTGAAAAACTTGTACAATTGGGTCCATAGAGACGTTATAGAAAGGTCGAAGACTTTGAAGAATGACCTTTCTATTTGGATAATTCCTGCCAACTAACATTTGATGGTTTACAACTTGTTAGAAAGACCAAAGTTGCTCATCATCAATGCAATACATTTGAGTAGCCCTCACTTCACATCAGGAAAACAAATAGGAAAAAATGACAAAAGAAAGACTCTCAATATCCACAATAATAGAAAAAGACGGGTGCGTTTAGATTGGCTTTATGACTAAGAGTGTTACAGAAAGTGTATTAGAAAGTATATTATAGGCGAATCTAGCCAACTCACTTGACATTTACCCCCCAAAGAAAAAGGACCAATTGCTACCTTGGAAGAATTTGTCCATTGTAATCCTCTACTAGAACAAAAACCAAATTGTTACCTTAGAACTGGGCAAGATATCCAAGACCTGAGCTTTGAGGCTCCAACTTTACCTACATATGCCAAGAGAGAATATCCATCACCAGCTGAGTAGAACTTGGATGTTCTCAAATATCAAACAAATTACAAAATTGAAAACAAAAGTCTCAACAAGAACTCTATACAATCCCGCCCTTAAAAGAGTATTCTGTGATTTTGAAGGGAAATGTTAAAAGCAGAGTAGTTTGACATTGGTCATATTTCCTAGTCTTATCACCCACTGTTCTTCATTTTTCTGATCATAAAGGAGGATATATTATTACCTTGTAGCCATCAACATTGCCCGAATCTTGGCTCTGAGATCATCAGAGACCTCAGTAGTCTGAGAGGGTAAAGATGGCGCCCTAGGGTGTGTAACTGTATTGTCCATTGAAGTTTCTCGGCTACCACCATCAGCCACACTTCCTCTAGAATGATCTGAGGCTTTAGAACTGATCTCACCTTCCTCCAATTCTTCCTTTTGCAAGTGTTTAACATCTCTCATACGGTCCACGTGCTCAGTATCAGAAGAGCTCTTGTGCTTGGACCTTTTAAGAGATTCTTCTTTTCTGCGTTTACAACCGTCCCTGTCACCCTGCTCAGTATCAGAAGAGCTCTCATGCTTGGACCTTCGATGGGATTCTTTTCTGTGTTTACGACTGTCCCTGTCCCTGTGAGATCGATGCTTCTTCCTCAAGTGCTTGTGATACTTTTCATCTTCATAATCTCCTCTATCGTCCCCTTCATCAGAAGAATGGTGTGATGAACGCTTCTTCCTTGAGTGTTTATGATAATTCCTTTCATCGAAAGAATGGTCTTTTCCACCATCATCTTCATCATGGGAAGAATGATGAGATCGATGTTTCTTCCTAGACCTTTTATGAGACTTTCCCTTTTGAACTTCGTAAGTGTTCTCTTCTTCACTTGAAGAATGATGGGACCTATGCTTCCTTCTGGCGTGTTTGTGAGACCTTTCCTTGTCATCTTTTTCTCTCCCATCATTGCCTTCTGGTAAAGATCCATGTGATTGGTGTTTTTTCCTTGAGTGGATATCCTCTGCATCTTCCACGTCGTCATTTTCATCATCCATGTCATGTCGTTCAGATCGTAACCTATATTTCCTCCCTGATTTTCGCTCACTTTGTTCATCACAAAAATGATTTCTTTCAGTATTCTCACTCTGAGGAGTGCAACTATCTCCCGGAACAGAGCTGCCTTCCTTTGCTTGGTCAACAAGATTAACCTCAGCAGCAGCTACTAAGCTTGCTGATCCTGTAGGTTCTGCTGACAAAGAACCTGATGGTTCGGCTACAGATGGTTCAGCTACAGATGGCCCCGCCCCACTTTTTAGCTTCGCAACAAACATCTTTGCCCTTCTCAGCCTCTCAGCTTTCAATTTCTGCTCCCTAGTCAGGTCAGCCTCAGGGGAGTCCGCCTCAGCAGCAGCTCTTTTTGCTGTCTGAGAAACAGAAACTGAAGAATTATGTGCTCTATTTTGGTCAGATATTTGTATATCACTCAGTTCAGATGAACCTTGACTTCTTAAGTTGGAAACCCGTCCAACCCCCTTGCTGTGGCCATGACCACTACGACCACCATTTACACCAATGCTTGAAATAATTCCCAGATTTGGATTTCTAATGCCTCTTGTGGCCGCCTGAAGAATAGCAGCAGTTGCATCTAAACTTATCCCTATTTCCTGCTGGTTTGCTTCAGACGGCGCATCTAGCACATCTTTTTTTGATTTGCTAATTACCATCTTAAACTTCTCTTTCCTGTCAGACTCAAAGGGCACATCAAAACCAACATATCCTAAGGATGAAGCATCATTATCCTCGGATACAAGAGCTTTCTTGTCCAGATTACGTCCTGCTACGTCATCTCTTACATGAAAGGAGTTTCTGGCACCAACTTTTGACTGCAAAGAAAGTTCAGAAGCATGAGCAAAAGAAAGGGAATGAATAAAAAATGGTGCATCACATTTTTCCACAAGGACAAATTACTTGCAATTCAATGATTATGGATTCATTAGCACAGCAAAAAAGTCGATAAACAGAAGTCCGAAAACACTCAGGATAAACAATTACAGAAACATCAAACATATTTAAGAAATGTCATACACCACAGAGGAACAAAAAAAGAAATAAGAAAACAAAACACATAAAGAGAGAAGAATGGGATTGAAAGAGAAGGAGCACCTCTTCAGCTCTTTGGAGAACCTTAAGGTAGTAGGGATGATACTGGTTAGATGGCTGAAGAAAAGGAAATCTTCCTTGTTTACTGTCCTGCTCACGCAGTGTAATCTCAAACTGCTTTCCGTTCTTGACAATAAATTCAACAATCTTGTCAATTAATCTCTTTAACTCAGAAGGAGGCTCCAAGACCAAAGGTTCCTTTAACTTTTCCAGAGAAGACGAAATTAAGCCAGAGTCATCTTTTTGTTTCATGCTAGTTGTAACACTCTTGGATGAACGGATTGAAGGATTCTTCTTCAGAGCGGGAGTCTTCTCTTTGTTGGAACTTGGTAGATGCTTCGTAATGATATCATCTTTATCTTTTTTGGCTTCGTTTGAGCTAAATTTAGTCTTTTCCAAATTTTTGTAATCTCTTGCACTACTGGTATTCACAGTTTTCTCCAAAGCAACATTAACAACATCCTGACCACCCTCTACTGCAGAATCCTCATCCTCTCCAGACCCATAAACAGAACCTAATAAAGACAAAGCTCCACTCTCAGTTGAAATCTGGTTAGTCTTGGCCATTTGATCCTCAGTTTGAGTTTTTCCATCAATGTCCGATTGCAAGAGCTCTTGGTGATCAACCAGAAACCTGAAGTATGGATGAAGCTGATGATCAGGCATCAAGAACCCAAAAGTTGGGTTATCTCCCTGTTTCACTCTTAAAACAATCTCTGATTGTGCACCATGTTTGCTGACAAATGTAGCAGTCTTTGCAATGATCTGGTGTACTTTCTCTGTAGAAGGCTGTGAAGAAGCAAAAGCAAGACATAGGGGCTTTGTCAAAAAATGAGTAACTTCAGAAATTCAAATCCACAACATAGTGGCTCTGAAACATTTTGAATAACAGTCCAATAACACAACAAAACTACCGTAACATGTCAATTCCAATAACAAACACCAACTTTTAAAGAAGAAAACTTGTGCTTTTTCCCTTCAAGTAGTAATGATGCTAAGAAATTATCTACAATCCTAATCCCACCTGCACAGCCCCTCGATCATGACATCAAAAGGAAACAAGGTTCCCGTGAATGGCAACCTTAGATCACAATAACTCCATCACTGCTCCAAGCATCTGAAACTTAGACATTGTGAGCCTTAGAAAAACATATACATCTCTGACATTTATGATTGGCCACATAGTGTATGCGGTTAGCAAGCAATTAACAAGATCAAATAACCTCATATAAAAGGGGCATGTTGGAAAATGAACTTACCAAACTCTGAAGAAGGTTTTCCGGCACTGCAAAAGGGGGATGGAATCCAGAGGATCCCAACTCTCCCTCAGCATTTTTCTGGTTAGCTGACTCATCACTTTTTCCATAAGAGAAGGCCACAGCATGATAGCCATCATTATCCGCCAGCTTCAGGGCTTCTTCACCTTCTAAACAGAAGAAATTACCATGTTCACAATGATGACAAACCAGAGAGAGCATAAAATAATCATTGTGGAAGCATCATAAAGGTACATAACAAACTAAACCAAATTGATTGAGGTACCAGTCTTACTTGTCAGATGGAGAGGCAATAGTTGGAAAATTTATATCCTCCTGCAGATTTGCAAATGTTTTGGAAAGAAGTAGAATATGTGCTAAAAAAATATACGAGCTAAGCACTTCCAAAACCCTGCTTTTAAAGAAGCTATAGAATGAAAACCTTTTCACCTCAAACACAAGAAATACACAGCAGCTATTTTACACAAGCAATATCTACCTTTGTGAACACACGCTTTATTTTCCTAATAACCCTTCCCCCCACCGCACCCCCGGGGTCCCAACCAAGTTCTGCTCATTTTACTAAAACACTAAGTACCCTGAAAGCCAGTTCTGCTGATTACTGCAGCCACGACATTCAAAACGAACAGCAAAATACGAAGAAAAGCTAATAAATTTATAAAAAAAAAGTAAACAAAAAGAACCGATAGCATAGAAGTACTAAATATTTAAATTACCTGGTTCAACGGATGGGGGAGGAAGGTCCAAATAACGTTCGCGGTCAAGTTCACATTCAAATGCAAAGTCGGGAAGCTGAGAAGTAATTTGAGGGTTCAGCCGCCTGCGGGGAGGCAGAGGTGCGGAGAGAAGGTGGCGGACGTCGTAGCGATCGATCTTGAGAGAATTCCAATCAACAAGAGCATCGCCGGAGTTCACGAAAGCTGCAGAGGCGTCGTCGTCGAAGAAAAGGGCGTGGCGACCCACCACCTCTAGTTCCATCTTTTGTATGAATTTAGCTCAATACGATACAAACTTCAAATAGATTAAAATCAAATTCGACCAGAAATTGGAAACCCTAGCAGAGATACACAGCTAGGATCCTGTGAATCTATCGCTATTGCTGTATCTTTATATGATATTTTTGCCTTTTGTTTTTTTTTGTTAAAAAAGCTCCTGATGATGGGTTAGTGGTCCTGGGAGGAGGGAGGTTGCTAGAACGCCCTTTTTGCATGCGTTCAGCTTAATGAAGGTATTAACAATAATCAAAGAATACCTTTCAAAAAGAAAAACAAAGATTAATTACATTTTCCTCCATCAAATTTGTCCAAATTATAACTTCATCCCTTTTTTTTTTTAATAGATTACAAATTCATCCTTATCGTTTATATATTTATAACTTATTAATCTTTACTATTAATTTCAATGAAAAATTTTATTAAAAAACAATGATTATATGATAAAAAATTTAAAATCCTCTAAAAATATTAGTTTGCAAGTTATTTCTTATTAATTATCATATATTAAAATAATAATATACTTTATTATAGAAATTAGACTAATTAAAAAAATTTTAGTAAGAGTATTACTATCTTATACATAATAATAATAATAATAAACAAACAGCAAACTTCTAAAATAATATTGCACTTGTACGACTTGGGAGCTTTGAATGTTTGAATTTCTCTTACTCTACAGAAAAGAGAAAAACACAACCAATAGCTTCGCTGGAAAAAGTCCATGAAAAAGCAACACCACATTCACCTCTTGGCTACTAATATATATATATATATATATATACTATTTTAAGTAAAGACTTGTTGAATCTAAGAAATTTCTTGTGGACTTGAGATATATATTGTCAGAACCCAAGCTGGACTTAGCAATTTCCACCAGTGTGGAGCAGATTGCCCATGTTTTCTCACTCCCCTATGCAAAAGCATAGCAGGTTCAGAAACAGAAGAATAATCATAGGCAAAAGTAACATTATCTAGCTTCTTCTTGATTAGCTAAAAGCAAGACATTTTTATTTTTTCTGCTTGCTTGATATGACTTACTTTGAATGATGATGCAATACAGTTGCAAGCTTCAAGCGCGATATATCCACGAGTAGTCTGAGACCAAGAATTTACAGTAAAACTCAGACATTAAACTCAATGGCTCCATGCATGAATAATATAATTCATGGGATTTTAAGTAGGAAGTGGATAGGCAGACTGAAGGGAAAGAGTCTCTTTCGGGACCAAGTTACCACTTACCTGCAAAGGTTCTTCTGAAACAATATCGATTATTTTCTGAACAATGACACCAGATAATGACAGAAGTTCTTGCAAATAAGTCATGTCACCAAAGAATACATTGCTATTGCTTAGTACCTGGGTTACGTAATAAATTTCCATCAGGCTAAAATCAAATAGCAGGATATGAATTAGAGGATTCAGTTTCAAGCATGGTTTAGTGACAATGCTGTAAAAGGGCGAGAATGAATCTGAAACTGGGATTATAACAGAGAAAACTTGCTTCAATCTTTAACCCCCCTTCAGTTGTGTTTCTTTCCCGAGTGGAAATGCCACTGAAGTTCCAGCTAAAAGAATCACTTACTAATCCACCATAATGAAAATTTTAGATCCATGAGATTTTCCATGAAATACCTGCCCGGGCAACATGTGGGATTGGTTTGAATTCTGGGACAGTGCTGCTAAAGCTGAAATAAGAGCACATAGCCCTCTTATCTGTAGTTTTGCTGTCATCCTGCCAGTTTAGGACATAAGAACACTAATAACAAAGTGAATATAATGCAAAATTGTCCATATCAGAACAGGGAACCGCACCTTGATTGGGAATTGACTAAACCAAATACACTGCGTGGGACATTCATAAATCCTTGTTCAAAATTGCCTAAATAAGAAGTCATATTAATTATGCACTTCAGATGCAGCATTTGGAAAGATACAAGAAAATACCAAGCAGACTCGATGTACAACAAAGAAAACAGAAGAAAAAATGAAACTGTCACAGTACAAATCACAGACCTGGAACCAAAATCACTAGGCTGCATAACTTGCATACTGAACTAAGATATGCATCATGGTCACTGGACGTCAGTGTGCCTATGAAAAGCAAGCAAATTCAAAATCATAATGAGCTTTGTGAAAGCATAAGGATATGTAGCCCACTAAACACACAAAATCAAGAACTTCAATTGCCTTCATTACACATTGGGAAGCATATGAATAAACTGTAGTCAGCTGCCAGTATGTTAACTATATGAATTTGTTAAGTCAAGTACACACAAGACAGGACTTTGATGAGATGTTTAGGAGAGCCCAAGTGATCAACGAAGGAATCCTAAAGAACTAACCATCTGCTAAGTCAAAGTTCTGGAAACACCATATCACTGAATCTATCAATCCATCAGCATGAGAAACTAGACCACCTAGAAAGGCAACCTGCAAACAGAAAAGGTATTACAGTTAACGAATATCAAAAAGTTAGAATTTATCTAAACTCACTATACATTGATCAGAAAAAGAACAAGCACCACCTCAGCTGTTTCGATATAGAGGTTCCACTGCCTTGTGTGGGCTGGAATAGAAGGTATTGTAACTTCACTAAAGGTCAGGCAAGATTTGACAAAACTAGCATGGTTACTTCCATATTGCATAGCTTTAACAGCTAAACGGTTGCTGGAGTGAACAAGAGTCTCCTGCAAGCCATAACAAGAAATTTCAGTGTGCAAATCTGAAAGCTACTTATACAGTTTACTTTATCTTTGACCGTGCAATTGGAGATCAAAGATACACTGGTGAATAGATTAATGCATCCCTTAATAACATAATAGACTAAAATGATTTGTCAAAGTGAACATAACAATGAGGAAAATTTCTACTGATTCTAGAAATGCATATTAATTTACCACAGATGTAAACAACCTTGAGTTGACTCATGCTCCCAAAAGCTCCACGACAATCAACTAAAAATGACAAATTGCGTTCAAAGTCTTGCCCAAATTCAGCCTGAAGAATGAAAAATATCACAATTGTAAAAAGGAAATAAGCTCACTTCCCTTATGATTGAATTTGAAAATTTATTGCCATAAAAACCAGAAGGTACTTGAAGCAAAAGAATGTGATGGAAAAGAAAAAGAATGTACTATGTTCACAAATCGAGATATCAGCTGTGCGGAATGCTGATGCTCATCAGCTTTTATGTTTAAGAAGTCCACACCATCATGCAAGGCCTGAGAAACTTCAAATAGGAAATGAATGATTGTTGGATCCTGAAGGCAATTATTCCTGCCAAACAAAAAGGCAAATTTCAATGAATTTCCAGAAGAAGTGATTTTACTCATTTTCATTCCCATCCATTTCTCCCTCTGCAAGTAAAAGCAATGTGCCTACATCCTGCAAAGGTCTAATCAGTCCTATTATCAGCACTTACATAACCCTACACCACAAAAATATAATGCCTACCCGACTAGGCAATCCCCATGCATTGAGGATGGAGAGAGAGGGAAAAAAACAATTAAGAATCCAGAATTCAGATAAAAAGAGGCATGCATAGTAAGAAAATAGAGGAAATAATTACCTTGTTGCGATTCTGAGGATCTGAATATTGATCATGTTCCTTGTGGTCCCATGCATCAAATCTAAGATGTCGATGAAATGATTCTACAAAATTTTCATATTTAAATGGGTCAACCAGTTCAGCTTTTAACTGCAATACCGAACCATAAATATTCTTAAAAATATCAAATTTAGTAAATAATGAGAGAATGCATCTACCGAGTCAAATGGAAATGGGTGAAAATGAAAAAGAGAAAAGGAAGAGGTTAAAAATTCAAGTAGATGCTTACTAGTGATAATATGTCGTTTAGGTTGTCAAAATGTGTGAGAAGCTTCGTAAAGAAAGACTGCAAGCTTGCCAGTGCACTTTCATCAATCCCTTCATTGCATACTAGCTCAAATATTTTTTCTAGAATCATGTTAAGATGAGTGTCCTGCTGCAATTGAAGAACATAAGGAAAATAAGCTTCATGGAGAAAAGCCACTCCACAAAGATCAACAGGCAAGAAAAGTAAGATTCAGATGCAAACTCAAACCTAAAATTTGAATTAAGAATTGTACTAGATTTGGGTAAAACAAGTTTAGGAATGTGAATAAGAAATTAACAATGTCAACATACCGAATAATCAGCACTTAATCGACTTACCAATTGATTCTGGAGAACAATGTCCACATAAGCATCTAAAACCTTCATATATTCATCCAGTCTATGATAGAGAGAAGTAACCTGAAGATAGTAATTACGAATTTTTAAAATGAATACGCAATAGCAACTATAATGGTCTGACATGTAAATGGAAATGTATATCCCACTGAAGCTCAAGTATTACTCGAGAAACAGAATTAAAGCATTTTCTGAAACCAATCTTACCCAAAAACAAGCATTTTCAGAACACGTATAAAACCTATATTAAAGTCTATGAAAGTGAAATGTGATGCAAACTAGTTCTAAGTTCTCGGAATAAAACATAAAAGAAAAGATAAATTAAATACCTGGATAACCTTATTCACTACAGCAATAGCCTCGCTCACTTGGGATACACTTTCACACAACCTGAGTCCAAGCAACTTATAATTCAAAAACTGCATATTCAAATAGTAAAAACTACTTCAGTGGGCACACTAATGCAAAAGACAGCCGGGAAAATGTGACCTGAACAACAGAAACATAGAGGCAACATGGGATTACCACGATAGTACCTGATCAAATGAGCAATCAGCAGAGCACCCAATTAGATGAAGAATATTCATGGCGCTAGAACAAATTACTCCAATAGGGAGTTCCTTTAATAAATGATGGATGATAACAGAAGGGCATGGGCGTTCACCAAATAAATCTGACTGGTCCTTTCCAAGTCCAAGCCCTACAAGGATGTCCCGAACTTGTGTCTGCTATTGAATGTCAGTAACGATAGTCAGTCAGGCCATACCAAGGAGACTAATAAAAGACAAAACATTCCCAAGAAAAGCTATCATTCATAGTCTAAAACAAAATATATGTGCACCCATCATGCTGACCAGTAAAACATAAATTCCACTGAAAAATATAATAAGCATTGAATATTTCAAAGCAATTAAGTAATAGCTAAGCCAGAAACACGCAGCTGTGGATAGCAGTCCAAATGTGTTGCCACTCCCACTAGAGTTTCATTTTCCCCAGAACTGGTACGCCAACTATCTTTGTCACAAGAAGTTGAGATAATTTGAGGCAGCTGAAGTATAGAAATAGGGAATACATTGTTTTATGCATTTCTTGTATATCATCTAAAATGATGAAAACTCAAAAGCCCGGTTTAATACTGGCACAGAAACATTGCAGAAGAAAAATACAGAAACAACCACCCCATCTTTCAATCAAACTTAAGAAACTTCGCCTCAAAATTAATCTAATACCTTTCGAATAATAATGTGCACTTCTACGGTTAGATACTTATGACATCTTTTTTTTCTTTTTCAATGGTAGCAATGCAAGAATTATTAAAGAACATAAAGGGCTGAAAAGTTGGAATAATCACTCAGAAAATTATTGCACACCTTAAAGATTTGGGGGAAAAAACAATAAAATCCTTGATATGATATTCAGGTAACAGTGACTAACGTGAGAAGTAAAAGGTATACAGTAGTTCAGAATCATTTATCAAAGAAAAGAACTTGGCAGGCATGATGCAAAATCAAGCAAAAAACACACATATGGACAATGTGATGAATTCCCACAAGTTATTGAGGCATTCTTGTCCAAGATAAAATAAAACAGATGATCGTTCACATTATTCCTTCAGAAGTGAAATCTAAATTGTGCATAACATAGGCAGCATTATTCCAAATAATAACCCGTAGAGCAGTACGGTTTACTAAATCCTTAAGTACTAACCTCATTCAAATCCTTAAACACAATTTTCATCACATACTCAATAGTTGGTTCCATCAGGCTGAGAAGTAATCTTTCATCTCCTGAAGAAACGTCATCTCTTGTCTGTTGTGGAAATGTAGCTCGCATTATTAGATTCTTCAAGTCATTAATGCCGGCGATATTGTACCCTGACACGGTACACACTGCCCTTTCATAAGAGGAAAAACAGCACGACGGTAGGAGCAGCACACAGAATATGCAGGTAAATTTAGATCTTCAAGGAAAATAAAGATATAAAGCCAATTTTTTCACAGGCCTTGGTAATTTCTCTATGCAATAAATTGATTAAAAAAAAAGGCATACCTACATTATGATGGGGTAGTTTTTGTGCACAGTGGACCATATATAAGTGGCAATAGGCTAATGCTAATGGATCAGCAATGCCTCTGGTCATCTTAACCACACGTTCAAGGCATTTTGCGGGATGGTCAGCAAGGAATCGCCAACAGGGAAATATGGCTAGCTCTAAATAGCTGGTAAAACAATATAGAAACTGTTAGAAAGATGGAATTTCACATGCAACAGGAGACACTAAGAAAACTAACTTTTACTTTTTCCAGAATGGAATTTGTTAACAATAAGGCATGTTTTTCAATCTCCACTAGTTGATCTTTCAACCTAATGTGAACAAATTAGGGTTCATATCATATTCCCTTGTATTCTTCTCGTGCACTCAAATTTGCCAGAACACCATACCAGCATGAAATGGGGAAAAAGAAAAGATAGAGAATACAACAGATTGATATGAATTAAACACTGATAAAAACATAACACTATGAATGAGATTAAGGTCTTCACATTCGTGGAAGAAGCTCACGGATTGAACCAATTTTGCAGAACCAGTTATTGCAGGTTTCTTTGGCATCATCACAAATACTAGTAGAGCCAAAATTATCTGCCACATATAAAAGACGGGTTTAAATTTGAAATTGGTCATTAATTCAAACTACAGTAAATAACAAGATCAGAAAATGTAGGAAACTACATAATTTGTTCTGAGCAATATAGACCCATTTTTATGCAAATTTCTGTAACAACCAAACAATATGTTTCTAATTCCTCTTCAAGAAATAAAAGAATATATAAGTAGGAATTAAAGGCAAAAATGTAATCTTTTGCATCAAAGCTACAGAAACTATGCATGTGATAATTATCAGAATTTCACTGGCATACCTGGTAAAGAGCAAATAAAGGTTCCATCTTCTGCATACTCAGCTTTCTGCTTAATTCGCTCCCACACGAGGTCACCCAGCAGATCCATTACATCTGTGGCTAAAATAAATAGTGTGGGATAAAATTGTTTCACCGACGTGTCCATCAGAAGTCTAGCTACCTGGAGAAAGAAAGAATTATCATTCTATAATAATATTTTATACAAAAAGTAACCATATGTGCTTTACTCTATCATGCACCAGTTGTGGTTTTGATTTGTTCTAACATACATTTTGATGCCAGAATAGTTACAATAAAGTACATCCCTTTTTAATCCTTCTGATTTCGAAGAGGGTTTGAGTCAACACATTAGTGATGATAAGTGGTAGGATTAATTAAGTTTCAGAAAGGAATATTTAAACAATAAACACATTATTGATTTCCACATAGGAAGAACGTCAAGCGAAGAGAAAAAAAATTGAAGAAATATAGACAAAACGATGAAATCTCTGCAACTCTAAACCTACCAAGGATGTTTCTCTTTAAGAAAGTTTACTTTGTCTTCTCTACAATGGCAAGACATGAAAAAATATATATATATAAAAATTAAACTGAATACTTTTTCCAACTTTAATGGGTCCACACCCAATTTTTGTTAGTAAAAAAATAGGAAACAGGATGAAAAGGGGAAAAGAGTGGAAAAAACTTTAGGATTTAGTTCTAGACCAAATACACCCTTAACCCGCTACCCTAATAAGCAGAACTCTAACCCCATATCCTAGAATGCTTGAGATGAGATCCTCATGCTGTAGATTATCATCAATCATATCCAGAAAGAACTACTTACTCTTCTACATAAACTCACAAGAAACAAAAAACCAAAACATTGGACAGACAAACCTCACCTTGATTGACAACTTCAAAGCTGTAACACGATCATCATTATGCCAAGCATGAGTAATTTCATCTTTCAGTTCATGTAAACGTGAAACATACTCTTGCTGACTTATAACTTTGAAACCTTCTTCAGAAATTTTTATATGATCATCTAGTTCCTCCAGATGTACATCCACAGATGAATTGCTATTTACTGCAAATTGTTGTTGTATAAGATTTAAACAAGAAAAAATAAAACTACTATACACCATAAGTAAACTACAAAATAGAGAAATATAAGACATAAAGCACAGAGAAAGAAAGAAGAGATTTAT
Organism: Catharanthus roseus; assembly: GCA_028651295.1. Taxonomy (NCBI): domain Eukaryota; kingdom Viridiplantae; phylum Streptophyta; class Magnoliopsida; order Gentianales; family Apocynaceae; genus Catharanthus; species Catharanthus roseus. The sequence continues at coordinate 5,452,800 of JAPQWS010000044.1, read as the reverse complement.
GTACAAAGAAAAAAGGAACGTGAAGGTTCAATAACAATTCAGTGTTGCAGGTTCCTGCCACAATAAGGCCAGGAAGAATTATGTTAACAGCCATCCCAAGAGCAGTTGTCCCAATAAGCTTACCACAAAATGAACAATATGGCTATACTATAACTAAAGCTACAAATGGGTGAAATATGAGAAATACAATACCAGAAAGGAGCTCAGAAATCTAAAAAGGAGGTGCGGATCTAAAACTGACTGTCCACTTTACTGCCACAAATAGACCTACAGAAAAATCAGGCTTTTCCCAGCCAACCCACAAGAAGAGAGATTTCTGACAAGAAACATCAAAGAGAAGGATTCAAGTGGGATCATACCCTTGATACTTTTCATAATTGCAGCAGAAACCTGCAAAAGAAAACACCAACAACAACATAAGCACAATGTAATGGAAAACAACGATAACATAAGCAGATTTCGAAATACTCAACGAACTTTGAACACTGCCAAAGGCCACACTTACTGAAGATACTGAAATCATCTTGGGGACAGGAAATCTTTGCATCAAGAATTTCTTAAAAGAAATCCATTCTTTTGAAGAATCTTGAGCTGCAGCTTCAACAAAAGATGCTGCAGTTAAATTGATCTCTTTGTCTTGAAAAGCCTCAATAGATACTTCTTTTTCACCACCAATCGCCCTGAGTGGATCAATGATTTCGCTCTCCTCCTTAAACACCAAATCAACCTATGCCAAATATGACTAAACTCCTTAAGCAACCTTTTCTTTTTTTTTTTTTTGGGAGTGGGAGGGAGAATGCTATAACCATGTGAACATTTATTGAAGATAAAAGAAAATCAGTAAAAATTGTTTGTGGCACTGCATCGTGGAATACGCACTCCTAATAGAGGACTTATACATAATTTATGATCCACAACTACAAAGGTGGTGACTTATACATAATATATGATCCATAACTGCAAAGGCCACCACCGCATTAGATTTTTTCTTTGCATTCTCTTTTCCTTTTGTTCCTTTTGGTTTCCTCTTGTTTCTCTAAATTGTGTACTACATTGCACCTTGTCAGTGTGTAGAGGAGACCTGGAGCAGGTCCACCTAACTCCACTCGAATCAACACTATAAGAAGTTACTTCCCAGTAATTACATGCATTTTCATTTAGCTCATTTAACATGATTGGCACAAATATTCCTCCTAAGTTATTCTTGCAGTTGCACAACGAATTTAATACCAATAACTGATTATAGACTACAATTTAAGAATATCAAGAGAATTAGTAAGCATCCAACTGCACAGCGGTCCATTTCCAAACAAGGGTGCTAAGTTATGAGAGCATTAATCATGATACAATCAAAAAAAAACTGCCGAGAATGCTAGGACACGAGTTAATTACTTTGAACTCAATGTTTCAAGCTTTTCCGATTTAAATGCAACGAGAAAGAGAAGCAGAAGATGAGAGAGATCACAAGAAGAGCAGATGAAAAGGAACCTGCGGAAGCGATGAAGAGGAAGTGGTAAGAGGATGAAGTTCTGCCGGCACGCGAGGGAGCGAATGGAATTCATCCTCGGTTCTGTAATCTCGACATCTGAACTCAAGCTCCATCGAAGGAGTTTCTGAGAAGCTCTGTCCTCACCGGAGCCGGAGTGAGATTTAACAGTCTTTTCGGGGAATTTTTTTTTTTTCTCCCTCTAAATTTCGACGAATTGGGCTTTATTTTCCCGGGAGCTTGTTAAAGGACTTTAATATTGGGCCCATGCCCAATCGGATACATATAAGTTACTCGTAAATGGCAAGGCGATAAATGGGCCACAGCCCCAATTTCAATTATTTGGGCCTGTAGAAAAGACGCTAGAAATTGGGCCTATTCGTGGTCTTCACATTTACACGTGTCTTGATAAAAAAAAAAACAAAAAACAAAATCTCTCGCTCTTATGCTCTTTACCAGACTGCCCGATGTTCAATGAAATATGTAAATTATGTTGATTTAATATTTTTATATACTGGAGGCCTAGGACTTGATGCTTATAAGGAACTACCTCTCATATTAGAGAATGTACAGGATTCTTAATATCACTTTTATATATCACTCTATGCACCATATTCCTTTTATAATATATTTTTTCTTTAAGATTTATCTTTTTCTCTTTATTTTTTATTTATTAGGTTTTATTAATAAAATATACTAAATTAGAAAGTGGTACAGAGAAATTGAATCGATTTGTTTATTCATTTTTTTATTATTTTTATTACCGTATTTTTATTTGTATAAATTTTTCATATTGACGTGGGCATAAGGGTTCCCTTATGCGGCTTTTTTGATTGTCTCTACATCGCACGTCGTGTTATTTCACAATTGAATTAAAAAAAGGGGTAAAGCACTGTTTCGGTGCGGGCCGCGAGAGCGGTCTATTTCCAAATCTCCCTGTCGAATGGCCAGTTCTCCCCCAATAACCAATTTGGTCCCAGGGTAAGGAATATACACGGTACGATTAGGCTGAATAATCCTTTGAAATTCTCACACTGCAACTATTAGGATTCAAACTTTGATTTTTAGTATCAATTCTGCATTTCCAGAATCAATTGAGCCACGCTTGTACGGGCCACTATCAAACCGGTCCGAACTGCACTGTATCACATTTATGCAGTTATGAGTTTTTAAAAATAGGATTGTTTAAAAAGGGAGAGAGGAGTCGGGAATTCATGCGGTGCAATTACAATCTGCTCAACTTTGAACTGTGAAATACGGTATTTTTTATACCGCATCGTTTAATATACAGTGGTCAAGTGCAGTGCGGTTTGAACCGTTTGACAATATTACACATTTACATTACACGTGGCTTATAGAGGGCGGATGCCAAACGAATGAAGTTGACTTCCTGTTAAAGTAACAAAATAAATAAATATTTGACTCATGAAGTCAAAGCTGAATTTGCACTTAATCGGTAGTTTTAATGCACTGTATATATTATACAGAAAGAAAATATGGATTATTCTATAATTTAAAAGAAAAAGTAAATTAAAGGTCAACGCGTATTACTACTACTACGTTGATGTCAAATACAAGAAATGTCGAATTAAAACAAATACAACAAACTTATAATCACTTGGTACCTCAAAGTTTTCCCGACATTTAAGCAAAAATTGTAAATCATGTTGATTCAATGATTCTATAAATTAGAGGTTATGATTTTATGCGTATAAGAAACCGTCTCTTATATTGAAGATGTTAAAATTTTAACACTATTACTATCAATATTTGAACATTGACTCTTAATATCAATTCTGCAGCCTTATAATCAGTTGACCTAATACTTGGAGCGGGCAAAATTGGCCTAATAACTGAAGTTGCTTTAAAAAAAATAAAAATATTATCAAAAGAAAGGTATATTTAAAATAATTAAAATTGATTAAAAGTAGTCTTGTGAGAAGTTTAAAGGCAATTCATATATGTTATTTTTTTATAAATCTATGTAACTAATTTTGGTTTAAAAAAATGCGAAAATTATATTAAATCAGTCGTGTCGATATATCTGTGTTACTAATTTAATTATTCAATTTTATAATAAAAATTTTCTTTCTTTTAGTTTATATCGAATTAAATTTTTCTTTCATACAATACTAATTATTGATCCCATTATTATCAAATCTATTACGATGAAAAAATACTATACACGCAAGACTTAAACTCAAAATTTTAAGGAAAACTAATTAAGTTTTCATCTGTGTATTTTTACTAGTCACATTTTGCATATCGCATTATTTTAAAAAAATACGAAATTATTTTTTTTTTTTTGTATAGAGTTGAACGTCTTCAAATTTTTCTTTCTTTTCATTATTGTTTATACTAGTTTCTATATTAGAAGAACCAAAGGAGTTTGAAATTTGTCATTAATGGTATGGTATAATAGGAAAAGTTTCATAAATTATTATCTTGAAACTACAATGTGACAAGTAAAAAAACAGAGGGAGTAATAGTTTTATAAATATATATATTTTCAGGAAAATTGAAGGAATAAGAAATTTTACAGTCGGGATCGTTTAGTACATCTTATAATACACTCTCTCGTACACACTTTTTATAGTAATTTTATTAATATAAATCTTATAGATAAAAGATAAACGCAAAACTGTAAATGATAAATTATAATGGAAACGTTATTATTAAAAGAAATGTATTAGAGAGTGTACTATAAGATGTATTAGATGATATTATGTAGAAATTTGATGCAAAATTTTTAGGTGTTTGGTTTAGGAGCGTAAATAAACCGAGCTCAAGTTTAAATTTAATTTTTTTAAAGATATATTACATATTTTGATTTGATAGACTCGACGAGTAATTGAGTTAGTGTTAATAAGATTCGAACTCGATCTGTTTGTCTAACGAGTTAACTCAAACTAAGCTCGAATTCAGTTAATAACGAGTTCGAATTGAGCTTTGATCCACTAAATACGAGACGCATGGCATTCTTGTATACGTATCTACATTGAGATACGTTGCATTTCTTATGCGTGAGAAACGTGTAATCCTTTAAGGGTTGATTGACTTATGCTTAAATCCTTGTTATTTAATTATTTTTTTATTGTGTTTTTTCCCATTAATTATATGACATTTTTACTGTTTATTTGGACGGAAAAGTGAGGAATAATTAATATATATATATATATATATATAAAACCTCAAATTATAATAAATGATAAATTTTTTTTTTTTTTTTTTAAAATGGGGTGCTTAATTTGAGCTGAAGATTTGTTTTGCATATGCACGCACCCAACGTGTTTTCATTTCTTCCTTTGCTTCTCCCAACGGCATTCCCCAGTCGTCTTCTTAGCTTCGCATGTAGACTAACTACCCCCCTTCTTCTTAATTTCATTATATATATATAGATAATATATTTTTTAAAAAGAAAAATTTTATAATAATTTAAATTATTTTATATTTTTGTTACTTGTTGTAAATTTTACTATAATAATTTATAATTGATTTAAGTAAAAGATTTATACAAAAGTACTTAGAAGAAACCCTAAAATATTAAATACTTTGAAAAAAGAAACTTATACATTGCTTGAACTATGATTATTACGATTTTTTACTATTATGCCTGAGCATTCGACATATGCTACATCTTAGGGGGGAATACGGATTTCGATAATCCATTTTCCTCCGAAACCTTGTACCGTGTTTTTTACCTTGTTGATTGTTCATATTTGAAGGATAGAATGTTAAATTGTGAATAACACCTCTCAAAAAATCTTCATGCCCAAACCAGATAAATATTAGATTGATATGTTCTTTTGTAAGTTTCTCGTGAATATATGTCAGACACATAAATATCTGGTCTTATACAATTATCTTTATAGACTATAAGAGTATGAGAACAAGACAATGTATATTCTTGCTATTTGTCACAATGATTTTTCTCATATTTAAAAAAATGACATTTTAATTTGGTATATTTTATTATATATAAATAAAATATAAATTTTAAGAGAAAAAGATAAATTCTAAAGTGAAAATATATTATAAAAGAAAGATGGTACGAAAAGTAGTACACAAAGTAGTGTAGATAATTATGTAACATACAAAATGAGCGATTATGATTAGTAAACAAAATTTTCGCCTTTAATCTTCACTATTATTTAGTATCGAGATAGATGATATAAATTATGATGACTCAAATCTATAGAACCGTTAAGTTATCATGATTTACCTCCTTTCTCTATGTGAAGAATTGCACCACTAAATAAAAAATTCGAATCATATCTCCTTTAGCTATGAAAAAAAAAAAAAAAAAAAAAGAAGTAGAAATATTGCCTCAATCACAGCCATTTCTTGAGTTAAGAACCAATCAAGTCCCATAATTCGACCAAACCCTTTGCAGCAAACTTACACTTTTTACCATTTTTTCCGCGTCAACTTTCTCCCTCTCTTCACCCCCTATTATAATTTATAAACCCTAGCTACACTCCTCCAATCAATTTCTCTAACAAAATCTCTCTCTCTCTAACCAATCAGGAGCTAAGAAAAGAAGAAAATCCAGTCCTGTCTCCTCGATCTACTACTGCGCCTGACTATCTCCACCTTCGCGGCAGCCATGAAGGTGATGATCACTACTCTCATTTTCATAATCGCCATAGTCATGGCTTTATCCATCACCCGCACCACCAAACAAGACCTCCGTCGGAGCTCACAGGAAAAAACACAGGAATCGCCGATCAAGCCGAGGCCGCCGTCGAAGAGATTAAGTCGATTTTTAGCCGAAACGAAGCCGAGAAATCCAAGAGCGGCAGATCACTGTAACAAAGACAACGAAATCTGTAACAATTACCTAATTGAAGGTAGAAATTCGACTTGCTGCAACAATAAGTGTATGGATTTGGGATACGATAATCACAATTGCGGTGCCTGCAAAAAGAAATGCTTAGTAACGGAAAGTTGTTGCAGAGGACAATGCGTGAATCTCTCGTACGATAAGAGACATTGCGGATTCTGTAACAATCGGTGTATGCCTGGCGGAATTTGTATTTACGGAATCTGCGATTACGCCTAATTTCTTTCGATCGATCGATCAATTAATCCAGATTCGAGAATTGAAGAAGAAGAAGAAGAGTTCTGAAGATTATTTAAGGTTTGTTTAATTTATAATTCATATACTCAATAATAATAATAAAAAAACCACATTCAATTTGGTGGTTAAATTCCAACTAATTAATTATACAGCGTTAAATTTGTCTATCGTATTTTATACGAATCTGTAATATTATTTATACTAAACTCATGTTTTTATTGTGTGTCCGTATTAATAATGTGATAAAAATACTTAGTTAATTTTTCTTTTTTTTTTCTTCAATTGAAGAGATAGATAGATATATACGTTCAATGTAACTAAGAAATTTTGTTTGGCATTTTTATTCGCCGAGTTAAAAGAAAGAAAAAATTATTGGAGTTTTATTTATGCATATATACGTTTCATAATAAAGATTTTTATATGAGTGTTTATTAATATATATTTTTAATCATTTACGTGTAATTTTGATTTTTTTTTTAAGGATATGGTAATTTTTTTCATGCATGATAAACTTTTTTATTCATAAATATATTGGGCTTTTTTTAGGGATATAAGTAGTTTTTTCCCTTAAAAAATAATTAAAAAAAGTAGTTTTTTCATGCATGTGTAACTTTTTGATGGACGAAGACTTCATGCAAGATTCATATATAAGCTATATATGTATAGATTGCTGTAATTACAAATTTAGGAATTGGGAAATACACAGAAATCTATGTATAATTTGTCAAACTTCCAATTCTTTTTGTTTACTCTAAGTTAATAATATATTATTAGATCAGAGGTCCGAGATTAAATGACCGGTCCCGTTTCACTTAGATACTTTCACTTTATATGTCAATTGAAAGATTATGAGTTCGAGCTTTGTATTGGTATTCGGAGACTTTATGCTATTAGATCAAAGATGTATGGTTAGATGGTCCGACCCGTCTCACTTAGATACTTCCACTTTGTATGTCAATTGAAAGATTCTGAGTTCGAATCTTGTATTGTTGTTCGGAGATTTTATGCCCTCTTATCTCTCCCAAATCAATCAAACGAATCTCTAATATCGGGTTAAAAAAAAGTTAATGTCGAGAACCTCACATCGACTAATTAAACACTTGGGTAGTCTTTTCCTCTTAAAGTACTTTTTGGGGTGAGGTAGACCCAAACTCAAATTCTAACATGGTATCAGAGCCAGTTGTTGAGCGCCCAAATGATCTGCTAGAGGTGAGGGGTTGTGTTAAGAATCTCACATCGGCTAATTAAATAAAATAATTATTTTCTTATAAAGACTTGGACAGTCCGACCCAAGCTCAAATTCTAACGGTTAATATACTATTAATTAAATTTGTAGCTGTAGGTTAGCATTTGGCAATGATTTTTTTTTTTTTTTATGGAAGTCTTTTTTTATTAGGATGGGGGGGCATGCAGTAGATTAAAGACGCAATTTTCACATGCATTTCTCTTGCAAAATACACTAACCCAAACCCTTGGGCTAATTTTTCATTCCCAGAAATACGGCTTCCACATGTTATATATAATGTTATGTTACGCCGCCAAAAGATGTATATTTCGAGCAACGTTCATTTTTAAAAATTGATAAAACGGCTTCTTTGGTGAGTGAGGAGATCGGAAGGGTGAGGTGGTGGTGGTGGCGGTGGCGGTGGCGGTGGCGGCGGGTGGAGGGGAAGAAGGAGGTGAGAGTATTATTTTATTTTGATCCATAATGGTTAGGCTTTGGCTTTTTTTTCGAGTTAATACATTAACTCAAAAAATTACTATAAATTTTGCATATTATATCAATTAAGTACTTAATTTTTTAAAACGATAATTAAGAGATAATTTTATTTTTTCTGTAAAATAAATTGAACGGAAATTGATCGAAGATGAATAATATCTGTTATGTCAAAAAGAATTTAAAAAATTAATTTTAACATTTCATAAGAAAGAAACTCATCGTCAAAATAGAGGGAAGATATATAATTAAAAAAAAAACTCTTTCTTTCTAAAATCATCAGAACCTACCAAATTCCATCACAAGAAAAAAAAAATGGCGTGAGTCTCTGTCTTTTCTTCTCCAAACCCTCAAAAACCATATAGCAAAACTTAATCAAATCATTATCGTGGCTTAAAACAAAACTTTCTTTTGCTTGCAATAAACTATAAGGAGTAAAGGGTATTATAGGGATTAAAAAGTTTCAACCTCTAAAATATGTGAAAATTGTCCCAAAAAAAATATTTTCTGGCAAGGGGTTAATATAAAAAAAGTACCCTGAATTTTGCTCATTGACATAGCATCTTTTTGACAATTTCATAAAGTTTTTCAATTATATTTATTCTCTCAATTTAGATGACTAGCTTCTTTCATATAAAAGAGGTAAATTTGATTTTCCAAATTTTATGAGTGTATAACAGCCATTATTCATTTCCGATTAGTTTCCGTTCAATTTATTTTACTAGAAAGGCAAAATCGTCCCATAATTATCATTTTCAAATATTGGGTACTTAATTGACATAGTAGCAAAGCTTAGGGTACTTTCTGGTATTAACCTTTTTTTGGGGACCAAAATGCCCTCACTTTAACGGCCAAAAGAATAGTTGAACGATGAAACTGGACGGAAGTCCCTAGTTTGCTAAGAATAAAATGTTTGGGCATTTAAAAGGAGGTCGATAAACTATATGCCGAAATATAAAATTTACGCGCGAAAAAATTAAAATATTTTTCCCTCTAAAACACACTTTCCCTTTCTCCCTACACATGTTTTTTCCACCTTCTCTCTAAAAAATATGGTGATTTTTCCAAAAATTGAAGACTTTGAAGTTAAAAATGAATAGTTTTGAATATTATCTATACAGATACAATTAATTTTAAGATAAAATTCACAAAAAATACCAAAAATTAAAAAATATACTCTATATACATTTGAGCCATGCCTAGCGTGAGTAGGGGCATCCCACGCTGGGTTTTAGTGCAGATAATGAGAGAGTCCAGCAAAGGCCTGGTGCGTGGATACCCCTATTCGCTCCAGGACGTGGCTCAAATGTGTCAATACTGTATTTTAGAATTTTAGGTACATTTTTTAATTTTATTAATTATTAATTTTAATTATTTTACATGATTATGTTAGTTTTTTAGTTAATTTTATATTCTAATATGGATATATATTAATGTTTAATTCGTGTAGTAGATAATATAACAATATAAATGAATTAAAATAATATTTAATAATATAAATAATATTAATAATTTTAAAAAAATTCTTGAAATGGCTGTTGAGCTTCTTGGAGTTAAATCTCTCCAGCCTCATATATTTTTGAGGTTTCTATTTTCCCAGCTCAAAGATTCTTGAAAGTAATGGTGTGGGGAGAATCAGAGAGTAGAATAATATAGGGCCAATCTTAGAAAGAGGAAAAGAAAAAGCTTTAAGATTCTGTAAAATGGCTGCCCCAGCTGTAGAAAGCGTAGCTGTAACAGCGCTCAGGGCGGTGCTCCACCGCGTCCAGCGGGCAGCCGAACAGGTTGGCCGCCGTGCTGAAGATGTGAGGGTGGTAGCAGTCGGAAAAACCAAACCCATATCTCTTATCAACCAAGTTTATGATGCCGGTCACCGTTGCTTTGGCGAAAATTATGTTCAAGAAATCATTGAAAAAGCTCCTCAGGTAGGGTTGTTTTTTATTTCTTTAGTTCATAAACAATATTGATTTTTTAAAATTGAAAATTCCATTGGCTAATTTGTCAAATTCGTTGAAAAAGTTGGATTGTTTAGTGATTTATTGCTTTAAAAATTGCAGCTTCCTGATGACATTGATTGGCATTTCATTGGGCATTTGCAGAGTAATAAAGTGAAGCCATTACTGGGTGCGATCCGATTTAGATTTTTCTTTTTTAATAATGCTTAATCAATCCTGCAGATGGTATTTCTTCTGTTATTGGCTTTTGAACATCAAAATTGTTAAATAGAATTCAATGGACTTGCGAATCTTCTTATCAAAGTATACCATTTCTCAGTTAGGATGAATATTTTGAACCTTAGTTAGTATTTGAAGTAATTCTTATATCTCTGGAGTTCTGAATTTGGAAATGCCAAAAGAAAAAGAAAGGGAATTTGGAAATACCAACTGGTCTCTTTTTTTGGGTAGTAGCAATACAAAACTTCTTTTCCCCTTTGTCATTTGTCATCCTGCAGTATTACTTTTTCTTTTTTCTTTTGATGTTTGGTTGCTTATTAGAGATATGAAGAAGAATGCCACACATAATGAGGCTCACCTTTATTATAAACATGCAGCTGCTGTACCGAACCTAGGAGTGGTTGAGGGTGTAGATAATCAGAAGGCAAGTAAGTTCTTGATCCATTTAAAGTTCATCTTATAAACGGTAAAAATCTTATCTTGAACGCTAGGGACTTAATCTATAAATCTTGGTTTCTGCTAAACCTTGTGACCCCTGCATGTTACTTGCAAGGTGACTTCTTGTCACCTGTTTGAGTGACTTTGCTACTACGTTGAACTAGCTTAACTGACGATATAATATTTGTTCTCTGTACTTGATGATGTCTTCTCTGTTAGCACAACTAGTATGCTGTCTTTAGATTCAAAAGACCATTTGATACTGTATCAGTATCGATTTATTCACTTTTTACCATGATTGCACATGCTTGTTTCTTTCGTAGTGGTCAATGTATTATTTCATGTTTTGCTGCCCCTTGCTCCCTCTCTTGGTGTCCTCTCTCTGTGAGCTTTAGGCTTCTCTTTTGGAACCTCATATTTTTTCATATTTCATAATGATATTGAAACAAGCACCAGTGTCCACTAAAACTCAGGGTAATCACCCGATGACTAAATTTGCTTCTCTGATGTACAGATAGCAAATTATCTTGACCGCGAGGTTTCGAGAATTGGTCGTCCACCATTGAAGGTGTTTGTTCAAGTTAATACCAGTGGAGAACCATGTGAGTTCATACTTTAAAGTTTCTTTGTACAGGTTTCTTAGTAGAGATATTTTGGCTTGATGCAGAGCAATCCAGCAGTGCTAAAGTAATATTCTTCTCCTGCTTATTTAAACTATTTTGGACACGTACTAGTTAATTAGGTTGAAAATTTTCCTGAATCCTTGAGAGTTTCTAGGGAATGCATGCAAACGTTGTCAACTATAACTCTAGGGAATCCTTGATGGAATTTGATCAACTAGCATAAGCCGGCTAAAAGACAATACATAGCTTTACTTGACTATCTCCTGTTCAGTGCAAATGTTTTGTTGTAATTTCATTGAGACTTGTCAAGCAGCTATTTTGATCATTATATGCAGCAAAATCTGGCGTGGATCCCTCTGATTGTGTGGAGCTAGTGAAGCATGTCAAGTTGGCCTGTCCAAATCTTGAATTCTCTGGCTTAATGACCATAGGGATGCCGGATTATTCATCAACTCCAGAGAATTTCAAGGTGAGTTAACGCTAATCTATAAAACTATGGTTGCATCATTGGAAATTTATATAATTTTATTTCAGTAAAACGTGAAAGAAACATACATTCTGTTCGTTAGAGTTTAAAAAGCATCATTGTTGTAAAAGGATAGAGAACTCGTGTTCATTATATTATTGCATGATTCCATTTTCGAATTGTTGGGAGGGAAGGAAAGACACCCTGCCGTCTCTTATGAATGATATGCTCAACTAATGATTATCGGGATGGTTATTACATTTGCTACTCTCATTTTTTCTTTTTCTGTGTTTGATAATGCTTCAGGCCCTGTGGGACTGTAGGTCTGAGGTTTGCAAAGTGCTGGGGATGGCTGAGCTACAATGCGAATTGTCAATGGGCATGTCTAATGACTTTGAGCAAGCGGTAAAATTCACATCTTTCTTATACTTTTATGTTGTATTCAGATCGGTTTTCTGTTTGAAAATTTTTGTTTTAAAGATGAAAAAATAAACGATTTGTACGAGAAAATGAAGGAAAACATGTATTTCAAGAACCAACCAATCCGGAGTTCATTGGTTCTTGACATGGTTATTCTAAAAGACTCTGTACAAAATTTCTGCGATTCTTATATACTGTTACTAGAAAGATTCAATTGTTACGGCTCCTAGTTAGCTATCCCTTTCCTGTGTCAGTCATCCGATGCGGCTTACCAACTCTAGAGATATAGCAATAGGGAGAAGAGGAGCGATACTAACGTAGATGATATCATCAAGACCGCCTTTCCTTCCCCTTACCTTATCAGTAGATCGGCTGAGGCCAGGAACAAAAGACACAGATTTTATAGCAGTGTTCGAAACTACTGTTTTAGTAAACTTTCCATCGTTGAATCTGATTGATTGTTTACAACAGTGTCCTTACTGCATTTTTCTGTGGAGGCAGATTAAGATGGGCAGCACCAATGTGAGGATTGGTTCAACAATATTTGGACCGAGGGAGTATCCAAATAGACGATGAATCTGCAGCTATGGAGGACTATTCTGTATACATTGTAGCAATCTTATGTAATTTAATCAAATGGTCTAATGCTTATTTGTCTGAGTTCTAGAGTGCTGTAAACGAGTCGAGCTCGATACTTTTTTAGTCAGTTCGAGCTTGATCGAGTTTATTATTTCTGGCTCGAGCTTGAACTCGACTATTTGTAGTGAGCTTGAATTTGATTTTTATTTATATAGATTTTTCAAAAAAAAAAAGTATTTATATATTATTGAAAAATATATGTATATATGTATCAATTCGATAGGCTCGATGAGTCATTGAATAAATCTCGAGTTCGATCAACAACGAACTCGAATTGAGCTTTGATTGAGTGGCTCGCAAGCAGTTCACGAGTATTTTGGCTAATTTAGCCCCTAGTTATAATTTTAAGAGAGTTTAAAACTCTACACAAAAATTAAGGGCATTAAAAACAAGATAATTGTTGAATCAAAGTACCCTTTATACCCTTAGTAAATAAACAGAGATAGTTAATAAGGGTGATGGAAAAAAATATAATAAATGCTCTCATTAAATATGTAAAACTCTTTATATTTTTAACTATTTTTTAATTTTCTAAAATCCCTTATGTATTTAGAAAGTAATAATACTGATGATTCCATAAGAATATATTAAAGAAAATGTTATTGAAAGATAATAATAGTTCTTAGAAATTAATTAGTATTAATTAGTGTGATTTAGTTTAATTAATTCATATTTAGTTTGGTTAAGATTTTCGCTTACTAAGAACATATGGAAATAATTTATTTGGAATAATGAAATTAGTACCCAATAAATATTAAATAATAATTCATATTTAATTAATTAGAATGATTCAGTTTAATTATTGAATTTTTAAAAATTTTAAATTTATTAATTTGGAAAACATATAATTAATAATAAATAATAATTTAAATATTTTAAAAATCTGGTGGATATTAAAAAAATAATTTAAAAACTTTTTAATTATGAAGGACTATAAACAAGAATTTAATAAGGATGATAATGATTAATAATTAAATTAATATGTAAACAATATTATATGAATGCGAAGGACGGGAACGAGCGGAATCAATGTATTCCAATTTCTGGCCTTGCACCGACCATCCAATGGACAATGGACTAAACGGCCACTGCCTGAGAGGACTATGTCCAGGGAATCGCCGCCCCCTCCCCCCACAAGGTACATCTTGCGCCAATGGGCTGCTATAACTATTTAAGAAGACACTCGAAATTGGAAGGATAAACAAACCCATCCGATAGACTGCCGAGCTACAAGTCCTACGACACAGGAGCGGGATTCTCTAAAAAGCCAAGGTCGTGGGTAGCCAAGAGGGCCCACTTGGAGATCTGGGATATCAGCAGGAAATTATTTATTAATTAGGGAAGGAAAAAATATTTATTTATGTTTTTTTAAAGAATCGTTTAGATTACCCGGATCAGACACATCGGAGAGATACAGGTTTAGGGCCGGTTGCGGACACGATAGGTCGTATTCAGGGCCGTACATTACAGCCTCATCTCGTGCACTCAGGAGCCGACATAGCACTTTAGGCATCTCCACTACTCCTAACATTGTTGGCACTGGTATATTTCGCACGAGTATGCCCCTGTCTTCTATGGCATGTCCTACACCTATTCGGATGCGTATGTTTGCTCCTACATCACATGAGTTGTATACCCCGATACCATATCCAACATATGATTCCGCATCTATCCAGCCTCCTTCATTTTATCCAGGATCATCGTCCTGTGATCTGTATGCGTCCTGTTCATCTAGTTACTCTCCTATGTTCGGCCCGCATAGTTGTTTCAAGAACATCCCGACACAACATAGATATACTGGTAATCAGCATTTTTTTCCATCATGGAGACATCCTTTTTTTATGACATGATGACAAGACACCCGACAGACCCGACATACTGCCATGATAAATATATAGGCGATGGGATCTCTTCATATTCAGGCGCGATAGGGGAAACTGCTTATGATAAGGATGGAGACGATAGTGTTATGTTAGGGGAGACTACTCTGGAAGGGAGAGATATGACTACTGACTCGTATGATGATGACGCAGATCATGATGCGACTGATGAGGTTTCCCAGTCGGCATCGGGCCATATGACTAGGTCTGGTAGGGGAAAATCTTTTACAAGTAGTGTTAAGAACATGGTAGACTAATTCACAGGGTCCCAAACTAAGGCGGCCGATAGGACTACATAGGTAGGTAGACGTCCCGATCCTGAACCCGCTGAGACTTCATATCCGACAGAAGAATAAGGCAAAACAGCAGGGTCTAAGTTGGCAGTTGCAAGGATCCGCCAAGGGAGGTTCTCGTATTCCAGATATGATTCATTCATATAGCAGACATGTCGCTTCATTATTTGGCACGAACATGTACACATTATATTATTTCGAATCAATAAATATTTTTCGTAGTAAATATATTTCTTGTTATAACTTGTATGTTCTGTTTTGTTTTGTTTTGTTTTTTTAATTTTGGAATTGCCTCTGCCAAGTAGAACGACACATGTTAGTACCATTATGAATTGTTATTTGTGCATTTTCCATTTACTGCCTTAAAAATGAAGATTTGGAGGACTTTGCTTTTAATCCTTCAGGTCTACAAGTTAAAGAGTATTACTGAGGATACGTGGATTTGAAAGGGACTGAAAGCCTAAATCGAGGACTAATGCTCATGCATTGAGTTCATATAATATCATTAGGTAGCTACCTATGTTCTTTTGGATAACAAGCCACGTGATAATGCCTCTTGTTCAGGTCTGATCACTCTGTAATTTTGCTGGATCATCTTTTGCTAGGAAGCTCAAAGATTAAAAACTTTGCTCTTCTTTTGAGTCAAAGAAGTTGCAATTTAAGAGAGAAGAGAAAAGAAGAGAAATCTCAAGTTTAGGGGGGAAGAAAAAAAGAAGTTGCAAGCAGGGATGAGTCTGGGCGCGGTGTAGGCTGAAATGAGCCTCCCACAGTTGGAGCCCCCAGGTACCTCACGTGGGAAACAGGTAGAAAAAAAAGAAGAAGAAAATCTTTACTTCTTTCTGAACAACTCTTGGACACCATTTCAAAATGAAAAAGTTTTACTTCTTTCATTTGGAGACCTACACCTCCTTCTCTTCTTATAAATAATTTACTTTTCACGAATTCAAAATAAAAATACTTACACTTTTCAAAACGAAATCCAATCCAAGTTGAGTTCAGATACTTACATAAGTTATTGATCTTCGTTTACGTAATTAATTTCTAACTTTTTCTTATTGGATACTTGTAATTTAGTAAAAATGATAAGAATGTGAGTGATTTGTGCAAATATTAAGAGGAAAAAAGTCTAAAATTGATAATTATGCTCTTATTTAGTGTCTTGTCGCGGTTAATTTATTTTCTTATCAGACTACAAGGTATTTTGAGCATGCTCGTGTGTACACAAGAGGCACTTTTAAATTACACTACATTTTTTTTCCCCAAACTATACTACATTCAGACTAATTTCCATTTGAGTTGAGAAGGATCATAAAGGTGGTAAAATTTCTCATAAGATACAATTGCAATTCAAGTTAGGTTCTTGCCAGAGAGTCTATATCATTTCTTGTCAATGAAGGATTAAAGGCAGTGCTGCGACTGATCTAACGATGCATGCATTATTTCTAAATGGTGATATAATGAGTCCAACAGTATTGAAGTTTGTGCATATTTTTTTGTCAATCGAGATTCACATGTAACACTATAAAGTGTTAAAGTCTATATGTTATTTTCGTCGATCAAGGTTTAGAGGCAATGTTGAAATTTATGCATTATTTTTCGTTAATCGAAGTTTAGAGATAGTGCTACAATGAGTCTAGCAAATTTGTAGTTTATGTTATTTTTCGATCGAGGTACAAAGACGGTATCATAATGAGATTGATGGTGAAGTTTATGCCTTTATGTATTACTTTTTGTCAGTCGAGGTTCAAAAGTGGTGGTATAATGTGAGTCTATCGACAGTGAAGACTATGCATTATTTCTAATCGATCGAGATCCAGAGGCAGTGTTTTTGAAGTCTTTGCATTGTTTTTCATTGATAGAGGCTCAATGGAGGTGCCACAATGATTCTGGCGATGCTTAAGTCTATACATTTGCCACATTTCTTGGCTATACTTTAGTTTATGTGTTATTTCTGAATAGATATCCAGTAGCGCCACAATGATTTGGCAGTAGTAATGCCTATAAATTTGCCACGTTCTTGCCCATCCTTTAGTTTATGTATTATTTTTCATTGATAGATAGACAACTATAAACTATGCCATCATAGGTTTGATAATAATGTAATATATATGTTTCTACGTGTTTTGGCTTTGGCCATGTGTTTCCGGCTAAAAGTTTCTAAAATCAATTGAAACTATAGTTATAGTTATTTAGATGACTATAAATTTAACCGTAATTATGAAGTTATTATGACCTTTTTCAGTTGTATCTCAATGTTTTATTAATTCTACTAAAATAAAATAAATTCTTATCCCAATAAAGGAAAAGTATGGTGCATGTAAAGGAATTAGAATTTTTTTAGATTTTCGAACAAAAAAATTAGATTTATAAAATAAATTTTACGACAATTCTATATTATTACCATACAAAGGAATTGTGAAATTACAATGGTTAGGATTCTATAAAATTCTAATTCTACAGAATTCCAATTATAAGAATCCAAATGCAACCTCAAGATAATTTCTAGTATTTGTTTTCTTTGAAGTGGTAGAATCTCGTGAACCGGACGTTGTCTAAGATTGCTAGACGAGCATGCGACGCGCATAGTCTTAAGTCCAAAAACGGCTTGTATCCTCTACTTTAAGATCGAAAACTCGAACTAAAAGTCGGACACAAGTCATCGTGTAACGAAGGGGATTCTTATTTGTACAAATGGTACTTCGAACGACTAGAGAATTGAATCTCTACTTCCTTTCCTTGTAACAAAAAGCGCTTAATAAAGAAAGGGAAAAATTCTTTCGGAATGACGCCGGAAAACACAGAGTTAGGGCAAAGACAAAAAAAAAACTACAAAGCACGGCAACATAAAAGGCCGGATTCTAGCTGCGCTTTGGGTTCGACAAGTAGCAAGATCGTCAACGGGGAAAGGTTCAACCTCAAGATAATTTCTAGTATTTGTTTTCCTTAGGGGGGGGAAAAAAAAAGAGCTTTCCCCAGAATTCATCTTCCTGTCCAGAAGGAACTGCTCTTGTTCTGTGCTTGGCTTGGTAGCATCTTCTTACCGAACGCAGAAAGAATTTTCACCCGCGAGAGTAACGGTCGCCTGCATGAAGAGCACGTGTATTACAGTTGCTCACTTCACTCTTCGACCAAAAACCCTTCTTCCAATAAGATTGCCAGAAAGAAGAACCCTAAAAGATACGGAAAAATCGAATTGAAACGAGTATAAGAAAAGGGTATGGCTAACTTGCCTCAATCTCTCTCAATGAACGCCGCTGCTGCTGCTTTTGGTGGTCAGGGTCAGTCTTCTGCGAATCCCGCCGCTGCTGTTGGTGGAGCTCAGGGAGGTAACAAGGATCGGAAAATGCAATCCGCGGAGCAGCTTGTCCTTGATCTTAGCAACCCGGAGCTTCGTGAAAACGCGCTTCTTGAACTCTCTAAGGTATATATAGCAAATTATTTGATGTTTAATGTTTGCTGATACGCGTGTAATTCTGTGTGTCTGCCTCATGGGGCCTGCTTCTAGTGATTTGAATTCAGGGTGGTGGAGTTTTTTGAGTTTTTGGCGCGGCTGATCAATTTTGTTTTTGCTTTATCTGAGTAGTTCTGTTGTTGGCTGTTATGTCTTGGGTGATATGATAAAATTGGTTGCTCTGATTGATGACAATTTTATTATGAATGTTTATGATTTCCTGTGAAATGGTCTGAAGATAAAAGATTGAGTCTTTGTGATGGTCCCTGGAAGTATTAACTTTCTTCCCGTTTCAATGATGATTCTTGTCAATTATCTGCAAGTCATGAATTTGTGTTAAACACCTCCCAACCAAATCAAATTAAGAAAGGAAAACAGGAAAAAACAAAAAAAGGAAAGAAATATATAAGCTCTGAAAACCTACATGTTACTATTTGAGAAAGCTTGATGGTCTGCCTTGTCAAGCTTTTTTACCATTTGGAAGTTATCCAGACTCCCAAAGCCAAATTGGCAATAGATTTTATTATGCCTGATGAGCTTTATTAAGGGTTGATCAGACTTAGTATAGCCATTGACAAAGTAATGGTTGTTCAACTCTCCAAAGGTAATGGCGGTAAAGGTAATGCCTTTATGATTAACTGTCTTTGGTAATTAGAAGCTGCAATGAGGGAATCGTGACTGACTTGTCCTCTCTCCAGAATGGACTTCTCGCTCTCTCTTGGTTGCATCTTTCTTCCTTCCATTGCCAAACAGAGAATCATCACCCACAAGAGTAATGGTTGGGGGGCTGCATGTACAACCCGTGTATCACACCCACCAATGCCACTTTTCAGCCAAAACCCGAACTTATCCTCTCTCCAAAGCGAACTTCTCTACGTTCTCTCTTGGTTGCATTTTTCTTCCTTTTATTACTAAACAGAGAATTAGCACCACAAGAGTAACGGTCGGCTGCATGAATAACACGTGTATTGCAATTGCTCACGCCACCGTTTCGTGCCTCGTCTGCTTTATATAAGCTCTCAAAAGGAATCCCCCGAAGCATAGAAAACGCACCGAAACAAGAGAGGTAACTAGATTTGTATAGGTTTCTGGGAGGAAAATGGGTATGGAGATCTTGTCTCAATCTCTTCCGGTGAATGCTGCTGCTGCTTGTGGTGGTCCAGGTCAGGCTTCTGCCAACCCTGCCCTCATTGGGGCTGAGGGCGACAACAAGGATCAGAAGATTGGTGGTCCGGGCCTGTCTTCTGCTGAGGGAGACAACAAGGATCGGAAGATTGGTGGTCCGGGTCCGTCTTCTGCTAATCCTTCCCCCATTGGGGCTGAGGGCGACAACAAGGATCAGAAGATTGGTGGTCCGGATCTGTCTTCTGCTGACCCTCCCTACTTTGGGGCTCAGGGCGACAAGGATCGGAAGATTGGTGGTCTTAAACTTGGCCCCATTGGGCCTCCAAGCGGCAGCAAGGCGCGGAAGATGCGATGCGTGGAGCAGCTTGTCCTCAATATTAGCAACTCGGAGCTTCGTGAAAACACGCTTTTTGAACTTGCTAAGGTATATAGCGAAGTATTATATGTTTGTTTGTAGATATGTGTGTAATTCTCTGTATCTGTATCATGGGGCTGCTTCAAGTGATTTGAATGCGGGATGGTAGGGTTTTTCCCTTGGTCATGAGTAGAGAGTTTTTGGCTGCCGCTGATGATATTTATTTCTGCTTTATCTGAGTAGTTCGTTGGCTGCTATGTCTTGGGTGATGTGATGAAATTAGTTGCTGTGGTTGATGACGATTTTGTTACCAATGTTCATCATCTCCTGTGAAAATTTGATGGTCTGAAGATAACTTGAGTCTTTGTGATGGTCCCTGTTAGGATTACTCTGTCATACCTGGAAGTCATAAATTTTTGTTAGAAACCTCCAACCAAATCAAAATAAAAAGGGGGAAGAAAGAACCACTGCAATCTACATGTTAAAATTTAAGGTCTGACTTGTCAAGCTTCTCTACCTTTTGGAAGTTATCCAGATTCCCAAAGCCACAATTGGCAATGAATTTTATTATGCCTGATCAGCTTTGGTATGTGTTGATCAGACTTAGTATGGCGATGAATCTGTCCCGTCTGCAACACAATTTTCCTGATCTGTTTGAGTTTCCCTGAAATTGCGTGTAGTTGACATAACAGCTGAAACTGGGTAGTACCAACCAGAATTTGAAGCAATAAGAAACGCATATATTAAGTTACCTTTTTTTCACCAGGAGGAAGTCAATAGACTTGGTAAACCACTACCATATTGGATACTATATATTTACAGAAATTAGGACCCAAATGAATTAGCATAAAATCTTTTGGTTGAAAACACATTACCTTGGCCAAGCCTATGAGTTTGAGAGTTCTTGTTCGTTGTTTTGGGCCATTCCACGTAAACTTTGCTTTGATGGTAGAAAGATATGTATATCGTCTTTTGCTGTTATCCTGCTTTTGTTTAGTTGTTTGCTGGTTTTCCTTAGGTAACTGAACTTGTTTCTTTTCCTTTTTGTCCAAGTTGCAGAAGAGGGAATTGTTTCAAGATCTGGCTCCGCTGCTTTGGAACTCCTTTGGGACCATTGCTGCCCTCCTGCAGGTATATCATGTGAAGCTCTTTATATTTATGCATGTGCGTCTGTATCTTCTTTTCCTATTTCAACTTACTCTTTGTTGAGCAATGAGGGATACCAAACGCATTAGCTTTTAGTTGATTATTCATTGAGAATTTGAGACAGTGTGTTCACTGAATCTGTTAGTTGACTTCAGTATGATATTTTCGACTTTTGTGAGATTTAAGATGTAGATATAGGAAAATGTACTTGAGAGATTTCTAAGTTAGTTACAAATATAGAAATCTTGTTCTATCTTGCATCTGCTTGAGCTACATCAGCCTTTGAAAACCAAAAGTCGCAGGGAGGAGCTTATTCTGAATTCAGATGTTGAAATTAGAATGGAAAAGGAGGGTACTGTTTTCTGCTGCTGATTGTTTTTATATACTGAGGATCACCCCTGAAACCCACTCTCCTAGTGACTGCCCAAGTGAGGCAGAAGAGTTTCTTGTCTGGCCAAGAAATGCTGATCAAGTCAAAAGCATACTTGAGAGGAATTAGGGAAGCTTATTTTGGTGTCAGAAAAAGGACAGTGGAGCTTGCGTATCGGTGCTATTAGATAAGATACATTACATCTTCAGTGCAAGTACATTCTCTAATGGGTGGTTCTCCTTTTGTAGGAAATAGTGTCAATTTACCCAGTTTTATCTCCACCAACCCTGACTCCAACTCAGTCAAACAGAGTTTGTAATGCGCTTGCCCTGCTTCAGGTATAGTTATTTTCTTTCCCTTATGTATGTCTTATTTTCTTTCCCTTATGTATGTCTTAATATAATATTTATTTCCTGTCTCTGAAGAAGTAATTTTGAGCTGGCTTGGCATGCCTTTTCAATACTTTGTTGATACAATTTCTACCAAAAGGTGGATCGATTGAGATAAACGACCAAGTTTTTCTGAATCCTTAATGCATTATACTATGTTGAATCCCCAGAGAGAACGAAACTGATTTCAAAAAGTGGAATTTTCTTGATCCTAATAAGTTTATTTTTTGTATTTGACAGTGTGTTGCCTCTCATGCCGACACCAGAATGTTGTTCCTCAAGGGTAATATCTCTTCTTTCTTGGTATAAGGGTTATTACCTGCATTCATCCGTGGGCTTGCACACTTGAAAGTAAAATATTTTTGGAAGAAAGCTCCCCAGTACCTTCTTCAACCTCTGTCATCATTTTCTTTAAAAAAAATGAAGATACATTTTTGTGATCTTCTAATGACTATTTCTAGTAGAGGAATTTCTCAAATTAAATTTGCAAGCTGATTTGGATCTTCCTCATCAAGTTTGTTCACAAAGATGTCTGCTTCTTCTCTACAAGTTGAAACATGTATATTCCAAGGAGATTGTGCATCCAATAAAATAAAATTGTAGATTACCTTAGTTACAAAGGCATGAGTTGATGGGTGAAAGCAAATGATCTCTTTAGCAGTAAGACTGATTCTTCTGGCTTTATTTGAAGGCTTGATAGGTATTAGGATGGTAGGTAACCTAGTTTTTTTAATGTGGAACTGTGTAGGATGGATGATGAATGGCCACATGATTTTGGTTGATTTGTCATGGCGAGAAGTACAACAAGAACCTCTTATGAGTGATGATTTATTTGCATGCATTTTATACTTATCTTATTACTTTTAATAGTTACCTTTTCTTCTTTGCAGCACAAATGCCTTTGTATTTGTACCCTTTCCTCAATACAACAAGCAAATCGAGGCCTTTTGAGTACCTGAGGCTTACTAGCTTGGGAGTAATTGGTGCACTGGTGAAGGTATTTTATCCTTCCCTGCATGGATGTCTTATCTTTGGGAATCTGAATGATTCATATTCTTTATAGAGTGAAAGGGCCTTTCTTCCTCCAAAGAGAGAAGGGAGATTGAGAATGTATATTCAGAATGTTTTTCTTCCTGAAAACCTTTCATGAAACTCCTGTATGATCAGCACTCTTGGTCTAGATTCAAGTCTTTCTTTCTATTCTGTTTATTCAAGTATTATTTTTTTTCCCCTCATTGCTACTTATGCAATCATGCAAATTAGCAAATTTCTGTATTGCCTTTTTCTCATCTGTGCTTTCATGAGATTGAATGGCAATGGAAATGGAAAAGGCCCGAGATCCGTATTATAGAGAGAAGTTTAACTTATACAAGGGCATGGATTTACTTTTAATGTAACAGTTGTTTCACAGAATGTTATGAGTTTTGGCCTTTTCTTCCTGATTTTTTTTTTGGACTTCAGTTACTCAATTTTGGATATGCCTAACTACTTCAATGAGCTCCAGTGATAGCTTACAACATGCTCTCCTCAGTTTACATTTTACATTTTCAGTCTTGTTCTTTATGGTGTCGTTATCTCCTCATCTCTTGAATATGTTGTCTTGTGAAGTATGAACCCTCTAGTTTATTCCTGATAATTCTTATCTGTGCCTTACAGGTTGATGACACCGAAGTTATCAGTTTCTTGCTCTCAACAGAAATAATTCCTTTGTGTCTTCGTACGATGGAGATGGGTAGTGAATTGTCAAAAACAGTTGAGTCGTGAACATTTTTATTTCATTTTATTCTTTTAACCTCAATGTCACAAAGTTTCAATGCAAATATGTTAATATTTCTGCCGTTTCATGGTAATCTCTAAGACTAGTTTCCATTTTACTGATTTAAGACCATTAAAAACGATAAAGTTTGCTGCATGTTTGTTATTCAAAGTGAGTTGCTTCAATTTCTCGTGTTGGCTTTTGTTCCTTTTCCTGTTCTTATAGGGGAGTTCTGTTGGCAGGTTGCGACATTCATTGTCCAGAAGATTCTGCTGGATGATGTGGGGTTGGATTACATATGCACCACAGCTGAGAGGTTTTTCGCTGTTGGTAGAGTGCTGGGAAATATGGTTGAGTCGCTGGCTGAGCAGCCTTCGTCAAGGTTGCTTAAACATATCATTAGGTGCTACCTTCGGCTGTCAGACAATTCAAGGTCACTATTCCACTTCTCTCTCTCTCCCTCTGTGTGTGTAAATTACATACAAATATATACATACACCTGTTCTTGAATAAAATGTAGAATCTCCATAGCTAATCCTAGTATGTTCTATAACTTGTCCGATCAGGGCTTGTGATGCACTGAGAAGCTGCCTTCCAGACATACTCAGGGATGCCACCTTCAGCAGCTGCCTTCGTGTAAGTACCCAAAACGAATTTGAGCAGCGACCCCAGCATACCTTTCAAATATTACACATTTCATCGCGATACCTTAAAATGTTTTCACTTGTTTTTCTAATACGGTTTATTACTTCCTCTCCACAGGAGGATCCAACGGCTCGAAGATGGCTTCAGCAGTTGCTTCTCAACGTCCAAGTCCAAGGCCCTCGGGTTCCTCTGCAGGCAGGTGCTGGATTTGATCATATGCTTGCTAGCCAGCTTAACTGAGGATGGAACAAGTTCTGGCTGGCTGGGCCTCCGAATAAACAATTGCTGCTTCGTCCGCATGTTCAGTGCCTTTGTGTTATAATTATCTGTTCGTGCCTGTGACGGCGTCGTTTGTGTTTCCTTTTGTTTTTTAAGTTAAATTTCCTGTTTTAGGTTTCTTGAGGACTATTAAGCAGCAATTTGGATTTTCTTATTTATTAGCTAATTTAATAAGATGTTTGAGTTTGTGTTTTGGGATAATCTTTGATTTGGTTTGATTTTATATGAATTCCTTGGATAATATTAAACGATATCATTCCTGATATGTATATGGGAATCGATAAAATTAGCGCAAGAATATAAAAGTTTTGTCCGAAAAGTTTCAAAACATTTTTTCTCTCTAACTTAAAGCTTTTTAAGTTCAGATCTGTTTAAATTTAGCGGTTGAAAATTAACAAAAAAACTAAAGAATTTTGCTTGCCTAAGTGAAAATTTTCAAGAGTTTAAATGGCCTCGGTTATTTTCTTATGAAAAAAAAAAAATAATTAAAGAATTTTGCTTGCCTAAGCGAAAATTTTCAAGAGTTTAAATGGCTTCGGTTATTTTCTTATGAAAAAGAAAAAGGTTATTTTCTTATGAAAAAGAAAAAATAAAGTAGCGTGTTGCAATTTTAATCATTGATACATATATTTGGGTACATTTAGAGACTAAATAATAATTTGATATGATAATAGACGTGTTTAATAGAAGTGTAAATTTATTAATTATTAAAATATTGATTAATAATTTTTAATATTTGTGTAAATAATAATTTTTAAATCATAGTGTAAATAATAATAATTTAATAATGATTTAAACAATAATAGTTTAATAATACATAATTTTTAAATAATAATTTAAAAAGTATAATTTAAATATCCTCATATTAATAATTAAAAAATTTTTATCATATACTTGGTTCATGTACCCACTCATGAATCATGTGGCATGTATTAAGTCATATCATCTCATAGTATTAATTATGTCTTCCATTATGAAGATAAGAACAACTAGGAGAGTGATGTGCCTTAATATAGGCCACATGGTTCATGGGTGAGAACATGGACCGAGTCCATGACAAAATTTTCCCAATAATTTAATAATAATCTATTAATAAAAACGATAAAGTTATATATGTATATATATATCTTAGACAATATATATAATTATTTGTGGTTTTTTAAAATTTATTTAGATGGTTCAAGATAAATCAAGTAAGAGAGATGTTGATTTAGGTCTTGTGGCAGATAAGAGCGGGCGACTTCACGATTGTACGATTACTTCTTCCTGCCTTGGTTTTAGGGGTCATCATAGTACAAGCGACATACCTAATACTCCTGCCTCAGTAGGACGTGAGATATATTATGATCTTGGTGCACTGAGGTCTTCTATCCATCCCCCTCTTATACTGACTCAGATCCGTACTCCTCCTCCCCCACCACATGATCCTTACACCCTGATACCCCTCAACCATATACATCATCTTCACAAGTCCATTCATATTACCCTCTAGCTTCATCTTCTCATTCACAGTATTATTCTTATGACTCGTATGCACAAGGTTCTTCCATTGATCCTCATATATTCGATCCGCATCCTCGTTATATCAACCCACGTACAACAGTCATTAACTGTTGAGCGTACAGGGCGCAGTTTGGGCATCTTTTTTGAGGAGCTTATTTTAGGAGTCCCGACAAACTCCTCATATAGCACTAAGGAATATATAGACACCAATCGATAGATTCCATCATATTCACCTAGGTTAGGGGAGGATGCTGGGGATGAGGTTGAGAGTGATGACACTGCTCAGGCACACAGGGCCGAAGTTGAGGGGCAGGGTGACAAGGTTGGGAGAGAGGGTGATAATGCTGAGGGAGATGAGGACATGGATAAGGATGAGGGTGAGGGTGACAATGATGAGGAGGAGGCGATTGATGAGGTTCCACAAATTTTTGAGATTATTCAATCGTACAGCAGACATGTCGCCTCTGTTATATTGCGTAGACAAGTTGACTTTACATTTCATTATTATTTAATCTTATTATGTATTGATAAATGTATGGATTTCTAACATGTTGTCTAACATAGGTTCCTTCATATTTGTTTTTGTAATATGGAGGAGCAGGCTATATTGAAAATGCGGTCACGTCATGTTTAACTTACGACTTGGATATCTAGTCTCCTAGAGGTGAGGGAGTTGGCATATGGTACAAGACTCGTCCATTTGCAATCTTGCATGTTCCGCATAGTGTGTGATTATCTACTTTTACTTTTGTTAAGAGGTGACAACCATACACCAACTCTATCCATATACTCTTCGGAGAAATCATGATTACTTTACATGACGTCGAGCTGATACTTGTGATATTTGCTCACAGTGGTGTTGTAGATTGTCAGTATTTGCGTGAGTAGCAAGTCAGGATAGTTCAGAGCGACTTGGACATTGATTACGCTGATAGTGGTATAAATGCTTAGGATCTTTCATATGTTGCCAAGGGTATACATAGTCTGCTTTCTCTTGAGATGAGAGCAGCATGTTACATGACACAAATACTCGGAGTTTCCTCTTCAGGGATAAGAATGGGAACATCGTACCTCCCAAGTTATGGCCCAGCATGAAGAATTTTCGAGGTTGTTGGAGGTTGTCTTGAAGTGCAGTGATATTAGCATTCTTATACTGGAATCTTGGGCAGGTCTTGCGCACTAATGCGAAAGAGTTAGCAAGCTTGTAAGTCACTGCTTGAGGTATTATTCTCTTTCTTAAACTTGTACTTTTAATTATATTAATTTAAAATGTATTTATATTTAATAATTTTTATTTTTTTATTTATTAAAATTTAAATTATGTATACTATTGGTATGGATATACATATGTTTTCATATACTAAAATATTAAAATCAAACTAAAAGTAAACTACAAATAAAACTTAATTAATTCATTTTAAATATTAATTAAATGATCACGATTACCTTTAAAATAATATTAACATCTAAAGTGAAACAATCAATATATTTAAAATAATATTAACATCTAAATTTAACAAATAACATAATAAAAACGAAATCAACTATACAACATATGAAATCAACTGACACAATAGCGTAAAAAACAACCGAAAAACTAACGTCACAATATAAGTATAATTATAAACATTAGTTACTAAAATAACTCACTTGTTTATTTTACACGTCGTGTTCATTATTAGTACATCTTCATCATTTGATCGATAGCAGGCACACAATAATAATATCACTAAGCACTTTACTCCCGTCACAGTTTTTAAAGAAAACCGAATATCCTCACTGAGCACATAAACACAATACTTCTACCATGTTGGGTCGCTGCATCATCTCTTTCTTTATCTTGGCACGGGGATTGTAGTTGAGACTACCTAAATCATATAAATTAAATTATTATATAAACACAATATTAA
Organism: Catharanthus roseus; assembly: GCA_028651295.1. Taxonomy (NCBI): domain Eukaryota; kingdom Viridiplantae; phylum Streptophyta; class Magnoliopsida; order Gentianales; family Apocynaceae; genus Catharanthus; species Catharanthus roseus. Next base: position 5,424,655 of record JAPQWS010000044.1, on the reverse strand, counting down.
AATATTAAAATCAACAACATAACAGTATGACATATCTCACAACAAAATCTCGGTTGTTTTCTTGGAAATCTCAAAATATATTATGAGGTGCCATAGGACACCTGTTGAATTGCTGGGTCAGTTTTAGCTGCTCATCCATTAGTCTTACCACCTGAGCGTGACCATGATGATAGATGCCTATTACATGGTTGTGTCTCTCATATTGTACGAATAATTTCCACTTTTCACTCGTGGTCATTTGCTCGCCTTTTAATTTAAAAGGGTGATCACACTTCTTAGTTCCATTAGGATCCCGCCTCTTTATGGGAACTTCTTCTTCGTCATCAACTCTTGGCCTCGTTTTCCTTACACTTCCACGCTCGCAACTCATCGTAACATACGGTCGATGATCCGCAATTCTTTTTTATTTATACCGAGCGATACACAAGTAGGTATCCACTTTCATTATAGTTTCTCTTGCCCATTCCGCCAATTCATCTTTCGATGAAATAATTCAATTGTTTCAAATAAACGGTCGTGATCAATATATTCGCTTGGTTCTAAAAATTCTTCAAATATATTCGAATCTACGTCTGCGTGTTTATTAAAATATTATATGAAACATATTAATAACTAATATTTTATAATAAAAAACTAATATAAAAACATAATTATATATAAAAAAGGCAGACGGAGTTTCTCCTAGTTGGGCAAAATTCTCAAGGAATTCTAGAACTCAGACAGTTTTGAATCTTGAATTTTTTTGTAATTTTTTATCTCAAAATCGATGTTTTCTTGTAAATAATCTCCAAGATCATCAATGTGTATCTTCTTATAATCTTCGAAGTGAAAATTTTTTTTAGAGAGAAACAGAGAGAAGGAGGAGTAGAGAGAGAAAGAAAGTGTAAGTAAAAAATGAAAAATTTTTAAATTCTTATATTTCCGCATTAATTTTTTCGATCTCCTACTATAACGGGTGAAATATTCAATATACCATTTTGACAATTTATCCAAAAAAAGAAAAAAAAAACTCCATGTACCATTTCAAAATTTTCTCAAAATTTAAGGTCAATTGTGAAAATTCAAAATAATTCTAGTCATATTTTCAATTTATTGAATTTTGAACTGAAGACAGTATCCAACATACTGAACTTTGAAGTTAGTAACCCACTCCATTACGGTACAGACCACATTTGACTTGACTCGAATTGCCCATCATGCAGTCGCCGGAAAATTGCGCCATGGTGACGTATACTGACACTGTGCCGTCTTCATCCGATGACGAGGAGATGCCGGAGTATGTGATGGACATGGTCACATCGGTAAGAGAAGTGGAGAAATTGCTGGATTACCAATTCAATAACAAGAAGCTTCTCGAAGAAGCTCTCACGCATCCGTCCTACCCCGAATCCACCTCTTACCAGCGGCTAGAGTTCGTCGGCGACGCGGCTCTTGGTTTAGCCATTTCTAATTACGTTTATTTGGCTTATCCGGAACTTGAACCTGGTGATCTCTCACTTATTCGAGCTGCGAATATTAGTACTGAGAAACTAGCTCGTGTTGCCGTGAAGCATGGAATTCATAGATATATCCGCCACAAAACGTCTTCTCTGGATAAGAAAGTAAATTAATATAGTAATTTAGAAGATATTACTTGAGTTTCTGCCTCGGGATGCTGACTTGATGATCTCTGTTTTTTTTAATTGCTTTAAGGTTAGGGATTTTATTATTGCAGTTCAGCAAGAGGAAGAACTGGAAGTGCACGGCGGAGTTATGAAGGCACCGAAAATTCTTGCCGACATTGTAGAATCGGTAGCTGCCGCTGTATACGTGGATTGTGGATTCGATTTGGTGCGTCTTTGGGTGGTGAGTGCTTTTCTGTTTCTACTAATTCCCATTTTGAAAGCTTGCTAAAAAATTTGAGTTTGATTGGGTACGAATGGATTGAAAATGGAGTAGATGTACCGCAAGCTTTGATTTTTATTTCTTGATCTTGCTTTAGTAGAGGAACATACATTTAAAAATTTCCTTTTTTATCACACTGAAAGAAGTTATGGCTAATTTTGTTGATTTGAAGTAAGACTTGAATATTGCATCCATCTAAAGTACAATGCCGTAGCTTAAGAAATTCATTTTGTTCTAAACAAGGACTTCATCGATTAAAAGTGGTTGCTCCCGGTGTTGGTCTCTGGATTATCTTAATTAACTTTCTCTAGGGTTCATTTATAAACTTTTAGTTACTGAAAAGGTGGATGTTTTTGTTCCTTTCACTTTGTTTCAGATCTTTAGACACCTTCTGGAGCCCATTGTGACTCCTGATGTACTGCAACAACAGCCGCAACCTGTGACATTGCTGTTTGAACTATGCCAGAAAGATGGAAAGCAGGTTGATATAAAGCACTGGCGAAAAGGGGAGAAGAATGTTGCTAGTGTTTATGTTGATGGAAGACTTATTGCTACATCTTCTTCAGATCAGAAGGAAAATGCAAAGCTTCATGCAGCAAAAGCTGCTCTAAAAAATCTAAAATCTTGTACCACTTCGGACAAGCTATGTTTGGACAGTTCTGAAAATCCAAAACAGAAGCTTCATGAGCTTTGTGGCAAAAAGAGATGGGCAAAACCAAATTATAAGTATGAAATTTTCAGTTTGAAAGTGCTAGTTGTGTTATGATTGCTATCCAGATGTTTTAAAGTATTTTGAAGATGTTAGTATTTTGAAGTATTTTGAAGATGTTTCGAAGTATTGATATCTTGAAACTTACAAGGGCAAAAATTGATATACCTTGCCATACTAATTTGAGGCACTTGAACTATAACTAGACACAATCTGAACCAAATCAATGTCATGATTTCCTGATGATTTTCTGAAATAAGTGAATTGATCAGATGGGGATATACTCTATCATGGGCTAGAATGTTCCTCAAATTAGGAGTTTGTTCTTGGTATAAATAAGACAATATGATGTATATGATTCTTATAAAAGAAAATGACTGAAATTCACATCTTTCCTACATGACTATTTGATGTCCTAAATTTCACAAACGGTAAAACATTTCAGGCCATTCTATAGTAAATTTGCCTACTATATCCAGAGAGAATGATGCTAGTGAAGAAAATTGGCAATGCATCCATGTCCAAGATTGTAGATCTTATATTCTTGATGTTCGCTCTTGCCTGCAGAGTTGAGAAGGAGACAGGCCCAGCTCATGAAAGGAAATTTGTGTGCTCTGTCCAAATTGAGCTTCCTGACGCTGTGCTTTTTGTTACTGGAGTTGAAAAGTCACGAGTAAAAGACGCAGAAAACTCAGCAGCTTCAGTGATGCTCCATGGTCTGGTAGACTCCAAGTATATTTGATGGTTTGTGTATAAAGCAATTGAAAACAATAAAAGGTTGTGTATCTGGCTTTTTTAGGTGCAGGAAATTTTCAAGGATTACCTGCATTGAATCTTTCCTGTTACTTTTCTGTTGAGTTATTAATTAGTCCTGGATATGCAATAAAGAGATTAGCAATGGAGCATTTCTTGCTTCTGTAACGAATGTAATATGTTATATATAAGTCAAATACTTTGCATCTGAAATGTCCAAATGGGATCTATTTTTGTTTGAACCTTGTAAAATCAAGCAGGTTATGGGCGAAGCTAAATTGCAACACTGTTTTTAATAAAAGAATCTTTGCCTAATTGCTTTGTGGAACAGCTTCAAAATGCAGGATTATTTTGCTGAAGGTTAGGATTACTCTTCTTGTGTAACTGAGAATTTGGTAATTCTGAGTGCTTCAAGCAGTGTCTTTCTTAACCTATTAAGATTGAGCTTCACATTTTGTTGGTCTAGGTACACAGCTCGACCAGCTTGGTATCCCTTGGCAAAGATGGACGCAGGGTCTGTGATTACTGGGTGATTTCTTCCGTAAATATCCAACAGATTGGTCTCCTCTGGTTCAACTTTGTACCGCAGATAATGGACTCCCATGGCCTCAGCCGGATTGCCGTAGAAGTGCTCTGAACCCCATTCCACTCCCAGGAGATCTATTTGCACCATTACAGCACTGTCAGGCAAAAAGAGTTCATTAGCAAGGCCAGCGCCATGAGTTCCAAGCAGAACGCTGCATGAGTTGACCACCCTGGCAAATTTGTCCAAGTTGGACATTCTATTCGGTTTCCAGGCAACAATGACTTCAAAGCCTAAATCTTTCATCATGTTAACCATCTCAGCTTCATTCAGAAACCTTCTTGTTCGTCGGCGAGATAGAAGAATCAGTTTTGGTCTTCTTATCTCTGACACATTGATGATCTTTAACCTATATGTTTGTCTAAGGAATTGCCTGAAACTCTTCATGGTGTGGCCCTCTGGAATGTCACTGGAGTTCAGAGCAAGGAATTCATGGTACTTGAGCCCGGCTACTGCTCCCGAAAAACAATGGATTCTTGGATTTGCCATTGGGTCCATGACTTTGTATGAAGACAATCTAGACATCAGACTTTTATATTTGTTGGCGAATGTGGGCTTGTAATCCATGAGAATAAATTGAACACGTGACTTGAAATGGTAAGTTGTGATGAACAAAGGGATGATGATTTCATTGAATTCATGGAACAGATTTCCCGTGAAGCCACTGGATGAGAAGATCACAGCAGGAACGCTGTGGTTATACTGGCAAGCAGGTGGTGTAGTATTTCCATATAGAAACTGCACTGGTCTGATATTTTTTAGAACATCTTGATCTTCTTGTCTAGCGTATGGCCGAACAATGGTATGATTAGGTTCAACAGTCTGATCTGCGGAAATGTGTACTGTCATGGTGGCCACGTCAATGGTTACAGGTTTATTTGTGACACAAACAACAGAGTGAAAGGCAGTATCACAGGCAAAACCGGTGGCTTCAAGCTTGGTTCGATCTTTCCCTGTTTTGTTTGTGTCAATTTTGCAATTAGTTTATAGTGGTTAGAGGCAAGATATTATATATATATATATATATATATGTACATGCAGAATGGAGATCACCAAAGAGGAGAAGAGCAAACCTCTCACTAATCTTGTGAAAAGGGATTCCCTGGAATCGTGTCCTTCTATCATGTCATTTGCCTCTCTGTAGATCGAACTAGATTGTGTGGATTCCTCTCCTTGTATTGCTTCATGAACCTGTCTGATGAGTTGCCTCGACGACTCTTGCAGCTCTATCGTCCCATTTACCCTTCCTGTGCTGAAACTTAGGTGCTCCTCTTCTACTGTTTCATTGTGCTCTTTACTGCTGTTATTAAGTTGACTGGGGTTTTCTGGTTCTATCCTTACTGTTTCATTGGACTCTCTGCTACTCTGATATACTTGCCCATACTCATGATCTTGTTTATCTTCGGGTTTTCTGATATCCTTACTGTTTCCTTGTGCCGTGGATTCCTGCACTTCAATTCTCTCGAACGCTCTGCTGCTGCTTTGGTTTACTTGCTTGGACTCGTCTTCTTGAAGGGTTTCATCGATCATTTTGCTCCCTGCACTCTCTGGCCTGGAATTCTCCAATCTGCCGGTCTGATTTGCTTCCCTTGACTCGTGTTCTTGTAGATTTGTTTGATCATGTGATCTTGGCTGCTGCAATTCAATTGTTTCATTGATCTTGCTGCTGTTCCGGCTTACTTCCCCAGAATCAGGCTCTTCTTTTATCAGTGTTTCTTCACTGGATTCAGCATCTTCAATTCTTCTCAGTTGCCGACTAGAGACTTGTCTTGCTCCTATCAAATATCAACAACCAACAAAAACTATGTCAACAAATCCAGAAGCAGCAGTGAGAAAATCAATCAAGATTTTACAAAGGGACAGACAGACAACATTACTTTGATCAAATGGTACAACGTTTGATCCATAAAAATCTTCATAAAACAAAGCAAGAAGTGTAAGAAGAAGGGCACAGATTATTGGTGTTAAACGGATGATCACCCTGCTGGCTTTCTTCTCCATAATCCAGAAACTACACTTTTGGTAAGTTCTTCTTCCAATATGATTACTAGTCTTAAACTTGTTTCTTTTTTCTAATTGCATTTTGCATTATGATTATGTTATTCTTTTTGAAACTGCCTGTTGATTGGTATTTTTTTAAATAGAGAAAATAGTCAAAAATGCCCTTCGCCTTTTTATGCGTTTGTCAATATAGGATTTATTCTTTTTTTGTATGCTACTCAAATTTTATAAAGGTTTTTGGTGTTTTTGTGCATGAATTATTACGTAAATACTCATGATTTGTTTATAAAAGTATAAAACATGTATTATATTATAGAGGGACAAAAGAATGGTAAGTAAAACGTGAAAGAAAATTATATACGATTTAAAACATGACAGGATTATTAGTTAGTAAATGAGAGTACTTTAATGCTTATTTATCCGTCCAAAACATCAGAAATCAACATATTTGGATATTTTTGGTCATTCAAAAATAGTTGAGTGATATTTTAGTCAATTGAAAAAAAGTGATATAATTGATTACAAGAAAAGAATATATTTTAGATTGGCAAAACGTAAAAATGTGAAGGGTATTTTTGACTATATCTTTTAATATTATTTAGAAGCTTCAACCATATATATAATACCTAGTTTCTTGTAGAACCATTGAAGTGCATCTCTTATTCAACGGTGACTACATGCCGATTATGAAATTTTTTTATTAAAGTTGACTAAGCTTATAATTAGGTTATACTTTGCTTCTGCTGGTCAAAAAGAACGAAGAGGTTTAAACTAAAATTAAATTCTAAAAATGTTGCAAAAAATTAAAAAAAGTCACAAATTATACAATAAAATTTAAATGAGTACACAAATAATTACAAAAATGGATTTACATGAATTCTAAAACATTAACTATAAAAACCGATTACAATACAAAGATAATGAAATGCAACATTTTTTATTGATATCGGGTTTTTCTGTCGGTAAAATTTTTTCGTCAAAACTTATCAGTTTTGATGTCAGTCGAACTTAGTAAATATCAAATCCTAAGGAAATTACCGTTGGTTGATTACGTAATTGGTTATACAATCGGACGGTTATCGTTCAAAATCTGAAAAAAACTGTACGGCTGCCATCCTTATTGCCTGCAACATTTTTTTAATATATTTCTTTCTAAGAGTTTAATTTTTTTTTTTGGAGTTTAAAAGAGAAATTGGTTCAAAATGCTGATGTATAATTTGAGTTTTGCCATTTGAACATATTATTTATTTCATTAATCATTTCTGCTTACTCACTTTTTATGAGGGCACAAAATACCCTTATATGGCGGCTATGAAGTGTTTTCGAGCAATTTATGTCACGTGATGCTCATATGTCATTTTTAATAAGGGTAAATTGTTCAGACATTAATTTAGCTAACCACAAATTGGAATGGGTCGAAAATAATCTGACTCATAATTCTACCCGAATAATTATCACGTTATTTTGATCCATTCTAGACGTGGATTGACACTTAGATTAGTGGTTGAACAATTTTATTATCCTTATTAATAATGATATTTGAACGTCACGCGAAAGAAATTGACTGAAAACCACTTATAACCACCGAATAAGGACAACTTTTGCCCTCATAAAGAGTTATTGGCATAAGTGGCAAGTGAAACTCAATACGACGCCCGCTGATTTTGCTGAAAATGATTACTTCATAAAATTGCTGAAAATGATTCAGTATGTGTCTTATTATGTAAAAGATACATCGCATAATTTTTACCTGCCCGTTGAAGTCAGAATTCGTGTTCAAATCATCACGTTTTAAAAACATTTAGGACCGAAAATTAGTGCTAAAAAAAAATTCTTAAAAGGATTTTGAATGTTTCTTACCTATTAAGATACTTCACACTGTGTTTCACTTGCATTTGAGGCCTGAATTCGTATGCTAATCATCACGTTTTTTTTCAAAAATAGAGGTCCGAAAAATATTACTCCATAAAATAGATCAAAACGATTCAGTATGTTTTCTCATTATAAAATGATACATCTCACAATGTTTGACTTGCCCGTTGAAGCACAAATCATCATGTTTTACAAACTTTAGCACAAAAAATTTGTTCTCAAAAAATTTTCACAAAAGGATTCTGTATGTTTCTTAAGTATAAAGATACGTCGTATTGAGTTTCACTTGTCATTGGAGGCCCGAATTTGTATGCTAATCGACACGTTTTTTTTAAAAATATAGGTTCGAAAAAAATTACTCCATAAAATTGTTGAAAACGATTCAGTATGTGTCTCATTATGTAAAATGTACATTGCATAATTTTTACCTGCCCGCTGAAGTCAGAATTTGTGTGCTAATCATCACGTTTTTAAAAATTTAGGAGTGAAAATTGGTTTAAAAAAAAATTTCTTAAAAGGATTCTGAATGTTTCTTACCTATTAAGATACTTCACACTGTGTTTCACTTGCCATTAGAGGCTTGAATTCGTATGCTAATCATCACATTTATTTTCCAAAATAGAGGTTCGAAAAACATTATTCCATAAAATAGATCAAAATGATTCAGTATGTTTCACATTATGAAATGATACATCTCTTAATATTTGACTTGCCCGTTGAAGCTGAATTCGTATGCTAATCATCACGTTTTTTAAAAATATAGGTTCGAAAAAGATTACTCTGTAAAATTGCTAAAAACGATTCAGAATGTATCTTATTATGTAAAAGATATCGCACAATTTTTGACCTGCTCGTTGAAGCCATTATTCGTGTGCTAATCATCACGTTTTTACAAAATTTAGGACCGAAAATTAGTTCTCAAAAAAATTTCTTAAAACGATTTTGAATGTTTCTTACCTATTAAGATACTTCACACTGCGTTTCACTTTCCATTTGAGGCCTGAATGCGTATGCTAATCAACACGTTTTTTTAAAAAATATAGGTCCAAAAAAGATTATCCCATAAAATTGCTGAAAACGATTATGGATGTGTCTCATTATGTAAAAGATACATCGCACAGTTTTGACCTGCCCATTGAAGCCCGAATTTGTGTGCTAATTATCACTTTCTTACAAAATTTAGGACCGAAAATTAATTCTCAACAAAATTTTTTAAAAGGATTCTGAATGTTCCTTACCTATTAAGATACTTCACACTGCGTTTCATTTGCCATTTAAGGCCTGAATTCGTATGCTAATCATCACGTTTCTTTTGGAAAATAGAGGTCCGAAAAACATTACTCCATAAAATAGATCAAAATGATTCAGTATTTGTCTCATTATGAAATGATACATCTCACAATATTTGACTTTCCCGTTGAAACCCGAATTCGTGTGCTAATCATCATGTTTTTACAAAATTTAGGATCGAAAATTAGTTCCGAAAAAAATTTCACAAAAGGATTCCGTATGTTTCTTATGTATTAAATTACATATCGCACTGAGTTTCACATGCAATTTTAGGCCCTAATTCGTTTTTTAATCATCACGTTTTTTAAAAAAATATAGGTCTGAAAAAGATTACTCAATAAAATTGCGAAAAACGATTCTAAATGTGTCTTATTATGTAAAAGATACATCGCACAATTTTGACCTGCCCGTTTAAGCCAGAATTCGTGTGCTAATCGTCACGTTTTTACAAATTTAGGACTGAAAATTAGTTCTCAAAAAAATATTTTAAAAGGATTATGAATGTTCCCTACCTATTAAGATACTTCACATTACGTTTCACTTGCCATTTGAGGCCTGAATGCGTACGCTAATCATCACATTTTTTTTTTCAAAATAGAGGTCCGAAAAATATTACTCCATAAAATAGATCAAAACGATGCAGTATGTTTCTCATTATTAAATGATACAAATCACAATATTCGACTTGCCCATTGAAGCCCGAATTCGTGTGATAATCATCACGTTTCTACAAAATTAGGACGGAAAATTAGTTCGCAAAAAAATTTCTAAAAAGGATTCTAAATGTTTCTTACCTATTAAGATATATCACTCGCGTTTCCCTTGGCATTTAAGGCTTGAATTCGTATGCTAATCATCACTTTTTTTCAAAAATAGAGGTTCGAAAAACATTACTCCATAAAATAGATCAAAACGATTCAGTATGTTTCACATTATGAAATGATACATCTAACAATATTTTACTTGACCGTTGAAGTCCGAATTCGTGTGCTAATCATCACGTGTTTACAAAATTTAGGACCGCAAACTAGTTTTCAAAAAAATTTCACAAAAGGATTTTGTATGTTTCTTAAGTATTAAGATACATCTTACTGAGTTTCACATGCTATTTGAGGTCCGAATTCGTATGCTAATCATCATTTTTTTAAAAAACTATAGGTCTGAAAAATATTACCCCATAAAATTGCTGAAAACGATTCTGGATGTGTCTCATTATGTGAAAGATACATCGCATAGTTTTCACCTGCCCATTGAAGCTCAAATTCGTGTACTAATCATCAAGTTTTACAAAATTTAGGACCGAAAATTAGTTCTCAATAAAATTTCTAAAAGGATTCCGAATGTTCCTTACCTATTAAGATACTTCACATTGCGTTTCACTTTCAATTTAAGGCCTGAATTCGTATGCTAATCATCACGTTTTTTTAAAAATGGAGGTCCGAAAAACATTACTCTATAAAATAGATCAAAACGATTCAATATGTTTCTCATTATGAAATGATACATCTAACAATATTTGACTTGCTCTATGAATCCTGAATTCGTGTGCTAATCATCATATTTTTACAAAATTTAGGATCGAAAATTAGTTCAAAAAAAATTTCACAAAAGGATTCTGTATGTTTCGTAAGTATTACGACATATCGTACTGAGTTTCACATGCCATTTTAGGCCCGAATTCGTATTCTAATCATCACGTTTTTTTTTTAAAAATATGGGTCCGAAAAAGATTGCTCCATCAAATTGCTAAAAACGATTCTGAATGTTTCTCATTACGTAAAAGATACATCGCACAGTTTTGACCTGCCCGTTGAAGCCATAATTCGTGTGCTAATCATCATGTTTTTACAAAATTTAGGACCTAAAATTAGTTCTCAACAAAATTTCTTAAAACGATTCTGAATGTTTCTTACCTATTAAGATACTTCACACAACGTTTCACTTTCCATTTGAGCCTGAATTCCTATGTTAGTCATCACTTTTTTCTAAAAAATAGAGGATCGAAAAATATTACCTCATAAAATAGATCAAAACGATTTAGTATGTTTCACATTATGAAATGATACAGCTCTTTATATTTGACTTACACGTTGAAGCCAAATTCGTATACTAATCATCATGTTTTTACAAAATTTATGATCGAAAATTAGTTCTCAAAAAAAGTTCACAAAAGGGTTCGGTATGTTTCTTAAGTGTTAAGATACACCGCACTGAGTTTAACATGCCATTTGAGGCCCGAATTCGTATGCTAATCATCACGTTTTTTTAAAATATATAGGTCCGAAAAAGATTACTCCATAAAATTGTTAAAAACGATTCCGAATGTATCTTATTATGTAAAAGATATATTGCACAATTTTTTACCTGTCCGTTGAAGCTAGAATTCGTGTGCTAATCATCACGTTTTTACAAAATTTAAAGACCGAAAATTAGTTCTCAAAAAAATTTCTCAAATGGATTCTGAATGTTTCTTACATATTAAGATACTTCACACTGCGTTTCACTTGCCATTTGAGGCCTAAATTCCTATGTTAGTCATCACTTTTTTCTTTTCCAAAAATAGAGGATCGGAAAAATATTACTCTATAAAATATATCGGAACGATTCAGTATGTTTCATATTATGAAATGATAAATCTCTTAATATTTGATTTGACCATTGAAACCCGAATTCGTGTGCTAATAATCATGATTTTACAAAATTTAGGTCCAAAAATTAGTTCTAAAAAAAATTTCACGAAAGGATTTTTCATGTTTCTTACGTATTAAGATATATCATATTGAGTTTCACATACCATTTGAGGCCTGAATTCGTATGCTAATCATCACGTTTTTTCAAAAAATATAGGCCCGAAAAAGATTACTTAATTAAAATGCAGAAAACGATTCTTAATGTGTCTCATTACGTAAAAGATACATCGCACAGTTTTGACCTACCCGTTCAGGCCAGAATTCGTGTGCTAATCATCACATTTTTAAAAAATTTAGGACCGAAAATTAGTTCTCAAAAATTTTTTTTAAAAGGATTCTGAATGTTTCTTACCTATTAAGATACTTCACACTGCGTTACACTTGCCATTTAAGACCTGAATTCGTGTGCTAATCATCACGTTTTTTTGCAAAATAGAGGTTCGAAAAATATTACTCAATAAAATAGATCAAAACGATTCAATATGTTTTCTCATTATAAAATGATACATCTCACAATGTTTGACTTGCCCATTGAAGCACGAATTCGTGTGCTAATCATCATATTTTTACAAAATTTAGTACCGAAAATTAGTTCTAAAAATATTTTCACAAAAGGATTCTGTATGTTTCTTAAGTATAAGGATACGTCGTATTGAGTTTCACTTGCCATTGGAGACACGAATTCGTATGCTAATCATCACTTTTTTTCGAAAATATAGGTCCGAAAAAGATTACTTCATAAAATTGTTGAAAACGGTTCAGTATGTATCTCAATATGTAAAACATACATCGCATAATTTATACCAGCTCGTTAAAGCCAGAATTTGTGTGCTAATCATCACGTTTTTTAAAAATTTAGAACCGAAAATTAGTTTTAAAAAAAATGTCTGAAAATGATTCTGAATGTTCCTTACCTATTAAGATACTTCACACTGCGTTTCACTTTCCATTTGAGCCCTGAATTCGTATGCTAATCATCACGTTTTTTTTTTTTTTTAAATAGAGGTTCGAAAAACATTACTCCATAAATTAGATCAAAACGATTCAGTATGTTTCTTATTATGAAATGATACATCTCACAGTATTAGACTTGCCCGTTGAATCTGAAATTCGTGTGCTAATCATCATGTTTTTACAAAATTTAGGATCGAAAATCAGTTCAAAAAAAATTTCACAAAAGGATTCTGTATGTTTCGTAAGTATTAAGACATATCGTACTGAGTTTCACATGTCATCTTAGGCCCGAATTCGTATTCTAATCATCACGTTTTTTTTTTAAAAATATAGGTCCAAAAAAGATTGCTCCATCAAATTACTAAAAACGATTCTGAATGTGTCTCATTATGTAAAAGATACATCGCGCAGTTTTGACCTGCCCGTTGAAGTCAGAATTCGTGTGCTAATCATCACGTTTTTACAAAATTTAGGACCCAAAATTAGTTTTAAAAAAAAAATTTTAAAACGATTCTAAATGTTTCTTACCTATTAAGATACTTCACACAGCGTTTCACTTTCCATTTGAGGCCTGAATTCCAATGTTCGTCATCACTCTTTTTAAAAAAATAGAGGATCGAAAAATACTACTTTATAAAATAGATCAAAACGATTTAGTATGTTTCACATTATGAAATGATACAGCTCTTTATATTTGACTTACACGGTGAAGCCGAATTCGTGTACTAATCATCATGTTTTTACAAAATTTAGGATCGAAAATTAATTCTCCAAAAAAGTTCACAAAAGGGTTCGGTATGTTTCTTAAGTGTTAAGATACATCGCACTGAGTTTAACATGCCATTTGAGGCCCGAATTCGTATGCTAATCATCAGGTTTTTTTTAAAATATATCGGTCCGAAAAAGATTACTCTATAAAATTGTTAAAAACGATTCCAAATGTATCTTACTATGTAAAAGATACATTGCATAGTTTTTGACCTGTCCGTTGAAGCTAGAATTCGTGTGCTAATCATCACGTTTTTACAAAATTTAAAGACCGAAAATTAGTTCTCAAAAAAATTTCTTAAATGGATTTTGAATCTTTCTTACATATTAAGATACTTCACACTGCGTTTCACTTGCCATTTGAGGCCTGAATTCCTATGTTAGTCATCACTTTTTTTTCAAAAATTGAGGACCGAAAAACATTACTCCAGAAAATAGATCAAAACGATACAGTATGTTTTCTCATTATAAAATGATACATCTCACAATGTTTGCCTTTCCCGTTGAAGCACGAATTCGTGTGCTAATCATCATGTCTTTACAAAATTTAGCACCGAAAATAGTTCTCAGAATATTTTCACAAAAGGATTTTGTATGTTTCTTAAGTATAAAGATACGTCGTATTGAGTTTCACTGGCCATTGGAGACACGAATTCGTATGCTAATCATCACTTTTTTTTGAAAATATAGGTCCGAAAAAGATTACTTCATAAAATTGTTGAAAACGGTTCAGCATGTAAAAGATACATCGCATAATTTATACCAGCTCGTTGAAGCCAGAATTTGTGTGCTAATCATCACGTTTTTTAAAAATTTAGAACCGAAAATTAGTTTTAAAAAAAATTTCTGAAAATGATTCTGAATGTCCCTTAACTATTAAGATACTTCACACTGCGTTTCACTTTCCATTTGAGCCCTGAATTCGTATGCTAACCATCACGTTTGTTTTTTTTTAAATAGAGGTCCGAAAAACATTACTCCATAAATTAGATCAAAACAATTCAGTATGTTTCTTATTATGAAATGATACATCTCACAATATTAGACTTGCCCGTTGAATCCCGAATTCGTGTACTAATCATCATGTTTTTACAAAATTTAGCACCGAAAATTAGTTCTCAAAATATTTTCACAAAAGGGTTCTGTATGTTTCTTAAGTATAAAGATACGTCGTATTGAGTTTCACTTGCCATTGGAGACACGAATTCGTATGCTAATCATCACGTTTTTTTCGAAAATATAGGTCCGAATAAGATTACTTCATAAAATTGTTGAAAACGGTTCAGTATGTGTCTCAACATGTAAAAGATACATCGCATAATTTATACCAGCCCGTTGAAGCCAGAATTTGTGTGCTAATCATCACGTTTTTTAAAAATTTAGAACCGAAAATTAGTTTTAAAAAAAAATTCTTAAAAGGATTCTGAATGTTTCTTACCTATTAAGATACTTCACACCGCGTTTCACTTGCCATTTGAGACCTGAATTCGTATGCTAATCATCACGTTTTCTTCCAAAATAGAGGTCCGAAAAACATTACTCCATAAAATAGATTAAAACGATTCAGTATGTTTCACATTATGAAATGATACATCTAACAATATTTGACTTGCCCGTTGAAGCCCGAATTCGTGTGCTAATCATCACGTTTTCAAAAAATTTAGGACCGAAAATTTGTTTTCAAAAAAATTTCAAAAAAAGGATTCTATATGTTTATTAAGTTTTAAGATACATGGCACTGAGTTTTACATGCCATTTTAGGCCCTAATACGTTTGGTAATAATCACGTTTTTTCAAAAAATATAGGTCTGAAAAAAATTACGCCATAAAATTTACTATAAACGATTCTGAATGTGTCTCAATATATAAAAGATACATTGCACAGTTTTGACCTGCCCGTTGAAGCCAGAATTCGTGTGCTAATTATTACCTTTTTACAAAATTTACGACTGAAAATTAGTTTTCAAAAATTTTTTTTAAAAGGATTCTGAATGTTTCTTACCTATTATGATACTTCACACACTACGTTTCACTTGCCATTTGAGGCCTAAATTCGTATGTTAATCATCACATTTTTTCCAAAATAGAGGTCCAAAAAACATTACTCCATAAAATAGTTCAAACGATTCAGTTTGTTTCACATTATGAAATGATAAATCTAACAATATTTGACTTGCCCTTTGAAGCCCGAATTCGTGTGCTAATCATCACATTTTCAAAAAATTTAGGACCGAAAATTAGTTTTCAAAAAAGGATTCTATATGTTTCTTAAGTTTTAAGATACATCACACTGAGTTTCATATGCCATTTTAGGCCCTAATTCGTTTGGTAATCATCATGTTTTTTCAAAAAATATAGGTCTGAAAAAGATTACTCCATAAAATTTGCTAAACACGATTCTGAATGTGTCTCAATATGTAAAAGATACATTGCATAGTTTTGACCTGCCCATTGAAGCCAGAATTCGTTTGCTAATCATTACGTTTTTACAAAATTTAGGATAGAGAATTAGTTTTCCAAAAAATTTCTTAAAAGGATTCTGAATGTTTCTTACCTATTAAGATACTTCACACCACGTTCCACTTGCCATTTGAGACCTGAATTCGTATGCTAATCATCACCTTTTTTTTCAAAATAGAGGTCCGAAAAATATTATTCCATAAAATAGATAAAAAAGATTCAGTATGGTTTACATTATGAAATGATACATCTAACAATATTTGACTTGCCCGTTGAAACCCGAATTCGTGTGCTAATCATCACGTTTTCAAAAAATTTAAGACCGAAAATTAGTTCTCAAAACAATTTCTTAAAAGGATTCTGAATGTTTCTTACATATTAAGATACTTCACACTGCGTTTCACTTGCCATTTGGGCCTGAATTTGTAGGCTAATCATCACATTTCTTTCCAAAAATAGAGGTCCGAAAAACATTACCCCATAGAATAGAGCAAAATGATTCAGAATGTTTCTGATTATGAAATGATATATCGAACAATATTTGACTTGCCCGTTGAATCCCGAATTCGTGTGCTAATCATTATCTTTTTAAAAAATTTAAGACCGAAAATAAGTTCTGAAAAAAATTTCACAAACGGATTCCGTATGTTTCTTAAGGTTTAAGATACATCGCACTGAGTTTCTCATGCCATTTGAGACCCTAATTCGTTAACTAATCATCACGTTTTTCAAAAAATATAGGTCTGAAAAAGATTACTCCATAAAATTTCTAAAAACAATTTTGTATGTGTCTCATTACGTAAAAGATACATCGTACAGTTTTAACCTGCCTGTTGATTCCAAAATTCGTGTGCTAATCATCACGTTTTTACAAAATTTAGGACCAAATTAAGTTCTCAAAAAAATTTCTTAAAAAGACTCTGAATGTTTCTTACCTAGTAAGATACTTCACACTGCGTTCACTTGCCATTTGGGCCTGTATTCGTATAGTAATCATCACGTTTTTTTCCAAAATAGAGGTGCGAAAAATATTACTCCATAAAATAGATCAAAACGATTCAGTATGTTTCTAATTATGAAATGATACATCTCACAATATTTGACTTGCCCATTGAAGCCGAATTCGTGTGCTAATCATCACATTTTTACAAAATTAGGACTGAAAATTAGTCTCAAAAAATTTTCTAAAAAGGATTCTGAATGTTTCTTACCTATTAAGATACTTCACAATGCGTTTCCTTTGGCATTTGAGGCATGAATTCGTCCGCTAATCATCACTTTTTTTAAAAAATAGAGGTTCGAAAAACATTACTCCATAAAATAGATCCAAACGATTCAGTATATTTCACATTATGAAATAATACATCTAACAATATTTTGCTTGACCGTTGAAGCTCGAATTTGTGTGTTAATCATCACGTTTTTACAAAATTTAGGACCGAAAATTAGTTTTCACAAAAGGATTTTGTATATTTCTCAAGTATTAAGATACATCTTGCTGAGTTTCACATGCTATTTGAGGCCCGTATTCGTATGCTAATCATCACGTTTTTTTAAACAATATAGGTCCGAAAAAGATTACCCCATAAAATTGTTGAAAACGATTCTGGATGTGTCTCATTATGTAAAAGATACATCGCACAGTTTTGACCTGCCCGTTGAAGCCAGAATTCGTGTGCTAATCATCACATTTTTACAAAATTTAGGACCCAAAATTAGTTTTCAAAAAAATTTCTTAAAGGGATTCTGAATGTTTCTTACCTATTAATAAACTTCACACTGCGTTTCACTTGCCATTTGAGGCCTGAATTCATATGCTAATCATCACGTTTTTTTCCAAAATAGAAGTCCGAAAAACATTACTCCATAAAATAGATCAAAACGATTCAGTATGTTTCTAATTATTAAATGATACATCTAACAATATTTGACTTGCCCGTTGAACCCCTAATTTGTGTGCTAATCATCACGTTTTCAAAAAATTTAGGACCGAAAATTAGTTTTCAAAAAAAAATTCAGAAAAGGATTCTATATGTTTCTTATGTTTTAAGATACATTGCACTGAGTTACACATGCCATTTTAGGCCCGAATTCGTATACTAACCATCACTTTTTTTAAAAAAATATGGGTTTGAAAAAGATTACTCCATAAAATTGTTAAAAACGATTCTGGATGTGTCTCATTATTTAAAAGATAAATCACACAGTTTTTAACTGCCCCGTTGAAGCCAAAATTCGTGTGCTAATCATCATGTTTTTACAAAATTTAGTTCCGAAAATTAGTTTCAAAAAAATTTCTTAAAAGGATTCTGAATGTTTCTTACCTATTAAGATACTTCACGCTGCGTTTCACTTGCCATTTGAGGCCTAAATTCGTATGCTAATCATCACTTTTTTTTTAAATTGGAGGTCCGAAAAACATTACTCCATAGAATAGATCAAAACGATTAAGTATGTTTCTTATTATGAAATGATACATCTCACAATATTGGACTTGCCCGTTGAATCCTGAATTCGTGTGCCAATCATTATCTTTTTGTAAAATTTATGATAAAAATTAGTTCTAAAAAAAATTTCACGAAACGATTCTGTATAATTCTTAAGTATTAAGATACATCGCATTGAGTTTCACATGACATTTTAGGCCCGAATTCGTATGCTAATCATAATGTTTTTTTTAAAAAATATAGGTCCGAAAAAGATTACTCCATAAATTTTCTAAAAATTATGTAAAAGATACATCGCGCAGTTTTGACCTGCCCGTTGAAGCCTAAATTCGTGTGCTAATCATCACGTTCTTATAAAATCTAGGACCGAAAATTAATTCTAAAAAAAATTTCTTAAATGGATTCTTAATGTTCCTTACCTATTAATATACTTCATACTGCGTTTCACTTTTTCCATTTGAGCCTAAATTCGTTTGCTAATCATAACTTTTTTTCAAAAAAAGAGTTTCGAAAAACATTACTCCGTAAAATAGATCAAACCGATTCAGTATGTTTCACATTATGAAATGATACATCTAACAATATTTTACTTGCCCGTTGACGCCAAATTCGTGTGCTAATCATCACGTTTTTACAAAATTTTGGACCGAAAATTAGTTTTCAAAAAAATTTGACAAAAGGATTCTATATGTTTCTATAGTTTTAACATAAATCGCACTGAGTTTCACATGCCATTTGAGGCCCTAATTCGTTTGCTAATCATTACGTTTTTTCAAAAAATATAGGTGTGAAAAAGATTAGTCCATAAAATTCCTAAAAACGATTCTAGATGTGTCACATTATGTAAAAGATACATCGCACAGTTTTGACCTGCCCGTTGAAGCCAGAATTCGTGTGCTAATCATCACGTTTTTGCAAAATTTAGGACCGAAAATTAGTTTTCAAAAAAATTTCTTAAAAGGATTCTGAATGTTCCTTACCTATTAAGATACTTCACACTGCGTTTCACTTGCCATTTGAGGCCTAAATTCGTATGCTAATCATCACATTTTTTTTTCCAAAATAGAGGTCCGAAAAATATTACTCCATAAAATAGATCAAAACGATTCAATTTGTTTCACATTATGAAATGATACATCTAACAATATTTGACTTGCCCGTTGAAGCCCGAATTCGTGTGCTAATCATTACATTTTCAAAAAATTTAGGACCGAAAATTAGTTTTCAAAAAAATTTCAAAAAGGGATTCTATATGTTTCTTAAGTTTTAAGATACATCGCACTGAGTTTCACATGCCATTTTAAGCCCTAATTCGTTTGGTAATCATCACGTTTTTTCAAAAAATATAGGTC
The DNA here is from genome assembly GCA_028651295.1 of Catharanthus roseus. Taxonomy (NCBI): domain Eukaryota; kingdom Viridiplantae; phylum Streptophyta; class Magnoliopsida; order Gentianales; family Apocynaceae; genus Catharanthus; species Catharanthus roseus. Next base: position 5,404,892 of record JAPQWS010000044.1, on the reverse strand, counting down.
TGAAAAAGATTACTCCATAAAATTTGATAAAAACAATTCTGAATGTGTCTCAATATGTAAAAGATACATTGCATAGTTTTGACCTACCCGTTGCAACCAGAATTCGTGTGCTGATCATCACGTTTTTACAAAATTTAGGATCGAGAATTAGTTTTCAAAAAAATTTCTGTAAAGGATTCTGAATGTTTCTTACCTATTAAGATACTTCACATTGCGTTTCACTTGCCATTTGAGGCCTGAATGCGTATGCTAATCATCACATTTTTTTCCAAAATAGAGGTCCGAAAGACATTACTCCATAAAATAGATCAAAATGATTCAGTATGTTTCACATTATGAAATGATACATCCAACAATATTTGACTTGCCCGTTGAAACCCGAATTCGTGTGCTAATCATCACGTTTTCAAAAAATTTAAGACCGAAAATTATTTCTCAAAACAATTTCTTAAAAGGATTCTGAATGTTTCTTACATATTAAGATACTTCACACTTCGTTTCACTTGCCATTTGGGCCTGAATTTGTACGCTAATCATCACATTTCTTTTCAAAAATTGAGGTCCAAAAAACATTACCCCATAAAATAGAGCAAAATGATTCAGTATGTTTCTGATTATGAAATGATACACCGAACAATATTTGACTTGCCCGTTGAATCCCGAATTCGTGTGCTAATCATTATCTTTTTAAAAAATTTAAGACCGAAAATAAGTTCCGAAAAAAAATTCACAAAAGGATTCCGTATGTTTCTTAAGGTTTCAGATGCATCGCACTAAGTTTAACATGCCATTTGAGACCCTAATTCGTTAACTAATCATCACGTTTTTTAAAAAAATATAGATCTAAAAAAGATTACCCCATAAAATTTCAAAAAACGATTTTGTATGTGTCTCATTACGTAAAAGATACATCGTATAGTTTTAACCTGCCCGTTGAAGCCAGAATTCGTGCGCTAATCATCACGTTTTTACAAAATTTAGGATCCAAAATTAGTTCTCAAAAAAATTTCTTAAAAAGACTCTGAATGTTTCTTACCTAGTAAGATACTTCACACTGCGTTTCACTTGCCATTTGGGCCTGTATTCGTATAGTAATCATCACGTTTTTTTTCCAAAATAGAGGTCCGGAAAACATAACTCCATAAAATAGATCAAAACGATTCAGTATGTTTCTAATTATGAAATGATACATCTCACAATATTTGACTTGCCCATTGAAGCCGAATTCGTGTGCTAATCATCACATTTTTACAAAATTAGGACTAAAAATTAGTCTCAAAAAAATTTCTAAAAAGGATTCTGAATGTTTCTTACCTATTAAGATACTTCACAATGCATTTCCTTTGGCATTTGAAGCCTGAATTCGTACGCTAATCATCACCTTTTTAAAAAAATAGAGGTTCGAAAAACATTACTCCATAAAATAGATCCAAACGATTCAGTATATTTCACATTATGAAATAATACATCTAACAATATTTTGCTTGACCGTTAAAGCTCGAATTCGTGTGCTAATTATCACGTTTTTACAAAATTTAGGACCGAAAATTAGTTTTCACAAAAATTTCACAAAAGGATTTTTGTATATTTCTTAAGTATTCAGATACATCTTGTGAGTTTCACATGCTATTTGAGGCCCATATTCATATGCTAATCATCACGTTTTTTTAAACAATATAGGTCCGAAAAAGATTACCCCATAAAATTGTTGAAAACGATTCTGGATGTGTCTCATTATGTAAAAGATACATCGCACAGTTTTGACCTACCCGTTGAAGCCAGAATTCGCGTGCTAATCATCTCGTTTTTACAAAATTTAGGACCGAAAATTAATTTCAAAAAAAATTCTTAAAAGGATTCTTAGTGTTTCTTACCTATTAAAATACTTCACTCTGCGTTTCACTTGCCATTTGGGCCTAAATTCGTATGCTAATCATCACATTTTTTTCCAAAATAGAGGTCTGAAAAACATTACTCCATAAAATAGACCAAAACGATTCAGTATGTTTCTGATTATGAAAAAATACATCAAACAATATTTGACTTGCTCGTTGAAGCCCGAATTCGTGTGCTAATCATCACGTTTTTACGAAATTTAACACCGAAAATTAGTTTTCAAAAAAAATTCAGAAAAGGATTCTATATGTTTCTGAGTATTAAGATACATTGCACTGAGTTTCACATGCCATTTTACGCCCAAAATCGAATGCTAATCATCACAGTTTTTTAAAAAAATATAGGTCTGAAAAGGATTACTCCATAAAATTGTTAAAAATGATTCTGGATGTGTCTCATTATGTAAAAGATACATCGCACAGTTTTAACCTGACCGTTGAAGCTAGAATTCGTGTGCATCACATTTTTACAAAATTTAGGACCGAAAATTAATTCTCAAAAAAATTTCTTAAAACAATTCTGAATGTTTCCGCTTCACTTGTCATTTGAGACCTGAATGCCTATTTCAATCAACACGTTTTTTTTCCAAAATAGACGTCCGAAAAACATAACTCCATAAAATACCCTAAAACGATTCAGTATGTTTCACATTATGAAACGATATATCTAACAATATTTGACTTGTCGGTTGAAGACCGAATTCGTGTGTTAATCATCACGTTTTCACAAAATTTAGGGCCGAAAATTAGTTTCAAAAGAATTTCACAAAAGATTCTGTATGTTTCTTAAGTTTTAAGATACAACGCACAAAGTTTCGCATGCCATTTTAGGCCCTAATTCATTTGCTAATCATCATGTTTTTTCCAAAAATATAGGTTTGAAAAAGATTAGTCCATAAAATTGCTAAAAGATACATCGCACAGTTTTTACTTGCCCGTTGAAGTTACAATTAGTGTGCTAATCATCATGTTTTTACAAAATTTAGGACCGAAAATTAGCTGTCAAATAAATTTCTTAAAAGGATTCTGAATGTTCCTTACCTATTAAGATACTTCACACTATGTTTCACATGCCATTTAAGGCCTGAATTCGTATGCTAATCATCACGTTTTTTTCCAGAATAGAGGTCCGAAAAACATTACTCCATAAAATAGATCAAAAAGATTCAGCATGTTTCTCATTATAAAATGATATGTCTCACACTAGTTGACATGCCCGTTGAAGCTTAAATTCGTGTGCTAATCATCATGTTTTTACAAAATTTAAAACCGAAAATTAGTTCCAAAAAAAATTTCACAAAAAGATTCTGTATGTTTCTTAAGTTTTAAGATAAATCGCACTGAGATTCACAGGCCATTTCAGGCCCGAATTCGTATGCTAATCATCACGTTTCTTCAAAAAATACAGGTACGAAAAAGATTACTCCATAAAATTGCTGAAAACAATTATGGATGTGTCTCATTATGTAAAAGATAAATCGCACAGTTTTGACTTGCCCGTTGAAGCCAGAATTCGTGTGCTAATCATCACGTTTTTACAAAATTTAGGACAGAAAATTAGTTTGCAAAAAAATTTCTTAAAAGGATTCTGAATATTTCTTACATATTAAGATACTTCACACTGCGTTTTACTTGCCATTTGGGCCTGAATTCGTATGCTAATCATCACATTTTTTTTCCTAAATAGAGGTCCGAAAAACATTTCTCCATAAAATAGACCAAAACGATTCAGTATGTTTCTGATTACGAAAAAATACATCGAACAATATTTGACTTGCTCGTTGAAGCCCGAATTCGTGTGCTAATCATCACGTTTTTACGAAATTTAACACCGAAAATTAGTTTTTAAAAAAATTTCACAAAAGGATTCTGTATGTTTCTTTAGTTTTAAGATACATCGCACTGAGTTTCACATGCCATTTGAGGCCCTAATTCGTTTGCTAATCATCACGTTTTTTCAAAAAATATAGGTCTGAAAGAGATTAGTTAGTAAAATTGCTAGAAACGATTCTGAATGTGTCTCATTATGTAAAAGATACATCGCACAATTTTGACCTGCCGTTGAAGTTAGAATTCGTGTGCTAATCATCATGTTTTTACAAAATTTAGGATCGAAAATTAGTTCTAAAAAAAATTTCTTAAAAGGATTCTGAATGTTCCTTACCTATTAAGATACTTCACACTATGTTTCACATGCCATTTAAGGCCTAAATTCATATGCTAATCATCACGCTTTTTCCAGAATAGAGGTCCGAAAAACATTACTCCATAAAATAGATCAAAACGATTCAGTATGTTTCTCATTATAAAATGATACATCTCACACTATTTGACATGCCCGTTGAAGCTTAAATTCGTGTGCTAATAATCATCATGTTTTTACAAAATTTAAGACCGAAAATTAGTTCTAAAAAAAATTTCACAAAAGGATTCTGTATGTTTCTTAAGTTTTAAGATACATCGCACTAAGATTCACAGGCCATTTCAAGCCCGAATTCGTATTCTAATCATCACGTTTTTTCAAAAAATATAGGTCCGAAAAAGATTACTCCATAAAATTGTTGAAAACGATTCTGGATGTGTCTCATTATGTAAAAGATATATTGCACAGTTTTGACCTGCCCGTTGAAGGCAGAATTCGTGTGCTAATCATCACGTTTTTTCAAAATTTAGGACCGAAAATTAGTTCTCAAAAAAATTTCTTAAAAGGATTCTAAATGTTTCTTATATATTAAGATACTTCACTCTGCGTTTCACTTGCCATTTGGGCCTGCATTCCTATGCTAATCATCACTTTTTTTTCCCAAAATCGAGGTCCGAAAAACATTACTCCATAAAATAGATCAAAACGATTCAGTATTATTCTTATTATAAAATGATACATCTCACGATATTTGACATGCCCGTTGAATCCCGAATTTGTGTGCTAATCATCATGTTTTTACAAAATTTAGGACCAAAAATTAGTTCTCAAAAAAATTTCACAAAAGGATTCTGTATGTTTCTTAAGTATTAAGATACCTCGCACTGAGTTTCACATGCCATTTTAGGCCCGAATTCGTATGTTAATCAGCACGTTTTTTTTAAATATATTTCGAAAAAGATTACTCCATAAAATTGCTAAAAACGATTCTGGATGTGTCTCATTATGTGAAAGATACATCGCACAGTTTTGACCTACCCGTTGAAGCCAAAGTTTGTGTGCTAATCATCACGTTTTTACAAAATTTAGGACAGTTAATTAGATTCAAAAAAATTTCTTAAATGGATTCTGAATGTTTCTTACCTATTAAGATACTTCACACTGCATTTCACTTGCCATTTAAGTCATGAATTCGTATGCTAATCATCACTTTTTTCCCCAAATTGAGGTCCAAAAAACATTACTCCATAAAATAGATCAAAACGATTCAATATGTTTCTCATTGTGAAATGATACATCTGACAATATTTGACTTGCCCATTGAAGCCCGAATTCGTGTGCTAATCATCATGTTTTTAAAAAATTTAAGATTGAAAATTAGTTCTAAAAAAAATTTCACAAATGGATTCTGTATGTTTCTTAAGTTTTAAGATACGTCGCATGAGTTTCACATGCCATTTGAGGCCCGAATTAGTATGCATATATCACGTTTTTTCAAAAAATATAGGTTCGAATAAGATTACTCTATAAAATTTCTGAAAACTATTCTGGATGTATCTCATTATGTAAAAGATGCATCGCACAGTTTTGACTTGCTCGTTGAAGCCAGAATTTGTGTGCTAATCATCATGTTTTTACAAAATTTAGGACCGAAAATTAGTTCTAAAAAAAATTTCACAAAATGATTCTGTATGTTTATTAAGTATTAAGATACATCGCACTGAGTTTCACATGCCATTTGAGGCCCGAATTCGTATGCTAATCATCACGTTTTTTTAAAAAATATAGGTCCGAAAAACATTACTCCATAGAATTACTGAAAATGATTATGGATGTGTCTCATTATGTAAATGATACATCGCACAGTTTTTACCTGCCCGTTGAGGCCCAAATTCGTGTACTAATCATTACGTTTTTCTAAAATTTCGGACCGAAAAATAGTTCTCAAAAACATTCAACACATGGATTTTGTATGATTCTTAAGTATTAAGATACATCGCACTGAGTTTCACTTGCCATTTGAGGCCTGAATTCATATTCTAATCCTCACGTTTTTTTTTTTTTAAATATAGGTCCAAAAAAATTACTCCATAAAATTGCTAAAAACGATTCATAAATATCTTATTATGTAAAAGATACAGCGCACAATTTTTTACCTGCCCGTTGAAGCCAGAATTCATATGCTAATCATCACGTTTTTACAAAATTTAGGACCGAAAATTAGTTCTCAAAAGAATTTCACAAAAGGATTCTGTATGTTTCTTAAGTATTAAGATATATCGTACTGAGTTTCACCTGCCATTTGAGGCCCAAATTCGTATGTCAATCATAACGTTTTTTTTCAAAATATAAGTACGAAAAATATTGCTCCATAAAATTGCTGAAACAATTCACTATGTGTTTCATTATGTAAAAGATACATCGCACAATTTTGACCTGTCCGTTGATGCCCGAATTCGTGTGCTAATCATCACGTTTTTACAAAATTTAGGACCGAAAATTAGTTTCTCAAAAAATTTCTGAAAAGGATTCTAAATGTTTCTTAGCTATTAAGATACATCGCACTGTGTTTCACATGCCATTTGAGGCTTGAATTTGTATGCTAATCATCACGTTTTTTCAAAATATAGGTCTGAAATTGATTACTCCATAAAATTGATAAAAACGATTCAGTGTGTCTCATTATGTAAATGATACATCGCACAATGTTTGACTACTCCGTTAAAGCTCGAATTCGTGTGCTAATCATCACGTTTTCACAAAATTTAGGTCCGAAAAAGATTACTCCATAAAATTGCTCAAAACGATTCAATATGTTTCTCATTATGTATGATACATCGCATAATGTTTGACTTGCCCCTTAAAGCCTGAATTTGTGTTTTAATCATCACGTTTTTACAAAATTCAGGACCGAAAACTAGTTCACAACACAATGTCTCAAAAGGATTACGTATGTTTCTGAAGTAATAAGATACATCACACTGAGTTTCACTTTCCATTTAAGAACCGAATTCTTATGCTAATCATAACGTTTTTTACAAAATATAGGTCTAAAAAAGATTACACAATAAAATTGCTCAAAACGATTCAGTATGTTTCTCATTATGTAAAAGATACATCGCACGATTTAGTATGTATGACTTGCCCGAATTCGTATGCTAATCATCACGTTTTTAAAAAATTTAAGACTGAAAATTAGTTCTCAAAAACATTTTCAAACTGATTCTGTATGTTTCTTAAATATAAAGATGCATGCACTGGGTTTCACTTGCCATTTGAGGCCCGAATTCGTGTGCTAATCATCACGTTTTTTATAAAATACAAGTCCGAAAAAGATTATTCCATAAAATTGCTCAAAACGATTCAGTATGTTTCTCATTATGTAAAAGATACATCGCACAATGTTTGACTTGCCCATTGAAACCTAAATTCGTGTGCTAATCATCACGTTTTTACAAAATTTAGGGCCGAAAATTAGCTATCAAAAAATTTTCTCAAAAGGATTTTGTATGTTTCTTAAGTATTAAGATACCTTACACTGAGTTTCACTTGCCATTTGGGGCCCGCATTCGTATGATAATCATCACGCTTTTTACAAAATATAGGTCCGAAAATGATTACTCCATAAAATTGTTCAAAATGATTCAATATGTTTCTCAATATGTAAAACATACATCTCGCAATGTTTTGCTTACCCCTTGAAGACCGGATTCGTGTGCTAATCATCACATTTTTACAAAATTTAAGCCGAAAGTTAATTCTCAAAAAAGTTTCTCAAAAGGATTTTGTTTGTTTTTAAGTGTTAGGATACATCGCATCGAGTTTCACTTGCCATTTAAGACCCGAATTGATATGCTAATCATCACGTTTTTTACAAAAATAGGTCCGAAAAATATTACTCCATAAAATTGATCAAAATGATTCAGTATGTTTCACATTATTTAAATGATACATCGCACAATGTTTGACTTACCCGTTAAAGCCCGAATTTCGTGTGCTAATCATCAAATTTTTACAAAATTTAGAACCGAAAATTAGTTTTCAAAAACATTTCTCAAAAGGATTCTATATGTTTCTTAACTATTAAGATACATCGAATCGAGTTTCACTTATTTGATGTCCAAATTCGTATGCTAATCATCACGTTTTTTTACAAAATGTAGATCCGAAAAAGATTACTCCATAAAATTACACAAAACGATTGAGTATGTTTCTCATTTTGTAAGAAATAATTCAAATCACCATATACCAAAATATTAATGGAAAAAAGTATATCATGTCCAGGGACGGAACTAGGGGTGGCTAAGATGGGCTTGAGCCCCCCAAAAAGTATGTCATGTCATAGGCCTAGCAGCATTCACATGGGATGATGTGGAATAGGGGTAATCTATTACAATAGTTTTGATTCCATAAGAAAAGTATAGAGTTTGCATTCTTGATTCATATATACTTTTCTTATTTGTTATGATATCACAATCAAGATATCATTTGTATAACATGGATGGTGAGTTTGCTGATTGTGACTTTCAAACTCCTTTGGCTACCTTTAGTCTTCATTTTTTAACAATGAAAATTCTTTAAAGAAATAGCAGCTGTGAGTTGAAATCCCTCCCTCAAGAAGTATCCAATATTTAAGATTATAGATTATGATTAATTTGTACTCGTTTCTCAAAATTTGACTTTTATTCAGAGTTAAAGATTGGCTCTAACATAACACTGCGAGGAAGATTCAAACGGTTGACCTCTCAAACATTCACAGTGCGTTTACCCATTGCGTTGAGCAACCGATGAACAAATATTACCATTCAAGCAGTGATTTCTTGAAGTGTCAACCAAATTGTGAAGAATTTTCCCAATCACTTTGAAATGTTCTTTTCTTTTGGTCAACAAAATATGATCTTATAGGAAACAATGCTCATGGAATTCTTCCAAGTAGATCTGGTAAAAGTGAATGCATCCCAAAACCAATAGCCTGGTTTCAACTTTTCTTTCTCAGGACTCGTTTGATAAAGTTGAATCAACGAAACCTTTATACAAGACTTTAGCACGCGTTTTTCACACATTGAAACCTTTATACAAGACTTTAGCACGCGTTTTTCACACATTTAAGCGCCCATAACATTTGCAAGAACAATGGTCTTAGTGTCCAGTAAGTCTCATAGCTTCAACAAGAGTCTTCCTAAACCTTGCAACATTAATCTGCACATTCTGCTTGTCAAGATAGATCTCCCTAAAAGCGCGATAGCCCTTGGCGCCTATAGATTCAGGATCTGTAACTATAGGATCTTCCGGTCCATACATATAGTACAACGAGCTTTCTTCAGCTTCGATTTTGTATTCCAAGTACTGTAAACCCATGGCACGAGCTGGTTCACCGTAGTAAGCATTTGCAGCCCAGTCAAGACCTAATGGAATCACCTGCACTACAACTGCTGCATTAGGCAAGAAAAGCTCATTTGTTAGCCCAGCACCATGAACTCCAACCATTACACTGCACCAGTTCACCAAATGAGCAAATTTGTCCAAATCTAACATCTCGCTTGGCGTTGTCTTAACTACTCGAAAGCCTAACTCCTGAATCATGTTTATAACCTCGTCTTGATTGATGATGATTCTTCTCTCTTTACGCGATATAAGTAGCAATGCAGGCTTATCAATCTGAGAAACATGCGATTTCTTGAAACCATATGATTCTCTTAGGAATTGTCTGAATTTGGACATTGAATAGCCTCTAGGAATGTCACTGGCATTTAAGGCCAAATTGCCATGGTACTTTAGCCCTACTACTGCTCCTGGAAAACAATGGACAAAACTTCCATTGGAGGATGGCACATCAATAACCTCATATCGCGATAACTTAGAAAACACTTTCTTGTATTTGTAGATGAACCAAAACTGGTAATCGGTAACCACAAATCTCACATCGGCCCTGAAACGATGAGATGTAACGAATAAAGGGATGATGATATCGTTCAATTCATGGAAAATGTTTCCTACAAAGCCACCGGATGAGAAAACTATAGCCGGCACATCATGGAAAACATCACAAGCCGGTAGAGTATCGTTTCCAACAAGAATTTGTACTGGTTTAACCAAGGACATAGCTGTTTGATCTCCTTTCAATGCATATGGCTGAGTTTCTTCTTGAAAGTATATATGATTAGAACTTATGTATACTTTTGCTGCATTTGTACTGGTTTTGATCCTTACTTGATTACTGGAAACGTAGACATTAGAATGCAAATCATATAGACAAGCAAATCCAGTGGCCTCAAACTTTCTTTGATTCTCCTCTCCTGCTTGTATGCATCAATCATCATGTAATAAGATATTCTGAAGAAGATCCATCAAAAAGAATTTGATTTTCAAAATGAAACTTGTTTTTCTATATGCAAGATGAAAGAAATTGAGAGTGTTCGGAAACAACACGAAATAATAACAAAGGAGAAATCACAAAAGACTAATGAAACGTTCCGGGCATATTTTTTAACACTGGCAAGGTTAGATATTCACTAACAAGTTTGATGGGAAATATATGAGTCACAACTAGGGCTGCTGCAAATGAACCAAGCCGGTTCGAATTCAGATGACTAAACTCAACTCGAGTAATATGACGAGTCAACCTCAAACTTTTCAAAGCAAAATTTATAACTAATTAGAAAGGATTACAATATTTTCCCGACTGATATTTTATCTCATAAACTAAAGATTTCAACGCCAGAGAACAATAAACGAACCTCTAAGTAGCTGTTTGAGAAGAAACTTGAGTGAAGTTTGTACATTTCCTCTGCTCAAATTTGCTAAATGTTCATCCCCTAACAATCATTTTTCAAGAACACAGAAACAATTAAAAAAAAAATAAATTGGATTCAAAATCTTTAAAGGAAAATATTATTAGATGAAAAGAAAAGAAGAAGAGAACCTTACAATGATTATTAATCTGAAAAAATGCACTGTAAAACAAAGCTAGAAAAATGAACAAGGAGATGATTAAAGATGATGGGTTGCTGCAGGCCATTTTCTTTGAGTAGTCCTCCATTTTGTACCAAAATAATCAAAAAATAATATTATTAAAATAAATAATTATCAACACAAAAAATATTCCATGTATATACAAATACGTTAATTATTAATTATATATATATAAAGAGAACAATAAATCGAATGGGACTGTATTGAGGAAGGGGCTTACCAAATATAACGCGATAAAAATTTAAGTATAACGCGAAAAGTTTTCATTTTTAAACTTTTTTCTCTCCCTCCTCCCTAACATCTCATTTATATTAAAAAATTAATAATTTTGAAAATTTGTAGGAAACTACACTTATTCTAAAGATTATATATAAAAAATATCGATTTAAAAGTATAAAACATTTTAAAATTGGCAATTAAAATTTTTTAAAAACTAAGGGAATAACTCATGGCCAAGCATTTCTAATATCAATTGAACAGATATATTTAAACAATTAATTATCAATTAAACTAGTTAAACAACATTACTAATTACATAACTCCTCCGGTGGGTGTCATTCTCCATTCTTGGGTTATTTTTTTTATTTTTAAATCGATAAAATTATAAATAAATTATTATAAAACCATATACTAACCTTTATTTATTGAAATTTCGATTAGATAAGCTTCGATTTGAGTTTTTGGATCTTGAAGTTGAGAGGAAAGGGGGAGAGGTGGAAGGTAGAGAAAGAAATAAAAATTTAAAAATGAAAACCTCTCGTGATATGATTTGACTTTTATCACGTTATAGAAACGAAATTAAATAACATTTCAAATTTTAATTTTAAAATTCACATATTATTTCACAAATTATGAGGACGGATAAGGCTAACCTTCTTGATGTTGGGCCAAAGGCGGTCACTCTTCAAAAACAATACATAATCCATCTGTATTGGGCCCAAAGCCCAATTTCATTATTACTTGAATTGGGCCGAAGATTGAGCCCAATATCTTTTACAATGGGCTGATAACAGCCCATATCTATAAACATCAAAGAAAGAAAAAGGAAAGCAAACGATAAAGAATCGAAACAAATATCTTCCGCTTGGACGTTGAGCAGTTTTTGAGATTACAAAAACGTGAAATTTCACTTTATAATACCAATAATTGTCTCGGAAAGAAAGGAGTATCTTTTTTTCAAGCTTTATTGAGAGATCACAGAAACCACATAACAGAATTCAAATGGAATTTGAAGATCAAAAGAGGGTTTTTCAAGAAAATGTGGGTGTTTTTTGATGAAGACCACTCGCAGAAAAAAGGTAATAAAGGCTTCTTTTTCCCTTTTATTCTTTCTTATAAAAAAATAATCAGAGAAGAACATTCAAAGGAATTATTGCGTTTACAATACGTCAGGAATAGAATAAAATTTTTTCTAAAAAAAATGAAGATCCGAAAAGAATGTGTGTGTATGACCAAGTATTTTATACTTTTTGAAAAAGGATAAATTACCAAATAATGTATATAGCATTTCCCATAAAAATAATAATAATTTATGGTAGCATTAAATGGTTATGCTTGTAGTTGCAAGATCCATCCTACTCATCATCTCTGAGCTGGATGAGTAGAATCGTTTGGTACATCTTTTAATATACCCTTTAATATATTTTCTTTATTAGTAACTCGTTTATTTATCTTTTATTTTTTAGAATTTTATTAATAAAATTACTATAAAATGTATGTATTAGGGAGTGTAATTAGAGGATGTTGGCCGGTCTTTTATATCACTCTTGATTAACATGTCTATTTCATGCTTTTTTATTTTTTTCGGAAGATTGTTCTATTTAGTTCTCAAATAAATTATGTTTCTCTATTTTGGTTAGTGAGATCCCAAAATAATTTATTTTCGTCATTTTTTTATCTTTTTGGACAAATTTATTCTTGTCAAAAAAAATCTTAAAAAATCATAAGGATAATTTTATAATTTCAAATACATGATATTAGGGAAAAAAAACCCCAAAAATCCAACATTCATCCCCCCATTCTTTATTATGTATGTGAAATTATAAAATTATTTTTATGATCATTTGATTAAAACATTCTGAATTTTGATAGGGGTAAATTTGTCCAAAATGAAAAAAATGATGAAATTAAATTGTTTAGGGATCAAAATGTCTAAAATTAAAATTGAATGACCAAAATATAGAAATTTAATTTATATGGGATTAAATAGCACAATCTCCTTTTTTTTTTTTTTTTCACTTTCCATGGAAAGGAAAGATGACTACTAATATACACAAACTATTTTCTAATACATCTTCTAAAACAATCTCTGTGGTGCTTCATTTTATGTTACTTATATGTGTTAGAGGATTTGATTGTTGTGTTGCGTTTCGTTTTATGTTATATGTATTAGAAGATCTGATTACTGTGAAGAAAAACGCATAGTTATGAAATTACCATACATAAATGGATAAATTTCTACACTCATAAATTTATGCCATTCAATCTCATCAAACTTATCTAAGGCGGGATCCTTCAAAGATAACAAGATTTGTTATGAATCTTGTGAATGAGTGAAGACATGAACCTCTTGAACTATATTAAATCACATCAATCACGTCAATAATCATTTCATCTCTTATGTGAAGCATTTCATCTCTTGTGCTGATCAGATCTTTGTTTTCTCATCAATAGGATATGTTATTTCCACTAAAATCATAAGTTCTCATCAATCACAAGTTGAACAAGAAAAAAAAAAAAAAAAAAAAAGAACCAAAACCACGATCAAGGAATGATATGACTTATTATTAAGAGTTATAGCTACTCGTCAGTCTTTCTTACCTCTCCTTAACCTCCAAACGGGCCGATTATTCAAGTCGTTCCGTTATTATTCTGGGCTCTTCACTTTCATTACATCAATTCGCGATGACATTGTCATTGCCTAGTAAAACATAATCCAAGAACGTAATTTGTATTATCTCCAGAATTCGCTAACGCTCAAAAGGATGAGAACTAATAAATATTAGATAACGACATGTATGCCATGTAACATAACCATATTAGTTAATCTGTACATATACAAACAGATCATGAATATTCTATATGAGCTTTGTAACTATATAGCTCAACTCAAAGGCCACCTCTCCCTAGAGAGTAAGAATTGTGGCCATTTGACTAGTAAGTACTAGTTTTACATCATCCAACCAACTTATACAATAATATCAGAAAGTTCTGTTATATACCTGATTCATATGTAAAAAGATAGACCATTTAAATTAAATTAAATTACATTACAAGAAGGGTGATTTAGTTTAATATAATTTAAAGGGTTTATGTTTCCAAGTATAAATCGCGTCCATAATAGAATTTTTCCGGAAACAAATTGATATATGAACTCTACATTCATTGCAAAGAACACTTAATTTAAAAGGCTTTGTGATAAAGTCCATTAATTTTCTTCCAAGATTCTTCTCTTTGCATTTTCAACTGTTTGTAGAAGTTCCCAATGAATGTCTCAGCTTTAAGAAAAAGCTCCTGACCTGTGATTTCCCCAACAAATTCCTCTTCTTCCTCTCCAATAATATCATCATCATCATCTTCTTCTTCTTGATCAATAATGAATTCCTCTGCCAATTCTGTTGTTTCTCCAACTCCTCCAATGAAAAACAGGCTTGGTGTAGAAGGGCATCTCTTTACAACTTTATTATTCACTTTTGAAGCACTAATAATCTTTTCTGAATGAGATTTCTCAACTGTTTTAGGCATTTTCTTGATGGGTTCTTCTTGGATCACAGCATAATTGATGACAGGATTTGGAATTTGAGCTTCTTGGGAAGAAATCAGAGGTTTTTGAGCAATAGTAGTTTTCTTGTCTTCTGCAACTTTTAAGAGAAAAGAAAGAAGGCCAGCTTCAGCACCTAATGCTATTATGAGAAGATTCACTACAAAGTAAAGAAATGGCTGTTTAAATGACTCAGAAAGCAAAGGAGTGATGCAGAGAAGTATAATAATTATAAGAAGTTTGAAAATTTGTGACTTCTTGATCTTGTCCATGAAGAATTTGTTCTTTGAGCTTCTGAGAAAGAAGGATGGAGGAATTAGGAGTGGAATAGAAATGGTGGAGGGGCCAATTCACTCATATTTAAAGCCACATAGAGACTAAAAGAAAGAAAATTCGCCGGGTCCACAAGTTTGAGAACGCTACTCATAGATTTAGCAGCACATATAGTGTATTATTTAGTAACTATCTTCCAGAGACTACGAACGAAAGAAGGATTGGTTATGTCAGGTTGGAGAACACATTACTTGGCAACGATTCGTTATGTCAAAATAAATATTTCAAAACGATAATGAATAGTTAAACTTATGTTTATATATCGTGCAAATATAACATACTTATCTTATATGAGATACGAGTATTACAGAAAGTGGGTAAGAAATGTGTTGGGTGCCTTTATCTTGATTCCCAACCCCTTTTCTTCCCCTCAAGCATTTGAGAAATAACTACAAGAATTGGACAAAAATGAAGAAATAAAAGGACAAATAGAAGAAAAACAGCTCCATGGCCCTTGATAGGGATTGGTATATTTGCACTTTATGATGATGACCGGCAGATGACTTACCAACACCCATTAGTCCAAGTGAAATAAATTTGTGTTGTTCGATAACGTGACTTTTTGCTTAACTTTCTACATATGGTTCTCGGCATGTCAAGTGAGAACTCTTAAATTCGAGTCATTTATGAAGCATATGATTGAGTTGAGAAAACTTTTGGATAGGTATCCTACGTCTCCGAGCTATATATCCCCGTCTAATTCTATCTTTACTGATTTTTGAGTAGAATACGTTTTTCCGAAATCAAAAGAGCGATTAGGTTGAAAAAATACTGGGAGCGAACTCCGGGCGAATATGAATTGTGATGCATTTTCGTACTCGATCGAGAACCAAAGGTCTAACTAGAGGTCAAAGCTTTTTGCAGACCGGAGGGCATCATAACGGTTGGATTTCAATCTTATATTACTGCTTGAGACCTTATGTTCTCTAATCTCTTACGAATTAGTCGATGACTCTCAAATACCATAAATTTTTTAGTAAAGATTATATTTGTTGTTAAACTCATAAGTCGTGCTTTCAAATTTGACCAGAACTGGAATTGACACATTGTATCACTAGTTGTCCTCAAGAATATGCCATCCTATTATGAAAGCCATAATCTAGCATCAATAGTTGGTAACTATCATATACTTGTTAGTCAAAAGCATTGGAGTTATCCATATTAGATGCTTTGAACCATATTTAAGAGTATCCTTTTCTTGATCCTTGTTACTTTGATAATAATATACAAGATTCTTTCTAAAACAAGAAACCCTCTAATCTATTTTTATGATCCTTTTGGATGTTGAGTGGATGACAACATTAGAGAATCAAATTTTGAAAGAAGAATTTTAATTTTGGAGAGTATATTTATGAAAAGGCTCTACTTTTGCAAAAAGCTCAAGTTTTTTGGTATTTAGATAAAATTTCACATATGCTAAAGAATATTTCAGGTATTTAATTAGACCATATTATTTTGTTTGATAGAGTGATTGTGAGTTTAGAAAATGAAATATCCTTTTTAACCTTACTTATGAGTTATGTGAGACTCACATGTTTTTTATTGTCGAATTCCACCGTGAAATATGTGGCTAGAACTATAACTTTTTGGAAATAAATATTCAAGGTCTAAAAAAATTGAAAACAAAGATTAAGCACTAAGTTAGACTAATAAAATAATTCAGGGACTAATATTGCTAACTTCTCTTTTATTAATAATTTATTCTTATATTTTCAAAAATAAAAAAGGACTAAATTTTGGAATACTTTTAAACTATCTAAAATATTTTAGTATAATATATATTTTGTAAAAGATAATATAATATTTTACTAGTTAACATAACATTTTGTAAAATATGTCTACTCCTCTATTTAAATGCCTCTCCAGAATTTATGTAATTTATATAATCAAAAGAATTCTCTAATTCCTCATATAATAAACTCCCACTATTGTTTATTATTGTGAAAATGGCTTTAGAAGAGTAAACAATTATTTAAATAACACAAAAAAAGAAATTTTTTAAAATACTTTTAATATATAAAAATATTTTTATTTTACACACTTTATCGTGTACGAATACATATAGATCTTATTAGTATTATATTTTTTAAAATTTTAACATACTAATAACTTCTAAAGTTATGTTAATGTTCACAAATAGGCTGAACTTGTATTAGTTTTTATTTTGAAAAGAATAGGCATTTTTATCTTAAGATTTGATAAAAGTTATAGATTATTCTAGTGAAAATTACAATAAGTTAACCATAAGATCAATATATAGGTTTGTTGGGTTTGGACGAATTCAGTTTTGTTTACCAAAACGAATAAACAAACACACCAAACCAGTTTAAGGATGGCCCAAATACCACTTTTAACAATAAAACACAATTCTCTTTCACATTTTCTTTTAGGGAAGGTAGCGGATTCACATTGATGTTGGAACCTGCTGCATGAGTGCTCCTTACTCTGCCTCTACTGCCACCGGGAGGACCACCGAGGCCACGACCACCTGCCGCACCACTGGTCATCGACCCACTATCAGACTACATTGCAAAAGTAGAGCAATCGAGGAATCTATTAAGTTTAAATTAAACTAAAAAAATATCAAAAAAAATCTAAAAGATTACGAATTATATCTAATTTTTTAAACAGCAAAAATCTAAATGAGAAGAGTACACAAATAACTAAAAAAATAACAAAAATCCTAATAAAAGTACATGAATTCTAAATCATATTAAACATAATTAATTACAATATAAAAAGATACTGAAATATAATCATCTTCAACATAAGTATAATTTTTAATCATTTAACGTGAAATATTATATATGTAATCGGTATGAGTTTTTCCAGTCAGTAAAACTCTTTTACCAAAATCGATTCATTTCAGTATTAGTCGACCATAGGGCATACTAAATCCATTCAGAATTACCGTCGGTCACATTATCAATTATATAATCGATCAATTACTTATCAAAAACGAAAAAAATCGTATCGTTATCATTCCTACCCGTTCTTATATCCCAAAGAAACACAACTACAAGTTTTGTTTTATATCTTATAGAATCGTACTCAAATTTTTCTCAAAGAACTTGAAAACCAAATGAGAATTAAGAATTAGGAAGAACAATACAAAGCTAATGGGCAGAAAAACTAGATATGAAAGAATACTTCCAACTATAACAAGATTGCTCAACTTTCTCTTTGGGAATCAAGCTGGAAAAACTCTTTCTTAGGAAATAGGTGCACTCAGATTGCAGACTCTTGCTTTTTGCTGTGAGGGATTTTTGGTTTTTGGAATGAACACCAATTTCTCCTTCATTTGTTGCTTAAATACTCTTGGATTTTCTGTATCACTTTATGTATCACTCCTTATACCACTTTCAAATTCGATATATTTATTAATAAATTTTAAAAAATAAAAGATAAATTTTAAAGAAAAAAGGTAAACCCTAAAATATATATATTATAAAAGAAAAGTAGTAAATAGAGGAATACACAAATATGTAATTTCCTCCTAACAAATATGTTGCTATCTTTACAAAAGTTAGCAGAAAAATGTTTTTTCAGAAATAGAAACAAGTAATAAGGCGCCACTAGATATAATGACAAGTGTCCAATTCTTGATCCTGAAACTGCTACGTTGATCCTCTTATTGTACGAAATGTAGAAAGACACCCGTTGTAGTTAGTTAAGGGAAATATTCTTTAGTCCGCACAAAGCTCTGAGTCAGCTCTTTATCGGTCAGGATCGTCTATTTTATTTTTTAGTACACACAATTTATAATAATTTTATTAATATAAATGTTATAAAATAAAAAAATAAATTCCAAACTCTAAAAGAAAATAACTATTAAAAAAAATATATTAAAAAATATATTAAATGATGTATAAGACGATTTTAAGTGACTTCTTACAATCTTGTTTCTACTTATAGCGCAAACTTTTTTATCATATTATTAGTTAAACTATATCTCATATGTCTTCATAAAAATAAACTAAACATTAAAACACACGAACCTATTTTGTTAATCATCAAAATCATTGAAAAATACTGACCCTTAAGCCAACATTGATATGCCAACAACCATTATCTTTGATCAAAGAAAGAGATTTTGGATTTGAATAACTAACTGAAGTCATGAATCAAGGAGACCAAAGGACATGCGAAAAAGGGAATTGCCATTTTGATTTTTATTTTGTATTGGACATTTCATGATAAGGGTCGGTGGATCCTTCTTTTATTTTTTATTTATTATTTTTTTTTTAGGTCTCCTAATTTCGAAGGAGGCACTGGCCCCGACTCTCCCTAGGACAGGCACGGTAATTATGAAACGTAAAATTAATAATAAATATTAATATTCAAATTTTAACAGTGAAAGTATGAGAATTTTAATTTTTTAATGTGAGAGATAGGTTTTAATGTATACCAAGACTTGGCCTCTAATTTATAAGATTATTAAATCACCATAATTTATATTTTTTTTTAAAATATCGAGCAGTCTAATAAAAATTTCGTGGACAAAGAATTACTGTCTTTTAGTAATAACGTAAGGTAACGATTCAAGCTGCACTATATGTTGGGCCCAGTGGTCCTGTTTGGGCCCATAGTGGGGTCTGATGGGCTCAGGGTTGCTTAAACTTTCCGAAGGAATATCTCTAAAGCATATAGCCCACTTGATATAAGTGCTTCTGTGGTCCCGTTATTGCTCAAGTCCACTAACTCCTCCCACCCGCGGGCCCACTGATTGTTCTAATTATGTCCCGAATTGTACTATTTTGTGTATTATTTTTTATATAATTTTTTTATAATATATTTATTCTTTATTATTTATTTTTTTAATAAATTTTATTAATAAAATACATTAAATTAAAAAATAATAACTTAAAAAATAGTAAAGAGAGTGCACATCCAAACCTTAATTACACTTGAGGTCTCGTATCCGTATCTTCTCCACCGGCCATTCAAATGAGCATCTTCCCTGTTGAATGCTCTGCAGGAATTGTCAAAGACCGTATCATTGACAAATGATAAGTGACAATGATAAACACTTGTTGCTTTAGGGAACAATGTACATAATTGGTTGAATTTATCCAAATCAATAGTAATGAGATTAAAGAAACTAGTACTACTTCAATTCCTTCATGAATTTTTTTTTTTAACTCTGATATTAAAAAATTATCGACAATAAGAGTACAAGACTAGTATGCATCATTAAACGGTTCCCTAAATGAGTCGAACTCAAGACATCTCACATAACATACCAAATGTAAAAATTTAAGAGAGAAAATCGTATCATCAGAGCACAAACCTCTTATCATTCCTTCATGAACTTTCGAAGTCAATTTCTATGACCTTTTGATGCCCAAAGACTTGGGTTGTAAGTCTGTAATCCATCTCCAAGACTCAATACTAAAAGGCGAAATCCCTCGTTCACAGGGTTTCCACCAGACTGTCCGACACTCAGATGGAGGATATAAATCATGGTAACTCTGCAGATTAGAGGTCAGGCGCTGATGCGCACAAGGAACCACCCCACCCAACAGTGGAACACATCTCCAAGACTTTTTAATAGGTTCTTGCTTGACATTTTTGTTGTCCTTTTCTGTTTCTCCAGTGGAAAGAAATCTCCCCAACATTCATATGATTGTTAGGTACATAATGTAATGTGCATCATAGGGATAAAACGTAAACAATAAACGTGGTCGTATCAAAGTCGATACCATTGATTAGATTCAGTTACAGTAAAATGTGCTCTTTGCTTCAAATTTGTGCAAATACTTTCCAAAGTAAATGACATTTTTATCCCTATGGGTATGTAGCACAAAAGAGTAAGTTTTGGAACAGTTAAGATATGTTTTCACAAGGAAGTAGATAGTTCTATGGTAAGATCATCCAGATTGGGATTACCTTTGATGTTTAAACTGTGCTCATTTGCTAAATGCAAGAGGCAGATAAAACACAGATGAGGTGAAACAATGTCCCATAATGTTGGTGCTGGAACTGGCAGAGTAGCTAAAACATTTTTGAAAGATATTTGATCATTCCTTACCTGTAAAAAGGCAAGAGATAATCCATAGTAAGAGAATATGTATGGTATGGTTCACATCAAATTTACAAAAAACAGACATAATTGTCAAGGGGTATTTTGCCTTTTGATACCCAACGTTCAAAGCTCGAGGACAAATGCAAGTGATTTACAAGCTATTGGTAAAAAAATAAGCATTTCTAGCAAAGAGAGCGCTGCAAATACAACCTTAATAGTCATGAATTGGCTAACTTTGACTAGCAACTGTACCTAAATAGAATAATTTTATTTACTTTTGCATAAATGCATTAAGAAAATAGAATAATACGCTGCAAAAATGTTACTGTAAGTAGTCTGTAACTATCACCTAAATGCATTCATTCATTCTGAATGTGTACGCCATTATAGTATATATTATCTTCTGTTTTCTTAAGGATGTTTAAAGGGCATCAAATATATATGAATCGAGGCAAGCCTTCCAGATTTCTGTACAATTGCAATATTAATTTGACCGTGATGATAACAAAGAACTCACACAATTGACAAATGACCTGACATGACGTCTGGAACAATTAATACGATCTTTTTGCATTGGCAATGCGCTAGCTAAATGAAGCTTAACTGGTAAAACTTTATGCTACACCTCCAAAAGTTATGCTGAAACAATTCTATTTGTAATGATCTCACCAGTTCAGGCAGTTGTCTAGATTCTTGTATTAGATTCCAGAGAGTTGCCTTCAAAATATGCACATCAGCTTGTTTAGGAGCCTTCACCAGATGAACTTCACTCTGCCGGACCTTCAATTGTTAAAACAAGGAAAGCTGCTCACATCAAGCATACAAACTAAACAAAAGCCTAGTCCATTATATTAAAAAGAAGCACCGCCTTGGAAAAGGGAAATCAATAACTTGTTTCAACTTGTACGTAGTGGGATGAGACCAAGTTGGCTATTCAGATTTCAGAGAAACTTACCTATTACGACTCTATTAACGCAGGTAAAACGATAAAAAGAATATTGTTACTCTGCAAATGCTCGTCAAACATAACAGCAGAAGCTACAAATCAAAATTGCACTGGAAGAGTATAACAAACCTGACAAGTCCCAGGGAGAAGTTGAGTTGACTCTTCCAAATGACTCTGAACAAAGTCATCAATGTCTGACCCTCCATATACATTTTCAATGCCCCATGCTGGTGCTTCTTCATCCAAACTAGTGCCTTGCTGCCTAGAATTGTTGTCTAGAACATAGCACGAGACAGAAGATCCTAGTTATATAACTTAACTGTCAAAATGACTCTGATGCACCAGCAAAGCTAAGTGCTGACAGACAAGGTAAAATCTCGCTTATAACATAGAGAAGCAAGGTTTTAGTCAAATGTCAAAGAACACCATGATTCCACGAACCTGATGGCTTCGCCAGTCTTTCCTGAAAGAACTGCAACAAAGTAAGTATGGATTTCAATTAATAAGAATGCATGACCAAGAAGGAGATTAAACCAGAACACATTCATGTTATTTGAACTAAACTGCTAAAACTAGAGGTAGGATGAGTACAAACTTGGCCTTTAAAATAGGGTAAACCCAGCCTAGCAAACTTCAGAAAACAGACATTTCATATCTGAGTAGATATATGATACCTTAATTTTCGGACAGAGAAATAGTTTTAACAGATCTTCTGGATGATAGAAACAATTTTCGGGTAGCCTGTTACTGAAAGAGTCTCTGGTTACAGGAAGCAGAAGTGATTTCAGATTTCTAGGGGGAGCAAAGATATTAGATAAATCTTCACTTAGAAAAGAAGTGAAACTAATATCATTAGCCAGTGATTCATTTTTCTTTGATCTCCTTTTTGTAGCTGGAACCTCTTGTGAACCTACAGATAAGATATCAAACTCAAAATGAGAAGCCCTCACAGAAAATGAATATAAAGTAGGTATACACTTAAGTCAAAGGTCTTTATTCTCCACTACAAACCCTTGGGATGCTGGTACTTCCAGTGATCAGTGTCTCTCCGTGCATTCTGTACTCGAGGGAATTCCAGAACCTGTAACAAGCATGCAGTAATTTCTTCATGTTTCCCATCAACCTCAGGTTGGGATTCCATGTAAGAATTGTTTGCCTAAATACAAAAAGCAACCACTTATCACATGTACAAAATCATCATTCTTTCCTGTGCATATTACTATATTAGTATATTACTCTTAAGTAGGACTTTACAAAATACTTGTGACTCATCATATATAAGAGGAAGTTTCAGTTTTTCTATGTAGTATGTTTTAGGACATTATTAGATCACATCGAGCAGAGTAAGCACAAGTACCTCATGATAAATTAGATTAGTGTCTTCAAAGATTAAGCAGTCATTGATAATATATGTCTCTGAACCATCTGAACAAGAAGCCTTTCCAGAGCATGAAGACAAATTACCATCTTGCGTAATATTAATCTCATCAGCTGCATCAGCTCTTCCTACCGATTTTGGACTTCCATTTAACCCATTGGAGCAGCAGAGGCTATCTATGTGAGATTGAGAGATCATGGTCGTTAGTGTTGGAGTAATCTCATGCTTTCCATGGATGTTGATTATCATGTCCTTGATGTGTTCTGAGAATAGAAAAAGAAAGATCTGTAACAGCAGTAACTGACTTGGGATGCTACAAAAAATTCAAGTTAGGGAAATTTCATGCCTCTGGCGAAAGACAGGTCAAGTTTCTCTGAGTTTGGTGTTTCTTTGGAGGCTGATATACAAATCCTTGGATCTTCAGCGGGATCAAAAAGTAGTCTACAATTTCCATAAACACCAACATTATATAATAAGAGTGCCTGCACCCCTCCTTTATCAACGGGGATCAACTTTTGGTAATGATCAGGCTCGACCATACATGCATCTAGAGGGGAAAAAAAATTATCAGATTAATGGGAACTGTTTATTGGTTTGAAGTAGATAACATTCTGAAAGTTCCTATGAATTACATTACCATCAAACTTTCTCAAGTTAAGAGTTTCAAAAGATTGCTCCACTGTTGATACAGGTGAAATCTGCAAAACCACACTAATGAGTTTGTGTTTATTGAGTCAGCCTTTCTCACTTGACCTTTAGTTATTCAATCAGATTAACTAACAACCTTCTGATCAATGTCTTCTTTGGGATGATTTTCACCTTCACTGTCCAAGTTGTCAACTGCCTCCGCAGTTTCTGCCCCATTTCATCGGAACAATTAGTAAAAGACAAATGATTCTATGATTCTAGGCAAAAAGTTATAGCATATATGTAAAGCATATCAGAGAGAGAAAAGTTATACAATATTGCATGATTCATGAAATACCGGATAGATTTTATTTAAATCTGTTGTATTTTACTGCATAGCAAATGAATAAATGTCAAGTAAAAACTACTAGCCACTTGAACAGAAAATGAACCAAATCAATTTTGCGAAGGCTTAATTATAAGCTTATACAAGGGTATAAACTTTTCCTTAGAGACATTTTAATATTTTGAGTTAGAACGAAACTCGTAACGTGCTGATTTTGGAACTGCCATAGTAAAGCCAAACCTTGATCCTCTCCCCAAGCTCGAATAATCTGAGCAAGCAACTTAAATGCCTGAGAATGAGCAGAATCCACTCTTAAGGCATATATTCTCACTCCAGCTTCTAGCATATAACTTGCCTGCTCACACGTAAATGTCTGCTTAATCAAAAGCCGAACCTTACTATTCCAGAAAATTGAAGAACAGCGATGATATATGAAGAAGACGAACCTTTTCAAAATTGACCTCTGCAGCAACTTCTGTTTCTGCATTGATTATCTCGCTTAAATAGTCTATAAGCATCAGATTCCAAGCGTTTTTTTGGTTTATTTTCTACAGGATCATACCAGAGAACAAAGTTAACAAACTCTAAATCAAAACAAGAATATTTCTAAATTTTTACCAGAGTGAAATTGCTTACATTCTCTGAGGCAAGTTTACTGCAGTTTTCGAACAAGTCGATGATCTGATCTTTGGTAAGGCCATAACCACTAGGAGTGGAAGATGCAGTAGAAGCTAAGGCCATGGCGCTCCGATCAACTCCAGCGGTTGCCTGAGAGCATTCAAGTTTAACCACACGATGATTTGAAATTTGTTTGCCGGAAATAAACGCCGTCGTTTGCGAATCTAGGCGGGAAACTGCTGGCCTTCCCAAAGGCAAACTTGGCTTGTAAGCTTCAGCCCCTCTTCTCCATCAATACTTATATATGTACGTGCCAGGTACGCTAGGCTGGGGATAAAAAATATAAAAAAAAAAAAAGCAAAAAAAAAATTTCAATGTAATGGCGTCAAATGATGTACATGATATGATGATGTTCGACGTGTTATGTAAAATAAGAAACATATAATTTTATCACTCACATTAAAAATAAAATACATCACAACTTAATATGACATTATGGATTAAAAAATATAAGTATAATTATATTTTATTAAACATTATTAATTAAAAATATCAAATTACAAAAAAAAATATCATTAATATAAAGATAAAATTATTATTAAAATATAAATTTTCGTAACTATGAAAATAATAATGATGTTCCATGAATTATGTATTTTATCAGTTCTCTGCGAGTTTATATAAGTTTAAAAATTTGACAACAATTGCGTTTAAAAAACTGATAAGTGCCAAAAAAAGCCCAAAACTGCACAGGGCACATTGTCAGATCAGAAGACAGAAGTAACCCCCCAAATCAGAACCTAAACAACGCATTAAACCACAGTATAATGAATGGGTATCACAAGTACAGAATAGAAGAGGAACTGCCTTGAGCTCCTCTCTTCATTTGTAGAATAATGTGTCAGAAAAATAATTCATAATACAAATAAATATAACTTTATACAGATTGCCCATTAGTAGACACGTATGTAGCTGCTCCGAACTACCCCCCTACCCACCAACTGCAGCATCCACCCCTACCACACCACCCACAATGGATCTAAAATTACACTTGTATCGTATCCTCCGGCGATCAGGACTTGCATTGTGCTTTCCTAGTATTCTTCTTTGTATAAACCAGGTTTGTAACCACCGCCACCATTGAAGAGCTTAAAAATGTATTTCTACTTGATCATGAAGATCAGCTAAATTGTTCTCTGAGGAGAATTACTCGTAAGATACGCAATAACACCTCCAAGCAATGCACCAGCAACAACCTGCTTCATGGAAGCACAATGACAATACATACACACAGTATTTCTGGAAATGAAAAGAACAATGCCGGATTCATCTTTATCTTTCTAATTCCCAACATTACATTCAGAAAACTCCATCCAACGTTTGGAGACAAATACCAAAAATTGAAAGAAAATACTTGACAAGAAAAAAGAGCCCCTTCTGAAGAAAATACCACAGCCTCCATCCGACCAGTCAGTTTTACAGGGAAGCTACTGAAAGAATATCTCAATATCATAGTTGATACACAGATCTTCGTCTTGGTAAAGAATATTACTCCGGCAATCCAAATATGAGAGTAATTAACTAAATTTAATCAATAGTTCCCTATCCAATCCTTTCCCAAGGAAAATAATTTAATAATAATAATAATGATGATAAAGACCTTCCCAATTAAATGGTGATCCTTACCAAGAATAGTAAACCTAAAGCATATGCAGTTGTCTTGAGGATAATGAATATTACATTATGTACACAAGTGATGAACACAATTACCAAATCATTTGATCCTCAGTCTGACATCAATATGAACATTTATATCAAAGGGAACAATAAGACAACCCAAGAGCACAAATATCACTAGGAAGCCTAAGAGAGAACAATAATTGTAAATGAATTCAAAATATTGAGCTCAAGTTGGTTACTGGTAAACAGAAGACAAAAACATGAATAAATATGGCAAGAAATAACTAAATCAGTTTGGGTTCTAATTGCACCTGAAGAGGAGTGTGACCCAATGAATCTCGTAGAGGTCTAACATTAGCTACAGGATGTTCGGGAGGCAATTCACACACAATCTGGTTCAACAACTGCAGAAATAGCAACAGGAATTCTTTGGTTGTTAGATATGTAATACGAAAGCCACGGCTAGACATATATTGTACATGAAATTTGATAAGCCACTTTCGGAACATGTATTATCAAGAAACGCCACATCCTGAAATTCAATGAGGCATACATGACTCGCACTAGCTAATCAGATTCAAGGAAGTATCAACGAGAAGTTGAGGAGACAAACTTCAAGATAAGTCATTCAAAATATGTCTCCTAATATACTGGACTTCATGGAGAAATCAAGATTAAAAATATGTACAAGTTCATCTTATTAAAAAACAAATCTTACTTCAGCTTGTCGACCAGCATGTAGTCTAACACCAGTAGCATCGTACATTACCTGGAACAGTTAAGGAGTTAATGGAGAATATCAACAGCAAGAAAGACGGGGGAGTGGCTTCCATGGTTAATGCATGTCTTTTAGCAAATTAAACACTAAATAAATAGAGTTCATCCTTAGATAATGAGATTACACTGAATATATCTGCCAATAAAGGAAGGAAAACACGTGTCACCAAGCAGGACAATTCAAAAGAATGGAAAAAACCTGGTTTAAAAATTACATACAACACATGCCAAAATAACTGCAATGGCAAATGCAGATCCCCCGGGCCCTTCTTGTATACCAATTGCTACAGCAAGAGCAGTAACAGTGGCTGAATGTGATGATGGCATTCCACCAGAGCTAAGCATTCTTCTTGAATCCCACTTCCTCTCCTTAAACCTGCAAGACTAAGATTAATTTAATATCAAGCAAGAAATATAAATTGTTAAATATGCTGAGGAAAGATCATATCATCATAATAGCAGAGAGAATATTCAAAATACTTTACTGAAGAGCGAAAGAAGTTTGAAGTCAGATTCATTTCTTTCAAAACTGAAGATCAACCTAGCAAATGTTCTAACTATACATTCCCCCATTCTTTACTACTGCACACTTCACCTGCCTAACATCTTGATTACATGTTTCTGAACACGAAAAGGAATTCAGGTATAACATGTCTAAAGTGATAAAACAAAGTAATGGTCCTTATTAAGAGAGACAGAAAGTGAATACTTGGTAAATTTCCATAAAATGCTTGATTTAGACATGTTTCATCATCATCATTTGCATTAACAACAATTTTAACCAAGATCCCTATCATTAGACTCCTAGGATTAGTTAATCCCCCCATCAAACACAAGGATTCCAGGACAACGCAAGCAAATTCAAATGACCACATATTCATCAGCAGCAAAAACAGCTAAAAAGCAATAACCTTGAGATATACCGAGCTAATACCATTGTAGATGTAA
Source organism: Catharanthus roseus (assembly GCA_028651295.1). Classification (NCBI taxonomy): domain Eukaryota; kingdom Viridiplantae; phylum Streptophyta; class Magnoliopsida; order Gentianales; family Apocynaceae; genus Catharanthus; species Catharanthus roseus. Next base: position 5,376,444 of record JAPQWS010000044.1, on the reverse strand, counting down.
TGCTAACCAATTTTAGCAAAAATGAACAAAAATTATATAAACTCTTCACCCCGAATCAGAATAATTTCAATGAATAATAAAACCAACTAATCAAGCTTTGCAAAAGACATAACTAGAGCCAACTAACACATATAAAGATAAAGACACAGACTTTTCTTTCTGATTGTTATAATTCCATTAAACAGTAAAAATTTTGACATTTAAAAGGAAGTTACCAGTGGGTGAAGATCTTGAGAAACTGAGCTATAGTACAGGCAAGGAAAGCGGAAACAAGAGGAAAATTTGACGGTGCAAGGGACGGTTGCGATGAGTAGTTCCGCAAGCTAGAAGACGCATCGGCGGCCGTCATCACCTCGTTCATTTGAATAACGACGGATCGAGAGAGTTTTTGAAATGCTTAGAAATCTGACAAGGTAAGGAACAGATTTCAAGATTGTGATCTGTAAAGGCGTTTTCGGGTGTCGATCCGGGAGGGGGACGGCGGTCGTCGATGACTCTTTCTCCTCTTTTGTTTCTAAGCTCACCTCACCTCTCTCGGGACGTCGGCGTTTAGGTCACGCGGGTAAGTCAATGTTGGTTGTAAACTTGCCGGAGATTAATGTCTCAACTAAATCTTACCTAAGAATATACTCCAACCGTCTCAATCCTTTAGTCTCACCTTCGTGTTTTTGTCCCAAATTATAGTCTCATTCCCATTTTATAGACATTTTATAAACGTACAGATTCTCTATACTATTTTGTGTATGACTATATATATATCGTCTTTTTATATATATTTTATTTTTAAAATTTATTTTTCTTTTTAAATTTATATTTTATTTGTTATATTTTATTAATAAAATATACCAGATTAAAAGTAATATAAAATGCGGTACACAAAATGATATAGTAAATTCGAGCCTTATATAGATGATAGTTTTTTTTTTAAAACAAAATAAGATTATATATTAGTAATATCCATCAAAATGGGATTTGTTACATTGGTAGGAATGTCTCGGGTCCATTCTTGGATTCTAGGAGATTACAAGGCAAACTTTGCTAAAAGATGGGCTGGGAGATTCTCCATCTAGTAAACATGTGACAAAGTAACTCTAGGGGAGTCGATACCATTGGGGAAATGGGAAGCTAAGGCTCCAAGTTAAGAGAGGTCATCCCTATCAGGGGAGAGATAACCAACAGCCAGAGAAACTAGTCGTGCTGCCAGTGAGAAACCAACCACATATCCTTCAATAATTCTCAAAAGTTCCCCGTATTTCACATATTCAGCGCCTTTCCATTGTGTAACTTTAGGGAACAGAGGGATGCCTAAATGATCACGAACCAGAATACCAATACCAATCATACCATAAGTATTGACTTTTAAATAGCCAGGACTCCGCGAGAACCAAATTTCTGAGGAGGACTAGAAACCCTCTCACCAAATAAGAAGGTAGAGCATCGTTGAAACTTCAAAAATTCCTCAGAATTTGCAAAGCTTAATTAGCAACCACCTTTTTCGGAGAGTATGTTCCTTCATATTTTAACTTATTTTTGGCAAACCAAATTAGCCAAGCACAAGTAGCAAACAGGGCGGTATCCTTAGAATTATAAAGCAACAAAATCCAAAAAGTTGAGGGCAGAAATACAACGCCACTTATCTCCAAAAGGTAGAAAGCTCCATACCATTTTTGCAAAGACGCAGTCAAAAAGTGTTTATCTGTCATCTTCTATTTAGTACCCATAATGTACACAAGCAAGATTCTCGACCATACCCTTACCCAAAATATTTCTACCAGTAGGAAGAATGTTTCGAGCTGCCCTTCAGAGGAAATTTCTGATCTTCGGTTGTATCGGGAAATTGTGGATAGCATTTCATGTTTTGGTTTCCTGGTCAACAGTTGATGTCCCTTCATTTCTTTCAGTGGAGCTTACATATTCCATACCAGCCTTATAGCCCGATTTCACCATCTATACACCATTGGGAGAAAAATTACAAATAACCCTGTCATCAGACCAAGCAGGATTTAGGGAAATCCGCATAATTGCATCGGTTTCATAGAGGAAGAAGAGGTGCTGGACTCTGTCTTCACACCAATAGCCCTGATAAAATCAATAAGGTCCGCCACATTCCTTTCTTGATCCCTATTAAGAAAGAAAGAGGGTACTTTGAAACCTTTCAGAGAGGAGATTCACTTATCCAGGATATGGGTGGAGGAGACCATTGCCAATATGACAATGCAGCCCTAGAGAAAGAAGATTTCTCCTTTCAAGGAAGCTTCTCCAGAGGAAAGAAAGCCTACGCCCTAACGAAACATGCAGGAATTGTCTCAAGGAGAAATATTTGGCCCGAAGGCATTTAGCCATCATAGACGAGGGAGAAGTAAAGATGCGCCAACATTGCTTGGCAATAAGAGCCAAATTAAAACATTCGAAATCTTTAAACCCCATACCCCTAGCCTTTTAGGTTTGCAAAGATCATCCCAAGATTTCTAACATAATTTTTTGTTTCCCTCATACTCACTCCAAAAAAATTGTAAGACCACAGAGTTCAAAGAGCGTATAATATTTACAGGGAGTAAGAAGCAAGGCATGGCATAACTAGGTATAGCCTGAGCTACAGTTTTGATAAGGACCTCCCTATCGACTTGTGATAGGACTTTTTCCTTCCATCCATGAAGCTTTTTCCATAATCTGTCCTTCACGAATTGGAATATGTTTTTTTTGGATTGCTTAATGAGACAAGGAAGACCAAGATACGTATCATAGCCTTCTTTAACCGGGATGCCAAGTAAGGAGGTAATAGAACCCTACAGGGACAAAGAACCATTTTATCAAAATATAAAAAAGACTTTTGATAATTTATCTCTTGACAAGAAATGCAGGCATAAGGCATAATCTTGTAAAACAGTTTGAAATGTTTATGCTTGCTGAAGAGTAGCTATACATAACATAATGCTATCATTTGCAAAAAGGAGGTGAGAAAGAATTAAAACGCAAACGAGAGAATAAACTTTGTTGCTCAGAATAGCGTATCATGGAGGATAAACATTCAGGACAAAATAAACAAATATGGGGATAGTGGATCATCCTGACGGATACCACGAGTAGGGGAGAAACAAGTAGAAGGGATACCATTTATAAGGACTGAGAACCGAATAGAAAGAACACACCTCATAATGAGAGAAGCTAAAGCATGGGGGGATTTCATAAAAAGCATGACAGATTCCAATAGTTCAACTCTACCTTGTCAAAAGCCTTACTCAGGTCAAGCTTCAGGGCAAAATGACTATAACCATTAATTTCCCCCTGGGACATGGAGTGGAAAGCTTCAAAGGCAATAATGAAATTATCAATTATAAGACGCTTTTCTACAAATGCACCCTGACTATCACGAATAATAGAAGACATAAAAGGCTTAAGCCTATTGACAATGATCTTAGAAACAAATTTGTACATGGTGTTACAAAGACCAATCGGCATATAATCCTTAACCTCAATGGGAATCTTAACTTTTGGAACTAAAGCAATATGGGTTTCATTAAAAGCATTAATATTTGCCCATTGTTTAAAATGCCAAGGGTCATGCTTGTTATCTTTCACCTAAAATGTGCCAGTACTTTGTAGAAAACATGCCTACAAACCATCTGAACCCGATGCTTTCCTCCCTATCTTTATAGTTTGGTCAGGTTTAGAAGAATCTGGAACAAAAAGCTTATAATCTCCCTCTGGTTCCAATTTTGGGGCGTGTCTTTATCTAATTCTTTCTCCACCTCTTCAACAATTTCAAAATAACACTCTTATGCTGCTTTTTGGTCTCCTTAAATGATTTGAACTTCTTTCCCATCAGGAATCTGTGGCATACTGTTAGGCGTGATTTTTTTACTATATGAAAATTCATCATTTTTCTTTTGGTTCATCAAGACAAAGTGAGAATTCATGTTTAAATTTTTACAAACAGTAAAAAATTCACATATGACAGTCGTCGGAAATTCTGATTTAGTTACTTAATTGTCAATCAACAAACAAGTAGTACTAAATCGTCAAATGACCAAACAGAAATATACTAAAATAGAAATTAACAAACAAATGATACTAAATTATCAAATGACTAAACAAAAGGGTACTAAAATGAAATTAACCCGAAAAACGGTTACCAAACCCTGGACCATACACCACGTTCCCTGTTTCTACCTAAGAAAAATTAAGAGGAAAAGCCTCGCCCTCAAGGAAAGAATCATCAGCCATATTACTCATTTGGGCTTCCATTGAACAAGAATTAGGAAATTGAAAAGTACTAATAAGAGAATTGTTTTTTGGCCTAATTGGTATCATATTTTTTCTAATACCTCTAACATGCTTTCAATATTTAATATTTAAATGTATATAACTCTAATTAATCCGAACTCAATTTATAAAATATTCACAGAATATTACTCTTAAATTAAACTCATAACTAAGAAATAATAAATAATATATACATATATTTAATTTATTCTTGCAACGCCTAATATTTTTCACATGGTACATTTCTCTCACAATCGATTAAAATCGATTAAAGGTGTACTCATAATAGCGTTTGAGTTGTATGTCTCGATTCCATCTCACTGTTGAAATTGATATCGAAACGTTATTGAATTAGTTCTGTTCAGATTGTACTTAACTATTGTAATTGTTTATATATTGCAAAAAAACGTGATGGAACAGAACTTGAAAAAAAAAACTTTGTAAATTGTTTTGGATTAAATAAAGCTTTTTATCTCATAAAGCCACCTCATGCATTAATTTATTTTTTCTCAATTTCGTAACAATAAAAATAAAATCTTATTGACAACAGATGTGTGGTCAAAAAATGCGGCTTCCTCACTTAGGTTCCTTCATCTAATATGTCATGTTAGAAGTATTAAATTCGAGTTACTTAAAAGAATAGTTTAATGCAATATGTCATTTTATTTGAAAGTCTTGTACCTTCTAATCCTTACGTAAATAATTTACTTTTTTTACTAATTTTAAAAATAAATAATAATAGTTAATACACATTATTCTCACATTAAAAATCAATCTAAATTGAGACTATAAAATATTAAAATGAATCCAATTCAATCTCAAAAAGAGTTTTGGAATCTTGAATAATTGGACATGGACAAATATATATTATTTATTATATGCACATACTATTACATAAATTATAAAATAAATTACTGGTCTCAATCAGATTATGATTTTTCTGGCTATTTTCCTTTTAAGCGTTATTTAAAAAATTCGCCCAATTAAAAGCCGTATTTGTTCAAAAAACGTGTTCCTTGCCACCAACCGCCCTGCAATGCCAATGCTAGGCGTTGGATGGATTACGTTTTTGTGGACCCTCGCATGGAAATCGCAGCATAGGATGCAAGTTCCGTGCCATTCCGATTATAATTTATAATTAATCAGCGTCTGCGGTCAAGATATTTTCACTAAAAAAATATATAATTTTTGCAATGTAAATAATTAAATACGGGTTATATACATGCATATATATTAGGGAAATTGGTAAACTATTCTTGAATAATTTACGATTTTTACGTAAAAATATTATTTATTTTATTTACCATTTATGTTCGATGACTTTTTATAATGGACGAAAAATACTTATATACGATAACGATGGATGATTTTCAACTAATTTATATCACGTAACTCTCATATTTCATATGTTATCTTTAGTAAGAACAAAATTATTTCGTCGTTAATTTAAGTGACAATCAGCTATTAGAATGAGTATTCAGCAGAAATAATTAATAAAATAAATAATATCTTGAAGCGACAAAATATAAATAATGAAAGGATATTTTTGACCGATTTATAAAAAAAACAAAAAAAAGGTAGTTGGAAAGTCTGAACGCCGTTGGCCCAACACCTGGTCCTGCATCTGTAACGTTTTTTCAATGGTCCTTGTTCTTCCAACGGGGACAAGAAAACCCAACTCAGCCTGGCCGCACAAGCGACGCGACCAAAGGCAAAAGAACCCACTGAACCACCCAAATAACGCCCTTTGACGCCCGATCACATCCTCCGCCAAGTATTTTTGTAAATGCCCAGGACTGAACTGAGTGAATGAGGATAGATACTAGTACCATTGACCGTTTTGTGCCCTGCCTGCCAAGTATTTGTTGTAATGCTCCAAAGGGAAGCAGTAATTGAAGATTCTCACTGTTAAAATAATATCCCTTTGGATTGGTCCCTCCCTCCCTCCCTCCCTTCCTCTAATAATTGTCTTGATATGCACAGTTTCACATAAGCCACTCAAGAGAATTCCCATCAGGCAAAACCACAACCACATTTACAGAACCCCTCTTATCTTCCCATATATATATAACCTAAATCCTTAAAACTTCTTCATCCCAAAATTTCCATTTGAACAAGAGCAGTCGGAAAGTAAAGATTTTGGAGTTTGAGCTTATTAGAGGGAGGAAGAAACAGAGTTGGAGGTTTCTCGTGGCGGTTTTGATTGGTGGGTTGAAACCCAGGATTAACAAGTTGTAGACAACACGGCTATATACAGAGTTAATCGACCTCTAATACATGTCCGGTCAGTACGACGCAAGGGTTGTGTAAGCCTGAGCAACAACCCTTCGCCGCACGGCGGACGTGGAGCTTTGCCTTCTGAAGGCGGTAGTCCTTCCGACCTCCTCTTCCTTGCCGGCGGCGGTTTTTAAGTGTGTCTCGTGATTAGCTAGGTTTATATAGGAGTATTAGTTTTAATTTGATTTAACTTCTGTAGTTTCGTTTTAGAAAAAAGCATCTCGACTTTAGATTGGTGTTTTTAGTTGCTGCTGCCGAGTTAACGATTGTACTATAAGATGTTGAGGATCAAAAGGGTTCCTACTGTTGTTTCAAACTTCCAAAAGGAAGAGGGGGAGGAAGTTGCTCGCCAAGGAGGAGGATGCGGCCGAAATTGCTTCAGGAATTGTTGCCTTCCAGGTATTTATCTTTTCTTCTTAGAGAGAGCTTTCAAAGATTTTGGCCCAATGGATTTCCTAGCTACAATTTTTGCTTAAAGATTTTGTCTTTTGATGATTTTGAGATGGGATCTTTTTGGGTTTTGGCTGAATTGAATAACAGGGTCAAAACTTCCATTGTATGCCTTTAAGAGGGTGAGCCAAATTGCTGGCGGAAAGGGTGTACTTACCTATGATAACAACGAGCCTCCAGTTCCCTTCTTGGATTCTCTCCTCCTGGGGGAGGTAATAAAGAACTAAACTTTGTTCTATTGCTACCAATTTTTTATCTATTTGAATCTTTCTTTACCCATGGCTGAGATTTGACACTTGATTTTAGTGGGAGGATCGCATGCAAAGAGGACTCTTTCGCTATGACGTCACTGCCTGCGAAACAAAGGTCTTTACCTCGCTGTCCCTCTCTCTGTCTTTAATTTATTAGGTTATGCTTAGACAAATCACGTTAATTGCATCAATGTTATCTAGAAATTCAACCTTAATTCATGAGGGACGGATGGATGTTCGTACAGGTGATTCCTGGGAAATATGGGTTCATTGCCCAACTGAATGAAGGCAGGCACCTTAAAAAGAGGCCTACTGAGTTTCGAGTTGATAAGGTCTTGCAGCCATTTGATGAGAACAAATTCAACTTTACTAAGGTTGGACAGGAGGAGGTGCTCTTTCAATTTGAAGCAAGCAAGGACAATGAAGTCCAATTCTTCCCCGTTGCACCAGTTGATGCTGAGAACTCTCCCAGTGTGGTGGCTATTAATGTATGTAATAATTCCTAGCCAGTGTTGATTTTAATGTTCATGGGGTAGAAATTCAAAGTTGGCTAATATTTGTTCTATCAAATTTAACAGGTCAGTCCAATTGAATATGGACATGTTCTGTTGATCCCCAGAATTCTTGAATGCTTACCTCAGAGGATTGATCGCGACAGCTTCTTGCTTGCACTCTACCTGGCTGCAGAAGCAGGAAGTCCATACTTCCGATTGGGTTACAATAGCTTGGGTGCATTTGCCACAATCAATCACCTTCATTTCCAGGTTTTCCCATCTGCATGTTTGTTTGTCATGCTTTTTACATTTAATGCTGTTAATTTTTTTGTTACCGAGTGTGATTCTGTGATTGAATTGCTTGCAGGCCTATTACCTGGCTGTACCATTTCCAATTGAGAAGGCTGCCTCTAAGAGTATCACCAGGACCACTGGTGAGGTGGAAATCTCTGAGATTCTGAATTATCCAGTGAGGGGTCTAATTTTCGAAGGGGGAACTACTCTAGAGGATTTGTCCAACGTGGTATCTGACTCCTGTATCTGCCTTCAACAGAACAACATCCCTTATAATGTCCTCATATCTGATTCTGGAAAACGGATTTTCCTCTTGCCGCAGGTAAAGAATTCTTGAGTCATGGGGACATTCCGAGCTCTTTGCTTTGCTTGCAATTAACCTACTTTCATTATTAGGTTTGAATTAGTTACCTCTCTAATTGTCTCGAATGCGATAAACAGTGTTATGCAGAGAAACAGGCTCTTGGAGAAGTGAGCGCGGAGCTTCTTGATACACAAGTTAACCCTGCGGTTTGGGAGATTAGTGGACATATGGTGTTGAAGAGGAAGGAGGACTATGAGGGGGCTTCTGAAGAAAATGCTTGGAGGCTCCTGGCTGAGGTTTCTCTTTCTGAAGAGAGGTTCCAAGAAGTGCAAGCACTCATCTTTGAAGCTATTGCCTCTAGCATTGAGCAAAAGGATGAACCTGCCATGCCGAGCTTTCTTGAGGAGCCAGATGCTAGTCCTCCATCCCTTGAAGACCTTGATGGCCTGAGCAAGGGATCCCATCCCGAAATGGTGTCTGTGTAAAAAAAGCATGGCATGGCTGGTTCTCCTCGAGAATTCGCCATGGCTTTGTATGCCCTTGGTGTGTGCTACCTTATTATTATGTATTCATCTATAGTATTGGAAGTTCCTGTTGCTTTTCATATGATATATTGTGGCTAAATAAGGCAACTAGTTTGCTTTGTTTCCTGGATATTTGCATTGATGAACTATTTGTTAGTACTCGGCGAGTAATGTAAAATACCTTGTGCTGTAATGATTTAGGCTTCCTAAAAGCCCCTATGTATCTATACAAAACACTGTCTTTATCTATTTTTTGTATTTGCATTGTGGATGAAGATACGGGAGGCGGTTCTTTGTATGTACGAGGTTTTAGGTTTTCAATTTGTAGAATCGTTGAGTCATTATGATTTATATTCTCCATCCGAGTGTCGGGTAGTCTGATGAAGTTAAGAGGGCAAGGGATTTTGTCTTTATAGTACTAATATGGGTGAAAATGTTCTTGTTCTTGTGAGATTATGGCTATGAAATTGTTGCAGTGTGGCAAGTCTTTCTCATTTTAAGTGGAGAACATGGTTTTGATTTGGTGATGTTCCAAAGGAAGAGGGAAATAGTAGAAGCAATAATTTCTATGACCTCTCTCTTTCACAACATTGGGATCATTATTGGTGGGTTCCTCCACCAAAAAGTCCTCTTTAAATGATTTCATTTTTTAATATTACAACATAAACCTACTGTTTTCATTTTTAAAATATCTTTCAATTTCATAAATTAAAAGAATATTAAATGATATTTTTCTCAATATACTCTTATTTTATTAGAATTATAAAATTATTAAAAATTTTTAATTAATACTATTAATGATAGTCAAAAGATAATTTAATCTATTTTTTTAGCGTTGCGGTTCCTGCCTCTACTGATAGGGTTACCTAGCAACTTTCAAGTGGGGCTTCTCTTAGGCCTCCTTTTGAGCCGAGAATATTATGATTTTTAGGCCAAAAGGCGAATCCTTCGCCCTCAGGACCCCCACCAGACTGTCTGACGCCCAGGTGGAAGATGTAAATCATGGTGACTCAGCGGTCCTGCAGACTGGAGGCCTCACACAAGGAACCACCTCCCACATTGGAGAGATTGAAATTCCCACACTGGCGCTGCCAGGATTCGAACCTTGGCTCTTGGACCAACTCTGCAGCCCGTTAAAGTTATGTCTTAAGTTTGTTATTTGAAGCGGTTCTTAAGTATTCTGATGTACTAGTTGTTTGTATTCCTCTTAATTCAGCTATAGTCTTTAGACTCATGGTTAGTTTGGCTAAATTTAATTTGACTTTATGTAGATTTGAATTCAAGAATATCTGATTATTTCATAATCTTATATATCAGTGAAGTCGAATGCAATGAAACGATGATTGATTTCAAAAAAAAAAAAAAACTTATTTTTAAAAACTTTAAACCGTGGTCATTTCTTGGTACCAAAAGGCGAAATTCCTCGCTCACATAGTCCCCATCACACTAGTTGACGTTTAGGTGGAGAATGTAAATTGCGGTGACTTAAAGGCCCTGCAAATTGAAGTATAAGCACTGGTGCACACAAGGAATTACCCTTCATATTGGAGAAGTTGAAATTGTCACAGGTTGTTGCCAAAATTTGAAATTTGGTTTTTACTACCAACTCTAGAGCTTAAAAATTAACTGAGCTATGATATGCGGACAAATCGTGGCCCTTCCTAGTCCGACAGATCAGATCTTGAGTGAAGCCCGGCCCACAATTCTTATCATCCGAGGCCTGATCCAGTAAAAATGAAACCAACCTTGACGATCTACCTTCTCCATTTTCTTCTACTAGCCTATCGGGTATCGGACTTTGCCGCCTACCTGAGCTTCCTCCGCCATCGCCGCCGACGAACGCCGCTATTTTTATAAATCAAGCTCGTCGTAACGAGGCTAATCGGTAAATTATCTACTGTAACTTCATCTCTTCCATTATTTGTTCCCGCTAGCTAGTTCACAACCGTTTCAATTCTTCCATTCTCGTGCTTGTTAGTGCCTAGTTCTTATGCGGGAAGGACTTCTAGGTATGTGTATATTTGTATCTATTCTGTTTATTTTTCACTGGTTTCAGTATAGATCTTCAGGATGGGTGAAATAAATAGAATTTCCAGTTTTGTATGAAGCAATATTTTTAATCTGAGTAATTTGATTTTGTTGCTTGCTAGCGGAAGGAAGTGCTGTTTATTTGAAGAATTTCATTTCTCCAATTTGATGGCACTTTAACCTTTAGTCTTGCTACAGATTAGAATAAATAGGACGTTGGAACACAGGACTGCTAATTACTTGAAAAGCTTGATTTATGTTAAAAATTGAGCTATGAACTACATATAGATCTTGTAGAACTGGCAGTGTGGTTTGACAGATAATGATTATTTTGTCTTCTTGATATGATCATTAGGAGAAAATGAAGAAAGGAATACATCCACAGATGCAGTGGATATCTTACGTGACTCAGAGTGGTAGACTAATTAACATTATGATGACCAAAATTCATGAAGTTGGTAAAGTCTATCACATTAGAGCTAGAAGGCAGATGGCTCAAAGTGTTGGTCAGATTGCAAAATATAAAAAGCGTTATGAACAGCAGCAGCAGCAAGAGGAAACTGAAGAGAAATAAGTGCTTTAACTTTGAGCATGAACTATATACCTTTCACTTTCTTGTGTGTAGAATTGCACTATTTTAGAAATAAAGTGAATTCAATTTTCTGTCTCGAACATGCTTAATCTACTGTTTTTTTTTAGTTGATTAACTTGACTCTTGTGGCAAATTAAATAGTAATTTGTTGTTGGATTGCATTGTCAAGTCTTCTCGTCTTGTTGGTTTTGATGTTTCAATACTAGTGTTTGCATAACATTCTGAGGACTACAATTGGAAATATTTTTCAAAGCATGTACTTTCTTAGCTTATGTATTTTTTATGCTCATGTAACTGTAGACACTTTCAGAAATCACTTAACCTTTCATATGAAGCTCGTTGTCTCCCATTTGATTTTCTTTTGGTTGCCTTGATAAAGTGAAACCTCAAAAATGTCAAAAGTTTGCCTTTGTTTTTCTATTTAATTGGATGAATAAGTTTGCCCTGCTTTGAATTTTATTGCTTTTTGCTTCATGTATTATTGTGCAAGCATTCATTAGGAAGTAACGAATGCAATTCTTCCAAGTATGAAGTTGCTCACTCCTCAATGGAAGCTAAAGTGAGAGTTTTTTGGTTCAATAGCTTGAGGGCAGAAGAGGACTACACTTGTATCTAATTATCAACATTTTGTATGCAAGTCATTTGATGATGTTAAGAACAGGAAAGGACTATCTCAGGAGCTTCTTATGAAAATGCTTGGGGAATCTATGCATCTCTTTCACTGAAGGGAAGTTCCGAAAAGTGCAAGCTCTCGTCTTTGAAGCCATCGTGTCTAGCATTGAGGATAAGGAGGAAATTGCAGACTCAAGCTTGTAAAGATGGATGGCCTGAAAGAAGGGATAACAAGCTGTAATGGTATCTGAATAGAAGAAAACATGGCTGATTCTACACAGGAAGGAATTTTCCTTTAACTAGTGAAAGGGGAATGCTGTTTATTTGAAGAATTTCATTTCTTAAATTTGATCCTACTTTACTTTTTAATCTTGTTATAGATCAGAATAAGCAGGTCCTTGGAAGAAATTACTGCTTGTTACTGGAAAACCTTGTATTTGGGCTATATTGAGCTATGAATAGAGGCATTCGGGAAGCGACTAGAAGACCGACCACTATCCATATACCACTATAGCGAAGCCTTGAGATGCGGATGTGATGCAATTTTTTAACGGAGAAGTTTTTGTTAGCTGGTATAAGCCATCCTTCTGTACTGTATAACTTGCGCCGGAAAGGAATAGAAAGCGAGCGAAGGTCACTTTCCTAACTCTGAGATACCTTCTGCGCTATCTTAAAGACCCGGCACAAACTGATGACCTTACACTAGTCATTGTTGACAGCTTTTGTGGAGCAAGGACTGCTAGCCCTCCCTTTGAAATGAATCGATCACTACCGTAGACAAGCCTTGCCTTTGAATTGCTACGGATCCGTCGGAGCAAGCGATTAAGGTCAAGGGGTTTTCATGAAAGTAGCACGATTCTTTGATCGAATCAGCTGTAGCTCTTACAGATGCATTGGAATCATTTCCTTAGGTCCATGACCATCTCCCGTGGAATAATCAATTTCTTCCTGTGTTGAAGCGGTTCGTGCCACAGGATTCTATGTACTACTTATGTATCATTCTATGTGCTACATTCTTTTTATAATATATATATTAAATTAAAAAGTAGTAGAGAGAACGGTATACAAAGTGGTACAGATAATTTGAGACCGTAAAATATAATTGTTTTAATGGATAATGACTATTTGTATTTGATCATTTCTAGGAAGGCCAACTTTGTGGATGATTCTTTGCTACTCCTATTCTAATTATGCTTAGAATAAACTTATATCCTCACCAAGAAAAATGGTGACATCACCAAAAAAAATTGTTCTTTTACTTATCATATTTCAAATAGATTAGAATGCGTTTTAAATTAATTTTTTTATTATTTTTACAAAATTTATGTTAAAAGAATTCAAACGAGTTAAAATTGTGTATAGAAATATATAGTAAAAATATTTTCATTAAATATTATATTATTTACATAATATGACTAACAAAAAAATATAAGTATTAGTAAATTAGGAAAATAAGACTAAAATCTCGAGAAACAAAAATAGTTATTAGATTTCTTTATAGAAACAAAAATAGTCAGATTTTTCGATTGTGATGAGAAAATTTAATATTAATAGTGTAAAAAAAAATTACAACAAAATAAGACATAAATTTTTATAAATTTGGAAGTAATGTTGTGGAAATCTAAAAGCCATACGCGATATGAGCACTTTTTTCAATTACCTATATTTTTCTAATTTTAATATACTTTTTACATTAAAATTAATTTTCTTATCTAAATACTTCAAAATTATTCATGTTTATCTCATTAAAAAAAAAAAAAGTGAAGAAAAAGAGAATAGAGAGAAAGTGGAAGGAGGAAAATTTAAACTTTTTCGTACAAATCTTTTATATTTTAGCACGTAATTTATTATTATTATTATTATTAATTTTTAGTGGATTACTAAAACCCTATCTGTGTCTTGTTCCTCGTTGCATATACTAGTATCCCTGGGCCGAGAAGCTGGCAAAAGAGCTTGCTTTCATCCCCACACCCAAGGTGGCCGCTTTCTTTCTTTTCTTTTCTTAGTTTTTGAATTTCACTTTCTGTCCATCGTTCTTTCTTCTTTTGTATATGACTTCTTTCTGGGTTCTCCATTAACAATTTCTCCCTGAGTTCTCTATCGAAATCTCTCTTTCCCTAGGTAAGTTTCATTTCTTATGTATAAGATGTGTATATCCATGCATTTAATATATTTTTTTTAACGCTTTGCATAGCATAGAAAAATGAAAGAAAGGAACCTAATTATGCTTTTTTCATATCAATTTATCTAAAAGCTAGAATTTTGATGCACCCCAAGATGTGATTTTTATTTGTGAGTTAAATTTTGCCTGAATTTGGGAAGTATCCATCACTTGTAGAGAGAGGCCAAGGGAGCAGAATTTGTCTTGGTTTTGATTCTTTCAGGGGTTCCAATGCCTTTATTGTGGGGGGCTCCTAGTTTCTTGTTTCTGTATGAATTATAATTTTCTAAGCTCATGCCTTTGAAGTTTTTTGTTCATTTAGTTATTGAAAGCTAATGAACAAGACATAGTCTACTTATGTCTCTGTTAATTTGTTTGATGTTAGTGGTGATATAGTTGGTGTCCTTTTAAGTTTCTGAGGTTTAATCAACTTGACATTATAATTCTAATTCAGAGGATGTTCATTCTGAGAAGTGTGTTTAAAATTTCAAATGTAGGTACTTTCCTCCCATATCTTAATGGCACCTTCTGCCACATGTCCTGCGCATTCCTTCAGCAGTGGTGTGCTTGTTTCGAAGAAACAAGGATATTGCAGCAACTATGAGTATATAGGCAAGAATTCAATACTATATATGAGGCAATCAATCCATTCTAAGCCTCATTTATCAGTTGAAATGTCATCTTCGTGCTTATTACCGAATGATAAGAAGTTTAAGCGGGAAGAAAGTGGGAGGTTTCTGCTCAAAAATAGGTTCCAATGCAGAAGCCTGGACTTTGAAAGGACGGTTCCAAATGTGGTGGAGCGAAAGCTTACACTCAATGATGTGATTGAGGCTCAGCAATTTGATAGAGACACTCTCAGTTCTATATTTGAGGTAGCACGTGAGATGGAGTCAATTGAGCAGTACTCGGCTGGAAGTGAAATGCTTAAAGGATATCTAATGGCCACCCTCTTCTATGAACCCTCAACTAGAACCAGACTTTCATTTGAATCTGCCATGAAGCGTTTAGGCGGAGAGGTTTTGACAACAGAAAATGCACGTGAATTCTCATCAGCGTCAAAAGGGGAGACTCTTGAAGGTAGTTAATTACTCATTGAATTGGTTTGAGGTCCTAATCTTTTTGTCCCCGTTCTTAATTGGTTGATTTGCAGATACAATTAGAACTGTGGAAGGTTACTCGGATATAATTGTGATGAGACACTTTGAAAGTGGTGCGGCCAGAAGAGCAGCTGCTACGGCAAGTATTCCCATTATTAATGCAGGAGATGGTCCAGGACAACATCCAACTCAGGTCTGTTCTTAGAATTCTCGAGGTTATTAGCCCTGACCTTATTCAGTGATATTTATCAAGATTCTCAATGCTGGCTCTATATTGGCTTTTCTTTGCATGTTTTATGTACACGTGTATTCAAAATTTTGTCTTCTGATTTAACTATTCGGTTGTTGCAAGATCCCATATGTGTGTTTCAAGCATGTTTTACAGAACATGTAAACTTTCTGGCGTGCCTTCGTCATTTTGCCACTTTCTAGCATTAAAAATCATCCTTTTTAAACGTAAAAAATCTCACTTGACAGATAATATTTTCCTCATATTATTTATTGTTTTCACATTATCACGCATTCCTCTCTTTCTGTCTCAATATTCTTCACCTATAGGAATATCGGCATCAAGGCTTTGATCTAACTTAATGTCCACACTCCAAAAAGAGTATAAAATCAGTGACTCTACCTTTAACAGAAGTCTTTCATCATTAAACAGAAATAAATGAGAATATTCCAATCCTAATGGTCACATACCTTAGAACAAAGGATAAGCAATGTGTAGACCGCAGTCTGGGCCTGTAAGGTGATGTGTCTGTGATGCTTTTTGAGACTATAATAGAACCTTGAATTTGAAACGTTAATCCTTCTGTCGAATGAAACAGGCCCTTCTGGATGTATATACCATTGAAAGGGAAATTGGAAAGCTCGATGGAATTACTGTTGGACTTGTTGGAGATCTTGCTTATGGGAGAACAGTACGCTCACTGGCCTATCTGCTTGCAAACTACAAGGATGTGAAGATCTACTTTGTGTCACCTGATGTCGTTAAAATGAAAGTAAGTTAGTAACATTCTAAACGTGGCTACCTATGCCGCTTTACTTTTGCATCATAAGTCATGACATCCATTCAAAATACTAATCTTGCTAATTCAGCTTTCCATGGAAGTGAACGTTAGGGTTCATCTTTTCGACCCTTTATATTAATTGGATACGCGAAGGCATTGGAAGACTTTAGGATTTATTAATAACTTATTGGTCGGTTGCCTGGTAACTTTTCTGCTTACTCTATTTTTCAGGATGACATAAAGGATTATCTAACCTCAAATGGGGTTGAATGGGAAGAAAGTGCTGACCTGCTAGACGTTGCATCTAAATGTGATATAGTGTATCAAACTCGTATCCAACGCGAAAGATTTGGAGAGAGAATTGATCTTTATGAAGCAGCTCGAGGCAAATACATCGTGGATCAATCCACGCTGGATGTAATGCAGAAACATGCAGTCGTAATGCATCCTCTACCAAGGCTTGATGAGGTTTTTACCCGTGATCCTGTTCTTTTTTTGAAGTATTTTTCTTCTTCGCATAACTTATAAACTTGTGTGTTCTTTGTTGTAGATTACTGTGGATGTGGATAAAGATCCCAGGGCTGCCTATTTTAGACAAGCAAAGAATGGTCTTTACATTAGAATGGCTCTTCTAAAGATTTTACTTCTTGGTTGGTGAAAACTTGTTCTAAGAGGTTCATGTATAACTTTTCCATGGATTCTTTTCCTATTTAGAATAAAGAATTTTCTTGAAATATTATTTGGTGGACTTGTATTTTCAAAATTTGCCCGGCTTGGATCTTGTGTTATCTTACAAAAGATGTTACAGACAATCTTGAGTGGATTCTCCCCTCCCGGGGCAAAAAAAACCATATCATATATGTGGTTCCATCCCCTATTTATGTAGATGTGGTCATAGACCTTACAAGTCTTCTCTTTTGTAAGACAATGCATTCATGATATTACAAGTAAAATGGACTATGTCAAGTGTATTTAGTATGTGGGGAACTTTGGGTCTACATCCTGGGTCCATGCCTCTATGCCTCCAACTATATCCTTAGCTGAAGTGAATCCCATCTTGTGGAGGTATTGTACTGCTCTCTGCGAATCATTGCCTCTTCGGCAAACAACATAAAGAGATGGACTGGAACCAGCAGTAGTACCCGGAACTTTGTCTTCGTTACTCTTCTTCCCTAAGGCTGCAGATATTTCGGGCAATCTTGCTTCCAAACTCGAGAAAGGGATGTTTATGGACTTTGGAAGCGAAACAATCTTGTAGTGATGAGCAGGTCTAACATCTACCAACACGTGTTCTTCTCCTTTCACAAATTTCTCATGGTACTCCTTGCTGCTGATTCTTGCATCTGCTGGAAGAAGTTTTAACTTCAACGGAGCCTGAAACCAGTGGCAAACATTCATTCGCCTTTAGTTGAAAACAACCAGTGAAAACAACTACAGGCTGCTGCATCATAGTCCTAATCTAATCCAAACAATGAGTAAAACATATATGTCAATTTCATGCCAATGGCTCTCTTCCAAGATTATAGCTAGCATTTAAATGAACTTCTGACTGTAACTTTCCTAATCAAAGGTATTCCATCGATTGGGGCCTAGTTTGTGTAACTGCATTTATGCAGTTTTGTTGCTGCGATATATTTTTATGTCCAGTAAAGCATGCTATCTACAGCAAGGAAATGAACAATTTATGGCAGACATACCGTGTTGAGGGGAGTCTGAGTAAATATTTCATAATCCATCTCTCGGAATTGCTCTGGTGTTATAGCATTTTCTCCACAAGCTTCACATTGCAATGAACTACCTCTGATTTTGACCTGATAAACAAAATTAACAACGTTTAGAATACTGTTAAACTCTTCAAAGCAGTCATATTAACCAAAAGCAACACTGTCTGTAAGCTTCCAGTCTTTATATATTAGGTTGCTTGAGAAAAGTAACACTAAGAGAAAGCAATTTATATTCTTGAATAACTAGAACCAGCGGGTAGCTGACGTCTAACATTTAGATCAAAGGAATTTGGGAGAAGACGATCCTTAGAAATTAATTGCCAGCAATAACTCCAGCATAGTTTCATCATCTCATCAGAAGTTTTAACTTGCATATTCAACCAAATGAAGGCACATACCCTCTAATCTAAATAAATTTTCAAAATAGACATATAGCAGAAAACCAGGGGAAGAACAGAGTGCTTCCGTGTAGTTTGAAACATGAGTATGAAAAAACATAAATAAAATTTGAGTTCATGAGCAAAAAAACCAAGAGATTTAAACATACAACACGAATACGGCCTGATAGTGCATCAAAAAGAAGCATCCGTCCTGAGAGTGGATCGCCAATAGCACTTGCAACCTTTATAGCCTCCAGGGCTTGGAGACAACCAATAACACCAGGAACTGTAAACATTAAACACAAAAAGTGAAAATTGCAGGCCTTCACTGTGGAAAGAACTAAATTGGAACCCACTAAAATGAGCCAACTGATCATCCCCCCCAACCAAAGCTAAAACTTAGATAGCGCATTTAATACACAGTAAGCACTGAATGCAACCAAAAACAAGTTCCCTCCCAGAGATATAAAACCTTCCGGTAACTTTCTAATGATTCTGTCCTTTTCCTATACCCACTCTCAACTTTTTTCAGAAATACTCCATAACTTACCTACTCCAAGAACACCACTGTCAGCACATCTTTGGCAAGCTGTAGTGGGTGGTGGGGTTGGAAATAGGCATCTATAGCAGGGACCTCCATTGTAATTGTAAACAGTGAGCTACAGGCAAAGATTTAATGAATCAGCAATATCAAGGAAAAAAATAAGCGTTAGTTTTGAGGCATGGTTGAAGTTGAGTTAATCAGTGCTCTCATACCTGCCCTTCCAGTCCAAGTGCAGCTCCAGAGATAAGGGGCTGATATAAAGGTACCAAAAAAGGGTCAATAAGAAATTCCCAGAAAGTCATGTTTGAGGAGTTTATCAAGAGCAACCTCATAGGAGAGGGTTAGATAATTATCTTTCGCATGTGAAGGACTATTAGATAACATTCTTTGCTTTTAATTGCTTAATACATTACATTAAATGCAACTCTCGAACTAAAATAATAGCTAACAGTTCTATTTAATGAACTACATGGTGAAGAAAATGAAGGGGGCATGCCTTTTTGCAGCTAACACTTAAAATTCATATCTGACCTTTCCCAAAACAACACAGCAATCGTTGATCAAATATCGACTGGGAACATTATCTGTAGCATCTATGACGATCTCATATCTAAGATTGTATTCAGTTATGGAAACTAAGAAAAAAAAGGAAACAACAAAAACTCAATATATAGATAAAACTATCAACTATTAATTATTCAATCAAGGATACTTCTTCATAATCTCCAATGCATTGGTTGTGCGAAATGCTTCTTTATGTTCCACAATCTCAACGGTCGAGTTAATCCTGAGAATCAAATAGATTGCTTTGAATTCGAAATACAAAGATAAGAAAAATATACTCATCCACATTGCAAATGCATGAAGGGATAAGCCACTCAAAACAATGGTGCATTTCAGCATCAGTGAAAGAAACTGAAAACAACAGTAACATACGCACGACAAGCAGCAGCAGCAGACTCCACTTTAGACCTTCCAATATAAGATTCAGCATGAATGATCTGAAATTCCAGTTTAGCAAGAATTAGCATAAAAATCAATTCTTTTCTACTTTAAAACATTTAAATGCACACCATTCACTTCAAAGGTTTACCTGCCTGTGGAGATTGTTAAGTTCAACTACATCATGATCAACAATACCAATCCGACCTGCAAGTTTGCCCGTTTGCATAAAGTCAGTAGCTTTTGGACAAAATTCTTCAACAAGTGGCAAGAGAAATGAAAGTACATACATACATACTATACACCAATCTCACCTATCCCACAAGCAGCAAGGTATAATAAAGCAGGTGAACCAAGCCCTCCAGCTCCAATCACTAATACTGAAGATTTCAATAGCTTTGACTGAGCTGTAGCCAATAAGAAAAAATGAAAAGATAAAGAATTAAAACACAAGCAAATGAACTTCCCGTGAAGAAAATCAAAACTGAATCGCAGGGTAGCATTACCTTGAACGCCGAAGGAAGGAAGTATGAGTTGGCGACTATATCTATAAATCATATCCGGAGACAGTCCATGTCCAAAGTCATAATCGAGATCAGAAACCAACGGAGCATGGAAAGAATTGGAATTGGCCTCCTCATTTGGTTTTAAATTGTTAATATGAGGATTAAGTTGGTGAAGCTGAGATTCAAGAGATGAAATTTGCTGCTCGATTTTTGTTTTTTCAGCTTTTAGAGACTCGATTTGCCGGAGAATTTCAGCAGCAGCCATATTTCCGTTGGACTCCATAGTTGCAGGATTGAAGCTTTGAGCAAAAGTCAGTTGTTAAACCCTAACTGATCTGACAATTGACAAAATAGTGGTAAAAATGTCCACAAATTATCTTTTTAGTTTATCACATGCAAATGCCCATTTTTTAAGTAGGAAAAATACATTAGGCAATAAACCCCAAAATAAAATTACAAAAATAAAATTTTACTTAAAAATAAGTTAATATATTATTCAACACTCATTTATTTATATTTTAATTAAAAAATAATAAAAATAAAAATTACGCTCAAATCTATTACGTACTAGTGTCAATGAGTAATGCACGAAATGAGTAAGTCGCCAGCAACATTAACTAATCAACCCATCTGGTACGCCAGCAATTTTCTTGTATTTTTTTTATATTTTTACTTCAAAATTGATATTTTCTTATACAAAATCTTTAAAATTATCTATTACAATTCTGAAATTTTCAAAATTTCTAAAGCTTTTTAGAGAGGAATAAGAGAAAAACCGTGTAAAGAGAGAAAGAATTAAAAGAAAAAAATTTTGTAATGAGAGAGAAAATGTGTAGAGAAAGAAAAAATAAAATTTTCATAATTTTATCTTAAAATCTATCAAATATGAGTTGAGCCAATTAGTCTTTCCTTAAATATATTTTTTTTAATGTTTACTTTTCTCTTAAAAAATTTAATTTGCAAACTTTAAAAAAATAATAAAATATTCATTTATATATATTAAATTATACAATATTTTCAAATTTTATATTATCTTTATTCTTTAATTTTTATATATCTAAACCATTTTCATGTATTTGCAAAAAATTTGAGTCTAAAAAACACCCTATAATAACTTCTTAAAAATATTATTTATATTTTTAAGAAAAAGTACAAAAATTCTAAAATAACTTATAATTTAAAATATTTTAAGAAATGGAGAGCCGTCCCTCTCTCTTGTTTCCCACAATTTTAACAGCAAAGAAATATCTTACAGAAGCTTTTTACATTATTATTATTATTCTTCTTCATTACATACAAACAAAGTATTATCCTTGTTGTTTAATTCTTCTCATCTCATCTCATCCGAAGCGCCGCCTCTGCCTAGCCAGAAGAAGTTTCCGCAACTCCGGCGTCTCCGGCAGGCTCCTTGAATATTCCCTTACCAGATTCACCGGCCTCCTCTTCATCCTTTTCCGTTGTAGTATCATCATCATGATGACTGGCAACAGATCCTTGCCGACGATTTCTCTCCTCCGCCACTCTTCTAAACTCATCAGCCGTGGATGTTGCTCTCTCCGCTTGAACATGCTCCTCACATTCCTGACCTAATTTCTTCCCCCCTAATTCGCTGTACCTCTGTAAGATATTATTCTTAATTTATCGAAAGGATATTACAGGAGAAATTGAAAGAAAATTGGTGTATAATTAATTAATAATTTACCTTAACTGACATGGGGATGTAAGCTGTAAGGCGTTTCATTCGATATGCACATGAAGAATTATAAACCTGAAGAAAATGCCCTCCTCCCATCCTCTTCTTCTTCTTCTTCTTCTTCGTCTCTGTTTTTTTCTTCACAGAAGAGTGAATGGCGTTTCATAGGCAGAAAAAAAAAAAGAAAAAAGAAAAAAAAGGGTCTTCAGCAGGGGATGAGGAAGAGTGAAGAATTGCTGGATTCTTGACACGTGTTGATGACGTGGCGTTGTTATCAAATTCTCTATCACCTTAATACATTGACTCAAATATTACTATTTACAAATATGAAGTTTTATAATTTTTAATAAATATTTATTAATGTTTTATTTTTATATCTTTTTATTATTTTTTTAATTATTTATATTTTTCTTCTTTTATGAAGGATAAAAAGGATATATGAGTTAAAAATTTATTTTATTTATCTTAATATGTATACAGAAGTATAAAACTCCTTATATTTATGACAGAAAATAGTATAAGATTGTCATAATTTAAAGTTACATAGATAGAATTACTTATCTTTCAGAATATTATTATATTGTCTATTTATAAAATATTTATAAAATACTAAATAAGGATATATATATAATTTTCATTTAATACTCATTTGATTTACAACGAAAAATATATATATACTAATGACAGTTAATACTAACTTCGTTTTATATATAATTTTCATTTAATACCTCTAATACACTTACATTAATTTTATAAATTTCTTATTTCAAAACTTTATCTTCTTTCTCCATATTTCAAAGACTTTATCAAATGTGAATGAGTTTATATTTTGAATATTACTAAGTAGTTATATTAAATGAATAGGGGTATTTTTGGGAGAAAAAAATTTATAAATATAAATCACCTTATAACATAAAACTCCAAAATTATGAAACCAAGGTAGCACTATCTCCGAATAGAAATATAAATTATTTTAAACTTATGCACATAAATTAATATTCATAAAATTAAAATATTTTTTAATATTAAAATATCCAAATTATCATTTTTCTGTTTCCTCACTTTTTTTCAAGAGTTAAAAAAACGATCAAATTCCAATAAGAATATATTTAAAAATGATAATTTAAATATTCATAGAAAAACGTAAAAAATTTATATATTTGACCATTTTCGATATATGGGGAATTAATGGGCCCAACTATCGTTAAGGTAGGTTGAGCCCAATAAGTTGTTTCCCATATTTTTAAAAAATCCGGCCCAAATTTGTCCTGATTCGGTAAAACTAAAACCCTGTAACTATGGTGGAAAAGACGATCCACCTCTCTTCTCCTCAGTTTGCTCTGAGCTGCTTCCGCCATCGCCGACCAACGCAGCTATTCTTATAATTCAAGCTCGTCGGTACTAGGCTATCGGTATTTTATCCACTTTAATTTATCTCTTCCATTTTTTTTTTTTGGTTCCCGGTAGTTATACTGCGGTTTCAATTCTTCCATTCTCGTTCTTGTTACTGCTTAGGAGTTCGTATGTTTGCAGGGCTGGTAAATTTAGTGTATGTTTGTATCTGTTCTGTGTATTGGTCTCTGGTTTCAGTGTAATTTCTGAATAAATATTAGATCTTTAGGATTGACGGAATAAGTAGATTTTCCAGTTTTGTGTTGAAGTAATACTTTTAATCTTAGTAAATTGGTTTTCTTGCTTGACACCGGAAGGAAATGCTGTTTATTTTGTTGAATATCATTATAAATTACTACCAGAAGCTTTTCTTTCGGTTAAATTGAGCTAAGAACTACATATATAAAATCTTGTAGAACTGGCAGTGATGTGTTGGATAGTATTATTTGTCTTCTTAATGTGATCATTATAGATTCTCTTGTTTTGTACTGCCAATGAGTTTCTTAATATGGGAGTGATTCAATGGTTTATCTCTGAGATCAGGTTTTTACAATTTCATCTTAGTTGTTATAATAGTACAGGCTGGGTAAAGATTTCTATGTTTTTTTGGTTAGTTTGGCTACAGGAGTGTGAGGAAGGCATTGGCAGAAATGAGTGCTTATAATGCTTTTAAAGCTTGTGTTCCAATTGAATGGAGCAACAAACTGTACATAACCCTTGTAAGGGGTATGCCAGGCACCAGAGCGCTCCACAGACGCACCATAGAGGCATTGCGTCTCACTAAATGCAACCGTACTGTTTGCCGAACAAACACTCCCACTGTTCGGGGAATGCTTCAGCAGGTTCTTGAAATAGCTAGCTAACAATACATGTTAATCTCATTTTGTTTGATGTATGAAAGCTTTCGTCTTGGGATAACTGCCCTTGAAGCTTGCTGAGGTTGATTATTCTTGTCTGCTTTGACATTTGTTTTTAGGTTAAAAGATTGGTTGTTATTGAGACGAAGGAAATGTATGAAGCTAGGAAACAGAAACAAGCTACTCATCAAGCTCTACGCCCGCCATTGGTTATCAATCATCATCCAGCCCCCACAACTGGTTCTCCACTGTAACACGGGATGCTTCCCCCTCAACCGCCAAGCTAGTTTACCTCCCTCTAGGAAAAGACATATACTGCTTGGCTGCCAAATCCGGTATAAATTGCTTGTGAACCATTGGCTGAAATATTGACATGTGAATGTTATCCTTTGTAGAATGAAACTCTGCTACTTGAACTGAAACTTGAGGCACTGTTTTAGGAATGCTTGTCTCTAAATACGATTCTTTGTCACCTTGATTAAACTCTTTAAGTAATGAGATAAATGCTGAAATTTGATGTCACATATGTAATACCTAGCTTATAAATGAATTTTCAAAAGCTAGTTTTGGAAGTTTGTTCAGAAATTGGATGATTACATTATGTTTTCTTGTCTTGGGAAGGTTTTCTGAACTCTTTTACTTTATGTTAAAGGTCATTGAAGACTAAATTCATCATTCTCATCTAACTTTCGGAGCTAATGTAAGACTAGTTGCTAATCATATTTTCCCGTATGCATATGTTTGGAACTTGCATCAAGCCCTTTACCTGTATGCCATTTTTTTAATTTTTCTTGGTGGGGTCAATTTTGGAATACTTGAGTCATGGTGTTGTTTGTTAGGCAATTTGTTGTTGCTGGCATCCTCTGTATTAGTATTGGTGTTCGAATGAGATTGTTGTGTAAGTGACCATCAGATCTTATTTGAGTACTAGAACATCCCATATGTTTTTGCTGATTATGGAATTGTAACTTAAAGTAGATTATAGATGGGAACTTATGTTCTATGGGCATTTTTCGAACATCTGCTTTTAGTTGGCTTTAGAATTCACAGTGACCTGCTCCTGGAATGCAAAATGCTGAAAAATTCGGCACTCAAGAAAAGAACTGCCAACTTTATGCAGCTTCACAATTATCTCTTCCCCAATCTGGGGATTATGTATAACAAAAATGGATGACAAAAACATTGAACTTAACTCTCAAAACTTCTCTCTTTTACCCCTCCTAGGGATGTATGGTATTGTATGATGGCATAATTTGGCTGCCAATCAAGCTATGGCTTCTAGCTTGAGGAAACTAATGATAGGTCATTAGAAGTACTACTTTTTATTGCATGTAGTTTAGCGAAAACCCCAACCAGAGGGGCAGTATTGTATGTGCATGCTTCTGTTTGCATGTAATTTCCTCTGCTATCTCTGAACTGATCTTCCATATCTGGCCCTCCGACAAGTGCTCCAACAAGAACATTTGGGTTTGAATCTTGATTTCCATACCAGTTATCATAACCCTGAGTACATCCAATAAATCCTTTGTTTTTCTTGTAAGAATCCATGGATGCAGCTCTGTGATGTAACCTCTGTGGGTAACTATCACCATAGCCAACCAAGTAGCTCATTGCCATTGGATTAGAACCCAGAATATAATCAACCTGTGATTGAGCAAATGAGAATATTTCATCTGCATCTACAACAACTCCATGGCAGTTGAGCTTCTTATTGTTAGCGCGGAGATGATCAGAGTAAGTCATTAGCAGAAAAGTTGCCGTTGAAACATATTGCATGTTGTTCCATTTACGAATGTATAAGAGGCCTCCAGGGGTTCGTTGCACGTTGGTTGTGTTAAGTTTGTTTAAGCAAGCACAAATATAGTGTTCCCCTTTTGTGCCGTATTGTTTTAGAATCTGCTTCTGTTCTTCATCTTTCCCTTCCGTTGGCAACTGCACAAAGATAAGTATAGATGTTTTGAGTTTGAATCACATCTTTCTTTCCACGGCTTTGGTAAAGTAGGAAAATCTATTCAAAAGGGTCACATTCACATGCATAAATCTGCAAATTCATAGTAAAGCAGATGCTGTTCCTAATCCTATATAGCTTCTTGAAAGCAAAAGGAGACCTTCACGTTAGCAAGGGATCTTTCATGGCTTCCTCCTGAGGAAAAGGTCTATTACAGACCTAACAGCTTTTGCCGTCCCTATGGCATTAATTAACCCTAACAACATGTCTTTTTCTACTCAAAATGAAACTTGTGGTTGGTTTTCATTTGTATTCCAAAGATTAAGGAGGGTGGCATATATCGAAATTTTATAGATGCATTTCAAGTACAAAAATATTTAAACAATTCCAAATTTATAAATAAAATAACAAGTTTTGGAATTGTATTGAAAAACAAAAATTGAGGGAATTTGAAGGTAAAATACTTAAAAATTCTAAAGTTTTCAAAATTTTCTGGGGGACTCGAGCCTACTTGAGCTGCCCCTGGTTCCGTCCCTGTTCTATTTGCTAGAGTACCCACCATTGGCAAGCATCTCCTAGCCTAATTTTGAGGCACGTTAAGACCTTTTAAAAATGATGAATGTTACGACTTCTATACAGTTGTAAAGTAGGAATCCCGTGTGTAATTAAGTTTATAAGCCGTTCTTTCAAATTTGTGAGTTCGGTCGCAGATATGTTAGAACTTTAAGAAAATAGTGAATGTAATACTTCTATACTGTCAAATAAAGGATTGTGACTGTTATCAGTGTACATAAACTAGATCGGGGTAAATAAACATAATTTGGGAATCTATATATATAGTGCGAAAAATTTTATTTTTTCCCGCCAAAATGAATCTCTCTAACCCAAATATTTCACATTCAATACAAATTCAAGACAGATATAGATACTTTCGCAAGAAAATATTGATTTTAAAATAAAATATCCCAAAAATTACTTTTTTCAACTGTCCATAGTTTAGAATTTTGCCCATCTTGGTAAAATTCATTTCAGTGGGATTTTTTTTAAAAGAAAAAAAAAACAACTGATACTAGTTCCTCTCTGATGGGCTTATTTTGAGGCATGTTAAAATCAGTTAAAAAGGTGAATGTTATGTATTAATTTGTAGGTCCTGTCTCAAGACTGTTAGAACCTTAAGAAGATAATAAACGTAAACACTTATATACTGTCAAATAAGGATCGTGACTGTTATCAGAGTACATAAACTGGATCGAACAAGTGTGAGAAAAAGGGATTTTACCATGGAAGCAAGGATCTGGAGGCCAGCAAACTTGACATCCCAGCTGAATTCAAGAATGGACCAAGTGATCCCACCAAAGGAATTAGCTTTATCAATGGCATAATTCAAATAATGGACATTGTCGGTGGCTTTGTATAGCCACATAGCTGCCCACAACAACTCATCCATGTAACCACTCACCGACGGATAATAGCCTTTCACCACTCCTCCAATGCTACCATCGTCATATTTCCCTCTGTATTTGTCTCCTAACTCGAACAACTGCACAACAAATCCAATATTCATTCATCATATATATATATAACTGTCGAAGCTAAGCGAATAATGTAAATCATGGTAGTATTTGAGATATTGAAATTCCTACACGCTCATATGAACAACTAAACGGTCTTTATCCATTAGTAAACACCAACAGTTAAAAAGAGAAAATGGCCGCTTATGATTTATTTGAGTGGCAAAAGTTAAGATGAACTCTATGTTGGAGGTTGGGTTGATAATTTGTTCATATGGGTGTAGCTCAGTTGGTTTTGGGCTGTAGAGTTGGTAGGTTCAAATGTTGGCGGCGATAGTGTGAGAATTTCAACCTTTCCAATGTGGTTAGTGGTTCTTTGTCGGCAGTCTAGTAAGGGCCCTGTGAGCAAGGGATTTCGCCTTTTGGTACCAAGATTGGGTTGAGAATTTAAGTCTTACGTATACAGAATGTTACTTTTTATCAGGTTTATTTTCTTACAGGATCGTAATTGTGCTTAATTTGATTGATACTAATCTTGTACTAAAAAAACATTAAAAAAAAGTAAAATCATATATTTACTGTTATCCTATCCCGTTTAGTTCTGTTCCTGGTTATTATTTTATAAACTTGTTGATGAAGATGAAAGTCACCTATCCCTCTAACAAGTAACAACAATCTCATTATCATGATTTACATCTTCTATTTGGGCGTCAAGAAATCTGATAATGGGTTTTGTGAGTAAGGAATTTCGACTTTTAGTACCGAGTAACAAAAAACCTCATTAACTAACTAACCTGTTGAGCATGGTGCAAAAGAAGGTGAGAGTAATGAGGGTTCCTTGTTCGAAATACAATAGAGGCAGCTGCCATTGCCGCAGCTGTTTCTCCGGCAACATCAGACCCTGGATTTTTCTCATCAATTTTGTAAGCTCTTCTTGAAGTCGTCATATCTTCCGGTCTTTGCCAACAGTAATGATCAGTGTCACCATCTCCTACCTAAGAAGACAAAAACGGGTGTTCAAATATTCGAGCTCTCGTGTTTCTTTAAAGTAAAGCTAACAGATAAGTAAATAGTGTTTCATACTTATTAACAAACTTATCAACCAAGACTAATGTAAACACTAATCCCGTCAAAATAATACTGTTAAATTTTAAGGATTTCATGTTCATTACACGAACTGAAGAATCAGTACAAATACTAAGTCTATCGTGTTAGTATCACTAAAAAGCGATTATAATTTCAAAAGTTAACAGTATTAATCAATATTCGAATTTATGATGTTATAAGTTTAAAATTATTTAATTGCCGAGACTGTTCATAACAGAATTTTCCATAATTCAACTTTAAGTAGAAAATGAAAAATCAATCAATGCCGAGAAAACATAAACCATATATCTCCGCCTTGATTGGAGGAATAATTGCATCCCTTTTAGCTCGCATGGGAAACAAACAGAAACAGTAATTCTTTTTCAAAAGCTCTTTGCAACAATATTCTTCTAAGCAGTGATTAGAATCCGTTCGAATTTGAATTATCTGCATCATTTTGTATACTATTTATTAAATTTGAAAAAAGGGATGCAGACGATTCGTGAAATGATTACCTGAACCCAAAGAACATGAGGTTGAGGATGTGCTTTGATGAAATAATCAGTACCCCATTTAATGGCTTCAAGCGCGTGATTATACTCTCCTGCGGCGGCCTGAATCTCTTCCTTGAATTGCACAACACTCCATGAAAGCATTGTTACTGTAAACGCCATTGGAAGACCAAATTTAACATTGTCTCCTGCATCATAGTATCCTCCTACAAGGTCCACCTAAATTTTTCCAAAAAAAAATACAGAATTTTATCAGAACCCCTTGTCTGATCTCTCCCTTTTGGGCAAGAAAAAGATTTAGAGAGAAAGAGAATAATGTACTAACTCCTTGTTCAAGGCCATCAGTGAGGCCAGAATGGTGGCGCCAAGTAACTCTTTGATTGTACGGTAAGCGGCCGGAACGTTGAGCTTCGAAGTATAAGAGGCTTTTAGAAAGAGCATCGCCATAGTTGAAAGCTTGAGAAAGAGGCAAGAAGAAGAAGAAGATGGAAAATAGTAATCTGCATTTGCTTTTGGCCTCCATTGATTTCCCTCTTCCCCTGTTCTTGAATTTGCTTTTGGCCTCCATTGATTTCCCTCTTCCCCTGTTCTTGAATGTACATATACATATATATATATATATATATCATATAGTCCCCAGGCCACGTGAAAGTTTAAATGTTTATATGCATGACTTGGCACCAAACGGGGTCTAAGTTTTGGAGTCAACAAAACCTTTTACAATGTTCGGGAACAGTTATGATCGTCTAATACATTTTTATGAAATTCAAATCTCTTATCAAACTACCCCACGTTTAAATGTAAGAAATTCAGAACATAATGCGCACAAGAAATCATTCTCACATTATAAATGTTAAAATTACACATTGTCACTGACTGTCTAGTTTGGAGTTTCATATTATAAGAATATAAGGTGATTTTTAAATCTAAAAAAATATAAATTCATTCACATCTGATAAAATTTTTAAAATATAAAATGAGGAGAGAGAAGATAGAGTCTTTAAATAAAAAGCTTATAAAAATAATAAAGGAATATTATTTGTATTTTTATTATAAAAAACACATTGATTTGATATTTTATTAATCTTATATCATGAAACGGAAGTGTATTAAAGAGTATACTAAAACATATACGAAATAGAGGATCAAAGTGTTTTGATTAATTAATTAATTGATAATTATTTAATTGTTTAAACCTACTCACTAACTGTATAAAAGTTAGTCTACCATATACACTAGTAAGTACACCTATTAATCTCTAACAATAAATTTCAAATAATAAATTATTATATCATCTTTGATGCCAATTAACATAAAGTTTGATTTTTGCATCCGATATTATATAAAAAAATTTCTGAGTAAAATTTAGAATTAGCTATCACGATTCAGAGTAAATTTGTATTAATCTCATTAATTAATAAAGATATAAAAAATGAAAAATAAATGTTATTTTAGTGTCTCGAACTATTCATCTGCTCATTCTACTGATTTGCTCAAAATACTTTATGATCGTAAAAATATAATCACCTCGAGAATGATGCTAAATCTTCATTTCCTTCCTAACTCTCCATCTCTCTGCCAATAGCTTTCGTTTCTGATTTTCCGTATTATTTTTACTTCAAAATCGATATTTTTTTTACAAAATATTCAAAATTATCCATTATTAGCTTCAAGATTTTGTAAACAGAAGTGAGAGAGAAAGTGTTTAAAAAGACATCGAGGAGGAAAGTGAAAATTTTTCATAATTTTATAGCGTAATTCTCAATTGTTGTACATTGAAGTAATTAATTGGCTTAATTGAGGGCGAAATAGTCTTTTCAGTGCACCAAGCACTTATACCAACAAGGTGGCAAAACATTTTTTTTCCCAATTATGCCCTCAATTGAGACCATCAATTGCCACAATGCCTGAGGTAAGTAGCTTTTCATGTGAGGTTGAAATATCCATAACCATAGAAAGGAACCTAATATAAGAGCAAACTCTGCAATGGCAGCCACAGCCAAGCCAAGCCAACTAACATCCAAATACATGAAAAAACATGTGCAGCATTGCCAAATTTCATAGGCAAATACAGCAGGCTTAGGCAAGGAATAAATTGCAGCAAGGACACAAACAAGCATGTTTAAAGAGGTATCATTCTGCTGTAATCACATATGAAAACTAAAACTAGATGCATCATTCAAACTAATGCTCATCTAATGGCGTATTTGAATTTGACTACCATCTAGATGAACTCTCTCCCGAATTAATCAAGGACTTCGAGAGAGAGAGAGAGAGAGGACATGAATGCAATCGCTGCTACAACGAACATCAAATGGTAAACAAGAGTAAAAGACTATCCAATGAGAAGAACAGAGAACAATAATGGGTTAAATAGGCATAATCACTGTGCTAATGAGGGATTGAAGAAACCAAAAGAGGAAAACGATACACTGAATCACAGACAGAACCATAACGAACCCTAAAGATGATATATAGAGAAGATAAAGATAACCGGAGGGTATTAAATAAGCACAACTCTAGATCCTAAGCATCAACCTACTGAAATATTTGTCTCAAACTTAGTAAAAGATGGATTTTTCTCTTGTGAGAGAAGATACTATTCTAAGTGCACCTCAAGAAAACGAGTAGAGCATTAGGGCATTGAGAAAGCACAGAATGCTAATCCATTTTATTAAAATCCATAATAGGCATTACTAAACTTCCAACATCAATCCACAATATTCTTAAATCTCTGATGCCTAAAACAACTAGTTGAGTACATTACGATTATAAGTACATAAGCATTTCAAATTCCACCATGGATGACATGAGAAAAGGCACCTCCAGTTTGGTGCAGCATAGCATCAATTTCATCCCCATCCTCCATTTCGAGCTGCAGAAAAGAAAAACATCAAAAAAATTCAAACTTTCTCCAGTTAACCATAGTTGGAAAATGGAAGATAGCTATAATCCAACAGAGAGAAACAGGAAACCTCATCAGGCGTCTGCTCCATTCGGAGGCGACGGCCATCAAACAGGAAAGCAATAGAGCTTGGATCCACAGACACTCGCTCGCAATAAGCATTCATGAGCTTCTTCAACTGGGTGCTCCTCTTAATCCTAAAGAAGACCTCATTTCCATCCTGCAGGGGATAGTTATATCAGGACTTTTACTAGGAAAAATTTTTCTCTTCTATTCTCCTGAACTTTCAAAATGAAATAATCATGCTTCATCACATGGTTATTGCAAGCAACCATTATAATATTGAAATGACCATAAAAACATTCGCCCCTCTGGACTCTGACATAGGAAAAACAAATCTTTTGTTGAATATTAAAAACATTATCTGAAAAATGAAAATTAAACATTCTGGGGACATACAACTATAATCCACAACGCTAACAACTATAGAAGCAAATCGAAATGCGAAAAAAGAAAAAAGATTCTTCCTTTTTCATGGTGGCCAAAGATGCACAAGTTTTTCCCACAATTAATAAAGATCCATCGAAATTGAACACACAACGAAAGAGCTGCCAGTTAAAAATTTAAAACTAAAGAACGAAAAAGTTTCGCAACTTTTACAAACAGAAACTTGAGAGATCCAACCCAAATTCAGAACCCTAGAACGACATGAACTCAACAAACCCAAATCAAGCAAACAAAATGAAAATTAACAGTCATAACATAGAAAATAAAAATCAGAATTTCAATTTAAAAGAAGCTGAAGAGATGATTAAAAAACCTGTCCCTTGACTTTAAGATTGATATGTCCCGACTGATCAGCGGCGGGTTTCCTGTCTTCCTCTTGATTAGTCACTCCCGACATTGATGCGGTGGTGGTGGTGGGGTGGTGGCTTTGGAGAAGTGGAGGAGCTGCGATTGTTGAAATGGTCGAGACTTTCTTGATTTCCCGGCGATTAGCCGATTTATATAGTGGTAATAATATACAGAGCACTGTAAAAGATGAACAGTTTTTTGGCAGAAGTCGGTCAAAGTGAAAAGTTACAGATTTCAAAGAGTTCATTGGTTAAAAGAAAAGGATTTATTTATTTATTTAATATTATTTTTTTAAGTGATTTTTTTAATATATTTATTTTGAACTTGTTAAAATGTAATATTTAATTAATTTTTTATATATTTTTAAGAAAATAAATTTAAACCAAATAAAAAAATTAAAGAAATAATAAATAAGGTCATTCGAATTAGGTTAAAACTATAAATAATTCACTTTTTACTTCGGCCCATTCACGTTTACCTTGGTCCACAAGTTTTGGTTTTTTTCGCGAAAGTCAATAATCTACGTTATAATCCAACAATCTACGTCACAAACAGGTTTGTTTCGTGAATAATGAATGTCACGCTATGCACGATGAGTTATTTTTCTTTTTCTTCTTCATTCGAGGTAAGTGTGTAAAGGAGTCACGCGGTTCATGAGTCGCTCGGTTCGAGCTCGTTATTGGCCATGCTCGAGCCGAGTTCGAACTTCATTAACACTGGTTCGGATGACTCGTCGAGCATATCGAGTGAGAATATATAATTTTTTACTTTATTTTAATTATTACATATAATATATTTTTAAAAAAATTAAGTTCGTGTTTAAGTTCAAGCTAGACTTGGCCCGTTTAGGCCCCTAATACGGGGTGCCAACATTCTCTATTTCCAACAGTTTACATCACAATCTATGTTATGAACAATATAATTGCGTATAAAAGAATGTAACACTATACACAATAAGTTTCTTATTTTTTTATTTTTCATTTGGGTATTGATAACCCGTGTCACACTTCCACAATGTCACTCTATATAATGAGTGACTTTCTTCTTTTTCATCTGGCTGCAGACCATCCCCGTTATGAACAATGTAGTTTCATCACACTATACCCGAAATAATATAAGTGAAAGGTTGGATGATTTGTCTTTTTTGGGACGAAAATACCCTCCACTTAACGGCAAAAAGAAATGGATAACGCAAAAATGGACGGATGTACCTATCCTACCAAGAATAAAATATTCGTGTATCAAAAAGCAACAAATTAATATTTATGAACTTAAGACATTTAAAAAATATTTATAGGGAAAACATACCATTAACCATTTTTTATTTTACCAATGCGTTCTTCTTTACATTTTAAAATAAATTAAGCAAAAATAACGGGAATTGAAAGCTTTTCTGGTCCAAGCTTTTATTTCAATGAATTTTGATAAACGGAACATTCTATAGTGATGAGACACCTAATATTGTCTATAACATTTTAATATTTTCTTTTAGACTTTATTTTTTATTTAAAAAATTTTATTATTAAAATATTATATATTAAAAATGTTATAGATAGTGTTACAAAGGATATGTAAAGTTATTCCTGCCTTTCTATTAGCTCAAAAAAAATAAATAAATAAATAAAGAGAAAGTTTATCTGGGCCAGGCTTTTTGTTTCTATATTTAAGTCAAAAAGCCCACTAATTTACTAGCTGAAGTGGCCTTTTCCTTGTCCAATTATTTGGGCCATAACATACTCATTGGGCCTTATGGGCTTTGCCCAAAAGAGATCACTAGGAGCCCATCAGCCCATATCCAAAAACTTTAACTAATTTCAATTTTTTTCCAAGAGAAATAATTAAGGCTCTAGAGATTTTTTTTTTTTTTTTTTTGGAGTTTTTGAAAGCTAAACTTTTTTTTTATAAAAAAAGCGTGATTCATAGTAAAAAATGAGAAAAAAAACCCTCTTCCAAGTAGAGCCGTTTTTGAGAAATTTCCACACATAACTATAAATTATTTTAACTCTTTTTATTATGTCTAAAAAATTTTATTTATTTTTATATTTATAGACTATTTTTTGTTAAAAAAAACAAAAATATTTTCATATATGGAGGAATATAACAATCTAAGGAAAGTGTACTATATATATTTGTTTTTAAGGATTTTACTGATATAATACATAAATATATATAACTTATGAGTTAATTTACTAAATTTCAGTATTGATAAAAATATTTAACATTTTACAATGATTAAAATTATTTTAGGAAAAAAAATATTAATAAAGAAGATAATGAAAGTTAAAATATTTTGAAGGTATTTGTAATCAATTTCTTTTTTTTTATTTTTGGAGATGCAAAACTTTATTTATGTAATACATTCTCCGTTTTTACTTAGGATGTCTATCTAGAGATTACAGGATTTTGAGAATCCTATATCGACTAATTAAATAATTAATGAATTATTAATAAAATTGGAAAAATCCTCCTCCTTTTAAAGTACCTTTTTGAGGTGAGATAAGTCCAAATTCATAGTCTAAAATGGTAACAGGGTTAATGCACTTGGAATAGCAGAAGGTGATTTTGATGTAATTTGCAATGAAAAAGGTGATCGATTTTGAAGAATCGGCCTACTATTTTCCATCATTTTACCAAAATGACCCTATACAAGCTTGCCTCAAATCCGAGGAGTCTAAAATGGTAACGGAGTTAATGCACTTGAAATAGCAGAAGATGATTTTGACGTAATTTGCAATGAAAAAGGTGATCGATTTTGAAGAATCGACATACTATTTTCGATCATTTTACTAAAATGACCCTATACAAGCTCGCCTCAAATCCGAGGAGTCTAAAATGGTAACAGGGTTAATGCACTTGAAATAACAGAATGTGATTTTGATGTAATTTACAATGAAAAATGTGATCGATTTAAAAAAATGGACATACTATTTTTTATAATTTTACCAAAATGACCCTATCCAAGGTTGCCTCAAATCCGAGGAGTCTGTAAAATGGTGGTTGGCGCAAGTTCCAGAAAAGGCTTGTTCAGCAATACGTAAAAATGACAAACCGACGTAGTACTGAATGTCGGGTCAATGTCATGAAATAAAAATATTTCTATAATTAATAAAACACTTGAAAAATTAAAATGAAATTCCCAATAAAATAAAAATAAAATGAAGAGTGTTATTTCATGCAAGCCGACATGCCCAACATTTTGCTAAGATTATTCGAAGGAAAAAAACGAAAAATAATAATAGAAAATGGCCGACATTTTTATTATTTGTTGAAAATTTGTTAGAGAAATCTTCACAAACTTGAACACTTAGAGAATTAATAACAAGAGTAGTCGTCCTTTATTTAACAATGAATTTTATAATCTTTTTAAACAATAATGTATATTAAACCTTTAAAATCTCAAAATTTTGACGTAATATAAGTAAAGATTTGTAAATTTATAATTTATTTCGATTACTTATTTATATTTGTTTTTAATTTAAAAAAAAGTTAAAAATATTATTTTTGAAAAGTTACTGTTAAAATACTTTTTAAAACTGTTTCTGTTTATTTATATGGTTAAAAATAAAATTGTTATATTAATTTATTTAAAATAAATATTTTTATAAGTATTTATTTTTAATTACTTAAAAAAGTATAAGTAATAGATAAAATTAAAATCATATAAAAATTTAAAACTCTCAAAGAATTAAAAATTTTAATTGAAAACTTGATACATATTAATATTACCTTGAGCGTAAAAAGGTCCAATAAATAAAAGGTTAGCTTTTGTGATAAAAAGGGAAAGAAAAGAATAACAAACCAACTAAAAGGATTGTTTATCTTTTTTCTTTTTATATATACGAAGGAAATGAAAGCAACTTTTCGTAACACTTTCAGTAATATCTTTTATAATATTTTTAGTGATATATTTTTATAATATATTTAGATTTATCATTTTTTCTTTTAGGGGACCGATAAATCTAACTCAAGAATATGAATATATCGTGCGAAAAAAATCATTATTTTTCCTTCTCTTTCTCTCTCTATACAATTTCTCTCTGACTTCTCTCTACTCCTTTCTCCACTCTAAAACTAAAATCTTTAACATTGAACCTGTATTGGAGGTAGATATGGATCATTATAAAGAATTTGTAGAAAAAAATATCAATTTAGATATAAGAAAAGTTGGAAAAAAATTCAAAATTAGGGCTCGGGTCGCTCGTTCGGTTGATCCGAGCCCCAATTTTGAAAAAAAAAATTTTCAATCTTTCTTACATCTAAACTGATATTTTCTTCTACAAATTCTTCATAAAGATCTATATCTACCTCCAATACAAGTTAAATGTTAAAGATTTTAGTTTTAAAGTGGAAAAAGGAGTAGAAAAGTCTAAGAGAAACTGTGTAGAGAGAGAAAGAGGAGGAAAAATAATAATTTTTTCACGTTATACATTCATATTCCAGAGTTAGAGTTATCGACCCCCTTCTTTTAAGGTTTATTTTTTATCTTGGTAAATTTTACTAATAAAATAAATCAAATTAGAAATGTCATAACAGAGAGTATTACAAACGATTCGAACCGAATTAAAATTACCATAAATATTCGTCTAAAATATAAATAAGAAGACAGCTCAATTGGTTAGAGCAACTTTTAATTTTTTTTTTTGGTGGTAAATATAACCTTTATCATGTTTAAAAAAAAAAAAAACTCTTATCATGTTGATTATAAGTTCGATTCACATTTTGTTCCCTTAACATATATTTATTAAAAATATTAAATAAAAAGTATAAATTAAGTCATATTATTTTTTACTCTTGAGGTAAAAAAGGAAAAGAAAATAAGTCAAACGAAGGGAATAGTTTGATGGGGTAAGTAGTAATAGAATTAGAGGATAACGCGGTTAGAGCAGGTGAAATATCTCCTCCTCCTCCCCTCACTTTTCTTAACTACACTCAACTACTCCTCCACTCCAACCAAAAATAAAGGTAAAATAAGAAATGTGTAGTCCGATGACAAGACTCTTTCATTTAGATTATTTTATCTGTCATGTCAAGTGAAAGATATTAAGTTTAAATTATGTAAAGAGCGGTTTAATATCGATAAAATATCTGTAGAATGGCAGAGTTTCCTAACTATACAAAATAATTAGAGATGTTATAGACATATTAACCTAAAAAATGTACTTGAACAGAGAAAATTCGTTGCAGGCTTTCCACCTAACTCACCCCAAAAGGTACCTATTCGTTGCAGGCTTTCCACCTAACTCACCCCAAAAGGTACCTCAAGAGGGGGTAGTAATTGTTTTCTTGTTTTATTTAATTAGCCGATGTGGGATTTTCATTCTCAACACACCCCCTCACGCTCAGGCTGATCATTTTTTGGTCTGGAGCGTGGCATTCTGCAGGATTAGACATCTGCTGGTGGCCCAACATCATGACTCTGATACTGGCCTAATTCACCCCAAAAAGTAACTCAAGAGGGGAGGACTACGCCCATGAATGAACATCAGGTGCGTGAAATTTTGCAGAATTGGACATCTGCGCAGGTGGCCCAACTCGAGCAGTCCAACAACTGGCTCTGATACCAGTTATAATTTATTTTGGACTTGAGTCTTACTCACCCCAAAAGGTACCTCAAGAGGAGAGGATTGCCCAAATCTTTATAAGTAATAATTATTTTCTTTAATTAACCGATATATAATTTTCATTCTCAACATTACTCTTTAATCCATCTCGAATTAATTGATAACTCTCAAATATTAAATTACCAGAATCACATGCAAAAGAACCAAACAAGGGGAGAACATTTATACAGAGATTCCATCAGAAAAAATAATAATAAAGAAATTTCATTAGCAGAGAGCCGTTTCAACACCTGCCACGTATTTTTTCTCAAAAAAAAATCATAATTGCAATACTCCCATAAAAAAACTGAATTTTTTTCGGAAATTTTGCTACCGAAATAAATGAAAACATATTTTTTTTTCTTTTTCCAGCATCAATTATTTGTACTAGTTGAAGTTGATTTTTTATTTTTTTTCTTATAATAATGATGTTGATATATATATAAATATATATAATTTTCTGATTAGGGAAATTTCTATATGGATAGTGACCTAATTTTGCAAGTCTTATATGAGTGGATAAAGGGTCAAATAAAAATAGGTCCTACCCAATTGGATATTTTCAACCATTTAATCAAATCACTTTCATAAAGGGATCAAGCTTTTATATGCAAACAAGAAAACGGCCAAAAAAAAAAAAGATTTTTGCCTACTTAAATAAACTCCTCAAGTCTAAGGCACATATTTTACCAATAAAACGTACCATTGTTGAGAAAATCATATAGGATCAGTCAGTATGATTGGGTGAGCTGGGAATCAGATTTTAGATCGGTTTGATTTTCAAAAAAATAATAAGAAATTGAACCGATTAAACTTGGTCAAAAAACCAGTTGAATTGGCTGGTCGAAATGGTCATTTGAACTAGGTGAAATAGTTTTTGAATTTGTTTATTTTTTTTATTTTCTCATTAAAAATATTATTGAATTATATTTTTCAATTATATTTGGTGCTAACTGATGTATAATGTGTATGTGGATAAATTATTAATATACATTTATAATTTTTTATATATTTACATTATTTTTCGATTTAACCATTGGTTTCATCGCTTGAATCAATAAATTAATGAACCAATAACTTGCCGGTAGCAAGTGAGAAATACTAAAAATGGTTCCTTTTACATTTTATCTTTGCTTTCATGGGCATAACTTAATTGACTCTAGAATTATAAAATTGGTAGCAAGAGCTAAAGTTCGAATTATAGTATAACAGTGTGAGAATTCAACCTCTGTTATACTATAATTCGAACAGAGTGGTTGAATCACTTAACAGAACAGTACAGTAAAAATTATGAAGGTAAAAATTTTCGTCTTTTTTTATATAGAGAAATATTGAACTAATACAATAGACTTCTAACTAATTAAGAGCTCAAATTAGATAATATTGATGGTTGAATTAAGATCTGATTTAATGTGTATGTGAAATGGCTTTTCTATGAGCCGTTAGAACACTAATAATAACGTACAAACCAACAAAAACACACACAATGATAAGACTTTTAAGGAATCAAGCTGGCAAAGTCCAACGTTCATATTGGTTAAAAATAAATAAAATAATTTCATTAATTTCAACTAAATCATAATTCCTCAGCATGAAAATTTATATGTATTAATTTGATATTTGAATTTGAGATTTTTTGTTCCACGAAGATTAAATTGTTTGTGAAAAACATTTTCACTCGAATTTATACTAATATTTTCGTTTTTTTAACTTGTTACATGATAAGAATTTCAATATATTTTTTTACTTTTCATATTGGTTCTAAGGTAATAGTCGATGAATTTTTTATTATAATATTCTCCTATTAATAACGAATTTCAACATTTTTTAATATGAAAAGTAGTAGAAATAATACAACGAGGAGAAAGAAAACTTTGAGACGCATTCTAGTCTAAAAAAAAGAAAAATTTTAAAATTTTGTATTTTTTTAAATACCGTGTAATGTCCAGAAAATGTTACCAGTAAAAAAAATAGAGGAAATATTATTTTTGCGGTAGAAACTGACCTATTTGCTGACCTAAAAAGTTATAAACATAACATTTATGATTCTAAATTTTTTTTTTAATTATTACGATTCTTAAACAATTTTATAAGAAATCAACAAAGTTCAATCCTCGATATTAATCTAATTTATGTTAAAAATGATCACGTATCATTACATGATTTGATTTCTATCAACATATTTGAAGAAAAGCATCCCGTGCATATAAGTATTATGTCTTCTTTTTCATAGTTTCGTAGCTACATTAGTTTACTTTTCTGGATAACAGAATCGTACCCGCTCGAAAGGGTGTACTGCAGCCCCCCGTTCCGAAGATGTCAAAGGCATCCGAAGGAATGAAATTACAGAGTGCTGACTTTTTAGCCATGCCTTGAGGTGTGTCCCAAAAGTTACAAGTGCCACATATATCTTTTTTTCGATGTTTTTTCCCAAATCTTAACTTATAGAGATATTTTAATTAAGTCTTATATCAATTACAATATCTCACAAAAACATTGAGAAGCAATTAGATCATATTATATGAATAATCATCATTAGTTCAATATTTATGCATTTTGATGAGATAAATTACCATATAACTAACTAACTAATTTGATCAAAAAAGTTTCTTTTAGGTCTACCATTAATCTTGTTACCAAAAAAGATAAAATCCATCGTTCTCAAGGTCCCTGTCTGACTATCTGATGCATAGGTAGAGAATATAGATCACGGTGACTCAGCAATTCCATATTAAAGAAGTTGAAATTTCCACACTATCATTACCAATATTTGAACCTTAATTCTTATAATCAACTCGGTAACTTCAAAATTAACTTGCTATGCCTACGTGGGCAGGTTTGCCATGGATCTTCTTGGAGAAGAAGGGAGGAAGTAGGCCAACAGCATTCGACTATTGATTTCGGCAACAATGGATTTGGCGAGGAACATCACACGTATTGACCAAAAAATTCTTTGGGGAATTAAAACAAACAGCTACCGGGCAAGAAAGTTTTATTTTGAGACAAAAATAGCAGTTTGCCTAATTTAAGCTTTTACCATCACAAACTTGCCATCTTACCTTTAACCACTTATTTTATTCAATATATTTCTCTAAATAATAATAATTATTTTATTTTACTCTACTAAGGAAAAAAAAAATGAATTTTATTTGACTCATCAGTCTAGCCATTTCTATTATAATATTAGGTGCATTTTCTCCTCCAACATAATAAATAATAATGAAAACTGTCTGTGAGTCTTTATTTTAAGGGTACGAGTTGAGGGTTCGATTCTGATTAGATACAGAAATTACTCTCTTTTTTAATAGAGTTGTCCCGAACGTGAC
This sequence comes from Catharanthus roseus, assembly GCA_028651295.1. Classification (NCBI taxonomy): domain Eukaryota; kingdom Viridiplantae; phylum Streptophyta; class Magnoliopsida; order Gentianales; family Apocynaceae; genus Catharanthus; species Catharanthus roseus. Next base: position 5,334,303 of record JAPQWS010000044.1, on the reverse strand, counting down.
ACCTCTTCTATTTTATTTATTTTTTAAAAATCTTATGATAGGCCCCTTTTTGTATTAAAAGATAAAAACTTGAGATAATAAATAATACTTAAATTGTCTAAGGAAGTTTCGTGCATTGCTCATAGAAGAAAAAAAAAAAAAGAAATTAATGTTTCCATATTGCATTAAAAATTGGAAACAGAGGAAAGGGGCATGGGGCATGGAATTAATTGTTTACTACATTAAGTAACACAATTGTTTTTTTAAAAATAAATTGAGATTTATTTTAATATTCAAAGAAAACTTTTTTATTTTAAATTTTATATATTTTTTTAACAAATAATTCAAAAAAATTTATAATTCTTAGTGATCGCTTATCAACAACTAGTAGATCAATTGTAAATCTCACTTAAATTTATAATTCAATAATTGAAAATTTTATTTTAAATTTTGAAAAAATTTAATTGTTTGTCAAGTTTTGATATCTTTATTTAGCATATAAGACATGTAGATGTTCTTAGATAAGGTTTTATTTTGAGATTTTTATTTTAAATTTCAAAAAAATTTAATTATTTGTCAAGTAATTGATACTTGTATTTAGCATATAAGATGTACATGATATGAGTTTATTTGAATTATAAATAAAAATGAAAAAAAAAGTGAAAATTTTTTACTTAATAAGCATACAAAATAAATTATTTGTATGAGAAGAACTGGGGTCTAAAATAAAAACGTGCAAAACAATAGATTTTTTATTTTAAATCTAATCAAAATGGATTATTAACTATCAAAAGTCTCGATTTTAAATTCTAAAATCGATAATTAACTAAGAGAAATTAATCAATTGACGGCTTAAAACGATAATTTCAGGACATTTACAACGTTTATCTAAAGATACAATTTTGCCATATCTCAAACAGAAATTCTTTATTAAAAATTATTATTTTCTAAACATTAATTATGTAAAATTCTTAACACACGCGCAACATACAAGACTACAGTGGGCCCACCATGAGCTAGTTACATTACACATTTTTTTTGGTAGAGAGGAAAAAATCACCCTCACCACAAGTTGAGAGAGAGGCGTCTAATCTTTTGGCTGTTCGCATGAACAGAACTCAGTTGGTTTTGAGATTACATAATTAGTAATAAGGATAGTGTAAGAACCACTCCAATATAGAAATAATTTTTTTTACGCATTAAAACTTAACCTTCAATATAAAGAATCGCTAAATTACCATGATTTACTGTATGGGCCAAAGATTTCGCGATTAAGAAAATCTTAATTAAACACCCTCAACTTCTAACCTCCTATTCTTTTCCCGTTACTTTTCCCACTCTTCCCCACTAACCCATCCACTCTCCCCCACCCCTACCCCCACCCCCACAATTCTCCTCTTCTCTCTATAAAACCACAGAGACACAGAGATAATACAGTCTTCTTATTACTAGATTAGATTCTCCATTATCATCATTTTTCCTTTCTTGCTCTGCCCCAAGAATCATCCAATCCATACCAGAGCAGCAGCAATATGGCCATTCCCAATCCTTCCTTTTCTTCTTCTTATTCTCTCTTCTCCTTTCTCATCTTATCACTTATCCTTTCCTCTCTTCATTTCTACTTTGCTGCCGCCGATTCGTCGGGCCACTTCGGCATTAACTATGGCCGAATCGCCAACGATCTTCCCTCCCCATCTCAAGTAGTCCAGCTTCTTAAATCCCAAGGACTCACTCGAGTTAAGCTCTACGATTCAGACTCCACCGTTCTGTCTGCATTTGCTGGTTCCGGCATCGTAGTCTCCGTCGCAATGCCTAATGAAAATCTATCCGCTGCTGCTAATAGCCAATCGTTTACTGACTCGTGGGTACAATCCAATATTCTCCCTCATTATCCCAATACTATTATTGAAGCCATTGCTGTTGGGAATGAAGTTTTTGTTGACCCCAAAAACACAACCCCATTTCTCGTCCCTGCCATGAACAATGTTTATTCCTCTCTCGTTAAATACAACGTTTCCTCCATTAAAATTTCTTCCCCAATCGCTCTCAGTGCACTTCAAAACTCCTACCCTTCTTCATCCGGATCCTTTAAATCGGAGCTAATTGAACCCGTAATCAAACCCATGTTGAATTTCTTAAAAAAAACCGGTTCATATCTCATGGTTAATGCTTACCCTTTCTTCGCTTACTCCGCTAACACAGACACAATCTCTCTGGATTATGCTCTGTTCCGCGAAAATAAAGGCGTAACTGACCCCAACAACGGATTAGTTTACAAGAGTCTATTCGATGCCCAGATCGACGCCGTTTTCGCAGCCATGGGAGCTTTGAACTTCAACGACGTAAAAGTGGTGGTTTCCGAAACCGGTTGGCCGTCCAAGGGAGACGAGAACGAAGTCGGAGCAAGTCAAGCGAATGCGGCGTCGTATAATGGAAATTTAGTACGTAGAGTTTTGAGTGGTGGTGGGACCCCCTTAAGACCCAATGAGCCCCTTAACGTCTACTTATTCGCTTTATTCAACGAGAATCAAAAACCCGGGCCCACTTCTGAAAGAAATTATGGACTATTTTACCCTAACCAACAAAAAGTTTACGATATTACCCTCACTGGAGGAGAAGCCGCCGCTACCCCTCCGGCGATGAGCAACGGAAGTAAAAGTCAGGTGGTGACGAAGCCGACTACGCCGCCAGCGACCGGAGGTGGAGATGTATCGTCGAGTACGGTGGGACAAACTTGGTGCGTAGCTAGTAATGATGCGGAGGAAGAGAAATTGCAAGCCGGAATTGATTTTGCTTGCGGCGAAGGACAGGCGGATTGCCGGCCGATTCAGCCCGGAGCGGCGTGTTACGATCCGAATAACCTGGAAGCTCATGCTTCTTATGCGTTTAATAGCTATTATCAGAAGAATTTGAGAAAGAGCGGTTCATGTTACTTTGGTGGTGCTGCTTATGTTGTTACTCAACCTCCTAGTAAGTTTTTTTTGTTTTTCCATTTTTATTTTTTTCGAAATTCAATACAAATTTATTGTTTTTTAATTAATTTCATAAATCTTCTCTTATGATTCTCCACCAGACTAACATGTCTGGTAAGAAGTTCTGAATTTAAGTTACAAAGTCTTGTATTATTATTTAGAGTGCACGGCATAAAGCCCGTCATTCCCTCTCGGATTATCCTTCACCTGCCATGTTAGTCACCTAAAAAGTGCCCTCTAATACTTCACGAATTAGTCGATGACATCAAATAGCTCTCGGATTAAATGTTCTCTTATGATTCTCCACTAGACGACATGTTAAATAAGAAGTCCTGAATTCAAGTCACGAATCACTCAGAAAACCTTGTGTGCATGGCATAAAGCCCTCCAATCCCTCTCGGATTATCCTTCACCTGTCATGTTAGTCACCTAAAAAGTGTCTTTTAATACTTCACAAATTAGTCGATAACTTCAGATAGCCTGAATTATCAAAATTCAATACATGATTTTTGAATCTTATATTGTAATATCTTTATTAGTAAATATTTGTTTAAATCTTATAATATTGTAATTACTAAAGTTTATGTTTCTGCATATATTCAAACTTTTTTTTAACATTTTGTTTTTGTTTTTTTTTTTTTTTTTGTATTGGCAGAGTATGGGAATTGTGTATTTCCAACAGGATATTGAGAAGGACTACATTCAAGAAGAAGAAGGATTTATTTGTTAGGGAATTTTAGGTAATATTTTGTATGTATATTATTATTTTTATTATTGGGTTAGGTAGGTGTGATTTATTTGACTTTGTTTTGATTAAAATTTGTACTTGTTTCTCTCTCCATATATATATATTATTTAGATGGTCTATAAAATAACTCGAAAATCTATAAAGATAGCCCAAAAAAATTCATTTTTTTGGACTAAATCTCTCTCTCTAAATAAATTCTCTTTAACTCAAACTCAAATCTTTCTTATTAAACACAAATTAAATGTAGATATTGACGAAAATCTATAAAGATAACGCGAAAAAGTGCATTTTTTCGACTAAATCTTTCTCTTTAAATAAATTTTCTTTAACTCAAAACTCAAATATTTCTTATTAAACACAAATTAAATGTAGATACTGATGATTCTGAAAAATTTTTGTAAGAAAATATTAATTTTGTGATAAAAGACTCTAAAAATTATATTTTTTTCAACTGCGAAATTCTTAATTTCATCCAACCTGACAAAACTCATTTAGGAGAAGGATTTATTTATTGGGGGATTTTAGGTAATATTTTGTATGTATATTATTATTATTGGGTTAGGTAGGCGTGATTTATTTGACTTTATTTTGATTAAAATTTGTACTTGTTTTTTTCTATATATATTTATTATTTATAGATAAAAATGATTTCTTGAAGTTTTTTAAATTTTATTGGTTAGATGGATAAGAATATGGTGGAATAATTTGTTGAATGGTTGAAAAAAAAAATTATTGGTCAAATTTTTTTTCGCATCAGACTGTCCGATGCTTAATTATAATTTTTTATGATTTCTTTTAATGATGCATTTTGTTACTTCAAAGTTACTTCAAAGCCCATCATTTTAGTTAATGTTTCTATTTCTTCTATTTCACACTTGGGGGGGTGGGGATCATCAACACACACCTAACGTAATTTTAGTGTCTTTAGCTTCACTCTTCATTTCTCTGACTTATGGGTTCGGATTTTCTGTATCACTTACCGTTCTCTGTATAGTATATAAAACGGTACACAAAATGTTACAGAATATCATGAGCCCATCTCGTTAGACCATGAGATTACGAGACTTATGAACTAAAAATACTTCAGGTAACAAGAACATGTTCTATCAAATCAAATATATGATTCGAACTACCATCTATTATGATGGAACTTTAAGCTTGAAATGCATCTACATTTCCTAAACATTTCGCATCTAATTAGATGTTTAGATTTGAAACAAAGATATCTAGATTTTAATCACACATCTTGTCCGAATTCACGAAGTACGAGAGTCTTAACTTGAAAAACTAAATTGAATTCCATTAAAAAAAATTTTAAAAAATCTTAAATTGTAATCTTATCTGAATTTAATACAGATAGGATTACCATGCCGTGACACCTAATTAATTAAGTAAACGTTGTGTCTTCGCCGGCACAAGATAGTCTGTATCACTTTGTGTACCACTTTATATTCCATCTTCCTCCTTTTATAATATAATTTTTCTTTATGTTTATTTTTATAAAGTGGTATACGAGATTCAAAACTTCGAGTATTTTCTATTTAAAGAAAAATAGTTGGGCCACGTAACTTGGGCTGGGCTGCTTCTTATGTCCAGTGATCCTAGCCTTTGAAAAATGACAATGGGCTAAGCCCACCGTTAATTTTCCTTAACGGTCCACAAAGCCCAGACACAACGCAGGAAAAGCCCAATCAGATTGCCTGGCGTGGAAAAATCACATCAATCCTTTTTTTTGGGTAAAAATCCTTTTTTTATTTATTTAATTCATAGTAAAAGAATATAAATGTTTCGAACAATAATAATAATAATCACCCTACCTATATATTTTGAATAATAATAATAATAATAACTTATAGAAATGCTTCACCTGTACACTACTATTATGATTGATCATCATTATTACCACACGCGGGAATAGAATTGAATTATTTTTTCAACTTCTTTTTTAATTTCGGTGTTTGATATTCAAATTATAAATTAATTTTTTCACAAAAAATCCATTATAGTAAGAAGTTATAAATATTTTTTCACACTTAAATCTATGAAAAAGCGAGATGGGAATTATTTTTAAAAATTATTGAACTATTATACCCTCAATATAGTAAATATATTATGCTCGATTAAAAATATAATATAAAATAAACCATGTTATAAAGAAAAGTTTATCTACCGTCTCTTGAATATAAATTAGAGATGGAACTCCATTATAACCAGAAAAATCACTTTTGATCGAGGGAAAATATTACTTTTTTTTTCTTGGTGTTTTTTTTTTTTGAGCTTTAATGTGAATTTAGAGTATAAAAGATATATTTTATCTTATAAGGATATTTTAATATATATAATTTTATTTCATTTCTATATAAAAGTATAATTTTCCCAAACAAATAATTTTCCCAAACAAGGAAAATAAATCATTATTCTATTCTATCTTTTTTCTTCTTGATGTTTTTTTGGAGCTTTACTGTAAATTTAGGGTATAAAAAATATATTTTATATTAGACGGATATTTTAATATATACATATATATAATTTTATTCTTTTATATATAAAATAATAATATTTTCAAACAAAGAAAATAAATTATTATTCCACTCTGTCTTTTTTCTTCTAGACACTGGAACGAAAAGAGCATTCTATTCCATTTCCGATAAGAAAGGATTTCGAATAGTAAAATATCTCATTTCATATCATTTCACTGTACCAAAATGTTGTAGATATTAATTAACATAATGAGAATATCCCAAATAACTTATTCAATAGTAAAATATTTTTGTTAATTACATAATTACCCTCGCTTAGCTATAATTGGTATTTAATGATATTTTTCTTGATATATCTATATTTTGTACAAATTCAATTATTTATTTCTTATTGTGTTTATTATATTGGAATGTATTATTAATATCCTATCCGAACCTATTTGTAAAACTCATGCAAAAAAAGGATTTAATATTTAGTAATGGATGAAATATTAAAGTATAAAAGAAATAAAAACAAACAACGATACAATAATATATATATATATATATTCAAGTTTGAAAATTCAGCTAAAAAACAATTAAAACTTAAAAGGTTTACAATATTTGGATTAGTGTTTGGAATTCATTAGAAAGAATATGTTATATATTATAATTATACATATTATAATTATTTATTACAAGTAAGAAATAATTTAATAAATATTAAAATAGAATAAAAATTTGATTTATGTTAAAGAATTTTTTCATTATTTTGTTACAAATTTACATGTAAAATACATATAAATATATAACATTAATTCTTTAAATGTGTAATTTTACAAATGTGTAATGAAATTTCAATAATGAAAATAGTTTTGAATTAAAATTTTTTCAAATTTTTTTTTAAATTTTTTAAAAAATTATTTGGGTCAAGCTAACCCGAATTCAGCCCTAACAAATATGAGGCAAACTCGGCTCATCTTTCATAAACTCGAATTATTCGGGCCGAACTCTAGCCAAACAAAGACGCAGCTCATTTAGGCTCATTGACAGTCCTATACAACTGATTCCAAATGCACACATGTATATTTTTTTACATGTAAGATAGTAATTTAATGATATAAATATTTTTTGTCTTATCAAAACGTCTCGTGTTAACTACATTTTGATACCAAATTAAAAGATAAAATTACTCGCTCACAAGATATTTACCAGACTGCTCAACGCTCAAGTGAATTATGTAAATCTTAGTAATTTAGCGACCCTACACATTTGGAGGCCAAGTCTTGATGGAGCTGAAGAACAATAAATTTTTATTAAAGTTTTAAGGCTCTATTAAAAAAATTTTTGAAGGGACTTGAATATAAAAAATCCATTATTTTTAAAGTGTTTAAAATTTTTCCGGCGGAGCTCGAGCCTACCATAGCCACCCCTGATTCCGTCCCTACACATAAGAGAGGTTAAAATTCATGCACTGTCATTGTCAAGATTCGAACACTCATGTGTTACTACTAACTCTGCATCCCAATACCAACTGAGCTACATCTTCTCTCCTTATATGTAAAAAATAATACACTAATAATCGTAAAATTCTCGAGATGGAGTAATTATTTATATTTATTATTGAATATGAATTGGAACAACTATTAGCATGGCTAGCATTTATTTATCGAAAAATTCATTTATTATTATTATTTTTTTTTTGCTAAGCTATCGAAAAATTTATTTACTACCATTATTGTGAAGTACAAAAATGGCGGTTTCTCACCAAAATGGCTTTAAGAATATTCAACAAACATCATAATTTCCCTCAAGCAGAAGAAATTAAAAAGGAAGGAAAGAAGAATAACTTTACAACTGTCTAATTTGATTTATTCATGTTGTTGATTAATAATCATTGGATATTATTGCCTAATTTCAAATTAGTAATATTTTTTTCTCCTTAAAATATATTTTAAAGTCATATTATAATAGGATTAATTATATTTTTCTCTTAACGGCTGTCTAAACTACAATTTCATCATTCTATTTTGTATAAATTATAAATATATTCTTATTTTTTATATTTTCATAATTTATTAATCTCTACTACTACTTTCGCTAAAAAAAATTTATCAGAAAATAATGATTATGTGGTAAAAAGTTTAAGATCTTACTACAATATTATTTTCCAAATTTACTTCTTGTGTATTATCATATATAAAGACAGTAATACTATTTCTAAAAAATTTTAATTAGTCTCTTTCCATAATGGATAATATTATTGTGTTAATATAAGATAATAAATAATAAATAAACTTGCAAACTAATATTTTAATAAGATTTTAAACTGTTCACTACATAATTATTGTTTTTTAATAAAATTTTTTAATTGAAATTAGTAGTAGAGACTAATAAATTGTAAAAATATAAACGAATAAGAATGTATTTATAATTTATACATAATAGAGAGGTGAAATTATAATTTAAACACGCCTACGGATGAAACTATAATTATTCTTATTATAAATTAAAAAATACTATTTTAAGGAAACAAACCATCCTCCTCAATTAATAAATACTAGAAGTTTCCTTTCAAATAATAATAATAATAATAATAGATGTTACTTGGCAAACTTTTTTTTTTTTGGTAACGTGAACAGGACTTAAATATCTCTACCTGAAATGTTAAGTGAGAAGTTCAGAGTTCGAGTCATGTGCTGTTGTTATTTAGGAATCTTATATATTGTGATCCCCTCACTTAGGTACCTCCACCTGATATGACAAATGAGATATTCAAAATTCAAAGTAGATCTCGTGCCATTTGATCTCTTATGAAATAGTTGATAACTCTCGAATACCAAGTAAAAAATAATTGCATATTGCTCTTCTTGTGAAGTATCATCTCTAGTTTTTATTTTCTTTTTTTAGAATTTTATTTTATTTACATGATAAGCTGAAGATAATATTATACAGTAAGAAATCACAGAGTGGGTTTTACCCGTATTCGAATGGGCATGTACTCGTTTATAACAAGTAAAGTTTAAAATTTATACTCGTGAATCTAAATTCGTGCAAATTTAAACTTGAGTCTGAGTTCATATTTCACTACAAGCATTTGAGTCCGGTATAGGGAGTACCGTTCCCATCTGAACCGGCTAAAAAATATTTGTTCATATGGTTTCAAAGGGCAAAACTGGGAAAACAAGTGGCACCAACAAGTACGCATGTCAAAAAGGTAAATTCAATATACCTTTGGAAGCCAAAATGACCTTGACCGGCTTGAGTCTTGACCATATTGTGGGGTCCATGAGCGATTAGCCAATCACTATTCGCCAGGCAGTCAATCTAACAAAGCGTGGGCCCCACTTCACCAATCAATTTCCTAAACCAGCCCTACTAATTGTACCAAAACCCCCCTACCCACCACTAGATTCAAGTGAGCCCAACCAAATCCAAAGGGAGATTTATGACTTTTAAAACCAATTTATGTATTTGTGAACAAATTTTCAACTAATAGAGTTATAATTCATTAATATTTTTTTGAATTTTATTTTTAAAAAGTTTATAAATTGAATATTGGGTTAATTCCGTCTTAGTACCTCTTTGTTTAGTTGTTTGACGATTTAGTATTACATATTTGTTAATTAATAATTAAGCAAACAAATCAAAATTCCTGCCAAATCAATTTGTCGGAAATATTTTGGCTCATTGTTAGGTGTTGTAAGTATTTAAATATGAAAAAATCCATCATTTTCTTCTAGTCCGCCAGGGATAAAATGAGAGTCATATTTAAATCTCTACAAACAGTCCAGATATCACATTTGATAATGAATCACAATATTTTCGACAAAATAATTTGATCGAAATTTTGATTTGGTCACTTAATTGTTAATTTTCATGTTCAGATTTTTATAAACAGTAAAAAAATTACACGTGACAGTGGACTACGATATCCATATTTTAAAATGAAACTTGAAGTTTTTACTTGTAAAATCATATTTTCGCATGTGATTTATCAACCTATTTAACTCACATCTTATTCTATTTTTTCTTTTTTTAACTTTGGGTCGCACGTACATCTTCTCTACAAGTATTTCGACTTTCACGAAGTCCAATAATAATAAAAAATTACTTTTTCAAAATAAAATCTAATCTAAATAGAGCCTAAATCCTTTAGGCACGGTGTGGTTCAAGGAATTTAGTGTGGAAAATAGAACAGTTTTCTTTGGTAAAAGTTATTTCGTACATGTTTAATTAAATTCATATAATTTAAGTTACTTTAATTCAAATCGACTATAATTGAGCATTTGAACCGAAATCGAATACACGCCTCCGATCAAAGAAGAAGAAATTAATTCTTTTTTTTTTAACTGATATATTAAAAATATTTTATATTTAAAAAAATATAAAATTAAAATACTTGCTTATAAACCGTAAAAAATAAAAATTTATTACTATAAACAAAAATAAAAATAATTTTTAAGTTTACATAACTGAGTTACTTTCTTTTTTCTTAATACCAAAAACAAAATTCTTCACTCACAAAGTTCTTATTAAATTATTCGACGTCTCTAGATGGAAGATGTAAATAATGATGACTCAACCGTCCTGTAAATTATAATTTTAAGATTTGATACGTACAAAGAATCGTATTCCATATTAGAGAAGTGAATTTTTTATACCATCTCTATTAAAATTATAATCTCAAAATTAATTGAGCTAAGCTCGTGCGAGCAAATTACTTTTTTTTTTTACAGTTTATTTAAAAAAAACAAATAATAAAAGGTTCAACAGTGGTCTTCTGGTGAGCTCCGGCGGTCACTGCCATAACCGGGACCATGGGTCCCACAAACTGTTGTGTCGCCGGACACTTGTCAGGAAAGAAAGGGAATGGCACTGATCGAGAAACGTTCCCGCCATAATAAATGGGGGACTGGTACGGGGAAATGCCGGTGACCGTAAGAATCGGGGTCAGTAAACAGAGCCGGTCCAATCTCGCAAAATGTGGGATCTCGTTATCACGCCAACCGGCAATGGCGTTGGCTTTTGAAAAAAGCTTCCATTGAATAAGTGGAGGTGATGGACACGTAGTCGAGTCCTTCTCCTTTTAAGGACGTGATTGGGATTTCGGTTTCCCATGTGTTTTTAGAAAACAATATGGCCGAGAAATTTTAGCAAATCAATATTGAGTCAAATATAATAATTTAATAAAAGATAAAATTAAAGAAAAATATGTAATTTTAAGTCTTTAGAGTAAAAAAAATTATTATGCTCTTATTAAATTAAGAGAATTGACTCAATTTTGATTTGTTTATCATTTAATTATTCTCATATAAAAATTAGTGAAACAATAATGATGAAAGAGAAAACTATAAAGGGTATTTTAGTTCACATAAAAAAAATCTAAAATTTCGTATTTTAAATAGTATGATATGTCATGTGCCAAGTAAAACGAAAAAGAAGGGAGTATGAAATTATTAATAATATATATGTTTCATATCATAAAGTATTTGTTATTTCAAACAGATCAAGAAAAATCTGAACCGTGATAGATTTTTTAGTGTAAAATAACTCTAAATACTTTTATGTATTTTTCAAAACTTTATCTTTTATTTTCTCTCTCTTCTTTCATATTCAAATTTTTTTATCAAATATGAATCAGTTTAAATTTTGAAATTATTAATAATAAATGCATTAATTGAATAAGAATATTTATAACTTTAAATTACTATATAATATGAAACGAAGATAATAATTATAATTATTTATTTATAAAAAAAATTGACCCGTTTGTGTGTGTATTTGTGGTGGTGTTTGGTTTTGAAAATTAAAATTTGGTGGTTTGCCGAAGACCAACCCACCACACCACTTTCACGTTCATACGAGCTTATCTTGCGCTTTCCTTTATGCTTACTTTTTATTGAACGGTTCGAATCGTCTGTATTATTTTTTATATATTATTTTTTTAATTCAGTACTCTTTTATAAATAAAACTTATTAAAAAGAACAAATTTTAAAGGAAAAAATATAAATTATAAAAATAAATTGTATTATAAAAAGAAAATAGTACAGAAAATGATACACAAAGTGATGCATACGATTTCATATGCTATTTTGTGTTCATATACCACCATGATGCTTCTCTTTCCCTTATTGAATTGTTTACAATAAATATTTTTTTCTTTTGAAAATTATGAAAATAAAGAAGCATACACTTTTTTTTTTAAGGGACTTTTTGCTGCATAGTATAGAAAATAATTTTTTTTTGGTCCAAAGTCTCGAGTGGCTAGTTTATAATATAACACGTTTAGTAAATTGGAATAAAATATAATTGAATGATTTTTAAAATTTTTTGCTATTGTAATATTTGGTATTTAAATTAGAAATAGAAAAAATATTTTCACATGAAGTTCATTACAAGAAGAAGTGATGAATGCCTTTTCAGAAAAAAGTGAGAAAAAAATAAATATCTTGTGTCTATTATACCCTCACAATATTTTATAAAAAATATTACTATTAATTTATAATTTTATTAATAGAAAATAAACTTATGCAATAATTATGTGAAATTTTAATACATAACAAAAAATTAACTTATAACCAATGTAAAATATTTCTTTTTTATTTATTATTATTTTATTTATATTTTTTGTATATTTATACCTTCATGACATCTATATTTTAAATATTAATTTTTAAATATTTAAAAAATATAATATGATGACATTTAAGTCATTTACTGCAAAATTTCATTCTATTTTAACATTAAGTAATATATTTTTTGAATAAAGAAAATGAATCATCATTTCATTGTACATTTTCTTTCCATACATTAAAATGGAAAGAGGACTCCATTGCATTTCTAATGAAAAATGATTCCGAGCGATAAAAAATTACATTTCATATCATTTCAATATACCAAACGTATTTTTAGTGTATCCTTCTTTCTCCTAAAAAAGAAATGGTTACTATGACATAAGTATTTTCGTTTGAATGCTCTTTATATTTCTGACGTTATTGAAGCAGAATTTCATAAAGAATTTCCTGTTTAAAACTAAGCGATGGCTGTGACAGAAGGTACCTCAAGAAGACGATGATAATAATATAGTTTATATGTAAAATGTTATGGTGTATTTGGATACATTTTAATCTAACAAAAAAATATCACCATTTCCGCACTAAATATTTCATAAATTTATTATATTTTTACGAATTTTAAAAAGAAAAAAATCACTTTTTAAAATTAAAATCTAATTCAACATCTTCTATTAGTTACTTAATTTTGAGGTGATAAGCAACCTTATTATGGCCGGCTACCAATATGCCAAGTTGTTTCATACTCATAGGCAACTTTGAATTGACATTCATTTTGTATTCTATGTGAAAATGTGAAATTTGTCATTAAATGAAAAATTAGATCTAACCCCAAAAAAAGAAAATATCTCATTTGAAGTACTATTATTTATTTTCTTTTTTGTTTTGAAAGGAAAAACGTGGATATTATTAAATAATATCAAAATCAGCTATAATAGTTATAGTTACAAAGTCCGGAATTTCTTCCATCTATGATACTCTATCTCTAACTGAACAAGCGTATTGACTATTGAACTAAAAGATGAGCAGAAATATTGAGTTTCCGATCGATATAAGCTATCTTCCAATGGGGATTTTCCTTGAATTACTCTTATTATCCTTTTTACTCTTATTGAATACTATTAGATAGTTGGTACTTAACAAACTATGCATATGAGATAGATACGTTTATTTATCACACGATAGGTCTTGCACTTGCAAAAAACCCCTATCACTTATGCAGAAAGTATTTATGCATTTCAGGTGTACTAATTCAATTGTCCAACTGGATATTTTACATTTTTCACTCGAACAATATATTATAATTATCTTGACAGTAAAGTCTCAAATCTCGAATTTCTAGTATGTAGACTTTAATTTTAGATCCTAATTTATATTCATATTATGCGCATAAATACTATCGACGTCTTGTACTATTTTGCTGTTCCATCATAATTGTATCACTTATGCAGGAAGTATTTATACATTTCATGATATATTGAGATCTCATTATCATAACTTTCAAGTATCTGAATTTTTTTAATACATGTCATGTTTAGAAAAAAAATATTTGTTGATTAACCATCTAATTATTTGTTGATTTCATATGTAAGGAATACATGTAGTTGGAAACGACTTATATATCACTTTTTTAATTGTGTCTTAAATTTATCTATAGTTGTAACTTTTCCTTTAGTATTATTATAATCGGATGTTGGTTAGAGAATTGCCTGGCCACATAACCTTTTTTTTAAACTTAAAATGTAAAATATTCTTCTGTGAGGATCAAGAATATGAGATATAATATTATATTCATCAGCTTTCATTTTCATATTATCTCCTGGTTTTATTGGAAAATATATTCAAAAACATTAAAACGTAAAAAATTTTCCCTTGAAATTTGCTCATAATAATTTTCTTAAAACTCCTCTTTAGGTCCTATCTCATATATATATATATATATATATATGTCTGTGTGTGTGATGGAACAAGAAAATATACACATATAATAATTAATATTTAGTCTATAGATGAAAAATATTTGGTTACTCACCAAAAACTAATTATAAAATGAAGAGAACTCATATAATTTGTTGGTAAAAAGTACGAGCAAGTGCTCCTAAGGATTAACTTCTATTATTTCGAGGCATCTATAGTTATCAGTATTAAAGAGACGCAAATATATTGCGTGTAATTACAAATATATTAGTGACTATGTTGTGAATGCACTGACCAATATTTTTATTATTACTATTTATCCCTAACACATTCAACCCCAAATAATATTGCTAAACATTCATATAATTATTTTTCCTTGAAAAATAACAAGATATGAGAATTAATTGGATTAGAGAAACTTCTAGTTTCACAATAGTTTCAAAACTCTTACTCATTTTCGTATTAGTGATCTTAGATGTCAAATGAGTCACTCCAACTTTTAAGTTATTTGAATGAGTAAATATTAGGTTTATCCAGCTACGACACGGGTAGAGGCTGTTAATGCGGTTTCATAATGTATCTCAAATCTTTAAATTCTGAATAAGTTATAGAAATGAAAGAATAGTCTTATAATATAAACAAATTTGTTTAGACATCATCGAGTAGAATACATATACTCATTTCATTCACTATTTCCTGATTATTTTAATTATAAAAAAAATCATTAAATTCAAAAATGAACTTTTGATAATGTTTTAGTGGATGTATGTATTTCGTACTAAATACTTCAAGTAATAATAAATCTTCTTAAAGTGCAATTAACTATATTTTTCTAGAGCTTTTGATTAATTAATTAGTGCTTTTAGAACTAAACTTTGATGGGTTATTTTACCGATATACTTGTGGAGATGATTTTTATCATAACTACGTCATCACGACTTAGGTTCATTCACTTCAGGGAATGATATAGAATTGTTACTCAAATATTAGAATAATTCAGCAATGACTCATATCTCAAGATCGATTAACTACTGCATAAGCATATTCGAGATATGAGAAAGAAATACTTTTTCTTGTATCACATCATCAATAACATTATTTCTTTCATATATCTTTGATTGGTGATGAGGAATTCCGAAAAGCCTCAATCTCACAAATGTAACATATATAATTTGTTTTATATAAAAATCATATTCTGGTAGTTATATAAAATCATTTTCGGGTGATTCTATATTTTTTCATTCAAATATCACTGAAATCAAATTAATTTGATGCTTTGTAAATTTTCTTATGGTATCTTTAGGACCATCACAACCAAATGGATTTTAATGCAAAATATTAATATTCAGTAGACAATTTATTCTCAAAATATGAAAAGTTACAAGCTCAAATTTAATAAAATTCATCACGAAAAAGGAAATTTTGATAAAAAGACTTACCTTAATCTTCAAGTCATTCAAACGATAGATTCTTCTAAGAAACTTGAAAGAAAGTCTAACAATACATTGAAAACAAATATGAACAAAAATATGGCATCGTTATTTTATGGGCATTTTAATATGTGATTCACGACGTATATTAATATGAATAAAATATATCTAGTTCAAATTTAATAAATCTTATAAAAATTTAAAATATATGAAACCTATATATATTTAAAAAAAACTATATCTTATATTAAAAACAAGAACGGCAGAATTCGAGTAAATCATCATATATTGCCCATAAATAATTTAAAACCTTTAATTATTTAACTAGAGTAAATCATTAAAAACTATATCTTATATAAAATCTTTAATTATTTAACTAGAGTAAATCATCATAATTGCCCATAAATAATTTAATAATTAGTAGTTTTAATCAAAAACAATTTTTCGTCAAACTTTTACCTATAAACAATTTACGTATAGCTTATAATATTAACGTGAAATATTTTACCTATACGACAGAATTCGATTGTTTCTTTTAACGTGAAATGCACATACTACCGATGAGAAGGGTATTTTGCCAACAAGAACGGCTGCACCTGACGTTACGTGTATTTCATGCAAAAGAAACAATCGGAATCCGCTATTTACTTGATAAATTAATACTCATAAACGTATAAATTATTTATGGAAAATTATAATAATTTACTCTATTTAATTATTAGTATAATATGTGTTTGTAAATACGAATAAGAAGTATATTACCGAGATTGAATAGAATTTCAAATTTTAATTTTTAACATAAATCTTCTCTCACAAATCATTCTATTTTTCGGAATTCAATATAAAAATCTCAAAATTAAACTCGGTTGTTACTAGCTGCCATCTTCCATCTACCTCCATCCATCTGCCATTTAAGGCATTGCTTCATTTTATATTTTTCCTCCTTCAAAGAGAAGGAAAAAACCAAACAGCAGTATTCTATGGATGTATTCATTCATACCAGTAATTTACAACTAAGCCCACAGATATAGAGTAGAAACGAAGTACGAAACAGAAAGATCACAAGGACTTTTATGTAATTTCACTATTCTCATTATTCCAATAATAGTAAACCATAGAAAAAGCAAAAAAGAAATCATCCACTGCAAAATAATCAATGAGTTAAAGAAAAGAAAAAGAAAAAAGAAAAAAAAAAAGTAAAAACAATTGAATTCTAGTCGGTTTGTGGGGCTACTTGAAGTAGAGAAAATCGAGAAAAATTAGTATACCAAAAAAAAAAAAAAAAAGGAAAGGGAAAATTACATACTTAACCCCTGAGTTTAGATTTATATAAGATAAGACCATTAAATTTTATTTTATATTTTACGATAATTTAATAAGATTCTTTTGCCTTTAAATAATTAACGTTTCATTAAAAGACCACATTATTTGTTCAAGTGCGATAATTTAAAAAATAGACATTAGAAGTTATTTTTTCTAAAAAAATTACTGGTAAATGTAAAATATTGGAAGGCGATGTAACTTTTTTTTCATCTAAATTACATTCTAGATGTGTTTCGTTTAGAAAGAATGAATTATAATACATATTTTACCTTTCAAATTTATCATGTGAGCAGTTTATGTTATTGTTAGTAAAAATAATATTGGTAGAAAAATAATTTTTGAGAATTATGTAATATGAATATTTAAATTTTTGGGGGACCAAAGAGGTTATTTTTCTTAAAATTGAGAAATAGGAATTTTTATATAATAAGGAAAAATAATAAATGGCCAAAAAAAATAAATAAGCAAAGAAAAATAACCTCCTTTCCTTCACTTTCTCTCTCTATACCTCACCCCCACCACACCACACACAGTAGAGAGAGAAAGTCCAGAAAAATAAAAAGGAAAAGAAAGATTATCTCGTATCTCTCTCTCTAGCTCTGCTAGATCTCTCTTCCTTCCCATCTATCCATTTCTTCTTCTTCTTCTTTTCTCTCTCTTTCAGAGATCCATCTCCTTCTGGGTGTTCTTCTTTTTTTTTTTCCCTTTTGATTTTCTGTAGATATATAATTTTTTCTTCTTTTTTTTCTCATTTTAATTTGGGGCCATGCGGAGAGGCAGGGCAGCCGCAGCGGCCAAGCAAGCGGCGGCAGCAGCTGCGGCGGCGGCTGCAGCAGGTGAAGCTAACGGATCTGGAGGATCTAAAGAGATCAGATTTCGCGGCGTAAGGAAAAGACCATGGGGAAGGTTTGCGGCGGAGATCAGAGACCCATGGAAGAAGACACGGGTTTGGCTAGGTACCTTTGATTCGGCTGAGGATGCTGCTCGGGCCTATGATGCAGCTGCTCGGACTCTCCGCGGACCCAAGGCCAAAACCAATTTTCCTTTACCACCAACCTCGTCTTATCATCAATTCAACAATTTTCCGAATCCCAACCCTAATTTTAATAATGACCCTGCCATGTTTATAGATCATCCTCAGAATCGGTTGTATCATCAGGAGGCTCATCAGATTATGCCGCCTCAAAGGCCTACATCAAGCAGCTTGAGTAGTACCGTGGAGTCTTTCAGTGGGCCCAGGCCGCAGACGACGGTGACGATAGTGCCGTCAAGTACGAGACGACATCCTCGGTCGCCGCCGGTGGCTCCGGATGATTGTCATAGCGATTGCGATTCTTCCTCTTCCGTGGTTGACGATGGAGATTGTGACATAGCTTCCTCGTCCTTCCGGAAGCCAGCGTTGCCTTTTGACCTCAACTTACCTCCTGTCATGGATGCTGACGCCGATGATCTTCACTGCACAGCTCTTTGTCTCTGATGGATGGTTCGGATCTCTCCGATGAGGATATCATTTCCAAGCAATTTTATCAGATTGCTTGGTTTTTCTTTTTTCTTTTTTATTTTGATCCCTTTTTCTTATGTCCGGAAAAAATGGAAAAAAAAAAACCAAAAAAAAAAAAAAAGGGAAGAGATCATAGACAGGTAAAGACTAAAGTGATGATGATATAAGAGGAGGCTGTGATCGGTGGTCACTTGTTGGTCTGTCTGCTATGAGTCTGTTGTCTGAAGATAATTTACCTTTCCTTAAAGATATTTTTAAAGTTTAAGATTTTGATGTTGTTATGGTTAGAGGATATTATGATTGATGCAATAGAACTTGGATTAGAGAGTGTGATATTATGTTACATATAATGTCTTGAACTGCTGATTGTTATATGCCTTCAACAATATGTGGCTGTTGATGTATGAAAGTCTTTATTATTGAAGGTTTATTAAGCTTACTATATTAACATGTAAAACTAGAGCAGGGCCAGCAGTTTCGATCTGTTCGGTTCTGTTGTGCATCAGCTCTTGTTGTTTTATGATGATGTGGCTTGTATTGCCTTATCATTTCTTGTAAACATGAAGACTTTTTATTTAAGTCAATGCTATTCTGAAGGAAGTTCCATAGCATCTAATTGTTGAATGCCATGGTCTTATCCTTAGTTTTATTTCATTCTGTTGTTCTACTTTGTAACTGCAATCTGTACTGCCTCTTTATGATTATTTGATTGATTTTTAACTTTACTTGCTTCATCATGCTTTTTGCTCTTTCTTCTAATGTGACTGATTTCTAGCACTTCTTGGCACCAGATGCATCATCCTGGGTGCTATGATTATTTCAAATCTTTGGGATGATAAACACTTGTCTTAATATTAGCTTTACATGTATAATGCTAACACTTGTGCTGGATACAATCTTTCCTTTCTCATCTCATCCTTATGCATCTTCTTTAACCCCTAACTTAACTAGATTTAGTTCCATGCATGATGAGTTATTTGAAGTTGGCTGTCTTTTGAATTTTCTATGAAGTATGCTAGTCCTGTGAAGCTGAATAATATGGAAATAATTCTGCAGTTACCAAATTTGTTAGCCATTTATTATGCTGGTGTTTTTGGAATGTCTTTTTTAACTTGGTAGCAGTTACTATTATCTCATTAGATCTGATGTTAGATGCCAGTTATTTGTGCTCATTTCATGTTGAGATTCTCAAATTTGTTGGCTATGTCGTTTCCATTCTGGGGCTTGATGTGATAATTGTCCATGCAAAAATTTGTATGTATTTCACAATTCATATGTTTAACAAGGATAGCCATCTCTCTTCTCCATGGTTCTTTGTAGTACATAAACTTGTAAAGTTTAATCCATGTATGTTGTCTTCTAGCTCTTTTGCAGACTGATTAAGAAAGATTGTTTTTGTTGGCTTTTGGCTTTTCATTTTCTTTTATGGTTTTCACATTTTCTATCGTCTCCTTGAGACTTTTTTGGTGAAGATTACAGGCTGCATTATGTCTATCTTGAGGAGGATATACACATTCCATGTTTATCAGGAATAAGATAGTCAGATTGGAGACAATATGTTTCTGATTGATGTCTATGCATTTTCAATGTAAATTCTAGCTGGATATTGGGATTGTTATAAGAAGAGTGGATGCATTTTTAATGTTTCTCAGTAGTCTCTATGCATAATGGTTTAGAGTCAGCGGTAGATAAATGCTGAAAAGTTCTTGTTTGGATTACCTGTTGAGTTCTTAATTTGGTTGCCTCAGTTATGTTTATTACATCTTGTTACTCATGTTCAGTTCTCTTCTCATCCTAATCTTTTGTGATATCTTATCCTTGTATTCTATAGTTCATTTTAGGCAGATTAGTGAGACACTGAACTATACCCATTGTATAATATCTGAAGAGGCCTTAATGGGTTTCATATCATTCTTCTCTCTTTTGTGTATGTTGGAGGTGACAGAGTAGTAGATACAGGATGATGAAGGGAACCCCTGTGAACTTTTATACAAGTGTTTTGTGTCTTATGAAATCTGCTGACCTCCATCTCCTATTCAAGCTCCGGGGATGCTTTGCCTGCCTCCTATGCCTGTTCTTTTTCCTCTTCTAAGAAGCCAAGCCAGGTAGGTAAAAAAATTTTTCATCTGGGGTTTCAATTGATAGATGATTAGGTGGTGTTTGGTATATGATGATGGATGGTGGTATATTAGGATCTCGAGGTTCCTACCATATTTTTTATGCCTTATCCTCTCTCTCAGATCAATTCTTGGTTGTTGTTTTGTATATAAAAAAAATAGCCTTTATTTACTCGGCTACCCATAGTTGTTTTTTCTTTCTAAGGGGGTTGAGTATAGTATTTAATATTGGAAAACAGTATTGTCTTTTCTGGCAGTTGGGCACTATAGACATCCGCAGAAACCGGGCAGGACTGGTTTATCGGTACCTTCACTTAAGATCCTCCATCTGTCATGTTTAAGTGAGTGGTCTTGATTTCGAGTCATTCAATGAGCGATTTAATATTGTATTAATACTACATGTATGTTATTTTAGTATTGTTGTTTGGAAGTTTTGTATCTTTCAATCTCTCTCGGATTGGATTAGTTGATGATGAATTATTTTGTAAAGAGAGGCTGTGACGGTGGATCCCCCACCCACATAGCGTGTTTTTTGGGGTTCCATTAGTAGAAGAGGAAGTGTTTGTTTTATACACGTGCTAATCTTTAGGCTACCATGGCATGTCTCTTGTTGAAGAAAACTTCTGAATCAAGATTCATACTCGACTTGAATGGAAATTAGTTTAGCGCTCTTGGTATGTTTACATATTCGTTCAAAATATTTCATCGTCAATAAAAAATAAATTAATAATTGCCTTTATATTTTTGTTGGAGTGAGGTTGTAGTTTAGTTGTCATGATTGAAGTCAATGAATATGAACTAATATTATGTTTGGTACGTAAAAATAGAGTAGTATGGAATCCGAATGGACATAGTTCAGTTGGTTCTAAGGTTGTAGAATTGGTATTAGGTTCTAAGGTTCAAATGCTGGCAGTAACAGTGTGGGAATCTCAGTGTCTGGCCTTCCGTCTGCAGAGCAGTTATGATTTACATCTTCCACCTGAGCATTAAGCAGTGTAGTAGGGGAGTATAGAATGATTTTTTTTCTAACTTTTTTTTCCATTCTAGCGTTTAGGATTAAGAATAGTGTTTTCATAGGAAAGTTTATTTTAGGAAAAAGTTGTAAAGAT
Organism: Catharanthus roseus; assembly: GCA_028651295.1. Taxonomy (NCBI): domain Eukaryota; kingdom Viridiplantae; phylum Streptophyta; class Magnoliopsida; order Gentianales; family Apocynaceae; genus Catharanthus; species Catharanthus roseus. The sequence continues at coordinate 5,312,172 of JAPQWS010000044.1, read as the reverse complement.
TTTTCTATACTAAATTTTATGGAAAGGTATTTTCAAGAGGAGAGAATCATTTTAAAAAAGTATTAGATTATTATATCCTTATATATTACGTATGTTAGGCCTCAATTAATTTTTAAGAAATTTGTTTTATTTTTAATCTCATATATGAATATTTACATTTTAATAGAATATTTAAACTTTTTTTAAGCTTTAATGTGTGTTAATATATGAAAAGCAAATTTTTATACTAGAAAGTCATTTACGTGATATTATATATAATTTTATTCTATATTCCATTATGAAAAAAAATTTTCCAAATATAGAAAATGAATCAATCATTCTATTCCATTTCAGTGCATTTCGATGAAAATGGATTTTGGATAATAAATAATTTTGTTTCCTGTCATTTTAGTGTACCAAACATGCGGTAAAAGTCTACTGAAATTCAGTTCATTTATTTTTTTATAAGCATACTAGTTCTATTCTTATAAGCAATTTATCTCTTACGTATCTCTTTGACGATAAGGTGTTTCAATAATAATGATTGAAAAAGGTCCCAAAATAGTTCCTTGTTCGTACCGGTTCTTAACCTCTAATTTACTTTGTGCTAAATTCTTTGATATTTCTTTTTTTTTTTTTTCCTTGTTTGAGAGATAAGACGAGTAAGTAATATCACGTGGAGCATGTGAAGAAGGTTAAATAAGTATTGCCTTGTTTTCGTGTTTCTTCACGTGCCGTGCCGGATCAATATTGGTAAAAAATAGTCCCGTATAATTTAAACTTTTTTATTTAATAATATTATTTATTTCATTCGAATTTTTTATTAAATAATTTTTATAAAAATCAAATATATCATTATTCAATACTTGTAATTTTTAATTAATTTATTTTACGTATCGTTTTTAATAAGTGTACGTGTCAATCATATATCAAAATATTCTGATAATTATTCAGGTCGATTTTTAAATTAGTATTTGAATAATTTTATTCTTATTAAAATAACATGTAAGCATCACAGTAGTACAAATTAGTCGAAAATTATATCCCATAAAATAAATAAATAAATAAAAGGCTATTCAATCATAGGAAATTATAGAAATGGTCCAAGAGTTATAATAGCCAAGACAAGATCAATGGCCTATAGATTCACTCCAAGATCTTTCTCCATTGAATGAATTGGTAAAGAAAAGCCATGTCCCACTCCTAGTAGAATGAGAGACCACCCTATTCTATTTTTAAGTTTTTTTTTTTTTGTTTTCGACTAATTTGAGAGAGATCGGATGATATAAGATTCTCACGCCAGTAATAAACTAGCATGCAGTATTAAACTGCTCTCTAAATGACTCAAATTCAGCTCCTTTCGATTGGCATACCATGTGAAATATTATAAGTGAGGAGAGTCAAGTCATTGAACTATACACCTATTGTCTAGTTTAAATAAGATATATTACATAAGGTAGTTTCAATTGGATAAATCTTATAAATGTAAAATTTAATAGAAATTATTAAATTTTAAAAAGTTATATTTTAAATTGAAAAATTAATTTAAGAGGATGGTGATAATAGAACATAATTGCTATGTTATATTTGTTTTAAAAAAAGAAAAAAATAGAAAATATTATTCCTTTTTTGGGCTGAATTTAGTAAATATAAATATAAGGAATAAATGTGAAAATATTTCAATTTAAATCATAAGGCCCAACTCTCTAAATAGGTCCCATAGTCTAAAAAAGCCTCTAACTAATAATATGGGCCTTGTGAATAGTGGGCCAGGCCTTTATTTTCCATACATTTATAAGGCCCATATTTTTATGGGTTTTTTAGTTTTAATAGTTTCTTATAAGGCCTTAAATTTATATTTTAAAAACGATAAATAATCATAAACTCTTTTAACTATTTTATTTATAATTATGAACTTTTATTTATTTTTTTTAATCATTAATTATTTTTGTTTTTTTATTTATAATTAAATCCATTTTAACACTCTTTTTATTTGGTCAGTTGATAATTTAGTACCACGTATTTGTTAATGGCTAATTAAATGACTAAATCAGAATTTTGGTCAAATTAATTTTGTTTAAAACATTATAACTCATTGTTATGCATGATTTTTTTTATTATTTATAAATTTATAAATATAAAAATATATCTCTTTCACATATAAAGTGGAAATTCACGATATATTTTACCTATATTAATTTTTTTTTTTTTTTGTGATAAAGGAAAAAGAAAAGCTTGAAAGATGAATCCAACCCATCTATAATAAAAAAAGGTGAAAGGGAGTTAGATGTCAATCTCCAAAATAAACTTTTTAATTAATTACCTGTAAAAAGGACTATGGCAGATAATGTGTACCCAATCAGCCCTTCACACACAGTTACCCTTCCAACTAATTCGTTGACCAAAAATAAAATTTCCAAAATAATATTTTAATTCATTTTTTTTAAATAAAAAAATATTGCCTCAGATGCAGTTTTTTAATCACTAATAATAGTGGCTATAATTTAAAATATATATATTCTTCAATAATATAAATTATCATCACGGAGGAAGAAGAAAAAGACAGTACAAGAATATTTTTTTAGGATTGTAAATAAGTCGAGTCGAGCTCGAGTTTGCATTGAACTGAACTCGACTTGATACTCTTTTAGTCAGTTCGAACTCGGCTATTTATAGTGGTTCGAGCTCGAGTTTGAATTCACTTTATATATATTCTAATAATATATATTGTTAAAAATAAAAAAAACATATATGTACATATACATCGATTCAATAAATACGACAAGTCATCGAGTCAGTCTTATAGAAGTTCGAATCGAACTTTGACCAAACAGTCCGCAAGCGGCTCACGAGTAGCTTGGCTCATTTATACCCCTAGATCCTGAACTTTTAGTTTGAATACAAGGTTGTTGAGTGAATATAATTTATATCTTTCCCTTGAACACCGAACAATCTAGTGAATAGTTTGAAAATAATGAATTTCGTTTTTTTTTCTTTTTTGAGTGAGCAATCGAGCCAGTCTTGTTCGAACCTGACTCGATTTCTTAACAAGTCAACTCGAGCTCGTCTCTAATTCGGTCAACAACGAACTCGAATTGAACTTTGATCGAACGGTTCACAAGCAGCTCCCAAACGATTTGACTTATTTATACCTGAATTTTTAACTTGTATACGAGATTGTTGTGTGAGTATAATTTATATATTTCATTTAAGTATCGGACAATCTAATAAATTTTTTATGTGGCAGAAATTTCGTTTTTTAGTACTAAGCAAAAGATGAAGATGGGCAACATTGGGGGTGTTTGACATGTCATGTGGGCAGCAGGTTGGCGCCGCAGCTTGTGCTACGTTGGAACCTCGGACCACCGTACACGTGGCATATCTCTTTGTCTCTCTCCGGCGGTGCTAAGATCTTGATCTCCCTCAAAGTCCATTATTGTGTTTATGCTAATCTACAGCTGTTAATTAGATTCCTTAATAAATCTATTCGTTTCTTTTTTCTTAAGCCAACATATAAACACTAAACCGTTTGAATCTGAATGCTGAATTAATTAATAACTGAAATTATACATAAAAAATGTGTTATAATTTTACAAAGAACGTATAATTTTTAAGAGTTGATAAATCTAACTCGAGAATATGAATGTATAGCAAAAAAAATCATTATTTTCCCTCATCTTCTCTCTCTACACAGTTTTTCTCTAACTTCTCTCTACTCCTCCACTCTAAAACTAAAATCTTTAACATTGAACTTGAATTGGAGGTAGATATAGATAATTATGAAAAATTTGTAGAAGAAAATATCAATTTTAGATGTAAAAAAGTTTAAATAATTCTTTTTTTCAAAACTAGGCTCGGATCACCCAGACAGGCGACCCGAGCCTCTTTTTTTAGAAAGAAATAATTTTTGTAGGTATTTGAAATACTTGAAACATGAATAACTCTGCGATCGGAGGTCCGTTTCACGCGTATGACCACTCGTTTTGATGGTTCTCGGAATGATAAACGCAATGGTATCGTCGAAAAAGTGATCTGGACACGTTTCAGGATAAAAAAATTTCTAAAACTTTTAATTTCCCATTATTCTAAAACTTCTATCGTGATAAATAGCAATTTTAAAGAAAAAGAATACTTCCACGATAAAATTACTATCTTGTCCCTTATAAAATATTCCATATTGAATTTGATTATCATAAAAAATAAAACCCAAATATTATTTGTCACTTGTAGTAGTTTTATTCACTTTATAGTTTTAATAATCAAATTGATAATTTTCCTTCTTAAAACATTACTATCACATAACATTTAGAAAATGATATTTTCCTTAAATAAATAATAAATGTCAATTTAAATGAAGATAATAATTCATTAAATAAATTTCAAGCAATGCATTCAAATGTACTCAGTCAGAAAATACATTTAAATCCTCTATGACTCAGCATGCTAATTTCTATTGTTTTGATGCCTTCTAATTTAGGATAATCCAATGCGAAACGGTCCATGGTAACATTTATGTATAAATAAAATATATTATATGTATTAAATTGAAAAGTTAATTTGTATATTAATTTATGTGTATTTTAAAAACAACACATAATTTAATATTATCTTTATTCATATGATTATCTTCGTAATCTTCATTTTTACTAAAAAAAAAGAAAATATTTACCGACAATCCTCAAAATCATCTAAAATATTTCGAGTGACATTTCATATATTATTATTTCATTTTTTAGAGGTTTTTTCCGCTTATTTAGTATGATTTATTAATAAAATAACTTATTAAGAATGTTACACACAATGCGTTATAAAGAATCCACATTGAGATACACAAAACCTTGAAGAGGGTTTAAAATAATTTGTAATATTTTGTGTAACATTTTTTTAGATTACTTTTTCTTATAATTTACTATTTTATTTGATAAAATTTATTAGTAAAATATTATATTAAAAATGTTATAAAGAGAATGTTATACAAATTATTCGAACTCGTAAAAAATAGAAAAAAATCACTAACAATAATCATGATAATAATATTATAAGAATGTTATAGAAGATTTAAATAGTAAGAAAAAAGTGTCATATGAGATGTTACTAAGATTCGGTCTGTTTGAGTGGAAAATATTGGTCAATAATTAAATTATATTGATCACATAAATTACATAACAACCAATAGTATAAAAATATATGGAGAAAAAATGCCACATTTTTAAAAATTTAATTAGCAAGTACAATCCATTATACATTATTTATCAATATATTTTAATATCAACAGTTTATAATTTATATAATGAATATAAGTTACTCATTCCCTATCCAAAGGTAAAAATAAAAACTACTCGTCCCCTAATGCAATGTTCGGTATGCAAGAATCCGATGGAATGGAATATTATTTCCAACTTCTATTTTGATTCCCGTATTTAGTATTCAAATTTGAAGTTGAAATAACCTTTTTACGGGAAAGTCCATTCTAGGATGGAGAAGTGAGAATCATTTTTTAAAATATTGGATTATTATACCCTTAATATGTTACGTATATTACGCTCAATTATTTTGTATATATCATACTTTATTTTATTTTGACTTTTAAAATGAGTTGTTTATGACTATTTTTTAATCTTATATATGAATATTTATAATTTAATAAAATATTTAATTTCTTTTTTGAGTTTTAATTGTGTGTTAGAGTAAATAAATACATTTTATACTAGAAAAGTAATTTTATTCCACTATACCTTTTTCATTCCATTCCGAATAAGAAAAAAATTTGGTAAGAGATTTGATTTCATATTACTCTAATATATCAAACGTACGGTAAGTCCTAACATAAAAATAAAAACACCAGTCGGATTATTTATAATATTTTCAGTAACACTTTCTTTAACATTCTTAATTTGATATATTTTATTAATAAAACTTATAAAATAAAAGATATATAAAATATTATTTAAGGTGTTACACAAAAAACATTATAGAGGATCCTACAGCCAAAATTACCGTACCTGTTGTATTGAGAGGATCACATTCTAACCTGTAGGAGTATAGCTCAGTTGATTATGGGATTATAAAGTTAATAACAAAGATCAATGTTCAAAAATCCGAAAATTAAAAATTTTAACATCTTCAATATAAAAATGATATTCAATTTATAGGTTACTGAATAGGAATTTCGCCTTCCGGCAACGAGGGTAACATTCTAGATTATCCACTCTCACCCTTCCCACTTTATTCGAGTTCTAGAACCAACCAAATACCGCCACTTTTCCTGTTCATTTTCGTCCGTCCATCACACGCGCCGCAACAGAGATTCCAACTGCCAACTCAGAGTCCCTCTGTCTATATATATACCTTTCTTTTTCAGCAATCACTGCACCACAAATCTCGCCTCCCTCGTCCTCCCTCTCGTCTCACGGAAATCAAATCATCGGCATTGTGTTTCTGATCCCGGACGGATTAAGGGTCGATTTCTTTTGTGGGGGAAGAAGATGGGGGACGAAGGAGAGTCGTTTTTGAGCACTAATCACAAGAACAAAGCATATTCAAGAAGCCAATCACATGCATATGATGAATTACAGAGTTTTAGAACTTGGTTAAGATGGATGTGTGTAGATCAATCAGATGCTTGGACAGCTTGTCTTTCTTGGTCTGTTTTTGTATTATTTGCTATTGTGGTTCCTCTGCTTTCCCATTTTCTATTGGCTTGTAGCGATTGTGATGCCAGACTCAGTAGGCCTTATGATTCAATCGTTCAATTATCTCTCAGTGGTCTTGCGGCTTTGTCTTTCGTTTGTCTTTCCAGATTTGTTAGAAAATTTGGGCTTCGGAGGTTCTTGTTTTTTGATAAATTATGTGATGAGAGTGAGACTGTTAGAAAAGGATACATGGGTCAGCTCAATGTAAGTTTTTTTCTTTTCATTTTCTTATGATCTTATCCTTTTTTTGAATGATAAGGTTACCTTTTATAATTGGGTTTTATTCAATTTCGATCATCATTCCTTGATTCTGCAAATTCTTGAGAGCCCACTTGGAGAATTTGTTTGTTTGTTTTCTTACATATTTGAGAAAATTTGAATGATTTTTTATGATCATGGCTGAAAGGTGATATCTAATGTGTTGAATTTGAATTTCATCATAAAAATCTTATTTTGCTGTTTTATCATACTTTTGACTGTAGGTAGTTTATGGAGATTGTGTTTTGGTGTTCAATTTTCTTTCTGGATATTTTGCTGATTTCTTTGAACTGTTTTCATATTTAGAGACTTTATTTGGGAGATGATCAAGTTTCAAATCAAAGTGAGAACTAGTTTTAGCCATTTAATATCATTAGTGAGATGGAATTACCATTTTATTGCCACATATTTTTTGGATCAGTATCTCAATAATAGTTCTCACTGTAATTATTGAATTTGAATGGAAGATGTTTGCACTCAAAGAAATATATAGATTTTTCATAAAAATTTGTGGCTCTGTGGATTGGGGGGTGTATGGTGGGCCAAATTCCTTTACTTATGACACAACAACACATGCAAAGTTGGAAACATATCAGAGTTTGACTGCAACATTGTGAATTTTCATGCTCTTATTGATTATTGAATTGGTTATTCCTAAAAATCCTAGTGGTAGTGGGAAAATTTCATTGTGTTCTTGGATTGGTTAAATTTGATGCAATTATAAGAGAAAAAGCAAATTTTGGTATAACTTTGTAAGAACTGAACTATTGAAATGTTCTTCATCTTAAAACTGAAAGTTTCTATCTTGAATCAATGGATTATCCTCCTTATGAAGTTTAAGTGATATTTTTTGCATATTATACCAGAGTATATGTTCCGAGTAACCGGCTGACCATAATTTCCTATTCTCCAAATGCAGAGATCGCTGAAAATTGTTTTCATCTTTGTAGTACCATGTTTCGCTGTAGAGTGTGCATACAAGATTTGGTGGTATAGCTCAGGTGGCACTCGCATTCCCTTCTTGGGGAATGTCATTGTGAGTGACACTGTTGCCTGCATCCTAGAGCTGTGCTCGTGGCTGTATAGGACTCTGGTGTTTTTCTTAGTATGTGTTCTTTTTCGACTGATCTGCTACCTTCAGATCCTCCGGCTACAAGACTTCGCCTTGGTCTTCCAAATAGACTCTGATGTTGAATCAGTTTTAAGGGAGCACCTCAGAATCAGAAGGCATTTAAGGATCATAAGTCATAGATATCGTGCATTCATATTATGGGCATTGCTATTCATCACAGTGAGCCAATTTGCATCTCTACTCATGACAACACGGCCTAATGCTGATCTCAGTATAATTAAGACTGGTGAACTCGCGGTATGCATTCTTTCATATATTACATAAACGTTACATTACATAGGATCTGTAGCGTTCCAAAACCATTTACCTTTTGTAGTGTTACTTTTGCATTCGTTGTTTGTCTATAACTCCGTGTGTACTGAAACTGCAGCTGTGTTCCTTGAGCCTTCTTGCTGGACTATTGATACTGTTGCGAAGTGCAACCAGAATTACACACAAAGCACTATCTGTGACCTGCCTTGCATCCAAATGGCATGTCTGTGCAACAATAGATTCATTCGATGCAGCTGAATCTGAAACGCATACTCCGGTTACTGGGGTGCACCAAGTTTTTCCTGTGACTTCTGATGGATCTGATGCAGATGATGTTGGTGATGAAGAAGATGAACTAGACAACAGCAAACTCGTCCATTCATACGCCTACAGCACAATTTCCTTCCAAAAAAGGCAAGCCTTAGGTAAGTTTGTTCCAACAACATTTTTACCAATTCCAACAGTTTGCAGAAGCAATAGTACTTGGTTGTTCATAACATTCTTCTTTTGATCTAATAACATTACATGGATTTATGCTAATACATGGTTTCTTGAACTGCTCCAGTGACATATTTTGAGAACAACAGAGCAGGGATCACCATTTATGGATTTATGCTGGACAGAACTACGATTCACAGCATATTTGGGGTGGAATTAGCCCTTGTTCTTTGGTTGCTTGGAAAAACAATTGGTATTTCATAAACAATGAAGGATGAAAATACATTCTATGCAGAGGAGAGGAGATATATGTAGAGAGCTTTGCTTTGAGAATTGCTCGGGATGATGAGGCGGACGCCCGCTCGGCTGCTGTTTTCGCCCCCACTGGCATGACCAATATAGATCAGTTGCAAGGCCGGCCAGCCAGCCAGCCAGGAGCTATTTTTTGATTTGTTCTTGTATCATTATTTCTTGTAACATTATTGTATTTTTATATATGTATATTTTATATTTCCCTTAACTTAATTATTGTTGTTTTGGAATGTGAAAATGTGATTTTGGCGAATTTAAAGAATTTTTTGTCTCTTCTCCGTTTTATTATTTCATAACTCGTATTATTATTTTTTGGTATGGAGTAGGCTTCTTCACTTATGTGTCGTTGTCCAAGCATCTGACATATTGTTTGGAACTAAAGATGAGCTTCTTAACTCGACTATTTTGAGTAGGCATCTGGAGCTTTCATGGATTGAGGAGTTCTCACCATATCATATTCCGGCGAACGGTGTATGACTCGGCATCCTTGCATTCTTATCTGTGTGAACGTCGTGGCAGTTGTTTGGTGTGGAGGATTATGCTATAAAAGTCCTAATTTTCATATGGCTATCGTATCCTTGACCTATTTCAACACAGTCTCAAAATCACATATAAGTTTTGAGAATGTAATTGTATTATATAAAAGAGTTTTGCTGTCCTTATAATTTAACTCGGCCCAAATGAAGATTACTCTAAATGTGACGTGAATGAAATATAATTTTCTTATATTAGTCCAACTTTTTTCAAGTGTTTTCTTTATTTAAGAATGGTAGTTGAAAATATTTTATAAATAACTCCCTTGTGGACAAAAGAGAATTTATTTTGAAATAGTTCTCTGATTAGTTAGTGTTTTAAAACTTAGTATTAGTGTGAATTAAATAAAGGTTAATTACAATTTCATCTTTTTATTTTGTATAAATTACAAATATATCATTATCGTTTATATTTTTCTTAACTTATTAATCCCTACTACTAATTTTAATGAAATAATTTTCTCAGAAAATAATGCTTATGAGATAAAAAGTTTAAGATATTCATACAATATTATTTTGCAAGTTTACTTTTGAATTAGTCTAATTTCCATAATGAATGATATTATTGTCTTAATACGTAATAAGAAGTAAAATTGGAAACTAATATTTTATGAAGATTTTAAACTTTTTACAATATAATAATTGTTTTCTGACAAAAATTTTTCATTGAAATTAGCAGTAGGGACTAATAAGTTATAAAATATAAATGATAAGGATGTATTTGTAATTTATATAAATTAGAGAGATAAAATTGTAATTTGACAAACCTCAAAGAGGAAAATGTAATTAATTCATGAAATAATGACAAAAGGTGTGGTCTAATGATTTGACCCATCGTTTAGGATTTTATACATGACATTCAAAGTGAGAGGTCATAAATTTGAGTAATCCAAAATGTAATTTAATATGGCATGTCAATTTGGTAGTGTTGTTTGAAGGTCTTGTACCCTCTGATTCCCCCAATAATCATAATTGAATATGAAGTAAGCTTTGAAAATGTGATAAATCAAATCTGGGCCTTTGAATCATTACGATTTACATCTTTTATCTAGGCATAGAACAATCTGGTGAGATCATGAGATCATAAGGACTAAGGATTTCGCATTTTGAACAAAATAAAGCCATGTATTAATTGGAGGTAGATCTTCAAATTTATTACTATTAGAATTTAATTAAACTTTTTTATTAATTACTATTTAAAGTTCCCAAAACCAAAAGTGGAAGCCTGAAACGAAGCCGCTCCTTGGCTCCCTTTGAGAGCAGTTTGAAAATGGAAATTGATTCTGCTCCAATTTCTCGGTGTTCGAAAGAGAATCAAAAGATCTATCAAGATTGGTTCTCTTTTGCAGATTCAGGTCTCTCTCACATCCTTCGTGCTTTTTCCCCAAATTCAATTTTTTTTTTGTCATTGTTCAAAATCTAATCGATTTCTGGAAATTTTACGTAATGTTTTCTGTTTTCGCAATTTTCAGATGGAGATGGACGCCTCACTGGACCTGATGCCATCAAGTTTTTTTCCTTGTCCAACTTGCCTCGCCAAGATCTCAAGCAGGTTTCTGAATATTCTTTCCCGTTTATACGTGTTGTTTAGGTAGCAGTCAAGTTGATTTCTTCTTTAATTTTTTTTTTAAAAATTATTTTTATCTATAATTGGTTGTTTGTGACAAAATATTTTGTTATTTTTAATTCTTTGATAATGAATATATTTTTGAGCAATTCAATTTGGTTGATTAATAGGAGATGCTACTTTCTTTTCTTTTTTTTTCCTAATTGATGCACGAAGATCATTTCCAACTGTTTATTAGAGCTATGGACTTCTTTGTAGTAACAAAAAAAGAAAAATGATTGTTTTTCAGTTTATTGCGGCTTTCAATATATTTATATGTATATTATTTATTTTTTGATGTCTCTTGCTTTGCTTGAGCAATTCATCGTCCTAATTAGTTTACTTTAATCTTGTGTCAATGAAGTAGTTAGTTGTTTCTGTGGTTCAAGACCATGAAATGAATGTTCTCTTCGTATCTGGATGGTATAATTTCTGTAGGCTTTGACATTTTACGAATTATATGCTTATTTGTTGGTGTATTTACATTGATTCAGTAAGTAGGATTCAAAACTCCAGTTTTATTTTGCTCATCTGAAGTGTTCACTAAGTTTTTTAAAATTTTTCTTGTCTTTATACAAGGTCTGGGCTATCGCAGATTCTAAAAGGCAAGGATTTCTTGGTTTTAAAGAATTTATTACTGCAACGCAGGTTCTGATTTCTTTCCTATCTCTTTCATTTTCATAAACATAGAGCATAAAAAGTTAACTTATCTTTATTCATGATTTGCAGTTAATGTCTCTAGCGCAAGCTGGCCATGCAGTAAACAGTGATATTGTAAATGTTGAAGGTAAACTGTATGTTTCAGCTTTCTGCTAAAATTGGTGCTTCTAAATTGTGTCTTCTGCCCCCGTGCTACCAACTAATATGTTGAGCTTACTCTTTATCGAATTATTCTTGTGCAGTTGACTTTGAAAGTTTAAAACCCCCATCGATGGAAGGATTGGATGAAATGATAGCAGTAAGTAGACGGACTACTTACTATTTCTCTTTTAAAAATTTTTCTAAGTAATTCTCTGGCATTCTTACTTGTTGACTTTACGTAGAAGAAGAAAAGGCGAGATTCTAGAAGCGATCTTGAACAAAATGGTAAGGATGTTATTCTTAATGTAATAAGAAATGCCCCTCCCCCCATCCTCCCTGTGCCCTGTTGAAGTTTGTTTTAAGTTCGCTTATTGGATGTAATACAGGAGATCCTCAGGTGCAAAGTTCACCATCTGCTGGTTGGTTTTCCTCTTCAAAGTCTGCCAAGAAGGTAAATTATGATTACTATTTTTGTTAAACAATTTGAGTTCAGATTCCCTTTTCCTGTTCTCTCATGGATATATATCTGGTAAAATTTGTTTTTGTTTAATTTTTTTAAAAATCTTGATTCAATATTCTGTTTATTTCCCGTTACCGCTAGAATGTGATGACTCGGTCTTTTGTGGACATTCTCTTAAAAGAAAAACTGTAATCCCCCCTTCTTGGATATTGTGGCTTTATTTTCTGGTTCTTGGATTTGTCTTTACCTTTATTACTTGATTGATCAGGTATCTTTATCCTCAGTGACTTCAATTATTGATGGCTTGAAAAAGTTGTATATTCAGAAGCTGAAGCCATTAGAAGTCACATATCGCTTCAATGATTTTGTTTCACCCCTGTTGGTGAGTCATAAATCTGTCTACAACTGCACACGTAGCTTTAGTTTTATCTTTTATGTCCCATTTCCTTCAAGTTCATTAATACATCCAGATGTTTTACCATTTCTTAGGCAAACAGTGATTTTGATGCTAAGCCGATGGTGATGCTTTTGGGTCAATATTCCACTGGAAAAACAACATTTATTAAACATCTGCTCCAAAGTAGTTACCCAGGAGCTCACATTGGACCAGAGCCTACAACAGACAGATTTGTTGTTGTTATGGTATCACTGGGGTTCTCTGCAATTTTTCATGGATCATAATTTTCTGATGAAATAAAAGAAATTGTTGTATCAGATGGTTGTTTGTCTGCTCCCATTAACTACTTGTTTCTACTTTGTTCAGAATGGGCCTGATGAGAGAAGTATTCCGGGGAACACAGTTGCTGTTCAAGCAGACATGCCATTCAGTGGTCTGACATCTTTTGGAACTGCATTTTTGTCAAAATTTGAATGCTCACAAATGCCACACCCAGTAAGTTGCTAGTTAATTTTTTAGATGAATCTGAATTTCAATGGTGAAGAATTACAATGTCCTGGAATAGTGTTTTGTCGCTCCTGAAACTTACTCTGCTTGTGAATTTTTAAGCTTCTGGAACATATTACTTTTGTGGATACCCCTGGAGTTTTATCAGGAGAAAAGCAACGGACGCAGAGAAGCTATGACTTTACTGGTGTGATATCATGGTTTGCTGCAAAGTGTGACCTCATTCTGCTTTTATTTGATCCTCATAAACTTGATATAAGTGATGAATTCAAACGTGTGATTGCTTCACTACGAGGACATGATGATAAGATAAGGGTGGTATTGAACAAGGCCGATCAAGTTGATACCCAACAGGTAAGAAGAATATGAAGTTCTCGTTTAAATTTATTTTTTATGATTTTGGTTCTATTTATCAAGAGTGGACGCTTATTTTACTCTTCATCATTGTAGCTCATGAGGGTTTATGGAGCACTGATGTGGTCTCTTGGCAAAGTACTAAATACTCCTGAGGTTACTCGCGTTTATATTGGGTATGCCATTTTACCTGCATCTTTGATGGATTTATTCATTGTGCATATTGCTATGGTCTTTGAGATGAAAAGAATATCAGTGATATGCTAGCATCTGTATTTTCTGGAGAAAACCATTAAATTTTCTTAGCCTTTGAAATTCTCTGAGACATCTTGACACCAAATCCTTGGTCTGCTATGTGCTGGAGGAGATAGTGAATAATATATCACTTGGGCTTGTTTATCTGCTATTTTGAGGATTGTTGTTTCTTCTCCATTCCGTAAACTTTAAATGTTGTTTGAATTTGCCTTTTTCTTTTCTAATTCTCAATTCTTGGCCAGTTCTTTCAATGACAAGCCTATAAATCAGGCCGCTGCTGGTCCAATTGGAAGCGAGCTTTTTGAGAAAGAACAAGATGACCTTCTTACTGATCTGAAGAACATACCCAAAAAAGCTTGTGATCGTCGCGTGAGTTTTATTTAACGTGTCCCTATTGAGCAGCATTTGTTATGCTTTTCAAAATACATTATTAGCCTGCATATGGCTGAACTAAAACTGAACAGTTTCTACAATCTACTTACTTCTCTTGTGCAGATAAATGAATTTGTAAAGCGAGCCAGGGCTGCAAAGATACATGCTTACATTATCAGCCATCTGAAAAAGGAGATGCCTGCTATGATGGGCAAAGCCAAGGCCCAACAGAGACTTATAGACAATCTAGAAACAGAATTCGTGAAGGTATCCCTTCCCCGCACCATTCTCCCTCTCATGTTTCCTTCATAGACTTCACACGCACTAAACTTTTTTCGCTATTATGCTTGCGTCTCACCATTTCAGGTTCAAAGGGAGTTTCACCTCCCAGCAGGGGATTTTCCAAACGTAGAACAATTCCGGGATGTGTTGAGTGGTTACAGCATTGATAAATTCGAGAAGTTGAAGCCTAGAATGATACAATCTGTGGATGATATGCTTGGATATGACATCCCAGACCTTTTGAAGAACTTCCGGAATCCTTATGATTAGATTCTGTGAGATTGATCGATGATGATACATACAAACGACAGAACTGCTCGAGGAGTGGAGAAAGAGAGGAGCGCGCGGCTCGTGTTCTTGTAGAATGGTGAGAAACCATATATTCTTACACCTTCTGATCCATTATGTTTCCAGATCATGGAGAGAAGAGTACACAGTATTAGTGTAAAATAAGAACAAAACTGATTCATTCACTGATATATATATACATATATATATATATATATATAAATATGGACAAACAGGAATCTGTATACATAATTCTTCAGATTGTAGAAATATGGTTTCTTCTCTCATTTTTGGATATAATATGGTTCTTATATTCCTTTTTTCTTTTTCTTTTTGGTAGAATGGGATATAAACATTCTTTGTTTGCTGCTGTATATATTTGTTCTAAAGGATTATGCCCTTTTTTATTTTATTTAATAGAAGTTCATCAATGAATACAACTATATCAACTATTTCTATTAACTATATCTTTACAATTAACTTGAACTGATTTTTAGAATAGCTTTAAACGGATCTCTAATTACAGAATTATTCATGTTTTAAGTTTTTTAAATACTTACACATATTCTTTCTTTCTAATGAATATAAATAAAATAAACATAATTTTAAATATTTATTAACAAAAAACCAAATAACCTAACTAACAGAAATTAAAAAAATGTTAAATTTTGCTTTTCTTTTATTTAATTCGGTGCGTCTTTATTTTTTTATAATTTTAAACTAATAAAATTGTAAATAAATGAATATAGATCGATGTACAATTTTTTTTTTAATTTTCAACGGTTGGATTTTCATAAATCTGATATTGAATTAATTTGAGTGGTTGGAGCGAATAGGTTTAGAAAGAGAAAATCAGTGGTGAAAAATGAAAATTTTTAAATTTAAATCGTTTTTCTCGCCAAAATCTATCTCATTAACCCAATTCTCTCTGACTCAAAACTTAAATCTTTCACATTCCACACAGTTTGGAGGCTGATATGGATCATTTTGAATATTTTTTTAAAAAGATATCAATTTTGAATTAGGAAAACTAAAATATTTTTTGTTACTAAACAAAGTTTCACCTAAATGGGCGAAATTCACCAATGAATTTTCCCATTCTGTAAAAAATGTATAGAAAATTTCAGTGAGAGAAATTCACGTGTCTTTAGTCTACAAAAACTGTTAAAAAAAAAAAAAAAAAAAAAAGAGAGAGCTCAGATGCATGCATTTTCGTCTAATAAATCAGACCATGAGTGGTAACCCCTTCACCACAATTGCATAGTTCTTCACAGCAACTCAACACAAATGCACCAGCCGGGAATCGAACCCGGGTCTGTACCGTGGCAGGGTACTATTCTACCACTAGACCACTGGTGCTTCTTGTTTTTCTTCATTGAATTCATTTTAATAATTTTATACTTTGATATACAATTAAAGGAAGGCCCTGTACCTGAACTCATTGGTTGGGGTTCTTGAATCTTTCCGGCCCAGAATCAGGAAGAGGTAGGTAGAACTCGAAGGCGCTCTTTTGCTTCTCTGCTCTCTTTCAAGCTTTCTGGACGAAGAACACCATTATAACACACTTCTTGTATTAGCAGGTAAAGTTCAGGCGAAGTTTTATGAATTTGCATCTATTTTTTCATCTGGGCAACCAAAAGTCATGCTCTTTTTTAGCTCAATATTCGACTACTGAATTTCAGAACATTTGTGTTATCGTTTTTAAAGAGCTTGTTTTATTTCTTCTTAGATTGTTGTAAATAAACTATGGGTATATCTGTGAAATGCGTTTGACAGAGTAAGAGTTCATATATTTTTTTTTCTGTTCAAGTACTGTTCTTGCTAAAAAATTTGATCTTTATTTGTACCATATTGGATTCTCCTATGTAAAAGTTGATTTTGTGAATTAATTAATGAGAATCTGTTGTCAAAAAGATGAATTTTTTATGGGATTATTATCTATTGCAGCTAAAAGAGACGAGATTTAAGGAAAATGCAGCCCTGGAAAGTGAAAGCTGTTGTAGACAATCCAAAAAAGATATCTAACTTGATAGACTTGGTTAATCTTCCTTCTACACTCAGAGAATTCATGGGCCAATCGCGGACCTCGCGTTTAGGTTGTTTCAAGCATGTTTGGTCATATATCAAGAAACACAATCTCCAGGTTTTGTACCTCTTTTCCCTTATTATGAGCTTTTAGTTTATCCCATTAGCATTACTGAAGAACTGGATATACATATATATATATATATTTTAGTTGTTTTGTGTTATCTTGTGCACTTATACTAGCTTTCACTGTGAAGTTTGATGGTACAAGTATATCTAGTTAAATTGTTCATTTTTTTTTTTCTGCTTTTATGGTTTTCTTTAGGATCCTAAGAACAAGAACATAGTCAACTGCGATGAAAAGTTGAAGAGCATTTTGCTGGGCAAGGAAAAAGTTGATCTTGCTGAACTCCCTATGCTGATTAAGTTGCATTTTCCCAAGCAGCCGAAATGATGGAGATGGCGAACTCTACCTTTTAAAACATTCTCTGTTTCATAGTTCAAACGTAAGGCCCTTATTTGAATAGTTGGAGAGATCAGTGACTAGTGTGATTAGCTGTCCTTTGGATAGGTGCGTTTTGAATTTTTCCCAATCATTGTAGATGCTTCTGAGGTTGACATGTTTCATGTCCAAAATATACATTCTACAGTTTTGAATTGGTTGTTTCAATAATAGGCTCCAAAGAGTAGTTTGTTTACTGTTTTCTTCCACGGGCTGCCTAGTATAATCTTTCTTTTACTTTCCTCTCCTCTCCCGTTCTCTTTTCCCTGCGGAACTTTTCCCCAATAGTATTGCTTCATATGTGCAAAAGTCTTACTACATGGATTAGCAATGAGGCTGAGTTCTGGGCTATTAATGCTTTATGTCTCTGATATAAGGAACTTGCCGCAGAATCTAATATCAAAAAAATTTAGAATAGGGATAGACCTTCCTATTAGAATAAGAAAGATATCATCTCTTCATACTTCTGCTCTGAACTATCAATTAATTCTTGCTCAAGATTCAATGTCATTAAGTAGAAGGGATGAAGCTGAGAACAGAAGAAAAGTGATGAAAGAAAAATAGAATGAATAAACTCAAGCTATTATTATTAGTAGGATGACTTAAACGAATCTTTTGTTGTTTCAAGGTCAATCTATTCATCATTATTTGAAGTCAAACTCTAAGTTTGCTGTCACTAGATATATTAGATATTTCTTACATATTGCATGCAACTCATCGCCAAAATGTGGATAGAGAATTCATTACTGCATAATATGCTAGTATGCCATTCGTTTTCTCTGTGGGGTGGAATGAATCCCAAAATACATATTTATTTGCATCTTGACAGGTGAAAGGGTTATATCTGTCACACATATAACTCATTTCATATGTTCCAGTCCCACAACACGCAGTTGCTTCATTCTCGAAACCTGTAAGTATAGATAAAGAATATTTGATGAACCAAAATGAAGTTATCTATCAGTTTCACAATGTTAAAGAAACGGAAATCTAAATTTAGATGATGCCTTCTTACCAAAAGCATTTGGATTTTGAATGATTTCCGAGAAAATGCCATATGGGTTGGAGAACACTAGTTGAATGCCTGCAAGTTCTTTGTTGAGGTTAGCAACTAATTCTTGTAACTTCTGATTGAACTGTCTAGCCACGTTATTGTAATTCTCTATGCATGCTCCTCCTAGTAGTATATTTCTGTTTCTCTCCAGAGGCAAACATCCGATTGGTGAAAGCCCGGCTAAGGATATCTTCCGACCTCCAAGCTGGTAAAGTCCTATAATAAAGTTTCTTGCTATGTCTGCCAAAAATTTCTGATACTCTTCAACAGAATACTGAGCTGGCCTGACCGGGAGAACGTAATAGTTCTCTAAGAAATCATTTGTTCCCATGCTTATCATATATAATGCTTCACTCAGGATCTTCTCTGCCTCGCTTTCACCTAGGTAACTTCTTAGCCGGCTTTGATATTCTTTGTAATATTCTAACTGTTTCCATATCGGTATTACTGACTGCAATAAGAGTTTTAATCAAGATTTATCATCTGATCACTGTGAGAATTAGCATAACAACTAGATGGCTTAAAAAGCAAAAAACTTTTTTTACATATGATTATTCAATTGTTGATTGATTTTGGAGGTACTTACAAGAACATTGGATGTAACATTGTCATAACCCGTCCCAGCTGAAGCGAAGCATACTCCTGTGGAAAAATCTGATATGTTGCAAGCCGGATCCAGGTAAGCAGGTATTGTTGGTTTAATCCTGCAAACATTCATAGTAGTAGTTAAAATTTTTTTTTTCCAAGGCGAGAATCTATATAAAGAAATTTTGTAAAATGTTTTGGGGGCGACCCTTGCCTGAAAGCATCCGATATGAAATCTGTAGGGATACGACCATTGGAAAACCGTCCTGTGGGTTTTCCATTGTTGAAATCTCGACCATATGGCTGGAAATTGCTCTTTGCAACAGTGGAAATGTAATTGTTATTCCCTGAATCTACAGATGAATCTCCGAATACTATAATAGCTGGAACTGCTGCAGCCGCAGCAGCACTGGCTTTAAGGATTTCCAGTAGGAATTGGACTACAAGAATCCAAGAAATCGCCATTTTTGAGGTGAATTTGTTTGGAAGACTTTGGAAAATGTTAATAATGCTTCTCCTTCCTTGAGTTTCTTTTCTTATTGAAAAGTGAGAGGTTTTTCCGTGATCATTTTTATACTTGTTTACAAGAATTTCAACAGAAAGTTTATAGCCATTTTCCCCATGCATTTCGACTTTAACAGCAAACAAAAAAGCTGAAATTGGGCAACTTTTCTTCACGGGTTTTTTGTTCTGTTCACCATTTGTACTTCCCCAAAGGTATCTTTATGTAGCATCACGGCATTGAAATACTGTGGATTTCCGTAGACCCAAAAATGAATGGCTATTTTTGGGTCATTGGGTGTCTTTTCTTCAAGCTTTTCAACAAGATTCTGCAGAAAGTGAAATTGTTCTTTTGTTGTTGGCAAATCATACCCGGTTAGATTGGATAGCTTCTCAAATCTCAGTTTTGAGACTTACGTATCATCTTACAAATCATTCTATTTTGAACTTTGTCATTATGTCAATTAAGTACTCAATCTTTGAAAATGACAATTAGGGGAGAAATTTCCTTTTTCAGTAAAATGAATTCAAAGAAAACTCATCGGAAATGAGTGATGTGTGCTATGTTCTAATAAAATTTGAAAAACCAATTTTACCTCTCCATATGAGGGAAGTTAGTCATCAAAATTGATGGAAGAAATATAATAAAAAAAAACTTGTGAAATTGTCAAAAAGATACTATGGTAATAAGTAAAACTCATGATACTTTTTTTGTATTAACCCCTTCTCAGTGCATCTTTTTTACATTTTCACAAATTTTGGAGGTTAGCCAGCACTCGATTGCCAGCAAAAGAATAGGTTCCTTAAGCTACAATAATGGAATTTGATAGTAGTTGAGTGTTTTTTATGATTCCATTTTGATGATACAGTTTCCAAATTTTATTAAACCACAACAAATATGATTTATTTTTATTAATTTTCGTTCAATTTATTTTATTAAAAAAATAAAATTATTCCTTAATTATCATTTTTCAAAGATTAAGTACTTAATTAACATAACGAGCAAAGTTCATTATACTTTTTGGATACTAACCCAATATATAATACTTATCTAACATGGGATATAAGTATAAAAATAAGATAGTCTTCTTATGTGGCCTATGAAAATACAAAAAATGAAAGAATAAACATTCTGTATTGACCTTAAGAAGCTTTATTAATATAAATGGACAATTTGCATTATAGTGAAGTTTCCATGGCAGCAGCAATGAATCTGTCCTTTTCAAAAGCAGAGGTTATAACCAGGGCAGTGCAAATCAAATTTTAGGGTTCTTCTTCTTCTTCTTGATCAAAAATTTTTTTCATTTCTGATCAGAAAGAAGAATAAGATAGGCAGCAGCAAATTGGGGGAAATTATTAATCGATGGCTTCTTCAAAACTCCAAGCAATCTGGAACCATCCTGCTGGCCCTAAAACTAGTTTGTTCTTAATCTTTCATCCCTTTTTCTTCATTCTTTGATTTTATTTTTAAGATTTTCTCTGTTAATAACAAATATACATGGTTGATCTTGATTAGAAGAATTGTTTATATGGGATTCATTACGTAGTCTTTTTGTTAAGCATTAATTATATCCATATAGTTTCTTGGATTGAGCCTTGCTGACTTTAATTCTGTGTATTTAGATTTAGATACGGTTTGGGTTTTACATTTTTGTCATGAATTTCGTAAAAATAAAATTATTTTATGAGAAGAAATTTGGATCTCAAAACGGGGTCAATAAAAATAATTCGAGAATTTATATGTATAGGGCGAAAAAATTTATTTTTTCCCGCCACAATTTCTCTCTCTAACCCAATTCTGTCTAACTGAAAATTCGATTTTGATGTAAAAAACTCCCAAAATTACATTTTTTTCCATTGTGCTGAGTTTCTTCCAGATGGGCATCTCTAAGGAAGTTTGTCCATCTAGAAGAAACTCGTGTCAGTTGCTCTTTTCTTTTAAAAAAAAATCCACTGAAATGAAATCTAAATTATAGATTTTCGAGTTATGTTTATCGACTCTCAAAACTATTAGATAATTTCATAGATTGCGCTTGAAGAAATCTAACACTTATTCATAACTTACGACTCTGGGAACTAAGTTTACAGGTATTACTTATGCGTAGCACGCCCGACTCTTCCCGTTTCAATGTTTGTTCTTGAAAATAGCTTGGGCTTAGAATAGCCAGTTTGGAATAAAACTGCCGGTAAAATAAACCCATCGATAGGTCAGGAAAGAGTGAGCGGACATATAGAATGAAAGGCCAAATTTAAACCAAATATCCAATTCTTGTGTAGTGTAGTCGTACAGTTTAATCTTAATAATGCGTTAGCCAATAATCTAATCAGAGGAAGAATTGGAAAAAGGGTATCGAATTGCTACTTATTCAGAACAACAATTGAATTTTGTCATTGTAATCACGGTGCGATACAAATATTAATTTTGCGCGTATTTTCTTTCACAAATTATTCAATTTTTACGAAGTCTAATTATTTATCTCCCCAGTTTTCTTTTGGGGTCCAACATTCAAATGGGGATTAAGCATTGCAAATATTGCTGACTTCTCAAAGCCACCTGAAACTCTCTCTTATCCTCAACAGCTAGGTGTATATTACTATTCCTTTTTAAGACCTCCTTCTCGTTTTTTTGATAAAATTGAAAATTGAAGTCTCGAAAGTATTTATTTCTTTTGATCGTAATAACGCAGCCATAGCAATTACCGGCATTATCTGGTCTCGCTACAGTACTATTATTACTCCGGTGAGTCAAATACTACAGATTTTCTGTAACATTTCTTTTTATAATAGCGCGATATATGGTGATGTTTGTGAGATTTATGCAGAAAAACTTGAATCTGTTTGGGAATAGTCTGGCAATGTCAGCTACTGGCATCTATCAACTCTCTCGTAAAATCAGGTTAGAATGATCGTGTCCCAATTAAAGATTAAAAAGGAAATTTTCGGTATCGTATCAGTTGCGAAAAAATTTAATTTTTAATTTTTTTATTTCAAAATTGATATTTTCTTGTTTTTCAGGCATGATTATTTGGCGGCGGAGAAGAATAATGATGAAGAAGGTGATCAAGAAACAAAAAACATTTCTTGATTTTCACAAAATTAAAAAATTAAAAAAATCTAAGATATTGATGAGCTTTCTGTAATATTTCTTGATGAGTGATTATGTGATTGTTGCTAATATTATGGCAAATTAAGATTTGATTTTCGGGTGAATTATGGATCGTTCTGTACATATTTTTTTCATTTTAAAATATCTGTCGGTTTAGTAAATTAATGTAATATTAGAAGAAAGTTTTATAGATATATTCTTATTTAGTATTCTATGAATGATATAATTTAATAAATGTTTAGAAATAATTCAAATAAATTCATATTTTTAATAAAGGGTAATTTAGTCTATTTAACTTTAAATTAAGGCATCTTAATTATCTTTTTAATAATTATATCATGTAACAACTTGGTTGTGTGAACAACAAGTTGAGGCAAATTTTATTGGAAGGGCAAATTTGGAAAAGCAAATAAAAAATTCATTTGCCTCTTTCTTTTTCCAAGTGTTTTATGCGTTTAAAGAAATATTTTTTCCCTTCTTTAATAATCATTCTATAGATTATATGTTCGATTCGCACTCTCATTTTCCAACATATAAAAGAAAAAAAATATATTTTTCCTTTAATTTAATTAAAAAATACCTCAACCTTGAGATATTTAGTATTGTTCAAAAGCCCGCCACAAATAGAAGAGATTCTTCTTCTAGATGCTTCTCCTCAGTAGAATTGGTTATTCATGGACATTTTAGTCCTTCTAACGAAACTTTTTAAAAAAAAAATAAAAACCCCTTTCTAACACAACTATTACCCCCCAAGTATTGAAAATCCTTTTAAAAATTGCTAAAAGAAATAAAGATAAAAAATTGTTCTTCTAAGTTCTTACTTCCAAAATATATTTAATTTACCCCAAAGAATAATGCTTCTATTTATAATTTTCTTTTTTTTTTTCAGTATTAGTTATCGGATAAACATATAAAAATTACTCGTTATCAAGTTGGATGTTTTGAATTTAAACTATACTTTCGTATTTAATGTCTCAAAAAAAATTACGAAATAAATATTATATATAAATTTTAAATCTCTCGTAATCTTATTTCACGATAAATAATCAATGATAATTGTAAGTTTTTTTTTTTTTTTTTAAGAATTATAACACTTTAAAAGATTTTAATGCATTAAGAAAAAATATAATTTGAATTCAAAACTTCTAATCGAACTAAAAAGCTAAATTCCCATTATATCCTTAGAATTATATACATTTACCCATGTATTTTTTTCTTCCAATACTTTTTGCAAGAAATTCTAGAAATAATGAGGTTCTATTTTTATTCAGCAAAAAAAAAAAAAAAAGAAAATAGAAGGTTATATTTGTCATTTGACAAAATATAATTTTCTCCTTGTTCAAACAAACCTTTTTCTTTGTCTCCAAGAACACTTTTTCCCTCTTCCATTCATCCTTCTGGTTCTAAATTCCTAAAAACCCTTCCAAATTACAGAGCTTTCTATACAATTCTTCTACTGGGCTCTAATAATTTCTCTTTCAATTTCAATCTTCTACTTCTGTTAACCTAAATCTTCTTTAGATATGTTCGGGACTAGGCTCGCATCTCGTTCGTCACGGCTGGCTTTGGCTCAGTGCCGCAATTCTTTGCTGCTCTTGAGCCGTCAGAAACAACCGCCAGTTCCCAATCTCTATAGCCAGTATCACTCGCTCCTTGATCTTCAGTACAAGGTTAGCATCAAGATTTTTCTGCTAATATTTTTGGAGTAGGGTTTTTCTAGGGTTTAAGTAGCTGCTATGTTGAACTTCAGTTCCGGTTGATTTTTTTTTTTATGATTTTATATAACTTAGAAGCTCGAATTTTTGTTTTCTGTGGATAAAGATAAGATTTTTGTAGAATTTTACTAGTTGTTATGTGGTTCTTGATATGATCTGCTATTGCTATTTGTGATTTTATTTATCCAATGAGTTTCTGAAGACGTATTGATAATTGCAATACATATTGTATCGGCTAGTCTGAAGTTCTGGATGCAATCAATGAATTTTTCTTCCTTTAAAGATTGAATCTTGGCTTTGTTGGACCAGCAGTTCTTATTCTTCCCTCTTTCTTTAAACATATTGTGCTGTATGTTTGCCACCATAGTACCTGGGATTGTTCTTTATTAGCCTACATCCATATTCCGTGGAGGTAACCTTTATTTAGGCGGAGGCAGGAATCAGCAACTAGTTTCCCTTACTAGATTTTTGCAAAGTCCAGGAAAAGATAAATAATTGGCTTTGTATGTTCCTTTCCCTAGGTTGTTCCTGTTCAAGTGTCTCTGCTACATAATTTCAATCTCTGTGGATCTGCTATTCAACGGTTTGGAATATCTTCTTCTGCATCTCCACAACCCAATGACAAGGATGCAACTCAGTCTGGAAACGAACAGGGAAGTGCAACTGAGAATGATGCTGCTGCTGCAGCAGTGAAAACGAGTACAGATGCTGCAGCTGATGATGAGAAAGATGTTTCAGGTTCTAGTATGAATTATTTCTCTATCAAATGAAAATCCCTCAAAAAGGAGGAGAAGAAGTACTAAATGGTTTTAATTTTCTAATATGATTCAGAGTCAGAGTCAGATTCGGAGTGTGATCTATCAAAGGATGAGCTTGTGAAACTTGTGATCGAGAAGGAAGAACAACTAAAGACCAAGCAGGAAGAATTGCGGAAAATACAAGACAAAGCTCTTCGTGCTTGTGCAGAGATGCAGAATTCAATGGATAGGACTAAGCGGGAAGCAGAGAACATGAAAAAATTTGCAGTTCAGGTTGGTCATTAGCTGAATATCCATCTACTGTGCTTGATTGACGATTGAACTGTACTTGGATGTCTCATTTTGTTATTCTCTTTGTTCAAACTTGTTGCAGGATTTTGCAAAGAGCTTGTTGGATGTTGCTGATAATCTTTCCAGGGCTTCTTCTGTTGTCAAGGAAAGTTTTGCAAAGATTGATGAGTCTAAAGATGGTGCTGGAGCTGTGCCACTTCTGAAAACTCTTCTAGAAGGTGTTGCGATGACTGAAAAACAGTTGGCAGAGGTTTGTTCCTTGCTTGCTGAAAAATTACGATTCCAGTTTCCAGTGTTTTTGGTAGAATTAACAGAGTATGGTTTTCAGTTGCATGTTTTATACTCCCTCCGATCCATAATAAGTGTCTCTTTAGAAGTTATATCTTGTTTCATAATAAGTGTTTTTTTACAACTTTCAAAGATCATTTATTATGCTTTCTTCAGTTATCCTCCTCTTTCTCCTTATTTCCTTATTTATTTCTCTCATCTCTCTTTCTTTTTATGTGTCTCTCTATATTTATGAAGGGGCATAGAAGACAATTGTATAAAATACTTTCTTGATTTCAAAACCACCCTTAATATTTGTGAAGAAGCTAAATTGACACTTATTTTGAATCATCAGGAGTATTTATTAGGTGGTGGTGAATATATTTTGGGACTATTTATTTAGTCTGGTTTTCGTCAATGCAGCTATTGCTCTGACATTGGTTTTCTTGGGTAGTAATCAAGTTGAACTCTTTACTTTCCTCCTATTGATTTGTTCATGTGTCCTTTTTCTTAGTTTTGAGTTACAGCAATACCTAAAAGTTTTTATTTTAGGTTATCCCAGCATGTTATGATTCTCACTTGTGTTATCTATTCGTTGAGTTATGTTTTGACTTTTAAGTTGCATGGAACTTGAGATATCTGCTCGTTACAGATATTTATTTATTTGTTGCTACTTTCAGGTTTTCAAGAAGTACGGGCTGCAAAGATACGACCCAGTGAATGAGGAATTTGATCCACACAGGCATAATGCTGTTTTCCAAGTGCCGGACCCTTCAAAACCTCCCAACACTGTTGCTGTTGTTCTAAAGGTAACTTATCTGCTCATCATGCTTTATTTTAAATGAAATTACAAAAATTGTGGAAATCTTGGTTTTTGTCTCCTAAGGAAGGAGAGAAAAATAGTGATTTTGTGAAGCTTTGCAAATTTTCATTAAAGAAACCATTGTTGTGTGCATTTTACCATTCCTCAATGGTTCTTGAACCCTGTCCATAAGTAGCATACTGAGCTGCTCTTCCATCATTTTACTCGCTGCAGGCAGGATACATGCTGCACGATCGGGTGATTAGGCCAGCAGAAGTTGGTGTTACACAATCAGCAGAAAACTAGGAAGAGTGAATGAATGGATAGCCAAGAAATGATACAGTTTGCGAAAACCAACCAGCCGATAGTTTCTTGTCTTGTTTGGTGATAGATTTCCGGTTCCTCATTTATATACACTTTCATGTACTCTTTCCAGTGTAAGAGGATCGGACCAAGTTTTTCCATTTAAATTTTAATTTATTTGTTATGGTACAGAGGTGCCACCACAAGGAGTTGTAACTCATAAATCTCCAACTTTAGAAGGCAATTTTGAGCACAGCCATTTGATATTTTGAAACTACTTTTGTCGTGTTGATATCTTGAAACTCGTCTCTACCCTTTTGTTAATAATATATGTGGTTTAATACAGTCTAAGAGGTTTTCTAAACGGCACATAGAGCAAAAGCTTTTCACTGCAAAGTTAGCAACCACCTGATAGGGTTTTACACATTCTTTTGATACTTGATGAATCCAGCTAGTGTTCCCTGTGCTGAATATATGCAAATGCCAAACAGAGATGTAAAAACAGCAAACAACATGATGAGCATGAACTGTGGTACACTCTTCTCTTCCAAGCAAGCAGGCAAGAATTGTTTGGTCCTCGTTCCTTTCCTACAAACTAAATTGCCTCCTCAATAAGGCTTTTCAAGACACAGCTCCAAATCAAGGTGGCCTTTGTTCAAGTATGCTTGATCATTGGTTAGATCCTGCAATTGAGAGTACAATGATTCAGAAAAAGGATAGATGAAACTTTCTTCACTGATCGTTTACCTCAGGCAAGAAGATTCTGCTTGTAATTATCAAAACTCGAGTAAAAAACTGTCAAGAAAAGCATAAAACAAATGCCATATCCCGATATTAATCCAACTTTTCTCCAAGAAGTGTAGTTTACAGATTTAAGTGAAATGCTGAGTAAACTTAAAAGCCTTATCACATAGCAAGATTAGGAAAATTGGTTCAATGTTGGTTGGGGTTAGAAGGTCCATCACCACTTTGCTTTGCCTATGGAACTAACTGCTAATGACAGGCGCCCATACCACATATCGACTCCTAACACAGCCTTGTGGTGTTGGCAATACAGATTGCTAATGAAAGGCGCCCATATCACATACCGACTCCTACCACAGCCTTGTGGCGTTGGCAATACAGACATTAGACGTAATGGCACGTCTCTTGCCAAGTGTTAACTATGACAATGCACAACATGTGAAACTCAAGTTAGGAGCTCCTGAGCAGCTTATTTTCGAAGACAAGTGTTTAGTTAGGCATATATCCCGAATAAGTTAGCAACCTTGTAATGGGATAGTGCTTAGAGTCCTAAGAAGAGACAAAGATATAAATGCAGAGTAATTTTGTTTAGATTCACCTGGATTTCTTCAATGAAAGCATTATTAACATGTTGCTTCTCGAAAGAAAAGTTTCTTCCCACAGTCACGCTTGCTTCAGCCTCATTACTGACCTTTTGGGGAGCTTCTTTTTTCTTTTCTTCCAAGACAGTAACCTGCAATGTCACCACATCAATCAAAATAAGTTCAAAGCTGAAAATTTATCTTGTGTAAATAACAAACCTTAACTGCTACCAGAATCAATGAAGATAAAATCGATTTTCACTTTTTTGTTGTTTACACTAGCGAAAAAATCTACTTCTGGTGTTGATTTTCTAACAAGAACCATATTCATATCACCATCCTTACATGATTCACAAATTTCCTTCTCAATTCTTTTGCCATCCCAATCAACAAGAGATAGACAGTAGCGAAAACGAATGAAATGTAGTAAAATGCATCGCCCTTAACCTGCCAAATGATTTCTCATTTTTCCTAAGGCTTCTTCCTAGTGCTCTCTTTGTTCAGTTTTTCTCAATATATGATCATCCAAAGTCCATTATCAAACATATGAAACCTCAGAGTCACCTGAGTTTTTAGCTAATATGTCAGACAAAAACCTATGAGAAATTGAAGTGTTATATAATATTCTTCAAGGGCCTTTCTCAATTTCTCAACAATGCTCATCAATCAACCTGTGAAGGGAATTGCATATTGCATAAGGGTCAAAATTGATAAAAAAAAAATGAAACAAGAAATTCAAAAGACTATTTTCTACATGATAACAAATTTGCTACAAAACTGGTAAATGCAAAAGGAGCGAACTTGCAGAAAACCCTTCAACTAAAACCCACAATTCAACATAAAATTCATAGAAAGAAAGAAAGAACAGGGAAAAGCTACGAGCTTTACTGGAGTATAACGGAATTTGCGTTTAGGAGGCTTGATGGAGTCACCGGAAGTGGTAGAAGGTAATGGAGTCCACCGGCAAAGGAGGATGGGAGGAGGGTTCTGGCGGTGGTGGTTACCTTTGCCGCCACCGCCGCTGCCGCGGGCGACATTGTCCGACTGACAGAGTACCCATTGCCTCTTCCACTTCCGGACAGGGCCATCAAACACAGGAGCTGATGTAGCTTGACCTGCGCCATATCTTGAAGAAACTCGACCTAATCTCGACCCAATTCCTTCCATTTTTTCTCAATTTTTCTCAAAGGAATTCGATGAACTTAAAAGTTAAAAGGGTTCACCAAAGCTTTCTATGCACGACGTCGCTTGATGTTCACTACTATGATCTTTGATATTCTTCTTGTACGGCTTGCTTTCTCTATAGTCGTCCACTTGTCCTTTTGCAGAGGCGGCACAAAGCTAAAAAAAGAACACTTCTTTTTATGCTTGCCGTTAAACCTTAAATTAATCAGAGAAATGGCGGGTTTTTATTCTATTAATGTTTTTTTAAAACGTTTTCAACCAAAGGTTTTGTCGTAGATTATAATGACTTTTTGCAACCCCAAATAAGAATATTAGACTAGTATAGGAGAATACATGTCTCTTTAAATAATTTAAATTTAATACATTTCTTTTGATATGTCATGTAAAGTATCTTAAGTGAAGAATTAAACTATTAGACCACACCTGAATTATGATCTTCATACAAGGACTATATTGTGTCAAAACTTGGATATTGGGGACTACATAGGCAATTTTCCCTCAGAATTATCTTTTCTTTTTGATATTCTATTCTATCTTCAAGATTTCGACAGTTTCATCAGAGCAGCTTCGAGTTTGCTCCAAAGATAGAGAAGGAAGAAAAAAAGAAATGGAGCTCTGTAGTTCTACAGCAACAACAACGTTTATCAAATTCAAGCCGTCATTATTGTTAAACCCTTCTTCTTCTTCAATTTCCATTCAGAGTAGTAGCCCTCTTGTCCAGAAGCCCATCAAGGGGCTTTTCTGCATTTCTCCTCCTTCCCACCAATTCAAGAAATTCTCAAGCCTAATTGTAGCTTCAGCATCCCCTGCAGCTGTTGATACGATCAATGACAAGCTTCCTGCTGACCTTAAAGTAACCGAAACCCAGGAACCCAATTCCAGAGTGAGTTTTATCTTCCCCTGACGTCCAATTTGATTTCACAAGGAACCATTTCTATATGGGTTTTGTGCCTAATTGGCCTCTTCTTGTTATGAAAAATTTAATTTAATTTTCAAGTATTATGTTTATTATACCTTTTTCAGTCCTCACCTCAGTATGTATTTCTTTTGCTTGCAGGTCAGGTTGAGTGTAGAAGTTCCACCTATTGTCTGTGAGGATTGTTATAGAAGAGTAATAAGAGAATTTATGAAGAAGGCAAAGGTATTTTTGCTACCTATCCCTTTGTATTCAATAAATATCTACTTGTCTGATAATTTGGAATAGAGTGCTTCCTGTTTGATGAATTAAATGGTTGAGATTTCCTGTTATAAAATTACAAAAAGAAAACTTTTACTTGTGGTAAACATATGAATCGAAATTCAGATGTATTGGAATCTTTTGGGATACAGGTTCCAGGATTTCGCCCTGGAAAGAACCTACCAGAGGATATTCTTATCAGCTACATTGGCAAGCAAAATGTCCAGAAGGCTACAATTGAATCTATCTTGAAGAGAACGCTCCCACATGCCGTTTCTTCGGTCTGTAGTTTTTTAAACTTCATCTGATTGTTTTAACACATTACTCTCCAAGAGTTTCTAGCAGCTACATTAGCTTCTTCCACTTCATACTTTGAGATGTTCTGTTAAGTCTTTGGTTACTCATACAGAAAAAACAGGAAATTTTCTTCATTCTTGCAAAATTGTTAATTGTTCTTCCTGTTCTTGAGATGCCTATATCTGTCTTGTTAATTGTTTTATGGGCCATGGATTTATTTAGGTGGCTGGAAAAGCATTGGAGGATTCAATGCGTATTACTACAACATTTTCAGACATGGAGAAGACTTATACTTCTTTGAACTCTCTGAGGTTTGTCAAAGTTTGAGTCTTCTAGCAACTTCAATCTTTCATATTTTGTACCATGAATCGTATAATATTTGGCTGCATAGATAGTCATGTAATGATTCGGTGCATTGAGAGATAGTGAAAATGATATGGGAAGGGGTGAACTATGAGCATTCGTTATAAGTATCATCATCTTTATTCATCTGTTTTGATCTGTGGTCTAGTTATGATGTCATTGTTGATGTGGCACCCGAAATCAAGTGGGTTCCTGAGGATGGATACAAGAATTTGAAGGTTGTAGTTGAGATAGATAGTGAAATTGATGCTCAGACAGCTTCTGAACAAGAATTAAGGCGGCGACACAAGTCTCTAGGTGTCCTTAAAATTGTAACTGACAGAGGATTACAGGTAAAACAAGTTTCAGTTCCACAGATGGTTATATATATATACATATATATATTTATTACCGTATTGGATGCTTAGTTCGTTCAGGTCTTTTCTGTGAATTCTTTAGGATCTCTTTTGGAAACTTCGTTTCTCCCCTTTCTGTGGAGACAGCCGATTGATGAGTTTGGATGAGTACCCCAAGCAGTCTTTCTGTCAATTTTCTTAATCTTTTAGCCCTCGGGCATATTAGTGTAGGATCCATTTCTTGATGGTTCCATAGAACACCTAAATTGTTCGTTTTTAAAGTGTATGTTGATGCTGTTATGAAGGGGAACCCGATGAACTTACTTTAATTCTTCATGTAGGCAGCATCTTGTCATTTAGAGAGTTGTCTTTCATCTTTCAGGTGTCTTTATAAGGAAACTAGACGAACAACAACTTGATAGAGGACTTCTATTTGCTTTCTTGATGAATTACGCGCTTATTTAAGCTTAAAACGCTTCTGCAGTTTGGTGATGTTGCAGTTCTTGATATATCTGCAACAACAATCGAGCAAGATGAATCGAGTGCTAAAACAATCCCATCTGCAGAGAGTAAAGGTTCGTGCTTTAGAACACTACTTTTGTCCGTCTTGATTCTTTGTCCATTGATATCATGGGAAATGACGGGTTCTGCTCTCCTTTTACAGGTTTTCAATTTGATACCGAAGATGGAGATAAAGTTCTTCCTGGTTTCTTGGATTCAATCGTTGGAATGCAACGTGGTGAAACAAAGTCCTTCCCCTACGTGTTTCCTGAATCATGGAATCAAGAAGACCTCCGTGGAGTTCAAGCTCAATTCACGGTAAATAATCAGTTACTTCATTCTATTATGCCATTCCGCTGCCACTTTTCGTCTGATGAACCAAATTTCAAGACTGGTTATGCTGTTTTCTAGGTTGAATGTAAAGAACTGTTCTACAGAGATCTTCCCGAGCTCAACGACACCATTGCTGATAAGTTGCTTCCCGGATGCACTACACTGACAGAAGTGAGTTTTTACTTTCATCGTAAGAACTAATAATCGATCAAGTCACGAATATTGTATAAAATTTCTCGAGTTCTTCAGGTTAAGGAAACATTGCTGCAGAAATGCTTAGAGCTGGAGCAATCGGCCAAAGAACAGGCAGCAGATAACGCGATTCTTGACCGTATTTCGAAGGTATATTCTTATACTAACACCATAAAGGTATAAAATTTTAGCGAAAGCATTCCAACGTGCAAAATGAACCGACTTTTATTCCTTTTGCCATACTCTAGATGATTGAAGTAGACATTCCTCGTTCTTTGTTCGAGGAACAAGGCAGGCAGCTTTACGGAGCCCAACTTTTACAATTACAGGTCTGTTCTTGGAAAAAAACCGAAAAATTTTCCCTCTTGACTTGAATTCGAGAGCACATTTCTCATCAAAGTATTGTGTTGGAGTAGGCAAATACAAAGCTAACCGAACAACAATTGGCGTATTTATCAAGTCCAAAGGCAGTAAATGAGTTCTTGGAAAACAACAAGGAGAATATAACACATGTTATAAAGCAGAATCTAGCCGTTGGGGACATTTTTAAGCGCGAAAATTTGCAGGTAATCTTTACCCGTTTTGTATAGTTGGTATAGAGAGATTTATCGCGATTTTTATAGCGCGATAGATTTATAGCGCGATAATTAATTAGAACAACTATGGGTTGTGCTGGCTGCAGTTTTCGACAGAGGAGCTAGTGAAGGAGGTAAAGAGTTCTGTTGCTGAATTTGAAAAACATAAGCAAGAATATGACGAGGAGCGTGTTAAGGAACAGGTTAGCTTTTCTTGATTGATCGATCTCAGTTTTGCGATCCACATCTGTTTTCTTGCAAACGATTCAGATTTTACGAAACTTAAAAGATAAAAGTCTCGAAATCAAACTTCCGTAGGTACAAGAGGTGCTTGAAGGTGCAAAAGTGCTCGAATGGCTGAGAGAACATACGGAAATTCAATACACAACGCAATAGGCAGGCAAGAACGCGATAAGGAAGAAGTTGTATTTGATTTATCCCTTTCCGGGTTGAGGCAAGAGGAGTTCGAGTTTTCTTCAGGAAAATATGAAATCACAATTTTGGCTTTGAGAAAAGAATGGAATCTCAATTATTAGTTCATCCTTTTTCCATTGTTCTTTTCACTTCTTTTACATTTTTCTTTTTCCGATTATAATATCAATCAATATCTGTATCTATTTTACGATCTATGACTAATCCAGTTCACGGCTGCATTCGCGTACATGGTAAAATCATAATAATTTTATTAATAAATCTTATAAAAAAAAAGGCGTCGATTGAGTGGGGGGTGGGGTGGGGGGGAACCTGCTATCTAAGTGCCAAAGTGCATGTCCCTGAATATCTGTCCAAGCCTGAAGTAGAGAGTTTTTTGCTCCTCAAAGCTCAAATTCCTTACAATCTGTTGTACACAAAGTTAAACATATCAGATACAGAAAGAAGATTCATAACCAGTAGTAAATGAGCCGCGCCGTTCGGTCAAAATTCGATTCCTGTTCGTTATTGACCGAACTGGCTCGTTAAGCAATCGAGCTGAGTTCAAACTTTCATAAGACTAGTCTGATAACTCGTGGAGCATATTAAGTCGATGTATATATATTCGATTTAAGCTTGAACTCGAGCCAGAAATAATGGACTCGATTGAGTTTCAGCTCGTCTCGATTATAGTCCTAACCAGGGGGGGGGGACATTTTGGCTAAAGATTTCATTAATTAACTGAAATAGAAACATATAATTTGGACTTGCCTGATCCAACATCATCTCCACAGAATAGTCTTGAGAAACAACAAAGGATTGATAATAGATATAAGAAAATATTGCCATCACCATCTGCCAAGAAAGAAAAAGAAAACAATCTCAGTTACTAGCGTTCGCGCTAGATCGAAGATGAGTAATTGATATTACTTCAACTAACGAGGCGTTGTCTGAATCGGCAAGAGTTCAGTTGAGGACCCCTTATCGATATAATAGGTCAGATGGTTCAATTCCGACTTCTAGAACAGTAAAAACAACGATGCTAAGAATGGAGCAAAGCTCACCTGGCAGTCCATTCGATCTGTAAAACCACCATGTCCGGGGATGCTGTCGCCAAAATCCTGTTTAATTCAACAATGAAAAGGAAATAACCATCGCCATGAAAGAAAATATCTTAATCCGGAAGAAAATTATAACAATATATACCTTGATCTTAAAAGCTCTTTTGAAACCACTGGCAAAGAAACCACCAAAAGGAGCTATTATTGATGCAAATAAGCCTAGGCATAAAGCATGCCACTGCACAGGCAAAACTGATGTCCCCTTCCAAGGAAACTGCAGCAGCCATTTATTTAAAAGACTCTCTAATATGAAGACTTAAAATGAGGTAACCACTAATAAACCAATGAGAACAAATGATGGATAAGAATAAAATTGAAATATATGTCCAAGTACCCAGTGAGGAAGCCATTCGGGCAACAAATAATATTCTGGCTTGAATAATGGACCGGGATCACAATGCAGCCAACCGGTTGATAGGTCCTGTCTAGGACATGTCATCCATTGGAATCGGCCCAGAATATTAGCAAGCTGCACGTAAAAATAAAGGATAATTACTAAACCTCGTATAAAGCCTGCCATTTTATGCGATCACTTAATTCATGTATAAGCACGACAATATTGAGTAAGCCAGCAGATATACTCCAACGAAACATGACTTGACGATTGATTAATTACTAAAGAAAATCAGAAAAAGATCAACTTCAGAAAGCAGTAAATGATGCTTACTATAAATGCTGATACAATGGTTGCAATAGATGCTCCAATAAAGCCCTCCCATGTCTTCTTTGGAGAGAGCTTGATAAGAGGTGTTCTTCCAAAGAAAAAACCAAAGAGATAAGCAGCTATGTCATTGATAGCAATTAGTGATGCTGGTAGAAGGAACCTGTGTAAAGAAATAGGACACACATACTTGGTGAATCAAACAATTCTTTGGTGCAATCAAGGATGATGAACATAAATAACGAACAGAAGTGCAAATTATGTACTTCCATGAGAACTTAAATGTTGAACCTTCTAGGAATGTCAAGTGAAATATAGCGAGAATGAAGAGGCTTGCTATTAACATTACCAGAATATTCCATCAAAGATGTTGGCAACAGTAAATGAGGATTGTGTGAAGACTACTATAAGAATCATGTGCGTCCATGCGTATTGACCAAACTGATACTTCATCTTCTTCTTCTTTAAGGTTAGAATGAACCACACAAGTCCTGTCACATGTAATATAGTAATACCAGAAAAGATTATACATGAGTGATAATAAAACAGGCATATGAAAACTAAGACAAAGAATACGATTTAGAGTTCAGGAAGGAACTGATTATGATCCTTGTGAAGTTGGAAAATAAAGTGAACGAGTAAAAATAAATTACATTGGCAACATTGACAAACCTGCAATGTATAGGAAGTAACAAATAACCATGTGGTATTTTATAAGGCAGCTCACAAGTTTGTAGAAGAACTTGTCAGATGTTACAGTTTTAACTAAATCTTGAGTGAGGATGCGTCCATATACAAACAGCATTGCTGTGACGAAGAAATGCCTGCAATATGCAATAGATAATTATGATCTTAATCATAGAGCCGAGTTCTGCAAAGATTTGGGAAGGGATGCGTGCATAATATAGAAACCATGAATTAGCTTTGATTACGGACCAGTTCAGGAGTCTAAATCCTGGAAGACACTTTTCTTCATGAGCTCTTATACGTAAACTGAACAGCTCCCTTATCATGAATATTTGTATGACAACCACCATGGCACAAATGTACAGATGCCCAAGGTAGACAATGAGTATCACACTTGCAAGCATCCAAAAAGAGGAATATGCGCGAATCCACATAGATCTGTACTTATTCTTATCATCTACGAGTAAGTGGCTACCTTGTAATTTGCTTAGATCAGGGAAAGCCTATAAAAAGAATGGTAAACATTATGAACATCTAAAAGTGTCAACTCTTTAAAGTTGACAAAAACAAGATCTAATTGGATTTAGTTCTGACTAAAAGCTCCTGATTCAAAGTGCAAGTTGGATTTAACATCCAGGCCAAAAGAACCAAAAACATAACTAAGAAACCACAGCATGATTATAATTCACTGTAATGCTACCTTTATGCAGTTATTAAAAAATTGTTTCATATCAGAGAAGCTCTAAACTGCAGAAATTAACTGTATTTTAGGTTTTACCTCTAGTGAACGCCTACGCTGCCGGATTCTAGATATGGGCGTTGAAGGTGGAGTAGAAATATGATCCTTCTGCATAATTATTCTTCTTTTGTTTCAACTGAAAGAACTATTGCAGAATGATGCCCCTAAAACACCCTGAGGTATCAACAGAACAGCATAAGTTAGCTAGAGAACCTGCAATCTGAACTGGGAACTTAAAGGACTTTGTATCCAACAATAGAATGCAATGAAATATATATCACATTAATTATATAAGCTCAGTTTCACAATCCATCGAACCAGGAAATCTGGGAAATCTTTTGTTCCTCCATTTGTTCCAAACATATTGTATTATGGCCATAATTAGGTTTAGGCTGGTTAAGATCTGGTGTATTTTGGCTGCTTCAAGAATTGTCACTCCCTTTTCCCATACAAAATGTCCATTATCCACAAAGACAAGTCCGAAAACTAACTTCATTGCCCCGGATAGCACAAAGCATTGGCAAATCACATGCAAAACAATTAGAACAGAATATTCTCAATGGACTTTGCCCAGTTTGACTGCACCTTAAAAAACATTGGAACAAGACTTGTTAACTTCTCATAATTACAGTTTTTTATTCATTACTTGTGAATTGAGATTACAATTAACAGAGATAGAATACAACAAAGGCCCACTGCCCCAAAGAGAGCAACAGCAACAGGACAAGAGTGGAAATTTGGTCTAAAACCAGATCAAAATAAGTAAGTGTCACAGTCATGTCTCTGCATTAAGACTCAAGAATAGAACAAATCCTTTAATCAGTTTCCAGGTTTCAATCAAATTATCACCTCAAAATCCTATCAGATAACATTTAAGAATACTATATATCGATCAATTAAAACCACCTTATAACCTCAGGAAACCAACATTCCAGTTTAATTTTTTGTTGCTAACTAGCATCAGGCAGGCATCAATTGTCTCACAATCTGTGTCCATACAGAACAAAGCCAAATCAATTATCTTTTCTTAATTTTTTAGCAATAAAATAGGAAGGCCAAGCCTAACCCGAGTAAGCGTCCAACTCTGGGAGTGGGAAAGGCCTAAAGCTGGGTAAGTCTTAAGTTCAAAATCCAGATTAGTTGGGACCATATATTCTATCTAATAAAACAAACTGAATATGGGTCACACACACGTTACATCGAATTAAAAATCCATTCCACAGAACATTATTGAAGACGAAAACAAATTTAAAAAAAAAAAACTGGATTAAGAATTCAAAGGCGCCACCATGAAAGAGATCACTACCTACTTACAAAAAAATTATACAGTAATTAATTCGTAGCTGACAGCGGCTGATTCTGATTGCTAATTAGATTCTTCATTAAACTGCGATTGTTGCAGAAGTCCCATGAAATGATGAACAGTTTGCACATGCATAATAAAAATGAAATGTGGAATTGAAAATTGAATAGGAAAAGAAATCGAATTGGGAGAAGAAGAAGAAGAAGAAATTATTTCCAATCTTCATTTGGATCGAAAATGTTAACGAGAAAGCGGAAAAGTCTGTTTCAGTTCAGTAGGAAAACTATATTAACAAAATCTGTTTCCTGACTGCCACGTGGAAACTTTTTTTTTTTTTAATATTCATACTCAAAAATTATTTTCGAATTTGCAAGTATAATAAATTATATTATATGTTACCATATTCCGTTCAATTTTAGCATGTTGTCACGTTCTTTTATGATTTAATAAAAATTTTAATCCAACAATTTACAGATAGATAAAAATATCTTTTATTAAATGGTTACGTGTATTAGACGTGTCGAAACGGAAGCTAGTACATATGGCATAATTTGTTATCCATGTAAATACGAGAATAGTTTTTGAATGTGTTTGAAAAAAATTGTATATTCATATAAAAAAGTAACTATTGAGCATGGAGAGTTAATTTCTTTTTAACTTTTTATACCCTCAAACAT
This sequence comes from Catharanthus roseus, assembly GCA_028651295.1. Taxonomy (NCBI): domain Eukaryota; kingdom Viridiplantae; phylum Streptophyta; class Magnoliopsida; order Gentianales; family Apocynaceae; genus Catharanthus; species Catharanthus roseus. The sequence continues at coordinate 5,273,463 of JAPQWS010000044.1, read as the reverse complement.
AAAATATTTAGTTTTTTATACCCACGTTTTTTAATTTGCATATTATTATAATAAGGGTGAAGGACGGCAGAATCTGGTAGCAATGGGCATGCTTCACTCACTACACACTAAAAGAAATGTCAAAATTGATGTTTTATTTTAATTTTTTATGCCTTCAAGCATTTCGAGAGTATAAATATCTAAAATTTAATACGAAACAAAAAAACCATAAAAATTAAAAATTTATATAAAATTCTTTTTTCGATTCTTAAGTCAGACTCAAGTTCAACAGAATAATAATAATAGAAAAACATAATGGATTAGAGTTAAAGAACAATACCTCTATTTATAGAAAGGATTATCTTGTTCTCCAAGAGAAATAATAAACATTTCGTTAATAATGTTTACTATACTTTATGAGTTGAACCCAAATAATTATTTTGACGGGCTATTTTTCATTTAGGCCTAATAAATTGAGCCCAAATAAATGATCCAATAGGTTGTTCCCATTAAGATTGGAAATTTTTTAATGGAGATATAATAAAAAAATTATTAAATGTTATACTCTCTCGAATCATAAATATAAGGAATTTTATATATTTGTATATATATTAAATTTTAAAAATAAGATAATTTTTAAATTACAATACCCTTTCTACGATTTATAAATAAGAAAAAATAGATAATGTGAGTAAATAAATAAAAATATGCGTAAAGATAAAATAAAATTTAATAAATACTTTTTAAAATTTGTAAAAATTTTTATATTTTTAACCGTGTTAAAAAAATCTAAAATCTTTTATATTTATAATAAGAAGAATATTAATTTTCACAAATAAAAAAATTTAACAATTAAAAAGTTATGACAGATAAAAAAACATTCGAACTATATAAAATCACAATATATAGAAAAAGATTTTAAAAATTGTTAAATAAATAAATATATTTAGCAAAGCAGAAAGTGGGACTTCGGTTTGTCTCTTTGTCCGCTGATTGCGATTAGTTTGTGATATGCACTTATGCAGGTGTCCTTTTTCTAGGCTGATCATTTATTACATATTTTAATATACTCTTTAATACAAATTTTTTATATTAATTTTAATAATAAAATATATTAAAAATTTATTAAAAAATATATAAACGAAATGATTCTTCCCCTCTGGTTAAAAAAATTTATAAAAAATAAATATTTTAAATTAAAAAATTAACGATCAAAAAACTTTAATTTAATGTAAAACAATTTATTATTGGCTTATATTTATTTGAGTGCGTGCATTTAACTCCTAATATAACATAACAAGATGTGAGTTAATGACTAATTCGGACTCAACTTAATACATGTTAAACATAAACATATACTTCATGCAAATGATATTTTTTTGTTTGTTTGTTCTATTTTATATAACTTAATTTGTATAATAGTTTATATAATATTTTTTGTATGTCCTTATATATATTTTATTAATACATATAGTTATAAACTATAGCTAAAAATACTTTTTTACTTTTTTAGTAGAATTTCTTTTGTCACTAATTGTACTACTCAAATTTTTTTGATTGGCTAAAAGTATTACTCAAAATTTTTTGAACAGTCAAAATCATAATACGTTGATTTTTGGTATTTTAGATAGAGATTATTATATAAATTACATATAGTTTGTACATAAAAGAATAAATAAGTATTAAAGTGTTATTATTTGTTAATAAATAGTTTTGACATGTTTTGAAGTATACATATTTTACCTGAATAGTTTCCTTCATATTTTACTTGTATCATTCTTTTATCTTTATATAAGGGTAGAATTATGCTTATTTTATTATTTTATAAATAAATTATGAGTACGTACGTGATAATTTCCGTACAAAGACACCAAAAACCTACGTATTGAGCATTTTTTACCATTTGAAAAAAGTTGAATAACATAATTAGTAAAAAAATTGACTCCACGTTAACAATTATTTAATTTTAGTAAGAAAATATTATTAAAAAAATATCATTTAATACTCTTTTAATTTATTAAAGTAACAGATATTTTAAAACGAAAAAAATATATCTAAATGACAGATAATATAAAATGGAGATAGTGTTAGATAATCTTGATAGAGAAAATATATATATGCTAAATTTTATATATAGTAATTTGTATTTTGATGAGATTATTATTAATTAATATAGTTGAAGTGCATGCATGGCGATGGCGATTTTTCATGTGTGTGAGGATAAGGACTTTGTTGATTTTGTGATGACAACCTTGCAATGATGGTGACAATTTTGCTTTAATTTAATTTAATTTGGTCCCTCAATAAATCTTTGTTTTAAGCCCCACAATTGCATGTGCCCCCTTTATCTACTTGTTTTTCTCTTGCAAAGAAGAACCATGTCATGGGTCCCCTTGGGATTTTTTAGTCCATTAAATCCCATTAGATTACTCGATGCCATATGTAGGATGTAAATTATGGTGATTCAGCAGTTTTATAGACTGGAGGCCAGACACGGATGCGCATAAAGAACCACCTCACATTAATCGAAATTCACACACTGTTGCTACTAAGATTTAAACGTTGGTCCTTGATACTAACCCTATAACTCCAAAACTAACTGAGCTATGCCCGTGCGGGCTACATGATGCCATCACTTCAGGCGGGTAAGGGCTTGGCTTGACCGTGTGTTATGTTGAAAGCCTGGTTGCATGTGACTGAGTCGGGAGAGGGGGGCAAACCCCTGGGATTATTGAACGTAAATCTGTGCACGAGCCGGCTACCAAGCCAACTCCAATTACCGGAAACAACCGTTACATTAGACATTAGCTCGAATGGGCAGGGCACAACAGTGAGCAAAACGGGATGGCTCGAGCGGTCGAAGCACCACTTGCTGATCGTTTTTCTTCGTTCAGTGAAAATCCCAGAGGCCGAGACAACCACTATCTCCCGATCACTAAGGGTTCGCCATAAGCGACAAAGGGGCGGGCTGGGGAAGGCCGGTAAAGGGCCTCCAACGCCTATAAATAGAAGTTTAAACCTGTTCTGCTGCATACCACACCACATAGTGAAATGATGTGATAATGCAAACACCGACCAAGAAGAGTAGTAGCCAAGAGGCTGACCCTCTTATCATGGTTGCTCTATAAATTTTTTATATATCAGGGAGGAGATTGTGAATCGAATCCATAATCTATCACGTAGTAAAAAAATACTTCTAATCAATTGAGTTATTACATTGTCACGAACTGCTTCATAATTAGGAGATCTCCTTGTTTCTTTTAATGGAAGTTTATCAATCTCATTATTGAATCATTTACAACTAATGATATATTTAATGTTTTTTTTTAATATTCACATATGAAGAATATCAATTTAATATTTTCAATGAAAAAATTAACATTAAATGACACTTTCTTATTGATACTTAATACCTCTTCAACTAATTCCACACAAACCTAAGAGCTTAATTCAATGTGTGTTTAATGAACATAAATAAACTCTTTCTTCTTTTTCTTCTTGGTATGTGAACATTAATCATATAGTGGTTAATATATTCTATTAAATTTAATGAAACAAATTTATAATTAAAATAAGAAGATTTATATTATATTATCTATAAATATAAGACTAATGTTTTCAAATAATTTATTAAGAATATATCAAATCATTGATTCGATCACTTATTAAATTAATGAATTTTTTTCACATTTTACTTGTATATAGTTTACTATTTTATGAACAAATTATATGTATTTATGTGTAATTTCTTCACAAATACACTAAAAACTTCCGCATTTTCATATTTTTGATCATCAATAAGAAAATTAAGTAGCATAAAGGGTGATAAAAAAAAGAATATACCCAAATTGATAAAATATAAAAATGTAAATGACATTTTTATCTGTATTTTTAAATATATTTGGTATTGGTATAAAACAAAGATTCTTTGGGATTAAACATTAGGTTAATATTAAAAAAATACTTTGAATTTTGCCTATTATGTCATTTAAGTACTTAACTTTTAAAAATGACAATTAGGGGATAATTTCTTTTTTATGGAGGAATTTTTTTAGTGGGAAGCATGAGACCTCACTTGCCACAGTATATTTTTTACAATTTTACAGTCGATTGAAACTTTTTAATTCTTATAATACTCTGATTGCTAGTAAAAGAATTATTATTTTTTTTAAATCACAATAATGGTTTGATAAAACTTTGATATATGATTTTTGAGGGTTTGATGAAGGAAGAGAAAGAGACTCACACTGAATTTGGTAGTAGTCGAGTATTTTGATAGTCTTGGAAAGAGTGTTTTTTTTAATTATATTTATTTCTTATATTTTGATGATCAGTTTTTCTCGTATAGAATGGTCAAATTAATTTTTTAAATTTTATTATAGTATTACAGACCTTATTTATTTTCAACTAATTTTTGTTCAATTCATTTTATCGAAAAAATAAAATTGTACAATTATATGTCGACTGAAAAGACTTTTTTATCCCTGAAAACAGAAAAAAAGCTAAATATTTGGTCTTATGGCATCATTGAATATGAAAACAAGGAGTCAAATTTGAACAGATGGGTCAAAGGGTAAAGAGGTACTTCCCCCTCAATCCGACAATGTCACGACTCGTAAATAGTCCCAAAATCTCGGGCGTGAATATACATACACACCCATAATCTTCAGGGCAATCATGGAAGCAATTTTGTATGTTAGGCCTACAGACGACGACGTATATTAAGAAAGGGCCCCACTCCCAATCACTCTCTCTCTCATCTGAATATCTTTTCCTCCTCTCTCTGTTCTTTGCTTCTCACTCTCACTCTTACTCACTCCCGTCCTTCACTCTGTCGACTCACACAGAGACCAAAAGAACCCTCAAAACCCCTCAGATCTGAAGCTACAAACCCTCCAAATTCCCATATTCTAAGTACGATCGCGGTAAGTATTTGCTGCATTTTCATCAGTTCTTAAAACAATTTGAAAAATTAGCACTAGCCACCGTGCTAATTCTTACAATGATCGTTTTTTTTTAGAAGATTTGTTTGACTTAGTTATACTGCATTTGCTTTGAGATCTGCGAAATTCGTAGTAATTTGATGGTTTTCTTAGCATTAATACATGAATGCGGCTCGTCGATTTGTAAGTTTCTGCACATTTGAGTTAAAAAGGTCTGCTATGTTTGTTTGTTATTTATTGGTTTCTAAGTGTGGGTATGGAGGTGGAATGTCGGGATTGATGTTCGTTTTTTGTTGTTTCAACTTGTAACGGTGCTTACGGTTTAGGTTTTGTTGAAGTTGTCAAGTGTATTTAGTGATATGTCTTTATTTTTGCTCCTTTAGTTTAGTTGATTGATGGTGCGAAAGTGCTGTATGGGGGCTTATTTATGTCCTGAGTTTTTGTCCGTCGTGTATGTATCCTGTGGCATGTTGCTGATATAGTGGAATTTGATACAATTGATTAAAGTAAAATTAGGCATTTTGCTCATATTTGTAATGCTGTTCTTAAGAAATTATTCTGCTACCACTGCTGAGCATTTTTTCCTCATTTCTACTGTCATTTCAGTTTGATTCTTCCGTTTTCCCCATACTTTCATTAATTATGATTTCTACAACCTCTGCTTCTTTCTTTGTTAGGATATACCAGCTGGTTTACATGCTGATGATTATTTCTGTATATGATGTCATTATATCTCTAGATTGACCTTTCCTGATGTATGTTATTGTAATTTTCAAAATCTTTCAGTTTTGCTTTGAGTTTTAACCGATGGCAGCAGCAGATGCTGAATATCCTCTTGCTGGGGAAACCACCTGTGGTTCTTTATTGCAGCAATTGCAGGTAATTTATTGTTGTCAAATTTGGCACAAAATATTTTCTTACTTTCTATCCTTGTGATGTTATACATTTGTATAGTTGTATACACAATAATGTCACAGTTACAGTCTGACTAATTGCAAGTTATGTGTCAATGCAGCAAATATGGGATGAAGTTGGTGAAAGTGATGAGGATAGGGATAAGATGCTTCTTCAGTTAGAGCAGGAATGTTTGGATGTATACAAGAGAAAGGTTAATCAGGCTGTAAAGTCGAGGGCTCACCTTCTTCAGGCATTGGCAGATGCTAGAGTCGACCTCTCAAGTCTCTATTCCGCACTTGGCGAAAAAACTTTTATTGGCATTGTGAGTCTTGATAATTTAATTTTGGATACTAAAAATTCAGGAAGTTCAAGATGATACATGTTTATGACCTAAGACCAAGCTCATATGAAAAGGTTCTCTTGCTTTTGTCTGATTATGCAGCCTGAAAAGACCAACGGAACAATCAAGGAACAGCTTGCTGCAGTGGCACCGACGTTGGATAAATTGATGAAACTGAAAGAGGAGAGGGTAAAGGAGTTTTCTGATGTACAGAACCAAATACAAAAGATATGTGGAGAAATTGCTGGGATAAGTGAGCCAGTAGAGCGTCCAACAGTTGATGAGTCTGATTTATCCCTTAAAAAGTTGGATGAATTCCATGCTCATCTACAAGAACTTCAAAAAGAAAAGGTAGCCTGTTTAAACTGCAATCCTTCTTTGTATTCAAAGCAGTTGGCTATTCCTACTTAAGGTATTCCTAACTGGTTATTGTTGCTTAATTTTACAGAGTGACAGATTGCATAAAGTCCTTGAATTTGTCAGTACTGTGCATGATCTTTGTGCTGTTCTTGGAATGGACTTCTACAGTACAGTGTCAGAAGTACATCCAAGTTTGAATGATTCTACTGGTGTACAATCTAAAAGCATAAGCAACGACACACTCTCAAGGTTGGCTAAGACCGTACTTGTACTAAAGGAGGATAAGAAGCAGAGGTTGCACAAGGTATTTCCGTAAGCATACGATAACATGTTTTCATGATAGGAAATAACATAAAAGTCACGAGAAGAAACTAGATGGTATGCAAATCTTTTCAATTTTGCTAAAATCTTCCATCGCTGGGTCCAGAGTTGTTGCCTGACAACCTAAGTATAAATGGATTCTATCCACCCAACTGGATGAATATTTATGAGTAGAAATACTACTTAATCTTATCTAGGAATGGAAATTACAATATTCCCATTCCTATTTGTATGATATGTAATTTCTCTTTTCCTTTTCTTAATAATTGAAAAGGGGTGAAGTTCTGTGAATTTCACATGGTTTCTTGCTAGTTGTAGTGATCAATCTCTCTCTTGCATTTGGATTAAGCATTTTCTGCTTACTTCATGGTGCTTCAGCAAAAAGGTGCTCCGTCATTACCAAACCATTACCGTCACTTAGATCATATGATTTCTAACTAGTCTTTTTTTAGTCTTTTGCTAAGTTGTTTGATATCCTTGTTTGGAACACACACGTATGTTTTTGCCTCTTTTTGCATGTATTTGACCCTTGAGCTTCTGCAGCTTCAAGAATTAGCTGCCCAGCTGACTGACCTTTGGAATTTGATGGATACCCCTGAAGAAGAGAGGAGCCTATTTGATCATGTTACTTGTAATATGTCAGCTTCAGTAGATGAAGTGACCATCCCAGGGGCATTGGCTTTGGATATAATTGAACAGGTATCTGAATTTCCTTTCTCTAACATATATTCATTTTGGTTCTGGCAGATGTTTATTGACTTTTTTGTTTTCAAGGCTGAGGTAGAAGTTGAAAGGCTTGATCAGCTAAAATCAAGCCGAATGAAAGAAATTGCTTTCAAGAAGCAGGCTGAGCTGGAAGAGATATTTGCTCGTGCTCACATAGAGATTGATTCTGAGGCCGCTCGCGAAAAAATTATGGCTCTCATTGACTCTGGGAATGTTGAGCCTGCAGATTTACTGGCTGACATGGATAATCAAATAGCAAATGCAAAAGAAGAGGCTGCAAGTAGGAAAGAGATATTGGATAAGGTTGAGAAGTGGATGTCAGCTTGTGAGGAAGAGAGCTGGCTTGAGGACTATAATAGGGTAAAATATCTTATATAATGGAAGTGTTTTTTTGGTACAAAAGTCTTAACAGTCAGAAATTACATTTCTACCAAATAGTAGCTTAGATATCTTATTCAATAAGGAAGAGCTGTTTCATTTATTTTATTTTTTAAATTTTATGTGAATCAGGATGACAACCGGTACAATGCTAGTCGTGGTGCACACTTGAATTTGAAGCGTGCAGAGAAAGCACGGATATTAGTGAACAAAATTCCAGGTATTATTGAGTCTGGACATACATTTGCCTATAGTTTTTTACATGCATGTTTCATCTTTATGTTCCGAACTGGACTGATTTAAAAAGGATAACCACTTGAGGTATGTATCATGTTTATGGTGATGCTCCGCAACTGATAAGAATGATGCATGTCATCCCTCGGAAGTACAGTACTATCTTTATCTTGTAGACTCGTGTTTGGATGGCTGTTCCCCTCTTCACTTATGCAATATACTTGGCAGACAGATTCTACTATGAATTACTTCTGTTAATTCAGATGTTCTCTAGTTGGCTATATGTAGCTATGGTGCTGAAGTTTTGCTATGAAATCATGGATATGAATAATCTCATATGTTATCTGTTATGTATGAGGTGTTTGCTAGTCTGCATATCTATACAGAGGATTTCCTATAATATACTACTAACTAATTGTCTGTTGGCTATGTAGCTCTTGTTGATACGTTGGTTAGTAAAACAAGAGCATGGGAACAAGATCGTGGCATATCATTCACATATGATGGTGTTCCTCTACTTGCCATGCTTGATGAATATGCAATGCTCAGACAGGATAGAGAGGAAGAGAAAAGAAGGATGAGGGTATGTATGACATTCCCATCCGAGGACAGTAACTTGTCTAAAATTTTGAAGTCAAAAGTGAACAGAGTCTATTTCTGCCTAGCACAAGAAATCCTTTAGAATATTTTAGCGATGTGACAAATTATTTTGAACTCTCTGCCTACACAGGATCAGAAGAAATATCATGAGCAGATGAACAAAGAACAAGACTCAATGTTTGGCGCAACACCTAGCCCTGCACGACAAGCAAGTACAAAGAAGGTGGTAGGTCCAAGATCAAACGGCAGTGCAAATGGAGCTGCCAGCAGACGACTCTCTCTTAATGCTCATCAAAATGGCTCACGGTCAATAAATAAAGAAGGAAGGAGGGAAAGTGCGAGGCCTATTGCTCCCGTGAATTATGTCGCCATTTCAAAAGAAGATGCTGCCTCACACATTTCAGGTACCGAAGCAATTCCAAGTACACCGTAGTTAATATTTGAGTTGAAACTAGTAGATGTGTCGATCGCCTGTTATATCTTTGTGTCTCTGTCTTGTTATTATTAGCTTTAGCTGTTGCATTAGCGATACATGTTGAAACAAAAAGTGAATTTTTATAGTAGGAACCCCGGGATGATGATGATCCAACTCTGTATGTGTCATATTGGTGGTATGAGAGAGAAAGAGAGAGAGAGAGAGAGAGCTATTCAATTCATGCTGCAGCTTTTTTTGCATCTGCTCGTCTCATCTTTGATGAGTTGGGACTTTGCTTTTGGGCTTCTTGAATTCCCATTTCGATGGGTCCTTTTCTGGTTGAGCTTTCTTTGTTTATGCCATTACCATTTCTTTTAACTCGGAACCTTTGGTGCTACTTTGGTCTAGGGGTGTAAATAAGCTAAAATTTTAAAACTTGACCGAGCTCGAGTTGAGAAAAAAGTACTGAGCCGAGCCAACCTGAATTTGGAATAATTTTGAATTACAATTTCTATTTATAATTAAAAATTTCAACACAAATAATATAAGAAAAAAGAATAAAAATTAAATCCGAGTCTTATATTACACATAATATTCTTAAAGCAGATGAATGGAGACGAGAAATATATTTAGCACCTTAATTCTCCAAATTATTTCCAACAAACCCTACCCACCACAACTACAAAGACAGCCAAAAAAAGGAAAAAAAACTCTCTTCACCAACTTATTCAAAATTATTTTAGTATTTCAAAAAGGAAAAAAATGAAGTAGTTAAACTTAATTCCAATATATGCTCTATTATTCATTTTCCTTTTTTTTTTTAAGAAAGTAGTATTAGTATTTAATTTCTTGGCCACATAGATGCATGCCAATTTATATTATGATAGTCTCATTAATCTATTGGAACCTCTTTTCACATGAAGTGCCTAACTAAAAATAATGTTAATTAATTTTGTCGTTTCACACACATATATATATATATATATACATACATATGTGGACGGAATTAGAATTAGAAAAATAGGAAGCCAAAATTGCACTACAAATTTTATCAGAATTTTAAAACAAAATTTGTCAGTTGCCCTTCTTAAAGTTCAGCTCATACTATAATAATTCTATGACAATTTTCTAGTAAAAAGAAGTAGTTGATGTTAAAATTTGTGGCATAACTCATCCCAAAAGGTACCTCAAGAGGAGGAGGATTGTCCAAGTTTATTAATGGTTCATTAATTCTTTAGTTAGTCGATTTGGGATTCTCAACACATCTCCTCACGTCTAAATTGATCATTTGAGCTTAGAGCGTGACATCATCTGCGAGTGGCTCAACATCATGGCTTTGATACCATATTAAAATTTGGGCTTTGACCTAACTCATTTCAAAAGGGACCTTAAGAAGAGGAAGACTACCTACATTTTTATAAGGAGTAATTATTTTTCAAATACTAGTTATGTGAGATTTCTCGAATGTTGAACTCTTCTTGCAATGTAGTTCTGTGCATATATATATATATATGTTTTGGAAAATCAGAAAACAAAACCTACTTATGTAATCATAGGCATCAAATATTTCCACAAGCAACATCAATATATATGCCTTCTTTTTGCTCCTTCTTATGATGACATTATTAGCCCCATATAAATAATTCCTTGTCGGAAAATGAAATTGGAAAAGTATTATATATATATATATATATCATATATCCTTCATCACTGCACATATCATTGTTCTTCAATTGATCTTTAATCAAAATTAATTATCAAGCTAATAATTCATGTTAATTAGTGAGATTATTTCGATCCATCAATATATATAGTCCAATTAATTATGTCTCACTTAAGATAAGAGCTACTATCTATACTAATTAATTAGTATAAATCGTAGGTGATTAGACTATGTAATACTATATTTATTGATCATGATTTAAAACTTCCTCGAGATCCCAATGAAGGAGACGATAATTAGTTAAATGATCAATCCTATAAACAAATTCATGATATACTTATATATATATGTATATATATATAGAGTATACTTATGTAGTTGTATTATTTTCAAGTCTAAGTAAGCAAGGGGCAAAATGGTCTTTTTGATCTCAAAAGTTAGACCAATAAGCTTATTGATTCGTAAAGAATTTTTTTTGTTATTATAATTCTAAGTCTTTTTATTTGCATCTTAAGTAATTTAACTATCTATTTTCACTGCCAGCCATGACAGTAAATAAGTACACCCAATGTACGTGCGATCTTGACAAGGGCAAAATTGGAATAGTAAAAATTTTACTTGAATCCTTTTTACCTCTCACGTTACTGAAATTATATAAAAAGAAACTGCAAAACAGAAAAAGCCAAACCCTTGTTTTCACCTTCTCGCCTTCTTTCTACCCTTTGTTTTTTCCCCTATTTCTTTTGGGCAAACAGAGGATTAAAGTTTGCGGGGTTAAGAAAAATTATGTTTTTCAATTTTACCCTTGTCATGATTGCACGTGCATTAACCGTGCTTGTTTTTACTGTCATAACTGACAGTGAAAATAGATAGTAAGATGATTTAAAATGTAAAAAAACTATAATGGTTGAAAAAATCTTTTGAGATTAACAAATAAACTTGGCCTAACTTTTGAGATCAAAATGCATTTCCCTAACCAAAGGTTATATAAGTAGCCAAACCTATATTATAAGTGCCATACCGTTATATGCAAGATTGTAACATACTCTTATGAATGCAAGAAAATGCATGTTTTAGCCCGCATGGCCATAGCTCAGTTGATTTTGGGGCTGCAGAGTTGGTCCAAGAACCAAGGTTTGAATCCTGGTAGTGGCAGTGTGGAAATTTCAATCTCTCCAATGTGAGAGTAGGTCCTGGCCTCCAGTCTGCAGGACCGCTGAGTCACCATGATTTACATCCTCCATCTGGACGTCGGACAGTCTGATGGGAGTCCTGAGGGCGAAGGATTCGCCTTTATGGTCCAAGAAAATGCATGTTTTAAAACTATAATAAAAGAAAATGCATGTTTTAAAATGATATCTATATATATATATAGCTAGGGTAGGCCTATAGCTAATTAAACCTATAATCGAAGTACTCATTCTTAATTTATAAGGCCTATATATCCATCTATATATATATATATATATATTGTTGAGCACATGAGAGCACAGTGTTGATGAGTGTCCTTGAATCAAGACTACAAAACTTTGGCCCATCTTTGGTTTTGCCTTATAAATCCAAAACCGTAACTTTAAATATGTATGATTTGCACTCCGATATATATGAGGCTGAAAATTTTTGATCGCCTTTAGAGCTCTTATCAAACTGCCTAACGTTTAAGTAGAGAATATAAATATAGTGACTCAACGGTCCTGCAAACACATAAAGAACCACCTACTGTATTTATTGAAGAGATTGAAATTCTTACATTACTATTACTAGGATTTGAACCTGGCTCTTAATACTATCTCTATAGCTCCAGAACCAGTTGAGTTACGCCTATACGGGTGTGAAGGGAAAAATTCTTGGGTTAGGGAGGAAGGGGGGGGCCTCTTTTTCTCAAGCTGCAAAATTATCATTCTATTTGGATCATTATTATAACTTTTTGTTTAAACTTTAAAAAGAGCTGAAAAAGAACCCTTCATATCCATTTATCCATATACTATCTTTTTGTCCTAAATGATTATTAGGGTTTTTTGTGATTCAACAAGTACAAATGTATATAGACAATTCATTTTCTTTTTTTGACATTTTTGTATTCCTAGCTGCCCATTTAAATTATTTCAAGATTTTTACTTTTCTTTTGAGTTTTGGATGGAATTGTGCCTTCTTTTTATGTGGATGTCGACTAGGGAGGGGATCATTATGAAAATGTGGCCATGATTGTTCTCATGTCAAAGCTAATAAGCTAAATAGTCTTGCTAGAGATCAATGGTTTCCTTGTTGGAAAAGAAACTAGTATTTTGGTTTGGTATAGCTCTCATATCTTAGGAAGTTCTCCTTTGACTTCCAACTTCATATAGAAAGAAAAAAGGATATCTTGCTTGTATATATAATCTGGCGTTCGCTTAACTGGTTTTGAGTATGTAGAGTTGGTATGAAAAACGATATCTTAGCAAAAAAGGGCTCATTTTGCAGCATGATTGTTGTTGGTGGTGTGGTTTGGTGTTGTTGTTGTTAACAGCATTGCATTTGCAGGACACTCCTTCTCTCCTTTGCTTTCTATTTCATTCAACAAAGATAAAGTGTCGGCTCCAAAATTCCACACTCTCATTCTTTTTTCCATTTTTAGACAAAGTAGAAACATAAATAGTTAAAGATATGTATGTGAGATGGTTAGAGTTTTTACTAGTTTAATTAGAGGTATCGAGTTCGAACTCTAAAAATATGATGTGATTTTGTGGAGAGTTTATCACCCTTGTCGTTTTATTTGACTCAGATAGGAACTAGTCTTCAGATACATTTATATAATTGTATCTTTTATGATAAGATACATTCTCATAGTTGTATACTTTTCTAAAGTTATATTAATTCACAAACAAATATCTGTTTGTGGAATGGTGTAGCCTAAATGATGGCAACTCCTAAAAAACATAAATATGGATTATTTGGTGTTTTTTACTGCAGAGAGAAAAATTCTAAATATTTAGAAAGTTTATACTCTTTTTATCTTTGTCAAAAGAGTTGAGATTCATAGTGCAGTGTTATTTCAATTAGATCTTTAACTTTTTCCAATGGGGTTGTCCTTATTATTGCACTTTGTAGGAGACAAATATAGTCTTAGCCTCAGTTTGGTTGGAGTGAAGTCAGGGAGGGGAGTATGAGGGGATGTAAATTAGTATGTAAATATCCTATTTACGTAGTTTATTTGCAAGGTAAAAGTGGAGGGGATATAAATGTGGAGGAGGAGAGTACATAAGCAAATTAGCCCCTCCCAGAATGGACGGATTGTGATGTAAATGATGTTAAAAAGTTTATTTTATTCTCTTACAAATTAGTTTATTACAAATTTATCCTAAACTAAACTCCTAGCTGATATATATATAATATTTCTAACTTTGTGCAATGAATATAATGGCAGATTATATGTAATATAAACTATTTACCTTCCACTTTTTACCCCAAGCAAACAGAGAGGAGTAAACATGAATTACTTTCCTCCCACCCCAACCAAACAATTTTAAAGTAAATGAATATACTTCCTCTAGTAGTGAAAGTAAATTACAAATCGATCATAAACAAAACTCCTACTCCATACATGTAACATTTTTAATTTCATACGGTGATATAATAGTAAATTATACACAATAAAAATTATTTACCTTTTCAATTTCGCTCCAACCAAACAAAGGAAAGTAAATATGATTTACTTATCTTATTCCACTCTTACCATATAATTTTGAAATAAATAATTTTACTTCTCATAATAAAAACAAATATTAATATTCCTCTTCCCCTCTTCCTCCCCATTCCACTCTGCAAACCAAATTAAAAATTAAATAAATAAACAAATTTAAATATAGAATATTCAAATTGTAACAAAAAATATACCTTTTTAAAACTCTTTTAACTTTGTTAAAATTTCATATATGTGAGATTCTTGGATCTACCCTTTTTGACAACCCTTTTTTGACCATCCAATGGGTTTCTCTTCTAGTGCAATACAAATCAATTTTCTTTACTATTTGCATAGATGAAAAGTATATGTTAGAATTATTTTCTTTAATTAAAAAATGTGGGATTCTGATGATCGGGCAGCCCAACAACTTGTTCTGATACCATGTTAGAATTTTTGGGCTTGGGCCTAACTCACTCCAAAAGATACTTCAAGAAGAAAGACTTTCCAAGTCTTTATAAGTAGTAATTATTTTCTTTAATTAGCCGATGTGGGATTTTCATTCTCAACAGTATATACTACTAACATTAAGTAAAAAAAATACTTAGTAACAAAGTGAATCAAATTATCAATAATATTTTTTATAACACTTTTTTGTATTTTTAATAAATTATTACCTAAAAAGTTAAATGTTATAAGAGATGTTAAAACAATATTACAAACAATCTTGAATGGTAAAAAGCATAAATTTTTATTTTGAAGAATCAAGTGTTATTTATACGTCTTTATAATATTCTTGTTAATCTAACAACGAGGGTTTTTCTCCTTGAAAAAAGTAAAATGTTTTGAGTTCGGGTCATTTCGAAAACGACTTTAGATCTTCTTATGAATTAGTTGGACCTGGGTAAAAAATAATAAATAATATTTGTTCTTAATATGCATGCCATGCATGGGTGAGGGAGACACAGTAATAACTGACTAACAAGGAAGTCAAAAGCTTGATCGTGAATTAATACTAGTAGTTTCATTATATATATATATATATATATATGTATAGGCATAGGAGGTAGTTGTTGATGGTTAAAGTAATTAGAGAGAGAGAGAGAGAGAGAGAGAGAGAGAGAGAGAGAGAGAGAGAGGGGAAAAGGGGGGTCCGGAGAAAACAGTCCGGCATTGTTTCACGTGAATCGGCGACTATCACGGCAGGCAGCAAGAGCAGGCAATGGGGGGAGAGGACTTTTTCCCTCTTTCAATTCAAGATAGATGGAGATTATGTTGGTTAAAGGATGGAACAACATTCCGCTTATTTAGTCCTCCACTCAACTCACTTCCAACAAAAAAAGATCGGCTAATACATTCTTTTTTTTCTCCGGACATCTTTTTTAAGAATTATATTAAAAAATACATTAGAAAATATCGTGATCGACTGAAACTGTTTATTATATTTTTTCTATTCATATTATCTATCACTTTGATATAATGGCGGAATCAAGACAGAAAACTTGGAAGGGTTGATTAATATTAAAAATTTTACCAGAATTTCGTTTATAAAATAGATGCATTCCAAGTACAAAAACATTCAAAACTGAAGGGGCTTGATTGTAAAAACATCAAAATTCTTAAAATTATTTTTCTTTCCAGGGGGACTCGAGCTCACCTGAACCCCCAAGTAGTTTCGCTCTTGCTTTGATATTTTTTTCCATTTCAAAACATTTGTTACTTTAGTAAATAAAGAGAGTATTAAATGATACTTTTTCATAGGTTAAACTATTTGATGAATTATCACAAGACATGTAAGTAAACTTGCTAAGTTTTCTCTTAATTTAACCAGATATTTCGAGTTCGATCCTGAAAAGACAAACCGGCTTAAGATATCTCATAGTTTAATATAAAAAAATAAAAAACATAAACTATTTGGCCAAAACACTTGATGAAGCACACCCAAGATCATCTATAATATTCCTTATAATCAGCGACAGAACCAGGACAAAAAGGTTGGGGGTTGAAGCACAATAAAAACTTTGTTAAAATTTCTTCTATTTTATAGATGCACTTTAGTACAAAACTATTCAAACAATTCCAAATTTATAAATAAAATAGCAAGTTTTGGGGTTATTTTGAAAAAAAAAACTGGGAGGAGAAAGCTTGAAGGTAAAATACCTAAAAATTCTAAAGTTTTCAAAATTTTCCAGAGGGCTTGAACTCACCCAAGCTGCCCTTGATTACGTCCCTGCTTATAACATAAATTTCAACTTAGAAATATTACAGAGAATGTTATCGGAGATGTTAATCAAAAGACGAAAGTAACCTTGGATGGGGTTGGTTTTGGGGGGAGAAGATCATGAAATTATATATATATATATATATATATATTGAAGACTAATGAATCCAAGAAGAAATGATATCATAATTGGATTGAAGTTGCTTGTTTTTTGTTAGTTAAAAAGAAGAAAGGGGGGATTAGGTGCACCACAAAACTTAATTTCTGGTAAGACGGTTGGAATTATAATATTAATAATCTATCACATCATTCAATATTATTTTAATTAATGATAATTAAATCTCATTTCAATCTTCATCATTTTGACCAATTCTAACCCATAATTTACTCGTCCTAATATGCAACTTTTCATGTAATATAATAATTATACAAACCAAGAACATATATTAAATTAATTAATTAATTAATTATATATATACACATATGATTGTCATCTTTTAGACATCAATCTCCTTTGTTTGAAAGTGTGTATAAATGAATGATAAACAAACCTCCTTTAAGAAAAAGAAACAAAATTAGGAAAAAAAGAAACATACCTAAACAACAAGGAGAAAATATCATATATATATTTGATATACATTTTATAAGACCTTTTTAATTAAATCTAAAATTTTATAAGAAATGAGAAGAAAACATAAATTAAACAAAGTGACATCTTAAATTTAAAATTTAATTTATATAATTAAAAGAGATGTGTTGAAAGAAATATTTTTGAGAAAGCACTGAATAAATTGAGATCTGAAATTAAAAATTTAATCAATATTAAGAGACACGTTGAAAAAATAATTTTGATAAACACTAAACATATTGATTATGTAGCCGCAAGGACTTGTCGGATGATAAAAGTTGGGACCTTCTAACTAAATGTTAAGATTTGATTTGATTTTATTTTTTGGTGAAAGGAAATTGAATTATATAATATTAAAATCAATAGAGGTTGCACGAGCTATATTCGATGGAATGTTACAAGTCCATTCGCGAGGATTGGGAGAAAGCAAAGCAGACTTAGCTATGAGACAGGTAGGGCTATTGCTCGATCTATAAACATGTGAAAAATCAGTACATGAAGGATAAATATTATCAAGGAAATAGAAAAAACAAGGCTCTAAGTTGAGATAAATCCTCTTTATGGGGAGAGAGGCTGTTAATTGCTACGAGCGAATCACTTTCAATAATCAGACATGTAGTCAGAGAGGAATCAACCGCATAACTTTCGATAATGCCCAAGAGCTCCACATACTTTACTGAGAACTTGTCAAAGCGAGGAAATGCCACTGCAACCAGAGGAATGCCCAAGACCAATTTTGCCTTCCGAAAAGGTAACATTAGTATTGACTTTTATAGTGCTCAGGTTCGATGGTTTCCAAATCCTCTGCAAAGGGGTCAGAAACTACACCACAGGCAACAAGATCCACTTGATGGTGAAACTTCAAGAATTCTCCAAATTGTAACAAAGCCCACTGCACAATCATATCTTCACTAGTACAGACCCCATCATGACGAAGCTTCTTAGGGGCATACGACGTATATACCTCTCCTCAAAAGATTCTTCCCAGTCAAAAGTATATTTAGAGTTTCCCAGTCAAAAGTATATTTAGAACGGCCCTCCAAAAGAACATTCTGACCTCAGGTCGTATAGAAAGGTGATATATATAACTTTAGGTCATTTCCGCTGGATAACCTGATTTAACCATGTAGATACCATTCAAACTAAAATGCCAAATAATACCAAACAAAAGTTATCTACTATATTAATTTAAAAATGAGATAAATAAAAGTTAGTTACCATGTGTATAGAATAGAAGAGGTAGAAAAGGTCTACTACATGGCCTCCTCATTCTCCTCAATCCTTGCCATTCCAATCCAATCCATCACTCTATAAATATAGAGATAGTCCAAACACTTGACTCACACACTCACACCTCTTCCAAATTACTCTTTCATCCTCTATTCATATTAAAGCTACAATAACAATGGCACCAGGGGCAGGGGCAGGGACAGGGACAGGCCCAAATGATAACCTTGTTTTTCCTAATAATGTTGTTAAGCTTGAAAAATTGCTTAGCATGAAAGGGGGCCAAGGTGAAGCTAGCTATGTCCACAACAGCCAAGCTCAGGTAACCCTCTCTCTCTCTCTCTCTCTCTCTCTCTCTCTCTCTCTCTCTCTCTCTCTCTCTCTAAAAAATGTTCATAATTTTTCAATTTGTATATGCATTTATATACTATTAAAAATTTATCACTAATATTTCAAAAGTTTCTTGTATAAATTTTGTCGTCTTTTTTAAGGTTATGTTTTGATCTATATAATTTCAAGAGATTCACTTATTTTGATATTAAAGAGTATTTCTATCACTAACTCTTGAACTGTTATTTGCCAGAATTTTTTTTTTTAAATACTTGCCACAAGATTTATTTGTGAAATGAAAAAACTTTTCAAAATGCTTAGGGTTAGAATGAATTTTTTTAAAAAATTATCTAAAAACTCAATTTTAATTTTTTACAAATGTTGGGGTGGCTTTTGTAAAATAATTAATACTTTTAAAGGACTTTAAATGAGTTTTTAGAAATATTAAGTAGAGTATTCTCTGTACTATTTTGTTTACTAATATATTTTTTTAAAAATTTATTTATTTATTTTATATAATATAATACAAAAGAGTGGTACAAAAATGATCAAAGCGATTTAAGTTTATGCAGGCTAGGCATGCTCGATCTGTGCTTCATCTTCTAAAGGAATCCCTAGATGGAGTTGAACTAATCAAGCGTCAAGCTGATTTGCCTTTCGTTATTGCTGATTTGGGATGTTCTTGCGGAAGCAACACAATTTACATTACAGAAGTGATAATCGAGCATATAATCAAAAGATACGAAGCTTTAGGCTACGATCAGCCGCCGGAGTTTTCGACTTTCTTCTCCGATCTTCCTTCGAATGATTTCAATACTCTATTTCAACTTCTGCCGCCTTATGGTGGTAGTATGGAAGAATGCTTGGCTTCCGATAGCCACCGCTCCTATTTTGCAGCCGGAGTTCCTGGCTCCTTTTATCGCCGCCTCTTTCCGTCTAAATCCGTTGATATTTTTTACTCTGCATTTTCCTTGCACTGGCTCTCTCAGGTTCGTACGTACAAATTATAAGTATAAATTATTCAATTTTTTGGTTCCATTTACGTAGTTATTGATCTAAGATGAGTAGAAATCTTTGAAGGTAATAACCCCCTATCGGTCTGTGTTCGAATCTCGAGGATGATTATTTAGGGCTTAATCACGCTTCTAAACCGTGATTATTAGTGTAGGCTTAGCTTGGATAAGAATTTAGTTTGATAAATTTTTTATTTTACAGTTTCGGTACACACATTTCTAATTACAAACAATCTTTCTCTCGCAAAAATCAAGAAAATATATACATTTTTTTTAATCCACACTACTGTCCAAGGTGAGTGGTAAGCATCCTTCATTCCTTTTGAGATTTTGTTAAGAATCAAACATAATTTGTGAGAAAAAATAATTTGCTAGGCCAAGTATTTTTCAGTTAGATTTAAATCAATATATGTTTTAACATGATATTAGACCACTCAATCAAATATTGATCCGCCCATATTGGACCATCTCTAGATGTTATTTTATCAGAGATAGTCAAAAAGTTCTTATCATAGGTACTAATGGTCCCTGGTTTAGATATGGTTCCAAAATGGTGGAAATTCTTCTTTATTCTAGCTAAGGGTCTAAATAGTCTATTTCAATCACTAAGTCTGAATAGTGACAAGGTATTAATACAATGTTATTAAAAGGCTCTCTTTATCGTACAAAGGTTTGAATTGGAACCACATTTTCTTGTGTTTTAATTATCTCTCTATAAATTACCTTAAAAGAAATACACTGCATGAGATAATGTTTAATATATGCATGTTCATTGTCCTTTTTTCACGGCTTTGCTTTGATTTCATTTTGGTGTAGTTGGAGAAACAAAGCAGGGTAGAGATGTTGCATATGTTTGACCATTGTCTCTACTTACATCAAATTATCAAATTTTATGTAATCTTAAAGCATGGGCATAGTAAAATGTTGACTAGAAAGCACATGTTTATTACCTACTACATGTTTTTGGGAAATGAATGAAGAGTAATTAATATTAATGTTGGATATGGATATGGTGCAGGTGCCTGATATTGTGGTGGATAAGAAATCATCTGCATATAACAAAGGAAAAATATTTATCCATGGTGCAAATGAGGCTGCTGCAAATGCTTACAAAAAGCAGTTCCAATCTGATTTAGCAGAGTTCCTTAGATCAAGATCAGTTGAGATGAAAAGAGGTGGGACAATGTTCTTGGTCTGCTTAGGTAGAACCTCTGGTGACCCTACAGACCAAGGGGGAGCAGGGCTTCTCTTTGGGACTCATTTTCAAGATGCTTGGGATGATCTTGTCCAGGAGGTAATCATTTCATATCATTATTCATACTTTGTATAGGGCTTGGATTCAAGAAATTCCATTCTTCTCCAAAAGGACCAAAAAGTGGGTACATGTCATGATCATCAAAAAAGTCAAAAACAAAAAGAAATGAGCACAGAAAGGTAGGGGATGATTATATGAACCAATTAAGCACAGAAACACAGTGCTAACCAATAAGAAATCCATCATTTAAACTACTAAAACTTGCCATCTTTTATTAGATTTTCTAATGAAAACAATCATGGAAGATACATGGTGTGTCTCAAAACTATTGTGAATTTAAATTAGCTTTCTCTGTTTCTATTTTCTGATCAGGGCCTAATTCCTAGTGAAAAAAGGGACAACTTCAACATTCCCGTGTACGCGCCTAGCATTGAGGACTTCAAGGAGGTAGTTGAAGCAGATGGCTCATTTGCAATCAACAAGCTTCAAATATTCAGAGGAGGAAGTCCTCTTGTTGTGAATCATCCAGATGATGCAGCAGAGGTTGGCCGAGCACTCGCTAACAGCTGCAGGAGTGTTAGCGGTGTCTTAGTCGATGCCCATATCGGTGATCAACTCAGTGATGAACTCTTCTTAAGGGTCACAAAAAGAGGTACAAAGCATGCTAAAGAGATACTTGAACAACTTCAGTTCTTTCACATTGTTGCATCTCTCTCTTTTGCATAGACAAAAGGATCTTTTGATATGTATACAGTATACTAAATATAGAGGAGAAAAGGGCTTTTGATATGTATTTGGTGCTTACTTTTGTCCAAACACAAGAGTAAATAAAGCTATTTGGAGCCTTTTCTTCAAGAGATCTTCCTTCATTACCTTTTGCTTGAAAGCTTTAATAGTTTCACCTTTGCCTGCTACAGTTCGAATCGTTTGTTAATTATCACGAAAATAAATTGTGCATAAAAATCTTCAATACAATTATGTACGTTTTTCCTGTTGTGGAAATACATAATACAAAGTTTTACATGAATATCACTAACCAAGATACTTATTAAAATTAATGAGATTGGTGGAACTTATTTTTAAAAATTTGCCCGTTAAAGTCTGAATTCATTACTATGTATATTTCTCATGTTGTGCAGATATATCATATACTGACCTTGGAAGTACCGACAAAAAGATGGATATAAACTCAAGTTGATTTTTTTTTTTAATTTTGTCCGTTGAAGTAAGAATTCGTGTGCTAACCATCACTTTTTTTTTTTTTTTATAAAATTTACGTTTGAAAACAGTTGTCCCTAATAATCTTAAAAAGAAACTATGTACGTATTTCATGTTGTGAAGATATATCATATAATGTTGACACCAAGACAATTATGGGAACCAACGAGACTGATGGAGTTGATTTTTTTAAACTTGCCCATTGAAGCCTAAATTCGTATGCTAATCATTTTCATTCAAAAAACAGTTGGTCTCTAAAAATCCTAAAAAATAAAATTCTGAACGTTTTTCATGCTGCGGAGATACATTGTACAAAGTTTTACATGAATATCATGTCGAGAAAGACGTATATAAATCTGACAAACTTTTTGTCGTGCCCATAAACAACAACGGAAGTTGACGGTCACCCACTACCTCGAATAATGATCAACAAACACTAATGGACACCAATGAGATTGATGGACTATTTTTAAAATTTGCTTGTTGAAGCCCGAATCCATATGCTTAACGTTTATTGCAAAATTTTTGTCTGGAGAACATTTATTCTTAAAAATACTCAGAAAAATTTTGTTACATTTCTCATATTGTGGAGATACATTGTACAAAGTTCACATTAATATCACGTCTAGAAAGCTGTATCGAAATTCGATGAATTTTTTGACATGCTCATAAACAATAATGGAAGCCGACGATTACTAATTACTTCGAATAATAGTCAATAAGGCACTATTAGACACCAAGAAACTTATGGGAACCAAGGAGGTTGATGTAATTGATTTTTTTTTAACTTGCCCGTTGAAATCCGAATTCGTGCGCTAACGTTTTTTACAAAAGTTCGTCCAAGAAACAATTATCCCTAAAAATCCTCCAAAAAAAAGTATATATTTCTCATGTTGTGGAGATATATTATACAAAATTTCACGTGAATATTACTTTCAGAAAAATAGATATAAATTCGACAAATTTTTTGTCATGTCCATATGCAACAATGGAAGCCGACAGTCACTAACCACCTCGACTAATGGCCAACAAGACACTAATATGCACCAAGCACTTACGGAAACTAATAAGATTAACGAAGTTAATTTTTTCAAATTTTTCTTTGAAGCCTGGATCCATATGCTAACTATCACGTAAATTGGCCAAATTTTTACTTGAAAAACTTTTTTACTAATTGCTCCAAATGATTATCTATGTTTCTCATGTTGTAAAGATACATCGCACAACGTTACACTTGTGTGTTGAAGCCACAATTCGTATGTTAATCATCACGTTTTTTACAAAATTTATGTCTGAAAAACAGTTCTGTATAAAATTGCTCAAAATGATTTGCTATGTTTCTCATGTTGTAAAGATACATAGCACAATGTTTCACTTGCCTATTGAAACCCGAACTCGTGTACTAATCATCACGTTTTTCACAAAATTTATGTCCAAAAAATATTTCTCTGTAAAATTGCTCAGAATAATTTTTTTATGTTTTTCATGTTGTATAGTTATATGACACAATGTTTCACCTGTTTGTAGAAGGCCGAAACCGTGTGCGTTACTTTTATTCAAAATTTAGGTTCGAAAAAAAGTTTTTCATAAAATTGCTCAAAATGATTCAATTTGTTTCTCATTACGTAAAGATACATTGCACAAGATTTGACTTACCCGCTGAAGCCCAAATTCATGTACTAATTATCATGTTTTTCAAAATTAAGGTCCGAAAATAATTATTCATAAAATTGCTAAAAACAATTATGTATTTTTTTCATATTGTATAGATATATTGGACAAAGAGTTTCGCTTTATCGTTAAAGCCCGACTTCGTGTACTAATTGTCACGTTTTTAAAAAATTTAGGCCCAAAACATAAATTTCCATAAAATTTCTCAAAATAATTATGTATGTTTCTCATGTTTTAAAAATAATCACACAAAGTTTCACTTGTCCCTTGAAGGCCGAATCAGTGAGTTAATCATTACGTTTTTAAAAAAAATTATATTAGCAAAACAATTCTCTACAAAATTGCTCAAAATAATTCACTATATTTCTCATATTGTAAAGATATACATCGCACAACGTTTCACTTCTCTATTGAAGCCCGAATTCGTGTGCTAATCATCACGTTTTTTAAAAAATTTAGGTCCGAAAAATATTTCTTCGTAAAATTGCTCAAAATAATTCTTTATGTTTTTCATGTTGTATGGATATATGACACAATGTTTCACCTGTTTGTAAAAGGTCAATCCGTGTGCTAACTATTACTTATACTAAAAATTAGGTCCCAAAAAAAGTTTTTCATAAAATTACTCAAAACAATTCTAATTTTTTATCATTACGTAAAGGTACATTGCACAATGTTTGACTTACCCGTTGAGGCCCTAATTTGTGTACTAATTATCATATTTTAAAAATTATAGTCCGAAAATAATTATCCTTAAAATTGCTAAAACCGTTTCTTTATGTTTTTCATATTGTGTAGATACATCGGACAAAGTTTCACTTTCCCGTTAAAGCCCGATTAGTGTGCTAATAATCACTTTTTTTAAAAATTTAGGCCTAAAAACAATGCTCCATAAAATTGCTCAAAATAATTCTGTATGCTTCTCATGTTTTAAAAATAATCGTACAGAGTTTCACTTGTCCTTTGAAGGCCGAATTTGTGAATTAAACATGCGTTTTTTAAAAAATTTATGATAGCAAAACATATCTCTATACAATTGCTCAAAATAATTCACATTGTTTCTCATGTTTTAAAGATATATTGCACAGTGTTTCACCTTCGTGTTGAAGCCAGAAATGGTATGTTAATCATCACATTTTTTACAAAATTTATGTCTGAAAAAAAGTTCTCTACAAAATTGCTCAAAATGATTCACTATTTAAGCCAAATTTTATAAATACAAATTTATGTACTAATCATCACGTTTTTTAAAAAATTTAGGTCCGAAAAAAAGTTCCCCAAAAAATTGCTCAAAATAGTTCTGAATGTTTTAATTTTGTATAAATACACCAACGAAGTATCATTTTCACTTTAAAGCCCGAATTCATGTGGTAATCATCACGTTTTTTAAAAAATTTAGGTTCGAAAAAGAGTTCTCCAAAAAATTGCTCAAAACGATTCAGAATGTTTTTCATGTTGTATAAAAACACAAAATGAAGTATCACATTCGCATTTAAGCCCGAATTCGTGTGCTAATCATCACATTTTTAAAAAAATTTAAGTCCGAAAAAAATACTCCAAAAAAATACTCAAAACGATTCTGAATGTTTTTCATATTGTATAAAAACAGAAAACGAAGTATCACATTCCCATTTAAGCTCGAATTCGTGTGCTAATCATCATGTTTTTTACAAAATTTTGGTCCGAAAAAAAGTTCTCCAGAAAATTGCTCAAAACGATTCTGAATGTTTTTCATGTTGTATAAATACACAAAACAAAACATCATTTGCCCATTAAAGACTGAATTCATGTACTAATCATCATGTTTTTTAAAAAATTTAGGTCTAAAAAAAAATTTTCTGAAAAATTGCTCAAAACAATTCTGAATTTTTTTCATATTGTATAAATACACCAAACGAAGTATAATTTTCCCATTAAAGCCCGAAATTATGTGCTAATCATCACGTTTTTTACAAAATATTGGTTCGAAAAAAAGTTCTCCAAAAAATTGTTCAAAATGATTCTTAATGTTTTTCATGTTGTATAAATAAACCAAACGAAGTATCATTTTCATTTTAAAGCCCGAATTCATGTGCTAAATCATCACGTTCTTACAAAATTTAGGTAAAAAAAAAAAGGCCTCAAAAAAATTGCTAAAAACGATTTTGAGTGTTTTTCCTGTTGTATAAAAACACAAAACGAAGTATCACATTCCCATTTAAGTTTGAATTCTCGTGCTAATCATAAAATTTTTAATAAAATTTAGGTACGAAAAAAAGTTCTCCAAGAAATTTCTCAAAAGGATTCTGAATGTTTTTTTTATGTTGTATACAAACACAAAATGAAGTATCATTTTCACATTTAAGCCCGAATTAGTTTTCCAGTCATCACCTTTTTTACAAAATTTAGGTCCGAAAAAAAGTTCTCCAAAAAACTGCTTAAAACTATTCTTAATGTTTTTCATGTTATAAAAAAACACGAAACGAAGTATTGCATTCCATTTAAGCCAAAATTCGTGTGCTAATCATCACGATTTTTTCAAAATTTCTGTCCCAAAAAAAGTGCTCCAAAAAATTGCTCAAAACGATTCAGAATATTTTTCATGTTGTATAAATACACCAAACGAAGTATCACTCTCCCGTTTAAGCACGAATTCGTGTGCTAATTTTTACAATTTTTCAAAATTTCGGTCCGGAAAAAAGTTCTCCAAAAAATTGCTCAAAACAATTCAGAATGTTTTTCATGTTGTATAAATACAGCAAACGAAGTATCACTCTCCCGTTTAAGCCCGAATTCGTGTACTAATCATCACGATTTTTTCAAAATTTCGGTCCGGAAAAAAGTTCTCCAAAAAATTGCTCAAAACAATTCAGAATGTTTTTCATGTTGTATATATACAGCAAACGAAGTATCACTCTCCCGTTTAAGCTCGAATTCGTGTGCTAATCATCACGAATTTTGTAAAATTTCGGTAAGAAAAAAGATGCTCCAAAAAATTGCTCAAAACGATTCATAATATTTTTCATGTTGTATAAATACACCAAACGAGGTATCACTCTCCCGTTTAAGCCCGAATTCGTGTACTAATCATCACGGTTTTTTTAAAATTTCGGTCCGGAAAAAAGCTCCCCAAAAAATTGCTCAAAACAATTCAGAATTTTTTTCATGTTGTATATATACAGCAAACGAAGTATCACTCTCCCGTTTAAGCCCGAATTCGAGTGCTAATCATCACGATTTTTTCAAAATTTCGGTCCGGAAAACAGTTCCTCAAAAAATTGCTCAAAACAATTCAGAATGTTTTTCATTTTCTATAAGTACACCGAACGAAGTTTCACTCTCCCGTTTAAGCCCGAATTTGTGTGCTAATCATCACGATTTTTTCAAAATTTCTATCCGAAAAAAAGTGCTCCAAGAAATTGCTCAAAACGATTTAGAATGTTTTTCGTGTGGTATAAATACATCAAACGAAATATCACTCTCCTATTTAAGGCCGAATTCGTGTGCTAATCATCACGATTTTTTCAAAATTTCCGTCCGGAATAAAGTTCTCCAAAAAATTGCTCAAAGCAATTCAGAATGTTTTTCATGTTATATAAATACACCAAACGAAGTATCACTCTCCCGTTTAATGCCGAATTCGTATGCTAATCATCACGATTTTTTAAAAATTTCGGTCCAAAAAGAGGTGCTCCAAAAAATTGCTCAAAATGATTCAGAATGTTTTTCATGTTATATAAATACACCAAACGAAGTATCACTCTCCCGTTAAAGCCCGAATTCGTGTGCTAATCATCACGAATTTTTCAAAATTTCCGCCCGAAAAAAGATGTTCCAAAAAATTGCTCAAAACAATTCATAATATTTTTCATGTTGTATAAATACACCGAACGAAATATCACTCTCACATTTTAGGCCGAATTTCGTGTGCTAATCATCACGATTTTTTTAAAATTTCCGTCCGGAAAAAAGTTCTCCAAAAAATTGCTCAAAGCAATTCGGAATGTTTTTCAAGTTCTATAAATACACCAAACGAAGTATCACTCTCCCGTTTAATGCCGAATTCGTATGCTAATCATCACGATTTTTTAAAAATTTTGGTCCGGAAAAAAGTTCTCCAAAAAATTGCTCAAAACAATTCATAATGTTTTTCATGTTGTATATATACAGCAAACGAAGTATCACTCTCCCGTTTAAGCCCGAATTCGTGTGCTAATCATCACGATTTTTTCGAAATTTCGGTCAGGAAAAAAGTTCCCCAAAAAATTGCTAAAAACAATTCAGAATTGTTTCATTTTCAATAAATACAATGAACGAAGTTTCACTCTCCCGTTTTAGCCCGAATTCGTGTGCTAATCATCACGATTTTTTCAAAATTTCTGTCCGAAAAAAAGTGCTCCAAAAAATAGCTGAAAACGATTCAAAATATTTATCGTGTTGTATAAATACACTAAACGAAATATCACTCTCCCATTTAAGGCCGAATTCGTGTACTAATCATCACGATTTTTTCAAAATTTCCGTCTGGGAAAAAGTTCTCAAAAAAATTGCTCAAAGCAATTCGGAATGTTTTTCATGTTCTATAAATACACCAAACGAAGTATTACTCTCCCGTTTAATGCCGAATTCGTGTGCTAATCAGCACCATTTTTTCAAAATTTCGGTCCGGAAAAAAGCTCTCCAAAAAATTGCTCAAAATAATTCAGAATGTTTTTCATGTTCTATAAATACACCAAACAAAGTATCACACTCCCGTTTAAGCCCGAATTTGTGTGCTAATCATCACGAATTTTTCAAAATTTCGATCCGAAAAAAGGTGCTCCAAAAAATTGATCAAAACGATTTAGAATGTTTTTCGTGTTGTATAAATACATCAAACGAAATATCACTCTCCTATTTAAGGCCGAATTCGTGTGCTAATCATCACGATTTTTTCAAAATTTCCGTCCGGAATAAAGTTCTCCAAAAAATTGCTGTTTTTCATGTTATATAAATACACTAAACGAAGTATCACTCTCCCGTTTAATGCCGAATTGGTATGCCAATCATCACGATTTTTTCAAAATTTCAGTCCGACAAAAAGTGCTCCAAAAAATTGCTCAAAACGATTCAGAATGTTTTTCATGTTGCATAAATACAACAAACGAAGTATCACTCTCCCTTTTAAGCCTGAATTCGTGTGCTAATCATCACGAATTTTTCAAAATTTCGGCCCGAAAAAAGATGTTCCAAAAAATTGCTCAAAATGATTCATAATATTTTTCATGTTGTATCAATACACCGAACGAAATATCACTCTCACATTTTAGGCCGAATTTCGTGTGCTAATCATCACAATTTTTTTAAAATTTCCGTCCGGAAAAAAGTTCTCCAAAAAATTGCTCAAAGCAATTCGGAATGTTTTTCATGCTCTATAAATACACCAAACGAAGTATCACTCTCCCGTTTAATGCCGAATTCGTATGCTAATCATCACGATTTTTTAAAAATTTTGGTCCGGAAAAAAGTTCTCCAAAAAATTGCTCAAAACAATTCATAATGTTTTTCATGTTGTATATATACAGCAAACGAAGTATCACTCTCCCGTTTAAGCCCGAATTCGTGTGCTAATCATCACGATTTTTTCGAAATTTCGGTCAGGAAAAAAGTTCCCCAAAAAATTGCTAAAAACAATTCAGAATTTTTTCATTTTCAATAAATGCAATGAACGAAGTTTCACTCTCCCGTTTAAGCCCGAATTCGTGTGCTTACATCACGATTTTTTCAAAATTTCTGTCCGAAAAAAAGTGCTCCAAAAAATAGCTGAAAACGATTCAAAATATTTATCGCGTTGTATAAATACACTAAACGAAATATCACTCTCCCATTTAAGGCCGAATTCGTGTACTAATCATCACGATTTTTTCAAAATTTCCGTCTGGGAAAAAGTTCTCAAAAAAATTGCTCAAAGCAATTCGGAATGTTTTTCATGTTCTATAAATACACCAAACGAAGTATTACTCTCCCGTTTAATGCCGAATTCGTGTGCTAATCAGCACCATTTTTTCAAAATTTCGGTTCGGAAAAAAGCTCTCCAAAAAATTGCTCAAAACAATTCAGAATGTTTTTCATGTTCTATAAATACACCAAACAAAGTATCACTCTCCCGTTTAAGCCCGAATTTGTGTGCTAATCATCACGAATTTTTCAAAATTTCGGTCCGAAAAAAGGTGCTCCAAAAAATTGATCAAAACGATTCATGAAAAGGTGCTCCAGAACGTTTTGCATGTTGTATAAATATACCAAACGAAGTATCACTCTCACGTTTAAGCCCGAATTCGTGAACTAATCATCACGATTTTTTTAAAATTTCGGTCCGGAAAAAAGTTCTCCAAAAAATTGCTCAAAACAATTCAGAATGTTTTTCAAGTTGTATAAATACAGCAAACGAAGTATCACTGTCCCGTTTATGCCCGAATTCGTGTGCTAATCATCACGAATTTTTCAAAATTTGGGTCCGGAAAAAAGTTCTCCAAAAAATTGCTCAAAACAATTCAGAATGTTTTTCATGTTCTATGAATACACCAAATGAAGTATCACTCTCCCGTTTAAGGCCGAATTCGTATGCTAATCATCACGATTTTTTAAAAATTTCGGTCCGGAAAAAAGTTCTAAAAAAAATTGCTCAAAACAATTCGTAATGTTTTTCATGTCTTATAAATACAGCAAACGAAGTATCACTCTCCCGTTTAAGCCCGACTTCGTGTGCTAATCATCATGAATTTTTATAAACTTCGGTCCGAAAAAAGGTGCCCAAAAAAATTGCACAAAACGATTCAGAATATTTTTCATGTTGTATAAATACACCAAACGAAGTATCACTCTCCCGTTTAAGCCCGATTTCGTGTGCTAATCATCACGATTTTTTCAAAATTTTGGTCCGAAAGAAGGTGCTCCAAAAAATTGCTCAAAACGATTCAGAATGTTTGTCATGTTATATAAATACACCGAACGAAGTATCACTCTCCCGTTTAAGCCCGAATTTGTATGCTAATCATCACGATTTTTTAAAAATTTAGGTCCGGAAAAAATTTCTCAAAAAAATTGCTCAAAACAATTCAGAATGTTTTTCATGTTGTATATATACAGCAAACGAAGTATCACTCTCCCTTTTAAACCCGAATTCATGTTCTAATCATCACGAGTTTTTCAAAATTTCGGTCCGGAAAATAGTTCCCCAAAAAATTGCTCAAAACGATTCAGAACGTTTTCAATTTTCTATAAATACGCCGAACGAAGTTTCACTCCACCGTTTAAGCCCTAATTCGTTTGCTAATCATCACGATTTTTTCAAAATTTCGGTCCGGAAAAAAGTTCTCCAAAAAATTGCTCAAAGCAATTTAGAATGTTTTTCATGTTCAATAAAGACACCAAACGAAGTATCACTCTCCCGTTTAATTCCGGATTCGTGTGCGAATCATCACGATTTTTTCAAAATTTCTGTCCGGAAAAAAGTTCTCTAAAAAATTGCTCAAAACAATTCAAAATGTTTTTCATGTTATATAAATACACCAAACGAAGTATCACTCTCTCGTTTAAGCCCGAATTCGTGTGCTTATCATCACGAATTTTTCAAAATTTTGGTCCCAAAAAAGGTGCTCCAAGAAATTGATCAAAACGATTCATAATATTTTTTATGTTGTATAAATACTCCAAACGAAGTATCACTCTCCCTTTTAAGCCCGAATTCGTGTCCATTCATCACGAATTTTTAAAAATTTCGGTCCGAAAAAAAGTGCTCCAAAAAATTGCTCAAAACGATTCAGAATGTTTTTCATGTTGTATAAATACACCAAACGAAGTATCACTCTCCCGTTTAAGCTCGAATTCGTGTACTAATCATCACGATTTTTTCAAAATTTCGTCCGAAAAAAAGTTCTCCAAAAAATTGCTCAAAACAATTTACAATGTTTTTCATGTTGTATAAATACAGCAAACGAAGTATCACTCTCCCGTTTAAGCCCGAATTCGTGTGCTAATCATCACGAATTTTTCAAAATTATGGTCCGGAAAAAAGTTCTCCAAAAAATTGCTCAAAACAATTAAGAATGTTTTTCATGTTCTATAAATACACCAAATGAAGTATCACTCTCCCGTTTAAGGCCGAATTCGTGTGCTAATCATCACGAATTTTTCAAAATTTTTGTCCGGATAAAAGTTCTCCAAAAAATTGCTCGAAACAATTCAGAATGTTTTTCATGTTCTATAAATACACTAAATGAAGTATCACTCTCCCGTTTAAGGCCGAATTCGTGCGCTAATCATCACGATTTTTTCAAAATTTCGTTCCGGAAAAAAGTTCTAAAAAAAATTACTCAAAACAATTCGTAATGTTTTTCATGTCTTATAAATACAGCAAACGAAGTATCACTCTCCCTTTTAAGCCCGAATTCGTGTGCTAATCATCACGAATTTTTAAAAATTTCGGACCGAGAAAAGGTACTCCAAAAAATTGCTCAAAACGATTCAGAATATTTTTCAGGTTGTATAAATACACCAAACGAAGTATCACTATCCCGTTTGAGCCTGAATTCGTGTGCTAATCATCACGATTTTTTCAAAATTTCGGTCCGAAAGAAGGTGCTCCAAAAAATTGCTCAAAACGATTCAGAATGTTTGTCATGTTATATAAATACACCGAACGAAGTATCACTCTCCCGTTTAAGCCCGAATTTGTATACTAATCGTCACGAATTTTTCAAAATTTCGATCCGAAAAAAGGTGCTCCTAAAAATTGCACAAATCGATGCATAATATTTTTCATGTTGTATAAATACACCAAACGAAGTATCACTCTCCCGTTTAAGCCCGAATTCGTGTACTAATCCTCACGATTTTTTCAAAATTTCGGTCCGGAAAAATGTTCTCCAAAAAATTGCTCAAAACAATTCAGAATATTTTTCATGTTGTTTAAATACAACAAACGAACTATCACTCTCCCGTTCAAGCCCGAATTCGTGTACTAATCATCACGATTTTTTCAAAATTTCGGTCAGGAAAAAGTTCTCCAAAAAATTGCCCAAAATAATTCAGAATGTTTTCCATTTTCTATAAATACACCAAATGAAGTATCACTCTCCCATTTAAGGCCAAATTCGTGCGCTAATCATCACGATTTTTTCAAAATTTCGGTCCGGAAAAAAGTTCTAAAAAAAATTGCTCAAAACAATTCGTAATGTTTTTCATGTCTTATAAATACAGCAAACGAAGTATCACTCTCCCGTTTAAGCCCGAATTCGTGTGCTAATAATCATGAATTTTAAAAAACTTCGGTCCGAAAAAAGGTGCTCCAAAAAATTGCTCAAAACAATTCAGAATGTTTTTCATGTTGTATATATACAGCAAACGAAGTATCACTCTCCCGTTTAAGCCCGAATTCGTGTGCTAATCATCACGATTTTTTCAAAATTTTGGTCCGAAAGAAGGTGCTCCAAAAAATTGCTCAAAACGATTCAGAATGTTTGTCATGTTATATAAATACACCGAACGAAGTATCACTCTCCCGTTTAAGCCCGAATTTGTATGCTAATCATCACGAATTTTTCAAAATTTCGGTCCGAAAAAAGGTGCTCCTAAAAATTGCACAAATCGATTCATAATATTTTTCATGTTGTATAAATACACCAAACGAAGTATCGCTCTCCCGTTTAAGCCCGAATTCGTGTACTAATCATCACGATTTTTTAAAATTTAGGTCCGGAAAAAAGTTCTCAAAAAAATTGCTCAAAACAAGTCAGAATGTTTTTCATGTTGTATATATACAGCAAACGAAGTATCACTCTCCCTTTTAAACCCGAATTCGTGTTCTAATCATCACGAGTTTTTCAAAATTTCGGTCCGGAAAATAGTTCCCCAAAAAATTGCTCAAAACGATTCAGAACGTTTTCAATTTTCTATAAATACGCCGAACGAAGTTTCACTCTACCGTTTAAGCCCGAATTCGTTTGCTAATCATCACGATTTTTTCAAAATTTCCGTCCGGAAAAAAGTTCTCCAAAAAATTGCTCAAAGCAATTTAGAATGTTTTTCATGTTCAATAAAGACACCAAATGAAGTATCACTCTCCCGTTTAATTCCGGATTCGTGTGCTAATCATCACGATTTTTTCAAAATTTCTGTCCGGAAAAAAGTTCTCTAAAAAATTGCTCAAAACAATTCAAAATGTTTTTCATGTTATATAAATACACCAAACGAAGTATCACTCTCTCGTTTAAGCCCGAATTCGTATGCTTATCATCACGAATTTTTCAAAATTTTGGTCCGAAAAAAGGTGCTCCAAGAAATTGATCAAAATGATTCATAATATTTTTTATGTTGTATAAATACACCAAACGAAGTATCACTCTCCCGTTTAAGCTCGAATTCGTGTACTAATCATCACGATTTTTTCAAAATTTTGCTCCGTAAAAAAGTTCTCCAAAAAATTGCTTAAAACAATTTAGAATGTTTTTCATGTTGTATAAATACAGCAAACGAAGAATCACTCTCCCGTTTAAGCCCGAATTCGTGTCCATTCATCACGAATTTTTAAAAATTTCGGTCCGAAAAAAAGTGCTCCAAAAAATTGCTCAAAACGATTTAGAATATTTTTCATGTTGTATAAATACACAAAACGAAGTATCACTCTCCCGTTTAAGCTCGAATTCGTGTACTAATCATCACGATTTTTTCAAAATTTCGGTCCGGAAAAAAGTTCTCCAAAAAATTGCTCAAAACAATTTACAATGTTTTTCATGTTGTATAAATACAGCAAACAAAGTATCACTCTCCCGTTTAAGGCCGAATTCGTGCGCTAATCATCACGATTTTTACAAAATTTCGTTCCGGAAAAAAGTTCTAAAAAAAATTACTCAAAACAATTCGTAATGTTTTTCATGTCTTATAAATACAGCAAACGAAGTATCACTCTCCCTTTTAAGCCCGAATTCGTGTGCTAATCATCACAAATTTTTAAAAATTTCGGACCGAAAAAAGGTGCTCCAAAAAATTGCTCAAAACAATTCAGAGTATTTTTCATGTTGTTTAAATACAACAAACGAACTATCACTCTCCCGTTTAAGCCCGAATTCGTGTACTAATCATCACGATTTTTTCAAAATTTCGGTCAGGAAAAATGTTCTCCAAAAAATTGCCCAAAACAATTCAGAATGTTTTTCATTTTCTATAAATACACCGAACGAAGTTTCACTCTACCGTTTAAGCCCGAATTCGTTTGCTAATCATCACGATTTTTTTAAAATTTAAGTCCGAAAAACAGTGCTGCAAAAAACTGTTCAAAACAATTCAGAATGTTTTTCATGTTGTATAAATACACCAAACGAAATATCACTCACCCATTTAAGGCCGAATTCGTGTGCTAATCATCACGATTTTTTAAAAATTTCGGTCCGGAAAAAAGTTCTCCAAAAAATTGCTCAAAACAATTCAGAATGTTTTTCATTTTGTATAAATACAGCAAACGAAGTATCACTCTCCCGTTTAAACCCAAATTCGTGAGCTAATCATCACGAATTTTTCAAAATCTCTATCCGAAAAAATGTGCTCCAAAAAATTACTCAAAACGATTTAGAATATTTTTCGTGTTGTATAAATACAGCAAACGAAATATCACTCTCCTATTTAAGGGCGAATTCGTGTGCTAATAATCATCACGATTTTTTCAAAATTTCCGTCCGGAAAAAAGTTCTCCAAAAAATTGTTCAAAGCTATTTAGAATTTTTTCATGTTCAATAAAGACACCAAACGAAGTATCACTCTCCCGTTTAAGCCCGGATTCGTGTGCTAATCATCACGAATTTTTCAAAATTTCGGTCCGAAAAAAGGTGCTCCAAAAAATTGATCAAAACGATTCATAATATTTTTCATGTTGCATAAATACACCAAACGAAGTATCACTCTCCCGTTTAAGCCCGAATTCGTGTACTAATCATCACGATTTTTTCAAAATTTCAGTCCGGAAAAAAGTTCTCCAAAAAATTGCTCAAAAAAATTCAGAATATTTTTATGTTGTATAAATACAGCAAACGAAGTATCACTCTCCCGTTTAAGCCCTAATTGGTGTGCTAATCATGACGAATTTTTCAAAATTTTGGTCCGGAAAAAAGGTGCTCCAAAAAATTGCTCAAAACAATTCAGAATGTTTTTCATGTACTATAAATACACAAAACGAACTATCACTCTCCCGTTTAAGCACTAATTCGTGTGCTAATTTTCACAATATTTCAAAATTTCCGTCCGGAAAAAAGTTCTCCAAAAAATTGCTCAAAACAATTCAGAATGTTTTTCATGTTGTATAAATACAGCAATAGAAGTATCACTCTCCCGTTTAAGCCCGAATTCGTGTGCATTCATCACGAATTTTTAAAAATTTCGGTCCGAAAAAAAGTGCTCCAAAAAATTGCTCAAAACGATTCAGAATGTTTTTTATGTTGTATAAATACACCAAACGAAGTATCACTCTCCCGTTTAAGCCCGAATTCGTGTAGATCACGATTTTTTCAAAATTTCAGTCCGAAAAAAGTTCTCTAAAAAATTGCTCAAAACAATTCAGAATGTTTTTTATGTTGTATAAATACAGCAAACGAAGTATCACTCTCCCGTTTAAGCCCTAATTCCTGTGCTAATCAT
Organism: Catharanthus roseus; assembly: GCA_028651295.1. Lineage (NCBI taxonomy): Eukaryota > Viridiplantae > Streptophyta > Magnoliopsida > Gentianales > Apocynaceae > Catharanthus > Catharanthus roseus. Next base: position 5,236,741 of record JAPQWS010000044.1, on the reverse strand, counting down.
GACGAATTTTTCAAAATTTTCGTCCGGAAAAAAGGTGCTCCAAAAAATTACTCAAAACAATTCAGAATGTTTTTCATGTTCTATAAATACACCAAACGAAGTATCACTCTCCCGTTTAAGCACTAATTCGTGAGCTAATTTTCACAATATTTCAAAATTTCCGTCCGGAAAAAATTTTTCCAAAAAATTGCTAAAAACAATTCAGAATGTTTTTCATGTTGTATAAATACAGCAATAGAAGTATCACTCTTCCGTTTAAGCCCGAATTCGTGTGCATTCATCACGAATTTTTAAAAATTTCGGTTCGAAAAAAAGTGCTCCAAAAATTAATCAAAACGATTCAGAATATTTTTCATGTTGTATAAATACACCAAACCAAGTATCACTCTCCCGTTTAAGCCCCAATTCATGTGCTAATCATCACGAATTTTTCAAAATTATGGTCCGGAAAAAAGTTCTCTAAAAAATTGCTCAAAACAATTCAGAATGTTTTTCATGTTATATAAATACACTAAATGAAGTATCACTCTCCCGTTTAAGGCCGAATTCGTGTGCTAATCATCACGATTTTTTCAAAATTTCGGTCCGGAAAAAAGGACTCCAAAAAATTGCTCAAAACAATTCAGAATTTTTTTCATGTTGTATATATACAGCAAACGAAGTATCAATCTCCCGTTTAAGCCCCAATTCATGTGCTAATCATCACGAATTTTTCAAAATTATGGTCCGGAAAAAAGTTCTCCAAAAAATTGCTCAAAACAATTCAGAATGTTTTTCATGTTATATAAATACACCAAACGAAGTATCAATCTCCCGTTTAAGCCCCAATTCATGTGCTAATCATCACGAATTTTTCAAAATTATGGTCCGGAAAAAAGTTCTCCAAAAAATTGCTCAAAACAATTCAGAATGTTTTTCATGTTATATAAATACACCAAATGAAGTATCACTCTCCCGTTTAAGGCCGAATTCGTGTGCTAATCATCACGATTTTTTCAAAATTTAGGTCCGGAAAAAAGTTCTCAAAAAAATTGCTCAAAACAATTCAGAATGTTTTTCATGTTGTATATATACAGCAAACGAAGTATCACTCTCCCGTTTAAACCCGAATTCCTGTGCTAATCATCACGATTTTTTCAAAATTTCGGTCCGGAAAAAAGTTCTCCAAAAAATTGCTCAAAAAAAATTCAGAATGTTTTTCATGTTTCTATAAATACACCAAATGAAGTATCAATCTCCCGTTTAAGGCCGAATTCTTGTGCTAATCATCACGATTTTTTCAAAATTTCCGTCCGGAAAAAAGTTCTAAAAAAAATTACTCAAGACAATTCAGAATGTTTTTCATGTCTTATAAATACAACAAACGAAGTATCACTCTCCGTTTAAGCCCAAATTCGTGTGCTAATCATCACGAATTTTTCAAAACTTCGGTCCGAAAAAAGGTGCTCCAAAAAATTGTTCAAAACGATTTCGAATATTTTTTATGTTGTATAAATACACCAAACGAAGTATCACTCTCCCGTTTAAGCCCGAATTCGTGCACTAATCATCACGATTTTTTCAAAATTTCGGTCAGGAAAAAAGTTCTCCAAAAAATTACCAAAAACAATTCAGAATGTTTTCCATTTTCTATAAATACGCCGAACGAAGTTTCACTCTACCGTTTAAGCCCGAATTCGTTTGCTAATCATCACAATTTTTTCAAAATTTACGTCCGAAAAACAGTGCTCCAAAAAATTGTTCAAAACAATTAAGAATGTTTTTCATGTTGTATAAATACTCCAAACGAAATATTACTCTCCTATTTAAGGCCGAATTCATATGCTAGTCATCACGATTTTTTCAAAATTTCGGTCCGGAAAAAAGTTTTCCAAAAAATTGCTCAAAACAATTCAGAATGTTTTTCATGTTCTATAAATACACCAAATGAAGTATCACTCTCCTGTTTAAGGCCGAATTCTTCTGCTAATCATCACGATTTTTTAAAAATTTCCGTCCGGAAAAAAGTTCTAAAAAAAATTGCTCAAGACAATTCAGAATGTTTTTCATGTCTTATAAATACAGCAAACGAAGTATCACTCTCCCGTTTAATCCCGAATTCGTGTGCTAATCATCACGAATTTTTCAAAATTTCGATCCGAAAAAAGGTGCTCCAAAAAATTGCACAAAACGATTAATAATATTTTTTATGTTGTATAAATACACCAAACGAAGTATCACTCTCCCGTTTAAGCCCGAATTCGTGTACTAATCATTACGATTTTTTCAAAATTTCAGTCAGGAAAAAAGTTCTCCAAAAAATTGCTTAAAACAATTCAGAATGTTTTTCATGTTGTATAAATACAACAAACGAAGTATCACTCTCCCGTTTAAGCCCGTATTCGTGTACTAATCATCACGATTTTTTCAAAATTTCGGTCCCGAAAAAAGTTCTCAAAAAAATTGCTCAAAACAATTCAGAATGTTTTTCATGTTGTATATATACAACAAACGAAGTATCACTCTCCCGTTTAAACCCGAATTTGTGTTCTAATCATCACGATTTTTTCAAAATTTCGGTCCGGAAAAAAGTTCCCCAAAAAATTGCTCAAAACAATTCAGAATGTGTTCCATTTTCTATAAATACGCTGAAAGAAGTTTCACTCTACCGTTTAAGCCCGAATTCGTTTGCTAATCATCACGATTTTTTCAAAATTTATGTCCGAAAAACAGTGCTCCAAAAAATTGTTCAAAACAATTAAGAATGTTTTTTATGTTGTATAAATACACCAAACGAAATATTACTCTCCCATTTTAGGCCGAATTCGCGTACTAATCATCACAATTTTTTCAAAATTTCGGTCCGAAAAAAGTTCTCCAAAAAATTGCTCAAAACAACTCAGAATGTTTTTCATATTGTATAAATACAGCAAACGAAGTATCACTCTCCCGTTTAAACGCGAATTCGTGTGCTAATCATCACGAATTTTTAAAAATTTCTGTCCGAAAAAATGTGCTCCAAAAAATTGCTCAAAACGATTTAGAATGTTTTTCGTGTGCTAATCATTACGATTTTTTCAAAATTTAAGGCCGAATTCGTGTGCTAATCATTACGATTTTTTCAAAATTTCCGTTGGGAAAAAAGTTCTCCAAAAAATAGCCCAAAGCAATTTAGAATGTTTTTCATGTTCAATAAATACACCAAACGAAGTATCACTCTCTCGTTTAAGCACGGATTCGTGTGCTAATCATCACGATTTTTTCAAAATTTCCGTCCGGAAAAAAGTTCTCCAAAAAATTGTTCAAAACAATTCAGAATGTTTTTCATGTTCTATAAATACACCAAATGAAGTATCACTCTCCCGTTTAAGGCCGAATTCGTGTGCTAATCATCACGATTTTTTCAAAATTTCCGTCCGGAAAAAAGTTCTAAAAAAATTGCTCAAGACAATTTAGAATGTTTTTCATGTCTTATAAATACAGCAAACGAAGTAACACTCTCCCGTTTAAGCCCGAATTCTTGTGCTAATCATCATGAATTATTCAAAATTTCGGTCCGAAAGAAGGTGCTCCAAAAAATTGCACAAAACGATTCATAATATTTTTCATGTTGTATAAATACACCAAACGAAGTATCACTCTCCCGTTTAAGCCAGAATTCGTGTACTAACCATCACGATTTTTTCAAAATTTCGGTCCGGAAAAAAGTTCTCCAAAAAATTGCTCAAAACATTTTAGAATGTTTTTCATGTTGTATAAATACAGCAAACAAAGTATCACTCTCCCGTTTAAGCCCGAATTTGTGTACTAATCAACACGATTTTATCAAAATTTCAGTCTGGAAAAAAGTTCTCCAAAAAATTGCTCAAAACAATTCAGAATTTTTTTCATGTTGTATAAATACAGCAAACGAAGTATCACTCTCCCATTTAAGCCCGAATTCGTGTATATTCATCACGATTTTTTCAAAATTTCGGTCCGGAAAAAAGTTCTCCAAAGAATTGCTCAAAACAATTTAGAATGTTTTTCATGTTGTATAAATACAGCAAACGAAGTATCACTCTCCCGTTTAAGCCCGAATTCGTGTGCTAATCATCACGAATTTTTCAAAATTTTTGTCTGAAAAAAAGTTCTCCAAAAAATTGCTCAAAACAATTTAGAATGTTTTTCATGTTCTATAAATACACCAAATGAAGTATCACTCTCCCGTTTAAGGCCGAATTCGTGTGCTAATCATCACGATTTTTTCAAAATTTCCGTCCGGAAAAAAGTTCTTACAAAAATTGCTCAAGACAATTTAGAATGTTTTTCATGTCTTATAAATAAAGCAAACGAAGTATCACTCTTCCATTTAAGCCCGAATTCTTGTGCTAATCATCACGAATTTTTTAAAATTTTTGTCCGAAAAAAAGTTCTCCAAAAAATTGCTCAAAACAATTCAGAATGTTTTTCATGTTCTATAAATACACCAAATGAAGTATCACTCTCCCGTTTAAGGCCGAATTCGTGTGCTAATCATCACGATTTTTTCAAAATTTCCGTCCGGAAAAAGGTTCTAAAAAAATTGCTCAAGACAATTTAGAATGTTTTCCATGTCTTATAAATACAGCAAACGAAGTATCACTCTCCCGTTTCAGCCTGAATTCTTGTGCTAATCATCACGAATTTTTCAAAATTTCGGTCCGAAAAAAGGTGCTCCGAAAAATTGCACAAAACGATTCGTAATATTTTTCATGTTGTTTAAATTCACAAAACGAAGTATCACTCTCCCATTTAAGCTCTAATTCGTGTACCAATTAGCACGATTTTTTCAAAATTTCGGTCCGGAAAAAAGTTCTCCAAAAAATTGCTCAAAACAATTTAGAATGTTTTTCATGTTGTATAAATACAGCAAACGAAGTATCACTCTCCCGTTTAAGCCCGAATTCGTGTGCTAATCATCACGAATTTTTCAAAATTTTTGTCCGAAAAAAAGTTCTCCAAAAAATTGCTCAAAACAATTCAGAATGTTTTTCATGTTCTATAAATATACCAAATGAAGTAATCACTCTCCCGTTTAAGGCCGAATTCGTGTGCTAATCATCACGATTTTTTCAAAATTTCCGTCCGGAAAAAAGTTCTAAAAAAATTGCTCAAGACAATTTAGAATGTTTTTCATGTCTTATAAATACAGCAAACGAAGTATCACTCTCCCGTTTCAGCCCGAATTCTTGTGCTAATCATCACGAATTTTTCAAAATTTCGGTCCGAAAAAAGGTGCTCCAAAAAATTGCACAAAACGATTCATAATATTTTTCATGTTGTATAAATACACGAAACGAAGTATCACTCTCCCGTTTAAGCCAGAATTTGTGTACTAATCATCACGATTTTTTCAAAATTTCGGTCCGGAAAAAAGTTCTCCAAAAAATTGCTCAAAACATTTTAGAATGTTTTTCATGTTGTATAAATTCAGCAAACGAAGTATCACTCTCCCGTTTAAGCCCGAATTCGTGTACTAATCATCACGATTTTATCAAAATTTCGGTCTGGAAAAAAGTTCTCAGAAAAATTGCTCAAAACAATTCAGAATGTTTTTCATGTTGTATAAATACAGCAAACGATGTATCACTCTCCCATTTAAGCCCGAATTCGTGTACTAATCATCACGATTTTTTCAAAATTTCGGTCCGGAAAAAAGTTCTCCAAAAAATTGCTCAAAACAATTCAGAAAGTTTTACATGTTGTATATATACAGCAAACGAAATATCACTCTCCCGTTTAAATGCGAATTCGTGTGCTAATCATCACGATTTTTTTAAAATTTCTGTCCGGACAAAAGTTCCCAAAAAAATTGCTCAAAACAAATCAGAATGTTTTCCATTTTCTATAAATACGCCGAACGAAGTTTCACTCTACCGTTTAAGCCCGAATTCGTTTGCTAATTATCACGATTTTTTCAAAATTTATGTCCGAAAAACAGTGCTCCAAAAAATTGTCCAAACAATTCAGAATATTTTTCATGTTGTATAAATACACCAAACGAAATATTACTCTTCCATTTAAGGCGGAATTCCTGTGCTAATCATCACGATTTTTTCAAAATTTCGGTCCGGAAAAAAGTTCTCCAAAAATTGCTCAAAACAATTCAGAATGTTTTTTAATTTTTTATAAATACAGCAAACGAAGTATCACTCTCCCGTTTAAACCCGAATTCGTGTGCTAATCATCACGCATTTTTAAAAATTTCTGTCCGAAAAAATGTGCTCCAAAAAATTGCTCAAAACGATTTAGAATGTTTTTCGTGTTGTATAAATACAGCAAACGAAATATCACTCTCCTATTTAAGGCCGAATTCGTGTGCTAATCATCACGATTTTTTCAAAATTTCCGTCCGGAAAAAAGTTCTCCAAAAAATTGCTCATCACGATTCAGAACGTTTTTCATGTTGTATAAACACACCAAACGAAGTATCACTCTCCCGTTTCAGCCCGAATTCGTGTGCTAATCATCACGATTTTTTCAAAATTTCCTTCCCGAAAAATGTTCTCCAAAAAATTGCTCAAAACAATTCAGAATGTTTTTCATGTTCTATAAGTACACCAAACGAAGTATCACTCTCCCGTTTAAGCCCCCGAATTCGTGTGCTTATCATCACGAATTTTTCAAAATTTCGGTTCGAAAAAAGGTGCTCCAAAAAATTGATCAAAGCGATTCATAATATTTTTAATGTTGTATAAATACACTAAACGAAGTATCACTCTCCCGTTTAAGCCCGGATTCGTGTGCTAATCATCACGATTTTTTCAAAATTTCCGTCCGGAAAAAAAAGTTCTCTAAAAAATTGCTCAAAACAATTCAGAATGTTTTTCATGTTCTATAAATACACCAAACGAAGTATCACTCTCCCGTTTAAGCCCGAATTCGTGTGCTTATCATCATGAATTTTTCAAATTTTCGGTCCGAAAAAAGGTGCTCCAAAAAATTGATCAAAACGATTCATAATATTTTTCATGTTGTATAAATACACCAAACGAAGTATCACTCTCCCGTTTAAGCCTGGATTCGTGTGCTAATCATCACAATTTTTTCAAAATTACTGTCCGGAAAAAAGTTCTCTAAAAAATTGCTCAAAACAATTCAGAATGTTTTTCATGTTCTATAAGTACACCAAACGAAGTATCACTCTCCCGTTTAAGTCTGAATTCGTGTGCTAATCATCACGAATTTTTAAAAATTTCGGTCCGAAAAAAGGTGCTCCAAAAAATTGCTTAAAACGATTCAGAATGTTTGTCATGTTGTATAAATACACCAAACGAAGTATCACTCTCCCGTTTAAGCCCGGATTCGTGTGCTAATCATCACGATTTTTTCAAAATTTCCGTCCGGAAAAAAGTCCTCTAAAAAATTGCTCAAAATAATTCAGAATGATTTTCATGTTCTATAAATACACCAAACGAAGTATCACTCTCCCGTTTAAGCCCGAATTCGTGTGCTTATCATCACGAATTTTTCAAAATTTCGGTCCGAAAAAAGGTGCTCCAAAAAATTGATCAAAACGATTCATAATATTTTTCATGTTGTATAAATACACCAAACGAAGTATCACTCTCCCGTTTTAGCCCGGATTCGTGTGCTAATCATCACGATTTTTTCAAAATTACTGTCCGGAAAAAGTTCTCTAAAAAATTGCTCAAAACAATTCAGAATGTTTTTCATGTTCCATAAGTACACCAAACGAAGTATCACTCTATCGTTTAAGTCCGAATTCGTGTGCTAATCATCACGAATTTTTAAAAATTTCGGTCCGAAAATAGGTGCTCCAAAAAATTGCTCAAAACGATTCAGAATGTTTGTCATGTTGTATAAATACACCAAACGAAGTATCACTCTCCCGTTTAAACCCGGATTCGTGTGTTAATCATCACGATTTTTTCAAAATTTCGGTCCGGAATAAAGTTCCCAAAAAAATTGCTCAAAACAATTGAGAATGTTTTCCATTTTCTATAAATACGCCGAACGAAGTTTCACTCTACCGTTTAAGCCCGAATTCGTTTGGTAATTATCACAAATTTTTCAAAATTTATGTCCCAAAAACAGTGCTCCAGAAAATTGTTCAAAACAATTCAGAATGTTTTTTAATGTTGTATAAATACACCAAACGACATATTACTCCCCCATTTAAGGCCAAATTCGTATGCTAATCATCACGATTTTTTCGAAATTTCGGTCCGGAAAAAAGTTCTCCAAAAAATTGCTCAAAACAATTCAGAATGTTTTTCATTTTGTATAAATACAGCAAACGAAGTATCACTCTCCTGTTTAAACCCGAATTCGTGTGCTAATCATCACGAATTTTTCAAAATTTCTGTACGAAAAAATGTGCTCCAAAAAATTTTCTCAAAACGATATAGAATGTTTTTCGTGTTGTATAAATACAGGAAACGAAATATCACTCTCCTATTTAAGGCCGAATTCGTGTGTTAATCATCACGATTTTTTCAAAATTTCTGTCCGGAGAAAATTTCTCCAAAAAATTGCTCAAAGCAATTTAGAATGTTTTTCATGTTCAATAAATACACCAAACGAAGTATCACTCTCCCGTTTAAGCTCGGATTCGTGTGCTAATCATCACGATTTTTTCAAAATTTCCGTCCGGAAAAAAGTTCTCTAAAAAATTGCTCAAAATAATTCAGAATGACTTTCATGTTCTATAAATACACCAAACGAAGTATCACTCTCCCGTTTAAGCCCGAATTTGTGTGCTTATCATCACGAATTTTTCAAAATTTCGGTCTGAAAAAAGGTGATCCAAAAAATTGATCAAAACGATTCATAATATTTTTCATGTTGTATAAATACACCAAACGAAGTGTCACTCTCCCGTTTAAGCCCGAATTCGTGTACTAATCCTCACGATTTTTTCAAAATTACGGTCCGAAAAAAAGTTCTCCAAAAAATTGCTCAAAACAATTCAGAATGTTTTTCATGTTGTATAAATACAGCAAACGAAGTGTCACTTTCCCGTTTAAGCCCGAATTCGTGTGCTAATCATCACGAATTTTTAAAAATTTAGGTCCCAAAAAAGGTGCTCCAAAAAATTGATCAAAACGATTCATAATGTTTTTCATGTTGTATAAATACACCAAACGAAGTTTCACTCTCCCGTTTATGCACGAATTCGTGTGCTAATTTTCACAATTTTTCAAAATTTCGGTCCGGAAAAAAGTTCTCCAAAAAATTGCTCAAAACAATTCAGAATGTTTTTCATGTTGTATTAATACACCAAACGAAGTATCACTCTCCTGTTTAAACCCGGATTCGTGTGCTAATCATCACGATTTATTCAAAATTTCCGTCCGGAAAAAAGTTCTCCAAAAAATTGCTCAAAACAATTCAGAATATTTTTCATGTTCTATAAGTACACCAAACGAAGTTTCACTCTCCTGGTTAAACCCGAATTCGTGTGCTTATCATCACGAATTTTTCAAAATTTCGGCCGAAAAAAGGTGCTCCAAGAAATTGATCAAAACGATTCATAATATTTTTAATGTTGTATAAATACACCAAACGAAGTATCACTCTCCCGTTTAAGCCCGAATTCGTGTACTAATCATCACGATTTTATCAAAATTTCGGTCCGGAAAAAAGTTCTCCAAAAAATTGCTCAAAACAATTTAGAATGTTTTTCATGTTGTATAAATACAGCAAACGAAGTATCACTCTCCCGTTTAAGCCCGAATACGTGTGCTAATCATCACGATTTTTTCAAAATTTCGGAACAAAAAAAAGTTCTCTAAAAAATTGCCCAAAGCAATTTAGAACGTTTTTCATGTTCAATAAATACACCAAACGAAGTATCACTCTCCCGTTTAAGCCCGGATTCGTGTGCTAATCATCACGATTTTTTCAAAATTTCCGTCCGGAAAAAAGTTCTGTAAAAAATTGCTCAAAACAATTCAGAATGTTTTTCATGTTTTATAAATACACCAAACGAAGAATCACTCTCCCGTTTAAGCCCGAACTCGTGTGCTTATCATCACGAATTTTTCAAAATTTCGGTCCGAAAAAAGGTGCTCCAAAAAATTGATCAAAACGATTCATAATATTTTTCATGTTGTATAAATACACCAAAGAAAGTATCACTCTCCCGTTTATGCCCGGATTCGTGTGCTAATCATCACGATTTTTTCAAAATTTCCGTCCGGAAAAAAGTTTTGTAAAAAATTGCTCAAAACAATTCAGAATGTTTTTCATGTTCTATAAGTACACCAAACGAAGTATCACTCTCCCGTTTAAGCCCGAATTCGTGTGCTTATCATCACGAATTTTTCAAAATTTCGGTCCGAAAAAAGGTGCTGCAAAAAATTGATCAAAACGAATCATAATATTTTTCATGTTGTATAAATACACCAAACGAAGTATCACTCTCCCGTTTAAGCCCGGATTCGTGTGCTAATCATCACGATTTTTTCAAAATTACTGTCCGGAAAAAAGTTCTCTAAAAAATTGCTCAAAATAATTCAGAATGTTTTTCATGTTCGATAAGTACACCAAACAAAGTATCACTCTCCCGTTTAAGTCCGAATTCGTGTGCTAATCATCACGAATTTTTAAAAATTTCGGTCCGAAAAAAGGTGCTCCAAAAAATTGCTCAAAACGATTCAGAATGTTTGTCATGTTGTATATATACACCAAACGAAGTATCACTCTCCCGTTTAAACCCGGATTCGTGTGTTAATCATCATGATTTTTTCAAAATTTCGGTCCGGAAAAAAGTTCCCAAAAAAATTGCTCAAAACAATTCAGAATGTTTTCCATTCTCTATAAATACGCTGAACGAAGTTTCACTCTACCGTTTAAGCCTGAATTCGTTTGCTAATTATCACGAATTTTTTCAAATTTATGTCCGAAAAACAGTGCTCCAGAAAATTGTTCAAAACAATTCAGAATATTTTTCATGTTGTAAAAATACACCAAACGACATATTACTCTCCCATTTAAGGCCGAATTCGTGTGCTAATCATCACGATTTTTTCAAAATTTCGGTCCGGGAAAAAGTTCTCCAAGAAATTGCTCAAAACAATTCAGAATGTTTTTCATTTTGTATAAATACAGCAAACGAAGTATCACTCTCCCGTTTAAACCCGAATTCGTGTGCTAATCATCAAGAATTTTTCAAAATTTCTGTCCGAAAAAATGTGCTCCAAAAAATTTTGTCAAAACGATATAGAATGTTTTTCGTGTTGTATAAATACAGGAAACGAAATATCACTCTCCTTTTTAAGGCCGAATTCGTGTGTTAATCATCACGATTTTTTTAAAATTTCCGTCCGGAGAAAATTTCTCCAAAAAATTGCTCCAAGCAATTTAGAATGCATTTCATGTTCAATAAATACACCAAACGAAGTATCACTCTCCCGTTTAAGCCCGAATTCGTGTGCTAATCATCACGATTTTTTCAAAATTTCCGTCCGGAAAAAAGTTCTCTAAAAAATTGCTCAAAATAATTCAGAATGATTTTCATGTTCTATAAGTACACCAAACGAAGTATCACTCTCCCGTTTAAACCCGAATTCGTGTGCTTATCATCACGAATTTTTCAAAATTTCGGTCCGAAAAAAGGTGCTCCAAAAAATTGGTCAAAACGATTCATAATATTTTTCATGTTGTATAAATACACCAAACGAAGTATCACTCTCCCGTTTAAGCCCGGATTCGTGTGCTAATCATCACGATTTTTTCAAAATTACTGTCCGGAAAAAAGTTCTCTAAAAAGTTGCTCAAAACAATTCAGAATGTTTTTCATGTTCTATAAGTACACCAAACGAAGTATCACTCTCCCGTTTAAGTCCGAATTCGTGTGCTAATCATCACGAATTTTTAAAAATTTCGGTCCGAAAAAAGGTGCTCCAAAAAATTGCTCAAAACGATTCAGAATGTTTGTCATGTTGTATAAATACACCAAACGAAGTATCACTCTGCCGTTTAAACCCGGATTTGTGTGTTAATCATCACGATTTTTTCAAAATTTCGGTCCGGAAAAAGGTTCCCAAAAAAATTGCTCAAAACAATTCAGAATGTTTTCCATTTTCTATAAATATGCCGAACGAAGTTTCACTCTACCGTTTAAGCCCGAATTCGTTTGGTAATTATCACAAATTTTTCAAAATTTATGTCCGAAAAACAGTGCTCCAGAAAATTGTTCAAAACAATTCAGAATGTTTTTCATGTTGTATAAATACACCAAACGACATATTACTCTCCCATTTAAGGCCGAATTCGTGTGCTAATCATCACGATTTTTTCAAAATTTCGGTCCGGAAAAAAGTTCTCCAAAAAATTGCTCAAAACAATTCAGAATGTTTTTCATTTTGTATAAATACAACAAACGAAGTATCACTCTCCTGTTTAAACCCGAATTCGTGTGCTAATCATCACGAATTTTTCAAAATTTCTGTACGAAAAAATGTGCTCCAAAAAATTTTCTCAAAACGATATAGAATGTTGTTCGTGTTGTATAAATACAGGAAACGAAATATCACACTCCTATTTAAGGCCGAATTCGTGTGTTAATCATCACGATTTTTTCAAAATTTCCGTCCGGAGAAAATTTCTCCAAAAAATTGCTCAAAGCAATTTAGAATGTTTTTCATGTTCAATAAATACACCAAACGAAGTATCACTCTCCCGTTTAAGCTCGGATTCGTGTGCTAATCATCACGATTTTTCAAAATTTCCGTCCGGAAAAAAGTTCTATAAAAAATAGCTCAAAATAATTCAGAATGATTTTCATGTTCTATAAATACACCAAACGAAGTATCACTCTCCCGTTTAAGCCCGAATTCGTGTGCTTATCATCCCGAATTTTTCAAAATTTCGGTCCGAAAAAAGGTGCTCCAAAATATTGATCAAAACGATTCATAATATTTTTCATGTTGTATAAATACACCAAACGAAGTGTCACTCTCCCGTTTAAACCCGAATTCGTGTACTAATCCTCACGATTTTTTCAAAATTTTGGTCTGGAAAAAACCCCTCAAAAAAATTGCTCAAAACAATTCAGAATGTTTTTCATGTTGTATAAATACAGCAAACGAAGTATCACTTTCCCGTTTAAGCCCGAATTCGTGTGCTAATCATCAAGAATTTTTAAAAATTTCGGTCCCAAAAAAGGTTCTCCAAAAAATTGATCAAAACGATTCATAATGTTTTTCATGTTGTATAAATACACCAAACGAAGTTTCACTCTCCCGTTTATGCACGAATTCGTGTGCTAATTTTCACAATTTTTCAAAATTTCGGTCCGGAAAAAAGTTCTCCAAAAAATTGCTCAAAACAATTCAGAATGTTTTTCATGTTGTATTAATACACCAAACGAAGTATCACTCTCCTGTTTAAGCCCGGATTCGTGTGCTAATCATCACGATTTACTCAAAATTTCCGTCCGGAAAAAAGCTCTCTAAAAAATTGCTCAAAATAATTCAGAATATTTTTCATATTCTATAAGTACACCAAACGAAGTTTCACTCTCCCGTTTAAGCCCGAATTCGTGTGCTTATCATCACGAATTTTTCAAAATTTCGGTCCGAAAAAAGGTGCTCCAAAAAATTGATCAAAACGATTCATAATATTTTTAATGTTGTATAAATACACCAAACGAAGTATCACTCTCCCGTTTAAGCCCGAATTCGTGTACTAATCATCACGATTTTTTCAAAATTTCGGTCCGGAAAAAAGTTCTCCAAAAAATTGCTCAAAACAATTCAGAATGTTTTTCATGTTATATAAATACCGCAAACGAAGTATCAGTCTTCCGTTTAAGTCCTAATTCGTGTGTTAATCATCACGAATTTTTAAAAATTTCGGTCCGAAAAAAGGTGCTCCAAAAAATTGCTCAAAACGATTCAGAATGTTTTTCATGTTGTATAAATACACCAAATGAAGTATCACTCTCCCGTTTATGCACGAATTCGTGTGCTAATTTTCACAATTTTTCAAAATTTCGGACCGGAAAAAAGTTCTCCAAAAAATTGCTCAAAACAATTCAGAATGATTTTCATGTTGTGTAAATACAGCAAACGAAGTATCACTCCCCCGTTTAAGCCCGAATTCGTGCTAATCATAACGATTTTTCAAAATTTCCGTCCGGAAAAAAGTTCTCCAAAAAATTGTCCGAAGCAATTTAGAACGTTTTTCATGTTCAATAAATACACCAAACGAAGTATCACTCTCTCGTGTAAGCCCGGATTCGTGTACTAATCATCACGATTTTTTCAAAATTTCCGTCCGGAAAAAAGTTCTCTAAAAAATTGCTCAAAACAATTCAGAATGTTTTTCATATTCTATAAGTACACCAAACGAAGTATAACTCTCCCGTTTAGGCCCGAATTCGTGTGCTTTATCATCACGAATTTTTCAAAATTTCGGTCCGAAAAAATGTGCTCCAAAAAATTGATCCAAACGATTCATCATATTTTTAATGTTGTATAAATACACCAAACGAAGTATCACTCTCCCGTTTAAGCCCGAATTCGTGTACTAATCATCACGATTTTTTCAAAATTTCGGTCCGGAAAAAAGTTCTCCAAAAAATTGCTCAAAACAATTCAGAATGTTTTTATGTTTTATAAATACAGTAAACGAAGTATCACTCTCCCGTTTAAGTCCGAATTCGTGTGCTAATCATCACGAATTTTTAAAAATTTCGGTCCGAAAAAAGGTGCTCCGAAAAATTGCTCAAAACAATTCAGAATGTTTTTCATGTTGTATAAATACACCAAACGAAGTATCACTCTCCCGTTTAAGCCCGGATTCGTGTGCTAATCATCACGATTTTTTCTAAATTTTCGTCCGGAAAAAAGTTCTCTAAAAAATTGCTCAAAACAATTAAGAATGTTTTTCATGTTCTATAAGTACACCAAACGAAGTATCACTCTCCCGTTTAAGCCCGAATTCGTGTGCTTATCATCACGAATTTTTCAAAATTTCGGTCCGAAAAAAGGTGCTCCAAAAAAATTAATCAAAACGATTCATGATATTTTTAATGTTGTATAAATACACCAAACGAAGTATCACTCTCCCGTTTAAGCCCGAATTCGTGTACTAATCATCACAATTTTTTCAAAATTTCGGTCCGGAAAAAAGTTCTCCAAAAAATTGCTCAAAACAATTCAGAATGTTTTTCGTGTTGTATAAATACAGCAAACGAAGTATCACTCCCTCGTTTAAGCCCGAATTCGTGTACTAATTATCACGATTTTTTCAAAATCTCGGTCCGGAAGAAAGTTCTCCAAAAAATTACTCAAAACAATTCAGAATATTTTTCATGTTGTATAAATACACCAAACGAAGTATCACTCTCCCGTTTAAACCCGAATTCGTGTTCTAATCATCACGATTTTTTCAAAATTTCGGTCCGGAAAAAAGTTCCGCAAAAAATTGCTCAAAACAATTCAGAATGTTTTTCATGTTCTATAAATACACCAAACGAAGTATCACTTTTCCCGTTTAAGCCCGAATTCGTGTGCTAATCATCACGAATTTTTAAAAATTTCGGTCCGAAAAAAGGTGCTCCGAAAAATTGCTCAAAACAATTCAGAATGTTTTTCATGTTGTATAAATACACCAAACGAAGTATCACTCTCCCGTTTAAGCCCGGATTCGTGTGCTAATCATCACGATTTTTTCTAAATTTCCGTCCGGAAAAAAGTTCTCTAAAAAATTGCTCAAAACAATTAAGAATGTTTTTCATGTTCTATAAGTACACCAAACGAAGTATCACTCTCCCGTTTAAGCCCGAATTCGTGTGCTTATCATCACGAATTTTTCAAAATTTCGGTCCGAAAAAAGGTGCTCCAAAAAAATTAATCAAAACGATTCATGATATTTTTAATGTTGTATAAATACACCAAACGAAGTATCACTCTCCCGTTTAAGCCCGAATTCGTGTACTAATCATCACAATTTTTTCAAAATTTCGGTCCGGAAAAAAGTTCTCCAAAAAATTGCTCAAAACAATTCAGAATGTTTTTCGTGTTGTATAAATACAGCAAACGAAGTATCACTCCCTCGTTTAAGCCCGAATTCGTGTACTAATTATCACGATTTTTTCAAAATCTCGGTCCGGAAGAAAGTTCTCCAAAAAATTACTCAAAACAATTCAGAATATTTTTCATGTTGTATAAATACACCAAACGAAGTATCACTCTCCCGTTTAAACCCGAATTCGTGTTCTAATCATCACGATTTTTTCAAAATTTCGGTCCGGAAAAAAGTTCCGCAAAAAATTGCTCAAAACAATTCAGAATGTTTTTCATGTTCTATAAATATACCAAACGAAGTATCACTTTTCCCGTTTAAGCCCGAATTCGTGTGCTTATCATCACGAATTTTTCAAAATTTCGGTCCGAAAAAAGGTGCTCCAAAAAAATTAATCAAAACGATTCATAATATTTTTAATGTTGTATAAATACATCAAACGAAGTATCAATCTCCCGTTTAAGCCCGAATTCGTGTACTAATCATCACGATTTTTTCAAAATTTCGGTCCGGAAAAAAGTTCTCCAAAAAATTGCTCATAACAATTCGAATGTTTTTTCATGTTGTATAAATACACCAAACGAAGTATCACTCCCCCGCTTTAAGCCCGAATTCGTGTACTAATTATCACGATTTTTCAAAATCTCGGTCCGGAAAAAAAGTTCTCCAAAGAATTGCTCAAAACAATTCAGAATATTATTCATGTTGTATAAATACACCAAACGAAGTATCACTATCCCGTTTAAGTCCGAATTCGTGTGCTAATCATCACGAATTCTTAAAAATTTCGGTCCGAAAAAAGGTGCTCCAAAAAATTGCTCAAAACGATTCAGAATGTTTTTCATGTTGTATAAATACACCAAACGAAGTATCACTCTCCCGTTTATGCACGAATTTGTGTGCTAATTTTCACAATTTTTAAAACTTTCTGTCCGAAAAAATGTGCTCCAAAAAATTCCTCAAAACGATTTAGAATGTTTTTCGTGTTGTATAAATACAGCAAACGAAATATCACTCTCCTATTTAAGGCCGAATTCGTGCTAATCATAACGATTTTTTCAAAATTTCCGTCCGGAAAAAAGTTCTCCAAAAAATTGCCCAAAGCAATTTAGAACGTTTCTCATGTTTAATAAATACACCAAACGAAGTATCACTCTCCCGTTTAAGCCCGGATTCGTGTACTAATCATCACGATTTTTTTCAAAATTTCCGTCCGAAAAAAGTTCTCTAAAAAAATTGCTCAAAACAATTCGAATGTTTTTCATGTTCTATAAGTACACCAAACGAAGTATCACTCTCCCGTTTAAGCCCGAATTCGTGTGCTTTATCATCACGAATTTTTTTAAAATTTCGGTCCGAAAAAAAGATGCTCCAAAAAAATTGATCAAAACGATTCGTAATATTTTTAATGTTGTATAAATACACCAAACGAAGTATCACTCTCCCGTTTAAGCCCGAATTGTGTACTAATAATCACGATTTTTTTCAAAATTTCGGTCCGGAAAAAAGTTCTCCAAAAAATTGCTCAAAACAATTCGTAATGATTTTTCATGTTGTGTAAATATAGCAAACGAAGTATCACTCCCCCGTTTAAGCCCGAATTCGTGCTAATCATAACGATTTTTTCAAAATTTCTGTCCGGAAAAAAGTTCTCCAAAAAATTGTCCAAAGCAATTTAGAACGTTTTTCATGTTGTATAAATACAGCAAACGAAGAATCACTCTCCCGTTTAAGTCCGAATTAGTGTGCTAATCATCACGAATTTTTAAAAAATTTCGGTCCAGAAAAAGGTGCTCCAAAAAAATTGCTCAAAACGATTCGGAATGTTTTTTCATGTTGTATAAATACACAAAAGCGAAGTATCACTCTCCCGTTTAAGCCCGATTCGTGTGCTAATCATCAAGATTTTTTTCAAAATTTCCGTCCGGAAAAAAGTTCTCTAAAAAATTGCTCAAAAAATTTCAGAATGTTTTTCATGTTCTATAAGTACACCAAACGAAGTATCACTCTCCCGTTTAGGCCCGAATTCGTGTGCTTATCATCACGAATTCTTCAAAATTTCGGTCCGAAAAAAGGTGCTACAAAAAATTGATCAAAACGATTCATAATATTTTTAATGTTGTATAAATACACCAAACGAAGTATCACTCTCCCTTTTAAGCCGGAATTCGTGTACTAATCATCACGATTCTTTCAAAATTTCGGTCCGAAAAAAAGTTCTCCAAAAAATTGCTCAAAACAATTCAGAATGTTTTTCATGTTGTATAAATACAGCAAACGAAGTATCACTCCCCCGTTTAAGCCCGAATTCGTGTACTAATAATCACTATTTTTTTCAAAATCTCGGTCCCGTAAAAAAGTTCTCCAAAAAAATTGCTCAAAACAATTCGGAATGTTTTTCATGTTGTATAAATACACCAAACGAAGTATCACTCTCCCGTTTAAACCCGAATTCGTGTTCTAATCATCACGATTTTTTCAAAATTTCGGTACGGAAAAAAGTTCCCCAAAAAATTTCTCAAAACAATTCAGAATGTTTTTCATGTTCTTTAAATACACCAAACGAAGTATCACCCTACCGTTTAAGCCCGAATTCGTGTGTTTATCATCACGAATTTTTCAAAATTTCGGTCCGCAAAAAGGTGCTCCAAAAAATTGATCCAAACGATTCATCATATTTTTAATGTTGTATAAATACACCAAACGAAGTATCACTCTCCCGTGTAAGCCCGGATTCGTGTACTAATCATCACGATTTTTTCAAAATTTCCGTCCGGAAAAAAGTTCTCTAAAAAATTGCTCAAAACAATTCAGAATGTTTTTCATATTCTATAAGTACACCAAACGAAGTATAACTCTCCCGTTTAGGCCCGAATTCGTGTGCTTTATCATCACGAATTTTTCAAAATTTCGGTCCGAAAAAATGTGCTCCAAAAAATTGATCCAAACGATTCATCATATTTTTAATGTTGTATAAATACACCAAACGAAGTATCACTCTCCCGTTTAAGCCCGAATTCGTGTACTAATCATCACGATTTTTTCAAAATTTCGGTCCGGAAAAAAGTTCTCCAAAAAATTGCTCAAAACAATTCAGAATGTTTTTATGTTTTATAAATACAGTAAACGAAGTATCACTCTCCCGTTTAAGTCCGAATTCGTGTGCTAATCATCACGAATTTTTAAAAATTTCGGTCCGAAAAAAGGTGCTCCGAAAAATTGCTCAAAACAATTCAGAATGTTTTTCATGTTGTATAAATACACCAAACGAAGTATCACTCTCCCGTTTAAGCCCGGATTCGTGTGCTAATCATCACGATTTTTTTCTAAATTTCCGTCCGAAAAAAAGTTCTCTAAAAAAATTGCTCAAAACAATTAAGAATGTTTTTTCATGTTCTATAAGTACACCAAACGAAGTATCACTCTCCCGTTTAAGCCCGAATTCGTGTGCTTATCATCACGAATTTTTCAAAATTTCGGTCCGAAAAAGGTGCTCCAAAAAAAATTAATCAAAACGATTCATGATATTTTTTAATGTTGTATAAATACACCAAACGAAGTATCACTCTCCCGTTTAAGCCCGAATTCGTGTACTAATCATCACAATTTTTTTCAAAATTTCGGTCCGGAAAAAAGTTCTCCAAAAAAATTGCTCAAAACAATTCGTAATGTTTTTCATGTTGTATAAATACAAAGAAACGAAGTATCACTCCCTCGTTTAAGCCCGAATTGTGTACTAATTATCACGATTTTTTCAAAATCTCGGTCCGGAAGAAAGTTCTCCAAAAAATTACTCAAAACAATTCAGAATATTTTTCATGTTGTATAAATACACCAAACGAAGTATCACTCTCCCGTTTAAACCCGAATTCGTGTTCTAATCATCACGATTTTTTCAAAATTTCGGTCCGGAAAAAAGTTCCGCAAAAAATTGCTCAAAACAATTCAGAATGTTTTTCATGTTCTATAAATAAACCAAACGAAGTATCACTTTTCCCGTTTAAGCCCGAATTCGTGTGCTTATCATCACGAATTTTTCAAAATTTCGGTCCGAAAAAAGGTGCTCCAAAAAAATTAATCAAAACGATTCATAATATTTTTAATGTTGTATAAATACATCAAACGAAGTATCAATCTCCCGTTTAAGCCCGAATTCGTGTACTAATCATCACGATTTTTTCAAAATTTCGGTCCGGAAAAAAGTTCTCCAAAAAATTGCTCATAACAATTCAGAATGTTTTTCATGTTGTATAAATACACCAAACGAAGTATCACTCCCCCGTTTAAGCCCGAATTCGTGTACTAATTATCACGATTTTTCAAAATCTCGGTCCGGAAAAAAGTTCTCCAAAGAATTGCTCAAAACAATTCAGAATATTATTCATGTTGTATAAATACACCAAACGAAGTATCACTATCCCGTTTAAGTCCGAATTCGTGTGCTAATCATCACGAATTCTTAAAAATTTCGGTCCGAAAAAAGGTGCTCCAAAAAATTGCTCAAAACGATTCAGAATGTTTTTCATGTTGTATAAATACACCAAACGAAGTATCACTCTCCCGTTTATGCACGAATTTGTGTGCTAATTTTCACAATTTTTAAAACTTTCTGTCCGAAAAAATGTGCTCCAAAAAATTCCTCAAAACGATTTAGAATGTTTTTCGTGTTGTATAAATACAGCAAACGAAATATCACTCTCCTATTTAAGGCCGAATTCGTGCTAATCATAACGATTTTTTCAAAATTTCCGTCCGGAAAAAAGTTCTCCAAAAAATTGCCCAAAGCAATTTAGAACGTTTCTCATGTTTAATAAATACACCAAACGAAGTATCACTCTCCCGTTTAAGCCCGGATTCGTGTACTAATCATCACGATTTTTTCAAAATTTCCGTCCGGAAAAAAGTTCTCTAAAAAATTGCTCAAAACAATTCAGAATGTTTTTCATGTTCTATAAGTACACCAAACGAAGTATCACTCTCCCGTTTAAGCCCGAATTCGTGTGCTTTATCATCACGAATTTTTTAAAATTTCGGTCCGAAAAAAGATGCTCCAAAAAATTGATCAAAACGATTCGTAATATTTTTAATGTTGTATAAATACACCAAACGAAGTATCACTCTCCCGTTTAAGCCCGAATTCGTGTACTAATAATCACGATTTTTTCAAAATTTCGGTCCGGAAAAAAGTTCTCCAAAAAATTGCTCAAAACAATTCAGAATGATTTTCATGTTGTGTAAATATAGCAAACGAAGTATCACTCCCCCGTTTAAGCCCGAATTCGTGCTAATCATAACGATTTTTTCAAAATTTCTGTCCGGAAAAAAGTTCTCCAAAAAATTGTCCAAAGCAATTTAGAACGTTTTTCATGTTGTATAAATACAGCAAACGAAGAATCACTCTCCCGTTTAAGTCCGAATTCGTGTGCTAATCATCACGAATTTTTAAAAATTTCGGTCCGAAAAAAGGTGCTCCAAAAAATTGCTCAAAACGATTCAGAATGTTTTTCATGTTGTATAAATACACAAAACGAAGTATCACTCTCCCGTTTAAGCCCGGATTCGTGTGCTAATCATCAAGATTTTTTCAAAATTTCCGTCCGGAAAAAAGTTCTCTAAAAAATTGCTCAAAAAATTTCAGAATGTTTTTCATGTTCTATAAGTACACCAAACGAAGTATCACTCTCCCGTTTAGGCCCGAATTCGTGTGCTTATCATCACGAATTCTTCAAAATTTCGGTCCGAAAAAAGGTGCTACAAAAAATTGATCAAAACGATTCATAATATTTTTAATGTTGTATAAATACACCAAACGAAGTATCACTCTCCCTTTTAAGCCGGAATTCGTGTACTAATCATCACGATTCTTTCAAAATTTCGGTCCGAAAAAAAGTTCTCCAAAAAATTGCTCAAAACAATTCAGAATGTTTTTCATGTTGTATAAATACAGCAAACGAAGTATCACTCCCCCGTTTAAGCCCGAATTCGTGTACTAATAATCACTATTTTTTCAAAATCTCGGTCCAGAAAAAAGTTCTCCAAAAAATTGCTCAAAACAATTCAGAATGTTTTTCATGTTGTATAAATACACCAAACGAAGTATCACTCTCCCGTTTAAACCCGAATTCGTGTTCTAATCATCACGATTTTTTCAAAATTTCGGTACGGAAAAAAGTTCCCCAAAAAATTTCTCAAAACAATTCAGAATGTTTTTCATGTTCTTTAAATACACCAAACGAAGTATCACCCTACCGTTTAAGCCCGAATTCGTGTGTTTATCATCACGAATTTTTCAAAATTTCGGTCCGCAAAAAGGTGCTCCAAAAAATTGATCCAAACGATTCATCATATTTTTAATGTTGTATAAATACACCAAACGAAGTATCACTCTCCCGTGTAAGCCCGGATTCGTGTACTAATCATCACGATTTTTTCAAAATTTCCGTCCGGAAAAAAGTTCTCTAAAAAATTGCTCAAAACAATTCAGAATGTTTTTCATATTCTATAAGTACACCAAACGAAGTATAACTCTCCCGTTTAGGCCCGAATTCGTGTGCTTTATCATCACGAATTTTTCAAAATTTCGGTCCGAAAAAATGTGCTCCAAAAAATTGCTCGAAACGATTCAGAATGTTTTTCATTTTGCATAAATACAGCAAACGCAGTATCACTCTCCCGTTTAAACCCGCATTCGTGTGCTAATCATCACGAATTTTTCAAAATTTCTGTCCGAAAAATTTGCTCAAAAAAATTGCTCAAAACGATTCAGAATGTTTTTCATTTTGCATAAATACAGCAAACGAAGTATCACTCTCCCGTTTAAACCCGAATTCGTGTGCTAATCATCACGATTTTTTCAAAATTCGGTCCGGAAAAAAGTTCCCAAAAAAATTGCTCAAAACAATTCAGAATGTTTTCCATTATCTATAAATACGCCGAACGATGTTTCAGTCCACCGTTTAAGCCCGAATTCGTTTGCTAATTATCACGATTTTTTCAAAATTTATGTCCGAAAAATAGTTCTCCAAAAAATTGTTCAAAACAACTCAGAATGTTTTTCATGTTTTATAAATACACCAAACGACAGATTACTCTCCCATTTAAGACCGAATTCGTGTGCTAATCATCTCGATTTTTTCAAAATTTCGGTCCGGAAAAAAGTTCTCTAAAAAATTGCTCAAAACAATTCAGAATGTTTTTCATGTTCTATAAGTACACCAAACGAAAATCACTCTCCCGTTTAAGCCCGAATTCGTGTGCTTATCATCACGAATTTTTGAAAATTTCGTTCCGAAAAAAGGTGCTCCAAGAAATTGATCAAAACGATTCATAATATTTTTAATGTTGTATAAATACACCAAACGAAGTATCACTCTCCCGTTTAAGCCCGAATTTGTGTGCTAATCATCACAATTTTTTCAAAATTGCGGTCCTCGGAGAAAAGTTTATCCAAAAAATTGCTCAAAACAATTCAGAATGTTTTTCATGTTGTATAAATACAGCAAACGAAGTATCACTCTCCCGTTGAAGTCCGAATTCGTGTGCTAATCATCACGATTTTTTCAAAATTTCGGTCCGGAAAAGAGTTTTCCAAAAAATTGCTCAAAACAATTCAAAGATTTTTTCATTTTATATAAATACACCGAACGAAGTTTCACTCTCTGCTTAAGCCTTAATTCATGTGCTAATCATTATGATTTTTTCCAAATTTCAGTCCGAAAAAAAGTGCTCCAAAAAATTGCTCAAAACAATTCAAAATTTTTTTCATTTTATATAAATACACCGAACGAAGTTTCACTCTCCCGTTTAAGCCTGAATTCATGTGCTAATCATCACGATTTTTTCAAAATTTTGGTCCGGAACAAAGTTCTCCAAAAAACTGCTCAAAACAATTCAGAATGTTTTTCATTTTCTATAAATACACCGAACGAAGTTTCACTCTGCCGTTTCAGCCCGAATTCGGGTGCTAATCATCACGATTTTTTCAAAATTTCCATCCGAAAATAAGTTCTCCAAAAATTGCTCAAAGCAATTCAGAATGTTTTTCCTGTTCTATAAATACACCAAACGAAGTATCACTCTCCCGTTTAAGCCTGAATTCGTGTGCTAATCATCACGAATTTTTCAAAATTTCGGTCCGACAAAAAGTGCTACAAAAATTGCTCAAAACGATTCAGAATCTTTTTCATGTTGTATAAATACAGCAAACGAAGTATCAGTCTCCCGTTTAAGCCCGAATTCATGTGCTAATCATCACGATTTTTTCAGAATTTAGGTTCGAAAAAAAGTGCTTCGAAAAATTTCTCAAAATGATTCAGAACGTTTTTTGGGTTGTATAAATACACCAGATGAAGTATCACTCTCCCGTTTAAGCCCGAATTTGTGTGCAATCATCACGATTTTTTCAGAATTTCGGTCGGAAAAAAAGTGCTCCAAAAAATTGCTCAAAACGATTCAGAATGTTTTTAATGTTGTATAAATACAGGAAACGAAGTAGCACTTTCCCGTTTAAGCCCGAATTTGTGTGCTAATCATCACGATTTTTTCAAAATTCTGGTCCGGAACAATGTGCTCCAAAAAATTGCTCAAAACGATTTAGAATGTTTTTCGTGTTGTATAAATACAGCAAACGAAATATCACTCTCCTATTTAAGGCCGAATTCGTGTGCTAATCATCACGATTTTTTCAAAATTTCCGTCCGGAAAAAAGTTCTCCAAAAAATTGTCCAAAGCAATTTAGAACGTTTTTCATGTTCAATAAATACACCAAACGAAGTATCATTCTCCCGTTTAAGCCCGAATTCGTGTGCTAATCATCAGCATTTTTTCAAAATTTCGGTACGGAAAAAAGTTCTCCAAAAAATTGCAATAAACAATTCAGAATTTTTTTCATTTTATATAAATACACCGAACAAAGTTTCACCCTCCCGTTTAAGCTCGAATTCATGTGCTAATCATCACGAATTTTTCAAAATTTTGGGCCGAAAAAAGGTGCTACAAAAAATTGCTCAAAACGATTAATAATATTTTTCATGTTGTATAAATACACCAAACGAAGTATCACTCTCCCGTTTAAGCCCGAATTCGTGCGCTAATCATCACGATTTTTACAAAATTTTGGTCCGGAAAAAAGTCCTCCAAAAAATTGCTCAAAACAATTCAGAATGTTTCTCATGTTGTATAAATACAGCCAACGAAGTATTACTCTCCCGTTTAAGCCCGAATTCGTGTGCTAATCATCACGATTTTTTCAAAATTTCGGTCCGGAAAAAAGTTCTCCAAAAAATTACTCAAAACAATTCAGAATGTTTTTAATGTTGTATAAATACACCAAATGAAGTATCACTCTCCCATTTAAGCCCCCGAATTCGTGTGCTAATCATCACGATTTTTTCAAAATTTTGGTCCGGAAAACAGTTCTCCAAAAAATTGCTCAAAACAATTCAGAATGTTTTTCCTGTTCTATAAATACACAAAACGAAGTATCACTCTCCCGTTTAAGCCTGAATTCGTGTGCTAATCCTCACGAATTTTTCAAAATTTCGGTCCGACAAAAAGTGCTCTGAAAATTGCTCAAAACGATTCAGAATGTTTTTCATGTTGTATAAATCCATCAAACGAAGTATCACTCTCCTGTTTAAGCCCGAATTCGGGCGCTAATCATCACGAATTTTTCAAAATTTCGGTCCGAAAAAAGGTGCTTCGAAAAATTGCTCAAAACGATTCATAATATTTTTCATGTTGTATAAATACACCAAACGAAGTATCACTCTCCCGTTTAAGCCCGAGTTCGTGTGCTAATTATCACGATTTTTTCAAAATTTCGGTCCGGAAAAAAGTTCTCCAAAAAATTGCTCAAAACAATTCAGAATGTTTTTCATGTCGTATAAATACACCAAACGAAGTATCACTCTCCCGTTTAAGCCCGAATTCGTGTGCTAATCATTACAATTTCTTCAAAATTTTGGTCCGAAAAAAGGTAAAACAAAAAATTGCTCAAAACGATTCATAATATTTTTCATGTTGTATAAATACACCAAACGAAGTATCACTCTCCCGTTTAAGCCCGAATTCGTGTGCTAATCATTACAATTTTTTCAAAATTTTGGTCCGGAAAAAAGTCCTCCAAAAAATTGCTAAGAACAATTCAGAATGTTTCTCATGTTGTATAAATACAGCCAACGAAGTATTACTCTCCCGTTTAAGCCCGAATTCGTGTGCTAATCATCACGATTTTTTCAAAATTTTGGTCCGGAACAAAGTTCTCCAAAAAATTGCTCAAAACAATTCAGAATGTTTTTAATGTTGTATAAATACACCAAATGAAGTATCACTCTCCCATTTAAGCCCGAATTCGTGTGCTAATCATCACGATTTTTTCAAAATTTTGGTCAGGAAAAAAGTTCTCCAAAAAATTGCTCAAAACGATTTAGAATGTTTTTCTTGTGCTATAAATACACCAAACGAAGTATCACTCTCCCGTTTAAGCCCGAATTCGGGTGCTAATCATCACGAGTTTTTCAAAATTTCCGTCTGAAAAAAAGTGCTCCAAAAAATTCCACAAAACGATTCAGAATGTTTTTCATGTTGTATAAATACACCAAACGAAGTATCACTCTCCCGCTTAAGCCCGAATTCGTGTGCTATTAATCACGATTTTTTCAAAATTTAGGTTCGAAAAAAAGTGCTCCAAAAAATGGCTCAAAACGATTCAGAACGTTTTTCATGTTGTATAAATACACCAAATGAAGTATCGCTCTCCCGTTTCAGCCGAATTCGTGTGCTAATCATCATGAATTTTTCAAAATTTTGGTCCGAAAAAAATTCTACATAAAATTGATCAAAACGATTAAGAATGTTTTTTATGTTGTAAAAATTCACCAAACTAAGTATCATTCTCCCGTTTACCCCAGAATTCGGGTGCTAATCATCACGATTTTTTCAAAATTTTGGTACGAAAAAAAGTGCTCCAAAAAATTGCTCAAAATAATTCATAATGTTTTTCATTTTCTCTAAATACACCGAACGATGTTTCACTCTCCCGTTTAATGCCGAATTCGTGTGCTAATCATCACGATTTTTTCAAAATCTCCGTCTGGAAAAAAGTTCTCCAAAAATTGCTCAAAGCAATTCAGAATGTTTTTCATGTTCTATAAATACACCAAATGAAGTATCACTCTCCCGTTTAAGCCCGAATTCGTGTGCTAATCATCACAATTTTTTCAAAATTTCGGTCCTGAAAAAAGTTCTCCAAAAAATTGCTCAAAACGATTCAGAATCTTTTTAATGTTGTATAAATACACCAAACGAAGTATCACTCTCCCGTTTAAGCCCGAATTCGTGTCCTAATCATCACGATTTTTTCAAAATTTTGGCCGGAAAAAAGTTCTGCAAAAAATTGCTCAAAACAATTCAGAATGTTTTTCGTGCTAAATAAATACACCAAACGAGGTATTACTCACCCGTTTCAGCCTGAATTCATGTGCAAATCATTACGAATTTTTTAAAATTTCGGTTCGAAAAAAAGTTCTCCAAAAATTTGCTCAAAACGATTCTATATGTTTTTCATGGTGTATATATATACAGCAAACGAAGTATCACTCTCCCGTTTAAGCCCGAATTCGGGCGCTAATCATCACGAATTTTTCAAAATTTCAGTCCGACAAAAAGTGCTCCAAAAAATTGCTCAAAACGATTCAGAATGTTTTTCATGTTGTATAAATACAACAAACGAAGTATCACTCTCCCTTTTAAGCCTGAATTCGTGTGCTAATCATCACGAATTTTTCAAAATTTCGGTCTAAAAAAAGGTGCTCCAAAAAATTGCTCAAAACGATTCATAATATTTTTCATGTTGTATAAATACACCAAACGAAGTATCACTCTCCCGTTTAAGCCCGAGTTCTTGTGCTAATTATCACGATTTTTTCAAAATTTCGGTCCGAAAAAAGTTCTCAAAAAAATTGCTCAAAACAATTCAGAATGCTTTTCATGTTGTATAAATACACCAAACGAAGTATCACTCTCCTGTTTAAGCCCGAATTCATATGCTAATCATCACGATTTTTTCAAAATTTCGGTTCGAAAAAAATGCTCCAAAAAATTGCTCAAACAATTCCGAATGTTTTTCATGTTCTATAAATACACCAAACGAAGTTTCACTCGCCCGTTTAAGCCCGAATTCATGTGCTAATCATCACGACTTTTTCAAAATTTCGGTCTGAAAAAAAGTGCTCAAAAAAATTGCTCAAAACGATTCAGAATGTTTTTCGTGCTGTATAAATACACCAAACGAAGGATTACTCTCCCGTTTCAGCCTGAATTCATGTGCAAATCATCACGAATTTTTCAAAATTTCGGTTCGGAAAAAAGTTCTCCAAAAAATTGCTCAAAACGATTCTAAATGTTTTTCATGGTGTATATATACAGCAAACGAAGTATCACTCTCCCGTTTAAGCCTGAATTCGGGCGCTAATCATCACGAATTTTCCAAAATTTTGGTACGACAAAAAGTGCTCTAAAAAATTGCTCAATCCGATTCAGAATGTTTTGCATGTTGTATAAATACAACAACCGAAGTATCACTCTCCCGTTTAAGCCCGAATTCGTGTGCTAATCATCATGATTTTTTCCAAATTTCGGTCCGGAAGAAAGTTCTCCAAAAAATTGCTCAAAACAATTCAGAATGTTTTTCATGTTGTATAAATACAGCAAACGAAGTATCACTCTCCCGTTTAAGCCCGAATTCGTGTGCTAATCATCACAATTTTTTCAAAATTTCGGTCCGAAAAAAAGTTCTCCGAAAAATTGCTCAAAACAATTCAAAATTTTTTTCATTTTATATAAATACACCAAACGAAGTTTCACTCTCCCGTTTAAGCCCGAATTCATGTGCTAATCATCACGATTTTTTCAAAATTTCGGTCCGAAAAAAAGTGCTCCAAAAAATTGCTCAAACAATTCCGAATGTTTTTCATGTTCTATAAATACACCAAATGAAGTTTTACTCTCCCGTTTAAGCCCGAATTCGTGTGCCAATCATCACAATTTTCTCAAAATTTCGGTCCGAAAAAAAGTGCTCAAAAAAATTGCTCAAAACGATTCAGAATGTTTTTCGTGTTGTATAAATATACCAAACGAAGTATTACTCTCCCGTTTCAGCCTGAATTCATGTGCTAATCATCACGAATTTTTCAAAATTTCGGTTTGGAAAAAATTTCTCCAAAAAATTGCTCAAAACAATTCTCAATGTTTTTAATGTTGTGTAAATACAGGAAACGAAGTAGCACTCTCCCGTTTAAGCCCGAATTCGTGTGCTAATCATCACGAATTTTTCAAAACTTCGGTTTGGAAAAAAGTTCTCAAAAAAATTGCTCAAAATGATTCTAAATGTTTTTCATGGTGTATATATACAGCAAACGAAGTATCACTCTCCCGTTTAAGACCGAATTCGTGTGCTAATCATCACGATTTTTTCAGAATTTAGGTTCGAAAAAAAGTGCTTCGAAAAATTTCTCAAAACGATTCAGAACGTTTTTCATGTTGTATAAATACACCAAACGAAGTATCATTCTCCCGTTTACGCCCGAATTTGTGTGCTAATCATCACGATTTTTTCAAAATTTTGGTCCGAAAAAAAGTGCTCCAAAAAATTGCTCAAAACGATTCAGAATGTTTTTCATGTTGAATAAATACACCAAATGAAGTATCACACTCTCGATTAAGCCCGAATTCGTGTGCTATTAATCACGATTTTTTCAAAATTTAGGTTCGAAAAAAAGTGCTCCAAAAAATTGCTAATAACGATTCAAAACGTTTTTCATGTCGTCTAAACACACCAAACAAAGTATCACTCTCCCGTTTCAGCCTGAATTCGTGTGCTAATCATCGCGAATTTTTCAAAATTTTGGTCCGGAAAAAAGTTCTCCAAAAAATTGCTCGAAACGATTCAGAATGTTTTTCATGTTGTATAAGTACACCAAACGAAGTATCACTCTCCCGATTAAGCCCGAATTCGTGTGCTAATAATCACGATATTTTCAAAATTTAGGTTCGAAAAAAGTGCTCCAAAAAATTGCTGAAAACGATTCAGAACGTTTTTCATGTTGTATAAACACACCAAACGAAGTATCACTCTCCCGTTTCAGCCCGAATTCGTGTGCTAATCATCACGATTTTTTCAAAATTTTGGTCCCGAAAAATGTTCTCCAAAAAATTGCTCAAAACAATTCAGAATGTTTTTCATGTTCTATAAATACACCAAACGAAGTATCAATCTCCTGTTTAAGCCTGAATTCGTGTGCTAATCATCACGAATTTTTCAAAATTTCAGTCCGAAAAAAGGTGCTCCAAAAAATTGCTCAAAACGATTCGTAGTATTTTTTATGTTGTATAAATACACCAAACGAAGTATCACTCTCCCGTTTAAGCCCGAGTTCGTGTGCTAATTATCACGATTTTTTCAAAATTTCGTTCCGGAAAAAAGTTCTCCAAAAAATTGCTCAAAACAATTCGGAATATTTTTCATGTTGTATAAATACAGCAAACGAAGTATCGCTCTCCCGTTTAAGCCCGAATTCGTGTGCTAATCATCACGATTTTTTCAAAATTTCGGTCCAGAAAAAAGTTCTCCAAAAAATTGCTCAAAACAATTCACATTTTTAAAAAAATTTATGTCCAAAAAAAATTCTCCAAAAGAATACTAAAAATGATTCTGAATGTTTTTTATATTGTATAAAAACACAAAATGAAGCTTCAGCCCGAATTCGTGTGCTAATCATCACGTTTTTTATAAAATTTAATTCAGAAAAATATTTCTCCATAAAATTGCACAGAACAATTCTTTATGTTTTTCATATTATATAGATATATGGCACAATGTTTCAGCTGTTTGTAGAAGGTCAATCCATACACTAACTATCACTTATATTAAAATTTTTAGTTTAAAAAAAAGTGTTTCATAAAATTACTCAAAACGATTCAAATTGTTTCTCATTACGTAAAGATACATTGCACAATGTTTGACTTATCCGTTGAAGCCCGAATTCGTGTACTAATTATCATGTTTTTCAAAATTAAGGTCCTAAAATAATTATCCTTAAAATTGCTAAAATTGTTTCTTTATATTTTTCATGTTGTATTGATACATCTAACAAAGTTTTACTTTCCTGTTAAAGCCCGATTTCGTGTGCTAATCATCACTTTTTTAAAAATTTAGGCCCAAAAAAATTCTCCATAAAATTGCTCAAAATAATTATATATACTTCTCATGTTTTAAAAATAATCGCACAAAGTTTCACTTATCTTTTGAAGGCCGAATTTGGGAGTTAATCATTTCGTTTTTTACAAAATTTATGTCAGCAAAACAATTCTCTATATAATTGCTTAAAATGATTTACTGTGTTTCTCATTATTTAAAAATACATTGCACAAAGTTTCACCTGCGTGTTGAAGCCAGAATTCGTATGTTAATCATCACCTTTTTTACAAAAAATTTCTCTAAAAAAAATTTCTCTATAAAATTGCTCAAAATGATTCACTATGTTTCTCATGTTGTAAAGATACATCGCACAACATTTTACTTGCCTATTGAAACCGAATTCGTGTGCTAATCATCACATTTTTTTACAAAATTTAGGTCCGAAAAATATTTCTCCGTAAAATTACTCAGAACCATTCTTTATGTTTTTCATGTCGTATAGATATATGGCACGATGTTTCACCTGTTTGTAGAAGGCCGAATATGTGTGCTAACTATCCCTTTTATTCAAAATTTAGGTCCGAAAAAATATTTTTCATAAATTGCTCAAAACGATTGAAATTGTTTATCATTACGTAAAGATACATTGCACAATATTTGACTTACTCGTTGAAGCCCGAATTCTTGTACTAATTATCATGTTTTTCAAAAGTAAGGTCCTAAAATAATTATCCTTAAAAAAAAATTCTCCATAAAATTACCTCAAAAAGATTCTGTATATTCCTTATATCATATCCATTGTAAAATGTTTCCAATGAATTTCACATCTAAAAGGATAGATATAGATTCGGCAAATTCTTTCCGTGCCAACGATCATCAACTCCTTTGAATAATGATCAATAATACACCAATAGCAACCAAAACTCTATGCGAACTAATGAGTCGATGGAGTTATAATTTTCCTATTTGTCTATGTCTATTATATCGATTTGACCAAATTTTCGTCCCGACAAAAAAAAAAAAAGTCTAGAAAGACCTTAGAAAGAATTTGACAATTATCATTCAAATTTAACCGGGTCTAGTAAGATATTCGAGAAACACATGGCAGAGATTCTGGGTTCAATTCACATCTTTGTCCCCAAGAAAGTGGTTAGTAACATGAA
Organism: Catharanthus roseus; assembly: GCA_028651295.1. NCBI lineage: Eukaryota > Viridiplantae > Streptophyta > Magnoliopsida > Gentianales > Apocynaceae > Catharanthus > Catharanthus roseus. Next base: position 5,204,383 of record JAPQWS010000044.1, on the reverse strand, counting down.
AATATCAAAGGCTTTTAAGAAGTTCATGGGAGGGGAGAGTGGGAATTGAATGTAAAAATATCAGCCACTTCTGGTTTCCTAAAGCTCACTTTCTTCTTCTTGATCATCATCTTCTTCTTCCCACTTTGGCTTCTGCATAATAATAATGAACAATCTTCAACTTCAACTTCAACTTGTTCTTTTGTCTGATTTTTTTCCAATCTCTTATTGCTGAAATCCTCACTGGTTTTTTCAAATGTTGGATGAATTCTGTTATTATTATTGACACTTAGATTGAAGCTTGGTGATGCCAAAATCCATTCCTCTAAAGTTAACTGCAGCAGCTGATGATGATCACCTGTGTTCTTTAACAGGTGATGATGGTGTTTGGTTTCTTGAGGTTGCTTCTTCATCCTTTTCATTGTTCTTTTCTTCAAGAAGTTGATTATTGATTTCACTATGAAGCCCATATTCCAATCTTGATTAGAATCTTGATGGGATGTTAATCTTATGGCATTTGTCTGCCCAAATCCCTTTAAGGGTATCTGCATTTTACACCCAACAAGAATGCCAATACCAGGCCAGGTTGAAGATGAAGTTTGTCAAGAAAATTGATTATATAAATGAAACCTTGGCGGGTTCTCCAATAGAATCATTTCCCATAGGAAGAGTCGTTACTACTAAGCTATTTATGGAGTAGAAATCCATCGCCTTCGGGTTCCCACCAAACTGCTCAATACTCAGGTGAAGGATATAAATCATAGTGAAGGAATCACCCCCCACATTGGAGAAGTTAAAATTCTTACATTATTACTGTCAGGATTCTAATATTGGCTCTTGGTAGCAAATGCTAGATGCTCAAATGAAGGATATAAATCATAGTGAATCAATGGCCCTCCAAACTGGAGTGTTTGAACACAAGGAATCACCCCCCACATTGAAGAAATTGAAATTCTCACACTGCCATTGTCAGGATTCTAATATTAGCTCTTGATAGCAACTGCTAGATACTCAAATGAATGATGTAAATCATAGTGAATCAATGGCACTCCATAACCTCGTATGCACAAGGAACCACCTCCCACATTGAAAAAGTTGAAATTCCCACACTGTTGCTGTCAAGATTTTAATATTGGCTCTTAGTAGCAACTGCTAGATGCTCAAATAGAGAATGTAAATCATAGTGAATCAACAGCCCTCCAATCTGGAGGCCCAGAACCTAGTGTGCACAAGGAACCTTCTCCGCATTGGAGAAGTTAAAATTCTCATACTGCCGCTGTCAGGATTCTTATATTCTGATATCATAATGTCATGTGGCTGCGAACTTGAGAGTGCAATTTATCAATATAGCAACACTTATTATCTCCCTAGTTGACAACCGTCGTCGTTATGTCAAAATAAATATATCAAGGTGATCATCAGTATTTGAACAAATACTTACTATATTACAATATCGCTCCATGGTTATTACCATTTGTCCATAGATAAAGATGGTTGTATTCCTTTATGGATTAACTTTCATATTCTCAATGATTCATTGAATTTGTCTTCATAGTTGAATCTAAGAATAAGCCAGCCATTTCTATGAAAACTAAGGCATAGAATTGTTCTACATAATAGGACAGGAACCGGCCTAAATCAACCTACTTTAACTCAAGACAGCCTTCTTACAAACCAATGTCCAAATATGTATTTTTTTTCCTCAATAATAGATTATCAATTGATAATAAAACGGCCAACGTCATTATAATCAAAACAATAAAAATCAAGCGAAAATAGAAATCGGGATAACCCAACAAAAATAAAAAGCAAAAAAATTACACAAGATAAGAGGACAAAAGTTGAAACAAAGGATAGAATTGAAACCTGATGGAATGATCCCTTCATAAATCAGCTAGTTTGTCCATTTATCACCCAAATGGTTCTGTTTTGCCCATTGGCAAAGACTGGATCATTTCTGAGCCAGAAAAGGTTCAAGAGAAAAACTATTCTAACAACCATAATAAAAGATAAATCATAGAGAAAAAATTATCATTAAAAGAAGTGTATTAAAGAATGTATGAGAAAATGTATTAGACGATCCTGAGTGCCTTTCTAATAGTAAAGAACCATGATATTTAACAAATTTTCAAATTCCAGCTCAACATTGTTTTCACTCGGAGCGTGCAACTTTTGACAAATAACATATATTTTTACAAATAAAATCCAAGAAAATAGGAGAAATATTGCTCAAGCATGCTCGGTTAACGTAATATACAAAAAAAAACTCAATTTCCAGCTGATGGGTTTGTCAATAATTCAAGTGATTTCTTAAGGTGTTCAACAGCAACAGAAACCTCATCAAATGCTAAGGCTCCAACTGCAAACCTGGCAGCCTTGTGTGCTTCGGCAATCTTTTCAGGCGGAGGCTGGTAGCTGCTGTCATAATGGAATGTTTGTGCAGAAGTTGGTGGAACTGCTGAAACAGTCCCATTCTTGCCATTTGAATCATACTGAGTACTTGATGGATACTGTGTCGCATTATGTGACGAAGTGGAAGAGTAAGAAGCATTAGAGTAAGAAGTATCAGGGCCCTGGTAGTAAGAAGGGTAATGAGATGGAGCTGAGGGAAGACTGCTCTCTGTAAAACTAGGGTAAGACTGGAAGTTAGGATATGAGTGAGGAGAAGCATCATGTGAAGCATAGTGCTGTGGCAAGTGCTGCTGGGATTCTGGCTGGTAGGTTTGTTGATGATAAAGGTGGGAATAAGAATTTTCAGATCCATTGATTGAAGGAGATTGATGTAAGTTATGAGAAGGATATCCATCACTGGGATAAGAGGATGATGGTGTAAAGTTCGAGGGAGGGGGAGGCGGAATATTTGCTGAACTCTGGAAATTAGTTTTATCATACATTTGAGGTGATGAATCTGATTCAAAGGAAGGTCTAATAGCCGGATCATTTCTTGGCGGGGGTGGAAAATCTGATTCTGAGGCAGGTCTAACCGAGAAATCGCTTCTTGGAGGAAGTGGATAATCTGCGTCTGTTGGGGCAGCAAAATCTGGTTCCTTAGGTCTTGGTTCCAAGTCCTGAAAAGAGTAATAGTCTGAATAAGGTATTGTTGTTACAATGAGAAGTGTTAATTGATTAGCTTATTGTGTGGATCTTAGATTGTATAGCTTATGTAAGAGTTGATAAGATCTTAAATTTATAGCAATTCATTGATGGTAATATAGTATGTTTTATACTATAAATATATTAAGCTTAAGAGGCACTATACTCAACTCACACGTTGCCAAATCTCTTCTCTGCCTTTTCTTTCTCTTCTTTCTCTCTAGTTTTACTTTCTACATGGTACCCGAGACAAGCAGATCAATGTTGGGCCACCCATGTTGGGCTATCACAAATGTCTCCAGTCCTGCAGAACTTCACGCTCCAATCCACTCTAAGCACTCTCAAATCTCTTCTCTATCTTTCCTTTCTCTCTAGTTTTACTTTCTACAAGAAGTAACCTCTTTTTTCTTGTGGTCAAAGAGTAACTCAATAATGCCGATGTCATGACAGTGACATCAAAACCTCTACAAATATCCCTGAAGCACAGAGAAGCTAATATTACTAACATAGACCATTGTTAGAATTGGATATCCCATCCTTGCATGCTACTCCCTCTATTTCATAATATAAGATACCATTGCTGTTTTTGGAGTTCCATAATATAAGGTACCTTACAAATTTCTCACATTATGTTTCCCATTATACCCCTTTCTCTCTTATCGTTCCCATTAATTAAGAGCACAACATAGTTTTTTATTCCAAGGTTTCTTGATTTTAGAATCCTTAATGTGTCGTATTATATTATGAAATGGAGGGAGTATTAAATAAACAAAAAAAGATCATCAGTTAAGAGATCGTACATAGTCTCCACTTATACTTGATGGCACTGATAAGTCTTGCTCACCACCTGGAGGTCCTGGTACAGGCTTCCTACCTTCTTTCAAAGCTTTTCTGATATCTGCCGCTTTCCAGGCTGCATACTTCTGCTTCTGTTCCAGCTGTCAAAAAAGATTGAGAAGATACAAGTTCAAAATACTACTAGCAATCCAATTGCTAAAATCAATCATAAGCTAAAAAAACAAAATGCTACATAGAGAAGAAGAAATAATCACAAGATGGTAGTTGGGCTGCAAAAACTCACTTCAGGCTGCAGTTCACCAAACTGATTTAGGATTTCAAAGAAGATGCTGGCAGCATAAAAAGTCTTTGCAGTGTTCCTGGAGAGATCCAGAAGGTTATCCTATTAGATAAATCTTAGGCAGGTAATCAAGTATCAAAGGCATTAGGACTTCAGTATTATCAAAAGTAACACATTCTGACAAAGCATAGAATGGAGAACATAATCTCACTTTATTGTTGTAAGAATGACGAACTTAGTCATGAGAACCAAAAAAGATAACCAGATTGCACGCTTTCAATAGTACATGTTTGTTGGACATGGGAGACAATGTTCCATGGTCAAAAAGATAACAAGAGTGAAGGGCACCAGGAAAGCTAAAACCCTTTTGGAAACAACCACAAGTGTATGATACGGTAGAGGATAAAACCACAAGTTTTAGGATCAGTCACAAGTCAATTAAACATTCAAATAGAGAGAAAAAGTGCCAGTCAAAATTTTGGAACAGGTTCTCAATAACATGTTTATTATAGACACATGGGACAGCTCATGACAAAAGCTTCAATAAAAAATAGCTTGATAATTTACGGGATCAATTTGGAAGGACACAACGCTGAGGCATACGGGGCCTAAATTTTCACCATTACATAACACTGGCTTTGGATCAGTGACCAGAAGCCATTATGTGCCCCAAAGAGGAAGGTGCAGCTTGTTGACTACTAATCAAACTGAAGAAAATATAAAAATCTTCTTGCCTAAGAACATTGTTCTAGATTCTGATCCCTTAAAAGTTTAAAAGCAAAACTCTGACTAGCTTGAATCTGGCTAACTTCGATGCAATTCATCCAAGAAAAAGAAGAAATACAGAGGGATACTGGTTAGAAGATCAACCTAGAACTCACACGAGTTGCTTTTGACTGTCCAATGATATATATATATATATATATCACTTATAATTATGTTGGAGACTTCAGCAAATTAATATATCAAGCCATAAAAAGAAAACATACAAGGGGCCCCCAAAGGAGTTCTTGGAATATCATGAAACATAAAGAAAATCAATCAAATTAGCAGACTATGGTGATGCAAAAGAAGAGAAGAACCATACAAATCTGCTCGACCGGCACGATCTTGCTTGTCTGCCTTAGCAAACACATTCAAGGCAAACCCCTCAAGGTGTAAATTATCGTCAGGGCCCAATTTCAGTGACTTCTTATCCTGTAGGAGAGCCAGAACAAAGTATGAAGACAGAGGACAGGCACAAAGATTACAAACTTCGTGTTTGGTGTACATTTCACATTAAGTTCATACAGGACAGTTTATGATGAAGAATACTTGTATTTCAGCACATAGAAGAATTAAAGAAGCAAAATTGTAACATCTCCAGAATTGAATTCTCCGTAAATCATAATAACTCCTTAACTTTTCCAACCCATAAAAAGTTCTAGGAGCATTTACTGGTAGATTAACAAGTCACAAAACAAAATTTTCCAAATTTGGCAACTTCAACCGGCTCGATCAACACCCTAAAAAAAAACTAAGAAAAACTGAAAATAAAAGGAACAATAATCCTGAAAAATGCAATAGAAAAAGAGAACCTTTTCGAGTTGTTTCATAAGGGAAACAAGGAGAGAACTAGTGGTCTTGGTACGCTCACTCTGAGGAATCTTTAACCCTCGCTCCATCGCATATAATCTGCCTGTTAAAAGTTAAAACAGGAGAAAAACAAACGCATAATTAGAACTAAATCACTTTTAAATTCTTCCAAGAAATTTTTAGGGTTTAAACGAAAAAATATATTTTGGAAACCATAGATGATCGCCTGTGTAATAAAATACATACAATAATAAGCAACCAGAGGATCGTGTTTCTGCAATTCATCAGCTCGTTGAAGGTAAGGCAATAATAGCTTCGCTGGTTCGCTCTCGTTCGCCATTGTTGAATACTTGGATCGTTTGATTTTGAGAAGAAAGAAACCTTGGTAATGCTTGCTTGATGAGATGATAGCGACAAGGCCTTTTCTTTTCCTTTCGACTATATAATACGACGACGTAGCATATAAGTTTATGCTGCCTGCCTGCGAACGACTTCGTTTGATTCCGTTTTTAATTACACGAAAATTCTAAACAATTTCAGCGGCTTTTCTATGACACGACTTTTAAAGAAGAGGATTAACTGGGCCACATGACAAGCCCACGCTTTTCGGACAATGTGTAGCAAGCCCATTGAGAAACATCTTTATACAAATAAAGTTAAGTTTAGCTCAGAAAGCCTCATTTATTTAAAAAATTCGCAAGTCCAGGCCCACATACATACATAGCCCCAGAAAAACCATTCACCCCACATTTGGTTACAAAAAGCGAAATTTCCAAACTGTCCTTACATTAAGATAGATTATGTAAATTATAGTGACTCAATGGTTCTGCACACTGAAGGCAAGTACTAGTGGACACAAGAAACCCTTTATATTGGAAAGATTGAAATTCGTACATTATCGTTGCCAACTCTTCAACTCTAAAACCAACTAAACTACGCTCATGAAAGTCATTCACCCCCAATTGTTTTATTAGGGAAAGTCCTTAACACAAAGAAAAGGATGCTCATCTCTATTTTCCTAAATCCAAATTCACCATCAACTATAACAATACCATCACCTAAAATTGGTCCCTTATAGAACGGAGAAAACCCCAACAAAGAAACTAACAAGGACAGCATCGATTCTAACTATATCATTATTAATCAAAAGACAAAAAAAACTAACTCTACTTTTTGTGTTCAAATAAGAAAGATTATAACAATTTCAAAATTTTAATCAATTACTTGAAAAAAATGGATGAGCAAACTATTAGTGTCAACATAATGTCACAAGGGAATAAACAAACTAATAATACTAATACGAGGACACGAATTCAACTCCAATATATGGTATCAGACTAAAAAAAGGACAATTCAAATGTAATTATAAAGCTCTAATGTGATACTCAACAATACAAATGGTACCTCAATTTAAAGGAATCGTTTCCCAATTTTTGTTGTGTTGCCCCTAAATAGATAGTAAGTGATCATGAAAGTATCAAATAGAATAAAAAGAGTGAGGAAAGGGTTCAAACAGGGGAATAGTACAATAAATAATGATATCTGAATTTCTAACTGATTCCTTATTAGATAAATATTTCAATTCAAATGAAGGGCAAGAAAAGCAAAGCCATGCCATGCCATGTATTACTAAACAACCATTAACATTGCGATACAAAAAGGGCATGGCTGTGACTATGAGTTCCGACTCAAAATACTCTATTGGTTATCCTACCAACAACAGAAACTGCTACTTTCTTATCTGCCTAGAAGAATCAAATAAGAAAACAACTACATATTGTACACCAACTGAAATTCGGTATCAATTGTTAAAAAGGCCTCTGCTACCAGCTACCGAGCTCCTGTTCATAAACAAATAGATGTTACCATCGTCTTATGAGAAGTATTATCCCACTGATGCATCATTCTAAGGCTTCTTTTAGAAAGAGAACCAAAATTATCGTTACTCAACAGAGAAGAAATAGAGAATGTCAAAAACATTGCATATTTTACAATTTCTGAGACATGGCAGAGTATGCATGAGGGAAAACTTCTTTCAGCTGTTGTGCATGATAAATTTATGAGCCTCTTAGAATATTGAGAAAAAAATTAACACTTCTCTTTGCACAAGATGACAGAAGCATTTTCGACCACTTAAGCGGGAGGGAAGGGGGAAACCCAGAGGCTGAATGCCCCCCTGGTGAGATAGCTGGTGATGCTAACAAACCAGCTACAAAGTTCCGAAAAAGAGGGCTATCTGTCAGAAAGTATTCCCAATTGCTTGTCTTCCCATTTTCGTTTATGATTAGAAAAGAAAACCAGTCCTCCAAATCACGTTCTCTTCAGAGAGAGTGTGAAGTGTGGGATAATGGAAAGGATTAGCTATTTTTGAACTTTTGTTACCAATGTTTCAACCGGCAAAGAAACTATCACAAAACTATGTGCCGTTTGCAAGAAATGTAGCAAGGAATCACATCCTTACTAGTATTGATTATTCAAATCATTATTCATAATACGAGGAAAAAAGAAAATAAAGAAAGATTGGCATGTGGTATACCTGATCAAAGCTGAGCAAAGCCACAGCTGCATTCAAAACACAGATACAAGACTTTCACCCAAAATATGCTTTGATTGACAACTAACAAGAGGCATCACGAAATAGCCCTTTTGATTCATCATAAATCCATCTGCAAGAAAATGATGAGAATGACTCCCGATCAATGAGAAAGCAACCAGCTCAATAAAAATCCATTATGTGCAGCAGATATGGAAAATATACTGCCAATCCATGAAAAGCAACAAGCTCAACAAAATCCAGTGTCTGACTGAAATGGAAAATATAAGAGGTCTCCTTAAAAGTGCTCCAGAATTTCCCAAAAACTAATGTTAAAATGTCAAAGTTATGTATTCCAATGTTTCCCAAAACTCCGAAAGATAGTATGGCTGCAAAGGTGATGCTCTCAGCAGATGATCATATGTGTCACACAAATTAATTAAACACACCAAGGCTGGTGGCTTTTACTAGCGTTTTGATTCACCACACATATAAAGGCCGAGGAGTAGGAATGCCAACAAAGGAAGGATTTACTTACAAATCACACTTCATATGTATGAGAACATACTCTAAAAATGATCTTTCCTTTTCGGGTATTGATGAGCAAAAGTGTAAAAACCGAGGCTTAAATCATATATAGTGATCATGGAGAGATGCTTCACTAACCATATCATGGTTATGAGAACATAGACATAAATATAAAGATATTTTGTCACCAAAGTACAAGTCAATTGATCTAAAAATGAAAAAATGCATATAAAAAATCACAAGACGTACTTGCGCAGAAAAAGAGGTCGTAAGTTAGCATTCGACCCCGTCCCTAAGCTGGCTCTCCTCTCTTTCTCGACAGCAAACAGGCTTGGAGAAAGAACTTCACATGGCCCTTCTATCAAGCCAGCCATTACATTGCAGCCATAAATAGACTCATAGACCTATAAAGAGGAAAAAAAATGATTTAACAGAAGTATTTGAGCATGCATCAACCAGTCATATAAGCTTGTTCATGAGAGTATGCTACCAGAACCCGCATAGAGGAACCAAATCGTGACAACAGCTTCAATTTTCAAAAAGAATAACAACAATTGCATTAACCACCACTGACATCAGCATATAATGTCCCACCATATTAAACTTGGTGACATGAACCAAATTCCCAAAATGTACTTCCAACACTACTAAGGAAACAAAAAAAAAGGAAGAAAAGCGCAGTCTTGCTATTCAAGAAGCACTTGGAGGTTGTACTCTGAAGTGACATGCCTTCATAAGCATGCTCAAGGAAACTGAATACAGATACAATATTGATGAAAAAGGAACAAATATTACCTCACAGGTCTCTAGGCCACAAGGACGGCCAACAGCCTCAGGCAAGTCACCAGGAAAGTAGAATCGGTTGACAGAGACCCACTTTGTTTTCTTCACTCTATCCTCCCACATGGCCTGAAGTGGAGAAGCAAAAGAAGTCAATGTAAAAGATTTGTATAGCCATTTCTCCTTTTATTTGGTTAAAAAACGAAGTGTTTTCCCGGCTTTATAACATTTCAGAGCTATTGCAGAGTCAAAAAAGAAACAAAGATTTTAACTGCAAGCCAAAGTAAACCACAAAGCATAAATTACCCTAACCATATATTCTAAGCCTATAGTTGACCAGGCCTTGCTGGTATCTTTAAATGCAATATACTAATTGAAGTAAACATTACAACTAGAACATCAAACTTAGAAGTCTATGAATGCAACACTTCAAATATCCCAGGTATTGCTCACCTGAACCTTAGAAGGAATTAATCTGTCCTTGTTAAAGCGAACAAGGACATGCTCCTGAAGTTTGTAAATGACTCCATTGATGCGTAATGTATGAAAAAATATTTTGTCCTCGTCAACTCTAAGCATGTCACCAACCCAATCAACACTGTGAACTTGGTGTGGCAGAGACCTCTGGAGCTCTGCATGGCCAGCACTAGTTGTAGAAGCCTCTGCCGGATTACCTCGTACTGTCACTTGATCATCTCCGCAAGATTCCTGAGTTTTGTTGCGCAAACTTTCCCCAGTACAAGACTCCTTCAAGTTGTTACTCTCTGCGTGATTATCAAGAGACTGCTTTGATAGAACTACATCGTTTGACAGCCCTGACTGGTGATTACCTGCTCGGTTAGCAAGGGATTGTGAATGAACAGACACACCCTGAACTGCCTCCGGATGTGGAGGATATGGTTTTGCGTCTGATAGTTTCTCTTCAGAAACTCTTTTGACTGATAGCCCAGAAGGAGAAATGCCAGGCACAGAGGTCTCAGTTATTTCATTTGAAGTTCCTGAAGAAGCTTTGTCATCAATCTTTCCTGTACCTGCAATAGTATATGCATTACCTCTCATTTCACTTGCATTTGCTAACTTTGAAACAGATGCTTGATCACTATATTTATTGACTGCACTTGCAATAGCAGCAGAGTGCAATGAAGTATTCCCATTTGCTTTAATCTTTTGCTGGTTGACCTTTCCATCAAAGGACCCAGCCTTCTTCACTAAAGATGACTGGATAGAATTTGTACTGGAAGGTGTTTTGGATGCATTAACATTTCTCATGACACGACCGTATTTAGGAGGCAAAGCCTTCCCATTGCTTAATTGCAAGCACTTTCCACAATGCCACTCAGATCTAGGTGCACCTTTTGGATAATTGATCTGGAGGCATTTTAAGTGAAAACCTTTCTCACATGCATCACAAACAAGTACACTATCCACGTCAGTTGCGGTTAACTTGCAAACTTGACAAGTCAAAGCCTTGTTCATGTAATCCCTGGACGGCGGAGTCCACACAGGCCTCTCTGCATTCTGTGGTTGTATGAATTTCTGAACAAGTTTACCAACATCAAAATGGGTATTTCTCACGAGAGGAGCCTGGACAGTGTTTACGCCTTGAGAATGTTGATGTACACTTTGGGGATTGACAGATGTGGACTGAGTTATAAATGGTTTTGATGATGACACGTGAGGGGCCATTCCTGGCCTAGCATCAACTGCTCCATCAACTTTAAATGCAGTTTGAGTAGGCACCTTAGTCTCTGATGCAGTTCTAGCTGATGAGACAGATTGTGGTTGAGCTGACCAGGTCGGTGTTTTCCCAATCATGTGGTCTCCAGAAGAAGTTGCTGCAGTAGTAGCAACATGTATGAGCGTTCAATAGAAGATTGAAAATTTCAAACCGAACTAGGGAAATCTCAAAAAGATAGAAGAAAAGCTACACACGATAGACGTTCCCCAGTTGAAACTTTCACAGCACAAACATTTAGAAGTTTTTTATTGCACCAAAAAAGCAGTGCGAATTCTGACAGATATGCATCTGATTTTTTTAAGATTATGCCAAAAGATTCTTTTTTTTTTTTTTTTGGTGAAGAACTTAGGCGAAGTCATGTTTACCAGGATTAATAAGGGGGAAATGATGAAATACTGAAAGTGAAAATGAGTGGGTAACCAAAACACAGGTTTGGAGTATTCCGAGTACGGATTACGTATGAATCAAATCGTAATCACCAAAAGAGCTAGACCAGAAACTACGTATTTAACAAATGGACAAGTATTCAGATCGCGAGAGATAACTATTCACACACACACACACACAAAAACAAAAAACAGAAAACAAAAAAACCAAAAATATATCCACAAATATGCATTGAAATGTTTGACATACTTTTTGCAGGAAGATGGCACAGTGGATCAGGATTTCATTCCAGATTGCACATCTTTCATTCAAATTAAGGAGGGTATGAATCTTTACCTGGAACTTGTGATGTATAAGAACCATTCGGTCTTCCATCCAATCTGAACTGAGGCCGGTCAGTCTTTGGCAATGCTATTGAAGTTGAATCCTTCACCAGATGATTGGCGGGCAATCCACCAGAAACTACTGGTCTTACTTCACTTGTAGGTAGCTGATAGGGCAAAGCAGTGGAATTCGTAGATGCCGCATGAACGAAAGGTGAATTCGGTTGGAAGCTCCCAGAAGAAGCTGGTGTATGACCAGGTTTATCGGAGGGAAACCCTCGAACAGCAGATGAGGGACCACGACTTTCAACTGCCGCAGCTGCATTTGCGTACAATCGTTGAGATGGAATTGTGGTAGAAGGTTGAGAAAGCTCTTCTGATTTCTCCATCTATATAGGGAGGAAAAAGATAAAATATTACGTAAATAAAAAGCTCATAAGGCCATTTAAAAGTCTTCAAAACAATTGGCTAATACGGAACAGACGTAATCGTCTAATTCGTAGTCTAAATAGGAAACCTAATCCAAAGATGTGAAACAACACACATAGGGGAAAAAGTTAAAGAAAAAGTCAATAATCAGATTCGACCAAACCTCTCAACCAGTCAAATACTTACACGTGGAGATGTCTCACGCGTGGACTTATACAAGACAACATCGGCATTAATTACAAATAGAAAACTATAATGAAAAAAAAAATCAAAAGGCATCATCCTAATAACTTCAACTAATTAATTTTACCGATGTAGCGGATTCTTAGTCAATGAATCCACAAGCAGGTATCATCTCAAATAAACATAATTTGCTGTGTAGTTACATCTGTGTTCTAATTATTAGTATAAACATGTAACTATCGCATGAATCCTGTCATTCAATAATTTTATTAGCATCCGATAGCCCAATTTCATTCACCAGCGGAACTCTCCTCCTACCGAAAGAAGAAATATGAGAAAAACTTAAGGAGTGCTGTCTCATTAAAGGACTACAGAAATAAACCTCTGACAGTGAAATTTGATCAATTTGGAACCACCATTTACGACCAACAAAGTTATTATATCTTGATATGCAATCACCCATATATATAATGTGTAGCAGGAAATTCAATAACCCAACCTCCCTCTACCACACCAAGATTGTGTCATACTAACGTAAACAAGCCGCAAGACATCAGATAACGTAAACAAGCCAAAAAACATCAAATATTTCAACAACGTCTGGTAATGGACTTGCACGTGTCCACCATTGTGAGGGTATAATTCTGATATAGAAATAATTCTACGTGTATTATCATGCATATCCTCCATGTGACAATGCCGACCTATACAGTTTCCCTAAGAGGAATGGAATGCTACTCAAAACTGATATTCAAATGTACTTCACAATTTCTCACGAAAACTCATAATTTCAAATAAACTCCTGCACAGCTCCAAATGTGGCTGCCTTCTTCTAACAATGCAATTGAAGCAAAACCGCCACAAGTGTTCAAAATGCTAATACTAGCAAACACATTGAACATCCCTCACAAAATGACATCACAGTATAACTAACTACTTTGATAAAAAAAAAAAATAAACTCAAATAAAAGAATCGAACAAAGAAACATTCAAGTTCAAAACTGAAAAGAAAGTCAACTTGATAGCAGACCTTTCTTTTAGAGAACATCAATTTCTCAGCAATAGAAATCTTAGGAGGCCGAAACCCTAACCTCTGCTCCTTCACCTTATTCAAACCAAGATCCTCAATGATACCCCCAAACACATCTCTAGGAAAAACATCCTTAGGAGCAAAACATTGACAAACCTCCGCCAACTTAGTCCTAGCAGTAGACATAATCTCCTTCTCAGCTTCACTAGGAACCCTACCTCCCCTCATCTTCCCCATTGCAGCTAAAACCAAAACCATCTCCGCCACCTTACGCATATCCGTCACCAAACCTTCTCTCTTCACCTTCTTCGTCACACAACCTCCCCCTTCACCCTCCTCCTCCTCTTCTACCGGTCTCTTATCGCCGGATTTCACTCCGGATTCAATCTCCATCGCTGAATCCATCCTAAACAAAACCCTAACCGAAATCCTCAGTCCATAAACGACGTCGCAGTGGCCGAATCAACAGAGACCTGCAAAAGGAAAGAAGATAAAACTCCATAGAGAGAGAAACCCTAGAGAGAAGGAGAGAAGAGAAGAGGGAAAGAGGAAGAAGAAGAAGAAGAAGAGGGAATGGGGGAGAAGACGTTTGATATAGAAATTTAAAAAATTAGAAAAAAATAAAATTAGCACCTTTTTTTTGGCGGGCAATTGAGAGAGATTGAACTGAGGTTGTTGTTGGAGTTGTAGCGAGCGAGTGTGTGTGTGAGAAATATGGTGAAGTATTGTGTGTTTTTTGTTTGAGGAGAGGAACATAAAAACCTTTGCGCAGGGGGCAAACAGGGGGAGGGATTAAAGAGAAAACGAGAGCGTATTACTATAATCTCCTTTTTACCCTCCTTAGCCCCTCCAGATCTTTTGTATTTCCATATTTGCCCCCTTTTTATACCTCTTGCTACATATTAGCCCCTAAACATATATAAACTTATTTCCACTTTCGCCCCTCGACTTTTTCTATAATCATCAATTATTTTTAACTTTTTCATCTCGTCTAAAAACTTTTATCTTAACAACTTCAGGCATAATCAATCCCGATAGACCGATGAGCTAATACGTGATTTTCTTTTAGTCGTTTGAATGTAAATACCAATTCAATCCAAGGAAAGTTGTGTCCGAATGAATAAAAAGTTCGATCCAATCCGATATGAGTCTTTTTATCAGCTTTTATAATTTCTGAAGTTTTAACCCCGATTAGAAAAGGACGCAAACGGAGATGTCCTAGAGAGTGCTTCCTAAGAGCACCCGGAGGTACAAAAAGAGTATATGAAAGAGGTACAACAAAAATTATGTGACATAAAAAAATAAAAAATTAAGTTTAATGATGAAAAAAAAATAGTTTTTTAGAAAAATCTCTGACTATACAATTGAACTTTTTTCGCAAGATACTAACTATCATTAATTTTATTTATTTTTTTCCATCTAACTGTTTTCGACTATCTCGAGTTGACTTCTGTCCATCTCTGTCAATTTACAAAGAGGAATCAAATAAGCGCGAAACTATAATAACACTTTTGAAAAGCAAAAAATGACTCTTCATCTATTTCTAAACAAAACCATGGGTTACCACCCCACCCCCACCCCCCACCCCTTCCAAAAAAAGAAAAAGAAAATATCAATAATTTTTACCTTTTGTCTTCTCACTTCATAATTTAATATATATATTAAAATTTATATTTTCTCGTAAAATTATCTTTTATTTAATAAATTTTATTCATAAAGTTATTATACATGACATAGTCATATATATTTAGATAATTATATAAAAAAATATAACCAATTTGAATATGTTCTTCACCGATACAAAAGCTTATTTTCCATGAAGGGATCATATAATGTAAACTATACCCAACTCAGCAAACAAAAAGAGGAACAAAAAGCCTGCATTTTTACATAATCACAAAAGCAAATATTGTCTCCAAGAATTGTACAGATTGAACAACATAATTGAGTCCAAACTAACAAGCTTTTTCCTATCAGAATGAATGGATTTACATTTCAAAAGTTTGCGCGTGATGTAAACCAGGCACGAACAGAGTCTGCAGCTTTTTGATCGGTACAAGATCAGAGCAAACTGCAAACCACGAGTCAGCGTATTCAATCTTGGTGTTTTCGAGGCCATAGCCGTACAAATTTGGCAGGGGAACTCCTCTACTAAGCTTTAGGTTCACAAAGGGCAAAACTATGGTCCTCAGCAGAGTTGAGATCAGTGACTGCAAAAAAACGATCAAAATGTCACGTAACAGTTGTATGATCGATTATATGAGGAACAAAATGTCATTATCTCGTCTGTTTTTGAATGCAGCAGCAGTTAGAGAAACACTACACTACCGAAATGGTCATCAGAAGGGTAGCATAAACATGACTGTAGGCGTGTAGGCGTGTTTGATATGTTCACAAGAAATCAAAACCGTGGACATCAATGTAGAATGCAGCAAAATGGCTGGCCAGAGATAACAGGTTGATAAGATAAGCTAGCAGGATTGCGAGGCAGGCCTAGATGAATGAGACCGAAAGGAGATTGCTTGAACGACATCCAAAAGAAATCTATACACTGGAAACTACACTCCTAACCAAGTTAATATTACGGAATTCAGTAACTGCAAAAAAGGAGCCAGTCGAGTCTAATGATATCTTCTGCCAATGTAATTCTGCATATTCTATTAAATAGCGTCTAAATATTAGACATTTTTCTAAAGGGATCAGCTAGTAAGTTTAACGCTCGTTTTCTCTAGCAGCAAAGATGATTAAGGCAGCTAGCATACCTGAACTAGATTCACGTGCAGGTTACCTATTTTGCTCCACTGCAGTGACATGGAAAATTTATTCAACTTAACAGTACCAGCTAACGTATTCTGTGAGATTTCTGGAGAAGCAGCAGCACTAATAACCTGTAACAAAACGCATGTTAGTCATATTAACCTCCAATACAGAAAAACACGAACGGCTTAAGTGTAGATCATGCATGACACTTTCTAAAAGGCGCAAGAGGCACGCCCTTGATTACTTCAGGCTTTTTAGTTTTTCGTTAAGATGATACCGATACAACATGTTGGAAAAATTTAAAACAGCATCTATTTGATAAAAGCTTTGATAAACATACAAAGTTTTAGAAAATCACTTTCCAGAAACCAGTTTTTCTACTTCTTTTGTAGGTTAAATATAAAAAGTAAGCAAAAAGTGAATAATAAAGCACCGTCGAACAGGTTTTTGCACATCACTGAATCTAATAGTACTGCTTCTTCCATTTTCCATCTAAAGAGTCAAGCGGTTCATCGAGAACTTGGCATTGAAGTAGTCAAGAGAATTACATCCAACATACAGTCAAAACAAAGTCAGATTAA
The DNA here is from genome assembly GCA_028651295.1 of Catharanthus roseus. NCBI lineage: Eukaryota > Viridiplantae > Streptophyta > Magnoliopsida > Gentianales > Apocynaceae > Catharanthus > Catharanthus roseus. The sequence goes on along the minus strand of JAPQWS010000044.1, from coordinate 5,187,386 downwards.
CAGTTTGGCGATGCTTTAATAGACCGTAAAGTAAGCTGCAGTCTATCATAATAACGAATACTCATTCGGTTGCCATTGATCTGTTAGGAAACTCATCCAATCTGAATGACACATGTACCGACTACTAGAATCATGTAAAGACAAAGCATAACTGCCATTCAATTAAAGCAAAAGCAATTTGCAAATTCGAATTCAGAAATTATGTTAGCACATCCCATAAATTCAGCATCTGACTGAAGCAGAAAGTAACTGGGAAACCAACAGAAGTTGGAATAGTTGTTTCCAGAAGCTTACCACTGAAACACATGCGACAGGTATTGTTTCGCCTCCATCTAACACGTTAATTATTACGTCTAAGGGAACTGTCACAGCAACCTGAGCTTTTTCAAATCTTATGAGTGGTGGTGAATATACAGAAATATTCAGGTTCATGTCATCATCTGGATATTGCTTGTACAGCTGAGGAACAATGTATTTCCACCCTGCAGTGTTCAACAGGGATTTATCAGGGACCTTGTCAACAATCCAGTGCATCTTATCAGCCTGAAATAGAATCAAAATCATTACATAGCAATACACCATAAAGATAAGACCACTGCTCATTGAAACTTATTTGACTAGAAACTAGATAGAGGAAGTTAAATTTCATTCACAATGAATTCAAAAAGGCTTACTTCAAAGTAGACCATTAATAGTGATTCAAAAACGTGGTCATTCACTGAAATCTTGACCATTCTTGGAGGGCTATTGCAGGATGATGGATCTTGAAGATATTCATATTTGGAAACCGGATTATCATCCTTGGCACTGAATGAGCCATTGAGAGCAAGTTTGAGTGAAGTGTCACTTAATTCTGGGTCACCAACGAAAGTAATGTTCAAAGCAGCAAGACTGGTTATTGGGACTTCTTTTGGAAAAGATTCCAATACAGAGTTGAAGCTTTCAATTTTCTTTGCTATTTTCTCGGGAATAGTGTTTTCAAGTTTGGAAGTTATTAGACCTTCAAAAGCATCTACGAACCTGTTCACAAGTAAAATGTGTAAAATGCTTGTTCTTTCTGATATTTGGAGCAGAGTAAATTCATGAACCAAAGTAAAACTGAAAGCTGACAAAGAAACATCTACTTGCAGCATCAACAACATGGAAGCAACAGGAAGAGGTAATGGAGCAAAAATGCAACATTGAAAAACAAAAAGAGAGTACTCAAACTCAAAGACTAAATATGGCACTTGAAATTGCAGTAAGAATAATCTCCTCTGCTTGTAGAACTAAGTTTTATGTTTGAGACTCATGGAGATCAAGCAGAAGACAGACCTCAAGTTATACAGAGAAATTTTACCGAAGAAATGTTTATTTTGCTTATGAATGGAAAACATAAAAAATTCAAGTCTAAGTTCTCGTAAAAGTTTATGATGGAAAGATATCTTTTCATCATATAAGTTATAACAGGGAGATTCTGAGAAAAGCAAGTGCTTGTATTTATTAATAATTAACTCCTCATGATCTAACACCTGAATAGGAATTAAGAAATATGTCCTTGATGATGTCTGACGAGCTTCAGACTATTTCTTGTCCAATATTGAAAACCAACAAGCACCATAAGATCCACAGTTGAACTGAAATACATACGATATGACCAATTTAATATCAAGAAAACACACAAAAAGTCCACAGGGGAAAGCAAGATGAACAATTTATCGTTGCAGATGTAATATGTCTTTTCACTGAACTCTTGAGAGTTGAGAAGAGAACTAAAATGTTCGACTGAGATTAAACACTTCTTTTTCACAGAAAGAGAGAGAGGAGAGAGAGAGAGAGAGAGAGAGAGAGAGAGAGAGAGAGAGAGAGAGAGAGAGATCTTTAAGAAGAAAACAGAAAATTCCATACCCTTGATATAACCAGGATGCTCCACCTTCCAAAACAATGGAAATATCTTTCACATAACATCCACTTTCCAGGACAGACAGCTTCAGAGATCCATGTTCATTCTTCAAACCAATAGTAAGCCCAATATCCAAACCTTGAACCTTAGCAGATGTAACATTCATCAATTTTTGGAAAATGAAGTTTTTTTGTGAATGCACCTTATAAACTTACAAAAGAAAAGAATACACACAGGTTTCTCCATAACTTCTATAGTTAAAAACTATATTATTTGGTTCCTTTTATTTCCGGCTCAAAACATGCAACATTTACTAATAGAATATGAATGTATATACTAGTTTCACAATAAACGGTCGAGAATACCCCTAAAACAAACAGCTTATAACTTAAATTAAACTAAAATAAACTAAAAGTAACTGATTTTAGGCGACAGAAAAGCAAGAAAAATGAGATTTTCTCTTGCATACCTGAACAGAGGCTTCCCCTTTATCCCCAATCGGAACTGGGACCAACCAACTACTGTATGAATACTTCCAATTAAGGGACAAATTTGCAGTGGCGGCAGTGGCAGAAATAACTATACCAGTATCACCAATCTTAGCAGTTGAGGAAGTGATATCGAGGCTATAAAGAGTCATATTTGAAGCTTCCATATAAACATTACCAATTACTGGGATTTTAACATGCTTCTCAATGTTAGGAAACTCAATCGGAAGCATGGAAGTCTTCGCTTTATCGATTAACAATTCCTTCACAAGAAAATCGAGCCCTTTATTGAACACCGTCGCAGATATATAACCTTCTTCTTCCTCAGATTGAACATGAACCCATGAAGAGAAAACCAACAAATACAATAATAAAACAACATAATTCGAGCTCACCATTGAAGAAAAAAAATCAAGAACGAACCCAGAAAGGAATTGAACTGGATAGATAAATTAAAAGCACTAAAAATCCTGAAGCTCAAAGATTTTATGGATGAAACAAACTTGCGGGAATGAAATTTGTTGGTACCTAAAACTTGAAAGCAAAGTATTGCTGAGCAAAAAAGCGAAATAGAGGTTAGTTTGTTACTGGGTTTTGGATTTTTCTACACTAATTTTGATTTCCCAGGAGTTGAAAACATCATGAATCACGTGGTGCAGGGGGAAGGAAACGAGGATTGAATTTGAATGTTATGATTAGCGTGATTTCTTAATCATTAACGGAAGAATGGGCGAAGGTTCAGGTGAGTGTAGCTACGGAGATTCAATCGATTTCAAGAACAAAGCATCTAAGAAGAATCTGTCGCCTAATTCTTCTGGTACCAGATAAAACAGAGACCCGTTTTGACTTTCAGATGAATTCATCTGAACCGTTCTTAAGTCAGCTACTTTGATCATCCATGCCATTTAGCAAAATATATATATATGTATATATTTATATATATATATATATATTGAATTTTCTAACATGAATATTGAACAAATTTCTTTATTTGAAGGAAAGCATACGGACTAATAGGAGAGAGACACGTGGTGGGAAGTGATTTCAAGGTAGTTTTGGACTGCTTTTTTCAGCCGGTCGTTAACCGAGCTGGGAAAAAAGAAAAGCTGAAAACTTGGTAAGAAAAAAAAAAGTGTGAGTCTAATGTGATGAATAGGATAAGAGGAGGAAGATAAACTAAAAAATCGAATACTAATCGGTTGTTACACAATATTTAAATGATACACGACTGTATGTTGTAGAAATGTAACTTATGTACCAAAATTAAAATATTGTGTATCAAAAGTAATGACCAGTGAAGAAGACATGATACACGACTGTATGCATTGTAGAAGTATAACTTATGTGCCAAAGTTGAAATATTGTGTATCAAAAGTAATGTCCAGTGAAGACATGAAACCCGAAACTAATATATTTACGGCTTACTTAAATAATCATCTTTGTTGGGTTTGGTTATACATTATTTGGTAGAAATAATATTAAAATTGGGTCGATTAAAAAAATATAATTATGAAAAAAATCAATCTAATATTATTTGTTTATTATCAATGTATATAAGAGTTATGAATATTTAATAGACTGTTTTTGCACTGTCATTGCAATAGTTTAACTACTACCATTTGTTACACATTTTTATGAAATTCGATGTTGTTCTAGGCTAAATAATGAGCGAAATCCAAGTCACTATGATATTGAAAAGAATTTTATACCCAAAATGTTTCAATATGATTTTGCTGATTATTGGAATTCAGTTGAGATGGCGAATGCAATGGGTGAGAATCGACTTTTGAAAATTGGAGTAGAATGACAATGCGATAGGGATAGAGCAACAAATTTACATGATATAGAAAAATGAAAGGGAAAGGGAAGAATGATCGACTTGAATGACAATACGAAAGGTGGAGCAAGAATGGAAGTTTCAGATGATGAAGATTCTAATGAAATGGAAAATATAAATGTTGAAGGGTCGAGAAGTGGATGTTCATTATTTGGAAGTCGAGGATGTAACATAATGTCAGAAGATAACGAAGTTGAATTTAAAGAAATTGATGTTGAAACGGAAAGAGACGAAGGAACAGGAAATTCCCATTTCAATTTGATTTCAACGGTGTGGATGACATTACCGAAGAACAGGTGATGAATATGGTGGTCGACTCATATGAGGACGATGGTTATTTTTACAACATGTATAGCAGATGTGTTTGTTTCAGCGTGAGGAGAGGAGATCGAAAAGTAGACATGACCAGCAGCATTGTAACATATCACACATTTCTGTGCAGTAGACATGGATTTTGAGAAGATAAATGGTTGAATAATCCGAACCGAAGCATTGAAGGCTGTGACACGTACAGGATGTCAAACATGTTTCAGGGTATGGTACGATTGTAAGACAAAGAAGTACATTGTTGCAGAGTTTGTTAAAGAGCACAATCATACGACAGCTTATGAACACGTACCGTTTCTTCAATCATATAAAAATGTGACTGAAGGGGATTTGACACAAGTGGGGACACTTCGAGGTATGAGTGTGGAAACCAGTCGTATAATGAAATTATTTGTGTTACAAGAGGGAGATTATGATAAGGTTCGGTTCATTAAGAAGGATATTCACACCCGAATAGATGTTGAAAGAAGGAAAGACATAGCAGACGGGAATACCGAGAGTGTTTTTGCTTTTCTAAGCATGATGCAAGGTATGGATCCAATGTTTTACCTTACTTATGATTTGGATGAGAAAAGGAAATTGAAGCGCCTTTTTTGGGGCGATGGCAATGCAGGGTAGATTACGATAAGTTCAGTGATGTGTTAGTGTTTGACCCAACTTACAAAACTAACAGATACTGAAAGCTGCTCATTGTATTGGCAGGTGTGAACAATCACTTTCTGACTTATGTTTTTGCATTTGCATTGTTATCTGACGAGATGGTTGAGACGTATGGGTGGGGTTGAACACATTCTTAGATGCCATGAATGGAAAAAAGCCTCGTTCGGTTGTTACCGACGGTGACAATGCGATGAAGAAGGTGGTGAATAATTTGTTACCGGATGAAAGATACATAGTTTGTAGTTAGCACTTGACGTGAAATATTAGCATGAAGGTCCACTGCCGTGAAATCAATTCAGGATTCAGTTACTTGATGAAGAAAAGATGCGAGACAGTTGAGTTTGAATCTGACTGGTCGACGTTAGTATGTAGTTGTGGTCTAGAGATGAATGAATGTGGCAAAACTGCACAAAACAAGGGCACGATGGGCGAAATCATATCTTTGTGGACAGTTCTTTGCTGGGATCTGAGCCACACAGCGATGTGATTGATGAATGCATATTTGAAGAGGTACCTGAAGGACAAGATGCGTTTGTTTGAGTTCGTACAATCATTTCAACTTGCTATTTCAGGACTCAGACACGCCACTACACATGTTGTATCCATCACTGAGAATTCTACCGTTGTATTAATGGCAGAGCTCGTTGCTCTTTAGAAAGACGCTTTGGAATCATACATCAGGGGTGTGTTCAATATGGTTGGTAAACAACCTAAAAGGAAAGGTTTATAATTTGAGGTCCAAAAGATTGAATCAGGGGACTTTATAAAATATTTACTTACGAAGTACGACTTATAGTAGACAATTTGAATAGTGGAATGATCTATGAACAGTGGTGGGATGGAATGTTCATGTATGAAACTGGAGTCAAAAGGAATTCCATGAAGTCACATGTTCAGGGCGATGTTTTTGGAGAATATGAGGACAATTCTGGGTGTGTGCATTTACCCGAGGTAGTCTTGCAAAGTTTCCTAAAAATCCACTGTTACCTCATCGGTGGGTGTAAGCCAATATGCGCAATATGGTATGTTGAGCAGGATGTGCGATCAGGTGTGTTATTACTGAGAGATTGAAGGTGATATGGATTAATAATAAATCCATGAATGTTCGTGCCACATAAAAGATTTGTCGATATGAAAGATCCAAAAGAAGTGAAAGCAAAGGGGGACACATTGAAAAGATGAACAAAGTAAAGAAATGAATCATTTATTGGGACAAATTTCCGTTGAGATGTCATATACAAATTTTCGTTGAGTGGTACAATGATTTGTCGAGACAGTGTGAATGCCTAAAGGAGTTAGTATTTGATCCGAGTAGAGAAATCTACAAATTGCGTACCAAGTCTTCACCAGTAAGTCTCAAGCATCAATTTTTTTTTTTTTACATTCATTCTTAATATTCATTGACTCATACTTTAATAATTTCGTTGCCATCCGATTAAGATTTTTGCAAACTTGGTTCACAAGCAGTGAAGAAGATTAAGATCTACCATCCTAGCCATAGCGCGACCGTAAAATGACAGTATGAATTGGTATTTGGGTTTTATTATTATTTTTTTGAGTTTTTTGGGTTTAGGGTTAATTTGATGTATTTTAATATGAATTTGTATGTAAGGTCTTTCCTCAATGGGTTTTTATTGCATTTTTTATCAAAAAAAAAAAAACCCCATCGATGTTGGATGTATTTCAGGATGCTTTTCTATATGTTTTTTGTTTATTGCACTAAAATTTTCTTTTTAAAATCCATTCTTTAGTTGATTTTTTTTAAACTTCGTTGAAAAAAAATATTAATTATAATTCACCCAACTTACTATATTGCAATTCAAAAGACTTAATAAAATTTTGAATTTCAAGAAACATAGGACAACCGAGATAATACATCATTGTTAATAAAAAACAGACAGCCACTCATTAATAAACTAATAAAAACGAAAAAAAATCATAAAAGCATTAATTCTAAAAAACGGAAAGCCATCAATAATCATCTAACGGTTTTTTGGACGGGCTTTGCTGCTTGAAGCACCAGGGCTTGAACTTACTTTGCATTTTTCAGCGGCTTTTTTCTTCTCATTATACACTTTGCAAGTAACCCAGCCACCAATATCATAGTCCCACTCATGATGGACACGTAAATCACGAAGTTTGTATGCCTTCTCTACCTCATGCCTAAGAAAATAAACGTAATAGTCGGAACCTTTTTTTCGAGTTATTGTACCAAACCACCAGCAATCGTTTTCATAAGCATCAACCCATTCATGCACGATATAACAATCGTCTTGTATAAAAGGAGGTTCAGGACGAACAAAAAATGTGTCCACACGCTCTCTTAATTTTTTGTTTGAATCTTCATCTTCTAGAAGATTGTCGTATATGATTACGCATTCATCGTTCCTATCTGAACTTTCAATGATAGTGCCGGAGAAGTATGATCCTTGGTAACCATCTTCATACCCCTGCATCTCAACTCGGTCTCCAACATAAAACTTCAATTTAGAAACCTGTAGTACAAAAGGAATTAAAATTAAACTAAATTTATCCGCTACAAAATACTAAAATTACCAAAAAAGAAATATGCATAAACTTAAATCACAACTCTCACCATTCCTTGTAAGAAAATACTACTTCAAAAAACCTTTTGTTTGTAGTCGTGAATTTATAATATGATTTTACAACCTAACACCCTCAACTCACCCCTACCTTTATACCCTACAACAGCTGGATTTGCCTTTCAAAAACCCGTTTCATTAATTTTCTACGCACTCATAAATGGGAGCATTGATTGACCCTATTTGTGGTCAAATGCCAAAAAAGCAAATGAATGCTATTGACCAATGGTCAAGACCAACGCTCAACCACCCATTGACTCACCTACCCAGAAACCAACTAGGATTAATGGCATATAAAGCGCCAAATTTTACCATTTCAACTCAACCGCTTCCTTCAACCCTTCAATGAGGTTTTGTGTTGTCAATTCAGTAATTTCGTGAAAAAATATACGGACTTCAGTCGGAAATATAAGTCATTTTACATTTATGCACATGCATTATCTAAATTGAAATAAATATGTCTGTTAATCTTAATACCTAAATAACCCTAAATACCCAAATTAGATGTGTATTTCACAATTAAATGGTCATATAGGGGCGGAGTAGGAAAGTAGACAATAAAAACATCTTGAAATGTTTAAAAACACTTAAAATTTTGACCATTCATTTATGACAAAAAAAACTTATATTTTCGACTATATGTAGTAACCACTACACACATTCATAAGATGTGTTTAGGCAAATTGTAAAAAAACTTATAGTTTTACCATCCATTCAGTATTAAAAAACATAGGGTTCTGACCCTACATTTATTTCCTCGTTCAACATGTTTTTTCTATGTATTTTTTAAACTAATAAGCTGATGATGCCATAATGTTTTTTATCGAATTAAAAAAAAAGAAAAAAAATTTGTTGTCCTTATCCCATAATTATTCTCTCTTTTTTTTAGTCAAACATTTTTTTTCAAAATTTTTGTCACACTATATTAGTGTCAGTAACTCAAGTGATTTTCGGTACCTTGAATTTCTCGGTGTGAACCTATTTGAATTACAGCCCATTGAAGCATTATATTTAAGATCCTCACTAGCAACTAGTTTTTGGGGCATAGTACGAGGGTTAAGGATATTATTGATCCTCAAACCAGGGAGTGGAGGGAGGATATGTTGGAGGCTCTGTTTCTTCCTAGAGATAGGGAGGAAATTCTAAAGATCCCACTCAATCTCGTTGCAACCCCTGAAGAGTTAGTGTGGCACTACAAAATGACTTGGATTTTCTCAGTTAAATTGTGTTACCATATGGGTATGAAGTTCATGGCTCGGGATAATTTGGAGAATAATTGTCCTAGTTCATCTGTGGGAGCTGTGAATAGGGGTGTAAACGGGTCCAGACCCTCTGAGTACTCCTCAGATCCAAACCCTCATAGTGAAACATTGACCTATACCCTCTGGGTATAAAATTTATGGACCCAGACCCGACCCTCCAAGTTATAGGGTAGGGTCTAGGTATACCAATACTTGTATGACATTTTTTTATTTTTTTCCCCGTTAAACAAAAATATACATTAAAAAAAATTTAGAAAATCTAACCTTAAAAAATCATGCCTCTGTTATTCACCTTTGCAACAAACAACTACTGATATAAAATTTTGAATGAGATAAATAAGACCACAATAAACATCCAATGGAGAAAATAGTAGTATTGATGTCTCGAAGAAAAAGAAATTTTAAAGAAAATTTCTCTTCTCTAAACTCTGAGGCCCTAAGAAAGAAAATTTCTCTTCTCTAAACTCTGAGGCCCTAAGAAAATTATAGGCCCTAAGAGAATTTCTTTTCTCTAAACTATGAGGCCCTAAGAAATCTTGAAGAAAATTTCTCTTCTCTAAACTATGTTGAAAGTTTCTCTTATCTTCTATAAACTAAGAAAATAAACCACTCAATATCATAAATGTATAAATTATGTATCAATAAAAAATATAAAAATAATATAATATATATAAATATATATTATTATTTTATTATAACGGGTATGCGGTATACGAGTTTGGGTATCATCGTACACCGCCCAGATACATTTAATAGAATCTATAAGGGTACGGGCACGAGTCCGGGTCTGCGGTTATAAAATTTTAACCTTACCCGCTATAAACGATAGACCCGTACAGGTACGAATAAGACCTACCCCATTTACACCCCTAGCTATGAAGACTAGGCAGATAATATTCCTCCAAAAGAGAAGATCTTAGGGCTAACAGAAAAAAATATAATTTGAGGAGAAAGCGCATTGCCCGATAGACTGTCTCCCAGCATTGCCTTGTAGCAGAGGAAGACACAATGCATTTGTTTTTCTCTAGTTCATGGGCCAAGCAGGTGAGGAAGGTATGGGGTGAGTAGGTAAAAGAAATCATGGCAGGAATGGGATAATGCAAGGAGATTTTGTGGAGTGCACGGTTGCGGAAGGATCTTTGGGGAAGGGGAGAAGCTAGGTGAGTTTTTCTTGATTTTGCTGGGGATTTGGAAGGCCCGAAATAAGCTAATTTTTCATCAATCTATAACCTCGCCTAATGAGATAATTCATATTGTGAAAGACTAGAGACCAGGCATTGGTGTACATAAGGAACCACCCTCCACATTGGAGGGAAGGAACCACCCTCCACATTGGAGGGATTGAAATTCTTACACTACCGCTGTCAGGACTTAAACCTTGGTCCTTGTTACTAACTCTGCAGTCTCAGAACCAATTGAACTACGCCCACATGGGCATCTAAGCTGTGATTACCTCTACGCCTAGTATAGACTTGCAATTTATTGGTAGGGACATTAATGTGCATGCACATCTTTTATCTAAATTTGCATATGATACTTCGAACATCCGTAGTTAGATAGAAGAGGTACCAAATTGTGTAACTTTAGCCATTATAACGGATAAATTTATTTCATAATATAATGCGAATTTCCTTTCAAAAAAAATAATGTAACAAGTAAAAAAAAAAAGCACGTCAATGTGATTAAAAAACTTATGAATATGAAAAAAAAAAAAAGCACGTCAATGTGATTAAAAAATTTATGAATATGAAAAAAAAAAAAAAAATTGGTTTACCTCTGACCATAAATAATCCTGTCTGCCATAGAAGTCGGTTCTCCAGAACCTATAAATACATAACCAAAAAGGACTCCATTATTTCCAATCATTTCTCCCTCATATATTTCCATTGATTTCTCTCACCACAATTTCCAATTCACCTTTTGCAACCCTAGTTTCAACACAAATCAAACTAAATCAAAACGAGGTTTAATTTTAGCTTCAAATTTCAACGATCATGCCGAAGAACAAGGGAAAAGGAGGCAAAAACAGAAAAAGAGGAAAAAACGAAGCCGACGATGAGAAACGTGAATTGATGTTCAAGGAAGATGGTCAGGAATACGCTCAAGTTGTTCGAATGTTAGGCAATGGCCGATGCGAAGCTATGTGCATAGATCAAACAAGAAGACTTTGTCATATAAGAGGAAAAATGCATAAAAAGGTATGGATTACTGCCGGCGATATTATCCTGGTAGGTCTTCGTGATTATCAAGATGATAAAGCTGATGTTATTCTTAAGTATATGCCTGATGAAGCTAGACTTTTGAAAGCTTACAAAGAATTGCCTGATTATATCAGGCTTAATGAAGGAATTGCTGGAGATTTGGATGAAGATGAAGATGGACCTGATAATAATTATATTGAATTTGGGGACGAAGACATTGATCAGATTTAGATTTAATAGCTTTTTCCATTTAATTATTATTCCTCCTCTTTAATTAATTTTCAGTTTAATTTCTTTATTCTTTTTCATGGTAAATTTGCTTTTTTTTTCTTTAGTGTAAAAAAATTGGTTTACTTCCATATCCTACTTGAATTTATTCTATGGTGGCCAACGTGGTCATATATATATATATATATATATATGTGCGCGCGCGCAAATATTACTCAGAAATTGAACATGTAATTTTAAGTAACCAAAAAATTCTAGAAGGATAATATAATGGAATTCTTTCAAAATATCCTCAAGTTTTAAAATAAGTGATTTATATATATATATATCTATAAGCTGAGGTCATGTACTTTTATTTTAAAGTAGAGGTTGTTTTTTAAATTTTTATATTAAATTTAGAAAAAAATAAAATGATTTTTGAGAAAAGATATGGTTAAAAAATACGTGTATATTTTTTTTAGGTTTTGTTTGATTGAAGTATCACTTTCTAAATTTATTATTTGTGTTTTGGGAAAGGAATCGTATCCTATAAAGTGAAAAAATAAATGGAGAATGTTGGAATTGTGAATTCTTACCTGGAAGTGCTATTGCGATTCTTTTCTTTAAATTCTAACAAAATAATAATAAAAATATTTTTTAAATGAATAACAAGAAATATTTAAGACTATTTTTTAATTTCTTTCTTCTTTTTACATGTTACCTTTTGTTGGTATTTTATTACATAAAAATATTAAATAATCTGTAAATTAATTTATAAAAGTGGATTCTCCATCTCCACATTCACGTATATACACCTCACGTGAAAATATTTTTTAATTAAATTATATGGACATTTTTTAAAGGTAAATGAATTGAATATCAAATTAACGAAAAATGATGTATAAAAATAAAATTAAAGTTTTTTATTTAAAAATAAAATATTTTTTTATTACGAAACTATAATTTTATTTTGATTGTTCTTAAAAATAATATATTTAAATTGTATAACTATTTTTAAGTATATTATACAAACAAAATTTATATGAGATATTTATATATTAAAATATTTGTTAGGTTTGTGTTCACAACTAATATGTTTGGACTAATTGTTTTATACCCCGTGATGATTTAAGTTTGGGCCTTACAGCCTTTTATCTCTTTTGGTGGACTGAAATTAATTGTGGGCTAAAAAATATCGGACAAATTTATATATTCTTTTCTTTTTCCTACTTTTGCTCTGGTATCTTATTTGGACACTCTCTTCTCTTGTGAAAGGCAACTCTCTCTTTCTCTAGAGAGAAAATCGGGGGGCAACCTTCGTTTCTCTTTAAGACCTCCATATTCTTCCACCTTGTGCCGGTACTTTGTTACTTGACTGATTTGAAGAAAGTTTGGAAATAGAGGGATGTTTGTGGAGAAGGGTTTGTAGTGTTGTGAAGTTAATCTTCCGAGAATTAAAATTGATTTTCTTAGATCTCGTAATAGACTAGGGAATTTATTTAAATTTTAATATTTGATTCACTATATTTCGTAATAATAATAATAATATTAAATTTTGGGTTAGATAAATGTATGATCATTTTGGCCAAATTGATATAACAATAACTTCATTACTTGGTTAAATTTTATTCTTATTATTTTCCTTATTCACATTTTGGTATATCTCAAACAAAATAAAGTAATATATATAAATTTACATTCTATAAATTTAAATTCCAACCAATTAAACGAGAATTAAGAGTTTATATTTTATTTAATAAATTTTATTAATAAATATACCAAAATTAAAAAGTTACACACAATGTATATTTATTTATATTTCACATTTCTACTTAAAAAAAAAAAAAAAAAGAGTTGGTCCCAAAAACAAAATTACTTCTTAAATATTTTTGTGATTTGAGTAACTAATAAAAGATAATTTGAAAGAATTTCCTTAGTATATATCACTGTAGCTGAAGCTAACAAAGCAAACTTGTTACTACACAGAATGGAAGAAGAAAGTCCCATTGAGTATACTTTTTTTTTTTCCCCTTAAAAGTTATTTTTTTTTTTTTTAGTGAATATCAATTGGCACATATGTTAAAATGGCAAGCTATGAATTCACACACTAATCAACCAAAGAAAAGGTGTCTGTCTGTCTCAAAGAAAGAAAAAGAAAAGAAATCTCAAGTCTGATCTCAGTAGGAATTGTGGATGCATTCATCTCATCATCACTGTTTCACCATAGAATAAGCAAGCAAGCAAAGCTTCTTTCCCCAAGTGATGCCAATGCAACAGAGTTCAACCACCAACCTTAGATTGAAAAACCAGTGGCTTGATCGGTTCGTATATGATCTCAATGGCATAAATCAAAGCTTTTTGAACTTCAATTCTATAAGAAGTAATCTGGTGGAGGCTTTTTTGCTGGTGCTCCTCTTGATTCCTGCATTATTTAACCACAATTCCTCTACTTCATGAGAAGAGAATAATAGGAAAACTATACCATTGGGAAGAAATGAAGACAAAAAACAACAGATGGATAATCATCATATCTCCAGATAGGTTCAAATTCAAGGCAAAAGCTACTGAAGAAGCGACAACTATGATTTGTAAGCCTGCAGAGAGTGTCCGAGACACATGGTAAGATACAACATATTAGTATAACAGACTACCTGTGGAGCTGCTTCGAAAACACGGAACTTCTTCTCAAGATTTCCATCCAGTTCAAGAATAGCAGCGACGTTCCCACATCTGCAGTGCATCCAAGAAACTATAGGTTTTGATTTCTGGAAAATTAGTGTGAAAAAGACTATTTATGCAAATAATGATTCTACCTGTAACAATAATTTGGAGCAGACCACACAGTTACTATCTGATTATTAAACATCCATTTGTAACCATCCATTACTAGCTGATGTGCACGACATATGTAGTCAATATTGTTTGAATGATTGAATGAAGTGACAACACTTCCACCAAACAGGAAACCTGCACCACGAGGACTCAAACCCCAGCCATCAACAATGTCTTCGGGATCAGACCATAGTAGGTCACACATAGCACCATCATGAGGCACTTCTTGTTTCCGGTCAATTGTCCGAATCTAACATATTGATGACGTCAAAAGGTGAATCAGCTATAAGCCCATAAATGAAAAAATAATCTTCTCAGGTGAAGTTACCAAACCTGGTCTAATGTGGAAATAGCAGGGGAGAGACCTCCGTGGACAGAAAAGATCTTGTTCTCAATTAGAGCTGATAAGCTGAAAAATATAGCCAGAGACAGTCATGAAATTATAAAATGTTACGTGACCTCAAACATATGAAATGATGCTATACACCAGTATTCCTACTCTAAGCACAGATATATTGTTAATAGTGAAGAAATATACACATACAGGGGTCCTAAAACCAATGCAATAAACTAAGCTTGTCTAATCATCAAAATATGTGTTGATAGACAAACCATTTCAGAGGATACACACTATTCAGAAGTTAATATTAGTTTATACACACAGAAATAGTTGCACCTAAAGAAACTAAGGCTTTATTTGGATTGTGTTTTACTTGAAAAAAAAAGTGAGTTTTTTTATTATTGAAATTCGTGAAAATTAAAATGGTTGTGAAAGAAGATTTGGGACTCAGGGTAACAAAGTAAAGTGTAGTGTGAATTAAAATATGAATCCAAATAGACCCTAAGACATTAATGTTATTCTCAGGTTGGTTACTGTGTTTATGGTCAGTGATCTGCCACTAGGAAGTAAACAATAAATATAACATCAGTTTTATCATGAATAGGTTAGCTAGTCCTCTTAAAGTCTTAATCTTGTGTTGATAAAATGTATCAAAATACCAAGATTCTAATCAAAGATCAAATAAGTTGACAAAAAAAATTAAAGTTGTCATCCTCGCAAAAGACTGCAATAGCTCCATCATCTTATAACCATTGCAGATATAGAAAATTGACAAACCTTAAATAATCAAATATATCAGTGCAGTATCTCCAAACATTTACAGAACCATATTTCCGTAGGCACTCATCGTAGAATCCATAAACCTAGGAAAATTAAAGCAGTTAAAACATATTAAAATAGAAACTAAAATGTAAGAGCCCGAACCAAATTCAGGGGTATCCGAAACTAAAAATTTTAATCAGCACCATCTAACCTGAGTAATTTGCCGGCTCTCATGGTTGCCGCGAATGAGAGTTATTCGATCTGGATATCTCACCTGACAAAATTATACATTAGTCAAAAGAAAGGGACATATATGGACCTCTACAACCAAAGAAGTTTTAATAAAATTATCTGGGTTGATGAATCAACAAAGGAATAAATGATACGAAAAGTGCAAGTGAAACTTGTTAATGATGAGTGGGAAAAAAAGATTGGTTTGGCAAGTTATATACTATCCAGCCTGAAAACACCTAACAAAAAACTTGAAAAGCATATGAGCAAGAATAATGTTTCCTCAAAAGAGAAATCTCCCAAAGAGAATACATGCCAAAGATATGTTACCTTTAGGGCAAGTAGAAGCAGAAATGTTTCTACTGAGTAAAATCCTCTGTCAACAAAATCTCCAAGAAATAAGTAATTTGTCTTTGGGCAATCACCTCCCACTTTAAACAGCTCTTTCATGTCATAAAATTGACCATGGATGTCACCACATATCTGAAGTTGCCACGAAAGAATAGTTTATGAAAATAAACAAACACTCTCAAGTTAAAGATATATATCTGGTTTCTTGAATGATTTCCATAAGCCTTCTCAGATGATATAATGTATGATCTCTTTGACTACTGTTCTCATATTGTCCATTTGACCTGTCATCAACTTCCATAAAAAGGCCAGGGTTTAAGCAATCATGATACACCAATATGCAACAACACCTCCTCTTCCAGTGAGGGGCACTATCATTTCAGTGAATAGTCGACTATGCTAAAAAAAGAGTTTAATTAGCATCTTCAATATCTACACACCTAGAAAGGATAAAACTAGTCTCTTGCCAAACTAAAAGTGATGTATCTAAGCGGACGATGTTCCCAACATCTTGACTTGGCATAATATTTTGGACAAGAAAGTGAATGTCATTCTTTTTTACAGAATCGTGTATCATACCGTGTCTTTAAAGAGTTCACGGTATTCCCATTTCAAATAAGAGACCTAGGGCTAGTTTGAGAGTTTAGGAGAGAAAAGAAAGAAGAGAAGTTTTTAAATTAGGAGAGGAGAGAAAAGAAGGGAAAGTGAGGTGATTTGCTCTAAAGACGTTTGGGAGTTTTGAATGGAAAAGAAAATAAAGTTATTTTTTTATTTGGGAGTTTTGGAGAGAAGTGGGAAGAAAGATGGTTTTGGGCAAAATAGCCTAAGATAAAAAGAACAAAACAATTAAGAAGGATGTAATTTATTATTAGTTTAAGATTAAAATAGACATTTCAGGAATTTTTTTTAAAAGGATCACAAGTATCCATATGTTTCTCTCCTCATCTGGAGGGATTTAGGCTGATGAAGGGGCCTCTCATCTCTTCATTTCTTTTCTTTTCTTTCCTTAAAAAAAACTCTCAAACAATGCAAATCCATTTCTCTCTCCAAATCCCTTCTTTTCTTCTCATCTCTAAACTCCCAAACTAGCCCGGGAGTTAAAAATTGAAGAGAAAAGAAGATACTTGGAAAGAAGAGATGGGATTTCTTAAGTTTGGAAGTTTTGACTAAATCATCTCACTTCTTTTCTCTTCTCTTCTAACTTAAAATTTCTCTTCTTTTCTTTTCTCTCATAAACTGGCAAACTAGGTCTAATATAACTCTTACCCACTAACTGTGGGCAAAAGCTAAAGAGCATGACAAGAATCTTTCTTAGGCTGTTAATCTTTACTCAAAAAGAATAAAAATTACTTTCACCTACTCAAAGTAAAACACCATTAGAAAATAGTAGCCACAAATTATTGCACTCAGCATGAATGTTTGTCGTTATACCTAGTTTTCTATGACAATTAACATCACAAGCAAATAAAAATTGAAGTTTTAATGTAAACTACAGTCCAGAAGTTTATTCTAATCAATTCATTGAATTTAGTCCTGATTAAGTAAAAATATTTAGCTGAATCCTTAATGGGATTACTCAAGCAGTCAGTACAATAATGTGGTGAAATCTATAAATAAATAAGAAAACCATTTTGGGCCTTCAAATCACATGAATGAAGAGGACATTTAGAATGCAACTCACTCTCTCAAATAACCAAGAAAAGCCAAAAACGAGCTCTCAGAGCCCCTAGCCATAAATAACCAAAACCTAGATCCAGTCCACAACTGAAGTATCATATCACCAGAACACACAGTTAAAACATATATAATCCAACCCTGAGCCCTAATTCTATGCCAAGCTACCCGAAAGAAGTCCAGAAACAATTTGAATTGAATTTTTTACAAAAGAAACAGATAATTTTTCTTTAGATAGCGTGGAGAAGGAAGAACAGAACTGAGTTAAGTTAAAACTCACAGTAACAGGGGCATCCACTCTCTGAACATTGCTCTCTTCGACAAGAATTTCCATAGCTTTAAGACAAAGAGCCTTCACCTCTGATTCCTTAAGGGGCTCGCATCGTTTGAGCTGTTCTATTTGCCTGTCTAGGTCGGACATGTTCGCTGTTTGCCGGAACCCTCCACGCTCCGGCCTCCCTTCTACTCTATCAAATCCTTATTCTTCTCCTTCACTCACTGCCCCCTCTCGGACATCTGATGATATCAGTGGTTTCCCCCTTTCTTCTCTAATCTATCTACCCTACCATAGACTGGTAGTTCAGCTGTTTTCTTCTTCTGGGAATTTCCCCTCTCTCCCTCCCACTCCGTCTCCCTCTCTCTCTACACACTTTTTTTTTCAGAAGTCCCTCTCTCTCTCCTTTGATTGATTTGGGATTTGAGGTTTTTGCGATTCGCGCTGTTGCCCGCTTAATATTTTCGCATATATATATATATATATATTCACTCCCTCTCCTTTTTTTTTTTTTTTTTTTTGGGAAAACTCTTACTTTCTATTTTATTTTTTCATAATATGTGGCTCTTGTTTTTCCTTTTCTTTTGGATGATGATGGTGAAATTATACTTTTTTTTTTTTTTTTATATTCATCATATATATTATATTGATAATAAAAATAAATTAGACTTTTTTTTGGGAAACTAGAAATACAACTTTCATTTCAAAAAAGTAAGTCATCTCACTTAGTGTATGTGGTCAGACGTGACTACACACTAAGCGTCTTCGTCTCGGCTTTTTTGCTAAGCTTCAATCTGTTTATAGATTTTTATTTTTGGTGATGATTACTACTCCCTATTTCATTTGAAAGTGATTTTTTGTCTTTTATTACACTCCATTTAGTGGAAATTTTAGTGAGTTTTGTGATTTTTAGGTAAATAATATATTCACGTCGTCTGAGTGTGTTTCGCGCCATCCGACCTTCTCCAATGACAAGGAAGCTACTAGAAGGTTTCTAAGACTCTGGGCAATCGTGTATTGGTCTCCACCACCGGAAATATCAACTGGCCGGAAGTGGATTTCTTCATTTGATTGTTAGTTTGTAAAATGACTTGAGAGATGTAGGATAAGCAAGAGTCCTCAAGTGAAGGTGAAATACTACTACTTTTAATGTTATTTTACTTATTCCGTGAATTGGAGGCGGTGCCTATTCCCCTCCTTTTTGACCTCGTTTTGACGGTCGATCCGAGCAGAAGACAATATAATGTGGGGGAGTTTGGTTGGGCCGACATATCTATTAAAAGATAACACATAGAACAGGCTGGAAACTTGACTTTAACAGTTTAAATCGATATTTATTTGTGAGAAAATAAGAGAAATCGTAAGAAAGAGCCCATGAAAAGAACAAATTGTATATGCTTTGTATGTAGCAAATAGATGGCTTCCTTCGGATAATGTGTCAGCCAAAGAAGTGTACAAATGGGCTAAGGTTCTGTTGCTGCCTCGACAACAGTGTTGCCGGTTGACCTTTGATAATGATTAAAGCTCGGGTCAAAGTTGTTGCTGCACACTAGAAAGTTGGGCGAAATTAAAACGGGTGGGCCAGAAGTAAGCCTGGGTAATGGTCGGGTGGACCCCCCTAAAATTAGTGTATTGAGTGACTGATAGCAAACAAGTATCTTGATGGAAATATGAAAAATACTTTGAAAACGGAATCAATGAGTGCTTGAAATTGTCGAGAATGAAGCAGATGGGGTCAATGAGAATATTCCTAACTCTATACAAAATGTTTTTAACAAAATTATATACTGAAAGTACATGTGTATCCTCCTCATGGAGATGTTTATTCCTCCAAAACCATATCCGATTGATGCCCTCTCTGAATATTAAGTTCTATATCAATACATTATGCCCAGTTAGGGTTTCTTTTTCTAACTTAGCCAAATTCATTAGAAGCAAAATCATAAGCAGAGTACAAAGATGCTTCAATTCCTCCATAATCAATTATAATATCAGGAGGAAGTTCTGTTGGTAGGATAAAGCCAAGTGCATGAACATTGGACAAAGCATATATGGTAGCTTTGGCTTCTTTTGTGAACGGATCAAATTCGCCAAAGTAGTTTACCCAAGCACCAAGAATTTCACCATTACAATTTGATTATGTTCAGTAAAAAGGGAGAACGTGTATTTACTTGAAATAGTTCCAAAAAATTCATTTTTTTGTTTTCTTTAATATATTTTATGATCGTAACAAGGGAGGATACACGTTACACTATGATTTTAAATCGGATTTTTTTTCAAGAAGGCGGTGATTTTACTTCCTTTGAGAACTATGTACCTGTCAACTCTTATTGTTTATTGACCATAATTCATTAACTCATTTATCATATATAACAGTAAATAATGTAACAGTACACAAAATAACAAATAAAAATTTGACGTCGTGCTTTCTCTGCAATCTTCTATTGACAACAGGCTGGTACTATTTAGCAGCCAAATTATGCAAACTCCTACCAATGACTTCTTAAAAATCAACCTTCCTACCATGTATGATGTATTTTGCAATAACCAAGTCTGTTCCAAGGCTACCGCCCCCTGATGGATCAACTCCTCTTTATGTTCAAGACTCAAAAGAAAGTTGTCGTCTTCGCTAGTAATCTCATTAATCCATTTACTAACCTCACAACCCCTATAAGATGATCTTACAGATAAAACCCCTATCATAGAGGGTGGCCACACAAGACAATCACGTTATGGTTCATTTGGAAGAATAGTTGCTGCTTCGACATAATGGAATAAGGAAGATATAAGCTCTACACTCCATATTGTTCCGTCATTAGTTATAAGATCTTAGACTAATTGAACTTCAGGATTTCCCCTGTCAAGTTTTGAGAGTTTAAATTGTGGAAGACTCGACACTCATGGGTCCTCCCACAACCAGGCACTCGAGTTCTTCATAGTTTTATAGCATGTCCCTGGAAAAAGGATTGCTTTGCATTTCACAATACCATTCCACGCCCATGATCCTTTACTAAGAAGCTAATTAATATCCAACAGCTTCTTTCTCCTCAAGCACTTCGATTGAAGGAGTTGCACCCAAAATTTGCCTATTTTAGTGCATAACTGCCATCCCAGTTTAGCGATGAATGCTGCATTCTACAAAAAAAAAAAGAAGAAACTTCAAAACTGTAAAATTTTACCTAGCGAAAATTGTATATTCCACTCTAATCTGTTGGCAAATATATAAATAACAATAGTATGCTGATGAGACCTTATCCAAATTAGCGAAGCTAAGACTTTGCAACTAAAAGGTATTTAGGGTTCGAAATTCTTTAATGCATAATTTATCATAATTTTATAAAAAATAAAAATGTGTTTGTTATTTATATAAATATGGGGATTAAATTGTATTTTTAACAAAACCTCAAGGATGAAAATGTAATTACCAATATTTAAAAAAAAAAAAAAACAGGTATTTTTCCTAATAAAAGTCCAAAGAAAGATTGAAACAGGGAAGGGATGAATAGTTAAAGATATCACATCAAAGTTTTTAGGTGCCCATTATTATTGTTTGAAAGCGTGTGATGCAGACGACGACGACGAGGCCGGACAAATTTTGCCGGTGATAACTGATTGGTGGCGCCGTGTGTTTTCTACCTGCTTTACTTTTCTCCATCTCTTCTCGCCGGCTCCCGATAATAATATTAATAATCATTCCATCGTCCTAGCCTCAATAATTCCTTCAATCGAGTGAATCGTCGATTCCAATCCAGTCAGGTAATTAAACCTATTCCTTCTCCACTATATTGCGTAATTCGGTACTGAATTTTGTATGTGTAGACCTGTAAGCATAAGTCTACATGCGGTCTGCCTGTTTAATTTTCCTTAACTTGTTCTTCTTGTTTTTGCCTTTCCCTAATTTGATTATGTCAGATTATTTTGCCGATCATTGAAATTTATCTGTGTTTTTGCTGAATTTGAATGAATTCTGCGTATTGGAGGATTATTAGCTGCCGAATTAGCTAAATTGAGGAATTATCTTTTGGGTGATTGCTTTTTTCTTCGTCTTTTTTTTTTTAATTGAAGAAATATTTTGTTCATTAATTCTAGCTCAAGTAAAGGTTTTTTTCAGATATTCCAGCTCAAGTAAAAGTTTTGTTAAGAAATTCTAGCTAAGTTGAACTTAAGGATTCAAAAAGTTCTTGGAATTTAATATACAATGGCTACCTTTTAAAAAATCCAGACTGAGAGATATCCTGTTTTAGGGTTTGCAAGAAGTTGCTGAATTCCTCTTTCTTTTAATGCTTTTAATAAGTATGTTAAAACAAGAAGTTGAGGATGGCTTTTGGAGAATATACTGACTTTCCAGATTATATGCTTGAAAAAGGAAAGATGAAGTCTGATCAAGCCATATGATTGATTTATTTGTTTATTTAAATTTTTTTTTTATGCCCAAAGAAATATTCTCTTTATGGGTTTACTCAGAGCACTTTCTCACTTCTTTATGGTAGAGAAATTCTAGTTATGTGGCTGAGATAGTATTGTAATTATTGATTGTAGATAAATGGCGTCCTCTGGAGATCCATGGGTGAGGGAGTATAATGAAGCAGTAAAACTTGCTGATGATATTAATGGCATGATCTCTGAAAGGAGTTCGTTGCCAGCAACAGGCCCAGAAGCGCAGCGACATTCATCTGCCATAAGGCGGAAAATCACTATATTAGGAACCAGACTCGATAGCCTGCAGTCCCTTCTTTCAAAGATTCCTGGAAAACAGCTGTAAGTTTTATTTCATACTCCTCTCTGCATTGTCTCCTACTAGTTCATGTTCATACTCTTAGCTGTAAGCTTTGCATTTCTCAGCACTTGTATACTTCAACTCGCTTGAAATTGTTGCGACTAATTTCTCGTTGCTCTATGCTTTTTTTTTTCTTTTTTTTGGTTATTGCTATTTACGAATATTGTTCCAAATGCTCTTTAGAATATTATTATCATCATTGTTGTTGTCCTCTAGCTCCGTCTACAATCTCCTCAAAGATGTTATTACCCTTTTTTTAAACTCCTAAATGGTTCTGGAATGGTTATATAGACAATAGGTAATGGAGGTGATCCGGGTCTGAGATTTTGAAGTTGAGTAATTTGGCCCAGCATTCCAGAGGGGATCACTTTCAGTTGCGAAGTTTTGTTCCTTCTCCATTTGATGTATTTTTGACTTGTGCTGTCTTTTCTAGTTAGCATCACATCCAAGTATTACAAGTTATCATAGAGTATCAGGTGAAATTTGATCTCAACAAAAGAAAGAAATGCTTGCAATGACTTAAGTTCTTTTGCAGAAGAGGCAATTTCAATTCTCTGTTATTTGTTGGTGCATATGTTACAATTTTCTTACCCAGTGTTGGGCCTTTCTAATACGTATAGTTTCTTGTTCTTGATAACTATATAGGAATTCTATTCCTTCCGCTTGTAAGAATGTTACACTAGTGATAACCTATTCCTGCAACATCTTTGCATGCTTTTGTCGCTTCTGCATTCAAAGAATTTGCTAAATATGCCAGAGTTAGCTATATGTTACATTTTGATAAACAGAGTTTTCTTAACAAGTATTTATTTGATCTGTCCTGATGTTTACAGGACAGAGAAAGAAATGAATCGTCGCAAGGACATGCTTTTGAATTTGAGATCAAAGGTAAACCAGATGGCAACCGCGTTGAACATGTCAAACTTTGCCAATAGGGACAGCCTGCTTGGGCCAGAAATTAAGCCTGTTGATGCAATGAGCAGAACTAAAGGTCTTGATAACACTGGCGTTGTTGGTCTTCAACGACAAGTCATGAAAGGTAAGCTTCCTTCAAGATTACTGAAACAAGTGTCAAGGTTCAGCATGTTTGTATGTCTTATTTGTCTGCGGGATTAATTTTAACAGAACAAGATGAGGGCCTGGAGAAATTGGAAGAGACAGTGATAAGCACCAAGCACATTGCCTTGGCAGTCAATGAGGAACTTGACCTGCACACAAGACTAATTGTATGCCTTTTATATTTCTGATCATAATTCACAGGATTCAATTATTGAATGTGGAATTCTTTCATAATCAAATAATTAGATTAAATTTGAAATCAAGCTTCATACTCTTTTGGTTTCTACCTCTGCAGGATAGCCTGGACGAGCATGTCGATGTTACAGATTCCCGTCTACTGGTGAGATTCTAGAAGTGCTCTTTTAAGCTATTTGCAAAATGGTTTCCTGGGTTTTGATGTTTTGCAGATATCTTTGCTTGTGTATGCAAATCTAGATGACAAGAACTTTAAGGCATAGCTTTTCTTAGTGTCCTATGCACAGCCATTCATCCCTACCATGTCCTTCCAACTATGACTTTTTCTTATTAATTATATAAGCAGATAGAGTAGAAGATAGGTTGACGTTGATGGACCATAATTGTGTCAGATGCTCAAATATTCATGAAACTTCCACACTGAAAAAGATTTTTGTCAGTGAAGCATTTTGTTTTATTATTATTTTGTTGGGAATGAAACTGAGTGAAGCAAGCTGTTAGGTTTTTGTACAGAGTAGTGCTGAGTTATTTGAATTTGCATATAAAAGTAGCTATCTGAAGATAAGTAATTGTTCATTTCTCTTGTCTAGTATGAAATGGTAGCTTTTCTATTAGACGTTGATATATTCAAAGTTTTGTGGAAAGGATAACCTTGTATATGTTTTCTTTAGATATTCTCATCGAATGTGATTACTGATCTAATAAACTCGTGTCATTTTCTTTTACAAATGAAAACAGCGAGTCCAGAAGAAGCTTGCCTTTCTGAATAAGCGCACAAAGGCCGGATGCTCCTGCATGTGTATGCTTTTATCTGTTATTGGCATTGTGGTACTGGTTGCTGTAATATATTTCCTGGTCAAATATTTGTAATACAAGAAAGTTCAAAACTGAAACCTTTCCCTCGCCTCGCCCCGCCCGTTGTATGCTGGCAATGGAAACTGAAATTTGGCTTTGTTGCCTGAAAAAGTTCGGTGTGAAAATGACTTCTTTTAAGTTTCTACATTGTAAGACTCAGACTGATCTTTTCCTTCTATTCTTGAGTTCCTTGTTCATGTAATACCATAATTTGTTTGCTAAATTAGAGTTTCATTGATTTTGATAAGGAAGTTAAAAAATGAGTTGGTCCCTTCTCTTTGCTGCTTCTTTTACATATGAGAAAAGTACTTGATCCAAAAATTCTCTCTTATCTTGAGGAACGCAGGTCCCAAATGTCTTCTCACCCGTTTTATAATTTAAAATTTATTTTTTGTTCTATAAGATTTATATTAATAAAATTAAAAAATATAACAAAAAATATTCTGTCTATGTAGGGTTTTTTTTTTTTTTTTTTTGTCACTTATACTACTTAATTTTTTTTGAATGACAAAAAATCCCAAGTCGGGAGGTTTTTGTGTGATTTGTTTATAAAAGGATCAAATATGTTGAATACTATACTTAATAGAGGATAAAGGAACAATACGAATACGAGCAAAATCTGAGGGAAGATTATGCAAGTGAGAGAATATGAGGGAAGATTATGTAAGTGAGAGATGTACGCTTCAAAGCATAATGGAATCATGAAACCATTGATTAGCAAATATGGATACTTTAATGTTTATTTTACCCTTTTTATGAATAAATCACTGAAAATCAATCGAAAATAGTTAGCGACAAAAAAAGAATAGACCTTAGATTAGTAAAATATAAAAATTTGAAGGATATTTTATACTATATTATCGTAAAACTATTATAAAATGAATATATTAAAGCGTGTATCCTTGCCGCTTTTGATGATAGATAATTAAAATTTTTATAAAATTTTAAACACATTACATAATTAAATTCATCGCCTACAAGGTATAACGTTATTTTCTAGATTAATGAATTTTACTCATATATCTTTTGAAAATTACAAAAGAAATTTTATTCATATTATATGATGTTATAAATCTTCTATTATAACTATGCATGCGATCAATGAGAGGAAGTGCGAGACACTCTCTCTCCAAAGGATCATCACAACTCTGATCACCCCAGCTCGGGGCTTGACAGATTGAGGGAGCAACATAAACATAATTTTTAAGGTTATATTTTTTAAAATTTTTTTATATATATATTTATTTAACAGGAAAAAAAATAGAAAAAAAAATAGAAAAATCCAGACCTTAACCTAATCCTGGAAGGGTCGAATCTGAGTCTATAAAGAATCTGGATTTGGATCCATATTTCACTATAAAGGTATGTGTATAAATTTGAGAGTGTTAAGAGGGTCTGGACCTGTTTACACCCTAATTGTGGGACGTAGCTTTGGTTCCTTGGATGCTTTAACTTTATTGGGCCTTGCTTGTTTGTTTGGATGATATAATTTGCTGTGCTTGGGGTTTTGGCTAAGGCTGTTTATATATTAAAAATCCATTACTTTTTCTTTTAAGTGGGCCGAAGTCCATACATAAGGGGCCTGCCAAAACAACCGATGAAATGAGCCTCAGGCTGCCACCAGTTAACGACGTCGTCTCCTTTGCTGTTTCATTCACCCGAACCCGAAGCGAATCAACCCTTAAATACTAGAAAGTTTTGGAGCTCAGAAATTCATCCTCTTGTATGAAGCAGTTCTCCTCACTCGTGAATTTTTTTCAGATGAACAGATTTTTGTTTTTGTGATAAATACAGCAAGTAAAAATTTATTCACTGGATTTATTTTAGTGTAATATGTTAAGGAAATAATAGAGAAGAAGAAGAAGAAATCGAAGATGAGCATAGTGCCAAAAGAAACAATTGAAGTAATTGCACAGAGTTTAGGGATCACTAATTTATCCCCAGATGTTTTCCCCTCTCTTGCGTCCGATGTTGAGTACCGTGTTCGCGAGATTATGCAGGTAATTTCTTCAAGATTTTATCTTTGTTTTTTTTTTTTTTTGAAATTCTGCTTAAGTAATTTTGAATCCCCAATCTTAAAGTTTTGATTTTTATCTGTTCTTTGTCATGCTGTTAATGGAAATTACAGGAAGCTATCAAATGCATGCGCCATTCGAGGAGAACTACTTTATCTGGTGACGATGTGGATAGTGCTCTCAGCTTAAGAAACGTTGAGGTACATTTTCTTTTTTTGGGTTTATCAGCCGTTTTATGTGTTCAACTACAGCTGTGGTGTGTTCTCCGATGCTTTCTGATTTTTCTTTTATTATTATTTTTTTGAAGTAATTTTGTTGATTAATGTGGGTTCTATTTTACTAGCCTATATATGGGTTTGCTTCAAGAGACCAGTCACGTTTCAAAAGAGCTGCTGGGCACAAGGACTTATTCTACATTGATGAAAAAGATGTTGAATTTAAACAAGTAAGCATTTAAAAAACAAATTCTTTTTTAGGGGTGAGAATTCTTGGTTCTTTGATGGATATGAATTGTTTTCATCCTATGGATCCTACTTTGTTTATGTAGGTAATTGAAGCTCCTTTACCTAGAGCACCACTAGACACTGCAGTTGTTGCTCACTGGTTAGCCATTGAAGGAGTGCAACCTTCAATTCCAGAAAATGCTCCTATTGAAGGTTTGTATCTGAGCTGTTTGCCCACGTAGTGAATTACTTCTATTTGACGCTGCAAGAGCTGAAGACTGAAATAAGAAATGGGACTAAAAAGCAGCTCTTAGCATGAAACTCTACTTGGCCTGTGCAATTCTCCCTGAATGTGATCTAGCTTGTATGGGTTCTATTAAAAGATATTTGACAAACAATTTGTTGCTGCAGTTGTAGTTCCTCCTGACAATAGAAAGGTTGAGTACAAAGAAGATGGAGCTCCTGTCGATATTAAATTGCCTGTCAAGCATGTATTATCTCGAGAGCTTCAGGTATATAAATTCTTTCAGCTATATGTAGCCTCCTTTTCTCATATTGAAACTTCTTTACATAGTGATTTGTTTTTCTGGTGTCGCAGCTTTACTTTGAGAAAATTACAGAGCTCACCGTCAGTAGATCTAGCTCCCTACTCTTCAAAGAAGCACTTGTTAGCTTAGCAACTGACTCAGGGCTTCACCCCTTAGTTCCTTATTTTACCTGTTTTATTGCTGACGAGGTACCTCTTATTCGGTTGTTGTTAAGTTTTATCCTCTTCCTATTATGTTGTGGTCTAACAATAATCTCAATTATGTAGGTGTCACGGAATTTAAACAATTTTCATCTACTTTTTGCTTTAATGCGCCTTGTTTGGAGTCTCCTCCGGAATCCACATATACATATTGAACCATATGTAAGTTTGTAAGTTTATTTGTCATCCGATGGCTGCTATTTTTTCTTAATGGTACCTTATTATATGCAGAGGAATGATATCCTACTTTGTCAATTAGAAGTGCAATATAATTTACAAAGTTTTTATGTCAATTTTGTTCATGGCTAGTGTTCTTATACCTAATCAATTCGTTGCACTGGCTGACATGTCATGAGGTTATTCAAGCTAGAAAATATAGGGGAGAGAAAGGGGGAAAAAAAGGAAAGGACTAAAGGAAGGACAGTATGGAGTCAGATTTTCAGTTGCAATTTTTAGATTTATTTCTTATTTTATGGGTGAATACACTTGCTTACGATGCTCTTGTCCTTTTTTATTTTCTATATCTGTATCTTCAGCTGCATCAGTTGATGCCATCTGTTATGACATGCCTTGTTGCAAAGAGGCTGGGCAATAAATTTTCAGACGATCACTGGGAGCTGAGAAACTTCACTGCTAACTTGGTTGCATTGATATGCAAGAGGTGATGATTCCCTTTTACTGAGTAACATCATTGTATCTATTTGAGGAAAACAATCTGAACGTTCCCTTGCAAATATGTAAATTGCAGAAATGAGTTTTTCTGGTGTCCTTGTGAATAATTCTTGTTTCCTCCACCATAAAGGGTATAGAATGTCCATATATTGTGATCAATTATTCACTGGAGAATGCTTATTGCAGTATGCATCTTTGGGATTTTCCGGTTTCTTATAGTTCTGCATATGAAGTTGTATAGTTTAGAAATATATTGGACATAAACCATTTTAATACAGACATAGCAATGGCAATCAGTTCCTGCTCAACTTGAGTACATGCTATGGATCTGCTATTTCTCTTTTTTGAATAATTCAACTCTTGCAGTTATGGTCATGTTTACCATAATCTGCAGCCACGTGTTACGAGGACTTTGCTTCATGCTTTCTTGGATCCGAACAAAGCTTTGCCCCAACATTTTGGTGCAATTCAAGGGTTAGCCGCACTTGGACCTAATGTGGTATTTTCTTATTTTATGCTTGTGTTTTGTATTGAGTAATTTATTACTTGTATATATTCTATTTATATTTTTTTCTTTAGGTTCGCCTGTTGGTGCTACCCAACCTTGATCCCTATCTGAGACTTTTAGAGCCAGAAATGCAACTTGAAAAACAAAAGAATGAGATGAAGAGGCTAGAAGCTTGGCAAGTATATGGAGCTTTAATGGTAATCATTTTTTATCTTTTCAATTCTTGTTCACGCATTTTCACATTGGTTTGGTGATCTATCATTATCTTGGCATGTCAAAGCAGGCTTTACTGTGAAACTTTTGTTATTAGAATAAGCATGAAATATAGTTGATACTGGTTTGACTTTCAGCATTGCGTTTAAATAACTCAATTAACAATGCGGTAAACTTATAGTGTGCAGTTGGACTATGCCTGTACGACCGCCTTAAGCTGAATCCTTCAATACTATTTCCCCCAGCACGTGACATCTGGAAAAGCAACAGAAAAGTCAAGACTACATTCTCAAGTATGGATTTGGCTTTGTTCTATTTTTCAGTTATTGATAAATTCATGGCAACCATCTCTGAGTTTTATCATTGCATAAACAACTCCTTAGTGTGTTTTCTTTTCCACCCAAACATGTTGGATACGTTTTGTTGCTTTGGCCGTAATGTGACCTTTTGGAAGTTTGATGAGTTTTTACTTTACTGTCCCAGAGAGCATGTATTTCATCTCTTGATTTCAATGAATAATTTAATATAGAAATAGCATACAATGCACCATTTAGACTCATGAGGTTTCACAATTGTAAATCCACTATGTTTTCATTCACGATCAACATCCTTGTTTTCTTTCTAGATAAACGAAAAGCTATTAGCATGGACAACATGATGCTGCAGCCACCGCTCAAGAAATTAGCAACCGACAGTCAAATGGGTGGATTGTCTGCAAATCCAATGCCAATTGACATGCCAGGAGCAAGTGGTGGATTTGCTAAAAACATGGGCGTTTCAGATACTGGCTTCCCATCAATGTCACGAAGTTTTTCAAATGATAATGTGTTGGGAATGAGCGGAAAAAGGGAAATGGTTGCCGGTCAAGGGTATAAAACATCATCTGTTCTCGATCAGGCATGGAAAGAGGATATGGAAGTGGGAAAATTGTTGCCTCTGCTATATGATTATTTTGGTGAAAGCATGTTCAACTTTGTACCTGCCCCTGAATTATCCTTTTTCTTGTGATAGATGCAAAGATGATAATCAGTAGATATGTTTGCACTTCACTTAGAGAATATTTTAGATGCCAAACCCTGCTGTTACTGTAATATAAACAAACTGAGTTGATTCTCCTTTCACAGATTGCCTATAAGGTTGGAAATGTATCAAATTATATCTGAGAATAGTGGTGTTAACAATTTGAAAGGATTCCTGCTCTTTAAACACCTCATGAGTTGCACTCCCAATGCAGGCTGTTATATTTGTATGGTATATAATCATAGGCTTAAAACTGTCACCTTTCATGTATTCATTTTTAGCATAACGAGGATATTTGCTAAGTAAAGATCGTAAGTACTGCCAGTTCTATGAATGCGTGACACCTTGGCCTTTTTTGGTTTGATTTATAGGCAAAGGTTTCCCTGAAAGTAAAGTTCTCTTAGTTGTTTTTGCATTTGTAACTCTTCTTGAATCTTAAGAAGCCAGCAGACTTCAGAATAGCAAAGAAAACAGAAAAAAAGCCTGTAAGGCAAAAGAATTGTACATCTAATGCAAGGATATATTCAAGATAGATACAGCCAACTTGCCAATCTTGTAGAAGAAAAAAGTGTCAACAAAATTGAAGAAAACCCTAAAAGAAAAAACCCTAAAAGAAAAGCTTCCGAGCTGGACGAGGAGTGGAAGAAGAGGCTGATGAATTAAGGGTGAGAGGGGATTTCAGACTTTCCTGGACTACATTGTTCTTTTCCATAAGCTTTGCACCTCTTGGGTCAGTTAGAAGAGTCTTCTGAAATGATTGGGTGAAACCAGTTGCAATTATTGTGACATGGATCTCTCCGTTGTATCGTTCATCCACAACAGCACCAAATATGATGTTAGCTGATGGATCTGCCAAACTTGTAACCACCTGGAGTTGTAAAGAACAAAGATCAATCACATTAAAACGTAAAGGGAAAACTTAAACGATCTTTAGTAATGGATACATCAAGGGAACGTTTGTTCTGTCATTTTCATTCGAAGTTTTTATAATGGAATGAACCAATTCTTAAGCAGCATTTGGGGGGAAGGGGAAGGGGAGGGGATTGACAGTAAAGAATTGTAGTACCTGAGACACCCTGTTGACTTCTTGCAAGGTTATGTCCTTTCCTCCAGTTATATTATATACTACTCCAGTGGCAGATTGAATGGAAGATCCAATCAAAGGAGCCAGAGTTGCTTGTTCAGCTGCTTCCTCAGCGCGATTCTTACTAGAAGAAACCCCCACTCCAAGCATAGCAGTTCCAGAATCCTTCATGACTGCCTTTACATCTGCAAAATCTACATTTACTAGCCCGGGTATCTGCAAAAGTTATGAAGTTATGATAACAAGACATGTTAAGCCACATAAAGGGATGCTAAACAATCCCCTTGGGAAGACCAAAAAGTGCATCTCGAACTAATAGACAGCTTGAAGAAGAACATCCATACAAGAAGTTGTAAAAGTTTGTGACATGCCAGGAAAAGATATCTATAGAAGTTTGACCTTGTCATGATATCTAGACTTGTTTGCATTTATGGCAGAATTTGAAAAAGTGTAGAAATTCATTATTACAATAATGATTCTAATTAGGGGATGCTAAACTTTCTCTAAACATTCTTTATGACAATGGAAAAGCTATATGTTACCTTCATGGTAAAATTCACCATAGCGGTTACATGTTTTTCTTAGGCAACAGTCTGTGGACCAAGCAGAGGTTTCTCAGGAAAATCTACATGAAACAAGAAAAGAAGGTTCTGTATTGCTACTAGAGTTAAACTCACTGTGATTATATCTGATATTCCCTGGACACCCTGGCGTAGAACATCATCAGCTAGAAGGAAGGCATCTTGCAGTGGGGTCTGCTCATCGGCAATATCCAGTAAGCGATCATTAGGGATTACTATTAGGGTGTCAACATTTTTCTGAAGTTTTTCAATAGCCTCCAGAGCCTGAAAGAATAGCAAATGTAAGAATTAGATATTGTAGACTTTCAGTGACAACGAATAAAAACAGGGGAAACATCACCTTAATTGACAAATTAATGAACTTTCTAATGTATTGGAATTGTATGAACAAAGAGATGTGCATGCTTAAGAATCTTAAACTAATGTTCATACTTTTGATGTACTTCACCTAGTCCTTTTCAGCTAAACTACTATGATTTATTCAATTGCTAGGACAACCACCAGCATTGTTCATCTGCCAAAAGGTTATATACTGGTGGGAAATGGTTTCTATCTCTTATCCCTCCCTATCTCTCCCTTGCCTCCTGGTTAGAGGGCATCATTTCCAAACAGCATGATTTCAAATTCAATATTTGTAGCTATAACCGAAGCTTGGCTGCCTATTCAGGATGCTAAATGTTTTAAGAATTTAAAAAATGACATCCATGCCACATTGAACATGAAAATCAAAATTATATCATAGAACTGTTGCTACATCAAAAGATGAAGATGACACCTGCCTGGACGGATCTTTTACGTCCTTCAAAGCTGAAAGGATAGGTAACCACACCAACTGTCAAATAACCTGCTTCCTTGGCTATTTGGGCAACAACAGGGGCAGCACCAGAACCCGTGCCTCCACCCATACCTGCAGTTATAAACACCATATCCGATCCCTTAAGAGCACTAGATATGGCTTCTTTTGATTCCTCTGCAGCCTGTTCCCCAAGAAGGGGATTACCCCCAGTACCTGCATCTCCACACGTGGTTCAGATCAGAAATCGCCCTTACAGTGATAAAAAAGAAAGAAATTTATTGTGAAGTGCAGAAGGGAGAATGGAAAACATTGTTAGACTGGCTAGAGATTCAAGTTCAGATTTCCAACTGCTAAAAACAAACTAGAATCCTTGGTCATATGAATGGACAAGAAATTACTCCAAATGAAAGTCAGAAAGACTAGTTTCACATGTGGCTGTGCGTCTATTTGTGCATGAGAGAGAGAGAGAGAGAGGGAGGGAACAGACCAAGGCCACGAGTCAAAAGCTCTCCAATCTGGATTGGGTTTTCCGCAGCAGATTGCAGCAGTGCCTGCGCATCTGTGTTTATGGCGTAGAAATCAACACCCTGTCAATACCATTCAACATATTTGTCAAGCAAGAGACTGGCCTTAAATAATAGGAAAACGAAAAAGTTTCAAGTTCTCATTCAATTTCACAAAAATGTTGAGAGGTTTTTCCCTTTTCAAGGAATTCCATATCCATAAATCCAAGCCAAAGATAACAAAATAATCCCAGTTATGGTGCATTCAACAAACCAGACAAAGTATATCATCTTTCTATCCTTCCTTCTCACTCTCAGACATGCACTCAATCTAAATTCAGATCAATATACAGGAAATGCTAGTCAATCAATAAAAATGGGTGGAAACGCAAACTCACATAAAACTAGAATGACAATGGGACAGAGGAATATATTGCTGCAACATTTTCCTTGAAAAGGATTAAGAGCACCAAGAAAACAACATCCAAGTCAATAATTCCAGGTATTTTCAGGATCCTTAGCAGTGGCAGTGAGGGCGGGGAAGTGAGCAGGCATATCAAAGAGTAGTCAAAAGACTAAGAAGCGCAAGAAAAAACATGGAAGAAGAGAAGTGTCATGTATTAGTCAATAGACTCCTGCATTATCACTTTGGAAATAATCTGTGTACATAATACATAGTTTTAATAGTATTAACAAACACTGTATTAGTGAAAGGCCAACCTCCTAGAATACAAAAAACTTTAACATCTTGACCCTAGAAAGCAGTTTTCCATCCCGATAAGCAACTTACCAAGGAAGTAAAGACTTCAAAATGTCTCCAAGACAACAAAAAATTGTTCTATTTTACTTCAAGATGGAAAAGTATTCACCATTTTATCCTTATAACTTTTTATCAGGTATAATCATTTCTATGGGTGATGCCACAGCAAAGGTCATCAATTGGCCGATTGAAGCAAAAAGCAACTCGAGATGTCCAATTATACCACAAAAGAAATCATTATAGCACCCATTTTTGTGGCTTGTGATGATAAATAACTGAAGTAGTAAAAGAAACTGTAAAGAATAATCAACCAAAAATGAACTTATGTTGCAGGCAACAAAATTGTCCCAGAATCCAAGAAAAGGAAAAAAAAAAAAAAAAGAAGTAAAGCCAACCAGGGAAAAAAGCAACAAAACCCACCTGCAAACCGCTGCCAATCATGCGATTAACGGCATTGTTGCCTCCTCCACCGACACCGATGACCTTAATCTTGGCAGAGTCCATTGGCGCAAAGGAACAGCAGACGCTGAATCCTCGAAATTTGGATAGGCTTCTTCGACGATTCCTTTGAGAAATGCATAGTTTGGAAGAGAAAGGAGAGAGGGTTTTCTGGTAGAGTCCAATGGAGGTAGAAGGACGGGAGGATAACTCAGCTGGATTGGAGAGTCCAAGAGTAGCCATTAAAGTTCGCTCTCTGCTTTCACTTCTGGACAAAAATGAGCAAATCAGATTTTTGGCTCTCCTTTAAAAATGATTTTTTTTTTTTTTTTTTTTTTTTTTTTTTTTTTTTTTTTTGGGGAAAAAAAGAGGGTGAGTTAACTTAGGTCACTCTTCTCTTCCCAAGGTTTTTTTTAGGGTTTTAGAAAATATACAAAAAGCCAAAAAAAAAAATTTTCCTTTCTAGCCTTTTACTTCTTTGTGGTCAAAATTCGACCCATGTTTTCTTTTTTTTGGGTTAATTTCAATTCAAATCTTTTGTAATATTTTGTATAAATAATTATTTCCCTTGTTATAGATAATCTTAAGTAGTTATTTGATATACTTATAATTCAAATTTGGTATTTTAAATCAGATATCAATAATATTTTCTCAGTCAAATTATAATTAAAATTATTATAAAATTTCGACTATCTTGTACAATCGTCAAAACTAAACTGTCACAAAAACACCAAATATCAGAATTATCGCAATTCTAACCATCACTAGTTACCAATTCACCGAACGCCACTAAGGACATACTCACCAAGTTATAACTACAAATTCGATTATCTTGCACAATCGTCAAAATAAGACTGCCACAAAAATACCAAATCCTCAAAATTCTAGCAATCACCACCGATCAAACCACCGAGCCACTACGCAACCACCCCCAAAATCCACAAACATCCCACGCAGCCACTACGTTCAACCACCCCCCAAAACCCACAACTAGATCGATGCCACAACACCGAAATTGAATTGAAACAAAAATTAACAGATCTAGGCACCAGCATTGATCGGCCCCGATGCTGCCATATACGAATAATCTGCAGAACCACCAATGAAGGCAATAATCCGGCCGCTGCTGCAACCGGAACCACCATCGCCGCCAAACCCCCACTGCCACACACGCAAAAGCAGCAAAGACAGCAGAAAGGAAACAAAACACAGCCAAACAACAAGAAAAGCACAATAAAGCACACCCAGACCACACCTGCCATGCTTATATATATATATTTATATATATATATATATATAGTAGGATAGTGCATGTGGACTCGAGGTTTCCTGGCTTAAATGACCAACATTTTTCTTTGAATGGTAGAGTGGAAATGTGCAACAAAGCCCAAAATTGGATGTCTTCAACAAATCAAAAATGCACAAAAGCACAAAACTCCCATATACAATTACAAACACGGAAACTGCAAAGTTGAATGACTTCTTCCTTGCACAGACAAAAGGGAGCTTAAGTACCCCCAATTATTTTCTCAAAGTACATGAACTGATGCTAGCAGATTCTCACTGTTCAGAAATAAATTAATAGAAGTGTTATAAAGCTCTTACAATCGGAAACAAAGTTGAGCAAAATGAATCTAAAATTGTTTGTACCGAGTAGATTACATACAAATGTGATTTCAAGAAAGATTCTAGGTATTCATGCGCATTAAAGAATTATTGGCAATTGAGCTCAATCAGGTGGGTTGATAAGAGAATATTGACGTGTCTACATCACTTAGCACCCACCTCATTCTTCATTCAAAACCGGAACAATAAGTGGCTTCATCTGTGCTAGATATACAATTGCCCACCTATCAACAAGCATACAAAACGCTGTCAGGTCAAAGCAAAAGACACATCTAAACCATACAACATTCGTTATAACCTCAATCATCAAATTTGGGAAAGAACAAAACCAGACAAATACTTGTTACAAAGATTATACTTGGATCCATCTTTTGAGGCTAAAACTAATCAAGCTAAGCTAAATTCACCTCAGATTTGTTGTTCTTATCTGAATCCAAACGTTTAAGTAACAGTTCAAAACATGATAGTCAAATAACTTCATCTGATGTAATCAATTGAACAAAACATCACTATGGTTCAGATCTCCCCATCCAAAGTTGGAAAAGCATATTATGCCATGGAATAGAAGAATCAAATGAAACTAATAGTATACATTTATATGGTTATTATGTCAAAAGCAAAAGATAAGCAACAACCTGCAAAGCATTGGATAAACACAAGAGAAGGGAAAATTTCACAACAAAAGAACTCAAGTATGTATATAGTGCATTGGCTGCTAAAAGAAGAAAGAAGTGCAAGTAAATTCTTACATCATCCAACAGCATACGGTTGCAGTGATAATTAAGGTTAGGTGTAACCTGCATCAGAAGTACTAATTAGACACATACAACACAAATGTCGAATGGGAAAGACAGAACAGAAACATTGCTCAGAATTTTAAAAACTCCATATATAAGTCTCTTGATATTGCTAGAAGCAAAAAATAAACGAGAATAAAACTAACCACATAATCGCACTTAGCTAAACGAGGCCTCCATACTTCCATTGTATAGTCCACTCCCCAGTAAAGTAGTAACTATGAATGACCCGAATCATTTTAGACCCAATCCTAGCGTCAGAGAACACCCAACCCACCTTTTACAGCAGACCTTGACCCAAAACTTAAAAGCTAAAACTCAACTACGTATTTAAGAAGGGTAACAACAACTTGATGAAAAAATAAAAGGTTCAGCTACTTCAAGATCTTCGAAGTGTTAGGAGGCAGAGTCTGTTTTGCCAACTCAATAACCAACACTAGGTGCAAGCTCAAAGGTTTAAATTTTAGACAGCTGGGTTCTGGTTGACTCGAAACCATTTGATCCAACAGGAATTCATGAATCATTCTAGACAGTTAAACAACTTGCCAACTCGTCAAAGCAAATTTAACACAAATTAGGTGAGGTAAACACAAGAACAGTAACATAATAAGATATAAATCATGGACAACAGCAAAAGTAGCTCACGGAGATATCAAAAGAGAATCACCAAACTAATTAGATAGCACATATCAATTTAACAAATTATAAGATGTGTGAAAACCTTTAACAAGCAGTTTATTAAGAAAGATCACATACAGATTTGCGGAAGGCCCTCGGTTACAGCAGATTCTGGCACACAGACAACCAATGACGCCGATGGCAACAAAAATAAGGGTTGTCACCAAAAAACCCATTTTTAATCGATCTCACCTACAGATTCAGAACGAGCAAATTCGGTCTCTGCATATTATAAAAAAACATAAAAATCGATTCTCAACATCAATGTCAAAACGAAATCGAGCTCATTGTAGCGTAGGGGAAATTAATTAATCTTGTAAACATGCAAATCCAAACAATTATACGCATTAGCAGGTAGATATGTATACAGAGACAGATGAAGGATATGAACCTTGAGCTCCGGCGACCGGCGATTCGTCCCGGGAAGAGTAGAAGTTGCTCGATCCGGCGTCGCTTTGGCTTTTTTGATTAAGTTTCAAGTCGTAATATACCTTATGACCCTTCGCTGAGATCGTGAAATAAACGACTTGTATTCATGATTTGTTTTTAGTTATCCATTTCTATTTTTCTTTTTTTTTTTTAAATTAAAAAATAGAAATGGCTGGATCAAGGATCTTAGCTATTGGGCCAATCCACGAAATGGAAGAACTTGGACCTCTACTTTGTTCTTTTAATATCTTTGCAAAAATATATAATAATTATTGACGCGATAAATATATTTTTCTTGTATTAATCAGACTTATAATAGGTATTGGTAAAATAAAATTATATTTTATATGATAAAAGTGTTTTAAAAATTTTGATTCTTCTTTGCATTAAATATATTTTATAAATAATTATCACAATTTATGTAATTTTTATTATTTTTAATGCATTATTAACTCCTAAATAAATAATTTTTTACCCCTTTATATAAATAATATTTTTTTCCAGTTAATCTTTCTCGATGTAATTCTTATCCTCCTCTAATATTGTTAACTTTAATCTTTTTTTATAAATTTAGTTAATTTTAATTAATTATTAATTATTCTTATATTTTTACAACACACATCACCACCACCAGTGCCAAACAATATCATAAATTAGTAAATTATGAACTTGTTCTCCATTGCTTCTGCTTTTTTTAAGCAGTTTCTTTTAAACTATAAGCAAATTTAATAAATAATTGATAACTGATTGCAAATAATTGATAACTGATTGCATGGGCGTAGCTCAATTGGTTTTGGATCTGCATAGTTGTTACCAAGGTCCAATGTTCAAATTGTGGGAGGTGGTTCCTTATGTTATAATTCTCTTTTTCATCAATAACTGCCTCTAGAAAGGGCACTTCGCCTGCTATATCCGCCAATTTAGACTCTTTCGCATCACGATATAATTCAGCCAATTGAAATCGCTCACTCAATGATGCGAAATTCGATTAAGCTCCTTCAACTCTTTGCCACGCTTTTGATTTGCATCGCGTTCACACATCGTTGTGCTCTTCGCGTTCATTATCTCCCCCTTAAGCAGTTTCAAATCATGAACTTCTTCATCCAACCTTTTTATCTTCTCATCCGCAACCCCTGATGCACCCAACATTGCCGTTTGCGATCGAAAAAGGAGCTCGCAACTAAATATCATCATCTATCAAAGGACCAATGTCAAACACTATTACAAATATATATGCACTCACTACGACAAACTACATGAAAACTTACCTTCATCAACGTGATCGAGATAACTGCACAGGAGCTTAAAGTAGACTTGATTAAGTTACGAGCGATGGATTTTGATGCAATCTTAAGGATGGATTGGTTATCACAGAATCATGCCTTGTTGGATTGTTGTGAGAAGACGGTTACATTCAAAATCCTTGAGAAGGAAGAGTTCGTCTTTCAAAGTTTGCCTCGAAAGGAAGGAAATAATACTCTAAACGGCACCAACTGAATTTATGGAACTAAAGGAGCAACTCTAAGAGTTGTTAGATGTGAAATTCATTCGGCCAAGTATATCACCATCGAGAGCTCTAGTATTGTTTGTAAAGAAGAAAGATGGAAGAATGCGACTTTACAGTGATTACCGAAAATCAAACAAGATCACAGTGAAGAATAAGTATCCATTATCTCCCATTTGATCAACCGAAGTAAAGGTCTTTTTTTCCCATTATCATCAATGAAACGACATACACAAAATTTTGAAAATAAGAGTTCAAAAACAATCCAAGATGTCTTTTTATTTTCCTTTTTTTTTGGGCTAAATCCAAGATGTCACCGAAAAATATACACTGCCCACATGTTTGTAAGTACAAAGTAGCAAAATTAAGGTTTCCAGATAAAAAGTTGAAAAAAAAAAGTAGCAAAAATAAGGGACAGACTTTTGCCCTGCAAATGATGGGAAAAAAACAGGCTCTCCACCACAGAGAGAGTACAGCACAAGAAGAACCCAAGCAAAACTTTGAACTATATCATATAATAGTCCAGGAAAGAATCACCTCTAAAACAAGAATGAAACTAAAAAACATCAACTTCTCTGATGAATATTTGATATAATGCCTAAAAGTACCGATTGGGGAGTTCCTTCAACAACTTTGCTCTATAGAATTAAAATGAAAGATAATTAAAATGAACGATGGGAACGACCCCAAACTTCATTAAACAATTTCCATACAACATGAAAGAAAAAAAAAATAATCAGGTAAGAAGGTTCCAATATATTTCTTTTTACCTTCTTGTTGGTTCTTTTTCTTTCGCTTTCTGGAAAAGGAAGAGGGCAGGGGTTGGGGGTTGGGGGTGGTGGTGTTTGCTAATCCACCGCTACAGCTACCATTAACTTATTCAGAATCTGAAACTGGGATCAACATCCATTGCCCAAGTAAACTTCGCAAGCAGTGACTTGTTGAATATCTGCAAAAATAAGACGATTGAGTATATTAAAGCATTAGGGTGGGTGCTGAAGAAATGCGCAAGAGTTTCCAGATGACTTGGAAAAGGAACAAACCTTCTCAATTGGAACTTCATGGCGCTTGCACCATGCGACTGTTATTCTAGGATCAAGGTAATTAATCTTTGATGTGCCTAGTGCTACGGTTTTTAAATCCTCCTTGGTCTCCTTATCCCGTTCCATTTTCTCAATTTTAGCATTGGTTTGAGCTATCTTTTTCTCCAGTCTAAAGAGGAAAACAATTAATTAGCAGTGACAAGTCCATGAAAACATATTACGTAAATTAACAAGAAGCTAGATTTCTTACGATTCAGGGTTCAAATTTCTTTTTGGTTTCCCATCAGCATTCTTTGACTTTAATGGCGGCTTCCCTTTTTTGACCCGAGACAGATCAGACTTCAATTCTTCCACCACAGCCTAGATAGAAAATTGGGGTCAAAGTCCTCAACAAGAACCCCAAAACATACCAATATCTGTACATGAACATTGGCAAAACTCTACTACAAATACGAAGCAAGCCTACATCACAAGTATCTTAAGATAGTACCACTCCATTTTCCAATGAAATGCATGTGAAAGTATATGAACTGTATAAGTTGTGAATATTTAAAGAGGAAATATGCATAGCAACACAACTAAAGCAAATGAGTAAATTAAAATAAGTCGTTACCTTCAGTTCTTCTATCTTTTCGTTCAGTCGCAACATTTGTGCACTGTGGGACTTGGATACAGTCCGCTGATGATTACAAATAATTGCAACCTACATGATATGGTGTGATTAAATTTCCTTCCAGAGAAATGAAAACACCTATCAAAACATTAAATATGCATCTGTCTTCAAGGGTTGCATACCTCCTTGTTTGCATGCTGATATACAACAACTTTCTCAGCAACATCTCCACCTTTGGTTTCTCTACTCAACTGCCATTGGACAATAATTCTTTTAGAAAAATAAAGGAAACATGTGGAAATAAAGAAACTGAAATAAAATACAATACTAGATGATAAATATTAATGGGATAAGGCATTTGGACTGTTGCTGGGTGAGAGCCCCAGACATCTGGATTACACTTGCAGAATTGAATACAAGTATAACCCCAACCACAGAAGAAAATAGACTTCTAAACCCCACCACAGGATATCTATCTACCACAACTGATCTTTAATTTATCATGTTAGCAATACAAGAATAGATAATCAGAGAAACTCATGCTGATTGCCAGGATGAACAAAAGCTAAGATTTCCCTTGCTATTCTCATGAATAATTGAGTACCCAGAGGCCAAGCACAATCCAGGGACAAACAAACTGTTCCAGAAATCTATCTTAAATTACATACTGGGGAAATTTTTTATTTTTAACTTTTTAGATGCTCTCAAACTGATCAGTGTGTTCAGCTTGATAGAGTAACCTCATTACATATGCACAATTTTTCCTTTTTTTTTCCTCCAAGGGTTGCATACAATTAAGAGATGATCACTTTTTGCACACTTACAAAAGCTAAGATGCATACCCCTATGATTTTGATACGCACAATCAAATAAAAAAAAAAAGGTACTCGTTGACAAAAACTACTACAGTCTAATATCCATCAGAGCGGAGAGAGTATGAGCTAAGTCGCATAAGAGAACACCAAAATGTTTCACTATCATCATACATGTAAAGGAGTTTAATAAAATTGTAGGCTGAAAGCCATGGTTCTGATTTACCATGTCATCTAATGTAATAGATGCATTATATGTACGAAAAACTTTTGCTGTGAGACCAGGCATTAGTTCCTTCAAATGAGCATTCAATTTACTGGTATCAAGCAGGTCAAAAAGATCACTGCTGCCCTCTTTCCCTGGGAGAAAGAAGAATATGAGAATTAGGAAAATAATGCATTAAATTCTATAATTCTATTGGGTAAATGAAAATTTCTGGCATCAAAGGTTTCCCCACTAACCACTTCGAAACTGCTGAATTGCCTTGAAAACAGCAGCTTCAACCTCAACCTCATTTTGGTATCTGATAGAATCTTTACCAAGAAAATCAAACTGCAAAGGAAAGAGAAAACAGTTGGCCACTATGAGAATTAGCTTCACAAACCATGACAGTAGGTTTACCCGTTAAAAAGTTAAGCTAGAAACATTAAACTAGAAATTTCTTCCACAAAACCAGAATAAGGCTCAATCAATATTTGAGATGCTGCTAGTGGCAAAGGGGAAAGGGGTGGGGGGGGGGGGGGGGGGGGGGGGGGGGGGGGGGGGGGGGGGGGGGGGGGGGGGGGGGGGGGGGGGGGGGGGTGGGGGGGGGGGGGGGGGGGGGAAATAGTACCCCATTACCTTTAAAATATTTGGAG
Source organism: Catharanthus roseus (assembly GCA_028651295.1). Classification (NCBI taxonomy): domain Eukaryota; kingdom Viridiplantae; phylum Streptophyta; class Magnoliopsida; order Gentianales; family Apocynaceae; genus Catharanthus; species Catharanthus roseus. The sequence continues at coordinate 5,144,428 of JAPQWS010000044.1, read as the reverse complement.
GAACAGGTTCTACATTTTCTACTTTCAATGTGCAACAACCCACTGTATCAGCTTCATCATCATCCTGCAATCAAAAAGAGAATTCAAAGACCTGCTTTAGGAGAACATTATTTGTGATTTTCCATATGTTTCTCAAATATGATTCAATATTTGAGATGAATATGGAAATGGGGAAACAGTTGCATAACCAGCTGTTTTCTGGGGAAAATGTATTTTTAAATCGATAACCCAAATGATCCTGGATGACTAAGAGGTAAGCAATTTGACAATTATGCTCTATCATAGCCAAAACTACCAGAAAATAGAACTGAAAGATGAACTACCTTTTCATTTCCGGCCCTGAGAGCCAGTTTATCGATGAGATAAGTTGCAACTGCTATTTGCTTCTTCGTGGGATCTTTGCTAGCAAAATCCTTAGTATAAGCCGCTCTAATTCCTTGTATGTAGTCCTGCATTTAAGTAACAATTTATCTCCATCAGTATAACTCTTGCTCTTCTGATAATAATAATACTAATAAAAGGCATCAAAAGTTCCAGTAGGATGTCAATTCCAAGGACCTTCAAAAGCCTTGCTTTTTCATATTTCTCTTTGTCACTTAGTCCCTTTAAGGTACTGCTGGCAGCCAGAAAAACATATTTGAATTCCTTTGGATTAATTGGATCATTCCAAAATGCCAACCATGTCACCGTATTGTCATGGCGTACTTCTTTCCATCTGCCAAAGGTTAAAAGTGAACAAAATACCCCCTTATCAGTGATAGTACCTTTAGCAAACCAGCTGAAAATTCAGGCAAAACAGAACATAACAGTATAAGAAAGAGAACCTTTCACCAGGAACAGGGCATTCTGGAATAGGAGCATCCTTTCCAATATTTATTGTAATATCGCAAGGACGGATACGTTTTTTCAACTTGCCCATCTAAAGAAGCAAAATAATCATTGAGAAGAAGAAAACCTTTCAGGGGACTCAATAAGAAGAGAAGTGCATGCAGGTAGAAAACATCCATCAGTAACAGAGATGAATGCAAGATAGAGGTCTAACTCAAAATTCTTTAGCATGAGTATGAATGCAAGTCACCTTGGGATGTTCACCACGACCTCTAAATAATCCAGGTGGTTCCACTCTAAAGTTGCCAACCTGTGAATGATATCCTTGTTAGAGGCTGCCACAGTGAAAAGGTAAATATATCTAGTACAAGGATTCTAAGGTCACCTTCTCCTTTTTACCGTCAACCCAAGCCCACATATACTTCTCCTCTTGCTTTAGTTTTTCTTCTTTTAAGGCCTTCTTTTCCTGCAGAATCAAGAAGCTGGACTCAAATGGTGCAATTGCAAAACACACCAAAGAATAGTTAACCAAGTCATCATTAAGACCAAACATCATCTAGATGCATCTGCTCACAAACTGTTATGAGAGACAAAATACTCAATCACAATAAAATAGCCTTGCATGCAGAAAGTTCCAATGTCAACACCTATTTGGATGTTCCAATGTCAAAGTTCTATGCAGCTATTGAATGTCATTTTGACCAGATAAATAATCTAATTACCAGACATTCACGTTTCAGCAACAGATTGTATTACATCCCTTCTGAGATGATATTGACATGTCTGGAACTTCGACATTCACTTTTTTCCATAACAAGTAATATACAAATGGGGATAAGTAATTCTTTTGAAACTTAAGGAACTCCTGAAAACATCAGATGCAATTGAAGCGTATTGGGACTCTACTCCAATAACAGACAAATATATATATACTGGACTGGAAAATTCAATGTCCAAACTCAGGTGCTATTAACTTACTTCTGTAGTCATCTGTTTCTTCTTTTCCTTTTCGCTCTGATGCCATTCGTAAATAGGGCTGAAATCACAATTTTCTAAGTTCTGAATGACATGGTTTTTGCCTAGTATCTTTTTCCAGTCACCGAAAAAGTTCTCCTTGAATCGAGGTTTGTTCATGTAATCAGTATCCAACATCACCGCAAACATTGTTGCAACCTGCCATAAAAAAAGTAGAAGGCACGATAAACTAAATACCCTGTAAATTAAAATATTGATAAAATACCCAAACACTCAAAAGGGAGAAAGAGGCACCTCCTCTTGTTCAGGAGTCAAATCAACAGGCTTCCCTTTGTACAGCATCTTAATCCCGTGAGGCTTGTAAGGAGGCGGAAAAATAACGCCATTATGTTCCAATTTATTCCATTTTTTACCTTCACCAGAGCTAGGAGGCACTTTTGATGACTTGGAATACTTTGAGTTTTTCATAACCTTCTTAGATTTCTTGTTTACTTTTTTCACTGAAGATGACACAACCTTAGTTGTTTTCTTAATGGATGATGATTTGCTCTCTGAGGTAGGTGACTTCTTAATTCTTTGAGAAATGGGAAGATGATCATCATCATCATCCTCAGCTTTTGGTTCTGGTTTCACAGATGCTTGCTTTTTGTTGGTCGGTGCAGTTACACTTGAAAGCTTAGGCTTCTTAACCGATAATTGATTTGAGGATTTAATATCACCTGGGGGTCTCTTATTTGACATATTTGAATATTTATTCGGTTGACCATCTCGCATTGCAGAACCATTGTGCTGAAGTTTTTTAGCTAAAGGTTTATCATCATCAGAATCATAAGCCTTGCTAGTAGACTCCCCAACACCGGACTTTAACGGGAATCTAGATGATAGAGGTTTTTCATCATCGGAATCCTCATTTTCAGGCTTACTACCTTCTTTGCTCACTTGGTTGGTGTTTCCCTTGGATGATGAGGCAGAGTGCCTAAGGCTCAGGGGCTTCCCATCATCAGAATCCTCAGAATCGTTAATTATTGCAGAAGCCAATCTAAGAGGAGACGACTTTTCCTCCTTAATAACAGTGGCAGATTTATGTTGGTTAAAGGGTTTCACCTTAAAACTCCCGGAAGTGGATGGTTTTGAATTTGCTGGTAAAGAAGAAACTGGAGATTTCTTGGCTGATGAAGTTGACACTTTCGGACTAGATAGAGGTGATTTAACCTGTGATGGCTTAGATGGTGGACTAGACAGAGGAGATTTAACCTGTGATGGCTTAGATGGGGGGACCATCCTACCCTTTTGCCCACTAGAACTTTCACCATTTGCAGGACGAGAATCATAAATCTGCCTAACTGATTGCCCATCACGTTTCTGAGATGACACCTTTCTTGTTTCTGAGTTAGTTTGACTTTGCTTTGATGCTGAATTATTCCTTTTAAAAACTATGGGCTCATCATCTTCATCCATATCATCTCTCAGATTTGGTGTTGGACAAGCCTCAACAGCCATTATTTGCAAAATATTATCTTGTCATGCAATCACTCAATATCTGTAAAATCGAAAAATGATATTAATGCAAAGTTCGGAAAAACATCAAAGTGTAATCTAGAGCAACATTTAGAAAGGAATGCTTAAGGAACTGTTTTAACATGTCTAGTTAGACCCCTAAATATAAGCATATGAACAGAAAGAAGGTCCTGGCACATTGAACACAAACATAACCAATGAGTGAAAACCCTTTAAACATCAAAATTCGCTACATTACTCTGCTATTAACCAAGTGAACTTGTGAGAAATGCAGCAACTCAAACAAGGCCTAATAAGAAAGTCCGCCTCAATGCCCCAATTTCTAGGTTACCACATAATATTTAGACTGCTTAAACCCACGAAGAATACAACATCCAACATTCACAAGTAAACACAAAACCAAAAGGTTAATTCCAAGCAATTTGTAGAGCAAAACCACCAAAATTTCTGCTCTGCACCACCCCCAACCCAAGTACCATACAGTTGCTTAGCCGGAAATCAAGAATTTTAGTATACAAGGATTCCTGCGGCTAGGACCACTACAACATTTCAACAACCGCCAGTAATCAATATCACATAGATAACTAGGTGATAGATAGAAAAGAAGATTATCTTTTTCCGCCCATAAACATTTCTCACGTATACTTTGTATCTGTGCCGCAACTCCACCACACATAAATCCACAGTACTCAAAAACAAATAAGGAAAAATTTTAAGTATTTGAAAATTCAAACACACAACAGAAGAAACAGATATATTAACGTAATTGATATCCGAACCCCTAAATCAAGTTTTGTAAACAACACTTAACATACAAAATTCCAAACCCTAGAAACCCATTATCACGTTCTACTGCGAGATGAAGCTGGTATTGCATTCAAACATCCGTTACATATAAACAAATTATAAAAAAAACCAAAATACACAAGAGATAGAAAAAGCGGTGCTCACCGAAGAGAGAGAAAGTAATTTTCAGCTTAACACGACAGAGAGAATCTGATCTAACTATTGAAGGCACTTTGCGTAATAAAGGGGAGCAAAGAAATTTAAAAAATTTTATAGTAGCTGAAAAGAAGTTGAGAGAATGAACCAAAATTTTTTTTGCCAATATATATATAGAAGAGGCAGAGGCGGAGGGAAAATGAGGCGGAGGGTGGTGGTGGTGGTGGTGGTGGTGAGGTGCAGTCTTTGTTTAATTTTCTCTCTCTTCAATATCCCAAATTTTTTGTCTGTGTGTATATGTGTGTGAGAGAGAAAGTAAGAGAGAAGGATAATGAACCAAACCCAGACGAGACGGACCATTTTGGGCGAGAAAAAGGAAGGAGAATGCTGTTCAAACCGAAACGGACTGGAGTTCAAACTTTTGGGTTAGGTGTGGTTTAGGGTTATCCGAACCGTGGTTTAAGTTAAGGGTCGGCTCGATGACTCGAAGAAGGGATTGTATTGTAGTTAATGGGCCTTTGGGCTGAATGAATTTCGATACATATTCTTAGTGCAAAAGGCATTCTTGGGCTTAGACCCAAAAAGATCCGAGTCTCGATTGTTACCGACTCTATAATTCCAAAACTAACTGAGTTATGCCCGATAAATTCAGAACTAATTGAGTTACGCTCGACAAATCCAGTTCTTCTAATGCTTAACTTTGACGCCATCTCAAAATTAAAATGTTACCTGCATTGTTTTTTAATTTGTATTCAATTTTTTACTCGGTTTCTCCCACAAAAAATTTAATTTTTATAAACTTCAAAAAAAATACCCGTAGCAATCCAAATAGAGCCTTTTTTTTTTCATTTGGAGACTCATATCTTCTCTCGCAAATAATTTACATTTTATAAACTCTAAAAAATGAAAAAAAGAGAAATTAGCTATAACCTTAAACTATTTTTACTTTTATGATTTATAACCATTAATTTTTATTTTAATTATCTATAGCTAATGACTTCTATTTTATCTTTTTTATGTACGAACTATTTCTAACATAACAAGTTTATAATAATTTATTAATTTCAAAGTAAAATCTGGTCTATTTTTACATATTTTCATAACTTAACTTGAAAGATTTAATTATTTTTACCATTCAAGTGACAGCATGTGTAATGTATGCACCAGAATGAACTAAATTTTGCTATGAAATCATTAAACTGCTATACATGCAATAACGTTAAAAATAGTTCATTTATATAAAAAGATAAAATAAAAGTTAATGACTATACTATAAAAACTAAATTTGTTTAAGGTAATATATATAGCCCTTTTCACTTTTCAAAATAAAACTAATTCAAATTGAGCCTAGAATCAAGGTCAATGCCTAGAATAGTAACATTTAATTTTTATGGTAACTTTTACTTATAATAAATTTTATATTTTATTAAGAATATTTTGGTAATAAAAAATATTGTATTAAGATTGTTATAGAAAATGGTAAGTGTAAGATATTAACTGATTTTCTTAAGAAGATTTATCTAATGAGTTCTTTGAATTATTCATTAATAAAGATAAAATCTATCATATACTCTCTTCGTTTTAAAATTATTGTTTCTAACTCATGACCTCTGACCTGATAATAAGTACTTATATCACTGAGCTACTGCTTGCCATAAATATTATTAAGGGTTTTGAAATAATAAAGTTTACGAGGAAAAAAAATCAAGAAAGTACATTACTTCTACATCCTTCATAAATATAGAGAGAGAGAAATATAATGAAAGAAAAATGAAAGAAAAAAATAAGGAGAGAGATGAGGATAAAATTGGAAAAAGTATAATAAATCATCTTTAAAATTTGTAAAAAGACACTTATTATAAACAAAATATAACTTCTAGAAATATACTTATTTTGAAACGAATAGAAAATTATAGTTTAAATTTAATAAATTTTTAGCTCTAGTTTGGTTCGCAGAGGAGGAAGGGGAGTAGGAATAGCACCATTTACTTATAGTAGAGAAACTATATTCATTTAAAATTGTTTGGTAGGGATGAAAAGAAGTAAATCACATTTACTCCCTCCGTTTGGTTGGGGTGAAAGGTAATAATTTTTATTATATATAATTTACTATTATATTTATTGCACAGAGCTAGGATTGTTGTATATATGAAGTAAGAGTTTAGTTTATGAGAAATTTGTAATAAATTAATTTTTAAGAAGATAAAATGGACTTTTTAACATAATTTATGTCCCAGTCTCTCTGTTTTGAGAGGGGTTAATTTACTGACGTGAATGAGGAAAACTCCCCCTCCTCATTTACATCCCTTCTGCTTTTACGTTGCAACCAAATGATGTAAATAACACGTTTACATTCTGATTTGCATCCCCTTATACTTCCTTCCTTGATCTCATCCCAACCAAACTAAGGCTTATACACTACAAAAAAAATATTTGTTATATATATTTTTATCTTATTCATATTTATTTATTTTACTTATTTCTTTTTTTTCTTATTTATTAAGAATATAATTATGATGTTACACTCATATCTATTTTCTTTATTGCAGGTTTGGAGTGTATGTATGTTTTTCGTGAAGCTATTTGTTCAATCTAGTTTTGGCGAAATGCCATTTTTCATGACTATGAGCACGGAGAAAACAAGGGGTGGCTCGGGTGAGCTCGAGCCCCGCGAAAAATTTTAAAAATTATAGATTTTTTACATTCAAACTCCTCCATAATTATTATTCAGCTTCCTCAATCTTTTTGTCCTGGTTCCGGACTGTGAGGTATGTTTCAATTATAATAAAATCCCTCTTTTAACCAAAAGGTATGTTTCAAAAATATATATAAACTATAACTTTACTTCCTTTTAAAAAATATATAAATTCCTTTTAAAGAGGTTTTGTTCGCATTTTAATTATCTTTAGCAGATGAAATCTATATTGGTACAAAAAAAAAAGCGAAATTCCTTGCCCACAGAGCCCCCATTAGACTGTCCGACGTTTAGGTGAAATATATAAATCATGGTAACTCAGCAGCTCTGCAGACTGGAGGCTAGGCACGGATGCGCATAAGGAACCACCCCCCACATTGGAGAGGTTGAAATCCCACATTGCCTCTGCCAGCTTTTGAACTTGTTAACAACTCTGCAACCCCAAAACCAACTGAACTACTCTCATGCGGGCAGATGAAATCCATATTATATATATTAAAGTTGGAATAGATAGATATGGTGTTGCCATTTGGATGTTATTGAGAAGAATGGCTTCTTAACGTGCTGAGTGGCTCAAAATGGCTGGTTTTATTCATCATACGTTTCCAATTTAGTATATTTTACATTCTAATTACATATATCATAATTGATTGACATGATAAGATAATAATTCAATGCTAAAAATCTATTCTAAAAATATAAAAAACAAATGTTCAATCAATTGATTCAATTCGAATTTCACTTTATATAAGACTCCATCTACAAAATATCATGTAAAGTTTTTTCAGTCTTTCAACGTTTTTTTTTTTCGTTATTTTGAATACAAAGTTTGAAGATTGTTTTAATCATAATGGCCGGACATTTTTTTGTAAGTGCAAATAATGTAAGTATTCCAACTTTTGACTAATCAAGTAGCTTTCATGAATGTCGAGCAGTCTAGTAAGAACCATAGTGAGGACAATGTATACGAGCAGTCTAGATTTCAACTTCTAACTAATCAAGTAGTTTCCTTAATGGTAGGTGGTGAAATCATCATTAACCAATCCCTAACAAAATGAACCATGATACCATACTCATCAATGGCTTTTTTATCCACCCCATTTCTTATCACCTGCGGGAAGAACAGCCAAGAACCGGTAACCGCCACAAACCCAAGCGTCGCCGGACCGGAAACCGCCCTGTGTATACGCCAACGACCGTTCAAAGCCTTCTTCAAAGCGATCTCACAACACACGGCAAGTCCGTGCAAAACGAAGAATGAAGTCACTTCCCACGTGGGACTTTCACGTGTAAAATAATAATAAATAATTTCATGCATTAGACCGGACACAAAAAAAGTCGCCATTATTGCAGGAGCTAAGCTGTAAGTGCGTCCCAACACGCGCTTACAGAGGTCTCTCACTGGAAGGTAGATTGCAGGGCGGAGGATACTAGTAACCATTAGATTCCATCTCCGACCCCAGAAGTCTTGTAGAGAAGTAGCTAAGTACGGTTCGTTGAACTGCGGTTCGATTTCTAGACCTAGAATTGCTCGGACGGGGACGGCGGTTAAGGCCAGAACCAGCTCCACGCCGAGATAGACGTGGAAGCAGTTAAGCGTCAAAATAAACCAAGCATTCAAATCAGCCGTAAATCGGTAAAGGTTCACAATTACTCCAAATAGGACAACTTTTACAGCAATTAGGGCTGAGAAACCAAAGATCTGGAAACGCCGTGGTTTTAAATCTGAAGGTGCGGTGGATCTAGTTTTGATAGGGAGGAGAGCGACGGAGATGAATTGGAGGAGAGATAACGGCGACTGAGAAGATAAAGGACCTCGATCGAAAGCGAGAAGGATGAGTTTAAAATTGCCAAGCCAAACTAGATAGAAAATTGTAGGAGCTCCAAGATGGAAAGATGAAAAGGAAAGGGGAAGAGTGATGAAGAGGTAGATGATTGGAAGAAGCAAAACAAGTCTGAAAATTCCAGGTTTGATGAATTTGATTAGAGAGTAACAATAACATACAGATGAAATTGATGCAATCCATACCTTGATGAAGCTCTTGATTTCAACATCCATGGCGGAGGAGAGGAGTGAGTCTCCACCAATCAAACTCACAAAATTCAGATTTGGAGAAGCAGGAGCCTGTTTTGACCAAATATAAAATAATTCTAAACGAAGTGTTCAAAAGATTTTGCTCTAATTTGAATTGAGCGGTAACTTTTTCTCTCTCACTCTCACGCGGGAGGTGGTTCCTTGTGTGCACGAGGTCTTGACTTCCAGTCTGCAGGACCGCTGAGTCACCATATTTACATCTTTTCATCAGATTGTCCGACGTTTAGGTACAGGATGTAAATCATGGTGACTTAACGATTCTGCACACTAAAAGTCAGGTACTGGTACGCACAAATAACCACCTTTCACATTGACTGCCATAATTTGAACATTCGTCCTTCATATTAACTCTGCAACTCCGAAACGAATTGATCTACGCTATGCAGGCAGCATTATAAGACATTCTTCTAAAAAAAAAATCTACGAGATGTGTAATTTTCAGGAGGGAATAGTTTTTATTTCTTCCAAATAAAATCTCAAGTATATTTCGTTTTGAAGGAGTGACTTATAATGTTTAGTTTACTTCATTACCCAAGTAAATAACATAAAAGTTATATTAAGAATTTAGTTGATACATATTTTAATTACAAATAAAATATATAACATGTAATATTTTCTATTTAAAATTTTTTTAACATGACAATAAATGCAAACGTGAAACTCATAATTGAGTTTCTTTACATATATCAATTTTACTAAATTCATTTTGTTTTGGTGGTTCCAGTTCGTTTAGACTAAAAAAATTATATTATTCCGAAAAATATTGAAATTTAAATATATTAAAAAATGAAAAAAAATGTTGAATTATTTGAGAAAAAGTGGGCATAGTCGGAAAAAAGTGCTTGTCCTCTATTTTGACTTTAACAAGCGAATATCCAATTTTGGGTAAGAAAAGAGCAATATACCAAAATTGCTATATGATTGAGATACTTGGAAGCCTTAGGATACTTTTTATAATTTTTATTATATTATACTATGTTATATATTATAATTATTTCTATACGTATATTATAATTATCTATTAATAATTAAAAAATAATTTAATAAATATTAAAATAAAATAAATTTTTATTCATTTAATTTTTTATTATTTTGTAACAAATTTACACATAAGTTACATATAAATATATAAGATTAATTCTTTAGAGGAGTCGATAAACATAATTCGGGAATCTATATGTATAACAGAAAAAAATTCATTTTTCCCGTCAAAATAAACCTCTCTAACCCAATACAAATTCAAAATAAATATAGATAATTTTAAATATTTTTTATATATTAAATTTCTCTCAGATGGGAGAAACTTCCCCCATACGGAAGAACCTCATATCAGTTACTTTTTTTTTATTTTAAAAATCCAATAAAATAAATTTCGCCCAACCTAGACAAAATTCCTTAAAAAATTTCACTAGATTAGGCGAAATTCTTTTGTCCATATGAGAGAAATTATGAATAGTTGAAAAAAAAATAATTTTTTACCGTAAAATCAATATTTTCTAGCAAAAAATATTCAAAATTATCCATATCTATCTTGAATTTGCATTTTAAGTATATAATTTTTTAATATATAATAAAATTTAAATAATAAAAATAATTTAAAATTAAAATTCTTTCATTATTTTTTAAACTTTTCTCTTCATTTTTTTAAAAAACATTATTCATTTTTTTAAAAATCATTATTTTGGGTGAGACCACCACGAATTCGACCCAAACAAATGTGAGCTGAATTCGAACTCATCTTCTCATTCCTAATTTATTTGGGTCAAGACAAGCCCGGCCCATTAGACCCGATTAACAATCCTTCTTATTACTTATTCCTAATAGAATAAGAAATTCCACCAATAATAACAAAATACTAATGTACCCAAAAGAGCCAACTAGTAAGCTTATTGTGAAAACTAGTCTAAAAACTACACCAAAAACAAACAGAACTAACAAAATGAAAACAGAGACAGCTCTCTCTCTCTCTCTCTCTCTCTCTCTCTCTCTCTCTCTCTCTCTCTCTGCCTACTCATTAAGCCACCCTGAAGAACTCTGGTGGGAATACGGTCTATAAGGACCAGAAGCAAAACCTAGTGAGCCACGTTGATATTCACGGGCCGGCACCGGTGGAGCCGGCGTACCATACGGCAGATTTCTACCTGCATAGGGCTGTACTGGAGCCACATTATTCATCCTTGTATGGTTTAATTCATCCAATCTAGGAGCATATCTCATAATGGCAGATGTATTCATGGGGTCATAAGCAGCAGAGTTAACTGAAGCCGGAAAATGGGACGGAGCGGGAGCATTTGCAAAATAGCTCTCTCTATGACTACTGTAAGGATCAGGATCTTGATGGCCATACCTTTGAACCTGAGCCCTTATCTCTGCTTCCCTTGCATAACCATTGGGGTTCAGGTGGTGGTCACGGTAGCTGCCCATGAACTGTTCCTCAGCTACTGGAAAACCGTAATCAGAACCATGTCTGCCAGGAAGGGCCCTTCTGTCATCCATATTTGAGAAAGGTTCCCCTTCATAGGAGTTCATCCTCCCTGCGCTATCACCAGGATAACCACCAGCATGTGCTCTTTGTAATTGCATATGTGATCCAGAACTATAGTTACGATTAAAACGTTGATGGCTGTCTCTTTGAAGATGATCAGTATGTTCATGCATCACAGGATGTCTAGATAAGTGATTTCCCTGTGATCTGCTACCATAGTTTCTGGGTGAAGAATGGTGAGGCAGAGAACGTCTCTCCTCTGAAGTTTTTTCATCTTGCCTAGACAAAGTATTGACCTGAGATCTGCTCGGGGAAGAATGGCCGGGCAGAGAACGTCTCTCCTCTGAAGTTTTTTCATCACGCTGAGACAAACTATTTCCCCGTGATCTGCTTGGTGAAGAATGGGGGGGCAGAGACTGTCTCTCCACCGAAGATTTTTCATCCTTTTTATACAAGTGATTTCCCTGTGATCTGCTAGCAGACTTGCTGGGTAGAGAATCGCTGGGCAGAGACTGTCGCTCCTTTGAAGATTTCTCATCTTTTCCTCTTCTTCGCTTTCTGCTATTCTCATTTACCTCCTCAGAGATCCCATTGTCTTTTTCGCTGCCAGGGTCATAAGCCTTGTCAGAGTCCTTTATGACTGTGCCATGGCCATGATCCATGTGAGATTCCTGTACTTCAGTGCCATGGTCAAATGCTTGCACACTATTTTCAGTCACTGTAACTCCTTCATGGTGTTGCTTAACATCCTGGAGGCCACCTGCCACTGTGTGGGTCTCATAATCAACATTATGGGTTTCACGAGAGCAGGCATCCCTCTCAAAGCTACCTGGCTGGTCTGTGGACAGATGGCCATTTTTCAAAGCAATTGCCTTGTGCTTCGCTGTCCAATCAGGATGACTCCAGAGAGAGAGTGGTGGCGCATTCACATTCCAATCCTCCAGTTGTTTATCATTTACATCAACCGATCCAGGTAAGTAAAATGACTGGAGAAAGAGAGAGGGAACAATGGTCATAAACAAATAAATTGTGCATGCTTAAAAAGAAACAGCATTGTAAATACTTGAACTGGCAAGGAATGGCAAAGGGCAGTAATATACTTTTCCACCAAGCAACTCTTTGTCCTCCCATACAAGGTCATATCGATTTTTTCCCTTTTCATCTAATCTGGTCAAGTAGAACAACCAAAATGAGAACGTAGTTGAATGTTTAATATGGTTTTTACACCCACTGTTGCTGTTACTCCAGTGCAGAACAATAAAGAAGAGAACAAGCAATTACCTCAGTGTCTCCCGGGGTGCAATAAGGATAAGAAGCTTTGGTTTAAATTCAAGTGCTTTATCAATAAATTGATTGGCAAGACCCGCATTAACACCAAAAGGCGGATTCAAACCCATTATCTGTTTAAGGCACAAGAAAATTGAAAATGTTGTAAATAGCAGTTCTTTAGCCAACAACTACTCAATAGAAACAGGTTTTCAAAAAAAATAATAATAATAAACACTAATCAATAGAAACAGAATTTCCTTTACCAGCTGTGACCCTGGAGGCAGTTCACTTGGACGGACGGTCATCCAGTCTCTCTTCTCAAAATTAAAATCATTCTGCAGAATGGGATAAAAGTTAAAGAGACATGCCAGCAATAGCAAACACTTATCGCTCTATCTTGATAGGCTAAGATTCAAAGTTCCTATCCGCGTAATGAATCAAAATGTCCGGCCTGGGTAAACTCTCTACAAGAACTCTAAGAAACATGAACTTTTTGTTCAACATATAAAATCTCATAGAAGTCTACCTTTGCTGGGAAAATATCATAGTTCCTGTATCCACAATTCCTCCCCATTTGATCCAACTTCTGTTTCATAAGACAACTGAAATCGTTGGCGCCACAGCAGAAATCAACTATCTGTTAAAAGCAAAACATGGATCATAAATACAGATAAGTCGAACAATCGTTTCAAACACTTGATAAGAGCAAGTTTAGATAATTTCATCTTTCAGCGTATACTCCTTTCATTGTTTAAAGAGCAGTGAAGGGTGAGTATGGCTTTAGGGCGTGGGGGTTGGGGTGGGAGGAAGGGCTGGCTTTCCAAAGTCCAAATACTTTACCGTGTCACCATCTTTAACATAACACTGAAGCTTGTCAACAATCTGCAAAAGACAAGGAAAAATATTCATATTCTCAGCCATAAAACTGTTAAAATTATTCATGTTTAGAACAGAAGACTAAATGATACGACAAAAGCCAATCTGTGCATAATCAGAACATTATATATCATGATAAAAATCATTTTATATCATGAGTATTCCAGCAAAGCACACATGATATTTTTTTATATGGGGACCTGTGTAAAGTATCTACACTCTGCAGATAGGGGAGTATACGGGGGGACTCTGGTGTCCTAAATCCACTCTCTAGGAAACCCTAAGCTTGTTAGTTGTTTGGAGAAGAAGGGCAAATCTGTTTTTCAGGATGACATTTATTACTTTTACACTGGGAGTGGAACATCTTTTGGACTGAAATACATAGAAGACAGCTAAGGAAAGTAATCCCTAAAACAGAAGACCAGCACAGAGGTTTAAGATTGTCATTTCACTAAAGTCACCCATATAAGTGAAATATTTCTGAATGCAGATAATGACTCCAGCCCAGAGAAGATCCTACTCTCCCAAAGTAAACATTCCTTCCCAGTGGAGATCAGCACACGTTTGATGTCCAGAGATATGGTTGCTTTTAACAAGGTTCTTCCAAATAAAAAAGCTAAACATCTCAATCTGACAGCCTTTTAACAAAAAATAATAGCTCTATTTCCAAACACTCAGAAATCACTGATGAGTTGTGCTGCCTTTGCAATTGCATTAACTTACCAATTGCAGCTTGTCCACCTTAGTGAAATGGCGACCAAAAGAAGTGTAACGAGCACCATGGAGAAATGGTGCAAGGTAGACTTTGAGCTTACTCTACAAAGAACAAATCAGGGAAGCCACCTTAACATTGTACCGAACTATGGAATTCAAATAAATTATTTAGCCCAAAAGAATGAAAAGAAAGGAATTCAAACAAATTTGCCCTTTCACCAAAAACAGCACATTTTATGACCAAATAGAAAATCTTTGACAGTAAAAAATGGTATTTAGTCCCCCAACCCCACATAAACACACACACACACACACACAAAAGAGGTCTGATGGTTTCCTTCAAAACGAAATAAATTCATCTGAAATTCAGCTATAGGCATAAAGAATCTAGAGTCCACAAATTACAATTCAAGGCCCAAAAATTACTGTCTAAAAGAATCTTTTAAAATACAAGTAAAAAATTATTAGAACAAGTAAGATACTGATTAGATTGAACTTTGTTGACTTATACCATGCCTATTTCACACAACTTCCATCTTCAGCATATTACGAGAAGTCTAGAGTGATTGATATAAGAGACCTTCATGCAAATTACCAAAAAATACCACAATCTGTTGAAACCATAAATGTAAATAAGAAAAAAGGAATTAACTACTTTCAACAATCAACATCAGGATAAATAAGCAAAAAAAGGATATAGACATGCACAGCCAATGTAAATTCTCCACCAAGAAGCAATAACAAATAAAGCCAGGACAAATTGCTGTAGACAAAATATCACTTAGTACTTTCCACACATGAATTTATCACAATTGAGTAGAAGAGAGAAGATTATGGGTATAGCATTCAAAAATGACAAACTAGTATTGTTTTGATGAAAGCATAAATGGCAGAAGAACTAGAAAACATTGTACAATACCCTCCATCTCACTATCTGATTAAGAAAGCTAGGCTCACAAACAGCTTTCGCATCTTCGAGACTACTGCCTCCTTCCAAATTTTGCAAAGCCGCACGAAGGGACTGCAAAAACCTGAGCTAATTTCAAAATAATCTCATATGGACATGTATAAAGGATTATATTGTCACAGTATCAACATTCTACCTCAACTGCAACTTCCAGCTTCCCCAGTGTTATATTTTGTATGGCTTGCTTTGAGGAGTGAGCATGTGTTGATGGACCTTGATGCTTGCGTGTAATATCTTCCAATGTTATTGAAGATTCAGCTTCTCTTAGAATGGAGAGAACTCTGTCACAAGAAGCCAAAAAAATCAAGGTCTCAACTAAAGAAACATTTTAGAAACATGTAACTCATTTTATATTATTAAAATTGTACGTGCCCAGCGGAGTGATTGGGATGGTGGGTTTTGGGGGGGGGGTGTTGAAAGGCACCTTCTCTCGGAATCTGCATCAAGTATCAGTGAATCATCTGCTTCCTCTGCAACAGGTTTTCCGGTTTTCCTTTGCTGATTTGGATCAGATATCTCCCCTTTTGGATCCGAATCCTTCATGTAAAGCTCATATAGCTGATTCCCCAAAGAGGCCTTACTTCTGACACCACTATTTTGAGTTTCTTTCCCTGCCGAAATCTTGTTCAAGGTCGTTTTAGAATTATTCTCTAATTTCTGCTTCTTCAAGGGTTTTAAATAAGATGAACTTTCATCCCTAGTGGAAGAACCAGCAAGCTTCTTCCCAGCAAATAACTTGTCAGTTCCTTGTGATCGTTCTACACCAACTTTTTTCTCAGTAGCATCTTTTGCCACATCAACCCTTTTCATTGGCAGACTCTTATATCCACCAATAGAATCCACAATTTGTTTCTTCTTTCTCTGATCATTACCTGGGAATTTAATATGGTCTCTGGTGGGTGTGCAAAGCTCCTCCACTAACTTGTGTTTTCTGATCCAAACGATAATTATCAGGATTTGGAATACAGAACTAGAACAGCAGATTAAAAATAGAGAGTGTAATATGCATGCTAAAGCACTTACAAGCAATATATCAGTATTCTGTTTGGCATCAGACCTTCCCAAGCTCTTTGTTGAATATTCTTATCCTCATCAGCTTCAAAAGCAATCCCTCTGATAAAATTTTCACGAATGGCCATCAGTATAGAAATGAGAGATTAAAATGAACAGTCTACGAAAAACATGTGGATAATTGATGATTTGTGAGAAAATGAAACAGTACCTAGGCAAACATTTTCTATGGTAGGCTGTAGGACAACGTCTACACATAGCAAACTGCATCTGCAGGTTATTCTTGTCCTCAGGTTCTCTACAGACACGGCATGTGTGGAACGGACACATAAATGCTTCTCCAGCAGCAATCTTGCTCTGAAGATCTTTTGTCTCATCTCCATACTTGAACTGAAGTGCTTTTGCAACACAATGTGGATGGTAGAAATATCCGCAGGTTCCATTAACGCATTGAAAAACCTAGAAACGAACAGGAGTGCAGGTTTTGGTATCATTCATTAACCTAGGTCTGTGCAATTGGAAACATGAACTTCAACACTGATGACTTCACTAAGGTCATGAAATGTTCTATAATCATACTTTAAAGTCAGCAAATCACAAGGTAGACATAGAGGACAAAGAGAACGTTCATTGTTTCTCAAGATAGTAACAGTTGAAAGAAAAGGAAAGGAAGATGAATATCCTCCAAGGCATTGTATCTGTTTCAGTTCAAGTTCATATTTCCTTGCATGCAAGTTCAAAAGGTTACACCATCCAGGATCTCCAACAACCTTTCAGTTTTCAATAGACCTTAACCATTGGGAAACAAATAATGAGCCAAAAATGTGAAAGCTACAAATAATTTGGTTAGACAAACCTTAGCACCAGCTAATTTATCAGAAGAACCCAGTTCGCCGCAAATAAAGCACTGGTGTTGTTTATACTGGCAGTTCTTGCACTCGAAAGTTTGATCTTCCAATGCCTGCACCAAATAGAAGTTCATAAAAATAAAGTTCAAAATAACAAGCAGAATAAAAGAGAAGGAAAAATATGAAAACTAACAACAAATGGAAGCATACTCTTAATTGTTCATCAGAAAATCCAAGAGATTCACACTGAGCTTCGGAACCTGCTTCTTCAGTGGCATGAAATGATCTCATACACTTTCCCTCGCAACTGATACAAAAGAAAAGGGTAAACTGATCAATCCTCGAACTTACTGATGGCAAACTGTGAAGGGGAAAAAAGGTTAAATAACAACAAATGCATTTTATTTACACTGATACAGCAGGAATTTCAAGGTCACTAGAAAAATGAAAAAACATGATGTTCTACTCTTCCTAAATTCTAGCATTTTCTGCTGCTTCCAGAAGATTGTGCATATCTGGCAGAATCAATCTAAATGGCACACTTTAAACTACTGCATAGCTTCTTCTCTAATCATTTTTCCTTTTGTTGTCGCCATAATTTTCATTTTCTTTTTCATCAAATGAGTCTACAACTCCAAGAAAATTCGAGTGGTTAACAAGAAGTAACAGAAAGAAAAGCTAGGGTTTCATTTTTAACCATAGGCATTCTTCTGCAAGCAGTGTGGGCTTATGAAGCATCATGATTGTATTGGGAATTGTGATCCAAAAGAAAATTGGACATTTATTACTTGATCGTATTCCCGATTATTTACATACTTCAACAAATATATACCCAGACGATGCAAATTCAGCAATTGTGGCATGAGGCACAACTTTGCTTTTCTCCTTGACAAATATGTCACAGTACAAGTTAGGGGAATCAACACTCGGGTCTCGGAGGTCCATATAGAGGACACAATGGGCACCAATCTAGCCCCTCTCTCTAGTCAGAAATAGCCTTTTAAAATCGGTATGGATCGACATGCTGTCCAAACATACTGGTCAATTAAAAAACCAGTTGCGAGCAAATCTTAGAATCGATGGAGGACTCTCTCGAGAGAAGATGGTGAGTGTGAAAGACGAAGAAAGAGTGAGGGCTAGAACTCAGAAGGATTTCAAAGTTTTTGGCAGAATCTGATCTCGGGAAGGGATTGTCTTGTACAGAACCAAGGAAATCTGAAAGAGCAGCCTGAATCAGATCCTAAACTTCGTTTCAAAATGCATGTACAAGAAGTTAAGAAGTGATCTATTACATGTTTTAAATAGCTTGCTCTTACATACACGGACAATGCAAATGACACCTATTGGTCCTTGTCACATAATTAAATGCAAGAATACAGGCCATTCTTTGATACATGTGATAAGGATTATAGACATCAACAATACTTGACAACGTACGAGGACATAAAAGCTCCTGAATACCAAAGTTTGGGGTATGTATCTGAAATCTACAATAAAAAAGCATGATTCAAAGCAAAAGATGAAGACTTCCAAGTACAAAACATTGAATTTCTACACAAATATGATGCAACAGTTCTTTAGAAATTACCATAGAAGGTCTCCACCATTATCACAAATTGCACAGACACTTTCAAAAAATTCATCTTCCTCATCATCTGAACCATCTTCTCCTTTCTCATCAGCAACATCATCGACTATAAAACTAGACATAGTTTTGGTCGCGGGCTCCTGCAGAAACAGTAAAAGCAGCATGCTCATAAGATAGACGTCACATTTATAAGTCTAGTTCTACTCGTTTTCCCTCATTTTCTATTTATCAGAATTTGACAAAAAAATGAGCCAAACCTCATCACGAAGTTTCTTCTTCTGGGGCTTCCCTTGGAGAAAAGTAACCAAAATCTGTCATAACATAACATGGATACATGATAATAAGTTTAGTCTCAATCATCTAGAACACACGCACATTTTTACTCCAAAAGCAGAACAGAAAAGGCACTTTGCCTTTATTTTATGTACATCAAATGACCGCTTACATAGGAATAACATCACACACCCCATATAATAAGTTATATCCAAGTACTCTGGAAGAAATAAGCAATTGACACAGACCTTGGATGCTGCCAATATTTTGTCCCGCTTAACAGCTTCGCCAATTAAATTCATATGATCAACCAGATCATTCTCAGAAGGCCTGGGTTCGTACAAACTGAAAATTGCACAAATTTGTGAGAATAATCCATGCAAGAATCATGAGGAAAGATAAACTACAGAGATTCCCATAACAAAACCTGAAGACTTTAGCCAAGTGATCCCAAAAAGCTTTCTCAGACGATTCCGGTTTGTTTTTGAGGAAGTGCAGGGAGTGTACAGTGATCAATATTGTCCTGATGGTATTTTCAAAAAACTTTCTTGGTTTCAGAAGCTTGATCCAGTTATTCTTCTTTGACAGTACAAAAATTTCAGGCTTTGCAGATGAATTATCAAACTTCCAAGCAACGACCTGCTCAAAAATCTTCTGAAGTCCATTATCAGCAGTACCATCCATGTCAATCTCTTTTCTACTCCCCTCCAACCTCTGACCATCATCCCATATCAATGGCAACTCTGAGAATGAAACTGGATCGTTATCATCATCAAGGAAAGAATAATCAGACACCATTTTTGGCACTGGTGCATCACCCTCATCATCTGAGCACTCCATCCCTCTCTTTAATTACTAAAATCAAAACAAACAACTCAAATCAGAACTCTAGTGGAGAATGGCCGAATATAAAAATGAAAAATAAAAACACAAGGACTTCTAGGCACTTAACATAGAAAATCAAATAACTCCACCATCCATCTATAACCAATAATTGGCATAATTAGTCCTGATTTTTACTTATTTGCGACGAACAAATTGAGTCCCCGACTTACCAATGCCCTTTGTTCAACTAGCAACTTGGCGACAAAAGTCCCTTTACTAATAACTAATACTACTAGAATAGAAAGTAAGGAAGACAAGCCCTTTAAGTTGCTACGACTCCTTGGTGGAGAAAAAAAGTTGAGGTTTTTAATTGCTCTTCGCTTCTGATTTTAACCCCGGTTCAATTTCCCCTAGTTTTCCAGATGCATTGCCTTTCCGAACACAATGTCAATAACCATTGGGAAAAGAGCTCATGAAAGGAAGTACCTTTTTCTATAAAGTTGAATTTTGATTGATTTTGAATTTAGTATACGTAGAATGGCCGCCGCGATCAACGCCGGTCGGGCCTTAAAATTTTAAGAAATCACAGAATTCACAGCAGCTGTAACATGAAACGATGATTACCTGATAAAGGTAAGCAGGAATTGATCACTCTGGAAGAGATGAATTGGCCGCGAAAATTTACAGAGTTGAGGGTTTTGACTCTGAAACAAACACTTTATATTGGGAATTTTTGCCAATTTGGGCTGTAGAGAGGTAGATATGGTTACGCTGATTGGGACGAGTTATGGTAAAAAAATAAAATAAAAAATAAAAAAAAGGCCTAGCGCAAATTACACGTATGCTAAGGAGTTCAATTCTCGTATAATTCAATTTGAGTCTATTTAATTCTATAAATATTTTTTTAAAAAGAATATATTTAAAAATATCCTTCATCTTCATCTTTTATATTTTGTTAATTTAGAGTATATATATATTTTTTTTACCACTTATGTTATTTAACTTTCTTTGTTGTCATTTATATCGCTCAATTTTTTACGAATAATAAAAAATGCCCAAACACGTTAATTTTAGACAAATATAATTATGTTAATTATAAATTTATTTGTAAAATAAAAGGTAAAATATGCATAACAAATTAATATTATACTTCGTTGCTAATCAATGCTTTCTGTCATGCATAGAAATATACATTCCCCTCGTATATAGTTTTCGCTCGTAGGTTATTTTTATCATTTTATTATTACTCTATAAGTATAATATTATATTTATTTTACTATTTTATAAACAAGTTATGTGTATTTAATTGATAATTTATGGAGCTATAATTGCTATATATAGCCTTTAAGGCTTGTTTTACTCCTCATAAATAGGTATTATGATATATGTTACTTATTACCCCCGAGAGGGGTATTTAATACAAACTTTATTGGTGCCGTCACTATTGGGGTATAAATGAGCCAAATCGCTCGTGTGCCTCTTGCAAGCTTTTTGGTCAAAGCTCGACTTGTGTTCGCTATTGACCGAACTCGAGTTGAGCTTGAGCCGACTTCTAAAGTAATCGAGCAGAGTTCAAGCCTCCATAAGACTGGCTCGATAGCTTGTAAAACTTATCGAGCCGATGCATCTATACGTATTTTTATTTTAATAATATATATAAATACAAAATTTTTTTTAAATATATAAATAAAAATCAAATTCAAGCTCGAGCCATAAATAATAGACTCGATTGAACTTGAGCTTGAGTTCGAGATGACTAAAAGAGTATCGAGTCAAGCTCGCCTCAACTTGTTTACAGCCCTAATCATCACGAGGATAAGCTATGTTTTGCCTCACCTCCCCATAATATGGAATCGGAAGGTGTTCAACAAATATTTAAATGATTTTATTAAATTATACTCCCTCTGTTTTTCTTTTTACTTGATACATTTTGAACATCACAATATTTAAGAAAATACGAAATTAAATTTTTTTTTTTTGTCGACTAAAATGCCATTCATAGTTTTATCTTTCCTCATTATTGTTTCATTAGTTTCCATATTAAAAAAATAAAGAAATTATTGTAACTTGTTATTAACGAGAGGGTATTATATGAAAAAGTTTATTAAATATTATTCTAAAACCACAATATGACAAGTAAAAAAATAAAAAAATTTAATAAAGTACCAAATAATTAAATGGAAAAAGTAATAAATTGTTTAGTGATAAAAGATAAATTTTTTTTATGGATATTTTGTACTATAAATTCCCGATTTCCGAGTTACGTTTATCGTCATCGTCACTAAAATTATCACTACGTAATAAATTAAGGAACGTCGTAGTAGCACATGGGCACGCAAATGATACAAAATCGGGAGTGGTGGTCCGCGATCGTTGGTCGGTGGTCGACGGTGGCTGTTAGCCAAGAGGATCACACGTAGGACAAGAAACATATTTTATTCTCGCTTTTTTCCTTTTTTTTTTTTATGGAATTTTATTATTGCTTTTGCTCTTTGAGACCACACCAAATAAAAAATAAATACATTTTTTTTAACAAATTCTACTAATCAATTTTACCCTTAAAAAAAAAAACAATTTCACATTAGTCGATTCTAAAAAAGAAAATAAGAATTATAAAACTATAAAAAAAATATATCCCTTTTAAGAATAAAAAATAGTTAGATCGAAATGATTTCTAAAAGTCTTGCATTAAAACTTAAAAACATAGTATAATTATGTCAAAACAAAATATTATATTAAATTAGTTATGTGTTTTGTGCAAATTTAATTATATAAATTGCCTAGATTTTGTGATTTTATTTAATAAAAAATAATATATTATATCACGTTCGATTCTAATTTTTAAGAGTTTATGAAAATTCTAATATAAAATGTTGCTAAGAAAAATTTAACACAAAACGTATAACATCAAATTCTTAATATGTGATTGGGAAGTCTCGAATAATAATACTTCATAACCTTATATCATTCAAATTTTTTTTATTCTTATAGTTTTTTATTATATTTATTTATTTCTATTATTGGATACTTCGTTTCTTTTTTTAAAAAAATTAAATATTTTTAAAGTAAAAAATATGTTTTACTTTTATTTTTCAGGAATATTATAATATATTTTTTCTTTTTAGCCAAATTAATTAGTAGAAATTAAAAAATTAATATTGAATCAAATATGTTGGTTCCATGAAGAATGAGTTTAAAGCAATAAAAAGACTATTTCGCTTTATTGAGTTATTAAAATTCGTTCAATATTCAATATTGATTAATTTTTTTAGTAATAAAAAATATTGATAAGGGAAGGGGATGTAGGTGTGGGGTATAAAGATGACGAATGTGATGCTGAGGTGGCATGACAGATGTACACTTTTACCGGATGAGGTGTTCATCACCGAGAGCGCGTACACAAATATACGAACACATCGGCGCGTATAACTACCACCTTATCAAAATGGGCCTCCATTACAGTACCTCCTTAACTGGCTTTCTTTCTTTCTTTCAGCGCCTCTTCCTTTGCGTGTTCCCACAGCCCCAAAATCTCTCTCTTTTTGGCCCTCCAACGAAGCAAAACAAATATCGAAATCTTCTATGTTACTACTACCATTCTTTTCCTCCTCCTTCTTCCTTTCTTGCAGATTATCAATTTCAAGAACTAGTCAAAACTAAGATTAAACTAGGAAAGAGAAGACCCAGTTTGTTGAATCTTGGTTTTTTTTTTTTTTAAAGTTCTGCTCAGGTATGTTTTCGGGCATGTTTAATCTTTAATCCTACGTTTTCTTTCATGGGAAAAATCCATTCATTTCTTATGTTGGTACCCAACTTTTAACAAACTCTGCTCTAAGCAGAGAGCAGCTTCCTCTGTTTTCTTTACATGTTTTTGCATCAGAAAAATGGAATTCCTGATTATTGGGATTGGTCCAAGTCTTGAGTTTAACTTGCATGTTTTGTTTAATAAGTTTTGTTCTTCTATGATGTATATGGATTTGACTTTGTAATTTGTTGGATTTGATTGTAGATATAGAGTCGTGGGATTTCGGATTCTGATTGAGTTGCAAGCTAGAAAGTTATAATCTTGGACCAGTTTTAGTGGACTTCTGATATTATTTCCCCCCCGGATTTTCTGTGCCGCGGGGGCCAAACGATGTCTAGCTTTGTGGGTGTTCTAGTTTCTGATCAGTGGCTTCAAAGCCAGTTCACTCAAGTCGAACTTCGCAGCCTCAAATCCAAAGTAAATTATCCAGTTCTTAAGCCTTTTTTTTTTGTTTTTGTTTTTGAGTAGAATAATGAATGGGGAAATGTAGATGGACTAATGCTTAAATGGGATCCTGTTTTTGTTTTGTTTGTAGTTTACATCTTTAAAGAATCAAAATGGTAAAGTCACAAGTGGGGATTTGCCATCTTTATTGGTCAAATTGAAGGCTTTCAGTGAGATGTTTAATGAAGAGGGAATAAGGAATGTACTTGAAGAATCATATCCAGATATGAGCAATGAGGTTGACTTTGAAAGCTTTCTCAAGGTCAGTTTTGTTAGTTTCTTGTTTTCTACTTTAGTTTTCCTTAAATACTTTGAACACATATAGCTAGAAATAGAATGATAATCAATCAGTCTTTGGCTTTATTCTGGCTGTTCTTGAATTGCCTGTTCAATTAGTATTTTCTTGTTCCTTTTGTAATGAATTAGTAGATGTTTTGATTGTGATTATTCTGTAGTATGGTATGTTACATATTCAAAATGGCTTTGAATGGGCAGGCATACTTGAAAGTGCAAAGTCAAGCAAGTACAAAATTAGGTAGTACAAAAAATTCCTCCTCTTTCCTCAAGGCAACCACAACAACCCTCCTTCATACCATCAGTGAATCAGAGAAATCATCCTATGTTGCTCATATCAACAGCTATCTCAGGGATGATCCATTCTTGAAGCAATTTCTTCCAATAGATCCAGCTACCAATGCTTTGTTTGATCTTGCTAGAGATGGAGTTCTTCTATGGTAATTAATCGGGACCAATGCTTTTCAGTGCTTTCCCATTTTCACTTAAAGTGATAGTTAGAATGTCATTGACGTGCTCTCGTGGTGCCTCAGTAAGTTGATCAATGTTGCAGTACCTGGTACAATAGATGAACGAGCTATTAACATGAAAAGGGTGCTCAACCCCTGGGAAAGAAATGAGAACCACACACTTTGCCTCAACTCTGCAAAGGCTATTGGGTGCACAGTAGTTAACATTGGCACTCAGGACCTGGTTGAAGGAAGAGTGAGTTAGCAACTTTAACAAACTTGTCCACACAGTAGCTGATGTTTTAAGATAGTCTTTTTTGCCTTCTCTTGATGAAGTTTATTAACAGTATTTTATCAACTCTGCAGCCACATTTGGTTCTTGGGTTGATTTCCCAGATTATAAAGGTCAGCACTTTGATACCTTTCGAAATTCCCAGTTTGCCTTGAATTTCGAGAAGATAATCAATCACATTAATTGCTATATTCCAATGCAAAGGCACAAGCTTGACTTACTGAATACTACAAAGTTTTAGTTAAAGCTTCTGCGTCCTTATTAATAATTTTCTTTTTTTTTTTTGGTGACAATTTCAGATCCAACTTTTAGCAGATCTTAATCTCAAGAAGACACCTCAGCTTGTAGAACTGGTGGAGGACAATGTAATGGTCTTCATAGTTTTATATTTCGGGAAATATGTGTCCCACATTCTTTTAATTATATGGCTATGCATAACTTTGTAGGACGTTGAAGAACTTATGGGATTAGCTCCTGAAAAGGTCTTGTTAAAATGGATGAATTTCCATCTTCAGAAGGCAGGCTACAAGAAAACTGTCACGAATTTTACTTCTGATGTAAAGGTAAACAGTTCTTTTAAGTGATTCAGCTGTAACTGATATGCAAAGTGAATTTAATGGAGCAGTAGTACGATCACTTTATATTCATTTGGTGCATGATTGATAGAGATAGACAAATTTAGAGCTGTTAAGACAGTTGGGTAACTGAAATTTGGCTACCTCAGCTTTGAGTGGTTATGAAACAGCTTCCACGTAGTTGATGTTATAAAGGATAATGATCTCAAATTGTAAAATTTGGGCCCTTTTGGGCTTTAGTGTTGGACTCATTGTCTGGTCCTCTGCTAGAGCTATTATTTGCCGCTCTCACATACTTAGGGAAAGCATGGTTCCCAATTGCTCCTTGAGGAAGCATTATTCAAGAGTTTCTAGAAGATATTTGTTATTGCGTTGGAGTTTCTTCTGAAATTGCCAACAAATCTGTCTCACACTTGATCTGTTTCTTTAGTTAGTTTATTCTGGCTCCTGCAAGTCAATAATATGGTTATGCTCCACAGGATGGAGAGGCTTACGCTTACTTGCTTAATGTACTTGCTCCGGA
Source organism: Catharanthus roseus (assembly GCA_028651295.1). Classification (NCBI taxonomy): domain Eukaryota; kingdom Viridiplantae; phylum Streptophyta; class Magnoliopsida; order Gentianales; family Apocynaceae; genus Catharanthus; species Catharanthus roseus. The sequence continues at coordinate 5,118,137 of JAPQWS010000044.1, read as the reverse complement.
GCATTGTAGTCCAGCCACGTTAGATGCCAAGGATCCTGCTGAAAGAGCAAATTTGGTTTTGGAACATGCTGAGAGAATGGACTGTAAAAGATACTTAACGCCAAAGGATATTGTTGAAGGATCGGCCAATTTGAATCTTGCATTTGTTGCCCAGATTTTCCACCAGAGGTGAGAAATCAACAACTAAATGTTTCAGTAAAGCTATTTCTGCACATGTTTGGTTAGTATTCTTGATGTATAATCCCATTTGGTGCAGTAAAGTGCATGTTTCAGTTAGGTACTGGTGGTTGATCTTTGTCTCGATTGTAATCAGTAACTTCTGTATAATTTATGCTCTTTACGGAGGCTTCGTATTTCATTTTGGATTCTCTGTGCTATTCTCTCCTCCTTGAGAATAAATTGGCTCCAGAGCTACTCCTTTTATGAGTAGGGTTCTTGAGGGTTCAACTCCTATCTAACAATTGCTGAGTAGGTACTTTGTCAGCTCTTTGGTATGTGGGTGCATACGCGAATGCAACCTTAGTTATGTCTAGTTTAAGTGGGAAATTGAAGCTTCAGGATTAAATTCACAATCACATTTTTATACTCTGCATATGCAATGAACTTTACTTCAATTAATGAACCTCTTCTTGTTTAGAAATGGTTTATCCACAGACAACAAGAAGATCTCCTTTGCAGAGATGATGCCTCATGATGAACAAGTATCCAGAGAAGAAAGATGCTTTCGCCTTTGGATCAATAGTTTGGGAATTGCATCTTACATAAATAATCTGTTCGAGGATGTTAGGAATGGGTAAGTGTTGGCTTGAGTTCCATGCAGAGAACTGAAGAACTTCTAAATTACTTGTTTTGTTAAATGAACATACAAAAGCTTTGTCAGGTTTCAGCTAGCTTATGCAGTTAGAAGTTCTTCATTCTCTTCTTATTTTCAGTTGGGCATTGTTGGAAGTGCTGGAAAAGATTTCTCCGGGATCTGTCAACTGGAAACTGGCAACAAAACCCCCCATAAAAATGCCATTCAGAAAAGTGGAAAATTGCAATCAGGTCGTCAAAATTGGGAAGCAGTTGAAACTTTCCTTGGTAAATGTAGCTGGAAATGATTTTGTTCAAGGGAATAAAAAGCTTATACTTGGTAATATAGTCAACTCTTTGTTACGTTTATCTTGAGTGAACTGATATTTCATTTTCTTCAATTTTCCGAAGCTAACATTATAATATTGATCCGACTTCACAAAGTATTACAACTCCAGTGTGCTTAAGCAAATTTTGTTTTCTCATCCCAGCTTTTCTGTGGCAATTGATGAGGTTTAATATTCTTCAACTCCTGAAGAACTTAAGATCACGCTTCCAAGGAAAGGGTATTAGTGATGCTGATATTCTCAGATGGGCAAACAAGAAAGTGAAGAGCACCGGAAGATCTTCCCAAATGGAGAGCTTTAAGGTTAATATGAGACTTTTTTTCTCTGTTCACTTCCAACCACACTGCAGACAGAGCTTATTGATTTTTGTTTTGTTTTTTGGATTCAGGATAAAAGCCTTTCGAATGGATTATTCTTCTTGGAGCTGCTTAGTGCAGTGGAGCCACGGGTAGTTAACTGGAATCTTGTTACAAAGGGTGAAAGCGGTATGCCTCAAGACTATAAATTTCTTCTGAAAGAACGTATTCTAATGCCTTAGATGAAGTTACAAGAGTACTAAAAAAGGATAACGTGAAAAAGGAAATTAGATATCTTTGCAACTTTTTAGCATATCAAACTAAAAAAGAAGTGATTGATCGAATAAGTACACTGAAGCCTCTTTCAAGGTGCATGCTTACTGAATCTTGATATTAGCATTACATCTCACTTCCTTGTTCCCCTTTCCCGAACCAAAAGCCTTGTCAAGTCAAAGGATTGATTTTTATGTAGTCATTTTCTGAAATTGAGACTGCTTTTGTCAGGAACCCGAATCAGCTTATGTTTTTCCTTACTTTTTTCTTGTCTAGATGAGGAGAAAAAGTTGAATGCTACTTACATAATCAGTGTAGCACGAAAGCTCGGGTGCTCTATTTTCTTGTTACCTGAAGATATCATTGAGGTGAGGATGCTTCTTTCGATTGTTTAGCAACTTCAGATGGCATCATTTCTGATTACTCGTGATGCAATTGATGTTCATATCTTGTTGCAGGTAAACCAAAAGATGATCCTTACTCTAACAGCCAGCATTATGTATTGGAGCCTTCAGCAAACAACGGACGATTCAGAATCATCACCATCGCCTGTTTCCACCAAAACTCCTGATGAATCTCATCGACTTTCTATCAACGGCTCTCCATCTCCGATCCTTGAGGACGTTTCTGATGCATCTCCTGGACCTTCTTTTAACGGTTCTGCATCCCCTATGATCATGAATACTCCTGAAGCATCCCCTGCTCCTTCAATCAGTGGCTCCTTATCTCCATCAGCAGCTGCTTCTCCCAGTGAATCCCCAGCCCCGTCTATTAATGGTGACGATGAACCACTCGGTTGTGAGGTATCAAATCTGAGCATCGACGATGCAGCCTCGGATTCTACAAGCATATCATCAGAAATCAAGAATGAGGAGACACACAAAGAACAGTAGGTACATTTTTGTTTAAAAAGAGCGGCTAGAAGAGGCGATTATCGAATAATATGGGAACTAAACTTAAAGACAGATATAGGTTCAGTGACTAGGCTGATAAATAATGTTCATACAAAAAGGAAATCTGTAACATAAAAGAGGGAAATTTGTAGTTTCTTATACAGATTTTTGTGTTTTGGATAATGCATGTTCTTTACCCCTTTCTCTCCTCTGGGTGAGGCCTTTACATTTTCTTACTTTCATATGAAGTTGATTTCCCTCATATTGCTAGTAAATGCCATACAATTTGCATTACTCTTAGTTATGAATATAAGTAAACTGCATACTACTTCCGGTCAGAAATATAAGTCATTTTAGCCATAATTGAATGGTCAAAATTATACGTCATTTTACACATTTGAATGTTTATTTATTATCTCTCTTTCTCTCTCCTTATTTATTGATGATAAAATAAAAATCTTATCTTAAAATTTGCATTATTTTCTTCATTCTTAATTCTTGTGTAATGTCCAAAAGGATTACCTCTGGTCAGAAATATAAGAGTTTTAGCCCCATTGAAGATGGTTAATAATATAAAAGATTTTACCACTTTCATGGCAGAGTCTATCTTGTCTTTACCACGAGTCATTTCCCTTGCCCACCTCGCCCTCTCTTTCAATTGAGTTGATCGCGCACCCCACCTCTCCCTCAAGGTACATCTTGCGCCTATGGGCTAGTACGAGGATCCTTACTAAGTATCCATGGTTGAATGATCCTTATGGATTGGACTTTCAATCAGCATGCCTCAGTCCGTTAAAGTTTACACGCCATAAAAATAAAAATTGATCTTTTCTCGAAAATGTAAATCTTTTAAGTTGGTTCATCCCCTGCTATAGGAAGATTAGCGAACAGGCAAACCACAAGCCTGCCACTCGGGAACTTCTTACTCCAGCTATTCCAAAAGTCTTTGCTAGTTGAACCACGCCCAGTAGACTCTCCGATAAGTTCTCATTAGCAGCTGATTTTTCTCTATTGTCTGAAGAAAGTCTCTTATGACTGCAATGCGTGGCGGTTGCAGTAGAGATGGAGATAAATAGAGAAAGATAGAGGGAGAAAAGAAAAAGGTAAAATAAAAGAAAAAATATAATATAAAATATGTTTTATGAAATATCGAATTTAATCCTATTAAAATTATAATGTGCAAAGTATATACTTATTTTTAACACATGCATAAATTAATTAAGGTTCTTTAAAGTCGAAAATAAATTTTTAGGACTCTTTGACATAAATCTAAATATTATAGGGATTTTCTAGGTTATTTTCCAAAGTTTTTTCAATATTAATAAAATGAAGAGTTAATTATATTTTCCTCCTTGGAGATTTATCTAAATTATAATTTCATCTCTATATTTTGTATAAATTATAAATATATCCTTATCGTTTATATTTTCATAAATAATTAATCCCTACGACTAATTTCGATAAATTTATTGAAAACAATGATTCCGTGGTAAAAAGTTAATTTAAAAAACCTTCAAAAAAATAAATTTTATGAATTTATTTATTATTTATAATTATATATTAAGACCATAATATCATACACTACAAAAATTATACTGATAGATAATTTTAGTAAAGGTATTATTAGGCACACGAAAAACTTTAAAATTTTTTGCTACCAAATCTTTATTTTCTAATATATTTTATATTGAAATTAGTAGTAGAGATTAATTATTTAAGAATATATAAACAAAAAATTAGGAATCGACAATGTTCATGCTGGGTAAGAGTATAAAATATTTAATTTCCAATTCAAACTATCAAAATGTTTAATTGCAAATTTCAAAACCCTTCCCCTTTCTCCCTCATTCGATATCTACGCGATATATCTTTGAGCATATCGCATATGTCATATGTGATATGCCCAAAATAAGAAACTAAAAAAATCTGTCATATGAACTGCGTATTAAAGTGAGAACATATTTTAAGGAGACCGATAAAAATATGCGTGAGAATCTAAAAGATAGGTGCAGAAATTAAAAATTATTTTCCCTCCCTCATTCTCTCTACAACAATTCTCTCTCACCTCTCTCTAAAAAATCAATAGTGTTTTTCAAGTTTTTTTAAGTTATTTAATGAAAAGTGGATGATTTTGAATATTTTATTGAAGAAAACGTCGATTTAAAGGAAAAAAACCAATCAAATTATTAAAACACAAATTGAAACTCCTAGTTTCGGCCGGAATAGCTGAAATATGCAATAATTTCAGCCGAACGGGTCAAAACTAGAGATTTTCAATTTGTTTTGTTTAGTTTAATCCTCAATAATAATTTAGTTTCATAATCAATGTTTAATCGTTAAAACACCAACATAATAACGTAACTTAAAAAAAAATTTTTTTGAAAACTCCCTAATTTCTGCCAGTTTGGTCGAAATTATTACATAATTTTGGCTCTCAAACTTAAACTAGAAAATTTCAATTTCTTTCACAAATTCCATTAACTTTTACCTCTAAATCGATATTTTATTCAATAAAATATTCAAAATCATCCATATTTCTTCAAGAATATTCAAAAGAGGTGGGATAAAAAATTATAGAGAGAGAGAGAAAAAGTTGAAAGAAAATGAAAAATTTTAAATTTTTTCTCAAATATCTTTTAAATTTCCGTACCTATTTTACTACTCCCTTGTTTTAAAATAGAAAAAATATATCCAATTAAAAATAATATGAAACAAAAATATAAGCCTTAGGATAATATGAAACGTGAAAACGGGAGTATAAGCGTTACATGCCGGTGTCTGAATCCCTTCCTAGGATCAGACACCTAACCCACTACACGAATTTCTGATTGGTCATTCACTATCCTTCCATAACAGGCCCAGCCAACCAACTTATAAACCAAGGGTCTTTCAGTCATTTCATACTCTAATCTATATAAGAACGACGCGACGCTTAGTGAGAGAGAGAGACAGCGAGATAGAAAAAATAAAAAAGAGAGTTGCAGAAGAGAGAGAAAGAGAGAGAGAGAGAGAGAAGCCGTTAGTTTCTGTTAGTAGACGACGACGGAGTGTGTCTGACTCAGTGAGTCTAAACTCGGTTCTACTGTTAAGAGGTGAAATGAGCAGCAGTGACAGAGGCGGAGGAGGAGGAGGAGGGTCGGCGGGGATGGTGGTTTCCGACCAAGACATTGTGGAGGCATTAGAGTCGCTCCTCCGTGATAATAACCCTAACAACCCAACTTTTACTTCCTTAAACGGTATCGTTCAGCATCTTGAGTCCAAATTAGGGCTAAATCTTTCTCATAAAATTGATTTTATCCGTTCTCGGATCCAGCTTTTGTTCCAACCTCCTCAACCACAACAACAACCACCGCTTCAACTCCAGAAAGACCACTTTGCCCTTCATCAAAATCCTAATTTCCATTCCCACCACCTACAGTTTCACTCTCCAGGTTACGTCATTCCTCATCCCCACGAGTATGGATTTCGACCTCCGCAGCAGCACCAACAGCTCCAACAGCAACCGCAACCGCAACCGCCGCAGCATGTGGTTGTTCCCTCCCCCGCGGTGCCTTCTCCAGCCGTTGCTCCTGAAGCCCCAAAAGAGAGGTTATTTTCTCTTTATTTTTCTTTTTTATTTTACGTTTTTGTTTTAGAAAAAAAATTATTACTCTGGAAGGTTGTTTGGTTGGTTAGGAAGTGAACGAATTGTAGAGGAAATTGTTCATCGATCTTCCGGTATGGACATGTGTTTTGATTTTTCTCCGTTTGCTCACCAACCAGGCAGGAGATACACTTGCTATGCCTTTTGCTGCAGAGTTTATTTATTCGAGATGGTTGTTTAAGTATTCATGGTTGTATTATTATTATTATTATTATACTGTTGTATTTCTCTCAATTAACTTGTTGAACTATATGTCCTGCATGCTACACTATGATTTGTATTGGATCAATTCTCAAGAATTTGGTCACAGTTTTCCTGCCTCTGCTTTTTGCTGCAAAATACTTGAGTTCTTTGTTTAAAGTCTACTATGAACACCGAAGAGTTATTCATTTTCCTTTACCATGTTAACTGTTTTTTACTGCTCAACTTTGTGCTACCAGCCTATAACTGATTCAATCGATTCTTGTACCACTGCTAAAGCTAAACGGTGATCTCGGAAGTCCTTCATCTGCATTTTGTAACATGTTAACTGGATGGTAGTAGCAATTAGTGGTATACATCACTTACAAATATTGCCTTACTGGATGGAAGCATGTCAAGAGTCTTCTAGGTTACTGTCATACTTGTTTTGGCAACTTTAACATTGAAATGCTAACACATAAAAGGAGATATTCAGGATATTAGAATCTCAACATCACAGTGCACTCTGAATCTAGAGTGTTGACCTAAAACACTAGGCTTCAGTGTGATTGTTGTGTGGCTCGTGATAGTATTAGTATCCAACATCTGACTGCAGCTTCCTCATGTTATTTGACTATAATTTGAAATGAGAATTTCTCCGTGAGTCCTGAACCTGTGATTTTACACAGGCATCCTAAAAAAGCTTTCTATGTTTTAAAATGGCATCTCTTCTGTGTGTATGTGTCTTATATTTATATAACTCTGGTTTTGCATCTTTTTCATTTCTCTCGTGTGTGAATCTAGTGCTAATTCTGCGCATTGCAATTCTTGTGATGTTACTTCTATGTTGTGGTAGGCGATCTCTAGATTTACTTCTGCTACATGTTCTGATGAAATTTAGTTTTGATTTTAGTGCTCCAACTGGGAAAAAAAGGAGAGGTGGGCCTGGTGGTTTAAACAAACTTTGTGGTGTTTCTCCTCAACTACAGACCATTGTGGGTCAGGCAACAATGCCCAGGACTGAGGTTTGTAGTTTGGGCATACAAACAATTCCTCTTCCTGACTCATACATGCACCCACAGACAGAGACACATGCATGCATATTTTTACCTTATAATCATTCTGTATGTTTCTTTCTAAAGCTTCTTCTTTTGGCCAGATTGTGAAGCAGCTTTGGGCATACATAAGGAAAAATAACCTCCAAGACCCTAACAACAAAAGGAAGATTATTTGCAATGACGAACTGCGACTGGTGTTCGAGACAGACTGTACGGATATGTTCAAGATGAACAAGTTACTAGCCAAGCACATAAGCCCTCTAGAAGCTACAAGTATATAACTTTATGAGAATGCTTCTCCCCCCCTCTTTTTCTTTTCTTGGCAAGTTTAAATTTGGTTACTTGATTCACTTCTTTGCTTTTAACAGAGCAGCCAGCTCAGACTGCTAAGAGAACAAAGACTGAGGTTGAATCTGGGAGTGAAACTGCTAATTCTGTTCCTATGGTTGTCATATCTGAAGCACTTGCAAACTTTTTTGGTACTGGTGAAAGGGAAATGTCCCAGGCAGAGGTACTAAAACAGGTGTGGGAATATATCAAAATCAACCAGCTTGAGGTGGGTGATTAAGTGTTCTGCCTTTTCTCAGTTTAAAAGCTATTGCAACTAGGTGCTTTTCCTCTGTTAGCAACCAAGATAGGATAGAAGACCCTTGTCCCATCTTGAAGAATTCATCTCTTGTATACTTCAGGAGAGGGGTGAAAGTTTTAAGCACCTCATTTTTCTTTGAATTACATTAGTTTTTGAAAACTGCATTTACTATTTGGGAGTTGTGACTCGTAAGTATATTTGTTAAACATTAGTTATCATGATTAATAACTCATGAAACTGATACATCAATGTATGTTTTCTTTGTTTAGCTATACATTTCACGTGCTGGTACTTGGTAACCATCGTGGTCTATCTCAACATGATGTGTGTGTGTGTATGTGTGTGTCCGTGCTCTCTCTCTCTGTGCCCTCTGCAGCTGCACTTTTGTCAAATCACTTGTCTAAAATTTGTATTCCCTTACAGTTTCTTTGGCGCAAAGAGTACTTCCACCCCATTCTAATGGAAAATTCGAGATTCTTATTCCTTATTGTTGCTTTTAGGATCCCTTGAATTCCATGGCAATTCTATGTGACACAAAACTGCAAGAGCTTTTTGGATGTGAAAGTATCTCTAAACTGGGAATTCCAGAGATTCTAGCGCAACGCCATCTGTTTAAGAAATCATGATCTGCTGATCATGTTGATTGGTGAGTATGAAATTGCAATATTGCTGTATTATTTTGAGTGTTAGATCATTCAAGCTTTTAATCTAACATGGAGAATACTAAAAATCACTAGTTTTTAGTCAACAGTAACATATATGATATTCTTTTTCCTTTTTTATGTAGATGGGAACTGAACTTGATGTCTTCATATTTCGATCTCTATTCTTTTTTCTGACAAACCATTGTAGCATTGACAAAATCTCCTACATTTTCAGATAGCTGGTGTTTGGTAACTCATCAGATTCTGACATCATCTGAGATACTTACCGCAGATGTTTGGTGGCTTGCTAATTTCAGTAGCTTAGTTTTCGGAGGTAAGTAATGGTGAACAGAATGATCATGTATTGGCGGGCTAATTGTAAGTTTGATGTCATAACTAGTATTGTCTCTAGGGTCTCTTTCCATTTGGGAGTTTCTAACCCTTGTAAAGATGCAGACTGTAGGGAAAAGGAGAAATGTAAAAGATTATTCTATATGTTTCTACTAACGAAATATGAGATGAAAATTTCCGCAGCTTATGAATTGTCCATCCTGACTCTTCCAATTGTGTACATTATCTAATACATGTGGAATGGTATCATGTACAAGGGTGCATGTGGGAAATGGTGCTTTCTATACATTTTGATTTAGAAAAAAAGAAAGAAAAAAACGATTGAGGCAGGATCTTGCTGATGTTATTCTCAGGTTTGGTGTTCAATCCAGCTAATCTGCTAATCCACTAACAAAACCTTGTTTGTGTGTGTGTGTTGGGGGGGGGGGGGTTGTTGAGAGATTATTCTTTCGATTTTTCCTTTAGCTTCTCTTTAATAATCTTTTCCTTTCTATTTTATGAGTTTGTTCTCTGGTAAGCATGGCATTTGTAGAATTGTTAACTTGTAAATTCTGTTTTGTTGAAATCAAAAGTATTCATTGATCACTTTGAATTATTGAGATTACTGAAGTTTGAGTTATGAGTATGAGATTTCTGTAGAAGTTTTCTTGGACTATATCTTTTTCAATGTTTCCTTTTGAAATTAATTGCAAATAACTCAACTTTTATGATAGAGTTGATGATCAGGGTAGTTCACTATTCTGCACTCTGTAAGTATGTTCTTCTAATACGTTGAACAGGAGAATATGGTTCGAGACTTGAATTTCTTAACTGATAATGAATGTCTCTATTACTAACTTACTATGTTTACACTAATTTATAAGCTTTTTTGACTTAGAGATGTGTGGTCTGACAGTGCGATTCCCCTCACTTACATCTTCCACCTGATATGTCAAGTGAGAGTTGTGTTCGAGTCATCTAGAAAATGTTGTTTGGGTTCTTTGTATCTTCTTATTCTTTCCACATTACTCGATCTATCAGCTTTTAATGAATAGGCTTTTTTTCTTTTATATGCATGTAAAATACTATGGGGGCAGATCGCACTAGCTGCTGCCTTCACATGGCATTCTTTGTTGGGAACTAAACAAGACAAAAACATACATGTGAACACCATTACCTTTCACCAACTATTTAAAACCCTTTGCCCAAAGCCTAAAAGCCTAAGCCTGTGGAAAAGAAAAAAAAACTAAGTATGAAGCTGCTTCTGGCAAAGGTTTTGCTTCTGTTGCTGCTGCTACTGGTTTCTTTGGCCAGCAGCCAACCGACCGGTCTGAACTCCATCGTCTGCAAAGTTAAGGTTTCTGAACTTGCTGAATGCCTGCCGGCAATAGCTGGGAATTCGCCACCAAAGCCAACGAAAGAATGCTGCGATGTGTTGAAGAAGGCAGATCTGCATTGTCTTTGCAAGCATAAATCGGATCTCAGTAAGTTTGGTGCCAACCCAGCTAAGGCACTCGAGTTGCCCAAGAAATGTGGTCTTAAGGCACCCCAAGAATGCCAAACCAAGCATTGAATTAGTTTATTAACATTCATGCAGGCCAAGTTGTTGTAACTTGTTTTTTTCTCCTTTCTTGGTATTTTGAATGAAGTAGTATGGCTCTCTCATTGTACCTTTTCTTCATTTTGCATGGGTTTTGAAGGACCATAATAACAAGAACAAAAGAAACTACTCTTTCCTTTCCATCTAAAATATAAAGAGTTTTAGACCTATTGAGAATAATAAAAAATATAAAGAATTTTACAAATTTAATAAATATTTATTAAATTTTTTCCATCTTTATCTATCTTCCTATTCATTTATTTCAAATGATTGAAAACCGGAATGAAATAAATATTTAAAAAGGTGCCAATATGATTTTAATCAAGCAGTTAGTCTTTTAAGTACCTATATGATATGAGAGAGAGGTGGATCCCTTTTAACATCTTCAGTAATATCACTTCTAATATAATATTTTATTAATAAAATTTACTAATGCGAATTGCTCGTTTCTTCGATTAGCTCATGGTCTATTTTGTTCTTTACTTATATGATAAAAAATAAAAATAGACCCTAAAAAAAAAGATAAATTCTAAGTATAATTAGCCCCTTTAAAAAAAGAGAATGAATTTGATATTAGGGAGCAGTAAAAAGAATAAAAAAGATATGCTTTTTCTTGAAATAAAGGGGTATTTTTGTTTAAAATATCATTTTTACTTGTGTCATCTTATAGAAGAGATTTAATTATAACAAAAATAACGTAAGGATACTAAACTGCAAAACATACTAAATATTAAAGTACTTTAATATAATTAACTTTAAATTCTAAAGATATAAGATAAGAATATATTTATAATTTATATAAAATAAAAGAATAAAATTAGAATTTAAATACACCAACCTGAGAAAAATATAATTATCCCTAAATTTTAATATTCTCTATTTAACTTCTCACCTACTATTACATACACTAATATTCCATTATAATCAAACAATAAATAAGAAACAAAAAAGACTCTTTATAATAATAATAATAATAGAAATAGTGATAGAGAGAGCTTCTAATTGATCTACACTTTGCCATTAACTAAAACATAATTGGGAAACCTGACAGTTACAAAATATCAATAAAGATCAAAATTGTAAACCTAAATTTGTGACATATCCCATACAAAATTGCTAATGTTGATGTTCTCACATTCAAACACACTCTCTCTCTCTCTCTAACTCTCAGACCACCATACTTTACTGAAACAAAAAGCTTAGGTAGAGAAAAGACTTACTTCTTTTGTCATCAATGCAGCCTTCCATGCCACAGCCAGAGGGATCACCATCACCATCACCAGGCCCTTGGTCGCTTTCTTTGCTAGACAGAGGCGATATCTGAGTTAAAGAGCAGAACCATTTCTTCCATGTTCAGAGAATCAAAATCTGAATGGTCCAATGTCTTGCTCAAACAAGCCATTTCTTGATTTGTATAATGACTTGTTGTATCAAACAGACTGAGCTTTGTGGATCATCATCACCTCCTTGGTCCACCAAATATTGGTCTCATATAGGCATCATCAAACCATCTCCAGTAATGGTGAATTGTGTACACAGGTCTCTCTATAAGCATAGACAAACTATCCTTTGCGCGTGATACATTGGTTGAAGCAGATTCTTCGAAAGAAAGCAAAGGGAGGTTCATGTCCTTTGAAATACTTGGTTCTCGATCTAGGTCACTGATATTAGAATGTGGAGGAAGAAGGTAGCCTACTAGAGGCTTTGTCAAAAACCCGAACACCTGTAAACAGTTGCTCCTGATTCAGTCTATCTATATAGTATAGAACTAGTTATAAAGCTCAAAAGGAAGTTATTGCGATGGGGGCTTTACTTGTGAAGATCAAGAGGAGAATAACCTAGCAGGGAGAAAATGGAGCCTAACAATTCAAATAGAAGGTTAACTTACTATTGTACTGAAAAGAACGACTATTACGGTAGTTAAAACCATTGTTGCATTAGCTGGATCCCATGTTACTCCTGAATGAGTGAACTGCGACAACCAACAGCAGGAAATTATTTCAAATATACCCACTTTATACTATATCAAAACAGTGATGACACAGGAAAAGTATACCTGTTTGAATGCCAATGCAATGGAGACAGCTCCTCTCATTAGTCCCGCCCACCAAATAATCACCTAATGGAAATGAAGTTCAGTAATCATCTTATTCATGACTTTCATGAGTCGTGGAGTAATCATGCAGATCAATCGTCCATTGTAACTCACCTGGTGCTGGAAAGTTATTGATGATGAAGGTGCAGAACTTCGGCTTGTGAAATTAGCAAGCACAGAGAGAGGGAAGACAAAAGCCACACGCCCAAGTAGTACTAGGAACATCGTCGTGCTACAGATTAGCAGCAAGGTCCGGACACTGGAATACAGCCAGAGAAATATTGCTCAAGGTTTCTTGACCTGGAGTACTCCAAGTTTATTGCCATTTCTAAACTTGGATCCTCCTAAAATATAAAATGGAACATTTCCAAGTAATTTGTAGTCATGTTCAAATCCTCTGTAATTTCATCTCAAGTATTACTAAGACCCAAACCCCAGAAACTCAATCAGCCAACATCTTCGCGGCCTGAATGGAGCCAGCCGTAGCCTCTCCCTGCAATTCTAATCCTACTTCTACCTTAAGTAATAAACACTTTATTGTGTACTTGCATAGAGAGTAGTGAACTTGATTACCTCAATTTGCTCAGTTTCCACTTCTCAATGTCCAAGGCATCCATCCCCACGTACAAAAATATGAAAGACTCTGCAATAAAGGACATTGTTGCAAAAACATGCCTGCAATTAAGATAGTGGGACCTTTAAATATATCTCAATTGTGATTCTTTAGGGAAAAAACAAGCTAACGAAATGGATATGCTCCATTATTAGAAAATTTAAAGGATCAGCAGCATTGAAGTATCAGGGTTTTACTTGGTTGTAACTTTCGACCCTTCGCTCACATTGTGCCATGCATAATGAGACATGAAAATCCCAGCAAAGAAGACTGTCAAAATCCCACTGAGGTGGAATAACTGCCAAAGCGAACATAACCACATAAGCTACATATCGGCATTGTATTGTTCAGCAGCAGATAACGAAATGTAGCAGGGTAGATATAATATATGAGAGAACAATCAAGAAACCCAGAACGGTACACTTTTCCAATAAGAATTATATCCAGAAACGATAAAGGGTTCATTGTATACTTTGTTGCTAACGTTCATTTCTAAAGAAAGCCAAAATAGGGGAGGTGTTATGGTGCGTTCCGGTGTAGAGTGATGACTTTTCCCAAGTCCTCATTCAATGTGGAAATACTGCTCCAGATTCAAAACTGGCTTCCATATTAGGGAAAGTTTATCAAAAGAAAGTCATTTTGGAACTTTAAAAACTTTGCAATATTTTATCAAATGGAAGCACAAACTATGCAAGATAAATTATTTTAGCCAAGCACTGGTTACCTCTGCTAACATGTAGGACAGATAAGCCATTAAAACCATCAGAGCTATTTCACGAACAGTGCAGTGTCTGCAGATATAGAGATTCTCGGGTTCAAAGCTTTCATATATAAGCATCAATACCAATCCGCCTCAGCAATACTATAAACAGAATTCTTTTGCAACAGAAAAGAGATTACTAAAAGTTTACCTCCCAAAGTATAATCCCTTGAGTACATACGCTGTCAAAAGCCCTGCCTGCAACCAGAAAGGAAATCATCAGTGCCCCAACATTACCTGCCGGCATAACACACTGAGATTATATTATCAGGTTTTTAATATACTAAGCCGCACTCACTGCTATTCCAAGGACAGTGCTTGTGAAGAATAGATAGAGGAAATCTACAAGAACATGAAAAGCTGCCCATCCGCGAAGCCTACTAATATCATGCTTTTGAATTGCATTGAAGAGGACAACTGATGTTGCATCATTAACCACTCCTTCACCAAAGACTAAGCTGTACAGCAAAGGAGTCTCCTCTTGATGTAGAACCTACAAAAGCAATGAACGGCTTCTCAACAGCACGAAAACAATCATACTTGACACTACAAAAAAATCATTTTGCAATTCCAAGATCACCTGCAATGTGCACACCGTATCCGTTGAAGAAAATATAGTTCCAATGGCTGGAAAAGACAAAGCAGACATATGGCTGTTATACAGTAACTAGAAGAACTGAGGCCTTCACGTGCTGCTTTGTATACAAAAAATAGAAGAAAAAAACAATCAACAAATTCTGGAATCAAACCAAGATAATCTTTTGCTGTCAATCCGGAAAAGCCAAACTCAGGGAATATCCAACTGCTACCTACACCAACAACATCATTCAATAAAGGGATTAGTCTGGGTGTTGTATGGCTTTAAAGGTGCCTTACTCAAGTGTACAAGCCGCTCAGGGTACCCTATAGTCAGACAAATAAAACAATATCATTCAGAAAAGGAGCTAGTGTATACCAATATTCCACAAGTAAATGCCCCATAACATCCCAAAGGAAACAGTAAACAGACAGTAGGGATTATAACATATACAAACAGGACGTAGAGGGATAAGAAATTACCAGCAGTAATAATGGCACATGATATGAACACTCCAACCACCCCAAACAACATAATGGGGAAGAAGTTATGGAAAAATTGTTTCTTCTTGACCTGAAATCTAGTTTAAAGGGGAAAAAAAAAATCAAAGAGATTCTACTATGAATCAAAAAATATATAGTTATAAAGCCAAAAAAGAATTAGGCAAATTGTCCATTTATATACCTAAACTATACAATATTTTCAATTTCTATACATTTTCCTCATTTATTACTTTTTATATACCTACACTATTTTCATGTATCTAAAATTACACTTCACTGCAGGGGGAATCCGCCAAAATAATTTAGGTATATAAAAAGCAAAAAATAAAGAAATTTAAAATATTATATTAGTTAGGTATATAAATATACAATTTCTAAAAAATAATAATAAAATTGATTTAAGGACATAGAAGAATTATTATGGTATTGCCATACCCTGCATTAAAAATTATTGGTGGAAGTAGGTAAATAAAGAACAGCTCTTCATCAAATCTCAATATGTGAGAACTTTTCCCCTTGCTTATGAACAAAATTATCGCCCCAGCTACGCATCCCTAAAAGAAATTAAACAGAAAACCCAAATATATCAAAATTCTGAAATTAAAAACCCAACAAAGAGAAATTGAAATTAAAAAAGAAATTTACGATGATAATGGCGGTGATGGATTCATTAACCCAACGATTTTCTTCAAGCAAGTGTCCGATCACTAAACATAAGCAAAGAACCGCCACAAAGACTGTGATTGGAACGACCTGTTTGTGGCCTTCTCCTAAGTTTATTGCAAAATCTGAGAATCCCATTGTCAATTTCAACTCTGAAAAAATCCCTAAATTCTGCAATTTTTTCTAGCAATATTTTTATTTATGAGAAAAACGGTGAGAAGATTGGATCAATTTTGGTTCAGCTCAGTTTGCCCGGGAAACTGAACTGCTCAGAGCCAGTTGGGAGTTACACGTGGCACCGCCTCACGACCATAATGACACGTGTCAAAAAGCGTCCATCCCCGTGATCTAATATAAAAAGCAATATTTTATTAATTGGGCCTTCAACCCGAAAAGTTTATTTGTTGATGAATTTGGGCCCATCTTATTGAACTAAAAAGCCCATAATTAAGCCCATCCATTTTCAATAATGTTTTTTTTTTCTTGGGTTCTTTCATGGAAATTTTTGGCATTTCTAATAGATTGTGGGCTTGAAAATCAAATGTCTCGAGTTTGAATTTTGTGAAAATAATTTTGTTTTGTGAAAGAAAATTTTACTGTCTTTGTGATTCCGTCGGATTTTCAATTAGTTTGATTGTGATAAAATTTAAGGGCATCGATAAAATATATACAGAAATGTAAAAGATACGTACGAAAAATTCAAAAAATAAAATTTTCCCTATAAATTTTTCTCCATCTATTCAACTCTCTCTTATTTGTACAAAATTCAAGATTTTCAAATTCATACTCGTTTATATCCAACCGTTGAAATTTGGAAAAAAAAAAAATCAGTACATTGTTCTATATTCGTTTATTTACAATTTTATCAATTTAAAAATTAAAATAACACAACGAATCATAATTTCGGCTGAATTTCAATTTTTTATAACAATTTGATCCATTTTTACCTCTAAATCAATGTTTTCTTCTATAAATCTTCAAAATTATCCATACTTTACTTGAATTCTTCAAAAAAAATTTAATTTTTTCAACAAAAATGTAGAGAGAAATAGAGAGGGTTGGGTAGAGAGAGAAAGGGAGGAAAAATTTTATTTTTTGAATTTTTCACGCGTATCTTTTATCTTTCGCGCATATTTTATTAATACCTAAGTTTAAAGGTATCTTTCGTGTATATACGAACTCACTCAAAGATACATAAAGATAATACGATTCAAATTCAAAATTTTTATTTTGAATATTTCAATCATTAAAATACTATTTTATTACAAAGCAGTATGACAAAATAGTAATTTAAAAATAAAAATTATTTTTATTACATAAAAATTATTGAGTTCAAATCACGTACATTCCCGCATCGTGCATAAAAAAAAGATAGAAAAAAGATAGAGAATGGTAGGTGTACGTAGTTGTTAAAGCATTAGGCCTTAATACGCCGTTGCCGAGACGATATCCACTAACGACGGGAATAAATTTTTTAAAAAATATGGTTTCTTTTTGTTGAATAAAACAAAAATGTGGAATTCCATAAAAAATAATTAAAAAAAAAACAAAATGTGGAATATTTTCTCCGTTTCAACAAAAGTAAAACTTTTTTTAACTCTTAGCATATAAATTAAAGATTTTGAAATTTAAAAAATATTTTATTAATATATCCCTCATAGATATAGATATAAAGAAAAATGTAAAAGAAGAAAGGAAAAATAAAATTAAAAAAATATAATAAATACTAATTAAAAATTATAGAAAGACATTTATTATAAAATAAAATTTATTTTTTAAAATGAAATTTATTTTGAACGGTACCAATAAATTTAAAGTAATTAAAAATATTGTTTTGAAAACAAAAAGTGGAATTGAATGAAATGGTAAGACATCATCGACCACAAACAAACATCCACAAAAAGAAAAAAATGTCATTTTCATTTGAACAATTCTTTGGGGAATTTTTGTCCCAAAATAAATTTTTTTTTTTTTTTGCATCAATAACGCGTTTTTGCTTTTTTTATTTTTTTCTAAATGCTTTGCTTTTGATTCTTTCCCATCAATCTCTCCTTCAATTAATTAACAATATACTCTTTTAAGATTAGTGTGCATTGTATAGTTTTTCAAATTTTAATATGATAATGAAAATTGATATTTGGCCACAATAGTAGCACATTATTACTTTATAAATCGAATAATATTAATTAGAATTATATATTTTTAAATATTAAACACCACTCTCGTAATCTTTTTTCATCCCGTTTTTCCTTAATAAAAAACTTTTATGAGTTTAGATATAATTTGCCTTAATAATAAGTTTAATATGTAATTTCTTAGCACACTTCATGCCCGAAGATGGACATCTAGACTGAAATGTGAAGACTAAATTGTTGGAACGGACAATAGAAACACACACAAAATAAAGGCAGAAAAATAAAACAATATTAAGAATTTAATATGGTTCAATATTTTAACATTACTGACTTTTTTTACGCTGCAGCTAGTACTGCTCAAATTCCAAGAGGCCTTGGCTTGTAGAGTATGTCTTTGATAACCGACGTTTTCATTAAAAAGGAAGCAGAAAAATATCTTGACATAAAGAAACTGTTTTCGCTAACAGACTTAGTTAAACAACTAATCAGGCGAATTGGAATCTATGAGAAAGATTATCAATGACTAGACATTCGAAGCTGTTGTCGCAATTGAATAAATCTTCCCTTCACCAGGAAAGCGAGAGAAGAGTACCAGACGATTTTTTAGCGCGTTTTACTAATAGAAAGTAAAGGATCTAAGTTCCACTCCTTCGACTGATGATGGAACGATATCCTACACCAGTTTTAGAATCACATAAACGATCAAAACCAAACCGTCTAACCACAAAAGAAAAGAGTAAATATTCACTATTTAATTTTTACGCAGTACAAACTTACAAACCCTCTCAGAATATCTCATAGCCCAAAACTCCAGTTGACTAGACTTAGAGAATTGGTACAAAAGACCTAAACTATAAGAACCTATTATAAATATCTCCCCTTCCTTAATTTCCTAATCTTCCAATACGGAATTAGCAAATCCTAGTTCTACGGTTATTGGGAAAGTAAAGCTAACATGAACATTCACAATTCTTCATGTGATAGTCTAACCGAGTAATCTAACATTGATCAAGTGATTTTGATACCATGTTAAAATATAAATATAAATTTAATTTATTTCAAAAATTACATTAAAAAAGATTATCCAATTTTATAAGGATTTTATTTTTCATTAAGATCCTTAAAAACTAATTTTAATATTATATGAAATGCACATAATACGGATACTTTAAAAAACAAAGAAAGAATAAGAAAGTGGACTTGCTTAGTTGTCTCAAACCATCAAACGTGCGAACTTGAAATACATCTTTGACACAATTATTATTATTATAATTATTATTTTTATATGTTTCTTGATTGGATTTAATAATAATAATTATTATTATAATAATTATAATAATTTCCATCCATGCACCCACCGGAAAAAAGATCAAAATATTGGACTAATTCTATTTATTCACAGCCATCCAAAAGTCCAATTATCATTGTAGTTTTCCAAGCCATATGATTTCTCCTCCATTTCCCATTTTATTATCCATTATTTTTTCTTTTTTCTTTGGAGGCATAGTTAAAAAATAAGAATTTTTATTATTATGTATAATTTACAAAATTTGAGTTTCCATTTTCATGCAAGTGCTCAAGATAGGCTCTATTTTTTGTTTGTATAATTAATAACCAAAATTAATATCAATTGCCATTTTTAACAAGTAATATGGTCCAACTTTTATCAATACATACAAGTATGATTAATAGCCAAATTTTAATATCAATTTCCATTTTTAGCATGTGACCTGACAAAATTCTATTATCACTTTCTTTTTATAATATATTTTTTTTATAATTTAATTTTTTTTATTAGGATCTAATCTGTTATTTATTAGATTTTATTAATAAAATATACCAAATTAAAAAGTTGTACAAAAAATAGTATACAGAATAGTACAAAAGATCCAAGTCAATAGTTAACAATGGCAATGTAAAAGATAATAAATAAATAGAAAAGAGCCTGCACGGGCATAGCTCAATTAGTTTTAGGGCTGCAAAGTTGGTATAATAGCAGCAGAGTGGGAACTTCAACCTCTTCGGTGTAAGATATCTATTTTTTTACTATTCAAATAATATTGTGACATTCTTATTTATACTTGTTTATTGTTAATCTTAATTATTTAATGAACGATCTATAGTTAAAACATAGTAATCTAATTAGAGAATAATTTTTTTTAACTGTAATCAACTTCTGTCTTACAAGCACAATATTCAGATTCAATATTCATCGACCGATCAACTCGCAATATATATTATTGGTTGAAAACGAAATTGTTATTTGGAGTTCTTAGACTAGTATAAGATTAGATCTTAGGAGACCCACATGGATGTAGTTCAGTTGGTTATGGGCTGCAGAATTGGTATCAGAGTCAAAAGTTCAAATGTTGGCAGCGGTAGCATGAGAATTTCAACCTCTCCAATGTGGTGGGTGGTTCTTTGTGCGCACCAGTGTCTGGCCTCCAGTCTGCATAACTGTTGAGTCACCATGATTTATATCTTCCACTTGAGCGTCGAGCAGTCTAATAAGACCCTGTGAGCGAGGGATTTCGCCTTTTTGGTACCAATATTAGATGTTAGAAGTTCGAAACAATGACGGAACTAAAGGCTAATATTTGTAAAAAATATGTTTAATTTGCAGACATTTATTTATATATTTCTTTCAACATTTTAAAAACTTGATGTAATTTGGGCCCAAAATACATAAAAGTTTTTAAAATTGATTAGAGGGAGGCAAAGGAGTTTGGTGGTACTTTGGATGACATGTCTTGTCGGAGCCACCCGTGCGGTGGACCGGCGGCGGCTGTAGATATATATATCTATATATATATCAAAATTAAAGTCAAGTCTATGGTACTTTAGCATATATATATATATATATTGGCGGAACTATGATAAAAAAGTTGGAGTTAAAAAACAATAAAAATTTAGTTTCGTCTATAAAATAGATGCATTACAAGTACAAAACTATTTAAACAATTCTAAATTTACAAATAAAATAAAAAAATATGGAGAGTTTGAACGTAAATACCTATAAATTCTAAAGTTTTTAAAATTTTCGGAGCCTCGAACCCCTTACTGGTTCCGCCCCTGTGTATGTATATATATATGAATTATTTTTGTAATTGTGAAGAATCCTTTTCTTTGTTGAGAGATGTTAACATGACATATAAATGTCTCCTATTACTATTACTATGTGCTTTTACCACTTGCCCAAAACATTACTATCAAATGCAACTTGAAAAGTAATGGCCAAAATTATTTTGTATATAAGTTAAGACTTGATAAATACTTACACTCCATATGAACAGATTTTAATGTGTTATATATATATATACTCTAATTCAAGTATTTTTTTTTATTTTGTAACCGCTGATTTATGACACACGTTAATATAAATAAAATATATATATAACAAGAATGTCATTAAATAATTATGAAAAATTTATATTAATTAATAATAATCTATATTTATTTACTTTAATTGTACCATCCAAAATATTTAATATTCTCTCTATTTCTACAGCGTTACTCCTTCCTCACTCCTCCTTTCCACCCCCACCCTCTCCCAGGAAAAAAATAAAAAAGAAAAAATATAGAATGATCTTCGATGTTTTCTTTTATAATATATTTTAATTTTTCCTTAGGGCTTATATTTTATTTTGTACGTCTTATTAATATAATATACCAAATAAAACATAAACTCTAACGAGAAAATATAAATTTCAAAGATAAAATATATTATAAAATGAAATGTTATAAACTATTCTGGGTGCTTTCTTTTTTGGAATGAGGGTAAAAGAAATATTAAAGATTCTGATTGATACAATTAAAGTAAATAAATACTTGTGATTTAATGAAAATTTTATTATATTTGACCTATTTTCACCTCATGCCTCACATTTCTTCTTATATAACATAATTTTTTTTGAACAAGTATACCCAAAAAGAAATTAAAACAACTCCAAATGCAAAATTAGACATTATATTAATCCCCAAATTAAGAAAGGGAAGAAAAAAACAATTGCTTGCAAGTTGTCAATATATTTAATTTTTATTTTTTACCATTGAAAGTCGTCAATAATTTAAAAAATATAATATTGTTTCAAGAAAATAATTGGATATATATGGAACCGCAATCAATGACGAACTTCTTGTTCATTATGAACATGTCCCGACAAGAAATGAGAGTATAAAATTGAGAGAATCATATTTAAAAAATATATTTTTTATTATTTATTATAATAATAAGAATATCCAACCAAAAATCATTTATTTGATTTAGTTGCTTGTAACTAATTAAAATTCCTCAACTCAATATATTACCCTTGACAATTTATATTAGTGAAGACTATATATAGTATTTGATTCCAAATTTTGCAATAAGAATTATTAATTTGTTTAATTATTTTATAATTAGTTTAATTTTTAATTATTAGCTTAAGATTTTGGGGGCTTTAAATGGACGGTGCATATGGGAGAACAAAAATCATGTCAATCACTAATTTCCTATTCTCAAGGTAGTATGGTCTATGATGATCATTACTCATTATAGTACTATGTTGCTATAGTCACTTAGGATATAGTATACAGAAATACCTCAATTTCATATTAACTGTTATTTAAATGTATATTTTTTATTTTAAAATATCTGTTATTTTCATAAATTAAAATAATATTAAATAATAATTTTCTTTTCTTTATATACTTTTATCTTATTAAAACTACATAAATGTCAAAAAACTTTCATTAGTACTATTAATGATAGTTAAAATTCTTAATATATGTGAAGTTTCAAAATGTGTTAGAAATATTATGAAAGAGAAATATTGTCTATGTTTTTTTTTACTTGTCACGTTGTAGAAATTTTTTTACCAAAGTAATATTTAATGAACTTTTTCTTATTATATCCTTCCATTAATAAAAAAATTTCAACATTTTTTTATTATTTTAACATTAAAACTAATAGAAACAATAATAAGGAGAGAATTTTTTGAAGGGCATTTTAATCTACACAATAAATACATTTAAAGATTTGTATTTAAAAAAAAGTGATATTCAAAACATGACAAGTAAAAAAATAGAAAAATTAATTTATTTCTTTGAAAGAAGTGGGAGTTCTTAATATGACACCATATGGGGAAATCTTTTAAGGGCATTTTAGTCTATAAAAAAAATATTTAAAATTTTGTATTTTTTAAAAGAAAATGTAATATTCAACGTGACAAGTAAAAAAATAAAAAAATTAATTTATTTCTTTGAAAGAAGTACGAGTTCTTAATATGACACCATAATTTTCATTATAGTATATAGTACTAGTAAGTAGTATTCCCTGCAATAATAAATATAATAAATATGAGTTTTAGATTTTTATACCTAAATTAAGAATTTTGAATATAAGATAATTTTTTAATTACAATATCATTCTACTTTTATAAATGAAATAAGAGACAAACACTGCAAATGAAATAAATAAATAAAAATATGAGTAAAAATGAAAAATAAATTCAATAAATAATTATTAAAAATTATAAAATTATTTATATTTTTTAGCCTCTTATATTTATGGCCGACAAGGACATTACATAAGTACATACACATATTTTGTAAAAGGGAAAAGGCTATAAATGACTTATAAGTATTTACGCACAGTTGAAAATATTTCTAAACTTTATTTTTCACTAATTTTACTTTCTAACTATTTTCAAGCCTCTAAATATACTCTTTTGCCGAATTTTGCAGTGGTTTTCGGTGAAATTTCACTAGAAAACCCCACAAAATTATGGAATTCACCATTAAATCTACCAAAAGGGTACTTTTAGAGACTCGAAAATAATTGAAGAATAAAATTAGTAAAAAATAAAATTTAATAACATTTTTAACAACTCGTAAATAATTAGAATGCATTTATAACACTTTTCCCTTCGTTAAAATAACAAATTTCCAAAAAAACGAGAAAAGAAACTGAATTAAAATACAAAATAGATGGTCATAGCACCACCAAATCCTGCCATTATCCAGCTAATATACTTGAGTAGAGGTTGGCATTTTTTACGATTCAATAAAAAAATTTCTTGGAAAAAAAATAAAATAAACATGAAAGAATTTTTAGTTAAATCGTTAAGTCACAATCAAGATAATCCCATTTCGGCATATAGCTATTGTTTTCTTGGGTTGACTCCCTCATATAACTAAAGTCTTTTTTCTTTATAATTCAATTCAACAGACACAAAAAATTTCCATAGGAAAATCGTTTCGATCCAATCTGGAGTCAAATAAAAATAAAAAAGGAGGGAATATGGAATACCTTGCTACGCACCTCTATAAATTCCATTTAGTGCTTGTCTTGTAGGACATAGATTCAAATACAGAATAATTTTAATCCGAGTTATCTATAAATTCAATTATGCGTAATTGTTGCGTTCTTTTTTAATTTAATTAAAAGTCTCATATTTGATACTATATATATATTGATATGATTTACAAATATTTTTATATATAACGAACTCGTTAAAGATATCTCGATATTTGACAGAAAAAATTTGCCTATTTTTTAGTTATTAAATTTACGTATTAATATGATATAATTTTCAAATTTTATGTCATATTGTTATGGTTTCTAAATAATTTACGATAATATAATAAGATCATTTTTACTGTTGAATAACTTAGTTTTTTTACCATATGAACTGCTCACACGATGTAAGTTAAAAGAGATAAATCATAAAATAGATATTATAAATTATTAATTCCAAACGAAATAGGGTTGAAGTTTGATTTGGAAGAAAATAAAAGTTACTTCTCTTTTTAAAATCGCAACTCATGACTGTGTTGAAAATATGATTTATAATACTTATTTTACATTTCAGATTACTATACGAGATTAGTTCGTATAATTTTTTTAATAAAATTTTTATAAATAACTTAGAATCTCTGGCGATATGGGTCAATTCGTGAATATAAAAAATTGTAAGGACTAAAATCCAAATTGCTATCGTGAGTCCAATAAAAAGTCGATTTGCCTTTAACTGGTGGGACCCAATTGCTGGGGTCCAAAAGAACGTGACCAGTTCTGCGCGTTTGCTTTCATAACTTGTACTAATACGATTTTTTTTAGCAGTATTTAAAAAAAAAAAACTTAAAAACGGGATTGTACCAATTAAGGATGGACACGTGGAATATCTGGACAACTCTGACCCATGTTTTTTGTCGAGGTCTAGCTGTCGTCCATCTTCATTAAGCCGAATTTCTCCAAGCTTAGCTAGCTAACTTACTGGCTTCTCGCTTCTGTTTTGTTGTCAATTTTATTAATTTTTTATGTATTTTTTTAAAAAATATTATTTTTCGTTTGTAATACAATGTTTAATATTATTTTCTAATACAAAGTAAATAAACTTTGGATTGGAAAGTATTTATATTAGACATTTTGGAGTTTGAATAAAGAGATTTTTTTTTTGGAATTTTAATATAAATATTGAATATTGAAAACTGTTTTCACAATATATATTTTTAATACTGTTGTGATGTTATTTTGTCTAAATTTTACACTTATTAAACTCAAATAAATTTTGTAAAATGTTGATGAAAAGTATAATTTTTTATTATTATGATATAATTACTTCCGTGATTAGATAGAATTTGATTTATTATCTTATTCCTTTATATATAGTAATGAATATCCATATATAATTTGATCCACCTCTTAAAACAATATTATTAATTAAACATTTTAATGTTATTTATTAATTCTAATATTCAAGAATTTATCAAAAGAGAAATTATATGTAACTATGAACTATTTTAACTTTTTTATTTTAGTAATGAATTTTTATTTTATCTTTTTTAACTATGAACTATTTTTATTTTTCTGTTCATAGTTATAAGCTTAGATTTTATTTTTTTCTAACCATGAATTATTTTTTACCTTTAAAATATAGCAATTTATAAAAAATAATTCATGAATATATTTGAGAGCTAAAAAATAGTTCATGATTATTTCTATAAAAAAAATCATGACTAGAAAAGATAAAATCAAAGTATGTGACTATAAATAAAAAATAAAAAATAATTCATGATTAGACAAAAATAAAATAATTATGATTATAAATAATAAAGTTAAAATAGTTAATAACTATTTATAGTTAATTTTTCTTATCAAAATAATATTTGTTGTGACTTATGAGTTAACCCATTAAATGTTTTCATTTTCTTTGTAATCACAAGTAAAATTTTTTTTTAAATTTTGAAGCTCATATTATTTACACATTAATTTCACAAAATAGAAATATATATATATATTCAAACTAAAATCTTAGTCCAAGTAAACTTATTCTGAAAAATGAAAAAAAAAGGCAAATGTAAAAACTCAGCTATTATGTTTTTTTTTTAAAAAAAAAAAACTCAGCTGTTACGAGTCGGCTCTTGGGCTCTTTGGTCTCAGACTCTGAGCCGGCCGTCCAGAAGAACGCGTACTAAAATATGCAGTCGTCTATTATTATTAGCAATAATTAATTATTTATCGGCTAAATTATTTTATTTCCACTTAACAAACGAATAAATAATGCCAGACTATGCTTTACGGCCCTCTGCGTTTAGTCTGGCATATCTCTCTCTCTCTCTCTCTCTCTCTCTCTCTCTCTCTAGTTTTCTTCTGGAGCCCAAATCTAAGTCCTTCACATCTTTCAATAAAGCCTGAAGAAAAATCCAGAGACTTTTGTTGAAATTCCTGCAGCTGAAACTCGCCGGCAATGTGGAAGTTCCGGCCGTTATTTGGCTTTCTACTGCTTTGCTCCGTTGCTGCATTGGTTGCTGCTCAAGGATCCACTAGTAAATGGCAGACACTCGGTGGTAAGTGCAATTGTAGTAGGTTAAATTACTGTTTGTATTTTGGCTTTTAATTTGTACTAGCGTATTGTTATTCTCAATTGATTGGAAAAAAGAAAAAAAATGAAAATGAAGACGAAGAGTAAAGTTGCTAACGGCGAATTTGTTGTACTTATGTGCTGAAAACCTGAGCAGCTATGATAATGAGCTTAATTGAGCTGACCGATTGTTTAATTCAATTGTTATGTTCCTTTGTTCACTCCTAAATTGAGGTAAAAATATATGTTGCTCCGTTGTTAATTGGTGTGAGATGTTTGAGGGAGGAATTGGTTAGTTTTTGTCTATTTTGCCTTTTTTTTTTTGTGTGTGTGAAAAAGATATTCGACCTTTAGAAAGATTTGTTTTGCATTATATTCAAATGTCAAAAGGTAATTCAAATTTTTTTTAAAACAAAATTTATTTAAGTTCAGTAGCTAGGAACATGGATACTAAAGTTGAGGTAGAAGGTAAGCAAATCTGTGTTATCCTTGAGAAGTTAAAAGACGAATTCAGAAAGTAATGAATAATATATTTGCAAATCAGAAGTATAATTTCCTGTTCGAGTGGCTACAAATTCTTCTGCAAAACAATCTTTGAAATTGACGTACTCATTCGTGGCTGTTTATTTTAATTGTACAGGAGATGCACCTTTAGTCATAGCTCGTGGTGGATTTTCGGGAATATTTCCTGCTTCCAGTTATAATGCTTATATGTTTGCCTTGGGAACTAGCTTGCAAAACACCGTCCTGTGGTGCGACGTGCAACTCACAAAAGATGGAGTTGGTATCTGCTTTCCAGATATCAAGCTAGACAATGGTTCTGATATAAATGTGAATCAGAAAAACAAGCAGAAGACTTATCTTGTGAATGGGGTCCCAACAACTGGATGGTTTTCAATTGATTATACCTTTAAGGAACTACAACTTCTTAACTGTAAGTTTACCCACTTAAATGCATATATGCTCCTTACAGATTGACAAATTTCTTTTATGTTATCTTGTTATGTTTCGGGGTGTTTTCTCTTTCCTTTCAGCAAACAGTTGCTTCCTTGACTTCCTTTAAGGGCTGACGTTTTGATTTATTTGACTGGGACATCAAAGAGTTATTGTTCACAATCTTTTAATTAACTATGTATTTTAAGGCTGGAAATGGATGTACTCGAGATCTCTTTTATCCCAAACATGCACGTTTCTTTTGGGCTTTCTCCCTATTCCAGTTGATCTTTATATTGGTGAGATAAATAACCTGGTCAGAGATAATATGGCTTTGTGATCTGGCTAAACCTCTAATCTCTTCTTGGCTTATGCTTTTATCACATCTTCTTTTTATACTCCACCTTATCAGTTTTGGCTTGTGACTGATGATTCGCATGTGCAATCAGGATGTTTTGGATCAGCCTATATGAATTCCATGGACTTGTACTCAATACCTCAATATGATAAGGAGCATAGGCTTGCTTTTGCATTCTTTGGGATAAAATTAACAAAAAGTTTATGTGATTTGTTTTGAGTAGTTCTTTGGCTGCTCAAAGCATTCCAAATATTGAGGTGTATATTGGACTTCTCATGAGATGATGACAACTATTAAGTTTGTGAGTAAATTGATATGCTGAGTAATTATACCAAGAGAAGTGTATTATCCTAATCAATGTTTATTTTGTTCTTCTGATCCTGGAAGAAATGCCCGTCGGGCTGCTTAAAATTTTTCTTCTGTTTGGATATGCAAAGCCTTTAGATGTACTGATGAAGCTTTTTGTTACCCTGGGCAGTGAAGCAAGGAATATATTCCAGGACTAGCAAATTTGATGAAACTCCCCAACAAATTCTTACAGTTCAAGATGTTTCCACCCAAATTAAACCACCAGCATTTTGGCTGAACGTACAGGTATGTTTAAATGATGACATCTTTCTTTTGGCATTGGTTAATCTGCTTATTTTGCTACCCATTTCAGTAATTATTTAAATTTGATTTATCTGGGTGCTTTTTTGTAGCATGATGCTTTCTTCGCTCAGCACAATCTGAGTATGAGAAGCTTTATCATATCTGCATCAAGAAGTGTTGTTGTGAACTATATTTCATCACCGGAGGTGAACTTCCTAAAAAGTATTGTTCCACGCTTTAGACAAAGTGCAACCAAACTTGTTTTCCAGTTTCTTGGACCGAACGAAGTTGAACCGTCAACCAACCAGACCTATGGTTCTCTTCTGACGAATCTTACATTTGTCAAAACATTTGCCTCCGGCATTCTAGTTCCAAAATACTACATATGGCCTCTGGACACTAAACAGTACCTGCTGCCTAGCACCTCTCTTGTTTTGGATGCTCACAAAGAAGGCCTTGAAGTTTATGCATCTGGATTCGCAAATGATGTAGATTTAGCCTATAATTTCAGTTATGATCCTCTAGTTGAATATCTATCCTTCATTGATAATGGAAACTTTTCTGTGGATGGTGTGCTCTCCGACTTTCCAATAACTCCTTCGGAAGCAATCGGTGAGATATACACTTTTTTTTCTTTAGAAATTTAATCTCCCGTAAATTTTCATGTAAGATGCTTGGCTAAATGGATCATAGATTTCTTTTTGCAACTTGGATTCAATGGCTGTTGGTACATTGACTTTCTAAACTCAAATTTTGTGTCTCTGTTACTCATGATTTGACTTTGTCTGTTCTTTATAAGTCAAAATTGTATTGCTTATTTGAGTATAGATATTCATACATGTCTCTTACCATTGAAACTGAGGTCTAAATCTTTAAACTTGTTAGTTGAATGTTGTTTGTGAAGACTAGAAGAGTGAATGAGTCAATTGAACTACGGTGTTCACAATTTGCTGGGAACAGTTTGGGTTCGACACTTATTTTCTCTTATTTGTGAATAAAAGCTAGTTAACTAATTTATAACTCTACATGTCATAAATGTTGGCTTCATCACTAATCGCAGAAGTTGATATCATAGTAAATATGTTGTTGCACATCCGGACTTTAAATGACTTATCTCGTTCCTCTACTACAAAATTTTCTTGTTTTGTACCTAAAAGAAAGTATCCCATAGAAACAAAGAGGAAAATAATGGACTCAAGAAGTTATTTATGCATTAGCGGTCCATGCTCTTGGATTGTGGAATTTGATGACTATATCGGAATGCTAATTTTTTTTGGCGTGCGTTTGATTCCAATTAGTTTTACCTATCACCCATTTGCGTAAATTGGTGAACTATTAGGAGTATATGATTCAATGTACGCTCTCAGCAATCACTTTTTCTGGATGCTAAAGCTTTTCGAACATTGCAGATTGCTTCTCTCACATGGGCAAAAATGAAACAGTGCAAGGTATGCTTCTGACTGTAACCAATTCCTGCAAAGTTGGACATTTTTCTCTCTGGTTCATTGTTTAATATACTCTTATACTTTTTTGGTGTCAGATTTTCTGTCCTTTGGCAACTGTAATGCTCAGTGGTTGCCTGTAGAAGTTGTTTGATCTCTCTTTCTTTTCTTTGTTACAGCTAATGTTCTGGTCATATCGAAGGAAGGAGCAAGTGGTGACTATCCAGGATGTACAGATATGGCATACAGTAAAGCTATTTCAGATGGTGCAGATATTATTGACTGTCCTGTTCAGATGACACAGGACGGGATTCCTATCTGCTTGGGTTCTATAAACCTCATAGAAAGAACAACAGCTGCTCAGACACCTTTCATCAACCTCACAATGAGCATTCCAGAAATTAATGTACAGGATGGAATCTGCAGTTTCAATCTCACATGGAGCCAAATTCAGGAAAACATGCAACGTAGGTTAAACCGATATCGATTCAGCGTGTTAGAATTTATGTTGAACTGATTCTAGTTAACAAGATGTGAAAAAAGATAATTCGGATGACAGACACCATTATAGTTATAATAGAAACCATTTAATATCCTTCATGAAGTGATTGCCTATTGCCAAGAAAAAATAATTTGCACGTCTTGCTTGCTTTCTCCATACCCGAGAGTTTCTAGAACTTGTAGTTTCGGTCTTTTAAATTATTGTCTTTGTTCTATTATTTATTTTTCCTTTTAGTTGAGAGAATACTATTTTTGATGTTCTGTATCCAAATTTGCAGCATTGATGTACAATCCATTTGCGAATTACACAATGTTCCGAAATCCTAACTCCATGAATTCTGGAAAATTTATTCAACTGTCAGACTTTCTGGCCCTTGCCAATAATGCATCCTCAATTTCTGGAGTCTTGATCAGCATAGAGGTGAGTTTATTTACATGAACCAGAATCTCCAATGAGAAACATAGATTGTCACTTCATTTATATATGATATGGAATGCATATGAGCACACTCTTACACTATCTGGTGAATAGAGAGTTGCAGTAGAATTCTCTTTGGATCCCTTCTACTTGCTTACAGTGAGCTGTACGGTTAAAAATGTGAAAGATGGATCTCTATTCTTTTGTTCTAAATTAGATATGGACATATAAGAAGGCTGTACTTTAGTCGTGAAAGGACAAGACAACATGTGTGGTCTCGTTTCCAACCATATGTCGACACTCATGTGGGCTGAAGTTTTATTTGTTTCTTGTATGGCTCTCAATTTAAAATGCAACTTACTGCTAAGAGTAGGATTAACTGACTTTTGAAACTGCTTTATGTCCCGTGTTCATTTCTTACATCTTATATTTATGTTGGTTTACAGATTTATTGGTTAATTATTGCTGAGAATAAACAATGTGCAGGAATGAATTGAGTGTATAATCTGGCACGTTGGATCCCGTTGAACTTGAGTTTGTGTAACATTGCCCTTTCTTTGCTCTTTTTCATAAAGATTGATCATTCTCTGATTTTGTCTGACAGAATGCTGCATTCCTTGCTCAAAATGGACTAGATGTAGTTGGTGCAGTTCTGGATACCTTGAATAAATCTGGTTTCAGCAATCAGACATCAAAGAAAATTCTGATTGCATCTACAGAGAGTCCAGTTCTTAAGAAAATCGGGAAAAGGAATAATTTTGAGCTTGTCTACAGGGTTGGCGAAGATATCCGTGACATTACAAACTCAACCATTCTAGAGATGAAAAAGTTTGCTAGTTCTGTGATCATAGGCAAAAGATCTGTCTTTCCCACTGATCAGTTATTTTTAACTGGCGCGACCGAAATTGTTCCGAAGCTGCAGGCATTTGATCTTGCTGCATATGTGGGACCCTTCAGCAATGAGTTTGTATCTCAAGCATGGGACTTCTTCTCAGACCCTTATGTTGAGATAAACACGTTTTCTACAGCCATGGGAATCAATGCAATTATAACAGATTACCCAGCCACTTCTGCAAGATACAAAAGTAAGACCTTATTTCTTTTCATTAACTTCACAAAAAAGATCCTTAAACTTGTTCTTTGTATTTCAAGTACTCCCTCCCTTTCACATTAACAAGATCCCTAGATACTTTCTTTTTAAAAAATCTTTTTTCCAATAATACCCCTATTAACTTTAACTCCCAATGAGTAATCCCCACCCATCACCCTATTCAAAATATCTTCGACTTAAATCTTAAAACCTTTCACACAGTTTTTCTATTCCATAACTGAACTTCTTCCTTTACAATTTTCTCTTTGGGCATTTGAGATATTTCAGTTTAAAAAGCACATTAATTTCAGAATTCCTTAATCTCTGTGAAATGGAGGGAGTAGTATGCATGATTTTCTGTCCATAAAAGGGACACAAACAATGTCCACTGCTCTTACATAATTCAAGACTTGCATTTTTGCTGTAAATTTTTTCAAGACACTAATAGTACTCTATTTGGTCTCTTAATGATTCCCAGGGAACCGATGTTTAGGATACAAAGAGTTACCTCCATATATGAGCCCTGTTGAACCTGGCAGCCTCATTCAACTTATAGCTCCTCCACTCTTGCCACCAGCAGAGGCTCCAAATCCAGTTCTAACAGAGAATGATGTGATCGAACCACCTCTGCCCCCTGTTGTGGTAAGACCTCCATCTTCAAATACTAATACTACAGCACCTACTCCAACCTCACCTAGTGGGCAGTCTGCTCTTGTTGCTACCACTTTCATGAGTGTCCTTTCCATTCTTCTCGTGACTTTTGTAGCATCCTGAAATTCTAAAAACCCCCCATTTTGCCAAGATTTTTTTTTTTTGCATCTTTTCTCCCTTTCTCATCATGCCGATCAAATGATTCACAGCCTCTGGAGCTGGTGAATGTAGAGAGCTACTACTTCATTCATATCTCTTCCTCTCATTCTTTTTGTTTGTATTCCATTCTTCTGCTGTAGGTATTTTTTTTTCCTTTTGCTGTTAGGGACTCGATTATTGTGTAATTTTTTAGGAAAATTGCTTGTAATGTTTACATAAAGGCATTCTTTTTACCAGACTCTCAAGTCTTTTTCAAAGTCATCTTTCAATTTCAGCTACTTGGTTGCGGACATAAAAGAAACAAGATGGAAAATTTGACTATTTAGTCCTTTAACTTTAAGCTTTAATATGATACGGTTTTTTAAAGGGTTTTTCTTTCCGTTATGGTCCCTATATAATTTAGAATAATCAATAAGATCTTTTTACTATTACATAGTTAACTTTTGTACTTACTAAGAAAAAAAAAACTTACACGAGCTACTCACTTACAGCAATTTGAAGGATAAGTTATTATCTTCAAAATAAATACACGTAAGTTGCGATTTTGAAAGATGGACAGCTCTCTATCCAGATCAAGCCTAAGTTCTTTAGGAGCAAATAATTTATAATAGCTAATTTTCACTTGTCTTGTTAGGTAAGGAATCGAATTTGAATCAAATTATTTTATTTTTGGAGTTTATGTAAATAGTTTGTGTAATTTTTTTTACATATATTATTTTTAGATAAAGATCGTATTATATTATCGTAAATGGTATATGAATAAGAGTAACATAAAATAAACTTTAAGAATGATATTTAAATTTTTAAAACAAAATAGGCTATTTTTTTTATACTCTTTTTTTAAACGAGATATATTTTATGTTTCATTTATGAAATTAGATTTGATGTGAATTTAACCTATAATATCTATGGTTCTTAATCGAGCTAACATTTTCTCCATATTAGTACTCCTTCCGTTTTTTTTACTTGTCACCGAAGGCGTTGCCAAGGGGGCTAAAGAGGGCCATGAGCTCCCTCAATTTTTTTGGTGATTTATATTTTACATATAATTATAGCTCATTTGTGGTAAGGTTAACTATATTTTGTCATTTTAAGCCCCTAAAATATTTGTATACTTTATAAAATACATATAAATATATTTATCTTACGTTAAAATTAATATATTTCACAACTTTAATATCTAAAAATTAATTATATTTAAGTTATAATTACAAAAAGATAATAACTCAATATTATTTTGCGAAATTAAATAATAAACAAATTCTTATACTTAAATTTCAGACCCTCCAGCCTTGAGGATCTAAGTTCGCCCATACTTATCAAATTGTGTGAATTTTCATGTTTTTTTTTATTTGTCACATTCTGATTCTAAACAACATTTAATAAATTTTTTCATATAATACCCTCTCATTGATAATAATTCTAATATCTTTTTATTCTTATAACCTAAAAGCGGTAGAATAATAATAAGAAAAGAAAAAACTATGAAGAACATTCTAGTTTACACGAAATAAAAATACTTAAAATTTCATATAATTTCAAAGAATGTAATATCTAAAATTTAAAATGTGACAAGTAAAAAGAAAAAAACGAGGCAGAAAGTGTTGAAAATTCCACATGGTTAGTGTTCGATAAATAATTACTCCGTATGAAAACTTTGACAGTCCTCCCCTCTTGAGATATCTTTTGGGATAAGTTAAGTCCAAGCCCAAATTTTAACATAGTATCAAAGTCAATTGTTGGAAATAATTACTTCTTTCAGATATTGTTAAGAATTTATATCGGCTGATTAAAGAAAATAATGACTAATTGAAGTATCTTTTGGGGTTAGTTAGGTCCAAGTCCAAAAATTTTAACATAGTATCAGATCTAGTTGTTGGGCTATCCGTATTGGGCCACCCAAGGGTAGAAAGGTAAATGCATTCTTTTTTTAATGAAGACCCTATAGCTGTAGCAAAGGAAGAAAGCGTAGAGGCTCTGCCTGATCCCCTGAGATGGAACAACTTCTGACCTTGGTCCCGACTTAACCACACTAATACTGAATCAGTCTAATTTGAAAGCCGCTATTTAATCAGCGCCTTAAAAGCTTATATTGATTAGGGCTGCTACGTCCCGGAATCAGGACCTCCCCTTTCCTTTGACCAACGGGTCTTGTTTGGTCAAGTTCTATAACGAGCGAAACCCTCGCAAATATTCAATCTTACAGAATGCCACGCTCCAAACTCAAATAATAAATTTTTTCTTAATTTTAACACGAAATATTATCTTGCAAGACTCTTAACAAATCTGACGGTGCCCTTCAACCACTGTCATTATTGCATTGCATGCAAAGATGACGGAAAAATTAATGATTAAGTTATGTTTGTTTGGTGGTGTAATTCCAAAGTGAACCGCGACATCTTTCAACTTGATGACCTCTCTATTTCGCTAAAAGTTGTAACGGATTTTCATTATCATCAAACAAGCTTTACCGTCATTTAACATCACAAACCCCTCCCTTTTTGGCACTAACGGTTACGTCCCACCGTCGAGACTTTTCTACCCTTCAATTTTAGTGTGATCTCTAACGTGGAAAAATGACAATATAATAATAGTTAAAAACTTGTGGCTTTCTATTGTACATGTTGCACTTTTGGGTCCACACGTTGGAATTGATTAGATTACGAGCGAGCGGTATAGTCGGTACAATATCTAATTTACGCTATTTACAAGAATTTAAGTATATTAAATGATGCCTTAAATGATTTTTAGTGGATTACGAGTTTATAATATGAATTCACACGTTTGAAAGTACGATTCATAAATGTAATGATATTTACGGTTCTTATTCACAATCGTTTTCGTTATGCTAGAGTGAATATTTTAGAGTAATTGAATGATGATTATATACCGTATGTTTTATAAAGACGCTAATATTTTCATTTAGTGTTTATAGACTTAGCCTAGGACTTGAGAGATACCAGATTAATAGTGTGGGATTTAAAATTGGCGATTATTCTATAATTTGATACCGTAATGTTACGTCCTGAATCGTATAAATAGTTTGGAGTTCACGTTTTCATCAATCTCTAATGTATAACCTTTGTAACGTTTTTATTGAACTTCATCTTTAATTTGGACAGTTAAGGTAATTTTTACACTAAAAGAAAGAGGTCTCTGGGAGTGAATTTCACTATAAACGAAATGAACAATCTGTTAAATAGTCTATCTATAAGAAAATCCGCACCATCTTTGATGGATTCGCATTGATCAAGACAAACGTTCCGATTCGAGGAGAAAAGAGAGGGTGGTCACCGTTTCATCTTTTATAGCATTTTTTTACCCTTTTTTATTTGAATCTTATGAGTTTAAGATTGCGATTCGTATAGGTCTTCCAACATTCACAATTAAAATGAATATTCTAAAGCGATCACGATACTTAAAGTATATACATTATATTTCTGGCTTTTGTAAATAAGGGTGCAACAGTACTGGGGTTGTTTAAACTTGTAAAAAAAGGGTTCTGAATAGCAAAAGATACATGAAAATAAGAAAGGAAAAGAGCAGAATTCACATTAAAAACAGAAAGAGTTTTATTACACAACATAGAAAATTAACAGTACAAACTTATTATAACAAAGGTTCTGAATAGCAAATGATACCATGAAAATAAGAACAGAAAAGAGCATACATAATAATCATAATAAAAACTGCAGGAGTTTGATTAAACACAGAAATCATCCAGAGTGATTTCCTCATGGGTTTTCGTTTTCATCGTTCGTCTCTTCATCATCCTTTGCATCAGGATAATAGGTTAACAGCAGCTGATTGCGCGGAACACTGGAAGTATGCTCTGCAATGCTGGTACTTCCCATATCAGACGATTCACCATTTTCTAAAGCGAGTGGTTCGTTATACTCATACTCGTCATCGTACTCAATCAAGCCCATAACCTGAGAATCCTTTGGTGGTTCTGGAGGAGGTAGGACTTGAGGAGCGGCCTTCTGGAAAAAAAATGCCCCAAAAAGAAGGAAAAACGTAAAACAATGAATTGAGATATGAAATGGCCGTGATAAAATTGCAAAGATGAATTACCTGATGATGAAAGTCTGCTGGATAAATGATATGGGGACACCCGAGTGATGGGATGGCACACAGCCTTTTAGACCACTGCTCGAACTTGAATTTCCCTTTTCGTCTGTTTAATTTACAACATAAAGTAAATATGAATGACACAGAAACTTGATTACTAATTATAAATCAAAACTAGACTTAAAAAAGAACACAAAAAGAGCGGTTGAGTTGGAAGGAATACTGGAAATCCTTACCCTGACCCTTCTTCATCATTTCTCAAAGAGACGAGAGTCGGAACAAAAGCAAATGCTTCATAGTAAGGTGGAAGTCCCTGGATAAAGCAAGCAAACATCACTTTCATGCTAATGACAGTAACTAATAATCGACAACCAACATATAAACTAGAGATTTTTCAACAAACAAGAGTTACCTCGGTGAAGTTTAACACATGAAAGTCATGAAACAGGTCATAGCCAGATAATTCTTGGGTCCAGGATTGTCTCACACCGTATTCTTTCATCGCCCATGCCATAACACGATCCTCCCTCTGATCTAAGTAACAGATCTCACCCTTTAGTATCTTTATGTCAAAAAGTTGACCATCCTCAATTTCAGAGTCAATTTCATCACTACCATATCCGTGAGGTGGTTGAATAAGGCTGAATTTTTCAGTAGCCAAGTTGAAAGACACTATGCCAAAGGGCTCTTCCTGGCATTGCCGCCTATCGCACATCCAATGAAGGGCTCCATTAAGAAACAGCCCAGGCTTATCACCACGAGGAGGGTATGGCACAACGCCAAGTTTTTTCCAACCTTTAGAGCCCACGGTATAGACTTCGGCCTCCAGATCGTACCATATATCATCATCATCAATATCATTTATAGTGAGACAAAGCAATCTAACAACCTTACACGTCCCAGTTGAAGCATCAAACCCAAACCCGGATATGATATCCATATCTGGGTGCTCAGTTGTCGGAGGAAGAGTCATATACTCTCCAAGCACCGGGTTACACAAATAGATAGGATCAGAAATTGAGGGCTCAAAGAAACAAATCAAGCCCTTAGAACAACCCACTATTTCATAGTCAACATTCATATATTTGAACCTGGTTGTCAGAGGGATAATACAATAAGAAGTAACAAAGTCACCTGAAATTTCAAAATCCACTAGGTAGAGATCATGATGGATTTGTGGATCATCAGCACTCAGATCATGGACGATAAAGCTAATTGAGCGGCTGCTACGAAAAGCTGATTTTTCATGGTGGATTTTGGTGAAGTAGCGGGAGTGAAGAGTTTTATACCAGGAACTTTTAACCCGCATGCACCGCTTCAGGTCTTTGATGGGAAGCCTGGCAAAGATATCCAGAGCGATATCTATGGGAAGTAGTGATATGTCTCCACCCAAATCACCTACGGAGGATTCCTCAAAGGGGCTTTTCAGTTTCTTGCTGGTTTCTCCCACCTCTGTGTGGCTGGAGGTCTTGGAGCTGCTCATATTCTAGTTTCTGAGATCAGACTGAGCCAAAGAGAGAATGATGGAATAGCGGTGAAGCTTGGTATGCCTAAAAGATATTGAGGGGTATATAAAGGGAGAGAAAGTGTGATCGGCGTTACCACCATCAGCCACCTGTACGACACTTGTGCATGCAGAAGGCTTTTATACTCGCTTTAAGTGGATTCTTTGCAAATAATATTTTCCGGAGTGGAACATATCCTCTGCATTTACTTCCACAGTTACGTTATTGTGGTGGTATTCTAAAGGGAAAAGAAAATTTTACTAGACTTGTTACTCGAAATATGCTCAAATTGAAAGAGCATCTTCTTTATCACCGCTAAGTAATTAAGTACCGTAGTCAGTTCTTCATTAGGACGGAAAGGATAAGACTGAGAGCAACCTATGATTGACAC
The DNA here is from genome assembly GCA_028651295.1 of Catharanthus roseus. Classification (NCBI taxonomy): domain Eukaryota; kingdom Viridiplantae; phylum Streptophyta; class Magnoliopsida; order Gentianales; family Apocynaceae; genus Catharanthus; species Catharanthus roseus. The sequence continues at coordinate 5,079,193 of JAPQWS010000044.1, read as the reverse complement.
TGTGACCATCTATGCAACTCTTCATGATGATAAAGTTAAGTAAAATAGTAATAACAATGAAATGGACATACCAAAGAAGCAAAAATATTTTGATAACACGTCATACACCCAAACTAGCATCAAAGCAGTCTATTATCACGCGTAGAGTGGAAATGGATTACCATGGGCGTTACACAACAACTAAGGTATCTTCACGCATATAGAAGCAGAGATAATTCTGAAATATAGAACTATTGCAATATCAAATTCCAATACAAATTTTCTAGAGTTATAATTTCAAAATCTTAGGCGTGTCACGAAAGTTATAAAACAAGTCTTAATAGATAGCTGCACCTCATACATAGAAACCTGCAATTACGACTTCCAATGTAGTCTTAACATGTTATCTTGTAATAGCATAAGAGCTATAGAGAAAATGAAAGGTGCTACATGACCTTAGCTTATGAAATTTCCATAAACATTGTCAAAGCAAGAAAAGCAGAAGGGTAACCATGATAGATGTTTTTAGTAACCAGAAAGCAGATAAGTATAACTAGTAACTCTAGGCATCATTTCCATCTATGTACCAAAGCAACTATATATTATACCATTTATTACATTAAATATCTTCAACTCTACATCTAATACTCTAGGCCTCTAAAAGATGCATTTATAATTCCACTGAGCAATAGTTTTAACAATTATGAAAGGATAAATCATTACAGGACACATTTACAGCGACAGAATTAGTATACTATACAGTTGAGACATCTTCTCTGCCATGTTTTATACTAGATTAAAATTTTTCACACCTTGAACCTGCTAAAATTGAGTCCAGGCTATGCTTTACTACAGAATCCTAAGGTTCTTTTACTAAAGATGGTGGCCTTTATTCAACATTTATATTGAGCCGAATATAGTTACTATGCAGAGGTAATGCTCAAAATATTTCTTAAGGTAGTTCACATATATCAACTTGATAAGGAACATAAAAGAGTTAAAAACATGTTTTGTAGTGCTACAAGTATCAAATTCTTATGCATGAAATGATACATAGATTAAAAAGTATTTTGTGTCAAGAAAAGTATTAGCAGCTACACAGACTCCACAATCAAGCAGGTAACGCAATCGAGCAGGTAATGAATTCTCAAAGTAAATTCACCTGCTAATCTACTCAAATTACATGATCATCACTTCTATAACTGGTGATCCAATAAAATAAAAAAAAAAGAAAAAAATGAACCTCAATTATTTTCCATGCTTCTTTCTCAATCGCTCTCGAACAAATTCGTTTCGTGCTTTAATCCGAGCTTGTTGTGGAGCAATATTAACATGCCAAAGATGCAAACCGTAACCAAAAAGAGATACACCAGTAATGAAGCACGCTATAGTTGATGCCATCTTCTTAGGTGTCGAAGGATAGCAGAGCACCATCTGATCCTCGTCTAATTACCAAGCAATTTCAATCAATCGAACAGCTGAAAAATAAAGATTTCATCCAATACATAAGCAAAAACCAAAAAAAACCGAAATTTATGAAAACAAAATTGAAATAAATGAAAACTTACTCGGATTCAGGAGAAACGCTGAGAGATTACTGGTAGCTCTCGACTAAAGGAGAAGCTTCTGTTAAGAGAGAGAGAGAGAGAGAGAGAGAGAGAGAGAGAGAGAGAGAACAGCCGGCCGAGAAGTGGAAAGTATGTAAGCTTTTCTTCCGAATCCGGTAAGCAGTTCCGAAGGCTGCTCATCACGGTTAATATCGCCATTTTATTTCAAGAACATTAGTAACATTTGGGCTCCGATGCCATTTTGAGAACGGTCCTTTTTTACCCTGGAAATTGGGCCGGCCCATTTTAACTAACAAAGCCCATATGATATTTCACATATAAAATATTCTTTTTTTTTTTTTTTATTTGTCGCGTTAGAATTTCGAGACAATAATTAATAAATTTTTTCATATTATACCTTCCTATTAATAAAAAATTCTAATTTCTTTTTATTATTTTAATTTAGAAACCAATAGAAACAATAATTAGGAGAGAAAAAAGTTTGAAAAATATTACAGTGTATACAAGAAAAAATATTTAAAATTCTGTATTTTTTTAAATAATGTGATGTATAAAGTGTGACATTAAATACCAGAAAGAATCTAATGTATTCCCTCTAGTCATAAAAAATAAGGGATTTTAAACATTTACACACATATTAAGGAAGAAACCAACTAAACAAGACAATTTATAGAATAGAAAATAGATGTATATAAAAAAAGGTGTATAAATATAAAAAAAATTAGATAAACTAATGAGCAACAAAAAAAAAAAAAAAAAAAAAAAAAAAAAAAAAAACAGATTTTTTAATGGATTCGCGGAACATAAAAAAAATGAACAGTTTATAGGCATTTTCTCTACCCTTTCTTATCCTGGAAAAGTAGAGGTAACTCACGTTCTTTCTTGAAAACAAAATAATATTTAATTCTGTACATTTTTTACCCTTCATAAATGAGGAAATAAATATATAATAAGAGTAAAATAAATTAATAGAAAGATGAATGAAAATTAAAAAAAAATTACTAAATACTTATTAAAAATTGTAAAAATCTTTATATATATATATATATATAAAATGAAGTAGTTTGAATTTAGCAAACCAAACAAATGATGAAATTATATAGAGTTGAGCCCAAGAATAAACTTTTTTTCCTTTTTTTTTTTTTTCTTTTTGAAGTTTAAGCCCAACAAGAAACTACACTGCACATGTCCACATATGCCTCTAAGCCCAAAATAGAAAATCAATCAAGGCCCAGATGTTAGGGCATCCTAAGGATGAACCATATAAGTCAATCTAAAGTGTGCAATTGTGGATGGCAATGGGGCGAGTTCAATCCGGTATCAATCGGGTATCCACTCACTCTAATTTATCTGTACATGTTTGATCCCGATTTAATTGGGAGTTCAGATGGGGATGAAAATGAATTTTATACTCAAGTTTGAGGATACGTTGAGACGGGGATCAAGTTTTCCTTATCCCCACCGGCTCCCATTATTATTATTAATTAATTTTTTTGATTAAAATTCTAAATTAAATATTGAAGAGTAGAGTAGCTTATGAATCTTTTTATTATTGTATAACGTTGGACTTTTTTTGAAAGAATTATTACTTTTATTATGTTTTTAAGTTTTAATTTGTTTAATTTGTGGAATGTATATTATTATTTATGTTTAACATGATTATTGAAAATAATACATCAAATATCTCGTTTGGATTCTTAATTTCCCAGTAAGTTTGGCAGGGACGGCACCGGTCCCTATTGCCATCCATACGTTCTAGTGTAAAAGATCGTTTAATACATCCTCTAGTACACATTTTTTATAATAATTTTATAAATATAAATCTTGTAAAATAAAAGATAAATATTAAAAAAAAATTTTATAAAGTATTACTATAAGATGTAGTAGACGATCCTAAGTCACAAAAATTGCCAAGCATACCCCTAAAACTTGAAAATATTACATTAACACCAATAAAAAATCTATCCCGAGTAGCAACTATTCAACTTTAAGTATTTAATGAAAATTTAGAATAAATAAATTAAACTTTATCCAAATACATCCTTAAACGGAATTAGACAAAACAAAATGTGAAAAAACAAGCATATTTTCCGAGATTTTATATAAAGACACTAATACCCTTCCTTCCTTCGGTGATTTCCCTAACAATAATCCTACCTAAACATAAAAGAAAAATATGATAACTTTACAAATCAATCTCAAAGAAAATTTTACTCTAAAAAAAGCTACAGCTTGTTTGATTCTTCAAAGCTGCTGCTGCTGCAAATATCCTCAAGTTCTCCACAGCTAGCAGTTTTTTTGGTTTCAGGCTTGTCTAGTTCTTGCCCAGAATAGGCAGCAATTTTCTTTATATCTCCACAGCTAGCAATCTTGTTCAAGTCTCCTGAGCTGCTGCCTAACAACAACACTGTTGTAGGTTCAAGTTCCGTTATTTCGATTACAACTTGAGCTTTATCTGCTTCAAATGATCCATCCTCTGCAAACAATTTCCAACTCAGATCATCAACAATACGCGTGAAGAGAAAGAAAAGAAAAAAGGGGATGCAATACGCGTACCTTTATCTGTCTTGAAGCTAGAGAGGAAGCGTAGAAGCTTGCTTCTATTGGCGACTAAAATGTTAATGATGTCAGGAGGTTTATTTTGGTTAGCTACAAAAAGCTGCAAGAACGGTGAAAGCAAATGTTAAAAAGAACGTAAAAGAAAAATGGCTAAACGTAAATAACAATGATGAAACCTTGAATACGTGAAACGCATCAAATTGAATGCATTTACTTGTTTCCTGCAAAGGAAATCCGCAACTTTCAGATGAAGAAGAAGCTCTACTTCAATAAGCATTTCAACGAAATGTAAAATATAATGATGCGCTTTCAATGAAATGTTAAAACTCGTGAAATCATTATATACTAGGCAGGGGATAAACCCGAAAACATCAACCAATTGTATGTAACAAGATGATTAGTATTTTAACTTAGAAAGGATACATACCCTTAGAAGATTCATTAAGATCCTCAAATTATCCTTTGAACGGACATAACGCACCATGATAGCAGAATTTGATCGATCAAGCAACATATCTCCTAAGAGCTGGAGATAAATAGAGGAAAGGAAAGCGGTAAACCATTTCAATTGCTGAATACAGGACAAACAACACGATGCATGAAATGTCAAGCGTCCTTACCTTGATAGCTTGTCTCCTAGTGATATAATTTGGAGATTCTAGTAGCTTGGAGTTGAATTCAGCAAAGAACTAGGGGTAGAAGCAGAAAAAAGAATGCCGAATTAATCTCTATTACAGAAATAACAAAGATTGCAGCCGTGTAAAACAATTATAAACCAATAAACTGCAAAGCTTTAAATAACTAGGAAGCTTACCCAAGTATAATTTTCAGAGAGAAATTCAGCGACTGTGGACTTGTGCCTGGTCATAAGCTCCTGCAACGTATTGACAGAAACCCAAAAGTTAGGCATGTGTTTAAAGGCTGAGAAAGCTATTCCGTATGCCATGGACAGGATGTTTTAAGTTGGCCCTTTTGCAACCTAGAGGTCGATATTATTGAAAATCTTCCGCAGGATTAAGCACAATTACCCTGACCTCAGCCATTGCTTTTCTCGTGCAAACAAGGAATACACAATGCAGTTAGTCAAATAAGGCTGCAAAATGACTTGAGACAAGTATGCAGGATTGTTCAAGCAAATGCGTATGACAAGTACAGGGACACTCCAAACATCTGAGGCTGACAACTACTTTGAAACCAGTTCAAAAGAATCTCACTGCAACTCGAGGAATATAGCTTTTGATCGGTACAGATAATGACAGAGGCAGAAACCTTGAAGGTAGCTGTAGCATCAGCAGCAACATCAAAATTTGGAAGTTGAATGTAGTCAAAGAACTTCTTCATGCACTCTGATTTCAAAACGTATCTGCCAAAACAATTATAGCAGTCAAAATGAGGCATACATATATAAAACAGGTTATGGCCGGAACAATTAGTCAGTCTCCAAACAACTTACCTTGCCACTACCTGATGGCGAATACACTCCCTTAACATTCCTCCATAATGCAGAGCTATCACGGGATCCTCGTACCTGTATGGGCAAGGGGTAAAACTAAGAACATAGCTCTTGTAATTTATGAAAAAACAATAGAGAAAAGATTTGAGCCAGAGTGGTGATGAACCAGCCACAAGACTGAAGAATCCAGATTTCCTTTCTCTTTTATAATCTACTTTTGCACATATAGAACACCAATGTTAAAAGTCCTTTCACCCAGGAACCAATTCAACAGTTATGGGGGCTTTAAGAATTTGATGCAATCACTTTCAGATACTTATGCAGTGATCTTCCAAATAAAAAATCATAACTTGCCAAGGCCTAAGAAAGTACTTTCACATCCCTTTTCTAAGCTCCACAGCATTTTACAAACGTAAGAAGAAACAATCACGTAATCAGATCCTGAACATACCTAAAGCACCACTTAAACACCCCCAGAAAAACTACAAACGGAAATATCAGATACATCTATAAGATAGAAGGAGGCCAGGGCATCAACGAAACCAACTGCTCACCCAGAAATCAAAAGCTCCATAAGATCAAGGTTTGATTCCAGGTAATCAGAAGCAATCAAACGTGAGTTAACTGGTTGTCTTTGCAAATTTGCAACAACTCGCGTGGCATCTTTACGGGCCTACAAAAAATTGATCTATTCAACAATAAGCACCAAGGAGAAAGATAGACACACCAAGAAATTAGTTGTCTTCCACATCATCATGTCATATTTCACATAGAACAAGTCATTTATGCAGAGCGGAAAGAATGGGTTATTAAATACCAAAGTAAACACTATCAACATAAAAACATAAAGACCACAAGGCTCACCTCCAAGTTCAATTTTGGAAGACCCAGGACAAGGGGACGCAAAGTATTTTCTTTGAAGAACTCCTGTGTCAGTTGTGCACATGCCTCAGCAACAGGCTCGCATTCACCATTTCCGTACAGAATTAGTTTCATCTCCCGGATGAGCATATCCAGTTCTGCTATCTGAGGCACAAAGATTCATTTGTTTACTAGTAAATAAATGGATCTTTTCTAATAAAAAAGGCTGTGGAGATTCACAGTGAACTTAGGAAAATAGTTTTAAAAAAAGAGTCATCAATTTTTGTAAAATTGAATTTTCCATAGAATAATGAAATAAATGGAAAAGCAGTAATTATCAAATGGAATCTTCTCAACTAAGTTATTCTTGTGTTCAAAAGAGATGCTGAGAAACCCAACCCCCCCAAAAATCTTGAGAACAGGTTCTGCTCTCCATTATCATATGCAATCTCCATTCAGAAGTTACTGCTAAACTTGAGCAGCGTGCACAAGAGAATGTGGCTATGCATCATATGGGTTCTCACTACATAATGAATGAGCTTATCCCTTCAGGGTTCTTCAGCAAATATTATAAACTTGCTGTAAAAAACAGAAAATTTTTAAAAATAAACAAATCATGAGAAGGAAACTATCAAATTACACTAGGACATGTTTATCTTTCTACTTTCTTCGAACAATAGGTATTTGAAATCAACAAACATAAAGTAGAAAGAAATAAGAAAGTTAATAATGTAAAAGGCTTTCATGGGCCCCATGAACAGCCCTGACCCGAATCCACCAACTTGTAATCAAGACCAATTGTACAAAAAATACACAAAAGTCCTTACTTTGTAAGCTAGCAAATCATCTCACTCATCTTGCCTCTGCATAACATTGCTAATCCTAAAAACTTCTAGCGCTTGATAACCAATACTATCAGGATTAATGGATCAAAAGAACTTCCAGCATTACATCATTAACCAGTTTACTAACACCAATTATGAATTAAAAATCATAATACAGAATCACCAGAGACGAAAGGCCAACAAATATATAACAATTGATTCATGCATTGCAAACAGAAGAAAAGTTTCAAACTTTACAGAGTCTTAAGGATTAAAAAAAAAAAAAGATAACCTTTTCAGCATGCTTGGTCCCGGAAACGACTACAGGGGAATCAAGATTAGAAAGCAACAAAGTGGTATATCTAACGAGATCAGCAGGGGTCTTAGGTCTGGTCCTCTTAGATTTAAAAAGGGTTTTCACAGAACTTTTACGCATAGCCCTCAAGAAAATCTTTTTCAAATCCATAGTAGGAGAAGAAGAACGTTTGAGGGCCATGGCTCCGTTTTCAGAATTGAAATCGGACAGTGGTGGTGCCATGGCTCCTCCTCCTACTACTCCTCCTGCTGCCCTTGTTTGTCCTGGAATTGGGTCAACAAATTGAGCCGGCATTGTAATGGAAAAAGGGAAAAAGAATTTAATAATGGGGAATGGAGGAAAAGAAAGGAGAGAATGAATGAATGAACGAAGAAGAAAACTGAATGGGATTGAGAAATTAGTGAAGAAGAGAAGGAAAAGGAAAAGGGAATGGTAGAAATAGAATTAGGGATTGCCATTAACGATTTCTGAGGTTATTGTTTTTTCTTTGGATCTCTGAATGGAAGATTCTTTCAATTGCTTACGGAATTGAATCTTCGTTCCATATTCTTCGGAGTAAATACTTCTTCGACTTTACTTGCAATTTTTTTTTTTTTTTTCCAAAGTCGCTTTTATATTGGGATTAGGTATAATTAGTTAGAAATCGAATAAAAAATATATTTTATCCCTTTATTATTGGACCAAAAGGCGAATCCCTCACCCTCAGGGTCCCCACCATACTGTCCGATGCCCTGGTGTAGATTGGAGGCCAGGACTTGGTGCGCACAAGGAACTATGTTATCCCTTTATTATTATGAGTATGTTACGCGTGAAAAATAACTTTTTGCCCTTAATTGAGTAATTACTTGACTAAATATTCTGATATTTAGGTCTCGTTTAAGCATTTAATATTTTAAGATATATTTAATTATAGTTATAAATTTTAATTAAAATTTTTTTATTTAATTTTGAACATTGAAACCTATTCAAATTTCAGTCTTTAGATTTAGTTTTATCAAACGAGTCCTTAGCATTGCTTTTCTTTTTTTAGTAGTAATAAACTGATCTACTTTGACCTAATTCTAGTGACTCAATAAGGATGAAATTGTCTTTTTCCGTGTGAAAGACCTGCTACTAGTCAGGAGATCCAAGTGTATTTTTTCCTTATTTTTCCAATTTTGTCCCTCATTGAACCACTATATTTGACTCAACATTTATCCGCTAAACATTTCGGATATTAATAATTACCACAACAAAATTATAAAATTTCCACGACAAGTTTTTGTTTTCCTCCCAACTCTCTCTCCCTCTAAACTCTTTCTCTCTCACTTCTCTCTATCTTCTAAGGATTTCGAACAAATATTTACTCTAAAACAATATTAGTACATTATTCTATAACCGTTTATTTACATTTTGATTAAAAAAAAAAAAACCACGATCAGATCTTGGTACACCACTCAATGGCACACGAGATAGGTTGGTGCGCGTGCGCCACTCACTAGCGTACCAATCTATCTGGTGCCCCAAGTGAGTTGCGATTGGTGTGCCAGTAGCTCTTATTTCTAATTTTATGCATTTTTTGTCTTTTTTTTTCAAAATCAATATTTTCTTGTACAAAATCTTTCAAATTATCCATTCTTAGCTTTAAAAACTTTAGAATCTTCAAGATTTTTCTCGAGAGATGTAAGAGAAAGCAATTAGAGAGAGTTGGAAGGAGAATAAAAATTTTATCGTGAACATTTCGTAATTTTGTCATGGTAATTACCAATTCCCAACATTTCACTTTTGTTTAATAGTACTAGCATTTTTTAAAGAAAATAATAAATTATTATATGAAAAATAATATATTGATCCAATATTGTCTCTCATGGAGAAAAAATAAATGTTAATTTATCAACTTAATAGCGATTTTAACAAGATATTTAACTCATTACATTGTATTTTCTTTAACTTGCGCCTTTTCAACGGTTAAAAACAACTCCAACATACAACCAAGATTAGAATATATATATATATATCAAATCTAGAAATAACTTTCACCGCGTAGAATATATCACTCAAAAACACGACTTTTAGATGTCCATCTTGCATATCACAAAAACAATACAAGAGTTAAAAAGACAATTTAAAGTCTATCAATTTCGTTTTTGTCTGACTATGAGGTATCTTTCCATACGTACACGGAAACCACCCATCAGCTATACCACACTTAGACTAATCTCATTACAGCCGAGTAAAACCACAAGGGCGATAAAACTCTTCAACGGCTACAAAGTTTATCAATTCGTGTAAAAAAGAATTGCCTACAAAACTATGTCTTAGAAGAAAAAGAAAAAAAAACCTCTGTTTCTAAGGGAGTGTGTAAAGGCCTTGTTCTATCCCTGAATGAGTATAAATGTTATAGCAGAAGCATTGGAGACCCTCCTTCCATGGGAGACTTTCTCCCATAGTATCGAAATCTCTTCTCTCTGCAGAGCGCCTCCCACGCGTCCTGTATGAATCCCCCCCGATGAATACCAAGGGGTTTGGTTAACCGGAAATCTCCCAAATTCTGCATTCCGGTCTGAGGGCTAATAAGAATGGAAAGAGCGAAAGAGAGTCAACAATCAATACTTCTAAGAATGCTACTGAGTTTTTCGATCACAACTCCAGGTCTTGCATATGATCCTTCCAGATATATCGCGTGGTACTCCAAACCTTTCCACTTGGCAATCAGCGCAAAATGTGGACGTATATATTCACTACTGATGATCTCGAGTATTATTGCCTTGGGCGTTGCAGAAACTATGTGAGTTAGACCAGCTCCATGAGCGCCAATTATGACTGACGCGTCTTGAATGGCTCGAATTTGATCTTTCATGGGCATATGAGCAAACAATCCGTTTACTACATTCAGTTTACACTCTGAGTGATTCGATGCCCAGCTCTTTATAGAATCGAACACCTCCTGTTCGTTGCTAAGTCTAGATTGAACCTTCCCACCATGACGAGGATGAGCTAAATAATCTTCACGTCTAACAAAGAGGACGCTGTGACCTGACGTGGGCCTTGACACACGGTGCCTATCCACCGGGAAACCAAAGGATGCTCTTATCATCTCCCCAAACTCAGACAATCGAGCAGTCTTGTGATCGTCAGGGTGTTGCCATAGTTCTTGTGCAGATGCGCCTTGACAGTCGATATCTTCAGATAGTCCTTTGAACAATACAGTTTCATATCCCAAAGGGACAAGGATAACATGGCGGAAACATACAGAACCACTAAAACTCTTAGCATATCTCAGGCTCGAAAACAATGCATTCCATGTTTGTTCCAAGGGTGCCTAAAAAGATAGAGAACACGGAGAAATAAGGTACTTCAATATAATAGTGAAAAAACAAATGATTGCCTCTGTGAAAGTTTCAAAAGCAAATTGCATTCACTTGGAAACGAACCAATGAGTGAAATAATAAGCACACAATAATCACCACAATCCCGACACAATCATGAAGACTACATTTGTAATAGTACAATACCCCGAGAGATCAAAAGTTCAGTATTGCATGGATGAACTATTAGCAGCCATCGATCTTCAAGGGAAGATGGAAAAACAAAAAGGTCTTACAGCGTGTATTACTGCACTTCTAGGCTTGCAAAGGCTGTAGAACAAAGTGCATCGTTTTAATTTTTGAAAACCAATTAAAAAATGAACCCTAACTCAGAAGGATAGCTAATTTTGAACGGGAACAATAGCCATTACGAGAAGCCACAAGTGAATTGAGTGGTGGATATATATTAGACGTGGTTCGTTAGTTATTCTTGTAAAACCATTGCTTTATTTTGCTAAAACTCCAATTATGTAAAAACTGCTAAAATCTTATATTGAAAAGCAAAATGCCGAGAGTATTTGTTTCCATTAAAAAATATTACTACTATAGAAGCAAAATACCTAATAGAAGTTTTCATCAAACCGCTTTCCAAACTGTTAATGAAATTACTATACAATTTAACTATTTTACCACCAATGCCATATAAAATGTACATACCTCACAGTGGCCATCCACAAAAACCAAATGAGGTCGACTGGGCAAGCCAGTAACCCTTGACGCCACATATGCACTATACCAATCTGTGATAGTGTGGAAAAGGTTTGCATACTCAAATCGTGTAACCAAAAGGGTCGGCTCCTCAACCCACTGGAAGAAGAAAATAAAGCAAACAGTTATACCGAGAAAAACAACAGGGAAATGATGGAAGCAGAGGAATTGGAAGTGCTGCTTTGAAACAAGATCATGCTAGTTGATACGTAAGTGTGATTTGGTGCAACATTGACACCCAAGTAAAATTTCCAAAGAGACAAACTAATCATGAACAGGTAAAGCTGAGCTATGCTCCAAATAACACAGCGATAGTACACTACTGCTTCAAAAGCAAAGTTTCATTTGTTATTTACTCTAATGAAACAGTTTCACATGACGTGCAACACTTTAAAATTTAATAAAAATCTACTTCAACAACAAGATGCAGAAGAATACTTCCTACCAGAACTCATCACTTGAACAAAATCCAAAAATGCAAGAATTTGAAGCTAGGAAGCAATCAGTGATTCGGTCTATTCTTTACTGATTTACTTCCAAATAATCATCTCCAATTTCAGATTTCTTGGGCCAGGTAACATTTATTCCCAAATGTGTTCATTTTTATTCCTTATCTAATGATGATGCTCTCATAAAACCGATTCAGAAGTCATTCAGTTCACTCAGCCTCTCACCCATTTTGACCAGGTCACAGAAATAGATTAAACAGATAGTCCTTAAAGAATATTTTGAGAGCAAGGATTTCAATCATTCTTATACAAGCTTGCTCAACCAAAAGGATAGAAGTAAGAAATGGAAAATTATTTATAATGATCGAATATTAATTTCTTATTTTGGGTTCACGAAAAAAGCTTCATATCATATAAAAGATTCAAATTTGTTCTGATAACATTCCTTGAGATTCATACGTATACCAACTGAACACTGAATAACCAAAAGATATTGGAACTATACAAAAGATGAAAAAGAAAAAACAAAACTGGAATTGAGCTTGGCTATTGAATTTACTGATAAACTCAAACAAATTGATGAATGAAATGCAGAAAAAAGAATAAAACTCGAATCAAGGGCAAATAGATATTCAACTATCTTGTTTAAGTTCACAAATGATCAGCTCCCAAATATGGAAAAATCTGTTAAAATCCCACTTAAAAACATTCTCTTTAAATCAAAGACAAAAAAGGTAAATATTTAAACTACATACCCACTTTCAGCTACATTAAAGATCAAGCCAATGCCTTTTATTAACACTTCCCAGATCCAGTGATTATAAACTATACCAAGATCAAACCTTTCATAGGAGGCAAAACAAAAATCCCAAAGTTCAAAACTAAAGAAATCTAACCTCTGAACAATGAAACTCATTAGGACCAACTAAGCGAATCGAATCAACCAACGATCGCATAGTATGCCTTGAAATAACCCCTTCCTCTAAATAATTATCCAAAAACTTATTATTCACAAGCTTTTTTCCAAACCTCGACCTCTCAGTGACCTCAATTTCAAAAGCTCCATCCTGAAATATTGGGAGTTCATCTTCTTCTTCTCTTCCAACCACAGTCTCCAACTTTTCCCCTCCTCTTGACATCAAAATCTTGTCCCCACTCATCCTTAATCTCCCGGCCTCACATATTGAACTTCTTAAAGTATCACTGTAAAAACACCTAAACCATCCGCCGCCCGACCCAGAAGAAGCAAACTTCCGGTGAGAATCCGGCGAGGGTTTAAGGGCATCAATTCGGCGAGTAAACCCATTACCGAAATATCCCTCACAGGATCCAAAAGGAACATCAATATTTTGGGACCAGGGAAGATAAGAGGGCAAAATTGGCCAAGGTTTTGAAGTAGAAACAGAACCCTGAAATTGAAAATGGTTTTCAGTGGTTAAAGACCGAGAATTAGTAAAGTGGGAATGATTTTCCGTTCTTTTGTGATGAAAATAATCTGGGTTGGAAGAAAAGTAAAGGTATAAAGTAATAGAATTAATGGCAAAGAGGGAGAGAAGTATTTTGAGAGTCTTGGTATTCATCTTCTTCTCCTTCTCCCCTCTTCTCTTCTAAGGTTTCCCTTCCACCATGTTTTGACTCAGATTTAGCTCCGCCCCCCCCCAAAACAACAGAGGTTTTAGGTGATTTCTAAGACCCAATGAGAAAAGAGACAAATACTATTTAGAAAGAGTTTGAATATTCTTTCGCCACCTTAGATCTCCTTCTGTGTTTGATTTAAACAAAAAAAACAAAAAAAAAAGGTAGAAAAAGAGCACTATTTTGAGGTCATTTGAAGGTGATGATGAGTCATAGTATGGATTTACCATCACTGCAGATCGGAAGTCAGGTATTGCTATACACAAAAAATTAATATTAAAATTCATACACTTTTTTGTATTAATTTTACAGTTTCAAAATCAATTGAACTACGTTTATACAGTTAAAATTTTGATTTTCTTTTTAGATGAACAATGTAGAATTATATGAAATTAATATATATTATACTTTCATAATATATATGTATATTATATATTATACAAATAAATTGTACTTATGTAATGTAGAAATTTTGCATTTCTCTAAATTACTTTGATTAGTTTTTTTTTAAGGGATTATTTTGAATAGTTCTAAAGGGAGTGCTAATAATATAATGAGAAGGGTAGTTTTCAAAGTTGAATGTAGGGTAGGAATTTGTTTGAATAATTACTTTTTACTATTTGTAAATTAAAACCTATACTTCTGAAATTTATTATTAATAATATATAATAGAAAATATTTTATTCAATATTACTTTAGGATCACTATGTGACAAAAGTAAAAAACACGAGGAAAATAACATGATGTAAGAATTTAGTTTTTTGTTTCATATTTGGTCTTACCGGAAAGTATCTTTAAGTGAACTCATACGCACACATTTAAATTAAAAAACTGTCTCTAATATTCAAAACAAAAGAAGGTACTTCAATCATCTCATGTCATTATATAAAAAGTCAAAGAAATTTCGTCTCCCTCTTTCTTTTTTTCGCCCTCGTGTCATAACAAGAGAATCCTATCTTGTTCCGACTTAAGATTATAAACTCATAAATTTATCGTAAAAAAGAAATAAAAAGATTTCTATCTCCAAATTTAACTCGGAAATAGTTAACTTATGATATTATTCACTTCATTTCCATTGGCAAAGTGGGGAGCAACACGCGTGATTGGGATGCACTTGTTGTATGGGAACAAGACTCAATCAAATGCTCAAAAAGAGTAGTAGTGAGTACACTACTGGGAAAAAAGGGTAACTCTTGGGAAGCAAAGTATTATTATAGATGCCTTTTTTGGTTCAATTATATATATATATATATATATTTTTGGTCAAAAGATATTTGATGAAGAATCTTAACAGAAAGAAAAGTTTTGGACTTTAACTAAAATACAGTAATTCAGTAGTTTGACACAGTAAGTAAATACACTATAAATGTTTGAAAAAAGTTATGTTTCGTATGTCGAATTTAAATGACCGAAATAAGTGTTTTTCTATTGAAAATATATATTGTTTCATAATAAGTGTGTTTTTATGATTATAAACGAGTATTTTTTATAATTTTTATAATTTTATCTTCCTCCTTTCTCTTTATTTATTTCTACATCTCTCCTTTTATATTTATTTCTTTATATCTATGAAGGATATATAAGTAAAATATTTCATTAATTTCAAAATTCTTAATATATATATATATATATGTGTGTGTCTGTTAAGAGGTAAAATGACTTATTTTGAAACGGATTGAGTATATAATTATGATGAGGTAGCACAAAAATACTATTGCATCCGCTTCATAATATAAGTGATTTCTCTTTATAAATTTTTTCTTTCCAAAAATACCCTTATGCATTTAATACTATTTAATAATTCTTAAAACTTAAACTCATTCACCTGTAGAGAGGAAAGAGGAGAGAAGAGAGAGAATATAAAGCGTTAGAATAAAAAGTTTATGTAATTAATAAAAGAGTATTATAGGTATTTTACTATAAAAATACCTTTGATTTGTGTGAAAAAGTAACTTATCATTATATTATGACACGGACAGACATTGTACTAAAAGTTAAAAGAATATTGTTTCATTTCATGTTGGTAAAATCATGATACATCACTAGAATAATGATTTTCATCATTTACCAAATATGAAAAAGATTTTTATGATACAAAAAAACAACTAGACAACTACTACATAATCATCTATATATGTTTCCCCCTCATTTTGATTTGAAAAAAAAAAAAAACACCTAATTACTTCAATAATCATCAACAAGACTAAGTCCTGATTCAGACCTCCAATGCATAGCTTTCTCAAAACCATTGATGCAATTCTCATAATCTTCAATGGTTCTATCAATTTCTTCTTGAGTGTTCATCACAAAAGGTCCAAATTGCACTACCGGTTCGCCTAATGGTTCACCTCCAACCAAAATAAACCTTAAGGGCTTTGAAGATTTGTTCCATACCTCAAGGCCATCTCCAGAGCCAAGAAGAAGAAGATGATGAGCTGTTGTGGGAGATGATTTCGGGTTCCCAAATACACCTTCTCCTTCTAAAACGTACACAAAAGCGTTCCATGTCTCTGGAATCGGCTGTTGAAGATGAGTTGTTCCCGGCTTGAGACTGAAATCTAAATACATTGTTGGTGTCCTTGTGTAAACTGGTGACTTGATTCCCATTGCTTCTCCTGCTATAACTCTCACACTTACTCCATCTTTTGTAGCTTCGGCAATGTCCTTGCTCGTTATTTCTTGATACTTTGGTTCAATCCTGTTCAAATCAAAAAACGCGATGAATTTCAAGATCCCTTCAGAGAATTCTATGTAAACAAATAATATGAACTTACATTTTGTGCTTGGCTGAGAGGTTAATCCATAGTTGTAAACCTGTTTGAGTTCCATGAGCTGCTGGCATTTCTGAATGAACTATTCCTCTTCCAGCAGTCATCCATTGTAAATCCCCTGCTTCAATGGTACCCTTGTGCCCTTCAAAGTCTTCATGTGTTACAGCTCCCTGGCATCAACAAGACAATACTCTTTCAGACTCGAAAACACTATCCAAAAGTGTAAACTGGATAAACCCCATCTTGTACAATAACTCGCAAATCACAGGAGAATACATTTCAACTATACATGACAAGAAACGCGCAACAGCCCAAAAGCCACAAGACAATACACATTTCAACAAATTGTTCAAACACGATTAGATAGATATTAATGTGAAACAATTAGCATGATATTATTCAGCAATATCCTCATTTTCTGCTAAATCAATCAAGAAAGGCAACTTTATTTTTTTCTGCTACATCATCACTGTTAGAAAAATGAAAAGTCTCAACTTTTTTTCTTGAGTTTGAAATCAAAAGATTTTAATAATGTGTTTGACCAAATGGTTAAACAATGGGCACGCGGAGGCAGTGGTTGGCTGCTTACAGAAGGAAGAAGCACTACATGTAGTTTTCTTTAATGTTAGACGATCACCTCTTATCCATTAATTTTACTTAGAAAACTGGTAATAATAATTACAAGACCTTCCTTTGCTTAACTTTTCCTACAAAATCAAATGATTCCCAGCAGTTCCGATCTTCTATAATACTTCATATGTAATATTTTTAATATAGTATAAAATAAAACTTATCAGATATAGAAAATATTACAGAGGATCGGGAAAGTTATTGATTATAGGTATACCTGCAGCATGTAGGTAACTGTTTCGAACCCTGAGGAAAAAAACAGAAAATAAAATGATAAAAGATTGATTAAACCAATGAACCCATTCTCTGATTGAATAATAATTCATCATCAAATGATCAAACTCAAAAAAACCTCTATGTGGATGATCAGGAAATCCAGCAGGAGCAGCAACTGCAAATGTAAAAGAACCCAAAAATTTTCATCAGCAAAGAACAAATTGAACAACTCATGATCCTCAAATTCAGACCAAAAGAAGAGAAATTTAAGAAAAAAAGAGAAAAACCCACCTGAGAATTCATCTAAAACAAGGAAAGGATCAAAGTACTTCAACTCAAACCTGATAAAAAAAAAATTAAACCCACCGTTAAAATTCAGCTTAAAAAAAAAACCCAGCATTTAATTCTGATTAATTATCCATCTAACATTATATTCATCAAAAATACCTTCCGATGCTTCTTCGGACAATGGCTCCAACGCCTTCATGTTGAGGTCTAGCAAGAAATTTTCTTACTACAGTACGAGGCTCCCGAACAACATCCGACAATTTTGTTTCCGGCATTTCAATCTTAAAATAAATTTCTACTAAAAAAAAGGACAACTTTTTTGTGTTTGTATATGTAGAACTTGAAATTTTTATGGAAGAAATCTGAAAGTTTCCAAATCTATTTATAGGGTAGAGAGATAAAGAAGAAGAAGTTCGTTGGTCGGGTCGAATACTGCTTATTTGACGGGTCAAATGTGGATACAGGGTAAGCGGCCCAGGGGACCCACTTAAGATCTTAGCCTGCAGCTGGAATTTTTAATTGAGCATTTTTTTGGCTCATGTCAGCATAGCGTTATAGTGATGCGTGGAAATTTCATTTTTATTTTTTATTTTTGGTAATCCCTGTCAAGCCATTAACTAATTCGAGAGATATAAAAAAGTACTTATAAATTCTCAAACAGTAATATAAGACTAGAATAAGATATTACTTTCAATAAAAAATATTAAAATTTTTAAAATAAAGTTAAATTATCAAAATTATAAGTCATTTTACACATTTTAATATATATTTATGGTTTATTTTTTAATTTTATCCTTTTTAATTCATTTATTAATAATTCATTTATTAAGGATAAAATAGAAATCTTATCTCAAAATTTGTATTATTTTCTTCATTTTTAATTCATATATAAAGTGTAAAAATATTTATATTTTTAACCGAAAATAGTATTAATTTTTTTTGAATGAGTCGAACTCAATACTCATATTTAATATATTAAGTAAAAGTATTTAAATGAAAAACATTGCGATATGGATCATATACCAGCATGTGGTGGAATTTATATTGTGAAGCCTTATAGAAAAATGACCTTTTTTCCTTTTTTCATACTTTTTTTTTATAGAAAAATGATATAAATGACACTTAATTATTTATTTACCTAAAAAATGCCTATTATATATATGATGTTTCAATAATTAATAATAATTAATTATTTTCTTTCAACTATTTCAACTGCACCGTTCACATACTCTGTACATAATCCTTATGCGATGGATAAGAACATTGAGTCGGTACCTATAGGTTAGAAGGGTTGTACCTTAGAAAAAAATAAAGACATAAATAGTATCAGTAAATAATATTGGACGAGGATAACTATCCATATTTCTATGGAATCTGAATAAAGATACAGGTGTCGAGTTTATACTTTTCATCCTAGATAGTACGCGCGAATCATGATAATAAATTACTTTCTCAAACGCTAAGAATAATATAAGTACTTGTCCACTATAAAATTCGATAAAAGGTTCAAATAACAAAATATTAAATACAAAATCAAACGAATTAAAAATTAAGAATAATACAAAATCCTTTAAAAAAAATCTAATCATGTACAACAACTAATTCAACAATCTTCAACCTGACTAGAGACTTAAAAGTTTAAATAGATGAGAAATGTCAACACTGAGACTAGAATAGTAGAGAGAGATTGATTGAACATTATTTGAGTAATTAGTTTAGTATTTTTATCTAGTAAAAATAAATTAGTTTAATATTTTTATTTTTCCTCTCTCTTTTTTACTATTTAAATTAACATTTTACTATAAATATTATATAATTATATATATAATGGGATGGGCGGATAAAGATGTGTGGAAATGGAAAGAATTTAATCTCTGTCCACAACTCATCCTCAAATTTTGGTACAAAATTTAATTTCATTCGTACCCAAAATTCCTAGTCAAACTGATAAAGATAAAGTTAAGAATGACTGAATATCCGATTAGACCCATTCCATTGCTATCCCTACATCAGACCGATGGATATAGTAGAAGGAAAAATAAATGAAGATCATGTCACGTTATCTTAATGGAAAAAAGAAAAATATGTTCATGCATCTACAAAGGATCATGAATTATCATTAATTGTTAGACTAAAGATTGGACTATTTTTTAAAGAAATGTAAATAATTTATCACTTCCTTTTTTTTTTATTGGCTTTATTGGGAGGGGATTTTTTTTACATTCCCAACTCAAATTCTTCAAAGTAACCATTCCTATATAATAAAAAATTTCATTAAAATAAATGAAGATAATATTTATATTCTTGGTTAGCTTAGTGTCATATTAGTTGAAGTTTTTTCCCCTAAGAAAAGGAGATCTCTCACGATGAAGGCTTTCACCAAATTGTCCGAAGTGTAAATGAAATATGTAAATCATAGTGATTCAAAAGCCTTATAGATTGGAGGTCAGACCGTGGTGCGCATGAAGAATCACCCTCCACATTGGAAATGTTAAAATTCCCAGACTTCCCTTGTTATTAATTCTGTACATCTCTCGTCCTAAGGGTCTTCACCAGATTATCCGACGCGTAGGTGAAAGATGTAAATTATGATGACTCAATAAGCCTTGTAGATTGAAGGTCAAGCCGTGGTGCGCACAAGAAACCACCCCTCACCTGTTGCACAAAATTTGAACATTGATCCTTGTTACTAACTTTATAACTTTAGAATGGTGATATGCCACTGGAATTCTCCAGGAGGGCACCTTCGTCTTTTGCGTGTTGGAAGTCCGAACTGCAGCTCCCCGTTGCGAGGATTCCATCCTATGGAATCTTCCATGTTACTCCGATGTCCCTACGCCCAGGACTTTTTATGTCTTCTTTTTAAAAGAAATATTTTATCAACGTCCATGAATGATAAATCATAGATCGAACCCGCCAGTTTCCACCCAGACAAAAAAAAGGTGAGGACCGCAAAAAGGTGCGTCAAAGCAGAATTGAGTATGCCTATGCGGACATTTAAAGTTTTTTTTTTTGTTTTCTTATAAAATATATGCAAATTGAAAATGTATATAGTCTAGTATGAATTTATTTCTAACCCATTGAATTATAATATTGTATCTCTTGGAGTTATCAACTATTATTAGCTTGTTTCTATTTTGGGTATAATTAGAAAATATTTAAATTTCTATTTTTTTTTTCTTTCAACTACTACATGGACTTGCTGTAAGAACGATATGAAAGTCATGAATTTTGGAATTCATCAATGTGAAGTCAATTTCTTTCAAGAATCTACTTGTTCAAAATGGAAAATGCGAGGAAATGAGAAAAAAACAAAAGAAATTATAAAGTAAAAGATGTATTATCATTGAATAAAAAAAAAAAAAAGTAAGGATAAAAAAGAAGGGTTTAAAATTTAAATTAAAAAATTTGATGCATCGTATAATTATATAAGTTAATATTTTTTGTATTTAACAATTTAATTTTTATTGATTTGAGCGGTTAAAATATAAAAATATATTACTTTTTAAAAATAAAATGAATATAATTTTATATTGAATTTAAAAATTATAAAAAAGTGGATACTATCTCATCACTTTTTTTTTTAATTCTCTTTAAGAGGAAAAAAACAAAAAAAAAAAACATAGTTTTGACATTTTCAATGGCAATAGAGTCGGAATTCCATTTATTCCAAAGGAAACTTTGTTCCTTTCTCTTTGTCTTGGCTACTTCATATGGATCATGTAGTAGATAAGTGATTATATAAGGATAAGTGAATTGAATTAAATATTTTTATAAACAAAATAAATTAAATAAAAATAAAAGTGTTATTTATTGTAATATATACAAATATAGAGAAAAAAGTATATTTTATGTTCGTGTAAAATATTTACACTTATTCAATAATCTAATTAGTTATATTAACTTTGATCATATAAGGTTGATTAAAAATAAATAAAAATAAGATGAAGTATGAAGATTTCTACATTTATAGATGCATTTATATGAATAAAAATAAAGATTGAACTAATAAATTTTTTGACCTGAATTGTGTATCACTTTATGTACTATTTTTTTATATTATTTCTTTAATTCAGTATATTTAATTAATAAACTTATTTAAAAAAGATAAATTTTAAAGAAAAAATATATTATGAAAATAAAATTGTATATAGAATGATACACAAAGTAGTAAAAGCATAATTTTTTGCATAGTGCAAAATAATTATTTTTAATTTCTTTGTCTAATTGAGTACTTCATATCTTCGTGTTAATTTAGAATTAGACCAAACATTGATAATTATTATTTTTTTATAAAAAAAAAAGTTTTATTTTTCCAAAAGTTACTAATGGTACATTACTTGAGCAGATGAAATTGACTTTGTATCATTTTAATTTCTATACGTCTTTTTTCTATTCCAATTTTAGATAAAGAAAGAATTTCTTTCATTTGTTCTCCTTTGGAAAGAAGATGAAGATTCCATCGAAATATCTTGGGGCCTAGTATATATATTTTGGTTGAATTATTGTATTATTCCCTACAAAATCTATAATTTTCTAATTTACCCCTAATGTAACTACTCATAAAACAACATTATGTTAAATTCCTCTAAAAAAAAATAGTCTTAATATAAAATTATTTTAGTTGAAAAATTAGCAAAATTTGTATAAAAACTATATATATATAGTCTTAATAGATTCTAGAAATGATTTTCTTGTTGTAATTTTAATCTCGAAGTCATTTTTTCTTAAAGGCATATTAAAATTTATCAAGTTTTTTGTACATATAGTTTGTACGGATCACTTGCTAATAGTAAAACCGTTCATCTCTCATTTTTTTTTCTCATGTATACATGATCACGAAAGATACTTATTTATCCTTTCCATTTTATTAATTTTGAGTCATTTAAGGAAAAAAATTAAAAATTTTATTCTTTATTATTTACAATAACTCATATAATTAACACAAATTGTGATTTGTCATATTCCATTCATAAAATAAGGTAGGAGCCAATATGTTTTTAAGAAAAATAGTTCTAAGCATAAGATTATAGGAAAATATGTAAATAGAATATAGTTTGAGGACTGGTTTACCAAATTCTCTTTTTTGAGGGGTACATTGAATAATGCAAAAAGAAGGGGGGAAGTACTGGTGACGTGATGTTGAGAAAAGCATGACATACTGAGTAACGGCGGATGAGTTTAAATAGGGTGTGCTGATGTCCATTGGACCCAGAAGTAGGGCCATATCATAAAAGGACGGATAGATTGACCACCGCCAGATTATCCAAGCACCGTAAACTCCACCGTCCGATGTGATCTTCCTACTGATGCTAATCATGATGCAATGCTATCGCATCGTACCCTGCTCCTAATGCCATCCTTTATCCCCACAAAAATTACTTCCTTTTTCTTTTTTTTTTTTTTGAAAACTTTCTTTTTCTTGTTAAATTAAGGTATACTTGGATTAAAAAAAATGAAAGAATTGTTTTATTTAATTATAAAAATAATTTTGTTTGTGAAAGATAAATTGTAGTCCAAAATTATTTTCTTTCATATAATTTAATTTTTATATTTTCACTTCAAAGTTATATTTGGATTAATTTTAAATATATATAGTAGTTTTTGTTTCACTGTAACTCTTACATTTTCGATACAGATAGAAAAGTAACCAGATGGGGACCCAAACAGAAAATTATATGTATTATTTTCAATAACAGTGTTAAATACAAAATAATAATATGCATGCTATAAAATCAAATTAATTAAAACTTTAAAGAATAATACAAGTAATAATTATTAAAAAAAAAGGTATAACCAACCATGTGCACCAATAAAAAAACTCATAAATTGTAACAACCATGAACTAGTTTAGAAAAATTAGCTAAAAACAATCGTGAACTGTTTTAACTTTTCTTCTTATAACCATAAACTTTTATTTTATATTTTTTTAACCATCTATTTTATCTTCTATTTATAACCATGAACCTTTATTTATCTTTTTATAACTATGAACTATTTTTATTTTTCTAAAAATAGCCATGAACTATTTTTGACCTCTCGAATATACCAATGAATTGATGGATATTTGAGAAATAAAAAATAGTACTAAAAATAGTTTATAGTTAAAAAAGATAAAATAAAAGCTCATGGTTATTTTCAGAAGAACAAAGATAACTCCTGGTTAGAAAAAAATAAAATAAAAGTTCATAATTATTTATAAAAAACTAAAATAGTTCACGGTTTTTTACTAATTTTTCATTATAATTCAACAATCTTTAACATAGATAATATATAACAAACGTTCAATTAAATATATAAGTTCAATCAAAGAAGTGCGAAAGTTCAATAACATAAGTTGAGTAACAAAATGGAATAACAAGAGTGAATAATCTTCATAAGCACAAGTGACAAGTTCATCGGAATCTTCATTAATTAATCAATATCAATCGTACAAATATTTTTTATTTTTAATATTTAATTTAAGTATTTTGTTATATATATACATAATGGGGACGAGAGGGGAATAATCTAATCCCCGCCCTTAACTCATTCCAAAGTTTAAATCGAAGTTAAACGGATGCATATGAGTTTGGAGCCGTTAAATATTTAGTTGAACTCGTTCTATTATCATCCTCAACTATAGATTATGAGTTATATTCACGCTTTTCTTCTCCCGATATCTAAAAAAGTCAAAATAAAATGTTAGAATTTTTGGGTTTGGGTCTCGCTCCAAAAGATACCTCAACAGGATTGGATATATGTGCGGGCAGCCAGAATTTTTGGACTTGGGCCTAACTCGCTCCAAAAAATACTTCAAGAGAAGATGACTGCCAAAATCTTTATAAATTGTAATTATTTTCTTTAATTAGTCGAGGAAAGATTCTCAACCTAAAAAAAAAAAAAAAAAAAAAGGCCTTTCTCTCTCCTGCGGTCACAATTATTCTTTTTATTTTTTCAGTCAAACATAAATGTAATGATATGACTACGTAAGCCTTGCATCATATAATTTCAACGTCAACTGTCCCAATTGATAAATAATGTGATGATTTAATTTATAAAAAAAAAAGTGATTAATTAGCTTTTTACAGTAATTTATAAAACTAACATTTTGACTTTTTTTTGGCGCATTGATTTGGTCATCCGATTATCACATGCTTCACGTAATTATGTTGTCATTTATCCATTTATTTTGTACCAAAATAATAATAAATTAAATACAACCTGCAAAATTCCCAACCAAAATAATAATAATAATAAATACAACCTGCAAAAATCCAAAAATGCCGTAAATTATTTTTTATTTATAATTTGAAGATTGTGAATATTACAAGAAAGAATGTCACATTTATGTTTCTATTAGTATATTAGTATGTTTTAATAATTCTTCAATTTTTCTCATTTAATTAATTAAAAAAAGTTTAAGAATTATTATCTTTGATAATAAATACAGTCCTTTTAGACTTTGTACACAAATTAAAAATTAAAAAATAATATACACTTTTATGTAAAATATTTATTTTATCTTCAATAAATAAATAAAAAAGAAACAAAAAGGAGATAATAAATAAATTAAAAATTATAGAATTAGAAAGTATACTATTTATATATTAAAATGTATAAAAAGAATTTATAATTTTAACAATTTAATTTAAGTTAAAAGAACTTATATTAAATATTTTAAATATATGGGAGATTGATTATATGTGATGCTTGAATAAAGAGGTACCTAATTAATTGAATTCCATACAAAAGAGGTAAGTGAAGATTGTGATTTTTGGGTCATTTTTGATGGTCCTCTTTTACATTTAATACTAAAAGTGGTTTGAATTCTAAGTACCTAGCAACAAAATTAATATAAGTGTACTTGTTACATCCACATCAAAAAAAATAAAAAAATTTAATAATTTATAACATCTCGTAATATTCGTAATAAAATATTTTATTGATGATAAAAAAGTAAATTCTAAAAAAAATATAATAAAAGAAAATATTATTAAAGATTTACATAGGATATAAGATGTTACATATAATACTTAATGATGATTTAAATTTAAAGATTAGTTATATTTTCTTTCTCAAAGTTTGTTCAAATTTCTTTTTCGTCTATTTATTTTTTATATACTACGAATGTATCATTATTCGTCATGTATTTATAACTTATTAATCTTTATTTACTAATGACAATAAAAAGTAAAATGATTAGAAAACAACAATTTAGTAGTAAAAAGTTTAAAATTTTCTTAAAATATTATTTTGTATTATATCATAATACCCTTAATAATTTTTTTTATTAGTCTAACTTTTGTGATAAAGAATACTGTTATATAAATATATAATAATAAATGAAAAGTAAATTTGCAAAATAATATTTTATGAGGATTTTAAATTTTTTAATACGGAATTACTGTTTTCTTATAATTTTTTTTAACTTATTAATCCTTATTTACTGATGTCAATAACAAATAAAATGATTAGAAAACAATAATTGAGTCAAAATCTTCCATCTAAACGGACAATTCATATATGAATTAGTTGAGGGTGAAAAAAGTTAAAACTAATAGTTAGGGACCAAATTCAACAGAGGACGAAAGATGTTAAAATTAATAGTTAACGATCAAATATAACTAATATAAATATGTTGGCAGTTGGGAACGAAAGAAGTTAAAATTAATTATTAAAATCTAAATCCAACAAATGAAAATATGTTTGAAAAAAAAGTTAAAATTAATAATTAGATGTCAAATACAATAAATAAAAATATATTGGGGTCTAAAGTCACTTCCCTGCAAAATAAAGTGTTTTCTGGATTACACAGAAGCAAAAATGAAGCGAAACCGGAGCCCATTGCTTGATGACATCGAAGCAGAGGTTTTGTTACTTGCAAATTGGCATAAAGCAAAAGAACCCTATGCGTTAATTCCTTATCTCTTCAGATTGTTCTCTACTCATTGCCCACTTGCTGTGGAAGTTTTTAGGTCTGGGAAAAGAAGTCTCTACTAATCTGCCCTTTTCTTGGATGTAAAAAACCCAACTCAAATTTTATTTTTCTGGTTTAATTTCGTTGTCCCAATTTGAGATGGGTTTTTCTTTTACTAATCCTTATTCAATTGATTGCTCTTTTTCTGTTAGAACTTCTAATAATCATCAAAGATTTCTGCTTTTTGATGGGAAAGGAAGGGATTTACTACTGCATTTCAAGAAATCAAAGCTTAGGGCTCCTCAATCAAGAAGCATCTTTTGCTGCAAGATTGAGTACCCTGATTTTGAAGAAAGAACAAGCCCAAATGAGGTATATTATATGTGTTTATGATGGGTTTCATTTCATGTGCTTCTTCTTGATTACTGAATTTTTTTTAGGACTTTCAGCTCAATAGAATAAATTTTAAGCTTCTGGGCAAGTTCTTGTTCTGTCTTCTTGGGTTGAAAATTTGATTAATTTGAGGAAAAGAAATTACTGTGTGTGTGTGTGTCAATTTTGTTTTTCCTTTCAAGTTTTGATTCTTTTCTGTTTTTCACTTACTATTGTGGCATAAGAACTGTAATGGTTATATTTAAATTGCTAAGTAAAAATGAAGAAAATTTCAATTACCTCCAAAATTGAGAGTTTGATGCATAATAGATGGTGACTATTGTCAGTTCAAATGCATCTATGTAGTGTACTCAATATGAAGGGAATACATTATTAGCAAATAGTGAGTAAGATGAGGGGTAGATCATCCATTCACCTCCCAAAACCAGAAAGAACAAGACAAGATCTTTTAGAAATTAGGAAGAACTAAGGATATTTTCCAAGGATCAAGATCAGACAAATACTTGGGGAACAAGACAAGATCTTTTAGAAATTAGGAAGAACTAAGGATATTTTCCAAGGATCAAGATCAGACAAATACTTGGGTTTTATTGAAATGAAGTTTTCGTCGATTATTTGTCTCAAGACAGGAAATACTCTTGGCCTATATATCATGTTGAAATTTGTTTCTTGCGGCCTTCCTTTGATTTTTTAGCAGATGCATTTTAATTTTTCTTGGTTGGAGGCATTGTTGTAATGCATCAGTTCACCAAATTCTCATCTTACTGCTGTTCGTTTTATCCTATACTGCACGAATATTGCACCTTTGAGAATTCAGTGTTATGCAGTCACATTCTGTGTTCAAATTGTAAACTCTTCTATGGCTGCCTGAACCAACAAGGATTTGTTCAAACCACAGGTTAAGAAGGAAATTCAACAATGCTATGAGCTTATAAACAGACTCGGTAGGGGTGTCGTGTATTTGGGTTCTTCAAGAATGGGCCCTGGCCACCCACATTACAGCAAAGTATTCCAGTTAGGAAGAGAGGCGAGTCCCATTTATTCTTCTTCTTAACTTTGTTCTTTACATTAGATGCAAATACGAATTATTATGTGTAATGCTGTAGCCACCTCAAATTCTTGCCTCTTTGGTAGGTTGCAGCCCTCCTAGATTGTACATCATGGTCCGGGGCTGGACCTGGCCTCATGGATGCTGCCACAAAAGGTGCTCTGGAAGCCGGTAAACCAGTTGGCGGATTTAAGATAGGAAAAGAAGCTGGAGAATGGACAGCAACGAATTTTCATCCCTACTTGCCATCAGAAGCTTATCTTACATGCCGGTAAGCATCTCCAAGACCCCACTTTCTTTAGTTATTGATCTATTGAGTCACAAAGCCCGACAGATTTATGAACAAGTTCAAACAATATTTAGGTTCTTTTCTGCAAGAAAGCATGGGTTAGTTGATGCTGCCGTTAGAACTAGCAATTCTGATAAAACAGCCGTTGTAGCCCTTCCCGGTGGAGTTGGAACTCTAGATGAGATGTTTGAGATCATGGCATTAATTCAACTCGAACGAATTGGTTCCCTTTTACCAGTTCCCTTTCTTTTGATGAACTATGATTCTTTTTATACAAATCTGTTAGAGTTTCTTAATGACTGTGAGAAATGGGGAACTGTATACAAAGGTGAGGTTGATTCATTATGGAAAGTCTGCAACAGCAACTATGAAGCTTTGGCCTATTTGGCAGAGTTCTATGGCATTTCTCCTATCAATAAAGATGGAGAAACTAAACAGGAAACACCAGTGGTTACTAACCCTTGATTTTTTGTCCCTGTGGTAGGACAGGACATTCAGGATCTTCTGTAACATTTTTTGTAACATCATTGTAACATTTCCTTTTATAATATGTTCTAGCCCTTTAGGTTTATCCTTTTCTCTTAAGATTTATCTTTTATTTGGTAGGTTTTATTAATAAAATATATTAAATTATGAAATTTGAGAGCCATAAGGATTATCTATGTAGTAAGATACAAGGGAGAGAGATAGTAGAAATTTTAAAAGAGAATACGGCTAAAAGTACCTTTCACTTTTTTATGTTTTGCCAGTAATCATTTTTGTCGTCACTTATGCCATCCAACTTGTTACGAATTGTTTTAGTACTTTTGGACGAAAATTATCACGTGAATTTCATATAATTTGATAATAAAAGGTAAAATATGCAAAATACTATTGTTATTTGTCGATAATTGGTTTCATTATAATTAGAATCATATATTTTTCAAATTTACAGTTTTCTCTCACATTTACTTATATAATTCTTTTGAGTACTCGTATTGGGATCAATGCTGAGTAGATTAATCAACTCAAAGAAGGCAAAAAGGTCATTTCAGACAATATAAAGTATTTGTACCGCAAAGGGGCAAAAAGTACCATTTTTATGTGTTTATTTATTTGTCTTCTCAATTTTGCGCTCAAAATTGAGTTATTATTAATCTACTCAAAGTTGATCCTTGTCCTGCCATATTTACAACTATATGTCCTTTACGTAGTTACAAATACACCAAGAATTACTGTATTTCGGTATTTTTGACCACTTATAAAAAGTTAAGTGACAACAGAAAAAGCATTGATAAATCGTTAAAAAAAGTGAAATACATCTTTCACTATCAAATCTTATTTATATAAAATCTACTCCTTTAAAGGAAACAAAATCAAATGAAAGATATCCTCTCCACAAGAAGAAAAAAACTAGAGGGAGAGGAAATCTCATTTTGATCATTTCATTCAAACAAACTTTTCATCAAGCAACTAAAAAACTTTGCTTGATGAAAACACGTTATATATCTACATCAAACTACAGCAATTAACATCTGCACCGTTAAGAGGTGGCCAAGTTTCTTCATATTCTTGGTGTCTGTCATAATAGGAACATGTTCTACTTGGATGTCGAGCAGTCTGGTAAGAATTCTGTGAGTGTAGTCCGATACTCATTAAACTCGGTCCAAAAAGGTTGTCTGAACACTGCCCATATTGAAACCAAACTAACTTTGCTTTTCTTCCTCTCTTTTCGAAGCTTTTTAGCAATTCATTCGGATCTGCTATTCCTGATATTCTTACAAGTCCTTCTTCGTTCATTTGGAAACTTCCTACCCCTATGAATGAAATGACCAAAAAACCCACGAAGAAATCATAATGACTTTAACTTTTTATGAGTAGTAAAAAAAATCAGAACACATGACTATTCATTTTTTACGTGCATAAAAATATACATTTTTTACGTGCATCATTTATTATTTTG
The DNA here is from genome assembly GCA_028651295.1 of Catharanthus roseus. NCBI lineage: Eukaryota > Viridiplantae > Streptophyta > Magnoliopsida > Gentianales > Apocynaceae > Catharanthus > Catharanthus roseus. The sequence goes on along the minus strand of JAPQWS010000044.1, from coordinate 5,049,018 downwards.
TCATTCTATAAGAATAATGTTATACATATTTGATTCTTTTATAAATAAAACATGTATATTCATATAATAATTTTTTTAAAAAAATAAGAACCGTCTCGTTTTTTTATAACATTTAGTAGTATAAATATTGGAGACAAGAAAAAAGAAAAATAAACCCATGATGATATTTTTGCTATATTTTTCTTTTATTATAACATAAGAGGAAAAATCTAATAATGATAATAAAAAAGAACTTGTAAAATATTTACCTCGTCTGGATTTCAATAATCCTAATATTGCCTTTTGCCATCCTGATTGACGTGTATTCACTTGTATAATACAAGTCTGAAAAAAAAAAAAAAAGAGATTTGCATTATAAATAATGAAATATTTACGAGAAGTACTGCAGAACATTTCGAAGATGAAGAAATATGAACGACCATGAAAGCATAGGTGTGATCCTTATTAGTGATTCGTCCTCCAAATCTCGACTCCAAAGAATCCAAACGCTTGTGAAGATAATCAAACATTTTTCATAAAGAAATTGAAAAATTGTTACGATGATGAACGAGCCTTTGTATGCAAATGAGCATTATATGGAATTTTTATAAAGTACTTTGGATTTTTTATTATTCTAAATGGATTTCTTTCCTTTCGTGTTTTATTTAATATATTTTTCCATTTAATTTATGATTTTTGTAAACTAAAATATAGTGATAATTCTTCTTCTTTCCATACTTAAACATTTTCCATAATTAAATGATTTTATTACCAATTTAAATTTTTGGAATTGATTTAATTTATCAATCAATATGATTCTTTGCTCTCCATCCTTATCCTAACTTTAAAATGTTTTTGTTGGAAAATAATTATAAATGTCAACCGAAATTATAAAGTTATGTTCAAAATATTTTAATTAATTTTAGTAATTTTTTTCTTGGAAAGTTTTAATAACTTTAATAGTATTTTAAAATATTGAGTGTAGATAATATATGACACACATGCAAAAAAAATCGATAATATTTTTTATATTATTTGTAGAGTAAATAATAATGCTGTATACGAATATTATTTATACGTTTATGTGATTTTTTTTTAAAATAACAATATTCAAGTTTCATAATTTAATATAAATTAATTATTTATCTAATTGAATATCTATATTCATTTTGTATGAGAATTTTTTTAAAAATTAATTTTAGCAATATCGAACTTAGGACTGCAAACGAATCAAGCCTCGGTCAAAGCTCAGTTTGAGCTCAACGTTGATCAAACACGATCTGACTTGATTCTTTTACAGTCCTAATCAAGTTTGAATTAGAATAAGTTTGAATTGAATTCAAATATAGCTTGAATAAAACGAAAAATTTATTCGAACAAGCTCAAACCTTGACAAATTTCAAATAAACTCGACCTTAACAACATTTGAATCGGAGGAATAACGCGGACGAGGGCCAAACTCTGCTTTGGACCTCGAAAAGGTAAAACCGGACTCTCTTTAGAGCTGCAAAAACAATAAAAAAGGAAAAAAAAAATGCAAGTACCAAACAGAACCTTTGTTGAAATGCTGAAACAATATCCATTTCTTTTTAATTCATCACACAACAGATAAATGAAAATGACAAATAGGTTCTTGATACTACTAAACAATTTACACCACATTTTCTAACATTGTATCAAAGATTGAAATACTTATTCAATCTCTTCATCTTGGCCAACAAAGTTCTTAGTGAGGAGGAGGAGAGTGGCGTTTCCTAATGGACTGGCAAAAGAAGGAAAATGACTCCTTAAGTTCATTAGGAAGTGGTATAGCCAAAGGAGGAAGAACATGGTGGAGGTGTTGCCTACTACTACTACTTCTTATCATGGTAGTAGATGGAAGGGCTAAAGCTGGCTGCTGCTTGTTCATACCTTCAAGGATAAAAGAGAATGCCCCAAAGGTGAGGCAGCTTTGTAAAAGAGCCTGAGGTGCACCTGCCAAAACAATAACTTTCAATTTAGATAGGATTCTTGCGTAAATAATGAAATCGTAGATCATATGATAGACAAATCCTTCATTTCTTGGATGAATAGACAGACACCAATAATTGAGATTCTCATCAACCACAAATCTCATCTTTGTTCAAAAAAGATGGTATTCTGAATCTTTAAAGCAAACAAACAGTGAAATTACAGGAAAACAATTAGTTTTCAGAGACTAATATGATGCGTTCTGGTACAATTGGATCTGTCTCTTTTCTTTTTTCTACTGTGGCATAAAAACTATAGAAGATGCTATCTAATGAAGAATGATAGAATCTAAAACACAACTTATGAGTTAATATTGATATTCTCTAAATATGCAGATACTTTTGTAAAAGCTGCCAAGACAGTGACAAATGGCCCTGTAAATTCTACAGGCAAGATGTGTGGACAAAAATGAGATATGATCTGATGTGAAAGTGCTAATTGCTAAATAGAAAAGGATGGTGGCATCAACTATAACGTATGCCATACTTGAATTAACAAATATACCTGGAAAACTTAGAGCAAGACCAGTACAGCATCCAGCAACGCCTGCATTAAAAACTGTAGGGAAAGAGTAGAAGTTATAAACAAATGGGAAAGGTCAAATTAAGAAATATTTCTCAAAGTGAGATGCCAATACCATCATCTTTCCCTCGTAGCCTCTTCAGAAAACAAATAACTAAACTGTGAACTCCAGATAGAACTGCAAAAGTCTGACAAAAGCAAGGAAACCAGAAAAATTAACAGATACATTCCATAAAGGTCGCATTTTCTAGGACAAATTGTTGAGAAAAAAAGACTCCCACAAATAGGCAAGCTTACACACCTTTGCTGAGGTTCCTGCCTCTGCAAAGGATCCTTTAAAGCCCTTTCTCCTGATCAGTCCTGAACCTGATTAACGAATCCATTGTAGGAGGTTAGTTGAGTAAAATCATCCTCAACTGCAAGGGAACCATATTTGAACATCTAGCACATTACCTAGAAGGTAACTTCCAACATGCCTAATGCAGTCCATAAACCTTTTTACTCTTTTAGTGAAACTAATTCCCATTTATAAAATAAAACTAAGAAATTTTCCCTGAGTGATGAATAAGTAGTAATGGAAGTGGCACTTATCACAACAACAACAGCAACAATAAACTTCACCTCTGAAGGGAATCTAACCAAACACAGATCATTTTCTTAACATCAATGCAAAAAGGAGCCCCCTTGTCCCATCAAATTCTGTCACACCCAAATTTTTTGTGGGGAAGAAGAATAGAAATACTCAAGCGAATTCTATGAGTAGAGTTAAAAAGTCGTGTTATTTTTCATGTTTTGGACTTTGTATCATCAATAACAATATGTTTAAAAAGCAGTTCATTGTCTGCATTTCCCAATAATCTTCATCAGAAGCAACGGCTAAACACAGACAACCTAACCGTAAGGGCAATTATTGCAATTCACTAAGCTAAGCTAACAAAAGTTAGCGATGATAACACATTTAGTCCTCAAACTGAACAAAACTTTCTGGAAATCAGAAGAATATTCTCGGAAACAAACAACTAGAGACTGTAACTTTATATGGCAAGTTAAAAATCATAATTTTACTACAAGTTTTCCTTATAAATCAATTTTTTACTTAAGAAATGCATAGACTAATAAAAGAACAGAAGTTCTGATAAAATCTCCAAAAAAAAAAAAATTGAGCAAATCAAATACATTGATATCTGAAAAAGGGCCGGGGGTGAAGAATTTCAAACCTAAGCCAAAAATGGATCCCAAAAAAGCGCCACCTGCAGAATCTCCAGCAAACCTGAGGAGGCAGACGAGAGGTGGGCTGAGAGGATTGGTAGTTAAGGCATCGGAAGTGAAATTGGTTGTAGAATTGGGATTAGTAGTAGTAGTAGTAATTGGAGAGTTTTCAACATCGGAACCAGAATCGGAGCTGGGAACATCTTCCGCCGGCGTTGCCATTTGCAGGTAAAACCCTAATAAAGATTTTGTTCGGAGGTGAATCCAAAAGCTTTTTGGCGTCTCTGTGAATTTTACAAACGGCGAAAAGCCCCTTTCATTTCAAAGTTTGATAAATGAGAATGAGACTGAGACATTCGGTTCTGGATCAGATATACCCACCCACCCACCCAAAATATCTATCGGGTTGTCTGTCCCTTGCATAAAGTGGCGTCGTTTAAAATAGAAATCGGTGGTACCAAGGACCTTATATAGTTGAGTTGGTACTGAATATCAATTCCTCAGAGCGATAATTTGAGAATTTTAATTTTTTCAATATAATGGGTGATTTCTTGTGCGTACTTGTGTTTAGCCTTAGTCCACAGAATCACAGACTCACCATAATTTCTATTCTCCACCTAATTGTCGAGCAGTCTGGTGGGATCCTTTGGTCGAGAAATTTTGTCTTTTAGTACTAAATATATATTAAAACGAAATAATGGGTATTTTTTTAGATACATACGAGAGAAGCATGCACTCAAAATCGTCCGTTACATTTTCTGTGTATACATCTTTCCGTGTGTTTTTTTAATATTTATCTTTTATTTAATAAGTTTTATTAATAAATTATAAATATTGTAAAAATGTTATATATAAGTTGTACTAATTAGATTTATGTGCATTCACATGTAACAAATTTTGTAAAATAAAATTATTTTCTTTGTATTAGATATATTTTATAAATAATTTTCACAATTTATTATTTTGTTTATGTAATTTTTTATCCTTTATGCAGTTATTAACTCCTAAATAAGGATGAGAATGGGGACGGGGCATCAACCCTCAATCCTCAATCCCGACCTCTCTATTTTGTCTCCATTCCCAATCCATCCCCATCCTTGGGTATGAAATTCATTCTCATCCCCAACTCAACCTCCCATAATTAAACCCCATCTCCAACCCAACCCCGCTAAATCCATTGGGAAAATGGAGTAATATTTTTCGGACATATATTTTGTAAAAAACGTGATGATTAGCATGAATTCGGGCCTCAAATGGCAAGTGAAACTGTGTGCGCTGTATCTTAATACTTAAGAAACATACAAAATCCTTTTGAAAATCTTTTTGGATAATTAATTTTCTGTCCTAAATTTTATAAAAACGTGATGATTAGCACACGAATTCGGGCTTCAACAGGCAAGTCAAACATTATGCGATGTATCTTTTACATATTGATAAACATACTAAATCATTTTAAGCAATTTTATTAAGTAATCTTTTTCGGACCTATATTTTGTAAAAAACGTGATGATTAGCATAAGAATTCGAGCCTCAAATGACAAGTGAAACTGTGTGCGATGTATCTTAAAACTTAAGAAACATACAGAATCTTTTAGAGAAATTTTTTTGAATAGCTAATTTTTTGTCCTAAATTTTGTAAAAACGTGATGATTAGAACATGAATTCAGGCTTAAACGCGCAAACCAAGCATTGTGCGATGTATCGTTTTCATAATCTGAAATGTACTGAATCATTTTGAGCAATTTTATTGAGTAAACTTTTCCAGACCTATATTTTGTATAATCCGTGAAGATTAGCATACGAATTCGGGCGTCAAATGGCATGTGAAACTCAGTGCGATGTATCTTAATAGTTAAGAAACATACAAAATCCTTTTGTGAAATTTTTTTGAGAACTACTTTTCGGTCCTAAATTTTGTAAAAACATGATGATTAGCATATGAATTTGGACTTCAACGAACAAGTCAAACATTGTGTGATGTATCATTTACTAAATCGTTTTGATCAATTTTATGGATCTTTTTCAGATATTTTTAAAAACCGTGATGATTAGCATACGAATTCCGGATTCAAATAGCAATTTTTTTGAAAACATTTTTTCTGAATTAAATTATGTAAAAAGCGTGATTATTATTAGCACACGAATTTAGGCCTTAATATGAATGAGAAAACTTTGTCTGGTGTATTTATACAACAGGAAAAACATTCAGAATTGTTTTAAGCAATTTTTTGTGAATATTTTTTCGGACCTAAATTTTGTAAAAACCGTGTTGATTAGCACACGAATTCGGGCCATATTAGGACTGAGAAAACTTTGTCTGGTGTATTTATACAACATGAAAAAACATTCAGAATCGTTTTAAGCAATTTTTTTGAGAAAATTTTTTCGAACCTAAATTTTGTAAAAAACATAATGATTAGCACAAGAATTCGGGCCTTATTAGGAATGAGAAAACTTTGTCTGCTGTATTTATAAAACAAATATTTTGAGAATTTTTTTTTGAACTTAAATTTTGTAAAAAACGTAATGATTAGCACACGAATTCGTGCCTTAATAGGAATGGGAAAACTTTCTCTGGTGTATTTATATACCATGAAAAACATTCACTATCGTTTTAAGAAATTTTTTGGAGAACTTTTTTTCGAACCTAAATTTTGTAAAAAACGTGATTACACACGAATTCGGGCCTTAATAGGAATGAGAAAACTTTGTCTGGTGTATTTATACAACATGAAAAACATTCAGCATTGTTTTAAGCAATTTTTTTGAGAACTTTTTTTTGGAACTAATTTTTGGAAAAAACGTGAAAACATTGCCTGGTGTATTTATACAACATTAAAAATATTCAAAATCGTTTTAAGCAATATTTTTAAGAACATTTTTTCGGAAATAAATTTTGTAAAATACGTGATGATTAGCACACGAATTCGGGCATTAATAAGAATGAGAAAACTTTGTCTGGTGTATTTATATAACAAGAAAAACATACAGATTTTTTTGAGGAATTTTTTGGAGGATTATTTTTTGGACAATTTTTTAAAAAACGTGATGATATTAGCACACAAATTGGGAGTTTGATGAGATCGTGAAACTTTGTCTGGTATATTTATAAAATATGAAAAACATTTAGAATCGTTTTAAACAATTTTTTTGAAAATATTTTTTTTTACTTAAATTATGAAAAATACGTGATGATTATTAGCACACGAATTCGGGCGTTAATAGGAATGAAAAAACTTTGTCTGGTGTATTTATAAAACATGAAAACATAAAGAATTGTTTTGAGGAATTTTTTGGAGGATTATTTTTTGGACATAATTTTTTAAAAAACATGATGATTAGCACACGAATTTGGACTTTGATGGGACCGTGAAACTTTGTCTGGTGTATTTATACAACAGGAAAAATATTCAGAATCGTTTTAAGCAATTTTGTGGAAAACTTTTTTTCAGACCACAATTTAGTAAAAAACGTGATGATTAGCACAAGAATTCGAGCCATATTAGTGCTGAGAAAACTTTGTCTGATGTATTTAGACAAAATGAAAAACATTCAGAACCGTTTTCAGCAATTTTTTTGAGAACTTTTTTTCGGACCTATATTTTTTAAAAATTGTGATGATATGCACATGAATTCATTCCTTATTAGGAATGAGAAAACTTTGTCTGCTGTATTTATACAACATGAAAACATTCATAATCATTTCAAACAATTTTCTGGAGAACTTTTTTCGGACCTATATTTTGTAAAAAACGTGATGATTAATACACATGAAATCAGGCCTTATTAGGTGTATTTATACAACATTAAAAACATTTAGAATCGTTTTTAACAAATATTTTGAAAAATTTTTTTTTGGACCTATATTTTGTAAAAGACGTAATGATTAGCACACTTATTCGGGCCTTAGTAGGAATGAGAAATCTTTGTCTGCTGTATTTATACAATTTGAAAAATATTAAGAATCGTTTTAAACAATTTTTTGGAGAACCTTTTTTCGAAAGAAAATTTTTCAAAAAACGTGATAATTAACACACGAATTCGGGCTTAACAAGAATTAGAAAACTTTGTCTAGTGTATTTATACAACATGAAAAACATTCAGAATCATTTTAAACAATTTTATGTAAACATTTTTTCAGACCTAAATTTTGTAAAAAACGTGATGATTAGCACACGAATTCGGGCCTTATTAGGAATGAGAAAAGTTTGTCTAGTGTATTTTTAAAACATGAAAAACATTCAGAATCGTTTTAAGTAATCTTTTGGAGGACTTTTTTCGGAACTAGATTTTGTAAAAAATGTGATGATTAGCACATGAATTCGGGCCTTAATAAGAATGAGATAACATTGTCTGGTTTATTTATACAACATAAAAAAACATTTAGAATCATTTTAAACAATTTTTTGGAGAAGTTTTCTCGAACATAATTTTTGTAAAAAATGTGATGATTAGTAGGCATGCCTTAGTACGAATGAGAAAACTTTGTCTGCTGTATTTATACAACATAAAAAACATTCAGAATCGTTTAAACAATTTTTTGGACCAAAATTTTGTAAAAAAACGTGATGATTAGCACATAAATTCGGGTCATATTACTACTGAGAAACTTTGTTGATTTATTTATACAACATGAAAAAAATTCAAAATCGCTTTAAAAATTTTTTTGGAGAACTTTTTTTCAGACCTAGATTTTGTAAAAAACGTGATGATTTGCACACAAATTCATAAGCATCAGAAAACTTTGTCTGGTGTATTTATACAATATTAAAAAATTCAAAATCGTTTTAAGCAATTTTTTTGTGAACATTTTTTCGGAAATAAATTTTGTAAATTACGTGATGATTAGCATACGAATTCTGGCGTTAATAGGAATAAGAAAACTTTGTCTGGTGTATTTATACCACATGAAAAACATACAGAATTGTTTTGAGGATTTTTTGGAGGATTATTTTTTTACATAATTTTTTAAAAAACGTGATGATTAGCACATGAATTGGGACTTTAATGGGATCGTGAAACTTTGTGTGGTGTATTTATACAACATGAAAAATATTCTGAATCGTTTTAAGCAATTTTTTTTAAAACAATTTTTCGGACCTAAATTAGGTAAAAAACGTGATGTAATATTAGCACACGAATTTTGGCCTTAATAGGAATGAGAAAACTTTGTCTACTGTATTTATACAAAATGAAAAATATTCAGAATCGTTTTAAATCATTTTCTCGATAACTTTTTTTCGGATCTAAATTTTGTAAAAAACATGATGATTAGCACACGAATTCGGGCCATATTAGGACTGAAAAACTTTGTCTGATGTATTTATACAGCATGAAAAATTTTCAGAATCGCTTTAAGCAATTTTTTGAAGAATTTTTTTTCAGACCTATATTTCGTAAAAAACTTGATGATTAGCACACAAATTCGGGCCTTATTAGGAATGACAAAACATTATCTGCTGTATTTATACAACATGAAAAACAATTAGAATCGTTTTAAACAATTTTTTGGAGAACTTTTTCCGGACCAAAATTTTGTAGAAAACATGATGATTAGCACACGAATTCGAACCTTAATAGGAATGAGATAACTTTGTCTAGTATATTATACAACATAAAAAACATTTAGAATCGTGTTAAACAATTTTTTGGAGAAGTTTTCTCGGACCTAATTTTTATAAAAAAAATGTGATGATTAGCACACAAATTCGGGCCTTATTAGGAATGAGAAAACTTTGTCTGCTATATTTATACAACATGAAAAACATTCAAAATTGTTTTAAGCAATTTTTTGGAGAACTTTTTTTTCAGACCTAAATTTTGTGAAAATGTGATGATTAGCACACGAATACGGACCTTATTAGAAATGGAAAAACTTTACCTAGTGTATTTATATAACATGAAAAATATTCAGAATCGTTTTAAACAATTTTTTTGTAAACATTTTTTTGGACCTAACTTTTGTAAAAAATGTGATGATTAGCACGCGAATTCGGGTCATATTGAAACTAAGAAAACTTTGTTTGGTGTATTTATACAACATGAAAAACATTCATAATCGTTTTAAGTAATTTTTTGGAGAACTTTTTTTCAAACCTATATTTTGTAAAAAACTTGATGATTAGTACACGAATTCGGGCCTTATTAGGAATGAGAAAACTTTGTCTATTGTATTCATACAACATGAAAACTATTCAGAATCGTTTTAAGCAATTTTTTTGAGAACTTTTATCGGACCTATATTTTGTAAAAAACGTGATGATTAGCACACGAATTAAGGCCTTATTAGGAATGAGAAAACTTTGTCTGCTGTATTTATACAACATGAAAACATTCATAATCGTTTTAAGCAATTTGTTGGAGAATTTTTTTCGGACCTATATTTTGAAAAAAACGTGATGATTAGCACACGAATTCGAGCCTTATTAAGAATGAGAAAACTTTGTTTGCTGTATTTATACAACATGAAAAAATTCAAAATCGTTTTAAGCAATTTTTTGGAGAACTTTTTTTCGAACCTGTATTTTGTAAAAAACGTGATGATTAGCACACGAATTAATGCCTTATTAGGAATGAGACAACTTTGTCTGTTGTATTTATACAACATGAAAACATTCAAAATCGTTTTAAGCAATTTTTTGGAGAATTTTTTTCGGACCTATATTTTGTAAAAAACGTGATGATTAGCACACGAATTCGCGCCTTATTAAGAATGAGAAAACTTTGTTTGCTGTATTTATACAACATGAAAAAATTCAGAATTGTTTTAAGCAATTTTTTGGAGAACTTTTTTTCGAACCTGTATTTTGTAAAAAAACGTGATGATTAGCACACGAATTAAGGCCTTATTAGGAATGAGAAAACTTTGTCTGTTGTATTTATACAACATGAAAACATTCAAAATCGTTTTAAGCAATTTTTTGGAGAATTTTTTTCGGACCTATATTTTGTAAAAAACGTGATGATTAGCACACGAATTAAGGCCTTATTAGGAATGAGAAAACTTTGTCTGCTGTATTTATACAACATGAAAACATTCATAATCGTTTTAAGCAATTTGTTGGAGAATTTTTTTCGGACCTATATTTTGAAAAAAACGTGATGATTAGCACACGAATTCGCGCCATATTAAGAATGAGAAAACTTTGTTTGCTGTATTTATACAACATGAAAAAATTCAGAATTGTTTTAAGCAATTTTTTGGAGAACTTTTTTTCGAACCTGTATTTTGTAAAAAAACGTGATGATTAGCACACGAATTAAGGCCTTATTAGGAATGAGAAAACTTTGTCTGTTGTATTTATACAACATGAAAACATTCAAAATCGTTTTAAGCAATTTTTTGGAGAATTTTTTTCGGACCTATATTTTGTAAAAAACGTGATGATTAGCACACGAATTCGAGCCTTATTAAGAATGAGAAAACTTTGTTTGCTGTATTTATACAACATGAAAAAATTCAGAATCGTTTTAAACAATTTTTTGGAGAACTTTTATTCGGACTAAAATTTTGTAAAAACCGTGATGATGCACACGAATTCGGGCCTTAACAAGAACGATAAAACTTCTTCTGCTGTATTTATACAATATGAAAACATTCATAATCGTTTTAAGCAGTTTTTTTGAGAAAATTTTTTCGGACTTAAATTTTGTAAAAAAACGTGATGATTAACACACGAATTCGAGCCTTATTAGGAATGAGAAAAACTTTTTCTAGTGTATTTATACAACATGAAAAAATTCAGAATCGTTTTAAGCAATTTTTTGTGAACATTTTTTCGAACCTAAATTTTGTAAAAAACGTGATGATTAGTACACGAATTCGGGCCTCAAATGGCAAGTGAAACTCAGTGCGATGTATCTTAATACATAAGAAACATACATAATCCCTTTGAGAAATTTTTTGAGAAATAAATTTTTTTCATTAATTTTGTAAAAACGTGATGATTAGCACATAAATTCGGGCTTCAACGGGCAAGTCAAACGTTGTCGATGCATCATTTACATGATGAGAAATATACTGAATCATTTTGATCAATTTACGGGGTAATCTTTTTCGGACCTATATTTTGTAAAAAATGTGAACATTACTGTACGAATTCAGGTCTCAAATGGCAAATGACACTTTGTGCGATGTATCTTAAAGCTTAAGAAACTTACAGAATCCTTTTGAGAAATTTTTTGGATAACTAATTTTTTGTCCTAAATTTTGCAAAAACTTGATGATTAGCACACGAATTCGGGCTTTAATGTGTAAGTCAAACGTTGTGCGATGTATCTTGTACATAATCTGAAACATACTGAATTGTTTTGAGCAATTTTATTAAGTAATCTTCTTTAGACTTATATTTTGTAGAAAACGTGAAGACTAGCATACGAATTTAGGCGTCAAATGGCAAGTGAAACTCAGTGCGATGTATCTTAATATTTAAGAAACATACAGAATCCTTTTGTGAATTTTTTTTAAGAACTAATTTTTGGTCCTAAATTTTGTAAAAAAAAATGATGATTAGCACACGAATTCAGACTTCAACGGGCAAGTCAAACATTGTGCGATGTATCATTTACATAATGAGAAACATACTGAATCGTTTTGATCAATTTTATGGAGTAAGCTTTTTCAAACCTATATTTTTTTAAAAACGTGATGATTAGCATACGAATTTGAGCCTCAAATGGCAAGTGAAACTCGATGTGATGTATCTTAGAACTTAAGAAACATATATAATCCTTTAGAGAAATTTTTTGGATAACTAATTTTCTGTCCTAGATTTAGTAAAAACATGATGATTAGCACACGAATTCGGGCTTCAACATGCAATGTATCATTTACATAATTTGAAACATACTAAATCATTTTGAGAAATTTTATTAAGTAATCTTTTTCAAACCTATATTTTGTAAAAAACGTGAAAATTAGCATACGAATTCGGGCGTCAAATGGAAAGTGAAACTCGGTGCGATGTATCTTAATACCTAAGAAACATACAAAATCCTTTTGTGAAATTTTTTTGAGAACTAATTTTTTGTCCTAAATTTTGTAAAAACATGATGATTAGCACATGAATTCGGACTTCAACCGGCAACTCAAACATTGTGCGATGTATCTTTTACATATTGAGAAACATACTAAATCGTTTTGAGCAATTTTATGGAGTAATCTTTTTCGGACCTATATTTTGTAAAAAACGTGATGATTAGCATAAGAATCCGGGTCTCAAATGGCAAGTGAAATTGTGTGCGATGTATCTTAAACTTAAGAAACATACAGAATCCTTTTGAGAAATTTTTTTGATAACTAATTTTCTGTCCTAAATTTTGTAAAAACATGATGATTAGCACATGAATTCGGACTTCAACCGGCAAGTCAAACATTGTGTGATGTATCATTTACATAATGAGAAACATACTGAATCGTTTTGATCATTTTTATGGAGTAAACTTTTTCAAACCTATATTTTTTTAAAAATGTGATGATTTGTATACGAATTATGGCCTCAAATGGCAAGTGAAACTCAGTGCGATGTATCTTAAAACTTAAAAAAATATAGAATCCTTTTGTGAAATTTGTTTGAGAACTAATTTTTTGTCCTAAATTTTGTAAAAACATGATAATTAGCACACGAATTCAGGCTTAACGCGCACGTCAAGTGTTTTGCGATGTATCTTTTACAAAAATTGAAACATACTGAATCGTTTTGAGAAATTTTATTGAGTAATCTTTTTCAAACCTATATTTTGTAAAACACGTAAAGATTTGCATTAGAATTAGGGCGTCAAATGGCAAGTGAAACTTGGTGCGATGTATCTTAATACTTAAGAAACATATAGAATCCTTTTGTGAAATTTGTTTAAGAACTAATTTTTTGTCCTAAATTTTGTAAAAGCATGATGATTAACACACGAATTCGGACTTCAACCGGCAAGTCAAACATTGTGCGATGTATCATTTACATAATGAGAAACATACTGAATCGTTTTGATCAATTTTATGGAGTAAACTTTTTCGACTTATATTTTTTAAAAAACGTGATGATTTGCATACGAATTCGGGCCTCAAATGGCAAGTGAAACTCAATGCGATGTATCTTAACACTTAAGAAACATGCAGAATCTTTTTAAGAAATTTTTTGAGAAATAATTTTCGGTCATAAATTTTGTAAAAACGTGATGATTAGCACACGAATTCGGGCTTCAACGGGCAGTCAAACATTGTGCGATGTATCATTTACATAATAAGAAACATACTAAATCTTTTTGATCAATTTTATGCACTAATCTTTCTCAGACCTATATTTTCTAAAAAAACGTGATGATTAGCATACAAATTCGGGCCTTAAATGGAAAGTGAAACTCTTTGCATTGTATCTTAATATTTCATAAACATACAGAATCCTTTTGAGAAATTTTTCTGAGAAATAATTTTCTGTCCTAAATTTTGTAAAAAGGTGATGATTAGCACACGAATTCAGGCTTCAACGGGCAAAACCAAACATTGTGCGATGTATCATTTACATAAAGATACATTGCACAATGTTTGACTTGCCCGTTGAAGCCCGAATTCGTGTGCAATCATCACGTTTTTACAAAATTTTGACCGAAAATTACATCTCAAAAAAATTTCTCAAAAGGATTATGTATGTTTCTTAACTATTAAAATACATTGCACTGAGTTTCACTTGTCATTTGAGGCCCGAACTTGTATGCTGATCATCACCTTTTTTTCAAAATATAGGTCCAAAAAAGATTACTCAATAAAATTGATTAAAACGATTTGGCATGTTTCTCATTATATTAATAATACATTGCACAATATTTGACCCTCCCGTTGAAGTACGAATTCGTGTACTAATCATCACGCTTTTTTACAAAATTTAGGACCGAAAATTATTTCTCAAAAAAATTCTCAAAAGGATTCTGTATGTTTTTTAAATATTAAGATACATTGCACTGAGTTTCACTTGCCATTTGACGCCCGAAGTCGTATGCTAATCATCACCTCTTTTCAAAATATAGGTCCGAAAAAGATTACTCCATCAAATTGCTCAGAACGATTCAGTATGTTTCTCAATATGTAAAAGATACATCGCACAATGTTTGACTCGCCCGTTGATGCCCGAATTCGTGTGCTAATCATCACGTTTTTACAAAATTTAGGATCGAAAATTACTTCCCAAAAAATTTCTCAAAATGATTCTGTATGTTTATTAACTATTAAGATACATAGCACAGTGTTTCACTTTCCATTTGAGGCCTAATTCGTATGCTAATCATCACATTTTTCACAAAATATAGGTCCGAAAAAGATTACTGCATAAAATTGATCAAAACGATTCAGTGTGTTTCTCATTATATAAATGATACATCGCACAATATTTGACTTGCCCATTGAAACCCGAATTCATGTGCTAATCATCACGTTTTTACAAAATTTCGGACCGAAAATTAGTTCTCAAAAGAATTTTGTATGTTTCTTAAGTGTTAAGATACATCGCACCGAGTTTCACTTGCCATTTGAGGCCCGAATTTGTATACTAATCATCACGTTTTTTACAAAATATAGGTCCGAAAAAAATTACTCCATAAAATTGATCAAAACGATTTAGTATGTTTCTCATTATGTAAATATGTGATAATCATCACATTTTTTTTAAAATTTAGGACCAAAAATTAGTTCTCAAAAATATATCTGAAAAGGATTATGTATGTTTCTTAAGTGTTAAGATTATCGCACTGAATTTCACTTGCCATTTGAGGCCCAAATTCGTATGCTAATCATCACGTTTTTTAAGAAATATAGGTCCAAAAAAGATTACTCCATAAAATTGCTCAAAACGATTAAGTATGTTTCTCAATATGTAAAAGATACATTGCACAATGTTTTACTTGCCGGTTAAAGCCCGAATTTGTGTGCTAATCATCACGTTTTTACAAAATTTAGTACCGAAAATTAGTTCTCAAAAAAATTTCTCAAAAGGATTATATATGTTCCGTAACTATTAAGATACATTGCACTGAGTTCACTTGCCATTTGAGGCCCGAATTCGTATGCTAATCATCACATTCTTTCAAAATATAGGTCATAAAAAGATTACTCCATAAAATTGATCAAAACGATTCAGCATGTTTCTCATTATGTAAATGATACATCACACAATGTTTGACTTGCCCATTGAAGCCCGAATTTTTGCGCTAATCATCACGTTTTCTAAAAAATACAGGTCCGGAAAAGATTACTCCATAAAATTGCTCAAAACGATTTAGTATGTTTCTCAATATGTAAAAGATACATCGCACAATGCTTGACTTGCCCGTTGAAGAACTAATGAGAAAAATACTGAATTATTTTGAGCAATTTTATTGTAGACCTAAGTGGGGATTACTACAAAATCAAACGAATTAAAATTTAAAAATAATACAAAAATCCTTCAAAAAAAAGAGTAACTATGGGCAACAACTAATTGAACAATCTTTAACCTGACTAGAGATTTGAAAGTTGAAATGTATGAAAAATGTCGAGGTCAAGACTAGAGTAGTATATTGAATATCATATGAGTAATTAGTTTAG
Source organism: Catharanthus roseus (assembly GCA_028651295.1). Lineage (NCBI taxonomy): Eukaryota > Viridiplantae > Streptophyta > Magnoliopsida > Gentianales > Apocynaceae > Catharanthus > Catharanthus roseus. The sequence continues at coordinate 5,032,730 of JAPQWS010000044.1, read as the reverse complement.
TATTTTTACTTAGCCAAAAGAAATTAGTTTAGTATTTTTTATTTTTTTCGTCTCTTTATTTACTATTTAAATTAATATTTTATTAAAAATATTATATATATTTATAATGGGATGGAACCTAATCTCGGCGTCCAACCAATCCCCAAACTTAGGTACAAAATTCAACCCCCATTCCCACTCGGATCCCCAATCAAACCGTAATCAAACGGGTAAAGATAGGTTGGGGATGGGTGGGTGCCCGATTAGACCCACCCATTCCATCATCCCTACTCCTAAATAAATAGTTGTTTTCTTCTCTATTTGATTAACTACTTTACGAATAATTTTTCTAAATTAATCTTTCTCCATATAATTCTTATCTTCCTCTAACATAATGTAATTTTAATTCATCAATAGTTATTCTTAAATTTTCATTAATTAGTTATTTTATTTCAATTTTAACTTGTTTAATAGTTTTAAATTTATGTGCAAAAAAAAATATTTTAACTCTTCAAAATTCATTATTTCTGTTACTTACAAACTTCATAAAATTCCAGATTTTTCCACACTAAAACCTATAGAAAGGCCTTTTCAGAAAAAGTGGGAACCATTTTATAAAATATTATACTATTACACCCTCATTATATTATATATCAATTAATTTTTATAAGTCGTAATTTCTTTTATTTTGATCTTTAAAAGAAGTTATTTTATAACTGTTCTCAATCTTATATATGAATGTATACACACATCAATAAAATATTAAATATTTTTGTGGAACTTTAATTTATGTTATATGTATGAAAAGTATATTTTATACTAGAAGGATATTTAGGTCATATTATATATAATTTCGTTCAATTTCGACATGAAATAATAATTTTTTCCAAACAAGAAAATAAATCATCATTTCATTCCATATTTTCCTTCCAAACACGATTATTTCATTGTATTAAACGTGCTGTTATAAGAGAATAGAGATAGAGATATGGTCAATTAAAAGGATATTTTACTCAAATAACAATAAGAAGAAGATCACACTTTGGCATTCAATTAGAAACAAAATGGATAGACAAAAAAATCTTCAAGTTTTCTTACAAAGAATTCTATAATAAAATCAATGGGGGAAGTTGTTTATTTATAAAAGAAAATATATAGATTTTCCATTTCAACTGCAAGCAGGCAGGCAGCACTAAATAAGGTCCCAAGCAGGGTCCAAATCAAAGTACCTGTTTCTTTTGATCATATACTCTTCTTCTTCAATAGTGTTCTTGATATATGGGGCCAAATTCAGCTCTCCATGCTTGATCATCATCCTCTATAAGAGTTGTATCATCCTGGCTGGAGGAGTCTTCCCTGTGGAATGCTCCTCCTAATGCAGATTCCGGTAATCGGCTTTCTGCAAGGTACTGTTTCATTGTAATAATCTCCATCTTGTGCTTTCTCTTGAGCTTCTCAATTTGTTTCTTTAACTTGTCATTCTCCTCCTGAGCTCTTGTGAAGTTTTCCTACAATGCAACACGTCCGATATATGGATGATCAGTTAAGTTCCAGTCGGAAATAGACCTTTAATTTTGAAGACGCGAGAATTTAAATAAAAGGGAAAAAAAATAAACATACCTCTGCAACTGAGGCAGATTCTTCTGCTTCTCTCAACCTCACTAGTAATTCACCAGCAGCATGGACAGCTTCTGCAGTGTCTTTAAGTTGAGTTTTTAGACTTTTGTTCTCTTTTCTTAGCAATTCCTTTTCCCTTTCCCTTTCCACTCTCAATGCTGAAAGCTCTGCTGCAAGAGACTTGGCAAAACGCCTGCCATGGCCTTTAGCTCCTGCTTTTTCAGCTGCCTTTTTCACTTCTGCTACGCCTTGCATAACCAATCGGTACCTTTCAACTAAGTCATTGTATTTCTCTTGTAGATCAGCGTAATGCTCAACCATTCTACCATGACCAAGAACTGATCTTCTAAGTGCATCATCCAACTCCTCGGTGCATTTCTTCTCTAATCTCAGCTCCATCTCCACCTTCTCTGCTTTCTGGCGGTAAGACTCAAGATCAATTCTCAATTCATCTGTTAAGCAGATCCATTCACTTTCCATTTCTGTCCATCTTTCCCTTTCTTTCTCAATATCTGCTTCGCTGTTACTTCGTGCAAATGTACCACTTTTCCTCAACTGAATGGATTGTGCCAGCAAAGAGGACCTAATTCGCTCGGTAGATTTGTTGGTATTTGCATCAGACTGCTGCAAACGGAGTTTATTCCTCAGGCATTCGATTTCTTTAAGAAGAGCTTCTCTTTCATTTGTGTCCAAGAATTGGTTCTTCTGACCATCATAAAATTCTTCCTGAATTTCTTTTATTTCACACTTCTCCTTTATCAACTCAGGGTGGTCCTGAGTTTCAGAACCATTCCACATCAGTAGCTGGAAAAGAAAGATCCCCACAATGCATAAATAAAAAAGAAGAAGAACAGGAAACATCATTATGCCATTAGGAAAGTATGATAGGGTTGTTGTTACCTTGTTTCCATCATCATTATTAGGTAATAACTTCCGATTTTCGGACTCGTTTGTCTGTACCTTGATTAAGTGCAAGAGATTAAATATAAGTGACAATTCTAAAGTGTGATCAGGTCTGTTGGAGAACTGGTGGTATTAAATAATTACCAGTTGTTTTAGTTGCTCTATCTTAGTTGCTTGTTCCCTGCAAATATTTTCAAGCTCCTTCTGCCTTTCAGTAGGTTGTACTGAAGCCTTCTCTGAATCCTGTTAAAGAGGTAAAATGGTTAAGCCGAAAGAAATGATAATCCAAAGAAGGTAACGAATAATTCTTGATTTAGGCATCAACATACTGGTGCATTTGTACTGTTTGCTTCATCTACAGGTACCATCCAAGTCTTCAAGCTATCTTCGACTTCTGTGGAAGCAAGAATTCCTCTCTGCCGGCAATTCCTACATAAGAAAGACATAGATGGTGCATCTGAAGACTGTCTATCCCCTGGTAATGTTTGGGAAGAGGCATTGGCCTTGTCAACTGTGGAACATGGTTTTAGTGCCAAGTGTTCAAAAGAGAAGGAAACTGAAGATCTTTCTAATGTTGAGTTCCGCTGATGGTGATCTATGATCTCTAAGCCCCTGTGAAGACTTGCAGCCAAGGATTCTGTAGGTCCAGGTAATATTCTACTGGACCTCAAAGAAGACTGAATCTGATTGCTATGTCGTACTGATTCAGATTTTTTACAAATCTCTTCAGCATCCTCCTGATTGGCTAAGCTGTTTGCTGAGAGAACCAAGCTTTTCCTGAACAAATTTTTAATTTTAGGAGATTCAGAAAATGTAGGCTCCTGGAGGACTTCAGAATGATTTCTTGCAGTGATCAAAATGCTATTTCTGACTTCACAATCATTTCCTGCAGAATCTACAGCAATGTCCTCAAGACTATTGACAGATGAAACTTCATTTGGATGCAACAATTCTGTGTGAGTTCCCACAGAGCTAATTTCTTCACTTTCACTTTCATCTGAGCAGCTTACATATTTTTCACTTGTCAAGTCCTCTTCATGTGAACTACGCAATCTATCAATTTGAGCTTGTAGTTCTTTAACATCATTCTCATTAGCACATACTTCTTCTTCACAATCATTGTCAACGTAAGGCAAGATCAATGAACGGTTAAGACTAAGTCTTAACTGATTCAAGCTCTCACGAACACTTCGTCCCTTAAAGTAGCCATGGTTATCAATTGAGTCAGATGCATTTGATTTTGCTCTTATAAGCTCTTCCTATATCCACCAAAATAGACTATTAAAAACCAATCAAGTAAAAGATTCACAAGAAATAATCACAACCTGTAGATTTTGTTACCTTGAGCAGCCGAATTTGATCACTCAGATCATTAACATCATCTTCTGATATTTCATTTATTACTGGCTCATTCTGTACAAATTTAACCCGCTTTCCAAATCTGAGTGTACTTGCTGTTTCTCCAGTAAACCTATTTCAGAAGAAAAAGGCCATCATATTATGAACAAACAGAAGGCATAAGAATAGAGTTTCTAGGTTGCAATCCTTAATTAGTTAACTCTCTTCCTGAAGATCGTTTCCAATTTATACCACAACTGTGAACTGGAAAAATACACATCTTCATAACTAAAGATTTTGACAAAATAAGTGAAGCATACATATTGTTGATCAGGTAATGGACTTGTTTCAGTGCAAAATACTATCAAAAAATTTGTTATTCAAGTGTGAAGTCCAATAATGAACAATGAATGGTCAACTAATTTTTGTTCTTAATGTTGGATTATTATAAAAATCATTTCTTGTTGTAGAAAAATGCACATTAAGATAATCACAACATACTTGTAGTCAGGAGAGATAGAACAAATGACGGAGAGCTTGGCATTGCCACCAAGTGATTCTCTCAGAAGTTGAGTTAAGCAGGAACTCCCATATGGTATGTTGTCTTCGGGAAGGCCTGAATGACTTCTTTCTACAAGGTAATTTACCAAGTGCCTGCAAAATAGAAAAGAACCACAAGAAGAGTTGAAAACGGACTACAAATCATGTTTCACAAGGTTCTAGCAGATATCTAAAAGCAGCATAATTAAACGATGGCTTAAGGATCAGATTAAGCTCTCCCAGAGTCCTCTCTAATTTCTATATTACATATGGCATACCCGAGATGTGATGTGGACTTTTTCACAAATTTTGCTTCCTTCATGCATTGTTTACCAGAATCATCAAGGATATTTCTTTCAAATCCAGCAAGGTCAATGAGGCTGATTCTGCTTGTCCTTGAACTACCAAAGCACTTTGATGAGGTGTCCTGATTGGATTTTAAATGAAGAGACCAAAAGAACAAAAAGATGAAAAGGAAAAGGAGAATTAGTTTGTGAATGTGTTGGTAAGACCACCAGAGGGTTCTTCCATATGCGCGGAAGGAACATGATTGATGTTATAATGCAAATAACTCTTTAGTTTCTGAATGTGCATATAATTTAGACTAGCAAAAGAAAGGGAGAATAGTTGTGTCCATAAGCGTGTAAAAGACCACTTTCTTGAAAGGAAAAGGATTCTTGTTGGCTAGTAAAGAAGACAATGTTCATACGACTGATAACATAATGGCAACAATTCTTAGGGTCTAAACATCCATGTAATATAGATAATCTTAAACCAAAGATGAAATGAGAGAAATGGAAACAAGAAATCAGCTTCTAATGGTTCTATACAAACAGGGTGGCATCTCTACCACCAGGGGAAGATGCTGTTTCATTGATGTACCTTGCACCAGGACTCGATGTTGAACGTAAAAATTATATGGGATCTTGAACTTTTTGAATTTGTGCTGGTTGCTCCAACCTTCCTGCTTGAGAGACCCTGCTCACAGAGGAGGATATACCAAAGTCAGAAAACTACTGTTGTTACAAATTGATATACAAATTGAAGAGCAAAACACTGAAAATAACTAGAAAACCTTCCAAATTGATATCCTACCTTGATTAAAATATGAGTCACATCCTCACAGCTGGTGACATACTCTTCAGTCAAATTTTCAACATAAAATCCATTTTTGGCATCATCTTTTATCTGTAAACCAAAAACTCATTAGTGATTTATAAAAAGTATATATGTCAACCCTGCCTTGCGAACTATAAAAAGATTACTTTTTAGTTTTTACCTCTAAATTTCTCTGAGTTGGATCAAGTAAATCCCCGATTTGTTCATTATATATCTGCAACAGTGTCTCAAATATATTACATTATGAAAATGCTAATGAAGACAAACGATGAGCAAGTAGAAAACAAACAGGTACTTACCTCAAGAAATGAACAACGGCACTGATAACTAATCTGTCTTCCATCAGAGTTTTCTTGATCCTTAGTAAGGGAATGAACAAGATTAGTCAGTTTAAAAGGATCCTCAATTTCACTATTCAGTTCTGATTGAGAAGAAAAACCTACTTTCTGAATTTTGGAGAACAGCATATCAAAAATGCGCGGGACAATGCCCTGAAGACCATCAGTTGATGGACTCTCAACCATTGCACTTGGAGGACCCCACATTGTATAGGTCTTTCCACTACCACTCTAGTCACAATAACCAAACATTAAGGTCAGAACTCTATTAAGTAAGATTTGTATAGCTGCTAAAATTGATATCTTTGTAACTTACTACCTGTCCATAAGCCAAGATTGATGTGTTGTAGCCAGCTAATGCATCATTAACCAGAGGAACACCAACTAACTGGAATATGTCTTCCTGATAAAATACAAAATCATTTGTCTGAATTCAACTATGTCCTATGCGAAATACAAACCTAGTGATTTAATCAAACTTGTAGAAACAAGCAATAAGACTCTAAAACACAGTAAACGATGCATAAAGTACAGTATTGGATAACCAGAGACTAAAATTAGTGACGATTGATTGCAGACCTGAGTAGAATTAGCATCAAAAACCGAATCAAAGATGAACCTCTTGTCACCAACAGCCACAGAGTCGTCCGAAACTTTCTTAACCGCATAATTTCCGCTTCCACGTCCACTTGAAGGCTTAATTCTTACGACAACCTAACAGAGACAAAGAATAAGTACCCAAAAGAAAAACTATGAAATTAAGCTGGTAAAAGAATAAAAAATGAAACCTTGACTGGCGAATCTGACAGCTGTGCTGGAACTTGAACTTGGGACTCAGATCTGGTGACTTCTTTATGAATAATTATGGCTTTTGAAGGTGATTTTTTCGGAAACGAACTCGAAGGCAACAGTGGTGGATCACTGATCTGGATATTGGAATCAATTGGAGGAATGTTTTCACTGTTAGCTTTAGTTTTTCGAAGCGCTGATTTCATCATCTTCTGCTTCGTGGAAACTGACTTTGGGAAGAAATTCTTTATCGTGGAAGCTGAAATGCTTCCTAAGAATCTGTTCTCCATTTTGTTCCAGTAAATTCTTCACACAGAAAGAGAAATTTGATTGAAAAATCGAATCACAAGATCTGAAAATAGAATTTTGAGAGAGAGAGAGATGAGCAGCAGTTTCAAATGAAGGAGATGATGGATCAGAGTAGTTAAAGCTTGGGAAAGAGATGACCGTTGAGAGACGCCTGAGAGAGAGGGTTTGAATTTGGGAATTTATTTACATAAATGACCTTGTGACGTGTCTTTCTGACATCACTTGAGCCGATTGTGGGCTTGGGCTCTACTCTTCTTGGGTTAAATTAGTTATTGGGCCTCTAAATTGAACGGCCTTTATATTTTGGATCAAGGTAAAATTAGCCCAAAACCAAATCTCAAGCTTCTTGGTTTCTTTTTTTTTTTTTTTTTTAATATAGAACAATTATCTTAAATTTTATTTTTAATAAATGAAAGAGAAATTTTAAAAAATATTTTTATATTATTTACTTAAGTTGCATTATGCCTCTAAACTCATTTTTTATTTTTTTTTTACTCTTGATATAAATTGTATGATAAAAATTATCCTGCTATCACAAAATGCGTCAAAGCCATGTTAAAGAGGTCATGTGCAAACTACGTGGGATGATTTGGATGGAAAAAATATCAATTCATGACTTTCAATTTCTCAAAAATACCGGTATGCTATATACTTAAGTAGCATTCTACACCTGAACTCATTTTTTTATTTTTCTTTTGCCTTCAATAAAAACCGTGTAAAAAAGTGCCTCTTTACATTTTTTCATGTAGCTACACGTGAGCTCTTTAGAGTGTCACTTTTGCATTTTATGGTGGCAAGTCACTTTTTTGCACACAATTTTAAATCAGGGGTAAAAAAAAAATTAAAAAATGAGTTTAATAGTATAAGGATATTTTTAGAAAATATTCCAATAATAATAATAACACTCTTTATCATGTGACAAGTCTTTTATTCGATTCATTTGAGAGATTTCTTTCTTTCGACACACTGAAGTTGCTTCTTAGGTTGATGCCAATCTGTTTAATTCATGGAGATCGACCTGATATATCGTAAGAATGAAAGTATATCTTCCGATAAAGAGTCACTTCATTGTGGCATAGTAGAAATTATTTTCTTCGTAATGATGGGGTTGTATTATTTCAAAAGTATTATCTTTTACTTCGAGAGTTGAATCTGTCTTGAGAATAATCGCTGTCGTGCGAAGTTTTGACTACTCTCTCTTTAATATAATATTTTCATCTTTATAAAATAAAATACACACTGTCCTGTTTTAAAGTCTTGAAATTCAATTCACATTCTTGTCTCTATGTTTTAAAATAAATTATCTTCATTCTTATTTTTTCCTAGAATGAAAAAGTCTTTATATGCATTTATCTCAAAGTTTTGTTAGCTAATGTTTTTTGTATGTTAGGGGAAAATTATGAGTTGGAATCCATGAACACTAATTTCTAATTATGTGTCAAGTCAAGTATGAATAATTGAGCTATTTCTTTAATAGAAATGGAATTTGATATTTCAAAATAGGCCAAAAGAAATTATTTTGGTATGACATAATGTAATTTGAATCAATAATCAATACTATTGAAAAAAGAAAAAATAGTTTCAATATGAATGAAGAAGTTCCAAAATAAATTTGTTAGAATTTGAGATTGGGCCTAATTTAGGCCAAAAGGTATCTTAAAAGGGACAGCGTTGATACCATGTTAGAATTTTTGGGTTTGGGCCTAACTCATCCAAAAAATACCTTAAGATGGGAGGACTGTCCAAGTCTTTATAAAAAATAATTTTTTATTTAATTAGCCGATGTGGGATTCTCGATAGTAAATTAATAATGATTAATTAATATGTTGTTGTTACCAAAAAGCAAAATTTTTCGCCCTCAGGGTTCTATCAGATTGTCTGACGTCCATGTGAATGATGTAAATCATGGCGACTTAACAATCTTACAGACTGGAGGTCAGACTCTGATGCACACAATTAACCACCCCCACATTAGAGACGTTGAAATTCCCACAGTCGCTGTCAAGATTTGAACTTTGGTCCTTATTAATAACTCTATAGTCCCAGAATCAACTGAGCTATGCCATACGGGTTATGATTAATTAATATATTAATTTAAGATAATGTTAGTTAGTAAATAAAAAGACAAGAAAATGTCTTATAAGTCAAATGCACACAACACAGCATGCCAATTAGGTACGCATAAGAACAACCCACTGAATCCTTTTGTGTCTCATCTCATGCACTTAAAAAAATAAAATTAATTTTTTTATGTGATCATTCCATTCATAATTGTTTTTTTTTTTTAACAAAATTTATCCTTCAAAATTGATTGCAAGTTATATTGGTACAAATTTATTTTTCTTGATCCATCACAAAATATTTATAATAACAGACTAGAAAATTTTCAAATCGATTAATATTTTTATTCATACAAGTAAAGTTTCTAAAGAGTTTGAATAAGATGATACGGGATTTTCTGAAGAAATGATATTATAATCACCGATTAGAAAATATATATATTCATCAAAATGATGGTGTCGATGGGATCTTGTATGAGTAGGCAATAGTTAAGGCTTGTCAATTAAAATGTCGGGATTGTTTATCTTTATTATCTTTATTGATAATGATTTAATATTTACTAATAATGTGACATTTTGTATTTAAAAAGAAAAGACGATATTAAATGTATAAAATGTTCAATTTATGTATTTCGATAGAGTTTGATTTTGTAATTTTAATATTGTATTTTATAAAATCTAGTTCTTCGTGTATATATATATATATATATTGTGGAAGAAAGATATAGAATTAAAGATCGCTCGTTTGATAAAAAGTATTCCTATCACTTAGATTATTACTTTATTATTAAAATTTTATTTATTTGTGAGAAAAATATATTCAAAAATTAAAATTTGAAATCTTTGACATTCTCCAATCTCAATGTTTTTTTACCTTACTTTTTTTTTTTTTTTAGTGAAATTGTGTCAAATGTGGCTGAAAATTCTGGAAATGTCTGCAATTTGTGCAAGTTGAAGAAAGGCTTATCATAATTAGAGCCAAGTAGGGTTGGGATCAATGAAATCTCACCACCCCATCACTTTTGCTTTTTTTTTTCCCCTCATAATGGCTTGGAAGACTGAAAAAGTTAAAATCTTTCGTACAGTTTATTAATAAAGCTTACTAAATAAAAAATAAATCATAAAGAAAAGAGTAAATCTTAAAGAAAAAAACATATTATAAAATGAAATGTTACGAGAGATGTTATAGAGGATCTTGAATATTAATAATTTTTAATAACACGTTTGATGCAATAGAATGATATAAAACAAAATTTTTTATCAATAAAATTATTATTTTTTTATCTAAAATAGAATACTCTATTCTATTATTCTATTTTAGTGTTTTAAAAGAAAGATAGAATGAAATAAGAATTTATTTTATTTTGTTTGGAAAAATTATAGTTGTATGTCCGAATGGAATGAAATTTTATATAATATAACATAAATGCTCTTCTAGTATAAATATATTTTTTATACTCGAACAAAAATATTAAAATTACAAAAAATTTAATATTTTATTGAAGTATAAATATTTATATATAAGATTGAAAATATTTTATAAAATAATTCCTTCTAAAGATTAAAATAAAAGAAAGTACGATATATAAAAATTGATTGAGCGTAATATATGTAATATATTAAGAGTATAATAGTTCAATATTTTTTTAAATGATTCTCACGCCTTTCTGTCTCTTCTTAGATTGGACTTTCTCATGAAAAGACTATTTCTACTTCTAATTTGAATTTCAAACATTAGAACGAGAAAAAAAAAGTTGAAAAAGTAATTTCATTTCACCCCATTCTTGCGTACCAAACATATCATAAGAGTTCTAACTAATTATATTCTTTATTTTAACATGAATGTCATTTTAATTTATTATATAAATTTTAAGAAATATTGAAATTAATAAAATATTTTATACAATATGTTTTATATACTTTTAATATAAAAACATAAAGAAAAATATAACAAAGGTGTATAAGTTAGATAATTCAACTAGCATATGACTTTGATCTCTGCAAAAATCAATATATTGGAACCCTTTGGTCAAGAATATGACTTGCCATCAAATAATCAAGAAATGTTAATTACTAGTACTATTATGATCTAGACATAAAAGTACATATGAAAAAGTCTTGAATAGACATTAATTGCCTCCAATAAATAGTTTCTTTTTTTTTTTTTTGAGAAACATAAATAATTTCTTTTAAAAAAAAGTTTGTGATTCATATAAATAAATATCATTACAAAACTATAGAGAGATTATTGTTTGTGTACATAATAAATCGTATATTTTTACAAGGATATATATATATATTAGGAAAAAATCAATATTAGGGTTCTTGTGGACTTACACAATAAATTTTAGATAGTAATCAAGAGGGGAGGCTGCCAAAGTCTTTGTAAGTTGTAATTACTTTTCTTTAATTAGCCAATGTGGGATTCTCAACCCACCTTCTCACGCCCAGGAATGGACATCTGTTGCGTGAAATTTTGCAGGTTGGACATCTGCGCGGGTGGCCCAGCAACTGGCTCTGATACCATGTTATAATTTGGGCTTGGACCTAACTCACCCCAAAAGGTACTTTAAGAGGGGAGGACTGCCCAAGTCTTTGTAAGTTGTAATTATTTTTCTTTAATTAGCCGATGTGAGATTCTCAACAGATTTTGATGTCCAAATTCCTCTTGCATCAAATGTTAGGATAATGTATATGTGCATGTTTTAGCTAAAGATGTTATTTCAATCTAATTCTAGCATTAAGTTAAAAATGGTGTCTTAAATAATTTTTTTTAGGGCTTATTTTTGCACTATTTGTGTTTTTTTAAGTGGTAAAAAAAGATTTTTTTTTACAATTCTGAAAAAACATCTCCAACTACTTAAAAGAAATAACTTCTTAAACATTATAGTTTTTCTCAATTCTTTTTAGACCATAAATAGATAAAATGAATAATTGAAAATATATGCAGCTGATTTTAAATAACGTAAAATACAGAATTCTGTTGTTTATTGTAAATTTCTTTTAAATAAAATATAATAAAAAATAAAACTCTTGCATCAAAGTGTTAATTGTTGTCACCTAATTCAAAAAAGAGAGAAAAGATATATATATATATATATATATTTTGGGACAATGAAAAGGGCATCTTGAGAGATAGTCTATATATGGCCACCCTCCTCAAAAGTCTAATTTGAAGGCAATATAATTCAAAGATATATAGAGGATGGTTGATCCTTTTACATGATATTTTTCAAAGAAAAGGCAAAGTTAGGACCCCACAATAATTTATTTATTTATTTGAATAAAAAAAGAGGAATTTCGTTTTTAATTATTGGCTTTTTTTGTTTTCATTTGAGAGCATCTAGAGAGACAATATCTTATTCTATCCTTGTAGAAAAACTTGGTCCCAAAGTGAACTTTTTAAGAAAAAAAAAAAAACAAAATTTCCTCTCTTGACATTCTTGAAATGCTTCATTTTTTTAGGTAGCCTTTATTAATATTCCAAGCGTGCATTAGGTACCTTTACTTTGAATTATAGTACTAAAAAAAGGTAAAAAATTATTAATTGTCTCCTAAGTATCTTTTTTTTCATTTATTGAAAAATATAATAAGTAAATTTTGATATAAAATATAATATATTATTATATAGTAATTGTTTGATATATATAATTATATTTTTCTTTTTAATAAAATACGAAACTTGTTTCTGTTTATTATTCTCTTGGTACCGAGAAGATATAATCGAATATCATCATAATTATTTGCATTATTAACCAATCGAAATAAAGGTAGGATACTCATGTTTAAAATTGGTGTTTTAATTAAGATTCTAAAGTAATAAAAGTTTAACTAAAAATAACAATTGCATCATGTTGACGTCGAAAATACTCGATCTGAATAAATTAAAAAAATTATTAAGTTGAAAACGAAGCATTTATGGTGAGTTATAAAGCTGATGATAGATTACACCAAAACCAGTAACCGAATGGAACAGAATCATAACCGCACAACAACATTTCATAAATTTGTGTAATAACTTCAGAAGTGAAGGTCATTCTCACATCCAAAACCACGACTTAAGTGGAAAAAATTATGAGATTATGAAAAAATTTAAAAAATATTCAAACGTCTGTAAAATGAAATAAATAAATAAATCGCTATACAGTAATTGTTTGATATATATATATGATTATATCCTTTTTTTTTTAATAAAAATACAAATTTTGTTTATGTTTATTATTATCTTGGTACCAAGACGACATAATCTAATATTATCATAATTACTTACATTATTAATCAATCGAAATAAAAGTATTATACTCATGTTTAAAATTGGTGTTTGAATTAAGACCCTAAACTAGTAAAAGTTTGACTAAAAATAGTAATTGCATTTTGTTGACGTCGAAAATACTCGATCTGAATAATATAAGAAAATTGTCAAGTTGAAAACGAAACATTTATGATAAGTTATAAAACTGGTAATAAATTACGCCAAAGTCAGCAATTGAATGGAATAAAATCATAACCGGACAACAACATTTCATAAATTCATATAACAACTTCAGAAATGAAGATCATGACTCGTACATAATTCTCACATCCAAAACCACGATTTAAGTGGAGAAAATTATGAGATTATACAAAAATTTTAAAAATATACCGTAATCGTTTGACGTATACATATTTTTAATAAATTTATTATTCTTTTAAATATATTTTTATTTGATAAATTTTATTAGTAAAAAATATCAAACGAGACAAAGAATCCGTAAATCTAAGCAAAAAATTACAATAATAATAATAATAGAGTAAAAAAAAACAGTTACCAGAACTCACTTTGGTTACACGTGACTTGCACGCTCCCATTCTCCAACTTCCAACTGTAAAGTCGCACTCAGTGCTTATCTGATTGGACTCTTTGCTTAATTGCCTAACCGCGTGGGTCGGCGTTTTCTTCTCATAAAACACATTTTTTTTATTTTTTCAAAATTAATTTTTTAAAAAAGGACAAAAATTAACTCATATTACTCACTAAAAATACAATTCTTCTATTTTTTAAAACTTGTATCCGTTAGCAAATATATAAAAATAACTTTTATTATTTTATGTTCGAGCTCGTATTAATTACGTAAAATCAGTAATTTTAATTTATTTTAAGTTATAAATGATTTTAACATTGTTCTCAATTATTTATTATATCCGCTTTTAGTTTATAAAAAGTTAGTATGAAAGTACATTTTAAAATTATTTATTTTATTAATTTATTCAAAATAACTTTTTTTTAAGTATTTATTTTTAATTTGCTTGAAAAAACATAAGCAATAGAGACCGGGTCTTTTATACAGACCCTGTTCTCTCACGTTTAGTTTCGTGTTCATTAGTAAATATATTTAGACTAACTAATCAACAAATAACATAAATATCGTCTTCTTAAAATAATATTATTAAACAATAAGTATAATGCTTGAGCCTTTATATAAATTTAGACCTCTCGCTGAGAAGGCACAATGTTTGATATGGCTGCTTTTTATAACATTTATATTCTTCTTTTATCGGAATTATATTAGTTCAATTATTATTGATGTATTCTACATCAATAAAATGATATCATATTTATAAATAAAGGGATAAATATAATTTTAAAAGTTGTAAATTTTTTAATATTTAAATTCATGACTTGTAGATGTAAAAATAAATTTAGAATTGAAAGTACTGTATCAAAATTTTAATCTTTCCATGTTTTATTTTAAGCATTAAATCCTTGTGCTTTTAGTGTGTAGGATAGCTGAGTTTGACAACTAGAGATTTTACCGAGAAATTAATTTGTGACCATTATTGATTGTATTGATTGCTTATAATAAAATATCAATAAGAAATTGGATAAAATATCCATTATATATACGCACTGAGTATACAGAGAACAAGAAGTTTCCGACAGGCTTCAAATCCCATGAATTCTTGGTAGATTTTATTCTCTGCATTCTTCAGCAAGCACTTATTTTCTGGCTCAAGACCTCGATCTACGACCTGGGCTGTCGTCGGATCTTTGAATTGAAGCCACAGATTGCGCATAAATTGCTTTGACTTTTCGAGCTAAAGGCAAGAAAAAAAAAAAAAACAGTTCTTGCACGGTTTTTCTTTGATCGTTTTTGCTTTTGCTTTTTGGGTCTTTAAATGGTTTCTCTTTTTGATTTTTCATTCATTTTTGTGCTTTTTTCCTTTTTCCTGATGTTGGATGGATACTTGAATTTGGGTTGAAAAACTTTCTCTCTTTGGTAGCTTTGTTTGTGTAAGATCCGACTCACTTCTTTACTTTACTTTCCCTTTTCACTGTTTTACTATCTTGGATTCTCTGGTTGTTGTATGTTTATATCTGGAAAAAGTTGGTAACTTTAGTGATATTTTTGGTCATTTCTTTTTCTTACTTTTCAGGGATTTTCGTTTGCCTATTTTTAGGATTTGGGGGTTTGGGTTTTGAAGGAACTTATTACAAGGTTTCGGTTGTTAAGGGTTTGTCTGAATATTGGAATTTTCAGCTCAATTCTGGTGGGCTTTCTTTGTTTTTTGATTCTGGGACCCCGGGTTTTAAGAAGTAGTTCCTGAATCAACTTTCATTTGGTGAGCTTGGCTTTTCTTTTCTCCTTAAAGCTTGGATTTTTCTTTCTTTTTCTTTAACATAGTTTTTGGATTTTTGTATATGGATTTTTGTATTTGGAACTTTAATCACAAGTCTAGGGGTTTAATTTTGTTTGTGTAGTCTGATATTAGGTTTATGCTGTATGAATTCTTGATTCTTCTTGTCTTGAAGTTCCATGGTTATTTAAGTTTTAGTTAAAAACTTGCAGAGAATTTCTGTTAAGAACTTGTCAGTTTTGAGGGTTTACATTGTATATTGAAATGGTAAGTTCTTTCTTAAGTAGGATATGATATTGGATTTCTGTTCCTCAGACTAGATTTTCTTTGTTCCATTTCAGGTTTAACCAGCAATAATCAAAATGGATTCCCCTCAATCTGTTGTTTCACCATTCAAGAGCTCTTCTGTTTTTGCTGAGCCTGAGAAGCAAACTGCTGAGCTCTTTGTCAAAACCCCTGGTTGCCTTTCTAGGGGAATTGCTGTTCAGAGAAAGGAATCTGCAGGTTATAACTTGCAGGATTCAGTTGGGGTTCTTGAGGTTTATATACATCGAGCCAGGGATATCCATAACATCTGCATTTACCACAAACAAGATGTTTATGCTAAGTTTTGCCTTACTAGTGACCCTGAAAATGCAGTTTCTAGTAAGATTATCAATGGTGGTGGGCAAAATCCAGTCTTTGATGATAATCTTCGTCTGAATGTTCGTACAGTTGATACGTCTCTTAAGTGTGAGATATGGATGCTTAGCAGGGTGAGGAATTATCTCGAAGATCAGTTGCTTGGGTTTGCTTTGGTGCCTTTGTCTGAAGTCATTGTTGGGAATGGAAAGCTCGAGAAAGAGTTCTCTCTTTCTTCAACTGATCTCTTCCATTCCCCTGCCGGATTTGTTCAGTTGTCTCTTTCGTACGCTGGGACTCTACCTGATGTTATTGCTATCCCTTCGATGCCAATGTCCGTTGTAACTGATACAGATGTAAAGGATGCAGAAGCACCAGCTGCAGTCCCAAATGAGCTTGACAAAATTGAGTTCCCTGACCCAAAGATAGTGAATGAGAATCACTTGATGGTTTCGGAGTATTTTGGGATCCAATGTCCAAAGGTGGATTCCCAGAGCTCAGATAGCTTCTCTTCTGATACTGAAAACCACAGTTCAGAAGCAGGTGCTCAGTTTCTTGAGAGTTTATCTGCAGGCACTGCTGCTTCAAACCAATTCCCGAAGCTTGATTCCCCTCCGAGCAGCGGCTCTAACTATGGTTCACCAGCAGCTTCACTTCCTGCAAGCTCCCAATCTTCCGAGACACCAGGAGCTTCAAAATCTACAAATGAAGAATATGTTTCACCTCCTAAAGAAAATCTGAAAGAAAAAGCTGCTGGTGTTGGAGATGCTGAGAGCAAGGCCTCAGCGGACCTGCCTGGCAATGTGTTTGTTAAACCTGTTGTCTCTGTGAACATTGAGCCAGAGCAGAAGGTGGTTCAACAGGATATTGTGGATATGTACATGAAAAGTATGCAGCAATTTACTGAGTCCTTGGCAAAAATGAAGCTTCCTATGGACATTGAAAGTGGACCTACAAGTTCCGGTGATTCGAGTACTGATCAGAAACCACAGGCACCGAAAACCCCTGGCTCCCGGGTGTTCTATGGTAGCAGAGCTTTCTTCTGACATCCTCCTCGTCCTGTTTTAGTGGCTGAGGGTACTTCACAGGTGACTTTTAGTGATTAGAATCAAAAGCCATTCCCATTAGTAACATTGAGCACAGGTTGTAGTGTGGTGTTATATCTCCTTCTGTATGTTGGGAATCTATGTTAGCTGATGAAAAGATCTTGACTTTATTGTATGTGTTTTTTTCAGTGCAGTTGCTCTTTTTAAGTATATATTTGTTGTCTTTCCTTATTTGCTGCTAGACTTTTGATGGATTACAATGTTGCAATAAGAGTATTTAGTTTTAGCAATGTTCTGATTCTATCTACCAACTTCACAATCAAAGTACAATTGAGCTAATGTTCTCAATCATGTAATTTAGTCCATTCTGCTAATACAGTGAAAGTATTCGTTATTGCCTCTTGTGCCACTCTTTTCCACTTGGGATAAAATGTGATGAGTTTGAATGATACAAGAGCATGGGACTAAGTAGATATCTATTTTGAAATAACGAGAACGGTTATTAAATAGTTGATCGCGATGTAACATTAAGGCATCAACTGGTTGGTTGGTTGGCCAAGACGTGACATTATGGCATCAAAGTACAAACAAATGTTTTGTTTGATGATAACTTGAGTTAAAGATTTCAAATTGGAACTTCAAAGATTTCATTTGCTCTAGTATACAAATGTCTCCTGCAAACCCATGCAATATGTCCAGTATCCCTGTATCTCACTCTCAATAGTCCAAACTTCTCTGCAATATCCTTTCCACTTGAACACCTCTGCTCTCTCAAGAAATCAAGAACCCATTGTTGTGCTGCTCTAAGATCTTGCTGAACATCTCTGGAGCTGCTGCTCCTATTCCTGCCTGCATTAACTCGTCCGGCTGCAGCAGCTCCCACAGCTCCAGCAGCAGCTGCTCCTGCCGCCCCGGCAAGAAGGGGAGAATCAACAAGATGGAAGATTTCTTTACTCAGGTCTGGTATCATTTCCCCCATCCCTGCTGCTACATGGGCTCCAATCTTGAGAGCAAACGTTAACAGTTTCATGAACTTTTTCATGTGTGGAGCTAAAGATTTCACTGCTCTGTTATCAACTTGCATCATTTCACAGCCTATCTGATCTTCAACAACATGGATTTCTCTCCTGAATTCGCATAGCATATGCAGTCGAAGAGCAGTCATTCCAGAGATCATGGTGGTAACCAACCTCCTTGAGTAGTTCTCAGTTCTGACAAAATAGAACAGATTGGGCACTTTTCTTTCTTCAAGTTGGACATTGTAATTTGCGAGGTAATTGACTTTCTGATGTAGCTCCATTAAAAGCCTGTGTTCATAATATCTCAGTCCTTGAATTTCCTGCTTTACATCTCTTATTTCTTGTTCAATGATCTTCAGTCTTTGCAAAACAGCTTCAACGCCCTTTGCTATTCCAGCAATTGTTGGTTCAACTGCTGTGTCAGTTTCTTGATTGGCATGTGAGGCATCTTCTGCATTGTTTTCAAGTGGGAATTCAAGTTCCAGAGCTAGGTTGTGTAGATCATAATACCTGCGATGAAGTACCTCACGGAAGTCATCATCTGATAGAAGGTCTCGGGCATAATCAAAACCTGAATCGAGAATCATTCTCCCAGAATCAGCCACGGAGGCCCATGTGTGTTGATAGTCATACATGCCATCTGCAGGGACTGAGAGCAATGCTCGCTTTAGTTGCTGAATGGGTACAATTTGGCTTTTCCTGTGTCTTGGAGGTACAAGAGTTCGGACACATTCTGGCCGAAGAATGTTTTCAGTCAATGTGATTCCATGGCAAAGGCTCTGAATTGCTGGTATTATTAGCTGCTGGAAGACTCTGAGAGTTTCAGTTAAGTTTTTCCTGGAGCAAGCAAGCAGATCAATGTAGTAACCCAGCTGCCCTCCAAGTTCTATTCGGATATAGATGCCGTTGATACTTATTGAAATGAGGTATTTCTCAACATTGTATGTGGCTCCATATTGATCCTTCAATCCCATTATTTTGTTGTGCAGATGTACCTTTGGATCCAGGGGAGAAAAACAAAGGTTTCATAAATCAGTCACCAGTCTATTTATTCGGAAATTAATGAATCCAGATTCTAGATGCATGAGATAGTATGCCATGTATAGAGTTCAATTTGGAAATCACTTTCAAGCTACATTTTAGATTCTCTGCTATTTGTCAAGAGCAAGCCAAACTAGGAGTTAGCAGATACTAAATAGGACATGGGAAGAATACATATGATGAACCATGATAGATAAGGCAACTGAATCCTTTTATGTGAGAGTTTTTGAAAACAGATAGAATTTGTTTTGACGTGTAAAGGACCCATGGGGGCAGGGAGCACCAGCACCGACTGCCAATTACTTGGCAATCGTCCTTGCTATACCAAAATGGATATAAGAATGCGACATGCATGTTTGGACCTATGTTCATATACCACTTATTCTTAGTACACTTATCTCATGTAGGATGAGCTATCATATGGAGTCCCGAGGAAGGATAAAGTGAGAGGGGAAGAATTCTTGCCTGTAAGCGGGGAAAGAACCCTGGTGTTAGAAACATGTGGCTTGCATCATCACACTCGAGATGTCTTCCAGCATAAATGCAATCAGGTGCACTTACCTGCCATCTCTGTGGCCTCCATCTTCCTTCTTCTAGAATAGAAGGGATTAGTAACAATGAATTAGGATCTGATGGATCTTGTTCATAACATAGTTCTAGTTTTAGCATCATTCTCACAAGATCATTAGCCTCCAAGTTCTCAAAAACCTTAGGACCAATTCCTGGAATTTGGCTTTGCAAGCTTCCTTTAAGAATCTTCTCTAAGTCTTTTCTGCTTATAAATCCATTGTTTCCAACTGCTTTCAGCTTGCTGTCGTCTAATCTCATCAGACGACATAGCACTTCACCACAAAACCACTCTGAATCTAAGATCAAGAATCCAAGATCATCAAAATAAATCACTTCGCCTATATGATGAAGACAGACAGCAATTGACCGCCTTCTCATTTCCACCTTCTCCTTGTTATCATATCGAGAACGAATCCTTAGGAATGGAACTTTGACTTGGCAAAGCTCTCCAAACTCCTTCCATTTCATCACAGGCTTATTGTTGTTCTCCTGTCTCCACCCTGAAAGGATTTCCATAAGATCATTGCATAGTTCATAAATGCGTGGAACTCTTTGGAGAATGGTTTTACTCGTCTTCAGGAGGTGATGAGAAAGTTTACTCACTGATGCAGATGATCTTGCATCAACTGTAAATACAGTTGGATAGAAATCTACATAACCTTGAAATTTTTCTCTTAGCCTTTGGATTAGACTAACAGTAACCTGTAAGTTCTGTGATGCTTGATCAATTTTGTCACAATGTGTGAGAACAATAGTAACATTTGGAAGCATAACTTGCTGCACGGCTCTTTTTGAGTTGGAAACTATGAACCTCAGCCAATACTGTAGATCTTCTTCTATCTCACTAGGATTCTTTGGCTCCCTATTGTTAGGTTTCCGATACAAGCTGGATATGATGAGAAAAAACGATGCACTTCCATGTCCAGGAAACATAAGATCATGAAGTGAATAAAATTCATGCTGTCCAGCAAGATTCCAAATTGAAATCTTTGTATCTTCATCTTTGAAAGTTTTGATCTTTATTCCTACTGGCCTTACAGCTTGCTCGACTGGAGTTACGAGTGTTCTTACTTGTTCCGGAAATGGCAGCTTGGTAGATGAAAAGTGCTGCTGCATGGAATTAGATAATGTAGTTTTACCTGCAACTTTCCAGAGTTAGTTTAGATAAATTATTACAAATCTCTGCATAAGAGTCTTACATTGTTAGTATAACTTTACCTGCATATTCTTGTCCACAGAGGAAGAGCCTGCAGCTCTTTGGTGTGCTCATTGGCATATCTTTCAGCAAATCAGTATCAGGTTCTTCTTCTGCCCTTTCATTCTGACCCAATCTTTGATAAATTCCTTCAGCCTTCCCACTATTATGCAATGGTGTTCTTGAAAGATCAAGTTCTTCGATCCACGGATTCACCTGTAATGTGCTCATTATTGTTTCCAGCAAAGAATCACCACCAACTCCTTTGCAACCTTTCAAAGACATGAATCTTAGAGAAGCATTCCTCTCTAAACATTTGAAGATTCTGCTGAAATCTTCTGGTCTTAAACTCTCATCATCATGTATTCCCAAGCTGGTAAGAGTTTCATTCGTCGTTAGCATCTGTAAAATGGCTGTTAGACCATCCCTTCCAATCTTAGTTCTTCTTCCTCCAAAAGTCAATGATTTGAGAGTGATATTGGCTTGGTTTTGCAGGGAAGAGAACCTGCTTAAAGGGCAAAGTAAATGTTCAATACCTACTCCTCCAAACCAGTTTCCATCAACAAACAAGCTTTCTAAATACTGATTCTTGAAAAGTCCAGCAGCAACATAAACAATTCCCTTGTCTTTTAGGCATGTTCTTGACAAGTTAACCTCTTTCAAGCTTCTATTCTGTTCCAAAACCCACCTGAATTCTTTAGCCCACCTAGATTTTAGCCTCACCCCAGTCATATCAAGTGATTTTACAGTTGAATTCATCCCCAGAGCACAAGCAACTCTGCAGGCACCCGAAACATCAAGCCGGTATATTCTAAGAGTCCTATTCTCAGGCACAAATTCAACCACTTTGGAACTTTTTTCATGATTCTCACCACTCCAAATATGAACTTCCATTGACCTGTTTCTTGCCAATACTGCTGAAATCAGAGGAGTTGCTGTAATTGATTTAGAGTCAAATATTGTAAGTAACTTCAAATTTGAATTCACTTCAATCATTTTAGATAATTCCTCTGCTCCCTTTGATCCAATAGAATCTTCCCATATTTGCAATTCTTCTAAACTGCCATTATCTTTAAGTGCTGAAGCAAGAAGGGTAGCCCCAACTGACCCAATTCTTGATTCAGAAAACATGATTTCTTTAATAACCCCATTTGCCCTTATAACATTAGCTAATTCTGATAAACAATCTGTGCTAAAGATGTTTCTTTTAAAGACCATTTGCTTAATGTTGGAATTATTCTCTAGTGAAGTTCCAAGATTTCTTACCTGCTGTACCTCCCATTCAGCATTATGAAACTCCAAATTTCTTAAAGAAGTGATCTTTTTGGTTGATCCTCCTCCTCCTCCTCCTCCTAAAACAGCAAGAATTTGGGAAAAATCTGATAAACCCTCTTTTGAAATCTTCACATTTAAACAATTCTCGGTTTCTTGAAGACAAAATGAAGTTGGTTGAGATAAGTAGAAGGAAATGCTGTGGAGATTTAGAGTGCCTGATTTTATCACTTGTAGAACCCATTGAAGATCTCTGAAATTCTCATTTGATGACATTGTAAAAACTCCAAGTAATTTCTTGAATCAAGAACAAAATCACTAGCACTATGTTTTATTGGACATTAATTAATGTGAAAAATGTCCCTTCAAAACTGTTTGAATTTTGAAACTAATTACTGTAACTATGATTATCTAGATGATGATGATGATAAAAAAGAAAAAGTTATTCCTGTGGATTGCTTTCGGCAGGCAGGACGACCAAATTGCTGCTCCAGTGGTCAAGGAAATTGACAAATGTTGTCCCTTTTTTCAGAAAAAATCTTTTTAGGTACTAAAAAAATAGACGAAATCTCTCACCTTCAATATAGACTATGTAAATTATAAGGACTCAACAAATTTGAAATGCAAAAAAAATCACTTCCAATATTAAAAAAATTAAAATTTTCATATTATTACCGTAAAGATTCGAATTTTTGTACAGAATTAGTTGACCTCTTTCCGCCCTAACAAAAACTTTCCCATGAAAGGGAATGGTTTGATTTGCACTTTTTCTTGGCATTAGATTCGAAACTTGCCTTTTTCTTTTTCCAGCTTGGAAACGAGAAAATTTTTGGAGTGGAAGGCTTGGATTCGAGGCTTCCCAGTCGAGAAATTATTCCTCCGCAAGTAAGGCTCGTAAAATGTTCTTTCAAAATCGATTCGAGTTGAAATCGAGTCAAAATATATATTAATTTTTTTATTTTAATTATTATATATAATATATTTTTTTAAAAAATTAACTAAATACAAATGATTAAGTTCAAATCAAAATTAGTAAACTCGATGGAATTCAAAAGTGTCTCGAACTCATATGAATTTAACTCGACTCGTTTACGTTCCTGGAACAGGATCGCGACGGAAAAATGACGCTCTTAATTTTTGTGCGCGTATTTTTTTGGGTACCAGTCTTACTCGATTTCCTTTCTGATAAAAAATCGCGGCCGGCTCCACCCCGCTTCGCCCAAGAAGCACATTCTCATGTACCTCACGCTATTACTGTTGCACCACCATTAACGCCTGATGAGATGAGATTGCATTTTTTTTTATTTTTTAAAAAAAATACAGAAAAATGGCTCCCAATCATTGAATTGAGGGTTTTTATATTCTATGATTGATTATTTTACGCGCTTTTGAATTTATTGGTAATAATCTCGAAGAGGCTTTTTTTTTTTTTTTTGGAGTGTGAAAAATGTTGGGAGATGGGTAAAAAGTAGCAAAAGATTGAGCCGTTAAATGTAAATTATGATAAGTTAACAATTCTACAGGCTAAAGATTTAAGGCCGAGTACGCATAAGGAATCACTTCTTATAAGGGCTCGTTACCACACTGCGATTTTATTAGTCTTAAAAAATAGAAATGGAAAGATTATTTTTGTTTAGGTGAATAAAAAAAATGTGCTATAATTTTAGAAGACAGCAGCACCAGCAAAAATTTGAATTTGTAATATCAATTTTATAACAGTTTCGATCAGTTACTAATTTTAGTATATCTACTAATAAAGTATTACATAAAAAACAACTTTAAAGAATATGTTATAACTTAATAAGCAATCGAGACCAGTTCAAAAACAACTTATAACTTAAAATAAACAGTTATTTTAAGCAATGAAGAACAAGGCACAAATATAAATTAACCACACAAGTAATTATATGACTTAATATGGTTTAAAAAATTTCTGTTATAGATCGGTTTCATGATCAAATTTTTCCTCGTATCAAGTAAAAAACTATTCTCGTCACATCACTTCATTCTATTTTATGTCTTCCAAGTGTATCCCTATCCGAGATTTCAAAAATTCCACAACAAAATTACAAAATTTCAACGGTAAAATTTCATATCTCTCTCTCTAAACGTGTTCTCTCTCATATCTTCTCTTGAAAATCTTAAAGATTTGAAAGCTAAAAAAAAATCATGAAGATTTTATACAAAAAAAAACATCAATTTTGAAGTGAAAACAACTCAAAAAACACATAAAATAAAAAACGGAAGCTGCTGACGCACTTACCAGTCACTAGGTACCAACTCACATGGTGCGCCGGCCACTTCCATTTCTAATTTTATATATTTTTTTATTGTTTTTACTTCAAAATCGATATTTTTTTTTATACAAAATCTCTAAAATCATCTATTTCTAACATAAAAAATTTCATAACCTTCAAATTTTTCTAGAGAAAAGTGAAAGAACACGTTTAGAGAAAAAAAAAAAAACAACAAATTTAATTCATAATCAACCTGAATTATGTTCGTAAAGTTCAACTCTTACTTAAAAGAAAAGGCTAATGAGACCTGCAAAATTCAACTAAAGAAGATCTACAAAACCATTCTCACCTCTCTTTCTTAAACCTCAAAATGCAGAAATCAACAAAACTCAAAAATATCACACTAAAAATCTCCAAAAATCACAGGAATGCTAAAGAGAGAAGAGGCCCTAATCCTATCCAAATTGGGGATATCAAAATGCAAATATATGAATGAATAAAGAGAAGAGGAGAGAGGAAGCAGAAATCACAGTTCATGCTTTTGCTCAAAACATCTCTATTTCAAATCCACATTAAGTTTTTAAACATATTGAATACATATAAATCTCTCTCTGTCTCTCTCTCTAGTAAAAATGAATCACAAAATATCCAGTAATTTATTCAAAGGGGAACCTACGCCGGGGAATCCCTATAATAATAATAATAATAATAATAACAATAATAATAATAATAATCACGCTAGAAGAAGGAAAAAAATCAAACAGAAACCAACCTCCTCGCATACAATCTGAGACAAGTACAAAAAGGAAAAGAAACTATTGACGACAGATACCAGCAACTTCGCCAGTCATTACAGCATTTTAATATCCCAAAACTACTAAGGAAAATGAAAAAGAATATAAAAAATAATACGCTACCTTTCGATGATGATGATGATGATGTTGTAGAAGTAGTAGTAGTAGCAGTAGAAGTAGTAGCAGCAAATACCATATTGTTGAAGAGATGCACAACGCGTTATAACTAGTAGTAGATTGGAAGACCTTCTTGAGTATATCCCGCAATCTCATTTACATCTCAATCAAATGCCGATGATAAAAGGAACCTAAGATTATATTAGAAAATCAATTCAAACACCCTTAAAACTGTTGTTTTCTCTCTCGCTCTCTCACTTAATATGTATACTCTGAATAAGACCCTTGTTAGCTTCTACACCATCAATGTCCTCGTAAGCTGAAATATTTTTGAGGAGTATATATTCAAATCCACACAGTCCAATTGTTCACTTAAATCTCTTCACCTACAATTATCCTCCGATGTTCAAATAATGAAATATCCTATGCAGCAATACCTGATGAAATAACGAAGAGCAAAAAATAATTATACGGATCACTACTAAAGAAACTGAAATAGTTTACAATATGACGGGAGTAAAGAGGCATATACACATGGACCGTAAACTCCTAAAAAGGAATAAGAAAAACAAAAACGATAGAGGCAAACTCTACATCCTACCCATTAGCATTGTCCCTCTACACAAAACTCAACCACGGATGTTTTTGGAGTTGAAGAAGCAATTGTGAGATAATATGCAAGAAGACATTCTTTTTCATATACCATATAAACCCTCTTTATCACATTGTATGACAACAAATTCGGACCTTACAAGTGCTATGCCTTTTTCTTCTTTTCATAGATAAGTAATTTTAGCTTTCTGATGAACCCACAATAGCAGATATGCTGACGAATTCTCAAAATCAATCGACTACCCTGTAACTAAAAGATTCATACATATCCACACGAGGTTAGCCACCTACAAGTAATAAGTAAGATTGCTACGATAATGCACATCCAGATAAAGTGACTGGGGGAGTAGGAGGGGGGGCGGGGGGGGGGTTTTGGGGGCGGCAGCAAGGAAAGAACCCTATGAGCTGAGCTAAGGCAAAAGTCCAGGCAAGGAAGTATAGATAACAGCATTTCCTTTCTTCTGTGCACCGTATTCGTTGGAGAATATCACTCTACCCATTGGTTGCCATGAAGGGAATGGATCTTTAGAAAACAAGAACGTTGGCCAAATGCAAATGTGGTAGATCATGACAACATTTTATTTCCTTGCTTCAAGCATTATCATTTCAAAATTCTTCCAACTGAGAGAAAATTGCAAGAATACACATTACATTTATTTAACCTCCCCCATCTTATTATATGAAGCAAATATTCATCTCAGTAACGAAAGTTGAACAGAAAAAATTGAAAAAGAGGAACCGTTTTTTTTCTACAAGTTTCAAACAAATATAAACTCAGAACAAATTTAAAGATCAATGGAATAACATGAAACAAGAACAGCTCAAAGATCAAGGTAGAGAATATTACCTCTATTGGATTGTCTATTTGCAATGGTATACCCAGATGGAACATAACCCTCAGAATCTTTAGGTTCAGATGAATTTCCAAGTCCATAACCAAATGAACCTGAACCATCAACCTCAGAAGATGCAGATTGCCAAGTTGCCTCCTGATACCCACCACGGTATAAATCTTCATAAGAGCCCTCATAACCATCACTTGACCCAGCAAATGATGATGTTGCTGCTACACCTGTTCCACTGCTTCTTCCAATCCCTCCAGATCCCAACCCATAATTGCTTTCTCCACCTCTGAACCCTGCATTTCCACTGGCATAGCCAGAGGAATTTCCCCCAACTGGAGCAGAAACAGAAGAACCCCAGTTTGCTCCATTAATTCCAAATACCCCGAAGCCTCCACTTCCAGAGCCCAGGTATGATGCAGAGCTACCAGTATTTGGAGAATTATTCAGACCACCATTGCCCCATAAGTTCCTAGATGAGGAACTTAAAAATGAATCACCTCTGTTGCTGTTTGTGTTGTATCCAATAGGGGTATTGTATCTGCTTGGATTTCCAGCAAAATAGGGGTTCAAAATCCTCCCATAACCAAGATTGTTGCTGAAGCTTGAATTCCCTCCGAAGCTAGGGCTGAGTGCAGGTTCCAAATTCATTCCCATCCCATAAGCAGGAGAACCAAATTGAGAATACCCAGTACGACCACTAGCAACTGGATTGAATCTACTATCCATCCTGACACCATACCCCCCAAGTGAGCCCAGATTATATCCTTGTGCATAGCTGTTGAGGAAATTATTTCCTCTACTAAAACCATAATTGTACCCAACAAGGGGACTACGGCTAGGGCCTGGAGATAGCTCCTTGGGAACTGCTCGCTTGACCTCAACCATTTTACCATTCAGCTCATGAAATGTTTTGTGCAAAACCCTGTCCACTGCATCTTCAGAATCATATGTTATGAATCCAAAACCTCGAGGTCTTTGGGTGTTGTGGTCATACATCACTACAACATCTGTAATAGTACCAAACTGCTCAAAGTATTTTTTGAAGTCACTCTCATTGACTGTAGACGCTAAGCCACCTACGAAAATCTTTTTTGTGCGTCCAGGACCAGGCGATCCTTGAATGCTACTACTGTTTCTATTCATTATGTGTTTATCATCTCTTGGAACTGCTTTCTTTGCTTCAACCTGGCAATGAAAGCCAACAAAGAACTCACCTCAAAGAGATAGATAATTCTATTGAGATACGAAATTAATTAAACCAGTTTCAGACTTTATGAATTCATTTCACCAAATCCAAGTATAACAATTGAATACTAATTTTCCCAATTAGAATTCAGTATTCAGTTTAATTATGACCAATAAGATCTTCAATACAATGTAAACTCAACAGAAATGGCAATTATACAATGTGAACTAAATACTTACAGTTCGTCCATCAATCATGTGTTTCTCCATAACCACTCTTTCGGCAACTGCAGGGTCAGCAAAGACGACGAAACCAAAGCCACGAGCACGACCTGTGTTGCGATCTCTCATGATCACTGCCTCCACTACTTCTCCAAAAGTTCTAAAATACTCCTTTAGGCGATCCTCATCCGTGTCCCAAGAAATCCCACCGATAAATAGCTTACCGAGATCTGATTCCATCTTTTCTACAATTCCATACAGACAAAAGAAAATCTATTGGCAATCCAAGACAATCCCATCTCATCCAAAAAGGAAGAAGAAAATTTACATAGATTTGCACGCATAGATTGGCAATCAAGAAATAGCAGAACAATCTATTGATGAAAGTTTTCTTGATAAATTATATAACATTTTATCTCCTCTAAATAATTTCATAACAGTCCTATCCTAAAGCAGGCAAAACAGATCCAAATGTGGATAAGCAGAGCAATGAACAATACGAAGACATACCTTATCCAGAAAATCAGGCAGAGCCCAGCACAGAAACTGATCAGATATCAAGTGGGAATTGTTGGATTAAATCCAGGATCATCGGATCCTTCAATTCATGCATCAATCAAAACTCAATCCAGTATCTCTAGAAAAATCAAAATTCAAATAGATCAGAAACGTTCTTGATAATTAAACAGTAAAGATCAACAAGGAAACAACAGATTTAAACCAAATGAAAGCTAAAAAAAAGCTTCAATCTTTGAAATTCTCACCATTTGAAGGGGAACCCAGATGGGATAGATAGAATTGGATGAAACAAAGATCTAAGAAGAGGAATAAATTTGTATGTCCACAATAAAAACAGAGGATATGCTCATCCTCTCTCTCTTGCTTCTCTTTCTCTCTCCCCCCAAAGGTCCCTCTCCTCTTTGCTTTTTTTCTTGGTTATTCCACTCCTTTTATATACTAATAAAAAGCAATGGAATTCCTAAGCAAGGAGATGGGTGAGACATATATACATATTATTTATAAATATATATTTTGTAGAGAAGGCCAGAAGCAAGAGAGAAGAGAGAGAAAGATGGGAAGAGAGAGAGAGAGGGTGTGTGTTTTTGTGTGTGTAATGTGTTGGGCAATCCTCTGGTGTAAGAATATTTAGAGGAGCCCAAGGTAGATGACAGACCCTTCATCATCTGTAATAAGAAACTAATAAATCAAAGGATATTTTTCTATATCAATTTTATTTATCAAAAATATATAAAAAGGATATACACCAAAATTTTCAAAATATATATTCATTCTTTTTTTTAGTACAAAATATATTCATTATATTATTTAAAATATCAAGAATTGCCTATATGAAATAAATTTGATAATTCATATCACTAAATTTGTCAAGTTATCTATTGAATTTATTTTGAATTTAGTCATATTATTTTTTTATAAAATATCTTTTAATTTTCAAACAAATATGTCCATTACATTATTCCGCATTGCTAAATAATCTTTTTAAATTATAGGTAAATGATTTTTATATTTTTTAAAATGAATCGCGCACAAGTAAAATAAATAAAGAAAATATTTTTACTTATTATTATTTTGAAAAAAATGTAATGTTACCATCTATTTGCTTCTTTTTGCACTTTTCTTAAATATGATGTTATTTTTCCTTGTAAAACAAGATGTCTTTCAAAACATTATGTAATTAATTATGTGATTGTGATCTATATTTTTTCCTTCTTGCATTTGCTAAATTTTTTGTATGTATCATTAATTTTCATTGAGAAAAATAGGTAATAAATTAATTAATCCTCGTCGAGAGATTATTTTTATTTTTTGAAAATAAAAATGTAGGAAGCAATTAAAATTTAGTGGGATTTAAAAGAAAAAAATTGGAAGAGAAAGAGAAGAGTTTATAATCATTTTAAACTTAATGTTACCGCTAAAAATTATATTTAACTCTAAAGAATGTGTTTTTGATATTTACTTAAATATTTTTTTAAAAGGCCTTTATGTAAATGTAATTAACTAAACTTTTATTAAGGAATGAAACTTAAAAATACCAACAATGTGCATATTTTAAAAAATATAACAAAATATATTTTTTTAATAATCTATTTCATAGATCAACTAAATTATGCACTCATGGGTATTATTTATGAATTGTATCTTTTGTGGTTTGATTTGGAATAATAAAAACTTGGGGGGTTTGGTGGGAATTCTTCTATCTTGGAAGCCTTAAGTGAAAATCACCAAACCTCTACAACTACCCCCATTACTACAACTACAACAAATCTTAATAATAAAATTAAAAAAAAAAAAGTTTTGTTCAGCCACTATTCCTTGAAATTATTTTTGTATATTATTTTTTGATGGATATTTCTCCGAGAAAATATTTTGTATAATGCTCTCTCTGAGTAATTTATTAATAGAATATATAAAATAAAAAAAGATAAATTATAATAAAAAAGAGTATTATAAAAAGAAATATTATAAAGAATGCTACGGGCGATTTTGAGTGATATTTTTCATAGTATTGTCTTTGATTTTGTTTGTCCAATGTTTTCTTTTATATAAAAAAAGGAAATGGATAGAAGTAAATGTTATAAAAAAGTATATTAAAATTTACCGGTGATGGCAATAATGAAAATAATACTAATTACCGGTAATATTATTGGGAAACAAAAGGTTATCTTGTATTTCTTTCTCATTATTTATTTTCTTTAAAAGTACTTCTTTTAAAGTGAACTTAAAGTAACGCATCCGTTTTCATTATCTTTTTCTTATGATCAATCTACACGTGTAAATCTAAAGCAACAAAGTTCTAACCGTTATTAAATCAATAACTCAAAAATTTTAACGTATTGACTTCTAGTTCAAACCAGTGGCGGATGTATAGCCATTTCAGTGGGGGCACACGATCCCACTGAAATTAAAAAATCCCTATGTGAGATTAGTGGTTTATAATATTGTGCAACCACTTAGTGACCACACTTTTAAAAAAAAATTCTCATTTTTCCTTCTCTTTTTTATTACTCAATTCATTTTTGTACTTGTCGTATTTCAAAAAAAATTGTTTGTGGGTACAAATTAATGAAATAAAAAATTATAAAATAATTTTTTAGATAAATTGTGGATGGATGTTTTAAAATAGAAAAAATAGCCAAAAATGTGTTCGAACTATTGACGTATGTTGTAGGCGATCTTGAGTGATATTTTTTATTGTATTATCTTTTGATTATGTTTGTCCAACTTTTTCTTCTATATGAAAAAGGAAATAGATAGAAATAAATGTTATATAAAAGTATATTAAAATTTACGGTTGATGGCAAGAATGAAAAAATAATACTTAACCATTAACGTTATTGGGAAATAAAAGATTTTCTAAGTATTTCTTTCTCATTATTTATTTTCTGTAAAAGTACTTTTTTAAAGTAAACTTAAAGTAACGCGTCCGTTATTGTTGCCTTTTTTCTTACGATCAATCTACACATGTAAATCAATAACTCAAAAACTTTAACGTATTGACTTGTAGTTCAAACCAGTGGCGCAGGTATAGCCATTTCAGTGGGGGCATAGGAGCCCACTGAAGTTAAAAGAATCCTATGTGGAATTAGTGCTTTATAATATTGTACCATTACGTATAATTTAATTGTGACTCCACTCATAAAAGCTCTCATTTTTTCTTCTCTTCTTGATTACTCAATTCGTTTTTTTTTTTTACTGGTCACATTTCAGATATCACAACACTCTTTGAGAAAATACGTAATTTTAAATAATTTTTTTCATATATACTAGAATGCGCTTTAAATAAATCCCTATCATCGTTGTTACTTATACAAGTTTCAATATTAGAATAATAAAAAGGGTTGAAATTTGTTTCCTATGAAGGGATATAGTGGAAAATAGTTTATTAAATTTTGCATTGTTTTCCCAGTGTGACAAGTAAAAAAATATACAAATATTGATGAAATATGACAAGTAAAAAACGGAGAGAGTAATAAACTAATATTCTTTTCTCCCCTTTCCACTCACTTATGGTTGATGACAAGAATGAAAAAGTAATACTTACCACTATTGTTAGTGTGAAATAAAAGGTTCTCTAAGTGTTTCTTTCTCATTATTTATTTTCTTTAAAAGTACTTTTTTAATGTGAACTTAAAGTAACGTGTCCGTTATCGTTGCCTTTTTCTTATGATCAATTTACGCGTGTAAATTTAAAGCAATAAAGTTTCTAAGCGCTCCTGAATTAATAACTCAAAAACTTTAACGTATTGACTTGTAGTTCAAATCAGTGGGTGGCACAGGATCCCACTAAAGTTACAAGAATCCTACGTGGGATTAGTAGTTTATAATACTGTACCACCACTTATAAAAACTCTCATTT
Organism: Catharanthus roseus; assembly: GCA_028651295.1. Taxonomy (NCBI): domain Eukaryota; kingdom Viridiplantae; phylum Streptophyta; class Magnoliopsida; order Gentianales; family Apocynaceae; genus Catharanthus; species Catharanthus roseus. Next base: position 4,999,969 of record JAPQWS010000044.1, on the reverse strand, counting down.
TTCCTTCTTTTTTTAATTACTAAATTCGTATTTTTTACTTGTCATATTTCAAACATCACAACACTCTTTGAGAAAAGACGAAATTTTAAATGATTTTTTCTCATATATACTAGAATGCGCTTTAAATAAATCCCTATCATCATTGTTACTTATACAAGTTTCTATATTAGAATAATAAAAAAGGTTGGAATTTGTTTCCTTTGAAGGGGTTATAGTGGAAATGAGTTCATTAAATTTTGTATTATTTTCCGAGTATGACAAGTAAAAAATTATATGAAAACTGAGAGAGTAATAAACTAAAATTATCTTCTCTCCTTTCCCCTCACTTACTCATATTACTCATGTTCTCACAGCTATCGTTATACATGTCATTTATACCACTGTTCTAATAAGTACGTAATTTAAGTATAAGTCTTTTAGCCAGACTTTGTCACAAAAAATATGATTTTTCAAAGAAGGTATCGGTATGAAAATTGTGTGTGGGTACAAATAAACTTTATAGATAATTTTTTTAAAAAATATAAATCGTTTATGAACATTTATAGTGAGTTTTCTATTGAAAATTTTATTTTATGAGGTAAAACAAAAGTTGAGAAAAAGACTGCAACTCTGTGAATATGCAATTTTTTATGTAGAGTTATAACTATTAGTTTCAAACTGAACAGTTGTGACTACAACTCTTGGTAAACATTTACAAATTTTAGTTTCAAACTTAATAGTTTGGACTCATATTTTTTCCAACAAACTTGCCAATATATATGTGTGTGTGTGACATTCTATAAAGTTTGATTAATTAGTTTTTGTAGCATTCACACATTTTTAAATAATATTCAATCAATTACAAAATTTTTATTTTTATACTTCTTTATATCCTAAATACATTTTACCATTTCAAACCCTGTTTTGCAATATAATAAACATAAATATTATCTTAAAGACCGTATTAACAGACTGAGAATGCATTACCATTCAATTGTAATTCCCCTATTATTACTCTTACAAATTTATTAAGTTTATTTTGATTCTTATTCTTCTATTTCTTATTGTTTCCAAACCTTTGTCAAGTTCTACTCATTTTATTGTGGTACCCCTTTGCCCTTTGGTAATCCATTCACACACCAATTTTCTAAGGTCTCCATGGTAATTTTACATCAAAATATTTGTACCACAAGTCCACCACTAGTAGCATAGCTATAATGTAATACAACAAAGAACCATTCCTCTCATGACATCTTCAATTTTTTTTACAAACATGTCCTTAAAGTGCACTACATGAATATTCATGTCTTCACTTAATTTATGTCATATTATATCCCAAAATAAATAATTGTTCCTAGTTTTTCATATTAAAAATCTTTTTGTGATTACTTGTATTTTGGAAGTTATTTTACGACAATTCAGTAAAAATTATGTTACAATATGTTAGAGAGCATTGGTACGGACCAAAAGCAAGAGAAATTCAATCTATAATTTGTAAGTAACAGTTCGAGGATAGCCTTTTTAAATTAGTTTTTTAAATATAAGTACTTAGTAGAATACAACAGACACACGACGTATATTTTAAAATAGAAAAAATAGTCATGTCATAAATCTTGTTTAAGACATATTACACTTGAATTATTTATGGGGTGTCATTTGCCATTGACCTCCAAAATCTGGTCATTTTTGTAGGGTGATTGAGATTTGCTCAGAAAACGAATAACTTTACCTCAAATAATATGATATGCATAGAGCGTGAGTCAGTTACTTGGTTGACTGGATTTTATAAGAGGTTAAGGACGTAAATATTACCTCTTAAATAGTTAAAGAGTAAAATGTAACTTATAAAAGATTTAGGTTATAACTGACAAAAAACGTATTCTTTAAAATAACATAAAAGTAACTTATTTGAAGCGATTGAAAAGCAAAAGAGTATATAGATCTTCCAATCCAAATCTTTCTTCCTCTTCTACACAAGAACACGAGCCCAGATCGACCTATTTCTTTCACTAACATGTCAAGTAAGAGGTTTTAAGTTTGAGTTACTGTGATAACGATTTAATGAACAATTGTTGGAAAAACAGAGTAATATCTGTTCTTGGCATAGTCTTATCTTAGGATTTGATGTTTTTTCTCTTAGATTCAAACGGTATCATCAATGGTGGTTTGGTTCATAGGATAAGTGATGGAACCAAGACAAAAAGGTTGGAGGAACTGAAGAATAATAAAAATTTTGTTAAAGTTTTGAGATTCTAATTAAAAAAAAAAAATCTGAGGGACTTGAATATAAAAAATTCATAATTTCTAAAGTTTTTAAAATTTTTCCCGTCCCTGCCTATGATAGAAATTGGCTACTTAGACAAGGTTATGTCAAAACAATAACTTATTGAGAGATAAGTATGCGAGTCTGAGTAATTTAGACTCAATTTTTAAAATGATCTCAAAATTTGATTTTTACTCGAGAACTCAGTCTTTTCTAAAGCAGTCAACCTTTGGAATATCTAATCTTAAACTCAAAAGTTTCATGACATCACGAAAAATGTTTAAGCTTTTAATATGAAAGATTAGAACTTTAAACTGTGTTGACACACCGCGCTAAACCCATTGTTCTATTAATTAACTCTCGTGTAGGTTTAGCATGCTTGGATTGAATTTTTAAAAACTTATTTTTTTAAAAAAATAATTAGGAAAATTAAAAATACTTTCAAAACAAAAACCAATTGGAGTGGAGATAATGGGTAAATTTGTAATAGACTTATAATGTATTTAAAAATTTTTGTCCAAATTGTATTGCTTACATTACACAATGTAAGAGTTGATGATTTAATAATGTATTTAGTTACAAAATTCCAACTATACTATATTACCTATATATATATAATTATATATATATTTTTTGAATTATTTATTTCGTCAATTCTTATTTTAAACAAAAAAAGGGTAAAATATTTTTTGATAACTCGATATTTGAAAGTTATACTAATTCGGGGGATGGAAAGATACAAGGCACCCAAACATTAATATAAGACTGACATGCAGTATTATCTAAGGCGTTGTTTTATTAAAATTAATTTACCTCTTAAAATGAATTAGTTAAGAACTTATTGAATTAAATATATTTGATAACAAATAATTTTTAATCGATTAATATTTAAGTGTATTTGATAACAACTTCTGCAAATCATTTAATTGTTTAAGATGTATTTAATTATAATTATAAATTTTAAGTGAAAAATTTTAACTTAACTCTGAACTCTGAAATCTAAATATATATATATATATATATTCGAAATTCTAACATACTTTTTATATAACGAAAGATAATAAATATAATTCAGAAATTTATAAAAATAGAGTAAAAAATTCATTTCTTACTATCAACTTTCTCTCTTTAACCAACTTCTCTCTAACATCAAACTCAAATATTTCATATTCAACAAAATTTGAAGGTAGATATGGATCGTTTTTAAAATTTTTTGTAAAAAAAATATCGATTTTAAGGTAAGAAAACTCTCAATTTTTTTTCGCGATTGGATTCGTTGCTTTAAATTTAAGATTCAAAATTTAAAATTTAAACAATTCAAACTTTAAATTTTAATTTTTAATCTTATCAAACGAGACCTAAGGCCTAAATGAGGAAGGATCGTGCTCGAACCACACAGTTCTTGTAAACAAAAAAGGAAAAAAATAAAAAGGGCCACAATATTAATATAGGAATGAATAGCCCTCTTGCCTTTTTTTAAAACTTTCGCCGCAGCCCAACAGATAGCCCGTGAAATTGACTCTTTCCCTTTTTTTTTTTTTTTTTAATAAATTTATTTTAGTAAATTGTATTTTTTTTGGGGGGCCGTTCATGGACCGTTAATTGGGCCCCACAATTCACACGCACGAGTTGCAACATGTTATATCATAAAAACAGCTGGCTCAGCTTTTCCTTTCCTTTCTTTTCCACCGATTTCATTTCCATTCCTAAATGGAAAGTCCATTTCCCCCAAACTAATATATCCTTTCCTCAACCCGGACCAACTCGACCCGTTAGTCTACTAACTAAGATTGCGAGTTTTATTTTTATGTCGTTTGGTTGTAACGTAAAAGTAAAAATGATGTAAATGAGGAAGGGAAACTCTCCTACTCTCCTCTACGTCAGCAAATTAGCCCCTCTCAAAATAGACAATTGAGACGTAATTAATGTTAAAAACTCAATTTTAACCTTTCAACTTAGTTTATTACAAATTTATCATACACTAAACTCCTACCCTATAAATATAACATAAATTATATATAATAAAAACTATTTAACTTTTTCTTTTCACCCCGTTCCAATCAAACAATTTTGAAGTAAATGGTGCTACTTCTCTCCTCTCTTTCTCCATTCGCGAACCAAACTAGGCTAAGTATTATACTATAAGGCCTAGCATAAACATAACTTAATTAATTCTGAAACTGCAAATGCTCGAACTCAAAATATGTTACTAAATTACGGTGATTAATATCTTCTACTTTGACATCTTATGAGGTATCTAAAAAGCACGGTGTTTGTTTTGCCCTTTTTTTTATGGCTAGAAAGGAAATGGTGCCAAGGACGGGCTTTTTCCACCTTAACTGGCATTGTGTTTTGCCTTGCCTATATATTTGAATGGGGAATGGGGAAACACATTCACTCACGCCAACCCATTATGTTGCCAACAAACATTGACAAAGCCAAAGGCAGGCAGGCAGGCGGCGACAACTTGAGAGCTTGTCAACCTCTTTGTTTATTTCATTCATGCCATCTCTTCCTCCTCACGAAACAACAATTTTAAAACTAAAACCAACCCATATAGAGTCTATTGCTGCCTCCGTTTCTCATTCACAATCATCTAATACATTCTCTAGACGATCTCACCCCATAAAGTCTACAAGATCGTCTAATACATTATACAGGTGATCCCAGCCGCCTATTTCTTTACTTTCATTCTACTTTGGTTGATTGACCTCCCGATCATTTATAATATTTACATTCTTGTATATTTATTCAAGAGGGATTTGAGATTCACGAGGATAGTTTTAATATAAAGTGTGAGTAAGAATAATCCATTCACAATCAATTCAAAGATAAGATCTTGAATATCTTCCTTTGTGCAAACTTGATCATTAGATATAGAGTATTTACAAATTCAAGAAATCCCCAAATTTTAAAAAAATCAAAAAAACCTATCTTCTAATGATAGGATAAACAAATCCAAACCCACAAGCATTTCAATCCTAGTTATCATATGATCTTCTTCTTACCTCTCTTTTATACCACTCTAAAATCAGCAGTACAAAGAGACATCAATATGAAAAAAAAAAACACACACAAAAAGAAGAAGAAAACATCAAATAAATCTTCACAAAATCAATGATCACAAGGGAAGGGATAATTATCCTCGCCGTTTTCGTCATTATCATCAAAAATACCATCAAAGAAGGGATCTTTGAGGAGATCAGAAGCAGAAGGTCTGGCCCTTGGTTGTGCTAAGCATTTCTCAATGAATGCCTTAACCTCAGGGTCTTTTACCTTGTTCATGGCTTGAGGCCTTACTCCTGAAGTCACTTTCTTGTATATCTTGGCAACATTATCACATTCACTATATGGTAAATCAAGTGTTACCATCTCAAGCAAACACATACCAAATGAATAGATATCTACTAACTCTGTGTAATCCTCATCATATAGCTCTGGTGCCATGAATTCTGGTGTCCCAAGAATTGAATGTGCTGAATGACTCTTCCCAACTGTTGCAGCCAATCCCAAATCACCAATTTTCACCTGAGAGAAAAATACAAGAATTTAAGTCATTTAGCAAATAGAAAAACTCAAAAACCTCAAGAACATGATTAATCTTGAAATTCCTCAAGAACATGTAAAAAAAACTTCAAGAAATTGGGAAAAGGATAGCTTGAAGAATGATTAGTACCTGACCAATGTTACCATTGATGAAGATATTGCTACAATTGAGATCCCTGTGTATAACACAAGGATCATGGGTATGAAGATAATCCAACCCTTTGAGAATCTGTTTTGACCATTTCTTGAGAGCCTTAATTGAGACCTGTCTGTGTTTTTTCCTATACTCCCTTAAATTCCCAGATGTACAAACTTCAGTGATGAAATTCAATATGTTCCTATCTTCATCTCTCCAAACATTGTACAAAGCAATAATATTCTTGTTCTTTAGAGTCCTTAAAAGCCTAACTTCTGAATATAGCCTATCAATCATGGCTTGATCTTCACAAAAATTTTTTAATTTCACTTGGTTCCAAGCTACTTCTATACCTTCTTCTTGATCAAATGCTCTGTATACTTTCTTCACTGCCCCTGAACCAAGTAATTCACTGTATCTGCCATATCTCCCACTGGGATCAACCTCTACAAATGGCTCCCTGTCTTTATCAGTCACATCAGAGCCCATGCTCTGCATCAACAGAAAATCATTCAGATGCCATAAATAAATTAAAAAAACAAGGGCTGAAGTGGAAAACAAAAATCCAACCAATAAACAAGGGAAATTGAAGATCAAACACATCAAATATTGTAAGAATTTTAAGCTAAAACTTATTTAACCATGCAACATTAGATCATAACAATCTAGTTTTCCCAAAATTCTAAATCTATTATGATATCTCTTATATCAGACAAAAAAAAGTTGAAATCTTTTGATCATACCAAAGGCGAAAACATCAAAAGATTTACCAATGGCTGAGTCAAAACAATCCCCAACCCTCCAATTTTCACACAAAAGAATCCCAAATCAGTAGTAAAATTCTTTCTTATAATGATTAAAACCAAAAAAAAAAAAAAAAAACCCATTAAAACTACAATCGAGTTAACGCTAAAGAACCCAAAAAAATTCAAGAATCGAAAACAAATACAAGAATCAGCGTAGTAAAACATGCAGAAACAGAGAAAAACAACTCAAATTAAAAACCCAAAATTTTACCAAAAAATATCGGCGATTTTGGCGTGTTTTGAAGATTGTCTTCTTGAATAAAGTAGAAGAGAAGCTGTCGTCGCCTGTCAGTGGCTTCTTCTTCGAAAAGTGAGCTGACAAAACCTGTGACACGGGAAAAAATTAAAAAAAAAAAAAGAAAGCAGCTGGACTATCTGGTGGCGTCTATTTATATATATAGCTAGGGCTGAAATTTTTTAACTGTTGTTGTTAGTTGGTGCTTTTATTTTTACCGTGGTTAAAAACTATTCATTGACCTATTCGGTCTTGATTTGGTTGACAATTTTGAATTTCCATTGGATTTGGATTATAGACTTTTTGCTCTATGAAATTTCTAATTCTCCATGTGAAAAGTATTTTTTTTAATCCATAAAATGTTTTTTTTTAGGGTAAAAAAGTATTGGTGGATATCGAATATTTAAATAATAATTAAAGAGATAATAAATATAACTGGAGAATATATAAATATAGCTGGGAAAAAATTTATTTTTTCCTGCTAAAATTTCTCTCTAACCCAATTCTCTCCAACTCAAAATTCAAATCTTTCACATTTAACACAACTTCAAGATAGATATTTTCTCCCATATGAGCCCAATATTTGTTGAAGAATTTCGTCCAACTAGGCGAAACTCGTGTCGGTTGTTGTTTTTTTTTTTAAATCACTGAAATGGGCAAAATTCGTCAACAAATTTCGAGGTTGAGCGAAAATCATTAGAGAATTTTGTCCATTTGAAGAAACTCAAGATAGTTGAAAAAATATAATTTTGGAGGTTTTTTGGCAGGAAAAAATGAATTAAAGAGATAATAAATATGACTGGAGAATGTATAAATATAGCGCGAAAAGATTTATTTATTCCGGTCAAAAAATTCTATCTAACTCAAAACTCAAATATTTTATATTCAACCCAAATTCAAGATAGATATGAATAATTTTGAATTTTTTTCAATAAAATATCGATTTCAAGGTAAAAAAATATTTTAATTTTTCGCAAATGACACGAGTTTTTTCCTAGACCCAACTTGATGAAATTTGTTGAAGAATTTCACCCAGGTTGGTAAAATTCTTTAGAGAAATTTGCCAACATGGGAGAAGCTCGTGTCGGTTGCTTTTTTTTTTTTAAAGAAACAACACTAAAATTGGCAAAATTCATTAACAAATTTGGCCAGGTTGGCGAAAATTCTTATAGAATTTCACCCATATTCAGGACAGTTGAAAAACATGTAATTTCGGGAGTTTTTTACTTTAAAATCGATATTTTTCTTACAAAAAATATTCAAAAATATCAATATCTATATTGAATTTATGTTAAATGTGAAATATTTGAGTTTTGAGTTAGAGAGAAATTTTGGCGGAAAAAAATAATTTTTTTTACTCGCGCTATACTTATAGATTTCAGAGTTATGTTTATTATCTCCTAATTAAATTATTAGATATTATAAAAGACTATTCTGTTGTAAAAATACAGAAGATTTACTTATTGCTATTAACAAGTTGAAAAATGGAAGATATTAATAAATAGATGATTCTAATCTAATTTTTTATGATTTAATTTCTTTCTTTTTGAATTTTTAGATATTTCTTGTGATGTAATTTCGATTTTACAAGAAAACTTTCTTTAATATAATTTTCTTTTCTTTTTAAAAATAATTAAATTAAGTACCTATATAACAAAATAATTATCCATGATTTATTTGTAAAGAAATATACCATGAATAGATCAGTGATATTAAAGTCTTATATTCCAAAAAAATAAAAGCTTATATTCAAAGCATATTTTTCACACGCAATGTATAAAAAAAGGAAAGATATCATCCTCATTAAATGAGGAAAAAAATTAATAATTGAATTTATATATATTATTTTTAAGACTTTGATCATCAAATTAAATAATTGAATAAAAAATTCATAATAAAGTAGATTATGGCCATATTAATAACATATTAAATCATCCATTATATTAGAAAATTTCACCTCTTACCAATTTAGATTTACCAATTTAGAGAAAGTCTTATAAATTTATTGACTAATACATATATAATATATAATTTTGATAAAACCAAAAGAAGAAAGAAATCAAATAATACGAAAAGATCAAGAGTTTGAGTCATTCAATCCAAATGAATATGGAAGAAATTAAATAAATTTTTGTATACGTATTAAGCTATTTAGATACTATATAGCATATTTTTAATTACTTATACTTTTTTAAACAATTAAAAATAAATATTTATAAAAAATTATTTTAAAACAATTAATATAATAATTTTATTATTAATAATATTAATAATTATAAATACTTCTAAAAAATATTCTCACAGTAGCTTTTCAAAAATAATTTTTTTTATTCTTTTAAACGACAAACAAATATAACATAACAAGCAGTTAATAACAACTTAGAAACAATTTATAATTTAAAATAAACTAAAAACTGCTGATTTTAAACAATAGATAACAGATTACTAATCATATTAAAAAAACACAACTGGAAGTAATAAAATAAACAATTAGGGGTAAAATTGTCATAAAATATTATTCCAGGGTAAGAGCATTGGAGTCACCTGGTAAGAAGTTGTATATGTTATTTATCCGGGATCCTATGTAACACTTTGTGGAATATTTTCTGTAATATTCTTTTTATAATGTATTTTTCTCTTTAGATTTATTTTTTTCTTCGTAAGATATATATTTTATTTGGTAAGTTTTATTAATAAAATAGAATAAATTAATAAAATTACGAGAGATGTAATTGTGTTACAGATGATTCGAATTGTATTTTGTTTTATTTTAATAAAATACGGCCCAATAAATTGTATTTTATTTTATTAGAAGCATTGTTATGTTGGGCTCGTAAGCCCAATAAAGAGATAATTCGGTCCGATCCACTAATGATAATATTGGGCCGTATACGTGGGCCGTGAAAGGAATACTTACCATACATTGAACGCTTAAGAGAAAAGCGTTATTTACTATCCGAGTTAGTAACATGAGAAACCGTATGCGTTCTTATACATGAACGCAATAGATATTGGCCTATCTATACTTTTTCTTTCTCAAAACCCCAGAATTCGTCTCTGTACTTTGATTTTCCTTGGAAGCAGAAGAATACGAACATGGCGATGATGACATTGAAATCAATCTCAACGGCGATGGAACTCATCGAAGAGAAGAAAAACAACCTTAGAAAAGCTTTCGAAGAACTTCAAGCCCACGCCTCTTTGCTTTCATCTTCCTCTGCTTTCACCAATCTCAGATGGGACGACATAGATTCTCACTTCACCTCCCTTCACTCCGACGTCGTTCAGAAGTTCTCCCTCCTTCAATCCCAGGATTCTCACCCTCAACCCAAACAAAAGTTTGTGGAAACAAAGAAACCCAAATTGGGTTCGCGTCGACCGGATATGAAGTCATTATGTGAGAAGATGGATGGGTTGGGCTTGCGAAAGTTTTTGATTGATCGCCAAAATCAACGGGGTACTATTCGGGCTCAGTTAGCTGATGCATGGAAGCACGCCCCGGACCCGGGAGAGTTGGTTCTCAATGCAATGCAGGGTTTTGCCGGGGACCTTCTTCCCGGTTCGGGTTCTGGTGGGGTTTCTGATTCCGGTGAGGTGAGAACGGTGTGTTTGATTTTGTTGGAGGAGTTTATGAAGGCTAGGATAGATATCGGAGTGGAGGTGAAGAAAAAGGCGAGGGCTTTGGCGTTGGAGTGGAAGAAGAAGATAGCGGTGGCCTTCCCTAGCTCCAGCAATGCTGCTCCTTGCGATGATAATGAAGAGGGAATGGAGAAGTTGGGATTTTTGCGGTATTTGGCTGCATTTGATTTGGTGGACAATGGCGAGTTTAGTTTGAATGAGCTGAGTGAGTATGCAGTGGGAATATCACGGTATCGTCAGGCTGTGGAGCTCTGTCGTGTTCTTGGATTTGGGGAGAGAATTTCTGGTGAGCTTTTCAGGCATAAATCTGTTTTAACTGCCTAAATTGTGTATATTGGATTATATAGTTCAGGTATTCTTAAACGTTTTGGAAGTGAGTAATGGTAATTATATTGAGAACTGAAAATGTGTTGGTTCTTAGGGAGCCACGTTTTCTACATTGTTGCTAAGGTGCTGCTAGTAGTAGTAGTCTTAGTTTTAACAAAATACTTAGAATAGGATATAGTGCATTTGCATGAATCCTTTGTATAAAGAAGAGTAATATGTGGAGTTTGATGTTTGGACAGTGAACACAAACAGAAAGTTTGGGTTTGATGCCTCAAGCATACACTGGCAAATATTATGTCAATTGTCCTGCGTTCTCTTCTTATGCTAGTATTCTTCTCAGGTTAAGCATTTTTGCTTGCTAACTGAAGGTCCTGAGTTACCATTGCTTTTCTTAAGCAATTAAAAATAAGTGCTTATAAAAAAGTTGTTTTAAATAAATTAATATAACAGTTTTATTTTTAACAATATCAATAAGTAGAAGCAGTTCTAAAAAGCACCCCATAGTAGATTTTCAAAAAAAGCTTTCTTCAATTTTTTAAAGCTAAAAATAGATATAATAAACGGTCGAGGACAACTTCAAAACAGCTTATAGCTAAAAATAATAGGGCCCTTATCAATGATCACTTATCAATATACATTTGGCTTTGCATTGCATTTATTCTCTATGGATAATGGAAGTCTTCCTTGTTGTGTGACAGAAGTGGTTAACAAACTTATCAGTAAGGGTGAACGACTTGTTGCTGTTAAGTTCATATTCCATTTTGAGCTGACAGAAAAGATTCCTCCACTACCTCTTTTGGAAGCTTATATATCAGAATTCGAGGAGTTCACTCAGAAAGTTGACAGGAAAGGAAAAAACTCTCGTCAGGCTGTGGTAAGCTTTTGTGCATATTTAGTTGTGTTTGGTCAACTTCTTTACAGTTTGAAATTAGGATATTTGCTCTAACACTTGGCATGTTCCCCTCATTCAGAACGAAGCTGCAGGAAAGGAAATTATTTCACTGAAATCAGTCATTAAGTTTATTAAGGATCATAATCTCGAATCCAAATATCCAAAAGACGCCCTTCTGAACTGTGTTAAGAATTTAGGAAGGTTGATAAAGAGTGGTGGAAAAAGGGCTGCAACAGGCCCTGCCCTTAAGGCTCAGCAGCCTTCCAAGAAACAAAAGAAGAGTGTACCCAAACATGGTTGGAGAAATGGAGCAGCTGGTCCATCAGCAATCCACGAGAGGGTTACCGTCAATGCAACTAACCCTCCAGTTCCACAAAATTATGTCCATGCAACAGGCCTGTTGACAGACCCCCCATATGTACCTTATGCCTTTGCAGGCTCCACACACGGTGCTAGTACTTATGAAGGCTCATCTACTGGCATATATGGATCGTCCGGAACACCTACTGGTTTTTCCGGAAATATAGACCCTTCAATGCCCAGTCTATACCCTTCAGAATCGCATGTTCGACATAGTGTTTATGATAGGCCACTTCTTTACAGCGAACATAGTTTGCCATCTGAATACCATCCAGCTTACCATCCTTGGTAGTTTGTTCCTGTTGATCGTTTCCTTTCTTCTTGGTCACTTACTCCAGTGGTAATCAGAATGTATGCTGGTTTTAGATCACCTGGATTTTTCCGTAGTTACTATAGTCCCTGACCAGTATGTGACGTCCAATATTGCCCAAGTATGCTTGCCTTTCCTTTCTCTTGTGTTCTTTGCTATGAATATCGGATTTGATATGATTATTTTTTCCTTGAAACATCTTTTAAGGAGAAGGCTCACATGGCGAGTTTCAGAAGGGAAATGAGGTGTATATGGAGTGATTAGGATTTAAGATTTTTTTCTTCTTTGTTTAATAAGGCTGTCATTACCTGATAAAATAATTTTGACCAAAGTTATTATAGTGGATACTTAGACCTTCAGTTACTAATATCCCTGGTGGCTGGAGAAAAAGTATATAGGGGAGGTATATTTAGATAGTGCATCTTGTAGAATACTGATGATTGGATATGTAGTTTGGTTACAATGCTATAGCACTGTATTTTATGGCTTTTGAAAGAAATCTTATTAATTGATTCAAGTGTGAAGTCTAGAGCTCCTTTGGGCTCGAAAGTTCATATATTGCTTTTACACTTTCACATATTGGTTTGCTGATGGTAGTATAAAGAACTTCTTTCTTTCCTCTTCATTTTTCGGGTGTTTCTGTCTATGCTCATCTTTCATTTTGCAAAGTTGATTGCTGTTAGGACCTTGGAATTCCATCATGGATTTGGCTGTTCTTGTGTGTTTCTATGCTTTCAGAACCATCGCTTGTGACCGTGCCTTGAGCTTTGTTATTGATTGATTGATGCTAAGACTTACCTGTGCAATTCGATCCGTTTCCTTTGCTTCACTCACAGATTTAGTGCCATATATATATATATATTGTATTTTACATTTGAAGTGCTTATAAGTGAAGTGAGTGAGTGGCAGAGCACAGATCCTCCACCACAGCTCATATGGCAGGCATCCTATTCTTCTTTCAATGGTAACTCTACCTTTCTCCATCTGTTGTTTAATTGATTCTCTGCTTAGAAATGCTCTTGTACTTGTTTTAGCATTATTAAACTGTGTTTTTTTTGTGGGAATTGGGACTATCTTTCTATTTTTAAAGCACCACTGATCCATTGTCAAGTCTTTTTTTGTATAAGAGAGAGAGAGAGAGAGAGAGAGAGAGAGAGAGAGAGCCTTTGATATTTATTTTGGTGAAGTTTTTTCTGTGGATGAAATCCCTTGTTTGATCAAAACACACCATTAAAGAATTTGTAAACAATGGACACAACATTGGTTTGGCCTTTCAGATTTTCTGTAACATTCTCTTCAATCCGGTGTTCAGTATTAGGTTGGTATTCGGCATTAAATCGTTCTCTAGGTGACTCAAACTCAGGACCTCTCACGTTGTATGTCATGTGGAGTGTTCTAAGTGAGGAGAGTGAAGAAGCTATTAAACTATACATCTTTTGTCTTTTATAATATTTTTTTCCTTTATGTCATAAATATAAGGGTTTTAGACCTTTGTACACAGATTCAGAGTCTTAAAAATAAAACAATTTTGAAACTACAATACCTTTTTTACCCTTTAGAAATGAAGTAGCACTGGTTTGCCCTTCGGATTTTCTGTTCTGCAATATTTCTTTTTATAATACTTTTTTTGGTAACTCAGTGTCCAGCATTCGGTTGGTATACGGCATTAAATCGTTCTCTAGGTGACTTAAACTCATAACCTATTACAGACCTCTTGTTTTTTATAATACTTTTTTCCTCAGAGTTTTATGTTTTTCCTTTAGTGCTTGTATTTGGTACTCTCTCAGATCATAAATATAAGGAGGTTTTAAACCTTTGCACATAGATTAAGAGTTTTGAAAATAAGACAATTTTTAAACTACAATATTTTTTCTATCCTTAATAAATGAGGACAGAGATAGATAGTGAAAGTGAAATAAATGAATAAAAAGATAAGTAAATATGAAAAATGTTCAAGAAATATCTTCTTATATTCTTGATCAGTAGGGACGGAACCAGGGGCGGATTGGGTAGGCTTGAGCTTCCGAGAAATTTTAAAAATTTTAGAATTTTTAAGTATTTTACCTTCAAGTCTCCCAACTTTTATCTTTTTCAATATAACTCAAAAACTTGCTATTTTATTTGTAAATTTAGAATTATTTGAATAGTTTTGTACTTGGAATGCATTTACAAAATAAACGAAATTCTAGCAAAATTTTTATTGTTCTTCAACCCTCAATTTTTTTGTCCTGGTTTCGTCCCTGTTGATCAGAAGAATAAGTTCTATTAATAAAATATTATCTATATTGTTATAGAGGATCCTAACCGAATTGATTTTGAGAGGTGAAACTTGTGATTCCAAGATATGTACAAATGGAATATTTTCTTCCTATGAGAAATTGTTCCAAGTTTTATTTATAAAGGAAAAATAAGTATGTACTAACAATTTTCTCGCTGTCGATTATAATTTATAAATTTTTTTTTCGTTTTTTGTGTATATTAAGTAATTATTTTTATTAAACACTATTTTATACTAATAGTCACAGTTGTTTTAGGCTAGTAAAATATGTTCACGGTTGTTTTAGGTGAAATTTTATTAAAAATTGCATTGATAATAGCATCGAAATAAAATTAGCTTCTCACAAAAAAATTGTATATAAAGAAAAATGGGAACATTTCTAGTCATTTTCTAAATGCACTAAATCAAATTAAATGTATAGGGCAAAAAAAGAAAAAAAATAAATATGTTTTTTTAGAACAATCTGAATTATTATATCAGCATAATTAAATTAAATGATTAAGAGAATAAAGCTGATTAAAATAAAAGTCTAGAACTTATAAAGATAAAGATAAAAGTCTTTATTTCCAAAACAATTATTTTCATATTTACATATGAAAATGAAATTGAAATTATAAAAATATTCTCCTTCTCATAATTTATTATATTTTATTAATAAAATTTATTTTTAATAAATTTTATGAAAAAAAAAAAGATAAATTTAAAAAGAAAATATATTATAAAAAAAATTACATAAACTGATGCAGACATTTTTTTTAACCTTTTTTAATTTAAAACACCGTTATAATTATAAATATCTCCATTGAGTTCCTATTCTTTTAACATATAATTTCCAAAAATTATGAGGTAAGCTTAGCTTGTCAATTGGGAAAATAATGAAGTGAATGATTATGAGCCTTCACCAATAATGTTCCATTTTATTGGTCTAATTCTTGATTAATTACCTAATCACTAATTATTACTAATCTTATCCTTTGCAAATTGCAATAAAGATATTTCTTTTAATCCGATATTCAAGATTTTTCGTCTAATCCAGAAGAAATTTACAGGACACAAAATTTATTATAATACAGTACTGAAAATTTGACATAAAGATCACTTATTTAACAAATCAAATGCTTTACCGATAGATTTTCATTATCAGTATACGTAACAAAGATAATCTAACCTCATCATTTGGTACCATGTTACTACATACATCTCCTTTTGATCTTTTCAACATTTGATATTTATTGTCTTAATGCATTGTACCCTTTTAAACACATCACCAAGATTTTAACTCATTGATTTGCTTTTGCTTTTAGATTTATTAACATGAAATGAAAGCCAAATAAATCCAATACTAGTAAATATATATTTATCATTTTATAATAGGTATTATTATATTATGAGAGAGAATGTGTAACACGAAACAAGTCATTTGTATTGAATTTTTAAACGAATTAGTTTTTTTCTAAATTTTGTAGATAATTGTTTATGAATTTACTATGTCGATAAAGTTTAATAATAAAGATGAAAGAATTATTATTTATTTGTTGTATTGAATTCGTACTTCAGATATTTAATTAGATATGATTTATTTTTTATTATCGATTCAAATATACCTAGACTCTAACAAAGTTGGATGCAATATTGAAATTAAAATAGAGGAAAATTAAATTAGAACATGAAAAAGACATTTATATTATTTTGTTATGCCATATTATTAGTTTTTGAGTAAATTACTATATTGTCCATAAATAATTTACATTTTTCTAGTTTAAAAAAAAATAATCATTAGAATTTTATCAAAATTTATGTGCAACTTATACTATGGAATTATTAACGAGAGGGGTGAATTCATAGTTTTTTGCATGACATTTTGGTCATTTTAGATTGTTTAACAGTCGGTGCATATTATATTTTAATACGGTAACCGACCTGATCTGGCTTGACTGCTGTTACGAATGATTTAATATATGTGCCGACTGTTAAATAATTTAAAGTGACAAAAAAGCCCATCTCTTCGACTGAGCATGCTAATCACGTATAAAAATCGCGGATCTACCATCTTGTTGATAATTCGATAGTATAAGTTGTATGTAAATCGTATTTTGGTAAAAATTTAACGTGTTTTTATATAAAACCAGAAAAGTATAAATCATTTGTTGGTAAATATGGTGATTTACTCCTACGCTATGTTTGGAATGACATTTTTCCAACTTATTTTTCTGTTCCAGTGTTCGGTATTCAAATTAGAGGTCACGAGAAAGCCCATTTCAAGAAGAAGTTGGAAAGACCTTTCTACACTAAAACCTATAGAAAACCCTTTACAGGAAAAGCGGGAATCATTTTAAAAAATATTGAACTATTATACCCTCGATAGATTACATAATTACGCTCCATTAATTTGTATATATATTGTGTTTTCTTTTATTTCATATTTAAAAATAATTATTTTATAACTATTTTCAATCTTATATATGAATATTTATAATTCAATAAAATATTTAATATTTTTTGGGAGTTTTAATGTGTATTAGGTATAAAAATACATTTTATACTGGAATAACATTTAGGACATATGATATATATTTTCATTTCATTCCAAACAAAGAAAAATAATCATTATTCTATTATACATTTTCCTCGCAAAAGCTGGAATAAAATAGGATTCCCTTATATTCAGAATGAGAAAAATTAGTAATGGTAAAAAATTTAATTTCATATCATTATAATTTTTCTTCCAAAACGGAGATCTATATAGACAGAAAAGGAGTGTTTCAAGAAAATACAAGTGCATTAATAATAAAATTTGACCACAATTTCTAAATCACTGAAGATCGTCTTTAATATTTTCTGTAATATCTTCTATAATATTTTATTTTTTAATATATTTTTCTCTTAATGTTACAGAAATGTTACAGGAAATGTTAAAAATGATTGAACCGCTTTTAAATTTACAAAATTAACTAAAAGTAAAATGATAGATAAAAAGGTAACTTAAGTCATCTTCTCTCTTTCTATCTTCTCTCTCCCAATCTCTATAATTATTAAATACTTTCATTAAATGAAATATTTGTCATTTTTCCATTCCCCTTTCAGGACTCACATGTGCTCTTTTCTAATTCAGGTTATTTATTATTTTTATATAAATTAAAAAATTTTAAAATTAATATATTATTAAAATAAAATATTTCTAATACATTTATATTAATTAATAAATTCTATCTTACTTTATCTTCTCTTTTCTCTCTATATTTTAAGTTATTATTCAATGTAAATGTATTTAAAATTTGAGAATTATTAATAATGTATTAATAGAATAGAGTATTATTGTAAACAAAAATTTATAAAGAAAATTATTTTATAATATAAAATTTTAATACGATAAAATAGTACCATATAGTGCTCGGACCAAAGAGTTATATATATTGTATAATGCGAAAAAATTTATCTGTTCTCGCCAAAATTTCTCTTTTTAATCTAATTCTTTTTAATTCAAAACTCAAAATTTTTACATTCAACACAAATTCAAGATAGATAGAGATAATTTTAAATATTTTTTACAAGAAAATATCGATTTTGAGGTAAAAAACCTAAAAAATTATATTTTCTTCAACTGTCTAGAATTTCTTCAAGATGGGCGAGATTAATTTTAGTGGGTTTTTCTAAAAAAAAAAAAAAAACTCACACGAATTTCTTCTAGATGGATAAAATTTTTATGAGAATTTCGTTCATTTGGGAAAAAAAAAATTGAAAATATATATAATAAAAAATAAATAAAAGTGCCAAAAAAAAAAAAAATCTAAAATGGTGATGGAGACAAGGCAATGACATCTTGATCCCTAATGTGAGTAAACAAGTCAACTGCGACGACACATCCACATCTCCATTCACACATACAATCCCATCTTAAATTCCCATAATACCCCTCCTTTCATTTCCCAAATTACCCCTCGCCTCCACCCACCTTCTTCATCTCCTCCTATACACTCTCTCTCTCTCTCACTCCTCTTTCTCTTTCTCTCTCCTCTCTCCATTGTTTCCAAGCTCAGGTTTTCCAATGGAGAAGTCGCTGCAAAATTCCTACGAAGACGATGAAGAATTAGAAGCTTCTTCTAGAAGAACTTGTTCTGCTGCCGAGAAGGATTTAGGTACTCGTTTGATTTCAGCTTCAGAGCTCAATAGAGATGGAAATGGCGCAACTCCCGAAGAGGTGGCGGCGGCGGCAGCTTCAGCTTCTTCTGCTGCTATTGCTCATCACAACTCCGTCGGTTGTGCTAAGTATAAGCTCATGTCTCCGGCGAAGCTTCCGATCTCTAGGTCGCCTTGTACTCTTACTATCCCTCCTGGCCTTAGTCCGACGTCGTTTCTCGAATCTCCGGTTCTGCTTTCCAATATCAAGGTTCGCGAAGTTCTTTTCTTTCTTTGGAACTTGTTAGTGGAACATGTTTTTTTTTTTTTTAGTAGTGAGTAGTTTCTGTAGCTTTAGCTTTAGAGTTGAGATTCAGATTCGGATCCGATACCCATTTTCTACGTCGTAGCTCTCTTTGGTAGCTGGAAGGAGGTGGCAATAATCGCGAAGGGGAAAAAAGCATGAAACTTGAATATTTTTGGAGCTCCAGAACTTTCTCTTTTTGGTGGATTTGAATAATCTTGGGTATGGTGGGCATTTGGATAATCCTTGATTGAGTTAGTGGGATTTCTTTATTTCGCTTGGAGGAGGAGTGAGTGGGCGTTAAAATACTTGTTGACATCAGGTTGTAGCGAGCCTAAGTGATTTGATTACGTTGGAGTATTTGGGTAGTGGAGAATTTGAGGAATTGATTGATGTGATGGTTTGGTATGTAAAGTACTGCGGGAGAGGTGTACAATTTGAAGTATAGATTAGATGTTTTGTTCTTGTCATCACATTGCAAATTGTTGGATTAATTCCTTTTCCATCTGGAAGCTCATATGGAGAATAATTAGTTCTCTGTCTGGACCCTGGATTCTCCACATTTCACTTTTTATGAATTTATATTTTTCCCATCCTAGTGCTCATGTGGAGAATATTGAGTTTAATATGTGAGAATTCAAGTCTTTTTGGGCCTTTCAGGACCGTATGATTCTGATGCTTGCACTTGGGTTATTTATATTGGTTTGGTCGAGGAATGCAATAATTTTTCCAGGACATTGTTTCTTCTGTTCACTTTTTTAAGCTTCAGTGTTGTTTTTTCGCATAATGAATCTTTTGCCTTTTTCTGTGGCTCTCTAAAAGAACAAGTTAATTGTTCCATGGTTCCACAATCAATGGTACTTCACTAAGGAGCTATATCTCCTTCTACTTTTCTTGCCTCCATTTCATGAGCATATTTGATACAAGGAGAGATTTTTTCCTGTTTAGCTGTATCTAGAGGTTTGATGAACTTCTGTGACTATCTGAATAGAACTAACTGAAATCCCCTGCAAGTGCCAAAACTAGAGGCAGAGAATAGATAGCCAGATCCTTAGTCCAAACCTATATCTCTGCTTTATCTTTTGCCAGTGTCTGGTGCTTAGTTAAGTCTGTTTTTCCTAATTTTGCAGCCAGAGCCTTCTCCAACTACAGGTAGCTTTTCTCTGTCTCAACTGATGCAAGGTTCAAGAGATACTGTAGCACTATCGATGGTTTCAAATTGTTCTGGTGTTGATGCTTCTAATGACCCTAGAGCTGCCAGCTTTGAGTTTCAGTTCCACAGGGGGCCCGTTGCTGCCTCAGGGCCTCTGGGATCTATGGTAATTCTTGATTATTTAGTTCCGCAAGTGTTGAAGCATTGTCTATGCACTTGGCATTTTAGTTTGTGAACTGTTGCATTTATTTTATCCCTATCTTACTCTTATCATGAAAATTCTCTATTGTCGATGGATTATTGCTTTCTTTGTTGACTCATGAGTATCTGTTTATAGACTGTTAAGTGCTCTCTTTTGCAATACTAAACATCTTTTGGCCTGGATGCCCCAACTCCCACAGGATATTAGAATTGTGATCTTGCCCATTAGAAAAGTTTCTCTATTTCACTCTGAATCTTGTATGGTGAGGTTTAGTCCTCCCAATATTTTCTTTTTATTAAAATTGACTTGCAAACCTGTATGCCTTGATGTGTCCCTGATTTGTGGTGTACTTAGAGGAAGTTCAGTCCCTTTGGTTATGCTATCTTCCTGTTGATAGGGCAGTGGTTACACCATCATAGTCTTGGTATGCCCAAGACATAACTTCACCTCCCCCCCTCCCCTGGGTCCCCGAGTTCTTTATCCACATGTTACATCTTCTATCAAATTCTTTTTTGTTAGTTGTCACTTGCAGAAGATGCAAGTGAACATGTAGCATGTTGATTTCTTTGCTCTATCATTCCATCTTATAGTTTTGCTAGTGTATTACCCTCAGCTTCCTTGCTTCTTGCTGCGTGTGGCTTCTTTGGGGTAGAACTGTACAAGGACCTGATGCTAGATATTTCATTGAAGGTATCCTCAGGTATAAATCAGCAACATAGTAAGCAACCAGTACCAGTTCAAGATGACGGTATTCCTCAGGCACTCGCGAACTCATCTTTGGTAAATTGTGAGATGTCGGTTTCCAGGCCTGCTACTATGAATATTTCGACGACAAGTGCTACTGCTGCAATGGATTCTGATGTTCAGAATCAGAGAGGCCATCCAAATATTAGTGGTCAAGCTTCACATTCTGATAATAAAGAAACAACATCCTCTATCACAAGTGACAGATCATCAGATGATGGCTATAACTGGCGCAAATATGGGCAGAAACTTGTTAAAGGAAGTGAATTTCCTCGAAGTTATTACAAATGTACGTATCCTAACTGTGAGGTGAAAAAGATATTTGAACGCTCCCCTGATGGACAAATAACGGAAATTGTATACAAGGGATCACATGATCATCCAAAACCTCAACCAAGCCGTCGATTTACCCCTGGTGCCCTAATGTCCATCCAAGAAGAGAAATTTGATAGGGATTCGTCTTTTACTGGCCAAGAAGGTAATTTGGGCTACAAATTTGTCCAGGTTTTGGATTTTTTAACCTTGTTTGCTGACACATGAATGATCTTTGGTATATTAAATCTCTTTCCTTGTTGATGCATTTCCTTTTCAATATAGACAAGTCAAATATCAATGCCCAGAACAGCATTATTGAACCCAATAGCACTCCTGTGCCATCTCCACAAGAAAATGATGATGGGCTGGATGCTGCAGCTGCACCATGTGCAAATGATGAGATTGATGAAGATGATCCATTTTCAAAGAGAAGGTAACAGAGTTTTGGGAAAGATTCACAATTTTTACTCTCTCCCTAGTAAAGTCTTACAAATTGAAGTGAACTTGAGCAGGAAATTAGATGGTGCAGTTGATATTACACCAGTGGTTAAGCCTATCCGTGAGCCACGTGTTGTTGTTCAAACTGTTAGTGAGGTTGATATACTTGATGATGGGTATCGGTGGCGTAAATATGGGCAGAAAGTGGTCCGAGGAAATCCAAATCCTAGGTATGAAAAATTGATCATCCATGATGTAAGAATGAAATTTGTTGGTCTATAGACATCTAGAGGATAATATTTATCTAAAGTATATTTTGGTTGCAATTTCCAGTGGCTCTGAATGCATCATTCTTTTCTGTTTTTATATTAGGGCAGGTCATTATGTTGTCGTTATTTTTATTAAGATCTACTCTGCCTTCCTGTGTTCTCCCCCCACCCCCTCCCCGTTCATCCCCCAGTGTCTTTGTTAAAATTTTCTTGATTTGTTAAACTTTGAATTTAATGGTGAAAAGAGACATCCTTTTTAATATTTCAAGCTGGTGTCCCAAATTTTTTGAGAGTATTTGGAAATGAAACTATGTGGGTCAATCTTCATCAAATGTTCTATGATTGTAGTTCAAACTCGTTGGTGATTTTGAGCCCCCTCAGTTCAGATAATTACAAAACCAACTACCATATTAGGTACTCTTGTTATAACAAATGAATCATGGTTCTTGTTTGAATTTTTGCTTTGTAACTTGATGCAGGAGTTATTACAAATGCACAAACGCAGGATGCCCAGTGAGGAAACATGTGGAAAGGGCATCTCACGACCCTAAAGCAGTAATAACAACATACGAGGGAAAACACAATCATAATGTACCCACTGCCAGAAACAGTAGCCATGAAATGGCAGGACCACCACCGCCAACGATGAGTGGGATTTCACGGATGAGGCCAGAAGATAACGATCGAATTAGCCTTGACCTTGGAGTTGGAATGAGTTATGGTAGCACCACCGATAGCAGAACCAATGGGCAATTAAACATGCTGGATCAAGAACCTATTCGTGGCCAAGTTCCTCCGGGGTCTGCTCCTGGTAGAATGATGGTTCAAGCATCTCCTTTCTCAGCATGTTATGGAGTTGTAAATGGCGGTAGTATGACTCTTTATGGATCTCGAGAAAATTTGGTTCAAAATGGCAGTGGCTTTGAGACTGCACCTCTACAGCCTTCAAACCAGTGTCAACAAAACCTGGGAAGAGTACTTTTAGGTCCATAAATTTGTTCCGAAAATACTGGGAAAATTAACAATAAATGCCACTGTTTTTCATTTTTTTTTCAGCTTTGTTGGTGTTGTTGAGAAAGAAATGATGAAGAAGGCTGGATGAAGATGAAGAAAGATGATGATATCATGAATGAATATGCTTCAGCAGTTCTGTTTTTTTTCTTGAGAAGCTGCTTTATTCTGTAAGATAGTAGCTTTTTTTTCCCTGTAAAATAGAATACAGAAGGATTAGAATCTCTTCTGAGTATTATTGTAACTTGAATGAAAGTGATGACTTTATTTTGGAGTAATACCCTTAATCTCATTAGATTATTATCTTAGGGGGAAATTCTTGGGACATATCCCTCACTTACACCCAATCAATGTTGAATATTGGAATGTCAAGTTTTATAGAATTGGACATTTGGATTTGGAGTATTACAAAATTGTGAATTTATCACTGACAAATTTTTATTTTCCTCTCTCATTTTTCTCTACCTTCTAAGCATTTTGGCCAGGAACTAAGACTCTATGTTTGTGAATGGCACGCAGCGAAGAAGGTGGTTCCATACTTCGGCGGCCGTAACTATAACGGTCATAAGGTAACGAAATTCTTTAGGAACAAGGTTCAAGTCTGTCGGTCTGTTAGGATGCTTCAGCTGCCTATTTTTAGTTATGGACACACACAAGGCCAAAACATGTGTGCCGGGTGTTAGAGCGAATAGTGCCCACGATGAGTAATATCCCAATGGCTGACCAACAACAAAACATACCTGCGATAATCGTTAGATCTTTTTGTTTTGTTTGGGTTTTCTAGAATTTGAATGCGAGAACCCCTGAGATCCCTGGAAGGTATAGATGGGTTAGTGTGACACTCTACCTTCCAAGGATCTCATTGACGCGCCAACCCAATGCGCGAAGGAGTGACACACTAAAAGGGTTGTACCTTCTAAGGATCGCACTGGTGAACCAATTTATCTGGTGTGCCGAGGACTGACGCACTAAAAGGATTGGTAAACCAATAGTTTTTTATTTTTTATTTTCTACATCTTCTGCAGTATTTTTATTTCAAAATAAATATTTTCTTATACAAAATCTTTAATGTTATTCATTTTTAGTTTAAAAAACCTCTTAATATTCAAAATATTCTAAAGAGAAATGAGAGAGAAAACGTTTAGAGAGAGAATTGGAAAGAAAATGAAATTTTATCATAATAAATTCGTAATTTTATCATAGTAATCAATTCCCGAATTGAACATTTGTAGATGATTCAATTATCCATACATTTAAAAAAAATACAATTTTAGGATTGATTTTTTTCTCCTTTGAACGTACAAGGTAAAGACTTGTAAAGTGTGTTTTTAACCAGTAAAGAATCGCCTCCAAGATTGCCATGGCAGAAATCCCCCTGCAATTTTTGTTTTTTAAATGGCAATAAATTCATCAGACTCAAAACAAAAAAATTGTAAAAGAAATGAAAATCTTATCATATGATTGATTATGATACCACAGGAAGGGCATCGAACGTAGGCTGTTTTGTCCTCTCTCATAATGAGTCCGCTTCCTTTACACTCTCCACATAGTCTCTGTTGCATCTACACATATTCACAATTCAATAATTCAATGATTCTTCCACCGTTATTTTCTATAACATTCTAATGCTCATATTTTCTTATTTTTCTAATATAAAAATTAGTAAAATAATAATGAAGAGAGAGAAAATTTCTAATATAAAAATTAATAAAATAATAATAAAGAGAGAGAAAATTATGAAGGGCATGATAGTGTATACAAGAAAAAAATATTTAAAATTTCATATTTTCTTAAATGGACACGTAAAAAAAACTGAGAAGATAATAAAACATAATACTACTATCTCCAGTTAAAAATATAAAGGATTTTAGAAGAGTGGGTTGAAAATGGTAAAAAATATAAAGGTTTATTACATTTTTTCATCTATATACTCATCTCTTTATCTATTTATTACATTTTTATTATTTATCTCTCCTTATTTACTAAAGGTATAAAAAGTACTTTAACTCAACAATGGTTTTGTTTTCAATACCTTTAATTTTTGTACACAAGCTTAAATTCTTTATATTTATG
This sequence comes from Catharanthus roseus, assembly GCA_028651295.1. Taxonomy (NCBI): domain Eukaryota; kingdom Viridiplantae; phylum Streptophyta; class Magnoliopsida; order Gentianales; family Apocynaceae; genus Catharanthus; species Catharanthus roseus. The sequence goes on along the minus strand of JAPQWS010000044.1, from coordinate 4,974,573 downwards.
ACCAGAGATAGTATCAAATAAAAAATAATCTTAGAAGAACCTATTATAAAAAAAAAAAAATGTTACCTAAAATGTCACTATATATATAGCTGAAGAAGTACTTACAATTCTTTTGCTGAATTCAATTCCAGCAACCACAAAAGGTGTAACACCAGCTGCAAAAAAAAAAAGTATTATTTCAATCAATTCAAGAACAACAAGAAAATTAACCTCCTAACTCACTTGGATTAAAGGGTTCCTCTTTCTTGGTTCTTGATTCTTTATAATTAAAGGGTTGGTTTTCCATTGCTTCTGTTTATTTGGATTAAAATAAATATCATTAACAGTCAAGAACAGTTCAAAATAAGTTAAAATATGATTATTTTAAGTAATGGAAAACAAATCGTTTTTTTGTTTGGTTCCCAACGAAAGAAACCATACCTAAAGCGCCAACCAGAATTTGCCAAGTGATTTCTACTTGAGGAGAAGTTAGCCCAGAAACCTCTGCAACTGCAGCATATGTTCTTGAACTTGTTAATTTATTATTATTATTGTTGGCTCTGTTTCTAGAAAAGGAAATACTTGTTGAATGCTTTGTTGTAATGAGATTTCTTCTATGGTGGTGGCTTGGACTTGGATAAGAAGAATATCCATGGCGGACAACTTGTGGGCAGATTACAGCAGCAGACTCCATAAGTATGGCTAAGCCAAGAAGAAGAAGAAGAAGAAGAAATGATTTTCTTGAAATTAGTTGGTGTTTTAGTCTCGAGACTCGTAGTCGTCGTGGCTTATTCTGCTTCTCAGATTTAAGTTATGTGGCCATCCTCCTTTACTCTTTTTCGTGGTTCCTTAATTTTCTTGTTTTTACTAAAACGCGAAATTCTTCGTCCACTGAATTTTGACACTCATATAGAGAATGTAAATCATGATGACTTAACGGTTCTGTAAACTGGAGGCCAAACACTTCGTTGTTTTCTTTTGTTTTGTGTGGGAAAGACACATAGAAGCTGTTGGACAATAGGTATGTGATTCGATGCCGTGACTGACTCTCTTCACCTGATATGACATGTTATGTGAGAGGTTTTGAGTTCAAATTATTCAGGAAACAGTTTAATGTCGCATGCAAGCTAGTACAATTGTTTAAGGACCTTGTGACGTGCCACACCTGTCCGCAAGTTTGGGAGCACAATGTCCGCAAGCCTAGCAATGGTATGCTAAAATAAATAGTTCAAAGAAATCATAGATATTATATACTGTCGAAACACATTATATTTATTCCAAACGGGATAGGAGTGTTACACTTACTCCCCTTTAAGGCCTTACTGTCCTCGTTAGAGGTGACCAGAGGTGCGGATTCAAGAAGTAGTTCTCACCACACAGTATAACACTTAGTTCTCACATGTTTGTCTGAAAACTACACTCTTCACAACCACGAGCTTGAGAGTACAACCAGAATGAATATCCCAATGCAATGGATGATAGGTACATGTTTAGGTACCGTACAAATATATCATACTTAACCCACTTGGAAAAGAGCGGCATAAAGTACAGGCTAAATAATACAGAGACAATGCATACACCAAACTTAGATTCAAAGCTTTAAAAACCAGAATCAAGTACAAGCTCATTGCTGCAGCAAGGCAACTAAATACTGGGATTAACACTTGGTAAATCCAAAATGCTGAATTTGACAACTCCAAGATCAAGCTGTTTTGAACAAGGCAAGTACAGTACAGCAAAACTTAAAAAAAAAACTGCACATTCGGTGATAAGTAACAATTTATTCTTCCATATATAATTATTTCTTCAATGAAATCTGCACTTAAATTTGCTCAGTGTAGGAAGATGATGAGAGAAGAGGTGGATAAGATCTTCAAAGTGGAACTAAATTGAAAATGAATGGTTCTTAATAGTTTAGAACATTCAGAACTGCAACAGGTTAGATGCTATGTTGAAATGATTATAGCAAGAAGAAGAATATACAATGCCCTTTGAAAGAGAGGCAATTGAAGCATTAAGTTCTACTGAACTAATGTCTAGAAACCATAAAACACGAGGCAGCTTCAATTTCAACTTGTTATTCTTTCTATACGATCAATTAATTTTTGACAAAACTTCCTGATGGTATCAAGTTATCTTAAATGTAGTGATAAACATCAGCTGTTGCTTATGGAAATAAGCATTCAAAATGGTTACTTTCTGAAATTTATTCCCATCCCAGAGCCCCAATCTCTGATCACTCAAAGAAGGAAATGAATAAAGCATACATCACCATAAACCACGAACCATTTTTAAATAAATGCATAGTAGCATCATCTGATTCTATCAATGAATAGCCAAGATTTCTTTTATACAATGACAGATGTTTTTATTTATTTCACAACTACTGACAAGGTAAACTTTCCAAAAGAACCAACTTGTCACTACCGCCTAGCTTTCAAACGGATATTTCTATATATAAATGGCTAAACCCTTAATGTATCTCATCAATCTTTAGGGCCACATAAAAAAATTGCACATTTAACGAAGCAGGGCAGAAACAAAGTATAAATTCCCCCAGCATTCTGAATGAAACTTTTGTTTATATGAAACAAAATATAGAGATTGGAGATATTGAATGTGCAATGCCACGAAAGTTCATATCCAAGTAAGATGTCAACCACAAGCTCAGATGAAAAGAAAAGTTATTCAGATTAACCTTTAAGGCTAGAAGAAAAAAGTGAGTAAAGAGGATAGCAATATTTGGACATCGGTCTCCATTAGTGCATATTCAAGAATTCCATATGCAAAAGACACAAATTTGATGAATTTAGCCCCAAATGCAACAGGCAGCTCAACAAACTAAAGCTCTAGCTGAAGAAAACACAGACAGATTACATACCTAGTTTGAGTCTCCACGAGTATAAGGCCAAGCTGGGGATTCATTTTTGACATACATATAGAATAATGAAATATCTCAATTACTCCAAACTGAAAGTATATCATCAACTGAATTAAGCATTTCAGATTGAGTTTAGCACAGCAAGTCAAAAAAGAGTAGCAACAATAAGCATTATTGGAAAACCATTATCATGAAATCCGTAATAGCATAAATCAATACAAAAAGTTTAACAGAAGGTTTCTTCCTTTCTTTGAGCTTCTCTACCCAAATGTAAAGAAATTAAAACCAGTAGAACAAGAGAAGAGCCCTAAAGCGATTTCTTGTACTTGGCAACTTCTCCATCATTAGGGAAAAATCCCATAAGTCTTCCAGCTGAATTCTGGTATGCATACATGAACCCACCCATCAGCCCAATTAGTCCCCCTGTCACCATTGATGGTCCCCTTATCCCAGGCTTAATTCCTATCAACCAAAGATACGTTTTTAAAACAAGAAAAAAAAAAAAAAAATCAAACCCACATTCCATAATTACTAAAAAATAAAAATAAAAACAAATGAAAGATTCAAGCTGAAGATACCTGAAAGGTAGCCGACGGTGACGGAAACACCAGTAATTGTGGTGAGACGGAGGTAATCGAGGGTACTGAAATTGGCAACGGTCTTTGTAAAAGGCGGATTCCGATCTATAACGGGATATTCTGGCTTTACTGAAGCTGTAATATCTGTATTCATTTTACCTCTCTTTGATCTTTCTTCTCCGTCAGCTCAGCAGTGGACTGTATCACTCTTCGCCGGAGGACGACGATCTTGCAGTGTATTGCTAAATGAATGCTTGGTCTTCTATCTGTGGGCTTGGGCTTTGGACTAATTTTTCCAAGTTGGGCTACTAGTGACCCAAGCCCATTATATATATTGGGGTAATAAGCCCATAAAGTAAGGCCTTATTTATGAAATTAATTTACCTTTTATAAAAATTAATTAGTTAATAAATTATTAAATTAAGTATGCTTAATAATTAGATGTAACAAAGATAAAAGCTTAAATCTTGAGAATTTCAATCTGCTTAATGCAAAATAATTCTTTTTGCGTACTATGACCTGACTTTTAATCGAGTCACATAATTTATATGTCGATTTGAGCGTTAAATAATGGGGAGTTCTGAGAGCAAAGGATTTGATTTTTATTTTTTTTTAGCAATATTGTAGTTTAACTTTAACCGCCGTGGTAGACCGAAGGTAACGACTAACAGCATCCTAGTGGAGGGAAATGAAGCTCGGAGAAGATAAGATAACCAATTGATTGTACGGACCCTTCAAATTCCCCACGAAAAAATCTTCTCTTTTTAGGGTTTAAGAGTATATTCTTCAATGTCAGTTTCCTATTATGCAATCAAACAAGAAATGGCAGTTTTCTCCATTTTCAGTACTTGTAATACTAGTAGACTTCCCTCAAACTTCCTCTCTTCTCTGCATTTCTTGACCTCATTTCATGTTTCTTCTGATTGGGGAAACCGGAGACGTTCAAAGTGTTTGGGGAAAGTTCAGGTTGTGTCATCCCATTCAAATCCCAAGATTCTCAAGTCTAATCGGAGGTCTAGGTACGGTCAGTCACTCTCACCCTATGATTCGGAGGAGGAAGAGGAAGATGGTGGTGAAACCGATGCTGATGAAGATGATGATTGGTTTTCTGATGTGGGTTTTTATTTTTCTTTGATTTCATGTTTGAAAAATTTCAGCTTTGGGCTTATTTTGCTGCATCTTGTTTTGGTATGCCTTTGTTTTGCTCACTTGTTACTTAATAGACTTAAGCAAGATGTACATCCATATACTTGTTTATGCTCATTAAAGGTTCGTCCTTGTTTTGGGATTTGGTCTGATTGTATGCTCTTTTATTATTGCATTTGAGAAGCGTAAAATTGGAGGAAGAGAAGGATTTCGAGGGAAGAAGCAGCTAATGATGGATTTTGCCTATCACAGATAGAAGTATTTAATTTATTTTTAGCCTTTTTTCCTTGTGCAAAGCCTTTTATGATGATGACTATTGTTGAGTAGTAACTTTTCCTTGCCGTTAGCAGACTGGTGTTGCATATTTAACATTTTCCTCGAGGTTTTGTGGCAAATTTTTACTTACAAATTGAAATTTTTATGCATAGCTTGATGTCTAATACTCTTGCCATATGCAATGTGCTCTTTTCAGGAATGTCGTTGCTTTCTTCATCACTGAACTCTTCCATGTATTACAAACTTGTGAAGTTCCATCCAGATGTTTAATTCAAATATATGATTGATTGCGTGATTTAAATTCCTACCTTTGATGATTTGTTGCTCGCTTGGTTTACAAATGTTCGTACCTCACCTACTGTTGCTCACCTTTGTCTGTGATGCAATACTGCAGGAAGATTATTTTGAAGATAAAGATTCTGAAGATGATAGGCAGCGAAAAAAATTGCCGAAGGCAAGCAATATGAGCCAAGGTATGCTTCAAGTCCTTAACAAATGAATACATAATATGGATATCTTATCAAATTGACTTTTGATTATCTCCATTTTTCAGGCAGAAACAGTGATTCCAGAGAATTCAGTGTAAGGCCATTAAACTCTGTGAAAAGCCTTGACAGAAGCCCAGACAAATGGGGCAAAAGAACTGGTAGAACTGGTAAAGTTGTCTCATTAGCTGGAAATGATGGAGAAAAGGTACTGCTTATTGATACTACAAGCTGTAAAGTATATCTCTTTGATCATAGCACAAAGCTAAATTATGTCTAATCACAGGAGGCAAGGGACTGTGCTAAGAACAGATATCCTCGTTTGTCAGAGGAACTAGATCTAGATGAAGGATGGATACCACTTCTTGATTATCTGAGCACTTTTGGACTTAAGGAATCACACTTTATTCAAATGTATGAGAGGCACATGCCTTCCCTCCAGATAAATGTTCTCTCTGCACAGGAAAGATTGGAATTCTTGATAAGTGTCGGTGTCAAGCATAGAGATATTAGAAAGATAATAATGAGACAGCCTCAGATTCTAGGGTATACAGTAGAAAGCAATCTGAAATCTCATGTTGCTTTTTTGCATAGTTTGGGCATTAGAGATTCAAAAATAGGACAGATTGTTGCAGCCGCACCATCCCTGTTTTCTTATAGTGTGGAGAACTCATTAAAACCCACTGTCAGATACTTGCTTGAGGAAGTAGGTATAGAGAAGAAGGACCTCGGCAAAGTTGTTCAGTTAAGCCCACAAATCCTGGTTCAGCGGATCGACAGTTCATGGAATACACGTCTCAAATTTCTCACCAAAGAACTGGGAGCTCCTAGAGAGAGTATAGTAAAAATGGTTACAAAACATCCCCAATTACTTCACTATAGTATTGAAGATGGATTACGCCCTAGAATTGAGTTCTTGAGAAGCATTGGGCTGCAAAATTCGGACATACTAAAAGTCTTGACTAGCCTCACACAGGTTTGCAAGTTTCGTCTTCAAAATTTATTTCAATCTAGCTTACTTGTTTTATCTTATGTACCTCAATACTTATGCAATCTCATTGGCCCTTCTTTACACCCTATCACTTGACGTTTGATTTAGGATTTACTATGTATGCATAAGGCACTATGTATTTGCTTGAGTTAAAGAAAGAGTGTTTAACATCCGAGATTGTAGTATTCTTCCTTTTTGATCATCTTCTCCTTCAACTTATTAGACGACTTCTATGCAGGTCCTATCACTTTCTCTGGAGGACAACCTAAAGCCCAAGTACATGTACTTGATCAATGAACTCCGGAATGAGGTGCACTCCTTGACCAAGTACCCTACATACCTAAGCTTGTCGCTGGACCAAAGGATTCGACCTCGCCACAGATTTTTGGTTTTCCTGAAGAAAGCTCCTAAAGGACCATTTCCATTGAGTTCACTGGTTCGTACTGATGAATGCTTCTGTCAACAGTGGGCAGGAACAAGTTTGGATGCATATCTAGATTTTCGGCAGAGTTTATTACTAAAAGAGTTTGCCAAGAAATATGGAAGGTGATGATGACGTCAAAACCTGATGATAATCCAATATGAGAAGAATAGAAAGGCAGTATTGCCTCAGCTATGAACTAAGAGCTCTATACACCTCTTTCTACTTGAAGGATGAGTTCTGGAACCCCGTTTACAAATTCAAGGTACGAAAGTGTTGCTTTCTCAGTCCAATTGCCAGATCACGCGCAGTATTCAAGACCAAGAGTGCAGCCATTCCCTAATGTACTGGTGGCCTACCTGGTTCACAGTCACGTGTTTGGTATGCGTTCATACATTGGTCAAATTTCAGCTAGATCATGCTGCAGGCATCACCTGTTATTTCCTCACTTAGAGATGACGTGACTGGCGATGACCCTTAAGATGAACACTGATGCAAAAATTATGGGTCTCCAGACTCCTAGGTTGTTACCTGTTTACACTCCTAACCACTGCCAGGAACTGGTACACATTAAGCTGGCATTTTATAACGTCTGACTATTGAAAAAGTAGAACAGAATCATGGAGAAGCTTGCATTTCCAAGGTTAGTCATCTCATCTGAACTACAAAATAAATTACAAATAAGCAGTGTTACTAAGCAGTCATGAAAGTGCAAACGGAATAGAAGGGACTAATTAAGATGAATGTGTTGGTGTGATTCAAATGGTACTTCGCAATGCCCATTAGGATGCTGCATTGAAGATTTTAACTGTAGGATAGTTGAATTCATGATTCATCCAAAAAGAAAAAAAAGAAAAAGAATTGAATATATACTTGAATTCGTGATGAGATCTCCAGAATTCTATAAAATCAGTTATTTAGGTTCTTTACCAACTTAAGTAGTTATTAACATATCTATGGACATTGGATCCTTCTGATGCCTACACTTTTTGACACAATGATATCAAATCTGTACTTCTGTTATTTGGTGGTTAAGATTGTGTCGTCAAAAGCTTTAGATGGCTGAACTTCATATATATATCATATGAAATCAGAAAGTTTGATACTTGTAAAGAATAGGAATTTAATGCCAAGATATAGTGAACAAATTCTGTATTTCTGATTCAATTCTTTGTGGTTGTGCAGGTTCTGAACTGCGATTCATGATGAGTAGATTTGGCCTGGCCATCTTTTGTTGGTAAAAAAATCTGTTCCAACTAGTAATTACAAAATCTGTTCTTTCTCTTACACTCCCTCACATGATTCCGCATATCATTTCATAATTCTGATAGAAAATAATTTTACTTTCCTTACATTTAACAATATGCTCTTAGGAAGAGGACAACCAAGATTACGTCTTTAGTTGTCTAAAGAAGAGACGACTATCTTGTCTTGTTAGTCGAGAGTTAATTTCTAATGGGATAAAGCTCGAGTTGCATTGACCATGAGCTGCATCAATAGACTAACCATTTTGTTAGTTCATAAGCATACCCCTGCAGAGAGTTTTGCCATCCTGAATGTCTGAAAATCTGTTTTCCTTTGCATTACATAGATGAATCTAAGACATTCTCTCTTGGACTATTTTGTAGGGTGCTTCTCTTTCATCCATATTTCTTCCGGGAGCACATCATGGTTCTCATTCTCCTCCCATTCATGGACTGTCCGATGAGGAAATAAGAAGAATACTGACTTTGTGAGCCAATGCTTAACTAACTTCCCTGTTGCAGACTTGCTTGTTTCATTTGTATAATCTTTACCTGTGCCAAGAATCAAGGATTCAGAACCTTCCTAAACACATGAGAGTATGTTGGATTCATATTCAAAATCAATTTTCATCTATAAAAAACAATGTAAGAATGTCTATTATATTGTGAATGCATCCATTTTTTTTGTTTGAGTTTTGCTTATTTGGTATCCCTCCCTATCCACATCAAATCTTGGCAAAATGGATTCTGCAGCAAAAGACAGCTGAAGGGTCATAATTATTGGAGCAAGTGGTCTATATTGCATTCTTGTTTCATTTTCTGTCTTGTGATATTTTTCTTCTACTCCCAACTCCAACCACATACATAGATATACTGAATAAGCAGAGTTGGGCCCACTCGATGTTACATCTTTAATGAAGAAGGCGATTTCTGGTCCTTCATTGAGTCGCCATGATTTACATACTGGGAAGATAAGCTAACAGATACCAAAAGGAAATTCATTCTAGACTCTGTTGTGTACCATATAATTGGTTCCGAGATTGGCGGACATTACCAAAAGAGATTATTATTATTTCAACAGATTGTGTTGTGAGAGAGGGTCCCTCTGAATCAATCACAAGTAGCAGCAGGTATGTAATGTAATCTGCATATGCTTTCCAGTTATTATGTGCTCAAAAGTTAGTAAAAGAGTTGGTTGATAATAAATCTAAAGTAAACACCACTCGTAGGTCAAAGTTCGATTCGATTTCGTTACTGATTGAGCTTAGTCAAATTTGAATTGGCTTTTTAAGATATCGAGTCGAATTTAAACCTCCATAAGACTGGCTTGTTGACTCATCGAGTCTATTTATACACATATTTTTTATTTTGTAATAATATATATAAATTTTTTTTGAAAAAAATATATAAATAGAAATGAAATTCAAGTTCAAATTCAAACTCACAGCGAATAGTCGAGCGCGAATTCGAGTAAAAAATAGTAGACTTGATCTAGTTCGAACTGACTAAACGAGTATTGAGTTGGTTCGTCTTGTTTACAGTCCTAAAAAAAGATCAAGAATCTAATAAATTGTACAATATTATTGTATTAAGCCACATTACCATAATCAGTGGCAAAAATAGAACAGAAAATTTTGAGGGACTGATCAACATTAAAAATTTTGCCAGAATGTTTTGGGAGGGCTTGAATGTGAAAACATCAAAATTTCTAAACTTTTTTTTTTAGGAGCTGGAGTTTACCTGAACCTCGAAGTGATTCCGCCACTGTACTTAATACATGTCACATCATTTATGAATGGAGACATAAATAAAATTCGTAACGGAATTATTTTTTATAATTTTAATGGGAGGAGAAAAACTTTAGGGTCTTGACATACATGTGGGCATCTGTTTCTTAGTTAGGGAGGGACCATTTATATATCTGTTCTTGAAATCTGGACATGAATTGAAATGGAGTCTTCTTGCAAGACAATATGAATATCTATCGAGAGCTGTTTTTGTCTTATATGCTCTCTCTGGTTTGACTCTCCCCGGCATTGTTCGCAAATTCATATTTTCTCTCACAAATAATTCTATATTGATATATATAAAATATATATATACACACAGTGCGCTTGGCGACTCCATCAAACCATTAGAAATGGCAATGGTAGCGGAGGCATCATTTCCCGATCTCATACCCCATCTTTCTACTTTGTCTTCATTCTCAACCTCTTTTGATTCTTGAGCATAAAATTCATCCTCATTCCCAATCCAACTCTTCGATATAGAAATCAAAGGGATTGGATCCCATTTGAGCAAATTTCCAATTCAAAAAGAAAATTTCTTAGAATTGCTCAAACACTTTTCGATCCAAAGTGTATCACATGAGAATTAATCGTATGTAGTATTCTTCCAAAATAATGTCTAAATCTAATAATTTAAAACAAAGATAAAAATCTCAAAACAAGGAAACACTGTTTTAATCGTCTCACTGACTGAATAAAGATTGATTAAATAAGATTTAATTTAGTAATTTTTTTATTTTTTCAACACTTTTTTATTATTTAAATTAATATTTTATTGTATATATATATTTAAAACGAGAATAGGTGGAGATGGAGAGAATTTAACCTCTACCCTCAACCAATTCTTAAATTTAGATACAAAATTCATTCCCATCTCCTCCAAAATCTCCAATCAAATCAGAATTAAATGGGTTGGAGCTTGGAGGTGCGTAGGTACCCAGTTACACCCACTCCATTGCTATCCTTACAAGTCACACTTCTATAAAAGGTCTATGTAACAACTTATGTATCACATTTTAACGTTACAAAAGAAGTACCTTTTAATGTTACAAAGGACATAAGATGTTACAGCCGATTCTGAGCAATACACAGTACACAGAACAAAATAAAAGATTAAACAAAAATAGATATGATAAACAGAATAAGTAAATCTTGAAACTTGAAAATCTGATACTATTTGATAAAATTAGTACTAAAAAGACATCAATGCAACCTTTTTCCCTTTTATAAAGAGTGATTGAGTCTCTCTATTTGGTAGTAGCTGTCACAGATTCTAAAACAAGTATAATATTCACCTCCTAAGCTTCTTCTTCTTCTTCTTCTTCTCCTTCTTCTGTCTTCTAAAACCCTATATTACATTCTCTTTTTTTCTATGAATTTATGAACCCTCTTTTGTTTCTGTGACTAACTGTGAAATATCAAAATCAAGAAAAAAAAAAACATATAAAAACCTGTAAAAATCTTTCACATTTACTTTCCTCTGTGTCCTATTCTTCTATTGTAGAGGATATTGCCTTTTCTGAACTTTCTTTCTTCCTTCACTAGAATGTATTTGCAGTAGAGTTGACTATGATGATATATATAGCTAAACAAACCGGAGGTAAATGAGAGGGAGGGAGGAGGGCCGATTGCTGTTCTTCGGGTGTTATTGAGATGCTGCTTGCCACGGGCATTTCAAATGGTATCAGGGAGATTAAGACCTTCCGTGCTGTAAAAATGGCGAATCAAGTTAATATTGCATAGACATGTAAACATGATTGGCAAAAAACCACGTATATAACGCGTTGTACCTCTCCTGATCAACGAAATGGGTGGTACCGGGATGATGATGCTGCTGCTGCTTCAAGTTGTCATCACTTGTGGATCCATTACTGTTAAGAACATCTAGTAGATAATTGAAACGCTCTGCTGAAGGGAACTTTGAACAATCTGTAGATAAGATTTATTACGAAATTACTTTAACATAAAGAGATTTCGAAAAGTAATGTATTGCAAGAAAACTTATAGCAAACATATATCAAACCTTCTGAAACCGTGAGCTCATCCATGGAATAGCCAAAGCAGGATTGGTTGGTTAGATGTTTTCTTGCCAACTGCAGCTGTGAGAGGCGCCTACTTTCGAATTCAAGGGCCTGTTCATGATCTTGCATTAGTTGTTTTCTGAGCAGTCTCGAGGATGGCCATCCTGTTTATCAGTACAAATTACAGATTATTAATTCTAAAAAATAACCGCGAATTGAGTAATTCAGATCAAGAATGATGCGAAAACTAAACTCCTTACTTGGTTGAAACTCAGAGTCTATGTGGTCTAAATGGTAACATATTTGAGGCTCAAACTTCTCTTGGTATTTCCTGCACCAAAATAATACAAGAATCCACAATGACAAGCAAGAAATTTGTCTCAATATGGACCTGCTAAATGGTATTGATCTCTACTCAACAGTTCAAGTGTTCAAAGAGTTGGATAAGAAGAAACACTAATAACAACAAATTAATTACTACTTAAGTAGTTTCAGCTTGGATTTTTGATATATACCTTTCAACCAGCTTGGATTTTTCCCTATAAGGTTTCACAAGAACACGAGCCCCGCAAACATAGTGTGGATTTCCTTTGGATAAAATTATCTTCACAGTGTCAGCACTACCAAAAGTTACAAACCCAAACATCCGTTTCTGTTGGCAGGGGATTCTCACATCTTGAACTGAGCCAAATGTACTGCAAATGACATTCGAAGAACGAGAAATTTGAGATCAATGTGGCAAATAATATTTCAAGATTGTTGAAAATGGTAGGTTGAAATAGCAAACCTAAAGTAATTGCAGACATCTTCCTCACTGAAAGTACTCTCAGCTGGAAAAGTTAGATATATCTGACGGGAACCACTAACGATTGGGCCTGGATCATTCCTTTCGCCCCGAGCTTCTAAGTACTTTGGTGCATCCTCTGCCAGTACCACTGAATGCTGTCCATGAGGCCTGAATCAAGGTGTAAAAGATGAAATGATCAAATCACAAACAATGCTAACATACTATACCAAAAGAATTCAGGCAGTAGAACAATTAAAAACCATACCTGTCAATCAGTCGAATGCTGTTCTTCAAACGAGCAAGAAGTTTTGTTAGGCTATAACCAGCTTTGCCGTGTCTTTGGCTTTCAGTCAAGTATCCTTCAGCCTGAAGAGTTTTTCCATATTTCTCATAGTAAATCATGGGTAAAGAGGCAATTGAAACAGGGTTGCCCCTTCTGGATTTGAGGAGCTCTGTTATCTCAAATTCCAATTTTTCAAGAGATCCCGGAGAAAATAATTGATCCTCAATAGCATTTTCATTTAGATTTTGACCAAAAACTCTAGGATAGCTCTCTGAAAACATTTGTCCATGAAGATACCTACAGTTACTGCCATGCTTACAAAACCCCTTGTTGAAATAGTGACAAGTCTTAACTGGAAACTCAAGTTGGTTAATAGGAATTCTGCTGCCTTCATTGCTTGCATTGCAATATGCAGCTTCCTGGAAATAGAAATCACCATGAAAATCTGAATTTCTCAAGTTAACTGGTTCTAACTGTTCTTCCAAAGACATAAACTGATTCTGCAACCTATAGTCATCATGGACTTCAGAGAACATGAAGGGGGGTAAATCAGAACTATGAACAGACTGTTGGTCAGTAGCTAACTGGCGTTCCCTTTCCCTTTCCCAATAAGGTGCTGACATCCGAAACCCGATTGGGGACGAAAGAGGCCTAGGAGAAGGAGCAAGTTGAAAAGAAGGATCTGATATAGGAGAGGGGTTTATACCAGGTGAAATGGGAGGAGAATAAACAGGTGTTGGGGACAACATAAGTGCAGATTTAGCTTTCTGTATTAGATTGTGAATTAATTGGTCTGGTCCCAAAGCCAATCTTATCATTTCTTGGTCAGGAAGATCATGTAAGTAGATATATCCAACAATCTTTCTTGCAACATGTTCTGGTTCTAATCTCATAATCCTATCATGAACTATCTTTGCAGCCTCAAATGAATCCATGGCAACGACTCCTGTCATGGTAAATGGTACAAATAACAAAATTATGATCAAATTATTTGTGAAAGAAAGACACAGCAGCTCAAGAACACAAAACCATAAAAGCAAAGCCCCAAAAGTCAAAGAAACTAACGTGCACCAAACTTATGGATGAAGAACTCAAAAATCACAATTTGATGAAGCTTCAAGCACATAAAAACAAAGATACAAATATGATAGTGAAATTTGAAAGCAAGATTTCTGCTTTAAAATCATATAGTCACTGGCATTAGGCTAGCCTGTGAGGGATCTACTCCAAAGAGCTGAAAATTTATAGCTTCTTCAAAGAGAGACACAGAGACCAAATCCAGCACCTTTTCTTTTCCCCCATTTTCAAACTGTTCCAAACCATTCATTCAAGAAAAATATATATAAAAAGAAATCTCCAGAAGAGGGCTAAACCACAACTTTTTAGTTTACTACACCAAGAAAATTTCAAAACTTGTGACTCTTGAAGTTTCCCTTTCCCAATCGAAATAGATTATGCAGGGGGGGTAAGCACACGAAAAGCTTCAAATCTCTGTAGCAAGAAAAGGCCCAGAAAATTTCCACTTCATAGACTTGTAAAAGTTTGTGTTCTTATTGAACTCGACACCGCTATATTCCCAATTGGATGACAACAGATTTTCAAAATTCAAAACGCCTGCGTAATTAATTGATATACAAATCCTCAAGATTTCAAACAAACAAAGAAACAGAGGGCCAAAATTCCAAAATTTCACTTCACAAGTAACAAAACTAAGCAAAATAGTTTACATCTTGACGAGTAAAACAATGTTTCTGACAAAAACCCAAATTTATTACACAGCAAAAACCAAACCCAAAATTATTACAAAGCAAAAACAAAAACCCAAAAAAGAATTAGAACATACCCACCACAGCAAGAAAAAAACCCTTCAACAAGAAACCCACTCCCGTAACATCTATATAATCTTTCTTTCTTTCTGATTCTTCCTCTTCACGTTCGTATCTACCTTCTCTACCACCCCCTTCCTCTTTCTTCCTCAAGTCTTCACTTCAAAAACATTTGGGACTTGATGAAAAAGAAATAGAAAAAAAAAAAAAAAAAACTGAAACTGCCCATTTCTCACTGAAACAAGATGTCATAATCTCAGTGAAGGCAAATGACAGAAAGAGAGGATAATATGGCAAAAAAATTGAACTGTATCTGTTACTAATATACTACAGAAGAAAGAAAAGAAATTACTTTAATTTGAAATTTCTTTCTTTTATCTTTTCTCCCCAAAAAAAAAAATGGTAATTACTTTTGATATGATAACCCAATAATAAATTATTTAATTTTCCAGCTAGCATTTTTTTAATTTAAAAATAAACAGAAAACTTCCTAGATTTACGAAATTTGTTGAGGACAGCTTGAAGCCTCATTTTTACAAATTTACCCCTCATAAAAATTCCAACTACCTTTTTTATATATATAATTGATAGATCGATTCTTTTTAAAAAAAAAAAAAAAAGAATTCATGGGCATAATAAACCTAACTCGAGAATATGAATGTATAGCGCGAAAAAAATCATTATTTTTCCTCCTCTTTCTCTCTCCACAGTTTCTCTCTGACTTCTCTCTACTCCTTCTCTACTCTAAAACTAAAATCTTTAACATTGAACTTGTATTGTAGATATAAATAATTGTGAAGAATTTGTAAAAGAAAATATCGATTTAGATGTAAAAAAAATTGAAAAATTTTTTTTTTTCAGAGTTAGGGCTCGGTTCGCCCGGACGGGCAACCCGAACATGAGCGGATCGCCGATCCTAGTCCAGGTCGCCGGTCCGAGCGACCCGAGCTTCATAATTTTTTTTTTTTTTTTAGAGAAGAAATAATTTTTGTAAGTATTTGAAAATTTTTAAACATGAATAACTCTGCGATCGGATGTCCGTTTCACGCGTATGACCACTCGTTTCGATGGTTCTTGTAAAGATAAACGCAACGGCATCGTTGAAAAAGTGATCCGGACACGTTTCGGGGCAAAAAAATTACAAACTTGGTGCCTTACAAAATTGATGTTGATCACGGATATTTATTTTTAATTAGAGAAAAAAGAATACTGCTCCTCTGTTTAACTTTCAAATTTGTGTCTTAATTATTTAGTGAACAAGAGAGAAAGTATTAGAAAATTAAAAGGAAAATATGACGTTTTTGTGGGAATGGTTGGTGGAAACCTCCACCTCCTTAAGGATGTATCCGACGCGTAGATTTCAAAAAAATACCCGAAATGCCTACAAGAATCGCCTCAATCGGACGTCCGAGTGCAAAGTTATGTCCCGTCAAAGTTTTCAACTATACCAGACAATTTTTTTCCCTGAAACGCGCCGAATCACGTTTTCGACGATGCCATTGCGTTTATCCTTATGAGAACCATCGAAACAAGTGGTCATATGCGTGAAACGGACATCTTATCGCAGAGTTATTCATGTTTAAAATTTTTCAAATACCTACAAAAATTATTTCTTTCTTAAAAAGAAATAATAAAAAAAAAAAAAAAAAAGATTCTGAAAGCTCGGGTCGCCCAGACCGGCGACTCGGACCTGAGAGGGTCGCCAAGACTGGCGATCCGCTCATGTCCGGGTCGCCGTCTGGGCGATCCGAGCCCTAATTTTGGGAAAAAAAATTTCAAGTTTTCTTACATCTAAATCGATATTTTCTTCTACAAATTTTTCATAATGATCCATATCTACCTTCAATGTTAAAGATTGTAGTTTTAGAGTGGAGAAGGAATAGAGAGAAGTCAGAGAGAAATAGTGTAGAGAGAGAAAGATGAGGAAAAATAATGATTTTTTTCGTGCTATACATTCATATTGTCAAGTTAGGTTTATCGATCCATTGTTTTTTTCAAAAATAAAACTTTGTAACAAAATTACAAATATTTTAATATATTCTTTCATTTTAATTAAATTACACTAAATGTATTTGAACAAATCACATAATTTCATAAACTATATATATTTTTTGCTAAATTTGTAAGTTACAATCTAATTAGTATGTTAATAATATATTAGAAGCTACATTAGACACTTTATTATGTCGTATAATTAAAAATTTAAATAAATTAATTTAATTGGAATTTAAAAATAATTAATTATGACATCAAATTAAACTTACCCCACTAATGAAATTATATTTTAAAATTATTATTTATATTTATATTTTATGAGTGATACATGGGATGTACTTTGGAAATTCCGATGTTATCATATGGATACACATGTCCACTTAAAGTATCTTCTTAGTGGCAGGGAGGGACGAGGGGTACATTTGTCTTTTGACTTAACGAAGTCTATCATCTCTGGATAATCTTGTTTTTAAATATAAAATAATTTAATTATATTTTATATTTTATTTCACAAGCTGCAATATATATATAATATATAATATAATTGTCCTGATCATTAAAAGACATTATCGATAAGGGCCATTTAGCCACTAGTAGGCCAAGTAGGACCCCACTATTTATTTTTTGAGACACTTACATATCTGTCTTATTTTATATTTATTAAATAATTTGGCAATTATAGAAATATATAAAATACATTTTTATGCTAATTTTTCTCAAAAAAAAAGAAAAAGTTTATATGAAGTAAAAAGACAAAAAATATTGTAAAATATGTAATAAAAAAAGAAATAAATAATCATTAAAATATCAATGACCATTTCAACACTATGATATTGTTAGAGGATTTGGAGGTGAAAAAAAAAAAAAAGATATGGAATTAATATTTAAAATAAAAATAAATAAAATGAGATTTATTAGTTGAGAATTTAAGGAGAAAATCACGAGAAACAGTTATTATTCAATCGGATTTTTTGTTACAAGAATGTTTACTTTTCCACATTGACTATTAACTCCTTTGCTTTTTGACTATGTATTGTAACTGTAAAATCTACTCATAATTTAATTTTTATAAATTTTTCTTTTAAAGAAATTAATTATAAATATACACAAACTTTTTATTCTAAGTATTTTATTTTAGTTCTTTATATTTTCAAACATTTTTGTGATAATGTATTATTATAATTATAGTGAAGAACGGCGAAATTTGCAAGTGCTGAGTACATCCACTCACGTGGACACTAATAGAATATCAAATTGATATTTTATTTAATTTTTTATTATTTAAATCCTATTTGAGTTGCACACTGTTATAATTACAATAAAAAAAATGGCACAATACGATGGCTATAAATACAGTCCTCATTACATATTAAAAAAAGCCAATTCACCGCCACCTGATTCTGTCATTCTTCACTAAATTATAACAATACGCCAACTGAAAAATGTTTCAGAGTATAAATAATTAAAACAAAATATTTTAGGTATATAAAGAAAAACATAAAAAGTTTTAATGTATTTGTAGCTAATTTATCTTTTCTTTATATAATTCAAGAATTAATTTTTGATTTCTGAAGTATCAATTTTCACATTTAATACGGCGAAGTCTATACTCACTAAAGATTTTGATTTGAATCACATCTCCTTTCATGGCTTCCTTAATGCGCAATATATAAAAAATAAAACTTTTACATTTTAAAGATTTTTTTTCACATTAAGAAGAAAAAGAAATATTGAAGGAGGTCAACTTTAGTTTTCAAGATAAAATAAAAATAATAATAGTTAATTATAATAATAAATACTCATATGAGATCTCAAAGATCAAAAAATCCAACAAAAAAAGAGAGCCAATAATTTCTTGCTTTTATAATTTTCTCTTGGATAATGAGTAGTAATACTCTTGCTAATTATTAGTTTCTTGGCTAGGTTGGCAATGGAATAATTTTAATGCTTATGTCTCATTCAACCTTAATATAATATGAAGATTGTGGACCTTCACAATAATTAGCCACCAAATGGATTTAGTCCACCCTTCAAAATTATGGCTATATTTAAGCAATATTCAAGTAAAGGTTTTTTTTTAATTTTTTTATTTTTATAGATAGATATGGTTGGAATTAAGAGCTCGAATATGTATTTTTATTACTGAATTATTATTAGAATAAGAACAAGAAAGTATATATACTATTATATTTATAAGAAGTCTATAGTTAAAATTAATGTAGAGAAAATAATTTAATGATATTACTATCTTTATTCATAATATAAAGTAATTTGTTATTTCACATAAATTAAGAAAAATCTGAAATCGATGTGTCTTTTAGAGTAAAATACCTATAATACCCTTGCATTTTTATAAACTTCTTCTCTCTTCATATTTTAAGACTTTATTAAATACGAACAGATTTTGGGATAATAAATAGTTATACATTAAACGAATTGGGATATTTAAAAAAAAAATTAAATAAAACTCCAAATATGACAGTTTTACCTTGTATTATGAAATGGATGTACTATTTGATTTGATATAAGTCATCCATTTTAAGAATTGTATGCTTATATATTTGAGATCATAGTAGATTGCTATAAATAACCAATTGCTCAATTTCTAATTTAAGAAAGTCTAGGTTTTAAGTTCAAAATAGTTATAGTACTAAAAGGAATATGATTTTTTTATTTTTTTAAATAACAATAGAAGGTCATTAATTTTTAATGATTGACATCTATAAATAGAGCATGTACATAGTTATCTATAGTGTTTTTTTCTTTCTATATAAGGCAATTGATAAATAATGTATAATTAACATTTACAATATATGTGGACTATAGTATTAGTCTTGAAATCAATTAAGACTAAAATTTTCTAATTAATTAATAGAGGGAGTGACAAATTTTGCCACATTTGTTTGATGGGGGGACAAACTCACTCAAATGTCACTATATTAGGGACAAATCAACAATATTGTCACTTGTATATTTTACATCAAGAACAAATCAATCCTCCCAACCCTAGATATGACTTGTGCCTATATCTATCTTTAGATATTTCTAGCTCCAAATTGACTATAAAAAATGCGAAATCCCTTGTCTACAGGATCCTCATCAGATTGCTCGATGCCTAAATGAAGGATGTAAAAATTATGGTGAATTAACGACCTTACCAGGGACGGAACCAGAACAACATTGTTGGGGGCTGGAGAAGAAAAAATTTTTACCAGAATTTTGTCTATAAAATGATGCATTCTATGTACAAAAGACGTTCAAATAATTTTAAATTTACATATAATATAGCAAAAGAATAGGTAATCGCTCGTTACCAATGAGGAGTGATCACCCATTACTCACGGGATAAGCATTACAATTTTAAATTTACATAATAATCATATTTTTGCCAAAAAAACCCAAGAAATTTTTCTACTATCAAAATCAAAATTTAAGCACTCTAAAATCTATTTACCAAAATAAAAAATAAAAAATGTTTCTACATAGATTAATCTAAAAAACTTACTTTTTTTCTTCTTCAAAGTTTGAAGAACAGGGGACGAAGCCGTCGGCCCGCCGCCATCCTCTGTCTGCCTGATTGCTGGTGCTGCCGCGCTACTACAGCTTGCTGTCCACAGCTCCACCGTCGCGAGGTTTCCGTCTCCGTCGACCCCACCCGCCGTCGAGCTCGGACCGAGGAAGAGGATCGATTGTTTATGCGGAGGAGGAGGAGGAAATCGAAGAGAGAAAGCTGATTTTTTTTTTGGTTTCTTCTGTTATCGAGGGTTTTCAGGTTTTTTTTTATAAATCAATCCCTAAATTTTGTGGGGCTAAATTGAAAAAAGAAAATTTAAGGAGCTTAAATGTAAAAACCTTAAAACTTTTTTAAAAAAATAAAATTGTTGGGGGGGCTCGAGCCCTCCCAAGCCCCCCTATAGTTCCGTCCCTGGACCCTACAGACTAATGCCCAGGCACTGATGCATATAAGGAATCACTCCCCACATTGAAGATGTTGAAATTCCTCCATCGTCACCCCAAATTGACTACCCTTAAATTTACATGTAATAGATAGGACATGCTACAATTATTATTATATTGTTACTTTTATGATTTAATTATATATGATATTATGTGAAAATTATTTATTAAAATTTCAAAAATATATAGCCAAAAATGTTTCCTTTTTTTATATATATATATATATATAAATCATCTTGTTTTTATTGTTAATTATAAATGATGAGAATAAATATTTAAAAGGATAAAAGCATCATGGTAAAATGAAGAGAGGCCATATGAATATTTAATGTATATAGTTGAAAGCAAATATATAGAAATGTGAGGCTAAGAATACTCAATCTTTTTTGCAAGTATTAATGGCCATTGTGAATCTAAGAATTGAGAGGAAATCAAATATGTGGCCAAAATTTGAAGGGTTTTATCCAAATCAAATGAAACCATTGCTCAAACTTCACTTTTAAGTGGTGGAGAGTTGTGTGTTAAAGATTCTATTTTGATATTGACAAGATATATATATATATATATATATTTTCTAAAAATAATGAAGAAGAAAAAGAAGAATAAATTTAGAGGGGGTTATAATTGATTACTTATCATTTTGTTGTGCAAAAGTACAACATAAAAGATGTATATATATAGCTATGGCAAGTGTTTGATTTTTTTTTTTTTCCTTTTGAAAGAAAAACATTATGCTATTATAAATGGAATTAGAGAAAATATGGAATTTGCCCAAATGGGATTTTTTTTTTATTTATTACATTAGTCAAAAAATTAATTTTTTCTCAACCTTTTGAAATTGTAAACATATTATTGCCAATGGATCTCCAAATTAATTCGTTAAAAAAATTAAAAATTTTCTCGACCTTTTGAAATTGTAAATAAATATAATAAATAATCGAGAATAATTTTAGAATAATTAATAATTTATTATAAGTTATAAATTATTTATTTTAAACTAATAAAGAATAAAAGTTGATAAATGAAATATAAATTAAAGGTTTTATGTGAATTTTGAATAACAAAGATATCACTATGATCTATAAATTTTTTTTTATAAGATACAGTTTAGTGATAGAAACATTTCTTAATAAGCCAAATATGTTCTGATTCGAACTATATCCCACATTTAATGAATAAAAAAAATTGTTAGCGTGTAGTTCAGTTGATTTTGGAGTTGCAGAGTTAGTACGAAAGATCAAGAAATGTTCAAATTCTGGCCGCGGCAGTGTAAGAATTTCAACATATTGGAGGAAAGATTCCGAGTTTTTTTAACAAAAAAAATGTTTTATTTAGATGATGATATGGGCTTTGGAACCCATAATTCCCTTATCTAATGGGCTTTGTTGTTCACCGAGAGCCCAGAGATGAATAATTGGGAAAAGGATCCGGCCCATTTATGAAGGCTCTTACGGTACCATACCCATACCCGCTTTCGAGTTCGATCGCCTTCACTAATGCGTTCTCTTTTGAGAACGCATCAAACTGCCGTTTTCTTTTTCATACAAAAGAAAAGTTTTCTTCTTCTTCGCCTGTCGTTGGCGCCACCTGCTAAATGAAAATCGAGGCGATCCAAGGCAAGTTCTCTGTCTGAAGCTCTTTTTTTTTTTTTCCTAATAAAGACTATTTTGTTTGTTGCTTGTAATTAATTAGTGGATTTAACAGCCATGTTTGCTGTTTGTTTCTGAAAAAACGCCAATCCTTTTAGGCTAATGCTTTTTTCTTTGATTTCTATGCGAATTCTTATTCATACCGAGAAAATTTTGTAGAAATATGTGATTCATGAGCTGGGTTATAGATGATTCTTTGTTATTATTTTCACGGATTTTTTAGAGTGTCCTGCAAACGGGTTTTTAGCTAATCTATTCAATTTTCTTCTGCAAGACTTTGCAATATTGATGTGTGGGATCAAACAAAATCCGTTCTTTATGAGTAATTTTTGGTCCAATCTTATTGTAAATTGAAGTTTAGAATTTTAGGATTTTACAATAGCAGCCCACAAGAACGAAGAGAAGTGTGGAAAAAATGAAAAGCAACGAAATGATGGCACTTGATTACTTTCTTAGAGCATGATTGGATTGAGGATGTGAATTTTATGTCCTCGAAGTTGTTGTGTTTATATGCACATCTTTCTGCTTGTCTATGAGTTTGGACATACATTTGGATTTTGTTTCTTGCATATGTTTTAGCAGATTAGTAAGAGTGTTTACTTTTTTTAAACTTAATAGTGTTTTTACCTTGTTAGTTTGGCAAAAAAAATGAATTAAGAATCAGATGAAATTTACCAAGAGGCTCACAATTTCCACTTTTTTGTGGAATACTTACGAAGTTGATAGTACAGCAAGAGTCCTAATTGTCAATCTTTATCTTTTAGGTGAGTTTTTGAGGAAGATGATGCTTTGAGGTACCTTCTACCATTTTCTTTATACTTTTCTAATCAATCTATACCAGATGTAGTTTCCTGAGATGACTCTACTTTATCCTCTTATTTGTTTATTTTTTTAGTTTTTGGGGTATTCTTGGGGGAGGTGGGGATGGTGTTGAGGTACACTTCTACTCTGGGAGATGCATATAGAAAATATATTTGCTTCCTTGAAAGTTTCGCATTTGACAACAAGTTCTTATCGGTTAAACCTTCCATTTGACGTTTGCTTTATTTGGCCTAGGAATTTCCGCAGTACGTGCTTAGAGCTTGGCCACTGATGAGTAGATTAGATAAGAAAACAGAAGAATTGAGCATAAATTGGGAGAAAGCATTTCATCTTTATGAAAGTGCCATTGCATGTCATGACAAGTCTTTGCAAATTCAAGCCACGCTCAAGCTGGCACATATGTCCAGCCATGCCCCTGAAAATATTTTAGCACTTGTAGTGCCAATCTTGGTAGAGCTTCTTAGAAGGCCATCTGATAATCAGAGTCCATCAATCCAGGAAGCATCTGCTTACTGCTTAAAATGCATTTCATGTCAAGGAGAAGGTAGGTTGTCAATGATTATTGGACAGTCTGGGGCAATTCCTTCCTTGTTGAGTTTATTACAAGATTCAGAAGGTAGTCTGCAGAAGGTATTGTTGAAATGCCTTCGGAATATTGTTACTTTTGCTGGTGCCAATCGAATGATCGTATTGAGAAATGGTGGCCTTGAAATTGTTCTCCGTTTGTTAACCTCTACTTCTGGTGTTCTGAGACGGGTTTTGCTGGAAATTTTGACTGCATTGGCTCTTTTGAAGGAGGCTAGGCGAGCTATTTTCAATTCACGAAGTGTTCGTTTTCTTGTTGAATCGGTTCGATGTGGTAGCCTGATATCTAGAACTAGAGCTGCTCAGGCAATTGGATTACTTGGATTGGTCAAGAAAGCAAGACGTGCTCTTGTTAGTTTGGGTGCAGTGGAAGTGCTGGTAGAATTAATTCGGATTGGGGACGCTTCAGCTAAAGTGGTAGCTGCAAATGCACTTGGTCTAATCTCATCCCACATTGATTACATCAGGCCAGTTGCTGAAGCAGGAGCCATTCCATTGTATGCGGAGCTTCTTGAGGGATGTGAACCATTGGGTAAGGAGATTGCGGAGGATGTATTTTGCATATTAGCTATTTTTGAAGAAAATGCAGCTACTATTTTCGATCACTTGGTCAGAATCCTTAGAGGAAGCGATAGTGCAGCTAAGGTGGCAGCTGCAGATGTTCTATGGGACCTGTCAAGTTATAAGCATTTGATAGATATTGTGCAAAACTCAGGTGTAATTCCAATATTAGTCGAACTTTTGACGGATGACAGTAGTGAAATTAAGGAAAAGGTTTCTGGGGCTGTTGCCCAGATGAGTTACAATGCAGCAGAACGACTGGCGCTTGCTGATTCTGGAGCAATTCCTCATCTTATTGATCTGTTACGGGATGAATCGGAGGAAGTGAGAGATAATGCTGCTGAAGCCCTTGTCAATTTCTCGGAGGACCCGTTACTTAGTGATAGAATATCCCATGTGTTGGATGATCCTTCATTTCAGAATATGCAGGATAGAGTAATACAAATTCGTGCATCTGATGCACACTTAGAGGTTTCTTTGAGAGATATGAGCAGTGAGCATCTTACTTGGGAACCTAGTCTTTCATAATGTCTTCTGTTGTATTATCAATGATCTCTGTAAAATGAGTTGCTAATAATCTGTTGAATAAAATCTACAAGGCGCCTATTTCTTTGCTTTGAAATACTGTATTGTTCTCCCTTTAAGAAAGAAACAAAAGTTGCCTTGTATTATTTATTTGTTTGAAAAAGATAATTGAGGCTCAGATTACTTTCGAGTTCAGATCTCCAGATGAATACTTTTTGTTGTTTTTCCAGAGTTCCATACCAGGTGGCTTTGGTTTTGAACTCTAATACCTTTCTTATAGTTCTCATTATGCTAAATAGAACAGCGAAGAACTACTGGGTTTTGGATAGTGAGTCTATTTTCTCGCCTGTTATCTTATTTGAGCTGATGAAATTTCATTGCAGGAGTAGATGAAGCAAGGTATACAACTATGCCATTGATGGGTTCTTGACTTGATGACTCCCTCTTTATGATTGAGATGCTAACAGATCTAATCCAGTTCATGTGGCTTTCTTGCAGATCCTTGTGTTGGCATCGGAGCAACAGAAATCAAAGGCTAAAATTATGTCTATTTGAGGTGTTCATGACTGGACCAACTCCTGGCAATTGGGACCAATGACATCCTAACCAAGAATCACGAAGTTCAAGGTTGGTATTCATTCATGTATCCATAAGCCCCATCTTACACTTTTTTTGTTTGAGCATCCAGTATCCTCATTAACTGGTAAGACTAATTTGAGTTCGGTTCCATTTTACTTGCATGATCTAACTCTTAGTCGGGGAAGACTTAACTCAAAACTCTTTTTACACGGTTCTACATGCAAGAACTGAACTTATGACCTTATATACTTGATAGATAAAAGCGAGTACGCACTTGCTAAACTTCTTAAAGAGAAGGATTTTGGTAAAGCACTAGCCCTAGCTAGGTAGGTTTGAATGGGGCCCGGGCTTTCACTTCCATAACAGGAGGTGGCTTTAGCAGTCCGGATTGAACTTATTGTTAGTATATGCCCTAAGACCAATTGACTCACATTTATGAAGTATGTATTTTTTGAATTGTATTTTATGCTCTTGGTCATCAAGTATGTGACTTGATAGTAAAACTCTTATAGCTAATAAAATACTATTCTTATTTGTCCCTAGTTTATTACATCTTGTAAACTAGTGTGAAGTTGATTGATGGTCAAGTTTTACTGATCGGACAATGACCCAAAGTGAAGAAGAAATATTGCATGGGTTTAAGTTATATATTTCTTCTCAGTTTTATATTTGGTGTCCTTTGACCTAATGTTTCTTGCATGCGGAGAAAATATGTTTTGACATAGTCAAACATCAATTTTAATTAGGTGATCATTATGACTATTGGTTGGCTTATTTTCTCGTCATGGCTTGAATATTGGAGATAGTGAAAGAGATTTGTCCCTCTCTTTTTAGAGAGAGATATCCATGGGCCCCTTGATAAGGAAGACTGGAAAATATGCATTGCCATGCTCAAATAAGTATTAATAAGGTGTTATTAATATTATTTGTTGGAACAGTCTGCCTGGTGATCAAGTAAATGGTTAATTAAGTTTTATAAGGATGATCTGATCCATGCCTTATACTTAATTAGGATATCGTGTGACAAAAGGACTAAATATTAAATCTAATGCTAGGTTATTATTACATTTACTTAACTTGGTTAAGCATAATGTCTTGCTAGAGGCCACTTGTGTTTTGTGAATAAATGTTTAGGACATTTTTCATTCACTGCCAACGTTAAGTGAACCTACAGGGTCACACGCATAGACAATCTTGTGAGCATAATGTCCACGTTCAATGAATCTAGATTATGTCCAGATTCGTTGAACGTATACAAAAGGGGAATAATTAATTTTATTTAATCGAATAAAAGAAATTAATTACTTAATATTACTCATCGTTGGATGATTATAGGAATAGACGGACGAGATTAAACTGTTATTACATGGGTTTTGATATTGACAGCTATAAAATGTTATGTTAACCTTTTCTTGGTGGCCGTCCTTTATCTGTTTAAAGAAAAACAAAAACCCTAAACCCTAGAACGGCGTCGGTTTTTCTAGTATGTGCAGATATTGTTGGTAGATTTCCGTAGTTTTATTCTACGGATTCCAACACTTATGACCTTATATTAGCATTAGCAGTCTGCTTACCAACTCTCCCAATTTGTTAGGTCTGATAAAGTTAAGTGTTTGTGCTTGTTCTTGTCACAAAAATCAAAATCATGATGTTTTTTTCACTGGCTTTCAGATCACAATGTCAGCCACAAGCCAAAAGAAAGGAACATCCCGGGGGGAAGTGTTATATATTCATATCCCCTGGTGTCTTCTACATTATTTATGCAAATAGTAGTGATAGTTACCCCTTCCCTTGTTTCTATTCCATTAGGAATTTCCAAGAAGATGTCTACATTCTTATCTTCCAGAGAAGATGGAAAATCCAATCTCTGCCATGGATGTGAGGCATCCAGCAAGGGCTTTATTACTAGTCACTAAGTTTTGATCTGATTATATCTATGGTTCATAGTATTTGGTAGTTCTTGAATTTTTGTGAGAGAGTAACCAAGTAAAGAGTCAAAGACGTGGATTTGAACTTGGAACTATATGGGAGGAAATCAAAACCCAGGTGAGAGGACAGGTTGTATCTAGAAGACTGCATGACCTTCAGGAAAACCTATTCCCCGAAGATTTAGACGAAGATATGATCTTCAGGAAAATCTACAAATTCTTTCTGTGAATCTTCACTTAGACAAAATCCCTTTTCAAGATTTATGTTTAGACCATGAAAATGCAAAGAAGGTCCAGTGGGACAGTGCTTGTGACCTCTGTTTCACCTTTCCTCTCTTCGTATAATAGACAGTTAAAAGTTTTGTGCCAAAAATTCATGTTAGTTGGGGCACCTTCTATTTATTTAGACTATTGCTTCCTGCATCCCCGGTCTAGTCCTCTTGAGTTAAGTCTGGGGCACCTAGCGAAGACGCCAGGGCTTTAAGGGGGTGAATATAACACTCCTATCCCACATGAAATAAGTATGATATGTTTATATGTTACATAAATATGAGCCTAAGTATTCATGGTCACTATATGAGCCTAAACTTAATTCTATAAAACGAGGACCATGTCAAGTAGACCTATGGTGTAGGCTTAGTAGTTTAGATGTTGATTGATTGAGGAAGAAAAGAAAAAAGAAATGGGAAAATTGATGGTGTGCTTCTGCTCTTGTTCAAAGTGAAGAAATTTCCAAATTGGTACTTAAACAATATTATTGCAAAAAAGATATCTCCAATTGTCAAAAGACTTTATACACTGCTGCTCCAAAACCTTTGGCTTTCTCATTAAACTTTCTAGTTTAGGAGTTTGTTTATTACAAGTTTCTTTATTAAAATAGTCTAATGATTTAGACCAAAGTACATAAAACAGACTAGTTAGAGGCATGCCCTATAATACTAAATAAATAAGAATGTCCCCCTCTCAATAAAGAGGAATGTTTGCCACTCCAATTTTCTTTGACATTATTGGATTAGTTTCCTGGCCAAAAGCTCAAAAGAGAAAGACAGCTCTTTTGCTGTCTCTGTCATTTCCTCCCATGTTATATTTATTTACTATGAACATGATATATAATTCATTAAGGTTTCTTGAAACCAAATTGATAGATACATCTTTCTGTTTTAGTCTGTATATATGATTTTATTATATCTTCGAGGATATTTCACAGAATCCAATTGTATACTAAGGTATAGTCTAGGCAAATAAGCCTTGAAAAAACGACATTATAATGATTTAGAGTCATCTTGATCCCATTACGGGTGATTTTCTAACAACCTTTTTTATTATTCATTTTCATATGGTTCTTATCCTATGTAGTATTAATGTTTTAGTGTAGGGCCAAATTTGCTAACTTGAACAATAGAGACACTCTAATCAGTCAGACATTTTTGGCTTGATTCTTGCAGTAGGACTCGAAGAAGAAAAATTCCAATAATACTACTAGAGAGAGAAAAAATTAAGTAATTATTAGTCAATGGAAAAGTCTGAACTATGTTTGTATTGCTCTCTAGAGAGAAATTTCCTAACAAAGTTTTCTTGTCTGATTTTGGAGCTGTTTAGCATGTTAAAAGAGTAGGTATGATACATAGCATGCATAACCACAATGCAATTTTTCTATAAGTTTTCTTGATTATTAAAAACCTTTAATTCTTTGATTGTTATTGGTATATTCTTCATTGCTTATACTCTTTTAAACGACTAATACTATGTGTTTTTAAAAAAGTTGTTTTAAATAAATTAATAAAGCATTTTTAATTTTAGCCGTATCAATATGCAGAATTAGTTTTGAAAAGCATATATAGGGTAGCTTTTCAAAAATTACTTTTTCCGGTTATTTTTAAGCTAAGAGTAGATGTAATAAACAATTGAGAATGACCCGAAAACAACTTATAACTTAGAATAAGTTTAAAATATCTTATTTTAAGCAATGAAGAGCATAATCATAATATATGCCACTTCAAGAAATATTGGAGGGCACAAGGCTTCCAAACAGTAGCAGTAGGCTGGCATGCGGTATTAAACTGCTCATTGGGTGACTCGAACTCACAATCTCTCACTTGGCATGCCAAGTGGAGGATCCTAAGTGAGGGAGGTCACGCCATTGGACCACAAACCTCTTATCGTAGAGCTCCTTATTAACCATTATAAATGAAGAAAAATCAAGAATTCTTCCATCCTATCAGCCTCAAGACCCTCAAATCACTCTCCTCAAGAATTTAGTTCATCTGTAAACTAATTATATATAAGCTGACCCTTAATTCCCTTCTTTGTTGCCTACAAGAAGAATACTAGCTTTTTTCTCCAATGCAAGAGGTTGATCATGATCATGAGCCAAATTACTTCCCTATTAGCCAAGAAAGGTTATCAGAGCTAGTTCAGCTCAACAATCCAATCTCTCTAGAACAAGCTGGTGGGATTCTACAAATAGCTGCTGCTTTAAGGACAAACATTGACACTGGAATAGAATGGAACGAAACAGATATCCGTTCTAGGATAAGAACATTTGGTATCAACCAAGATTTAGAGTGTCAAGATCCTCATAATCCAATGATCATCAAGAAAAGTTTTAATCATCTCATTTTAGAAGCTTTAAAAGATGGTACAATAATCATTCTCTTGTTGTGTGTGGCACTTGATCTTGTGATTGGCATCAAGATTAATGGACCACAACAAGGGTTCATTGATGGAGCCATCATATGTTTTACAATGTTTCTTGTACTCAACTTTAGCCTTTTGGTTAGATTCTTGAAAAAATGGCTAATAATGTCTCCAAGAAAATTGGAGCATCTCAGAGGAGTACTCGTATCTGTTGTTCGAAGTGGAATGATTCAAGAAATTCCGGTTTCTGAGTTGGTCGTAGGTGATATAATCTTCTTAGAAGCTGGAAATGAAGTCCCTGCTGATGGATTATTAATCCATGGGGACTCTAATAATTGTACCTCAATTTTCAAGGGTACAAAGGTGGCGGAAGGAAATTGTAGAATGTTAGTGACTTCAGTTGGAAAGAACACCGAAAGGAGCAAATTGATTGAGAAAGTAATAACGAATAATCTTGATCATGATCATGAGCCTAAGTTTCAAGCTTCTATTGATAAAATGAATTCTCGTCTTGAAAAGATTTGGCTGACCCTTTCTTTACTCATTCTTTCAGTGCAAGTTTTTAGATGTTTCATGCAAAAAACATCTCCGGATGATGATCAGAAACATAGTCCGGATTCAAAGTGTGTGAAGAACACGGTGGAGGAAATTATGAATGAATCAACAAAACTAATGAAAAAACAAGTTGGAAAGAGAAATGGATTGGTTTCTTTGTTGTGTATATTGCTATTTGCTACAAGAGATGGTTTGCCTTTGGGAATTCTTGTTTTGTGCTATTGTTCATCAAGGAAAATGAAGTCTTTTGGTGCCAATGTTCAAAAACTTCCTGCTTGTGTTACTATTGGCTTAGTTACAACAATTTGTTTAAGCAAGACAAATGCTTTGCACTCTGAATTGGAACAGTTTTGTATTGGTCTCAATCACATTGTTGATGTGCCTCTCAATATCTTTGGACAAGGTATGGTGTTATATATGTATATTATTGATTCTCTTAGTTATGAGTTTTGAATCTTGACTGGTCCCCCGTTATGTCCAATGAGTTCGAATCTTGGCTGGTGTTGACATGCCAAGTTCACACCCTTGTCAGTACGATTGATGGACCTGACAGCAATCACTGTCTATTATTTGGTAAATGAATGTCTTTCTGATATATCCTACTGCTTATTTCTCTTATAGGCATAATGGAAGCAGTGGCAGCTTTTCGGGACATGGGAATAAAAGTAAAGTTAATAGTTGATGATGATATAATCGCGGCCAAAACCCTAGCTATCGACTGTGGAATTTTCAGGCCTGGAGAAGATGAAGACGAAGAATCATCCATAATCGAAGCTTCTAAGTTTCGGAACATTTCCATGGAAGCTCAAATGGATATGGTAGAGAAAATTCATGTAATGGCAAATGCTTCACCTATGGATAAGCTTTTAATGGTACAATGTCTAAAAAAGAAAGGGGAGATTGTGGCCACCACAAGTTCTTGTTTTAGAGATTTTCCAACTTTTTTGGAAGCTGATGTTGGGATTTTAATGGCTAATCTTCATAAAGAAGAAGAAGAAGAAGCTCATCATGATATTATGGTATTTGGGGAAAATAATTTTGAGACAATTGGTACTATGTTAAGGTTGGGAAAGTATATTTGTAAGAAGATTGAAATTTTTCTACAATTGCATTTGATTCTTAATCTTTCAGCTTTTGCTACAAACTTCAGTCTTGAAGTTTTGGGAAATGAAGTTCAACTTTCTTCATTTCATCTTTTATGGACAAATCTTATCTTTGAAAGTTTCGGATCTTTTGCTCTTTCACAGCTGGTTGATCCTCAGTTCTATCGACAGAGAACTTTACCATCTTTATGGTCTTATCCGATTCGAATAGAGACAAGTTTAAGTACGGCACAGTTTAAAGTTACTTCTCGTGTGCGTACGAATTCGTCCAGAAGAATATTACACAGTACTGAAGCAGGAATCAACCTTCCACCAGAGTTAGTAACAAAGGTCATGTGGAAAAATATAGCTATTCAATCTTTCTTCCAAGTGACTATATTATTGGTTTTAGCCGTAAAAGGAACAGATATTTTTCATGTGGATGAAAACGTGATAAGTACTATGATGTTTAGTTGTTACGTACTGTGCCAAGTTTTTCTCTTGATCGGTAACGTTTTAAGAAGAAGCCAAGGAGGGATTCATGAGAATTACTTGTTTTTAATGATTATGGTGGTTATTGTGGTTTTACAAGTATTGGTTGTGGAGATTTTGGGATTTATTTCTCATTGGAAAAAATTAGGGTTCAAGAATTGGTTCATTTGCATTGGCATTTCAGCAGTACCAATTCTTCCATTAGACTATGCTGGAAAATGGATTCATTTACACCTATGTAAAGTAATTAATTTATATATTTCCGAGTAATATATATATATATAAAAGATTCTAATATACGTAGTGAATGTCTAAATACATTTCCTGAAGAGGTACCGAACTTTATGTAATATATTAATAATATACAATCAGTTTCTGAATTTCTGAGTCTCTATTATTGTTTTTTATATTTCTCTTTTATTCTTACTATTTTGGTTCAATATTATTTTTAACACTTGCATTTTCTTTTTTTTTTTCTTTAGCTTCATTTTGGTCGCTCTCTATTTTTTATTTCTTTCCACTCGTATTCTGAAAATATAATTTTATATTTCGTTACATTTTGCTCCGTTTATATTTTTATGATTTTATTTTTCACACCAACTCATTTTTATTATCTAATAATATTAATTTTTTGTGATTACCTTTTTCTCCCTTCTTATTTCGCTATTTTCTTTCCACACTCTTACTTTAAAAATGTGATTTTATGTTTGGTTCATTTTTCTCTCTCCATATTTTTTTTATTTTTTCACAACCTACTCGTTTTTATTATTTAATAATAGTTATGATAATACTCGAGTTCGTGAATTCATTTATTTGAAAAATAGGAAATTTATTTGTTTGAATTGTTTAATTTAATTGAATGGTTCGAATAATTCGAGTATTGTTCGAATAAAATAATAAAAATTAATTTGGAAAATAATTAAATTTAATAAAATACTATATGAGTAATATATATTATAAATATATACTATAGGATAAATTTTATATAATATTATTTAAAAATGTAAATAATAAATTTATTTATATGTTTGCGGATATAAATTCATATTTGTGTTCGTTATTTTGATATTCAAGATTGACTCGAATATCAAACAAATAAGTCCATAAAACGAGCTTAATTTGTTTATAAAATTCAGTTCAAATAGCAATTCTTATCATCTAACACTCAATTTAATTTAAATACAATTTTAAAAATAAAATTGAGGTATGTTAATTTCAGACTATCGTAACTTTAAATACCTAGTATATATATAAATATATATGTATATATATAAATATATATCTATATATATACTACTCATAGATTGTTGTTGGATTGAAAAAAGAATGAATTTGGTTGGAAGGTGGAAATTGAGTGTAGAAATTAATTAATTTGCAAGAAAGAGATTGTTTGTGAATGAGAAATGAAAAGGAAAATATGTAAAGAGAAAAACTTGCTTTGACCAATTAATTAATGATTATTATTTAGGCTTCTCTCTCTCTCTCTCTCTCTCTCTCTCTCTCTCTCTCTCTCTCTCTCTCTCTCTCTCTCTCTCTCTCTCTCTCTCCAGTCAAAAGCTTACTCAAAGCTAACATGTACATTACTTACTCTGCCAAACCAAGTCAAAGCCCCTCACAAAAGCATCTTTGACTCCTTAGAAAATTTTAAACAAGTCATATCACGCTTATGGCCTGTCAGACTGCTATTTCAGAACGTGATTTATAAATTTGACAATATATTTTACGTTATTCTATATATTAATAATGTAAATATATTAATAATGTAACGTTTAAGAACGTGATTAAAAAATTATTATAAAAAATTAAGTATTTATCGACGGATATTATTGACGACTTTTTACATTGTCGGTAATTTTTGATGAATCACTGATAGAATATCCATTTCAACGAACTAATACTAAATTTGTCCAATAATTATAGGGAGAGCATTCATGCCTAAAAACATTTGTTAGTAATATGATGCTTGACGCTTATGGGATGAAATCTTTTCCTAACATCGGTTGTAGTCGTTATAGCTGGGATGCCCGATTTGCGATTAAGCTAACTAATAAGTAGGATGATCTCTTCGGTCTGGCCAACCATTTAGTTATTGCTTTTCTAGGCTAATGTTGCAGTAGTCAGCACATTCGAAATATCATAAGAAAAGGATAGTGAACAGACGCTTTCCTCTCTTACCAGATCAAAGGAAAAATGAAGAGAGCACAAAAAAATCAAAATTATTTAAGCATAATAACCGATTCAAGTGCTATTCCTATCTAAAACTTTGTTACTTTTAGACTTTTAAGTATACCGACAGATATACTGACGAACGTAATAATTCGTCGATAATTGATTTTATTACTGACGAATGTTAACATAGCCTACTAATTACAATATTCATTATTATTTTTAAATATTATGACTCACCACTTGACAATATACTACTCTCTCGTAATATATTAATATATAATAATCTTTAATTAATATATATATATATATTTGTATGATGTGGTCATTCCAAGATTTATGAGGATCTCATATATTTGTTGTTTAAGAGAGAGAGAGAGAGAGAGAGAGAGAGAGAGAGAGAGAGAGAGAGAGAGAGAGAGAGAGAGAGAGAGAGAGAGAGAGAGAGAGAGAGAGAGAGAGAGAGAGTTGATGAGGTTTGATTAGGCCCTTTTTTTTGTTTTGGTCCCAAATAAAAACAAACCCTTTGAATAATTTAAAGCATCTTAATTATTATTATTATTATAGCATTTTTAATAATCCATTAAAGACACAAATGGTCCCTTTGCATGGTAGTTACATCATTGTCCCCATTCCACCATATCTACCTTAAAAAAATGAAAACTTCTGCAACCGCTAAAGGCCATGCAAAGAAAAGGCCCCTCATAATATATTATAATATTAAATTTTTCGTTCATATTAACTGTTGTCTAAATATACACTTTTTTCATATCAAAATATTTATCATTTTAATAAATCAAGAAAATATTAAATGCACGTTTTATATATATTTTTATTTAATATTATAGAAATGGTATAATATAATAAATGCTTAGAAATTTTAACGTGACAGTAATATAAAACGGAAGAAATAATTTATGAGTATATAGTTTCCAAGTAAATCTTGGAGAATAAAATAACAAAATTATTAAATATTATTATATTTTGGAAGAAAAATACATAAAACAACAACTTGGGAGTTGGGAGTCAATCATTGAAGATCCTAGCCGTAGATATATAGGTAATAAAAAACAAATTAATATTTGGAAGAACCTAACTCCTGACGGCTGCTGGCGGCGCTGTTTGTGCATGGTTTCACTACTATGGTATTATTCTAGTCCCGAGGTTCCATAAGCTCTGTATTAATATTTTATAGATATAATAACAATGTTTTATGAATTATGTGTTAATGTTTAATGAAATATAATATATCTTTCATCAATTTTGTGTGATATTTAAGTTATTTGTTACAAGATTTTATGTAGTTTTGTGTTAAGTTCCGTGTTTAGGTTTCAATAGAAATAATATTGATGTTTCATGGATTATGTGTTAATGTTCCATGAGAATATAATGCGTGTTCCATGAGTTCTCTACAGGTTCTGTACTAGGTTTGCTTTATTATAATAATGTTCCACGGATTATGTGTTAATGTCCCATTGGAATATAATATGAGTCCTTTGCATGTTTTCATGAGTTTTGTACTAGGTTTACTTTATCGTAATAATGTTCAATAGATTATATGTTAATGTTCCATTGAAATATAATACCTGTTCCCTGAGTTCTTTGCAATATTCCATTAGTTTTGTAATAGATTTACTTTATTCTAATAACGATTTTTCTACGGTCCTTCTAACTTACACAATATATTAAAGAACATAAAAAAAATATATAAAAATATAAAGAAAACACTAAAAGATTGTTGTCGTCGTTGATGAATCGAGATGAAAAGAGAACTATTACTGTAATTAAAATCTTTATCGCTCTTATAGACATTATTCTTTAAAAAAAAAAAGAAAGAGATGGCGACGTTATTGAAGAAGAAGGAAGTGACAAAGCGGCTGAAATAGAAGAAAATGAAGAACGTGAGTGAGGAAGTGAACTTTATTAATTCTGCATTTAAGTAGGACGATATCGTTTTAGTGTCCAGATTAAAATTTAGAAATAAATAAAGCCATAATGACGGTGTGTACTGAGAAAGAAGCTATTGAAGAAGATATCAAACAAGTTATTCTCATGACATAATAATAATAATAATAATAATAATAATAATAATAATAATAATAATAATATATGTATGATCATTGTCTTAATTTAATGCAATTTGCATTCTACTACTCTACTTTTTGATTAAATGACAATCTTGAAAAGCTACTTTGGAAAAAAATACATTAAACAATTGTTAATTGTTAATTTGAATTACTTTTTAAATTTTTAATTCATTTAATTTTGTGGTACGCATATTATTTTGAGTATATTTAATAGCTTTGATGAGATTAATTAAGGGATGTTAGATTGAAAATGAAAATAAGGTAAGGGAGGCGGAAAGGCGACAGGAAATATTTTACCATTAAATTACTATTTTATTAATTACCTGCTAACGTGTAAACACTGTTATTTTTTTTAATTCTTTTCCATAAAAAATTCACTCTATATTACATCCAACTTGCCAAAGGTGTGAATTAAAAAGCAAGTAAGCCAAAGAAGTTTGTTTGAGTACCATTGCTTGGAAATGGTTGGAGAGAACCAACAAAAGATAAGTCCATTTGATAAAAAGTGTATGGTCCGATGGCGTGATCCCTTTTACTTAGGATGAAAAATTTTGAGTTCGAATATTTCAAAAAGTAATTTAATACCATATGCTAACCAAATACTGTTGTTTGAAGATTTTATACCCTCTGTCTATCGCGGATTGGTCAATAATTCACGAATGAGACATCTTTTATTTATAGACCTGTGCCAACATGTGGATAGATAAGGCACTAGCTGAAAGGTATGTTGTTTAAAGCTTTTTTGATGTTTCACTAGTCTAGTCTATATCTACATTTGACGTGACTCCGTACTGACATCTATTGGTTCTTGAAAGCCCTCAGGATACCAGGCGGTGAAACTCGGGCAATCACTCAGGCCAGGCCGAGTCAGAAAGGCTTTGATGACGATGACTCAAGGACGTTAAGTTTAGGGAAAGGAGAGTGAGGGGAAGAGGGGGCAGCCCTCGTTTGTCCCATATAAATTCTCCCTCTCGCATCGATTCTAACTGACAAAGATTACAGTTTATTTAGCTTTTCAACCCGCAGAAGGGAGCTCAAACGGTGGAAGAGTCAGGAGAAGCCGAATCATTTGACGGAAATGGAAGGAACGAACGAAGCACCGGGAGCCGCACAACACATAATTGGAACGATTGCTGAACCTAACTTTACTTTATCGCATTGGCTCCGAGTGTCTCCCAACCCTGGATCTATTTTCCCGAAAGTTAACTCACTTACTAAACCCATGTAATCATAACCGGAGCAAAGCCGCTAATGTTCGATCAAACTGTTCTGCCCAAGCATTTCCATCCTTGTCGAATCAAACTGATTCGTAAGCTATGTGTTCGATGCACAGAGAACGAACTCCCTCGAATAGAGATCTTGTCCTGCTTGCTTTTTCAAATACCGAGTTAAAAAAAAAAAAAAAAACTCCATTTTTTGACAAATTGAAAATACTCTCAAATTGCTTCTCTACAAACATCATTGGATATATTTATTTCTTCTTGTAAAAAAGAAACAAAAATAAAAAAAGGATTTCATCATCTATACAAAGAGCCACAAATCCATTAAAAATAAAATAAAAATATCTTGAAGCCATTTTCAAATACTTGAATTCTTCTGGCCTTCTTCCTCAAGAACAAGAACCACCAAAAGGGCCATAACAGTGATGTAGAGCTCCTCCTCTCCTCCTGTAAATGCAGCAGCCAAATCACATAGAAAAACCCCAATATTTTTCTTCCATATTTCCTGTCTAGCTTGTTAGAACACTAATTTCATCTTCTATTTTGTTTCCAAAAGAAAAAAAAAAAAAGGCTGTATAAGAGAAAGAATATATAAAGAGAAAATCATTGTTTGCTGCTTTCTTGATGATTGTTGTTAAGATGTTCAGTAGTAGTATCAGTAACTACATGATTATTATTAGTATTGTTTGGGAAGTACTGGGATTCATCTGTTCTTCTATCCTCAACTTGAAGATCGTCTTCTTCGTTCTCTTTCCTATCTGAATCGT
Organism: Catharanthus roseus; assembly: GCA_028651295.1. NCBI lineage: Eukaryota > Viridiplantae > Streptophyta > Magnoliopsida > Gentianales > Apocynaceae > Catharanthus > Catharanthus roseus. Next base: position 4,936,261 of record JAPQWS010000044.1, on the reverse strand, counting down.
CATCGCTGTTGTTGTTGCTCCATTTCCTTTTCATAAGTTTTGGAACAAATCGCATGATACCTTTCGTCTCCAATGCTAAATCTTCTGTATTTATTCTTTCAAATCGAACTGCACTAACCTTTCTTGCATTTCCAGCCAATATCTGCACTCAATGTTGAAATATGATCACCGATCAATTATATTCCTCAGTTTCTTTGCTCCTATACCGACAAAATCATGAATGGTTTATGCCTAAACTAAAAGTAATAAAGCTAAGCAAGCAAGAATTGAACCTCGAGCTTAAATATCTGACTCTTTCCATTTTGATCTGCTCGATCAGATTCTCCATTATAATCATCATGTTCTTCTTCGCTTTGTCTTTCAAGCACTACTTTTATAGTTTCACCAGTTCTCGGGATGTAACCAAATGCCTCACAAACAAAACCTGACACTGTCTCATATTGATGGCCCTGAATGGTGATAAACACAAACATTAGAGTTGCCGCAACCCACATTTATTGAAGAGAGAAACTTTGCAAGTAAAATAGCTGCAGGGTTTTAGTTTAAGAATATCAATTGTCCCGGTGATCAAATAGTTATCTCCACTAACAATGCTCGGCAGCTTATAATCATGTTAAAACAATATTTAACGATAAGTGGGATAGATACCTCAGGCATTTTGATATTGAGGTCCTCAGAAAGCTGATCAATAGATGTGTTAGCATCCACATCATAGATTCCTTCTGCCCGCATTACAATGTAACCAGTTTTTTTCTGGATTTCTTCCTGTTAAATGCCACAAATTATAAATGCCTTATATGCAACAACCAAGCCTCAGAATCAAGAGGTTTTGACGATGGACTAAAGAAGCTGACTTCGACCAGGTTTACTGGCTGAAGCACCTTACTTCCGAAATAAAGAAATCAAGGACTTTGACAACCAGGGGTTCTGGAATTTAATCATTAAGTAAGCAACTGTACTGCTTAACTTTCACCCTTTATCATAGATAAGAAACTCAGACTAGTAGAAGTTTTGATCATGAATCCGTCGAATAAGGGAAAAAAGCATTTAAATGGATTTCCTGGACCACTAAGTGATGCGTTCGAAATCAGCAACAGATTGATAACATAAATATGTGAATAAACCATCTTAAGGAGACTTACACTCGAATCATTTTCGTCAAAGATCTCACCAACAATTTCCTCAACTACATCTTCGAGGGTTACAATCTGTTTCATCCATAAGGAATTAAAGAAATTTTAATTCATAAAAAAATTTAAAGAAAAAAAGTCCCTTAAAATAAATAACTATGAGTGCGAGAATACTTACTCCAACAGTTCCACCATATTCATTGAGAACAACAGCCATGTGAACTTTTCTGATTCTGAATTCTCTAAGCAGATTCCAAACAGACATAGAATCTGCAACAGTCCAAGGTCATTTTTCACAAATAATTGCAAAAGAGATGCTCAGAGATTAAACTGTATTTAGAAACCATGTGAGCGAAGTTACATATAGAAGTGCAAATTTGAAATTAATTTTAAGGATCAAATGTTTATCTTTTCACATAATAATACCAAGTATAAAATAGAATATCCTTGGACCTGAGAACCCCGCAGGCTGTAGAAATGATCTTTTTTCTAGATATGCAGAATTTTCTAGAATACCCTGCTTCATTGACTCAACTTAATACATCACAGGAGATGAGGTCTGCCTCAATTGTAGATGCAATAGAAAACACACACAAACATAATCCCTCTCTTCCCTGTAACACCCCCCCCACCCCCCCGGCCAAAAGAGAGAGGAAAAAAAATATACGCACAACCATCTCAGCTTGAAGTTGGACGAGTACATTTAGTTCCCAAAAGAAAACTATGAATGAAAAAGATGTTTTGGGACTGAGAAATGGAAATTTAAAGCAGAAAGCCAGCTAAATTTGTTTACCAGGTACAAAGTATGCAGGTTTGTGTGCCATATCTCCTACAAGAGAACTTTCAAGCAAATCGCCCTTCAAAATCAAACAGAACACAATTCTGCAAACTATCAGATATTTTTGGCATCATTAGAGAAGATAAGTTTGAAGTAAGTAGAAATAGAGAAGGGGTTGCAGTATTAGTTAGTCAACCTTCTGCACATAATCTAACAGATCCATTGCATATGCAATGCCAACTATATTATCAATACGTTCTTCAAAGACAGGTACCCTGCACATACATTCCTTCTTAGCATGCTGCGGACTAGCTGTAAACAGAGATTGTAAAGCAGCATTGAATACCTGGAGTACTGATGGGTCACCCACAGATTATGAAAATCAATTAGTGTTGAACTGGCATCAATAGCAACCACATCAACAAGTGGGGTCATAACCTCTCTAACATGTGTATCTTTAATCTCCAACACGTTCTCAATCATATCCTGAGAGAAACTTCTCAGATGCTGCCTGAATACCAAAGTACTTGAATGTTGTGCATCTAACCTATTTTCAAAAGCTCATCTCAAATGGTTCAAAGATGGCAGATGTTGACAAAATGATGCAGAGAACTATTTCATCTGGGATAATCTAAAAACTTTAAAGTGCAGAACACCAAAATTTTCTTGAAAGTGGTAAACAGGCTCTACTATAGAACAAGTAGCACCTATTACGAGCTCAACAAGCTAGAGAAGCAGTGAAATTAACTACCTAAAGTGAACTATAAACTAAGTCCGGAAAGAGCACTGAACGAGGTTGCTCTGCTATGAAAGAATTGGGCTTTCACATTTTATGAGGATTATTAGTGGTTCCGAGATTTGCAAGAGAAGATATGGTATGCATCTAAGTTATTAACTGTTCCAGATTCTGAGATATATTGTGAAGAAAGTGCAGTAAGAATATCAAACAGAAGCTAAATATTATGAAAAGATTTGGGTAACGGCGTTATCCCAGTACAAACCCAATATGCATATCTGGGTAAATTGCTTAGTTCATTGCAAAACTATGATATCCTTAAGTAATGCCTCAAAGCATTGGCTGTACATGAAAAAGGAAGAAAGTACAATCACTTACCTGTTCTTCCTCCTCAATTGCCCCACTCAACTCTGCTCCGCGCAACATCAACTTCAATTCATCCTCAGTAACATATGGTTCACTAATACAGTAGAACAACAGCAGAATTGAATCAGAAGAAATTCTTATGCATATTAAAGCCAAAAAGCCAATGCAGGGTGACAAAGTTCTGAAGGGAAATCAAGCATATACTAAGGCATACCTTCTTCCTTTCAGACCAAGAAGTTTCAACATGCCCATGGATAGATATGTGACAACTCTTCCAACAGGATACAATATCAAGGAAAGCCACGCCACAGGCCTGACCTAAGGCATCACAATCCACACCTAATCAAAGATATTTGTAGCAATATCTCTTGAAAAGAACAGATATTATTTATTGCAAACTACTTATGCCAATAGTACGCAGGGATTTAACTTATTAGCGAAACAAGTCTAACTTACCACAAACCTGGCAACCTCTGTTGCATTATGAACAGCTATACTTTTTGGTGTTATTTCAGTAAGGAGCAAAACAGCAACCTAGCAACATTGGGAAGAAAGCCAAAAAAAATTATTTACTGATACTTTGCAAACCAGATCAAATTTTTTTCTTTTGGGGGGTAAATTCAAACCAGATCAAATCATTAGTTAATAAAGAGTACTGGACAAGAAAGACTAATAACAGACAAGAACAAATTCAACATCAATCACCACAGTTTGAGTTAGATCTTTCCCAAAGATAAAAAGGAAAACCTGAGAATGTTATCCATGACTAAGTTGCTATGCAAACTTGCGAACGTAAGGGAAAACCCATACATACCGTCATCACTCCAGTTGCTGCACTCACACCAGCTTCACCAAATATTGCAGTAGCTGCCTCGGTAACCAATGCTGTAGCTCCAATATTAACCACACTGAGTACATAAATGAAATCTAAAATCAGAAATACGGCATACATTCAAGTAAAGAGTATAATTAGTCATGTCCTGTAACAAGAATAAGCAGTACGTTGTGCCAATAAGAATGGTTGTCAGAAATCGCGTAACATCACTTCGGAGCATTTTAAAGACACCGTTCTCGGATTCTTTTTCAGCCAATTCCCGCACCTGGAGAACACCACATTGAAAATTTTAGATATTAAGTTGAACCAAACCTCCATCTCTTCGGAATTTAATAGAGTTAATTGGAAGTACAAATGATAGCAGAATTGTAAAACCTATCCTCACACAAATTCCTACAAAGATCTCAAGATCCAAATTTTATTATGGCAAAGATCCCTATGGAACGAAAATGTTTCCATTCTAGCTCAGGAAATATGATATGCATTAGATGAAAATCCATTCATGCAATATAATAGGAAAAGCCGCATTCCTTGAGAATGTCGTATTAAAAGGACACAATTTTATGTAGTAATTCAACAGAGAAAATCAACCTGAACTTAGATACTAATTACCCAATATCTCAACCAGATTTGCCAAATGTTAAGAAGATAAAGAACCATAAAACAGAATGCCCTCACCACTTCAAAGACTCAAAGGAAGAAAGAAGGGAGCAGCATTTTCAGATAAATAATTAGGTACCTTCCAGGGCCAAAGTGTAGTAATAGATGTTTCAGCCATGGAAAAGAATGCCGAGAGACCCAGAAGAGCAGCCAAAATCAAACCCTGCTCTTTAAAAACTGTCAGTACTTGTAGAACCTTAGGCCAAGAACTTCTCAAAGCCAACCCAGTCCTCTCCAGAACACCAGCATTCAGCACCCCCTCCATTGCCATTGAATTCCGGCACCCAACTATTAAAACCCCACAAAACATTGCCATCAATACTAAACCTCTCCTCACCAAAACTCCCACAAAACCCAACTCCACAACCTCCTCCTCTACCACAGCTGTCGCATTTCCACCCGCGAAACCGGACTTAATTACAAATGAACCACTGAAAGACTGTTTTTTATTGCTTGTAAAGCCCAAAAGAGGGAAATTTCCGTCATTGCAACCTTTATTGCAACAGATAATCGGTGACCTATACGCCAATATTCGGTTCTTCAAGGGTAATTTTACTGCGAATCTCAAACTTCGGTTCCCAAAAGAAAGATATTGATGCTTAGTAGCTCTAATGAATGTGCCACCATTAAAAATCGAAGCTTCCGCTGCTACCTCCATATGAATTCTTTAAAAAAACAATAATTCAAAAAACATTAAAGAAATCGAAATCTATAACTATCGATATCAATAAATAGAGAGAGAGAGAAGGAGAGAGGAGATGAGAGAGAAAGTTAGGTTTTCTTGCGGAGTTTAAAGAGGTGAAATCGAGCACAGGAGGAGGAGGTCATCATCTTCTTGAAGCAATCTCTCTCTCTCTCTCTCTCTCTGCCTGCGGATTTTTCTTTCTTTTTCTTTCTGTGCTTTCAAAGCGGGTGCCAAACTGCAAGTGGCAGTAGGTGGAAATGACAGGTATTGCCCTTCTCAAATTACAATTTTACTCTCTTTTTTTTTTCTTTTTTCACTCCCCACATTTTGGTTATACAAAATTACAAATATATTTTTTAAAAACTAAAATGTCTTTTATAATTTTTTTTAATATCTATATTAATAATAAAAAAATTTTTAAATTTATTATTAATGAGAAAATATGATAAGAAAAATTTTATTAAGTATTATTTTGAAATCACAATATAACAAATAAAAAAAATTTTAATAATGTGACATGCAAAAAGAATAAAAGAGTACATCATAGATGGGTTGGGCAAGATGGAGAAGGGATTTGGGCCAAGTTATTTCCGGCCCAAGTTCGAAAAAAGGACTATGATGGGTTGGGCCGGATAGATAAGATATTTGGGCCAAATTTATTTCTTCCTTTCTGTCTAAGATAATATAAGGATTAATTTCAAAGACACCCCTATATTTTTAGTTGATTATCAATTAAGTATTTAAATTTTTAATTTTGACAATTAAGTATTCAAATTAGAATTTCGTCAAAAAAGAAAACAACTAACATGTTGGCGGAACCTAATTTAGGTACATAATTGTCAAAAATAAAAGTTCAGGTACTTAATTTACTCGCGCGCCGATCTAATGGACATTCTTTTGAGGTGTGGTGAATTGGCTTGCTTGCATTTCTCTTTTATACCAGTCTAGTCCATTTATCATCCCACAACTCACCCAAGCAGTCAGTCTTGTACTCGACTTGTCTCCACAACACTTTGGTAATTAAAGGTCGAGATACAGGAGATAACTGAAAGGCGTTTACTCTCTATGTGTTTCCAAACAAGTGCGTCAAAAAATACACGAAAGTTTTTTAAATTAACCCAAAAAACTATAATATATAAGTAACAAAGAAACAATAACCTATGACCAAAAAAAAAAAAAAAAAGAAACAATAACTTATAAGAGGTTACTCAATTCGTTAACAACACTCCTTATCATGCAATAGGTCATGGGTTTGATTCATACTCTCTTCCTTTAAATGTACCATGAAATAGTATATACAATAACTCTATCACACTTCGAAATCAAGACTTGTCCGAATTCCGATGAATGTACTACGTATTTACAATAACAGAATCTATATAAGACGTATTTTATTTTATCTGTATATTCTAACCATCCTAAATTTTCTTTGATCTCTTGCTACTCTTTTGCACCAATGGTGTACAATTTCATTGAACCATTTTGGCTTACCACACCAGAAAATAAGTTGTGCAACAATTAAGCCAATTATAAGCCCAGATGCATATCCTATTACTACACTTCTCCAATCAAATTCTTTTTCTGATTCTTGATTTTCTACCCTTGGTTCTTCCTTTTCATTATCATTTCCACATTTCCTCGTTAATGGGAATCCACATAATTCTGAGTTCCCAACATATGAATCATTTCCAAATGTATCAAATTGCCTGCCCCGAGGAATGGATCCAGCCAGATGATTGTTCGAGAGATTTAAGACTGCAAGAAAATTCAATCTTGTTAATTGTTGAGGAATTTGTCCCTTTAAGTTGTTGGAAGAGAGATCTAGAAATTCCAACTTTCTTAAATCAGCTATTGATGTTGGAATTTCTTCTTCAAGAAAGTTGCTGGATAAGTTGAGACCTTGTAGTGCGTGAAGATTTCCTAATGAATCAGGAATTTTGCCTTGGAATTTGTTCATTGAAAGATCTATGACTGTGAAAATGTTTAAAATCTTAACAACTTCGAGTGTTTGTCCCTTCAAGATCAATATAATTGAGTCTATATAATACGTTTGACCAATGTAGGGGAGTCCCAAGTCAGAAGAACTCTCTGTATTCATCATGCCCGCCAAGTGTTTGATATAAAAATCTGGAAGAAGCCCGCTGAAGTTGTTGTTGGCAAGATCAAGGATTCGCAACAGAGGAAATGGAAATTTTGTTTCAGAAGATTCTATAGTGCCAAAGAATCCATTAGATCGCAAAATGAGAACTTGCAGCATTGGAAGATTGTCTAGCCAATAAGGAAATGTGCCACTTAGATTGTTATTACCAAGATCAATAACTTCTAGCCTTGTACAATTCAATAATGAATGTGGCACTGACCCTTGGAATTTGTTCTGGTTCAGGTTTAGACTTCTCAAACTGGAGTTTTCCTCGAACATCTCTGGAATATTTCCTGTAAGATGATTTCTTCGTACATCCAAAACAGATAGCTCTGTGCTCATGTTTCCTAAACACTTTGGAAGCTCGCCTGTAAGATGGTTATTAGACAGGTCAAGAATTGTCAGGGAACTTGAATTACACAGGAGAAAAGGGATTTCTCCGGATATTACATTGCTCGATAAGAAAAGGTAGTTTATGGTGGTTGGTGGAATTGGGATTGATCCTCGAAGCAAGTTGAAAGAAATGTCAAAATGCCTCAAATTTGTCCATGGAAGTTGTATTTCGGATATATAATTGTGTGACAGAATGAGATGTGTCAGTTTGTCCGGACCAAAACCCCACAAAGAAGAAGGAATCTTGCCATGGATTTGGTTTTTGGACAGGTCCAAGGTCTGAAGATTAGGCAAGGTGAAGTTGATGGAAGAAATCTCAATGTTGTTCAATGACAAGTTGTTGTTTGCAAGACCAAGATTTACAAGATTCTGCAAATTTGAGAACTTGCCTAACTCAAGCACACCCTCTAATTGGCATGATTCAAGACCAAGAACGGTAAGATTCACAAGTTGAAAGATTGATGATGGGATTGGTCCATGTAACTGATTATAACCCAATGAAATTACCTCTATAGACTTATGATGGAACTCTTGAATTTGACCTATAAATTGATTTGAATCAAGGTCCAAGAACATCAAAGATGGAAGCCTAAAAATCCAGGGCGGTATAGTCCCATTAAGTAAGTTACCATTTAGATAAAGAAAGGTCAAGTTTGGAAGGTCCCCGGCTTTAGAAGGGATAGCGCCATTGAGCTGGTTTTCAGAAAAATCTATGGAATATATTTGAGTCAGATTCAAGATGGAGGAAGGAAATGAACCTTGGACATTACTATTCGCGAAGGATACAGAAAACAACTTTTGGAGATTCGCGAATACATTAGGAATGGGGCCTTGGAAATCATTGGAATGAAGATCAAAGTAAATGAGCTGCTCAAGTTTTGCTAGAGTTGAAGGAAGCTGACCATTGAATCCATTATTTGAGAGGTTAATAAGAGTGATTCTTGATAAATTCCCAATAGATTCAGGAACATGTCCTGAGAATAAACAACTTGAAAGATCAAGTTGTCGTAATGAATATAGGTAACTTATTGAATCAGGTAATGTTCCAGCAAATCTTGTATAGAACAAATTCAAGTACTCAAGAGAACTGTAATTGTGTCTCTCTGGTGAACTTGGTAAACTACCGTTGAGGTTCGGGTTGTTTCTCAGTTCTAACATCCTTATCTTTGGTAATAGGAAAATGTTTCGAGGAAATTCACCATACAATCCACAACTGCGAAGGCTGAGAGATGTTAGAGAATCAGAGGACAAGTTCTTTGTCAAGGACTCGGTTATCATTGAAGAAGACATGTTTACAAAGTCTAGATAAACTTCTTCTAACTGTGACGCGTTTTGCAGTAGCATTTTGAAGTTGAAGAGCTCAAGACTTACCTGAAAATTCATAGAAAGATCAAGCAAAATCAGTTTAGACATGAAGGAGATTTCGTTTGGGATTTGGCCAAAAAATCCAGAACCAGAGAGGTTAAGATGAGTCAAATGTGGAAAATGATCAAAGAATGAAGAAATTTGAGAAGTTTCAAAGTTGTTCAAGGCAAGATTGAGTTTCTTGAGATGATCAAGATGGAATATACTGCTGTTTGGATGAATAACTCCCTGAAGCAGACTATTGCTTATGTCTAGTTCAATTACATGACCTGTTGAGTTATCACAGCTTATTCCAGCCCATGAACAGCAATCTTGATCTTCCTTCCATGACTGAGTTTTTGCATAAGGAATAGCACAAGTTGGACAGGCTCGGGGAGGGGGAAGATGAGGACGAAGGGTTTTGATCATCAAACTTTGATTAAATTGCAGAAGCGCGGACCTGTCTTTAGATGAACATCTCGCGGTTAAACAGAGAACAAATGGAAATATCGCGAGGGAGATAATCAGAAGCCAAAGAAACTGCAGAAGCTTTTGAAAACTCCCCATTGTCAATGCCAAAAGAATGATTTCTTAGTCATTTGCCTTGGAACAAGAAGGAATGAGCAGGGAAAGGCAGATTAGGAGATTCTGATTTCAAGAACTAGGGAACGAAGAAAATCTTGATGGGTACATGGGAATTTTATAAAGACAGCATCTTTACTTGTTTGTTCTTGTTTATGATATTGTGCTAGGCATTGACCAATGACCCTTTCAATGGCATGTTATAATAAAAAAAATTAAGGCGGCGGTCCTTACAAGATTTGAAAATGTAAGAATAATGATTTTGTTATAACAAAATCCTTCTTTTCAAAGTTAATGGATAATAAATCTTGGACACTGTAACAGCGAGGGGCTCTTCTAGGCGGACAACTGTGTGACAACACTACAGAGAAAGCAGAGACAGTGGCAGGGTAGCCAGCCAAGAAGAATCATCTTTCCCACTAGGACTAAAAATTGAAAACTATGTATTCACAATTACTTTGCAGAAGAGAAATGTCAAAGAGATCTTACATGAGTATTTCTTGAATATTCTCTGCCAAATTATCCATCTGCTAATGAAATTGAGAACTGCGAACATTTTTTATTTCTCGTTACAAAAAAACAACATTTGGGACTTTGATTCCCTTCCTATAATCTATAAAGCATTTCTCAACAGAATGTCTACTACTTTATCATCATCATCAAGCAAAACTGCATTCAAATGTCTTCAAGATTTCCAAAACTAGAACTTGATCTCATTGTGTATTCGGCAACAAGTTTTGCGAATAAAGATGACTTATCTTCTAGCAATTTCGATGGAGAATCATATTCTTTGATAAGACCTGCAAATGACGAGAGAAATACTCACGAAACAGAACCTTTCGGATGAAAAAAAAGTATAAGACAGACAATTTAAAGCTTGATGATCTAATACCATGATCAAGAAGTAGAACCATATCGCTGTCTAGAACAGATGTTATCCTATGCGCGATTGTTATAACTGTGGAGTCCGAGAAATGTTGCCTAAGAGTTTGTTGAATTAGATTATCTGTTGCTGTGTCCACTGATGCTGTAGCCTCATCAAGAACTAGAACTTTGCTTTTCTTGAGGAGCACACGGCCAAGACAGACGAGTTGTCTTTGACCCACGCTCCAATTCTCTCCGTTCTCAGAAACTGCACAATCGCAAGAAAACAATAAGAAATGGTTATAGATATAAGTTATTAAGACTCCAAAGACCAAATCATAAACCAGAAGGGGTGACAAACCTGCAGAGTCAAGCTTGCCTTCCTTCTTCCTAACTTCGTCACTGAGCTGGCACTTTTCAAGAGCCTAAAGGGGGTAAAAGAGGGGTCAGATATACATCCAAACAGAAGGGGGCGCGGGGGAGGGGAATCTCTATCTCTATCGGCATCTCCTACAGAAACATTTTACATTTGAAAGAAATGCTGATACTAGAGTAAAAGAAGAAACTTTGAAAATGTATGATGATAGCATAAAAATAGACGAATTAAAACCAACCTCCCAAATCTGTTCATCTGTATACTCCTCTAGTGGATCCAAATTACTACGCACTGTACCCTCGAACATGGTTGGATCCTGTGGGATTATGCTCAATCTGGATCGAAGATCATGCAGTCCAATTGAGGAGATATTAATACCATCTATTGATATTTGTCCAGCAGCAGGATCAACAATGCGAAAGAGGGTCTGTATAAGAGTAGATTTTCCACTGCCTGTCCTCCCTACAATACCAGTTTTCCGTCCTCCAAAGAAAGTGCAAGTCAGGCCTCGTAGCACAAGGGGCATATGTGGAGCATATCGTACCTACACAATATATCCATTAACATGATTTGTGCAGAAATGAATGTTTCCACATAGGTATCCACCGGTATCGCCATTTACTTATTTTAGCTTCATTTAAACAAGTTACCTGAAGTTCGCGAATATCAACTTCTCCTTGTGATGGCCAGTGATTGTCAGGCCTGTTTGATTCTATCACTAGGGGGGGCTCGCTTGGAATATCAGTATACTGGAATATTCTTTCAACCGAGATTATTTTATTCTCCATCAGGCATACAACCCATACAACCCAAGCTTGTATCATATTCAGATTAAGCCCATATGTCACTGCTAAACCCGCCACACCTTCAAGTTCATTATTGCAAAATTAGAGAATCGTTACTAAAGATGAAATTAATGGATTCTTCTCTTAGCATTTGGAAAAGAAGATTCAACAAGGTTAGTAAAGGAAGATTTGCTTACTTGGATCAATTGTTCCCTCAGGAATGCAGATCAAGAAAACTAATGAAAAAGTAAAAGTAATGAGGGACAATACATCCAAGCGAAAGCATAGCCACTCCATTGCAGCAGAACTGTGGAACTTTGGACGAGAGTAAGCATCAACGAGTTTCATACTTGTGTCGAGGAATCTAGTTTCCTGATCAAAACTTCTAATTGTACTTGCACCAGAGATTGTCTCAGCAAAATGCTGAATAACTGGAGCTTTGCAAACCCCAATTAATCGTGCCAGTTCTCTTGCTGAGCCTATATAATATCGCTGCATAGTTAAACATTAGCTAATCTTCCAAATAGATATCCTAGATAACCAAAAGTTGTCTTTACAAAATAACGGCACAGTTAGAATTGGACAAAGTTATTCTTCATTGGAAGAAATGATCTTCCCTTTGATGTTATCAAAACAATACTCTTTATGAAGTAGGATATAGTTTAAATGAACTATAAAAGTACATAAAATGTATATGCAAAATAAAGTTTTAATGAAGTCCAAGACTGCATCAAAATGCATAAATTAACAAGGTAATGGCATAGGAATGGTGAAACTAGAAGATACCTGCAACCAAATACATATTGAAAGCATTGGTATAAAAACGATGAAGATCTCCCATGCAACTAGCGACATTACTACAACAATTCCAAAGAGTTGTATCATTGAGAATGCAAAGGACCCAATTTGAGATGGAATGTTTAGATCCACTGCACTTTGGTCCGTAGAAGCCTGCATTAACGAGAAAAGTCTGCTTATGAAAAAACACTTGTAAAATCTTTGAAATATCATTATCATGATGTCATATGCAAGTGATGATGGTTTCTAGGACTTGTTTAAAATATTGGCAACAAGAACAAGCTAATAAACGTAAGATCTCTTACCCTATTCAGGATTCGACCGCTTGGAGTGGAGTCGAAAAAGGACATTGCAGCACGAAAAATGGCTAAATGCATTTTATGGAAAAGTAATTGAGCTGTCGTGTATCCGGCTGTCACAAGAAGTAAGGCTCTGACAAGAATGCAAAAAGAACTTCCAATAGCCAAAACAACATAGACCAAGATGAGAGTGGAGGCTCCAACCGGAGGTGCCACATCCTTGGATACTGGTGTAGCCCAAGCCATCCAGTAATTGCTTCCAATTTGCAGTATCTGGAATAAAATCTGTGCCACTAGTATCAAGGGAACAAGGCATCCTCTGTACGCCATCATTAAATATTTTTTATAAATATGAAAACCAACTTTGCCTTTCTCTCTTTCTTCTTCTTGAACAAGCTGTCCTTTCTCCCCAAGTATATCATCTGCTTTACCATTTTGACCATTTTTAGCTTCAAGTTTCTGCTCATCTTTCTTGGCCTCATCGATGCCTGCTGATCCAGCTTCAACAGAATCAAGTTTAGATAAAGCTTCGCTATGTGCACCGACAAGTTCCATAAAGTCACTTCCCAATTTCAGAATATCATTGTACTTTCCAGCTTGTGTAATCTTTCCATCTTTCATAACCTGTAATCGCCATTAAATTGGATGACTTTTCACATGGAAGATCAAACACAGAGTTAATATCATAATCAAACATAAATAACTTACCAAAATAAGATCTGCAGCAGGTAAAAACTCTACTTGGTGTGTAACATAGACAACTGTTTTTGAATGCAGAAGACTCAGTATGCACTCCTGCAATTCAGATATTATAAGAGAACATATTCAGTAATTAACCAATTTAGTTTAAGATTCATCCATATAGGGACTACCGGGAAGGAAGAACACTGAAAAAGAGAAAAACCATGTTAGCATACATAATGCAAATTAGAGGGAAGAAAAACAATTACATTGAAGAGATGACTTCCTGTATGAGCATCCACAGCACTAAACGGGTCATCAAACAAATAAATATCTGCATCCTGGTATAGCGCCCGTGCAATTTGAATTCTCTGCTTCTGTCCACCACTCAAATTAATTCCCCTCTCACCTATGACTGTTTGATCTCCAAAAGACAGGATCTCCAGGTCTTTTTTCAAGGCACATGCTTCTAGAACACGGTCATACTTGTCTCTGTCCATTTCCTTCCCAAATAATATATTTTCTTCAATCTTCCCACTCTGTATCCATGGAGACTGAGCAACATAGGCCTTTGTCCCGCAAAGCTTAATTGTTCCAGACAGTTTTGGCATTTCTCCCAATATACAGGAAAGTAAACTAGACTTGCCTGAACCAACGGCACCACAAATGGCAACCCTCATACCAGGATAAATGGCCATATTTATTTCTCTCAGAGATGGAGTAGTGGAAGAAGCATCCCAGGCGAAGTTCCCATCAACAATCTCAATTGCTGCGTTAGAACTACCTCTTGGAAGCTTCAGGATGGCATTGGGTGGCAGGTCATCAAGGGAGAGAAATGCAGCAATACGATCAAGTGACACCTTGGTCTGAACAATCATCGAAATTGTATCAGGAAGATTGTAAATAGGCTCTTGAAGTATTCTAAATGTTGCAAGTGCAGATAGTATCTTCCCTGACTCAAGTGGCACCCCCATTAGCATACAAGCACCAAACGTGACGACAGATACAAATGTAGGAGCAGCCCAGAACAGAAAACTGACCAGAGCTGAAGTATATACATATTTTTTCAGCCAGCCAGCCTCAGTTTTTCTGAGATCCATGATTCTGGACAAAAACTTCATTTCCCAGGCCTGGAGCTTGAGGATCCTCATGTTCCTCAAGACTTCAGACGTTGCATTCATTCTTTTATCTTTTGATTTCATAAGCTTATCCTGGAATTTCTCTTGCAATTTCCCAAGCGGAACATTAGCCAGCATGACCAGTACTGTTGAGACAAGAGTAGCCAGGAAAGCAAGGCCAAGATTCTTGTATAGGATTACTAATGCAAGACCAACTTGTAAGAAAACTACCCAAGAATCATGCATGTACCAACCGAATTCACCAATTCTCTCAGCATCAACAGCCATAAAATTGATTATCTCCCCACTTGTGTGCCCCTGCTTCGACTGAGAGGAAAGTGTTAAGCCCTTGCAATAGATTTTAGTAACCAATGCTGCCCTGGCTCTATATCCAGCCTGTTGAACTTTAAAGAACAAGTGCCTCTGGGCCAAGCATTCAACAAGTTTTGCAGAGAAGAAAGCAGCTACCAAGAAATACCCTTCATTATGAAACTCCCGGTGCCCATTGAGGTATTGCACAAAGGTGTCAATGAGGTAGGGGCCAACATAGGAAGCCAATGTGTATAGAAGCATAAACAGAGCTGACAAGATTACTTCCTTCCATGCAGTGGCAAACAAGGCCTTCACCAGCAATAGTGTGGTAATTCGATTACTGCCCCGACTATCAGATTCTAGTTTGTTCTTTAAAAGTGGAAAAGCCCCTCTAATACTATCCAGACCAGCAAGTTGAGGAACATCTTCGAGGTCCAGCGTTTTCTTGTACCCAAGAGAAATTAAAGGCCCCATCCAAGAGAAACTAAGAATGCTAAATATACTAGCAGTGGCATATGGAGTTACAGTATCCTCTCCAGTCCCAGTGGATTTTCTTGACTCGCTAGCATTAACAGAATTACCATTCAAAAGGGGTTCCTGAAGGTTATCTTCTTCCCCTAATCGTCTACCCAAAAACCCCACAAAACAGAAAAACAAACCGATTGCAACAGAAATTAAATCAGATACCCAGAAAAGAACCAGTAAAGATGGATGCTTTTGGTGATAAATAAGGTCTATCACCAGACAATAACAAGAAACTAAGAAGAAGAGCACCCACCAAGCTCTTAAAACAAACGGGTACTTATTTTCACGTGAATTCAAAAATTGGGTATGCAAAAAGATTGAAACTACTAACCAAGCAAGCGTTTTTATAGCTAAATCAAGAAGCACCAAAATTTTTTCATCTGACCAACCATTTCTATACCAATAAAAGGTGGTCAGCAAAGAAAGAACAATATTAAACACTATGAAACTCACACAAGCCGTGAAGGTGGATTTGTAGTACAAAAACTTTGAGCTTTTGACACATTTTTCAGTTTCAGTAAGAGTAGTAGCCTTGATTTTCTTCAAGACCCAAGAAATTAGTAGAAGCAAGAACAAAATAAGGTGCAGAGAAGCAGAAGCTGTGCGTAAGAACATGGGGTTCAGGAGCAAACCATGGTATGAGTCAGAAGGAAACAAAGACACACCCATTTCAGCCTGTGTTTTTTCAAGAATTTCCATGGTTATTGAAGGGTTTTGAGCCCTTGGCCTCGGTTCTGCTCCTGGAGTTTGATTTTGTTAGACCACTCCTACTATCACGGGATATATATATATATATATATACATCGAGATACAAAAGGACAACAATCCACCCCCTCCCCCCAATCTCCCGCAGTCCCCCACACAAATAAAGTAGTGTAGAAAGTCAAAAGTGGCAGACTTGGGAGTTTCCTTGGGCGAAAGTTAACGTGATGAGCAAGGACTCGGTTGACGGGGAGAGCAAAAGACTGAAGCAAACGAGCGGCCAAAAAGGAGGGTCACTGTTGAATCGATTCTTGATGATCAGAGGGCTCCTAAAAGACAGTAAAAAATTGTTTAAAAAAAAAAGGTCTTTCTAAGATGAATCCATGGAGAGGAAGATGAACTGAGAGAAGATTAAATAGAAGAAAAATAATGATAACACGTCCATTTTTGCTCTGTTTTTAATCAATTGAATTAATACTTGTAATATTTTGTATGATTATGTTAAGTTTGGAGTTGGGTGGAAATATTGAGGATTGTTAAATATAAGTTTTTTTATATTTTTTAATAGATATTTAATATTTATTTTTTAAATATATTTTCATTTATCTCATTAGAATTGAATAATATTTTGATTATTGAGGAGTGAGAAAAAAAGAAAAAAGTAATTTTAGTATTTAAGATTAAAAGATATATTTTGTTCTGAATAGATTACTTAGAAATTTCTAATTAAATCATCCCTAGTTTATTTTCTTGTCGTTCTTTGATTGTTTTTTGGTACTCTCCAAGATAATGGACTAAAAATCACCCATCCTTCCATGAAAGTGATTTTTTTTGTTATGTGGTCATTAATTCTTCAGCAATGCATATTAAAGCAATCAATTAGCCAATTCTTTCTTTTCCCCCATCATTTAAGGCATGGTAAAATTTTGTTATGTTTTGAATTTATATTTTTATTCATATATAATATAATTTGTATTAAGTCACATTTTTATCTTTGTAATAAAACATATAATTATAACCTAAGTATAAGAACAGGAATATGAATCAAATTTATAACAAAATTTTCCATGTTTAAGAAGCCATTTTGATCTATTTTGTGTGAGGAATTTGATCTGATCATTCAGAAAAGGTTTCCTGGGCACGTTCCTTGACTACTGATGCAGAGAAATAATTCCACAAGAAATATGCGGCAGCACCACCAACTGTGTGTTTTCTCGTGTCAAGTTGAAGTCTTGCTTGCCCCACATTTCTCTTTCCTCAAAGATGAAAACTTTCTCCACCGTGGGATCAATGTGAGTCTTGATTTTCGTATTAATGTATGATAATAAACTGATGTCGAAGTAATAAAAGAAATTAAAATACCCTTGTTCTTGAAATCCCAAAATAGCAGCAGTAGTAGAATCTTTCTCAAGAACAAGGTAGACAGAAACATTTTATTTGTAGTTACAGCATTGGTAATAGTTATTTACTAATAAAATCTTTCCAAGGTACCATCTTTTCTGGGTTATCAAGATTTTATCATTTTTGGGTGGAAGGAAATGACTGTATTTTAAAAAATGGCATAATTTTGTATTCCCTACCAAAAGTGGCTGGTGAATAAAGAAAGTGTTCATGTTACATCTTCTCTGTTTAGTGTTTGAGCTGTGAGTTTCAACCAAGAGTTTCTTGTTTTCTTGCATTTTTGTACACATATAGTGTGATTAATGATGATATGCTTGTTCGGATTTCGGATCAGAATCTGTTAAAACGGATAAAGTTGGAAGAAGAATTCTGTTGAAAACTTGCTTGCTAGTAGTTAATTAGTAGCTCAATGACACGAGTAGGAAATCTTCTCCAGCATATACTTATTTCTGTAATGGAATATATATCCTTTGGTAACATAAAGCAACATTTTTTGTGCCAAAGCAAACTATATTGTATTACACTAGGTGAAGTTATATCAGTAAGTTGGTTGAATTTTCATGCATATTTTGTTAGTTGTAGAAATGGGGAAAAGTAAGTCTAAAATTCAGAAGGCACAGAAACAATATATTTTGTTATTTCTAAGTTTTCTTGTCCTTTAACCATGCGGATGCATTTACCTAGAATCAAGAAATTTCATGATATTCTTGTTGCCTTCCAAATATGCTGGAAATCGGCTGTTAAATGAATTGCTTGGATGTATTAATCATTAGGCCATTTCTTGTTTTTCATACAAGAGATGTACCAAATTTGGCCCAGAGATTATGAAAGTCTGCTGGAAATTTCGCAATTACTAGATTATGCCAAAGCAGCTTATTCAGCTTGTATAAATATGTAGTAGAGAACTGCATAAATACAATATAGCTACAACTTAGGCGTACTTAGTCACTAGATTCGAGAGAAGAATGAGCGTAAAGAATTGGGATCAAGAACAGGTCATATTTACGCCTCACTGTTAAAGCAAAGGCCTCAGTCATATCTAGCTCTTCATGCTTCAGTTCATTCGGGAGTTTCCAATCAAAATGGTAGAGTAGTTGTGCTAGTGGAAGCTCAACATTTGCTAACGCAAGTGATATACCTGGACATATCCTTCTTCCAGCACCAAATGGGATATATTTGAAATCTTTTCCATGATAATCCATTCCACAATCAAGAAATCTCTCTGGGATGAATTTTTCAGCATCATTCCAGTATCTGGAATCCCTGCTAATAGCCCAAGCATTGATAATGACTCTAGTATTGGTAGCTACATCATATTCATTAATTTTGCAATGCTCGCTGCATTCCCTTGGGAGTAGTAGCGGTGCAGAGGGGTGTAGTCTCAAAGTCTCTTTGATTACTGCTTGTAGGTATCATGAAGTCCTGATTCATCTGCATTTCCTCTCTCATTGAAGACTTTTCTGACCTCATCTTGAGCCTTTCTCATTACTCGGGGGTTTTTCAGCATTTCTGATATCGCCCATTCCACTGTTGTTGATGAAGTCTCACTCCCCGCGCTGAAAATGTCCTGATATTCAAGCAGTAAGCTTGACTTTAGATTAACATTACTACAGTCGACTACATAGTTCAAATGAATACAAAGAGAACTACCGGAAAACACAAGTGAAAAAGTGGAATTCTGTGCAGTGTATAAACAAATTTAGTGATAGTCGAAAGCCCAT
This sequence comes from Catharanthus roseus, assembly GCA_028651295.1. Classification (NCBI taxonomy): domain Eukaryota; kingdom Viridiplantae; phylum Streptophyta; class Magnoliopsida; order Gentianales; family Apocynaceae; genus Catharanthus; species Catharanthus roseus. The sequence continues at coordinate 4,917,030 of JAPQWS010000044.1, read as the reverse complement.
TGCCGTAGTCATTTTGGACAGTGTTATTCAAAGTTATGATGCCTAGTTTCCTGTTTGATATCTATATTCCTAGTTTACTGCATGACTTTATGAAAGTTGAGTATTTGCCTATGAAACATCTTTGCCGGGGACTATAACTATCCAAAAATGGAAAATGATGTAGAATTCTCTTATTGATAAATGTTTTCTTACCATGATGACTGCTTTGATGTTGTTATCAGTCAATGGAGCCCCAAAGTCACCAGAGTTTTGAATGTTGAGAAGAACATCAACCAGATCCTCATTTGTTTCTCCATTTGAAGGTTTAATCCTTGTGTTTCTTTCTCTATGATCCTTCACAATGCTTTCAAGTATTGCGTCTAAATTTTTTGATACCTTCTTGAACTTAGGGCTCATTTCACTGATCACTTGAATAAATTTGACAGAAGGATACATATCAGCTATACTGAAACCAGAGGCCATTTTTATTGTTTCCTCCACAAGAGAGATGTACTCTTCTTGGTATTTGCTCTTTTTTCCAAAAGCAGCCCGCGATACGACACCATATGTAAAAGAGAAAATTTTTCTGCTAAGATTGATTGCTGTTCCCTTTTGCAAAGAAATTGATGTTATCAAATTTAGCACCTCCTCTTCTCTTATTGATCTAAAACTCTGAACACGTTTTGAACTTAAAAGCTCCATCATGCAAATTTTCCTCAATTGTCTCCAGTAGTCCCCAAATGGAGCAAATGCAATGTCAGTGCAATCGTAATTGAATATCCTGGGAGCTAGAAGTTGGGGTCTATATGAAAATATGGTATCATGTGTCTTCATGAACTGTTCTGCAGCCTCTGGTGAAGAAACAATCAAAGTAGAAACTTCACCTAGCTGAAGGTGCATCAATGGTCCATATCTTTTAGCCAAGTCTCTGAGGATATGGTGTGTTTGTGAGCCAAGAAGTTGATGCAGGTTTCCTATTATAGGCAAAGGCTTTGGTCCCGGAGGCAGTTTTAGAGATGACTCCCTACTTCTATTCGTGTTGATAAACTTGACTAACACATACAGGATGAGAAAGACTCCGCAGAGGGCTGTGACAGACTCCATGGATTAAACAGAAAGAAAAGCTATTGCTTTTGATAGAAGATCAGCTGCTTAAACCACAGTCTCATCAATTTCCTTGGGAAAGAGAAACTTCATATCGTTGCCAATATTTACTTGTGTGGTGATTTGGACTGACGATTTTTTCTGGTTCTTGCTCGAAGTAAAGATTGTCATTGTTATAAAGAAGATATTTTGATGGTCCTGTTGATATTAGCCTAATGTGATTATAACATCTGTGGATTGCCAAATCCTTGCTATCTTCATATGATAGTAGTGTTGAAATTTGTCTGCTTCTAACATTTTCTTTGTCTGAATCTTAAATGTTGTGTAATGTGCTCTATCATTTTTTTTCTGTGTACATGATGCAAGAAAACGCTTCGAATATATGACTCCAATAATTTGTTTACTTCTTTTCAGTAAAACATATTCAGAATAAGAAAGATAAATTACATTGCAGATGTAACACTTCATGATAACTCTGATTTGTCTGCATAGAATCATCATTCTTGTTCCAGCAGAGAATGATTGTAAGGAACTGGAATCAAGCACAGATCATTTTTTCGCCTCACAGTCAAACCAAACAGCTCAGACATGTCTAGTTCCTCGTGGCTCAATCCATCCGGGAGTTTCCAGTCGAAATGGTAGAGCAATTGTGCAAGTATCAGTTCAACGTTAATAACACCAAATGATATACCTGGACAGGTCCTTCTTCCAGCTCCAAATGGAATGTATTTGAAATCTTTCCCTTGGTAATCAACTGCAGAACCAAGAAACCGATCTGGGTTGAATTTTTCAGCATCAGGCCAGTACCTTGAATCTCTACCAATCGCCCAAGCATTGACAATGACTCTGCTTTTTGCAGGTATGTCGTATCCATTGATTTCACATTGCTCACTGCTTTCTCTAGGAATTAACATAGGAACTGGAGGGTGTAATCTCATAGTCTCTTTGATCACTGCTTGCAAGTACTTTAACTTATCAAGCCCTGATTCTTCAACATTTTGACTTCTGTCAAATATTTTTCTCACCTCATCTTGTGCTTTCTTCATCGTTTCTGGGTTTTTCAACAATTCTGACATAGCCCACCCTAAAGTTGTGGATGTTGTCTCACTTCCAGCACTGAAAATGTCCTGAAATGGGACCATCAAAGTTGTTTTTGGTTAAGATACTGCAGTCTCGTAGTCAAGTACATAGTGAATACTAATATGAAAGAAGACGTGAAAACAAGATTTGATTTTACTAGTTGGCTGATGCTCTCAAAAGTTTGGAAGTTTTTTCTTGCCTGATTAGGAAAATGATCTAAAATACTTTCACAAATGACAACAGAATCCTTTCTTACCATGATGACAGATTTGATGTTGTTGTCGGTCAATGTGCTTCCAAAATCACCGCATTCTTGAACCCTTAGAAGAACATCAACAAGATCCTCTTTTGTTTCTGCATCTGTATCTTTTGCCATTTTTCTCTTCTCTCTATGCTCATCAATGATGCTATCAAGTATTGAGTCATTCTTTTTTTGACTCTTCCTGATCTTAGGACTCATTTCACTGATAATTTGAATGAATTTCACTGAAGGGTACAAATCTGCTATGTGAAAACCAGAAGCAATCTTTATATTCTCCTGTACAATAGAAATAAAGTCTTCCTGATACTTGCTTTTCTTTCCAAAGGCTATTCGAGCAGTAAGGCCGTACATAAATGAGATAAGTTCTTTGCTAAGATTGAATGTTGATTCTTTGTTCGAGAAAATTAACCTCATCAAATTCATTACCTCATTTTCTCTGATGGAACAGAAACTCTGAACTCGCTTTGAACTTAAGAGCTCTATCACACAAATCTTTCGCATCTGTCTCCAGTAATCACCGAATGAAGCAAAGGCAATGTCAGTGCAATTATAATTAAAGACTCTGGGACAGAGGAGTTGGGGTCTGTTAGCAAATATGATATCATGTGTTTTCATAAACTCCTCAGCAACATCTGGTGAGGACACAACAAAAGTGGAAACTTCCCCTAGCTGAAGATGCATCAACGGTCCATATTTCTCAGCCATGTCTCTTAGAAGGCGATGCATTGGAGGACCAATAAGTTGATGGATGTTTCCGATAATGGGAAGTGGCTTTGGCCCTGGAGGCAACTTCAAAGCTGAGTTCTTGTTGGATCTATACAAAATCTTTATTAGCACGAAGGAAATGAGAAAACCACAGAGAACTGAGATGGATTCCATGAGGATTCAGGAGGAACAACAGCTGATTTTGCTTCTAATGATCTATGGCAGGGGTTAAAGCATTTGAGTACTAAACATTTTTCTTGAAGGTAAAGATTCCATTGATGACTTTTGAGTTATTATAATATAAAGTTGCCCCACATTTTCAAGGTTCCTAATAAATTATTTTGATGATGTGATTCGATCTGATATGAAATCCATAATCTATTATTTTCAGTAACATCACAACTCATAAATTAGTAATTGTTAACTGTATCATAAGTTTGACTTCTCTAATTCTTGAATGATATGAACAACCTATAGCAGTGGCAGCCTCATACTCTCTTCCTCTCTCTCTCTTGCACAGACAACCCTCTGCACGGCTGCATCACATACTCTTTCTCCGTCGTGGGAGGTGACAGTCATCATCTACTCATTTTGTTGCCAGGAGGAAAGGCGATTCAAAGCAAATCCCTCAGGACTGGCTGCTTGCAAGGAGAAAATAATCCAAAGTAAGACTTTTTACAAACTCGTAAATGTGCATTTTGAATTCTAGCAAGTAGCAACATACAAAAATATAAAAATTGTAAATTCACTCTAACTTTCTTAGCTTTCATGAGTTTATAAGATCTGAGCAAGTTCTGCAATTAAATATGCTTATTACTCCTTGTCGGCGGTTTTCGGAAACTTGTCCCCTTGTCTCTGATTAGCCTGGTCTTGCAGGTCAACGAGCCCAGTATTCATCACCATAACAGTTGTAGAATCTTCAGGGTGGAAAAACTCCAAAATCTTCTTCCCCTGCCATATAGAGCTGCCATATTTAGTAGTTTAAGCTAGCCAGTCCCCCAAACCACTTGTTTCTCATTCAGATATGGAGATTACTGATTTTTCAGCTCTCATCTTTACCATCTTTTTCATCTTTCTGCTTCTCAAACTGGGAATTAAACACAGAATTGGTTATCCTTCAAAATCAAACCTTCCACCAGGGCCACGGAAACTACCTTTCATAGGAAACATTCATCAGCTTGCTGGCTCCCTGCCACACCATGTCCTGAGAGAGTTGGCCAAGAAATATGGCCCTCTTATGCATCTGCAAGTTGGAGAAGTTTCTACCATAGTTGTTTCCTCACCAGAGACAGCGAAAGAAGTGATGAAAACCCATGATATTATCTTTGCCTCAAGGCCTCAGATTATTGCATCACAGATTATTTCCTACAATAGCACAAATATTGCTTTTGCTCCTTATGGGGAATACTGGAGACAACTGAGGAAAATTTGCACAGTAGAGCTTTTAAGTGCAAAACGCGTTCAATCTTTTCATTACATAAGAGAGGAAGAAACTTCAAGAATGATTCAAAGTATAGCTGGCAATGGAGGAGAAACAATAAACCTGACACAGAAGATTTACTCAGCTGTCTCCAGTATTGTTTTGAGGGCAGCTTTTGGTGGAAAATGCAAGGATCAAGAGTCTTTTGTTCATGTTGCTGTTGAAGCAATTAAATTAGCAGCAGGGTTCAACATCGCTGACATATATCCTTCCATCAAGTTCTTTCATTTGATCAGTGGAGTGAAGCCGAAATTAGAGAGGCTGCTGTTGCAATCAGACAGAATACTTCAAAGCATTGTCAATGAACACAAGGCAGACTATATTACGAAGAAAGATGGACCAGAGGCCTGCAAAGATCTTGTAGATGTTCTTTTAAAGTACCTGGAGAGTGAAAATGGAGAATTTCCTCTGACTGAGGAGAATATTAAAGCAGTACTTTTGGTATGTAATTCCTCCCTTGTGTTTTTCTGGTTTTTGTCATGTCTAGGAAACAGTTCCATGAAATTGCATAACCAAAACATATTCTTCCCGGGCAGATTTGAGTCAAGAAACATCCTCCCGTGCTGCATTCTCTCATAAATCTTGCATGTCAATTACATTGTATAAAGAGGAATATACCACACTTGAGAATTTGATCTTTATCAGGACATGTTTGCTGCTGGAACCGAAACATCAGGAACAACCATAGATTGGGCAATGTCAGAAATGTTAAGGAATCCAACCATCCTGAAGAAGGCACAAGAAGAAGTAAGACAAGCATTTAGTAGCAGAGGATATATAAATGAAGAGGAGTTTAAGGACCTTAAATATCTCCAAGCAATTATCAAAGAGACACTGAGGTTACACCCAGCTCTACCTCTGTTACTTCCAAGAGAAAACAGTGAAAGATGTGAGATTGGTGGATATGAAATCCCCTTAAAAACCAAAATCATAGTGAACGCCTGGGCAATTAATAGAGATTCTAGATACTGGCAAGACGCTGAGTCCTTCATACCGGAGAGATTCCTTGATAGCTCAGTTGATTACAAGGGAACGCACTTTGAGTATATCCCGTTTGGTGCTGGAAGGAGAATATGCCCAGGAATGACATCTGGTTTGGCGAATGTTGAGGTCATACTAGCAAAACTTCTCTATCAGTTCAATTGGGATCTTCCAGATGGTATGGAACCTGAAGGCTTAGATATGACTGAGGCCTCTGGGCTCACCGCCAGAAGAAAAGCTGATCTTTATCTTGTTCCCAAACTGCACAATCCTTTGCTGGTTTAGTCCTACCAAGATTTCATTTCTCTGCAGCCTATTTGGCCTTGTTCTCAACCTCTTCAATCGCTGTTTCTTTCTGTTACTGAAAACTGTTGCTTTTTTTCTGAATGTAAATTGACTTGGGAGAAATAATCATTTGATTATGAAATCAATTCTCTTCTGTACACTGCTGGGCTGTTTATAGACTTCATATCACTGGCATTATCAATATAATTTATTTGGAACCTTGAAAATGTGGAGCAGCTTTATTTTATAATAACCCAACAGACTCATCTATGGAATATCTACCTTTCAAGACAAATGTTTAGTATTAGACTGCTGTACAACTCCTGCTATAGACCACTAGCATCAAAAGGCAGCTGTTCTTCACCAACTATGGTAGAAACTTGCACCAGCTTGCAGATGCATAAGAGGGTCATATTTCTTGGCCAACTCTCTCAGGACAGGGTGTGGCATTGAGCCAGAAAGCTGATGAATGTGTCCTGTGAAAGGTAGTTTCCATGGCCATGGTGGAAGATATAATTTTTAAGGGTTACTAATTCTGTCTTGAATTCTGATGAGATATGGTTATCCGGGCTCTAATTGCTAACCATTGTCAATCCGATGCCAAGTCAGTATATGCTTGGATAGGACAAGGGTACGTAAAAGAACAAAAATGGAGTATACATAATGAACAGTTATCCAGTTATACTTATAGGTAACTTTCAAGGTTTCTGTGTTATTGAATGTGGGATTAAAAGAAAGTGGATTGTTTGACTCTGTTGAACCTTTCCGAATCCAAAGAGATCATATAAGTAATAGACCAATAAATGAATTAGTGGGCTTCTTCTTAATTGCAAAGCACATGGGCTGGATTCATTAAGCCCAAATTAAAGAATGGCTATTGGTTGTTCCCATCACGAGTCCTCTTAAAAATATCATAAATGGCTTATGATTCTTTTAGTAGTCATAAATAGCTCAATTGAATATTTTCTCCAAGATATTGACTTCGAACCAACTTTGAAATCGTCTTCAAAATCCTTAGGTAGTTCTTCAAAATTGACCATTAGAATTATTACTTCTGATTTTAAAAGATGTTCTTGGTGGGGAACTTTATGAACTTGGGCACTATAGTACTCTTTTTCCTTTGTTGATCAAAAGAAAGCGCTTGTACTTATTACGAAACATATTCAAGCTCAAGAAAAGTTTGTTACTTACAATCGGGAGGAAGATGTTGAATATGAGAACTTTGAGCTGTAAGGATCTTCAATCTATTCAGAAAGCTTTTGAAATTCCCGATTACTATTAGTTAGTGTTCACTCGTATTGATGGTAGAGCCCATTTGCCCCCAAAGGTGTGCATTACAGTCTATTGTGAGCAATTGAAAGTCCGTGATTGGCACCAGTGTCATCTAGGCAATGGCCCTATTAACCATTTCATGAATAGTGGCAGTAGTAGCAGTCGGTGTTGTCTGATGCCTAAGTGAGTATATATTAAGACAGAGTAAGGGTGTGTAAAAAACACAATAAAAAATTAACCTACTTATATTTGTGGTAGCTTTCAAAGTTTCTGTACTACGATTAAAGAAAAGTGAACTGTTTGATTCTGTTGAACCTTTCCCAATCTAAAGAGGTCATATAGGTAAGATATCAATAAATGAATTAGTTGACTGTTTCATGATTGCAAAGCATAAGAGCTGGCCCATTAAGCCCAAATTAAAGAATGAAGATGGGCTGTTCCCATCAAATATCCCAGTTTGAGAAGTAGAAAGATGAACAAGAATGTAAAAATGAGAACTGAAAAATCAGTAATCTGCTAACTGAAACTACTAAATATGGCAGCTCTTATGGCAGGGGAAGAAGATTTTTTGTTAACTATTCATAAGTTTTCTTTTTCTAATTCTTGAAGGAAGAAGTATTTATGTACTTCAACTTGCTTTAGTTTTTTAATGATGAGTTTGCTAATGATATATTTCTTTAGAAGAGCAGCATAGAATTTGGAAAAAGATCAGCTCAGCAGCATGTGCTGTGTACAGAAGAGAATTGATTTTATAAACTATGTAGTGATTCAAATGAGTGTTCCTCCCTTATCAGTTTACACATTCAGCAAAGCAACAGTTTGAAGTAATAGAGCCTGAATGATTTAGGCAGAAACTGCAACTTGAAGATGTTCAGAACAAGGCCAAATAGGCTGCAGAGAAATGAAATCTTGCTAGAACTAAACCAGTGAAGGATTGTGCAGTGTGGGAACAAGATAAAGATCAGCTTTTCTTCTGGTGGTGATCCCATAGGCCTCAGCCATATCTAAGTCTTCAGGTTTCATACCATTTGGAAGATCCCAATTGAAATGATAGAGAAGTTTTGCTAGTGTGAGCTCAACAGTTGCCAAACCAAATGTCATTCCTGGGCATATTCTTCTTCCAGCACCAAATGGGATATACTCAAAGTTTGTTCCCTTGTTATCAACCGAGCTATCAAGGAATCTCTCCGGTATGAAGGACTCAGCATCTTGCCAGTATCTAGAATCTCTATTAATCGCCCAGGCGTTCACTATGATTTTGGTTTTTAAGGGGATTTCATATCCACCTATCTCACATCTTTCGCTGTTTTCTCTTGGAAGTAACAGAGGTACTGGTGGATGTAGCCGTAATGTCTCTTTGATAATTGCTTGGAGGTATTTGAGTTCCTTGACATCCTCTTCATCTACATATCCTTTGCTTCTAAATGCCTGTCTTACTTCTTTTTGTGCTTTCTTCAGGATGGTTGGATTCCTTAACATTTCTGACATCGCCCAATCTATGGTTGTTGCTGATGTTTCGCTTCCACCAGTGAAAATGTCCTGATAAAGATCGAAATTCTGAAGGTGATACTGTTTCCTAGACATTCGAAAACTGAAAAACACAAGACAAGGGAGGAATTACATACCAAGAGTACTGCTTTAATATTATTCTCAGTCAGGTGAAATTCTCCATTTTCACAATCCAGGTACTTTAAAAGAACATCTACAAGATCTTTGCTGGCTTCTGGTTCATCTTTCTTTGTAATATAGGCTACCTTGTGTTCATTGACAATGCCTTGAAGTATCCTGTCTGATTGCAGCTGCAGCCTCTCTAATTTCGGCTTTACTCCACTGATCAAATGAAAGAACTTGATGGAAGGATATATGTCAGCAATGTTGAATCCTGATGCTAATTTAATTACTTCCCCGACAAAACGAACAAAAGACTCTTGATCCTTGCATTTTCCACCAAAAGCTGTCCTCGGAATGATACTGAAGAGAGCCGAGTAAATCTTCTGTGTCAGGTTCATTGTTTCTCCTACATTGCTAGTTATACATTGAATCATTCTTGAAGTTTCTTCCTCTCTTATGTAACGAAAAGACTGAACGCGTTTTGCACTTAAAAGCTCTAATCTGCAAATTTTCCTCAGCTGTCTCCAGTATTCCCCATAAGGAGCAAAAGCAATATTTGTACTATTGTAGGAAAGAATCTGTGTTGCAATAATATGAGGCCTTGAGGCAAAAATAATATCATGGGTTTTCATCACTTCTTTCGCTGTCTCTGGCGAGGAAACAACTACGGTAGAAACTTCACCAACTTGCAGATGCATAAGAGGGCCATAATTCTTGGCCAACTCTCTCAGGACACGGTGTGGAAGGGAGCCAGCAAGCTGATGAATGTTTCCTATGAAAGGAAGTTTCCATGGCCCTGGTGGAAGATTAGATTTTGAAGGATCACCAATTCTGTGTTTAATTCCCAATTTGAGAAGCAGGAAGATGAATAAGAAGGTAAAAATGAGAGCTGAAAAATCAGTAATCTCCATATCTGAATGAGAAACAAATGGTTTGGGAAACTGGCTAGCTGAAACTATTAAATAAGGCAGCTTTTTATGGCAGGCTAAGAAGATTTTGGAGTTTTTTGATTCTGAAGATTCTACCATTGTTATGGCATCTTCAACTACTTGATTAAGACAGACTCATCTCCTCCCAGATGATTTACTCAAAAAGAACAAAAAATTTAGTCGGCTAGAACGAAAATAATTGTACATAAATGCCAAAGTTTCATCATCAAATGTATGTTTTGCCTTCTGTCTTGTTTGCAAAATGCAGGCTTTCATTGTTCTTTTAACATCAAGATTTCATTACTTTGGTAACTAATGACTGACTGTTTTTTAACATTGCTGATGAGAACTCTAATGGCCAGCAAAGTTTCTTTGCCAAGGATCTTTTAGCCAAAATGAAACAACCCATCAAGCCTTTGGAAACTGGACAAATTTTGTGCTAACAAGGTCTACAATCTGTTAAAGTTTGGACTGAAGCCTGAAGAACACAGAGGAATGTTAAATTAGGACCAAAGTGCCATCTTAGAACCAAGAACTAAACAACAGACTAAACATTTTTTTTAATACATTTGGGCAATTTGTATACGTTGAAAATGTGAATCGAATTCAAGTTCTCAAACTGTTACGTAGTGAGTTATTTCTTTGTCACAATCACTAACTTTTGATATATTCGTTTAACAATAATAGCACTATAGTAGAAGCGCTCGTTGTCATGGGCCCGTGGGTCCATTCATAAAATACCTCTCTGAGCCTGATCTTTAACATTTGAAAGCAACAACATTAATAAGATCATTTGCTGAAAACAAATTAAAGCCAAGGCTTCCTTAAAGGAGCCAAATGCATTGTGTAGGTATAAGAATCTTCATCAAGAAATGAGTTCAAGAATCAAAGACTCTTCAAGTACATTAACACTAAGGAGAACTTGGATTCTCTAGTAGAAACATAGCTAAATTGGGGGGGAATAGCAATGAAAATCACCCCTTAAATTACATAATCAGACCATTCAGATATATGTGAAGTATGATCCATAGTAAAACTAGGGATTTTATCTAACTTCTTAGGATTCTCCTTGCCTCCCATCAATCTGGCTGGATTCCCAACTGCAGTTGTTCTAGCAGGAACTTCCTTAAGAACTACTGAACCAGCACCAATTTTAGCTCCATCTCCAATTCTAACATTTCCCAAAACACAAGTTCCTGCACCAATTAGTACTCCATCTCCAATCTTTGGATGCCTATCTCCAGACACTTTGCCAGTGCCACCAAGTGTCACATTGTGCAAGATTGATACATCATTTCCAATCACTGCAGTTTCTCCGACTACAACTCCGGTGGCATGATCAAGCAAGATTCCCTTTCCAATCTTTGCTCCGGGATGAATATCCACTGAAAAAACTTCAGATACTCTGTTTTGTATTAACAAGGCCAAGACTTTCCTTCCATTAGACCAGAGTTTGTGTGCTATTCTATGAGCTTGACAAGCTAAAAATCCCTTAAAATTCAAGAAACAATGAGCATAACTTATACAAGCAGGATCCCTTTCTTTAACAGCCCTCAAATCGCACATAACAGAGCTTATAATTTCTTGATCCTCTGCAAATACACTTAAAAATAGATCATATAAAGTACCACTAGGAAGACTAGAATTTCCCAATTTCATGGAAAGATGATTAGCTAAAGCACTTTCCATAGATTCATGTACCAAAATTGAAGTGTAATAATAGTTAGACAAAATTGGTTCTTCTTCAATATCTGACCTGGCCTCATCTCTCATCTTCGACCACAAATCATCCTCATCTTCATTAGGGTTAGGGTTGATAAACTCCAAATCTGCACCACTGTGAATGTTTTTTGACTGATTTTCAGAAATGGGTCCGCAAGAATCAAGGTCTGGAAAATTGGGTCTGAAGTATTTGACATAATTATAAACATTATTATGCTCATCAAGTTGAGACCTTTCATAAGAAAGGGGTGCCTCTGTTCTTGAAGTATGAATACAAGCAGCCATGATAAAAGCCCAAGATTTCTTAGGTTTTGGAGAAGAGACAATTGTCCTCAAAAAGGTTTGGGAAGCAAGAAAATTTGTGGACATAGGAAATAAAGGGGCATAAAGATGACGAGAAGACAAGGGAGATCTATATAGAGGGAGAGGTATAGAGAGAGAAAAGATCAGATCTTTCATGGAAAATTTTTTTTTTTTTTTTCCAACAAAGAAGTATATAAAAAAGGTAGAATCAAAAAGGGTTTCTTCTACGAATCTACTGATGATTATCTATCCTATGACCACATTTGAAGCAATATTTTATGGTGTAGAAATGGAGACACAGTATATACTGCAATACTCTAATTCTAATTTATTCTGGTTGACATTAAAATTTTCAAGAGAGCACCAATAATGGAAGAAATTTGATCCACAAAAGATAAGAAATGACTTTGACATAATCCATTCAATACAAGGAAAAAAAAATTTTGTTTCTTTGACTTTAACAGCGAATTTCTTCTCTAACATTAATTGTTTTCTAACTTTGAATGAATCAGATAAAAATTTCACTTTTTTTTTTTTTTTTTTTTTACTGTTGTAATTTAGAAATAGGAACTGATAAAGAAGCCATAGGTGGAGGCGGCGAGCTGCCAATGATCTAACTGCTTCCGTCATTTTACACAGGTCTGGTCCCTACTGACCAATTGCCTTACGCCATATCATCATTTATCCAATCACTGCCACCGCCGCCGGGAATCAATTACCCCGGAGGACTTTCTGCTATTCACATAATTTGCTACTATTTTTTTTTATATACCCCAAGAAAAAAAAATTGCTGCTATTAGATAGGGATTAAAAAATATAAAGTCTTATTATAAAATATTAAATTATTTATTGAATGATTGATTCATCGAACCATACATTTTTTATTGTCATCTCTTACGTTTGAAGGAGTTGGAGATGTTTTATTTGAATACAAGTTTTGTAAAATCAGTAAAAAAGGCAGAGTCAAGGACTGATCATATTTTCTTTTGCTCTTTTTGGCTTTTCTCTTCTTGTCTTTAGAAAGAAAGAAAACAATAATTTAATAAAAAAAATTGTAAAGTACAATTTCTACTATGGGAGGAAAGGAGAAAGATTAGGATGGATAATCTAGTATTAAGTGTAAAAATTAAGTATTATATTTATATTTATTTTGGTATCGCGTAAAATATTATTAATTGAATCGTGATTGTTGTTAAATTTATAAATTGTGCATTAAAATATACGTAAAAGTAAGGTGCAAATATGAGAGCATTAGCTTTGATGTTCATCATTTAGAACCATCAATGCAATTCTTGAATTTGCCCTGTATGAACGTAGCTCCGTTGGTTTTGGGACTGCAGAGTTGGTATCAAGGTCCAAGGTTTAAATGCTGGCAGTGTCAATGTGGAAATTTCAACATTTTCAATGTGGGGGATGGTTCCTTGTGCCCACCAATACCTGGCCTCCAGTCTGCAGAGCTGCTTAGTCACCATGATTTATATATTCCACCTGGGCGTCGAACAGTTTAGTAATCCTTCCAATAACCATGAAGACATTTCATTATAGGCTTAAGAGTACGAGCGATTCACCCGTATGGGTATAGCTTAGTTGGTTCTCGGGCTGCAGAATTGGTACCAAGGTCCAATGTTCAAATGCTGGCAACGGCAGTGTGGAAATTTCAACCTCCCCAATGCGGGGTAGTTCCTTATGCGTACCAGTGCCTGGCCTCCAGGCTGCAGAGCTACTTAGTCACTATGATTTATATATTCCACTTGGACGTCGGACAGTTTGGTGAGGACTCTGTGGGCGAGAGATTTTACTTTTTGGTACCAATTCTTGAATCTTATTTAATTAGTAACCCGTCCTATAACCATGAAGACATTTCATTATAGGTTTAAGAGTACGAGCGATTCGCCCACATGGGTATAGCTCAGTTGGTTCTCGGGTTGCAGAATTGGTACCAAGGTCCAAGATTCAAATGCTGGCAACGGCAGTGTGTAAATTTCAACCTCTCCAATGCGGGGGTGGTTCCTTATGCGCACCCGTACCTGGCCTCCAGTCTGCAGAGCCGTTGAGTCATCATGATTTACATCTTCCACTTAGGCGTCGGACAGTCTAGTGGGAGCCCTGTGAGTGAAGGATTTTGCTTTTTAGTACCAAGAATACGACCGATTCAGTAACAGTGTGGAAATTTCAACATTTTTAATATGAATAGTAATTTTTTATGTGCATCATTACTCCACTTAAGCGTCAGATAATCTGATAAGAACTTTATAAACAAGAAATTTTGTCGTTTTATACTAAAACCACGAACGATTTATGAGGTTGACAATATTAGCATATCAAAACTATGAAGGATGGTAAGCCTTTGTAATTGGATGTCATCATAATGCTACTATCATAGTCTTCAAAAGGAGAGGACCTGGAACCTCTCAAGTCGCTATCTGTTCTTCTTGGTGTTTTTTTTTGGGGAAGGTGGCTTTTCGAGCTCGGAGCTTTTACCTATACGAGTTCTCTAAGAGCCGCCTACCCCCACTTTCATATATATATATATATATATATTCTTTTGATTCGGTATTAAAAAGTTATTAACTAATTCAGAAAGAATCGAAAAACATAAGATATTCAAATAGTAGTATTAAATTGACATGCAATATTAAATGACTTTTATAATACGAACTCAAAATCTTTTATTCATTTACGTCCTTCCATGGCAGGCAGAAAACAGATATTTTTAACCACAAATAATGTAGCTTCTTTAACGGTGGAACCCTCTTTATCAAATGGTGATCTTGATTCTTTTTCTTGAATCAGTGACAAATACTTTTTGTCATCTTTTAATTCTTCAATCTTTTCTTCCAATATCTTGCATTCTTCCTTTACACAGAATGGGCTGTCATAATTTCTGCACAATTTTTTTTTACAGAATCTATGATGGATGGCTCAAAAGGAAGGGAATCAGGTCATCAAGCCTAATGCTTTGCGGGTAAAATAATGGTGCAAGTCAGTCCCAGTCAATTGCACCTTGCGATCTGTGTGTGCTGAATAGCGAGAGTCAGGCTTGGCATTTGAGTTAAAATAGACGAAGTCCCACATGAGAAATAGAGATAATGTGAACCGGAAAAATGACACCATATAAGGTAGCTCTTTCATCGTTTACTGTTTGGTGGATATCAGAAGAACATGAGAATCTTGGGTGGCCCAAATGACAAAAGTGCCAATTCAGTTTATTCAAAACTGAAATCTTGCAAGATCTTTCATGGGTGATGGTATTGTATCTGTATAGGATTCTAAGTGGCAGGCAGCAAAAAGAAGAAAGTGCAATAAGCTCCCAGCAATAGAGGACATATAATATAAGCAACATCACTAAAAGTGAGATAGTTAATGGAAGATACAATAATAACAATAACAAAAAAAAGAATTGCATCAACTTTGATTCGTTCTAATTCAGTTTTTGTTTTGGCAGTCATTCTACAAGCCTCAAGTATTGGAGGTAACTATCGAACAGTTTAGCAAAAAGAAGAGGACAGGAGGAATACTACAAAGATAAATGGGGCAATCTTCATATTTTATTTTTACAGCTTTACCTCAACATCAACTCCAGCCGGAAGATCAAGTTGCATCAAGGAGTCAATTGTTTGGGCAGTTGGGTAAAGAATGTCAATTAGGCGTTGATGGGTTCTGATTTCGAAATGGAATCTCGCATCTTTATGAACATGTGGAGATTTTAGAACACAATATATTCGCTTCTTTGTCGGTAATGGCACAGGACCCATAGTCTTTGCATTGGTGTTCTTTGCTGCATCCATTATCTGTTTGCATGAATCTTCTATAAGGGGTACCCAATATGATCTCAATTTGATTCTGATCTTCTGCTTTGGCGCCATCTGAGAAATAAAGTAAATTCATGGGTCAAGAATGTCCTTTTAAGATAACCAAATTAAGTACATAAAACAAAGAGAATGAAGAAAGAATTCCAAAGTTTTAAGTCGAGAAATGACAGTAGAAACATTCTGCACCATCAATAAGGTACCATTAAAAGGCAGCATTTTCATCCTCACCTTCAGTTCTTGCTTATGCCAGAAGGTGTAGGTATATACTCCTTCATACAGAGATAAGCGATATCAAGATTGTTATATTTTGAGTAATAAGAACTAGAGAAGGACAAAGCACAAGAATTTCTCAAGAATAGGATAATATGATAGATGACTTCCAGCATTGTTTCCCTATGGTTACTTCCACTACGCTAAGATGTATTCACAACGTCATCTAAGCCTCCTATTTATCAGTTGCTGCAGTGGAAGATCATAGAAGGCAACCGCAATTCTTTTGAAGGCTTACAGTTCAAATTCCTTCAAGAAGTGAATTCATGCATTTGTTTATCTTATGTATCTTACGACCTTTTCTCAGCAGTTCAAGGAGGAAACTTTGTACTGAAATGTGTTAGAGATAATATAGAAGAACAATAAAGCAGTGTCAACTGCCAGGAACTTCAGGAACATCCTCTACCAGCAACTATAACATGATGTAACAGCTTGTCATAATAATCACATGCCAGTTCAAAGCATACGAAGGTTAGAGACAGAACAGTTACAAATTTTGCCTGTTAAAATGGCATAAAATAACAAGATTAAATAAGTCGATCAATCTTGAGTTCACCAGCAGGACTTGCCACATATAACTCAGGCAAAGTGCCACATAAAAACAGGATAAAACAAATCACAAGATTCAATCCACTCCAACTCCATTACAAGATGCAATATCAGATGATATATCATTCTGAAGTGAATAAATACAGCAATTAACTTGAGCAGCTCAATAATCCGGAAAATATCAGGAACAATCTCATCGTAAGGAAACCAACTAGCAGGCTACACAGCTTAAAAAACATTGAAACGTGAAAATACTACACTCGGCCAGAAAATAAATCTGACATTGCCAAAGTTGGTTTTGGTATGCAGAAGAGCTTTCTGACTATAATTTCTTTGATTTCATACCAAATTCTTGCGCTGAAGAAATCTTCCAAAATATTAACTCTTGAAAGTTACCCAACCTAAGCTAAGAAAACACCAATCTACCTATTCAATTACACGACTTCTCACTGAATCAGATACTTACAAGTCAAATAGAATATAGATAACTTTATGAGCTAGATGGAAGGAAAACCAGTTCTTAGAGAGAAAACAAAGAACTAAAAGAAACTTGTGAGGCTAACACATTGCACGGAGACCCACATTACGTATTACAAGATTTATCATGAAGAATAACCAATTTCCCAAGTGTGGCGTTTTCTTAAAAATATAAGGCAATCAGTTCATGGCTGCCGCAAGGAGACTGTTCAAGTTGCAAAGCAGGGCAAAGAGGCAGCATAGCCTACTAAGCAAATCTCACTGCAAAGTAGTCCTAGAAAAATAGGTAAACGCTAAACATAGATTCCAACCATTATCTTCTCCATTAGAACAGAAAAGACAAATCAAATTATCTGCAAAAGCTCTTAAAGCAAGAAAAAATTCTAGTTCATTTCCTGAATAGCTTATAAGTCAAAAAATACAAATAAGAGACAACTACCTATGAAATTCAAGAATGCAACTTTCTTTCAGCTTTTTTAACCCATAAGCAATACACCAAACAGATTGAGGTAGCCAAAGCCAATATCCAGCTAAAACTAATATGATTAAAACAATCAACCCTTTTGCAGGCATCCTAAACTGCTAAGACTACGTCGCCTATTAGCAAGAAACATCCCACATTACTACTGACAGTGTTAAAACGAAACAATTGAAAACAAAAAGGAAAGAAAAATAAGAACCCTGTAGAATGTCAACGTAAAATGGGCTTACCCTGTCAGACTCAGCACCAACACTTATCGATTCCACCGCAGGAGCTTCATCCTAAGATTTCCAAAAAAAAGACACCAAACAGAAACATTAAATGGAAAATCTTGGTTATTTTGAAACCCAACTCCGACTGATATAGAAATTAATACAACAAAATCAAAAACCTCAAGTCCAGTAGAGTTAGCAGAGGTTTCTTGGGTGTCCAAAACTTCAGGGGCAGCAGAAACCCTCGAATCTAGCAACCGGGATTGTCTCTGCAAAAGGGTTGGCAATTTTGCCGAATTTGAAGGCAAAGAAAGAACAGAAAGCTTCGGCCTTGAGGAGATAGCTGTGGAAGAATTGCAAATGGGGAAAAGGGTCGTTGAAAGGGATGAAGAAGACATAGCCATAGCTTTCAATTAGCTTCTTTCCTCTTCAATTTTGCTGATGAAGAAGAGAGGGTAATGGAGCTGGGGATTGTTCCCTCCTGAGCTTGAGCTGTGCAATGTTTCCAGTAGGTTTATCCTCTGGAATTTTTATTTTTTATTTTTTATTTTAAATCATTTTGACGACGATTTCTTTCGGGAAATTACAATAATGTACCCGGATAGTTTTTCTTAATTACAAAAGGCTCCCCATATATTATAAAATTATAACCAAGGCATTTGAAATTTTGGACTTGGCATTCGAGGATATATTGGACTCGTCTTCCATTTTGGACATGAAAATTAGTCTTGTACCTCTTAAAATTAATTATTTAAGAATTTATTAAATTAAATATATTTGATAACATATATTATTAAGTGCATTATATTTAAGTGTTGTATAACAATTTTTACAAACCCTTAATTATTTAAGATATTCTTAATTGTAATTATAAATTTTAAATAAAATTTTTTTTGCTTGATTCTAAAATTGATATTTGAATTATATATATTGTTTGTCAAATTATTACACTTTTTTCATATAATTACCACTTATAAATTAATTCAATATTCAGATACAAACTTCAGTTTTCAAATTCAGCAGGGACTCAAAAAAAAAGATTCATCGTACTTCACTTTCAGGTTTATCAAACAGACCCTTACTCTTATGATAAATAAATGCTTTTTTTTCGTAATTATGATTCATTCTTTTATGTATTTTAAAAAAGGACTAATTACAAAATACCCCCTTCAAGTGGAAGATTAAGTGCACTTTACTCCCAAAGTTAAAAAATAGGCAGCCTACCCCAAAATATGTAAAATACCCAGAATACCCTTTCATGTAAGCTATAGTTTGTTGCAAAATAATTAAATCATTTCAATTCATAACCTAATTTATAGTTGTAGTTTATTATAAAATACTAAAATTTGTAATAATATCTTTTTAGTCTATATTCTTTAAAAATTGATTATTCAACTTAAAATTATTATCAAATAAATCTTTTTCTAACTTCAAAAATTTTTAAATCTTCAAAATTTTCTAGAGAACGTGTTTAGAGAGAAAAAATAAAAATTTCGTAATTTTGTCCCAGAGTTTATCAATTTACCAAAAAATTAAAAAAAAAAGTCCTTTTCTTGTCATGTTTTTAGTGGCCTAATTAATTAATGTAACTAATTACTCCCCAAATTCAAGCTTTTTAACTCTTGTAAAAGAATTAGAATTCCTGTCCTTCCGTTATCATTTACACTTCCTCTTCAAACACTAACTTATTATATAAATAGGCTCTGTCCAATCCAAAGATGCTTAATAATTTTTTTTTTTTTAAAACTTAATAAAAGAAATTATTCAACCCTATAAAAAGTATACATTAAATTAAAAAAGGTAACCCATATCAAAACATATTATTATACAAATTAATTTTAATATTAGAGAGAAATATTGTAATTCTATTCTAAATAAACTTGTTTTTTTTTTGGTTTTCTTGATATTGAAACTCTCAAGTATATAATTAAGAATCCATAACTACTCCTCAACACACCTTTCTTCTTCTTTCTTGAATCTTTCAGCTACTCCAAGAACGAGATTGTACATATTTCGTCTCACAAACAATACAATTATCACGATAACAATCTCAAAAATCAAACTTTATACAAGTAGAGCGCCCGGAGAGGAGTTATAGAAACAATGAGAATATATGTTGTGATTAATGTTTTGGTAATTTTCTGTTGGGGTGCAATTATGAATAAATGTACTTCTTCTTCTGAAAGTACTGCTATACCCTTTCCAGCGCCGGCGGCGGAGATGGAGAAGGAAACGACGTCGGATGAGCAGATGATAGCTGAGAAGAATTACATTGAATGGGATGATATGAAGGTGGATTTAAAACATCATCAGCAGCATTATAATAAGAATAATAATAAATATAATTGGAGTAGCAGCAGCAAGATTATTGTGGTTGATAAGAATGGTAATGGCGATGATGATTCATCAGTAGTTTCCAGTGTTCAAGCCGCCATTGATTTGGTTCCTCTACATAATCGTTTCAGATATAAAATTTTTATTCGTCCCGGTATTTACAGGTAAAATTATTTTCTTTCTTTCCAAATTTTTCATATTTTTTCTTATATTAATTTGCATTATTACAACTTCGTTTTATTTTTTCTTTTTAATTTTTAGATAGAATTTGTGAAAATTAGATTTGCTGTAAGAGAAAGGTGGGAATCGGTGGTAAAAACTTAAAAAAAACAAAAATAGATCGCGTATTTCTTTATTAGTTATTTTCCTTCAGAGTTTAGAGTTTATCTTTTATTTCATAGAATTTTTATTAATAAAAATGTGTATATTTTAATGTCAGAGAATTTAAAAATTTTGATAATTATAAATTACTTTTCGCCTTTAAAATCTTTTAGGCTTGAGTTTTAGTTTGAAATTACCACCTTTGACTAAATTATCTCTACGTTTTGTTTCTCATTAGAATCTTATTAGAATATCTGATATCTTCATCATATCGAAAAAATAATCTAAATCTGTATCTGTAGAGTCCAATTATGATTCTAATTAAAATGCCTAGTTTAGACGTAGTGACAGAATCAGACATTTTAACTCTAAATCGTAGTTTGATTCGCTAAGCGTGAAAGAATAGTGACACAATTTACTTTCATTAAGAAAAGTATATTCATTTACTTTAAAATTGTTTAATTTACGTTAAATTTGTAATAAAATAAATTGTAAAAGGATAAACTGGACTTTTTAACCTCATTTATGTCTCAATCCCGAAGAGGCTAATTTGCTTATGTAGAGGAAAATAGCTCTTCCTCCTCATCTCCATGTAAATAACACATTTACGTTCTGATTTACATTATGGCTAAAGTTAAAATTCAAATAAAAAATATTAATGTATGATTGAATTTAAAATAACTATTTTTTTTTACATTTAATATAACTTAATATTTATTTATTAATAATAAATTGATTTGAATTTATTTTTAACAGTGAAAAGGTGAAAGTACCAAAATCAAAACCACATATATCATTTATTGGAGAAGAAGGTAAAGGGAAAGAAACTGTAATTACTTGGCATGACAAAGCTTCAGATAGAAAGGCAGATGCAAGTAAATTAGGAACTTATGAATCTGCTTCTGTTACTGTTGAATCTGATTATTTTTGTGCTAAAGATGTTACTTTCCAGGTAAAAAAAAAATTACTCTATCCGTTTCATATTAGTTCTCAGTCTGGATATATTTTTTCCGTTTTAGAATATTTGTCATTTTAATAAATCAAGAAATTATAAATAAAAGTTTACGCATATATTGTTATTTAGTATTATGTGATGGGACAAACAATTCGAACAAATTTATATTCTCAAGGAAGGGAAGGGCAATTTAGTCTATTTAATTTCAAATTAAGAAGGCGTAATTATTTTTCCACTTAACATCACTTTTTTTTTTCAAGAAAATCTGAAATTTTTACCGTCTTTTTTATACATAATATCTTTTCATATAATCTCTCCCTCATTATTACCTTTATTATGAAAATTAAAGAGAGTTGAAATTTGTTTATTATTAGTTGATATAATAGAAAAAAATATATTAAATGTTTTCATAATATGATAAAAAAATAAAGAATATGGATATTAATGAAATATGACAAGTAAAATAAATAACTCAAGGTGTAATATAGAGAAATTAATTATAAATGTTCTGAAATATTTTTACGTTTTTTTCTTTATATCATAAATGTTTCATTTTAACTCTTTATGCGCTTGAATATTTTTTTATTTGCATATTGTTATAATTATAGTGAACACAATGAAACACGGTGACAGTGAACACACTCCATTCACATGCACTCTAAAAAAATGTAAAATTGATGTTTTATTTTAGCTCTTTTATATTCTCAAATAATTTTTAATCGACGTATTGTTATAATTACTTATAGTAAAAAATGAACAAATTTTGATCTTTTTTTAGTGTGCATGTGACTGAGGCGTATTCATCACCACCGAAGTTCACTGTTTTTCATTATAATTATAACAAAAACGTAAATCAAAAAATGTTTAAGAGTATATATATATATAGAGTTTAAACAAAACATTTAAAATATAAAGAAAAAAAGAATAAATTATTTTAAGATATAATTATTTATAACTGATTTCTGACATAATATATAAAGCTTTTATACGCGGCTAACTGACAAGGTTTCCAATCAGTTAGTCCACATGATGTACCATAATGATCGAATAAAATATTATTGTGTGATAATAATAAATTGACTTAAATAGTTTAATTGTTGAATTAATTAGCTATATATATATCATTCAGAATCGTCTGTAACATTTTCTATATATAAATATATATCATTCAGAATCATCTGTAAATTATTATTATTTATTTATTTATTTTTTTGCAGAACACAATAGTATCAAGGCCAGAAAGAAATGATATGCAAGCAGTGGCATTGAGATTAAATGGGGATAAAGCATGGCTTCACAAAGTTAGAATATTGGGTACTCAAGATACACTTTTAGATGAATCTGGTTTCCATTTTTATGATCAATGTTTCATTCAAGGAACTGTCGATTTCATTTGCGGTAATGCCAAATCTTTTTTTCAGGTACCTAACTAATTAATTCCCGTCTGTAATATTTTTTATAAAATCTAATCTCCCGTAACGTTTCTTTTTTTATAATATATATTTTTTTCTGTTCTTACGCTGTATTTGGTGCGTGAGAATAGAATGGAATGACTTTTCCAACTTCTCCTTTCATTTCTATGTTTGGTAGGCCTATGCACAGACGTAGGAATTGTTTTAAAAAATATTGGATTATTATATTTTAATATATTACATATATTAAACTTAACTAATTTTTATGTATCATATTTTCTTTTATTTTGATCTGGAGTTTTTTATGACTATTTTCAATCTTATCTATAACTGTTTTTACACTGTAATAAAATATTTAATATTTTTTATATTCTTTAAAGTATAATAAGGTATGATAAAAGGGTACTTAAGTTATATTATATATAATTTTATTTCTTTAAGACATAATATAATAATTTTTCCAAATAAAGAAAATGACTCATCATTTTATTCTACATTTTTTATTTTCCTTTTTCACAGTTGATTGGAATGGATCCGGATTTTTAAGAAAAGAATCCAACTAGTAAAAGATTCATTTCAGTATATCAAATGTGTTGTTAGAGTTTATACCAAGCGTGTCAATTAGGAATGTGATGATATTTTGAATTTTCTGATCCAAAAAAACTCGATCCATAACAAAAGAGTTTTTTCTATAGGGTTGTACTCTGAATTCGATAGCAGTTGGAGGAGGTGCAGTAGCAGCGAGTCACAGGGAGTCGCCGGACGAAGATACCGGCTTCTCTTTCGTGAACTGTAACGTTACTGGAACTGGTCGTGTCTTGTTGGGGAGAGCTTGGGGAAGTTATGCTAGAATCATTTATTCTTACTGTAATTTCGATGGCATCGTGGATCCAAAAGGATGGGACGACTGGAGAAATCCTCGCAAAGACAGGTATAACCTCACGCAAATAAAACTTTTTTGCACTATGGTATAAATTTGCGAGTTACATTTATTGACTCCTTTAAGTCTGTTAACCTCAAGGGTGGTATTTGGACAAAGAAGACACGTGACTCACATAAATCTATTTCTAAAAAGAATAAAATTGACACAGTCTCAATTACTTAGCTAACATGAGTTTTAAGAGGAAAAGAAAAGAAATTTATTACCAATTTTACCCTTGCTAGAGCACGTGAGAGTCACGTGCCTTCTCTGTTCAGAAACCACTCAGTAGAACAAAAAATAAAGTTATGAAAATTTTAAAAAATGAGAAAACAATTAATTACTTTTAAAAAATGGATATTATCGGAGTTTTAGATCCATTGATGATAGTTAAGAATTTTTACAACTTTTTATAAGTATTTATCGAATTTTTCTATCTTTACTTATATTTCTATTTATTTATTTATTTCACTCTTATTATCTATTCATTTCCTCATTTATTAAACGTAAAAAAAGTATTTGTAGTTAAAAAATTATCTTATTTTCAAAACCGATGTATGAAAAATGATGGGAGTTTTGTTTGGTTATATATATATATATATATATAGGAGTGCTGAATTTGTAGAGTTCGAGTGCAGAGGAAAAGGAGCAAACAGAAGAAAGAGAGTGCCTTGGTCGAGATCTTATGGTTTTCTTGAAACTGAGTACAGTTTAACCACAGATTTCATCTATGGAAGACGATGGCTTGATCCTTTTACACCTTCTAGATTCATTAACAATCGTTGGTGATCGAGAAATTGACCAAAAATGTCCATGTATAATTTACATTTTTGTCTTTCTCATTTGAAAGACATTTATTTCATTCTCGAGGGCCGAAAATGCCTTGCCCTTGTACGACAGTGGTAGTAGGTGTTCTTCAACCAATTTGTATCTCGTGACACTCACATGTGATCTTAGTAGGGGTAAAACTGTCCAACCACTAATCTTAGTGCCAACCGGGGCACAGATTGACGATTAAATTAATAACTGAACAATTTTAACCTTATTAAAGATAACATGTGACAAACATTGGCTAGAAACCACTCATCACCACCGTATAAAGACATTTTCGACCTTTTGTAAAAAATTATTAGATAAAAGTGACTAATTAAATAAATATTATCCTCGAATAGCAAAACATAAATTATATACTTGTGTAATTTATGAGCCACGAAACTGTCTATACTTGTATAATTTACGAGCTATTATATAAGACGATGTCTATCCAGCATTCACAAAGATCATCAACAATAATTCTCTTTTAACTTAACTCACATATTTCATATTCAACACAAATTCAAGATAGATATGAATAATTTTGAATATTCTTTTTGCAAGAAAATATCGATTTTAAGGTAAATAAACCTCAAAAATTACCTTTTTTCTACTTTATTGAGCTTCTCCCAGATAAGCGAAATTCTCTAAGGAATTTCACCCAACCTGGGCAAAATCAAAATTCATTCAATGGGTTTTTTAAAAAAGGAAAAAAAATGAATTTCTACTGAATGAGAAACTTCTCCCATGTGGGAGAAACTCAACAAAGTCGAAAAAATATATATTTTGAAATTTTTTTACTTCAAAATTGATATTTTCTTGCAAAAAACATTCAAAATTATCCATATCTATCTTGAATTTGCGTTGAATGTGAAAGATTTGAGTTGAATTGAGTTCGAGTGAGAGATTTTGGGCAAACAAAATGATTTTTTCACGCTATACATATACAACTTAGATTCTCGAGTTAGATTTATTGACCTCCTTATTTATTACAACTTTATCTTCTCGTGTAATTTACAAGCTTGGATATCATTCAAGAGAGTGTGCCTATACTGGTGCGATTTACGAGCAATTATACAAGACAGTGCCTATCCAACAAGCTTACATGATAGTGCAAATATCACTAACATTAACCATATAAAAGCCTGCACCATTGCAGATAAACAAGGATATGGCAGCCCAGAGAAATCATCAACAGAACTGCAAATTTGTTTCTCTATAAGCACAGCTAATGAATATATATATATATATATATAAGTTCATGTCGGATGGGCTTATACGCTAGCAAAGCAAGCACGTTAGATATAGTAGAGCGTTACGCGCGTTCTTGATATAGTGATATAAAGAAGCAAATATGGAAACTTATAGCCACAACAAAGCCTTAAAGGATGATGATACGCACCACAGCAGGCGACCGGGAAAGGGTTGATGATGATCTTACCTGCCTGCATTCTCTTCTCTCCATGATCCCAGTTGCATCTTCAGTGAGTGTTACAAATGGTGCTGTGACCGTGGAAGTGCTTGTAAACCGAGTTATTCTCTCACCATGAGAGACTCCAGATATCAACAAGGACAGAAGGACGACTAAGTATGTGCCTTCTGTACACACACACCCGAAAATCCCAAGTGAAAACTGGAAAGAAGCAACTCATCTTCTGTACTCTTCCTATATTTATGTACAACTAACCTAATACGAACACAAATGTGGCAACCAACCACCAGTTCTGCTGATCACATTTGGTAGACACTGCCCAACGACAATTATTCTATTTAACATTCCTGCCTGGCTGCCTCTAATTCTGCTGATTTGTTGTCCTCATCGCTATTGTCTGATTTGTCAACAAGATTATTATCAGTAAGGAGAGACTCAACATTGACGTTTTTCGGGTCAGAAGAATCACCATTGATCTTTAGATCATTATCATCGTGTTTGGCAGTGTTTTCCGCATCTTCATCTGTAACAACTGGCTTCTGATTACCATTAGGCCAGTCTTTCTGTTGTGTCTCCGTCTCATAAACAACACTCAGTTTGATATCACTTGGAACTTTAAGGCATGACATAGGAGAACCATCAGACTTGGCCTCCTTGGAGAAAGCCGAGGATACAGAAAGCTTACTCTCTAAACTCAAAGCTGCAGATAAGATTGAAAGAACTTCAGGATTTCGCTCCACATCAACCCATTGACCTCCAACCCAATCTCTTGAAGCCCTTAGCAGCTTTTTGTCTATGGTCAAAAAAAAGTTTTCACCTGTCAACCCACAACCATTAAAATCACATTAGAAATAGGCTTCCTGAGTTGAGGAAGCAAGGTTACAGACTAAATAGCAACCAAGGAAGGGAGAAAAGACAGAGGATATACCGGGGAAAACATAATTACGTAACAGTTAGAAAGCCAAATAATGAAGGAAAACTTACTGGAAATATAAACTTGATAATTTTCACTTCCTGAGTTGTTGGAGGCAGTTAGTACTCCCTCCCACCAGCCATCACTCCACCATGCATCAACTGGATCTCCGACCTTGAAAGCAACTTCTGATGGGAGAGAAGTGACAGCAGGCCTTAGTGTTGAACGCCCTGAGTATCTCATCCCAAATTTATCAGGATTCGCAAGTCTAAATGCAGGGACCCATTCCTACAAAGTGCAAGGAAACATCATCCGTTGATCTTTAAAGACTACAAATTTATTTCAGGAATTGAATGGTTAAGACAAGAAGAAATACTGTGTCAAAAAATGCCTTCCATATAGATCGAATCCACAAAAAACTCTTCTCTATGTACTGAAGACAGCCATAGAGTGGGAAAGAGACAATAAAGACAATACCTCAAGGTTACCACAGCCATCTTCGTCCTTGATATCGTCATATTGGATTTTTATCTGTCTTCGAGAAACTTCTAATACTGTACACCTGAACCAGCAGCCTCGGAGACCACTATCTTGACAAAGAAACTCAACCTTTTCGCTGACACTAAATATAGGAATCTGCCAAGACTGCCGCTCATTCTTGTGGCAGTTCAGCCGTCTACTAAGCATGCTGTACCTTAATTTCTGGTATGACAATTTATTCGTTACCTTGGCACGCTCTCTGCAACTTCTGGTCCTCTTCACACCCACCTTTACTTCATCTCCAGAGCTAAACTGTTCATCTTCAAAGAAATCGGGGCTAAAGCATGAGAAAATTTGTTGATCAAAATAGCCACACAGCTTGCTTAGTTTGAAAGGTTTTACTCGGTTGCTTTTGAATTGTCTGAAGCAAAAATGTGCTCGGGCCAATAGATCATTTGGAAAAACTGATACACACTTCTCATAATGCTCACGAGTTAAGACTATGGCAGGACCATCAACACATTCAGCACTAATAACTTGAGCATATGGTGTTATGAAAACTTCTTTAGGATGAGGATTCCGTATAGCAACAACGCCCTTGACTTCTCGATTATGATGAAACCATCTCACTTTGACCTTTTTTTGGCTCTTCCGGTCTTCATACATGTCTTCTAAATATGCAAGATGACGGTTCTCCTTTTCAGCCATGACATAGACAAATGACTGTGTCTGTTAATGAGATTCACAAAAAGAGGCACTAAATATAATCAGGAAAAGTTAACAAAATCAGGTTAAAAAGAAATATATTAATTAATTAGCAATGCCTAAAATAGCCAAAAAGTCAAAACCATAGATCCATGTACATTGGCCCAGAAACCTGATCGTTCTGCCACCACCTATTACGTGACAATAGATGCAAGGTGTATTTAAAGAACCAACTAAAAGGGAAAAAAGAAATAGAAGAAACCGCATTCATAGTCTAATCACTCCATAGAACTCTTTCTAGGTCCTCTGTTGTAGTTCTTTACGATCAGAAGTTTCAACAAGCAAAGACAATCTAAAGTTACTCTACACTCTATATCTCATTGAACTGCTAGGTGGAAAAGTTTTACAGTCAAAATCACATTCTAATCTCATTTTCAAGGAGCATATGAATAGTTACCGCTATTGTAATCCCGTTTCTGCAAAATGCTGGGTAGTGCTTAAGCTGTTTACCGCATGTCCATGCTACACCTGACCATACTATATCTGAAGGATGTCCTCTGAGATTCCTTGCAAGACGACCCTGCTATTCAAGGGTCAATCCAAATAAACTTCCAGTAGAATTAATGAAATAAATGAAGAAAAAAAGGGTCTGGGGATGAGGGAAAAAGCACCTTAGGTTCTTGCATCTGCATTTGAACATTAACTCCAAAGCTTAAGTCGTCGTTTGGTGACCCTGTCATGAAGAATTGGTGATAAATTAAGCTTTTGAAGCAAATATGCATGAAATTTGCATAAAACTCATATATTGGACACTTTAGCCATGCTGGTTGCTTGTGTCATAGAACACAAAGGTAAGTAGACGGTAAGTCTTCAAGAAGCATAAAATGGAAGTAAAGCCACCATCCTTATCACATACTTCAAGATTCACTCTCAAAAGTTAAAAAGACAAAAAAAGTGAAGGATGACATATAGCACATGAAGAGGAAACCACCATCTGTTCAAGCTTTAACTTTTTTGAACGTGTTATTACGCCATAAGCTGAACAGTAAATAGGACAGGAGGCTTAATCAAAATTCCAAATTATTAAATTATTATAGTTTTAGTAAGAGATGTGTTAAGGTCTTATCTCATTAAGAAATCACAAAAGCACAATATCTGAAACTAAGTATCACAGTTACAACCATAAAGGAGCAGCAGAAAACAAATACACTTCGGAGAAATCCATCAGAATTATACCCAAAAGCTGCTGCTTTGTCAACCATTAGTTCTTCCATCAGGATGTAATCAGCTTGTGTTGAGAAGGTTCGACAATTGAAATTAAAGCCAAAAATTCTTAAAGAGACACAAAAAAATGATTTCAGACGCTTGATGATTAAGGTCCTTATATGCGAGTAAATGATAACAGTCATGTTAGTAAAAAGGTCAAGAGAAAATATCTGTTGAACAGGACAAGGCATTCCATTCTTTAAACAAATAACATCACAGTCAACAATTCATAAACTGCAGCAAACTTACTTATGGGACAATAACAACAGAGTAAATACAGGTCTGTTGTACTTATAAGACATCTCTTCCTAAAAAGTCCAACTCCGAATGAAATTCAAGAGCTTTCCAAGCACTGCCTTTGATGGGCCTTCCAGCAGTTCTATCCACTATAGATCGATAAGTTTATTTTCTGTGGGTTAGTGGTCATGTTATTTTCCAGATACACTTCACCTCATGCAAACATTAGGAGATTGGAAACGCACTATCCTTCTGTTTAACCTCACTGGCATCTCTTGCCAGTAGCACTTCAAAATGCCACTTTATCTATGGGTTTAAGGCAGTAATTGATTTAGATCGGTAGATCATAACACAGATAACATCACAATTTTTTAAAGAAGGGATCTAAAGAATGAAGAAAGAATATCTAGGAAAGAAAAACTTTTATTCAACATAGCTCTGACCAGTTTTCCAGATGAATTAATTTCCAAAGCAGGATAGATGCTGAATAGCTAACTTAAGAGTATCAGCAGACCACCAAAAGATAGAAGTTATTAAGAAATATGTATTGTTCTTCAAAATTCAAACTTTACGAATACTGAAATAACATGCTAACTACAGAAAGAAGAGTACTTCATACACGGTGCAACAGCTTAATAGAGAACCAAAGACCATTCATGATAATAGCACTAGAATGAAGAGTACTTCGTATATGGTGCAACAGCTTAATGCAGAGCCAAAGCCATTCATTAAACTAGTACCGAAAAGAAGAGTACTTCATACATGGTGCAGCAGCTTAATAGAGAGCCAAAGACCATTCATTATGCTAGCACTAGAAGAAGTCCACCAGTAAGTTCAATATGAAGACTTAAAGAAGATGAGAAAAACTTTCAAGCAAATATGGAAGAGGAAGAACTAATTCTACTGATCAAGCTTTCAAACAGGAGGCTACTCTATCAGCACATAGATATCCTCAAACTAAGATTGCAAATTGGAAAATCAACACAAGCAATCTGAAAAGATTATATTGGGAAAGGAATAAAAAAAATCAAAGGAAACATACTCGAGCAATCACTTTGTCTATGCTGCTTGGATAGCATAGAAGTAAGCCAATTGACGACCTCTCTCCTTGATCTCCATCTGAAGCCAGCATGGACAGAGTTCTCAGCTCCATATGCATTCAGAAACTCCTCGGCAATAACATAGAACATGTGCCTAACACTTCTCTCTGTACCCACAACAGCAAGGACAGAGTCCCCTGATGAATCCTTCAAAAAATAGTGAACAATACGGTTTCCCCTCTCCTTCGAAACAAATTGTTCCTTCCATTCCACAAAGCAGTGATCATTTGCAGACATTTTAGGTAGAAAACACCGCGACCTAAGGGGCAGAATGAACCATCAAATCCCTAAAACAACTCTAATCTGTAAAGCTAAAGATGCCCAAACAAAGCGCCGTCCAAAAAGTGTTTCCCAACTCAAACTTTTGCAGCCCAAAAGCTGCAAACTTTACAAGAACCAAAATTTAAGGACAAGAATCTTGAACAATTTGGTAAATAAAAAGAGCAAACTCTCCACAGCTTCAAGAAATTCAGCCTAAAGTCAAAGAACATTTAACAGACGACTTGGGTTTTTTTTTACCGAAACTAAATATATCCCTCAAAACCATGTGGTGACAAAGATCCGTGAAGAAGATCAAAACCCAAGAAAGAAGATAGATTAAACTCACACATAGCCCACCTAACAACAAGAAGTCACACTGAGATAGCAAAATTCCAAAAAATATCGAAATGGGCAGTCGAATTTGCAGTAACCCATTACAAACAACACACAAAAAGAATTATAAACAGCTCCGGAGCTGAACAGAGGCCTGAGTCTGACTATGCAGTAGAACCAAGAAAGACGGAGACAGAGAAGCTAATTTCTTCTATTTCTCTGTAAAGATCAGCTATGGAAGAGGCAGCATACTATAGTTGATGTTGACAAGATGAGGTGGGGAAATGGTAAATGTGTTGATTGGTGGCAAGAGAGTGAATAGAAAGAGCAAACATGGCAGAGGCTAAAGAGGAGAGGTAGATAAGTTGCAGAAGGGAAACCCTTTGGCTTTGGAGCTGCAGCTGATGGGCTGGTGACGGGAGGTTGGGGTAGGGGTTGAGGGATGGGAAGAGGGGAGATGGGGTATAAGGAATAGGGGATTGAATTTCAATTTCGTCCCTGGAATTTAACCATTATCTCAATTAAGCCCCTCATTTTTTAAAAGTCTATAAAGAGTACCTAGAATTAGCAATTCGTTCCAGTCAAGTCCCTAAAATGATTTTTATCGTTCATCTAAACAACTATTGCTATCCTGCTCGCAAACTATTGCTTAATTGGGGAAGACGACAATTGCAAAAACCATTGAAACCCGGTATTCATGGGAATGACGAATGCTCGATCAAATTGAATCTATCAAAAAATAATTAATTTTTTTATTTTTGAACAACCCAATCTATCAATAACCATATACTAGTTGACGATTTTAGTATTTATAACAAAAAAATTTATCGATCGATTATCAATTCGAAAGCAGTAGATAATCTAATAATCGATAACAAATTCGATAATAACTACTCGGTTGAATACCTGTACCGCTGTTATTCATAAATCAATAGGTTGAAGATAATAAATTTACAATTTTTCTATAGTTAGGTTTAAATTTTGGCTCCAAGTGGTCCAAATGAGTTGACTATTTAAAGATTGACGGTTTAAATTCTCACAAAAGTAATGTGACAAACTTGATTGATATATTTTATAAATTATGAAAATTTTACAGTTCGAGATCCTCAATTGACATTATATTTTGAGGGCTCAATTTGAAATTTATTAAAAAATATTCTGGACAAAAAATATGAAAAATAAATAGTAAGTATATTAAAATAAGTAAATAATATATATATAGGATCAAATATGAACTGAATAAATAATTATTGGATTAAAATGAGTAAAATAAATAAATAAATATATAAATGACTTAATTAAGACAAAATAAATAATTAGAAGACTAACTTTTAAATACAAGAATTATTTAGAAAAACAAAAGAATGAATAACATGTGTTTTGACTATCTTACCCTTGTATTATGTGGCACACATTTAATTAGGGGGCATTTTCATTCCACTCTTGAGGTAGTGGATTCCCATTAAGTTGAAGAAGACTTCATCTCCATTCCATTGCAATGCAAAGCTGCTCTTCTTATCCCCCAACAATTAAATATGGCCATGGCAAGACTATAGTTTAATGGTTAAAAACACTCTTTACCGAACAGATATTTTGAGTTCAAATCACATTCCCTTCAAATGTACGAAATGAAAAAAGAAAAGCCATATGTACAAAACTGCTTTCTATTCTAAGGTCTGTTTGTAAATGAAAAGCAGCATTGAAATCATTAAGCTCTGATATTAAGTTTATGCAGATGAATGAAGCTATCTTTAATGAGCCAAATCTGATATAAAGCAGACTTGGTTTTCTGTCACACGATGATTTCTCTCTCTAGAATAGATCCAATATCATTAAGCCAACACAAAAACGCGGCAAATGGATATATATTTTCGAGCATGGGTATACCATTCCTGCGAAATGCTTCGGAATACACAAAATCAAGAACATGAAGAAGGTCCTTCATGCCATAAAAAATGTTCCGCGTGCTACAGATAGAGGCAAGGCCCTCCTTACCTTACCTCCCCAGGGAAAGAACTGCAGTAAAAGGGGAATAAGAGTTAAGAGTGGCTAGTGACCCTGAATAGTACATGAACATTCTGTAGAAAGATGGAAAATTCACCTTAAGTACCGCGATTGGGTGCTGGTGTGCTTACTGGGGGGCCATAAGAGTATCTCCACTCTCTGCAAGCGCCACATCTCTCTAACTCCACACTGTTATCTAGCGTACAAAATTTGCATGACCAAAACTTTTGTTTTTCGTGAATATCTTGGGGTTTCTGAGCACTGCAAAGCTCACAGATTGGAGCTAGCGACTGCAACAGTCAAATTGAAAGGCACAATTAGATTCAGGGGACAGTTGTGAGAAGGGAATTAAATAGTAAATTAGCAAAATATGGAGTGGACGTAAAGATGAAACCACTAAATTCAAATGGGAAAGCGCAAAAGCAAACTGTTTGAGAGCGTGGTAGGAGGCAACATTACAATCTGTTGAATTCAAGCACATCAACTTATTGCGACAATAATTCATCCAAGAAGTTTCAAATAGTGTCAAAACAGAAAAAGGGATACCAATTCAGCAATCACTAACTCGAGCAGTCAGAGAAATCAACTTTCATCTTTTCAAACAATGCCACTTAATACTCACTGCGTCAAATAAGTAGATACAGGAAAATGAGCATTTCAAGGAAACTACAGGACTCTAGCACACTAATCAAACTATTCAAAACACTTATATAATGTAAAATGTAAAATACTTTGGTAGGATTTTGATTGAATTATGTTAAGCATTCTTATGCACAGTAAATTCAGCATTGTGGAGTATCAGTTAGAGGCAGTACAAGTAAAGTAAAAATTGTGAGATTTTGGGAAACTTGAAGTTGAGCACTTACTCGATTCAACAAAGTGCATGTTCCACACTCCCACATTGTGGATTCTTCTGCACTATGAGATGCATTGTCAGTAGGGAAAGACCTAGAAGTTACAGCAGTTGGTGGTGCAGCATGAGAGACACTGTCAGACTGACGGATTCTCTTAGTAGATACTTCATTATGAAGAAGTGCTGCCTCCATCGAGGTGCCAGTGGTTAAATCAACAAACACAGGCTTAACAGCAACATTATGAGACTGAGATGATAGAGTCTCACTTGACCAATGTCTTCTTTTCTGAGATAATACCTGGAAGGGTGGTGCATGGACAGAACTCTTTGAGCTTCCCACACCATGCAACATTTCCGAGGGGTTTTGATCATTATTTTCTTCTTCTCTTTCTTCAGATGCATCATATGTTTCAGAGCCACACCAAATATTGTCCTGTAATCTCCTTTCGGCAGCCATTGCGGCAGCTTGTACAGGACTAAGGGCAGCCATTAGAGAACTGTCACCACCTAGACGTTTGGGACCAGATGGCAGTAAAGATCCAAGGCGCACTCTCTTTTCTGCTGCAGTCAATGCAGTCTGGCGCAGGGATGAGAGAGGAGGTTTGGGGGAGAAACCCCCCAGTCGCTTTCCTGGAAGATCAAACCCCATTCCAGAGCCACTTATGCCCTTACTCATAAGATCTTCACATTCCTTCATGTTAACAAGTAAATCATGAAACATATAAACACAATGAGAAAGGACAGTGGCCATATAGAAACCAATCATCCAATCAAAAGAGAAAAAGCAGTTCATTAAAGTTAGCAATTTGACAAGCTCAGATATAAATCGTTAACCTGTAATCAGGTAGGTTAGAAATGCTATACAAGGATTTTGGTCATGATTAGATCTCATATTCAAATATAAAATATTCAATAAGAGCCCAAGAGAGTAATTACAGCCACAGATCAAGTCCTTTTGGCATAATTTATTAGAAGAATTAAAGTTCAGAAATGAATTACCAGTATAAAAAATGACTTTTCTCAAGTGTATATATTTCTAAAGATCTCTGAAGAAATTGCTGCTAACCAATCTATCTATTCATGGTTGTACAAGGTTCCGCACTGCAATATCATCTCTATAAAGGGTACAGCTGGCTCTGGGGCGGGGATTGAGATGCATAAAACTTCAAGAGCTTCAATAAAACTTGAGTTATTTTTAAATTTTATTTCATTTTTGTGCTGGGTAATAGAGCTTCAGAGTTAATGATAGAGAAATCTACAAAAACTCACCTTTTTTCAAACTAAAAACCAATCCAAACTAATAACTCTAGTAATAATGCATTTCACTGTTGGGAACAATAATGGAAAATTGGCACCTATAGTGCAGCCTAACAACAAAACAACTACATCCAAATAAGTCATATTTAAATCAAGTTACCTTTCTAAGCTCATCCCAAAGATTGTAGAAACTGGCATTGTGAGGGCCATGAGCATTGTGGCAAAGCTCATGAAGCATTGTATCAAGAACTTGATTGAAAGGAATAAATTCCTCATCTTTGTTGGGTCGTCGAAGCCTCAACTTTACATGCACACCTGCTCCTACATTCAATCCCAGAAGCCTTCCATTCTTTGGACTGCAAAAAGAAACCCAACTTTCAGCCACAACATGGTAACAAAACTGCAGATCAATTGCAAGAAACTAACCCGAAATCCATCTAAAAACTTAAACAGAAACAATTTGCAGTGCAGAAGCTCTTTTTTTCCCCTTTCTGGATTAACCAATTCATCTGATT
Organism: Catharanthus roseus; assembly: GCA_028651295.1. Classification (NCBI taxonomy): domain Eukaryota; kingdom Viridiplantae; phylum Streptophyta; class Magnoliopsida; order Gentianales; family Apocynaceae; genus Catharanthus; species Catharanthus roseus. The sequence continues at coordinate 4,881,406 of JAPQWS010000044.1, read as the reverse complement.
AAAGGGACATTTTATGAACAGACACACAAAGGATTGTTTCCTAAAAGAACAAAAAATGTCAATACGTACCAGAATTCAGAAAGAACCTTAACTCTCCATTTGTGTTTAAGCATGATGGGTTGAACTTGTTTGGCGATTTTCTCAAGAATCTTCCTTGCCTCTTCTTCTTTGGGCTTTCTCTTCAAAGTTTTGATTTCCCATACCTTGTTAAGGTTTCCCAAATTCATTTTGGTTTTAATTCAAACCCTAATCTTCATAGATTTTTTCTTCTTCTGGGTCTACCAATTGAAACCCATTGCTGTATCAATAACCAAGTACTCAATTGGAGACTTCTTCTTCTTCAACTTGGCCTCTATCCATCAGATGATTTGGTATCGAGAAGAGAAGCCTCAGATTGAATTTTTGAGGGGCTTGGCGCTGGCGGGGTTCGGAAAATGACAAAAATGGATTTAGATAATATTTTCCTAAATGTTTTATTTTATCTTTTTATACTATGAAATATTTTATATATTTTTTTATACCCTAAATATTTTATTTTAACTATTTATACCCTCAAACATTTTTCAAGTTGCTTATAATTATGGTAAAAGACGATAGAATCCGATAACAGTAAGTACGCTCCATTTACGTGCACACTAAAAAATATCAAAATTAATGTTTTATTTTAACTTTTTATGCCTTCAGTTTTTTTTAATCTACGTATTATTATAATTATAGTCAAATTTTGCCGAGTTTAGTGACATTGAGCATGCCCCACTCATATGCAAACTAAAAAAATCAAAATTTGACTTTTTTAGTGGGGAAACGGTGGGGCTAAGAGAGAATATTAAAAGTTGTGATTATGACAATTAAGTTAAATAAATATAAATGATTAACAATTAGTGCAAAATTTCTACAGGTGATTTAATAAAATTTTTGTTATATTTGAAGTACAACAAATGACGCAAATTTATCCATGTTAACGTGTGTCCTAAGGCACACGTTAGACAAACCCTGTATATATATAGAGAGAGAGAGGGAGAGAGAGAGAGAGAGTCCAGGAGATGTAGAAATAAAGGGGCGTCATAGACGACCTTTTTTTGGTAATACGCGTGGGGCCGTGAGAAATGAATCAAAGGGCTTCTTACGCTAGGATCCCATCATATGGAATCTACGTACTCGCAAGTTGATTCTCTTAATCTCTATTTTTCTTTCCTTCCCAGACATGAGTACTGCAGCTCCAGTAGCTACATGAGCTGCAGTAGCTACATGAACTGCATTAGCTGCAATAGCTACGCATCAGCAAAAAATGGGCTCCAAACCAATTCTTAATATGTTATAGAGTTTTTATTATATCTTAGTTATGATAAAATCTATTCCATGTTCCATCTCTATCTCTTGTATCTCCGAGCCTTATAAATAAGGTTGTTACCTTGGGGAAGTAATATGACATAAAGAATAATATACTCTTTTTTCTTTAATATGACATAAGGCTTTAATGAGGCATATTATTTAAGGTGACTTATCTTTTATCTTTATAGGATAGGGTGTCCTAGTCACATCCTATTAGATGATACAATTTATCCATCTTAGTCGTATCCCCTTATTTTCTAGTGCTATAAACTTCTATAAATATGGACACTTAGTCTTGTAAATGATAATAGTAAAAAGTTAATAAAATCAAAAAGTGTCTCTTTACTCTACTCTACTTTTCTTTAATTTTCATATATTAATTTTCCTAATATTTATTTTTACTCTATTACAATAATATTTATAATAATTTTTATAAAAAGTATTTTTACCATCAAAATATATATTCATCACACAAGCACATAGTTAAGATTAATCATAAATAGTTTTATTCTAAACTATATCTCAATTTTAAAGGAGACTTATGTGAGAGAGACTACAAGTGAAAAAAGAACAATTATTTTGACCCTAATTAAATTAATCTTGGAGGAATAAAAAAGAATTAAACTACATTGAATTATTCGAAGCATCTTTATTATAATTATATCATACTAATTAAAAAAATAATTAATTAATCACCTAGTCATTTTGTTCTTTCTATGGATCATTATTATATTCTTTGGCCATTGATTTATTAGTTTTTGGTTTAGGCATCATGTGCTTAAGAAAAACCATCAAACAAGTGTGAGATCCACCCATAAAATGCTCCTTAAAATTAAAAGATATTATTCCAATTCCCACTTTCTTCTTATTTATTAAAAACCAAAAGAATCCTAAGACTTTTGCCATTTTTGAATTAAGTCCATCCTCTATTAATTTTTAATTGAAAAATATAAATTTACAAGAAAATATGGAATGATACATTAATTCATTTGGTTAATAGTATCTTTATCATTCCACATTTTGTAGTTTCTAATTTAAAAAAAAAAAAAAACTTATATTAAAGATCGAATATTTGTTCATGAATTAATAAATAAATTGTAATAAATATTTTTCCCCAAAAAAAAAAAAAAATGAGAGAGAAAGGGAAAAGCCAGCCCATTAGTTTGAGATATCTTAATTTAGCCTATTTTGCATAGTACAAAATGTATATTTTTAGTTTATTAAGTTAATTTTCTCTTTTTGATTGTATGACTTGTAATTATGTATATATATTTTAATATATCTATCGCATCGTAAGATTGGTTTCTAACCAACTGAAGTACCACCTTATCACAAGCCTATCGTCAAATTAATTTTATTAAACTATTAATGCGTTTAAATAATATTTTAGTGGTAAAAATATATCTTATTAAATCACAATATTATAATTCAAATCATATTTCATTTCTTAATTATATTAAATAAAAAATACATGAACTAAAACATTTTTTTTTTAATAAAAATATAAGCTATATACACCACAAAATTTTTATTAAAACATTAAATTTATGAATTATTTAAGTTTATTATAAAAGATTTGCATGGAGGCCCCTTTTCAATTAAGAATTATATAATTTTTATTAAAGTTGAATATTCATATCTCTCTACACCACTATAATGCAATTTCAACTAAATATCGAATCTACTTTTGGGCCTTTATATTATTGTCTCCATGATCTTAGTGATGGCAAGAAAAAAAGAATATTGACTTCCTTCTAAAAAAAAAAAAATTACAAAAGAAAGGATAAAATAAAAATAATTACCATCTTTAGAAAAAGAAAAACCTAATTTAAAGAAAGAGAATTCATGTTTTTCTTATCTTGGAATATCAACCATTGCCGGTCAGACTTTATCCGAGTGATAAAAGTTGAGATTTTGACTTCTATTAGATACGGAAATTATCTTTATTTTATCTAATAGAGTTATTGACTCCCCTGATTTAAATTTATGCTTAAATGATTTAATTTTATTATGATGTAATTTATATTAAACGTGGTACTTCTGTATTAAAAAAAATAATTGAATTTAATTAAGTATAATTATTATGAGAGAGAAAGGGAAAAGCCAGCCCATTAGTTTGAGATATCTTAATTTAGCCTATTTTGCATAGTACAAAATGTATATTTTTAGTTTATTAGGTTAATTGTCTACTTTTGATCATATGACTTGTAATTATGTATATATATTTTAATATATTAGGGGAAGGAGAGTGTAAATCGAACTCATGTAGGCGTAAAGGCAGGGAAGATATAGATTCAAGCAAAGAATTCATATGTGGGAACGCCGCGCTGGTTCCTTCTTGTATCTGCATTATCATAGAAAGCAAGGACAGGAATAGCTAATCCGAAAAGAAAGATATGAAAAAAATCCCCGAACTAAGACGGATACTCCTGAGAGAGACTCATCACTCCTGACATAGCCCATTTGTGAAGGGGGCGCAGCAATCTCTGATTGATATAATTACCTATCGCAATGACCTATCGCATCGTAAGGGAGGTTTCTAACAAACTGAACTACCACCTTATCACAAGCCTATCGTTAAACTAATTGTATTAAACTATTAATGCATTTAAATAGTGTCTTATTAAATCACAATATTATAATTCAAATCATATTTCATTTCTTAATTATATTAAATAAAAAATACAAGAACTAAAACATTTTTTTTTTTTTTATAAAAATATAAGCTATATACACCACAAAATTTTTATTAAAACATTAAATTTATGAATTATTTAAGTTTATTATAAAACATTTGCATGGAGGGCCTTTTTCAATTAAGAATTATATAATTTTTATTAAAGTTGAATATTCATATCTCTCTACACCACTATAATGCAATTTCAACTAAATATCGAATCTACTTTTGGACCTTTATATTATTGTCTCCATGAAAAAAAGAATATTGACTTCCTTATTAAAAAAAAAGAATTACAAAAGAAAGGATAAAATAAAAATAATTACTATCTTTTGAAAAAGAAAACCTAACTTAAAGAAAGAGAATTCATGTTTTTCTTATCTTGGAATATCAACCATTGAATTTAATTGCCGGTCAGACTTTATCCGAATGATAAGAGTTTAGGCTTTAACTTCTATTAGATATGAAAATTATCTTTATTTTATCTAATAAAATTATTGACTCTCCTGATTTAAAATTATGTTTAAATGATTTAATTTTATTATGATGTAATTTATATTAAACGAGGTACTTCTGGTATTAAAAAAAAAAGAATTTAATTAAGTATAATTATTATGTACATGAATCTAAGGATGTACCAAAAAAAAAATCTAAGCATGTACATATATATATATATATATAATAAGAAAATGTAGGTACATGAATAGGTGAAAGATTGGTGAAGGTAGCTTTATTGTCCCATTGCTTTAGAAGCTAGGAAAGTAGGATTTTTTAATTTGGAAAAATTATCCCAACAACAAATTGTTGGATTTTGATTAAGTTTTTTTTTTTCACCTTTTAAATTTTTAATAGAAATTGTAAAAAACAATTTATTCATATATATATATATATGATTTATTGACAATAATTGATTTATTGTGAATAAACAAAACTTTTTACCAGACAAAAATTTATCTTATCGTACAAGACTTGTCTAATATGATTTATCTTTCTATAAGATTTCGAGATTTATCTAGCATTTTCATATAGAAGTTGAAGTTTTTTTTTATTTAAAAAAAAAATCATTATATTTTAATATGGAAGTGATTTAGAAAAACAATTATTCAATTTAGTTCAAAATATTTTATTTTAATAATTTCTACATCTATATTTCAATAATTCAACGATTATAATTCCATATTAAAACATGCTATTTTTTTATAAAGTTATCTTGTAAGAACTAATAATTATTAAAATAATATAAATATATTTTAATCTCAATGGCAATGAGGTTTTTTTTGGGGGAAAAACAAGTAAAAGTAAACTAGTTGAAAAATTATTTATTTTCTTAATTGTTGAACAATTATTTTTTTATACATTAATAATTATTTTATATATATATATATATATTACTCTTTGTATTGGTCTATTATAAATTATTCCTCTAGCATGGGTAGAAAAAGTCATGGTAAATACTAAAGGAAAGGACGAGGAAAAAAGGTCCCTTCCATTATTTTTCCTCAAATAAAAAAGGTTATATATTATATTGGTCAAGTAGAGTGGAAAATAAAAAAGTTAATTATTCTAATTTGTAATATTATCCCCAATAAAAAAATTGCCAAGTCATGTGAATAAATTATTTGTTGGAATAATTCTAAATCTAGATGTGACAATTTGATTAATTATTTTTGCATTAATTTAATAAAAAGTCTTAATCCAATTCATCATACTCAGAATCGTTTAATATACTTTATAGTACACTTATTTTCCTTTAAAATGTATCTTTTAAAGTTTATAATTTATTTTTTATACATTAAAATTTTATTAATAAAATAATTATAAGTCGTTGCTAGACGATCTGACTGAATTTATTTTCACATATATATGACATATCCTTTCATTTAAGTATATTTTTAATTAAAAAAAAGTCAAAATCCATTGAATTTAATTATTGTATCAAATTTTCCTGTCCCTTTATTATGGCGTAAATTTGCTGCATAATTTGTAAACATCATTGTCAATCTATTAATCATTATTAGGTAGCTTTTAAGCTGTGTATGTGATTATATATATGAATCGTGTAATACTTTTTTAATATATTTTTTTATAATAATTTTATTCATGTAAAATTTATAAAATAAAAAATAAAATTGAATAATTGAATATATATATATCGATATGAATTAAGCATAACTTCAAAATATTATTTTTTTCATTTTTATTTACGTAAATTCATTTTTAAAAAATTCAAGGAAAAGAATAATATTTTTTTTTGCTAAATAATTGTTAGTATTAAACTATGAAATTTTCAGTGATATATAATATTTTTTAATTAAATATATCTTTATTTTTAAAAATAAGATATTGCATTGCTATTTTTTTTATTACAAAATCTTCTGTAATATTTCCTGTAATGCTTATAATAATATTTTTTTATAATAAATTTTTTTTTTAATATATTTTCTTTTTTCTCTTAAATTTATTTTTTATTTGATAGATTTTATTAATAAATATTATAAATTAGGAATATACTCGTGAAAAAATGTCATCTCCTCCATGAATAGCACAAGTCTTTTACTGATTATTTTTTTATAAGGTACTGGACGACGGTGAATCTAGCATCTTACCATGAATGGAGAAAGTGCTTTTCTTTTTGTTTTTATTTAAATTTTGTAATGAATATTGGCCATTTAAACAAACGGCGAAGGAAGGAAGAAAGCAAAAGCTTCAATTGTAAAAGCCAGAGGTTGTATTGTGTATAGAAAAGAGGCTCGTAGTTTCACAAGGGTAATCAAATCTCTGGCTTTTGTCTGGAACAACCCTTTACCTGAAAACCCAAAAGAAAAAAATTTAAGCAAAATTGGGTATGGTATATAGTTAAAGGGTACTTCTCAAAAGCTAAACTTGAGGAGGGGCAAGAAATTCAAAATCAGGGCTTGAACCTAAATCAGTTGAATTTAGGTGGAAAAATACCAGAAAGGAGGAAGAAAATGGTGTTCATTTCTGAAGATATGATCAAGCAACTTCAAACATTGATGGATCAAGGTGGGCTTAGTTTACTTCGCATTTCTTTGACTTGGGGACTTTCTTCGCTGGATCTATCTTGACACTGTAATTTTTGCTTCTTGCAGTTGATGAGCCTCTCAAGAAGACATTCCAGGTTTGCCCTTTAGCCTACTTTTTTTTTTTTGTTTTTCTGTAGAAATATGACGATGATGATTTCTCAAATGAACGGTTGATCTACTCTGGGAAAACGAAGAAAAATGTTTAATAGTTCGTAGACGTTAAGCTGATCTGGGTTTTCTGCTGTAATATGACCTTTATTGACTTCTAGTTTCTACGCTGATTTACTTCAGATTAATTATATCTGAAAGTTTCCTTTCTAATTAGTCGATAATATCTGGTGCAATAGTCAATGTGAAGTCAAAAGTTGCTCCCTGTTGTAGATTCGAGTCTTGTCATCACACAAGTGCAGGAATGCAGCTCATTTTGCAGTTAATTACTCAGTTGCTTTGCTCATGCTTTGTGCTAACAGGAATTTCTGAACTTCCCCTAAACTGATTCTGGAAACAAATTTGAGAATATGGTTGAGGTTCCAAGAGTTGATTGGGTTGAGCTAAACTTGGGTTATATTGCTTCTTCCATGTGTGTTCTTCATCATGCTTATTCACTTTTTGATTTCACATTTGTTGAATAAAATTGCTAACTTTTATTGATATTGATGGTCCAGTTTGTAACTTGAATCTGCAAGCTTTTTGGAGCGTCTATCAATTTAGTGGGCAGCACAGATATTGATCTCTATCCTGTTCTGTTCAGGGTCATGTAAATCAGAATCAGTGAATGATTAAGGCTCTGCTTTACGCTTTTGTGAACTGTATTTCGTTTTAATGAATTTGTGTAAATTAGAGGGTATACTCTGAAGGAATAACTTCTAGAATTAGTCAGGGTTCATTGTTTGGTAGGGGCCATCCAAACGAGTCTTGAAGATCCAAATTCATAAACCTTTCATTTATATAAATTAGAAAGTAGTAGGCGTCTGAAATGGATCACCTGCATCTTGTGCTGTATTTTATCACTTCTTAGTTGCACAACTTCTTTTCCTGGTCAACGGAAGATGCTATTATAGCTCTGACAAATTTGGCAGACATATACATTAGTTAAAAACTCTGGGAGAAAAGTTTATATTTGAGATGATATGTTTTTGGTTAACCTGTAGAATATGCACCAAGGATATCCAACTGAGACTCTGGTCAGATTTCTCAAAGCAAGGGATGGGAGTGTCTCCAAAGCCCATAAAATGGTACTGATTTTATTTTCATTGAATTTTGGAAGAAAAATCTTTTTAGGCATTGTCATTTGATTTTCTTCTTTCATGGTCCAATATGCAGCTTGTTGACTGTTTGAACTGGAGAGTACAAAATGAAATTGATGACATCTTATCGGTGAGTTTATAGATCATAAAGATTTATGATCATCCTTCTTTATAGAAAAATATACTGCTTGTGATTTGTCATAGATCCCTTTCCACCCATTGATAGTCAGTCAATATTGTTTGCTTTCATTTTGATTTTGACATTCTATGAATTATTTTCTTTGTTTTGATATGATCTACCTATATTGCTTTGAAAGTAAAAGTACAACAAACCAGAAGATGGAACAAACAACATTACAAACAATTATGTGCATGAAGAGATGGGCAGGTGGCTGGGGTTCGAGTGCTCCAGCTAACTTAATCCAGTAAACTAACTGATTAACGTGCAAGTAAAAGCTGAATCAATATTTTGGCAACCAATAAAAGTTGCTGCCCTTGTGTTTTCTCTGTTGTAGCACTTTTAGGATCGTTTGCTTATATAACAATAAGGACATATGTACCTTTTTTTTTCCCTGCACCTGATGGATGGTTCTTTTTTTTGCAGAAGCCAATTATCCCTGTTGATATATATAGAGCAATACGGGATTCGCAACTCATAGGAATGACTGGCTACTCAAAAGAGGTATGGATAATGGTTTTGTTTAAGTTGAAATTTTAACTTTTGTTACGTGATCGTGTTTTCTAGAGAGGGTTTATAACTTGCTTATGCTGAAAAGGCCATGGAAATATTTATCCTTTAGACGATAAAGAAGTGTCATGTTAATTTCTGAACAGCAATTTCTTGACTAATTCTCGCTCTAAATTTTCCTATTACCTTGCTGATGTGCTTAGGGTCTTCCTGTCATTGCTGTTGGTGTAGGGCTCAGTACATTTGACAAAGCATCTGTAAGGATAAAAACCTTTGAGTTGGTTTATCTGTTTAACTTGTCTGTAAAATTTTTAAGCAATTTACAACTGTAGATCTTTCTTACTTCAATACATACTCAAATGATCTTTGCTTGTTTTAGGTTCATTACTACGTTCAGTCACATATCCAAATGAATGAGTACCGAGATCGTGTTATGCTGGTAAATTTTGTTTCAGCCGGGTTGGTTATGGTTTGCAATTTGTGCCCCATATCCTTTTGAATTAACTTACACTTATATTTTCTTTTTGGTAGCCCACTGCTACAAAGAAATTTGGCAGACTTATTAGCACCTGCATAAAAGTCTTGGACATGACTGGTCTTAAGTTATCTGCACTCAACCAGATTAAGGTATTTCATCTGTTTTGACATTACTGTTACAAGGGTACTGTTTTGGTTCATCAGCTTGCAGATTAGTCCTACCGGAGGATCCCCCGCTTTGGCATTGTCGTCATCCACTGAACATATAAAATTTCACTCGATTAAGTATGTGCTACACCTGACTTCTTTCAAAAACCCCAATCCAGATACAAGCATGAAAACAAAGATCTGGCGACAGACAAAATAGTACACAGGCTCATAGACAAATGAAGATCTTCACACTAGTACTTTAATTCAGTTCAGTTCATAGCTTTGATTGTTAGATATTCCGATACTGGATTCTGAGGTGTTTGTTACTATTGAACAATTACGCTTCGTTTTGAGCTTTTATTAGTGGTAAAAGTATTAAACAGTTTTACTTTGTAAGGATGCTGAACTACTAATTAGGAAGCTGGTAGCGCGTTATATCACTTTAGCAATATTTCTTCAAATTCTCCTCTTTGTTTGTCAATATTAATAACTCGTTCCTCTGACTCTCTTTATGAACTAATCAACATGTTGCATTTACTGATTGCTTGCAGCTAGCAACTGTTTTGTCCACAATCGATGACCTGAATTATCCAGAGAAGACAGAGACATATTATATTGTTAATGCCCCTTACATCTTTTCGGCATGTTGGAAGGTTAGTATTGGATATGTATAGATGCTTGTAGGCCATAAGCTAGATACTTAAAGACAACCCAAGAAAAAAAAAATATTGGAAGCATATTTTCATGGTAAGCATTTCTTTGTGATAATATATTCGCTTGCAGGTGGTGAGACCTCTTCTGCAGGAAAGAACAAGGAAAAAGGTTCAGGTACTGCCTGGCAATGGAAGAGATGAACTATTAAAGGTAATTTCACTTCTTCGCACTAGTATCCATACAAATCATTATCAAAGTAACAAGATGGTGAATTAGCAAGAATTACATCTCTTAAACTATTTGACCTTAGCGATGATTTGCGGATGTAATCAAAGTTAGTGCTCAAAGAATGTGAGGTGGTAGAATTTTCAGGAGATGTTAATCCAAAATGAATATACTGTCAAAATAAACCTCTCTTGCTCAACTAATTCTCTTGTCGCTAGCAGCAAAGCGATGCTTTTCATTTTGGAAAAATTCTGTTAGACCCGTCCACTAGTGGGGGACATAGACCTCTTGAACCATATTAAGCCATATCACCTGTGTTGTTAATACACGGAGAAATGATTCACACAAGGATCAAAGGTATTAACATCACGAGTGATGTTTCTTTATTTGGTCCAAGAGGTCCATATCCCTATTCATAACCGAGTTCATAACATAATTTTCCACTTCATTTCAGTGATCTGATTTACATGTTTTTCAGTTGGATCCTCTTTTTGCATGATTATTCGTGACTGAAACTTTCTCCCAGATAGCTGAAGACATGCGTTTTTCAACTGTCTTGTTTAACAGTCAAGATTCTCATAAATTGCAGATAATGGATTATGCAACTCTCCCCCATTTTTGCAAAAGAGAAGGTTCAGGATCATCTCGTTATTCTAGAGATGGAACGACTGATAACTGTTACTCCTTGGATCATAGCTTCCATCAACAGGTCTACAACTATATCAAACAGCAAGCTGCACTACTGGAATCAGTTGCGCCCATCAAAGAGGGATCATTCCATGTGGATTTCCCAGAACCAGACCCAGAAGATGCCACAATTGCTCAAACTATCGAGTCTGAGCTCCATAAACTTGGGAAACAAAACGGGCTTTCTAACTCATTACGCGACATCAGAATAAGTTCTGACTGATGAAGCTTCACTCACCTTGCCATCAGTATTACAATATGGGTTGGTGGATGCATCATAAGTGAAAAGTGTTTCTCTTAGATGTGTAGAAGTTTTAACTAAGAGATTGCATCATTGTCTCAGCAGCAGCAGCAGGTTTTAGGATGATTCTAAAAATGCTCTCGAGTCTTGGGGGATAAATAAATCCTATGGCTTTGATGGCCATCAAATGTTGTAGAAATCTGAGGCTGAGTGTTGTAAAAGAATCTTGTTTCATGTTTCCAATCCTTTTGAGTTTAACAAGTTCATTTAGAAATTCTTCTTCTGTTTTTGGATTGAAGAATGTTAATTGTCTATAATAATCAAGTTGAGTTCAGCTGCATACATTAAAATATGAACATATGTGAACCCCAATTCAAATACATCCTTGGTAATGCTTTACGTTACAGAAGATGTTATAAAGGATTAAAAGAGGTGTGAGTAGTAACACTTTAACGTATGCAGTTAAACTCGACTTGATTAAAGGAGATAGGAGATGTTACAGAGAATTTACGGAGGCCTGAATAGTGACACTTTAATGTTTCCAATTGAATTCAACTTGAATGTGAATGTTACTGTTAACATTAATCTCTAATGTTAATTTAACTTAATTCTTGAAACGTTTGGAGTATTTATTACCATAAAATCAGTGCTAGTGCAAGTTGTAGTTTCTAAGGAAGCAAGAAAATATATCTAAGGCCTACTAGTGTTGATTCAGCTTACCATTGCAGGCATGGAGCCACTGGCAGTTGTGGTGTTTACCGGAGTACTAGGCCAGATAGGCGTCCTCCTCCTCCGGTGTCGACCTTTTGGCAACTGCATTAGGAGGCTCATTGATTGTCTCCGCCACCCTCGTCCTCCACCGGCCAGAGCGGTGACAGCTGAAAGTATCTTCAGAGCTCTTGAAGGCCATACCAAAACTTAAGAGAAGAAAGATGAAGTTGATGCTGGAAGAATTTAGATAATGCTATTATATAAAAATGTCTTTTTTACAAAGAGTAAAGTTTATATTCACGAGAGAGAGAGAGAGAGAGAGAGAGAGAGAGAGAGAGAGAGAGAGAGAGAGAAAGTAGAATTATATATTTGATTACAAACACAAATTTACATTAATCAGCAAGGGAAGCAAACAGAAATTCAATTGCCCCTCAAATACATATTCTATCTAGATTTCACTATTTCCTTTCTTTACATCCAACAGTATGCAGCCTTTCCATACTAACATCTTTCTGAAACTTTACAGATGAAGCAACCAACAGCAGCCATGTCTTTACATGGAAGAAGTATGCAACTTAAATTTTTTTGATTTTTTTTTCTTCCTTTTCTTTTCTAGGATTTGCATTCATTTCATACCAGCTAACAAACTCCGAAGCTTTAAAGAATTCAGTTTAATTGCTTATAGCAATTATAAGCAAAGGCAACTGAGGCAACAGCAGCAACAACAGCAAGAACTGCATATGTATCTTCGCGTTCCCAGCTCTCAATCCAAGTAGGTATTTTGCTAACATTCTGAGAGGAAGCCTCTTTGGCATTAGCCCGTGCAGGAATTTGTTTCCTTTGGCTCCTACTCTTTTCAGCCGTTGATTTAGCAGCCTCCTCCATATCACGACTCGGACCATTTTCAGGTAATTCATCGTTTTGGCAACAAGAGAAGCTTCCATTTTCCTGGCAACATCTGATACCCTCTGCTTGAGAGCCACAAATATTGGCCGTTATATACTCTGTTTGTGTGGAGTCTCCAGTGCTTCTTTCAGCCTTGTTATCACCATTTAGTTGTAGCCTTAACTCCTGGGAGTGTTTCTGTTCTTCGTCTGATAATCCCATCTGTCCTCTGAAGATACAACATAATATTCAGTTTATACCACAACAGTAGTCCGTCCATGACTAGGTAATATCAAATTCTTTTTCATCAATGAAGAAACAGGGGAGAGATTCTACAATAACAATGATCTTGACCCTGATTAGTACATTTCGTACTTTGCTTATAGGACAAGTGCACTGGATGCACTGACACCTTATATGTGTGAGGAAAACAGATGCCATAACTGTAAACAGGATGTCCTTTTCAGTTAAGTTTTCCTTTGATTTGCAAACATGGTACAAAATTTAAATTATATATAGCTACAAGAACTTCTCCCTTTATGGCTTCTTTGTTGCGAGTGTATCTATGCGAAAAGGCAGACAATTACTAGATATGTTGGTATCCAAAAAATATTTCAAGATTACGAACTAAATCCCTAACATCTCTCCAACCCCCACCTCCCCCCCCTCCCCCCCACACACACAAACACACAAAAATAAAAAACCCCCAAACAGAGAGAGAGAGAGAGAGAGAGAGAGAGAAGAATAACAAAAATTGAAGTTACCTCCATAGGGAATCAACAATTTCTCCTCTCCCAACATGCCGTTCAAGTAATGTTGGTACATCATCTGGTGTTACATATCCATACCTGTTTGCATATTGGAACCCGATAGGCAATTAGTTAATTACCGCTGCTAATGATTTCATACAAGAAGAAAGCTGAGTTAGCTCTTCTTTTTAATAACTTCAGGATAGGAAAAAGAACTAAAACTTCAAGGAAAGTAAACAATCTTCCTTACCAGTGACCAGTTACTTTTTTCCCAATACTTGGTCCGAATATGATAACATTCCCAGCATACTTGTGACCCCCAATATGTGAGCATGGACTAACAGACACCTTATTCTGAAGGCCATGTAATTCAATCTCTTCACTAAACTTACTAACTAGGGCAGGCCCACAAACACCACAACGCCGGTCTCTTGAACCATGACAACAGACAAAAACATACCAACCCCTCAGGGCTTCTGGAGTTCCAGGAGACCATTCACCATCCTTCACAAGCACATCATCAACAAATGTGTCGATATCAAAATGAGTCAGTCTCCTGCATCCATTGGCAAACTTGTAACTGCTACAGAAAGTCATACTTCAAGACCAACAAGAAAAGCACTAAGGGTGGTAGGCATGAGAGTTTTTAGTTTCTTACCTGTATCTCACCATGTCTGGAAAGATTAAAACATCCCCATTTGATGTATCAGTTCCATCATGTCCCTCACAGATTGTTAAGCGAGTCTTGAACCAAAAAGAAAAAAAATCCAATGAAACAATAAAAATATTATAGCTTAGACACAAGGAGACTATAAGAACAAGTGAAGAACCAAGTTCAGTGACTCCTAGGTTTTGGTAAGGCCGTATCAGCTGATTGGTTTCGTGTAGATTCATAACTCTACAATTTTTCTATCAAAATGGAGGAATAAAGAAGAGAGAAACAGAAGAAAACTAAAGCTCAAACGCATGCATAAACTGCATATCAGATTGTACTACTAAATGAGCAAGATTTATGCCTAATATTCACCACATTGCCATATTTCTAGTAGTTCTTTCATGGTATCAGCGTTGACAAAAACGTTCATCCCTCAACTGATAGCTAACAGAATTGAAAAGTCAGAAATCATCACCGTTAGCACAACCCTCAAACAAAGAACTTGTTCGCTCATTTCTATCTTAATTTCCAACTTTTATACTTCAAAATAGAAGGTAAAGAAAAAAAATACACATAGAACAAACCCCAACCTTTAGGAAAACCACTCCAGAATCTTACAGGTATCACAAAGCAAATAAATTTTATCAGAATACCATAACAAGCTTCAAGTTAGAGCTCAAAAAGCTTTAACCAGATCAAATTAAACCCCCCAACTCCATAACCCAGAACAAAAAAGCAAACAGAAAAGCAAAGAAACAAGCTGCAAACCTGTCTCTTCATATCAGCCTTCCTAGCGCAAAGGGCAGCAGAAAGCAGCCTCGGCAAGCGATCAAACTCAGCAGCTTCAATGTGGGGAGGCCAAACCCGAGGGTTCTTGTAGCATAAAAACACATGTCGCTCATAAAAATCCACAGTTCCAACAAGCGGACTTTGTCTAAAATCGGGCCTAGAAAATCCAAAATCAGCAGCAGTATTTCCTCCCACAGAACCAGCGGCGCCGCCGCCGCCGCCATCAAGCCCACCAAGAAATCCCTCGTTTTGGAAACTCCCGGAAGCACTTCCGATCTGTGAGCTATCAAGAAGGTAACTATCAGTGTCTGAAACAGCTATAGGCGAAGAAGTAGAAGGGTTCATGAACGATAAAGGCTCGTCTCTGTTACTCGCCATTTACAAGTGTTCGACGCTGTCCTCAAAGACAAAAGAAAAAGACTGAGACAAACGTTTGAAGAGAGGCTCTCTCTCTCTCTCTCTCTACTCTCTCTCTCTCTCTAGAGTTGGTCAAAAAATGGTCTCTGAGGAGTCAAGGGCACCACTGGAACTTTACTTTTCACCAAGTGTCTTTTTTATAGTAGTTGATAATTAATGCAATAATGCTATTTTTAAAATAAGGAAAATAAATCCATAAAAGAAAAAAGGAAATTTTTTTTTTCCATACTTTCCTTCAAGACAATTTTCCACAATTATTCATGATACATGATTCATTTAATCTATTTTATTTAGTTTATATCTTAAAATATTATGATCACGAATTTTATAAATAAATATTTTTTATTTTTTATGAAACGTAAGAATTAAAAAAATTTATTAAATTTATTTCTTACGTACTTTTAATCCTAATTACAAGTTATTTTTAGAAAAAAATAATAATGATTACAAGTTTATAGAGACGTAAGAATTAAAATAATTTATTAGATTTATTTAGTACGTTCCATTAATTACTAATAATAAATATGAATAATAAATTATCAAATTAAATTTCCTAAAAGAAAAAATACCGAATTAGATCATTTTAGTAATCCAACAAGAAGCTTGATTATTTTTTGGGTACATTTATTATTAAGGAAAATTATGTAAATTAAATCTTTAACTTTAAAAAATTCACGTAATAGTTACTCGATTAATAAATATTTAATATATTTGATTCTTATCTTTGTTTTTACTTTTTTTTTTTATGAATATTAGGTATATTCCTAAGAAATACTTAACCAATTCCCACTATTTAGTTACTCCCATAAAAAATTATTTAATTATTTGTATAATTTGTAATTGAAATTATATAATTACTTTTGCTAAATACATTATATATTAGCCAGCCGTAATTTAAATTGAGAATAATATATTCAAATAATATTCTTGAAAAAAAACTATTCAATAATACAATAGTGAAAAGGGCAATAATTCAAGAAAAAGAAAAGATAATTAAAAATATATTCTAATGAAGAGATGAAAAATGACGACTTTATCCCTAGAAGGCAAGGATTTGTTTGGTGAAATTGTAAAATTAAAATCCGACAGTTGCTCCAAAAATAGAGAGGGGCCACGTGGTACTGGCAGCTAAGAAACTCGTACCAATATTATGCGTTCTTACTCACAAATAGCTGTCTTTCTCAAAAAAAAAAAAAAAATCAAATACCAGCTGGAAATTTCAATATATTTTGATAATAAAATATTTCCATTTCCACCAGTAAGGAAAAAAAAAAAATCATAATAAGGGCATGTTTGTTTCCCTGTAAAACATTATTATTCAGAGCTTTTCATTCAAGAAGAATTCACAATCTGCAGTTAAAAAAGGAAGCTTTACACAAGCAGAGCAGAATGCACATAATACAACACAAAAAAGAAGGATAAAAGCATTTGAACTGCAATTTTAGGCAATTTTTTATGTATGTTTTTGAAGAACCTTAGCCACATTCCTAGTACTAACATTAAAATCCCAGAATCAACAAGAAAGATTCAAATATGAACACAAATCAACTATGCATACTTTGCACCAAAATTTGGCTTCAACCGCGTTTGTACACAGGTTCTTCGCCTGGCAAGTAAGAAGGAGAAGGAGAAGGAGAACCACCCTCTACTTGGTTTTTCTTGCGATGAAATATGCCCGAGAGGTTAGGCATGAGTACTTTCTTTGACAAAGAAGTCTTGGCTCTTTCAAGTTTTCGCGGTTCCACCACTTTTTTCTCTGGGGTGTACTGCTGCTGCTTATGAATTCGATAGTTGCTTGGAGAAGAGGTGAATGACATATCTGTTTCTGCAAGAAACCTCGCGGCTGCTTCTTCTGCTTTTTTCTGTTCACGTTCACGCCACCTTCTCAGCTCTCCTTCCACCGCCCTCTTGGCAGCCTCGGCCATTTCTGCCTTTTTCAAGGCCTCCTGAGTAGCTGCTTTCATATCATCAATCTCTTTCTGAGTCGCCTCTAATTTCTTGAGTGCCTCATTTTCACTTGCTTTTACAGCCTGAACCTGAGCTATTGCTGCAGCCACCTTCATTTCTGCTAGCTTGTCAGATTCTTCAACTTTCCTACTTAAAGACTCAAATTCATCTCTTGATATAGTTATTCGGGCACCAGACTCAGAGGTTGAGGCACGAGCAGCGCTTGTTCTTTCAGACAAAATTTTAATATGTTCAAGGGCCCTTGTTTCAGCTTCCTTGGCTTCTTCGGCTTCTTTTAATGCTACTTTGAGCTTTTCTTCGGCTGCTTCTAGCACCATTCTGGTTGTTTCAGCTTCCTTCTTCAACTCTTCTGCCTGTCTCTTCATCTCTTCTGCTTCGCATCTTGCAGTTTCACTTTCTGATGACAACTGCTGGAGAGTGGAGAATAATTCTTCAGACATTCCTCTTGTTTTGGACTCTTCTGTAACTGCAGATTCTAGCTCAGACTTTATTTTTCGAAGCTTGACATGCAGATTCCCGGCAATTGATTCTGTTTCTGCTTCCTTTGACTTCAACTCAGAATGCTCTTTCTTCACATTCTCCAGCTCTAGCTTAAGTGCCTCCACCAAGCTCCGAAGCGAGCTCTCCTCTTCTGCTACTTTTGCTAGAGATTCTTTTGCACCATCCAGCTCTATAGTAACAGTTTTGACAGAATCGAGGTCTGAAGTCTTTGCATTCTCCATCTCTTTCCTCAGTAGTTCAACTTGCGACATAGTTTCAGCCAGATTTTTCTCAAGATTCTGTGTGAGTTCAGGATCTATTTCTTTTTTGAGGGCATTCAATTTCTTTGCTGAATCTTCAAGTCTAGCCTTATACGACTGCTTCAGGACATCCTTTTCGGCATAAAGCTTTGCTTCCTCTTCCTGTGTCAGGATACTTGCAAGCTTCACCTGCTCAATGGACTCCCTTATAGAAGAAATTTCTTTCGACAGCTCATCAGCTTTCTCCATATTAGCTTTGGCAGCCAGCTCAGCATCTGCTGCCTGCTTGATTGCTGTAGCCTTTGCTTCCATAGATGCATCAGAATCCAGGCGATATTTCCTTAGTTCTTGTTTTGCAGCATCGAGTCCAGCAATCACGGCAACATACTCTTCTCTTTCAGATTCAAGATTCTGACTCCGTGATCCATCAGCTGCGTTTGAATTACACCTGCCTGATTCCTCAATTTGCTTCACCCGATCTTCTGCAGCTTCTGTTGCTCTAATTGCTGAATTCTTCGAGTCATTTACAATTTTAAGCTTGCCAATCAAATCATCTACTGTTCGTTTAGCCTTTTCAAGGTCTGAAAGTGCTTGGGCCTTGGTAACTTCAGCATTCTTCAATTGGTCTTTCAACTTATTTAGCTCTTTCTGGACCAAGTGAAGCTGTGACTCCTTTGCAAGTATTCTCTAACATAAGAAAGATATGAGAAGGATTAAGAAACGGCACTTAATAGAGTAAACATTTATTCAGCCCCTAGAGCCTACGACAACAAGATGTTTGTTTAATGTTTTCAAACCATAGTTGTGCGTGTCACTAGTCATGTATTCCTCGGCACAGATGGAAGATTCAATAACCAATACTAGTATAATTTAATTTTTCCCGAAAGGAATAAGGAAGAACAAAAAACAAGAAGTGAAGTACTTACCTCTGCAGAATGAGGCCTCGCCTTCTTAATGGTAGGTTTTTCCCCTGAAAAAGCACCTTCACCAAATAAATTTACAGCATCTTTGACAGATTGAAACGGTGCGCTGGTGTCTACCTCTCCCACTCCACCTTTAGGAGTTCCTGTTGTCTTTTGGCGATCTTTTGCAACCATTTTATGCAAATCTTATCCAAAGTTTTTACCTGGCAAAAACAGTTGAAATCAAGCAGAAGTTTAGATGAATTAACAACATGAGAAGTGATAACACTTTCAATACACAACAATGCATCTCGAAATAAGTTGAATGAGTGTCCATCACTAAAAGGAAAACATCCCATTTAGAGCACCCCTATTTCTTTATAAGAGCCCAATGTGAGTTTACCCACGAAAGGATGCCCGAGAAGGCTAAACTCTAAAACTAACTCAGAGAACACTAATCAACTATAGATAGAAAAGGAGAAAAGATGCAAGTTATAAAGGAAAATCTTGAAGAGAGAGAGAGAGAGAGAGAGAGAGAGAGAGAATATTCATATTGTACAAGTTGCAAGAACAAGTAGATATAGCCAAAAGGAAATAAGTTTTTCCTCCCCTCCTCCCACCCCAAAACCTATTCTTTGTGTAAAGATGCAAATAACTGGTTCATGGAAAAAGCACAACCGAAAACCTATGCGTGAACTTTAAAAGCACACAGATCGGTTCAATACCCCCCTGAAACAGTGTAAGCTGAACAGTGACTGTTTTTTCGACCACAAACTAGAGAATCTTCATATATGGGGGTGGGTAACAAAGAGGTAACCCATTACAAATAGTCTAAATGCCCAGGATACAAACTATAAGCAAGAGCAAAAAGAATAAAAGAAAGTAACAGCCCAAAGCACAGTTTAAACTCTGTTAAAATTGTCAAGGTAAAGAGAATGGCAGAAGACAGGAAATTTCACAAATGACATAAAAAAACATCTCAAAGGTCATTGCGGGTTAAGGAACATTGAAGTGTGCATTCAGCATTAACTTTCATGACCAGACCTAAACGACATTGATTCTTTCATGACCACCATATTATGCAAAGACAAAACCTTTCCTGCAATATGATTGCAGGTCCTTCAGAAACATCCTCAAAAAGTAAGTTTTTGCGGCATTAAATAATTTTGATTCGTTAAACACCTCAAGTGCAAACGAATCTCCCTCAAGTCTGGTATGCATGTCTGTGCAATAGGAAAGCACCATTATCGGTTTCTTCTGAACTGTTCTCCCAAAATCTAATGTCAGATATTCAGAACTGTAGCTGATAATTGTTCTGCAATACATCAAATTCTATATATATTAAACTCAAAAGATGGGGCTTAATATTCTCTTTCCTGCAACAGTCTACAAGTTCGAATTCTATCACCAGTTATGAAGTGATTCTGAACTCAAATTCTATATATTTCCTTGCATCATTTGAACATTCTCCCGAGTTCCAAAAGTCCCTGCCAAGGTGTTCGACTCTCTCTCTCTCTCCCCTCTCTTTCTTTCTTTCTTTCCCCTTTGAAAGGAAATGGAGCCAGTAGCATTTAATAAAAGATAACTAATATATAACCTTTAAGCAAGAATACAAAACATTACCCCAAACCCTGTTGAAAACTAAGTAATTCCTTGTAAATGCTAAGTTCAATTACTCACGCCATACAGATCATCTTCTCACACAAATAATATGGAAGATATAATATATCAACAACAGTATCTTGTCACGAGTATCATTTACTGAACCAGTATTCTTCCTAAAACAAAAAAAGTACATAATAAGAAGGTAAGAGTAATCAAGCATACTTAAACACCAGATAATATAACTAAACTGAAGTCAATTACTAAAGGGAAGCAAACATCTTCCTTCCAGCCATATAATCAATTAACGAGAGCAATAACTAGCCTTTTTATGCTTACAACCTTATCAGGGAACAGTCCTATTGCTTTTAGTTATTTCATTTTTTTTCAAAAATTAGAGAATGTTTTTCAGACAATCAAGGAATTTGTACATTTTGATTCAAGGAGGCACGTAAATAAGCAAGAAACAACGTACCATCCCGAAGTAAGAAAAAGGTTACCTGATAAATCCTGCAACGACTTCACAAGCAGAGATTGTACCCGAGCATCATACCAGCATCAAGAGCCCTAAAGCGTTAACAGTGAGAAACATGATGTTAAATTAAAACAATCAAGTAAGTCTGAAAAAGAGAAAAAGATATTTGGAGGACAAGCCTAACAATCAGTCGATCAAAAACCCTAATCATTAGAGAGAGAAAAGAGAAAAAAATTGCAGAGAAAAACCCTAAAAATCATCAAACTTTTACAATCCAAAAAGGGCCATTACCAAAGCAATACAGGAAGTTCTAGAAGGAAACAAGAATGATTCTTGATCAACTTCAGCAATCTTCACAGCCTTCCAAAAGTCAAACCCCCTACCCCGAAACTCCCAAGCTCAACACAAAAAACTTCAAGAAAAGTTCAAGAATGATGCCAAACAAAAATTTTACAGCGAAAGAGAAAATCCCTTCAAATCAAAAACAAGAAAACCAAACCCCACTACTCTTTCGCAGTGAAAAAACACAAGAAACCCAGTCAAGAACCGTAAATACAGAAAATTCCCAGCGGTAAATTAAAGACTGGATTTTTTTTTTTCCCCCACAGCAAAGACCAGTAGTTTGAAGACTTCTTGAAACCAGTTTTCAAAAGCTGTTCAAAGTTTAAAAAAAAAAAAAAAGTTTTCTAGTATGAGCAAATCACAAGGGAAAGAGGGGGAGTGCCAGGTCAGCAAATGGCACCGTCCAAGGCTTACTAATACAAAAACAAAAGTAGGAGAGAGAGAGAGAGAGAAAAAAAAATATATCAAAGATGTGATGGCTGATGGGGTTCTTGTTTTTGAATAGTTTTTGCCATTTCCCATTCCCAAATTCACCGATTAACTAAAAAAACAAGGCAAAAAAAACATGATAATCCGGCCAAGGTTAACTCTCTAAAAACTCTTCACAGAAATTTGTTGGGCCTAAAACTGTATTATATGAGACTAAAGCAATCTATGGGGTCGTAATGGGTAGTGGTGGGGCTGTCCCCTGCCTCCTCCTCAGTCCTCCTGTAACTCCTGCTATGGAATCTGCCCAGAAGATCCAATATTACCATACCAGTACCCCCCCACTCGCTCTCTCTCTCTCTCAGGACTCAGCTCCTTTTCAAATTAAGATATGGAAATGAAAATTTGGAGTGATCTTGAATACTAATAATACTTGATTAATTAACAAAATATGACTTTTTTTTTTTTTTTTTGGTTTTATGCAAGTAACGAGAGAATAGGAGTTAAAATTTATTAATCTCCTAAACAAAAGCCGCCCACTAGGCCAATAGTGAACCTCAGTTTCAATGGAAGCCTCATTTTGTGGCTTATAATAGAAAAGTTCCAAAACATTTTGCATAATGTAAGTACCTTTTTTGCATCATTTTTTTTTTCTAAATAAAATACCATTTGATTCCTTATTGTGCCTAGTGAACAATTTTTTACAAAAAGAAAAAAGTGAGCAGTGGCAATTTATTTCATTTACTTATCAACAAAAAAATATATATTTCATTTGAAGTTTTTATTTATCAAAGGATAGGATTCATATTGAAAATTACATTCCTGGTATAACTTTTCTTTTTCTTTTTGAGAAAAATTCCTGGTATACCTAAAGGAAAAGGATTCAAGTTGAAATTACATTCCTTGTATATTTCCTCTCTAAAAAATGTGAGAAAAAGTCTACTCGCGAAGCATGTAATATTCTATTTATTACAAAACTACTAATTTACACGTGCAAAATGTAAAATTCTATGCATTACAAAACTATCGTTGTATAAATAAAGACATGTTATATATACTTTGTTTTATTATAAATAAATTATACGTAACTTACGTGATGATTTATGTAAAAAAAAATGAAATTATCGTGTTTTAATATTATTACGATTTACAAAACCTTAAATGATATAAGTATAAATTGTTTAAGGATATTTATAACTAATTTTTTAATTAAGAAATAAATAAAATTTCCTTTTTTAACACAAAATTAAAAAATAAATAAGTTGGATAGAGATTGATTCTGAGTGAGTACAAAATGAAGCCTCGCTTTCAGTACTTTACGACTTTTAGCTTTACGTCTCCATCTATCTATCAGAAGCGTTGCGCCTATTGCACTTTTTGTTGTCACCGTGGGTTCATTTCTCCCTAGGCCCAATTTTCTGGCCCAACAGCTTTTTTAATTGGGCTCCCATTTCAAGATTTTCAGAATCAAATGGGCCCTCTTCCACCTGTTTCGCTGTCCAACACGTGTCACACACTGAAACAGACACATCATCGACAATACCGACCTGCTCACAGCTTCCACGTGTCAAACTCATGAGACAGCTCAGCAATTCGTGTATATATATATATATATAACTTGGACAGAAATATCCTCGTCCAGCAGTGCAGATAATTTTAGAGCTAAAATTAAAATTAAATTCCATGGCGGCCGAAAAGAGGGAGAAGCGTCAAGTAGAAGAAGGATGGGTAAAGAAAGAAGAAGAAGAAGAGAGAGGAGTCGGAGTCGAGGTCGACAGCTTAGTCGGTGTTTCGGCGGCGGCGGCGGCTCATGACGATGGTGGTAGCGGCAAGAGAGAACCGACGGTTGCGGAAATGGATTTCGACGATGGATCAGGTGGTTTAAGTACGGACAAGTCATCATCCTCGGTTGTTTGCCAGCAGCAGGCCGATCATGCTAAGTGTGTGTCTGTGTGTGTTCATCAAGTTATTAGAGAGTAGTTAGCCACTGATAATTTAGAAAATTATCTTAGGGAATCTGTACATATTTTTGGATGTGATTAGTGATTATCTTTTTCGTTTTTAGAAGGGATAATAAAACGAAAGCTGGAATGAAAAAGTGTTTTGTGAAAAATTAAAAAAAAAAATTCATCACTAGCTTTCTCACTCTAACTATTCTCTAATTCAAATTAATTCAATCTTAAATCTATAGAAATTCGATCGTTGAAATTTATTTTAAAAAAAAAACTACATCAATCTATAATTTCGCACTATGACGTCTAATTGAAACGATTTTTAAACGATTTTTATGAGTATTTTACATTTTTTTGAGGTGAATGCAATAGGAATTGTGGTGGACAGTTTCCATCCGAAGTTTTTACAAAAAGACTCACAATTTTTATTTTAATTTGTATTTTTATAATTTTTTAATATTTTTTATTTTATAATTAAAAAGCATGATATTAACTTCAAATTAAATAGAGAAATATTTTTTTTAATTGAATGTTTAATTAAAATTTAAATAATTAAATTCATTAAATATTAAAATACGTAAATAAGTTATTATTATATAAAATTTTACGTATTTATTATGTTGAATTTTTATAAGTTTTGTATGTTATTTTTTGTGAAATCATCAATTTATATCTCTTACAAAAAAAAAATTTTTAAATTACAAAGAAACTACTTAAATAACAAAAAATTAATATAATATAAAATAAACTAATAATTCATTTTATATAATTAAAAAAAATTATGCAAAGTATAAAATAAAAATAACATGTAATTTTAAATAAAAAAAAAAAAGCGACTAACATGTGTGTTTTCATAAATTTTATAACGAAAGCGAAATTGTTCAATAAGTTTCGTCGTGTGAGAGAAATTCATGTCAATTGAAAAAAATAAATTTTTAAATTTTTACATCAATCGATATTTTCTTGCATGTGTTGCCCCGGAGAGAAACTCGTCATCTGACATGTTTTGATTATTGTTTTTTTACTTTTAATTAATTTTTCTAAAAATTGAAATAAAAATTTCAACTTAGATGTTATTCCTTAAAAAATTGTTATTGTTTGTCTAAAGAATGTTATTTATTTTTTTATTTAAATTAATTTTATTTTTTAATGCAAAAGTGTTACTATCAATTATATTATAATAAAAATAAATTATTTAAACATAACGTTTAAAGGAGATAATAACTCTATTAAAAATAAAGATAATTAAGATGCAAATTTCAATCTTTCAAAATCGTTCAAAGAAGGCCTGCCCGATTATTTATTGATAAATTTTGAAGGATGTCATTCTTGTTATTGATAGAGTCAATACTTAAATTATTTAATTTAAAATTATAAAATACAAAACACAAAAGTATAAAAATAGTAGTTCAGTTTTTGTTGAATTTGCGGTAGATAAATATAAAATAATGGTCAGATCTAATGGCTCACTATTGGGAAAAGGACAAACTCTATAAAAAATGGATATATATCAATTCAATATGGAAACATGAGTGAGACATTATTATATTACTTGACAAATCTCAAGACCAATTCAATTCATGTAAATCACCTAATCCATTTCTTGATAAAATAAGGCAAAGATAGACTAGAACTGATATGGACATAGCTCAATTGATTTTGAGATTACAGAGTTGATATTAATGAACAAGATTTAAATATTAGTAGTAGAGTGTGAGAATTTCAACATCTTCAATATGGGGTGGTTTCTTGTGAGCACCAATGTCTGACTCCAATCTGTAGGGCCATTGAGTCATCATGATTTACATCATTCACCCGGCCGTTGGGCAGTCTGGTGGGGGCTGTGTAGGCGATGAATTTTGCCTTTTTTGTATCAAGGCAAAGATAGATGTGGACATACATGAATATGTGGAAAAAAATAGTCCGATATTAAGAGATACATGTTTCTAATTAGGTTTGATTCAATCTATAAAAAGTACGCACATAATGTTTAATCTTAATTTATAATTTTTATAACATGATGTTACATGAAAGGGTCGAATTATTGATCTCGCATTGACATAATGCCGTATATAACAACAATGATTATTAAGGATTTTTAAGTTATGAATTGTGTTTTTACGTATTCAAGTTTATTTTAGCATAAATAATGATGATTATAAAAGGTGAGTAAGTAAGTAATGATGATTATAAAAGTACGATGATTATAATAAGTGAGTAGGTGAGTACTCTTAAACTTATAATCGTGTTTTGTATACTTATACTTATTTTTGTCTAAATCGGGATACTCATACTTCTTTAAAATATTCATTTTGACATAATATAACTAGAATGATTATAAAAAATGCGTAGATAACTATTTTCAAACTTTATGATTCATAACCTACTTTCAGAAAAATTCAAAACACGTAAACAAAGAGATACCTATGTTCAAAATCGAAATCAACACAAATATGTAGATAGAGAATATCTTGAGACGCGAGACAATCTCTTTGAAAATTGGTAAAATAGTTTGGTAACTTAAAAAATAAAAGCGTCTTATAAAAAGAAAAGAGCTCAAAATGATTAAATCTGTACAACTTTTTATCAAAAATACTGATCTCCGCGTGCCATAAGAGCATGTTTAGTGCCGAATAGTCAAGAAAATTAGTGATTGAGATATCGTTCTTTTCAATTTGTTGAATTATATTATTATTATAGATATTGAGGGTTCATCTCTTATTCATTTATGTACTTTTATTTTTGTTATTTTATACAATCACTTATTCAAAAAAAAAAAAAAAACAAATTCCATGGATTTGAGATGTGCAGGGATGAAATTAGGAAGTGACTTGGGTGGGTTTGAGCCTCAAAAAATTTTAAAAATTATGAATTTTTTATATTCAAATCCTTTCAAATTTTTTTTAATAAAACTTTAATTCATAGTAAAATTTTTATTATTTTTCGGCCTAAAATATTTTTGTCCTGTTTGCTCACCGGAGATGTGGCGCACACAACACAAGCACTAAAGGACGGACCAAGGCGGCTGGTAAGAAGATTTCCCTTTCTGATTTGGCACAGCAAAGACCGGAAGTTGCCCAGTCAGCTGTCCACTCTCTCTTTTGAACTACTAATGTTGTGGTAAGAACTTTAAGATTGATCCAAAAACGATGAAATATGCATTTTTATATTTAGAATTTCTTTTGTTTTTTTTCATTATGGTCCATACCATATGCATCTTCCCACAGTACTATATATGTATGTTTCATGGTCTTCCCATGTGAATTTGTTGTATTGCTACAAAAATCATTTACAACTCTTTAACTTGGATTGAGATCTCTGTTCAGAGCAAAGGGAAGAAATGAAAGAAAATGGAGCTCATCATCTTCCTTTGTTTGAAACAAAAGCAGCTAAAGTCAGAGCTGCTTATGCTTTCTTTGCTTCCACAGTTTTGTTGGGTATATTTTTCATATGGGTTTACAGATTGATATATATTCCAAAAACAGGGGAGCCCGGAAGATGGGTTTGGATTGGAATGTTCATTTCTGAATTATTGTTTACTTTCTACTGGTTATGCACACAGTCTGTTCGATTGAATGTCGTTAGCCAGTTTCCATTCAAAGAAAGACTTTCCCTGAGGTCCAATCTTTCTACTTCTTGCTGAATAGTTTTGATCTGTCCTTTTAATTTAGCAATTTGACCATGTTTTGGATGTTGCAGATATGAGGATAAATTGCCGGGAGTTGATGTTTTTGTATGTACGGCAGATCCTAAGATTGAGCCCCCTGTTTTGGTCATTAACACAGTATTGTCTGCAATGGCATATAATTATCCCTCGGAAAAACTAAGCATTTATCTTTCGGATGATGGTGGTTCTGACTTAATGTTTTATGCTCTTTTTGAGGCCTCTGAATTTGCAAAATATTGGCTTCCCTTCTGCAAGAAATTCAAGGTGGAACCAAGGGCTCCTGCTGCTTACTTTT
This sequence comes from Catharanthus roseus, assembly GCA_028651295.1. Lineage (NCBI taxonomy): Eukaryota > Viridiplantae > Streptophyta > Magnoliopsida > Gentianales > Apocynaceae > Catharanthus > Catharanthus roseus. The sequence goes on along the minus strand of JAPQWS010000044.1, from coordinate 4,853,409 downwards.
CAAGAAATGTTGACTCCCATGATTCTGTCCTTGCACAAGAATGGTATCGTGTTGAGGTAAGAAATCCTGAGACCTATTTGTAATAAGAAAGTTTTATGCTTGGTTTCCTTGTTCCAAATTCAAACTCTTGAATCCCAGTAAGAACATTTTTAAGAGTCATTTGTGAAACGAAATGTGTTTAATTAGTTTTGTTCTATCTTTTCTTCAGAAGCTGTTTGTAGATATGAAAAGCCGAATAGAGAAAGTTGCTGAACAGGAGAGTGTTCCAAAGGAGATAAAGGAGAAACATAAAGGGTTCAGGGAATGGAACTCTGGAGTTGCAAAGAATAATCACCAGTCAATAGTTCAGGTATATGTCCACTTCATTTCATTCCAAGAACAAGTTCAGGTTTAATGAATGAATAAGGATTAAGTGAACCTGGCTACGATGCAGATCTTAATTGATGGAAGGAACCCCAACTCAATTGATATTGATGGATGTCGGCTTCCTACACTAGTTTACTTGTCTAGAGAGAAGAGACCACAGAAGTCACATAACTTCAAGGCTGGATCAATGAATGCATTGGTAAGAAAGAAAGTTGTTGTTCTCAAAATACTATCACTATGGCAAAAATTGAGTTTTCGTAGCACACAATATGTGCATTTAGTATAAATATCATGAAAGTATATGACGTTTTCTAACATTTTATGAGCGACACAAATGGATTGTATAAGAAGTTTACTACTATCATTCCATTGCAGATAAGAGTTTCAGCAGAAATAAGTAATGGGCCGATCATCCTAAACTTGGATTGTGATATGTACTCAAATGATTCAGATTCAATAAGAGAAGCATTATGTTTCTTCATGGATGAAGAGAAAGGCTATAAAACCTCCTATGTGCAATACCCACAAAGATATTACAATATTAACAAGAATGATACTTATTCGAATATACAGAGAGTGGTTCATGAGGTAAGTTTTGAAATTACTGCAAAACTGCTCCTTTTCTCTGCAAAAGAATTTTGTTGGATACTGAAAATTAATGCCACTTCTTGAGAAGATTGAACTTGCCGGATTAGGTGGCTGCGGTGCAGCTCTTTACTGTGGCACTGGATGCTTCCACAGGAGGGCTAGCCTTTGTGGGCAGAAGTTCTCTGAAGTTAACAGAAACAGAAATGAACTATACACTATAAATGAAAAGAGTTCAAATCGAACAGTGGAAGAATTGGAGGAAGCATCAAATTTTCTTGCAAATTGTAGCTTTGAAGATGGAACTCAATGGGGAAAAGAGGTATCTCTCTCTCTCTCTCTCTCTCTCTCTCTCTCTCTCTCTCTCTCTCTCAACTCAGCTGTACTTAAAGACCATCCCCGATCCTCTTATTACAAAAGACGTTAGAGATGATCCAAAATGCATAAAAACGAAATGACATGAGAACTTGACGATTTTCAGATGGGGCTAGTGTATGGTTTTCCAGTGGAAGATATAGTGACAGGTTTATCAATCCAATGCCGTGGATGGAAATCTATTTACTACAATCCAAGGAGATATGGGTTTGTGGGGATGGCACCTATATCATTAGAGCAGTGCCTAGTTCAATTCAAGAGATGGTGTGAAGGTCTCTTCCAGATTTTCATATCAAAATATTGTCCCTTCATATATGGGCATGGAAGAATCAATCTAAGTGCTCAGATGGGTTACTGTATATATCTTCTATGGGCTCCCCTTTCCTTTCCTACACTTTACTATGTGATTGCTCCTGCCCTTTGCTTACTTCATGATGTTCCCTTATTTCCAAAGGTATGCACTTTCATCTTGTTTCCCTGCATTTTTTTGTACCTAATCATATGTGTTGTCCTTTACAACATTTTGAAAATTTTCTTCACAGAGATTTTCGCCGATCATCAATCCATGAAACTTGCCTTGTATTTTCTCAGGTGTCAAGCTTATGGTTCATCCCATTTGGATATGTTTTCATTGCAAGAAATGCATACAGCTTAATTGAAGCATTGAGATGCAAAGAAACAATAAAATCATGGTGCAATTCACAAAGAATGTTACTATACAAGAGGACAACTTCATACTTCTTTGCCTTGATAGATTCAATTCTTCTTCAATTAGGTTTCTCACAGACAAATTTTGTGATCACAGCCAAAGTGGATGATGATGATGATATACTAAATAGATACAAAAATGGGATTATGGAATTTGGAAGCAATTCTATTATGTTTACCATAATATCAACAATTGCATTATTGAATCTCTTGAGCTTAGTAGTATGGGGAATATTCAAGAAAATCATCTTCTTGTCATCATCTTCTTCTGCTTCTTCATTACTTTGTCTACAACAGCAGCTACCGCAAATCATCCTTTGTGGATTAATGGTGATGATCAATTTGCCTGTTTATGAAGCATTATTCTTCAGGACCGATAAGGGCAGGATACCTACCTCTGTCTTCAACAAATCCATCATCATAGCTGCTGCTGCTGCCGCCATTGCATCATTCATTTGTTTCTAATTAAGCTCAATATATTCTAGTATTTTATGTCAATTAATTATCTTGGAGATATATGTATATATATATATATATACAAAAACACGATTTTTCTTTGTGTTAAAGCTTGCTAAAGAATAATGTCAGTTACTATTATTTTTCCGCTCTGAGTGTGAGGGGTGTTTTGAGAATCTTATAGGGCTAGTTAATGAGAAATATATATTTTTTTCTCGAATGAAACAAGGTATTTTTTTCATTATTAAATTTATTTGTAACCTTATCTAAATTTTTTTTTAAAAATATTTTTCTCTTAATGTTTACTTTTTTTAGATTATTTTCGCTTTAGTATCTTATGTTTACTTTATATGACACTTCAAAAAATATCTTTTACGACCAAAATGCCCTTTTCTAATATAAAATACTAATCTTACAAAAACAAAACAATATTATTTTTTTAAAAAGTCCCTTTTATTATTAAAAAAATTTACTAACATTTGAAACCTATTTTTTAATTACTTGGAGCAACTTATTTGACATAAATTTAATTATATTTATCTTTATAAATTTATTTAAAGTTAGTAAATCTAACTCAGTTATGAAATAAATAACATAATTCAAAATTAAAATTATTTTTTTTTATATTTTCATCTTCTCCAAACCAAAATAATTTTGATACGAAGAAACTCAAATTTAAAGATTTATTTAGTTTAGTTTGATTTTATAAAATAGAAAAATAAATTTCCTTAAGTAGCAAAACTAAATTTCTATAAATAAAACTAAATTCATAATGTACTTAATTTTATAAATCACTAATTAATAAAAAATAATACAAAGATAATAAATAAAAATAATATAAATAATATGTTACTTTAATAAAATCAATTCATTTTTAAATAGTTCTAGCATATTTAGTAATTTTGAAGGGATAAAAATGACTTTTCGCATAAAAAACTAACACCTTTACTATAAATCGCTAGTCAAATGTATTAAAGGATAAAAAAATAATGTTAAGATACTAAAATGAAAGTTGTAATAAACGTTTTTTCATTAGATAAATTTTATTAATAAAAATAATAAATTATTGTGATAAACGTCAGAACTTCAACTCTAGCCAGGGCAAACGTAATTAAAAATTTAATTTTCCAAAGACTAAGGTGAGCCATGTAATTAAAATACGAAATTTGATGTGTTCAATCAGGAGACCAAGAGTAGACAAAGTTTAATGGGAATTGGAAATTGATTCCTTTTGTAAATTAATATTTTACGTGCAAATTGCAGCAAAGTTCTTCACGTAAGAAACTGAAAAACTCATGACATTTGACGATGATATACACTTTTGTTAATTTCGGCACACACCCTTTGAATTAATCCTACTTTCTGAACTCTATTGTCGTTTATCATTGTTTATCTCAACTCCCATTATTCTATTTATAGGCTGCTGCTGCAGAGATAAAGATGCTTAACCCAATTAAACTACTTATTATTATTACATGGAGAAGAACCAAGATGAAGTTCCTTTGTTTGAAACCCAGAAGTTTAAGGGTAGACTTGTTTATAGACTATTTGCAACTTCAATTTTTATTGGGATTTTCTTCGTTTTGGTTTACAGAGTAATTCAAATTTGTAGATCCCTAGAAAATGGGAGATGGGTTTTGATTGGGATGCTTTTAGCTGAAATTTGGTTTGGGTTTTACTGGGTGCTCACTCAATCTGCTCGTTGGAGTCCTGTTAATCGTCTTACCTTCCCCAATCGCCTCTCCCACAGGTTAATTAATTCTCCTTTTTTTTTTGCTGTTCTTTGTTCAAAACTTTCTTTAATTTTAGTTCTGAAATATGGGTAAATTTTGAATGATTACCAGGTATGAGAAGAAGTTGCCAAAAGTAGACGTTTTTGTATGTACAGCTGACCCTGTAATTGAACCACCAATAATGGTGATTAACACTGTTTTATCAGTGATGGCTTATGATTATCCCCCTGAAAATCTGTCCATTTATCTCTCTGATGATGCTGGCTCCGAACTTACCTTCTATGCCCTTCTTGAAGCTTCCATTTTCTCAAGAAACTGGCTTCCATTTTGCAAGAAATTTAAGGTTGAACCCAGGTCCCCTGCTGCTTATTTTGAGTCACTGCCTGAAATTTCTGATTCAAGTCATGCTCAAGAATTTGCCTCCATCAAGGTAAAATGCCCAAATGCTTGCATATTCGTTAAAAAAGATGTGATATTTTGTGCAGTTTTAAGAGTTAAAATTAGTAATCTTTGCAGAAACTATATGAAGAAATGGAAAATCGAATTGAAGTTGCAAATAAACTTGGACGGATTTCTAACAAGGAGCTACACAAAGGATTTGCTAAGTGGGATTCTTCTGTGTCCCGAAGAAATCACGACACCATTCTGCAGGTACTGTTCTTGTTTTGATAATATTTTCTCAAATGTCCCCATTATGATTAGGATTTATCAATCCCACATTGATGGAAGGCAATAAGTGAAGAATAAAATCTCAAAATTGACTTCTTAAATTGCTGCTTCTCATTTGACAGATACTGATTGATGGAAGGGATCAGAAAGAAAAGGATATTGAAGGAGGTACATTGCCAACATTAGTGTACTTGGCTAGGGAGAAGAGACCCCAGCATTTCCACAACTTCAAAGCTGGAGCTATGAACGCTTTGGTAAGAAGTTTGATCTTGAAAATTCACTGGCTAGGCAATGCCTATATTACCAAGATATTGTGTTATTTTCAAGATCTAAATTTTATTGTTGAACTTAAATGGGAATGCAGATTAGAGTTTCATCAGGTATCAGCAATGCACCGGTAATTCTAAATTTAGATTGTGATATGCATTCAAATAATTCCCAAGCAATTCGACATGCTCTTTGCTTCTTCATGGATGAAAAGAATGGCCACGAGATTGCATTCGTTCAGTTTCCCCAGAAATTCAAAAATGTTACCAAGAATGATTTGTATGGCAACTCCATGGTGGTAATTGGAGAGGTGAGGACAGGACTTGAATCTTGAAATATTCTTGATACAAACTGTTTGACAATACTAAGATTATAAGTTGACAATACTTTTAAATGATTTAAAGACATGATTTTAATGCTTTTTAGATGCAATCTTGTTAACCCGTTTTCTGAGTTTCTTCCCTGTTTACTCGCATGGCTAAAGGTGGAGTTCCCTGGCATTGATGGACATCAAGGTCCTCTATATGTTGGAACAGGCTGCTTCCACAGAAGAGAAGTTCTCTGTGGAAGAAAGTTTAGTAAGGAATCAAAGATTGAACTGAAGAATGACATTGATATGAAGGAGACAAACATGGATGAATTAGAAGAAAGACTAAAAGGCCTCGCTAGCTGTACGTACGAAGAAAACACTAAATGGGGGAATGAGGTCTTTACTTGAAGGTCTTTCTTCTCTCTGTGTATACAATTTTGCATTTCAAAGCTGATAACTGTTTTACCAATATGCAGATGGGACTAAAGTATGGTTGTCCCGTTGAAGACGTGGTAACTGGCTTGTATATTCAATGCCAAGGATGGAGATCAGTTTACTGTAATCCAACTAGGCCGGCATTCTTAGGCGTTGGAGGCACAACCCTCGATCAGATCCTCGTGCAACACAAGAGATGGTCTGAGGGTGATCTTCAAATACTACTTTTAAAGTATAGTCCAGTATGGTATGGACTAGGAAAGATTAGTCTAGGCCAAGTAATGGGATATTGCACTTACTGCTTATGGGCACTTAATTGCTTAGCAGCATTATATTACTGCATCATCCCTTCCCTATATCTCCTCAAGGGCATTTCCTTGTTTCCTCAGGTAAAAACATTCCCTTTTCTTGTTCTTTTTTCGCGGTTTCCATCAGGACTATAGCGTGTTCTTGAATTTCAGGTCCGGGATCCATGGTTTCTACCCTTTGGTTATGTGATTGTAGCCGAGCACATATACAGCTTCCTTGAGTTTCTTTGGTCAGGTGGAACGATGCAAGGCTGGTGGAACGAACAAAGAATATGGCTTTACAAGAGAACAAGCTCTTATCTGTTTGGCTTTGTTGATACAATTCTAAAACTGCTGGGATTTTCTGAATCAAAATTCATAATCTCAAGTAAAGTATTTGATGAAGATGTTTACAGGAGATATAATGAAGATATCATGGAGTTTGGGAGCGATTCGCCTATGATAACAATATTATCATCATTGGCATTGCTCAATCTGTTTTGTTTTGCAGGTTTTCTGATGAAAATGAGCAGCCTCAAATCTGTTCTTGAAGATGTGATTTTGCAGGTTCTTTTAAGTGGGATTTTGGTTCTTATAAATTTACCTTTGTATAATGCCCTTCTCTTTAGAAAAGATAAGGGAAGGATTCCAAGCTCTGTTGCTCTTAAATCAGTGTTGTGGGTTCTTTTTCTATGTACTTGTTTTCAATTTTTGTACTAGATTTCAATCATTGTTACCAAAAGGCGAAATCTCTCGCTCTTGTACTCGATTTTAATCCGAACCCAATGGGGTGGGGCTTCTACGTTTAATATAAGAAATTAAGTGACGTGAATAGATTTTTATTCTTCAATGTGGGGTGGTTTCTTGTGCGCACCAGTGTCTGACCTCCAGTATGTATTTTCCATCTAGGCGTCGAGCAGTCTGGTAGGGGTTCTGTGGGCAAGGGATTTCGCATTTTGGTACCAATATAAGAAATTTAGTGACGTAAATAGATTTTGATTCTCGACTCGTGTGAGTATTAGTTAGTTCTTTTGATATTTTGGTAAGATGAGATTGAATTTCACTAATGAAAACTTTAAATTATTAATTTTAAATCTAAAAATTGAAATTTGAATATGAATGTTAAATTAATTAATAATTTGTAAATATATATAAATGTTATAATTTTGTAAATAATATATATATATTTTTAGAGTTCAACTCAAGCTATTAACTTTAACTCTGAATTCTTAAATTTGAAATATTATTTGCAAAATAATAACACTTTTTATATAGATAATTAATTCAGTATTCAAAAATCTAAATAATTTAAATTTTAATTTTCAGTTTTATCAAACAGTGATTAAGTGTGATATAAAAAATTGTTATTAAACATACTTAATATATTGCTTGAAAAAACTTATTTGACATGAGCTTAACATTTATTGTTATAGATTTATTTTAAGATCAAGAAATCTGAATGAGTTATGTCTTAATTTTAATTATTTAAAAATTTAAAATTATTATTTTGTAATTTTCATCTTCTCCATACTAAATTGCTCCTTAAGAAAAAAAAAAAAACTTAGTTTATTTTGGTTTTAGAAAATCGTAAAATAAATAAGTTTTCTTCAAATATGAAATTGAATTAAATAATTTTGTAATATGAAGATAATAATTTTTTTTTAAAAACACAATGTTACTTTATTAAAATTAATTTATTATTTTAAATAATTTTTGCATATTTAGTGATTATTAGAGGCAAAAATGATCATTTACATAAAAAAAATTAACCATTATTATTGATCTTTAGTCGAAGTTAAGTTAAAAATATTAAAATATTATTAACGTTAAGGGTATGAACTCGGCCGTATGGACATAGTTCAGTTGGTTTTGGACGGCAGAATTAGTATCAAGGACTAATGTTCAAATTTTGGTAGCAGTGCCGCTGTAGAAATTTTAACATTTCCAATGTGTGGATGATTCCTTGTGTGCATTAATGCTTAATCTCTACTCTGTAAAGCCGTTGAGTCACCACGATTTATATTATCTACCTGAGCATTAGAGAGTTTGATAAAGACTCTATGGACAAAGAATTTCGCATTTTTTACCAAGAAAACGGTACGAACTCACGTTAATGATAATGAAATAATTGAGCCCAAATTTCCGGACGAAGGCCCAAATTAATATAGCCTTAAAATGGGCCGAGTATTTTTTTCCCTGCCACGTGTGGCTAGAGACCATCTTACTTACTATGCTTCCGATGCAGCCAATGGTTACTCGTTTCGAACAGCAACCTCAGCAGCAGACGTAAACCAAAGTACAAACCAAGTCCAAATCCACAAGTCAAAGGTTTTGGTTTAGTTCCCCTAATCTCTGTTCATTATTACAAATTTTCTTTTTCAAGAAAAAAAATTCCCAAATCTTCTTCTGTTCTGTTCGTCTTGTTCTTGTAATTTTCTGCAACTCGTCGGTGGATTTGTTTGCTGTCTCCAGAACCCAATTCAATTCAAGAAGGTAAAGTTCAGAAACCCCTCTTTTTTGGTTTAGTTTTGTCAAGAAAAAGATTGAAACTTTATTATTCGGGTTGATGAATTTCGCCCCTTTTGCTGATAATTTATGAGAAGAGATGATTTTGATTGAATTTGAATTCAGATGAGAATCTGGTGGTGGTGGGTTTTATCAATTGTGCTTGTATCGGGCATTGGAGGGTGTTTTGGGATCAGATTTGTGATAGACAGAGAAGAATGTTTATCCCACAAAGTTGAACTTGGAGCAACAGTCCATTTCTCTTTTGTGGTGATTAAGTCTGAAGGAGCTTGGCATTACACTCAAGACGGAGTTGATCTTGTGGTATTGTTTTCTTTCTTTCCCTTCCTTTTTTCATTATGATGTTTGTTTATATGTTGTGTTTAAACATATATTTTAATGTTGAAGTTTTAGTCTTTCTGGCTAAACTTTTGGGGGTAAATCAATTTTCTTGTGTGTTTATCTGAGATTAGCTTTTATCCTTGAGAAATCCTCCATGGCTAGTTCGTTAACAAATATTGTTCTTGTTTGGGCAATCCTCCCCCCTTGAGATGCCTTTTTGGTGTGGGGTTGGGCTCCGTTTTTGACATTGTATTAGAGTTGTTGGGTGTCCGCAAATGTCCAGTATTGCATACTTCATGCTCCATATGTTCAGCCCTAATTGTGAAGGAGACGTGTTAAGAATCTCACATGGCTAGTTTGTGAGCAAAATTTGTTCTTTATTAGGCTCGGCAATCCTCCTCTTATACTTTTGTGGTCGGACTTAGGCTTAAGCCGTTTTTAACATTTATCTTTCTTAAATAGATTGGAACTTAATCCTTTTTTCTCTTGGGATAAAAGAATACCACAAAACTAACATTAGGAAAGGGTTGGAAACATCACAATGCCTAAACATATATATAAGGTCAGAAACATAGGAGGAGGACATAAATGTTGCAACTCCACTATGAAAGTAATTTATGATGAGAGCTGCTTCATATCGATCGATATTGTGGTTTTAGTGTAAAGTGGTCTGAAGCTGTGCCTGTAGAAGGAATGCCGTTTACAGAGTTTGAGTATAATGTATCTTGGCATTCTGTATAATAGGTATCTAAATAAAATTGTTTATTTCTTAATTAGGAATTCTGAACTTGGAAGTAATTTTTCTTGTGAAAAGTTCTTTTCAACATTAAAAACCCATCTTGATTCTTATAACCTTAGTTGTGATGATACAAGATGAAGTATTTTTCCTTTGTTTGCTTGACCAGAAGAAATTGTTTAGTGGCCCTCTTTCTCTCCTTGTGGCCTTATCAGGTTAAGGGACCAAATGGCGAACAAATTCAAGACTTTAGAGACAAGATCAGCGAGAAATCTGAGTTTCCTGCTCATCACGAGGGAGTTTACAAATTCTGTTTCACCAACAAATCTCCCTATCATGAGACAGTAGACTTTGATATACTTGCCGGGTATTTCATATACCATGATGAGCATGCAAAAGATGGTTAGCCTCCTCTCTTGTTATGGTTCTCTTCAAGCTCGCCAAGTTCTTCATAAAAGCCTCACTTATTGTTTCATGACATCCACAGAGCATTTCAAGCCTTTGTTTGAACATATTGGAAAGCTAGAGGAAGCTTTATACAACATTCAATTCGAACAACATTGGCTAGAGGCTCAAACTGAACGCCAGGCAATAGGTATTCCAAATATCTTCTGTTCTATTTACGATATATTTTGACTTGTAACCAGCAAATTTATCAAGTTGCTGCTTTGTTTTTATCTCTTCTCTTTCTATTTCCCGTCTTATTTGTTTCTTGGCCATGGTTGTGTTTTGGGGATCTTTGGTGCATTTACACATTGAGTTCATGTGACTTTCTGCAGTAACATTTTGAGAACACGATGAACTGAACTTGTGGAATAATTTAGTTCGGCTAAAACCCCGTTTTGCTACATTACATGTACTCATTTCTAGAATTCTGGAGCAGAGCAATTTAGTTCTTCTACTCTCCCTTTTAAAAAGACCGCGTAATTCACCCTCTTTGTCTTCCATCATCTGTGCATTGGGGATATATCATAATCTTTTATCCTAAGTTGTATAATTTACTAGATGAAAGGCTTTTGTCATTGATCGACTGTTTATGTTACGTTGTAATTCTAATAACACCATTGATGATCTACAATATGAAATGCAGTAAATGAAGGGATGAGCAGAAGAGCTATCCACAAAGCATTGTATGAATCAGCAGCTCTCATCGGGGCAAGTGTTTTGCAAGTTTACCTCTTGCGCCGTCTATTTGAACGAAAGATTGGGCTCTCCAGAGTTTAGCTGCTACAGAAACAAAAAGGAGTTTTATGATCTGCTATATAGAGCTATTTTAGCTACTGCTATTGGCATTTGTTATTGCCCTGCAAGATATAGACAGCTAGAAGAAGAACAAAGGCATCTTTGCCTTTCTGTATGGTCTTATTATATAAATGTTTTGCCGACCAATTTTTTAGGGTTATTCTTCTTCTTTTGGGACAACTATATATATAGACAGGCACATCATAGGACTTACTTTTGTTGGTTGGCAAAATGTTATAAGAATTTAAACTTGCATTCTCTTGGACAATAAGTGTCTGAATCTTGAATTCAAAATCAATACATAGTTATGGTGATATAAAACATTCAAAAGTGTCGGTTTCTGCTATTAGAGGTAGGGGTGTAAATAAGCCTTGTCGAATTTGAGCTAATCTTTATTAAAGCCCGACTCAAACATTTTCTAACGAGTTTGAGCTTGGACTTCTCTAATGAATTCGAGTGTCCAAATTTGATTTTTTGTACTGAGTTTGAATTCAGTTCAACTTAATCTCTAGTCGTTGGGCTTATTTATACCCCTAATCAGGGGTGTCCAAAAAGTCAAGAATGACGCTTAACTAGGTTGAGCTTCAACACAAATGTAGGAATCGGGTTAGTATTCGATGACTAACGACAACATTAAGGAGTCCAGAAACGTCGGCGAGACTTGAGAAGCGTTATCTTTTCTATTTAACAGTCTGTCTACCTTGGAAATGGCTCACTAGAAGTGCGGTCCAACAGCTTGTTCCTTAAAAATCCGGAGGACCAACGTCATAACAGCCTGCTCACTCTGAAAATGGCTCAGCCAGAGATAGGATTCAATGGCTTGAAGAGCACCGCATGTCACATAGTGTCCAGTGCACCCCCAGTGGTCCTTGAAAATCCGGAGGATCAATGTCGATAGAACAATATAGGTAAAGAAAGTCGGCAAGATATTCTAGTAAAAGCGGACAAAATTGAAAGTTTTGTGAAAGAAAAAGTGATAGGAAAAGTACGAATTTTGAGTTGAGTTTCGATCTTAAAAGCTTTTTCCAACCCAAACAAGAAAGAACAAAATCATTTCTGCACATTCAGACAAGAAAAGGTATGCCATATTTTATCTTCTTTTCTCATAAAAAAAAGAAAAAAAATTCCCCTTTTCTTGGTACTCCCAATCAATTTGGTAAACAAATTGTCTCAGAGCATCAAAATCTGAAAGGCACAAGACTTGAAAATGGCCAAATTTTGTGCATCAAAGAAGAGTAATATTGAAAGGCAAGACTGCAAGGAACACTTGACTTGCCATCAGGATCATGTACAGAGAGAGATACAGCTGCTGATCATGTCCCAAAATAACAAGAGTAAATAAGTTAATAGGAAAAATTTATTATCGATCACACCCTCTACAAACCACAAAATAAGAATAGTGAATATAAACGGAAATCTTCGATTCTGACACTGGTTCGACAAAATACATCATACATATATAATTTAGTTTTTTTTTTTATGCCTTTGAGCTTCGTTTCCCCCACACCAACACAATTTTACAGCACACAAAATGGATCCCAGCGGTGACTCTTATGGCTCCCGCGACTCCTATCTGAAAGAAAATACCTTGTGGGGTTGATTATGCACATCGATGTCTATATTTAGCTCTCAAGGGGGTTGTACTTGCTAAGATTCGGCATGTGGGCTTTGCACGCAGCAAAACCATTTTTTCTGCAAGTAAACAAGTTTGGAACATTAGAATATCATTAGTAGATTGCTCAATATAACAGAAAACAACTTCTCATAATTGAATTTCAGCAGTCTTCCAGAATGAAGCCGTTCAAAACCAGACTTGATAGTTTGATAGTCCAATTAGTATGAACAATCAACCAAAGTACGAACATAAGCCAGATCGAAAGGTTTTGCACTTTGAAAATTATAAGAGAAAGTTGAGAGTTGTATCTCATGCAAGGCATCGATATCTTCATTGAAGCAAAAATTATTCAATCATATTAAAGAAAAAAATGTCAATATTTCTTAGTGAAAAAAGGAACAATATCTTACATGTAGTGCTTATGTAACACATAATCAAGACTTTAGCAAGTTGATTAATCATGCTGTTTCCAAAAAAAAATCTATGTATGGCTTAATTAGAAAACAAAGTAATAGATCTAAGTTAGATATAAAAGCAATCTTCTGAAACCAATGTTCACAGAAATCTATATCACTGGAAAGAGGCAACAGAAGTTAATATGGCTCTGATTACCATTACACAAGGAACGGACTCAGAAATTGCATAGGTGACAAATTTCCAGGATGAAGAACAACTAGTTCTGAGGTTTCCAGAGATATCAGTACCAGTCCAAAATGTATTTAATGAGTGAAGTGAAAGAACAACTCACAGCCTGAGGTTTCACTGGATCTACACCACCATGCCTAGCAGCAGCAGCAGCATCTGCGTTTCCTGGTGACTCAGGCTTGCCACCTGTTTTCTTTTCATCCCTAGCCTTGTTGAAAATCACAGTAAATCCCTCTGCTGAAGCTGGGTCATTAACATCCCATTCACCAAACTTGGGCAATGGCCGACCCTTCTCCTGACCAGATAAAATGAAAATGAATTGAACAGAGATAGCTCAAAACTAATTGAGAAAGATCAGGATCAACTCTAATTCTAACTACATTGAAACATGCAAGTGCATCCAGTGATCAGTAGGTAAATAAACTAGGAAAAGACAAATCCTTAAATCCTCCAAGAACTAATACTCATCTTCAAAGTATATCTAATGGAAACACTTTCCAGGGAAAGTTAGAACCAGCGTTATTCAAAAATATCATGCTTGTGCCCAGATTAGTCAAACAAGAGTTCTCAAAGTGTCTGAATTTTAGCATTTGAATTGTAAGAGCTAACAATGTGTAATTCTGTAGAAGATGAGACTAGCATAAGAGAAAGATACTGAAACACAATCATACAATCATCTTGAAAATGGTACCAGATTTTCACATATTACAATTGTTGGGGACGAAAAAAGAAAATCAAAGAAACATAATAGCTACATGTTACAAATGCAACAAGGTTCTCAAGACTTCCAGTGATGGAACATGGTTGTAGCCAGACACCCATCTTACGATAAACTGTACCTTTCCAATTGTAAATCTTGTCAGTAAAAGTTAAATCCAACTTCCTTTAGTGCTATATTAACATAGACTGTCAAAGCGAAAGCTGCAGCCCAATCAAATATGCAACTACCATTTTGAAAAGCTCATGCCCCTTACAGTTCATCCTTCAATCAGCTAGAAGAACATTATGGATCATATATGGGTCACACAGTAAATGCTGAATTCAGCATACCTCACAGAAGTTTTGGAGCTTTTCAAAAGTTTAATTGAAATAATCATCCAATTTCATATAAGACGACTTCTTTTAACTAAAAGGATAAAAACATCGTCTTTATGACAAGAAAACTCTCCTTTCCAAAGGAAGTTGAAACAGCTTCAAACAAATTTATCACTTTAATCATCAGCATAGAACACATAACACCTCTTCCCTGAAACAATACAAGAATCGATGGGGAAAAAAAGGAAACACTTGAATAAAGGTCAAACCAAAAACATTTATAACTTCTAGACTGGAAAGAAGTAATTAAACGTTTAAGAAGACGATTCAATATGAGGTATTTTACCTTAATAAGAAACTAGAAAAAGAAAATAAGATTAAAAAAAAATTTCCCTTTTATCTCTTATAAACCAAACGCGTTTCAAGAACTATTATACATAATCGGTGCACAGTATCGAAAGTTGAAAACAAAAACCTCCAAATGATCAGCGCATCAAATTTCTCATTTTCCCCAAACTTTAAGCTAATTATCTCATCAAGATTACTTAGCAACCAAACAATCATCCAAAAGAAACCAAAAAAAAAGAATCCAACATCTAAATCGAAACTAAAAAGAAAATTTATCTGATCCAAGCTTTAAATCTAGGGTTTTTCCTTCTTACTAATCTCATAAGCGAAAAAAAAAAAACAAAAAAAAAGAAAGAATTAAGACATACCGACATGAATCCACAAGAAGATAGATATTTTTCCGCCGAAATGACTGATCAACAGCAACAACAGCAAACAAGAGAGAAAGAGAGAGGAAAATGGGGTGTCCGAATCGCGGCTCAGCCGTGTGTGGGTGTATATATATATGTGTATGCATTTACTATGTGTTAATGAAAAATTGTTACTGTCCTATATTCTCTCTCTAACATTTTAAAAAAATTCTATTATGTACTATCCGTTCAGTACCGACCGCGCATAAAGAATCATTTCCCACATTAGAGATGTTGAAATTCTCATATTGTGACTGTCAGAATTTAAATCTTAATTCTCGGTACCATCTTTATTTATATTAGATCGTATCATCTCTTTTATTAGTATCGATTAACTACGTTTTTTTTTTCTTAAAGTTTGTCTATATTCAATTTTATCCATCTATTTTGTATAAATTGTGAATATATTTTTATTATTATATTTTTATAACTTATAATCTCCACTATTAATTTCATTGAAAATTTTTTATCAGAAAATAATGATTATACGGTAAAACAATATCATTTTGCAAGTTTATTTCTTACTAATTATTATATATAAAGACAATAATATCTTTATAAATTTTTTTTAATTAGTTTAGTTTCCGCAATGACTAATTTTATTGTCTTAATATATTATAATAAACAAAAAGTAAACTTGCAAACTAATATTTTAAATTTTTTACCAGGTAATCATTATTTTTGAAATTAGTAGTAGGAACTAATAAGTTATAAAAATATAAACGATAAGGATGTATTTGAAATTTATATAAAATAGAAAGGTGAAATTATAATTTGGACGAACCTCAAAGAGGAAAATGTAATTAACGCGATTAATATTGACAAAAGCTATGAGAAATGATGTGACTTAATACAAACTAAAAAATGCATGAATAAAGATATGAACTTAATCCATAATATAACATTCCTTTTAGGGTCAATACCAAATAAATACCTTAAATTTCAGGAATTATCAATTAAAGGACCGTTCTGTTTTTAATTGTCAATTAATGATCTATTGGGGTATATGCAATTTTTAAAACTCGTGATTCAATTTTCATATCAGGTTTAGCCGCAATTTTTCTAAATATTTTTTAAAATTTCTATTATTTCGCTTACCTACTTTTTAATCTTTTTTCATTATATTTCATATCAACTCAACCCATAGTATATTTCTATCATAGAAAAATATGATAAAAATATATAAGTTGAGTTGGCGAGAAATATAACGAAGAAATATGAAAAAGTAGGAGGGTGAAATAGATTATGAATTTAGAAAAATTGGAAGTGAACTTGATATGAAAATTAAAAGATGAGTTTTAAAATTTATGCATTTACCCCACATTGACCATTGATAATTAAAAAATAACTGTCTCTTAATTGACAATTGCTTAAATTTAAAGGTACTTATTTGTTATTAACTCGTCATTTTTATTACAAAATGTTTTCTCTAATATTTTATTTTATAATAGATCGTTATAAAGACGGAGTGTTATAAAGTACCATAATCACTACTTTCCTGTACCAAGGAATGGTACGATGATATAGGGAAGTGATACAGTCGATTCAAGTAGATTATAGAGTAAAGATGCCTTGTAACATTCTCTTTAAACATTTTCTTTTATACTAGAATGTTAGAAAAAAGCGTGTTTTTCGAAAAAAAAAAAAAGAAAAAATAGAGAGCGTGTTATAGAAGATGTTTTAAAAGATCTGAATCACGTGAAGTGAAAGGGGTCATATTTCTCAAGTTCGATTGAACGAAAATAAAATTTCACCTCGTCCTTTTTAACATGTTTTTTTATAAAACCTTTTAGGTCAATAAAATTAAGAAATTTAAAAATTCAGTGTGAAAAAAATTTATTTTTTCATTCTCACTTTCTCTCCCTACCCTTTATTGTCTCTACCTTATCTCTAAAAAAATATATTCAATTTTTCACTTTGATGGCCATAAACAGGTACACATAAATGATTTTGAAGATTATTTGTAATAAAATTTCAATTTTAAAGGTTAAAAAAATATAAATAAAAAAATTAATCTGGTCGAAGTTTCGCTTATGGCCAGCGAAATTCTCAGAGTTTCTTCCCTCGAGAAGAAATTCTTGAAGGATTTCGCTCAACTGGGAGAAAGCACACATATATTTTTTTTTTAAACCCCAAGAATTACCCCGATCACAGAAACTCTTTGAAAATTTCGACTAGTCGAGTAAAATTTTGTCATGAATTTTGGCTGTAATGTGTATAGTTCAATCCGGTATTTTTTTTTTGAATTTTAAACCGATTAAATTATAAATAAACGAGTAAAGTCTTTTAAAATTTTTTTTCATTAATTTTATCGCTTTCCTCAATGTAAAAAAAGAAAAAAAATAATCTCCATCCTCACTTAACATTTTCTATCATATTTTTTTTTATCAAACTCCCTAAGATTTAATCAAATTTAAAAATTAATTTTTTATTATCTAGTAAAAAAAGTTTTATTTACTTTAATAATAGATTTTGAATTAGTTTAGTTCCCCATCAATATATTGAAAAAATGTAAAAAAAAAAAAAAACGAAAAAGAAAAATTTATGGTCGGAATCGTTCACAAGAGATAATATTTTAAAAGCAAAGTGCATTTTACTATATAATTATTATAAAAAAACATTTTTCTACCAAACAAAAAATAATTAATTAGATAATTACAAGAATTTGCATTATAATATTTTGGGTACCTACTAAATCCTATTTTTTCAATTTGATCAACTACTCATTATTGTGTAACCTACCACAATTATGGCTACCATTATAAATAATTTATTATTAGAAAAAAAAGAACAAATATAAAAGATATTTCAAAAAAAAATATAAAAGGAATATTATTACTTAAAAAATGCACCCAAGTTCGTCTGTAACATTTCTCATAACTTTCTGAAAATATATCAAATTAGAAATGTTACCAAGAGTGTTACGGCAAATCACAAATTCTTTTTACCCTCCCTTAAATAAGAACTTTGATTCGAACCTTATGTATAAAGAAAATTAGAAACTCTTAAATAAGGACTCTTGGTTCGAGCTTTATATATAGGGAAGTTGAGAGTCAATAAATATAACTTGGGAATTTATATATATAGCACAACAAAATTCATTTTTTCCCGCCAAAATGAATCTCTCTACCTCAATTCTTTCTAACTCAAAACTCAAATATTTCATATTCAATACAAATTCAAAATAGATATTTTCTACAAGAAAATATCGATTTTGAGATAAAAACCCACAAAATATTTCTCTTTTTTTTTTTAAAAAAACCCACTAAAATGATGGACGAAATTCTCTAAGAAATTTCGCCAATCTGGATGAAATTCCTTAAAAAAGTAATTTTAGGACTTTTTTACCTTAAAATCGATATTTTCTTGAAAAAAATATTTAAAATTATCCAAATCTATCTTGAATTTGTGTTGAATGTGAAAGATTTGAGTTTTGAGTTAGAGAGAATTTGGTTAAAGAGATTCATTTTGATGGAAAAAAATAAATTTTTTCGCACTATACATATAGATTCTCGAATTAAGTTTATTCAACTCGAACTTTTCCTGTAACAAGAAAAGTAAGAAACAAATTTCGCCAATCTGGATGAAATTCCTTTAAAAATTTTGCCAGATTGGGCAAAATTCCTTAAAGAATTCCTCCCATCTAGAAGAAACTCAACAAAGTTGAAAAAAGTAATTTTAAGGTTTTTTTACCTTAAAATCGATATTTTCTTGAAAAAAATATTTAAAATTATCCAAATCTATCTTGAATTTGTGTTGAATGTGAAAGATTTGAGTTTTGAGTTAGAGAGAATTTGGTTAAAGAGATTCATTTTGATGGAAAAAAATAAATTTTTTCGCACTATACATATAGATTCTCGAATTAAGTTTATTCAGCTCGAACTTTTCCAGTAACAAGAAAAGTAAGAAACAATGAAAACTTAGTCATGAACAGTAAAACAAACAAAGACTTGTATGAATTATTTATTTCCTCACCAAAACAAACTCTCATAAGAATCCAAAAAGATTTTGATCAAATCAGAGAGACTTTTCAAGAGTCAAAAACAGAATATTATTAATCAACTTGTCTTTCTCTTCAATGAGAAATTTCTCTCCTCTACCTTATAACCACATCTAGAGAGAGAGAGAGAGAGAGTCAAGTCAGCTGAACAAGAACAAATTGTATTGTCCAATGGGTTATAGAAATTGGAATTTTTCCACATTCATGATCAACCAGAACTCAAGAGAATAATTTTATTGTTTATTATAGAGTCAACTTGTGAACTTTTTTCTGTCTACCAAGAACACCAACTCATTGTTTCTATTAATCATTTTCACAAGGTAGAGAAAGCTACAAAAAGAACTAGTAAGAGAAAATACCATTTCCTCCTCCTCTCTAGGATTCCAGAATGGATGGCTGGCTCAACTAGTTAGTTGTTTGAGAAGCAAAATGCTGCCCACCGGGAGCTTTTCCAAGAGCGTAAAAGTTTGGTTAACATGCCTAGAAAGGGAAGACCAGGTAATAAACAAGATGATGACATGCTTTGCTCTCGGGCAAGATTGCTTTTGTGAAGCGTGGCTGTCTCTGCACTGCACAAATATAAATCAAGAAAGTGTATGAAGGAAGCAATTCGTGGCATTTTGGGGGGGGGAGGGGGGAGGAGGGAACCAGACTTTAACTCCTAAGGTTATGAAAATGTCCCAGAGGAAGGAATGATCTATCAAGAAAACCTGTTTTTTAACTCCCCAAGCTGGGATGCTGTACTTTCTATGTCCATCACCTGTTATTGACAAGAGTGACAAATTTATTCAAACTTTTAACTACTTATAGCTCAAGTAAAATCCAAAAACATCGAAAAGAGCCAAAGTTTAGCTCCGTGAAGCAACATACCGCTGCAGTCTGTACAGAAATATATCATGGCATACGATGAGAACCAGATCATGGCATGTGATTGAGATTATGGGAATTGAAGTAGCATAGTCGTACTGTTGCATGAGGGGATATCTTTAGAGGACTGGAATAGTTCATCAGTTCTCATAAACCAATGGAAGACCTGAGAAGAACAAACCATCCATCAGATAGGGAAATGAAAAACTTTCAAGGCAGACATTGCTTTATTCAAAAGAAGATATCAAAGCAACAACAAAAGGATCTAAGTGTTACACGATCAAAATGACTAATATCAATTATTCTATTTCAGATATTAACTCCACCTAGCATTAAGCATTTAAGATTAGATTTTAAGCAATGAAAAAGCTATGTCATAAGCATCATTAGAGAACCTTCATGAGCTTTTGTTCGGGCAGTAGACATCAAAATCTCCCTTGATTTTCTCTTCAATTGGTTCAGTTTAGTCTTGTCTTTGAAGAAGCTACATAAACATACAACAGACTGACTTGAAATGAACTCGGAAGCAGCATGTCTTCAAGAATAAATAAATATTTTGTTCTCAACATTATGGATAGGAAACAGACCTATTAAGCCTATAGCTTTGTTCTATCCTCCAATCAAATCCTTCCCCAAGAATTATCTTCTGATGATTATTCTCGGCAACTGAATGTAGCGCTTCTTACTAGAGTTTCTTATATGTTTTGTGCTTCAATAACATTAATGTTTCCATTGCAACCATTAGTTTCTCATGTAAAACTCCGGCACCTGAATCTTGACTTATCAATCCTCGTTCCTGCAGGTCCATCAGCAGAGTTTCCACCTTAGTAGGATCATCCTCTGAAGAAATGGCATTAGCAAGCACCATAAATGTAGTGCAATTCGGCAAGACACCCCTGCTTTTCATTTCCTCATAAAGATCAAATGCCTGACCAATATAACTACTATTACAAAGACCAGTTATAAGGACATTATATGTGATAACATCAGGTCTTCTACCATGAAGTTCCATTACAGATTTTAACTTCAGTGCATTGGAAAGGTTAGAAACCTTACAGAACCCATGCATAAGAGATGTGAATGTGGCAACAGTTGGAACAAGTTGTGCCCTTAGCATACAATCAAGAAGAAACATTGCTTCCTCTGTCTTCCCACGTTGCACAAGGCCCCTAACTATAGCACCTTCAACTATATTTCTGGAACTTAAGCCAAGTTCATTTATCCTATCTCTTAGCCTAAATGCTCCATGGATATCTCCCGCTTTACACATACCAGATATCAATCTACCGTATTGTCTATCTGTGGGAATAATGCCCTTTTCCAACATCATCTGCAACAGGTTCTGAGATTTGTTGAAATCAGATTCTCTTTTGAGTCCAATAAGCAGGGAATCATAAGTATCCCTATCAGGAAAAACTCCAATAGAATTCATGATATTGAAGAGTTCAAATGCTTTCCTCATCTCTCCTCTCTTGACAAATTTAGATATCAGCATGTTGAATGTTATCTTATCTACAGTAAACTTCTCCAGAATCATATTTTTTAAAAATTTGACCCCCATATCCAGCAATCCTGACTCACATAGCCCAAGAATTATAGAATAATATGTTAATTTATCAGGAGAAAGACCTTCCTTCAAAAGGGTACCATACAGCAAGAAGCACTCTGGTATATTTTGTATCTTCGCATGAGCATGCAAGAGAATGTTGTAAGTTGCCAAATTAGGGGACAAATTTGTAGCAGTCATCATTGAAAAGTACCAGCTGGATCTGGCTGTTTTCCCTATTCTTGAATAACCATCTATAAGAGAATTCAGGGCTATCACATCAAGGTTGAGACCTTTCTGCACCATCTCATTATAGAAGTAAGTAGCACACTTTGGATGGCCACTCTTGAAAAGAGCATCAATTATACAAGTATATGTTACCTGGCTCATAAAAGAGGTTCCTCTATCAAAAGATCTTCCCAGCAATAGAATTGCAGGAACCACCTTGCCCTTCTTACATAATGCAGAGAGGAGAATGGAATATGTATAAATGTCAGGAAGTACATCATTCCGGATCATCTCATCTAAAAGGTATACTACCATCCGTAAATCCCCCAATTGACATGACTCAACCAATAATGTATTATATATAACAGCATCTACAGCACAAGGAATATGCTGGAGTTCATAAAATAATTTCATTGCAATCTCAAAATTACCCCCTTTGCAGAGTGCTTTCAAAAGACTCCCATACGTGTAGGGGCTAGGTCTATGACCCAATTCAATCATTTGATCAAACAAGGAAATTGCTTTTGATCCTTCACCTATCAATGCACAGCCACCAATGACAGTATCAAAAGTACTAGAACTGGGAATAACACCAACCCCATGCATGTGATGCATGAAATCTTCTGCTTCTCTTATCTTTCCGTATTTACATAGAGAAGAAACCAACAGATTACAAACAAATAGATCTGGTTTATGACCATTTTGATACATCACTGTATAGATTCTCAATGCTTCGGTTATGTTTCCTTTCTGGTAAAGATGATACAAAATCGTAGAGAACATGATTTTGTTTAGAAGAAGTCCACATCTAAACATCTTGCACATTATCTCCTTCATTGTGTTCATCTGTCCAGCTCTGCAGAATCCATTTATGAGCACAGAATATGTGATCATATCAGGTTTTACACCATCGTCCAACATCCTACCAAGCATGCGTACACTTTCAAAGAGCATTCCTTCTTTACATAGCTCATCCATTAGCATGGTATATGCATTTGGGTTAACAACTATATCCTTCAGTCTCATCCTCTCAAGAAGATTTCTAGCTAAGTCCAACTTCCCAACCTTACATAACCCATTTAAAAGAGCACCATAACTGGCTTCATTAAGTAGAAGCTTTCTTGATTCCATTTGCTTTATAAGTTGCAAAGCTTCTTCAAAACAACCTTCCTGAGAATACCCATGAATCAAGGCATTGTAAGTGATAGAGTTTGGTGAAATGTCACATCTCATCATCTCGTGAAGAAGCCGAGTAGCAACCCCAATTTTTCCCTCTTTGACAAATCCATTAATAAGTGTATTATAGGTCACTTGATTCGGGAAAATCATCATCTTCCTCATCTTTCTCAACAATAAATAACCTTTTGCACTTCTATTTTTTCTACAAAAATCATCTATAAACATGTTATAAGTACATACATCCACTTCAATACCCTTAGAACTCATTCGGTCAATCAGCTCAAAGGCAGGCTTATACCTACCCTTCTTGCAATACCAATTGAGCAAGGTATTATAAGTGGTAATATTTGGAGCATAACCGCTCTCTTCCATCTTACTAAGTAGATACCCGGCTTCTTTCAGCTTCCCTTCCCCACAAAGAGCATGTAATAGTATATTATATGTTCCTACATTAGGACATACACTCTTCGACAGCATATCCTTAAAAAGTGACCAAACAGACCCAGCTGGCCGGCACTTTGCCACTGCAGCAAGGATCATGTTACAAGTATAAACCGACGGCTTAAACCCCCTACTACTCATCAAATTAAATATCTGCAGAGCATCTTCAACCATCCCTTTCCTCACATAAGTCCTTATGAGAAGGTCAAAAACTGAAGGGTTTGAATTACAAAGAGCATATGTACTCATAAGAGCATCAAAAACAAAAGCTGACCCCCTATCCATCTCAGATAAATATCTCAAAATGGACTTCACAGAATCATACATTCTAGCTCTAGTAAGTATGTGAACAGTAACAGAATAGATGTGAATTTTGTGACAGAGCTCCAAACCTGGTTGCTTTATGACCCAATTAAGAAACTTTAAGGCTAATCTTCCATGAACAGGTCTCAATGAAGTGATTCTATATCCCATGTGGTTCAGAGACTCCCAACGGTCTATTGTCAAAATTGCATAAATGCTTTTCTCTATTTCTTCACCAATTCCTACAAAGTAGAAAACTTTATTCATCGATACACAGATATTTCATGTATATAAACAAGTAGAAAGAGAAGTACCAGGTTTTTGTTTGGTTGATATTCTGGTTCTGCTGGCACCATTCTTGGCTCTGTCAGTGAAATTCTTTGATAAACCCATATGAAAAAAAGCTCTAAGTTTGATTAATTTTTGGGGTAGAAGAATTCCAGAGTTCAAAAACGAAGGCATGAATCGGCTTATGCTTTTCTCTTTCCTTTACAGCTGCATTCATTGTATACTTTCCTCTCCCTGCAGAACCTCTACTAGAAGCAGAAGGACGAACAAACTAGGAAGAAAATACATACCCAGCAGCAGGAAAAGGCCAAAGAGAGTGCGTAATTATGCTTCCAATAAAGAGCCGCAGGCCCAGAAAACTAAATTAGTTTAGGCCCTCAACCCCAAAATTCATAAACTAATTTTGGTGGGCTTTCTAGCTTAATACCACTTTTCCATAAAATTTTGTTATGAATACAATTTATAAATAAAAATATAATTCTTAAAAAATTATATTAAGTTGTATTATATATATAATGCAAATCGGTTCACGAGGTGAGTCAGCAAGAATAATATATTATATAATAGTAGTATATTTTAATTTTTTAAAAGAAAAAATAATTAATTATTTTGATTTCTAAATAGGTCAATTATATTGTTAAATTTCATAAATTTTTTACCATTTATTATAGTTTTTGAAAAATATAAATATAATTGAAATAATTCTTTTTCTAGAAACTAATATATGAAACCAGCTTAGTTACATATATATTTTTTAGAAATTATAATTGATGACCGGAAACAAACATATACATAGAATCGAGTGACGGAATTGGTCTAAACTTTAAGGACTAAAAATATAATTTTTTCAAGAAAAAAAGTATCTTCATTAGTATAGATTTTTTAATGTAATTTTCTCACAATATATTCAACTTTTTCAAATTATTATTTTAATCGTAAAAAATATATCGAATTATCGCTTCGCTTTTTGTAACCAGATGAAAACTCTGAATGAATGATTGTTTAGTTGCAAATGTCAAAATATATATATATATATACTGAAAAATTAATAAACGGTTATCAAATGCACGAAGTGTCCCCATTAGGTGTGCGCTGCGTAACATAATATAGTTCAATAAATTTATATTCTTACTTTAAATTTTATCATAAAAGTGAAATAATATTAAATTAATTTATTTATTTTTCAAGGGTCTAGATTAGCATACTAATTCTTTGCTTTTAAATTGACATTTTTCCTTGGTTCCATTTAATTTAAGCACACAAAAAGGGTAGAGTATACTTTACTAAGGGGACTGTTCTTACAACTTACAAGAAGTTGGGGCATTCGTCCTTGGCCTCGAGGAGTGGATAAAAATTGGTACTATTACAGTTACATCTCCCGATTTGTCAGGTATACTACGAAGAATGGCATGGATCGGTAGGAAATACCAATTCGGAGTTGGCTCTACTCGTGTGCTCGAACTTGTGGAAGTGCTCGCATACCCAGTTGGGTTGGTTCCTCCTGCTTCGCCTTCGGGGACAGAAAGAATGCCCACAGCTCCATTAGCTGTCATGACAAGATACCTTTCTTAGTGGAAGATCGAAAAAAAACTTCTCCTCATCACGAGACAGATCAGATCTGCCGTAGACACTCGAGAGACCTCCATAAGGCAGGCTAAAAGACTAAGAGGACAAGAAGGGATCGTGCATAGGACTGAGTTTGGGTCAGGTGGGAACTCTGCACAGGGAGCAGCCCCCGTTCGAAGCAAGATTTGCTGCGGCGTCTATGAAGCTCCGCGCGTTGGGCATACCTCTTCCCGCATCTTTCTCGTGGCGGGAACAAAACAACAGAGAAAGACCCAGCCGACCGGCCCAGGGCGAGCTTCTTTGATAGCGGAGTCCGTCACTGCACCACTTAACATGGGGTCTGGTCAACTTTCGCTCCGCTTACGCGAATCGGTTGTATCCGCCAGCTAGGAACGCTAGCAGTTCGCTGCCAGTAAAGTGCCTATTCAAGTAGGACCGTTTATCTGTGTATGAGTTGAGTTTTGAATAACAGCAATATGATCACAGTAGCAACTACTTGTTATACTAGTTACCAAATGACAAAATTTTTCGCCCTCAAAGACTCCACGAGACTGTCCAATGCCTAAATGAAAAATGTAACCGAAAAACTACTGTCATAATTTGAATCTCAATACTTACCAATTCTATAAACCCAAACTAACTAAACAACACCCCACCTCGGCCCTATAATGACCTTGTTATACTAGTTTTTTACTAAACTCGACTAATAGAGATTAATCTGAGTATAATATAACTCAAATATTACTTTCCTTGGCCATACGAATTCGTTCAAAACACCACATGGTCAAAGCATTTAATACTTAATATAATAATTAATATTGGTAATGACCTTCAATAAACATAAGCACAAATATTAACAAAATATAATAATAATAATAAGATAGAAATGCTAAATAACTATTTTCATAATTTCATCGTTTTCAAAGTTTAATCCATCAATCCACCCCACAATACATAGTATCATCACTATGGGTGGAAGACAATTTGATTCCACAGAAGGCCATCATTAACCAAAAACGTCAGATGAAAAAGAGTACAAGAACAACCCTCTCTCTCTCTCTCTCTCTCTCTCTCTCTCCAGAAACAACCCAGGCAGGATATGATCGATCATCTCACTTTCACCAATAAGCAGAAATGAAAGCAAAAAAAAGGCAAAAAAGAATGTATGTACAATGCTCTTCATTCCATCTTGTATTTTGTCGATCCATCAATGCAAGCCAGAAACCGAAAATAACCAAGTTTCCTTTCGTACCATGGAGCTTTTTACTTTCTTCAGCTTCAGATATGGTTGGCTCCATGTAAATCAGATGCCCTTCCATCTCGGAAGAATGATTCTTTGAAACATACTACTGTTCTAAGAGCTTAACGATCTGCAGAACAAATAGATAAGCAATAGGAGTCAAAACAGATACGGAACTGATTCTTTCCCAAGTGAGAAGACTAAATAGTAATTCTACTCAGAAATCGGTGGTAAAGCAGATATTTGCTAAAGAAAGCTATGCCTAGGCGTGCCATTGAAAAGGAGCAACTCACATGTACATGGTAATTGCAAGACAAAATTCAACCAATTCATGGTACAGGCTGGCAGCAGCCTCAATCGTCTTTGAGTTGATTTTAACCAAAGCCAAATCCCTCGCTGGCTTCATGGATAGCCAATAGCAAGCGGTCTTGAAGCTGTTCCTTGGAAGCGTACTCAGGAAGGTCCAGTTGGTTGAAGCTGGAAAAGAGAGTAGAATATAATTAAACAGCTTTTAGAAACTGCCAGACTCGAAAAGAGAAGAATATTTCTAATTTTAATTCTTGTATCTATTAACCAAGACTAACCAGGTATGAGCAGATGGCAATCTTTCTGGAGCTCCATATGCCTTGTGAATCTGAAATCTCTGGGGTCCCGAAATACCTTGCAATGCCTTGAAACCCTCCAAAGGAACCTACAAAATTCAAATTCAAACCATTCAGTCGTCTTCAAGAATAGTTCATGGAACTAAATCAGGATGAAGCTCACACTAAATGTAGCAACATGATAAAGATAGTCACTATCAGCAACAGATTAGTTCTCCCTATTTTGTAGCCTAATGATCCATCCACCTTGAGACAGGTTTTCTAGCCCTCGAATACTAAACATACATCTGAGCTGATCTTACTGTTTCCCCACCAACCCTAAAAAGCATCATAACCT
Source organism: Catharanthus roseus (assembly GCA_028651295.1). Lineage (NCBI taxonomy): Eukaryota > Viridiplantae > Streptophyta > Magnoliopsida > Gentianales > Apocynaceae > Catharanthus > Catharanthus roseus. The sequence goes on along the minus strand of JAPQWS010000044.1, from coordinate 4,825,743 downwards.
CAGGCCCAATCCTAGATCTTTCAATCATATATTATTACCTGTATATCTGTAATTCAAATTATTAAACTCTGGTTCCCCTGCCAGACCCCAAACCACCCCCTCCCCAAGAAAAATGAATAACAAGCCAAGATACTTCACAGATTAGTTACCTTTGATGTACCAGTTACAAATTGCAATAATCTTGCTCTGTCTTCCTTATTAAAGCCTTTGACAACCTCCCAAAACCACTGAACAATATTTGATGCAGCTGTATAACCGGTGTATTCAGTGTTGGCCTTCAAATCATCCACTACAAAGGCAAATACATTGTAAGGGTACTTAAGTGGTTAAGCTAAAAAACGATTAATTCAGAGACACAGCCTTGGATGAAAAGCCACTTACAATCTATTTCTGGAAGGCCACTTATTAACAGCTCAAGCTCTTTGTCATTGAAAATTGAAATTAGTTCCTTAGGAACCAACTCGTTGAAACCTTCCAGGAAGGAATTAATTTGAGGTCGGATAGCATTTGTCAGAATATGATCAGCAACAAGATCCACATACTCATGCTTTGTTTCTTCGGTGACCCTTATATTTCTTCCTCCAGGTTTAAGCTCAAAGTCAGTGACCTTTTACAATAGGGAAAAAATAACAGAAGAAATATTAGCAATCCCTAGCCAGAGAAATTAAAGAGTGTGACTTGCTATAAATTACCCATTAAATATAGGTAACTACAACTCCCAAGATGCTACACTTCAATACCTCTGCTTTCTCATAAAGTATATGCTTCTCTTCATCGGCATCCATGCTAAATGTCAGATCAGGTATGTCGCTCACATCATTCTGGCATGACAGCATCAAATGTCAGAAACTTAAAATGGTTGCACAAAAGGCAAGAAGTATGCACGATTGGCACCACTCACCTCCAGCATCCACTTCAAGTTCTTATAGTAATCTGGATCGACAGCCTCTATATCATGATAAGTCACCTTTACACCAAGAATGTGCTTGTAAAAAGACCGAGTGAAGTAAACATCCAAGAGTTGTCCATCAAATAGTGCCTTGGCCACCTGGAGAAACGAGTATTCAGGAATATTGGAACAATGGCAAAAGAATGCAAATTGAACAAAAGGTAAACTTAAAGAGAGCATAGAAAGATTACCACACGGCCAACAAACTTGAAGTAAGAAAGATGTTCAGTTTGATAAACTGAATTGGGGTTGGGCTGGAAAGTAGCATTGTTTCCCACAGTGGTGAAGAGCAAAGCTCCTTTGTCAAATATGACCCTTGAGAGCAGTTGATACCACTCTCTTGTCAAGCCACCAGCATCAATACCCTCTTCACCTTGAAAATGCACATTCAAACGTCCCTTCAAGTCTTGAGTTGGTCGCATCCGCAACTGATTGTATGAATCTTCCAAGACATATGCCCGGCGGACGCTTATCCTCAGAGGACCGGACAGATGCTGCTCATGCTGTTGTCTTATTCTTGAACGGAAATAAGCTCTCTTGTTGTCAAAATCAATTAACCTTGGAGCTTTCAGCAACATTGAAAGTGATTTTTCTAACAAGCCAGGGTTCTGCCTGACAAAAGCATTTAGGAGTCGACGATGCTTCTCAGAGAACCTTGTGAATGTTGAGCTCCCGTCAAACCTTCTGTGGGCATCAACATAACACTTGGACGAAACTGGGTCCCCTGCAGACTCTTTGACCTCTCTGGCAGTTGCATTAGAATGATCGTGATGACCTGATAAATTATTGGCCTGAAGTTTCTCACACAAGACAAAGAAGGCCTCAATGAAAGGTAAAAGTCTTTGAGTGCCCGGAGGAAGAGGTGAAGAGGCAGATGAGGAACCCTGTATCTGCTCCCCCAAGTTAATATTCGCAATAACAGAAGAGAATGTGCTCTGTGTTAGCTCAGATTCCATACCGCTAATGCACTCACTCAGTTCTTGCCACAGTGGTTCCAGAGCAACATTTAATCTCCACAGAATGGCATGCTCTTCCTGTTCCTCATCATTCACTTTTTCCTTGTCACCATCTGTGCCCGAAGAGATGAATGAACTTAAGGTTTGCAGCACACGAAGAACTGCAGAACCAGCCATGGACCCAGCACTTAAACCCAACATGTTTGTATTTCTAAGTGTGATGAGCTCATTAACAGCTGAGCTGCTCAACACTTGAGCTAAGCCTGAAAGCTCTACGATAAAAAATTTACGATGAGGAGCAGCAACAGAAGCCAATTTCTTCAGCACCTCTCCTGCAAGCAAGTAAACTTTGTCCGAGAGCCTAAGACAAAAAGGAAGAAAGTCGATTAGGTCAGAATAAAAGTTCACCTTAATAATATAAAAAAAGTTCCATTTTCCGCAGCTTTTTTCCTCCTTGGGATGCACACAGTCAAGTATCACAATAAAAGTTTTTCAAATACTAATATACAAGCAAAATCCAATAGGGAAGATGTATTCAACATGATAAAGAAATGCACAATACGGAAAATACACATTACCCTTCATGGCCAAGAATACTGCAGATATTATGCAGATCAGACTGTGGCAGCTGCAAGAAAATATCATAAATATCTGTGCTTGTTTGTCTATGAGATCTTGATTTTGAAGTAGGTGTATTTTCATCATCCTGATGACCCGATTCATCCTGCAACAGTGACGAATCTTTCTGAATATTACTTGCAGCTCCATCGCCAGATAAAGTTTGGGAATTAGATGCAGCTTCTTCAGAATGAGACTGGCATTCTAACTTGGATGCTGCAGTATACACAACCACTTGAAGCAAACCCATTATCTGCATAATTAGCAGTAAAAAACACAAGCATATTTATATACATTCCAGCCAAGAGGGGAAAAAATCAAACAGACAACTTTACAATAAAAAAGGGAAAATTATTTCACAGCAACAACATTGACCAAACCTGTTCAAGATGGGCAATGCTTCGTAAGAAAAGGGGTTGACGCAAGAGCTTAAGAAACAATATCAAAGGAATATCCCCCTTGCCAGAGCATTGCAGAACATTTGACTGATCTCCTTCCAACATTTTCTCTTTGCCTTTACCCTTCTTAGTTTCAGAAGATTTCATGCTTGAAGATTCTGGAACAAGTGAGGGGTCAAAAAAGAACAGGAGGCTGGCAACAGCTGAATGATTATTGGCAAGGTAAGTTAAAATCTCCAGGATCCGACGCAACACCAATGGCGGAAGTCCTGCAAAACAACAGAATTGTCATAAGAAATAAAATTCAACTGTTATTTCAGATCAAAGAGCAAGTATATTTTAATGTAGAATTCAAAGAAGGAATACCATCAAATAATTGAGATCGACCGTACACAACATTTGATTTGCACCCATACAGCCTTAGTGAATTTGACATTGTCAACCCACCACCTGAGCCTTCATTTTCAGGCGTGATGGTATCAAGCAGAAGACGAACAAGAGTCGCTCTTGTACTACTGTGAGCACATAAGTTCAACAAGAGTCTTTGCAGTAGACCTTTCCCAAGTGGCTAACAGCATAAGAACAAACAGACATCTTAGTTAACTTTTGGGAGACTAAAAAGAGGAAGCAGAAGGAGAAGAAAACACAGCTAATAGCAGGAAAGATAATTTAAGCAGATACGATAATGTGCTTGAGGTTTCAACTTTCAAAAGGAGCAATCCAATAATATGGAAAAAGGTTCCTTCAATAAATAAACAGTACCAGAAACTAAAATTTTATAAACGAATGTCAATCTTACCTGTGCTAGGCGTAATAGTCGGATCAATGCTCTCAAGGAGCTTGCATCTAGAAGAGGCTCGCCTTCAAGTTCCTTCAATTTCAAGGTCTCTGCAATGGAGGAAGAAACCCTTCGGCCAATTGTAACACCAACGCCTCTATCCATGACTGCTTGCCTATCAAACCCCAAACCATTCCTCCGATTATTGAGTCTGTGGCTACCTCCAAACAGGCTACGTGCCTGATAATGGCTCATTGCTCTGTCCCTGAGCATTTGAGCTTCAGCGAGTAGGGGAGATGGCAATGCAGATAAAACTGCTTCTGAAGACGTTAATAGAACCTGGCCGAGAAAACAGAAGGTTACCCTAGGAGTAGAATGATAGATATAGACAAAGTGGAGATCCAAACCTCTTCACGCAAGTCAGCAGGGAAAGTGGCTATAATAGAAGCATTATCCATTTCAACCGGTTGGCCAGAGGCCTGCTGTGCAACCCTTTGTGCCCGTTGTTGCGCCAGAACTTCTGCTTGAATATCAGGAGGAAGTGCTGCTAAGAACTCGGGATCAATATCTTCAGCAGTAGGTGGCGTATAAGTTGGAGGCTGAGCAGACTGGGCCTGCTGGGAGGCAAGAACTTCAGCTCGAAGATCTTCAGGAAGCGCCTCTAAAAAGGTTGGGTCGATACCGTTCCCATTAGAAGCCTCATTATCTGCATGAGTTTCATCAGTCTGGCTGGCCTCCTGCACAACCTCAATAGTTTGCCTTGACGATGGCTCTTCTTGATTGACATCGGAGGAAGATAGCAGCTGCCGGGTTTGCCCAATGTGCATGTTCACACCATTCATATCAACATCAACACTGACTGGAGAAGCATGATTAATACTAACATCCAGCATCCCCAACCCAGTATTTAACAGTGCATGATTACTGGACGGGCTATCTGTTACTGCGGCGATATCATGTCCCACAGCCTGCAGTGGCATGTAATCAGGACTTACAAGTGCATCAAAATTTCTACCACCAACAGGATCATCCTGAGAAGACATAGATGGAGCAACTAAATCTGGCACAGCATCAAACTGCAGACTCGCATGCCCAATTTCATCACCAATTTCCATGTTATCCCGAACATCTGGAGTACCTTCAAAGATGAAATTGGATGCAGGCTCACGCATTTGAAGCTGTTGACGAAGCTGTTGTTCAGTAAACACTTCATTGCTAACTTCTACCGAAGAATGACCTTCACCTAATTGATTAACGTCTTGAACATTCTCCTGATTTTCATTAGAGTTCGGCTGAGCACAGGTGTTAACCTCATCCACAGGCAGCACACCATCACTTGTTGGTTGTGTTTCCGGTAATCCAGTGTTCTCTAACGAGCTAACAGTATTATTGTTAGGAGCATTACTACTCAATTGAGATATGAACTGTTCTTCAATTGCCTGAGCAATGGATGCAGCCTGACCACCAGCTTGGGGTTGACCATCATCAGTCCAGCGGCCATCGCCTAGCCCTCTACGGCCTGGTACACGTAGAGATTCCAAACCCACAGAAAAGTCAGCCAATGGTGGTGGTGCTGAACCACCAATTCGGTCAGAAAACAGACTAGATGGAGCATTATCATAAGGAAGAACAGGAGCATCAAACATGTAGAAATGAGAAGCATCAAGATTTCCAGAAGATAAGGTTTCTAAATCTCTGGATGAATTTCCAGTTGCCGACCACATTGAAAGAATATCACCAGATTGTGATGGTCTTGAAAGGAGAGGATGTTGGAGACCAGTTGCATCAGTACCAGATCGGTCAAACGAAGTCCTACTCTGACGTCGCCGCTCAAATCCGAAAGTCCTGCGCAGGCCAAAAAGGTCATCTACATTCACCCCTTCAAAGGGCTCAGGAGCAACGTCAATGAGCCCACCCCCAGTTCCAGGCTGTCCAAGAACTTGCAAATGATCCAACCCATCAAGGGCTTCCCTCCACCTCACCTCTATCACTCTATTCTCATGGAAATCATCATCCTCATCATCAACCATGTCATCATTGTATTCATCACCCAAGCCAGCATCATCATGGTCTTCCACATCAGTATCAGCCAGCGACATCAGGGCAGTGCCATCTTCTCCAATATCTTCATCCTCCTCCTCACCATCATCATCATCCTCATCATCCTCTCCATCCTCACCCATGTCATCATCATCATCACCCATATCATCGTCTACCCTATTCTCAACATGGAAATTCATATCAATTTGATCTCTGTTGCGCATGACACCACCATCTTCCATATCTTCGCGCACATAATCCATCCCAAGTTCCACTGATGGATTAGCATTTGTATTCACCTCATCAATCCTCATATCTTGCTCCATAGACTGGTTTCTATTTCTATCAAGATCACCTTCATTCTGAGTGGCCTCTGGAGGCTGCGTTTCTGAGCCCGGTACATCAGCTACCCGTTGTTCACTGATTCCATGGTCATTAGATTCTGCTGCCTGAGAATTGGAGGTTACAATTAGATTCTCATCAGACCTTCCACTATGACCAACAGTCTTTTTCTTGTTCATAGAATCAGATTTTGGAAGTTGCTCACTAGCATTGGCAGCTCTGGTTAGGCTCTCCAGAGCTTTTAGTATGAGATTCACGATTTTTGGAGCATCAGGGTGGTCCAAATCAAGGACCTGTAGAATGCCAGAAAGACATTGCACCATTCCCCCATCAATCATGCTTTTTGCCACATCAGGAGAACACCCAGAACCAGGTAAATTGCTGGAAGAAGAGTTCTTGGATAAAATGGCATACACTAAGTCAACAAATGCAAGGATCTTTTTATTTGGGAAAAAAACAGAATGGGATGAATTGCTTTCTGTGTTTGAAAATGTAGACATGGCCTTCACAAGCTCACTGATTACACGTCTACGCCCTTCACCAGAGCGGCTTGACAGAACTACCAAAAAATACGAAGCCTTCTCAGACAGTTTGTCCCTCCATTCATCAAGACCTGCAGTTTTATCTTTTGTAAGAGGAAGAAGCCGATGTAAAACATGATGGATAATTCCGCCCTGCCCAGAACAGTCTAATTGACTGGATCCCCTCGGTTGAGACATTTCAAGATCCCGTCTCAGGATTACTCCAGCTGCATGTACATACATCAAAAGAATATCACTTAATAACTTGAGAACAAAAGTCAGTTTAGCCAGCCCCGCAGATTTCTCTGATATATTATTAGTTTCAGGCTTCCTTGTCTCATCGACCTTTGACTTTCCCTTTATCTTGCTTGTGGATTCATCTACCTCCATAGCATTTGAATAAGCTGCCAAATCTTCCTCACTCCTGGGTGAAGGAAATGCTGAGACAATCTCCAGCAGATGATCTAGGACCAGAGAAAGATTCACAGGAACCTTTTTGTGGCTTTTGGAGCACTTCACAGACCCATCATTTACTTTATTTTCAAATATTCGAACCGACTCACCAGAAGACAAACCAGGATCAGCACCAGATATTTTAGTTTTTTCTTTCTCCTTCTCTTTTGATAATACAACAGTGGTCCTTCCTCCAGATGATTCCAACTGACAGACAGCCATTACTGCCTTCATGAAGACTCCTGGATCTCTAGATATTACAGGGGCCATTGATGTCAAGAAACTTCTCACAGAAATACGACCAGAATGACGATTTCCACTCAGTGTTTGTCGTATCTCCAATTCCATGGCAGTTTGCAGAGTCTGTGGATCTTCGATCAGATGCCGAATTATAGCAGAAGTCAAGGTGTCATATCCTGGGAAGAAGCAACTTCTTGGAAGACTAAAGAGAGCAGTCAAACCTCCATTTTCGAGAAACAAAACAGCTAGTGCATGTGTTTTTGTCAAACGAGCACATAGTTGAAGAACAGCTTGCATAACCATTGCTGGTACATGTTGTTTTATCAAGTCACAAGCAATGACCAATACCTTACGACTCTCCTCAATGGTAAAAAATCCTGTAGGTTTTCCAAATATTTTAGCAGAGATGGCACCAGGTTCCTTATCATCAGCAGATATGGGTGATTCTTTCACCGCAGTTGCTTCCCCAGCCGGTGATGGCACTTGGTCTTTTGATGAGTCAGGTAAAAGTCCCGCTGCAGCCTCTTCTGTGTTTTCACCAGAGATTCTAGGTCTAGATTGCAGCAAATTGTCCAAGATAAGAAGTAATGCACTAATACATTTAGGGATCAAAAGCTCAGTTCCCGAGTCAATTCTAGCTTTAAAGCTCATTAGTATATCAATTGCAATAGAAATAATGCCACTTTGAACAGCAGTATCTCGTGCACTTTCATCTTCAGAAAGCAGCAGTGCTAAAGTATGTGAAATCACACACAATGCACTGTTATCCTTCAAGAATTCCATTGGAGAAAGCTTTAGTTGCTGGACAAGATAAGAAATCACACGATTACGATCTTCTCCTTTGTTTCTACTGCAGAGAGTCAAAAGAAGATCCGTCAACGGAAAAGCCACCGAATCACTACACTGGAACAATCTCATTGTTGAAGCAAGGATATCATCAATAGGAGGAGCCTTTATTTGACCCTCTTCTGTAACAGCTTCGACTGATTTTTCACTGTTATCAACTTTAGATGTTTCTGATGAATTTCCTAAAGATAAAGCAAGTGCACGAGCCAATTCATCATCCTCCTGTACAGGATCTTCAGCATGACTGAATAACCACTCCATAGCCATTTCAACACTATTAGCCTCCACTCGTCTCAATGCTTCCTCAGCCCTTGCTCTTGAAAATCCCATCTCAACAATGGTAGCAATGGTAGCTTCATCAGGTGGGGGATGCACCAAACGCTGGTTTATACTCCCTGACAACCCACTACGACTCCGCTTCACATCATCAACACCAGAATAAACATGAGTTATGAGCGAAATAATAGATGTAATAAAACCTGAATTGCACTTGGAGAATAACGGATGGTTCCAGATAGGAAGTACAACATCCAAGACCTGAGATTGCAGCATGCGGACAAAAACTTCAGGATCTTTAGGAACAGGAAACAACCCAATGGATAGACCAACAGCAACAGTTTGCACAAGCAGCTGAGCCTGGGATGCTGAGGAAGAGGACAGAAGCAAAGAAGAATTAACAAAATACTCAAGTATACGAGAATAGCTCTGCAAGGTCTCAAGCAGCCATGAATTGTGGGACAATTTACTGTCCTCGGCACTCTTTTGATCAACACCAGAAGATGAAGGAGGGAAAGGTAGTGACCATAACAACTGACTGGTAGCGTCAAAAGTAGTAAGCAGCTCCTTAAAGGTTCCATGGACATAGAAGTTGTTGATCATCACAGCAAAACAAATACGCCGTCTATTATCAAATGTAAGAGCTGCCATATCATCTACAACTTTCCCAAGATAACGACACTTGACTGACAATGGCATATCAAGCCCAGAGGAAGCAGAATACCCAGAAAACCCAAGAGCTTCAAGGAAAACTTTAGACAATGCGGACCCAATACTTTTTGAAGCTGAACTCAGTGATCCTGTCTCGGTCCTCCGGCGATTTGGGGTGGTAAATCCCTTGACTAGAGCTGTAAAGAAAGAACGTGTTGTTGAAGAAAGCTTAGAAAGAATCTCCAAAACAAGAACCTCAGGGCTTTTCTTCTTCAAATCCTGGGGAGCGGTATCTGTGTTGGCTGTACTTTCTGCATCAATTTGCAAAGCTTCCAGATGCCTCCCGGACCTTCCACCCCTAATACGTGCCAAACCATGACGACTTCGACGATTGAAGCCTTCACTGGATCGAACAACTGAAATGAACTCCCGTTGTACACCCCAGTGTGGGTGAGAACTAGTCCTGATGGAAACAGGACTCATGTACCTATAGGAGACAACATTTGCATCATCATCACTCTCTCTTCCAGCTGCATTATTAGACACTCCAGCATCAGCATTGTCAGTTTCTGGATCAGGATTCCGCTTCTCATCCACCTTCGAGTCAGAACACAATGAAATTTGCCACAATGTTTCTCTGTATACCCTACCAAGATCCTTTAACACATCAGCGTCAGCAGTACCTAATTCAGAGACAACCGTGGTTGTACCCTTCAGCAAAGTATTAGCAAGAGACAGGAGTCCTTCAAGACTAGAAAGGCATCTCAAGAGCTTAGCTCTCTTTGTAGCTTCTACCTGAGCCAGTTGAGCACCTTCAACTGAAACAAAAAGCTCAACTACCAACTTCAAGTGCTCTCTCAAGAATGAACACACTGCTCGGGCAAGAGAGGAAGAGTGCTGCGGGGAAAAGTTCTTGAATGCAACTGATATGCTTTGACCAACAGAAACTGAAAGAGGCATGGAAGGGAGACTAAACAACTGCAACACAGCCTCAATTCCTTTCTTATCAACAAAGATACGGCAGGTATCAGAATTCTGCAGGATGGTTTCCAGAAGACGAGCAGCATTGCCTACACAATCAGGAATAAAAGATTCAACATTTACCACTGACACCTCAGAGGATGCTTCAGTTGCCTGCTCTGAACTTTCCACCTTATCATCTGCCGGAACCATGCACTTATCATCGACATCTGTTTCCATGGGAACATGTGCTGAACAGCTAGGATCAGTGGAGGAGGAAGCAGATTCAGGCCCAGAGCCAAGTTTTGCAATGTTGTTCAGAATCTCGATCAACATGTCCACTCCAGGTCCACGTAAAGACGACGCATGTCGCATTAGTTCATCCAAGCCACTAGACAAGGAGGCCAATGTGTCGCCAGTGAGGGCTCGAAGATATGTTCTGGAAGTAAAGATTTTCACAAAGCACCTCAAAGCATTTCGATCCTTCACAGCCTGAAGACCATTGTTATTCAAACACAGCGCATCAAGGCATTGTGGTATGCAACTTATTGCATCTGAAGAGCATAGAACACCATCCATTATTGCATCCATGAAGGTGGAAGGAAGACCAGCTGCTTCCAGAGCACTAAAGCAAGTAGGCTCGTTGTGAATTAGATCACTCAGGACTGTTGCAGCAAGTGAGAACACCCCACCACCAAAATCCTTTGCTCTCCTGAAAAGTATGCATAAACATTGGGGCAACAAGCTCTCTTCAATACCAGACACTCGAGCTCTGGCTCCAAAAGCGTAAGTCCCCAGGGATATAGCACGCAGTAAAGCTTTTATCAGTAACCGCCGGTGATAAGCAATCATTGCTTCCGAATATAGAGGCTGCATGTTATCTAGATCGGTGGAAGTCACTGTAACAGCCTGAGAGCCACTGCATTCAGAACTGTCAAGGTCAATAGATATACTTTGCTTTGAGCCATTTTCAACATGAGACACTTCCGCCTTCAGGCGTGATATGGTATCATCTAAACCTCCCAAGTCTCTGAATAGCGCCGCAGCTGGGTTGCTGTAATCCATAAAAGCTTCTAATACATGTACAGCCATACTAACCAAATGCAAATGTTGAGGATCCATATCTTTCAGAAGAGGCAAAAGAGTGGGTATAAAACCAGCTTCTCGCATAGCTGAGCAACCAGATGAAGATGAAACCAAGACAGTCACAAGAGATAATAAAGCTTCAGCAAAGACAACGGTCCACTTTGATGAACTGTTCACAACAGAATCAATGGCTTTTTGCATAAGACTGGAAAGAATACCACGATGGCCACCAGATGTTACAGCGGTCAACACAGTAGGCTGCCTTGCCCGATCATGACTAATGGCAACCAAAGAAAGAATACTCAGAATCCGAATTTTTTCAGGAATTGCATCTTCATAGCTTAACAGGGCAACCAATTCATTGATGAATTCTGGCTCAGTATTGAAGAAAGAGACCAAATCCTCAGCATTGCCACATGCTTGAACAAGAACTACAAAAGCATACAGACGAATGCATGTGTATTGACGTCGGGCAGCAAGGGAACTAAAAGCCCTTGCAAAGCGCAATCTTGTCAAGAGAGAAAATCTCAAATTAGGGGGAACATTGTACTCTAAAACTAACTTGTTCAACAACTCAAGATCAGACTCCTCCTGCCTAGTATGAATGTTAGGCAGATGAACAATTTGTAATCCTTCTGCCTGCTGTTCTTTGTTAGCGTTTTCATTAACTGCATAAAATTCAAAATGCAAGGTGCTACCTAACTCATAAGCAGTTGGGTCACAACCATCCTGCAGAGCACAAGACACCAATCCTAGCCCTTCTTCCTTTCCTCCCCAGCCTTGGGCAAACGCAAACAACTTTGAATTAAGAGACGCATCTTTTATGGTGTACTTCCCAACTGTTTTCTTCAAAAAAGCAGCCAGTGTTTGCAGGCATGCCTCAACTACATCTGCATCCGTGGATGCAAGCAGCGACGATAAATGATGCTGCACCAAGATCAAAGTTAAAATGAATGCCACCACAGAAAGGAGTAGTAGATCTTGGGAGAAAGGATTTAAATGAAAACTTGTTCAAAGGAATATTACTAATAATGCAACAAGGTACTTGTGACACCATACACCCCTTCTTTTCATTTCATTTGAGGCAATGAATGAAATTTCTAGATGTTGCAACCAGATCATCAAGGCAAAACTGCAACCAAACTACTCTTTCTGAAGCAGGGGACCATACAACTAATAGATTCTGTTTTCCTTCCAAGTGATTCTACTAAGCCCATTAGAAAGTCTAGCTTAAATTTGCCAGTCATCTGCCTGAAGAAGGTTTTGCGAACCTGTGTTCTTGCTACCCTATATTCATCTACCTTTTATTTAAGTTCATATCAGATTTCGAGCTATCTAGTGTCTTTTTAGTCCTAGAAGCCATCCTTGCTGTTGCAGTAGATTCTAATCCATTTGTCAAAGGTGTTAGTTGCTGTCTTTCTCTTTGGTTACTCCATTACTTTGTATGGAAAATAAAATGACATGATAATGTACTCAGATCCATTTAGAGTTTGACACGTTAATGTAAACATACCCAGATAGAGTTTCACATAAGGCCACATATACTACTATTCAAGTCATACTGAGACACACCCAAGCACCACAGCCACTGCATCCAAATAACTAACTGTTCAAATCTGAAATTAGCCCTACAGCCCAGTCTATTCAAGCTATGCATTAACATGCACATGTGACAGTAATTGTAACTGCACATCCTTGGTCATGACATAGTTTAGGTTCCGTACTTTCTGATAATCACATTATAGTCCTAAAACATACCAAACTTCAATTAGAACAGTTATGAAGGGCTTAAGGCTAGATAAGATGCTTAAACTAAGTATTAAGGAGAAAATTACTACCTCATACGAGCTGTAGAAGTGCTTATTTGTGCAGTTCTCTAGTACTATACGTATAACTCGAAGAATCTGAAGAACAGATTCCCTTAGAAAGGGAGGATCGGACTCCAAAAAGTTGTCCTCAAGCTGCAAATCTTTCCTTGGCTTTACATGCTTCTCAAAGAAGGCATCAAAGTGGTTGAAAAGATCGACCCAATGATGGAAGTCTCCCTGCACCAATATAAACCAGTTTCAGACAATGCACTTTCAAAAAGACTCTTAGATGAGGTTCAAAAGACACCTTTTCAAAATCCCAAAAAAACCCCTTGAGTGAGGCCTCAATATTTTCAAGTGGAGTAGCCGTGACATGGTTGATGAATGATTTGATCTTTGGAGGCTGCAATAGAGCAAAATTAAAATGGTTATCACATCTCTATGCTAAAAAATGAGATACCATAACCAACAAGCATTCCAGAGATATAAAAAATAAAAAACCCTCAAAACAGAAGTAATTGTAACAGTAAAGCACTGAATAGCTCGATACTTTCCCCATTTCAGGAAAAGAAGATATAAGTACACAAACAAAAATTATGAGAACCTGCAGTAATATTATTCTGGTCATTTTACCGATGAACTAAATAACAGACAATCAAGTTGCTCAGCTGCAGTATACAAACTAGAAAGAGAATTGCTGCCAGTCTTGGCTTGTCCCAATACATAAAAATCCTTATAAGATTTTTTGCAGATGACACAGTGAAATATCTGGGGACTTATCACTTGGTACAAGAGAAACATTTAACAGCTACATATAATCCATACAAGAGCCACATTTAAAGATAATATAATAGCTACAGATGCAAATAATAAAACAGAACCTGAGGATACACACGAATAATAAGACAGAACATTCCACAGTCCTATTGCATAACTAGATGTATTCAGCAACTGAAGTCCAATTGAGCATTTGAGATAGTAGTATCCAGACTCAGTATTTTCAATAGCTACTGGTATAATCTTTGACCATCTACTGTGGCACACCATATAAATGGCAAAAGATACAATATATAGAGAAAATAATGAATGGCAACTAATTTCAGCGAAAAAATGAAAGGCTAAGTTCAAACATATGCCGTTCACTGGTCATCAACAAATAAAGCCCTGATTTTTCTGAATTAAATGCAAGCCCATAGCAGATGAACTTGAAGATGATAATGACTAGTCCTACCCCACCCCCAAAAAAAACTTCACTCTCTTTCATGTTGCATGTTCCCTGCTATGTTGAGAGACCCAGTGGAAATTCAAGTAAATGACATCATCCAGCTAAAATGCCAAAGTGCAGCAAAGAATTGCTTCTAGAAAAAAGGATAAATAACATAACAACAAGAAAGTAATCAATTCAGAGCGTGATGCTCACCAAAAACTTCTCTTCTGAAGGACACAAGAAGAACAAACCACACGAATTCCTCTCCACAGTAACAAAAACCTAATTAAAACATTAACGTAAATCCCAAAAAAAATTGAAATAAAGAAACACCAAAGGTTCAATCAGAAGACAACCGAATTCAACCAGAGAAAACATTTTACATAAAAAAAAAAAAAACAGTGAGAATAAAATAATCGAACAATTAATTCACGTTACAAACCACTTCAACGGCTCTCCTCCGTTTCAACTTCATATTGAAAATCAACCAGCTGAAACCATTTGCCAATTGGCTATCAACCGCACACAAAATCGACCGATTCTACAGCTAGAATCGATCGGATATACCAAATTGGACTGAAAGACGATCGTTTGATCGAATTAAAATCAAGAGATGAGAAAGTGCAGCGGATCGGTGTGTGGACAACTGGTCTTGAGATTGAAACAGGCGGTAAAATTTCAGTGGATCGTAAATTTCTAGGGTTTTCTTAGAGGAGGGTTTTGGGAACAATTGGTGAATTGTGATCGCAGAAATAGAGTAAAATTAGACAGACTGAGAGAAAAATTATTCAGTGAAAAAGGTGTGTTTGAATATAAATAGTTGAGACTGCAAGAAAAGAATTAAAAATATAACCCCAAAAAGCTATTGGATATTCCGAAATTATTAGATTTTGAGCGGAAGGCTATTTTTCGTGAGATAAAAAATCATTTTGTATGGGGGGATGATAAATTACGGATAATAAATCAATTTCTATGGCGGTCTAAAAACTTTTTATTAATAAATAATTTTATATTCTTTCAAAATAATAATTCTGATCAAGTTATAATTTTTTAAAAATAATTCCATCTTTTTTATAAATTCTACAACTTATGTCCAAGACATATAACAAATATTAATTTTTCAATTTTAACTTTATATATCCTGAAAGTCATTTTTTATAGGTTATAAATTTTATAAGATTTGTTAAATTTAAATTTTAATATATTTAATTCGTATTATTAAAAAAACTTTTTATTTATACTTATAAATGGAAAGACACTGAGAAGAAAAAAAACACTGGCATATATTAATTTTATTATATTTTAGAGATTTATCTTATTCAAAAGTAAATTTAAATAGAAAATTGTGAAATGCATGTATATTTTTTTCAGTTAATACACTTTTTTCCATTTTTTTTTTTTAGGCTGATTCTTACACTTGGGTAACTAAAATTTTATCTTTCTTATAAATATTGGGTACTTTGTGTTATCGTCTTTGACTCTTTTAGATGTTGATCCTTATAAATTTCTACTGCAAAGGTTGAGGCTCGCGGGTTGATTTAGAGGCAACAACTTTGGCAATTTGGAGGCCGATGTTAGTAGCAACCGTTGATAATTTAGCATGCCAGTGAAGTTAATAGTCCGTTTCGTATTTTTGTTTCTGGATACTTTATGTAGTCAAGAATAATTATTTCGATAACCGACGAGTGGTTGAGAATTATTTAGTTATTTTTGTTCTCTTTTACCCTTTTGCAGTCTTACTTTGTAGACAAAATAACTTTTCTAAATTGTCCAGAACCCTAGCGTTTCTTGTCAATGTTATGCAGTCTTGCAATGCAACACAGAGGTCGGATCATGTGTTGCGAATTTGCTTTACACTCACACATGTCTTGAAGGGGTATGTGTTCTATCTATTTTAGTTTGTATTTTTGCGTATTTTGTTTGGGATGTATAGTATATATTTTTGCTATTTTATAAATTGAAAATGTCAGAACTGTATAATATACTAGTGGTCAAGGGTATATTTTGATAGGTTTGGTTGCGCGACTTTTTTTTCTTTGATTTTCGTACAAACTGTAATTGTTTATGAGAGTGTTTGAAATTTGAAATTTTGATTACGTTTAATTGTGCTATTTCTTTCCATAAAATTTATAAAAAAAAAAAAAAAAAAATTGGGTTGCCTCTAATAATTGTACTTTTTCTTTCTCTAAAAAAAAGTTTTTTTTCTTTTCCTTTATTTTCTTTTGACAAAGAGGTATTCCAAAAGGTTACCACAAATGAAGTGGAGAATTCTGGACAGCTTATGTTGAGATTTCTTGCCAACCAAGTCGTCAACTTTTCATTTCAAATGGTTTAATATGATATTTTTTACATTTCACAAAAAAAAAAAAAAGCATAATTTATTTTAATTAAATTGATAAAGTTGGTATTCGATTGACACATAGAAAATTTGCGTCGCCTACTTCACGACATCGTAAGATGTCTTGTTCGAATGAATTAGTTGGTACTAAAAATGTTAGAAAAAGTGAACGAAAAGAGTTCAGAAAAATTTGATTGTAGATAGAGATTTAAAACCAGTTAAATCAGTTTGGAAGGGAGGAAAGGAATTAAAAATCAGCCTGTCAACGAGCCGTCCAGAAACAAAGCTTATTGTGCTGTGAAGTAGTGCAATGCTCAAAAGTACGGATAAATGCGAGAAACAAAGAATTCTATAAGGTATTAAGTAGAAGAACCTGGAGCAAAGCGAAATAAAAGGAAGGTGTCAAAAGTACAGAGTTTGAAGAGATGCCAAAAGGTGAATTCTTCTTGGCCTATTCACTTACGAGAGTACGGTTCAGAGTTATTTTGGTTGACAGATTGAAGTATCCTCCAGAAAGCTCAGTAAAAAACTATCCGTTCGTCATGACTTAATTTCAAAACTATTTGTTAATAATTTTAGTAAAAAAGAACTACTTTCTTAAAAAAATATTGATCAATT
The DNA here is from genome assembly GCA_028651295.1 of Catharanthus roseus. Classification (NCBI taxonomy): domain Eukaryota; kingdom Viridiplantae; phylum Streptophyta; class Magnoliopsida; order Gentianales; family Apocynaceae; genus Catharanthus; species Catharanthus roseus. The sequence goes on along the minus strand of JAPQWS010000044.1, from coordinate 4,808,658 downwards.
ATAATTATTTTTGCAATGTGATTTGATTAATAATACACATGCCACACGTATGTTATTGACAAGAAAAAAATAATAAATCTCTAATTTTTTCTTAAATATATCAAATAAGGTGAAAATGAAAAAAAAAAAGGTATGTGATTTGCGTGAATATTTAAAAGAAAAAGCTAGAAATTGTCAAATTTTCATTTAAAAGTAAAACATGAAAATTTTTGATAAATTTCATCCAAAAAAAATGACTATAAGAATCAATATTTTTGTGGAAAAATAGTTTTGAGGCTAAACTAAAAAAAAAAATTAAGAATAAATTAAGACAATTTGAATAGTTAAGGTACCAATTCTTCTTCTTTTAATAATAATAAAACTCTTATTCAGAAAAAAATAATAATACTCTATTTATATTTATATTTATTATAAATAAAAAATACAATCATATTTTATCATTAACCATATAAAAAGGGATATGTCTAGTGGCAATTTTTGTGGTTAAATTACCCATAAAATAAACAAAAGAAAGTCCCCAAGATTCCAAACCAATTCTTGCCAAATTGGAAAAATTGATACCTTGGAAACCCTTTTCTTTATGTTGCCAATTGGATTGATAAGAAAAAGTAGACAAGGAAAGCAAATTATTCCTTACTTAAGTGCAGCAGCATTTTTAGAACGGCTGGGTTATCTAATACATTTTTTACTATATTCTATAATATACTGGTTAGAAATATGATGAAATTACCTTTCTCATTCTTTCCCCCGACCCCGTTACTAAGAAAGATGTTCACTTTTTAAAATATCCTATATACATAGGAGGAAACAGGGGAAGGAGTCAGATTTATTTCGACAGGAGCAAGAGTAATAATACAGTTTATAATGCTACAACAATAGGTATAGTAAACAAAATCATACGAAAAGAAAAGAAGGGGGTATGAAATAACCATAACAGATCCAGATAGACGTCAAGTGGTTGATACTATCCCCAGGACTGGAACTTCCTGTTTCTGAGGGCAACTCCGGATATGGTCAGGGGGATGTGGAAATAGTTTTTCAAGATCCCTTACGTGTCCAAGGCCTTTTGTTCTTCTTGGCATTTGTTATTTTGGCACAAATGTTTTTGGTTCTTGAAAAGAAACAGTTCGAGAAGGTTCAATTGGTCGAAATGAATTTATAAACTTCGAATTTATTGACATCACATTCGTAAAAAGAACTAAATTCGCATGATCAACAAAAGAAAAATTATGAAAACCCCCTCTTCCCTCTCTCTTTCTAGGAGATGCTGGGAATTCCTTGTATCGCATTGCTAAGTTTATTAATAAAATTCTATAAAACCCAAAAGGGAAAGTTACTAACAAAGGAAGTGTAATAGAAGATATACTAGACGATTCTAAGTGCTGTTGCGAGAGAGAGAATACAAAAGAATTTACAAAACATGAAAGATGATTTTGTTCCTATAATATATATTTTGGTACTCTAGTAATATATATAAATCAAATTTCTATAATTACAAAGGTAAAAGGCAACAATCTGTCTGAATCTTTCTACAAACTCTGTAATGTCCAGATAGAATATCAAAGAGATGCAACAGATAGATGCTTTGCTGAATGTGAAACTCAAAGGAAGAGAGATGAGCACCCCTTGTAAGCCAGCAAAAGAACAGGTTGATTGAGCAAGTATCTCCAGCAAAATCAACGCGTTCCTGGCAACGAAAAGCAAGATTCAGAACAATAATGAGGAGGGATAACGCGCGTTGCTTAAGTAACAGAAGAATTAAGAAAACAAACAGCAAACAAGAAACAACTTTTTTAAACAAACCAAGAAAAGTGCAGTTGCATTGTTTCTTCACATAGTAGTAGGTTACTGACCTTCATGCTGCATCTTTCCTCCTACCATAGCCTCGGGCAAAGAAGAGTAATTGCTTAAAGCAGGTTGCATTTTCGAAAGAGACTACACTTTGAAGATCCCCAAGTTCATAAGTAATCAACAGGATAGACAACACGAAATACAATTTTCAGTTTGTAAGGAACATACCTACTCAAACATCCAAAATATACGCCAAAAGAACATATACAATGGAGATCTCAGAGTCAGCATTAACTGGGGTTTCATTTCAGGTCTTGCTAAACTTCAGAAGGCTACACATCTTATTTTTTCAGTCATCCTCATCTGAGATATCAAAGACTAAACCTTTTATACTACAAGTAGAGTTAGGTATTGACAGGCCTCTATCTCTGAACAGACCAAACTTGCTGCAGAGAGAAAGTGTCGGTGAGTGCTTGCTTGCATATACCATAAGATTATTTGATGCTGCAATAAGACGTTTTCCTACATTCTTCTTATCTGTGCCATGTGAGGCTTTTGGATTAAGCTGATCATGTGACTGTGAATGTAACATTCGTGGAGGTATATCAGGTGTAGGAGGCAATGAAATATCAAATTTTCGGTTCTGATAGTAGCTGTAGTGCTCATTGTTCACTGTTGGAAGTGCCAAAGAAGAAAACCTTGAGCTTGAGGTCACCTCATCATTGTTTGTGAAATATCTTTTTATAATGCCTGAGACTGATATTGTTTCTGAAAGCGTTTCACTTGGGCACTCAATTTCTGGATTCTCATCAAATTCTTTCCCCCATTTGCTGTTGGTTCTAGATACAAAATGATCATCTGTTTCCTCTGAAAAGTGAGGCCCTTGTTTAAATCCATTCACTTGGTTCTTTGCAGCAATATTTCTTCTTCTTTTGCTGCATTTATTTTTCTTTCTCTTCAAAAAGTGTACAGCTCTAGGAAACTCCAGGAGCAGAGATTTGAAGGAGAACATTCTCTTTGTTCTTCTCTTCCTTTTTCTGGACGTGTTCTGAATCTTTCTTGTCGTTGCAACAAACTTTTGCACTTCTGCAGAACTAGGAGCGTGATTAAAATCAGAAGCATGATCACAAATCTCTGTCCCTTGGCCATCAACAGAACCCAACTGATGTTGTAAATGACAAACTTCAACATGAAGAAAATGGCTTTTCAAACTCCGTATAACATGCTTTAGAGGAAATGATTCAGGTAAGCTGTAAAAGCAGGACTTATTCTTCACCTGTCATAACAAAGAAAACATATTCATATTTTTCTATCTAAAATGGCACAGCATGTAAAGGAGAAACTAGAGCACCTAAGAACATAATGCAGAAAGTAAACGAAAGGGTGAAGAAAACACTCCATGATACCTTTAATCCGCAAACCCTTATCTTGCCAACTTCTTGGAAACAATTCAAATGCGCTCTCTCGAATACTCCTACAAAAGAACAATGAGTATGACCTGCTTTAAATTTTACCTGCGAGTTTATTAGAATAACTACATATGCATACTCATTTATCCATAGCTCGCAAAGAAGACTGAGAAACTACAATTGGCTACATATATGAGGGAACCTTCCTGTCTTGAGTCTTCTTATCTTTTGGTTCAAGTAAAGAAAGTCATCGAGAATCAAAAGAAAAGCATAAGACATGAGTTAACATGAACTGTAGTAGAATTGAAAGCGGGGGGAGGGGAACTACTAGGCCTTAAACACATAAAGAAGCAAAAAGGCCCTTGCTTTAATGACCAAAAAGACATTAAAAGGAAAAAAAAGCATAACCAGAATGTGGTTAAGACCATTTGAGCTTCAAATTCTGCTTTCTTGGCATTTGAAAGCAAAACTCGAAATACATTGTTCTCAAATGGTCCATACCTGATACCGCCACTCGATTATAACGAATTCCAAGAAGCCACCGAGAAGTAATTCTCTTTCTATTTACTAAATTACAATCCCAGAAAAGGCATGATTTTTGCCATTTAGCAGCAAGCAAGCAAGGCAATGCAAAAAAATACAGAATACAAAGACAAAGATGAAGACGCATATGAATTCAAGAAAGGAAAATATGGGCTCACTCTTGAAATCCCTCACTGTTGTTTCTGGAGAAACAGCGATAGCAATGCGGGTGCCCAAGTTGGTCTGAGCAAAAACAGCTATTTCTTTGACACCCGAGCAAGCCATTGAAATTTTGAAGCACAACCCACTACTCCACGGAGACTTTGCTCTAACTTTGCCTCTTGGGATTCTTCAGTTCGGCTCGAGTTGAACGTGCAGTAAAGGCAAATCTGTGCTACTGTAAAAAGAAAGAAAGAAAAAAAAAGAAAAAGGACATAATACAGACAGAACGCATCAAAGAAAAAGGACATAATGCGCGGCATAAGAACGCATTATAAGGACTTGAGGCCAAAGCAGGTTTAATAAAACTGTACTCCTTTCCTTTCTATAGGATTAGAAGTGCATATTGAGTGTCAATGCAGCAGCAAGCGCTCGCAATCTCAGTACTTACTTCGGCAGAGCTTTTTGCTGCTGCTGCTACTACTAGTAGTAGTAAGCAAGTGAAGTTTGATAAAATTACCCGACAACGTAACTCGTCAAATTCTACTCGCAGAAATGGTAATTGCGCTTTTTTTTTTAACTTCAATTGTTTCCTTTTGAGTCTTAAAGAAATTCTGGCCTTCGTCTACTTTTGTATGTCCAGTTAAAGAAATGGAGCTAATTTTTTATGTAAGCTTGATGGGTTTATGTCGTACATGTTAGTATGTAATGCATGGTGTTCTTTTGATGTTTTCAGATTACCTTGTTTTTCTTTTCTCTATGAAGTTAGGTTCTTGATTAGTGATTACTCCTTTTATTTGAGTTGCTTTATGTTTGATTGGTTGCATTCCATTTGAAGGTCCTCTGGATTCTGCAAGTAAAAGCCCAAAGCTGAATTTGGAAGTATCCCCACATAGAGCTGGTAAACAGAAAGCTATTTTGTTCCTATCTGGTGTAGAACCTCTTATGGCGATTCTTTGATTTATTTGCCGATTCCAAAGTGATTTTTGACTACTTGTTAATCTCATACATGCCTAGTTCAGTGTCTGCTGTGAGATTGATGCGAATAGAGCTTGGTGGTGCTTTTGCTGACCTATTGAATGAGCAAGGAAAAGGTTCAGGGTACAATGAGATGGGCTATGTTGAAAGAACTCTTGGATTCCGAACTCGATACTTGGATGATAGAGACTTGCGACTGGTTTTCTCGCAATTTCCGTCCTTTGGTTTTCTTTCTGATGTTTCTTCCAAATGCTTCTTAAATTAAGAGTCATGAACATAAACTTAAGGCATTTAGATCAGTTGTTGTAGGAGTTGATAGTTTGAATGACGAATTCATGGAATTAGCTGTCCCGATTTCATTCAGAGCGGTATTGTTTGTTCACGTGGTGTATAGGTCACGGACATTGTGGGAGGTACCATTCGCTGGAGAAGATATCTTGATTACTTGATTCTTTCACTATGCAAAAATGACGACACATTTAGTGGCATGGAGCCTCTTCTTCTGCAGGTACACACAGACTTTCTTTTCTGGCACGTTTTACTAATTATGATCACATTACAATCTGTAGTGCTTTGGAATTTTAGCGTTCACTTATTTATTCTGCAAATATGTAGTCTGGAGTTTTGCTCAATGGTTGCAATTGAAGTTTCAACTTTCTTTATTTCCTATGCAATATGCATCATGAGATCTCCGCAAGACTACTATTTCATTTTGAGAACTCTTTAAGTAACTTTTAGCTTTCATCTGTGTCATTAGATTCTTCGAATTGGTTTCTATGAGATCATTAAGTTAGAAATGCCCCCATATGCCGTTGTAGATGAGGTAAGGTTTCACTGTTGCACTTTTCCAATTAATTGTTTCTTTTATTTCTTCGGATTATCATATTTCTTTTTTGCAGAATGTAAGACTTGCAAAGGTTGCCCTCAGGCCTGGTGCTGGCAACATGGTCAATGGGATCCTCAGGAAGCTAGTTTTGCTTAAGGTATCCCGTTCTTTTTTATCAAACTGAAGCATTTACATTTTCCAGTTCAAACTTTTTACTGGATCTTAAAATTCACTTTCATCAACAGGAATCTAACTCCCTTCCTGCACCAAAAGTGGAAGGTGATGATCGCCAGCAAGCACGTGCTCTTGCAACTGCTTATTCTCATCCAGTAGTATGTTTCACTTGTATCCCTCTTACTCTAGTCATGAATTATATAGCTCCAGCTTTCACACTATGTGATAGAGTTAGTGATCCATGTAGAATGTCAATTCATCTGTGAACCTGCTCAACTTCCATTGGACTCTTTTCCTTTTGTTACCCCAGGGCCTCTACTGTCTGAGCATTTGAGGTGTTCCCAGTCATTAAACAAACTACAGAACGGTGCACATTGTTGCTTTATTACTTTTAATTTAAAAATTCATTTTAGTTCCTTCTTCTTGTAAGAGTATAAGATTCTACTAAGATTACTTCAATTATATTTTCATCCATATAACTCTGCGACCTGCCTTCACCTAGATATAAGGAAACATAAGATGTGATTTATTTGATTCCACGAGTCATCCTATTTCCCTTTACCCTTCCATTTACCAAAATTCATGAGACAAGTGAGTCCTTAATGAAACAAATAGTTACCAAAATGTACACACATATGGAATTTGTATCATTAATATATGTGTGGTTTCTTTTCTCTGAATCTACCCTAAATTGCTATACACCACAACATCCAGTGGATGGTGAGGAGATGGATAAAGTATTTTGGGCGTGAAGAAGCTATTAGACTAATGATGTGGAACAACGGGGATCCCATCTTCAGCCTAAGGTTTGTGATTTATTTCTTCAAACAAAAGTCTAATAGTTCTATATTCACAGTTATGAAGCTAAATACAGGGCAAACACTGGTAAAGGTTTTACAAGGGCTGACCTCGTGACAGAACTTAAAAGGTTGAAGGTGATTGCTTAGCATCTTAATGAGTGGTCTTGCTTGTTTCATAGAAAATTCACTGTAACTAACTCCTGAAAGTTCTGTCTAAATTTCGTGCCCCAAAATACTGTTCTCAGTCTTTATTTCATACATATTTTTGCTTGTGCTATGCAAATGATTAAAGCTCACCACTTAATTCTTCCCAATATAATTTTGTGTACTCAGAAAATGCCTTTCTGAAGCATTGTATTCTTTATTATCATTTTTAAGCATGTGGCGGGTTCTTATGTTTCTGACATCAAAGCTACAAAGCATATAAGCTTATCAGCTAAATTTTTTGACATCTTTATTTTTATGCTGTATAATATTGTACTGTTTGTCTTCCTTTTTAATCTCAACTGTCTATACCAAATAGACCCTATTAATAACTTTTTTTTTCCAAATTTAGGTCCCACACGACCTTTCTGCACATTTGGATGATTTTGTCCGTCTCAAAACTGGGATGCAGGTACACATTCAATATTACTACTTTAGATGTACATAGTAATGTTATAGTAATTAACTACCTAACTTAAACTCTCACTAAACCAATTGCATTTTCCGTTGTTATTTACTTTAGTTCATTAGTAGCCATAATCTGGATTAGATGAAGTATATCTGTTATTTTACTTCATGAATTTTCTGATGCATGTGACTTGTCTAGTTATTTAGTTCATGGCTGTTTGATTGCAGTCAAGATAAAGAAATAAGATATGATTCCTGTGTGAGCCGTTGATCAGTTTGCTAATGTGGTTATTATGAACATTTTTGGTGGCATAGGAACTGAATAGAATGAGACACTTGATCTCCCTATAGCTTGGCAGCTAAAATTTTGCATACGACTGTTACATATTCTACCTCCTATTTAATGGGGTCTCGATTGCTTTGTCACATTAAGAATGCCTTCTTTCAGATTGTTATACAAGCAGGATTGCTGAGAGATGGATTTTGCTCCGTCCAAGATGAGAGTGCTGGTAAGTTTTAAAACACATCACTTGAATACAACTTTCGCACATCATGGAGGGATATAGTTAAGTCTTTGAGTCAATTTATTGTTCTTTTTTTTTTTTTTTTTTGGGTTTTTTTTTCTGGTCTGGTTCTTTTCATGTACTGTAATATTTATACTTACATGAGAGTTAACTATTCATCTAGATGAGAGAGGAAGGAAAAGAAAAGAAGGGAGTGGGGGTGGGTATGCAGTTGGCTATTAGAGTCCTATCTTGCCACTCTTTAGCAATTATTGAGCTCCTTCGTCACTGAACTATCTGTTTAGTGTAGACATATTGTGATAACTGGAGATTCTCGTACCACACTTCATGAACTTATTTATATGTTCCCCTAAAAATGACGTTTGCTACAGGGCTGGTTGTTGCTGTTGTGGATCCACATCCTGGTGAGACTGTTGTTGACTGTTGTGCTGCCCCAGGAGGAAAAACTCTATTCCTGGCATCCTGTTTGAATGGACAAGGTAATTATTGTGATATTAGGACTTGGCAGTTTGGCTCAATTCTTCAGAACTTTAAAAGATAAGAGAGTATACAAGTTTAATTAATTCTGTCCCAAACAAGATACACTTCTTGTGCATACATCACATTTATGCGAGGCAAGACATTGAGAAAGCATTTGCATTGAGCTTATGAAGAAGGTATAAGTGATTATGAATCTCAATATTTAAAGATTGTTTTCTCAAGAATTGAGAATATATTCAATATATTCTCAACGTTGCTTAGCATAGTACCACTATGTTGGTATCCTCTTTCAGCGATTGTCTGTCATATTGAGGAGGGGTAATTTCGACATTCATAAAGTCACTTATTTTTGGTGTCTGGATCATGATGAGTCGATGACGGGATATCATGGTTCAAAAGAAATAGACTGATGGGAAAATAGATGTCCCTACTGGTGACATTTTCTTTGTTTGCTTCAGAAATCATTACTGTTTCTTTTTTTTTTTACAGGTATGGTCACAGCAATTGACATTAACAAAGGGCGTTTGAGAATTCTTAAAGAGTCTGCAAAATCGCATCAAGTTGATCATGTTGTGAATGCTGTTCATGATGATCTTCGTGCATTTTCTGTGAGAATCTCCGTTTCTTTTGTCTTTCTATAACTCAAAGAGGCTAAAAGTTCTTTGTAAATGTATACTATCTGGCTGCTGGTTCTCTGATTTGATTTGAAATATATCAGGAAAAGAGCCTCGTGAAGTATGACAAAGTTCTGCTAGATGCTCCTTGTTCTGGATTGGGGGTTCTTTCCAAGGTACCTTAAGAAATGCACCTGCATCCTTAATTTCATCGTTTTGCGGCAAAAGTTTAAAAGAGTCCCCTTGATTCTAGCTTTCTTTTCCTGCCTGCATTTCCTTTATGAGTAAGATAACTTCGTTACGGCAACTGATTCTTACATTTCTTTCTTTTTGGCTCAAGAGAGCAGATCTACGTTGGAATAGGAGACTGGAAGACATGGAAGAACTTAAGAGTTTGCAAGATGAACTTCTTGATTCCGCCTCTTTGTAGGAGCCAACATTTTCAGTTTGTGTGTGTCTTCTTGTTAAGGAAAAATGCTAAAAATGATTTACTGTTTGTATTCTGTATCTATAGGCTGGTAAAGCCTGGTGGAGTTCTAATATACAGCACCTGTTCGATTGATCCAGAGGAGAATGAAGAGAGAGTGGCTTCCTTTCTGCTCAGGCATCCGGTACAAATATTCATCGTTTTAATTTATGTGGAATATTTATATTACAATAATGGTATAGAATTGATTTTCATGTGAACAAATTCTTCGTTTGGCATCGCAGTAGTCATACCGTGTAGTTGGCTGTAGATTCCATCTCGATTTGTTAAGATTTCTTGTTTATTATGCAGGATTTCAACATCGATCCTGTGGGCAGATATGTACCAACTGACTTTGTTACCGGACATGGTTTTTACCTATCTAATCCTGTAAAGCATTCACTTGATGGAGCATTTGCAGCTCGTCTCCTACGATCTTGATAAGTGAGTAATGTACTCTTGTTTTTCCATCACCATTATTGCTTCCTCACGCGCTTCTTGTCGATGTGCATTTGAGTTAAAACTTGAACTGTAAGTATCTACTAGGATTGTTGACAGTTTTGAGTACCGGATTCTTTTACACACACATGCTGCTGCTGCATTCACTTTCGGGGATTCTTTATACTGTCATCTCTGTCCGGTGAACAAATAAGCAAGTTATCGAGTTCTCATTAACACCCAAAACCATCTCATTCGCCCAGAATCCGCCCATACACGAGACTGTTGGGTGTTTTTTCCCCCCTAAAATCTTGTGGTGAAGTTTGCTTCAGAGTTTTGATATAGTAATAAATTTTATGCAGAGGTTCTTTGTAGTGCTTCAGATGCCTAAGTTGAGAAGTCAAGAAGAGGAGATCGGAAAAGTATAACATCCTCCGGCGGACACACGGCAGGACAGGGCGGGGGTCATGGAACCGTTTACCCCCTGCCGGCCCCAACTGGAGTCAGCCTGTTACCCCCGCCCTGTCCTGCCGGCCCCAACTGGAGTCAGCCTGTTAGCTGAGAATGACAACATTAGAGCAAATTATAGGTGCCTGTAATGGTGTCTTTTTTCCATTGATATAAAATGAGTCGACGACATTACAACCAAATTAATCTTCAAACGACGCGTAGATCAAATTCGCATGCACGCGCATTTCAGATGGTGGTAAAGTGAGACCGCACCCCTTTCTTCTGAACCGGCATATCCAATTAATAAAAAGCAGACACTCTTCTCACCCCTTACGAGTCGTCCGGCGGTAGAAGAGCTAAAGAAAGGGGATAATCCCGTACAAGAAAAATGACACAGAAATTCTAGGTGGGTAAAAAATACTAATACTTGTAAATAAAACAAATACATAATGATCTTCTGTGTAGTATCTCTGTCACAATTCTTGAACCACAACAACGAAAACACCTCTCTTATCAAAGAACAATCCAAAAGATTATGGGCATTTTAAGAATTTCTTTGGGAAGAAGTCGAAAACTAAGAAATGGTTTAAATCTAATCAGAGTTAAAAGGTAAATTCTCGATCTATATGGACTTGATGAAGAAATTGGGTCTTGAAACATGAAATCTGTATTAAGAGAAACCCATTGTGATGAACTGGCGAAGATCTGACCGTCGGTTAGAGCCTTTGGTCGTATCTGGCTAGTGGATTCGTTGAGGAGGAGAGAAGTTTTTAATATGTGGGAGAATCCTTCGATTATTTTCTTCACTAAATGTTGATTCGAGAGCTTGGAAAGTTTTATCTCAAATTGAATAAACTCTAATTATGACCACGGCATCCTTTAAGCTTGAATTCTAATTAAATAAACTTTGATTGTAAAAATTTACTTGTCTATAAATGCCCTCACTTTAAGACTTAGACACTAAATTGTAAAGTATAAAATAATATATTAATAATTTTTTTTCAACGGTTGCAATATGAATTTAAAGTTCTTGAATTTGGAAAGAAAGTGAGAGAGAATGAGTCAGAGAGAGAAAGTTAAAGGAGGGAAATGAACTTTTTTCACATCTAACTTTTAGATTTTCGCAAGTATTTTATTGGTCTCCAATTTAAATACCAATCTCAATATTTAAAAAGCGAACCATATATTATTTACTTTTCAAAACTCGAACTAAATTGAATTAAGAAATAAAAAAACTAAAACCGAAATATAAAATTCAAATAGGTTTGATTTAAAAATAAATTTAAATCAAATAGTGAACCGTCATATGTTTAGTATACTGAAATGAGAAGAGAAATACAAATAGATGGGTTAATAAAGTAAAACATGATAAATTGAAGGGCTAAAAGTTAAATAAAATAAACCCTATAGACTATAGTCTTCTTCCTCATCACTATGTTAAAAGTGAAAACAGCCATGAATTTAGCAGAGTGAAATCAATGAAGAAACAGTTGATAATTAGGGGATTTTCATTTTTTGGAACCCTTAGGTTTCCCGCGCTTTGGCGCTCTTATTGTTCTTCTTCTTCATCTTCTTCATTTGCTATTAAGAATGTCACGAAATCGAACTTCGATTCGTCGCTTTATGACCTGCGGTTTCACGTGAGAGACGCTGATTTTGTAGCTATCGACTTGGAAATGACCGGAATCACAAGTGCTCCCTGGAGAGACTCATTCGAATTTGATCGATTTGATATTCGGTATCTTAAAGTTAAAGACTCCGCCGAGAAGTTCGCCGTCGTTCAGTTCGGCGTTTGCCCCTTCCGATGGGACACTCAGAAACAGTCATTTGTAGCTCACCCGTAAGTAAAAAAGTTTTATTTACTTCTTGCTTTTATCTGGTGCTGTTTGGCCGGATTGAGAAATAATTGAGCTCAATGATAAATTTAGCTGAAATTATTGAATTGAAGTTGCTACACGCTAGTACTTTTTGTTTGGATGTAAAAATCTATAGCAAGTAGCAACTGTAGTGTATATAGCTGCTAGTTTTAAACAAAGAATTTCTTTTTTCTACTTAAAATGTGTTCTCTTTCTTCTGTAAAAAGCTTATTGATGATGTAAAGTTCCCATCTTGACTATCTTTCTTCTTTCCTATTGCATTTAAATTTTGAGGTATGAATGATGCCAAAGATTGCATCTTTGTGTAAAGGGCTTAAGTGAACTCCTCGATTTAGCTACAATCTAATCCGAAGCTTTTTAGTAAAGAAATTTGATAGCTTATGTTAAGATAACACTTTTGCAGACACAACTTCTATATTTTTCCACGGCAAGAAATTGCAGGGGACATTGCACCACACGAGTTTCTTTGCCAGACAGCGTCAATTGATTTCCTTGCTAAGTACCAGTTTGATTTCAATATGTGCATACGTGAAGGTAACTTCCTTTATGTTTCTTTTTTTTTTTTTCCTCGTTAGCTACAGGATATTACTGTTATGTCCCAGGTAGCATTGTTAGAGTATATGTGGCAAGGATTTCTTTAATACTCTGAGTAACTGCTGGTTCTGATGGACTTGGAATTCAATATATAATCAAGTGTGACCCCCTTTCCGTTTAAATCCTGGACCTGAGGTCTGTAGTTTGGGTTGGTAGATGTTCTCTTGGGGTCTAGGTTACCCTCACTTCCATTTTCAGGGGGAGATTCTTACATGCTAATTCTCTTATTGAGATGCCTTATTTGGTACCATGTGGATGCTTTAGAAGTTACACTTCTTGGGTTTTATTTTTCAACATTTTAGAAACATTAATAGAAAAAAAGAAATACAATAATTTATTAAATTTAGTTTCGGCTAGAACATGCCGAACATTTAGTTTCTTCTTTCTTTTTGAGGTTGTACATTCCTTGATAATCTCAGGAGTATCTTATTTATCCAGAAGCCAAGAAGAAGAAGCACTGAAAGTCTTAAATTCGAGATACAAGGATGAGTTATCTGATTCAACTTCTAGCTCAAGTGAAGTTGATGATATGAAATTGATTAGAATGTCAGATGTTCTTTTTGCTGAGAGAATGAAGAAAAACATCAATGAATGGCAGGACGAGTTGTTACTTGGTAGAAGTGGAAGATCTGAGTCGGAGATGCGTTCCAATGATTCAAACGCGAAATTTCAGACCATCTTCTACAAAAAGCGTCCAGCAATTTCGCTCACTGGGTTCACATCTCGCCAGCTAAGGTTGATTCAGTGGGTAAATTGCTCTTTGCTTTTTCCTTTTGTTGTCTGTTACTGATTTAATGATAAACCGATTTCTAATTACTTTTGTGCTTCATCCTTCCTTGGTATATTATCGTTGTAGTTGAAAGCATCATTTTTAATCTCTCTCTCTCTCTCTCTCTCTCTCTCTCTCTCAGTATTTCCCAGTAAAAAGGAAACTAGAACAATTGCCTTGATTTTTTAATAGCTATTTGCTTCATTATGTTGCTGCTATTTTATACTTACTGACACATTTTGCTTGGATAATGAAGGTTATCAGAAATCATTTCAAAGATCTTTTATATGTCCGTGCAAGTGGTCACACTTCCTCCCCCCGACATATAATCATGTACGTAGAATCAGGAAAGGATAGAGATCTGCAACTGGTAAGACTTATATGCTGTATTTCAATTCTTCATTACACACACACATGTCTACATGTGCATAATGAGGAATATATGTATATTATGAAGTAAAGGATTATGCCTTGTTTCTTTTCCCACAGAAAGAGGTGAAAGATTGCGCCAAAAAAGATGCAGAAACAAAGATCAAAGCTGCTATTGGATTTCGTCATATCATCGATCTTCTCTCTTCTGAGCAAAAATTGATTGTTGGTCATAATTGCTTTTTGGGTAGGATATATGGAATTAATTTGTCTTTGTTCAGAACTTACCATTTTTATATTACTGATATCCATGTTTAATTTATACAGATATTGCACACATGTATAAAAAATTCATAGGTCCTCTTCCTTCGACTTCCCGAGAATATGCCTCCTCCATTCAGAAGTACTTTCCTCGAATTCTAGATACAAAGGTACTCTTGAACGCAAATAATTTTTTCCAACTGATTTTGAAGAAGAGCAGCACATCATTGTCCAGAGCATTTGCTTTACTATGTCCACATATTGCTTCTGGTGTTAACACTTCTGAGTTGGCCGACAAGCGTCGTGTAAAAGTGGAGGTTCAAGTTGATGAGAAGAGGTTAGATTTTTATCTGGTTAATTCCATAATCTTATGGGGTCTTCTTAGATATCATTGATGTTATATAGAAAAACTTTTGGCTTACAAATCAGCTTCTTTTCTATCTTCTTATACCCATTATCTCTTTACCCTATCTCCTCTGCCCTCTTATTTGCTACGATAAGATTGACTTTGTTCCTGACTACACCCCATCCAGTCTTGGACGGATGAGATAATTGACGTTTGATGTTAGTGATTGAAGTCATCTGTACTAATTACTAGACTGATTGATTACATATTGCTCCCTCTCGTAGACATATAATCCCTGTTATTGTGCCTGTTGAGGACTAAAGTAATGCTAATTCTCAGGTCTCTGAACTGGAATTCTGGTGCCAAGCATGAAGCTGGTTATGATGCTTTTATGACAGGTTGTGTGTTTGCCCAGGCATGCAGTCTCCTTGATATTGATTTCAACAACAATCTCCCAGCTGTTCATTTAGCGAGCCACGATAAACTTCAGAAGTACATCAATCTTCTTTATCTTAGCTGGACCAATGGAGACATTATTGACCTAAGAACCGGAGAGTCTTCTGCTGTCTCTGTAGGTTTTAACAACCTGAAAAGCCGGGTTGCAAAGGTTTCATTTTCAAATATTGTTCTACTCTGGGGGTTCCCATCTCAGCTCAAATTGAGTGAGATAAGAGAATGTTTCTCTAAGGCATTTGGTTCAAATTCTGTCACCTCTATTCATTCCGTTGATCAAACTGCCGTCTTTATCCAGTTCAACAAAGCAGAACTGGTGTCTCATTTTCTCGAATTGAAGGAAACCTTAGAACAAAGTAATGATCCTGTTTTAGTTTTGCATCCCCTAGCTAAGATTTTGGAGGGTGGATGCACTCGTGCTACCGATTATGAGGTATACAGAGAAATATGCAGTTCACCCATCTCAAAGGTCTTATTTGCAGATCAGGCTGAGGCTGTTGGTATTAATGGGAAAACAAAACTTCCAGAAACTGTTTCTGTTTCAAATGCAGAAAAACAGGAAGAAGATGCAATGAGGGTTCCTTCTGACAATGGCGTACAACCTGATACTGCTGATGAGACAGCGATGGACAAGTTAAATACTGATGAATTGGATTCCTTCTGTCCTCTTGAAGCTCAGCTGAGCAAATAGAGTGAGCATTTCAAATTTGACAATATGATCCTATGGCTGGTGTTACTCAAGGCGATGTTCTTCTGATTCAGGTGAGTAGAACAATTTTTATAAAGGGAACAAAGTAAACCAGCAAAGGATTCTCTTGATTTTGATGAATTTGTTACGAAATGTATAGTAGGAAATGATTGAATGTAACTCTAGAAACACAGTATATGGCAGAAGGGAAATTAATTCATTCAAAATACACAGTTTCGCATAGTTTCTCATCTTTGTTTCCATTTCCTGCCTGCTAAATATAAAGGTAATGATACCCATTTTCAAATTTTCATATTATCTTTGAAGGTACCTTTTTTCTTTTATGCACCATTTTGCTTTAAACTGATGATATAGCATGAAGGAACTCTGAGTAGACCCGTCCATGATTTGGGTTCTTATGGTTCTGTTTTGGTTTGACAGTTCCCGTTCTAATTTGGCCTGTTCTAGCTCTGAGAAGGTTTAGGTTTGGATCTAAAGCCACAAAATTACATAATACTCATTAGCAAAAGAAACAGTAATGAAAAGGTCATAACTCTGCATAATCTGTAGAATAGAATATGTTTTGATGAAAAATTCACTGGAAATAGAAAAACAAAACAATTTGGAATACAAAAGTAACAATCATCCTTGAAGAATGAAATTAAATCCAAGAATCAGTAAAATTCATCAGTTCCCTCTCCTACATCAACCAGTAGAGAACAACCAGTGTGCTTCCAAGAAAAGTCATGAAGTAAGACACAACAGATTGCTTGGTAGTAGAATTCACTGCAGAAGGTCCCCAACCCTCTTCTCCGTCCGTGGATTCACCGCCCATCTCCGGCGACGGAGCAGGTGCTGGCGCCAACCCTTTTTCTGAATGGTGCAGTACACGAATAACCAGCTTCTGGCCTGCCCTGCAGTGGCCAGGCTGCCCACTGATGAAGTAGAAAAAGCCAGCCCTGTCAAAACGGAACAAGGTATTTCCATCTTCAAACTTGTTAATTGGATTTGATGTATTGCATTTCTGGTAATCAGTGGAGTTCACTACCAGTACAGAATCCCTTTGATACTTGAAATCTGAGAGAAAGTAAGATGATCATGTAATAGAATCAAGACTTTTAATAACATTGAAAACTTTCAAGGGGCGATAATCTATATAAAGAAAATAGAGGAAAAATAAAAGAATATATATATATATTGGGTGCTTACAAAGAGTATCTCCAATGAGGAATCTGTTTATGGTAGCCCATTGGTTATATGTTTCTTGAGCAGCAGTGAAATTTGAAGAAGTTGGCTTTTGCCAACCATTTTC
Organism: Catharanthus roseus; assembly: GCA_028651295.1. Taxonomy (NCBI): domain Eukaryota; kingdom Viridiplantae; phylum Streptophyta; class Magnoliopsida; order Gentianales; family Apocynaceae; genus Catharanthus; species Catharanthus roseus. Next base: position 4,791,746 of record JAPQWS010000044.1, on the reverse strand, counting down.
ACCACCAACTTGGAACTGGTGATGAGAAGAGACCAATATAAAGAGCATGGACATGGTCATGGAGGATATGATCAAAAACAGAGAATACAAAAAGGTATTTCTGAAAACTTTAGTTAATGTAAATAATGGAAAACAACAAGAAGTATCCGCCATTGTATTGTAGTTATATATATATATATATATATATTCTCTTCTGCTGCAAAGAATTGGTACAAGAATTAGAGTGAAATAATGTTTTTTAAGTTATAAATGAAAGAAAGCCTGTGGAAATTTTGAGTTATATAAGAGAGAGAGAGAGAGAGAGAGAGAGAGAGAGAGAGAGAGAGAGAGAGAGAGAGAGAGCATGGCATGGCATGGCATGGCAGTTTGGTTAGTTACTGCAGGTGTTAATTGGTGGGACGTGGGAGGTGTGTGGAGATATAGTGGTGGTGATGGTGGTTTTCAACTGCTAATGTTGGAGGAGCATCGGTGATAGACCCGTACACAGGTGGGTCGTCTGATTTTATTTTTAACGGTTAAGGTTTTTATGGTTCTTTAAAAATCGAATTAAAAAAACTATGAAACTGAAGTCGCTGAATCGAAATTGTGAAAATTGCAAGAACTTGAAAATCAATTAAATTTTTATTAAAATGTTGGGTTCAAATGAGTTTTCTATATATTCTCTCGGAAGATAAAGGAATCAAAATTGACATGAAATTGGAACCGTGAAGTCGAAAAATTTGAAGTATTAAACAGTGAAAATCGGAATACTATAATCGTAAAATCAAAATCGTATACCGCCAAGTCGAAACGGTGAAATTCGAAATTATAAAATAATGATATTAGACTCGTAAAATTGTTAAATCGAAATCGAAACTATGAAATCGATACAATTGAAATAAAGAAACCGCCAAATTGAAACTGTGGTGAAATCAGAAAATTAAAATCGCCAAAACAGTGAAAATTGAAATTATAAAATTGCCAAACTGGAACCGGAAAATCAGAAAAATCAGAATAAAGAAATCGCCAAATTGAAATTGTAAAATCAGAAAATCAAAGCTGTCAAACCGTGAAAATTAGAATTATAAAATTATGAAATTGGAACTGTATAACCATCAAACCGTAACGTAAAATAGAAAAAATCGGATTAAATAAATCACCAATCGTAAAATCGGAATGGTAAACCGCCAAGTCGAAACCATGAAATCAGAAAAACTAGAATAAAGAAACCATTAAATCAGAAATTTAAAATAATTAAACTATGAAAATTGAAATTATAAAATTATTAACTGCCAAACCTAAGTAAACCCAAAAAAGAATAATCAAGGAAGGCCTATAGTGCAATTGACCCGATTCGTTCTTAAAAGGTATTCGAGTCTCATTTACTCTTATCGGTTTTTATTAATTATCACATTTTGTACATCACACAAATTAAGAAAATATAAAATATTAGATGTTTTTTCTGTACATTGACCAGAATGCCCTTCAAATTAGCATCTCCCAACATTATTATTTTTACAAATTCAAATATTAAAATAGTTAAAAGGGGTTGAAATTTATTTTTTACAGCAAAGTATTGATGGCATATCGCTTTTCACCCTCGGAAAGGTCTTTTGGAGTCTCACCGAAAACTCTATAAGATACACATTATATTCACGGTCTTGGTACTGACTTAAATATCTTAGCAGGCCCGCTCTTGTGTTATAGAACTGAGACTCGAAGGTTGGAATCTATCAAATGGCGCCCACATGAAAAAAAAAAAAATCATTAAATATTGCATTGTTTAACATAACAAATAAAAAAATGCACAAATTGATACAATATGACAAATAAAAAAAACAAAAAAAAAAGTGCTATTTAGTCAATATTGCTATCAATTATAATTAATTGCTTCTCATTATTGGTACCAAAAGGCGAAATCCCTCCCCACCAGACTGCCCGACGCCTAGGTGGAAGATGTAAATTATGGTGACTAAGCGGCTCTGCAGATTGGAGGCCATGCACTAGTGCGCACAAGGAACCACCACCCACATTGGAGAGGTTGAAATTCCTGCACTGCCGCTGCCAGCATTCGAACCTTGGACTTTGGTACCAACGCTGCAGCCCCTCAGAACCAACTAAGCTACGGCCATGCGGGCTTAATTACTTCAAAATGTACTCGGGGAGCAACTCCTTTCTCCTAACCGATTTTTAATTTCACAGACAAATACAATCAAGCTCACTATACATTCACTGATTGACATAAGAATATCACACTTAAATAACTCTCTAAAGACGTTTCACTAAAGATCACATAATCAACACTTCAATACTCGTAATACATAGAAGCAACCTCAATTCTTACCCGCTCGAATAAGACTTTATCGTCATTAATTATATATATATATATATATGTATGTGTATGGTGGCCAAGAAAAACTTGATGAATTTCATGGATATTTGCAACCTCAGTACTCATAATTAAGTTTCTAATTTTGGCTAAACAACAACATTTATTAGTGCTTAGTTGGTTCATTATCAAAATGCACTTCCAAAGTAATTCCAATTCTTGAAATGAAAAAATGGTCAATTTTTTTTTCATTTTTAATTTTTAACAGTGAGAGAGTGAGTAATAAATATTTGACAAGCAACTCTTTTTTCTTAATTTAGCTGCAACATTCCTTTTCCAATTTCTCAATCCCACAAAAATGCCAAATTTTCACCAGACAAAGTATTCAATTCATTTTTCTTTCATATAACACCTCAAGAAACCAGATTTCAAAAGGGTTGGTGATGAATAATCCCGCTAGTTTGACACAGTAAATAAATATACTATCAGGCCGTGTAATTTGAATACCGAATATCTCTACACAAGAAAAGGTTGGTGACGAATTAATAATACTGTGTTTTCCCTCTCTAAATCTCTATAAATTCATGTTCCTTAATAGCTATATACTGTTCTATTGCTTTCCCTTATGAAGCTCTTAATTTTATCTCTCTTTATGATCCACTTTTCATTCTCTGTGTTTTTTAGATTCATGCATCCACACATGCACACATGTTCTACAGTAACCCCTCCTTCCCTTCCAAGGATTGTCATTTCATGTGGACTTAAAAAGCTTGTTTTATCACCCATTTTCTTGCATATATGTTTATAAAATTTCTTGGGTTTTTGTTTCTTTCATCTGAAATATGTGTAGTTCTTCAATTTTTTCCTTTTTTTTTTTGGGGCAGGTAATGAAGAGGAGATTTCTGATAGGGATTGAGGAGGAGATTTGTTGACAGAAGAGAGTGAGCACAATCCACCATTAGTACAATAATTTTTTTGCTTTTGTTGGGAGTGTGCTCTCTCTTCTTCTGCCACCACCCCCATTACTAACTTTTCTCAATCCCATGGTAGCTTGGCGCAGTGAGTAAAGTGTACTGAAAATGCCTGGAAAAGGCTTCATCATCGCGCCATGAAAAGCCCTGTAAAGTATCTCTATCTAGTTCTTCAAGTTTTTCTGTCTTCTGAAAATCCTTTCATTATTTGTTCAAGGAGTTATAACAAGAGAATTTGAACTAAGAAAGGTGTCAATATAATGGTTTGTTTTGATTTATCAACTAAATATTGCATTTGATATATAGTTTTCAAGACTTTTTAAGATCATATTTAGTTCAAAACAGCAAATTATAGTAAAGACAGAGAAGATTATGATTCAAGATCTTTTCTTGTTGCCTTTTCTATTGTTAAAAGCTGCTATAAGCTTGTTAGTATGATCTGGTAATGTTCATAATTTCATGCAAATTTCTGCTTCTTCACTATGGAACTGGCGATTAATTCTGTGATTGCAGGATTCAGATGGGACAAGAAACCAATTAAAAACAGTAGATAACATCTATTTGAAGCCACTTTCTTGACAAATTAAAGATTTTGCTGTTTATTTGGAGAATTATCAGAAGGGGAAAATTGTTCTTGGTTTTAGTATTGATGTACATTCAAACAAACACACACACACACACACACAAGTATTGATGTGCTCTCTCTCTCTCTCTCTCTCTCTCTCTCTCTCTCTCAAGTATTGAGGGGGCATCAATATAGAGTTAGCATTGTTCCCTGAGAAAGACAATTCAATGTATTAAATAAAGCTTGCTGCAAATGGAAACTTAAAATGAGCATTGTGAAGATATTAGTGAATATACACAAACAACAACTAATAATAATACATTTAGCAGCATATTTGTAATTAGTACACCTTATTAAACAATTGATTCAAGAAACAAATGTGATGTAACTACTGCACAAAACTATTGAGTTCAATGGAACGATTTTGAACTCGGGGGATTTCATTAACAGAGAAAAACACATCAAGAACTTCAAAAAGGTACAAACAAACAAGCAAAAACTATAAAAGAATAAAAGAATGGAAATGAAATATAGTGGAATGTCCATCAATGAACTATTACTTCAAGCTTAGATTCACTAGTAGTTTTGGTTTCATCGTCGTCTGAGATTATATCATCAATACTAAGTGGCAAACTGTTAGAGAATGTAAGACATGGTTTTAGTTTTGGTACCATCATAAGCTCAGCTTCATTGTTAAGAATCTGAAAAACTCTCCTCATTGTAGGTCTTTCAAAACTATCAGGATTTGCACAGCTCAAGCCAATGAGTAATAGTTTCTTCATCTCATCTTCTTTGAATTCACATTTCAATCTTTTGTCTGCTGCTTCAACAATCTTTCCTTGGGAGTGTAGTTTCCATACCCAATCAACTAAATTCACCATTTTACTATCATCTCCTTTCTCAATTGGTCTTCTTCCACAAGCTAATTCAAGTATAACCACACCATAACTAAAAACATCGGTTTTCTCAGTTGCTGTTCCATATTGAAGGTACTCAGGAGCTAAGTATCCCATTGTTCCTGCTGTGAGTGTTGATACAGGACTCTTATCATGATCCATCAATCTAGCCAATCCGAAATCGCCTAGTCTTGCATTGTAGTTCCCATCAAGCATAATGTTACTAGTTTTTATGTCTCTATGAATCACTTGCTGCTCACATTCTTGATGCAAGTAAGTCAAAGCAGATGCCAAACCAACTGCAATATTATATCTATGTGGCCATTGCAAAGGGTTTCCATTTTGAGAGTCTTGGTATAATACTGTATCAAGACTTCCATTTTGCATAAACTCATAAACAAGAAGTAATTCTCCCTTTTCAACACACCATCCCTGAAGTTGAACCAAATTTTTGTGCCTCAAACAAGCAATAATTGATAATTCAGACAGAAATTCAGTTTTACCTTCATGGGAATGTTTTGATCTTTTGACAGCAAAAACAGAAGCTGGATTACTAAAAAAGGCCTTGTAAACAGTACCAAAGGCACCATGTCCAATGACCCTGCTGGAATGAAATCCTCTTGTAGCTAACTTGAGTTCTTTGTAGCTAAACTGGCGAGGTCCGGTGACAAGTTCTGCTTTCAACAACTTCTCAGTTTTGATTCCCTTCCATTTCTTGACAGAAATCCAACCAAAGACTACAAGAACAGCACAAAAGAAAGCAGGACCTGCAATTCCAAGCCCCAATCCAAGCCTTCTGTGATGCCCATTGCTGGAATCAGAAACCGGGATTGAGGGCTTCAATGGCACAGAATTATCAGTCACATTATGAGGATGAATAGTTGGCCTTATGGGCCGGAAACCACGTGTCTGAAAGCTCCAATTCTCAATAGAATGCAACTCTGTACTTCCCTCAGTTGAAGCTGAAAAACCCAAATACATGGAGTTGTTAAGATGATCAGATAGATCAATTTCAACATCCAAAAGAGGCTCCTCAGGCTTGAAACTTGAATAACTCAAGAAAACTTGAAGCTTCTTCTGCTCATTCTTGTAATCAATCCATGCAGTAATCAAATTCCCACTCTTCAAATCAATACCCAAAATCTCAGGATTAGCAGTCTTGATGGAAATAAGGCTATCTACATCAAGACCAACATGATTATCATCCGGATCATAAAACAAGGAATCAAGCCTCGTATCAAATTCAATGGCGATAAATTTGGTCTTATTCAATTGCAAAGAAGAATTAACTAGTCCCAAGTAGCCCCCAGGACTACCTAAAGTCTGGTTACTTGGGGAAAGAAAGAAGGTGAAACCATCCCCAAATGAAGCCCGATTCACATTACCAATTGAAAAAGAGAATCTTGTAGAGAAAGATGCAGTAATATTGGAATCTTGATCGAAGAAAGCAATTGGGTAGTTATAGAAAACAGAACCGGAGCTTGAAGATGGGACTTTGAGCTCTCTGCTCAGTCCAATCACACCATTTCTGAGATAAGAATCTCCAAGAAGAGTAAGATTCCGTAGAGTGAAAGACTGTAAATCAAAGCTGATATTCTCTGATAATACAAATACAGAAACACAATTGAAACTCAAAACAACAACAACAAGAAAAACTGAGAAAAAATCAAGAAACTTTCTTCTTGGACACATATTGTTTTATTTACCACCCTTTTTCAAGAAACTGTGTTCTTGGAGAGGTTCTTTTGATTTCATGAGTATTTGTTACCAAGAATGAAGACTTCGACGGTTTCTTGGAGGAGGTGGTAGTGGTGGGAAAATGGGGGGATTTAATTAAACGAAAATGGGGGCTTTTTGGATTGGGGAAAAAAAAAATCAATGGAAGAAAAAAGAGTGGGAATAAATCTTGATGTTCCCACCTACAACAAGTCTATAACGGTAATATAGTGAGTGAAGCCGCCATCGATTAGTGGGCTCAGCGGGTGTCGAAGGGAATATAGATGGGCCAAGTTAGTGAATAAAATTATGAGTTTGGGTCGAAAACTGGGCCCGCCTCTTCCCAGTTGCCCACATAATTTCAAAAGAAGCCGTTATAGCTTTGACCACTTTGTCATTCACCATACTCGGAAAATTTGATAAGAAAATGTGTGGTACGATAACGCGATCTTTTTACTTATATTTTCTTTAAAATGAATCCGTCAAGTGTTTCTTTCACGGAATGTCCTTGAGACTGACAATCATCGACAAGTGATTTGGAAATCACTTTCTTCAAATTTCGAAAGATAAACTTCTTGCAAAACAATCCTTCTAACCGCCAATCGATCTTTTAGTGTTTAGTTTAAACGGTATTCCATTACTAGTCCTTTTACGTGACCATCTTCTAATTTTAAGGCCAAAAACTTTCTTCTATAGCATTTAATGGCGTATTTAACATATTGTATTCTATTGTTTGAGTGAGAAGGGAGCCGAAAATATCATTAAAAAAACAAACAACAAATTACATAGTTATAGCTAACCATCAACTTGAAACCTAGGCACAAAGACAAGGAGGCTAAGCACGATTGAGCTTCTCAATATTTTAAAAAATTAAACGATTGTATGTCCTTTACTATTTTGTGTATTAATGTCTGTATTACTTTTTAATTTAATTTATTTTATTAATAAAATTTAATAATTAAAAAGATAAATTTTAAAAAGAAAATTATTCAAATGTAGCAATCTCTCAAAGCATAGAGAGTACTTTGAATCTTGCAAATTCCCATATACATCACATGCAGGAGAAAGTAATAATTATTTCTCTGAAATAAAATATCATTAGTAGGGAGTCTTTTGTGTCTAATATTCTATTCTATGAGAGGCAAGAAAATACTCAAAACAAAAAAAAGATTATTTTTTTCCACTTTTTTCATTAGGAAAGCTACATTGGGAATGCCATAAAAAAAGCCCATAAAATACTGAAAGAATCACAAACAATTACACTGAAAACCATGTGATTATTATTATGCATGTTGGCCCAAACTCATAGGAGATTTTACCAATAAATAAACCCACCAAAAAGCTATCTTAGAGCCGTTAGAAGATTATTATTATTATTATTAAAAGAAAATACTGATTTATTTATTTGTTGTTGGTACATGGACAAAGATACCTGGCTGCCTGCCTGCCAACTTACTCCACATTTTAAAACAACAACAAAGTCATCATCATGGATGGAACTTTTTTCTTGTTCATCAAAACCTGAACTGCTTGAAATAGTAACATTAAATAAGAGTATAATAGTTGGATTAGTAGTATTTAGTTGCCTTTCAATTTCTAGCTACATTAGGTATATATACATCAACATATTGAATCATCCTTACCAACAGAGGCTGGAGGATGGATGGAAGTCTTATGGAAAAAAAATTTCAAGCACACCGCCCTTCATGATGTGCAGGTAGAGCGTGCGTGTGTGTGTGCAGTGCCTGGGGTTCTGGAATACTCGAGCAATAGCCGAAAAGCTCTCTCTCTGCTGAAGCAGAAAAGAATGTTTAGAAAGAAGACTGGTTTAGTGAACCTGCAAGACAATCTATGCACAAGGAGATGTTTGTAAATATCTGGATGATTTTGGGCATGCATTTGAAGGAAGAAAACAATAGAGTGAGACATGAATTACCTTGATGCAACAGCATCTTATTCAAATTGCCAACTGTTGTTTATGTTGTGGCTTTCTTGTATGAAGAACTGGTCCAGGCAAAACATTTCTTCTGTTAAGGAACAGTCAGATAGATCATCATGCAATGAAGTTCATGTAAACAAAACATTACCTTCATCTGTACTGCAAAAACTATCTGGAGGAAATATTGTATCAGGGTCAATTCCTTGCTGCAAGGGTAGAACCAAGGCCACACAGCTTTTACTGCAGAAAGAAAATGTATCATTAGATGAATTTCCAACTATTAGTCCAAATTCGTGAAGAGAAACTTGGGGGCTTTCTTTCTTTTTCCATTTTTTTTGGGAGTGGGGGGTAGGTGTGTACTGGGGAGAGGGGCAAAGAAAGAACAAGCAAGAAACATTGCCCATTTAAGTACTTTACAACACTTTCTCTGGCAAAGGCTTTCAGAAACTAGAGTGAACTACTAGTGCTAACATTCCATACAACAGTATTCTTTTATAGCTATTTTTCATTCCAAGGAAATATTGAGTTACTCACCTGGCCCATGATGGAATAGATTTCTTGTTCGGAATGTCTTCTTCTTCTTCCTCCTCCTGCTCATCATCCGAGCACTGGTAGGGAGAGATCTCATATGACTTCTCTTTGATCATTTGAGCTGCCAAAATATTGGCTTTGGGGGATTCGTTAAAAGCTGTCATAGCCTGATGGAAGTTAAATAGAAAATGTCACCATGAGGACTTAGAGCAAGCATTAAAACCATATTGTTAAGTTCTTAGCTATTTAATATTTGAGTAGAAGGGGAAAAAATTGAAGGACAAGGGGATCAAGGAAAAAGGTTGGGGAGAAGATGGTAGACCTTAGCATAGGACTAAATGCTGTAATAAGAGAACTCAACAATCGTTTTACTTAGAGTGCTTATCATATGAGCAGCAACAGTGAAAAGCTAGTATTATTTCCCCTCTACTTTCTTTTCCTACTAAAGAAGCTGTTTTCAGAATAAGACTCGGTTGAAATTAACTTTCATCATGAGAGCCTCACTACCTTATTGTGATCACCAGAATCAGTTGAAGTACGACATGCTTCAACCGAAATCCCAGCATCCTGAACATGACTCGTGAACCCATTTGGTCTCAGATTAGTCTCTGGCTTCTCCAAAGGAATGTCATCTCTGCTCTCCTTCAACGAAACTTGACTCCTTTTTGAATCATTGCGTGCCTCCTTTTTATTGTCTTTCTCACCCTATGGAAGAAATTGCATGTTATAACAAATAAGAGCAAAGAGAACTAACTACATGCAATCACTAAGGAATCTTACAGTTGTGCAACGCTTCTTTGCTTTCTCCACTTTCTCTAACCGTAATTTTCCATCCTCTCTCTGCTGTTGCCGTGCTTCTTCCAAACGTTTCCTTTTCCTATCCTTTTCCTTCTTCTCTTCTTCCTCCCTCTGTCTTTTCTTTGCTACAATACCAGCATCCTTTTTCTTCCTCTCCTCCTCTTTTCTTTTCTTTTCCAACTCCATTTGTTTCAAATTTTCTTGCTCCAACCTCGCTCTCTCAATTTTAAGGGCTTCTTTCCGCATCTTCCGTTCATTCTCTTTTTTCTCTTCCAACCGCTTTGCAGCTTCAGCAGCCTCCAAAGCTTTCACTTTAATATCTCTCTTTCCTGTAAAGATAGTTGCACATGAAGAGGTTAAAATGACTCAAGATTTGTTTCACCAATCTTTTAGCAAAAGCAGTCCATATTGTACACACACATGATTCTTGAGAGCAGAAAACAATTATCTGCACCGTATTTGAACAACATTTATTAAAGAGGAGCAAACATGACTGAACACTGCTGACTACAGCAGCCAGGTTATCTTAACATTACATCTTTCCTAGAACTGATAATTTCAATCCCTTTTACAAACTAATAGGATGAAACAATTGAAAATGCATCTTTCCTAGAAGAAACTAATAGGACAAAACAAATGAAATGCATCTAGATAGGTACGAATAGTTAGACTAACAAGATCTTCATGGACTAGATCCAGACCAAAAATGGTAAAAGAAAGAATGTGAAGCATAGAACCAAACAGCTTCCAATAAATGCTCTAAAAGTCCAAGACAAAATCAAGGTAACTATTTCAAAAACAATGCAAGGCAAACATTTTAAAGTTGCAGTTTATCAGAACATAAATAGATATACCTGTACACTGTGCAGCAGCTTGTTTTTGCTGAACAAGCGGAATAAATGAAGTTACATTTGATACAATGTTGTTGCACCTGGGCTCCTTCTCAGAGAGCTTCTTTCTCCCTTTCCTTGAACTGGTTTTACATGAAGAATTGACTTTACTGAACCTGATGTTAAGTGATGCCTCAGACTTCTTTATAGTGTTTCCTCCAAATGATAATATGTCATTCTCCTTATTCAAACTCTTTTCTCTCCCGTGATTCCCTACTTTCCCCTTGGACTTACTGTGAGAATCATTGAAGTCGGCTTCTTTAGGAGCGGAATCCCCACTATCTTTACTATGAAATTTGCCAGCCACAGGGACCGGTGATGAAGCATTGAAGCATGCTCGGGTTATGTCTGCAAGGGGTTCTTGTTTTGCTGAATTAGTAATTGATGAAATAATCTCATCCTGAATTTTATCAGGCACCTCATCAACATTTTCATTTTCTTCACTGACACTGGGATCCTCTTCAATCGGAAAACAGGTAAGCTCTGGATTTGAACTCAATGTCTTACCTGAGCTGCTAGCACGTGAAGACATCCTCTCCCATAGTTTTCCAGCAACAGGAGATCTGTAAGGATTATGTGAATCCCAACCAAATTGAGATACTGAATAAGGTAGAGAATCTGGGAACGATAGCACTTCAAGACAACCATTGACATCATCCATGCAGTCGGACCTAAATTGTTCATCGACATCCTTATTCAAGGCTGAAAATCTTGTCAGGTCCGTGCACTCGAGAAGACCATTTGGTACAGATTGATAAGGTTTACAGGACCCATGCAGTTTAAATGAAGATGAGTTGGTTGGTAGAAACTGGCTTGCAGATTTACATATCTTCTCCAGAATGCTAGCACGTTCTATTGAAGTTCTTGGAAGGTCAAGTTCATGAAAATTTATATGATTTTCAGAAATCTCCACTTCTTCACTCTCTGTTTCTGAATCTATGATGAATCCTTCAAGCTCTGGTGATGATTCATCAACACCCACCAATTCCAGGTCTCCTTTATAAGGAAACTCCTGAAAATAATTTGGAAGTTGGCCATCTACTGCCAGGTAAGACTTGCCTTCTACAATGGTTTTCTCTGTACAAGATAAACCTTCAGTCCCTTCAGTGTTTACCATATGACCCTGAACCTTGTACTCCTCATTGTTGTCTTTTCTTAAATCAGCTGGCATTTCTAGTTCCCGAACCAAGCATTCTTGGGAAACTTCTGAGAAAATGGGAACTGCTACTTGTTGAAGCTTTGATGAAGAAGATGATCCCAGGTGTTCATTCAATCCTTGAGAACATAATGCACCACTCTGTAGGTTTGTGAAACCGGCCCTCTATTAGAATAGTTAAAAGATTAAAATGCAGAAACTCCAATCATATGGACGCTTGTGCACATAGACACATGCAGAGTTTCTTCAAAGAACATGAGATCACACAAGCTAAAAGGTTGACTTTCAGATGACAGGAATGTTTGACCAAGGCAGCACCATTGAAAAGATAAGTTCATCAATTTCATTTCATATTCCTTAACTTAAGATTAGGTCATGAAAGAACCTGATATGAGTACAATGACAAAATGATTGTGCAGAAGTATGCATATGAAAGCTGGAATAACATGAGACACAGAATTTCTACCTCTCGGCTTTGTGGTTTAGTTAAGGGCTCCATCTCTTCATTCAATGTGAAGGGCACTGGATTCGTTTCTTCATTGGTACTCTCTCTCATTGGGGATGCATGCTCCTGGACAGTTTCTACATCACTTCCAACCTTCTCTAAATCTATACTATTGTAATCACTTTGGCTACTGTAGTGCATTCCGACACTATAACTTGGCAGAGCCGAACACGAACCAGTTTCTTGATCTTCAATTTTTCTACGCTTAGTCCTTGGCCATGAACCCATTTTGAGAGGTTGGGACTTATTTCCAAATTTGAGTTCCTCTGGTTTATGAGTATCAAGAGGAGATTCAAATAAACCACATGTAACTAAGTCACTCTCACCCGTATTGTAGTCCAACACCAAGTTTTTTCTTTTAAAAGCACTTTTAGCAGATGTGCTTTTCACCTTGCCTTCAGTTCTGTGTTGACCCTATGAGACCAGATAAAATACAAATGAGCACGTGCAGTCTTAGTGGATAAAAGGATTCATTAGGCAAGGATTTAGTCATCCAACAGTGAGGTGACCAAGATTATGCAAGGAAATGAAGAACTATCAAGCTCACATCCTGCAACAAATGCATTATCCACAAAAAAAGAAATCCTACATGTTATTGAAACCAAAAGTTTCAACCTCTTTCTACACACATTTCTATACCTGTTTCTATAGAAACTAAAAGGTCAGGACTCAATAGTGAGTCAAGAGTGATAAGCAGTTGCTAATATATTTCCTCCAAGTAAAATATGAATGAATAGCTACTTGAGATATAGTTTTCCTTAGTTTATCATCCTAAGATGCAAATATTATGACCTCTAGTCTCACAAATCTGAATTTTGACATAAACAAACTAAAAAGTTTAATTGGCGATCCAATCTCTGAGTGACGATCCAAGTATCTTTATATTCTCCTGCCACACCCCAAACTATGAAGTTTTGAATCATGCAGTTCACGATCCATTTCATAGCAGTATCAGTGGAACTCAGAAGCTGTGGGGGAGAATGCAAAACAGGTCAATTTTCTTTCAGAATTTAAGAAATTTTTTGCATGGAACAAGGGATAGAGGCCAAAGTTCCAACCAGATCAGTTTGCAAATTTTTGCTACTGGTAAATGTAAACTGCATATTGGTATCTTCCGGAAGTCCAAATATAGATATATCAGGGAAAAAAATATAAATGAAAACTTAAACATACTTCTTCATGGGTTTGCAGCTCACTGGGGCACTTGCTTTCTTCTTTGCCATGACAGCTTACATGATCTTCCGCATCAGAGCACTTGAAAGCATTAGACTGAGTAACATCTATCTGATGTTTGAAGTTTGAATTTTGACTATGATGCACAATCTCTGAACCCCCTTGACTGGTCTCCAACAGGGGATCTTCATTTATATGGGGACTACATTCTTCTAACTGGATATGAACATGCTCCTCACTGGTAGATTCAAAAGACTCCCTGTATAATTCCTCTGCTTCAGTTGAGATCTCTGGCTCTGCTGAAGAAATATTTTCAGGCATCGCGTTATTAATATTATCAGAAGTAACTTGAGGATCTGGTAGAGTGCCAAATGCATCTTCTGGTGATTTTTGCCGTCTTATATTTTCCAAACTGAGACTAAAGCATTTGTCCAAGTTACATTCCTCTGAGTCGCTAAAGTCAAGTTGCTTTGGTTCCAAAACTATTAAGCAATCAGAGGAGGACTTAGAAACTAAACACTCTGAGCCAGCAGGATTTATGTTTGACTGGAAATTCACTAGTGGATCTTTGACAAGTTCATGAGATATCAGCTCTTTGCCACTAACAGCTTCAGTATTTCTCTGCTGCTGATTGATGTTGCAGGTATCAGGACAAGGCATAATTGCTTTACCACTTGACGTCCTGTGAACTTCATTTACTTCAAGGGACTTCTCTGTTGAACTAGAAAATGTCGTTTTATCTCTTTGATCAGCAAGGGTGGAAGTATAGGAAACTGTTGGTAATACTTCGTCATTTGAAGTATTTTCAGATGTTGCTCGGTCAAGAGCTAAACCCTCTGAAGGTTTGGTAATTTCCTCACAGTGATTAGCATTAACAAACTGTTGCATGGAATGAGCAAATATGCCACAATCTGCCTCGGCAGACTGAATGGATATGCCCATTTCGGAACCCTCATTCATACAACATTGTTGTTGGCTAGAACTTGGTTGCGAAATCCCGCCATCACAGATGTTGGTGCCTTTGCCCTTTTCACCTCTGCTATCTTCAGCCCTGACTTTACCAAAACTGTCAGCAGAGACATTAGGAGTGCTAATTGCTTCAGGTAGCTCATTAACTTGATCATCACATTTGGTAAATTCTTCCTCATATTGTAAAAGAATGGAAGCATTGTTCTGAATGCTCTCAGAGCAACTGTCTAGTTTCAGAGAGCCCACACCAGAACTTGCTTCTTCTGCAGAACTTTTTAATTTTGTAGATTTTTCTTTGTTTCTATTATCTCCTTTATCTGATTCACCATCCCCACAATTCTCATATCTGGTAACACAAGGATCAACTAATTCTTGTAACTCATTAAACTTATTAACCTTTTCAGAGCCAAAGATGTCTCTGCTTCTGGCAGAAGAACCAACAAAATCATTCTTCTGACTTCTGGCAGAAGAACCAACAAAATCATTCTTCTGACTTGAACGGTTCTTAGCTTCTGCATTTCCACTACAACGAAGCTCTAATGCCTTTTGCCTAGATCTGGACCTCTGAATTCTAGCTAGCGACTTATCAGGGACAGTATAAATGTTTGAGATTCTTGCCTCAGTCTCATCTGGGGGGGAGTTTACACTAAAATCCAGCTCAGGGAGAAAATTTAAAGTGCATCTGTTGTTAGTATCAGGAAAACTGGCTGCAATATCTTGCCTATCTCCTATATCATCTCTATTATGACTAATTTCTTTGGATGATCCAACCAACAGCTCATCATGATTGCCTGCAACAACTGGTTTGTTGTATAGAGAGCAATGAGCACTAGAAAAGTGGCCTGCAGGTTGTGGACGTGGCAATAATATTTCAGAAATCAGCTCCTCCTTGTTCAGTACTGCAAATGGCAAAATATTCTTCATCGTAGAAGCTAGTGGAGCCAATAACAAGATTACTATTTAAAAGGTGAAACATGAAACTGAGAAATTCCTTGAATAAAATCATGCAAAAGACTTTTATAAATTTTTAAGAGAATTTACAGTGTAAAATTAAAATACATCCCTGTAAAAAAATAATCTTGCAAATTTGTTGGCAAAACTTGTATTAAAAAGAATGTAACTTCAAGCACGAATTTTCATTCTTCTAAGAAGCATTAGCATCAGCACGAGGACTTTACGTAATTAAACATAAATTATTAAACTATCAAATTATTTTTTTGCAAAAAGAGTATAATATTATTTCAGACGTACTGCAGCTTACAGCCTTAACGAGTTGGTTCTTTTCAAGTCGAATTACCTTAGTTCTCGCATGACTCCCTTAAATCTCAAGAAATAAAAATTAAAAACAAAAAAAAAAAGCCAAATTTGACCCCCGACAGCAAATTAGCGTCAGGAATTCAAAAGAAACCTAGATGATTAATTACTATAATTTAGAAGAACAAATTTAAGAAATGAAGTACCTTTCTGAACATCTGAAGACTGATTAGGGTTCCAAAGCCAAGTAGGAGGAGGAATACCATCAATTAGGAGCTTGGAAGCGAGGTGCTGACTGTACAAATCGGTTTGCTGCTTCACTTGCTGGATAATCGAATTCTTCCGCTCGAAGATCTGCACGAACAACTTCTCCACTGTCGTCATCTTCACGGCAATCGATCCATCAAATGAATTCTGGAGAGGATTTGAAGAATGCGTATTATGTACGAGTGTGACCGTTGGAGCGAACGGTGGAGAAATGACGATCTGAGCGCGGGATTAATCTTTCAAATTTGGGGGAAAATTTCACTGGGCACCACCGGGTTGAGTAGTGATGAGGCTCCGCTCCGCCAATAGGATCGGTAAAGCAGCAGCATTGGGCTAGCCCAAAACATATGGTCCATTAATGCAGGCCCGTCTGATAATTTGTATAAAGTCCATGATTTAAACCTCCATTGTCGTAGCAAGGCCCATCTGGTCCGGTCTGATGTATAATATATTGAGTATAATTTGTCATATAAGGGTATAGATAAATCTAATTCGGGAATCTAGATGTATAGTGTAAAAAAAATTATTATTTTCTCTCCTCTTCCCTACTCTTTCTCTCTCTACACAATTTCTCTCTAACTTCTCTCTATTCCTTCTCCCTTCTAAAACTAAAATCTTTAATATAAAACTTGTATTGGAGGTAGATATGGATCATTACCGATTTAGATGTAAGAAAAGTTGAAATTATTTTTTTTTGGGCACTGACGCTCGGATCGCCCAGATAGGCAACCCGCTCATGTCCGGGTCGCCCATCTGGGCGATCCTCTCATGTCTGGATCGCCCCCCAATTGGTTTTTTTTAGGAAGAAAGAATTTTTGTAGGTATTTAGAAAACTTGAAACATGACCTCCGTTTTACGAGAACCATCAAAACGAGTGATCATACACGTGAAACAAACTTCCCATCGCAGAATTATTCATGTTTCAAGTTTTTCAAATACCTACAAAACTTCTTTCTTCCTAAAGAAACCAATTAGGGCTCGGGTCACCCGGACTTGAGCGGGTCGCCCATCTGAGCAATCCGCTCATGTCCGGGTCACCAGTCTGGGCGATCCGAGTGTCAATGCCCAAAAAAAAAATAATTTCAACTTTTCTTACATCTAAATCGATATTTTCATCTACAAATTCTTCATAATGATTCATATTTACCTCCAATACAAGTTCAATGTTAAAGATTTCAGTTTTAGGGTGGAGAAAGAGTAAAGAGAAGTTAGACAGAAATTGTGCAGAGAGAGAAAAAGTAGGGAAGTGGAGGGAAAATAATGATTTTTTTTGGCGCTATACATATAGATTCCCGAGTTAAATTTATCCATACCCATCATCAAGATTGTAAATACTTTAAATTGTACCGTTTTTGAGTGACTAGTATAATCACTGATCCTTTTCATTCGGAAAAAAATAATTTGTAGATATGAAGGTTTGAAAAAAAAAATTTTAAATATGATAGTAACGTAAACAAATTTTCTTTAAAAAAAAGTAACTTGAACAAATTATGAACTTAAACATACATTGTTGTGGTAAGGTAGTAAGTCCTTGGTAGAAACTTTCATATTAGACTAAAATCTTGAATTCTAACGAAATTTTTTCTCCAAAAGAAAACATATATTGTCATTTCAGAATATCAATTTTGACATAATGAGGAAAGAAATCCAATAATTGTAGGGTAAAAAGTGCTGCAGACCCCTGAACTTTTTTAAATTAGTGATGTTGACCCTTCAACTGATAAGCGGACGATTTTAACCCCTAAACTAAAAACGGCGAGACATTGCTGCCGCCATTGAAGTTCTCCTCCAACTCCTCCTTTTCTTCTTCTTTCTCTTTTTTCTTCTTCCTCCTTCCCCTCCTCCTTCTTCTGTTACCTTCACACACTACCACCACTACTGCCCCAAAATTGCCACTACCGCTGCCTCCACCGAACTGTCACCACCTCCATCCAAATGCCCCTTCTTCTTCTTCTTTTTTTTCTTCTTCTTATTCCTCTTCCTCCTCCTCCTCCTTCTTTTTCTTTCTTCTTCCTCCTTCCTCCTCCTCCTCCTCCTTTTTCTTCTTCTTCTTCTTCCTACTCCTCCTTCTTCTTCTGCTACTGGAATCTGCTGCTGATTCCAGTAGTAGAAAAAGAAGGAGGAGGAGGAAGAAGAAGAAGAAGAAAAAGAAAAAGGAAGAGGAGAACTTCAACAATGGCGGGGTCTCCTTGGCGACGGTGATAGTGGTTGCTCTCCGGTAGCGGTAGGGTAGTGATAGGTGGTGTAGTGTGTGAAAGGTGTGGAGGAGGTTGAAGAAGAAGGTAAAAATATAGATTAGGATTTAGTAGTTTTATGTTTACGGTTGAGGTGTTTTTACCAAAATACCCTTAAAAATAGACACGTGATATGCATATGACCCTTACAAGTCATTACTTAACGTCCAAAATAGACGGAATGATCAAAATTTATTATCGTTATCTAGTTTAGGGATTAAAATCGTCCGTTTACAAGTTGAGGGTGAACATTGCTAGTTTAAAAAAGTTCAAGGGTCTATGGCACTTTTTGCCCATAAATGTATGTGTGTGTCACTAAATGTGATAGTTTCTTCACAAAACTCAATATACATATATATATATATATATATATTCTAATCTAAAATCCAAAATATGTACACCCTAAATAAAGACACCGATCAAGCTAATCGTAATAAACTAAAATTGGTTGCTTGATGCAGTAGGTAAATGCAATGTGAATGCTTGGAAGGTCAAATATTTTAATCCTATACATGATGCCACGAAACATCCAGAATTAAGCCCTAATCCCAAATAAAAGTTATACTTTGCAGGCGCTCTATACATCTAATCTGGATTAATAGGACCGTGTACCTTTAAACATCATAGACCTTTAAGAGATATTAAAAAAACAAGGCATACTCATTAATCAAAGGAACTTGAACAAAACAACAAACTCACATAATAACCTTTAATATTTTTAGAGTTTTAATAGGAAAAACATACGCTTAAAAAAAAAAAAAAAACTTGCATCCAAAGAAAGCGAATACTAAAATAACAACTATCACTTAAAGAAGCGGTCACCATCATTGCTTTCAACTACATCGAAAGGATCTTGGTAATAGCCAACGTTCATCGCTTCAGCAAGATTGACACAAAACCCCGGTGGTGGTGGAAGAACCTCCTGAGTACTTAACTCCAAATTCAAAGGAAGAGGATGAGCAGGAGGCGTAGGCAGCAGAGATGTACGAAATACAACAGGGTCTCCATCAACAGTGGCACGCTGAGATTCAATTTGACGATAACGATTGAGATAGAGAGTGAGAGTGTGGAGATAATCATGAAAACCTAGTTTAGCCATTGCATAGAGAATGTCCTGAGCTGTAAGAGTTTTACGACTCTCACGAGAGCAATGTTGATTTGCCACACCGGTAATGAAGTTGATGTATTCAGCTACGCATTTCTGGACAAGTTGTTTTGCTTCATCAGTAATTCTGCCAGTAGTAGGAATCACGCTTCTCATTATCCTAACCACATTGGTTCCGGGGACTTGCTCAATGTTTTCTGAACTTCTACTGGCTGCATAAGTAGAAGCCACAAAAGGAAAAATAAGAAAGTGACTAGTTCATTATGTTTAAACAACTAATTCAATATCATTTGATTAATTAACGCTATAAGAAAACTGTCCATTTATAACGAAGAATGCTCCGTTGTAAAAACGGACAAATTGCAACATGCTTCGCTGTAAAAATGCTTATTGTAACGGACAAATTGCAACAAACTTGTTTTTAAAGATGGCATGTCCATTGTTTGTGCTTTTTTAAATAGTTAAAAAAGGTATTTTTAAAACAAAAAATATTTCTTTTAAAAAATTAATATTCTTTAACAAATATAAATGTGAGAAGAAATAATTTTGAAAAAATAATTCAAAATAATTTTTTTTATTTTGTTTGTGTTTTACTTTAAATATCTAACATCTCTTAGAGAAGAAAAAATACAATAATAATTTCTCGTTTAATTTGTCTTTTACAACTTTATTTGCACAACAAATTAATAAGAGCCGAAATATCATAATATGTGAACAGATCATGAAACAGATACATGCCTAGCTACACCCCAACTTTTGAACAAAAATTTTCAAAAAGGAATTATGCAAAAAAAAAATTCAATTTGGAAAAAAGCTTAATTAATTTGCATAAATTTTAACCACCCCCCCAAAGCTTATGCATATTATCATTAAGAAACACACAACTTTTATGCTGTGATTGATGTTTGCTTTTCTAGATTCAGATTACAGATCTTCATTAAAAGTTATAGTTTGGCCGGCTATGAAATTGATTTGAGCCTTTAACCTCCCATTCGCAGTAAGTGTCATCAGATTTTAGGTGTATAAATAAAAATGAAAAAAAATTATTTAAAAAGGAATCCAAATTAATAAAGAGCTAGTTTGGAAGAAAACTTATTACCATAGCTTGATCCGGCGGCACGAGGAGTTGCACTGCCACCACGTCTGCGGTGTTGGCTTCCACCTGCATAAGCATTTCTCTGCTTGTTGCCGAGATTCATCTTCTCTCTTAGTTACTTCTAAGTACTTACATAGAAAGAGAGTTAAGCAAGGAGTTTATATAAATTTCAATGCGAGTCTACTTGTGGACCCTTTCTAAGGAATGCTGACGGTTTTAGATTCCTTTTAAACTTATGGTCATGTATGTTTCCGTTATTTAAAATAAGTGGTTTTTTAACTTTTTATTTTTATTTTTTTACATACCAGAATAAAAGAATGTGATTTGAAATTTAATGCTTCTGGTACTATTGAGTTAATATCTTGCTATAGTTACTTTTAATTTATTTATGAAAAATAAGTTTTTCCTTATTTTTGTCTCTTTTTTGTATCCTTGTAAGCTCTTTTATCCTACACACTAAAGATGCAGCTACTCAAATTATATCGTAGACCCTGTGAGTAGCTTGCACGGTATTCCCTTTAGTAGAACGACATCGTTTCTTTATAATAAGAATCTGTGTTATAATTTTGGCCTTGGACCTAACTCACCCCAAAAGGTACCTCAAGAAGGGAGGACTACTCAAGTCTTTATAAGAAGTAACTATTTTCTTTAATTAATTAGCCGATGTGGGATTCTTAATACACCCCCTCACGCCCAGACCAATCACTTGGGCATGGAGCGAAGCATTCTGCAGGATTTGACATCTGCGCAGGTAGCCCAACTCAGGCAGCTCAACAACTGGCTATGATACCATGTTATAATTTCGGGTTTGGGCGTAACTCACCCCAAAAGGTACCTTAAGAGGGGAGGACTGTCCTGAGTAATTATTTTCTTTAATTAATTAGCCGATGTGGGATTCTTAACAATCTTATACAAATTATAGAGTTTTATGCATTCACACACCTCCTCCTCTCTCAAAATTTTTGCATCCCCTGTAACTCCTTCTCCTTTCCTTTGTTCTTCGTTCCTTCTTCTTTTCTTCACTAATATTCTCCAAAATTCTCCAATCAAATCTCTATCGCCTCTCTTTTTTTGTTTTTTTCAAAAGAATGATTTTCACAGTTACAGCAGCGACATTCCAACGCCGGTAACAGGTTCCAAAAAAGTAGCAATTTAAGTTTTCATATATTTTTTATCAGTGGCAACATCTTTTTAGTTATTTATCTACTTTTTCTTGCATGTTATATTGGTTGAATTGAATTGTATAAAGTAAATCAGTGGAGAAAGGTAAAAAAGTCATTATTGGAGGTGAGAAATTGAAGTTCCTCCATCAAAGTCAAAACCCTTAAGAGCCCCCGTTTCTTCCACCGCACGCAAAAGGGCCGAGAAACCCTTCAAACACAGGAAAAAGGGATAGAGAAAAAGTGGATCCACCCTGTCGAATACTTCAGGAATGAACGAAAGATTTAGTAGGAATTCCATTAAGGAGAACCGAGTATGAGACAGTAGTGATACAGCTCATAATAAGACGCCAAAAATGGCTAGGGAAACCCATTTTCTGAAATAAAATCTCCAGAAATCTTCATTCAATTCGATCAAATGCCTTACTCATATAAAACTTTAAGACCATGTGAGGGTCATGTTTTGATGAGCTAATATTGATGCTATGGAAAACTTCAAAAGTTATTATTCGCATTATCAGTAATCATTCTCCCAAGGAGGAAAGCACTTTGGGCTTCATCATTAACAGAATTCATCACTTTCTGCAGTCGGTTAAACAAAACTATAAAAATTATTTTGTAAAGAACATTGCAGTTGCAAAGACTAATAGGCCTGTAATGAGACATCACTGTTGGGTTCTTTATTTCGAGATAATAGAGATGTGAGTATGATTAATCCTTCATTAAGCACTTTTAGTGTAAAGAGCACAACATCTTCTCCAATAATATGCCAAAACTTCTGAAAAAAACAAGTATGCATGTCGTCCAGTTTAAGTGCCTTTTGCGGGTGCATGTGTATAAGAGCATCGATAACTTTCTCCCGAGAATAAGGTCTTCTCAAGAACTGTATATCCTCGTCAGAAAGTTGTCTAGTGATAAGAACATCATCTATTGAAGAAAGGTGCGCTTGAGATTGAAAAGTCTAGTGTAGGCTTTTGGGCCTATTTTCTTCACAATATTTTTCTCATTTTTCCAGCCCATATTCCTTTTTCCCAATGATGACCCATGGGCCTCAACAAAAGAATAGATGTTTTGTTTTGATTGGGTCAGAGATGTTAGGTCGGGCCAACCCGGCTTCTCGTAATGACCTGACCTATTTAACTTCTCCTCCTCCTCCTGGGTAATTGCGCAGCCGACTCTCTCTTTATTTTTCAGTCCGTTGCTCTCCTCCGACTG
Organism: Catharanthus roseus; assembly: GCA_028651295.1. Taxonomy (NCBI): domain Eukaryota; kingdom Viridiplantae; phylum Streptophyta; class Magnoliopsida; order Gentianales; family Apocynaceae; genus Catharanthus; species Catharanthus roseus. The sequence continues at coordinate 4,768,998 of JAPQWS010000044.1, read as the reverse complement.
TGAACGACGGCGTCTGGTGGTCTTTTCATCTTTCTGGTAAGCTTTGAGAGAGAGCCGAAAGGGATAGAGAGGGGAGTGGCACCGGTGATTATTTCCTTGTTTGAGGCTCTGTAATCGGAGGGACTCCGATTGTACTATTCCCTTGCCATCGGTGCCTCGACGCGGTTCACAATTGTTCACCGCTGTTCGGCGCCATCTCAGTCTCGATGCATTTTTCTTTTCGCCAACGGAACCAACCCGTGGCGGTGGTAAGTTGTTCGTTCCTCCTTTTTCGGTTATTTCCTTTATTTTACTAACAATTGTTTGTGCAGATTTTGGCACTCTCGATCGGCCATAACCGATCAGTTGAGAAGAGAAAGAATATTACATTTTTTGTAATAGAGTTAAGCTTTATTTTCACTGCTTTATTCTGATAATTTGTAATAGTAAATAGTCATTGTAAGAGTAAATAGATCCAACATCTAGGAAAAATAATTAACCGCTATATTCTAAATTTCAAGCTTATCCTCAATTTTCTGCCCTATATTATTATTAATAGGCTCAATGATATTTTTCCTTCTTCTCTGGGAAGCTTTATGATGGAAACAGGCAGTATTACGATCCCCGTTTATTTATATATTATTTACATATATTCAAGTTTTTTTTTTTAATCTTAAGTTATTTAAAAAATTTTAAAAAATCACGATGCGCAAGACCAACCCGCCTGGTCTGATCCCCTTAGGTGGCCCAAGTTAGACCAACCAAACCAGAATCACAGCCTGGACCAACCTAAGACCACCATAACCACAAGTTGGTCCATAAGCCGCAGCCAGACTCAGACCCACGGGCCCACCCTGTTGGCCACCCCTAATTAAAGGTATAGTAGTTTAGAAATGATCTTTCCCGTGGAAAGATTATTCTTATTTCTAGTTTGAATACCAAATACTGAAATGGAAAGAGAAGTTAGAAAAAATATTTCATTCACCTCATTCCAGCATACCAAATATATCGTAAGGGAAAAGGATAAACCTTAAAAGAAAAATTATATTACAAACGTAAGTGGTGCACAAACGCGGTACAAATGATTCTGGGCCCTACAAATGCTTGAGAGGCGCTTCATAAATCGAATTTGTATTAGTTAAGATCATGTACTCTTAAATATCGAACATTTTTCAGAAGTATCTGTATCACATCCTACATTGTGCAAGAGTTGAACTCCCAATCTCTGAGTTAGTAAGCTTCAACTCTGAGCAAGCGAGCAATTGCAAAGAGTTATAAAAGTAAAGAAACTAAGAATCAAAATGCTAGGAAAAGTATTCTACCATTATAAGGTTCCAAAATTCTTAAGCTACAACAAAAACCTGTCATGCCCAAAAGAAGTCTGCAGCTTCTTACCATTTGCCAGACTGAGTGCAAAACCATGGATAACAAATTCACTCAGTCTCTACATAGCTTCATCAGAAAGTATGAAGTATTTACAAAGTCACATCTTTACTCATTTCCCCATTCTATTGTTTAGGAGGACTATGTTTACGGCTTCTTCTTGATCTGGATCGTTTCCTGGAGATGTTCATCTCCTTTGCATCTTCTCCGGTTCTCCTTTTTAGCATGCTATTCAGAGGATGATGATCTTTTAGTGCTTCAGAAGAAGATTGCTTGAAATGAATGATGTTGGTTACTATGGCATGGACCATGATCTCACTTTTCGGAACTAAGATGCCTTTCTTCTTGATAAGAGCAGTCTGCCCACAGCTCGGATCCTCCATAGCTCTGTCTCTTAGTCTCTGAAAGATGGAATTCTTGTCGCCCTCGAAGTAGTCTGTCGATACCTGCATGAGAGAGGACAGAATCAAGAAGTCGTTATTGTCCCATAGAACGCCCATTCTTGTCTCCCATTCTGGCAGTAGAAGTAGCCATTACGTTTAAAGCTCAAATAATTGCAACCATCATTGATTTACGAGCTCCTGAGGTGAAAATATTGTAGATCGAATAAAGGCAAAGCACATAATTATATCAACAAGAGTATTTTATTTCACCTGAAAATCAACTGGAATCTTGAACTCAGTGCATAAACACTTGCAGCCATCGCTAAAATTCAGTTTTAGAAGAATGTCAAAGGGCTTTGCTCTCCTTACCGTCCTCCTGACAACCAACGCATCTTAAAATATGAAACCGCTAGAATGATAGACCCTCAAGGCAGATAGATACTCCATATACGTAGAATTTTTTAGTTTCAAATGAAATCGGTAAGGATGAGTACAAGTACCTTTTCAAGTGAAGAGGTTGCTTGTCTAGAATTGCTGCTTTCATCATGCTCTGACTTTCTGAGAAGGAAACCTAGGACGATTTCATTCATAATTGAGTGAAAAATTAGAGCTGAATAGACCAGACACTTGATTAGTATTGAAGGGAAAGCAGGACATAGTTATTTTGCGTAGAAATTCAGAGCAACGGCTAGAACCTTGAATACGAAAAAGTTTGCTATCTATCTACGTTAGCGTTCAAGGTTCAAAATTAGCATATATTAGTGTTCAATAAACAATAAGGTGAACGGCTGCAAATAGTTTAGTACTTAGATGAGGGTTAAACAGCTAATACTATTGATAAACAAGCACCACCACACTCTTGATTCGGAAAAAGTTTGTCTTAAACATAATGCAAGTAAGACACTAAGAAATAAAGCAAGATGGCTCACCTCAACAGATTTAACAAAAGGCAGTGGAGCTTTATCTCCGTGCACGCTTCCTATTCTGAGGTTCCAGTTAACATACTTCTTATCTGCAAAGCTCGCATACAGACCATGAGACAGCAGTAGAACAAAGAGCATAACTAGTTGTGTAAAAGATATTGCTCAAGGTTTGTACGAGTGTGTGAATCTGTGTGTGTGCATGTTTTCGAGTATATGACTATGTGTGTGTGTGCGCAAGAGAGAGAAAGAGAAATAAGAAACAGAATAGAAGAGGAAGTACGTATAGTCACCTAGACTTACGGCCTGAGTCAAAATAGTTTGAACAAGATCAATTCTAACAAATGGAGGTATTTGTAAATCGAGCCGATCCATGACCCCTGCAATTACCTGTTCTGGGCAATACAGAGAACAATCCAAGAAACAGTCAAAACAGTGTCATGAAATCACTTTTTCCATAAGAAGGACGCCATAACAGCAAATTAGCGATGAAATAAGTACCTTGTCAACAAGCCCGTGGACAACCAGGCTTGCTTTCTTGTCCTTGGGAGTTTTCTGCATGACAATATAGGCAATAGATAGATAAATACGGTTGATCATCTATACTACAACAAAGATAATATGCCGGAATCAGAGATATAGTTTCAACTAGAGATATCAGAAGAAAATACCTGAAGATTCACAATTATAATCTTCCCCCCACCTTTAAGACACTTCAGAGGTAGATTACATGCCGGAGTAATTTGCAAACTGCAGAGATTAAAAGCAGTCGTTAATATCCACCAAGGCCCGTAAAAAATAGCCAGAGATGGTGCCATTGGAAGGTTCTGAATGGAAATGGTACAGATTTCCTCGTTAATGGAAAAGTATACTCCACAAATTTGGCGTTCGAAATGCTTTTAGTTTTATTGGGGTGGGGTGGGCGGAAAGGAGTCAAGATAGTATTCTATTAGTCTAAGATAAATAATTACCGAAACCTATATTCCAGGAAAAGAGAACAAGAAATAAAACTTCAACAATTCTTTTCAGATCTTTCCATCCAGGAAAACAAAGATATCATCACACTCTATTACCTCGTCCCCAGACATAAAACAACATCAGCAAATTTGCAGTGCCTTTCCGCTGGATTCATCTCTTTTAAAGGTAAAGCATCCTGAGAGAGAGAGAGAGAGAGAGAGAGAGAGAGAGAGAGAGAGATAACATACAAATTGGTATTTAGACCACTTTCATGATATTGTAACAAAGGTGCAAAATTAGTTATGCGAACCCCAAAATAATCAAAGGGAAAAAGTAGTCTTTTTACTTCTACAGTACAGAAAATGTAACTTCTCAGCCAAGAGATCGTTAAGATGCATGATTAGAGTTTCTGCTTAATCCAAGGTTATTTCGATACGTCTAGTATTGGATGAGAAGCAGGAGATTGGCCCGTAATGCAGCTAAAAAGTTTTGAATAACTTGCAGAAGGGAGATTTACTTGTTAGTAGAGAACTTCTAGCAAAATCATCAATGAAATAACTTACATCCCAGTCAAGAACAGTGTCCTTGAGCTTGACACCACAGTCTGCATTAGAACAACGCCGTGACGTTTCCTTTAATCCAATTGTTTCAATTTCAAAATCTCTCAAATACCTTCACATTGAAATTCGTGAATCAGTTTCTTTTCTTGCTTATTTTTTAGACAAACAAGATTTAAAATCTGACAGATGGACGCTTTCATGATCTACTAGTATCAAAGAGAAAAATATCACTGAAAATTCCAAAAGAAAAAAAAAGAACATCCAAAATTTGGGGATACCGACAATAAAATGATAAAGATCAAAAACTTACTCAGCTCCACAAGAAGGGCAGACTTCCATGAAGGAATTCCCATGTAACTCAGCAAGTTTCTCCCGTGGAATCCCAGACCGAAGATGCAGCCCATCAATATTCTGATATTTCCCAAGAGTATCAATGAGATTAGTCTTATAGTTTCCTAACTGATGACAAATAAACCAGATAAAAGGCTACTTCAATCACAAAGTAAGATGTCTTTTATTTATGAACTATCTTAGCTTCAGCTTGAACCTGTTTCATGACAGCCATAATGACTTGAAATTCATAATCTGGATCGTGTTACATTCAGTTAGTGAAGCTAGCTCATGTCCATATGGGCAATATAGTGTTTAATCTGACTAATAATGGTACACAAAATATTTCACTTTCACCAAGAAACTCCAAGGTAATTTGCAACAATGGGGGCCTGAAATAAACCAAAAGCAACTGGAAAGAGGCTGCAAAGTCCTACCTGACTGATAACAAACTTTAGAATACCAGCCTTTTCTAGTGCAACCAAAGCCATATGAGTCATGCTTGGCATTGCACGATGAAATGGAAGGGATGCTTCAGGCATGGCTTTGCCTTCCCGCTGAAAATCACTAGACAGACCATCAGAAGCTCCATTCAAGTATTAACAGAAAACTAGTAAAGAAAATGAATAAAATTCCAATTCAAATGGTAGTTTTGTCAAGCTCTCAAGTTCAAAAAACATGCAGAACCAGAATGCACTGTTCATAGTCATGCAAAATCAGAACAACTTATAGTCCTCCAAGAATGCAAAGATATAGATAAGAAAGGTGCAAATTAGTTGGCTTACAACTACTCCATAAGTGATAAGACAAAATCTGAAAAGTAATTAAAAGAAACACTGCTGTCTGCAATTATGATCCATTTATGCTCATGAAGCTATAAACGCCAAAGTAAAAGATGAAGGCAACATGAATGGGGAATACAACTGCAGATGTACATCATATAGTTTAGATTGCTTTAGAAGAATGTAAAAGAACCCTTTTACTCTGACTAGGTCCTGAGTAAATTTCTAGTGATTACCTGAAGAGTCCAAATTCCTTTTGGACCACGAAAGTCAGGTATGCCGCAAGAAGTGGATATTCCTGCTCCAGTAAACACCACCAAATGCTTACTCTGCACGAGAAAAGAAAGAGATGCCGAAGCTAAGGCATGAGAATAAACTTCCAATGAATAGCAGCAAAATTTTTCCAGCATGCACCTTTTGTATCATCTTGGCAATTTGATTAATCTGCAATTAGAAATATAGAGTCAATCAAACTAAACAAGTATTAAAAAAACTCAAAAGTTAAAGAAACTAAATCCACTAGCAAAGTAAAACAGAGGTCAACACCATACAGAATGGTTATAAAAAAAGTTCAACAAAACAGAATTATTTGCATCTTCACATGTACCGGAATTACCAGAGAGTTCTTTAAGCTAAGATGAACATGGATAAAACAAAAATATCATGGACAACAAGTTCTGTGGTTCGAATAATCTTCATAAGACCTCTAATGGTTTTTGAAAATGCAGACCCTGAAAGGCTAGCAAGGCACTAATTCAACAGTCCGAATTCCTCCAACCCCAACAGTAAGCGACAACAGGGCAATGTTGTGAAGGATTGATGTAACTGATACAAATGGACACATTAGATAGATGTGGAATCCTTCCCTCCCCATCCTCACCTCAGTCCACAAATAAAACCTAAGCCCTAGTTTAGTTCAAGGAGAAGGAATCGGAGGGAAAGGGGGAATGACACCATTTACTTCCACGGGGAGAAGTATAATCACTTACTCCCAAATTGTTTGGTAGGAGGAAGGAAAATAATCACACATTTACTTTCCTTCCTTTGGTTGAGGTGAAGATGGGAGGTAAATAATTTTTATTACATTTAATTTACTATTATATCCATTGTACGAAGTAAGGATTTTTATAGATATTGGATAGGAGTTCGGTTTAGGATAAATAAAATCATTTGTAAGAGGATAAAATGGTCTCTTTAATACTATTTACGCCCCAATCCGCCCGTTTGAGAGGGCTAATTTGTTGACGTGGAGGGAGAGAGCTCCCCCTCCATATTTACATGTCATCCATTTTTACATTGCAACCAAATGACGTCAATAGCACATTTACTACCTAACGTACATCTCCTCCTATTCCCTTCCCTGTTCACACCCCAACCAAACTAAGGTTGAAGCTATTTACATCTTCTCAGCTTAACTATGGTTTTACAAGGTAATCTAAACATCAGAAATACTCATTAATCATGTCAACCATAGCTTCTATATAACCATTTCAACTGCATTACCACTTCCTTGGACAAACAAAATCTAAACTAGGTTCCTATCCAATATTGTACTTCAGCAGACAATCCGAGGTATCATGAAAAAATATATCTATGCTAATACCCAAATGTTAGATCTAATCAAAAATAAAAAAAGCAGAAGTTTGTAAGGGCAAAATAGAGCTGCAAGAAATCAACTTTAGAAGAAACATTGCCTGAAAATCAAGCAAAACATAAAAAGTTAACTATTGAATGTTGCATACACAAATAAAATGATTCAAGAAATAATCAATATTCACAAACAAGAAAACTAGAACAATAAGTTAAGCATGTGGAATTGAGAGAATGACAATTTAGCAGAAGGAACGGAGCAAAAAGATTCTCACTTTCTCTACCAAAACAGAAGGTGGGTCGAAAAACTCCGTCATTCCAACGTTTCCCACATCTTCTATGTACGAAAGCTTCTCTGCATAGCCCAGAGACATGGTGGTCTTTTTTTTTTTTTCCCTCTTTTGGCAAACTCTTTCGCTATAGAAAGTTGATCAAGAAACGAAAGAGTTTATAAGGTACCTTTCTTGTCTGCAAGTTTGCTATGTAGTAAAGGAGAAGCAGAGCAGTCAGTCCTATTTAGGAGAGCTGAAAGCATTTATTTATGAAATTTTCCTTTCCATTTTTCAAATTACATCACTGCCCCAATTCTTCCTACCTTTGATCTGATTATTTGCTTGTGCACTGAAGTTGAAATTTTTGGAAATATAAGGCCATAACTAATTTAGACTCAACTTTTGATGCATTGGCAGAGTCTTACTCTTATTCGAAAATAAGATCTAATCATAAACGTTTTAAAGTATAACTATTTCAGTATAGTAAGAATAATTATAGGATGCTATTAAATTCATGAACTTGATCTCGAACACCATTTAATTTAACATAATGATGCATTCTTGACGATAATGATTAACATTTTTTGAATTGAGGGCAGCAGAAAAGGCCAACTTCATGTTTATGGATGTGGAAACACAATGGAGAACAACTCAGTGTTGAGCTAACAACCTGCCATCATTAGTATACATACACTTATGGTTGTACTCAGCAAATATAGGAATGAGGGTAACAAGCACCATTGTAGTAGTAGTTTGCTAATGCTCTGGGGTCTTTCTGGGACCAGCTGATGAATTTGATGTAAAATTAGCAAAAAATGATAAAAAGAGTAGGTGGGGCATCTACTAAAAGTTCATTTGGATTCCCATAGTCAATATCATCAGTTCATGTTGAGGAGGGATTCCATTTTGTCAGAATGAATGCTTGTGTGATTTGTTTAGGTAATCTGTCATATAGGGAGGCTCATTATTTTGATTTATCATGTGAAATTTTTGACTTTTTTCCCTGTTATACTACGCGTGTTAACTTGAAATTGAACTCATTTGTTATCGGATTCACAAGTTTCTCGATAGTGTTGGACCAAAATTCTTTTGCTTCATTCGCAAGTCCTTGGGCTTCATGTTTTGGATTGAGGCTGATAGATCGTGCTGATATGTAATTCAACATCTAACACATTTTCTAATTCAGTAGATTAATGCAATAAGAATTCATAAAAAATCGAAAGTTTGAATCCCTTTATTGTTTCTTGAAATATTTTGAATTTAGAATAAAAATAAGAGTCAAAATCTACAATCCTCCTCCATTCATGCTTTTATAATGCAAGATTGATGGAAAAGTGTACGTTTTGCAATTTGAATACCACATTTCACCTCTCTCTCTCTCTATATGTATATATATATATATAGTTTCATGACTCTATTAGGTGCCACATATTGATGTACGTCTGTTTTTCAGATTTTAATAAATAAATATCTGAATATCCGTCCCTTACTGATGTATTTTGAATGTCTTTTTTATTTTTTAAAGTAGACTCTTGTAATATAAATTGTTGTAAGTCTTTCTGAACTTAACTATACCTAATTAACTACCTATACGTTAGTTTGGTTAGATTCAGTTTGATTATATCGAACTTCAAATTTGGTTGAAAGTATAATTTCGAGACACTTATATTTATTTCAGTGAAACAATGCAAAGTTTCAAAAAAAAAGCAATTCTTGATTAATAAAGAAAATCCAGAAAGCTCAATCAATAAAATAAAACCCCATTAGTGAGATGAGACCTCAGTTTACTAAGTAGTAAACGTTGGGGTTTGTCAACGACTTTGATGAAGTCCAAATCAAAGCATTGCCTGAGTAAACAAAGCAATTCTTACGCGGTTAATGGCATCAGACCCGACTTCTGCTTTTGCTTCTGCTTCGATTCAACACAAGAAGAAGAAGAAGAAGAAGAAGAAGTCGTGAGAGAGACAGAGAGAATACTGAGTAATTTTTCAGGAAAATGAATAAAGAGTTTCGCTCCGCCGCGTTAGATTCTCGAATCCGCCATTCACAAGTCTTTACAGTTTGAATAAACTGCAAAAATACCATATAATATTTTCTTGTTTTATAATATTTTACCGAAATATATTAGTTCTAATCATTTTTTTGTCTCTATGTTACTCATGCAATAAAATAACGTAGGATATATATATATTTTTTTTCAATAGTTTCTTCCTCTTAAAACATATAAATATATGTATATATATGAATTATATATTTTTGTTTACTTCTCGACTCCTTTCTATTATATTATATATTGTCTCTCTTAATATGCGTATTTATAAATATTATATACTTCAATTCATCGTGTGAGTTGCATTGGGTCAAAAAAAAAAAAAGAGAAAAATTTATAGTTAAATGATTATAAATATTAAAATAAAGAAAGTTGATTAAATCTCTATAATAAAAATAGTTAAAAGGACTCTAAGGGTTCGATAAATTTAACTTGAGATTATGAATGTATAGCGCGAAAAAAATCATTATTTTTTCTCATCTTTCTCTTTCTACACAGTTTCTTTCTGCTCCTTTCTCCACTCTAAAACTAAAATCTTTAACATTGAACTTGTATTGGAGGTAGATATGGATCATTATGAAGAATTTGTAGAAGAAAACATCAATTTAGATGTAAGAAAAGTTGAAAAAAAAAAATTTTCCAAAATTGGGGTCGGATTGCCAGACGGGCGATCCGGACATGAGTGGATCGCCGGTCCGGGCGACCCAAGCTTCAGGGATTTTATTTTTTATTTTTTAAGAAGAAAGAATTTTTGTAGGTATTTAGAAAACTTTAAACATGAATAACTCTGCGACCGGATGTCCGTTTCACGCGTATGACCACTCGTTTCGATGGTTCTCATAAAGATAAACGCAACGGCATTGTCGAAAAAAGTGATCCGGACGCGTTTCGGGGCAAAAAATTTGTCTCGTATAGTCAAAAACTTTGAAGAGGCATAACTTTGCGCTCGGACGTCCGATTGAGGCGATTCTTGTGGGCATTTCGGGTATTTATGCGTGAAACGGACATCCAATCGCAGAGTTATTCATGTTTAAAGTTTTCCAAGTGCCTACAAAAATTATTTCTTCCTTAAAAAAAAAACCTGAAGCTCGGGTCGCCCGGACCTGCTTGAGTTGCCAGGACCGGCGATCCGCTCCCGGGTCACCCGTCCGGGCGATCCGAGCCCCAATTTTTAAAAAAAAAATTTCAACTTTTCTTGTAACTAAATTGATATTTTCTTCTACAAATTCTTCATAATGATCCATATCTACCTCAAATACAAGTTCAATGTTAAAGATTTTAGTTTTAGAGTGGAGAAATGAGTCAGAAAGAAACTATGTAGAGAGAGAAAGAGGAGGAAAAATAATGATTTTTTTTGCTATACGTTCATATTCCTAAATTAGATTTATCGACAAGTTGCTAGAAGAAAAAATAATTGATAAACTATTTTTTTCAGTTTACACTAATAATTGATAAACTATAATTATATAACTCCTTTATATGTACGTTAAAAATCGAATTCAATACAAATAATCAAATTCAAGTTTGAATTTGAATTAGTGAACTCGATCGAACTCGAATTCAAGCTCAAATTGATTAAAAAGATATTAAGTTCTAGCTCGTTTCGATTCGTTTACAGTCTTATTGAAATCTTTGAATTTCCTTTCGATAGACCAAATGAAATCTCATGACATTAAAGTCATGCATGTTAAATCAATAGTAATCTTTGAATTTCCTTTGAATAAACATTTTTTCAAGTCATATATTTTGACTTTTTTTTTTTGGCTTCCTTTCATTAGTAGGGACACCATAGCCTTAACTAACACGAATATCTATGTTATTAATTTATGACTTTTTTAGAATTATATCATATATATATATATATTTCTTTAAAAAAAATTAAAAAGATTACATATACAGAATATTAATTTTATTTTAACTATTGCATAATATATGTAATATCCATTAATAGTAGAACATATATTTTATATAATAAAAGTTTTCAACTAAGAATATAAAGTATTGAAAATAAAAAGAAGAAATAATATAAAATCATTTATCATGATTTTTTTTTCTTTTTCCTAGAGGTATCTAGGTTATCATGACTTAATATTTTTTTAAAAAAATTTGATAATTATTTAAATCAAAACTTTTTTTCTGAGTTATTTAAATAAAAACTTGGATAGAAGAAAGTAAAATAGAGAGAAAATTTATATTTTTGTCATGTGGTCTCTTTTTTTATTTTTTATGAATTGTTAATTTGTCAAGAGTCTGATGTACTACTTTTATGTATCAACCTCTGTCTCGATACTAATTTATTATATTAATAAAAATTAAATAATAAAAAATATATGTTATGAGAAAATGTTAGTATTTTATAAAAAAGATAGTATATAAGATATAAGGAAGTATTGGTTCCCTATGTTTTATTTGGGACTTGATGGACCATGAGTTCAGAATTTGACCCGATCCATACTGGATCTTGAATATTGAATAGTTGATCCAGATCCAAGTCCGGGTCCACCACCCGACCCACACTTAAAGCATTTAGACTGACGGTGACTTCCTTGGATTGTGGCCCGGCCCGGGGGTCGCCTCGCCTTAACCAATTTCATAGATAGCAAAGCAACATCCATTTTTGCCCATATTATCTGGGCCCCGCCCACAATCCCCCCCACCCGCTCATTCCCGAATGACGCCATCCCTCCTCGGCGGCTTTGGTGATTTTTTTATTTTATTTTTATTATTATTATTATTTTTAGTGTAATCAATGATGTAGGTTTTAAATAGGGGATCAATAAATCTAACTCGGGAATATGAATATATAGCGCGAAAAAAATTATTATTTTCTCTACTCTTTCTCTCTCTACACAATTTCTCTCTAACTTCTCTCTACTCCTTCTGCACTCTAAAACTAAAATCTTTAACATTAAACTTGTATTGGAGGTAGATATAGATCATTATGAATAATTTGTATAAGAAAATATCAATTTATATATAAGAAAAGTTGAAATAAATTTTTTTTCAAAATTGGGCTCGGATCATCTGAACGGGCGACTGGCTCACGTCCGAGTCGTCGGTCCGGGCGACCCGAGCCTCTTTTTTTTTTTGTTAGGAAGAAAGAATTTTTGTAGGTATTGAAAAACTTGAAACATGAATAACTCTGCGATTGGACGTCCGTTTCACTCGTATGACCACTCATTTTGATGGTTCTCATAAAGATAAACGCAATGTTATCGTCGAAAAAGTGATCCGGACGCGTTACGGGACAAAAAATTGTCCCGTATAGTTGAAAACTTTGACAAGCATAACTTTGCGCTCGGACGTCCGATTGAGGCGATTCTTGTGGGCATTTTGTGTATTTTTTCGAGATCTACACGCTAGAACCGTTTCCACAAAAATCGGGTTGCCCGTTCGGGCGATCCGAGCCCAGTTTTGAAAAAAAATTTATTTCAACTTTTCTTACATCTAAATTGATATTTTATTCTACAAATTCTTCATAATGATCTATATTTACCTCAAATTCAAGTTCAATGTTAAATATTTTAGTTTTAGAGTGGAGAAGGAGTAGAGAGAAGTTAGAGAGAAATTGTGTAGAGAGAGTAGGAAAATTAATATTTTTTTCGCGCTATACATTCATATTTTCGAGTTAGATTTATCGAACCATTTTTATCAATTATATTAAAAAGCATTACAACTCTATAAAAGATTCTTTCAAAAATTAAACATGTGAGACTAATTCAAATTCTACTCTGAATTATAACTTTTTTAATGTAAAATATCACAAAAATTATATTATAATTAGAATAAATTATATAAACATAACTTTAAGTTAGAAGAGATGACAATCATATTAAAAAGAAAAATAATTTTTATATCTAACAATAATCGAAACCCTCAAACCATTATATTAAGTTGGCTTTGTTGATATATATATATATATATATATTAGGTGGAACACTTTGCACCACAGTGTGGAGAGTTACTCGTTATTAATTAAGATTGTGATAAATTTATATTAGTATGAATTATTTTTTAAAATTGATTTTAAGTTGATTGAACGTAAAATATGTGTTAGGTAATAAGAGTTATTATTCAAAATAAATTCATGATTAGCACAAAATGCTCATATGAGTGATCTTAAATTGATTGACTGTTAAATATGTGTTACGTGATAAGAGTTATTATTCAAAGTAAATGCACGGTTAGCAAAGAAAGCTCGTTTGAGTTCGCTCATTTCATATTCGGGTCGAATTTGAACATAAAATTATTTTATTTATTTATCTAAGGAACACGAATACATGATATATAAATTATTTATATTTTAAAATAAGGTAAAATCCATTGCCTACCGGGCCTTCACTAGACTGCCCGACGCTCAGGTGGAAAATGTAAACCATTGTGACTCAGCGGTTTTGCAGACTGGAAGCCAAGCACTGGTGCACACAAGGAACCACCCCCACATTGGAGAGGTTGAAATTCTCATACTGCCGCTGCCAATATTTTAACATTGATACCAATTCTGCAGCCTCAAAATCAACTGAGCTACGTCCATGCAGGCTCCATTCATTCTTTTTATATATATATATATATATATTAAGTTGGCTTTAGTGATTGAGAGCTATGTTTAGTTAATAATCCAATGATATTTTATTCACCTGTGAGTCTTGTGACCCCATGGCCATGGTGGGGTAGTATACAATATTGTAATTGAAAATTAAAGTAATTAAATAAAGTTTTATTTTCAATACTTTGATTCAAAATATTTGGGTAAAAAGTACTTTATTTTATAATACTAAATGGTTACTTTTCAATAATTTAATACTAACCATTTTTTTTAGTAAATGTTGGGAAGGAATAATAATTTAGAGTACCAACCTAACACATGTCCTTATTCTTTTTCTATTAAAAAAAATAATGAAGAATATCACATTAATATGGGACTCTTTTGATAAAACTGAAAATTAAAAGCTAAATTGTTTAAATTATGAATTATGAATCTTAAATTAGAATACGGAAATTTGAATTTGCATGCTGAATTAATTAGTAAATAGTAATTATACATAAAAATAATAGTATTTGTTATCAAATACAATTAATTCAATAAATTTTAATTAATTAATTTTTTTCAAAAATAATTTATTATTTATAAAAAAATATAAAAAGTAACTTAATTTATCAAAGAACGCTTCAATTGAAAATAATCTCATACTTAAATATAAGAGTGCAAACGAGTCGAGTCAAGTTTGAGTTTACATGAGTTGAAGTTAGACTCGATACTTTTTTTATCAACTCGAACTCGATCAAGTTTATTAATTTTGACTCGAATTCAAACTCAATTTTTTTAAATATATATTATATACAATAATTAAAATAAATTATATATTTTGACTTGATAGACTCTACAAATTATCAAATCATTATTAATAAGATTCGAAATTAACTTAAGAACAGCTCGACTCATTTACACCATTTCTTCTCCGGCATATGTTTTTTAAATTAGCAAAAAAAAAAAAGAAAAAAAAGTAATTTTATTAGTATGGGATTCATATCTCATCATTCATAATATCATTTTCAGTGGGAATTCCCAAATGGGTAAGCGCCATTGATTTGAGCAACAGCCATGGCAGAGCGAGCACGTCCGCTCTATAAATATGAATGAATCTCCCTCTACCTTCCATTCATCATCACTCTCTCTTCTTGCTTTAACCGAACCCAAACAAAGTACGGATTACTCAGCTTGCTTTCGTCCTTTGCGCTTTGATAATCGATTTTGGAATCATCTTCCTCTTCTCTTCCTTCCTTTGGTTACTTACCAAAGGTAGTTTCTTTCTGGTTCAATTGTTTCAATTTTTATCATGTAAAATTTACCAGAAACAATTTTCAGCTTGGGCTGTTGACGTTTTTTCTTTTAATGTCTCGTGGATGTTCGTTTATTTCCCTCTTCTAGATTTTTCTTTTTACTGTTGTTCGGCAGTTGGGAAACTTTTTTTATTTTTTATTTTTTATCTGTTTCCCTTGTTCTAATTATGAAACTATCATCACATTTTTTTGAATTATTTTTTAAATTCTCCACTGTTTAACTTATTAGGTTGTTTTATTTGATTCATAGATTTTCAGCATCAAAATGGTTTCAGTAGATTCGGGATCAGCTCAAGTAAGGCCGGAACAAGTGATTATTGAAAACTTTGCAAAAAAGGACCGGTTTCTTCCGGCAGATAACCATGAGAAAGATGGATTTATGGTAGTGCAGGAGGAGCCAATGGATCCCGAAGAATGTTGTTTCAAGCTCGAAACATCATCACTAGCGATTGTTGAAAATGGAACAAAAAAGGACCGGTTGCTTCCTGCAGTTAACGACGAGCATGGTGGAGTTATAGTAGAAATTGAGGAGAAAATAGATCCAAACGACTTCCGTACAAGGCTAAGAGCTTCTCTGTTTCAATGGAAATTGCAGGTATTTTGCAAAATTTGTATATGTTCTATTGGCACAGTGCAATTCCTTTCTCTCGTAGAACTGTTTGACTTTTGTTGTTTAAGCTTTAGCTTTTTTCACCTAATTCTTCTTTGGGAAAACGACTAATTTGGTAGATAAACTTGCGTTCTGTTCAGGGATTACAGAAATAGTTACATGATATTATGAACTTATCTTAAAACCTCTTTCTGAAATTCAACAATGGCCACCAAATATGACCTATGATATTCGTCATCTTCTTCCCAGAAAAAGAAAGGAACAAATGTCTTTTCTGAGCTATGACTTCAAATATGTTGACTTAGTTTGTGCTGTCAATTAATGGTTTTTTGTCTGCTTCAAATTATTGGTGATTATTCCATTCAGATTTGTGAACTACACTCTTCCTTTGTTCTAGTCTGACAAGTGTGAATTGCAGGGCAAGAAGGGGGTTTGGATCAAACTGCCCATCCAACTTGCTAATCTTGTTGAAACTGTAGTTAAGGTAATTTTATTTCTAACAGGAGTGTTCCCAATCTGCTTTTCAATTTGTATTGGCTCCACAAATCCAAACTTCAAGTGTGTGCAATACATGATCATTGATTTGCTTGAGTTAGATTATGTTTTGGATACTTAATTCGATTGAATTGAATGAAACTAGAGGTCGGAAGAATGTACAGAACTATTGCTAAAAGTTTTTCTGAACATATGCTGATCATATCATGAGCTTTGCTATTCTACCTAGATTAGCTTTTTGTTTCCAGTTGTCTTTCAGCAAAGTGAAAAATTCAACTTATGAAAGAATTTGAGTTGATGAATATCGTTTCATTAAAGTTTTAAGTCTCCATTTGAAATGGGGTGACTCTTAATCCTTGCCATATTTGGGGTTCATTGCAGGAAGGATTTTGGTATCACCATGCTGAGCCTGATTACTTAATGCTTGTCTATTGGATCCCGGTAACAGGCAGTACCATACCAGCAAATGCTACACATCAAGTTCGTATTGGGGCTATCGTTGTGAATGATAAAAGAGAGGTATTCTGAAAATCTCCTTTCGTCTGTGATTGTACTGAACTAAGAAATGGCAGGTTGTCTGATCTAATAGCCGTTTCTTTCATTGACAGCAAATTTTGGTGCTCAAACACTTATAAAGTTTTCTAGGTTACTTGTTTCGTTTGGATTTGAGAACATTAAGACTCCTAGCAGACTTAATGCGATTATAAAGATAACTATAATTAGTACTGTGCTTCTCCTCCTAAATCCTGCCATTTTGCTCCAGTTGCTCGTCGTCCAGGAGAAGAATGGCAGACTCCGTGGAACTGGTATATGGAAGATTCCAACTGGAGTTATCGATCAGGTATTAGTTTCCGCAGAAGCTTGTTATTTAGGTAAGATTACGTGTTTGCTTGGTGTCTTTAATTGGTATAGATTTACAGGGGGAGGATATTTTTGACGGTGCTATAAGAGAAGTAAAAGAAGAAACACAAGTAATGCTTCTTGCAAACTGAAAACTCAACATTCTTTTCTTCCGTTTTACATTCTTATCTTGGGGAGTTTCATTCTTGCAGATTGACACAGAATTCGTGGAGTTGCTAGCTTTTAGGTATGATTATCGATAATTTCCTAAATATTTTCTTCTTATATGTCTCTTTAATCTCTTCATTCATGTTACTCGGTTTATATAATAGGCAAACGCACAAGACACTCTTTGGGAAATCTGAGTTATACTTCCTATGCGTGCTGCGCCCTCTCTCATTTAACATAAAAAAGCAAGACCTGGAAATCGAGGCAGCTCAGGTATACGAGTTTCTTCAAGTATTTTTTTCACTATGTTACATAGAATCCTGAGCGTTAAAATGTTTTTAACCTTTCTCCGTAGTGGATGCCATTAGAAGAATATGCAGCTCAACCTTCTGTTCAGAAACACAGTATTTTCAAGTATATTGGTGATTTATGCTCTGCTAAACTGGAGAATTGCTACACTGGATTTACACCATTGAAAATAAAGTCGTTTTTCGATGATAAATCAAGCTACCTTTATTTGAACAAACAGGACATTCACTAGTAATAGTTGATTGATTACTGAAAATCAATGCTGTTGTTAAAAGCTCATATGATTATTTCATTTTTGTAATTTCTTGTCACTTATTTTGGGGAATAAAAAGTAAGTCCTTGTTCTGTTTTTCATAGCTCTGCAGATTTTGTTCTGCAAATTTGAACTCAATTACGTTTATTCCCTGTCAAAGGTTAACTGGTTCTGTTAGAATTTTGGGCTCACCCCAAAAGGTACTTTCAGAGGAGAGGATTGTCCAAGTCTTTATAAGGATTAATTATTTTTTAAATAGTAGTCATGTGGGATTAGTGCTAATTTGAGTTTGGATCTAACTCATCCCAAAAGATATCTTAGGAGGAGGAGAATTGTCCAAATTTATTAAGAGTTCGTCCCTCAACAGGTTTAATCACCTCATTTTGAGCCCACAAAGTTTAGCCCTTTTGCTTTATTCAACCAACAATTTTCAGGTGTTTGGATGGGGTTTTACCCCTCTCTAATTATTACTAATTACATTAGCATCATACTTTTCTTTTTGTTTGGATGGAGTATAAGGGCGTTAAGCGTATGAGAAAGATGCGCTCAAGCACCCAACCTAGTAAAGGGGGGGCTTGGGCTCGAAAGCCGGCCTTACTCAACAAGCACCTTTCTAAGGTTGCTTGTTTCCACTCATTGAAGATTCTATCTACAAAAGAAGGTCAACGGGGATACTAAAATGGACTGTTCCACAAGATCCTATATTAGCTATACATCCTCCTTGCATTTATGTCGGATTCGAGATATTTTTATAGAGACAACTCTACAAGCTTATGTATGCGCTTTTTTTTATTCATTTCTTTAGTCTTTAGGGAGCTGACTTTACTAAACTAAAAAAAGAAGGCTCGTCCGGAGGGATAACTCCGTCAAGCAGCCGAAGCAAGTTCAAAACTAAAAAAAGAAGGCTCGTCCAGAGGGATAACTCCGTCAAGCAGCCGAAGCAAGTTCAAACCCTTTCCCCAAACTCTAACTTTGAAGACGCTCGAGCGAAGCGAGAGGAAAGGAGCGAAGTAAAAGGGCCAAAGATAGGACCTAATTTCCCTCACCAAAAGCTAACTTGTGGAAACGAAATGGAATCCTATATAAGTGAGAATGGCATCTCAGGAAAAGATAAATACCAAAAGCGCGAAGAGGATTGTACCATTTGCGAGTCTTTGGATGCACGTGTTTTGTTCATATTCCTGAATCCCTTAGATATGATGCAAGGCAGATCTTGTTCTATCCTTGATCAGAGATTTCTCTATCTCCGGTATTCTCACTAATTGATAAGATTAATATAGATTCGGTCCAAATTGCATGATGTGCATAGTCCAATTCTTTACGAAAGAAAGTTTAATCCGTTGGTATAGTCCAATTCTTATACAAAAGAAAGATTTAATCCCGCGAATGCTTAGAGGGTCAAAAAAGTTCAAATCTTCCTTATAGCTTCATAAAACACCAGACTCAAATCTTTTGAGTTAAATCTTCCTCACTATATGGTAAAACATTAGGATTAATCCCAACTCCTGGAGTGAGATTGAATAGCATTTCAAATTTTAACTCCTAATTTTCCAGACCCAAATCTCCTTTCAAACTATTATACCACAGTAAGAGGTTAGATTCTATAGATCATGTCTAGATTAATCTGACCGTAAATCTTTAAATACCAGAGACTTTTTAAAAATATTTTAAAAAGTTTAACTACATACAAAATCAAATACTTAAATCTATAGTAGCATTAGCAATATGTTTATCAATGTGCATGGCAATGATGCTTCAAGAATTGCATCATTAATGACATCTGAGTATGAGAAAAGCACAAAATCAATTCAAGATCATGAAGAAGCCAAGCCAATTGGGGGCAAGAAATGCAAAAGAAATGGAGAGTATAATGATCATTTTCCACTAAAACAACAAAACAAATGAATAGTTGAAGTACACAAAGAAGAAACACAAAATCACAACCATACAAATACAAATCTCTCTCAAAACAAAACCCAAACCCCTTCCCTCCCTATTACTAATAGTCATCCATATGGGCGTCAGCCAGTTTGGTGGGATAAATTTAGTCTTTTGATAAGAATAAAAAGTGGAAATCAAAACACACACTACTTGTTTTTATAATAAATACAGATCAGCTACCTTCTACTACTAATAATAATAGATTTATAATGGCTCTCAATTATTTAGATCCTGGAAATTAAAAAAAAAAAAAAAGAATTAACTTACAAGAGAAAGATGGCAAACCATAGACTCAAAGCTCCGGCAACAATTCCTTGACCGCTCAATCTCGGTGCAAAATTACCACCATCTGCAGTTTGATCTTGTGAATCTGCAGCCGGACCATCTGCCGGAGAATCAGCCGGTGCAGCAGGAGCTGGTGGGGAGTTGTGCTTCTTCTTTGAAGACTTCGGAGGAGAAGGAGCATCTGCCTCGGGAGCAGGGGCCGGAGCTGGTGTTGGAGATAGACCAGCTTTGAACAATTCCTTTGGCATCAAAACTTTGTTAATTGAGAATATTGCTAATGGTTGTTCGTCGATTAAAGTCGAGATTATCTTCGCTGTTACGAGTTTTGTCTTCAATGTCACATCCTGACCGTCGTTTTGAATCACGAAGGCAAACTTATCGGCTCCGTCGGTGGCTAAAGTATTCATGGGACCGTTATTGGATTTCAACATTGAAATTGACTGATACACGGGAACTCCGTGATATTCAAGTAAAGATTGCTTTCCATCTGCCGTTAAATTTTTAAATTTCGGCAAAAAGTTCTTCATAGCATCATCCCCAGGGCAAAATACAGTCAATCCACCGTCGACATTGCTTTCAAATGTCTGTTCAGCTGGAGACGCCAATAAAGTCTCGGCAAATACTTTACATCCATGTGCCGACATTAGAGCCGTTAGATTCATTTGGCTAGGTCCAGGAGTAGGCGCTTCAGCGTCAGGGGAAGGCAAGATCTTACTGATCTGAATAACTGAAATGTTATAAGGAATTTCCTTGACAGATTTAACAAATGTAGCATCAATTGCTCCATTATCAACGGCGCCGAAGCCTACTTTTCCTCCTTTGAGATCAGTAATATTGACGAATCCGGATGAACCAGGAGCTGAACCGGTGGCCTGAAACATCGTAGCTGCCAAAGCAGTGCCATTAGTAATCTGGTGGAGCTTCTTAGCACCGAAATAGTCAAGGAGAATATGAAGAGATAGAACATTTTTGAGAGCGTAGATTGAAAGGTGTTTAGAGAGGAGATCTGACATTCCGGCATTGTCGACGGCCAAAATCGTAATGGTTAAGCGGTTGTTAATCTCGGGGGCGAGATGTGTTGTGGTTAAATAGTGATTGAAAGTGGAAAATTCTGGAAATTCAGCTAGAATGCGAGTGATATTGTGAGCTTCAGTAGGAGATGGAAAGAGGAAAACCGCGAGAGAAAGAACAAGGACGGCAGCCGCCGTGGAAGCTGGGCGGAGCTGCATTGTGGCTGTGGGTGGAGGAGGAGGACGGCGGAGATGGAGGCGTAGGTGGTGGCGATTTCGAGCTTTCCGAGGGAACACTCTGTTTTTGTAGTGAGGTTTTTTTTGTTCACAGAGTGGAGGAAGAAAAGAGACGAGTGCAAGTAAACTGAAGTAGATGTGTGTGAGGACTTATATGACCTTGGTGTGGTTTTCAAATTACCTTAATGCCACTTCACGCATTTTCCCTGATTGAGATTAGCTGTGGGGAGTAGTTAAAACTTGGACTAAGATGTTTGACAATGATTTCTACATATGAACTTTTTATTTTTTTATTTTTTTTTTTCTAGATCTTTTTTTTTTTAAAAAATATTACATAATTTATATATCTAGATGAAATGATTGGAATATATTCTAACTTAATCGGAAGTCTCGAATTCAAAAATGTAACTAATAATTATGTCTTGTAAGAGAGTTTTACTGTCTTTACGGTCCTATTCACTCACTGATAATGACAATGTAATTATGTTCTTTGAGTTCCTAATCACCTCAAATGCGGATTAGTCGTGTGGTATGTGGCTTAAAAGTACCCTTCTCTCTCGCATGTGTATGGACATACTTCATATTCAGATTAAAAAATAACATAAGTACTAGAAGCGCGTATTAATAAGAGTATAATTTATTATTTTTGTTTTCTTTCTTTTGAAAGATAGTAAAATTTATGTCAATATATCACATTTTTTATGATAAAAATATAATATCTTAAAATTTTATAATTTGTAATTATAAATTTGATGATATCTTAACAAAAGTGTACAAATATATTAGTAAAATTTTACTTTCCATATAACCAAATTTTCTTATTTGAATAAATATATCTCAAATTTGAGAGCGACACATCAATATTTTTTCATTTTACAAAAGACTTTTATAAATTATAAACGCAACTTTCTTTACTAAATGAAGCAATTTTGGAACTAATCAATCCCTTGGTTTTCATTGTTTAGGACCCTAATAGGGTCTCTTCTCTTTGAAAAAGAAAAAACAATTATGAGCCTGTATGTACCTAACTCAACCAGTATTGAAGTTGGAGCTGTAGAGTTGATATAAAGAGTCAAAATTTGAATATTGGTAGCGGTGTATAGGAATTTCAACATCTCTAATATGATGGTGGTTCTTTGTGCACACAAAATTCTGGGCCTCCAGTTTGCAAGACCGTCAAGTCACCATAATTTACATCATCTATTTAGTGCACAAAATCCTGGGCCTCCTGTATGTACCTAGCTCAACTACTATTAGAGTTGAAATTATAAAGTTAATATCAAGAGTCAAGATACAAATATTGATAGCGGTGTATAAGAGTTTCAACATTTCTAATATGACAATGATTGTTTGTGCGCACTACATCTTGGACCTGCAGTTTGCAGGACCGCTAAGTTATCATAATTTATATCATGTACTTAGGCGTCGAACAGTCTCGTAAGGCTTTGAGTATGAGAGATTTTACTTTTTAGTAGCAAGAAAAAATAATTACTACCTCCGTTTCATAATATAAGATTAAGTTATTTTCACACAAATTAAAAAAATATGAAATCAATATATTTTTTTCGTAAAACACATATAATACTCCTTTATTACTGTTAGTAAATTTTTTTTTTTTTTTAAGATTTATCTTCTCTTTCCTCTCTTCATATTTAAAGGCTTTATTAAATGTGAATGAGTTTAAGTTTTGAAAATTATTAAATAGTCATGCATTAATTAAGTAAAAATACTTTTAAAAAATTTTATAAAAAAAACTTAAACTTTACATGAAATTTAAAATATAATAAATTAATTTTATATTATGATACTATTAGTAATTGGTGGGTAGTTAGGTAATTTCCAATTGAAGAAAAGGGGGGGAGTATTGAAATTAACAAGAATTAAATGAGGATGAAAATGCGGGAAAGAATCACGTGGTTCTGGAAAATGTAGCCCACAAAAGCAAGCAAAGAATAGAATATAAAATGAGCTGCATTGCCCCCTCCAACTCCAACCCCTTTTGGGAACAAGCCCATTCATTATACATGAACCCAAAATCTAACCATTTTAACTAATATTTTGGTACCAAAAAGCGAAATTACTCGTCCATAAAATTTTTATCAGATTGTCTCACATTAGGTAGAGAATATAAATCATTGTAATTTAACGATTTTACAGACTAGATACCAGGTTTTGGTGTACACAAGGAACCACCATTCCCTCCCCACATTGAAGAGGTTGAAATTCTCACATTGCCACTATTAGAATTTGAACATTGATATTTGTTACTAACTCTACAATCCCAAAACTAACTGAGTTACGCTCATACATGCACCACTCTACCCAATATCTCGTCTCACAAATAATTTGACATTTACCAATTTGACTAACGTCATCATTATTATATTTCACCTAGAAGAGCCACTCGCTCTGTAGTGTTGTCACACAAGATAAGCACGCCACCCGCCTGCTGGCCGGGCGAATCGAAGTTCTCTTCCGGTCAACTGTTCACCCAGTCAAGTGCAAAAAACACAGTAGAATTACGCAACGCACGCGGCTGGTGTGATTTGTGTATTTAATCACAAAATCTCTAGCTTCTGAAGCTTGAACAAGAATAGGGACCAAGTAAATTGAACTCTCAACTTCTAATAGATAAACGTTAACTATTACTTTTCAAATAAGGTGTAAGATCTATATTTCACATAAAAAATGTATGAATTATTTAAATAATATATAAACATGAATTTAACTACTCATGATTATTTTGAGATATCTATTTTAATATATAAAAAAGTTGCTAAATATAGATCGTGAGTACTATTAAAATTATAAATCATCCTCCTATACTCAGAGACGCAAAATGTCACACAAGTTCTTATAAGAAAATATGATAAATTTTTTTAGACAATATTAAAAAAAGAAATAAAAGATAATTTTTTATATAGATAAAAAAATATATGATTTTCATTAATTTATCAAATTAGATATTTATTGGTTAGTGGGTAAGTGCATTTTTAACAAAAGAATAGATTTTTTATGAATTAAAAAATAGTTTATTCATTTGGATAAAATTTTCTTACCAAATTCAATTAAAAAATACCTGAAAAAAAATCAATGAAAATTACTCATTTTATGAAACTTAAAATGAAAATGACATGGTTAATTTTTTTTTTTTTTTTTTTTGGTGACTACATAGTAAAAAATCGAAAAATAAGGGAATATATTTATATAATTTATAAAATAAAAAACATGTTGCAGAAGGGGTTTTTTATTTTTAAAAATATAATTTATTGTGAAAAAGGAATCCCCACTCCAATGCAGCCGGCTAAAGAGACGGAACTGTCGGCGGCCAGGCCAGCCTCAGAAGAATAGCCGGGATGGGTATAGTTGTAATTTAAAGGAGAAAATAAGGTTATTTTGGGGAATGAAGAAAATATGGGGCCCAAATTACAGCTGCTCCCCTACATACAGGGGAAAACGCCAGCTAAAACCAGCCAGTATTCTCTCGCCACGTCATAATTAGGAAAATAGGGATTCGGTGTGTTTCTTGTCCAATAAGAGGGCATCCACCGACAACTACGGCATCGTGTCTTCTACGAGGTTCTTCATTCGACGGTTATGATTCGTTTCAAGATGTGTTTTAACTTTTTCGTCCTCAAGCATTTCACGAAATACCATGTAAGTCCTTCACTTTTTTCTTTTCTCTCTTTTTATTTTTTTGATTGATCTTCTTTTATTATTAAATTACTTCCGAGTCCCAAAAATAAGCATATGATTCTCTTTATGTACCACATTTATTTTATAATATATATTTTTTAATTTATTTTTTATCTTTTATTAAAAAAATATTAAATTAGAAAAAAGTGATAGAAGAGATTCGAACCTCAAAAATATTATTATTAAAAATTATATTTTACAGTCATTTGTTAAAAATTTCAAAATGTTAAAATAATAAGATAGTAGCTCAATTGGTGCAACTCTCCTTATATGGATTTTCTTACTACTGAGAACTTTCAGGTTCGAGACATCAATGCAGTAAATATCACTAGTTAGCCTAATGTAATTGAGAAATGTTTAGTTTCAGAAAATTTTCGAATTAGATTAGTTTCGCCACAAGTCTAGACACCGTCAATTCTAAAATGTCCGGAATCGTCAAGTACATCTTTTACAGCTCAGATCGTATGTATTATCTGTATATACCATTTTTTGTACCATTCTCAATTTAGTATATTTTATTAACAAAACTACCCGAATAAAAGATAAACCTTAAAAATATATATATTATAAAAGAAAATGATATAGAGAATGATATATGAAAATGATACATGCGATATTGGGTGTATATCTTAATACACCATTTACAACTTTTTTTTTTTTTTTATGAAAATTAATATCCTAAATAAATTATATTAAAAGATGTATTACATGATTCTAATTAATTAAAAAAAATAAAATGAAGTGAATTAAAAAAAAGGCTACTTTGAGATCTATCATGAAATTCTAATTAAAGCGTTTGATTTTCCAAAAAAAAATGTTAGTGGTAGAAAGAGAAAGCCAACAAAACTCTTATGTAGAAAAGCATGTGATATGATTTTAATGATTTGGGAAGGAGTCAAAATTCCAAGGTGGATCCTACTAATACGAGGATTATGTGCTTTAATTAATTTAATAGTTGGTATATTATTTGACCACCAAAATCATTGAGAGCTTCAATATTAAAAAATTACATATTTTTTGATAATATTGCAAGAAAAATATATTAAAAAATGTATCAGATAATTTGTTTAGTTGGAAGAAGCAAAAAAGAAGGTGAAAAATAAATGAATTTCGAAGTCTTTTTAACCTTATTTTATCAAGAAAATTATAAGAACTATATTAATAAAAAATATTCAAACAATGTTTGGAGTTAGGACCTCATGCATTTAGTGGCGGAACCAAGAAAGAAAACTTAGAGGGACTGATTAACATTAATTCTTTTTGTTTTAATCAGCAAACTCTATTAGAAAAAAAATAAAATTTGAGGGGCTTAAATATAAAAACATCAAAATTTCTAAAATTTTCTTTTTCTCGGGGTAGGCTCAAGCCCACCCAAGTTCCTGAGTGGTTCCGCCACTGCATGCACTACTTGTCCTTGGAACAAAATTGTTCCAGTTGAAAATTGAATATGTGACCTTAATTCTGATATCGTTTGTAAGATCTGATACGCTATCAATTATCTTAAAATCAATTAATATTAAAAAAAACGTATACCATAATTTTACAGTACATTCGGCACACATAAGCACTTACAGTATTCGACAGTAACTCGACTCTATTAACCTTTGCCAAGGGAGATATACACCAACCATTGCATTTCAAAACCAACATAAATTCCTCAGTTAATTTCATAAACAATTTTACTAAACCTAAGACATAAAATTTCTCCCGTACGCATAATCAAGTATCAATTAAATACTTAAACTTTTAAAATTAACACTTAGATACCTATTTTATATTTTCGTTAGAAAAAATTAACAGCAATGGATAAAAACACTAATTATCTAAAATTCTTTTCAAATATATTATGCTTCCATAGTTACCTTACAAATGAAAGAAAGTAAAAAATAATTAACAGTTATGAACAAAAATAGGTTATTAAGAGGGGTATTTAAAAAAATAGGTTCATCAATTATTAAAAAAAACACAAACCGTTAATTTTTCCAGACTATCTATCATAACTTTTCGTTAAGTATCTAATTATTAATTTTAAAGCGTGTAAAGCATTAACAAAGATAAATGTGCAGATTAAGGATAAGGAGAAACAATTATAAATATTCTTGTGGTAATTATAACATTAAAGAAAATAATTACAACATTATAACAAATTAAAAAAAAAAAAAGAAAATAAAATTATGGAATACAAAAGAAGTTTAATTTAAAGAACTTGCCTATCTGCTGCGTCTGCAACAAGGGGCAATCTTGGTACCTGACCTAACAAACATGAGGAAGAACCATAAATCAAGCAAACCAAAAGGAACAAAAACACAGTACTATCAAAACTCATCATCAAATCCAATCCAAACCCATCTTTAGGATTAAAACTCCTTTCTAAAAGATCAGGAAATATCAAAAGAACATCAAGAACTATAGCTTGCATAGTATTAAACCTCACATATCTACTAAAATTGTTATTTCTAACAACCACAAAGTAAAGGGTCAAGAAAACCAAGAACCCATTAAAAGGGAAACTTTTAAAAACCCTAATTGCTGGAATTAGAGGTTGAATCAAGGTTTGAATTGGGGAAAATTGGGTAATAACATATTTTCCATATTGTATTCCATCAAAGAAGGGATAGAAGTAACATATGGCTGAGATTAAACGGTCAGGTGCATCTGCTGAATTGCTTCCCTTTGATTGAACTATTATTATGCTTTTCCTCCTCCCCCTCCTCTGAATTCTTGATTTTCCGATGGAGAGAATTGAAAGTTGGTCTGCTGAGATTATGGGATAAGAAGATGATGAAAAGCTTGAGCTTAGCAACAGTAGAGGGGTTTTGGTTTTGGAAGGGTAGATGAGAGGAGATATGAAGCTGCTGCTGGATAAAGGATTGGCCATGGCCATCCCTGGTGGAGTGGTGAAAGAAAGGAGTTGAGGATGGCCACGGTACTCTAGAGTGAGCACTGGCTGGCTTAAAAATGAGATAAAATATGCAAACAAAGACAAGAAAAGATGAAAAGGAAAAAGGGCAAAAAATGAGAATGGGCCTTATGACCTTATCAAATGTCTGCCTTTTGTTTTCTTGGGCCTTAGGCCTATCAAAGAAATCCAAATACCCTAGTCCAATTAAAATCATACACGAATTAGAAAATATAACAAATTAGAAAGTACTTGAGAATGATACACAAAGTGGTATAGATGATCCGAGTCCCTTCGAAGGTGTTCAAGTCCCAATCTATTGAAAAAAGAAAAAAAACAAGGTGTTCATGTTTCCACTCATGTACTGAATCAGAGTTCATATGTGTATGTATGTGTGTGTGAGATGTTTGCGGAGCAAGCTGAAATTCAAGCCTTTATACTTAGATTGAGGTAGGATGCATTGCTGTGGGGTGTGGGGAGGGGGATTGACAAATTACAGCCTTCTGGGCCTACAAGATAAGAGCAATAAGAAATAGGTGGAGGTTAGTTTTCATTTCTGTTTCGATACTTAAGACAGTAACGAGATATAAAGAAATAATAGTAAAAGCAAAAACTATTGAGAGTTGGGTACAAGTTTAGTGGCTAAGTTCCAAGAGTATATGAGAGACCAAAAGAGTTTAAGAGAGAGAGAGAGAGAGAGAGAGAGAGAGAGAGAGAGAGAGAGAGTGTGTGTAGAGGAGTGTACCTTATATATAGAGAATGAAACCCTAAACAAAGTTGTGAAATTTGCATGTGAAACTCAGAAGGCTTTCTTAAGGGTCTAAAGGACCCTATTCCATCAGTGTTCAAGGCTTCATAGTGGAGATGGATTGTGGTGGTGCTCCGAAAATGAGAATGGAAAAAGTGAAAATTTTTTATTTGAAATACGTAAAAAGTAAATTAATTGTAAAAGAAAAAGTGGGGCTCAAAGTGAAAAATGTGTAAAAAAAAAAAAAGAATTTTGTATTCAAAACTTAATCCAAATAGACTTGTGTTTGAAGGGATTTTTCGCCACTTGGTGTATCTTGATAAGCTATATGAGAAATATTATTAATAGTATAATTCATACTTGATTCTTGAATTCTATTTTCTCTCTTGTATTATTTTTTTATGTCTAGTCTTCTACTTTTATATTATGTTAATATTCCAAACAAATTGTGTCTCACTTTCATCAAATTTAAGTAAGCTGGAACAGGTGTGCAATAATTTCGATCAAATATGATACATAATCCTGAAAATTTATTTATTAAGACGTACCAATGTATTCGTTTAATAATATTTTAAACAAAAAGTATATAAAATATAAATGAATGGTGTACTCTTTTTTCTTCATTAGACATTTTTCTTCTACATGATTTTTTCTTTATATTATGGACATCCAAAGGGGAGTGTTATGAAACTAATGTATACACAGTAAAAGTCCAAATACGTTTCCTGAGAGCTAAACTCTCAAAATACTAATCTTATTTGCTTCATGAGATCCCCATTGGTCTAGTTAGATCATATTAGGGTTTTGAAATCTTTTGTATCTCGAGGTGAGAAATATTAATAAGATACTCTATACTTGATTCTTGAGTTCTATTTTCTCTCTTGTATCATTCTTTATCTCTATTTTTCTACTTTTATGCTATGTGAATATCTTAGCAAATCGTGTCTTGAGTTCATCAAATTTACAACGACAATTTTTTTCATTTAATTATATTTAGAATCACCATACTATTGTATCTTAAATAACCAAGTTTTGAGTTAAATAATTAATATTCAAAAAATATAGATTAAAAAATATTATTTCAATATTAGAACTATTTCGTAATAAATTTTTATTAAAAATTAAGGTATGAATTAAACTAGTTTTACATTGAACTTTAAAAGGTTTTTTTTGTACCAAATGGTAAGTTATATAAAGGGAATTTCGATCATTTTATTTAATTTCACCTTTTATACCAAATAGTAAGTATTATGGAGTGAACTGCATATATTTTAAGTTTAGGAAGTAAATTGCTTCTATCCCTAACTTCAATTCATAAATTCTTTTGTCAAGAAAAAAACTCCAACCCAGAATGTCACGGGTCGAATCTTACACCTCTCTATGCTCTAATATCATAATATCACCTACTTACTCAAAAATCTAACAACATAATTTATAAATCTGATAGCATATACGATTCAGTACTTGACAATCTCGTCCTATTAATAAATTAAAATGAATATAAAAAGTATTATGAATACTTAGACTCCGGTGTAGTGCTTGGGCTTCCATGGGAGGCCAAGAAGAATGGTGGTGTTGCTCTCATTAGGACTCTAATTAATAAGCTCATACAACAATAGACAACCATAAGTGCAGAACTTGAAAAGTACTTTAGCAATGTCATTTAAAGATTTTGAAGTGCAATAATAAGTAGCACAAATAAGCTGTTTAGAGAAATTTTTTTTTTTTTTTTTTTTTGCAGGAAAAGTGGGCAGTTAAGTTATTAAGTTGTGGACCAATTTGTTTGTTGGTGCAGAGAAGTAGATATATATATATATATATATACATGCTTCACTATGCACTCGTCAAATAAGTTAAACTTAAAATTTAAACATCCCATTCTAGTTGATAAGTGGGCCGGCTACTAATAACAATATAAAATTACGAGTTCCATTCTTATATATATATATATATGGTGTTACGTTAAAAGATGTTCAGTAATGGTTACAGTCGATAGGTCGAATTTATATTAGTCTCACCAATTAATGAGAATACTGATTGTTAAAAGAAAAAAAGAAAAAAGAAAGCCACCTCCATGGCTATGAGAGTTGCATGCCACTATAGAAGGATGTAAGCTGCTTTTTTCACCGGAGAATTGCCATAGAATTATAATAATAGGAGCTAAATTTGTAGAGGGGAAGGGGACAAACAGACAAATTTATTTGCAAATGCTTTTATGATTAATTAGAAAATGGTAGAAAATGATTGATATATACTCAGAATTGTTTGAGGAGTCTTTATATTTAGAAAGTATCCATTATATAGACGAAATCTTGACAAAATTTGTAATGTAATTCTGCCCCTCCTTATCCTTCTGTCTTCTTTCTTAAGAAAAGCAACATATTATAACGCACGCACTTGTTTTCTTGGTACCAAGAGGCGAAATTCCTCGTTCACAGGGTTCTCACCAGACTGCATGACGTTCAAGTGGAGGATGTAAATCATTATGTACAAAAGAACCACTCCCCATATTTGAGAGGTTGAAATTCTCACACTGCTACTGCCAAGATTTGAACTTGTTTAGAATCCCACATGGGCTAATTAAAGAAAACAATTAATACTTATAAAGATTTGGGAAGTCCTCACCTCTTGAGGTATCTTTTGGGGTGAGTTAAGCTCAAGCTAAAATAATTTTAACATAGTATCAGAACCAGTTATTTGGCTGCACGATGCACAGAGCTGTTTTCTTGATTCCACTAAGTAGTACTACTGTCAAGTCCTAACATCATTT
Source organism: Catharanthus roseus (assembly GCA_028651295.1). Classification (NCBI taxonomy): domain Eukaryota; kingdom Viridiplantae; phylum Streptophyta; class Magnoliopsida; order Gentianales; family Apocynaceae; genus Catharanthus; species Catharanthus roseus. The sequence goes on along the minus strand of JAPQWS010000044.1, from coordinate 4,737,690 downwards.
AATTTCTCTTTACTTGTTGGCATCTTCAATATTATATATTTGACACTTAAATTTCTGCAAAAAGAAGAAAATTGAATTATATTATCTAATCCAACTGCTTTTTGCAACATAACTAACACCATCTTCAATTCCCTCACCTACTTTTTCTTATCCTTTTCCTTTCCTTTCCTGAACCAGAATAAACAAATTCAAGCTAATAATCTCATCTTAATTCCATCATTCATTAGAAAGTTTTTGTTTTTTTTTCTTTGTATATAAAAGGGTCCTCATTTTCCAATCTTTCTTGAATTTATATCCTAGTAGTGATCATCATCTAACAAGAATGAATTTCTTCTTCAATAATCTCTTGTTTCTTCTCATTGTAATGCAAACATATGCTGCTGCTGCTGCTGCTGCTTCATCATCATCATGTAGAAGTGGGAATCCAATAGATGATTGCTGGAGATGTGATCCTGATTGGGAATCAAATCGAAAAATGCTAGCAGATTGTGCAATTGGATTTGGAAGGAATGCAGTTGGAGGTAGAGATGGTGAATTCTACGTTGTAACAACAGAAGAAGATGATCCTAAGAACCCTAGTCCTGGAATGCTAAGACACGCAGTCATCCAAAATGAACCTCTTTGGATAATCTTTGATCATGATATGAACATTAATCTTAAACAAGAATTAATGATGAATTCTTACAAGACAATTGATGGAAGAGGAAATAACATTGAAATATCAAATGGACCTTGTATTACTATCCAAAATGTCACAAATATTATTATACATGGCATTTATATTCATCATTGTATACAAGGTGGTGGAAATGCTCTTGTCACTGATGGACCAAATCATTATGAACTCAGAGGAGTATCCGATGGCGATGGGATTTCTATCTTTGGATCGCGTGATATTTGGATCGATCATTGTACACTTTCTAATTGTCACGATGGATTAATCGATGCTGTTTATGCTTCGACTGCTATTACTATCTCTAACAATTACATGTTTCAGCATAATGAAGTTATGTTATTAGGACATAACGATGATTTTGTTGCCGATAGGATTATGCAAGTTACAATTGCTTTTAATTACTTTGGTGAAGGCCTTGTTCAAAGAATGCCAAGGTAGATACCTAGCTACATTTTTTGCATGCATTTTTCATTAGTTTCTGAAAAGTTTTTTGGTAAAATTTATGTGTTTGTGTTTGTGTTTTGGGCTTTGGCAGATGCAGGCATGGATATTTTCATATAGTTAACAATGTATACACTGGTTGGAAAATGTATGCAATTGGAGGAAGTGCTAATCCCACTATCAATAGCCAAGGCAATGTTTTCATTGCTGCAGACGACATTTTCACCAAAGAGGTATTTACTAAACAATTCTTCTGTCTTCATATACATATATATATATAATATTATTATAAGTTATTCGGGTAACATCAAGGGCAAAATAGGTATTATCAGTGACGGAATCAGAACAAAAAGATAGGGACTGAAGAACAAGAAGAATTTTGCTAGAATTTTGTTTTTTTTTAAAGTCACTTTAAGTCAGCACTTAAGTTTTGGGACTGTATTGAAAAATAAATTTAGAGGGGCTTGAAGGTAAAATATCTAAAAATCCTAAAGTTTTCGAAATTTCTTAGAGGGACTCGAGCCCACCCGAGCACCCTACTGGTTCCGCCCCTGGGTATTATAGTAAGAACGTATTTGAGAGAATTAAAAACTATCTGGGTTTCATGTGTTTCTTTTGGCATTCAACTCAAGATCATTTGTAACCTTTTTTTATAATATATATATATATATATTTTAAGGGTTTATCTTTTTCTCTTAGGGTTTATCTTCTATTTGTTAAGTTTTATTAAAAAAATATATCAAATTAGAAATGTTTCATAAATGTTACAAACGATTCGAACTGTTCTTTTGAAGAGAATGTCTTATAAATACCTACTATCTATATTACCACACGGGAAAAAAATCTTACTGGATTATCTTAAATCATTTAGGCATTATAACAATAAAAAATAAACTTTGATAAATATTATATCATATCAAGACATAAATTTTGTATACTAAATAGGCCATTTTCTCCTTATATTACGGTTTTGTTCTCCATTGTTTAAAATCAACAACTTTTAACTTACTTTAAACTATAAGCTGTTTTGAAACTGTTCTCGACTGCTTATTAAAAACTGAAAAAAGTTATTTTTGAAAAGGTACCGTATGGATGCTTTTTAAAACTCTTTCTGCATATTGATATTGTCAAAAATAACATTGTTATAGTAATTTAATTAAAACAATTTTTTTAATTACTTAAAAAAATATAAGCACTAAAGAACCTGGCTTACATATCTTTTGTAAGTATACTTTTGGTGATATACTATACTATATTATACATAATAGAATTATACTGATATATCTCACGAGTGATATTCATAAAATACTAAATATTAACTCGTAAAACGTTTATGAGTTTAGATAACGAATCGTCTTGTAATATATATTGTATTATACGTAATAGAAATTATACTGATTGAAACGTTTATGAGATTAGGTAACGAAGAGGGAGAGTAGAAATGGATATGAAGAGTGGAAGGAATGGAATTGGAGATCAGATGGAGATTTGCTGCTAAATGGTGCAAAATTCACAGCTTCTGGTGAAGAAGGCCCAGAAAGCTATACAAAAGCATCAAGCATGGTGGCAAGACCAGCTTCACTCCTTGCTAATATTGTGCCATTTTCAGGGGTTCTTGATTGTAGGGTTGGCCAAACATGCTAGCTATGTTGAAAAAAGTGAAAAAAAAAAAAAAAAAAAGACCCCACAATTTCCTTTTTGTAAAATTTATATGTTAGGTTTTCATTTTTATGAAAAAAGAAATGATCAATGGATTGAATTTTCTCAACTAAACAATTTAAAGAGCCAACTAAAGAATTGAATGATCTCAACCATGAAATCTACTACATTCGTTTTATATTAACTGTCGCTTTATGACAGGGTACAAAAATTAAGAAAATTATTGAATTGTTTAAATTTAAATACTCCTTGTTGTCTTTTTGTCTTAGTTAGAGCATTTAACTCATTATGAATGATAAGAAATCCAACATATTTATTCTGACTTGAACGGGAAAATGTACTAGGTTGTGTACAAGTTCCGGCCAGGATGATTGGGAAGATCAAACTAGGTCCCCCGTTTGATTTTACCATAAAGTCTAACCTGTCGCCGACTTCCCTATCATCAGGTCACCAACTTTCTTGACCTTCTGGCATTGGGCAGGCGTTAGCCTCCATACATGGTCTTACAACTTTGCGGAGACCTGTGTTTTTAGTAAACAGTCGCTTGGACCTTATAGACATAGAACTGCCTTTAAGTACATCAAGAATCTTTCGGGTGCCATTCACACACCTCTCAACATCACCATCCACACCAGAATAAAGAGAGTTTTCCCAAAAAAACCATCAGACTCACATATGGTAGGATAGTAGTAGTTGGGATAATAAATTCTTGGAGAATAAATTGGACTGAAGATTGTTTTGGAATTCAAAGTTAGTGAAAAAATATACACATAGAAAATTAATGTTTTATTAACTTAAGATAGGGGTATATTTGGAAAACTCTCGATTAATACTCTCTTGAGTTCATAAAGTAATAGATATTTTGAAACAGAAAAATTATGTTCCAGCAACACTTAATATAAAATGGAGATAATAAATAATTTTTATTATTTCTCTTTAAAGTTTGATTTCTAACCAATAATTTTATGTTTTGATACTCTTAATTAATACTCTCTTGATAAATCTCTATTTCCAATTATATTAACTCTTTTAGTTTTTTTTTTAATGTTGTTTTTAATATATATTCATAAGAAAATCCCTCGTATAAAAGGACTAACAACAAAAATTTTCGTAAAATAGTGGAGAACCAAAAAATGTAAAATAAATAATTTGAGACTTAATTTGACAAAAATAAATATTTTTAGGGATAAAAAATGTATTCACTCAAAACTTTATAATTGGAAGAAAAGCTAGTTAAAAATTTATTAAAAAAGAAATATTGAAATTTGATTATGAAATGAGAATTCAATAAAATAAATAAATAATATTATCATACATTGTATCAAAATTTAATAGTGGTGAAAAATTGCAATAATATATACCCAAAGGGAAATTTAAACGTGAAACAATATAATTAGAAAAATAAATAAATAAAAGAATAAAATTGTGGCAGGCCAGGCAACTCCTTCTGTTCTGGGCTTAGATGGCAAGAGCGGCCCAAATAGCAAGTCCAGTAATAATCACCGGAACCTCGTAAAAAGAGTCGGAGCCCGAGTCATCAGAAACTGGGCTTTGTGATGTCTCCGGTGATAAACTCGCCGGAGCTGGACTTGGCGGACTGCCAGTCGACGGGAACACTTCTGGTGACGCCGCTGGTGTCGCAGAACTTGAAGGAATTCCGGCCGCTGGTGTCGCAGAACTTGAAGGAATGCCGGCCGATGGTGATGATGCCATTGGAGATGATGACGGCGGAGAAATTGTCGGAGCGGTCACTGGGGATTCATTTGATGGCGAAGGAGACGGGACCGAAGAAGACGACGGAGAAGGCGCCGGAGAAACTGTCGGCGAGGGTACACTTGTCGTTGGAGATTTCGCTGCTGCCGGCGAAGCAGATGGACTGGGTCTCGGAGATGGCGAAGCAACCGGAGAATTCGAAGGGGATGCCTGAGGACTCGTCGGAGAAGTTGCTGGTGGCGGTGAAGAACCGGCTGACTTAGGCGCCGGTGAAGGAGCATTACTATTTATAGATTGTGATTTAACAGAATACGATGATGATGATGATACGCAGAGTAATAATAATAGTAAAGAAATGAAAAACTTCTGCCTAGACATTTTTTTGATCCTTCAAAACTTTTTGGTACCAAGAACTTAGAGTTTCGAATGTGCTGAGTTTATCCGGCGATTGATTTATGCCGATGAACATGGAGAGGAATCCCAGGGAGAGATTTATATATATATAGAGAGAGAGAGAGAAAGACGGAGAAGATCGTCGAATCCATTAGTGAACGTTGTGTCGTTTCTTTTGAAGAGAAATACGACCGTTGGGAAGGGAATAGCTATGGCTGCAGCTGCATAAAGAGAGAGAGAAGAGAGCCGTTGTAGTAACCTATCAATTATCCAATTACACCCCAAAATATAAAATTTACGAGTGAAAATTTTTAAATATATTTTTTTAAAACATATTTTTTTCTGTTTATACATATTTTTTCACTTTTTATCTAAAAGATATAGTGATTTCTTCAAATTTTGAAGTGAAAAATGAATGATTTTGAATATTATCTACACGATAAGATTAATTTTGAGATAAAAATTACAAAAAGATACACTAAAAATTAAAAAATTATACCATATGCATACTTGAACCACGTCTTTGTGCGAGTAGGGGAATCCCGCGCCAGGTCTTGGTGCAGATAATGAAAGAGTCGCGCCAAAATTTGGTACGGATATATTCCTACTCGTGTTAGAGCATGACTAAGTGTGCATATGGTGTATTTTCAAATTTTTAATACTTTTTAAATTTTATTAATTATTAGTTATAATTATTTAGTATAAAATATATAGAAAATAATTAAATTTAATAATATAAATAATAATATAAATAATATTAATAATTAAAAAACCAAACAAAATGATTGCATTCCTTGTTAAAACTAATCATCAATGGTGGTAGGGGCCAATTGATGGCACAAGTACAAAGGAATGGTGCCATCAATTGGCGCAAATACAAAGTGAATGGCGCTAAGTACTGGGATAGGGACCAATATTTTTTATTTTGACGAGTTTTTTTATTTTTTATACCGATTAAAATATAAATAAAAAAGTATAGAATGATATATTAAGATATTTTTTAATTTTTAATAATTAGATTTGAGCAGATCGTAATTTGAAGTGTTGTGATGTAGAGAGAATTTAGAGAGAAAATGATTTAGTGAAAATGAAAATTGTTCATGCATAATTTATCGACCATTTTTTATGTTTTGTCAATTTAAGGTCTATTATTTTTTTATTGTTATTTATGCCACTTAACTTTTTCTGATTGGTAAAGAACGTCTAATGCGAAAGTTTTTTGTGTCTTTGTGCGTAAATTATCATGTAAACGCTAATGTGATTTATTTATAAAAGTGTAAAATAGTCGTAATATTATACTTATATAGTGACAAAAGAATTATACAAGCAAAATGCTAGGGAAAACCATGCACGTGAAAGATATATGTTTCAAAGCATGATGAGACTATTAATTAACAAATAAGAGTTTTTAATGCCTATTTCTCCTTTTACGAACAAATCATATATAATTCACATAATAATTCCTGTCCAAAGCACCATAACCCAATGCATAAATAGTTGAGTGGCATTCTTAGCCAATAAAAAAAAAAAAATTAACGGCATAATTGGCAACAAAATAATAATAGACCCTACATTGACAAAATGTAAAAAGGTGAAAGACATTTTTAGCTAAATTCTCAATTTGCAATTTAGTCCTTAATCTATTTAGATTTGGTAACCTTAGTCCCTCTAATCACATTCTAATCTTTTAGGATCTTAATGAAATTGAGATTAAACAATTAAATCCTTTATGGACCTCGCATGATAGCATCCATCTAAAATAAGATACGCGTGAAATATGTGAGTAATCTATAAAATAAATAGTAGTTCGTCTAATCAAGCTCTCTTTTAAAAAATTCAATAAAATCAATATTTCCTCTAATATATCGATGGCAGAAAAACATGTTTTTTTTCTAAATTTTATGGAGTGAAAATGTATTAGAGTAACTTATAAAACTGTTAAAAATTATATATCAAGTAATAAATAATATTAATATAAAGTTTATGTACTTAATTGATAATAATTTCAAATTTAACGGGTATTTTTTATATTAAAAGTAATTATTATATCTAGTCCTCAACAAATTTTCGTCGATTGACTAAGGTCCTTAACTATTTTTTTATAGTTTAAAACGCGTAACAATTTTTTAGCACTTTTAAGGTCCTTCAATGCAGACTCCATTAAATTTAATGAAAAACAACCTTTAAAGTCATTCCATTGTAACTAAAGACGGGTAAAAACAGAGAAATTACAAGCTAGAAAAGACCAGAATTAGTTTAAATCGTCTTTACTCCACCTGCTCAGCCAACGGTACCACCACTTTCGCCAACAACACCTCGCCAATATCATCTCTACGTTCAATAAAAAATATTTGTCAGTAAGTTAAAGACTAAAGTTGAAGTCGAAACTCTTTAATTGAAGGCTAACTTTCATTGAGGCCTTTTAAATTGCAGAAGAAATTGGAATACTGAAGAAAACATTGCTTGAACTTCTAGAGCTTGATATTTAAGTTTACACTTAATTTCGAAATCTTCGAGATCTATTGATGATGATGCAGTTTGGGAAAATCTTAGTTCCTTTTTAGTGAACATTGAAGATCTTTTTAGATGTAATACTGAATTAGCTGCTTCAATGGAAGAAGAACTTGAATTGTTAAAAAAATATTGAGATTTTAAAAAAATTTCCTCTGTTTTACTACAAAAAATTGTTCAAGGCAAATTTTTACTGATAAATAATGTCTCCTTTATGATCTATGAATTAGTGTCCCTCGTTGCCCCAAGAAGAAGAAGGAAGGGGGCAACGCGAAGAGGAGGAGAGAGAGAAGAAGAGGGTGGTAGCGGGAGGGAAAGCGGCGTGGTAGAGAGGGAGAAGAAATTCCTCTCTTTCTGTTTTTCCCCCTAACTTCGTGTTTTTCCTTCTTTACCCCTAGATAGTTGTAATATAACGACTCTAACCATTTATTTTTCGGTAATTTCAATGAAATCTTAACAAAAAGATTATAAATGATAGTCGAAAATTTGTTAAAAATTATAAATTATAAAATAAATAATTATAAACTTTAACCGGTAGATGAAAATTTATTGAAGAGTAAATATGACATTCCCTTCTATATTAAAAATTATGAATTATTGTAATTAACAATTAAATGACGTCTACACCTTCTAGCTTTTTGTTTGGACTTTATTTATTTAATTTTATTTTTGAAGGAAACCCTACAAGAGAGCATAGGCAGCGTCACAGACAAGTAGTGCGCTTGGCACCGTGGCATACCTAACCACTGACGACGTAGCTACACACGTAGAACTCTCTCTCTCTCTCTCTTCTCTGTCTCTCTCAAATCTTCTTTTTGATTGTAGAAAAAAAAAAAAGAATTATTTGGCATTACAACCGCGAAACTTCGCCGTTAGGGTTTCTGCGTTTTCAAACTATACCTCATTCTTCTGGTAAGATCTTCAAAACCACTTCTTCTAATTTCATTTCTATGGAATTTATAGTTGCTTTCCGTTTGTTTTGCCCCTGAATATTGAAATAGATAGGGAGGAGTGTATGTGTTTGTTTGTTTTGTTTCACGAGTTATTTAGCTAAAAGGGAAACCCTAACCCTAGGTTTTTAGGAGATAGAGATTGAAGAATGGAGGATAATGAAGGAGGTGGTGGCCGGTTTGGTGGAGATCCCAATGACCAGTTCCATAGGAACGAAGCGATTTCGGCCGTTGCCGATGACGGGTTTTTGGCTGAAGAGGACGATGACTATGAGGATCTCTATAACGATGTTAATGTTGGGGAAAATTTTCTTCAGTCCATGAAGAAGACCGAGGATTACGGGGCTAAAATTGGGGAGGTAGCAGTAGAGGAGAGGCCTGTTCAGATGAACCTGAAGCCAAATCTTCCTCCACCGCCGCAGGGAGTTCCAGAAACTGGCGGTATTGGTGCAGGAGGAGAGAGGAAGTTTGAGAAGGATGAGGGAGTGTCTAGTACTAGGGTTTCTTCGGGCAAGGTGACAGATGGGTTCCCACAACAGAGTATGGGGTTTAGAGGACCGGCTGTTGGTGGTGGTGGGCCTCCTGTGCAGCCAAGTGGTGGTGGGCTCAGGGTTGAATTAGCTCAGCCTTCGCTTAACAAGGCACCTGGCGAGGTAGAGGAGCAGACAGTAAATAATAGTGTACCTGTACCTAATCAAGGTGGAATGGTTCAGCATCAACCTCCACTTATTGCTCCATCTGTTGGAAGTGTAGCTATGGGAAATGCAGGGAATGTAGGAAATATTGGTAATGAAGGTTTGATGAGGCAGGGAGGTGGAAATATGAATGTGAATGGGGCTGGTGGCAATGGATATGGGAATGTGGGTGCTGGTTCTGGTGCTGGTACTGGTACTGGTCCAGCTGGGGGAGGGACTGGTGTAGGTGGGGGCCAAGGGACAATCCTTTTTGTTGGTGATTTACATTGGTGGACAACGGATGCCGAGCTTGAGGCAGAACTGAGCAAGTATGGATCAGTGAAAGAGGTGAAGTTTTTCGATGAGAAAGCTAGTGGCAAGTCAAAAGGGTATTGCCAGGTTGAGTTTTATGATCCTGCAGCTGCCACGGCATGCAAGGAGGGAATGAATGGGCATTTATTCAATGGCCGACCGTGTGTTGTTGCATTTGCCTCACCTTATACAGTTAAGAGAATGGGTGAGGCTCAGGTGAACAGGAACCAACAAATGGCCCAGTCTGCTGTTGCTCCAGGGAGAAGAGGAACTGGAGATGCTCCAGGAAAGCCTGGTGGTAGCAACATTGCAACAGGTGGTAATTATCAAGGGAATGGTGATAACAACAGAGGGTACGGGAGAGGAAATTGGGGTAGAGGAAATGCTCAAGGGATGGGTAATAGGGGGCCAATGGGTGCAATGAGAGGTGGCAGAGCTGGTGGGATGGGTGGGCGTGGTATGATGGGGAATGGTGGAAGTGGATTTGGGCAGGGAATTGGGGCTACTCCTCCGCTAATGCATCCTCAAGCAATGATGGGCCAGGGTTTTGATCCAGCCTTTGGAGGGCCTATGGGGAGGATGGGTAGTTATGCTGGATTTCCTGGTGCTCCAACTCCACCCTTTTCAGGAATTCTGTCTTCATTCCCACCTGTTGGGGGTGTTGGTTTGCCAGGTGTAGCTCCTCATGTTAACCCAGCATTCTTTGGGAGAGGCATGCCTATGAACAACATGGGAATGATGCCCACTGCTGGTGTTGATGGACCCAATATGGGAATGTGGCCTGATCCTAATATGGTTGGCTGGACTGGTGAAGAGCATGGTGGAAGAGCAGGGGAGTCTAGTTATGGTGAGGAGGCTGCATCAGATCATCAGTATGGAGAAGTAAGCCACGATAGGGGGCCTTGGCCCAATTCCATTAAAGAAAAAGAAAGAGTTTCTGAAAGAGACTGGTCTGGTACATCAGACAGAAGGTATCGTGATGATAGAGAACCAGGATTCGATAGGGAAATGCCCAGAGAAAAAGATGTGGAACATGAGAATGATTGGGCAGAAAGGAGGCATCGTGAAGAAAGAGATGTTGGACGAGAGAGGGAGAGGGAGCATGATAGGGATCGAGAGCGTTCTCGAGATCGTGAGCGTGAGAGAGATCGAGATCGTGAGCGTGATAGGGACCGCCATAGGGATGAAAGGGACAGACATGCTGACCATCATCGGTACAGAGAGCGTGATGCAGAATATGATGATGAATGGGACAGGGGAAGATCATCTAGGACTCACAGCAAGTCACGTATATCACATGGGGAAGAGCAAAGATCGAGATCAAGGGATGCTGAATATGGAAAAAGGCGGCGTATAACCTCTGAATAACTGGGTCTACTTCATTTTGATGAGAATATCGGATCCACAGGAGAACAATATTAGAAGAGCATGGTCTTTGAGATGCTCACGTAGTTATCTTTCTGTTACCTGGCTTCACCAAGGAGTTGCTGACCCTGATATCTTTCATGGCTCTTGTGCTGGGGTTTCTATGGCTGCTCCTTAAGGGGGCATGGTTTTCTTCAGCAGATCAAAGAAGTAAGTCTTTTTGGCTTCACTATTTTAAGCTTTATCCTATATCATTCTTCACTAGCTAGGTGTATGTTGCTTTTAAATTTGGGGGAATGTGGCTTTTAACCTGTTAAAAACTAGTGTGCATGCAGTCATAAGAATCTGAAATAAGCAACTGCATCTAGACTGTTTTAGAAAGGTGTTATCCTTCAATTCTTTGAATATGCAAATGCATTTAGATGTTCTTATTATATGTTCTAATCAACTTATATTGGGCCCCTTTCATTTTTTTGGATCTGGAACTATTATCGACAACTCTAATAGTTTTTTGATGGACTGACCTGCCCTTCTTCTCTGAAGTGGTTTAAGAAGCTTCCATTATAGCCCTTCCATGTTTTATAAGCTTCTTGGTCAAAATATTCTCGCCTTCCATTTCTCTCACATTCTTATGATCTAGTCTCCTTGGTGTCAGTACTGTAAATGGGATTCTAGCTATACTTACATGAATATCAGGATGTACATTTCTGATTACAATTAGAGTATTTGTTCAGCTGGTTAGATATTATTTTTATTTGGCAAAGCTATCTGATCGTTCTGTCTGTCTGTTTTTTTTTTTAAATGAATCAAGCCCTTGGGCATGTGTACTATGGCGTACAGAAGGAATTGTTGTAATTGGTTCCTCTTTGCTGCATAATTTCCAGACTCTAAGAACTGGTTTTGTTGCCCCTTAACACCACCCCTCCCCACAAAAACCAATCCTTCTATATGTTTGACCTTGACCGATTCTTTTTTTTTTTCATTTTGTTAGTGGTATTTTCTTCCAATCTTATTATCAAAGCAATTCAACTGCATCAGCATGTGCTAGTAGAATATTTCATATTTATGAGATTGTTCCAATGGATCTCTTCAAGTTTATTCTCCCTGTAGAGTTTCTTTACTTTTTTATCTGTGTAAACTTAGATTAGATTTCATTCTTCCTAGTTAAAGAGAAATGTAAAAAATTGTTTTCCAATTAATATGGATGAAACATTGTCTTTTTACGGTTTGTTTCTTTGATATCCTTTGAATACATGAGAGCCTGTGGTATGATGATATTCTTATGGTCAAGCTTATGGATGTTTGTATCTGTTATTGTTTGATGTATTATTTATTATTTGTTTGGAACATTTTATACTGCATTGATGAGTGTAATGCTGCTATTCCATCTGGAAAATTTTATATTACGTGTGCCTTTTTAATGATAGCTTGGAGGATATGATTTTCCTTACTGAAGCACTGATGAGCTGTTATGCAGAAGCCAGGCATCGGGTTGGGTGTGAAGTTCCTATGTGAGAGATCAAACATTTCCATGGCACTTACCTCTTAGTCCAGTGTTATTGATAGTGAACATTTCATCTAAGTTGTTTGCCTCTTTTTCTATCTATGTTTTAAGCCTTTTATCAGTTGGAAAACCAGTATTGTGGATGATGATTGTGGCTTGAGTATCCTGAAGTCTGAGATATGGTGGATAATTTAGTTTTGACTATTTGATTATGATGTATTAGGATTTTACGCAGATGATGTTGCTAATCTGCCTTTTTTTTTTTTTTGAGTTTGTTGTATCACTATTACTTTACCCCTATTTTTGGTTGGGTATGCCCTCTTAACCATGCAATATTCATCTGTAGATTTGTAGAATCTAACCAATGTAGTTCAATTTTTTGGTCACAGGAATTGATTGTATGTATAGTTTCTGTTCCTGTGGGTGTAACATATACTTTAATTGATTTATTGAATGTGCAGTTTACCTATACCTAAGTATTTGGATTCCTCATAAGTAGTTGTTATCCATTTCTTTTCCCCTTGCAATTCAATCTAATCTCTCTTCATTGTTATGACAAATTGTTTACTTTCATTAATTTGTTTGGTGGGGAAGACAGAGGGGTGGTGGTCCTACTGTGACCTGAGACAAGTTTGTGGAGGTCCTATATGAAATAAGGTGCTCTTAAATAGCTTGCTTATGATATGTTGAGCTTTTTTGTTTGTTTGTCTTCCTTCCTTCACTGGTTGTTTAGGGTATTTGTTGTGAAATTGATTCCTACCAATAGGTCTTGGATTGCCCTTGTAAAGGGTACTGAGGCATCCCTTATCAAAAAATTACATCTAACTTTTTTGCTTTGCTGACTATCATGGATTTGAAGGCATGGTATGTATGTGTAGTCAACAACCCCTTTTACTTGTTTTCACATTTGGAGGAAATAAATGTCAAATGTTGTTAAGAATGATTCAGTGTTGGTCTGGGCTTTTTGAAAAGATATTTTAATTTTCTTGAAAGATATAATTATGCCTCCACTCCTCTACTCTCTCCCTCCTTCCTTAATGGTTGAAAAATACCCCATTATTATGAATTGAGTTGAATGAACACTGTTGCATTGCATTCGTTCCCACTGCCAAACAATTCCTTGTTTGTTTCTTGATATCATAGTTAGTAGAATAGGCAACAACACCCACGCCTTCTTTGGCTGTTACTTTCTCCCCCTCTTTTTCAATAGGGACCAACAAAAGTAGGCCTCTTTCTAGGGTGGCCTCCCTTGCTTCTCTCCTTCCTACCTCATTCTCAATCCCATCTCTACTTGTATGTATATATGAAAGTCATGTGGGGAGGGGGGAGGAAGATGAAACCAGCACCTCGAAGGTCCCGTTGCTATTGCAGTCGATGAATATATTGTTGATGGAATGACAATCATAGCAGCTCTGATAAGGTTCATTATCGTGATATAGGAGTGTACGTCAAGTAATTCTGTTGGGCAAACCGTCGCATGTGTTCATTGAAAGCAGCAGAGACGATGGAAACAACAGTCTCCACCCTCCTATGATACTCTGCTCTGCATTCAAACAACAATGTGGCAATCTAGTTAATGCTCGAATGCTCTTGGCTTTAAAATGAGCTACCTCCAATTTAAACGGCTGCGGCTCAAGCCACTAGCTACAATGGCCATAGGGTGGAGCTCATTGGGTATAGCAGTACTCAAGGCCACAGCTCTCACCTTGGCATTGTGTTGTGCCTCGTGAAATTTCGGCTACAATATGAAATGTTAGTTGGATAATAATAAATTATAAAATATTACATAAACTTCAAAGGTATAAGTTGTAAAAATTATATATATGATAATCATATGTGGTAGAGATGGATATATAAGATTTGGTTATTTTTATGATCCATAAAAATCACGTCATGCATTGACATATACAGACAAATATAATAGCCGCTTCTTTAACTTATGTTGAAGAATTATGATGGCTGACTAAAATGTGTGTGATGAAGATAAATAAAATATTATATTTGAGATATTTAAATTATATTCTATGTGATGATAATCTAATTAAATTGTTGAATAATTATAAAGTTTGAGGATATATTTGTAACGCTCTATTCCGTAAGCACTTAACATGACTTTAAAATTAAGAACGTGATGAAAATAGAGTTTTGATCTATATGGTGGGATATAGTGTTTTTGGCACTTAGTAGTATTTTGGGGATATTTAGGAATAGGAATAAAATTTTATTATATTATTGAGATTTTATTATTAAGGTTTATAAATGCCTTTAAATGAATTTTATTTTTAATACATAGTGTATTTATTTTAGAAATTTAAATACTTGACATTTTCATATAAAAAAAAAAAACTTAACAATTAAGAAAACCGTCGCCACCTTAAATCACTACCCGTCATTTGCTATTTTTTTTTCTTTTTTTTTTTCCCCATTAGCCACCTTACTCTCTATATAGATGCATGCATTTTCATTTCTTCTTTGAATAAAACAAAAAAAAAAAAAAAGGGGCAGCCATTTTCTCAAAAAAAAAAAAAAAAGGTTAGTTTGCATGTTACTTATTCTCTCTCTCTCTCTCGCTCTCTCTCTCTCTCTCTCAATATATATATATATATATATATATGCATGCATTACTATTTCCTTTTCTTTCTTTCTTTGAAGCAAAAAAAAAAAGGGGCAGCCATAGATATTCTCATATTAGTTCCCTAATAAGGTTAATTTGCATGGTATTCTTTTTTTTTATTTTTTTATTCTTTTCTTTCCTTTGTAATTTCACTATAATATCTATATATATATATATAGTTTAAGGGTATTATTTGTTTGTTATCTTTAATATAGTGAGATCTATTTCTAGTTAGATTATATATATATATATATATTTTAAGCAAGTTATTTGTTTTAAGATTTCAATATTTTAAATGAATTTTTAGTATATAGTATATAATTAATTATGGTTTCTTAGAAGAGTATATACATATATTTTTTTTAGTATAGGATTTTCGATCTTTTTAAAGAATTATTATGAGTAAATATATAAGTATAGATATATCTCCTAATCTCATTTCGTAGGATTTCGACATTATTTAGGGAATAGGATTATTTGATCGATACTCAGATATTAAGTATCTTCGTATTGTTATTTTGTAGGATCTTAGCACCAAATCTAAATCCAGGTGAGTCCACAAACTCCATTTTATTTCAAATATTACAAGACATATAAATATGTTTTTTTTTTTAACCTTTACAAAATATTACTATTTTTGAAACGATATCTCTCAGCGTGTTTTTTTGGAGATGTTCTCCACAATGTGTTATGTGTCTCCTAGAAAAATGCATAGGAGCGGTGCTCCATATAGGTGTTTCTTTTAAAATAGATTATTACGGTGGTGCATAAGAAGTTTGTTGTACGCAGGTCTTTCGGAAATATTTATATATTGGAAAATGTTCTAGTTTGAAAAGTTACGTATTTTGACATGCATGAATATAGATCTGGCATTGGCATATTGTGAAATTGCATAAGCATGTGATGACTGGCGGATGAGGATTTTTACTACTCTGTAATGTTTATGACTTGAATCTGTTATTATGGTCGGGCAAATAGCCCTTTGATTTGTAAATATCTATGAAAACCTCATTCCGACCAGGGTTAAAGTTTGGTGAAAATTCAAGTGAACGGACGCATTAACGGATTGCATTGTACGTGGCTAGTCCCCCATACTAGGGCCTCTTCCGATGACGTGGACGGTTTTTTTTTTTACTCTGAGGGTGGATCCACTTTAAGAGGGGCGTAGACCGCGGAAGGTGTGGCCCAATCGGTCTACGTGGACACCGCATCATGCTCTGCGGTGCGGTTCAACTGCCTAGTGGAGAGTCAGGAGGGGCTCGATACCGAGGTTGTTCCCAGGGCAGACCTGGAAGGTGCCCCAAGAGTTTGTAGCCTGTTTTGACCAGTGATATGGGAGTGTGGTTGTTTGTAATCGAGCGCTCGTATGTAGGGCTGTAAACGGGCCCAGACCCGGACCCGTACCCTTATAGTGAAACTTGGACCCAGACACGGACCCATACCCTCCAGGGTATAAAATTCTAGACCCAGACCCGACCCTCCAGGGTCCAGGGTAGGGTACGGGTATACCCGTACCCGTATGACATTTTTCTATTTTATTTCCCTGTTAAACAAAAATATGTAAAACAATGTATAATTCAAAAAATAAAAATTTTAACATGATTAACATAATCTCCTTAACATTTCTTTCAACAAATAAAATCATTTAACATCTCTAATTCACATAATTAAAAGTTCAAATATACACAAAATCGTCATAGTGTGAGTGTGATGTGATGTGAATGTAGTTGGTTGGTAAGTAGGTAGAGTATAGGTAGTAGGTTAGGGTTAAAGATAAGAGTAAAATAATATGTTAAAAAAATTATAAATTATATATTAATATAATATAATATATAAAATATATTATTATTTTATTAATACGGGTATACGGGTCTGGGTATCATCATACCTTACCCGGACCCATATAGCAGTATAAATACGGGTACGGGTCCGGGTCCGCGGGTATAAAATTTAAACATTACCCGCTAAAAACGGGTACAGACCCGTGCGGGTACGGGTAAGACCCGCCCCGTTTACAGCCCTACTCGTATGTTGTTTGGCGGGTATTGACTACGAGATGCTGGAACTTGGTTCCGATGACCTCGTTTTGGGGATCCAGACTTTGTCTGTGAAGCTCCACTGTTGCATTACATGTTCTTTTAAATTTGGGGCGTAGAAGCTGCGCTGATGTGTCTTGATTCACTCAGACTTCCCAGCTGCTCTCGAAATCCTCATGTAGGTTCAAGCATCAGTTTTGTTAAAATAGTAAATGAAATACTTTTCTTATAACATCGCATGAACTGTTTTGTGAAATGGCATCGTCATGGTTTTAAAGAAATTACTACCGCACACACATACGTGGACTCACTGAGAGTTCGCGCTCACGTTTTTCCATATCATGTTTTCTTCTCAGATTAGCTCGGAACGGTCAGGGGCCAGCAAGCCACTAAAGTTTTAGGCCTGGAGTTTTTGGATCGAATCTTCCCAGAAGGGCATATATTTATGTTTTATCTTTTTAGACTCGAATTGTCTGTAGAGTTTCTTTTTATGTTGTTATATAAGTTGTTGATGTAAGATACTTTTGTGTTTATAATAAAACGAAAATGAGAAGTTTTTTTTTTAGGATCCTATGTTTTGAGCGCACCAGTAGTATCTTATTTACTTAAGTATTCCGCGTACTTTGTGTGTATACCTATTAGTGTTGTACTAGGGTTTTGTTTTATTATGGAGCTTATAATTTAGTGCCGAGAGGCACGCAGATGCCCTACTCAACCGCAGTTGACATAGTGGCAGGGTTGGGGGCATCACAATATTAAAGGAAATAAGACAAAGTTATTAATAGACACAACAATGATGTACATACAAGTTCGATCACTTATATTTAAAAATATCTTATTCAAAGACAATACGCTACATGCATTGCTCAATTGAAGGAAGAATATATTAAAATGTGATAGAACAAAACATACGTCACTAAAATTCTTTTTTTACTCATGATCTTCAAAATAATGGTAAAATTTGTGTTAAACAAATCCATTCAAGTGACAATTTGGCAGATTTATTCACTAAATTAGTATCGACTTCAACTTTTAAAAAACTGGTTTACAAGATTGGAATGCGGCAATTGAAAGATGCCGAGTGATGTGCTCAACAGAGGAGAAAATATACATTGTACTCTTTTTCCCTTAACCAAGGTTTTTATCTCACTGGGTTTTTCCTAGTAAGGTTTGTAAGGAGGCATTGTCATTTTCAGAAGATGTACTCTTTTTTGCTTCACTAAGTTTTTATCCCACTGAATTTTTCCTAGTAACGTTTTAACGAGGCATTGTTTCATAAAAATGGACATCCGAGGGGAGTATTATGAATAAAATATTTTAGTGGATGTCTATCACATATAACGCTCACAGCATGCACTTTCTCCCATTCTTTTCTCATTATTCCCCCACTACCTTTGTAACATACGTAACATTCTATTGTAATAGATTAATTACACTTATCGGTCATAATCTACATTGTGAAGTAAAAAATCTTTAATCTTATAAATAGAGGCTAAAATAAAAGATAAGCGGAGAAATAAAAAAAAAAGTGAGAAAGCAGTTTCATATTTTTCTTTTTTGTATAGTTATTTTCTCTATATTTCTATTCTTTAGTATTGATATAGTGGTTGCTTAATTGATATAATACAATTAATCTTTATAGTATCTCTATAAACACTCAAGATCGTCTATAATATTTTCTATAACATCTTTTATAATATGTTTCTTTCTTATAATTTACTTCTTTCTCTTAAAATTTATTTTTTTATTTAAAAATTTTATTAATAAAATATATTAAATTAGGAGTATTACAGGAAATGTACATATCATTGAATGGCTTTATAATATATATTTATTTGATGTTGATTCATCTCATGTGGGCCCACAGTATGAAAGGTCGTCTCTTAAAAAAAAAAAAAAAAAAGCCTCGAGGGATGATAAAAATAACAAGTGCGTGGTCCACGTCAGCATGATGATATATTTCATTGGGCATAAAAAATATCAAGAGCCGACCACGTGCCAGATGCTCTATTGACGGTCAAGATCATTCCACTCCTAACCAATCAAATGGCGGAAAATTCGTCTACCCCCGTTCCCATTGTTATCGGAAAACAACGGTTCATGATCCTCCACGTGGCGAGAAACATCGCATTATTATAGCATTTGATCCAACGGACCTCAACATTCTCTTCCTCCATCCAACTCCTCTCCTCTCCTCTCTCTCTCTAAAAAGTCTCGTCCGAGAACTCATTCTTTCCGACCACCAGACTTTCCGCCGTCGGTGTATTATATTTGTTTAATTATACGAAAAATAGGTTTTCTCTTTCTAAGTTAATTTTTTTTTTTGGGAGTCAAAACCCTTAATTAGGTTTTACAGTTGTAGAGATAATTAATACCTTGAAGTCTCTGTTTCGCTTCATCTTTGAATCTTATTTGAGATTTAAAAAGTTTTTCTAGCTTTCAATTTCAGATTGTAAATTTTTTTCCAAAATTTCCAAGTTAACGATCAATTCAGAAGAGGCAGAGGAGGAGCTCCATGTAAAAATTTCTGATGCTGTTCTTTCCATTTTGATGAATTTTTTTCTAAATGATTAAAAAAAAAAAAAATCCTTCAGTTAAATAAGTTTTGAGTTTGATTTGTTCTCAATTAGTAGATTCTTTCTTAAATAGTTTAATTGATAATTCCTCTTAACGAATCAGTCGGAGCCCAGTTGTATCTGTGCAGAACTCAAACTCTTCCAGAGCAGACAGAACCCCACTCTCACTGCACTACTTATACAGTTATACTACTATATATTTTCTGTTTCCTGATTCAATTTTGTTGGAATAATTTGTTTGTGAGGAGGAATGGCGGATTCTGACAACGAGTCCGGAGGAGGAGGCCAAAGGGGTAGCGAGTGTTCTCCAAGAGAACAAGACAGATTCCTTCCAATAGCCAACGTAAGCAGAATCATGAAAAAAGCCCTACCAGCCAACGCTAAGATCTCAAAGGACGCTAAGGAAACTGTTCAAGAATGTGTATCGGAGTTCATCAGCTTCATAACAGGTGAGGCATCGGATAAGTGCCAAAGAGAGAAGCGTAAGACAATCAACGGTGATGATTTGCTATGGGCTATGACCACTTTGGGTTTTGAGGAATACGTTGAGCCTTTGAAGATTTATTTGCAGAGGTTTAGGGACATGGAGGGAGAAAAGAGCGCCATGGCCGGCGGAAGCAGTGGTGGTGGAGGAAACGGCAGTGTCTCCGGTGGTGGTTATCATCATCATCCTGGTGAGACTGGTGGAGGTGGAATGTATGGTGGACCCACCGCCGGTTTGATGATGGGGACTCCTCATCAAGGCCACCACCACGTATACGGGTCTGGAGTTTATACCCAGATGCCAAGTGGTGCGGGTGCCCAAGGCAAGGTTGGTTCGGGTTACCTTGGATCCGGGTCGTCTGCCCCGGGAAGGCCAAGGTAGGCACTCCAGGCTTATATTTTTTATATTAAAATGCACAATTATAAAAAATATATATACTAGTTTTTTTTTTTTTTTTTGCTTTTTTCAAGATTATGGTAATTTTTAGTGCTTTTGTGAGGGGTTCTTTTTTTGAGCTCCTTTACTTGTAAATTAATAGTCAAAATTATTGTATTTGGTGAAGTAGATTTAGCCTTAGTTTATAGTACAAAATAGTTAACAAGACATTGTTTGTTGGCATTCTATAGCTATAAATTTGATATGTTTCAATTTGTATATATAATATGTTTATATATTCTCTTATTTTTTTTAAAGGTATTCAATATTTAAGTATAAATATTTATTATTTATATATATACTCAGATAATATTTGATTTTTATCTTTTACTCAGAATTAAAACATCATATTGGTGAACGAATGAATCCCTTAACCTTAATAGAAGGACGAATATGGTGGTTGGAGTATAAATTCTTAATTAAAAAGTTAAATTACCCTTAATATGACATAAAGGTAAATTCGTCCAATTTACATGAATATTTTGTTATTTTTTTATAGTCTTAACTGGTATTCACTTTAATTCGAATCTTAATTTGATACCGAATCTTGATTAACATCCTCAGTATAAAAACTATGATTAATATCTTCTATTTAGATATCGAACAGTGTGGAACTGTAAAGAGGAAGAGACTTTTTGTCTTTTGATATTTGAAAAAAAAAAAAAAGAAATAGTATAAATGGTGGCGGGTCCATTGAGAGGAGCAGTAGATAAGATTAAAATGATTGGTCCATGAAGGCTTGATGTGAGTTGCTGCTGAGTGGGGTCTGAGGCTCCGACACGAAGAGCCCACCACCCACCACCATTTCAACCCACTTCTTAGCTAAACTAAACCCTTTTTTCTTTCTATCATAAGTCGAAGTTTCTGGTCAGTAGTTCTATAAATGAAAAATTAAATAAAAAATTTAAAATTCTTATACTTTGCTATTAAGATTTAAATTTTGTTTTTCGTTAGCAACTCTTCATATGCAAAACTAATTGAACTATAGCTACACGAACAACTGAGGCTTTTTTTGAATTATTTTGGTTGTTTGATTCTTGAATTGTTGGGCGGCCCGCCCTTCCCTCTCTATTAAAATCAAACGATTCCATTGGGCCATCTGTTTTTAAATATTCACCAACAAATAATAAAAAACAATCGAAAGCTCATTTCATTTTCATTTTCATTTTCATTTCATCTCGACTTCGAGTCGAGTGTGGTATTATTATTATTATTATTCATTTGTTTAAGCCAAATCTAACATCTTAATATCAGAACAAACACAAGATATATATGGTAACCAATAAACAAGTGTCTCAATCGCGGGCCTAAAATCATTGCATATTTTCAACAAACAAAGTTTGTACACATATTCATACTAATTGATGACACCCAACTCCCGTTATTTAAATATGATATTCACGCAAAATTTTTGTACCATAACTCTCCATTATACGAGGAACCTATAGAATTGTTTTAATAATATTTAAAGATGAATGGTATTTTAGACGAAAATTTAGTCAATCAATGTAATGATTAACACATAAATTCAGACTTTATACCTACAAATTCAAATTCACTTCATTCCACTGTATCCGAAGCTTAGTCTATCCATCAAAGTGGATTGCCATGCATATAACATGTCAATCAAAGTCAACTCTTACAGTATATGACAAAATTGCAACTCGCAACTTTACTTGATAGATAGAATCACAGTGCACACACACATCATCATCATCGTCAAGACAAATTAAACAAAAGAAAAACATGATCAATTACCACCCAAAAACGCACTCAACTGAGGCATTTAGTTCCTGTCCTGCTGTCTAAATACACTTCCTTGGTCATTAACTAGTGCTCCACTGACGTGGAGGAATGTCTCAAGAAGCTAAACGCCGCCCCAAATAATGGAATTTTCACAATCCAGAATGTGACGGCAAAATCACACGTCTCAAAATTAATACACAGCAAAATGCCAGATCATACAGTGTGCAAAAGCAACAATGAAAACAAATGTCCAGTTGTTGGTTTTGGGGGGTTAGTTATTCAGATGAAATAAAAAAAATATTCTACAGAGGTATATGTTTGTACATAACAAGCTGCTGCAGCTACACAGCCATGATACTATCTTGGCTGAAAGGACGGACACACATGTCACAGACATAATACTAACGATAAATTACAACTAAACTTAATTCATCATCAAAGTAAAAACTACATACTAAACAAAAGCTGAAAAGAGAAGGGATTTGTTGGCAATTACAGGTGTAAACTCTAACAATCATCGTGCGGCCGTGTCCTATCCACATCACTTAAGCTTTCACATCCTGGGCCGGAGTCTGTCTTTCATCTTTTGCAGCATCTCCCTCCTCTTCTTCATCTTCATCCATTTCATCGGCTAATTTGGTCAGCTCTTCCTGGATCATGAGCTTTATGGATGATTTCCTTGGAGTGAGATCCGTATTAAACCGCTTCGCTGAAGATCCAAAAAACACCAAGTGTTTGTTAAAGAGTTATGATCCCAGAAAGAGGCTATATTATAGGCATTTTTACAAGTTCTGCACATAAACAGTAAAACTTCCAACATTCGGTCATCATAAATCATAAACCGCAGTTACTTGAAAATTTTATTTTTGTCTAGTATTATTTTTTATTCTGAGGGAAACAATCAGCATCAGTACATAGTTGAAGTACAAGATCAGAGGTTTCTTTCTGTGTCACATACAAAAGGAACAAAAAAACAAATGCCTGTTCCTAGTCATGTTGAGGTGTACTAACAGAAAGTTATGATACGTCCCCGAACAAATTGGAGCAAACGGCAGAATTTATGCACACAAATCCCATTATTTGGAAGTCATAACCTCCCACCCATCCCAAAAAAAGAAAAAAACAAGAACTGAGATTCAAACAAAGAAATTTAACTAATTAACCCGAGAAAATAGCAAGTCAAATAACCCAAGAAATAAGAGCCATGCAAGTAAAAATCGCATACCAAGTTGCTTCAAGATGTCAGTGAACGTAGCCTGAAAAGCAAGGAACGATAGAATCAGTGATAGTTGGCCAAAAAGGTGGAACCATAAAAGAGGAAAAGAATCCTCAGTACCTGAAAGAAAAGCATCTACAGTATACTAAAAATTAAGAGTACTCAATATTACACTATTTCATCAATTTTCTTCATTGCTACTAATATTTAGATTAAATGAGAAGATTTGGTAAGAACAACACCACCGCCCCCCCAACAAAAAAAATACAAAAATCTAGGGGATAAAGAAAAAGAAGATTTCCCAAGGTTGAAAGAAATACAAAGCAAAATAGCTCAAGATATAGCGATAGAATGTTATACCATTCAAGAAATACATCAGAGTTGACAACATCAACTGCTGAAGCATTATGAAAAACGCATGTACACTAAATAGACCATGACAACATCCACTGCTGAAGCATTATGAAAAAAGCATGTACACTAAATAGACCATGATAATGGTGGCAATCCAAAAATTCTTATAATACAATCGAACCACTATAGGCTATCAATAGCTCAAATTTAGGTGCTCACCGTGTTGAAGTCAACCTCTTTAAGAATTTCACATATTGCGTTTCTAAGTTGATCGTCACTTGGCTCTCGTTTCTCTTCTTTAGGCTTTTCTTTCCCTTTCCCAGCCTTTTTACCTTCAGCAGATAAAAATATTATTTAACACCCAAAAGCAAAAAGTTTGCACAAATATACAATGCTACATTAAGGACCATTCAGAACGAAACAAATCCTTGGACACTTGCCTAACCATTCCCATGGAATAGAGAGGTCCCAGGAATCTCTCTGGGAATCCTAGCCAAAACTGGGTTGGTATAGGTGAAATACCACCCAGAGAATAAACCACAAGAAGATGACAGTCGTATTTTGAAAAAGTTCATCAGGATAATTCAGCACTTACACTCATACAGACTTAAAGAGAAAAAGGATTAGATGCAATGCATGCATATACAGATTATCAAACACTTACCTGCATTCTCCTTGGACACAGCCTTCCTAGGAGTTGAGATCTTTTCCTTAACTGTTTCAGTTTTCTTCTTCTTTGAGGACGGCTTTGAGCTTGAACCATTATTTTCACTGACCTTTGAACGACTTGAATTCATTTTGGAAGGGGTGGATTTGGGTGGTGGACTGGATACTTTCGATGTACCAACTTTTTTGGTCTTAGCATTTCCGACTGATCTCTTTTCGCTAGGTGTCCTCTTTGAAACATGTTTTTGCCTATCTTTCTCCTCTTCAGACTCACTTTCAGATTCACTTTCTTTCTCCTCACTTTCAGCCTGCTCAGACATCTCATCATCTGATTTTTCAGGGAAACCATTAACATTCTCCTCCTCGTGTTCTTCCTTTTGTTCCTCTTCTTCTTCCTCTACTTCTTCAGATTCATCTTCTGAATCAGGCAAATCCTTCTTCACCTTGCTCTTTGTGGAAGCACTACTCTGACCCTGGGAAGTAATCAAGTAAGAAGATTGATGTTAAAAGATACTTCAAGAATTACCCAAAGAAATCTACAAGCAGAGCATTTTCTTATTGCATCTTTCCCCTTTTATTAATAATGAGCTTCCCTTTCTTTAGTTGCACATCCAAAATAAACAAGAACTCAACTGAATCCTTGTGTTATGGTCTTATTCTGCACATATCATGTTAGAATCATATGGGACCCAAACTCAATGCTTCTAATAAAATCAGAAAGATTGCTACCTTACTGGACCTCTTTGAAGGTGTACTCCCAGATGTTGATACACTTCTTCCACCCCTCTTACGCTTATTTCCTTTACTTGACTATGTTTGAGAGAAAGAGAGCACAACAGTTTAGAACATGGAAGAAACGAAAAAGGAGTAATAATCCACATTTCCGGACTCAATTAAGAACATGAAAGATAAAGCCTGTCCTCCTAACCACAAAATTAGAAAGAGGATTGATGCAAACTAACCTGTTCTTTTTCAGCAAGCAATTCGGTGGTTGTGGCATGGGGTGCATCCAAAAAGTCAATTAACTTCACAATAATATCTTCCTGGGCAAAAGATAGATACACCTTGACCACAATATTGAATGAACCATTCTAAAATTGAACTTATCAAATGACATGCCTAACAGCCCACATATCCAAGCTATGGTGTCGTCGAGCAATCAGCTATATGGGAGGGAATAGTATTTTAAGGAACTAACTGGTTGCCCACTCTAAAAATTCCAGAAAATTTGAAACCAATAAACAAGGAACTGACCTTTCTTGTATTAGCCTTGGAAATTTGTATATCAAGCATATCACATATCTCCACCAACTTCTCTTTAACACACTTGTCTAACTTCTCTTTTACTCTTATCTTATGTTTTTCCTGCAAGGAATGAAATATTTCCAGCCCTGAGGCTTCAACATTTCTGAATACCTTTATAATACCATCTCCAAGTACAGACCTCTTTGAAGAGCAAAGGATGTAATTACCTCATTGTCATGCCAGACAAAGCCAGAAAAACGCAAAATATTACTTTTGACCTGAACAGCCTGCAACAATTGAGAGAAAAAAAGAATCACGCCAGGAAGAGCAACAGATATCCTTGTCCAATGGAAGGTGAAAAGAGTCCTGCATTAACTTCCAACCCTATGCTTTTCAAATCCTATAATCTGTGTTCAAGACAAACACCAACCTCATTTACGGTCCCTGTAGAAACTAAATTTCTTAAAGCAGAAGCCTGGTTACGGAGGATGTGGAGCTCACATTCCACTTTCATTTGCTATCTACCAGGCACAGGTTTCAGACACTCTCTTCAACTTCAATCCTCCTATTAAACTTAATGTTTTATTTGATCAGGATTCTTTTAGAAACATGAGAAAGATCTTCTCTTGATCTTGTAAAAAGAAATTGTTTGTGAGAGAGGATACAAGGACCCAAAGTGCAATTGTGTTTTCAGAAAGAACTCAGTAATTAGTAACCTTTTCAATGAAAGCCACAGAGGATGTAAACAGATTCAACTGATGGTAATTTAGGAGAACATCTAGCGACAGAGAGGGCTACTAAGTTTCATTGAGAAAAAAAATGTGGAACTAAATTGGTGAAAAGTGCATTCCCTAAATGAATGTGCTCTCGTCAATCGTCTGTGCAAGCAGCTCAAGTAACTTGGAAAAAAAGATTGAATAAGGATATGCACTGATACAAACAAAAATATTCAATTTTATAGAAGAGAGGTCCAAAAGGTCACCTTTGCTCTCCTCCCAAAGAGGATTGGGTGCAGCAATTTAAGTGTATCGTCTGTCTTTCTCCTAGATAATTTGTATGCCACTGAAAAAAAAGAAATGTCATACAATTTATATGAGCAAAGAGTAATGTAACACTAAACAGACATACAACTTCATTGAGCATCACCAATGAAAACTTGGGAGCACCTTAACAAAATGAATCTGGTCATGACAACGTAGAAAAAGAGCACAAGGGAAAGTATAAAGAAAAAGTAACCAATGGTTCAACTCTTTTCCAGACTTGGGTAGTGCAGGAGTGGGATGCACAAACCATAAGGTACATTCATAAAGGCAAGAAACCTAACAAAATGTGCACCTTTTGAACTTTTCAAACATAGTTTCAACGGAAATCAGGCATCATGTTCTCCCTGCAACTTCACCATCTCACCTCTTTTTTTGTTTTTCTTTTTTTTTTTTTGGGGGGGAGGGTGGTGGTGGGGAGTTGGGGAGCAGGGAAAAGAAACGAGAGGACCTAACATTGCACCTACACATACAGCAATTCCCAACACCCTCCTCCCTTCTCTTATTTCGTCCAGGAATCAACTGAATTCATTACTCCATGTCAAGAAGAGAAAACACATATATCAAGAGAATTAGAAGTCCACGTTTGACAGTAGAAGTTGTTAAGAACTGTACCATTAGGAATATCTTTTAAAGCAGTTCCACGGCCCTGCATACAAAACAATACCCAAAGCCTTAATCTTCCGAAAGCAATGACAAACACTCTTTCAAATATATAAAGTATCGATCTTTCATACAGAATCATAATGTGAAAGTGGAAAGGGAAATAAGGACCTTTTCAATTCGGAGTTCTTTTGCAGCATCATTGTCAATAGCCGCAACCAGCCTCTCCACAGATTTACGTTCACGTACAGGGCGATCAATTGTAGGAGGAGCAGGGGTTTTAGGCTCCTCTTTTTTCTTTTCTACCCCTTTTTTCTTGTTCTTGTCCCTTCCACCAGCAATATTCTTTCTGTTTGAACGTTTTTTCAACTCTTTTTCCTCTTTAACATCTTCCTTTTCTTCATCAACTTCTTCCATCTTTTCTTTTTTTTCCTCATCCTCATCCATCTTTTCTTTTTCTTCCCTGTCCTCATCCTCTTCCATCTTTTCTTTTTCTTCCCTGTCCTCATCCTCTTCCGTCTTTTCTTTTTCTTCTCCATCCTCATCCTCTTCTGTCTTTTCTTTTTCTTCCCCATCCTCATCCTCTTCCATCCTTTCTTTTTCATCCTCATCCATCTTTTCTTTTTCTTCCTTCACTGTCTCAGCTTCTGCTTTAACATTATCATTGTCACCCTCACTCTCTTTCTTATCCCCTATATCCCCTTCCACTGCCTCGTCCTTTGTTTCTTTTTTGTCGCCTTCTACATTGTTCTCTTTTTCTCCTACCGCATCTTGTTCTTTCATTTCTTCGTCTTTCACCTCTTCCTTATCTATATCCAATTTCTCGGTCTGAGTTTTCTCCACATCTTTCTCATCACCTTTCCTGTCCTCTTTGACTTCTCCGGTTCCGTCTTGCTCATTCTCTTTAGTGCCTTGTATTCTGTCGTTGTCATCCTCTTTCTCCTTTGTTTCATTTTCATTGTTTTCCTTCTCAGCAGCTTCTCCATTTGCTGTGGTGCCCTTTGGTTCCTCTGGAACCATTTCTTCCTCTCCCATAACTGTTAAACCCAAAAGCCACGCACCTGTCTAAAAATCTTCCTCTGCTGACACAAATGGCAAAGGAAAGTAACTAACAGCAGGGCAACTTGCAACACCAACAATACTAGAAGTGAAGTTTTCACCGTATCGGCACAAGAAGTGAAGTAAATTTCTCATAAATTTGGCAATAGTGATTGAAAAGCTTTGAAATGAATAAAAAAATAAAATGAAAATCTAATACAATGCAAGACAGTTGTTGAAAAATAGAGTCAATAGCGCTTGCATGGAACAATTAAAGAAATAACAGACATAAAAATCAAATTATGCATAAAATTAGGCAGAGAAAGTGCGTGTAATTACCCATGCAAAAACTAACATTGAAGCTTACCTTAACAAGATCTACATAAAGAGCACCAGAATCAACAACTAAAATCATCTTGAAACACAAACTAACAACAATAATCAATATATCTTAAAAACAACAAGGCTTCATGATACGAGACTAAAAAAAAACCCTAGCTTCATGAATTCAAAACCTTCAGACAAAATTACAAACACGTAACTAGAGAATAGCAACAAGAACAAACAAAAATTCAGATTTAAAAACGAAATTAAAGCTAGTAAAGGAGAAAACTCACATGAATTTGAGAGCTCGATTTTATGAAGTAAGAGCGCCCTTGGAGCTACACCCACACTCTCTCTCTCTCTCAGTGATTTTCTCTCTCTTGTGTTTCAACGCTTTCACGTTGGGGAACCTCAGAGTAGGAGCACCTTTTGGGATGTGGAATTTATAGTGCGGATTCCAAATTAGGATTAAAAATAGTTTAATGCCATGTCGGATTGGAGCGGCAGTGACACTGGGCGAAATTTTAAAACAATAGCTCCAGTGGACGGTTGAGATTCATTTCACTTACGTCATATAAAAATGGAGGGCTCAGGTTCCATATTCGACTTATTTGCCCAGTTTATTAAGCTTTAGCATAGCAGCTCTCTCTCCCTTCCAGCACGCACTCCACGGCCACAGGACAACCGTACTATATTTCTGCTCTCTAACCATTTTTTCTTTTTTTTTTTTTTTTCTTTTTTGGGATTTCTGTAGTTAAGCGTTGACTCCATACAATGGCTTGTCTTCTTCTTTCTTCCAACTCCTTTTTTGTAATAAGAGAAGAAGAAGCATGGGCTTTTCAACAACAAATTTGGGCTATACATTTTTTAGGGCCCAATAAATCTTTTGGGCCTATAGTCAATTATAAATTTTCCTAATTCCTTTAAGCCCAAAGCCCCTACCATTTTTTTTTTCTTTGGATGGAACTCGAACAATATTACTTGACATATTATCAGAAAAATTTGAGATTTCATGAGTTTGACAGTATCCATAAGCCTTATTTGACTACCGTCTTTACGATGTCAAAAATGGATATTTCAAAGTAACCATGGATACTTAGGATTTGGCTAGATTTTGTGCTAGTTGGTTTTTTTTTTTTAATTATAACTTATGTTTAAAAAGTTGGGTTATGTTTAGTTTGATTATCAAGGAATCGGTTAGTTGCTCGATTAAAAGGTATTTCTGATAGACCTATGTACTAATTATTTAAGAGTTCTTGATGTTCAGATATATCCCAAATATTTACTTTTGTTTATCTGAATAAAATCACGAATTGTTAAAAAAGAAAACAAAAAGATATTTATTATTGAGTTTGAGATCTAATATATGCTCTTTGCTAAAAAAAAAAAAAGGAAAAAAAGGATATAACTATGCTTAAAAGAAAGACTTCCCACATTTCTTCCATTCACTTTCTCTCTCTAATTCAAAAATTATTTGAGTTAGTGTGAATAAAAATATAAACATGAACATATTTTTAAAATATTTTAAAACATTAATTTTTTAAGATTAAAAAATATTTTAAAATTTTTAAAAAGTACATAGCTGGGTGCACCATTCGATGCCCAAGCAAAAGGCCCCAAGCAGCACACCAGGTATCGGAGCCTTATTTGCGTGAGTACCGGATGGTTTACCCTTGTGTGTGCAAACTTTTTTCCCAAAATTTTTTAATGCTTTTCATATAAAAATTAGTATTTTCTCGATTGTTTATGTTGGTATTATTGTTCGTATGATTTAAAAATTACTTTAACCATTCATTTGTGTTAGATTTTTTAAAAAAAACGTTAGAGAGAATCGTGAGTTTGAAAGAAGTTAGAGAGATTAAAGTGAGAAGAAACGATATTTCCACCAATTGCAGTAGTAAAATGTCGACTGCAAATATCAATTTCAAAAAGAAAAATATGTACTATTTATTTAATTAAGATTTTGATTCTTAAGAGTTTTATCATAAAAATTAGAAAAAATGGCCAAAAATGCCCCTATATAATTTATGGTTTTCTACTTAAGGACATTATTTATTTTATTAGTTACTTATGCCTAATAACTTTTTATGATGGCCGAAAATACTTATATACGACGACAGTGGGTGATTTTCAGCCAATTTGTGTCTCGTGACTCTCATATATAATCCTTAGCAAAGGTAAAATTATATGGCTACTAATTCAAGTACTAACCAACAGTTAGAATGAGTAGAAATAAAGACTCCTGAACTTACTCGAATGCATTAGTATTTGAACAATTTTATCCTTACTAAAGATAATAGTGAGTATCACATGACACAAATTGATCGAAAACCATTCATTGCCACTGTAAATGGACATTTTCAGTCATTGTAGAAAGTTATTAGATAGAAGTGACCAATAAAAACATAAATTATGGTGAGGTATTTTCATCCAGTTTTTCTAAAAATTAATAATTAAAGCAAAAATATACTAATAGAAAGATTTATGTTTTATGAATTAGGTTGACAATATCAAATTGATTCATTGATTGAACCTTGTTATCTTCTCGTAAATTATTTGAAGCTCATACTGGTAGAAAAAAATTTAGATGTTCATAATTTCTCGGACCAAATATGTAAATTTATTTTTTTTGGATGAATAAAGGTAAGGTTTATTTGTTCTTTTCTTATCTGTTGCTTTTTTCATTTTATAAGTGAGATTAGCTAGGGTTAGGGCTTGCTTTTCTTCCGTAGCTTTGGTTACTTACGATCGTTCACTTTATTCGATATTCCATTATTCGGAATTCCTAATTTGTTTCGCGATAGGACTTTGTGAACTTTATTCCAGTTCTTGATCTCTTGGCGATTTGATTTACTGTCTGCACGCGATTGGGACTACCCGAGTTCATTGTGGCCAATTTTTGATCGATGATCATCTGCATTCCATGGACCCATTTCCAGTGCAAACCACTCCTTCTGGTGAAGAAGACGAGTGGGGTAAATCTTTTGTTCTTATTTTTCTTCATTGATTATGCACACACTGTCATCTTCATCCATTTGCAAATGATACGATTTGTTTTTGGGCTGTGGAAGAATGATTTTTTTTTTTTTTTTGCTTTTTTGCTCCCGATGAATCTTTGGGGTTTGATTAGTAGATTTCTATTCTGTACTGAATATAATCTTTACTTGATTCTGCCTGATATGCTTTAATGAGAAGTTTCTAAGCCTTTCTGAATGCATATCTAGTAGTTTACTTCAGTTTTATTCTACTAATTATCATAGGAGAATGCTGTTGTATTGGAAAGATGATATCTTGATGATTGCTGGATGCATATTTAGTTGTTCACCAATCACAGTAAGTTGATTGGTGACTTGAAAGATTTGAAGAAATTGGGACTCTATGTTGTACATAATCTAGAAGGTTCACAGCTTTATGGGATAGCGACACATTTAGTATAGGGCTGCAAGATTATTTGATCTTTGTTGGATCGGATAACTACACGTCTAATACGGGATGCAAGATCCTGTGATCTTTGCTGTAACGAATTTTTTCTTGCTTGACTTCAAACCCAATTAGGTTTGTTCATTATGCTTGTGGCTAGTTTTCTTGTTTGTGCTAATTTATAATTTTAGTTTGATGCATCATCTAATTGTTGTCTTCTACTTGAACTTTGGACTTTATTTTTTGTTTCTATAATCTGCTACATCATCCTTCCCTGTCTGTATGTGTGTCTTGTTGGTTATTTATGACTTGGATTCTTTAGATCTCATTATCCCTGGATGATAGTCCAGTCTATTAAGATTGGTATACTTTTATTGAAAATGTTGAATACTTCATCCTCATGAAGATGGTATGGAGAGGATAAGGGTTTTTTACGATTTACGAGTCTTGTTATGCTTGAGACTTTTATGTACTGTTGAAACTTGAAACTATCCTCTAATGCTATCACTTATAGTTGGGGCTTACATTATGTTGTTCAATGTGGATTGTCGCATGAGAAGGCTATTATAAGGTTCTTAGCTTTTGATGTGCATCTGTCTTTGTAGTATTTAGACATTTTTTCGCTGTTTCTTTACTCATTCTTTCTTTTTATTATTCTTGTTGGTTGTTTTTAGAAAGCATGGTAAGTAGGCCTTAGATTAACGGAGACTAGCTTGAGGTTGAACTCCGTGACTAAAGGGAGTTGGTGCCTTAGTGTGCAACTTATGGGGGTGATCATGCTTCATTCCATATGTCTCAACATGATCTGACATTCTAAATACTCTTGTCATAGAATGTAAAAAATGAAATTGTAGTATTACAGAGCTGATCTTTTAAGAAATCAATTTTCAAATTTTCTGTGCAATACAAATTCAATTTTCATTTCACATTTAGATGTAAAAACTAGCAATTTTCTCAAAAGTATCACTATATACTAACTTTGAGACAATTGACTAGACACTGATGGATTCGTGATCCCAAGCTTGGGAATAGGAGATCTCAACCAAAACAAGTCTGATTCTCCAGGTGTAGAAGTTTCTAAAGCCTCGGTCAAGGTTAGCTGCTAAATCTATTACTTGCTGCTTTTTTGAAACTGAATGCTGCTAAGTCACACAAGAGACATTATAATTTTTTGTTTGCTTGCTTGCTGCCACAACTTTGCAGACAGGGAAGGAAGAAAATATATATCTTGGACCACACGGAGCTCCCCCATCACAGGCAAAACAACAAGAGCCAAATTCTTCTAGCCGGAAGCAGAAGTTTAAGCAGAAGCTGAAGGAAGCTGATAGGAGATTTGGTGGTAGTGGACGTGAAAATAAGGTGGATAATTTGAGAGAACTAGTTGGTGCAAAAATGCCAGTAAACTCATCAAAGAGTTCTCCCCGGGAATGGTTGGACCCTCATTGTCATGAATCTCAGTTTGAAAGGAGGCATCATTAATACATTTTCTCGAGTTTATATATATATCAGATCTTTAGTTTTCGGAGGGTACCTCTCTCTTACCCCTTTCTGAGGGATTGATTCAGTGCTAAATAATTCCATAAGGCTCTTGCTCTCTCTCTCTGACTCTTTGACAATACGAATATCAAGACATGTGTTCGTACAATAATCTTACAGTCTGTTGCCTTTGGCGAAATATTATCGCCAATTTCTTCATCTTTAAAAGAGTTTTCCTTTTCTTTTCCTCTGTTTCTTTTGATATTTTTGATATTGAAGGTTTTATGCTTAAAATTTTGGTATTACAGAGATATTATAGAGAATGTTACATACGATCTTGGTGAAAGGGACATGTCAAAAGAGGTGAAAAACCAAGTAAAGTGTTTATAGACCCCCTGACCTTAGGTTATGGGCAAGAAAGTGGCCAAAAGTCAAGATATTACCCAACTCCTGTTGATCTATGGTTACAGAGTCACCATAACCAGGAATTCTACAACAGTCCTCTTCTTTTCTTTCCCATCACAGCGTAGGGTCTATCTATATCAACCCTTGTGTACATTGAAAGTCTCCGGAAGGTGTGTGGTCTGATAGCATGATCCTCTTTACTTGGATCTTCCGCTTGGCATGCTAAGTGAGAGTCTTCAGTTCAAGTCACTTAAGGTGCAGTTTGATGCTGCATGTTAGTCTGGTG
Source organism: Catharanthus roseus (assembly GCA_028651295.1). Classification (NCBI taxonomy): domain Eukaryota; kingdom Viridiplantae; phylum Streptophyta; class Magnoliopsida; order Gentianales; family Apocynaceae; genus Catharanthus; species Catharanthus roseus. The sequence continues at coordinate 4,703,528 of JAPQWS010000044.1, read as the reverse complement.
CTGCTGTTTGGGGTCCTTATGCCCTTCGATCCTTCCCGGATTAGTGGATGACTCACAGATATTGGGTTTAAATAAAATGTCTCCAACATTACCATGGGAGGTTTTTGAATTTGTATATCAATAATTACAAAGACCATACTAGCATGTAGTTGCCATTTTACCTGGAAACTACACAAGGCTTTGTTGTGTGTAGTGCATTCAATCTATTACCCCATTCTTGTTGGCTCTTTCAATGGCCATGCTCAATAAACAGCCTATACATGCTTGCAATATCTGAACTTCAACAACAAATAGTTACTGGGTAATATTATCTTGCCTAATAAGAAGCAAGATGGCTTTGATGTGCATTTTCTCAATCATTTCCATGCTTGGCTTCCGTTTACTGCCGATAGCTGCTGTTAATTTTCCCACAAACAACTTTTTTGAAACTTATATCATTCATGTTGAGTCTCCTGATGCTCAGCTTGCTGCCACTGAATCTAAAGACTTGGAGAGCTGGTACTCTTCCTTTCTGCCTGCCACAACTGCTGCAAGCTTAGATGAAGAATCGCGCCTGGTATATACCTATCGCAATGTGTTCACAGGGTTTGCTGCAAGATTGTCAAGGGAGGAAGTGAAAGAAATGGAGAAGAAGAAAGGCTTTATCTCTGCACAACCACAAGAAATGTTATCCTTACACACAACACATACTCCTAACTTTCTGGGTTTGAATCAGAACATGGGTTTTTGGCAAGATTCAAACTATGGCAAAGGTATGATCATTGGAGTCTTGGACACTGGAGTAAATCCAGAACACCCTTCCTTTAACGATGAAGGAATGCCGACTCCACCTGATAAATGGAAGGGAAAGTGTCAATTCAGTTCTGCTACCTTGTGTAATAACAAACTTATCGGAGCAAGATACTTCAACAGTGGAAATGGTTCACCTTTAGATGAGAATGGCCATGGCAGTCACACAGCAAGCACGGCTGCAGGAAACTACGTGAGAGGTGCCAATGTGTTTGGAAATGCTAACGGAACAGCTGCAGGTATTGCACCTCTTGCTCACTTGGCAATTTACAAAGTATGCAGAGGTCAGGGTTGTGATGAGAGTGACATAGTGGCTGCAATGGACGCTGCTATAGACGATGGAGTTGATGTGCTTTCTCTTTCCCTTGGTGGTAGCTCAAAGCCATTCTATAGTGACAATATTTCAATTGGAGCTTTTAGTGCAATGGAGAAAGGCATCTTCATTTCCTGCTCTGCTGGAAATAGAGGTCCTGATATGAGCAGTGTGGACAATGAGGCACCTTGGCTTCTCACTGTCGGTGCAAGCACCACCGACAGAAAGTTAACTGCAACTGCAATGCTAGGAAGCAATGAGAAGTTTGAGGGACAATCTGCCTTCCAACCCCAAGATTTCCCTTCAGCATTGCTACCTCTAGTTTATCCCAATTCCATCCATCCCGGCATTGCTTATTGCTTACCTGAATCATTGAACGGCACTGATGTCAAAGAAAAGATAGTAGTATGCGAGGAAGGAGGTGGAATACCACCAATAGCCAAAGGACAAACTGTAAAAGCTGCTGGAGGTATCGCGATGATCCTTATAAACCAGAAGAAGAATGGCTTCACCATCACAGATGATCCTCATGTTCTTCCTACAACACACTTGAATTATGTCGATGGACTTAAAGTTCTAGCCTACATAAGATCAACAAATTCACCCATGGCATCAATATTATTCAATGGAACTTCTATTGGTGATAGTCGAGCTCCTACTGTTGCTTCATTTTCTTCTAGAGGTCCAAACAGACAAAGCCTTGGAATTCTGAAACCAGATATTATTGGCCCTGGAGTAAACATTATTGCAGCATGGTATCGCAGCGTAAACACGAAATCCAACTTCAACATTATTTCTGGTACCTCAATGTCTTGCCCTCACCTCAGCGGCATTGCAGCTCTGCTCAAAAGTGCACACCCAGATTGGTCTCCTGCCATGATTAGATCCGCAATCATGACTACAGCTGATCTTGTAAACCTTGAAAAGAAGCCTATCGAAGATGAAATGCTCCGTCCTGCTAATATATTTGCCACAGGTGCAGGCCATGTGAACCCATCAAGAGCCAACAATCCAGGGCTTGTTTATGACATTCAACCAAAAGATTACTTATCTTATTTATGTGGACTAGGCTACACAAACATGCAAGTTAGAACCATTGTGCAACAAACCATGGTGGATTGCTCAAGGGAATCAGCAGCAATACCTCAAGCACAACTCAACTACCCCTCATTTTCCGTCTTCTTTGGCTCTTATGATCATGTTCAAAGATACACAAGGACAGTGACTAATGTTGGAGAAGCTAATGAATCTTACATTGTTCAGATAGTCCAGCCACCGGCAGGAGTTAATGTTATTGTGGAGCCGACAACCTTAAGCTTTACAGAGATGAACCAGAAAATGACATATGCAGTTACATTCAAGAGATTGGCAACTGCTGCCAACTATTTTGCTGCTCAGGGATCTCTTACATGGACTTCTCCCAAACACAGAGTGACAAGTCCAATTGTTACAATTTTCTATGATCCAAGATAGATATTTTCTTCTGGTTCCAATAATATCAAGAGCATATGTTATTATAATCAATTGGTGTGATTTAGGGTTCTTAAGCAGATTCCTAGCTCCATACAAAGCATCAGAAACAAAATAAAAAATGGTGGGGAGGGGAGGGAAGTATCAAGATTATATCGATAATGGTTCCTCCAAAACAAGCAGCGATTAACTACCTCTCTGAAGAACACTTGCCTCACCAGTGGCTAATCTTCCATCACAATTAAAATCCCACCCAACTTTTCACTGAATCTAACTCAAAGAATTCCCAAAGCATGCTTCTATGGACTAGCCATTTCCAGATCTTCGAACTCCAGACACAATTTACCAAACTTTACTAGTTTGGATGGAGTGATTTGGAAAGAAGGGAAGGGAAAGGGGATTATAATCTGTTGTTCTCTTCAAATTCTTTCTCTCCTAAAATGGAATGAAAGGGAAAGAAATGGAAATTGTTATGAAATTAATGGATCATGTGGATGTTCATCAAAACATTCTCCTGTTTTCTTTGGTCTCTCTATTATTTTATTAGTTTATGTATGAATTTTATAAAGAGATAAAGTTTTTAAAAAAATTTGTGAAATACCTATTTTATCTCTAGAGATAATAATAAATTACATTATCATTTAATATTTGGTTAAAAGATTTTTCAATCTTTTAAAATGACAATTAAGAGACAATTTTACTTTTCTGGGAAAAGAAATTGAACAAAAACTGATTAGAAATGAAGAAAAAAATGGCCGTGAGTCTCTTTCTCTTATTTCCCAAACCCTCAAAAATTATAAACCAAAACTTCATCAAACCATTATTATGGCTTAAAAAAACAATTCTTTTACTTACAATCATATGTAAAAGGTAAGGAGTATTAGGAATTAAAAGTTTCAATCTTCAAAATTTGTGAAATTGTAAAAAAGATACTCTGGCAAGAGGTTAACACCAAAAGAGTACCTTGAACTTTGCTCGTCGCCGAAGTATCTTTTTTACAATTTCATAATTTTTTTATTGTATTTCTTTCTTTCATATTGATGATGGTGGTTTCTGTTCAATTCATTTTACTAGAAAAACAAAATTTTTCCTTAATTATCATTTTCAAAGATGTAGTACTTATTTAATATAATGACAGTTCAGAATACTTTTTTGATATTAACTCTTAAACATTTTATTCTCTCCATCTGAAAGTTTTTTTTTGTCAAAAACTACCCGGCTCTCCCCTTCTCTTCAAACTTCCAAAAGAAAAAAATCTCACTTCTCTTCTATTCCTTCCGAAAACTCCTAAACAATATTTAAATAAATCACCTCACATTCTTTTCTTTACCCTTCTCTCCATTTCCTTTCTTTTCTTTTCTCTCCTATCCATTTCCTTTCTCTTCTTTTCTCTCCTAAACTCCCAAAATAGGCCGACCAAATAGACTATTTTTCCTTACCATTTTGATAAGATGAAGGGCTGAAAAGTAAACTTGTATATCAAACAAGAAAGTGTGTGGAAACCGGACAATTTCTCTACTAGTCTTTCAGAACAAAACAACCATTTTTTTAAGTCTTGGCATGCCAATAGCCATCACACACATGTTTGTTTCCCACTCTTGACTTGGGGTCGTTTTTATCATTAAAAAATAAACAAACAAAGACTTGGGGTCGTTCCCCCACTGAATTTCCTTACCATAACAGGGAAAGGTTTTGAATTGATAATACCGCAATTATTATAAAAAATGTTACAAACAATCCGCCTATTACCGATTGCAATTATCAAAGCATATATAAAGAGGAATACGTTCACTGACTAGCTAATTTGAGATACATTTTCAAAATATCGTATACGTGACGAGATAAATATAAAGAACTGAAAAATTCACAAAAAGCATTCCATGGTCTATATGATAAATACAATGAACAAAGAAGATTGTTATTAACCCGCATGAGCGTAACTCAGTTGGTTCTGAAACTGCTGAGTTGGTACCAAAGTTCAAATCCTGGCAGCTGCAGTGCGAGAATTTCAACTTCTCTAATATAAGAGGTGGTTCCTTGTGCGTACTAGTTCCTGGCTTTCAATTTGCAGGATCGCTGAGTCACATGTGGGCGAGGAATTATGCCATAAAGTTGCAATTTCAAGGAAGTCACCATCCAATCAAAAAGTGAAGTTCTTAATTTGTATACAAATAAAATAATACAACCAATAAACGAGTACAATTACAACCAAGGCAAAAGGCATCCACTTGGGATTGGCATTGACCCCACAAATTACCAAGTAGTAGCATTATTGACTCCATCAATTCAGAAATGGACTAATATATATATATATATATATATATATGAGCCATAATCAAAGACATTCTTGCAATACCTTAAAAAAACTTCAAAAATCTTGTAATATATACTATCTTGCTTGAGTTAAAGCAATTTTCTACTTACAAATATCAATGGCCTTCTTGATGATGTCCATTTTCTCTATTATTTCCATTCTTGGTTTCCATTTACTACTGATTGCTGCTGCTGATATCTCCACAAACAACAATTTTGAGATCTATATCATTCATGTTGAGGCGGCTCCTCATGCTCAACTTGCCACTGCTGAAACAGGGGATGGCCTAGAGAGCTGGTATCGTTCCTTCCTGCCTCCAACAGTCACTGCAAGCTTAGATGAAGAACCACGCCTGGTATATTCCTATCGAAATGTGTTCACAGGGTTTGCTGCGAGATTGTCAAGAGAGGAAGTGAAAGAAATGGAGAAGAAGAAAGGATTTATTTCTGCACAACCACAAGAAATGTTATCCTTACACACAACACATTCTCCTAACTTTCTGGGTTTGAATCAGAACATGGGTTTTTGGCAAGATTCAAACTATGGAAAAGGTGTGATTATTGGAGTCTTGGACACTGGAGTAAATCCAGAACACCCTTCTTTCAGTGATGTAGGAATGCCTCCTCCCCCTGCTAAATGGAAGGGAATATGTCAGTTTAGTTCTCCTACCTTGTGTAATAACAAACTTATTGGAGCAAGATACTTCAATAACGGAAATGGTTCACCGTTAGATGAGAGAGGCCATGGCACTCACACAGCAGGCACGGCTGGAGGAAACTATGTGAGAGGTGCCAATGTGTTTGGAAATGCCAATGGAACAGCTGCTGGTATTGCACCTCTTGCTCACTTGGCGATTTACAAAGTGTGCAGTCGTCAGGGTTGTGGTGAGAGCGACATAGTGGCTGCACTTGATGCTGCTATAGAAGATGGAGTTGATGTGCTCTCTCTTTCCCTAGGTGGTACTGTCTCAACACCTTTCTACAGGAACAATATTGCAATTGGTGCTTTTAGTGCAACGCAAAAAGGCATACTTGTCTCCTGCTCAGCTGGAAACAGTGGTCCTTTTCAGAGCACTGTGGTCAACGACGCACCTTGGCTTTTCACTGTAGGTGCAAGCTCCACAGACAGAAAGATAGCTTCAATTGCAATGCTTGGAAACAATGAGAAGTTCGAGGGACAATCCATTTTCCAACCCAGCAGCTCCCAATCAACACTATTACCTCTTGTTTATCCCGGATCTGGCAATGATGCTGCTACTTATTGCCTCCCAGGATCATTAAGTAATGTCCAAGGAAAAATAGTAGTATGCACGGCAGACAATGATGCCATATCACCAGTGGTCCAAGGAAGAAGTGTAGGAGCAGCTGGCGGTGCAGGAATAATCCTTATAAACAAACAGAAGGATGGTTACACCATCGAAATCCACTCTCACGCCCTTCCAGCAACACGGTTGAGTTATGCTGATGGTCTTAAAGTCCTAGCCTACATCAAATCAACTAATTCACCCACTGCTAGAATAGTATTTAGAGGAACTTCCATCGGTGACAATCAAGCTCCTGCTGTTGCATCATTTTCTTCTAGAGGTCCAAGCAGGCAAAACATAGGAATTCTGAAACCAGATATTATTGGCCCTGGAGTAAACATCCTTGCAGCATGGCATCGATCTGTAGAAAATAACACAAACACAAAATCCACCTTTAACATTATTTCTGGTACCTCAATGTCTTGCCCTCACCTCAGTGGTGTTGCAGCTCTGCTTAAAAGTGCACACCCTGATTGGTCTCCAGCCATTATTAGATCTGCAATAATGACTACTGCTGATGTTCTAAACCTCGAAAAGAAGCCTATTGGGGATGAAACACCACAACCTGCTAGGATCTTTGCCACTGGTGCAGGTCAGGTGAATCCATCAAGAGCCAACAGTCCAGGGCTTGTTTATGACATTGAACCAAAAGATTACATACCTTATTTATGTGGCCTAAACTACACAAACGTGCAGGTTAGTATCATAGTGAAACAAATGGTCGATTGCTCGCGGGAATCAGCAATAGCACAAGCACAACTCAACTATCCCACATTTTCTGTTCGCTTTGGGTCTAATGTTCAAAGATACACAAGGACAGTGATAAATGTTGGCCAGGCTGCAGAGTCTTACACTGTTCAGGTAGTCCAACCCCCAGGAGTTAATGTGACTGTAGAGCCTACCACATTCACCTTCACGGGAATGAACCAGAAGATGACGTATGCCGTTACATTCAGAAGATTGATAACAGCTGTCAACATTTTTTCTCAGGGATCTGTTACGTGGACTTCAGCTAAGCACTCAGTCAGAAGTCCAATTGTAGTCCTTTTCAATTGATCCAAGGAAGTCCTATCAAAACATGAACTATAAAATAAGAGCATCTATATTTTTAGTCATATGCTGCTAGAGTTTCTGCCATTAAGAAACTTATTGAGTATATTCTTTTACCTTTTTAAATTATAGTGTTTGTGAGCCTCATTACCTACATTGTTTATCAACTGATACTTTCAGCAATCAGAAGCAAGAAATTACCTGTCTATTCTGCTATACTTGTTATATTTACAGAGAAGCTCCCTTTTGTCCAAAATTTCCAATGCCAACATTCCCTTCATGGAAAGCAAGAATGAAGGATGATTCATGAATCATAACTCAGCATAAACCTTTCTTTCTGATAAGAATCTGAGAAATTGCTGATGCCTTGAACAAAATCTAGACATAAGTGTTTGAACCATAAACATCTTAATAGCAAAAAACCCTTTGTAGAGTCAAGAATCTGCAAGTACATTTACATAGAGATATTTCTAGTTCGACAAAAATGATTTAAACAATAATAAGCCGTTTCTAGATTCAAACAAATGAGATACAAAAATTTTGTGGAGCTTTTGCCTCTCCCTCCAGAATCCAGATTAGCCTAGGTGCTCAGTCTGGAAATCAAAAGATCATGAAAGCTGGTTCTGATGACTGTCAATCAAGTTGGTGCTGGCTAGTGAGATTGCATATTAAAAAGATTAGTCCATCAGAAACATCTGAAAAATCTAGAGGGACTAGGTGAAATCCTAACTGAGACCAAGAAACTCCAATCCCGTTGCTGATGGCACCAGGTGATATTGGAAGAGATATTCAGCATCATAAAATTTACTCAGGTGCCTCATCCCACTATCACAAAGAATCGTTATGATAGTGTGACCTGGACCAATTTTTTGCGCCACTTTTACTGCTCCAACACAATTCATCGCTGAAGAACTCCCGACGAAGAGCCCATCATTCTTCAAAAGATACCTGATGCATATTAGTCGGTAATAGGTATTAAACATACAGCATTTCAGAATATAACACTTCACATGTGAATGAGTTCTATTTTTGTTCACATGATTAGCAACCATTTGGTTTTCAGAAAATTTTTTCATTACTTAAGTCGACAGAGCACGGCATGCATAATTGAAACTTCCCAAGTTCTTCGTTCTGTAGTTCTGAAAGAGAAGAAATCACAATTTTTAATTTGAGACCACCTCAGCCTGTTTCTTGCACTTTTTTATTTTCATTCATAAAATTTCTTCTTTCGTCTTGAAAAATGACAGTAGCTTAATCACGCAGTTTGCACCATTCATCATGCTTTTCGACTGAAAATTTTAGCAGGCTAATTCTAACTGCTGTGCAACAAAAAGATGCAGTCAGAAAGAAATAATCAGGATACGCTAACAGACCTGGACATTTCAACAGCCTGCATATCTGTCCCTCGGAAAGCACCATCAAGTTCTGCCAGCTTAAAATTTTCTGTCAATCTGTTAATTCCAATTCCTTCAGTTATGGTATCAAATGGATTCTTTAACCTCCGACCTTCAGCCTCCTCTTTTGTGTACATTACCCCTCTCGTTACTTTGTTAAATAAACCTGAACCAGGCGGGTCAATGAGAAAACATTTGATATTTGTGTTCTTTTCCTGTTACACAAGTTCCAAGACATTCATATTGCAGTAGAAACACAAATGGAAGTACTAGATTCAGGATGTGGTAAAACCCAACCTTGAGAAACCGAGAAACTCCTGCTACAGTGCCTCCAGTGCCAGCAGCTGCAACAAAAGCATCCAACTTGCCTCCAGTTTGATCCCAAATCTCTGGCCCAGTACCCTCATAATGGGCCCTGAAATTAGCAAGATTCTCGAATTGATCTGCAAAAAATCCACCTTTGCAATCACTTGAAAAGATTTGACATTCCTTTCCTCCATCATATGTATTGCCATTGACTGCCTTGACATCTGCGACTTCATCTTGGCTTGTTTTTCCGTTCTTTGGTGCTAGTTCATTTGCTTCTAGTGCCCTTCTCCTTGCAATATTAACATAGTGTTCCCTGTGTGTAATAGAAACTGGTCTGACCCTTTCAACAGTAGCACCAAGAGCTTCCAGTATTTGAGACTGAAACAGTCAGTATAAATGGTTAGAACTAATAGAATTGAAATCTCATAGATACAAGAAATTCTCCCAAGACAAACCAAAGTTATTTGCAAGAATAGTCTTAGCGAATATGTCCAGGTAAAGGGATACACCTCCGAGATAAGGAGGAGCTAGTTAAGTCTTCAACAAGTCAGGATAACAAACTAAGAGGCAGAGTGTGGTAGGATGACACGACTAACCATTAATTCCCACATGGTATTCCAAACAATATATTAGTTCATACTTATGGTGGTTCTAACAGCATTTTCCATGAAAAATCAAACATGAATAGTATTTGTTCAATAAGCTATATTGACAACCAGATCAAGTGGCCTCCCGTCTAAGCTTTAATCCCTGCACATCCAACTCTTTTAAAATAAAAGAATATGGTTATAAGTACAGAAAAATTAACAAGCATCTGATGAACCAATATTCAGTAGTACCTTCTCAATTGCAACATCATCTGGGATAACAACATGGCATTTGCAGCCATAAGCAGGAGCTACTGTTGCCAGGCTAATGGCAGTGCTTCCAGCACTCCCTTCGATGATAACTCCACCTTGAGCTAGTGCTCCAGATTCCAAGGCCTATAAGGGAAAGTGTCATAGAAATCAAGTAGATAAATGATACAAAACTTGATCAATTAGGTATACATTCTAATGCAGCTAACACCATAGACTGGTTTAAATTACACAATGGAACATGATTCTATATTTTTCTATAGAAAAGTTACATATAAAGACAATCCCAGAAAAGAATTGTGCCAAGCTCTCTGCAAATCCTGCAGTTAGTTTTAACTAAAGGTCACTCTCATAAACCCAACTTTAAGTACTAATAAACAGCTGCATATTCTGTAACAGAGCAAAGTGAATAAAAGGCAAAAGTTACCTCTTCAATAATCTTCACAGCCACCCTATCTTTGACACTCCCTCCTGGATTCAAGAATTCCGCTTTACCAAGAATCTAACGAAAATAAGGTAAAAACACAGTGAATCAGCTCGTACAAAATCATCCAACATAACAAACCAATATAAGAAATACTCATAAATCTGCAAACGAAAAAGAAAACTTACCTCACATCCAGTGGCATCAGAGAGGCTGTTAATTCTGATTAAAGGGGTATTACCAATGGCGGCGACGAGTCCACGTCTGGCTCGTCTGAGCTCAGTTTGGATCTTATGAGGTTTTCTAGACGAAGCATTTAATCGAGCCTTGCTGCAGATGAAGTATGAGAGAAGAGCCACGGAGAAGGCAGCAAAAACAGCGCCGGCAGTTTTCTCCGGCACCATTTGGCAATGGAGAGAGAAGAGCTGAACACTTTGAGTCGGGTCGAATCGGATTTTTTATTGACCCGCGTTCATTTATGGGCTCTGAAATCCCGTTGCCGTGGTGAAGCCCTTAACCGACTTACGGGGGCCGTTAACCGTCTCGAATTATGTTTTAAAAAACAAAAACAAAATTAGTCCTTAACTATTCACTTTGTTCTTTTTTTTTTTTTTAAAACTATTCACTTTATCTTAACATGGTGCCCGAATTAATTTAAAACACGAAATTCTACTCTAATAGGGCTAATATTTTAGTAATTATTAGTTAGTCTGATATATTCATTAATAAATACAACTGCTCAAACATGAGGTGGCAGAAAATATATTAGTTTATTTCACTATCACCTTTCTTTTTTATATATAAAACATATTAAAAAACTCTTATATATTTTTATGGTTCAATAATATTTATTATATTTTTAAATATTATAATATTTATTACCATTGAATTTGTGCTATAGAAGCATATATTATTATAATTGTAGTCTTATAATTATTTTATTTTAAATATATTAGTCTTTGTCACCTCTTTTGAAATAATATCTAACTATATATGAATTTATAGTCTTAAAACTCTTTTAGAGAAATTGGTTATATAGAACCTTAAACTATTTTTTTTTTTTTATTGATAGACATAAATTTTTATTTTATTTTTAGTTTAGAATAGTATTTTAAAACATTTTTATGATGCAGCTTATACTATTTTGATAAATATTAATAAATATATAATTGTTTTAAAAAAATATATATAAGAACATGTCAATTAAACTTTTTAAGTGAAAAAGAATAATTAAATTGTCAAAAAATTGAGTCATAACATGTAAAAATTATTTTAAAAATATCTCGTTTCGAATTAATAAATCCAATATTTTTCTTTTTTAATTTTCTTAAATATAATCCAAGAAAAAAGATAACAAATCCAATCTTTAAAAAAACCCCTACAAAGAAAGAAAGAACATATGCCTTCCACAAACTAGAATCAAAGGGACTTTGAGAGTGGTGCAAAGAAACCATAGAACATGAACATGGCACCAAAAAAAAAAAAAAAGGTTCAATTTCAAAGAACTAAAAGACATTTTAACCTGAACATAAAGTAGCCGACACATGGCCATGCTCCCCTTCATCTCTCCACTTTCTCTCTCTCCACGGAATGACCTTTTTGCCCTTGATTCTCTTTCTTAATATGAAAAGACGAAATTTCTCCTCCTCAGAATCTTTATCAGACTATTCGATGCCATGTAAATCAATATGACTTAACGAATTTAAAAACTAGAGCGGTTTTGGTGTCTACGAAGAATTACCTCCCACATTGGAGAGATGAAATTCTCATACTACCGCGACCAGAATTTGAACCTTAAACCTTAGTCATTGATATCAATTTTATAAATTCAAAACTAACTGAGGTACGCCCATGCGAACGCCCTTAATTTCTTTCTTGTTATGAAATACGAAATCTCTCGTCCTTAAAATCTTTTGCAGACTGCCCGATGCCTAATTGTGGGCAAGAGATGAGTTTTATTCGACTAAAATTCAATCTAAAAAGCTTTTTCATTTTTTAAATTATGAATCACACCTTTTTCCCCCTAAAAGTCAAATATATATTTTACAAAATCTTTAAAAAGTAATAACTTTTTCCACTATTGAAATGAAAATGACAATGGTTATAGTTGAGAGAAATTTTATTTTAATTTTTCTATTTATAGTCATGAATTTTATTTTATATTTTTTTTAATTATAAATTATTTTTATTATTCTGTTCTTTTTCTAACTGTTAACTATTTTTATTATTCTAATATTACTCATGAACTACTTTTAATCTCTCAAATATAGCTATAAATTCATAACTATATTTAGAAAGTCGAAAATAATTCATGACTATTTTTAGAAAAAAATAATTTATGATTATAAAAAGATAAAATCAAAGTGAGTGACTATAACCAAAAGATATAAAAAAATTTATGACCAAAAAAATATAAAACAAAAGTTAATTGGTATAAAAAGAAAAATTAAAATAATTCATATTTATTTATAATTAATTTCTCAAAAAGTTATTCATACAAAATATTATAATGGATAGGAGAGGAGGAGAGGGTGTTAGAAAAAAAGATTAATTTCAAAAAATGCTCTTGTACTTTAGTCATTAATCAATTAAATACCTAAAATTTTGATTTTAATAACTAAGTACTCAAATTAAAATTCTATAAAAAAAATAATAATTGAAACTTAATTTGGATATCTGATTGGTAAAATTTAAAAAATTTTAGTGTTATTATTTTTATGAAATCCTAATCTAAATAGCTGATTCTCAATTTACAAGTTCAGATACTCAATTAGAATTTTCTTGAAGTTCAAGGACATTTTCAAAACTAATCTTGAAAAAAAATAGAAGAAAGAAAGAGAAAGGAGAAAATGGTAACATTTTTTATAATATTTTTGATATATTTTATTAAATAAAAAAGAGTATACTTAAAAAAAATATATTATAAAAGAAAATATTACCAGAGTTATTCAAGGAAGACGGTTTAGAAAGAATAAAAAAATCCAAGAGGCTACAAATTTATTTTTTTTAAATTTTTTTTACAGTCCTCAAAAAGCCTAAAAATATTAATTAGTTTTTCTTTTTCCGGCAGAGAATCTCTTCTCTGCAAAGAAAAGATAATAAACCCACCTCAAAACTTCATTCACTTTCCCCATAGCTCTCTCTCTCTCTCTCTCTTTCTCTCTCTCTCATCAGCATATCATCACAGCCATGGAAATCCCAGAAAAACTTTTGAAGTTCAAAGTCCCAATCTTACTTGGCACAGCTTTCTGTATATTGATCAGTTTTCTTATATATCTTGCACCTAGTTTTGTTGATATTCTGAAATACTTTTGGCCTCTTTTGGTTTCGACGGCTCTTTTTCTTATGGCAGTAGTGGTTTTTGGCCAGATTTCTCCGCCGCCACCTGAAGCTTCCGGTGAAAAAGCCGGTGAAGGGATTCTGGATTACGTCGCTGGCCAACCCCCGGCCGAAGAACAGATTCAAACCCATATTATAAACCAACCACTAGAAGAAGAAGAAGAGGCAATCGCATTAGCAGCAAAAGGAAAAGGAAAAGCAGAAACTGACAAATTTGAGTGAAGAAGAATAATTGCAAAATCTGATTCTAACATTAATTTTTTTTTTTTTTTTCTTCTTCTTCTTGCCCTGTTTCTCTCATTAGGCCAATCTTGTAGTTTTATTTATTAAGATCAGACAAAAAGTCCGTAAAATTGTATATTTGCAGAAATTATTATTATAATAATGTTGTTGTTTTCGATTATTGATTTCAATTGGGTTCTTGAATCTTGATTCTTAGTAAGTTGTTATTATTTGTTGTTTTTTTTTTTTTTTTTTTATAAATTCTTAGTGGGTGGAATGGAATTGTTGTTTATGTGATTTGATTGGGTTGCTGCCTCTGTGGACATTCTTTCTTGCTGCAATGGCGAAATTCCTTGCTCACAAAATTCTTATTAAACTGCTTGATATCTAGATATATAAATCATGGTGATTCAGCAATTTTGTAAATTGAAAACCATAAACTAGTGGACATTCTCTCTTTCTAATTCTATTGGTAAAGGAACGGATGGATGTTATTGATACTAAGGTACAAAGTTCAAATTTTAATCGCATCAATGTGTGAATTTTAACCTTTTTAATGTGGAAGGTGATTCTTTATGCATACCAAAATTTAACCTACAGTATATAAAATTGTTGAATCATCATGATTTACATTATTTACTGAATGCGTTTTAGTATTAAATTCTCATAATAATGGGAATGATGAAATTGCATTGAATTTAAGTAAAAGAAAAAGTGGTTGAGATTGGTAGTACGATGTTTGACAATTGAACCATTTATTCAGTAGCATTTTGTTAAGCGTTTTCGATGGGCAGAGTATAGGATTGGGATCCGTTGCCAAACCCAACCATATATTTGCTTTTGGTGGCAACGGCTGTGCCATCTTATTAAAAATGGATTCAATTATACCGGGTCCCCGGTCAGAACCATACGTGCAAGTTTTCCTGCATGTGGCTCGTCCGTGCTTTCTGAGGCGTTGGTTGTGACTCAGCATGGGAGAAAGGGGCGGAACTACACACTTTCCAAATGAATGGAATTGCAGCTTCCCGTTGCGAGGATTCCATCCTATGGAATCCGTTGAGAATTATATTTTCCGTTGAAAATTTATATCGACTAATTAAAGTCCTATATCAGAGTGTATTAAGAATCCACAATCGACTAATTAAATCATCAATAAACCTTTAATAAATTTGTACAATCCTAACATAATATTAGAACCATGATGTTAGGCCACTCGCAAATGATGTCCAACAGAATGTCTCGCTCTAAACCTATAATTTTGACTTATTTTTTTTCAATTCGGTGTGTTTTTTTATTTTTTATTTTAAACTGATAACATTGTAAATACATAGTACATATTGATATGCTACTTTTTTTTTTAACGGTCAAATTTGCGTAGATTTAAATAAAAGATAGAGAGAATGTGAGGTAGAGAGAGAATTTTTTTTGAAAATGAAATTTTTACGCTGCATTATTATATTCTTGAGTTGATTTTATTAACCTCCTTGGTAATTTAGTTCTTATTCTATTTTTGTTGCTATTTATATCACTCAACTTTTTATTAATAACAAAAAAGTCAAAATCAAGAGGTTTTTGTAACGTGGAAATTATCATGTGAATTAACATAATTTATTAATAAAATGATAAAATAATTATAACACTATTCTTACAGAATGACCATTCTTATAAAGTGACAATAGAAGAATACGAGCAAATATAAAAAAAAAATTATATATATAAAGGCGTCATGAAAATTTACACTTCTATATACAAACTATATATAACTCCTCTAATGATCTACCAAATATAGTAAACCACCTTGTTTTAACATTTTGATATTTTTAATTATTTATAAAAAAATTGTTTTTTTAGGAAACTACAAGCTTTTGCTTCTTGATTCACTGAATATAAATGGATTTTTTCCCTGACAAATTATGCTGGATAATTGGATTATTCACTCAACCCTTTGCTTGACCACAGAATCCAAAGTACTATTTGTTTGGTGAAAACTGCATTTTTTAACTTAAAAAAAAAAAAAAAAAACCCCACCATTTAAGGACACCCTCCCCGCTTAGCTAGAGATATTCTTTGTTATCAAAAGGCGAAATCAACTTAGGATATTCTTAATAGATATCTATAAGGCACGCACAGAAATATAAAAAATACTTTCTCTAACTTTTCTCTACAAGATTCAAAAACTTTAAATTCAGATCTGTTCAAATCCCATAGTTAAAACTTGAAAAAAATATGAGTTCCTTCCTAATAATGTATATGAGCAGCGACCATGTGTCTCTTTATAATAATTAAATTTGTCCATGAAGCTCAAGTGGGTCACAATTTGTACTGTGGAATTAAAGATTAAAGGGCTAAAAGCACCGACCATTTACTATTATATTCTTCCCAATAATCCTGCTGAAGAAGACAAAAGCAACGGACGGATTCTCACAAAGTATATGGTTTTCTATGGAGCCCAATCATAAACTAATTCAGAAGAAATTGAAAGACATAAGACCCCCAAATAACAACGCAAGGCTAACATAACATGTCAGATCGCACTGTTATCGTATGGAGGCCCAATTTATATAGCAACTCAAAAACTCCCTAAATCTGCATTGTTGCTGCCTTACTCTTATCACAGGAGAGACAGTTTAAAAAGGGTTGTACATAGAAATGTGAAAAAGAATAGGAGATAATAAGGAATGCAGCAGCCACAGCCACAGCCACAGCCATAGCCATATCCAAGTAAATGAACTAAATAAGCACCATTTTGCTTAGAGCATCGGATATTATCACCAATTTGTGAGACTAATCCAGACTCTACCCGGAACAAGCAGTAAAATTTGAAGCATGATTGATTCATCATCTTTGGGACTAGGATTACTTATTCAGCCATGGAGTGACGTCGGGGGGTAAGAGGGGAGTTTCAAGCATAAGCATATGGTTAAGTCTTCTTGAACATAACTTGAAGATAAAGGTTTATAGCGATATGCTTTTGTTCGTAGTAGTATTCGTAGTAGTATTAAGAATACAGATGATGATACAACAGAGAATCGATAGAATTGACAAGATGTATATAGACATATAAGTTATACAACAGAGAAGAAAGTTTCAATATCTAATAAGTAGCATCAAACATGGTTATATAGTGGTAGGCCATAACAAAAGGGAAATAAGGGTCACCTTGCTGTTTCGGATGATTGAGCAAGTGTTAAATCCGCGGGTGACAAAGTCCCAGATTGATCAACATCAAGAGCTTCAAACTCCTCCATCACAAGTACAATATCCTCTGGGGTAATCTTTCCCATCTCTTTTAGCTTGTAAAGGACAAACTCAGCAGCCCTATGAACATAAAACACCCCAAGATTTGAAATTTTAAGCTTAATATGCATTAAAAAGAAAAGTGGGAAATGAGAGTTTGTATAAGCCAAATATAGGTGTACAAGAGACAAGAGGGAGGGACTCACCCTACTTCACCATCATCATCAAAATCAGCTGCCTCCAAATCCACATTTGTCATTCGTCTGGTTAGAACCCATCTAACTAATTCTTTTTGTCTATTTTCAGTGTTGAGCTCGGCGATATACAGGAGGAACTGAGTCAAACAAAGGGTACTACTCAAAATCCAAACTATAGCAAAAATACGACCTGCCTTGGTCGAGAAGCTTTTATCACCGTAACCAAGAGTTGTGACAGTGGAGCAGACACAATAAAAGGCATCAACTATGTCTAGTTTCTCCACAGTAGCCAGGAATGTTGTCCCAACACCTATGAGTACCAGGAGAATTATGAACGCCAAAATACATTTGTACCTTACTTTCTTTGTTTCAATTTCCTTTAGAAGATCTGTTGGTCCAATTTTACGGTGCAGATTCAATGCTTTTACCAACAAAACTTCCTGCTTCTCTACCAGATAATCTGCACCTTTACTTACAATTAAGCCAACTAAAGCCATACCCGAAAAGACAAAAGCACAAGCAAGCAGTTTTGAGGCTACACTGTTAGGCACAAGATCTCCGTATCCAACCGTGGTCATTGTGACAATGCAAAAGTAAATGGAATCAAGAACTCCATTAGTCTTTTTCCCTGAAATCTGGTCCCCAACAAGGTAAAAGCAAACAGTGCCTAGAGCCAAGTAGAAAAACAGGAAGATCCCCACCTTCTTTATACTTGGATGGAGGTGATCCAACATGGATTTAGGAAGTGATGGAGATCCATCCCTTACATTGAATTCAACGGGAACAAATTCTGCTAAAGGGGCACTTTTACATCTGCGGAACCTTCTTCTAGTCTGAATACCTCTCCGATCAGCTTTTGGCACAACATCCTTTACTCCTATCAATAATGGTTGCTTGACCCCTTTCTCAGACATTCTAACAACTGTAGAAGTATGCCTGCATAAACTAACAACTTGATCAGCTAGTATAACCAAATTTCAAAATGCAACTACTCATTGTCAAAGTGCAATTTACCAGTAGCACTCTACAAAGAAACAATTCCATATATGTCTTCTACTATTATTTCCTCAGCCCAGTTTCGATCACTCAGAATGATGGATTTAACTTTTTAAGATTCTTACAATCAAAGTAATAGTTGCAGCATCTACAACTATCACATCCAACTCCAAGGGTCAAACCAAAGTTCAAGAGATTATAAAGAAAGGCCTTTTTCTTTTTCACCATCACAAGTCATGACTCCTCTTCTCCTATGCTCTGATCGAGAGCCTTTGATCTAACAAGATTTCATTTCAATTTTTTTAGTTTATCAGCTAAATTACCACAAGTTTTTGAATTTTCAACCTTCAAACATGAAAACCAGACATCTGGGCAATCTTGCTTCCGCAAAAAGAACAATCAGATATTCAGACTCAGACAAGAAAACGAAAACAAATGCAACAATTTCTACAACAGAATCAGTCAATTTCCACCACTAATGATCGATCTATCACTAAACAAAACAAAGGAACAGCAAAATCATTCCCAAAGAGAAAGCAGCAAAAAGATGTTAAAAAAGCAAAACCCAATTTCATTATATAACAGCTCCCAAGTGTCTTTATCAGTGATTATGAAGTAAAGCATGAGAATTTACCTTTATATGTACAGAATATCTTCTGGGGTTCTCTTCAAGATAGCTGATTCTGCAAAGGAACGCTTGTAATTTTCATCATCATCTATCATCACGATGTGCCAGAAGATCTCTACATCATTTTCTATTCTCTGTCTCTGTACGGGGCAGTATTTGAGTAGACTGGTTCTACGGGCCAGTAAACAAAAGCAGCAGTAAACGAACCGCGTTACACCATTATGGGCCAGCGGGTGGCAAGCCGTGGTACCATCTTCACACTGGGGACACTGGGCTGGTGAGGTTCAAGTCTAGCCTCAGACTTCACCCCTTGGACCCGAAAATTGGATCCCACTATTACTCGACATCAATGTCAATGTCGGGTTGGTTTTGAATCTATGATTGACAAATTTATTTATTTTGGAAATTCATATTGACTTCTTAATCATCAATTAATCCACATTATCCAATGAAAGTTCCAGAGCGTAGTGATGATAGCGTCAAGATTTGATCCGATTATGTAATTAATCATGTAACCAACCATTATTTTTTATTTATTATTTTCTTGATACATAGAATACGAAATTTGGTAAGAAATGTTTCTACAATTGGACTAGTACGTTAATACATGTAACTCATTTAGCTAAAAACATATATTAGATTTTGTAATTGTTAATTAATACTGCCTCTGTTTCATGTTAGGTTAATTTTTCACACAAATTAAGAGAGCACGAAATTAAGGTATTATTTATAATAAAATACTTATAATACCCATTTATTAATTTTATAAATTTCTTATTCCAAATCTTTATTTTCTCACTCCTCTCTTCATATTCATATCTTAAGGGCTATTTTGAGAGTTTTATGAAGAAAAGAAAAGAATATAAAGTTTTAAGTTGGAAGATAAGAGAAGAGAAAATAAATGAGGTGATTTACTTAAAATGTTATTTGTAAGTTTTAGCTATAAAAGAAAGGAAATATAATTTTTGACGAAAATAGCCTTTAAATGAAATAATATAGTATTAAATATGATGTATTTTATTATTATTAGTAGGGGCAAAAAAGGCATTTCATTTTTTTTAAGAAAATAAATTGGGATCGGTCCGTTTCTATCCACTTAAAACTCTGCAAAAAAAAAAAAAAAAAACTAGCCCCTTCTCGCCAAATCTATTCTCTTCTCTTTATTTTTAAACTCCCAAATTAGCCCTAAGGTTTTATCAAAATTTTGATAATGGCTAAATAGTGATACACTAAATGAATAGGGGTATTATTGGAATAAAAATTTTATAAAAGAAAATTATTTTATAATATGAAACTCCAAATATTACTTTATATATGAACTCTCTTTGCCACTCCCAAATTTAGTATATTTTATTAATAAAATATATTAAAAAAAGATAAATCATAAGGAAAAAAATACATCCTAAAATAAAAATATATTATAAAAGAAAAGTGGTACACAAAATGATCTTGGGTGCCAAATTTTATAGGTGCGAAATATATTACTATTATCTCCATTTATAATATACGGTTAAGTTATTTTTTCATATAAATTAAGAAAATATGAAACCAATGTTCAGGTATTTGTGTGCGTGACGTCTAGCTATACAAACTCTATATGATTCAGCAGGTGCCACACTGCCTTATACATCAGCGGCATATTCGCTCTAGACGAGTCAAAATGTACCCCCGTGAAACTTTCTAAGTAGAACTTACAAGGATTGGGGGATCAAACTGCGCTTCGAGTTCAAGTGCGACTTCGTGATTAAAGAAAACTGGCGATCTATGCCTCACCTAGGTTGCTCTAAAATCCTTTCACAGCACCGCTTCACTTGATAGCAAGTGAGGCGAAAGCGAACGAAAGAGAAAGCCTTAACTAACCAAGAATGAAAGAAGGGTTTTTCCGTAGAGGAATGGAGTTATCAGTAAACAGTACAAGTCTATAGACGTGCAATTTATAATAGAATATCTACAATACCCTTTAAGTTTTGAGCGTTATTAAATAGTTATGCATTAATTGAATAGGAGAATTTCTTAGAAAAAAAATTAAATATTATATTATGAAATCTCAAATATGACAACTTAATGTTATAGAGATATTACTAAAATTCATTTACCTTTTGAATGCAGTCTCATGCGCTCCTTTATTTGACCCAAAAGAAAGCGAATGCGTTCTTTTTCTTATTACTGTGACGAAGATAACACTACCGGTGGAACTAAATGCGTTCTTGTGTTGCTTACTTTCAATAGAACACACAAACTGACGCGAATATATTACCAACTTTTTTTTTTTCCTTTTCCTTCTTCTATCAGTCAAAATAGAGCAGCAGAAATGGAGGGAAAGCGTCTGCGTTCAAGTTCGCAACCGTCCGATATTTTGAGAAGAATCAGAGGTAAACTTGTATGATCCATCCGTTATGTGTAAATATTGATTTAGATGCTATGATATCGAGTTAATTCCCATCTGAACTCTGTTTGATCAATTATCGTAATGGATTCTGCAGAACTGACTTTGTTTATTCTTAAGAATCTCTCTATCGGACAATCGCCAGTGGTTTTAATTGATCGATTCAGAAATTATTGCTCCGACACTTCTGGAAACTGGTTTGATTTCGTAACATCTTTTATCTTTAGATGAATGAGTACTCAGTTGAACTCTTTAGTTTATTCTGTGGATTTGATCTTCCATCTTTGATAGGCAAAGCAGCACCATGCCATGTCGTTTGAACTAAGAGCTGGTTTCTTCAAATTGAAGAGCCAGCTTTTATTTATTTATTTTTCCTAAGCATTTCCTGAGTTTAGATGCAGTTGTCTCTGGATTATAATGAATTTTGTAGATTAATACATGCTTCTAATGGGAATAAAGATTCTTATACGGTCCACATGATGCACTTTGCTCAAGTATTTCAGAATTTTCACTTCATAGAAGAGAATCTCTTCCTTAGGCATGTTGATGGGGATTGGTCATGAATTTGAGATTTACAGTAGATTATGATCTTCTTAGATGGTAATATTTAGTGGAATACAGTTTTTGAATTTATTTGATAACGTGGAAGGCTTATCTGCAGCTGTTGCAGCTATGATTTATCTGTAGGGAAAGAAGTACTAACACTGCAGAGGGAATGCCATGTCCGTAGACTAGGTGAGCTACTGATTCATTTTGCTAGAGGACACATTTGCTATTGGGTAGCTTGCAAATGCTGGGTGGTAAATAGTAAAGGACCATGTAGAGGGGTCAACCTTCACGAGAAGTATTTTCTTCCATAATATCTCCTTCATTATACTTCTGGTTGTCTTTTCTCCAGTTTTGCTAAGAACCATATAGAATAATTATCATTATTAGAGGACTCTTATTCAGGTCTGGAAAAAAAAAGAGAAAAATTTTACTTGATTGTGTTCTCTTTTCAGATGTCATGCTAAGAGTTCTCTTGATAATTCAGCAACTTCTGCAAGAAAACAGGCATGGTTCAAAAAGAGATATATATTACATGCATCCTGCTGTTTTCAAAGGTACAGATAGACTTTCTTCTTGAATAATAATGGACTGTGCTAAATTCAAATTGTGGAATGGGTAGCTTTATTATCTTTCAATTCTTTTATTTTGCTATTGGAAAGAGTATGGAGAAGTTTATTTTGGTAATTTTGTCTAAGAAGGTGAATTGATGGATGTTGTTGTCCTTACTTTGAGAGGAATTGGTAGAGAATGACTGGATGTTTATTGTGTACTATATTTGTTTAGTCAATGAATGCATTTTTGTAGTTGAATCTGAATCTACTAGAGATGGCGTTTATATACCATCTCTCTCTATTTTAGTTAGATGGTCCGTTTTTTGCTACGGTTCCATAATATGTTTCTTCTTTTTCTTCTTCTTATTATTATTATTCAATCTTGCATAACAGAACAATCTGTTGTTGACCGAGCAATTAACGACATTTGCATCCTTCTACAATGCAGTCGCCACAACCTAAATGTGGTATGTAGTGCAATTGTTCTTTTTAGTTTGTTTTAGTACCATTTGAATAATTTCTCTGTGGTCTCCTTGTGCAGGTATCTGTTGCAAATGGGTGGGTATCTCCTCCACAGCAGATGGAAACCAGTATTTCTTGCAAAATTATCATGCTTTTAAATATGATCATATTGTTTTCAAGTATGATTGATGAGTTTCAAGAAAGCTTATTTGGTCATTGCGAGAATCTTCTGTTCATGAACTGTGCTTATTACAATTCAAACTGGCATAAGTTACTCCTTTAAAAAACGGCATAGCATTTTCATTCAGGATAGGAATTTTCACGAGACTACAGCCATTTCTTATGCGCTTTACATGCGCCGTTAGCAGTTTTCAGTAGGATTTGATACTTGGTAGTTGGCTGTAAAGTTATCAGATCTTTGTTTAACCTAAAAGGACCTTTTTCATAGTCATTAAGGGAAGGCATAACTTACTGTAATATTGACTAATGTTTACAAAAAATTTCCTTATATTCTATCATGTAAAGACTATAAGATTGCATAATGTTGGGGCTTAGATTCTTTCTTTCTCTAGTGTAGCTTGATCATGGGTTGGCTGAGGTTTTCAGAAGCTGGGAGGAGATTTGATTGCATAAACAGTCCCAACACTGTAAGAGAAACTTAAAACTTCCATGTGGTCTTTAAAATCTTCATTGAAGCTTCATGCTACTTCCTTCTTGTTGTGCAGGCCTATCCGATACCAGTTCACATGGAAGATGTCAAAGGTATCCAACTAAAAGAGATTCATAAGTCATAACACATTGTAAACAGTCTTTCATTCTAAAACTGAACCTCACTAGCTATTTCTCCATACCTCAAAATGGCCTTTGCTTTGCGTACAAAGTTGAAATTTCCAATTAGTGATGCTTTAGTTGACAGTGGCAATATTATGATATGCTTATTTAAGAGGTTTAGGTATTGATTAAGACATGAATGGATGCTTTATCCCTTACTGTTTGCAAGTAGATATTATCAGTGTTGCTGAGTACATTTTGGTTGTGGAAAAAGAATCAGGTACGACTTGTACAAGCCTTTCCTATTTTGCTCAATGATCATATTGTTGTAGATCTCAGTTCATAAATTTTGGTTTTGTATTTTCTATGCAGTATTCCAGAGACTTGCAAACGATAAGTTTTGCAGAAAAAATCGCTGCATTGTCATCACAGTGAGTTTTCACTGCATTATTTAATCACTTGCTGCAATCAGTAATAAGCAATACCATTTTCTCAGGGAAGAGGCTATCCTGATGTTCCTACAAGAAGGTAAGGGGTGGTGGTTTAAAAGGTTTTTTATTGAGCTACAACCAGAAGTCCTCAACTATTGGTTCTATTCATAACCTTTTTATGTGCTTATTTTGCCAATCAGATTTTTGCGTCTCCTTGTAGAGAAGCTGCAGCTTCCTACCTATGGTTTGGTAGATTCTGATCCTTATGGAATTGACATTTTAGCAACATACCGATTTGGTTCTATGGTGAGATCTTTTTACTGAGATTTGTGAACTTGTATCTTCTATATACCTCCATAAGGAAGTTCCTAAAACTAATAATACATCACCACAAATAGTCCACTCCTACATGGTGCATCACAAAATTTATTAGAATTGGTCTACAATTCTTATTGATAAATTTTCATTTACTTGCCTCTGAAGCAAATGGCATACGATACAAAACTATTACGTGTTCCTGAGATTCACTGGCTCGGTGTTTTTCCTTCTGAAATCGAGAAATATAACCTTCCCCAACAGTGTCTCCTACCCTTGACTGAAGAAGGTCTGATGTACAGGATCAATTTCTATTTCAGCTTTGTGAATTCATGTTTCTGAGTTCCAGTTTCCCTTGTCAGATAGGACTAAAATCAAAGCAATGTTAGGTCGCTGTTACTTCCAACAGTCACCCGAATGGAGGTTTGACACTGCTCTCATTCATATAATTTGCTCACACATTGCCATTATTGATAAAATGCTGTAGAATTGACCTTTTTCTCTCCTATTTAAGGATTGAAATGGAGTTGCTGCTCCAAAGAGGACTCAAATGCGAGATTGAGGCACTCTCAGTACATTCATTTTCATTCTTGTCTGAAGAGTATCTACCTTCTAAGATCCACAATGAAGCTTACATCTAAGGATACTATTTAGCAGTGGCAGCACTACATTAAGTCCCGGAGAGGCTGGACAGCAGGCAATCCCATGACCCTTATTTTTTTTAAAAAAAAAAAAATTTAAAGCAAATTGGTGTTGTTTTTG
Organism: Catharanthus roseus; assembly: GCA_028651295.1. NCBI lineage: Eukaryota > Viridiplantae > Streptophyta > Magnoliopsida > Gentianales > Apocynaceae > Catharanthus > Catharanthus roseus. The sequence continues at coordinate 4,678,459 of JAPQWS010000044.1, read as the reverse complement.
TTTTGGGTTTCTAAAAATAGGATTTAAGTGTAGTTGTGTTATTAGTGCTTCAAGATTTAATTGTGACGATTAAATGTCTCTCAATTTTTATTAAGATAATCAGGGATTTGTTAATATTAAAACACAACTAAATTGGAGTTTTTTTAGGGGCCTAAATTTGTAGAGAATGAGGTTTGGATCATTTGTAATATCTCATATAACACTAGGGAAAATATATTATAAAAGAAAATTTTAAATGAGATGGTATTAGTGACAATGGATGTAGAGAAATGACAGGATGAGACTTGAAGCATTTAGATCATTTTGTATATTCTCTAGTATACTCTTTAGTCCACCTCCTTTAGTAGTAATTTTTCATTAGGGTTTATTTTTTAGAGTATATGATTTATCTTTTATTTTACATGATTTATATTAATAAAACTAGTATAAAAGGTGCGTAGCTGAGAGTGTACTGAGGATATAACGGACAATCCCGGCCATACTTGAAGGGATCGAAGACAAAATGGTAAGGAGAAAAAGAATATGGAAAGAAATTATTTTTGAAAACAAATAGGGAAAGAAAATTATTGAGAGGATTTTGTGGACTTGACTTGGAGGAAATAACTGGGATAGTATATGGAATGATAGTAGAAACGAGCTTGAAAATATTCATGACATATGATACATTGATTTTATTACCAAATTTAACAATATATTATGATGGTTAAAAAGCTCAATATATTATAAATTCACCATTTTTTCACAAACCACACCTTAATAATCCTCTCCTTTTTACCTCGAACAAGAATTTTTCACAACAGCTCTTGATCCCAATGGAGCCTTTTGCAGAAGCAGTAAGTTTTCCCCTCTTTATTTATTTATTTATTCTTTTCGAAATAATTTCAATTGCAAGAGTTAATTTTGAACTTAGAATTTAAATAGTTAATTATTTCGTTAAAAATTGTATTTTTTTTGTTGGATGCATTCTCACTACGTACAGTTAATCTTATCCAGTCTTGTATTCTGAGAATGAACATTGATTGTGAAGCTTGCAAGATGAAGGTGATGGAAGTGCTTAGCTCCATAATTGGTATACATTTTTCCCTCTCAATTCTTTAAGTTTGTATTTATATTAGATTTTATTTTGTTTTGAGAATTCTGATAATTTTAAAAATGGAAAAAGTAGTTGAATTGTGAAAAAACACAAAAAAAGTATCTCCTTTTGCATTATAATATCAAATAAAAATTGTGTTTCATTAGTTAGTCAAGGTCTTCTGCATTATAAGATAAAATAAAAGCTGTTGTTTTGTTAGGGCGGTGTGTATCTTGTACCTCTTAGAGGGTAATTCAGGGACGGAATCCCTTCGTAACAAGAGGGTGCGTTGGCTCCCTTAATCTTTTAACTATGGTTCCGTTTATGTATTACATGTTTTGCAAATCTTTCCATGGACCTTTTTTAATACCAAGCATGCATGGACTTGGGAAAATTAATTGGCTCATTTGTGTTTTTGATTAGGTGTATATTCTGTAGACATTGATGCAAAACAAGGAAGGGTAAAGATATTTGGAGAAGTAGATCCAAATACACTTTTGAAGGCACTAGCAAGAACAGGGCGTCATGCCAAGTTAGAATGGGCAAAATTGAATCATCCATTAGTAAACAGAACTTATCATCATGGCCACGGTGGTTCCTATGGCTATAATAACTCTTCTGCCTCTGCCGCAGCAGCGGCAGCACTTGAAGATCCCTACTACACTAGTTATTATGGTGGAAGAAGGGCAATATTGCCTCCTACTTCTTCATGGCACGATCATCATGATCAATACTATAATCCAATCACAAGGTTTGCTCCTACTGATTACCCTTCCTCCTCCTATTACTACTCAGATTACGGTGGTCATACGGCGGCAGCAGCTAGGCATGTCCCCTCCTATCCACAGCCTATCTATGATCCTTACCAAGATGATTCCATCAGTCCTTGCTCTATCATGTGATCATATCATGCTTCGAACTTAGTAGTCTCTTATGGTTATGAATATTGAAAATTTGGTTTTTTTTTTTAGTTTGAACAATTTGGTGTATTGGGGAAATATTACAAACCCAATTTAAATGCAAGTGTTCTAATTATAATGTTATATGGTTTTGAATATGTTTTGAAATCTTTCACTGTGAAAGAAACAAGTTTCCAAATTGTAATATTTGTTCCTAACTTTTCCCAAGTAAATTGCACTATAATGACTGATTCTCCTAGATTATCTCGAATGGTCCGATTATAATTAGGATATTACACTAATATTCTTTATTAGTGGTTGTTTAGAATGTTATATTGATTAGAATTAAGATATTTTGTAGCATGTGTCATAAATTGTTTTACAGTTACACCAAAAAATGTGCAAGAATATATATATATATATATATTATGATGGAGAACTCCCAATAAAATGATCATAAGCAGACATAATTTTGCTGCTAATTTTTACTAAATTGAAAGAATTTGAATTCGGACTAAATCTAAAATTAAATCTTATAAGGGTTTTTTTAATACAGACATGTCACACTTGATCAATTAATGACCGTTTGATGTGAAATTCTTGACTTTTTGACATGCCAATATTATTCTACCCGATCCATTCTCTATTGATTGGCTTCATGGATTCTAATTCGATTATAAAGTAATATTTTGTATTTTCTTATTTGTGAAGTGGTTTTGGCTGATAGATTAAAATCAGTATTTATTGCTCAAACAAGGCCAGCCATAAGTAAGTAGTGAAAATGATATATAGTTGTGGTTTTGATGTTGAAAAACTGGTTACAATATTGCCTTAATTAGTAGTAGTACATTAGTAATGGCTCTATCAAGTTGTTGCTAATGTACCAAGGTCCAATTTAATGTGGAGGGTGGTTCTTTGTGCGCACCAGTACTTGGCCTCTAGTCTACAAAGCCGCTGAGTCACCATGATTTACATTTTTCACTTGGGCGTCGGGCAGTTTGGTGGGGACCCTGTGGGCGAGAGATTTCTTTGGAGAAAAATGTAATGGAGGGGCAACTCTTCCACTTTCCAGGCGGTTGACGATGTGGCATAGTCCTGCAAGAGGACCACAACCACCCTTTTGAAAAGCCGCTCCTTCGAGCGTGTTCAATGGGTCGTATCAATGATAAACCTTTTGGTACCAAGTTGTTGCAAAGTGTGAATCAAATTAAAATGTGATCAACATCACCCTATGCATTTTCTTTGAGGCTATTCAAAACCAGAGATTAATTGGCAAGGATGCATGCATGCATGATGAAGAAGGGCAAGTTTTGATGCATTAGATATTAGTGAGCTTCCCCCTTAGTTAAGGGAATTGAATTTCTGGTTCTCAATTCATAGGATTAGAGGCCATATTTTGCATCAAATATTTGCATATAATAAATAATGAATGCATTAGACGCCAGAATTAATGCATTTAAGTCTTAATTTCATCCACTTGCTGTGTTCTCTCTCGGTACGAAAGGTGAAATTTCTCACTCACACAATCCTTATTAAACTCTCCAACGCCCAACGATTTTGCAAACTAGAGGTCAGACACTGGTGCGCACAAGAAACTTGGTGTGTTCTCTCTCTAGAAGATGATGCTTCTTTAATTTAGAGATCTCGAGTTTGAATTAGTTCAAATCTTGAGAATGTAGATATTTTTTGTGGTTCTACGCGATTTGAATGGTGTAAAGAAAAGATCAATTTCTTTATTATATCACAATACAAGAAAATTGACTGCATATTTCAATCCAAATAAAATCTTTTATATTTTTAGACTTTAATTTCTTGATTTTAACTTATTTAATATTTTTTTTAGATATTCTCTATATAATAATAATTATCTTCCCCTTGTTGCTTCCTCTCATTGAAGAAATAATAACAATAATGGGTGAGTATCTATTAGAATTTTTGGGCTCAGCACTGCCTAAATCTTTATAAGGAGTAATTATTTTACTTAATTAGCCAATGTGGGATTCTTAATAGTATCACATGTCCAAATGACCAAAGACTTAATTAAGGATTTAACTAGAAAATAAAATTTCAAGATTCTAATTAAGAGATAATGTTGCATTAGATGATTAGCAGAGATTCCAGCAATATTTCTAAGAAAAAATACAAAGGAAAATTGCAAGAAATTATGGAAAGAAAATTATTTCCATAATTTTTCTGGAAATTATTCAGAAAAAATCAGCAATCAAATTAATTATATGGTAAGTATATCCATTACATGATATGATGGATTGAATCCATGCATATCCAATTTTCTCAATGAGATTAATTAATTAATTTATTTTAGCAGAAATTCATTTATAAATTAAATCCCATTTCATTTCAATCTCATCATTTTGTATCCAGAAAAAAATAAGAATATCATCAGTTTTTCATTTCAATTATATGGAGCCATTTGCTGATGTGGTAATTAATCTTCATTTTAATAATCAATCCATTTCTGATCATATATATATATATATATATTTCATGAATTTATTATAATAAAAAAAAAAGTTGTCTAAAAATTTTCTTTATTATTCCTATTATTTACCTATAATTTTTAAATTCAGGGTTGTGTTTTGGCTGTGGATATTGATTGTGAAGCATGTAAGATGAAGGTGATTCAAGTGCTGAGCTCTATAATTGGTACTCATCCTATATATTTATATATATATATATATATATACATATATAATTTCATCACTCTTTAGTATATTTAGATTTAATAGAGTTTGATTTATGATTTTTATATTATATTTTTGTAAGAAATCAAATTATTTATTTTGTTTTCTTTCAAATTTATTTTCTAATATTTTATATAAATATTGGGAATATAATTCAGATCGAGATATCTAATTTGATAAATAGTTCTTTTAACACTGAACTATACTATCTTGACACATCATCAGATTTGTTCATTTGTTTATTTGTATTGTTATAGTAATTCAAAACGTATTTTGACCGCTAAAATCAAATTATTTGTTAAATGTTGGGAGTATGATAATTTGATAAATAGTTATTTTAACACTGAACTATACTATCTTAATACATCTTCAGATTTGTTCTTTTGTTTGTTTATATTGTTATAGTAATTCAAAACGTATTTTAACCCCTAAAATACTAACTTAACATATTAGATCCCTTCATTTATTAATTTTTATTATATTTAAAACAGGACATCTGGTCGGGTAAAAAGTTTATTTATTAATTTATTTATATTATTATTATTATTATAGGTGTGTACAATGTGTTCATAGATGCAAAGGCAGGAATAGTTAAGGTATTTGGAGAAGTTGATCCAAATATTCTTTTAAATGCAATAACAAGAAGAATTGGAAGGCATGCAAAATTGATTTGGGCAAAACTTGATTATCCTCAAATGAATCGAACCAATTATTATTATGGCTATGGTTTTAGTTATAGAACATTCACATTGCCTGAATGTTCATGGCCGGGTGGTTCACATCATGGCTATAGTTATGCCGATCACTATACCTTCCGCCGGAGGTTCGTGGCCGATGATTGGCCGTTCTACGGTAGATCTTCTTACTTCTCTGGTGGTGTTGTGCCACGATCTAGGTATAATGTGAAATGAATGAATTTTTGTCTTCTTTTTCCTTTTTAAGTTTTATTCTGGTTATAAAGTTGTGATTGTTTAACGTGTTTGGCATGATTTGTTACAGGTTTTGTTCTTTCGGATTTTAAGAAGTTCGTGCATTTATTGTGCAATGTTGATTTAGGCGTTGAAAGAACGAAATTAGATCTTATAAATTTGAATATGGAATTTACTTATTCGTCAATTTTTGTTTGAATTTTTATCATGTAAAGTATACTTGCTAGTTTTAAGAATGTTTTGACGTAATTTCTTATACTTCTCTCTCTCTTTCTCCTCAGAAAATTGAGAAATTGCAATATAATATTCGTTCATTACAATTTATCTATTACAGTAATAAACTTTGTGCACTTGGATTGGTAATAGGAACAACTCATCAGTCTTTATCTTTGGGCTCAATTCATTTGGTCCAACAAGCATTAAAAGTAAAAGATTCAAAAAGATCAATAAATTCAAGAGGTCAATCCTTTATTTCTTATATGTCATTTCTATTAAAGCGAGAGGAACAATTCCGCATTCGTGTTTATCTCTTCTACGTTGCAAGTCAAGATAAGAACTCGTAATTCATTAATTGAATTTTAAATAAAATAAATCGTTTTATTTATTTAACTTTTCATAAATATCAAAATTTTTAAATTTAAATCTAATCCAAATGCAATTGAGAATTTCAATGTGGTGTGGATTCCTTCTGTAACCCTTTGGCTTCATTAATTAAACAGTACTACTAATTGCCTAATAGCCATAAGTGAGGTCTTGTTCGAATAGACAAATCATAAAAATTCCGATCTCTATAATAAATAATTCTATTATTTTTTATTAGATTATTTTTTCATCGTGATAGAATTTGATGGAAACAGTCCATCGATATTCATATTTAAACTCAATTCATTCAGATAGAGGTACGATTTTTCTTGCAATTTTAGGTCAAATCACAACTAAATAATTAAGAACATAAGATCGCTAAGTTTCATTCAAAGGAAATTAAGTTGTCACTCTCCTCCAAAATTCTGGTTGAGGGAATTGAAAATTATTCTATTTATTTCATTTAAGTGTATAGTTAATATGGTGTAAATTTCTGTGCTAGAAAGACTCGTTATCTGTTGAGAATCTCACATCGGTTAATTAAAGAAACTAATTACTCCTTATAAAAACTTGGGCAGTCCTCTCCTCTGGAGGTACCTTTTGGGGTGAATTAGGCCCAAGCCCAAAAATTCTAACATGGTATCAGAGCCAGTTGTTGGGCTGCCCGAGTTGGGCCACCCGCGCAAATGTCCAATCCTGCAAAATTCCACGCACCAGATGTCCATTCTTGGGCGTGAGGGGGAAAATAATTATTCCTTATAAAAACTTGGGCAGTCCTCTTGGGCAGTCCTCTCAATCCATTCCTGGGCGTGAGGGGGAAAATAATTATTCCTTTGGGCAGTCCTCTCAATCCATTCCTGGGCGTGAGGGGGAAAATAATTATTCCTTATAAAAATTTGGGCAGTCCTCTTGGGCAGTCCTCTCCTCTTGAGGTAACTTTCTTCGACAAGCAGTCTTAAAGAGTTGTATTTATTGAAAAGATGTTAAAGAAATGATATTAATCATGTTATAATTTGCAGAAATATTATTTTATATATATACTTTTTTAAAAAGGGAAAAAAAGAAAAATAACTATTCTAAACGGGTATATCTAAACCCTATCCGAGGCTCTGGAGGTTAAATTTGAGTACATAAAATATATACCTACCGAGTATGGATTACCGAGGTATAATTCTTGACCCGCTCCTCCAATCTTCTCAGATTAGGTTTTTTAATTTATCAGCGACAATTTAAAATTACCGATCGATGGTAAAACTTTTTTTTGTTTTTTTTAAATGCTTCATGTAGTCATCCTCATGAAAATCAAACGATAACATTAACGTTGTGATTACGCAAGATTTTATTATTCAAAACAGCCCTCCCTATGATTAAGCAATGAATATATTTCTTTAATCCACAATGAGTTTATCAATCTTAGCTGTATTTTTTTTTTTCTCCTCTAATGATTAATGAATCAGCAATGCAATCAGTAAAGGAGGACACATTGGCAAATTATATTAGGGTTCCACAGCTCACGTGGATTTTCATTCATCATTAACTTGAAGACCAAAAACCAAAAGAAAATGAAAATTCCAACCAATGATTTTGTGTTCCGTACTTGAATTGAATGAATGGCCAAAATTACAAAACACAAAATTTCTTCAATGACTTGTGTTAATCAAAGTTTCTTTCATTTTTCAACTCCTTAATTAATACAAGTTTGTCGATATATATCCACCACGTACGTCTCTTTGGTCAATTCCTCACCAGCTAGCAAATATTTGTATGGTATGGTCTCTCTTCTAGATCTCTCCTGCAAACCCCCCCCGACCCCCGCCATGCATATTCTTCATCATCTGCTTCTTGTCCATGAATCAAGATTATCCTTAAAGAATGGAGGGCCTCACCTGTGAGAGAGAGAGAGAGAGAGAGAGAGGATTAAAGAAGAGTTATCTATGTTTGGCATTTTAGGCAAACTTCTAATACTTTTTTTTTTTTATATATATTATGTAATACACGTAAGATTGTAAATGAACTAACTCGTTCACGAAAAAGTTCGCGCTCGATCGAGTAATGTGATGAGTTGAGCTCAAACTTTTCAAAACTCGACAAAAAAAGTTAATAAATATTAATATATGTTGTGTATAATATTAGTTTTTTAGTTTAATACGAAAATTTAATTATCATGAAATTATTAAAGTGCCTATTCAAATTTGAGTCATAGACTGATATAAACATAAATAGAAGATTTAATTAGTAAATTTATATTAGTTACTTTTTTATAAATTCATAATTCAAATAAAAGTTTATGATTTATTTTTTACTTTTATATTTTTAATTGATTAGTGTTAATATATTTTTAGTTTTTTTATAATATCAAAATATTATTATAAAAACATTTATTCGCATATTTTTTTTTACGAAAGCGTATCATAATGAACTCGACACTATAAAAGAAAAGTTCGAAAAAAACTCTTGTTTGACTCAAGCTTGAGACAAAACATTTAAAAAATAGATTCGACAAATGTTTGGCTCGAGCTCGAGTTTTAAAAAAAAAGAATTTAATAAAACTCGACTCATATCATTTGTAACCCTAAATACACATCTCAAATCACATACAAAGACCGGACTGGAGGTTTTTATGATATAAAATTTTGATATACTATTTAACTTTTAATTATTATTTTTATATTTAACAACGTAATTTTAATTAACTTGGGAGATAAAAATATTAAAATATATTAACTGTCACACGAAATGATCCGAACAATTTATATATATAATTATATGATTAGTATTTCAAATTCATAATTTCTTCATGTTACATGTTTTATATTTTAATTATTTACATTAAATAGAATATTAAAACATATAACAAGTAAATTTAATCCTAATACATCTGAATTTCTACATTTCTCTTAATTATCTTAATATATATATATATACAAACTATATCTTAATTAATCACGACTTATATAACAAATATTTTTTGGTATTTTGAATGGATCAATCATGCAAGTAATTCATTCATTAAGAGGTTGACCAAACATATAAGAAAAAGGGTCCCATATTAGATAGATTGATTTCCATTATTAAAATCTTAGGCACAGAAAAAAAAAAAAAAAATAGAGTTTTTGGATATATATTAGTAGCCACACACACATATATATATATATATATATATATAATAAAAAGAATACAAACTCACTTGGCCACCTGTGAAATTTAACAATACAATATGACAAATATTGGTCTTTTTCAATCATATGACAACCATCAATATCGACTTATCAATTACTATGTTATATTTTGTTGGATTTAAAATAAATAAAGGAAATAATGCATAATAATAATGAATAATTTAAAAGTAATAAAGAGGAAGCACTAAAAAATTACATGAGAAATAAATTTATTAACTTATTATGAGAATTATCGCGTAAAGAAAATTGTACAGAGCTTAAATGTCTAAAACCTAATTATAACTATTTTGAAAAAATTCGATTTTTCTTTTGTTTTAGACCAGTTTTAAAAAACGGGCACTAAAATAGCCCACCTATTTTCTTTTATTCAGATTCTAGCCATAACACACAATGATCTCGAAAAAATACACGAAATGCCTACAAGAATCGCCTCAATCAGACGTCCGAGCGCAAAATTATGCCCCGTCAAAGTTTTCGACTATACGAGACAATTTTTTTGTCCCGAAACGCATCCGGATCACTTTTTCGACGATGCCGTTGCCTTCTTTACGGGAACTATCAAAACGACTAGTCATATGCATTAAACGGACATCCAATCGCAGAGTTATTCATATTTCAAATTTTCCAGATACGTACAAAAATTATTTCTTCCTAATCAACATAAACAAGATAACGTACCACCATTGTGCGTTATCATCCACCTCAGTACCAAACCCCACCACTTCTTCACCACGTCCTCGCCATGTTACTAAACAAAATTAACGCGCCAGATTAATAGAGTTATTATATATAATGCACAATGATTGTACATTATCCCTTTCATAACGCACGATGACGGTACGTTATGGCCATAATCTGGAGAAAAAAAAGAATAGACTACTTTAGTATCTATTTTCTAAAACTAGTATAAACCAAGAAAAAAACCAAAAAATTCACAAGAATGGATTAATCGCGTACTTGGGTTGCTAAACCCATAATTAGTCAAATGGCCCGAGTCCTACATATTTCTCACATCTAATAAATTTAATCAAAAATCCTTTATATAAGGAATAATACGAGAGTGGTTCTCGTAGAAATGAATGTGGGACTAAAATATTTGCCTATAGAAATATAAGTCAAAATCTTAATATGATTAAACTTGATCTAATTAATTGAATTAAAAAGAATAAAAGTGTCATTTATTATGAAAAATATTTATATACAAAATAGAAAAATAAAAAATACATCTATCTTATATTAATAAATTAATCATTTATGTGATTCGATTAATTGGATCAATGTTGATTTGCCCGCTTCCCCTTTAAAAAATTAAGTTTCAAATTCCGCCACTAATCCTTTTTTTGCTACCATAATTTGTATATGTACTAAGCCAAAATATTACTATTTTTCCCAGCAAAAAAAATAAATAAATATGCGTGTCGACCCTATATTAATCTTCTATAAATGCACATTAATCACTAATTATAATCCAGCATTTCATTAATAATTATTAGAAAAAAATTTATAATACACACTATATGATTTATTTTATATATCTTTTTTTTTTTTTTTTGGTAAAGATGATTTATACATTTATTAAGAGAATAGTTTCATAATTAGAAATGTGTGGAACTAACTTTGAAATATGAATACAAAATGTTTCTTTTAAAAATGAAATTAATTATGTGAGATTTTTGCGAAAAGAAAAACAATTTATATATTACTCCCTCTGTTTTTTTTTTTATTTTACTTGTCACATTTGGGAGATCATACTGTTTAAGAAAATACGAAATTTTAAATGTTTTTTCTTTATATAAATTAGAATGCTCTTCAAACTTTTCTCTCTCTTCATTATTATTTTTACTAGTTTCTATGTTAGAAGAACAAAAAGATGTTGGAATTTATTTTTAATGGAAGGGTATAATAAAAAAAATTTATTAAATATTGTCTTGGAATCGCAATGTGACAAGTAAAAAAAAACACAAAAATTCTCACAATGTGACAAGTAAAAAAACGAAAGAAGTAGTAAAATCAGTCAAAATGGCATACAAACTACATAAAAGAGAATATTACGAGTTCTTTTCAACGGTACATTTATATTTAAAACTTATCTAAATTAGAAAATGCGTCAAAATAATTTCTAAGAGACTTATATATATATATATATATATGGTAGCAAACAATATCTTAAATGACTTATCTATTACATTTTCTTTATCTATTACATTAAGAAAATTAGCACCAAACCATCGAGGTATGCTTAGAAGATAGAAGATTCAAATCTATATCGTAGAGTCGTAAAACATTTAAAATCAAATATCCTAACTCCTGTATAAGAATAGCATTCTATATGCGCCCGCATGAGTGTAGTTCAGTTGTTAGCAAGGATATTGACAGCGGTAGTGTGGGAATTTCAATCTCTCTAATGTGGGAAGTGATTCCTTGTGCGTACCAGTTCCTTATTTCCAGTCTGCAAGATTAGTGAGTTACCATGATTTACATCCTCTATCTGGACGTCGGACAGTCTGATAAGAACTTTTTGAGCAAAAAATTTCATATTTTTTTGGTTTAAATATCGAACGCATCTATTTCCAAACCATCGAGGTATGCTTAGAAGATAGAAGATTCAAATATGTATCGTAGAATTGTAAAACATTTAAAATCAAATATCCTAACTCCTGTATAAGAATAGCATTCTATATGCGCCCGCATGGGGTAGTTCAGTTGTTAACAAGGACAAAGTTCAAATACTGACAGCTATAGTGTGGGAATTTCAATATCTCCAATGTGAGAAGTGGTTCCTTGTACGCACCAGTTCCTTAACATGATTCCATATACTGATCTAAAATATATATATGGTAGCAAACAATATCTTAAATGACTTATCTATTACGTTTTCTTTATCTATTACATTAATAAAATTAGCATCAAACTATCGAGGTATGCTTAGAATATTCAAATCTGTATCGTAGAGTCGTAAAACATTTAAAATCAAATATCCTAACTCCCGTATAAGAATAGCATTCTATATGCGTTCGCATGGGTGTAGTTAAGTTGTTACCAAGTATACTGACAGCGGTAGTATGTAAATTTCAATCTCTCTAATGTGGGAAGTGGTTTCTTGTGCGTACCAATTCCTTGTTTCCAGTCTGCAAGACCGCTTGGACATCGGACAGTCTGATAAGAACTTTGTGAGCAAAAAATTTCATATTTGTTTGGTACCGAGAATATCATAATTCCATATGCTGAATCCAAAATAATCGGAACCATATACTTTTAAATGTCGAACTAATCTCTGAAATATCCAAAGACAATTGATACTGAGTATGAGGCTCTTGATCACCAAGAGAAAAAGAATCCTCTTCCTCTGGATTATGATCTTTTTGAATTACCAGAATTTTAAAAAGTTATGGCACTCATGAAACCCTCTAAAGATTCACAACATAAACTCTTTTTTAAAGAGGGGAATTATAAGGATTCCCAAAACAAACAAATTTATGGAATTATTCATTTCAATAAAACAAGAAAAAGAAAAGGGGCCTTTTTCTTCTTTTTTTTTTAGTAAAATTCGATAATATCTTCATTCAACTTTATTTTATTTCCTTTTTTGTTGAATTCTTTGAAAGAAGCACGTAAATCCAAAAGGGTTTCTGTGCAAAAAATACAAGTGTCAAAAATTCAAGTGTTTCTCAAAGCTAGACAAACTCAATTATACCAATCATCTTTATAAAAGGTTCCCTTCGTATCTCCCCCTTTGATGGTAAATTTCACCTATCTATATAATTCATATATATATGGACAAATAAATAATTAAATAATTCATTTTCAAGTGGACCTATTTATTATTTTTATCTATAATAGATCTTATTAGTTAGGTCCTAGCCCCTACCTATTTTTATATAAAATCTATATCAAAAAGGCTTAATTTGGAAAAAAGTTAGGAAGCCCTTAATTAAGAATTAATCTCATCCCAAATATTAAACAAAAAAAGTAATTAGCAACTAATAATTCATGCTGACAACCTGATACTAAACAACTAATATCGTCTGTAACATTCATTTTTATAATATTTTTTTTAAAGTTTATTTTTATTTAGTAAGTTTTTACGATACGAACTAGATATTAAAGAACTCCTCTCTTAAATACCTCTATCTAATTTTTCAAGTGACCTTGTATTATGTAATTGACTTAAATTAGTCGAGAAATCTTGAACACAAATTAAAAAAATTTAATTATTCGTGTCTTTTCTTTATATAGTAATATAACTTAAATATATTTTTCTACATCTTATGAAATAAATATTTCTTTAATTAAAAAAGAAAAAAAACTTAGTTATGATACATTGAATGTCATCTATGGGGCTGAATTAACCTTGACTTTGTGTAAAAAAGTTTGGTATTTTAGTGTAGTTAGATCACGCTGTCGTCATAGGATAATAAACAACTTAATAAAAGTAATTAGATTAATTAATTAGATAATAATGATGATTATGCATTTAATAACTTAATTAATTCATGTATCCTTCGTGTCACATTAACCTTTGTTACCCATCATGTTTATCACAATTAATCCAATCTTCAATTAATCTATATATTAATTTTCCGTATCATTTTCTGTTTCATTATATCGTCACGTTAATTTTCTAAGAAAAAATATATATTTTATATTAAACAAAAAAACTCTAAAGACGAAAATACTTAAACACTTGTAAGTTTATATGAATATATTACAGAATGTGTTTTTTAATATACACATAATGTAAAATTCAGTCGGTAAATACACTGCGAATATTTAAGCGCACTCTGAGATTTTCTTTTTGGTAATAACGTGTAAGTAGCATGGATATGAAGCTTCTAGAGAGCAAATATATGGCAATGTCTGTGTAATGTAGCCAAATATATTTATGAAATCATTGGAAAAGCTAAAAATTGGAAATCATTATGAAAATTAACTCAAATATTAATTAAGATAATTAATATTATTACAAAAATAACTAAATTAATAGTAATATTACTACTGCTAATGATTTTATATTTTTCTTACATATATATATACTAATTACAAAGCTAATTACTAGTAATTATAAACATGAATTTCTTTCTTCTGTTTCTCTCTCATGAAAAAAGAGATGATGAAGATGATTCTGTCCATGTTTAATTTCATATTTCTTCTACTTAACAAGAACTAGCTGTTGTTGTTTAGCTTCAATCCTCAGTTCTTCCTTCATCTTTCTAATGAAATCCTCGAATTTTTTGTTTAATTCTTCTGTACTTAACTTGTCCATTGATGAGTACCCTTCTTCTTCTTCTTCTTCGTCTCCTTCTTCATATGATTGCTTTTCATCATAATCTTCATCTTCTATTATAGAATATTTCTCGGGATCCTCTGATTCATCTTCTACGACATAATCTTCCTCTTTTATCATCATAAGCTTTTTCTCGGTAGAATTTTCTAATACATCTTCTTCTTCTGGGAGTATGTCAATAATTTGTAGCTCTTGTGTGTGGCTTTCTTCCTCCTCGGCCAAAATTAAGCATCTCTTTTCTTCTTCTTCTTCTGGTACACTGGGATTTTCTTTTGCTTCTTCTAATTCTTCTACTTCTAACGAGACATCATTCTTTATATGCGGTTGGAATACTACTGGAGGCGAATTAAGACTGTCGTCTATTTTATTATGTAACATATCATTAAGATCAGACCGCGATGGAGAGTAATGTGTAGTCATATTTGTTGAGGTATTAGCTATGACAACTAATATTCCATTGGCAATGAGGAAAATCCAACTTTTATCCAAGGTATGACTAACAAGTTGTAATGGCAATGAGGAGAAGTAGAATTTGAACCATGAATTAGAAGAAGAAGAGGTGGAAAAAATGAAGGAAAAGACAGAAATGGATAGTAAAAATGGGGTAACCTTCTTAATCATGAAGGGCTTAGATGTCATTAAATGAATTAAGCTTTGGTAATCCATCTCTAAATATCATCCCAAACCTCCAAAAGTACTTAACCATTAAAGTAATGACTTAGTTTTTTTGTGTTGAAACAATAAGGGAGTAGTTTTGGAAGTTGGTGAGGCAAATATATGAGGTGGGCTTCTCTTTATATAGGCGTTGAATGTGGGGGGGATAGGGGTGGGGGGGGGGTGGGTGGGTGGGTGGGAGAGGGGGTTTTGGGGGGGGGGTTTGCCATGTGGATGGAATGGGTATGCATATGTTGGGTTTTTCTTGAATTTTTTCTTTTAATGGGTTTAGGTGTCCATTCCCAAATTCTAAGATCATTTTGTGGTAAGAATGGTATCCTAAGCTTTTACCAATTTTCTTTTTTTTTCTAAATAAAAGATTATTTATGAATCAGACCATTACAATCAAATCAATCTTAAAACTTTTCGGAAAAAAAGAAACAATCCCAAAACAAGAAAAATATAATATTGGTAAAAAAATTATACTCTAGATAAAAACTCACATCTTATATAAATAAAAAATACTAATACTAGTAAATAAATAAATACATAATTAGATCTTCGTCACACAATTCTAATTGAATCACAAAAGCGAGGAACATAACAACCTAGTTTCAACTCTCAATCTATAAGAAATCGTTGCTGGACATAGATGAAGCTATTAAAGGATCCAGAAAGACTTCGGCCTCCCTCAAATTTTTTATACTTTTATGTATAGTATAAAATTATATTCATTTTAAATAAAAAATAATATATTTTTGTTTCTTTATCTTTTTAAATAAATAAAAATTAAATTATTAAATATAAAAAAATATTAATTTATAATTAAATAATACATAAAAATTTAAATTTTAACTTTCTAAGAATCGCCCCAATCAAGATTTGTGGAAAAAGAGGAGTGAGAAAATAAAAAAGAAAGGGGAGAGAGAGAGAGAGAGAGAGAGAGAGAGAGAGAGATGAATGATTTGTTTGTTGGCAAATTTTGAAGTTGGGAATGTTTTGCGGCTGCATGATTGAGGAATGGTGTATGGCGTTTCCACCTCATAACTTCTACAGGAGGAAACTAATCGCTGTCGTTTCAAGTTAATTACCGGATAATTCTCGTCTTCATTAATAAATATATTTTTTAATAAAAAATATAATTTTAAACTCATTGAAAATAGTAAAAATATAAAGAATTATAATATTTAATAAGTATTTATTGAGTTTTTTTATTTTTATTTATTTTTTATTAAATTATTCACTCTCAATATCTATTTTTTTCTTCATTTATGAAGAATAAAAATGGCATTGTAAAAAAAAAATTATCTTCTTTTTCAAAATTCTTAATTTGTGTGCAAATATTTAAAACTCATTATATTTATAATAGGAAGGAATATAAACATTTACTTGATAAAGTAGCTATCATGCCTGGGCTTTGAGGACTCTGCCAACATCCACGATCTTTATTTGGCAACCGTCATCAATATATTAAAATAGATATTTCATATTAATTATACATGCTTAAACTCATATTTATAATATTATATATACACGTTATACTTATTATCTCTTGTGAAATATAAATGTGTTACAATAATAATACAAGGGGAAGTAGTTTAAATTTTAGTTTCAAAGATTAAATTCTATAAAAGTAATGTTCTCTCTATTCATATTAACTTTCGTGTGATATACTTTTTTCGTTTCAAAATATTTATTACTTTAGTAAATATTTCATTTAGTATTATAAGGATGATACAATATAATAAATGCTTAGAAACAATTTAAATAAATTCATAGTTCTGAAGAAATATAATTTAATCTATTTAACTTCAAATTAAACAATCTCATAATTTTTGTTAATACTTGTGTTATGTCTTAGCCTGACAGAGAACTATGAAACAAGGAAATAGTACTAAATAAAATAGTACTCCCTCTCATAAAAGTATAAGTATAAGAGGTTTTAGACTTATTTAAAATAATAAAAAATATGATATTTTTATGACGTTTAATAAATATTTTTTGTACTATTTTTATTTTTTTATTAATTTATTTTACTTTTATTATTTATTTATTTTCTTATTTATAAAAAATTAAAAATATATTATAATTAAAATTTTATCTTATTTTCAAAACTATTAATATGCGACTTATAATGGGCTGCACTTCGGCCTAGTGAATTTAATCATAGGAGCTTTCTTTCTAATCGTGGACCGCTGCCAATTTCTTGCCCATTGAATTTTAATTTTATTGGTCCAGACAATATGCACACACTTTCCAATTCCTTAGCTATACACGAAATCTAATCATTTCCGTCCAAAATATAAGTCTGTTAATTTAAATTAGATGATCAAAATTATAAATTTTAATGTATATTTATTATTTACTTCTCATATTTTATTTTTTTAATTTATTTATTATATCTTTTTTTTCTTTCTTTCTTTATTTATTGAGAATAAAATTATATTAAAATTTACATTATTTTCATAATTCTTAATTCGTGACAAAATTCTAAAGTACTTATATTCTTGATCGGAGGTAGTATATTTTATTAGAAGGTTATCGATTTGAATTATATTTTTGTCAATATATAAAAAAACTTCAAAATAAAAGAAAAACCGAAAATAAAAAGAAAAATTGGGTCTAATTTAATCAAATAATTAGAATTAATGTGTTTGGAAATTATCTATTCGTCCACATGTTTGAGTTCTCTTAATACATTAGAGATTAGAGGTGTGGATTAGATTATAAACTATGATTTTTTTTTTAATATTATTATGAATAATAGAGAGAGATGACTCATAAAAATATTTCTAACAAAGTGAGATTATATTTTGATTTCTTCATATTTTGAGCTTACACAATTGCTATCATATGTGTGAGTTCTAATCATGTTTATTTGGTATCAGATGCAGAATCTCTTGCCCACAGAACTCTCATCAGACTGTCCGACGTCTAGTTGGAAAATGTAAATCATAGTGACTTAGCGACTCTGCAGACTGGAGGCCAGATACTGGTGTGCACAAAGAACCACCCCCACATTGGAGAGGTTGAAATTCTCACACTGTCGCTGCCAGCATTTGAACCTTGGACTTTAATACCAACTCTATAGCTCTAAAATCAACTGAGCTACGCCTGTGCGAGTGTAGTCTGATGGCGCGATTCTCTATTTAAATACCTTTACTTGTTTAATCAAGTAAGAGGTCATGAGTATGAGTCAGTTAAAGAGTGGTTTAATCTTGATTCCTTCTAAATTAGTCGATGACTCTCGAATACTGGATTATCAAAAAGTATAAATACATGACCCCAAACAAATTTTGGTGTATAAATTTGTTTTTTTCTAAATGAGTGGTATATGAAATTACTCATACAAGATTAGCCTTTTTTGCCCTTTTTTTTTAAATGGAAGTGGCTCTTAAGTAATCTTTAATGTTATTCAACCAAAAACTACTAAATGAAAGCTCTTTTTTCCTATTCAGCAAAAAAAAAAAAAATCTTTTTTCCTCACACTATAAGATTGGCATTTGTTTCCCTTTTTTGCAGGTAATATAAGATTTTGTTTTTTTTTTTGGCTAATTATATAAGATTGACATTTAAATAAAAATATAATATTGGCTGCATTTATTGGACCAATGGGAAGGTTCAGTAGTAGCCTTATTAGGATCAGAGTCCGAAACCAAATCGAATTTTAATACTAAAAAGTGAAATTCTTTAATTCCTTCACATAACCCCTATCAGATTTTCCGTCGTTTAAGTAAATAATATAAATTATCATGATTCAACGATCCTGCAAACTGAAGGCCATATACTAGTGCACAAGGAACCACCTTTCATATAGGGGAGGTTGTAATTCTCAGACTACCAACCAATTAAGCTACACCCAAACTGGTAGAGTCCAAACTAAATCTTCATTTTTTAAAATAATAATGATATTATTACTAATATTTTTCCTTTTCTCTTCCTGGAAAGAAAAACCTGGAAAAACATTTAACTTTTTTTTCCCTAGAAGTGAGTTTTTATAATATTAAATTCAATGGTTATAATTAATTTATACCCAAAAAGAAAATTGTCAAAGTTGTAAACTACAATTTGGCAAATAAGTATTATTGGCTTGCAGTTAATTTTAGAATTTCTACCGGAACAAACTTGATTTGTATAAGTGATTCGACGCTCTTATCTCTTAATCAGATGTTATATTTGAGTTTCGAAAATAAAAGATTAATCTGACCAACACTTACAATCGCAAAAAATCGCTCAAATATGAGTGAGAAGGACTTCTCAAAGTTGAGACTCCCAAAATATTTTGAGAAGAAAAAAAAAATTGTACTCAATGGAAATCAAGTTGGGTTTCATCCCAAAAAAAAATAATTAAAAGGGTTAAAAAATTTCAAACTAGAGAAGCAAAATATAGTGAGAATTAATACTACTAGTTCATATAATTAGTAAAAATTACAAGAAAAAGAAAAAACCACTAATCTCATAGATAGATTTACATATGATATATAAGATTGGTACCAATACCAAAGAAAGACTAAATTGATAAGCAACTTTTATGATAGCTAGCTCGGAATTTAATTTCTTGAAGCCTAGTCAAGAGCAGGGGAGGATTCTTGATTCTCTGGGTTGTTTAATAACAAGTAATTGTTGAAGATCGATCGTCCCATTCCCATTGAGGAATTTCATCGAACAATTGGGGGGCTTTAAAGCAAAAGATGAAAGTTTCACATTTGATCAGGCCACAAGAATGCACCCATGGCGAATCTCCTCTTCTCCTCTAAGTTTCCATTGAAATTAAGCCCGTATTCTTTCAGCAAAACGTCGAGCTTCCATTCTTCCATCTTCTCATAATCGGATTTCTTGTAACGAGGATAGTGCAGAGGCATTTGAAATCCACTCACGCAATTCTCCTTAGCACCACCACCCCTAGCCTTTGCCTGCTCTGTTTTTGCATCTGCAGGAAACTTCAGCTTATTGGAGGCTGATTCTGCAACGTTTCCTTGAACGATTATGTTGTATGCTGAACTCAAAGCCCACTTCAAAGCCGCCATTTCTGCTCTTTTTTTTTTTCGATCGAGAGAGATCGAGAGAGAAGCTATGGATTGTTCTTGAAACTTTTGATTGGAGAAAGAAAGCAAAGGGGGAATGATATTTATAGGAGGCTGGTACCGCCCCTGGGTGCCGCTATGCTAGAAGCTACTACAGTGGTTTATTAGCCAACAGGTAGCTGAAACAGTTTTTTTTTTTTTTTTAATTCAGCCAAAAAAAAAAAAGAAACTGTTTCTATTTCATAATCATTTATTATTTTTCAGCTTATTTATTTATAGAGAAATTAGTTATAAATCGCCATGAATTTTTTCAACTTTTGTGTTATAGTATGAACTTTATTTTATCTTTTTTCAACCCCGTATTTTTATTTTTCTGTTTACATGCACAAAACTCTGATTATATTTTTTCTAATTATGCACTTTTTTTTTTTTTGAAATAGCCGCAAACTATTTTTTACCTCTCAAATATAACAATTTATTAAAAATAGTTCATGGCTATATTTAAGAGGTCAAAGATAATTCGTGGCTTTATTTACAGAAAAAATAAAATAGTTTATGACTATAAAAAGATAAAATCAAATAATATGACCATAGACAGAAAAGCAAAAATAGTTTATGGTTAAAAAAAGATAAAATAAAAATTTATAATTATAAATAAAAAAAATTAAAATAATTCATGCTTATTTATATCTAGTTTCGCTTATTTATATGTACTATAATTATTTTCGACGAGATCAAGTGAGTTAAATCACATCTAACGCATTCTATGCAGAAGACGTATTAAAATTTAAAAAAGGCTTAAAAATAATGTGTGTATATAAATAAAATGATAAATATTATATATACATATTGAGAAACTAATAAATGTTTTAGCTTGATTTATGACTAATTTTCTTCTTTCAAAATAAAGAAAAATACTATATTCTTTTTTCTTTTTTGGTAAAAGATACATATAATAATGTTTTAAATATCTCTTCTCCTCACATCTAACGTTATAGCACATAGTTTTTGCTGATCTTTTTTCTTTTATTTTTTTACTTAATCTTAACCTCTTATCTCACAAACAATTTACTTTTACGCATTTACAGTTAAAAATCTTCATATTTTTCATTCTTAAATTGAATTCAAGTCGTTTGGAAATATTCTAAGATCCTTTGATAAAAAAAAAAAAAAAAAAATCCCTCATAAGTGTTATACTTGTATGAAAGTCATATAATAAAACCTTTTTTTTTTTCCCTTTATTGTTAGTAATATTTATGTATATTTTTTATAATGATTACATTGTGTATAGTTTTTTTTTTTTTTTTTGGCCTATTTTATAATGAGGGGAATTTTAATTGTAAGAAAACTAGAGGTTGCTTGGAGGATAAGCATATAATGAAATAAATGATTGAAGCTGAAATAATGCAATATTTGAAGAAGCCAATATAATAAATGGAGTAGGTAATTGTCGTTTTTATTGTGACATATACATATGTGTGGACATGACATGAAATGAGGGCAGCCAGAGCCATAGCCTCCGTTCCATGGCATTGCTGGCTTGTCTTTCCCCAAGTAAAAGTGTCCATTAAAACACCCCTTTTATTAAAAGTCATCAAAACCAGAAAAATATCTCTCTCCAGCTGGAATTGTGTATCTTAAGGCACCTTAAAACTAAACTGTTACGTTAGAATGTGTAAAAATAAATAAATAAATAAAAACACGGGAGATTATCAATTTCAAACCATGATACAATGACGCTTTCCTTAAGACTTATTCGGACCAGCTCAGCTTGGCCTATTCCACTCTAATGGACCAGCTTACTAGATTTTGATCTATGGGGCCTCACTAAGCAGCCCACTCTCATAGATGTCCAAAAGGCCCTCTTTTGACTTTAAGCCTCATAAATCATTTGGGCATAATGATCTACACCCTATTTTCTTCCAAAAGATTTGGGGGAAAAAAATACCTCTCTCCCCTGTTGGGCTCGACATGTTTTCGCAAAAAAATCATCCTGAGCCCAATCAATGACACCCTACAGAGTCCGTACTTCTGCCCAGTAAGTCTTTACAATACTATTTACAAAATTATCATTCAGTTTTTTGGGAACTGTTTACGATCCTCCTTGTCCAAAATTATTTCCACTTCTAAGGAAGTTTCCTCCCAGGTAGTTGATGTACAGACAATGTTATCTTTGTCTAGAAAGCTCTATATACTCTTCGTAATATGCCCGGATCTACGTCACTTTTACTATGAAATTTACCTTTAAAAGGCTTATGATAAGTTATAATGAAGTTTCATATGTAACACCCTCATTTTCGTTTCCTTTCCTCCTGATGCCATTTCTCTTGTCATAAGTTGCATTAGCTCGTCTATTCTTTCGATCATTATTAATGGCAAACCCCACAAGTTGTCACCTCTTTCACAAGGCATTCGGTAAGGCGATCTCCTATCTCCATACCTTTTTATCCTTTACATAGAGTACCTTTTAGTACTTATTAAAAATGAAGTGCGGTGGACTACTGGAAACCCCTCGAAATAGGCAATTCTGGACTGTTATTCACTCATAACTTCTTTGTGGATGATGTCATTCTTTTTCGTCTTGAGACTTCGCACACAATTCATTCTCTCAAACATGTCCTTGATCAATTTTGTTCCATGTCTGGCCAATCTATAAATCTCTCCAAATCTGGTTTTTGCACCTCTTGTAACATTTCCCCGTAGATGAGGGACCTTATTCAGAGTACGGTGAGAATTAATCTTAACTCTTCCTTTGGTAAGTATTGGGTTTCCTGTTAAGGGTGGCACATCCAAAGGTTCGGATTATAACTTTATTTTGAAAAAGCTCCAATATAAGTTACAAGGATGGAAGGCCAACCTCAGTCGTAAAACCATTATTCAGTCTTCTTCCCTCCCTATTGTCAATTATTATGCCCAGTGTGCTGCCTCCCGACTGCTTTGTGTGAGCAAATTTACAAAGAACATAGGAAATACTTGTGGGGTAGTACGTCCCAAAAGAAGAAATTGTATTTGGTTAATTTTGAGGAGGTGGCTAGACCCAAGAGATTTAGGGGGTTAGGTATTGCAAGGCGAGGCATATTAATATTATTGCTTTGGCCAAGCTCAATTGGAGGTTCAAGAAGGAGACGGACCAACTGTGGACCAAATGCCTTAACCGTTACGTGGACCAAAAAGGGTCTAAGGAGCAAAGAAAATTTATTTACACTAGGTCCTCTGGATCAATCAACTAGAAGGCTTTGAAAAAGGTGTGGACTTTTATAATAACAATATTGTTTGGACTTTAGAAGATGGACACACAGCCCGCTTATGGTACGATTAGACTGGATGTGGTTCTCTTGGAAGTCTTATTCAAGACCCACTTACCGAATTGGAGGAAAACCTTATGGTAAAAGAGGTATTTTGCCCAGCGAGCTCGTGGGATCTTACCTGCATTTTCTTTCCTATCTCCCAACCCATAATGGTTGTCATCAAAAGTATCCCTATATCTTCTAATACTTCGATTCCAAATAATCCCAAATGGGATACCTCGACTGATGGGAATTTCTCCAGTAAAAGATTTTTTGACACACTCTTTTGTGTGGAGGATGAACATTCTTCCCCAAAACCCCCTCAGGCAGGTAGCCAGGTTTGGCGCACGAAGGTTAATGGATTCATCAAACATTTCATTTGGCTAGCCGTGAGAGAAAGGCTTCCTACACGATTCGTCCTAACTCGTTGGAAGATTGGCACGGACAATTATTGCACCTCCTGTCTAGCCATTGAAGAAACCTTAGAACATGTGCTCCGCACATGCTCAGAAGCAGCAGTAGTCTGGAGTGATATTAACCTTTATATGAGCTTCCCTGCAACGGCCACTCTGTCGGAGTGGCTCTATTTTGGTTGCTTAAATACCTCTCTCTCCCCATTTGGCAACACTTGGGGCACTACTTTATCTTTTATGTGTTGGGGCTTGTGGCATCGACATAATTAAAAGGTTTTTGAAGCGGATAAAATACTCTCTCTAACGGCACGAGACTGTGTAAATCGGTGGCCCTTAGACTACAGGGTGTATGTCTCGGACACCGGTCGCTGTTGGATGGTCCCCTCATTTTGGAAGGTATAAGCTTAATACAAAAGGTTCTGCTAAAGGTAATCCGGGCCAAATAGGAGTGGCAACTTGATTCGCAATCACAGAGGGAGTTGGATCAAAGGCATGCAAGAAATTTAGGCGCTACATCGAACACACTTGCGGAGCTCTGGGGCATTCGGGATGGACTTACTCTGGCTGGGGAGTTACATATTTATCATCTGGAAACCTTAGTTTAATATATGTTTGATTTACCCGATCGCTTAAAGGATGTATAGCCCCTAAAGGAAAGCTTTTGATATAGATTCTCCTCGAGGTGGCAACTTTTATCGGTGTACTATACTCTTTTTTTTTTTGTGTTTACGTACTAGTGTTTCCAGTAATGTAAGTTACAAGAGTGATAACGATTGAAACATATGCCACAACTGTTGTGAATCTACCGACTCACCCCTACTGCTTACCATCCTTAATTTTCTCTTATTTGTGATTACAAGTGCATGCTAACTACATTTATTGAGGTTACTTTATTGCATGTCTACAGAAAAGCAAATTTGTGCGTGGATAATTTAGCTCATCACAACGAGATTAAACAGATCTTTTTTACTTATGATTCTCTCAATTTTATAAGCCATTTATTGCTCGATGATGCTTGTGAGACAAATTATTTGCTTATTACCTATGACTACTCCTTAATTTTATGATGTTCTCTTTTATGAAAAAAAAAACCTTCAAAGTGGCATATTTTAAAATAAGCATTTTCGTCCGGCGAAAAAAAAAAAAAAAAAAAAAATCTTCCGGTAAAATATCTAGGCAGCTGGTGCCGAGTAGCCTAAGCGGCGTAGAGGTTAACCCTTTTTTTTTTTCCTTTGGGAAAATAAACATTTCCCTTTCTTCCTCCTCAGTCAAAGAAACAAACTGAAAACCCCTCGCAAAACCCTACCTCAAATTTTCAAGCACCTCGATCTCTCTCCTTGAAATCTCCTGTTGAATTCGCCCGGAATTTCTCCAATTCCAATAATGTCTGCAGTTGTTAAAGCTCGATCGCGTTTACTTTCAGTAATTTCCAGAAATACTAATCGCAGATTTTCTTCAACTGCTACTACTGAGCCGCCTAAGGAACCTATCGTTTCTTCATCATCTATTCTCGGTGATCAGCCTCCGCCAGCTCCCGAAGCTCCTGCTCCGCCTCCTCCGTCCGCCGGAACCGAGAAGAAATCTTTTAGCTTTCTCAAGTATGCTCTCACTGCTGCCATCACTGGCGGTGTTGCAACGGCTGGTTATGCCACCTACGGTTCGTTTCTTTTCCATTCGAATTTCTTCCTAGTTGATTCTGTCGATGAACATTGATTTTTTTTGGGAGATATTTGAGTTTTCCTTTTGCAATCGCGTGAAAGAAGTGTTTGCATGTAATTGATTTTTTACAGAATAACTTCCTGGACTAATTATAATGTCATTGGAGAGGATATGGATTAATTGTAGGGGCAGAGTTTTGTAATGGGGGTTAAGCGGGTGGCTGATATGGTCCTAAGTCCTTAGCTTTTTATCCATAGAGGAGGATAGTTTTTGATTTGTCTTGCTTAAACTAATATATACACGTGCAGCTTACACGGCGGATGAGGTCGATGAGAAGACTAAGGCTTTGCGTGCTTCTGCAAATTACACAGTTCCGGATGATGCATCTTCTTTAGAAGTAAGCTTCTCGCACTTGCAATACAACTGTCAGTGCAATTAGTATTTAGTAAAGCAACTGTTGCAGCTATTGCCTAATGATATTTTGAAAGATAATTCTACTTGCTATTGTTACTTAATGAGATGAAGTGATTATTTGAAGTATGTAATACAATGTCATGGTTATGATTCCATCTAGTTCTATAATGTTGCTCCGCGAATGTTAAAGCATCAAGTCTTCATGATCAGTCTCATTTTTCTAGCACCTATTCTCTTAGAGCAAATCAAAATATCACAGTAATGTAATATTTCATTGTTTTTGGCAGAAATTTCAAGGAATGCTTCTCTCTACTGCAATGACAGGTTTCCCTTTCTTTTATAATAGTGTTTATTAAACTTTGAGTACTCCATCCTTTCAAAAAAGTTACTTGGCTTGTCTTTCAACTTCTTCAGCTGAATCTAGAAAATTAGATATTTGGGCATCGCCGGAGGACCATTTGCATGGAACTGCAAACAAACTTGCATTTGTGAATTATCTATACAATGAAATTACTTTTGAATTTCGAACACTATTTAGGGGCAGCCATGGCAGGATTATTTAAGGGAGAAATAATCTGAAGCAACCCAAATTAGAAATGGAGAAATATACAAGGGAGGCAAATGTCTGGAGGCCATAATCTTCCAATAATTTTAAAGTAATTACTTCCTCAGTTGCAAAATACTTGTTAGGACAAGTTGTCCGAATTAAAGCTTTGGTTAGATTTGGTAGAAAATACTAGACAAGATGATCAGGATAATTTTATATAAGGAATGAGATAGTTCTCTTTTTTAAAGGAAGAAAAAAGAGTAAATTAGACCAAATTTCTGTCTGGGGTTGTTTTGGAGTATTTAATTGTTTCGTAAAAAGATGAGTCAAAATGATCAACTTAATTGTATTATCTGCCTATTAATTCTGTTAATAGGCGTCTTTTACTTAATTTTTCCTGATTCTTTTCTCTGATATACAGCTCCTGCTAAACTAGTTGAACTTTATTTGGAACTGAGGAGGTTAGCTGAAGATCAAGTTCGAGTTAAGTGCTCGTCAGCTGTTCAAATCCCTGTATCTTATTGTGCCCATTTCCTGATTCTGTTTCTTTTCTTTTATTGACTTTCATTTGTAAAATTCTGCAATTTTTATAGGGATTTACAGAACCAACATCAGATAAGCTCCTGCCCGATCTGCATCCCTTGGAGCAGCATGTCTTCACTCTTGTGCTCGATTTAAATGAGACGCTGATATATTCTGATTGGAAGGTAGAGGCTCTAATGGTGGTGCACTCTTGTTTTTGACCAATCTAAATTCATTTAAGAAGATTGGTTCTTGTTATTTGTCGGAGTTGATGAAATGCTGAACTCAATTATGAGGAATAGCATCCTTGCATTTTTCAAACTGGTCTTTATGATTTTAGAAATTGACCGGCTGCAATGATGCTTCTGTATGCAATCTATTTGTTGCGTAAAAGATTTTCCCTTGTTGTATTACCCAGGGCATCAATACCTTATTATTGTCTTCATATTTGATAACTCCGAAATGTTGTAATTGTGTGAGGTCAATTTACTTAATAGGTATATTGAAAGCTGATGCTGTTACTTTTCCTTATCTTGTATCCTTTCTAAAGCGTGACAGAGGTTGGAGAACATTTAAAAGGCCTGGTGTTGAAGCTTTCCTGGAACACTTAGCTCAGTTCTATGAAATTGTTGTGTTTTCTGATCAGCTGAGCATGGTAACTTCATTTTCCTCGCTTCCTTGAATTCTTAGAATTTCCCTGCTTATCGTCTTGCAAGTTATATGCATGGAGGTTAATACTTTATGAAATGACTTGCTGGACAGTATGTCGACCCTGTTGTTGAAAGACTGGACCAAAAGCACTGCATCAGATACAAGCTATCAAGAGGTGCAACAAAATATGTTAATGGCAAGCATTATAAGGTATGATTATTCACTTCTTTCCTTCTCTCATTTGAAATGCTCCTCAAAATTTTTGATTGTCTTCTTCTTGACCCCTGATGATTGGGGAATGTATAAGTTCTAGCTTGAGACTTTTTTCATGTTTGTGTTTGAGTCTTGGTATGCGTCTCTGGATAGTTGAACTAGCTGAGTATATGATGAGTAAAAAGGAGATTTTCTTACGTGAAGTCTATTTATGAGCATCAAGTTTGTGGAGGAAAGATCTAGCATGTACAGCTCGACTGGAATAAGTTATGATACGCAAACTATACGAGTACTGTGTCCTCAGATTCTAGTTGTTCAAAGCCAATATAAAGTAAGCAAGTTGGTTTTTCTGGACAATGTTCTACATAGTTTTAGCATTTGCAGTATAGGAATGTATTGGTGGTTGTGAATCCATAGAAGAATGTCTTTTAGTTGGTTATTTATGAGGATGCTGGTTGGCTTTTTCTGGTAATATCTTCAATCATGTCACTTCATCCAAAAAAATAAAGACTTTGTTTGGATTGTCTTTTATTTTGAAAAAGTGAGTTTTTTTCTTCATGGAGTTTGTAGAAGTTGAGATAAAAAATTAGACTTGGAAGTGAAAAATGTATTTAAAAAAAAAAAAGATTGAAATGCAATCCAAATAGAGCTAAAAACTTCAATCACGTCTCTTGTGTTTATTTAAATTATCACTGAAGCATTAGAATTTGGTATTATTGGTGGCAGGACTTTTCAATGCTGAACAGAGATCCGGCAAGAGTTATTTACATTAGTGCTCATGCGCTTGAAAGTACTCTCCAGCCAGAAAATGGTGTGGAAGTAAAACCATGGAAGGGTGAACCAGATGATACAGCACTCTTGGATCTAATTCCCTTTCTTGAATGTGAGCTACCTTTCAGATTCGATTTATGTGAAATAGGATACAATTGTATTCTAAACGAGTCTTATTTCTGATTTTCTCATCTGACCTCAGATGTTGCTAAAGCAAGACCAGCTGATATTCGGGCTGTCTTGGCTTCATATCAAGGCCGTGATATTCCGAAAGAGTTCATTGAACGATCCAAAGAGCATCAGAGGTGAAGTTTTCTTTTATCGTATCTTCTGTTTTATTATTCTTGAGTGTTTTGAACGAAGTCTTAAAAGTAATATTTGTTGGCTGTTTGCTTTCCAAACAAAGGATTTGTAAGATAACTGTAGTCTAATCTTGTCCCAAAAGCAGGGCCAGTGATAGCATGCCCTAATAATGTATTCTCTTCTGTGATTGCAGACGAATGCAAGAGCAGAAACAGCAAGGTCGATTATGGAGACGTTGAAGAAATTAATGTTTCAAGTTCAAAGATTATTGGAGGCAGTCTTCTTCGATGATAAGAATCGAGTTGATACCTTGAGATACATGTTCAATTTTTGTGTAGGTCATTTGCCGATTTAACTATAAAAGCTGGTTCAGAGAGACAATAATGGTAAGCCCTTACGATGAACATCATGTGTGAAGTAGAAAAGTGTAATTTATAATTTCTAAAGCCTAGGATGGAAAGGAAAAAAATGAACTATTGAAAGCAATTTTGAGGTACAGATGAATTGATGACACTACCTTCTGTTAACTGAAGATTCTGACTGGGTTATACTGACTAGGAACATAGCATTGTTCTGTTGTTTCTCTTGTTTTTCCACTCCCATTCTTTGTGAGAGTTTTCCCATGGGGGTCTTCAGGCTTGCGTATGCGTAAACAGTGATGCCGAAGGACCCTGATGATGAGTTGAAAGGTTTGTTTCTGCCCTTTGGCATGTGGAAATGCAAGATGTTCATAATATTTCCTTATGCTGGCTTTTTTTACGCATTTTAATCCTTGTTGATAATGTGTAACATTTAGGATGATGATCTAAATGATGGGTTGATTCCATTGAACATTAATTAGATTTGGAATCATTGGATAGAATAACTTTTATGGATAGAGTTGGTTAGCAAATGTGGTCTGCTAATTAATAACCTGTTTTGTATTTGAATGATCTTTCCTCTAAAGAGATGTTAGCAAATGTCCCAAGGGATTGAACCTTTGAAGGGAGGATAGGGAGGGAGAAGTAGAGTAGCAAGCAGTCAATATGAACACAGGACGGATTAGTTGTTGGTTGGGGCTTTTGATTGGTTAATTTTTTCTAGTAAATGTCGTTTTAAGTTTGCCCAATTTGAACGCCGGTTCGATGTAATGTTTCTCCGGACGGCATTTGGAAATTTTAGCAATGTTGGGATATAAATTCTTGACGCGGATGACCCCGCGTGCTTTACAATCTTTTTGTTTTTTTTTTTTGGGTTCCTGAAAATATGACCAAAAATGTCCTTTACTTTTTATGTTTTGTTAATTTATGTCATATTCTTTTTTTTTTTTTGCGATTTATGTCATAACTTTTTCTTAATTGTAAAAAATATTCAATGAGTTTTTAGTGTGCTTGTACGTAAATTATCATGCAAACACTTATTTGTTTATAAAAATGTATAATAAAAGAATGATACAAGTAAAATGTAATAAAAAACTATACGTATAGAAGATATATATTTCAAAATATGATTAGACTATTGATTATTATTTTCGTACTTTTATTAGTTTATGAGCAAATAATGTGTAATTTACATAATAATTTATGTTTAAAATATTAGAACTAATCGTATGTATTTACGCATTCTTGGCCATTAAAAAAAAAAAAGTGATTCTTGACCAATTGAAAAAGTTGAGTGCCATAATTAGAAAAAAAAAAAAAAAGGATAGATCTTAGATTGACTAAATGTAAATAAGTGAAGGTAATTTTGGCTAAATTTTCTTTTTTTGCCATTTTTTTTCAATATAAGAAATTCTTGTCCTTCTTACTATACCATTAATATTAGTATAAAAGAGGAATAAGAGGATGTGTTCCATTAATGTGTACTTCGAATACATACATTAATGTAGATTAATTATGTGCTTTAAAATTTATTTTTTTAAATAAAAAATTTCTTATAGAATTTTAGCTCTATAGATATAATATTTTTATATATATAATGCGTAGTAATGTGCTGTTATAGGGATGCAAATGAGTAAAGCTCGAACTCGATTGAGTCTATTAATTTTGGTTCGAATTTGAGCTCAATTATTTATATTAAGTCTTAACTCGATAGGCTCGACGACCTATCGAGCTAATGTTAATAAGATTCGAACTCGACTCATTTACTTAGCGAGTAGACTCGAACTCCGTTAATAACAAATTTGAACCAAACTTTGACCGATTTATATAATATTCTAGATAGATACCAAGAAAAATCTTTTTAAAAAATTATGAAAATAAAGGTAAGAAGAGGTGAAGTCTACGCGTAGCAAAGGCGCGTGAAGTAGTTCTATTTCTGGTCCAGCATTGTCGTAACTGGTACGACGCACGTAGTACACTTTCCATATTATCGATTTCTTCGATGCTTCACAAATTATCGTTTTCTCTTCTGTACTGTACGACCTCCCCAAATTCCTTGTCCTCCTTGATTGATACTGCCTCTGCCCTAACCCTCTAACGATATATAAAACCACCTCAAGAATCTGTTCCGAAAATGGTTGTAATTTTTTTATGCAAGAAAAATGACTCCTCGTTTTCTTTTGTTCATTGCCGTCCTCCTTTTCCTCATTCTCTCCGCCTCCGCTCACGGCGGCGCTCACGACGATGATGCTGATACAGAGTCTGATTCAGGGGGGTCCTCTGAAAAACCCCATCTCAGATCTCGGTCATTGATTCTTGTGAAGATGTGGTGCTTGATTCTTGTATTTGTGGGTACTTTTGTTGGGGGAATTTCTCCGTATTTCTTGAAATGGAATGAAGGGTTTTTGGTAATTGGAACTCAATTTGCTGGTGGGGTTTTTTTGGGTACTGCTTTGATGCATTTTTTGAGTGATTCGAACGAGACATTTGGGGATTTGACAAATAAAGAATACCCTTTTGCTTTTATGTTGGCTAGCGCTGGCTATTTGCTTACAATGTTTGCTGATTGTGTTATTTACTATGTTTATGGAAAACAGAGGAATAATGGATCCTCCTCAACTGATGCTCATGATCTTGAACTTCAAGGTTTGATTGAACACAACTTTATAAATTGCATCATTTTAGCATATGCCATGAGATTTTGTATCTATCTTGATATCCAAGGATTTGCCTTTTGTGATTTATTTTGCTGCCAAAAGTTGAATAGAATCTTGCGATATGGGTAGGTACAAAAATTTTCAAGATTTTCTGTTAAAGAATTCAGAGAAATGATCCAATTTAGAAACAGTGGAGTCAAGAAACTACCTTTTTCTTCATTAATTAATTTGCTCAATTTTGCTTCTGAATGGACTGACTGACTACAATAGATTCTGTGTTAACAATATAAAAAACTCTGCTTGATATTGCAGGGAGTACTCAGAATGGAAAAGGAAACAGTAACAGAACAAGTTCAGTGTCTCAATTTCAGGTTAGGATGGATGTAATAACCTGGTTGGCAAGAAGAGTATATTGGTATCTGTTAAGGATCTTTAATTTTATGTTTATAATAAACATCTAAAACACTTGTTGTGTTCTTGAACTTCAGGGTCATGAAAATTCAGATAGTCACCACATGATGACTAAGGCACCAATTGTGAATGTTACATCTCTTGGGGATAGTGTTCTTTTGATTGTTGCATTATGTTTCCATTCAGTGTTTGAAGGCATTGCAATTGGAGTTGCAGAGACTAAAGCTGATGCTTGGAGAGCTCTTTGGACTGTTTGTTTACACAAAATATTTGCAGCCATTGCAATGGGTATAGCTTTACTGAGGATGCTTCCTGATCGACCGCTCTTATCTTGTGTTGCTTATGCTTTTGCATTTGCTATTTCAAGCCCTATTGGTGTTGCCATTGGCATTATAATAGATGCCACAACTCAAGGTTCAGTGGCAGATTGGATTTATGCAATATCAATGGGTCTTGCTTGTGGAGTCTTCATCTATGTTTCCATTAACCATTTACTTTCCAAGGGTTACAATCCTCAGAAGCTTGTTTCTGTTAATGAACCTCATTTTAAGTTTTTGGCAGTTTTCTTAGGTATTGGTGTCATTGCTGTTGTTATGATATGGGACTAATGAAATGATCTTCCTAATTTTGCACAAAGGAGAGAGAATATAAATGAGTTTTGGTTTACACAAAATTCTTGTACATAACTTTAGGAGACATTTTAATTCTTTTCTAAGCGCACGTTTGTTACATTGGAATGGAATGAAATGTTAAGAATCATAGCTTGGCGCGTTACCATAAGTGAAACAAGAAAAACAGAGAAAAATGCCAGAAAAGAAACTGCTTGAAAAATCCAAAGCCAAAAGCTTTCTTTAACAAGAATGTGTGATTGAATCATTCCCTATTGTACTTTGTCCACTGTCCCAAGAATATTTGGGCTAGAAAATTTACTGATCCTTCATAGAAATCCTAATTGTTGTCAAGTTATCGTTTTCAGAAGAATCTTCAAGAAAAACAATGGCAAATTCACCTTGTTTCGGAACATTTTCAAGGAATCTCTCATCTTTATTTCAGTCAGGTATTGGGAATTCTTACAGGTCAATATGCAAAAACTTTTCAAATCCATATGCTACGATAACTGGCCCTGCTAGATCACCAATTGCGCATCCTGTAGAGTCAGACAACATGAAACACGAAAGAGATTAAGAAAAGTTCTCATTTCAACCTTTCGCTTAATCATTATTATCCTTCTAGGCATAAAAAGTCTGTTGCTTACCAATCCATTGGCCAGTTGAAGGGCGAAATGCTGCTGCTCCTATTCCTGCCCCGACTGAAGCAAAAATAAGCGATGAACAACACCTTACTGTTGCAACATAAATCTTCCTTCCAAGAAGTTGAATTTGTTCTTCTCTATCAACTTCATCAATTTCTTCTTTGGGGTTGAACATGTGAGAAAAGAACCGGTAGACATCTAAGCCAACTTGAACAAGCCATGATGCTAAAACTCCTAGGCAGTGCGCTGATTACAACAGAAAAATAAAGAATGAATAGAACAAGTTTTAAGTGACAACAGTGACGGGATTAGAGCAAAAAAGTTTGAGATAAGTTGTTAGTGTGTAACCTCTAAAAGTTGTTTTGCTGACGCAATGTATATACGTTAAGGTTGGCATACCCCTTTGAGCCTTCCTTGCAGCAGACTTTGGAGCATCTGTATTAACAATTAAAGACAATTACCGTTTTGAAAACATTAATTGACATTCTGTAAATCACTTGTACTTCATACGTTACCTTTAAGAAGTTTCCATGCCATACGATGGGAAACATAATTAACGGCAAGTCTTTCCAATATACGTCTTGTAGTTATTACAGTGCTCTGGAGGATGCAGTCACCAAAGAAACA
This sequence comes from Catharanthus roseus, assembly GCA_028651295.1. NCBI lineage: Eukaryota > Viridiplantae > Streptophyta > Magnoliopsida > Gentianales > Apocynaceae > Catharanthus > Catharanthus roseus. The sequence goes on along the minus strand of JAPQWS010000044.1, from coordinate 4,644,048 downwards.
AATTAATCCTGTTCAGTGCTCAGGATGACCTCATAACAATATTATTTAACCTAACCAAGCATTTATATGGGAATTACTTCTTTTATTAGTTGTAAGTATACGTTCCTCCTAGGATGGTGAACCAGGAAAGCGGCAAACAAGCAATGCAAATACGACCAAATTGTCATGAGATACAGCAGAAACTGGTAAGAAACTTCCTCTAAAATATACAATCCGGAATTTGACCTTGCTCATTACATGAAGAAGTTAACTAGGGAACATGTACAATTCTTTGAACAAATCATTGGCTGATAATACACTAGGGTGAGAAACCAAACTTAAGCAATTCAGGGTCAAAGATGAAGGCAAATATTAGAAGAGCAATTTAGTACCAATCTTCTTGAAGCAAAGAACCACTACATAATCTAGTTCAATAGTGGAAATGACCTTCTTGACTTGTTTAATGTGAAAATTGAGGAATTCTAGTGAACTTACCTCACGAAGGATTTGCTTCACAGATTTCTTGAAAGGAACAACCAAATCCACCTGTTGTTCTTCTGGGGTATCCTGCAGGAAGTCATCATCATCCTCTTCCATCTTGGCATGTGGCTCCAAGAGAGGCAAATAAAACAGCAGAAAAGACCTCAGTGATGTCACGGCAAAATTTTTCCAATGAAAAGCTGAAAATATAGGCTTTAGCTCAATTCTGTACTCCTTGGTGCTGTAGTACAAGGAGTTCTTCTGAACAGTACTCTCAGAACTTTCTACGCTAGGTAAATAATAATCTTCATTTAGTGCCACTCCAGCATCACAATAAGCAATTTGTGGCACACTGTTACTGCATCATACCAACAAAATGATCAAAACTATGTTTTTGTTAAATGAATATACAGCTAGAGTAATCCTGAATGAACCCCCACTACACCCCAAGGGCAAAAGGAAAAAGAAAAAAGAACAAAAACTGCAACAATGCAATCATAAAACATGTTTGTCATCATCTAACAGCTAAAGTTCATATATTAATGGGATTAAGAATGAAAAAAGTTCTATTAATCAAGAATAGGCAATTCAAAATACCTTACGCCAAGCCTGTCACAAGATATTTACTATACAAGTGCCATTCCTTGTGATAAGGCTAAAAGGAGCTCAATTGCAAGATCACACAATTAGGGGGGCCAAAGAATGAAGTTTATATAAGCTTAAAGAGAGCAAAACAATGAAGCTTGGCAAAACAGGACGAAACCTGCATAGGATCTGCGGCGTTTCAACAAAACAACAACCTGAGAGTTTCCGCGGCCATCAACCCACGCCGGATCCAATTTCCACAATGGTCCCAGGATTTTCCTGTTTCTTTCATTTCAGCCACAAAACTTTTCCAGCTTGCTTTTAGCAACTTTATGTTATTTTAAGTGTAATTTTACGGGGATTAAACCCCCTTTGACTATGGTCTAAGTAGTAGTAAGGCTTGGCATGTATAAATACCCCATTATGGGGCTATATTGAAAACTTTGAACATTTTATGAAAAAGTCCAGCTTTAGAGCATTTGCTCTCCTTTGAAGAAATCCTTAGGGTTCTTCCATTTCTTTGAAGGGGATTGATTCTCAACCACCCTTGTGTTCTACTTTCAATTTCAATTTCTTGGGTTCTTCAAGGGTTACTCAAATGTCTCACAAACGGGTCTTTCGATTTCTTCCAATTCAAGGGTTCTTTGTTTGAATTTGTTGTAGAATCTTCTACAACAACTACTTGGGTCTCAATTAAAAATTTGATTGGGGTTCAATTTAGAGTTAGAAGAAGAGAATGGAAATAGGTCCATAGCTAGGGCTTTTTCAAGAACAAGCATTGAAGCTCAATTTCCACAACCTCTTGGAGTATAGATCTTGGTTTCCTATCACCTGGTTATCCAGGGCTCAAGCATTCAAGAAGAATTCTTAAATAGAGGTTGCATTTGTTTATCTTATGTATCCTTATGACCTTTATCAGCAGTTCAAGGAGGAAACTTTGTACTGATGAGTGCAATGTCTTAGAGATAATACAGGAGAATAATAAAGCAGTGTCAACTAGCAGAAACTTCAGGAACATCCTCTACCAGCAACTATAACATGATGTAACAGTTTGACATAACAATCACATGCCAGTTCAAAGCATACGGGAGTCAGAGACAGAACAATCACAATTTTTGGCTGTAAAATGACATAAATTAACAAGATTAAATAAGTTGATCAATCTTGATTTCCCAGCATGACTTGCCAATTATAACTCGGGTAAAATGCCAATTGTGGAGAGTAATAAGATCCCACAGACTTTAGAAAACAGAATAAAACAAAATTTATAACATTCCATCTTCTCCAAGTCTATTATAAGATGAATATCTGATGATATATTATTCCAAAGTGAATAAATACAGCAATTAACTTGGGCAGCTCAGTAATTTGGAAATATCAGGATCGATCTCATCGTAAGGAAACAGACTCAGCAGGTTATATGGCTTAAAAGATGTTGAAACTCGAAAATACTACACTTGGCAAGAAAATAAATCTGACATTGGCAAAGGGCTTTTGGTACGCAGAAGAGCTTTTCTGACTATAAGTTCTTTGATTTCATACCAAAATCCTTATGCAGGAGAAATATTCAAAAGATTAATTCTTCAAAGTTACAAAGTCTAAGCTAATGACAACATCAATCTACCTATTCAATTACATGATTTCCTCACTGAATGAGACACATACAAGTCAAAAAGAATATAACATATGTTTATGAGCTAGCAGCAAGGAAATCCAGTCCTTAAGAAAGAAAACAATTCTAAAAGAATCTTGTAAGGCTAATACATTGTCCGGATACCCACATTACACATTACAATATTTTCTCATGAAAAATAACCAATTTCTGAAGCACTTGTTTTCTTAAAACCCTTTTGCAGGCATCCTAAACTGTGAAAACTACGTAGCATATTAGCAAGAAACATCCCATATTACTACTAAAAATGCTACACAAAACAATTGAAAACAAAAAAGAAAAGAAAAATAAGGACCCTGGGGAATGTATAACATCATACTGGAGAAAATTCCAATCTTATGATAATAAGCCTTTTGGAATTATTTCTTGCATTCCTCCTTTTAATTCCTATGCAGAGTCAATATGCAACCAAATTTATACATGTAAGTATTATGTAAGCCTTATTATAATCAAGAAAAACTCATAATCCAATACCATCAAGCAGCCGAGAGAAAGGGAAACGTCAAAAGGTAAGATAAATTCCTCCCACAAAAAAAAATTTAGAGGTAACATAAATTACTAGCAGTTATCCCATAATCCATCCTCCCCCCCCTCCCCCCACCCACCCCCCGACCCCACCCCATAAAAAAAAAAAGACTTTTCAATATTTCAGCTTTCTAAGTATTGCATGAACTCCAAATCAATGAAAAAAATGCTCATCAAGCCTTAAAAAATCTCAAAAACTTGCAGTAGTTTTCATAAGAATACTAAAAAAGCCAAAGCTTACCCAAGAAAAGCCCAAGCGGCAAAAGGGGCAGCCACAGCAGCAGAAGCGGCAGCTGAGGAAGCAGCGGTTTTAGCTGAGAAGAGTCCGCATGAATGTAGAGTCGGACTTATCAAGCTTGGATTTTTCTTCAATAGATCCAATACTAGAGCAACTCCGGCCATTCTTTCAGAACTGGACAGAGAAATTCAAATATTTCTTCAAGATTCAATACCAAAACCATAAACTAAAAGGTCCCTCCAAAATTGCAGATAACCAAACCCTATTCAAACACGAATATCTTCTTTACAAAAAACAGCTGAAAAAGATTTCCTCGTAAAGAGGAAACAAGATTTTCTTTGTTTTCTGTCTATGAAAGAATTACTTTTGCTGGGAAATTTATTTTGAGGGAGCTGAAAAGAGTAATCATCTTCCGTTTTAGCTTTTAATCCGATCTCTCTCTTTCTATGGGGATTTAACTCCAGTGCCCACAGAGCTGGGCTGGTGAGGCGGAATGGGGATCTATGGGCTTTAACGAATAAACTTCAAAATAAGGCAATGTCCATTGACCCAAAAGGGCAACCAACCTTCGATACTTCAACCAATAATATTTGTTATCCAATTCCCTCTACATTTATCCCAAACTTATTTCATTCCTTTATTTTATATATATATATATATATTTTATATATTCCAATACTATTTCATCTCTCTATTTTCTAAAATTTTATATTGATTACTCATTAAAAAAGATATAAGAAATATTTTTTATAAAATACTAATTGATGATTGACTAAATTAAAATTGTCTATCACTATACTTATACTTTTTCTTTACAATCGTATAAAAAGAAGAATTGCGTAATGTTATATATTCGAACTCATTAAAACTCAATATATATATTAAGTTTGATAATTATGATTAAAGAGAAATCTAAAATGGGTTCGGATCTCCTGAATTTAGTATATTTTATTAATAAAATTTAATAAATAAAAGATAAACTTTTAAAAAATATATATATTATAAAAGAAATGTGATACATGACTTGTACATAGAGTAGTATAAAAAATTGCGTGTCCCTAAAAATATATATAATAAATATAATTATATTTCAAAACCTTATATATACATCAAACTTGAAAGACATAATATGAGATTGAGAAGGTGTTTGTACATGTCCCCGGCCGCCGCGCACTTACGGTGAAGGCAGTAACCCCCAGATTGATAGATAAGAGCTTGGTAATAATCAATAATGGAGGTGGAGGAGACTTACATATCGTTGGATGATTTAGGATGGGAACACTCGTTAGAGAATCTAACTTCTTCTTTGGAAGCAGCAGATCAAGAAGATTTACGAGTGTTGGATCATCAGATAATGGAAGAAGAAGAAGAAGAAGAAGCAGACATGATGATGATGATGATGATGATGAGGAGTCCTCTGCAAGAAGAAGAAGAAGATTCTTTATGGAATGAACGCGTAGAAATAAGAATATACTTTGCTGCTGATGAATCTTTGAGAAAAGAAGGAGTTGAGATGTGTGTTATTTGTCAAGGTGATTATGAAGACAATGTCGACATTATTGGAAAGCTTCCTTGCAGACATGAAGGAGTTGAGATGTGTGTTATTTGTCAAGGTGATTATGAAGGCAATGTCGACATTATTGGAAAGCTTCCTTGCAGACATGATTTCCTTCTCCAATGTATCCAAAAATGGCTTTCCAGAAACAACCTTTGTCCTCTGCCGAACACATCTCTCTCTCTCTCCAGGAACTACTCTCCATAAAGATTGAGAAAACGTAATCAATTTATAAAAAATATTGAATGGAACGTAAAAGGCACTCAACAAAAATCCCAATTCACTACTAAGTTTGTAGTAGTGATATTAAGATAGCATTAGGTTGACTATTTTACGGTTTATATTATTATAGAATTCTTGTTTCTCGATCAAAGGAAGATGTGGATTAAATTGAATGAAATCCAAATACGAAAATAGAGTAGAGATGGAGATGATCTTCATTCCCAAACACGAGACTGAGTTGAAGATGAGAATAAAGTAGAGAAGTAGGGATGAGACTGAAAGATGAGATCCCGCCCCCCATTGCCATCCCTAACTGTGCATATGGATGAAGTAGTACATTAATGTTGTAATATTTTCATAGAACAATACAAAAAAAACAATTGAAAATACACAAATGATTTACTTTACTTGGGCAAAATTCACATTATGGATTGGTGGCATATTACACTTTTACAGCATTTGCAATACAACAAATTCAACTTTCTGTTCAATAACAACATCATCAAGCAATAATATGATCATTTCATCTGACTTACTACCAACAGCAACAGAGAGAGAGAGAGAGAGAGTTATAGAATGTCCAGGGACTAAGCTGCTGTATCGTTTTCCTTGATCATCATAATAAACAAATAGCTGCTAACCAGTTTTAAAAAGAAAAAAAAAACTACTAAAAGAAATCAAATTCAAGATAATTATCGGAACTTTGCTGATATGGAATAGCTCCAATAACAGCAGCCTTTTCGCCTGTTGATGCTGGAGCTGCGGCTGCTGCTGTTGCTGCTGCTGCTGTTGCAGTTGGAGCAGGAATTCTCTCGACTTCAAATGGCCGAGGGATCTCTGGTGGACTAGCACATCGAATTAGTGCCCAATTTACACCTTCAAAGAAGGGATGCTGCTTAATTTCAGTGGCACCCCTTTTATATGCCAATCTATGCTGTGGCTCTTTTACTAGCAACCCTCTTATGAGATCTCTAGCTGAAAAACTTACAACAGGAGATTCTGGGAACCTCAGGGGCTGACCCACAACATTGAACAGTGTTGCTCGATTCCCAGATCCTTTGAAAGGAGTCTTTCCAAACAATAATTCGTATAGAAAGATCCCAAAAGTCCACCAATCCACAGCACTTCCGTGGCCCTCGCCTTTGATGATTTCAGGAGCCAGGTATTCATGTGTCCCAACAAAAGACATTGAACGTGCTCCTGTTGGCTCAGCAATAAGCTCTGGCAATGGGCTAACTTGGTTACCGATTTCATTTTTGGGTTTTCTTTCTTTCTTTGACTTGCTTGAAAAGAGCCGAGGAGTAAAACATGTTGTAGGAACCACACAGGAGGGTTGGATGCAAGAGGGCTCAATGCAAGCTGGTTGGACACAGTATACAGGATTCTTCCTTAGGGTCTCTGTCTCAAGGGATGATGATTTGACTAGTGTAGGGCTGACAGCACAGCGAAGGGAGAGGTCAAAATCTGACAGCATTATGTGCCCGTCCTCTCTTACAAGGACATTTTCTGGCTTCAAGTCACGATAGACAATGCCAAGCATGTGGAGGTATTCCAAAGCAAGTAGGACTTCTGCTATGTAAAACCTACATTGCACAACAGAATAATAATAAGTAACTGCATAATTACGGTAGAAATGCAGCAATAAATCAGAAGAACGCTTAAGTAGCTCCGAAACTAGCCAAGAAAGACAAGATTCCATATGACATCCAGGGCTTCCCTGTGTTTAGGAATTAGATTTTACTTATTATATGACAAATAAGGGTATTGATTTTCCACAAAAAACTAAATATGTGAAAATGCTTTTCAAAGTTTATTGCATTTACCATGTAAAAGAAAAACAATTTTCACCAAAGCAAAGCCTAGAAAATGAGAAACCATTTTCCTTGTAACCATATTTGGAGCAGATGCTTATTTCAACCCGTGTTTCAAAAACAGTGTGATTTACCTAGCTTCATGGATTCTGTTTAACTACAAGTCTTTCCTTGAAAGAAACGCATGCAAGATGCCTCCTTCTGTCCATGCATTTATCCATTAAGATTTACTACTATTGTGTACTAAATTTAACTGTCAAGGACACATTCCCAGACAAAACAAATAACAAGCTAATCTTGAAAACTGAAGCAACAATTTACAATCATAATTATCTCCTTCCTGGTAAAAGAACTACATGCCACATCCACAATAAGAGATTTTTGAGCGATAAGAATCAAAAGAAGCTATTTCCCCATATTTTCTCGTGTACTAAAGAAAAATATGTATGCCTATAATTGAAATCTAAGAATGTTTTCACTAGATTGATACAACTTCCTTATAGGTAATCCTATCCTGGCTTGCTTGCAACACCAAAAGCAGGATAAGTGATTTTCCAACATTATTTGCTTATTTCCTGTATAAAGTTCTAAACATGGCTTTGAAGTTTCAAATTTTAGTTTTAACAGTTCATCTATTGAACGCTTCCAATGTTGTCTTTCATATTTATGTCTTCTGCATATTTACAATTTTCTTCTTCTTTCTGTCGAGTGCCTTCAACTTTGTTATATTGAATAACTGAGCAAAATTTGATATGCATTTTAATTTTAAACACTTGAACAAAACATCATCAACAATTGCAATATGCAAATGAAATGTACTGCCTCCTGGCTTCCAAATCCTATGAGGAAAAACAGTGATCCGTTCTTTCTATCATCTGGTCAAGAATCCTATCTCAAAATCATCTAATAATACGAATATGCAAGGACAAGGCACACATCCAACAAACACGGCAGTTTTTTTAGTTACCTTACATATGCAGAAAGGATGCAAAATATAAATGCATAATAACAGCATTTATGGGCTTCAAGCTAGTTGTAATAAAGTTAGAAGATGCTGGTTAATCACAACATAAGTGTTATATAATTCTCATTTAAAGTCTCAGAAAATAGCCAGATAACAAGAATTAACCAAAAGAAAATAGTCCCAATCAAGAACATAACAAGACAAGGCGCAAAATAGTTTGAGTTCAAGCACCAATCAAAATCTCTTGTAGTTTCGGAGCAGAAAATGAATCTCATGTCATTTAGAAGAGAAATAAAAATTTAAGTTCATTTAATTTTCAAACATCATATAGGGATAAACTACAAAAGACAATTATATTCCAAAAAGAAATTTAATTCTCAGACTACTCGGAAAAATCAAGATCAATTAAAGCAACTACATATCCAAAATCCCCATGCATCAGAAGCATATGCAAAAACCATTTCCCCAAAAACATGCAGCGATGCCAGACTTTTAACATGTCACTATGAAGTCTGAAGAGAAAAAATATTCGTACTTCACTGCTTGTTCAGGAAAATGCTTTCCTGGTTGCCTCTGCCGAAGTGTGTGCAAGTCACCTCCTGGACAGAACTCCATCACCAAGCAAGAGAACTTTTCAGTCTCAAAATGCGTATACAGAGTAGGAAGGAATGGATGGTCCAAACACTGTAATATTTCCCTTTCAGTCTGAGCACGAAGCAATTTCTTACGACTTGCTAAAGATGCTTTATCCATAACCTTCATGGCAAAGTAACACTTGGTACCACACAACTCAGAAAGATAGACACTTCCAATATCACCAGAACCCAACTTCTTTAGCAATCTAAAATGCCTCAAGTCTAAGACCCCTTCCTTTGCCCGGACAGCCTGGATCGCTTCCCATCTCGAGTCATTAGCTTTATGAGGTTTGTTGATGCTACTGCTCAAGCTGCTACAAGTACTTTCATCACTCACATTACTGCTAGTGCTACCCCTGCACATGCTGCTTTTTCCACTCTCAACAAAATCAAGTCGATCACTGATTTTGGCGCTTCCACTTGTTTTTGCAAGGCTGCTGGCACCATCACTGACTTTTGCTGAAACTGAGCTATCCTTGACATTTCCCTGTAAAGATGTCTTCTTTTCCTGGTCAGTCAGTTGTTCTAGCGAGCCCTTTGATTCAGTAACCACTGTGGGCTGAATACTGCCCAAACGCAGGCTTGTATCTAGTTGGGCAGCCAGAGACTCAGGTGACCCCCTTTTCTCAGGATAATGAGACTTCTTCTTCACTGTTGTCTCTACATTAAATTGCTTGGGTGAAAATTCGTGAGCAATTGAAGTTGCAGTACCTGATTTGCTTCCCTTTGTGACCTGCAAAGATGAAGGCTTTCGAGAATTTCCTTCTAGTGTTTCACTTCCAACGGTTCTGTTATGCTTATCCATGGAACCCTTCATACCAGATCTTGAGGCCATCGCGGAGAATATAATTTCTGAAATCAGTATGACTGACTAAACCCATCAGTTAGACCCCCTATTTAATACATGACCCCCTTGGTAATCACAATGAGAGCTTATCATCTCAAATTCCATCAACTGCTGCAAGGTATCTACCAAAATCAGAAAAAGTTAACCAGGCCCTTACCAAATAGAGACAGAGACTATTCATGAACTAGATTGCACAAATTGAAATCCATACAATCATAGAATCAAAAAGAAAAAAAAATGATAAGTTCCCTGCACTTAGTGAACCAACCAAAATTAATCATATAGATCATGCAATCCAACACTAGTAGAACTAATTATGCAAGGAAAGACAGAGCAGAGAACAACAAATCCATCAAGGATAGAATCAGAGTTCACCAGAAGCAGAGGAGATTAGAAGAAAAAGTAATCCAGATGCATGCGAATTATAAGTAAGTAAAACAGATCGATACCAAAAAGGAACCGAATGAAATATCCGAACAAGAAAAATAGCCCAATCAAGACATCAGAAATAGTAGCCCACCTTCAGAGGCCAATCTTTTCTTAGTAAGAAAAGCTAAAACCTAAAAAAAGCAAGCTCGAAGTGTTGGTATCGAAACCAGAAATTAAAAGAAAGTATCAATAATTTTCCTGCAACAAAATGCGGTTTCTCAGCAGGAATCCAGAGCCATCCGACACCACAAAGGAAAAGATAAGAATGAAATCATGCGGATAAACAAGAGAAATATAGAAAAACAAAGAAATGGTCAATGAAAAGCATACAGATCTTGAACAAAGACCCACCTCTTTCTACAAGAACCCTACCAAAGAAAATCCCAAACCCCACAAAGCCCCAGAAGGTTAAAAACAAAGCAGAGAGCATAGAGAAGCAAACCCACCAAGCAAAACACTGGACCAGTTCAAAAGTAATGAAAAAGAAGCTCAAAAAAAAAAGATACCTGAAGTCACAAAGATCACAACTTTAGGGTTTCTTGGTTTTGCTTTATGAATAGCAATGGTAGAGAAAAAGAGCACTCACTGTAGAGAAAGATAAAAGAAAAGAGTGACCCCTCTCCCTAAAATGTGTGGAGAGAGAGAGAGAGAGAGAGAGAGAAAGCTTTGAAACAATAGAAAGAGAGACTTTGGTTGGTAACTGTGAGCTCTCCCACTCTCTTCCTTCCCCACTTCTCTGTCTTTCTCTCTCTAGTCTCTACTTGTATGTATGTATTTCTCCTACTACAGCACCCCCTCTCAGCCCCTTTCCCCTCCTAATCTAATCTATTCTCTACTAAATTAATTATAAAAAATTACCAATGGAACAAAGCATGCATTGGAAATCTGATGACTCACTGTTTAAAGTAAGCCTTAATTCCAAGTAAAAATCAAAGATACTCCATAAATCAAGTCTGAATTCACATTAGTAAGGCCATACAGATACCAATCAGGCTCTCTGGGTGAAAAAGATGGCAAATGGCAATTGGAAAATGGGGATTGGGGGGAGGGGGAAAGGGTCAAACTTCAAAGGGCAACAAAGCTAAAGTAAAGCTTTTCATGTTCAATAATTTCAATGTATTTTGTTTTGTCCCAAAACACCACAAGACTCTGAATCAACATATGGGCCTCCACAGACTCCAACCTGTCTCTCATGCTTTGGTCCCTTATTATTTTTCCCATTAAGGCCATCAACTAACTTGTTAATCACCTCTCTTGTCCTTAAATTGCTGCCATTTTGTGGTCCCCTTTTCTCACTCATTACTTCTTTTCTTTCTAGTACATCATTTTTTACATATCACCCTCAAAAAAAATTATATCTATCAGTCGATTCTTTTCTTATACTAAAAAGCGAAATCTTTATTAAATTGTCCAATGTATAATAGAATATGTAAATCATGATAATTCAACGATTCTGAATACTAGAGGCCAGATATTGATGTGCACAAAAAATTACTGTCATTATCAATATTTGAACTTTAATCTTTGCCCATGCAAGAGATCAAATTCTTTCCTTAGAATAAAAAAAGTAAAATTCTTTTTTTTTCGAGATCCCATTAAATTAACACTCATGTGAATGATGTAAATCATAATAATTTAACGGTCTTATAAACTTGATACGCATAAATAACCATCTTCCACATTAGAGAGATCAAATTTCTTACATTATGATTGTCAAGATTCAAAATATTGACTCTTGATACTAACTCTGATCTCTGACCTAATTATAAACATTTCTATCACAAAATTATTATCTTATTAATAATAAAAATATTAAAACTCAATTTTTTTTTTTTTGTTAACATCACGTGAATGAGATGGATAAGAGTTAGACTTTATAAACACTGTCTTTATTTGATAAATCTAACTTAACCAAAATTGTATAGTCTTAAATAAAAAAAATTCAACAATAAAAATTCCCTTCTAGGAATGAAAATTATTTATTACACTAAAAAAAAAAAAAATTAAGTATTGTGGTTTTTTTTTTTTTTTTTTTTTTTTTTTTTTTGATAAACTAAATATTGTGGGGGGTTATTTTTCATTAAATTAGCAAAAAATTTCTATTAATTAATAGAAAAAAGAAGAAAATGTATACACAATTAAATTTAAAAATAAATGGTTAAAGTTAGGGGTAGGAAGAGATAAGGAAATTTCTTGAGATTCTACATGATCCAATATTAAAAAAATATAAATAAATTTGTAATATTATGGTTACTAACGGCCATGACTGTGGATTTTGATGCTAACAATAATAATAAATTAGTAATCACATATTTTTTTATTAATCTTTGTATTAAATTTCCTTGATTTGCATGTGAAGAGTTCTTTTTTTATTCTGACACAAAAAACAGAAGATAAAAGAAAAAAAAAAAAAAGAAAAAATTGATTGGCCAAAAAGTGAATTTGGGTATGGGCTACAAATAGAATTGGACTTTTGGCCTTTTGGCTATTTGCATTAATAAATGGGCCCTTTTATGTTAATGGGGTTAGCTACAATTGCTACATCTTTGGGAAGGGTAGTTGAATATGCCCATCACCAATTTCTCACAAACCATACAATTTTCCTCCAATTATATATATATATATATATACACGCGAGAAAAGAATGCAGTTATGTATTGCACGAAAATTTTATTTTCCTGTTGTTATTTCCATCAATTGCATTATAAGGTTGCAATTGAACATATCGAGCAAGCACATCAAGATTATGAAAATCCACACTTGACTAGTTAGCTACAAATTAAGAAAGCAAAACAGCACCTGAAAAGGTTGTCATCCTCACCTCGAGAATTCAAAGGTGTATAACTTGTTAAAGGGGTGTTTCCGTTCCACTGGTATGGGATAGTTTTTCCTTATTCTAGTCCTATAAGAATGTGCGATTTGTTTAGGTCATATCATGAGTTGGTACAAAAGCAAGAAAATAAATTTTCTAGTAGTAGTAGAGACAGCAAAGTCGTGAACTGAAAAATAAGTAGTAACTACTTATGGTTGGTCTTACTTGACTCAAATGTAAATAGGTCGATCATCTCTGGTTCAAACGAAGATCAGTTTAAACGTAATATGTCTTAAAAAATACCTTTCATCATGTGCGTGTAAACTTATTCAAGATATCTCAGTCAAACTCAAAAGAAAAATTCATACGCTTTCATTATTAAACTATTACATCATCACAATTTTTGTTCTAGTTGAATTAAAAAAAGAAAAGACCACTTCACTACTATAGATGTTTTATTTATCATAAGTCGCCCGCACTCTCAACTATTCACAAATAACCCCTCTTCTATCCATAGGTGAATCTGGATTAGTTAAGACTTTGTACTCCTGAAATCGGCACATCTTCAGCACCTCTCATAGGTACAAAAAAGAACATTACATCCAAATCCACATATGCTTCTCAAGTCCAGCACTTGCAAAATAAATGATTAAACAACAGCTTAGGTAAAATGGGATATGAAACTCTATTTGAAATATGAACCATTTGATAGACTGGCATTCTTCATAGCATATATGGCATGAGAGAGCTTTTTGCTTCTTCTGAAACCCAACTAAGGGAAAAATAATAACATAAAACAAGCAAAAGAATCATCAAATTTTGTGTAAACAACTTATGAGAGCTCAGTTATCACTCTTTCACATTTGTCTTCCAAATTCTTCACAGCTTCAGTGAATAGCACTTCAGGAGGTAATGCTCCAGTTGATTCTATGGAAACTACAAATTTGTAGGTAAAAAAACAGATAGTAAGTGATGCAATCCCAAAACCTTGAACATCAATTCAAATAGAACATAATTCCGAGGCGGTTGAAATGTGTGTAGAAAGTTCTTAGCATAAACTTTACTTACAGATAAAATGATCCTTTACACGTCGGAGAGACACAACCTCCTCCCATCCATTCCCACGGACGCATTCTCTACATAGTGTACATTTCCGTGGACGTTTCACAGTTGCCCTCTGCATATCTATTTAAAAAGCCATACACAGATCAAGCATATTGATCAAGACAGCATATAGAGAATAAGTTAGATGAGAAACTACAAGCAGCAGAGGATGCAGAAGCAAATGATGTGTTATAAAAACTTTATATGCAGCTTGGGAGTATAAAAGAGCTGCCAATTTTATTTACCATTTCCAATATCTTCTAGGTCAAATACACCAACAGGACATTTCTTCACTAATTCTTCTGCTTTCTTGCCTTCAACTTCTTGCAATAGCACGACCTGCATAAGTAGAGGAATGTAAACATTTTTGCAAGTAGAGCAAGTAAAAACCAAGTCAACTTTGGAGCTGCTGAACTGGAAGCTGAAAAAAAAAATTATGCATTAAAGAAAAGAACAAGAAAGAAAAAGGAAAAAAATAATTTTAGCTACCTCCGGAAGCATCCTATACCAAGCTGTAGCCACAGGAGACCACTTTGCATGTGTCTTACCCATTCCTTTAACAGCATGTGCTTCTAGCTCAATTTCCTATACAATCAACCGTTGGGTTTAAGTGAGAAGAGAATCATTCGGTTTAGAGTTGAACTATAATCATCAAAGCTAAATTGACTTGACTATACAGAGAGCTACTACACTGTAAGAAAACAGATGCATTTTCTTTTTGCTTACCTGGCCAGGCCCAAGTCTCGCTATAGTAATGTCAGGATAAACAGTTATAGGATTGTCGGAAAATTCTGGTAAGGACTCTTGGCTACAACTAAATGAAGTGTAGGTTTTCCGTTTTTCTGTGGCATTTGGAGCCGAATTTTCTGTGGCCAGTAGAAACTCACTCCCACTCGGCAACCACTTCAGCTCATTTGACTTAACTGCATAAGAAAATAATAGTGAGATCTTAATAATAGGTAAAACTTATAAGACAAATAATTTAAGAGGAAAAACAGTCATGACATTTACTAAAACATAATACCTGTAATTCTGGAACCCCCCTTCTCACATCGAACATGAAGGTTAAAAACAATTGTGTTCTTCTCATTAGGAACATCATTTTCTGCAAGCAAAGGGAACCATTTTCAGTCAGCAACTGTCAAACTAAGTGATCCTCCTTTAGGCCCAGGGGACATGCGTTTGAAGGATTGTCTTCAGTATGCCCTTTTGTATCTCCTCCCACCCGCTAATACTTAGCACTAATTATTAAATTAAAGATATGGAGAAAATGAAATAAGACCTGACATATACTCAAACAGCCGTGGGTCAACAATGATTGGTATGAGACCTAGTCTGTGGGCAAGCACCTCATCTTGGACAACAGATGTGTTGTTTGCAATAAGAACTTTCTCAATAGCCATTGTGGGGATCTGAATATGCAAGAAGAAGCAAAGAGGAAGATGTGATTCAACATAATCATGAGCTCACGTAAAACATGAATATGTGAAACAAAGAAATGACAATCCCACGAGCAAGATAGTGAAAGCACAAAATCTTCCTTGGCATAAGATTCCATTATATACAAGAAGAGATATTCCTCCGCATTTACAAACAACAAATAAAGAAATAACAGAAAGTTGGACACAGGCTTGTAATATAATTAGTGGAATTAATCATGAGAAATACAATTAATTAAATTAATCATAAGAAGGACAAACTTTTTAACTCAACTCAGCGATGGTCCAGCTTACGAAATGGCCCAGAGTAATCAAAAGCTTAACAACGAAAACAAGATATTAAGATGGGAAAAAAGAACTAGAACTAAGATGGGAACATAGAATGCTTCTCTAACAAACTGAAGCAAACAAACAACACGCGGCCCCGATGATAATCTCTCCAATGAGCAAAGAGGAAAGGGTTAAAAGCTTGTTAGAAATGTAATAAGAAATTAAAAAGGCTGAAAAACTCCACCTCAGCTATGAGGATTCTACGAAATGCATTGGCAAGAGATGCATCAATGCCAATCATATCAAACTCTAAATTGTACTTCTCATCTTCCTCCAGCAAGTTCTCATCATCCTCATCCTTCTTATTCTTGTTAGCCTCTTTCTCTGGCGGCACAAATTCTACTCTGAAATTCTTCCGAAATTCATCTAACCGTAAGCTATTATCGACTCCCAGGGCAGCATAAGCACCAGAATACTGAAATTTTTCTGTCTTCATTCCCCAAAAAAAACAAAATTCTCATTACCAGCTTCAAAAATCAAAGGCACGTATAGGTACAAAATAGTGATAAATCATTTAATTAAAATTATAAATCAACTATACTTGAGTTGGGGCAATTTTATTGCATAGAACACGTGTTCTTTGAAGGTCAAGATGCGGTGGCAATTGTCCAGATGGCACATCCGGCAGCTCCCAAACTGGAATCTTTGGTGTCGCCGATTCGTTTTCAGCATCAGAAGACGCCGAAGACGTCATTGCGGAGGAAGAAAGGACGGTGGTGGCGGGAAATTTTCCGGTCTGGGGGTTTAGGGTTTAAGTAATATAGATAGATGATCCGAACCGTAATAAAACGAGAGGCTTTAGACTTGAATTTCAATTTAGTCCCTCATTATTATATCTTTTCCTAAACAAGGACCTAAACTTAAAATTTACATAAAGAACCCCTGAAAATGTTTACCAGTTCAAATTAAGTCCTCCACCCTAACTTCCATTCCATGAGGGATCTAACTGAGGGTCAGCTCAAAGGTTTGTTAGTTAGCCATTTGGGCCGCCGCATGGGCGTAACTCAGTTGGTTCTGGGATTACAGAATTGATACCGACGAAGGTGCTTGTAGACAAAGAATTTCGCCTTCTTGTTGAATGACTTCGATAAAATTTTATATAACACGTAATTATTCACGCGAAACATGTCTGGTTTGAAGATTAGAGAGATTTACTCAAGGACATTATCAATTCAATCACTAGCATTGATAATTGTGCTTTCGTTAGATCTCTCTCAAAAGTCGAGCATATAATAATACCTTTGCATTTGATTAAACGGTCTTAGGGAACACACATAATAAGCACTCACATTCGTTTTCCAAGTACTAATCGCTGTCTGGTTTCCAAACGGGTCTAGGAAGTAGCATTTGCAACTCAAATATCCATTTAAGTTTTATAAACGCTCCTCCAAAACGGCCACATAAAAGAAGAGATGAAGAAAAGCAGAAACAGAGAGTAGCCAAATTCAATTTGGATTGGCAGAAGCAAACACTTTCTCTGATACAGAAAGTTATGTACAATTATAATGCTAATAACAACCCCAAATAACAAATGACTAGCCTTCAATTTTTACACACAAATTCTCAAACTGAGGAAAAAACACAAGAAATGGTTCTGTTATCAAATCATAGGGGAAAAACCAGAAAGCTATATATATATATATATATATAATAACATGATTGAAGAAGAAAGCCTCTGAAAAGGAGGGCATACTTCCAAGCTTCCAATGAGGCGCTGACGGCAAAAAAAACTGCCTTCCTCCTATTCATTTTTCGCCTTTTGGTTGATCGAAAACAAATTCCACATACAAATCTTTAAGTGCAATTACAACAGTAGTTATCAGAGGCCCCATTATCGCGCCCTGCATGATAAAACAAGCAAAATCCTCATTAGGCAGCTTTAGTTCCAAGTTTTCGACAAATGTTTAGACCAATCATAAAGATAATCTTTTCCAATACGCGTTACATTTACAAGGAGTGGTGGAGAAGCTACTGAGCAGACAGTTTAAACTACCAGATAGAGTTATATGAAAGACTATCTGATTCTGTTGAAACAAGTTTTTGTATGCTTTAGCTAACGATTTGTCTCTAGATAACCAAAAATATACTATGCTCGGAGAGCAAATGGTATTTTAGTTAAGAAGTGGAAGTAGAAGAGTTACCTGTAGCGCGGACGAAAACAATGTCATCCCACCAATAATGCTGAGACCGGTAAGATATGCACTATGACCGGGAATGTCCTCTTGTATTTCGGATGCCCCATAATCCATAAGAACAAGATGAATAATGGAAAAAACTATAGCTTGTATGTATCTGCCTTCCAGCACCAACTGCAAAGCTGCTGGAATGGTTGAAAGCCAAGAGGGAAAAATAGGAAACAAAGGGCTAAAAAATGCAAGTACAGAAGACATATATACAAAGTGGATAGAATACAATCTAAACAAAAGCCAAGTAAGACATCCTTGGAAGAAAGCCATCTCAGCAGTTGCCAGCAGAACTCCTGAAATAGCCTTATCAAGAACCTCCACACATCGGGTCCTTGCAGAATTTGAAATGGGAATCATATGCATCACCTGTTCTGTTACCCCACCGGACTCAGATGTGATAAGGTAATATAAAACCCAGAAGAAAACCATGGACTGTGATATGAAATATAGAAGACCTGCAGCTCCAGATACAATGGAATTCGCAATCAAGAACATTAGTTTTGCACTACCACCTAGAACAGATTTACTGCTAATAAGGATTTGTTGCATCACGTCCAATCCTTGAAGAGCGAACCCTTTTGCCTTCTCAACCAAATCCACCCTAGTAATCAATAGTTCCCTAAAAAGTGCATCCAGTTCTGTGTATATTTGTCCCCATTCACGATCCTTAACCTTGCTCTTCAGACTCAATATTTTTTCAGTATATGGAGAAGGTGTGGTCAAAGCCGTGGAGCGCTCGGAAGAGTTCATCGATGGAGCTATTACGAAATGTTTTAGCCCGTTAACAAATTCAGTCATGTTATACTGCATTGCCAAACTATCAATCTGATCAGACACAGTTTCGTAGAATTGGGTACTATACTTATCCATCATTCCAGGCACATCATTATCATCCATCCATTTCTTGATACCAATTTTCTCAGCATAATTACTCTCTTCAACATGGGATTTCAGAGCAATAACTGCATCTTTCCCCTCAACTCCAATCTTATAAGAGAAGACTATCATGCCAGCCAAAGAACCCACAATCATTCCAACAATCAAACCAACTGCTACAATGGTTTCCAATCTTTTAAGTATTCCTCTAGTGAAAAATGCAGAGAATGGACTTCGACGAAAGCTATGACTTCTAAAGGATGTTACTGCATTCATTGTTGACTCCACACTATTAGCAGTAAACAGAAAGCCTATCCCAAGAAGTGCTACAGACCCAAAACCACCAATATGCTCATAAGCCATCACAAACACCCAAAAGGACACAAGCCATCTTAATAACTTATAATATCCACTTCTATGACGTCTCATCACAGTAGCTTTCTTTTTTCTTAGAACAATTTTCAAAATCACATCTTTAATCTCAACAATGGTCCCCATAAAAATCCTGAAAACAGTTACTGGGACAGCCAAAATGGTTTCTGTGAGCCCCAATTTCAATGGCTCAGACCAAAAACCAACAAGGGTCTGTTGAATTCCTCTCAAGGGAATTGAACAAAGCACAGCCCAAAGCATAGGTCTCAAATATTCTTCAAGCAATTTACCAACAGCATAAAGAATGAAGATTGTAAAGGCTACACCAGCATGAGCCATGGCTATATAGAGAGCTAAACGTACCTGTGGATCCCCAGATAAGGTATTGTTGGGGTTTTCTTGAGCCATCTCTTCTGGTCTTGGCGGTTTCTGAGGAGACGAGTCAGGTTTTCTAATTGAGGCTGATCGAAACATTTCTTGCCATGGTAGAGAAGACGATGAGGTTGATGATTCTGATTTTGGGTCCGAATATGGTACCAATTCCATCAATCTCTCCCTTCACGGAAGAGAAACGATAAAAAGTTGTCTCCTTTTTCCCTCCCTCTTCAAGAAAAAGGGCGTGAGAGAAGAACCCAAAAACTGTTTTTCAGTTTTAATTCTTCCCTCCAATCAAGGCCGCCAGTAAGAAGCTGACACAGAATTTTTCTGCGCTTGAATTGAAGAGGCTCAGGGGGAAAGTCAAGAACTCAACTTTGGGATGGATAGATGTGAATAAGGAAATGGCCGGCTGGAAGGATGGATGTAAATGGAAAGTCTTTTTCTGACAGTAAAACTCTGATCTTTTTTTCTGTTTCGTAGATTTTATTATTGTTCAGTGATTTTGAATAAACAGAAACGGTATTAATGGGTCTCTTTTGACTGACTTCACAAAACACATGTTCTTGTTTTCTTTGAGATTTGCCTGCCTAGTGCCTCAGTCCTAAGCAATCATTGGAAACTTTAAGGAAAGCATGTGAGATTCGAATTCTGCAATGACATTTCTGCCATTTTTCTTGGCTTCTTTAACTGGTTGATGTGGGCACCACCACCTGGAGCCTAATGTCTGAAAGAGCCTGTGACTAAAACTAAACATGAGCTGGGAAAAAAATGTATCTGATAAAAAAATGATCTTTGTCCACAATTTGTGAATTCCGGCCTTGAATTCACAATTTCCCATAATAAAAATATTTTGATTAATCTTCATAATTCGAAAAGAGATGAATGATATTTTTGAACATTTCCTAAAAGATATAGTAAAAGACCAACAGAATATTTACATCACGAAAAAATAATTTAAGAAAACAATTGTTAGCAGCAAACGTAGGAAACTCTGTGTCTAAATGAATTTTACTATGCAACATTCAAGAAACAAATCTACAAGATAAAAGGAAGATTCCAAAGCCCAAAAGCTGCTATGCAATGGCAAGAAAAGTAAGAACAACATATTGAAAAACTAGATTAAGTATTGTTAGCAGCATTTGATTGATAAAACTGTTCTTAGAATCCATCTATATTTGTCACATTAATCGCAAGATGCCTCAAGTTACTGTATTTAAAGCTGATATCTGTTGATTTTTTGGCGAAGGCAAATGTAGGCACAAATGCGATATCCTAAGGCCATTGCCAAAAGAATCCAAACTTCTTCAAGGCCACCATTCAAATTCACAGTGTCAAATGAAGGCGAACTTTGTAGTTTCCTGCAGCCATTCTTGCTCTCACACTCGTATAACTCGTCTCCTGAGTACTGCACTTTTAGCAGAAGCCTATATCCGTAGTACATGAACGATACATACTTCAGCCACCGCATAAATATTGGTATATGCTGGAAATCAAGATCAACACAATGTCAATTTAAACATTCTGTTTTCTTGAAATATTTTGTCTTAAAACAGGTTGTTACATTATTGTTAGAAGGAAAAGTTCCAAAATTTTGCTACTTTTTCATTTCTGTTTACTATTCTGAAATCAAGATTTTATGCAATAATTCAGGAAATGAATGAGAAATAAACAGGTTTACGATTTTCTGATTCTCTTATGATTTCGAGTACCTGGACATAGTAACCTCCAGTAAGAAGAAACAGCATCATTACCAACGAAGCAATAGTCCCGGCCCTTTTAATGCTCATAACAACAGCTCCAAAAAGCTCCCCTGCTCCCTAACAACAATAAAATTGGAGATCAACCATAATTGCCTCGTCTTGTGGACAAAAACATCCAAGGTTTTGGGGGAGTTGTAATAAACTTACTTGACTAGTAACAGCAATCAGTAGTACCGCGGACAAAGTTAGGAAGAAACATTGGACAGTTTTTTTTAATCCAGCCATGAAATACAAAATGGACATGAAGAAAGTAGGGTGCAATACATGTGCCACCATATCACATAAGGTGCTACATGCATAGTATACACTTAATCTGTACATATCAGCTTTCCTTTCTTTCACCAAATATAATTTCTCGAATGGAAAAACATAGACTGCTCCAAATATTGATGTTGAAGTCCAGAAGATACAGATGTAGAACATCAAACCTACCTGAAAAATGTAAGAACGTTTACTTTTTTTTTTTTTCCAAATGTTTGAAGAATGGTAAGAATTGGGAAGTTTAATGATTTGCCTGGTCTCTGAGTTGAGCTTCTGTTCTAATGTTGGATTTCCACCAAAGGAGGCCTAACAGAACTGCAACTCCAAGTGCTTGTACTAGCCGTAGTACGTCAAAATATTCTCTATATCGCATTTTAAATGTTCTCTTAGCCAATATGATAAATTGATCCCACCAAGTCAATGTCCAATCCTTCTTGATCTGAATGGCTGTCTTCAGATGTTCTGGTGCCTTGTACATCTGATGATTCTCACTCATTTCTTTCGGTTCTAGTTGGACTTTGAATGTATCTTGCAGAAACTAACAGAAAACAAAGGTAGAAAACCATGTTGATAAAGATTTTCTAGAAAGTGGACTAAGTTTATGCGATGGAAGAAGTAAATAGAGGGATCTCACTTTGATTACAACTCTTTCGTATTCAGCAGTTTTTTGAGGTGAAGATAAAACTTCAGGAACACTGATGTCGTTCACTTGTCCAGTTGCTAAATCCAGCAAGAATTCAGCTGGATTCATAGCAATCTCTGGGATGAATCTCAAGGATGAAAAGTATTCCATTGCTTGCCGGGCTTTTCCATTGTAGATAGGACAGCCTTCTGATATTAACAGAACTTTGTCAAACGTGTGAAACATCCGACTTGATGGCTGATGGATTGTTGTAATTACTGTCCTGCCTGCCTATCATCAAATCATAAAATCTTATATCAATGTCTCATCTGCCTAGACATAGTTGACAATCGACATAGTTGACAATCAAAGGCAGTCAAATTACATTCTATACCTTAGCAACTCCTTGAAGGATCTGCACAAGTCTATTTGCAGAAGTGGAATCAAGTCCTGAAGTTGGTTCATCAAGCAATAGAAGCGATGGATCAACAAGAATTTCGTATGCAATGCTGGTTCTTTTTCTTTCTCCACCAGATAAGCCTCGAACAAATGCTCCTCCTATTTGTGTGTGACGGCACCTGCATGATTGCAGTTGACATGTAGCTTTTAGAGACTTAAGCGATAGGGGGGAGGCGAACAAGAAATAGGTTCATCACCATTCTTATACAAACCTCTCAAGGCCTAATTCCTTAATTATCATATCCACTTTTTCATACTTCTGATGTCGGCTCATGTTGCTTGAAAGTCTTAAAAATGCAGAAAAAACCAAAGTTTCCTCAACTGTCAATTGTGGGAAAAGAACATCATCTTGTGTCACAAATCCTATCCTGTTGTTGTTCAGTTGTCAGATGACATGTTTAAAACAAAAGCACGAGGGAGGGAGAAGGCGGGGATTTTTAGGCCATGAATATAAACTTACCTTCTCTTAAGAGCAGGATTGTAAGGAATATCATTGTAAGTGATAGTTCCTTTTACATTTTCGCGCAATCTTCCACCTATTATCTTCAATAAAGTTGTTTTTCCACTACCAGAAGGTCCCATTAAGGCCAGAATTTCACCAGGGCCAATGCTTCCTGTTATACCTTTCAATATCTGCTTATAATTATCTTGTTCTGTGCTCAATTGTGATACCACTGCCTTCACAGCAGTCTTCGATGAAACTTTGCTAATTTTTACCTTGTACTGCACATCTACAAACTGCAAATCGAAACTAGAAAACTAACTAACTTCATCCTCAAACAAAATCAGTGCCTAATCTATGTCTATAAGGCAGGTTAAGTCCAAAAAACATACAATACAATGCAAAAGGGAAGAAAAACATATTACAGAATATGAAGAGAGAGGACTAATACCTTGAGATAGATCGGAAGAGGGCGGTCATTTCTTGTCGTTGGAGGTTCATCCTCTATATGAATCTCAGAGCTTGTATTTCTGAGGTAAGTTTGAGACATGAAATCCACATTATGGCCAAAGCTGCTGTTATTAACCCCCACCACTTGCATAGTTGAAGGCGATAAATCCTCGATTTCAATCTGTTTAACAAGTTCCATTTTTGGTTTTAATCAACTGTTCCTGATGATGATGATGATGATGATCAAGAAATGAAAATCAGCAGGAGGAGGCTTACTGTGTATATATATAACAAGAAATGGATGCTAATTGTTAGCCCACATGCTTTCTATGGCTATATTTTAGATGACTTGTTTTCTTCCCAAATTATAGTTATTACATGCTCTTGATACTCCTCTACAATCAAAACTTCCTTTAACTACAATCATTCTAATAAGTTTTGATCCATACTAAATAAAATGCTTAGAAGAAACTACATAAATTTGGTTTGTAAGAAATTAATGTTAGGAAAAAAATAGGAAAAAGGAAACAGTTATGAAATGAAAGAAATGTTGGAGAGAAAGAATATGAGATGATGAAGTAGGATGGATAAAATAAAGTTTCTTTTTTTTTTTTTTTCTATGTTATTGAAGTGAAAGAACAGTTGATAATGATAGCTCGAGTGCAATGTGATGTTAAAACTCTTTTCTTAGTATTTTTATTTGACTTGTCAAGTGAGAGGTTTGAGTTCGAATAACTTTAAGAGTGACTGCATTTTCAGTCTTGTGTCACGTAGATTTTTCTGGATTAGTCAAAACATGTCAGGCTTCCGGCTAAAAAAAAAGGATTAATACTAAAAAAGTATCTGAACCTTCTTCTTATGTCAATTAAGTACCCAATTTTTTAAAATGACAATTAAGGGATAATTTTACTTTTCTAGTAAAATGAATTGAACGAAAACTGATAGGAAATGAGTAATGTTTGTTATGCCTTACGAGGGAAATTGGTAATAAAAAATATAATAAAAAATTGTGAAATTGGAAAAAAGATACTCTGGCAATGAGTAAAGTTCAGGTACCTTTTTTATATTAATTCCTTGCCAGAGTGTCTTTTGTCAATTTCACAAATTTTATAGGTTAGAATTTTTTAATCCCTATAACACCTCTTGCCCTTTACAATTGATTACGAGTAAACAAAGGGATTTTTTAAACCACAATTGGTTTGATGAAGTTTTGGTATATGATTTTTGAAGGTTTGGGGAAGGGAGAGAAAGTTTTGGTATACGGGTTTTGAGAGTTTGGGGAAGTAAGAAAAAGAGACTCATCCCATTTTTTTCTTTTGATGAGATTTAGCGATAGTTTGGTGTTTTGATGGTCTTGGGAATAGAGTTTTTTTTATTATATTTCTTCTTTTTATTTTGATGACAAGCTTCCATTCTATAGAAGGATAAAATTAACTTTTCAAATTTTATTAGAGCATAACATACCTTACTTATTTCCGATCAGTTTTGGTTCAATATATTTTATCAGAAAAGTAAAATTATCTCTTAATTATCATTTTCAAAGATTAGATACTTAATTGACATAATAGACAAAGTTAGGGTACTTTTTTGTTATAATCCAAATAATTTAGAGAAAAAAGAAATAGTACAGTATTATTATATTACCAGATGTGAGCTATTGAACGCATGAGCGCGACCGACCCCCTTGTCATTGGCTCTAGGCTATTGGTAATGCGTTGTAGCCATTTCTGAGCAACAATGACGAACCTCAGTACAAAAATGCAGGCCAAAAGCTCCGACTTGGATTCGTGGAATAATACATCCTGAGAGTGGAAAATTTATGTGGGGGCAGCTGTTGTGATTCATTCCTTTTGCTGATTCCGGCGAATGTGATGGAGAATAATTCACAAGAGATTCTTCTGAACTCGTTGCGAGATTCGGGAGTTCCGATCCCAACAGGTATATCGGCGATTCAGGAACTCACTCCGTCGACACTGTACTCCATCTGTTCCAAATCGGTCTGCCTCATCGACGGAAATTCGTCTTTTCCGTCGTCTCTTCCCGAGAACTCTACGGCCGATTGTTTCAGGATCTGCTCTGACCTCGCATCTGCCTTCCGACGCCTTGGGTTCATAGGCGATATCAGCTTCCATAAGGTACCTACCTCCTTCTGTTTTTTGTCCGATTGATCGATCAATAATTGTTGGAAATGTTATTTTGCAATTTGGGTTCTGTTTTGTCTTATTAACTTCAACTTAAAAAGGGAAATGAAATCATTGCTCAATTAATCTAAGGCATTTATTTTTGGTATCTTATTGATGATTATAAGAATAAAAGAGTAATTTGGCGTCTCTCTTACAGTATTGAATTGAGAGTTACTTGGAAAAAAGCCCTCTTGAGAACTGAAATTGGGAGGAGAAGTGATGGAAGATGAATGAATAGATTCCTCACTGTCCAACCAACAAAATAAAGGCTCAACTTGGATTGGTTTTTAGTTTGAGAAGAAGTAAAAAGAGTGAAGAATTTACATTTTGAAATGCAATCCAATTTTTGAGTGCCTTTTTTTCTTTGTATCTTTGTTCTTGGCATTGGCTGTCATGAGATCATATTTGATATTCTTAGACATGGAATGGTTGTGTTTTGGTTAGGCAGTTTCTTTATCCTTCTGAAGAGGACTTGTATAAGCTGGTGAGGTTCTTAGTGGGCAGGCTAGCTGAATCTTCTTCCTCCGAAGCTCAAAAAGCCTCTGATGAGAAGAATATCACAGTGGAGGTTATACCCCAACTCGAAGAGTTGAGACTGGAGAATGAAGCACTGGAGTCAGCCAGATTAGATTCAGGGGATACCTTAGTCAGACAATTGAATGAATCTGATTCAAGTTTAAGTAATTTGGGTTGCAGTGATGATGGGGTTCAGGAATCTACAGCATGCTTTGAAGACTCAGCTAATTCAGGCAGAGTGTCTGAGATAATTGTCCAAGATTCAGTAGGTACATTGGGAGGTTCGAGAAAGAGTTTTTCTGAAAATGAAGAAACTGTTGATCTTGGGGTCCAGGAATATGTCGACGAGCATGACCAGCAATTATCTTCTCTTGAAGACAATTCTTCCAAGGTAAATCTCTTGGCATTTTGCAAAAGTTATCAACTGTGAACAATCGGTTCAGAAAATATTTGAAAGCTGACTCCAAGAATTCATTTCTAGTACGGGCATTAATAGGGGAAATACAGTTCTTTGTTTTTCTTTCTTTTACTTTTTAATATGACTCTGTTATTCATAGACTGAAAAAATGTGTATCCTTAGAGTAAACTGCTTGCGGAGTCGACCAGAAAGACTTCTGAATTTCAACATCTAGAAGATGAGTATGATTTGTTGAAGGAAGCAGTGGAGATGGCATTCAATGATGAGCATCATATTGGCTTATACATTCAAGAGCTCACTGATCTTGTGGAGGCAAAAAGGAATAATCTTGTGAAACAAGAATCTCACTGGTAGGTGACTGAGTAGCTATTGAACTTCATCCAGGTTCTGAAAGGATATTGCGTTATGAATCCTTCAATCATAAAAATAATCCATACTTATGTCTGCTAATGGCAAAAAATATAATCACAAAATAATACAGAAAGAAATGTAGGCGTTCTTCTGAAAGCTGTTGTGCACATGCTGATGATTCCTGAACTAGCTAGTCATTTTACTTCAGGAACATACTCAAAATGCCTTTGGAAGAGAAACGGAGAAGTCTTGGGGAGGCTGCCTGGATGAGAAAACCAGATGCTCACGAAAGGCTTCAGAAGAAAAAAGCAATTGAGCAGGAGACTGAATCTGTTTTAGCTGAAATCAAGAAAAGGTATTTCCCTAAGGCTAATTGTGTTCCTTGATATATGGGCATTTGAGGATTTCTCCAAGTACTATTTTTTAATTTTTCTTAGTGTCCTTAGGGAACCGATAGCAATGTAACTACCTCAATGTCCTCCAGTTCTTTTACTAGTTTCTTTATATTCTTTTGGAATGTGAATTTGATGCATAATTGACTAAGATCTTGTGAATACATTAACTTCCATAGAAAGATGCTAAGGGAATGGTTTCTTTTTATATTTTTTTATTTTTATTTGCTGACTGCATCTTAATCCATTGGCCCGAGTGACAATTAAAATCTCCGAGTAGGTTTCAGTTGTTTTCTTTTCCCCCCTCGTTAATTTCAACCCTTCTACTACAACAGGGAGGAGGAACTTCAAGCACTTACAGCTGAACTTGTGAATCAGAAAAAGGTGGCATCACGAGGTTCTTATGTTCAACGGATCAAAGAGATTACTAAGAACAGCCGGAAGCAAGATACAGACATAGAACGGATCTTGAAAGATACCAGGGAGCTCCAGTTGGAGAGTAATTCTATCCAAGAACGCCTTAATAGAACATATGCAGTGGTGAATGAAACAGTTTTCAGGTATTATACTTCAATATACTCCCCATTGATCCCAACTCATCGTGTTTCTGAGGATCACTTGCACAGACACAATAAACTTAGTAGAAAATTCGTTGTATATATGCAGGGAAGCAAGAAAAGATCCAGTTGGTCGAGAAGCTCATAGGATCTTGGCACAAATCCACGAGACATTTGAACAGACAGCTGAAACAATTCTGGCGACAGACAGGATTCGCAGGGAGGTTGTTCAATACGAAGCAAAGCTTGCAAACATGGCTTCTCAGAGCTTAAACATTGACAAACTACAAGCAGATCTTGACACAATCAGGAAGGAAAATGATATCCTTGAGCAGAAGCTTAGAAAAAATTTAACTGTGTGATTTTTTATGTGATTCAAGAGTTTGATAATTGGCTATAGCATTTCCTAGATCAGAATACAGACATGATTTATGAGGTGAGACATGAATCTTGAGTCCAATTATGCCCTCTTATAGTCTTCTTGAATGTTTACTTGTATAAAAGGAGAATGTTTTTTGAGTATCTAAACACCATTACAACAATGGGTTTACCTTTATAAATAAAGAATGTTATTGAGGAGTCTAAATTGTTATAAAATGAGTTTAGACTATGAGAGCGTGGAAGGGGTCATGGATGATTTACACTTTTTTTTGCTTTTTATTTTTTTTAAATTACCTAAAATGTCCTTTAGTCAGATGAGTTGTCAATTTTATGTATAAAAATATTGTCATTTTAAAAGTTTTTTTTTTTTTTGTAAAATTAAATTAATAATAGTAGTCATAAGGTTAAACGGAGAGTGTTGAACAATAAATGATATGGTATAATAATAGGAATTTAATTACATGGAAGAGTTTGAAGAATTAGTTAATTATATAGTTATTTTAAATGTTACAAAAGAGATAATAAAAATTATATAAAAATTTCATGAAATTTGTAAGTAAATGAAAGTGTTGAGGAGAATTTGCTGATTAGATAGTTAGTTTAAAGTTACAAAGAAATAATAAAAATTAAATAAAATTCATGAAGTTTGTAAGTAAAAAAAAGGAGTTGAAGAGAATTTAATAATTATGTTAGTTATTTGAAAGTTATATAAAAGATAATAAAAATTACGTGAGAAAAATAAAGTTATATATAATGATAATAAAAATTCCATGAAGTTTGTAAGGGCAAAATTGAAAAAAAAGAATGATTTTTCTTAAAAAAATAAATGAAATATGACATCCCAAAAGGAAAAAGGGAAAAAGTAAGGGTAAAATTGAAAAGAAGACTTAAAATCAAACTGCAAGTTGGCAAAATATGGACATTAGCCTCGCAACATAATCAAACTACCTGAGGTAAATAAAGTTAGACAAAAGGATAATAAAAATTTCATGAAATTTGTAAGCAAAAGAAAGAGTCGAATAAAATTTGTTAATTAGATAGTTATTTGAAAGTTACACATTAAAACAGATAATAAAAATTACATGATCTAAATAAAAATAGATAGAAGAATAAGTAAAAGAAAAAATTGAAAAAATGTTGTTAAATTAGGTTAGTTATTTAAAAATTAAATAAAAGATAATAGAAACTACATGAGGTAAATAAAATATATACAAAGATATAAAAATTTCATGAAATTTGTAAATGAAAAAAATAATGAATTTTGGAGAGTTAAAATATTTTATTTTGTAAAACATAAATTTAAAAGTATTAAAAAAGTTAAAATTTTAAGAAAAATAAATAAATAACAAAAATATAAGAATAATTAATGATTAACTAAAAGTTACATTAAAAGAGGATAAAAATTACATGGATAAAGACTAACTTAGAAAAATTATTCGGTAAAGATATTTAATTAGAGAAGTAAAAATTTATTTATTTTGGAATTGACAAATGTATAAAAGATAATAAAAATTATATAAAAAATAATAAACTAAAATTATTTATAAAATATATTTAATATAAGATATAATAATATAGAAGAGCATTGGAGTATCCCAACCATTTGAAGAAGGGAATGGGCTTTAGAACTGCGGGCGTTGGCGAAGAAAACGACCAAAAGTTGGGATGCAAAAATTGATGGTAAAACTAAAAACTGAAAGTCATAGTAATAACGAAGAGGAAGGAAGAGCCTCCAGATCCGTGATACCCTCCTTCCCTGCCTTATCACATTGGGGTTTTTACCTCTCCTTGTTCTTGATGACCGTGAATTATGTTACCTCTACGATCTTGTGAACTCCCAATTTTCCCTCTAATCGAAAAACAAAATACTATTTTCTTAATGAAATATTTTCCTAGTATACATTCTTATCAATCGATAGTAGTAAGTAATACTAGTACTATGAATTGGAATTGATCGAAAACAGGTCTAAATCAGCGTGACAAAAATTCTAGCAAAATCATGATTCTACCCATTTTGTGTCAACAAATTGGAGGACCATTTTCACGTTTCTCCGCGCTCTTGATAGTTGCATGTTATTTCCAAAAATAATGTGCATTTTTTTTAATGAATTTTTTGTGGGAAAGAGACCTCCTCCAAAAAAATTGTTTCTTTCTATCTGGGATTCTTGTTCTTCATCATGATTGATGATTCATCACATTATTATCAGATAATTGCTGTATTTGGCGTTTTTTTCTTTTGTTAAATTTAGAAATTCATATGGGCTTCTTCAGAGCGTTTATCAAACGGAAAGATAGCGATGCAGGTGAAGCAGGTTTGATTTCTGTAACCCTTTCTTACTCTTGCATTTGCATTTGTATGCACTTTCACTTTGTTCTTCTGGTGAATTCATTTTAATTACATGGGTTTTCTGTTATTCTGGAAAATTGAATTGGGTTGAGCTTATATAAATGAATCTGTATAGAATTCTGTTTGCTTC
The DNA here is from genome assembly GCA_028651295.1 of Catharanthus roseus. Lineage (NCBI taxonomy): Eukaryota > Viridiplantae > Streptophyta > Magnoliopsida > Gentianales > Apocynaceae > Catharanthus > Catharanthus roseus. Next base: position 4,613,340 of record JAPQWS010000044.1, on the reverse strand, counting down.
TTTCTTTTCGGGATTTCGTTTATGTTTCCCTATGAAAGATTGGTTCTTGATGATGCATTTAGCTGAAAACTCACAGTTCAAATCTAATGCTTTTCAAGAAATTCACATACTGGAGAATTCAAGCCTAATAAAACTTAAATACTGTTCATTTTGCAGTTAGATACCATTTGTTCTTGCACAATTCTAGTATTATTTCAAGTTTTCATCAAATTTTTCCCTGCTTTTTGGGGGAAAAAATGAGTTTTTTTTAATGTTTTAAATTCTATGGCTCAGTGAAACCTGTATAACAGGCTTAGATTATTTGATGATTTTGATCAAGTTGATTAGCTCATACATGTGCTGCTCGTGCTTTTCAGGACGTGCTCTGGAGGAACTCAGAAGTTCTCTCTATAATGAGCTTCGGACTTCAGAAGGAGCCAAACGCCAACAACAAAGATACTGTGGACCAGTCATGGCAATGACCTTTAATTTCATGGTTGCTGTTGGAATAATCCTGGGAAACAAATTGGTTTGTTCTTCTTATCCTTTCTCTTTCTTATTAGTTTTGGTACATATAGAGATTGTTAGGTTGTAGTAGCAATTGAAAGAAAAACAGCTAAAAGATGCCGCCACATTTTGTTGTTTGAGCTCCTTGCAGGTTATGGGGAGAGTAGGCTTTAACTTTCCTATATTTCTTACTTTAATTCACTATTCTGTCGCCTGGATTCTACTAGCCATTTTCAAGACATGCTCATTGCTCCCAGTTTCTCCACCTACTGTATCTACACCGTTCTCTTCACTATTTTCTTTGGGTGCTGTGATGGCTTTTGCTTCCGGGCTGGCTAATACCAGTCTAAATTACAACAGGTTCTCATCCAAGCTTCTTCTGCTTAGAATCGTTAACTATTCCTACCTGCAACTATCTCTAGCTTCCTGACTGCTTAAGCTCATGGACAGTGTTGGTTTCTACCAGATGGCCAAAATTGCAGTCACTCCAACCATTGTAATAGCAGAATTCATTCTTTTCAGAAAGATGATATCAGTTAACAAGGTGATCCAGCAAGCAAGCCCATCCGAAAGAAATCCACTCTTTCTTTCTTCCCTTATCTTTAGTTTTTTTCTCTTTTATTATTGTATCTTGTGTCATTTTATTGTTCTTTTGGAAACCTCAGGCCTCTGTGGTAAGTAGTAACAGGTTAAGTGAATGATATAGGTTATGGCTCTAGTTGTTGTCTCAGTTGGTGTAGCTGTCGCAACAGTAACAGACTTGGAGTTCAATTTGTTTGGTGCTTGTATTGCTTTAGCTTGGATTGTTCCCAGTGCCATAAATAAGATACTGTGGTCCAATCTCCAGCAGCAAAGCAATTGGACTGCTCTGGCGTAAGTTTACCATCTTTCCGTTGTAGTCTAAATCGGCAAGTTAGTTATCTATAAACTTACTGAGGAAAAAACCTGTAGGTTGATGTGGAGGACCACCCCTATCACAATTTTCTTCTTAGTAGCTCTTATGCCATGGTTGGATCCACCAGGAGTACTATCCTTCAGGTGGGATGCCAATAATGTGTCTGCAATTCTCATATCAGCTTTGCTTGGTTTTCTCTTGCAATGGTCTGGAGCTTTGGCACTCGGGTATGAAAATTCTCTTTGAATTCAACAACTAGATGAAAACAAAACTAAGAATGCATCATTAATCTTTCGGTCCTTTCACCAAAATGTTGGTTTTTCTCCTAGTTTTTCACTTAAAATGGTTGAATTTTCACGAAACTCTTTGATCTCCTCTGCAGGGCCACTTCCGCGACCTCACATGTTGTTTTAGGGCAATTTAAAACCTGTGTCATTCTTCTAGGAGGATACATACTATTCGGATCAGATCCAGGGATTGTGAGCATTTGTGGTGCTGTCGCTGCCCTTGGTGGAATGTCAGTTTACACCTCTCTGAGTTTATCAAAGGAGAAAGCAAGCACAAACCTGCTTCCAAAGCAAAATCCTTCTCCTCTAAAACCTAAGAGTGCTGAAGATGATATAGACCAGATGAATATAGCCGATACCTCAAGTGTTGTCTAAGCAGTTCTCTAAACAGGTTGGACTTCGAATCTCTTGTTTATTTTGCAATGAAGTCCTGGATTCTTTTCTCCGTTTGTAAAACTAGATTGGACTTGAAGATCATTTATGTAATTAGGCGACATGTGTTGGGGATATTACCGGATAACTTTACAACGAATTAAATCCATGGCGCCATGTAGTCTTGCTGATGAACTTCTTTAACACTAGACAGTTCCTTTTATCCATTCATCATATGATTCTCGATAAAAATGATTATTTTCCAGACACAAAAACAAAGCTGAACTTCGTTAGAAATCTGATTAGATGCAATCATTTCATGTTTAATCATTTTCCAAGTTGATTTATCTTTTCATAATGGAACAAACTCTCTAAGGTAGGAACCGTTTTACTGTTTCTCAGACATAACTAAATGGAGGCATCGCTGGTGTGTCCTCGGACTGTGGCTCTGGATCTGGATTGGTGCTAATGTCCTCATCAATGACGGTATCATGAATGCTTCTCCTTTTCTTCTCGCCACTTTGCTCTAGACGATTAAAGTACTTCTGAGCATGACTTGCAACCTGGGCTGGTGTTCTTGTCTTTACTAAGTTTCTTGGATATGTTTTTCCAATTACCTTTTCCATATTCCTTTAGCCCCATCAAGAATAGCCTATGAGAAAAACACATAACTCAGTAAGAAAACGAAAAAAAATCAAAGAATTTATCTGCATCATTATACCTGTGTTCATCTTCTGTCCAATATTTTACACTTTCTGATGTTTTTCGATTCTTTTTTACTCGAACACCAGATGACGATGAACTTTCAACTTCTGTGAGCTGATTGGCATTTGAAGTAGTTTCTGAAACAGAGATTTTCTTGTACAATCCAGATTCAATGTCTATCACATCATCCATCAACTTGTTGTAATGTTCTTCAACTTGTTTTGCTGATTTTCCTGGAATTGAATTGGCAATAGTTTCCCATCTATTAGGAGTATTTTCAGAGAACTCAACAATGGCCATCTCAAATTTTTTATTTTCATCCCATGTCCAGTTTGAAGGATGTAATTCAATGGAGAAGGTGTTTTTTGAAGTAGCCATTTATATGGTTTTCTTGTTTTCTTCTCTCTCTCTCTCTCTCTCTCTCTCTCTCTCTCTCTCTCTCTCTGTAAGAAGCTTTTATATAGAAGCAAGGAAAATAAAAATGGCCATGGGATTCAGTTTAAAACATTCTTAGTACTTTGCCATCTCTATCTTAAATTGAAAAAACAAGAATTTAATTGTGTCATTAACATTTCCTGTAAGATCACTAAACGGGATGTTATAGAGGATCTGTATTCTGTTAACATAGAATGAAAGTATTTCATTTTTCGTTACGAGAACAAAAAAGATTTATTCGATGTATTTTAGGACCATACGATATGAATAGAATCTCTCAAATGAAATTAAAACTGTTCAAATAAGATTAATCTGACGTCTGAATATAATATGACTGATAGAATGACGTAAAAGTTTAACTCATATGAGATTAATCTAATCGTTTGAATATAATATGATGTAAATGTTCGAATATAATGCGATTTAAATTTTTTTCTCGTATGATTTAAAATATATCTCGTATGTACATTATTTGGTTATACTGAATTCCGAATCAAACCGACCGAGTTTTATATTTGGTTTTATTTTTTTTGGTTTTTTAGTACAATTTTTTAAAAGTAAATAATATTTGATTTTGTTTTAGAATTTTATTTTTAAAAAGTTGAAAACTGAAATAAATCGAAAATAATCACGGTATTGGTCTTTTAATTTCTAATATTTTTGTCTTTCAAAACAATTTTCTAATATTTTTGTATTTTGGATAATTTTATTTTCTTAGAATATCTTAATTCATAGACATTTGAGATAGTAATAATTCATTTTTTAAAATTGTTTCGATTAGATTATATGAGTTTATATATATATATTTTTTGTAATTGGAATAATATATATACTAATATCAACTAAACAATTAGATTTTTTAACAATTAATTATCAAAAATTAAAAATGACTAACCATATAAAACTTTTTTTTTTTTTTGCCAGAAAAGGAAATATATAATATTAATCAAAAGAGTACCAATAGATGTAAGGGTTGATTCCAAAAACACCTCTGTACTCTTAATCAATTGTCATTGAGTACTTAAACTTTTAATTATGATAATCAAGCTAATTTGAGTACTTAATTATCACAAATAAAATTTTATTTTATCGTCGGAATTCTAATTTAAGTACTTAATTGTTAAAATTAAAAATTCAAGTACTCAATTGATAATTAACTAAGAGTACATGAATATTTTTGGAATTACCCCCTCTAATAGTAATTGCCACACGGACATCATCGGCCATGAAAGTAATTATAAAAAAGGGTATTGAGAAACAAACGAAAAGAAGAAGTAGAAGAGGCCACTAACGAGCCAAATAGTCTGCTACTTAATTTGCTTCTCGATACACATATCTACTCTCCTCGAATAACATGACTCAAATATTATTACGATTATAGTCAAAGACCCAATTTCCTTTGAAATTTAATTTACACATATTAATATAAACAACTAACGTAATAATATGGAATCAACTAAACATCTAATAAAATTTACAAAAACAATTAACATAACAACATAAATAACATAAAATAAAATAAAAAATTAGAATAGGGTGAGTAACGCTCAACCAAGCATTTCTTGGTAGAGTTACGCCGGTCTGGGCTTTTCTCTTCCTAGAGTAATGTCTAAACCGGTGTTACTCATCCACTTTGAGAAGGATTTTTTTTTTTCCTCCAAAAATTCTTAATTCGGATTTTTTTTAATTTTTAAACTGATAAAATTGTAAATAAATGTATATAAAACGATTTATTTACCTTTCCTTGCAAAATTATGGTTAGACGCTCTAATTTGAAGTTAAAGTAAAAATTGGAGAGAGAGAGAGAGAGAGAGAGAGAGAGAGAGAGAGAGAGAGAGAGAGAGAGAGAGAGAGAGAGAGAGAGAGAGAGAGATTTTGAAAATGAAAATTTTTCGCGTTATTCTTTAATTTTTTGCGTGCCGTATTTAGTAACCCCTAATATATTATTTCCTTCCAGAAAAATAGTCCTATTTTAATAATCACATAAATTAAGAAAAGTTAATTATACTAATAAATTTTATTTTGATTTCTCTATTATACCCTTATTAAAATATTAAATGAATTTGACTTTTTAGTGTTAAAACTACAAATTTACATGGTAGAATGGTGTAATTTATTAATATTTCTTAGAAAGCAGAAACTTTTAGTAATAAAGAGGTAAAATAATGAATAATATAAAAAAAATTAAGAAATTAATTATCTTTCATAAAAAGAAATAAGATTATAATTTGAGACAGATAAAAAAGAAAAGTGAGACTATCTTTGAAACGAAAATTTTCGACTGATACCAAATTAAACAAAACCGAAAAAAAACATGATTCGATTTATTTAATTTTTAACTAAATATAATTCAAGATCCAAACTGAAAAAAGAGCCACTGTTTTCATATATAAATTGATCAATCTCTGGTGCCAAATTACATTAGTATATATATTTCATCAGTTAACTTGCAAAATTTTCAGGCAACAGGTTGAATTATATCATCTGTTCTACTCATAAACTACCATTTCTTTTTTTCCCTATCTTTTCCAGAGACAGAAAAGCTATTCTGGAGACAAAATTCCTGCAAAATGTATCAATGGACCTGGATATATTAGCCTATTTCATCACAGGGGTGACCCAACTCCTCATATAAAAAGACCCCTCTCCCCCTCCCCCCCAAAAAAGACCTTAACAGTTCAGGGCAGAAATTTGTATTTACAGTTGAATCAGGGATAAGGAATTCCATTCGGGTTCAACGAGAGAGCTTTTAAACCACAATAAGTTCAGTGCTAATACCGAAGAACACGATGGCTTCTTCTGCAGGTTTTCTTTTTTTTTTTTTTCTCAAATGTTTTCTCTATTCAGTAATTTTGGGTTCCAATTGATCTGTGAATGAGGTTGCTGATAGGTGCCGGATGGAGGGACCACAGATTCAACTGATGGAGCTACCAGTGCTTGAGAATGTTGAGGAGGAAGTGATTGAACCATTGATGGAGCAGCTGTTGTTGGAGGGAGATGATACATTCCAGCTGCTAAAGGGCCCTGACCAGAATGTGCCGGTGAAAAATTTACTTGCTGGCCCTGGGGAAAGTTGTAGAAGAAATTACCCTGTAAAGCTTGCAAATCTCGTCCTTGAGCAGACGTCCAGACAAGGGGTTCCTCATTCTGCAAAAAAAATACCAAGTAAAGATGCCATCAAACACAAAGAAGCATTTATTGGACTTCTACGAAGAATAACCACCAATAAACATTATTAGGAAAATAAGGATGAGTTTGAAATTGCCTTTGTCAGTTACCATCATATGCAAAAATTTTGTATGGCACTTATAAACAGGAGGGATGCAATTTCGTGATTGATACACTGCACATCCTCACACTATCTTACTCAGAACGGATGAAAATGATTGAATGAAAGTGCTTTCCTAATTAACAAGAGGTAACTAAAGAAATAAATCTTTTTAGAGGTAATGAAACTTATAACATACCTGCTTCATAGTAGGATAGATATTTTTTTCCTTCAACTCGGATGCAGCGAGATCTTCATTGCTGGCAGAACTACCAGGAGCCATCGCAGTACCAAGACCATATGCAGAGCCATATGAACCATATCCAGATGGAATAAAGTGAGTCAGGTTGGCCGGAATGTTTCCAGGCTTATACAGTTGTGGAACAGGGAATTTAACACCAGCAGGGGCCCCAGGGGATGGCAGATAAATGTTGCCAGTTGAAGCTTGTTGAGGGAATCCACTGTGGCCCAAAAATTGGGGGGCATTGTGGGGCATGTAAATTTGGGAGAAATATGGACTAATTGGAAAGTAGTTAGATGGATATGGCTGCCTTAGGAAGGGAAACAATTGTGGTGAAATAGCAATAGAACTTTGTCCAACTCCTACAGTTTGAGTAGGAGGTTGAGAAGAACCTGATGTTGATGGAATTGATGAATTGCCAACCTGCAGCCAATCACACAATGTATTCAGTTTGGAATTAAGAGTGTGAACAAAAAATAAATGAAAATCTGATTCACAAAAGCTGCATTAAAATGCAAAATCTTGAAGCAGTGAATTGCTCATACCTCAGCTCCTTCCACTGGTACAATATGGTGCCCCAGCAGGGATGGCATAAGACCAAAACCATAATCAGAGGCAGTATGGAGAAATGGGTATGGAGTTCCTATTGGTTGCAACAACTCTGGTTTTGACTGGTCAGACTTCGGAGGGTTACCAGATGGAATATTGACTTCCAAAGGAGGTAAATTTTCGGGGACATTTGGATGAGATTGTGGATGACCAGGGTAATCACCTTCAGGGGCAACGGAAGATGTAGTTTCACAGCTGAATAAAAATTTCCATATGCTAAATGAGAGATGGAAATAACAGAAGCATAAAACCAACAATGAGTAGCACTGTAGATGGTTCAAAAAAATATGATGCCTATTAATCCTAAGCATGCAGATTTATTCGACTAGAGTACTATTAAAAGATATGGAGGCTCTCCATTTCAGGGAAACAGGAAAAAAGAATTCCGAAGGACATAATTTGTTTAAGAAAAGATAAAGAACAGGATTCAAATAGCTAAAAAGATTACGGATATGTTGCATTTACCTCACAGGAGGTTCTCTAGCATCTTTCTCATTAGTAACAACAGTGCCCTCCACATTTTTGAATTCTTGACTGTCACTTTTGCTATGAACTAAGGTATCACCCAGACTACCAAACGTCAAACCATTCCTGTAAGCTTCGGGCACTTGAATATGGTCAGGAAATATAACAGGTTGATGAGTGGATAAATTCAGTTTCTCTAGCTTTCCATCAAGCTGTGATGTTGGCTGATCCAAAGTAGCATCTTCTACTTTAGGAACAGACTGCAAATTAGCTCGAAGTGCAATAGTTTCACCCTCGGAAGTCATCGCTGATAAAGTACAAGAAAAAGAGTTAAATACATAAATAAATAAGATATACCCATAAAACGAAACAAGCAAAATCTCTCATTATGTTTTTATATTTTTTTAATGTGAAGATTAGATGAGGCCAGGGGAATTCCAGGAACTACTCACAATCCAAAGGCGGTGTTGGTATAGGAGCAAATAACTGAATTACTAGTTTAACTTTTGGTCCAAAACTTTATTCTTTTTCTTTTTTTCCGGTGATAGAGTTTATGGTAATTGATATGTAATGATATACACAATTTCCATAAGGTCATGAACTCTTTCACAATTGAAATGACAAAAGGTGTTAACCTATGAAAACAGTTAAAATTATTCAAAAGCAATACCATATTTGCTCGTGAACAAGCCTTAGAGAAGACACCAAGACAAAAAGTACAAGATACAATGTAACTCCGAAACTTACATTTCGAATCACCATTAACTTGTTGGGCTGACCAACTATCCTGATTGGAAATGGAAGTAGATGATTTCTTCTGGCTCATTGCAGATGATGGTCTTGAAGCCTCAGACTTCTGGCTCCTTTCAATATCTTGTGATGTTTTATTTGCAGAAATCATAGTTCTCTGGGCAACCTGATTGTTATTTGCAACATCTTGACTAGCATTCAATCTGGTCTCAGGCAGAGATGTGCCAACAGAGTCGGCAGCAGTCCTCTGACTTCCTATTTCACGTTTTATTGCACCCACTGCATTAGGGTTTCGAGGATTGAGAGACGGCACTAGCACTGGATCCGATGCAGAGGAATAAACACCTGAATCTCTTGCTTCAAAACTAGCTCCAGAAGCAACAGTGGGGGTGGGAGCAGGAGTAGGGCCTGGATTTAACCCTTGCCGTTGCTTGACATCAACGGATGGTAGACTGGGCCTTTTTCCTAACTTGCTGACATCAGCAGCAGTTGTTTCTTCAATGCCATTAGAAATTTTGTCAGCAGAAACTTTGTGGTTGCTTTCATGTGATGAAACCCCATTACACACCATTGTGGGTCCATTGGCAGACCCATTTGAGGAACTGGAAATAATTTTACTTAACCAGTAAGCTTTTGGAAAAGAAATGAAGAAACTTACAGTGAGATATAAAAAGATTTTGATGGTTCATAATATTTACACTGTGACGTGAACTGCTGCGTTATCACGCTGAACAGGCCCGGAAAGATTAGAACTTCTCTCCATATAATCAGTACCTCCATTTTCCTCTCGAGCCCTGACCTCTCTGCCACCACCAGTATCTGATAATAACAGTAAAATCCAGTTAACACAACTCCACTTATATAAGAAATATCATATTTCAGCAAAATAGCTCCAGAGAATTACTTCAAGAAATTTAATAGACCACTAAAGAAAGTTGACAGAAGAAACTGTAACAAACTAATATGAATAATGATCTGACAAACAAAAGCATTTTTCATCAGGCTGCTGAAAAAGAGTGGCTTTTGAAAGTTATTCACAATGTTTGAACATCAATCAAGCAAAAGGAAGCCATATACAAAAATCAAGCAGAAGGTAGCTAGAACTAAGAATTTCAGACTATTGCTATAACCTTACACAGAACAATCTGACAAATGAAAAATGATATGGCACCAGCTGCAAAAGAAGTGGAGAAGAAACTTGGAAGACAGAAGGTTTTGGATTGTTATTCACAACATCAGAAATTCATTGACACTGTAATGCAAAAAACATCCACTTGTACTAAATCTCCTACAACTAACATCATGAATTAGAACTGCTCCCTATTCCATATGGAAAATTACAGCTGAATTCTCAGCCTCCTTTAGCAGAAGGGGAAATGTGCAATTTGACTTCCTTTAATACAGAATGCCAATAGACGTATTATCCCTCAGAGAGAAGATGGGACCAAAGAAAACAAGCATGGGGGGGGAGAACCTAAGTAAATAGACAGGTAAGTGTATCTAGAACATATGGTCCCAAATGCACTGGTATGCTGAAAAACTCAAAAAGAAAACTGTGGAAGCAACAATCAATTGAGTTACAGAATTGATCCCAAGGGATAGAAATAAACCATTAAGTACAAGTTTTCTAGCTAAACGCGAAGTGATACCATCAGAAACATAAGTAGAAGAGTTTCGCCCTCGACTCCCAGCCCCACGCCGCTGCACACCTGAAGTCCACCTATATCGCTGAGGGACTCGGATACTTGCATTCTGAAAGAGTAGGAAATCAACCAATGAACTGCCAAGCTGGCTTGAAATAAAAATAAAAACAAAGCCCAAAATATTCTAAAAGGAAAGGGAAGAAAATAAGCGTGTCAATGTCACAAGCATGTCATTAACATCATAAGTAATGATAAGAAAATGACAAATTCACCATTGTAGACATTTTATGTTCAATAGACCTCATTTGCAATAACTGATTCAACAACAAACACAATGCAGCGGTCAAAGCAATTAAATGTATTATATTCCAAATTTCCATGCCATAAATCTCAAAGAAAGAAAGAATTTGTTATCTCTTCACCTTCTTAAAAGTATCATTAAAGAAATAAGGAAAAAGGAACAAGATGAATATTGTAACTAATCTATGTGGAAGTTTCTAGAGCCTCGTGTATAATCAAATGTAAGCAAATCCGCTGATGGGTGGTATCAAATGACTAACGCACAATGTTTAGACTAACATTAACGATGTTCATATTGTATGCATCAACCTGAAGGAGGACTCCATAAGAACCAAACTTTTCTAAACTCAGAAAAGAACATTCCAATGGGAACATAAAATTAGAAGCAGCATACTAAGATCTCTATAAGAGCTTCAGATTTAATTTTATCTGACAGCAACCTTCAGAGAACAAAATATAAGGGTTGACAGAACTAAAAGTGTGTGCATGTGTGTAGAAAAGGGTCAATTCACAGATTTCTACAGCATAATAAAAGTTTTGATATTTTCAAAGGAACTATAAATATCACAATATTTGGGAGAGAGGGTGCTCTTCTAGCCAGCTCCTTAAGTCATAATGGAGGATTGTTACAGAATGCAGAGATATCAGGGAATAAGGTTGCATAGAAACACTTACAGCTTTCTTCCTATCACGTTTCCTTTTCACCTCATGAAATGTATCTGCAAGACCGAGGAGCGTGCTTAGTACATTCTCAACAGGAAAGTAAATATAGTCATTGAAATACGAAAAAATACACAAAAGGGAAACGTTATTGCATATCAATGTTGCAAATCAGAATTACAAGACAAAAGACAAAAGTTGAATGACTAACAAGGTAAGAGAAGGCAGAAGCCACATAAAAATAGCATGAATATTCAATGACGCAATAACTGAAAACCATGCGAAAAATCACCAACAAAAATAGAACTAAATCTAAAGATGCTACAAAGACTTGGAAGAAAGATGAATCAACATTCCTAAAGAGAATATCTTTCAAAAAGGTTCAGTTGCATTTACCTTTTCATTCCATTTGGTTCATCACAACATATGAAGCCAAGGAAATAAAATTTTATTGGTGTATCTAAGAGACATCCTGACAACCAACAAACTCACTCTCATAAACTATATTTCTCTAATTCCACCTTCCTATAGTTGTATAGGCGATGAAACTACATTCTTTGCTGTGCCAAAAGCTATTGAATACAAAGTTGTGCATAATCGTTCACAAAAATATAAAGGGAACAAGAAGCCGGAAGTGTAATCAAATAAGAACTAGACAGAGCTCCATTCGCCAATTTTAGTTCAACAAGAAAACACCAAGAACGGTAATAAAGAAAATAAGCAAAAAAACACTAATCCAACTCCATTTCCCAAGTGAATGAAATATTAATTGAAGCTTTTAAGTTTCAATCACAGAGAAAAAAACAGGATCTTTAATTCATAGACCCTTCTCAGCCTAGTCCTTTCAGCTGTCAATCAAAAAGAACCAAACGGGCAAACCCACAGATCACAGAGCATCACAGCGGAATGAACATACACACATAAGGCAGTAAAGCCAAGAATGTATCAAATTCCCATAAGCCACACAAAACAGTAAACATGCAAAATTAACAATCAGCGGTGTGCATAAACATGTGCAGAAAGCATACAAACAAGTCGACAGAAAACCCCAAAAAGAAAACCACATATACCGAGATAAAGAAGCTTTTGAGCAGTTTCATTGGGATCCATGTTACATTCTTTGAGCATTGCATAGATATCTTCATCGCTATGCTTGCCAGCGATCTCCTTGATATCTTGGATCGTTTTCCGAAGATTAATCGGAATCGTAACCCTAACAACGCCGCTGCTGCTCATTTCTTCAGGTGGTAGGGAGGAGGAGGGAGGAAATATATAAAAATCCTTACTTTTTAACTTAATTCAACCAAAAAAAACAGAAAAACAAAAAGAAAAACCTAAAACTCTACAGAGAAATCTGCGGACATGCACCGAAACGAAGAACAAGAAGAAGAAGAAATGGGGGAGGATTGGAAATGGGTGCGAAGGGCACTTGTGAATGAATGAAACAACAATGTAGTACTACTATATATATATATACATATATATATATATAGGGAGGGAAAATCATGGAAGCTTTATACATGATTGGACTGGCATGAGTGTATTTTGGGCCGATATTGAATTACCAGAAAATTGAGTGGGTTTTTTTTATATTTTCGAACAATTATTATGTTTGGACAATGTTCTAATTTCTTACCATTTTTTTTTTTTAATACATCCGGAATGGTTCGGAATGGTTCGGCCCAAAACATCACGTCTAATAAAAAGATTTTTACCTGTTTCTTATTACTATGTTCTCGGATTTTTATTCTTTTTGAAATAATGAAAACCGGATAGTTTTCTTTCCTTTATAACTTATAACCTTACGTTATTAATAATACATTTTACTTTATAATTAATTACATGACATATAATTAATAGTTTAATATCTTTCTTTTTTATTTTTTCGGTTTCAAAGATAGTAAACCTATCGAAAAATACAAAATTGTATAAGATTTGACAAAAATAATAAAATAAATTATAGAAGAAAAATGACAAATAATTTGTAATTTTGTTCGATAAAATCTGCTTAAAACATATTTTCAATAACTTTTTTTTTTTAAATATCTATGCATAAGGATAATAAAAAGAATTTGAGATAAATTTTTTAACCATCTTAGGAGGCATTATTATATATATATATATATATAAAAGATGATAAGATCATAAACAAGACATTTAATTATGGGATAATGAAGATTCATAATTGTTGACAACTATTCTTAATATATGTATTAAATACATTATGTTCTTATAAGTAAAATGAATAGTCATGTATTCATGTATGTATTTAATAAAAGATATATTTAAATTTTCAAAATTGAAAATATTACTCAAATTATTCATAAATAATTTATACTTTTATTTTTTATTCATAAATAATTATTTATTTAATTTATATTCATATACTATTTTCGAGTTACCTATACTACTAAATTAATAAAAATAGGGAGGAAGCCAGCGCTTCTAACGCTCATACCACTTACTCCAAAGGGATTTTTGTCTATTTATTAATATTATAAGCTCATATAATTTTCCCAAACGAAATCTTGAAACGAAAACAGTCTCTTAATTTCTACAAATTTTGAATGCCTCTCTAATGAGTGATTTTTTCACCAAACTCCGGTGATTTTTGAGTTCGGGGAAAAAGGAATTTGGGAGCTAGAGTTTAGAAAATTTTGGGGAAATCTGTTTATTTTTGAGCTGATGGGATAATAAATTCTAGATTTTTTTTTTTTTTTTGCAGGTTTGAAAAGTTTAAGCTCGAGTAAGATATAATTAATTCGAGTAAGCATTTATATTTAATAAATAAACAAAAATAACCTCTTCAGTTGATACGTGCATTAGGGGTGCCGGTCCTCCATTGTGCTTTTATTAATTTCATAGTTTATATAATTCAAAAATAGTTTATATGATTTGTAGTCAAATGATTTACTATTATAAATATTATTTTGACTGAGTGAAAATAAAAACTATTATGAAAAACTAATATAAAATAATTAAAAGTGAAAAGTTTGTAGAGGAAAATTTTATAATATTATTAACTTTACAATGGCATTGGTCCCATATTTATAGAGGATTAGGAAGTGGTGACTAAGATGTACGAGATAAAGAAATTCTATCCCTTAATTAGGATAGGTGACGACTAAGATGGTTACTAAGTCATTAGTCAGTTTTATCTTACGGACATTCAGTATAATAATTACATAATATTTTCCGCTGGATCATAAATAATATGTCTCGTTAAAAATTTGTTAGATTAAAGAAAACATCAGTGGAAAAAAAAATATAGTGAAAGAAAAAAAAAGTATATTATTGTATATGTTACATTACTCCTCCTCATAAGATAATTATTTGAAAGTTTTTAACTGGCATTTCCAACTTTGTTAACCAATTTCTCAAATATTGACGTCGATAATGTCTTAGTGAATAAACCAGCAAGATTATCGCATATCCGGATTTGTCACACATCAATATCACCTCTCTTGTGGAGTTTATGAGTAAATAAAAACTTTGGTAAAATATGTTTTGTCTTTATATTCTTTCAGAAAATGTATTTAGATATCCACTATGTATATATTAATTTCATAGCAAAAACTATATTATTTATTTATTTTTAATTAACATTTACATTATTTATTTATTTTTTAACTAGGGCAAAACCTCGTGCATAAAATTAAAACTTACTCGTAGAAGAAGGTAAAAAAATCACTACAAAACTAACCAAAACCAAAAAGACTAACTTATCCTATAAAGAAAACTCCTATTATCTAGAGTGCAAAGGCCTCTAATAGAAGCATCTAGATACTCTGTAACATTTTCTGTAATAAAATAAATCAAATTAAAAATGTTACAGAGAGTGTTAGAGAAAATGTTACAGAAGATCCGACCTAAACTGTAATAGAAGGGGGTAGATCCATAAGAGTTGCATAATATTTATTATTTATTTATTTACATTATTTATTTTGAAGTGCAAGAAAAATGAATATATACATTTCTTTATAAATTAAAAAAATGAATATATGCTTTCTTAAAATAGACATCTTTTCAAGCAAGGTCGTAAAATGGACATTTTAATTGTTTACCTTCAATGCTTTCACAATATATTTGATTTAAAAAGAAAAAAAAAAAAACCTCCACTAAGGTCTCGTTTGATAAAATTAAAACTTAAAGCAAAAATCTGAATTATTTAAGTTGTAAATGCTAAATCTTAAGTATAACTTTGAATATGAAAATTCAAGTGTGAATCTGAATGCTAAATTAATTAATTAGCATTAATTATTTATATAAAAAGTGTTATTAATTTTGCAAACAATATACATTTTCATATTTAAGAGTTCAAGCTAAAATTTTTTACTTAATATTTATAATTACAATTAAATCATTTATAAAAATTATTATTAAATGCACTTAGAATATTAAGTGCTTAACGGATTCATTTTAAAAGGTAAATTAATTTATTCAACAAAACTTAACACATAAGTATCTATAAAAGGTAAAGTGAACTCAAAAGTAAACTTTTACAAATATATTATATATAATTTTCCTCCCCTACATTTATCTAAAATACAGGAAGTACCCTAATGTTATAGTAGTATAGTTTAATACTGGCCCCCAAGAGAAAACGGCTAAAATAAAGAACGCATGAGGTGCTGGCGTTAAGGATATTTTTGGAGCTTTGTACAAAACCAAGTACAAACAAGTCAAAAAGCCGTAAGCAAAACGAGACGAAGTAGACTTGCTTTTTGTACTTATCGCCGTTCTTCTCTCTTCTCCGCGGTGCTCCGGCGGTGTCTGGCCGGCTTCTCGAGTCATGGGTGGCGAGACAAAGTACGAGATTCAACAGAATGCATACATCAAGCTGGTTCTCCACGCTATAAAGCACAAAACCTCAGCCGTCAACGGAATCCTCCTCGGCCGCCTTTCCGGAGACGGAATCGTTGAAATCGTCGAATCGGTCCCCCTTTTTCACTCACAGATCGGACTTCTTCCTCCACTTGAAATTGCCCTTATTATGGTTAGTTGCAGCTCAAGTAGTTCCGCAATCTGCATCTTTGCTTTATTTGGTTAAGATTTCTCATTGTAATTTTTAATGTTTTTACAGATAGAAGAGTATTTTAATGACAAGGGGTTGAGCATCGTGGGTTATTTTCATGCTAATGAAAGATTCGACGATTCTGAGTTGAGCAATGTGGCGAAGAATATTGGTGATCACATTAGTAAATATTTTCCTATTTCTGGTCTTCTCTTGGTATGTGTGTTTATTTACGTAATTTAGATGTTCAAATTTCAAAATTATAGGTCGTTTGGATATTAGATTCTCTTGAATTACCGGAAGATTGAGACTTTGAATGATTTTCAGCTAGATAACAAGAAGCTTGAAGCTTTATCAAATGGGAAGGATAAGAGTCCAGTGATGCAGGTGAATGTTTGTTTATTTTTTTTTTTTTTCTTCTCAATTTCAGCATATTCAAGATGTTTGGATTAGGGCAGTTATTGGAATTCTAGTGAGAAGCCAAATTTTGCCTTCTTTATATTGTTACATCTTAGAAAAGCTAGAGTAAATGACTAGTAGATTGGAATTTTATCTAGAGAATGAAAGTGGGATATTTATGACAGACAATCTCTTCAACAATAGTTTGGTACTTTTCTGTGCTCAAGCAGATGCTGGTGCCCTCTTTGCCTTGTTAAAGATCCTCTGTGAACTTCAACTCTATGAGATTCTTCTTCTTCTTCAAATTTTTTTTTTTTAATGTACATTGAATGGAATGAGCTCCAACCTAATTTGAATGTGGAAAGGAAAACTTCAGAGTTTGCTAAGTTGATTACTTCATTGACCTTCTGACCCTAAAAGAATGAAAAAGAAAATGAAACAAGTGTTGTTACATGGCTGCTTGCATGTCAAACGTAATCCTTTTTTTTTTTTTTTCTCTGAAACTTCTGTTTCTCCTTTTTATCAGCTATCCTTCGATTTAGAACAATCTATGTCAATTATAGTGTTAGATGATGGGAAACTTGTATTTTGTTTTGCAATGTTTAGGTGGCATCTCAATGTTTCAAGATTATGACGTAGTTCCTGTCCATTATTTCTCAATCTTCTTTGCTATCTTGGCTCATATTGTTGGAGCAGAACCAAATTATTACCCTTGCGGGTTTTGTATGCAACATACTTGTTCATAGAAAAAGTAACTTGTATCCCTTAAGATGTCACTCTTGGTATTGATAGAAGAAACGAAGTCAAACTTTTTCTTTTATAGTTGGTAGAATATCTGCTTTAAAGTATGACTGGTAACTCTAAGCTTTGTCCCCTCCCTCAGCTGGCGCCTGGGGGTGCTGGCGAGGTGCTCTTAAATCTTAAGCAGCAGATGACATGATATTATTGTATAACTCTAGTAAATATCCAAAGAATTCCTTTGGAGGAAGGATTTTGATCTATTTCAAGTCCATTCTGCATTAAAATTCAAAATTTAGGTCACTTCGTCCTACATTAAAGTTGGAAGTTAAATAGATCTGAAGATCAGGTTGCATTAAAGTTTGAACTTCTGATTAAGTAGGTGTCGGCTTCCTGTGCAAGCATTCAAACTTCCTAATATTTGCATCTTTTTCCACTGAGTATTTCTCTATCGAACTGGCTATTAATCTGTTGATGGTTTCATGATTTCAATTCATGTTCATGCAATGTGAATAAGGACAGTAAAGGGTCCATTTGGATCGGATTTAAATTTGAAAAAAGTGAAGATTTTATTTCTTGGATTTTGTAAAAAATAAATTATTTATGAGAGAACTGTGGGGTTCAAAGTAGAAAAATGGAACTAAACTCAATCC
Source organism: Catharanthus roseus (assembly GCA_028651295.1). Lineage (NCBI taxonomy): Eukaryota > Viridiplantae > Streptophyta > Magnoliopsida > Gentianales > Apocynaceae > Catharanthus > Catharanthus roseus. The sequence goes on along the minus strand of JAPQWS010000044.1, from coordinate 4,595,420 downwards.
AAATGCACGCTAAGGAAATTTATACTTACGTTTGATCTTTACGCGTCGATTCAAAATTGAAAACTTTGTCTGAGATTTGTTCACATCTTGTAAAAACGAACTCCATTTATTCCAAACTATGCAAGATTTTCTTCCTTGTCCACAGCAAAGGAGCTATGTATATCTCATAAATCTATTGGAGACACTTGAGATGCCTTGCTAACTGTTTTGTTTCATCAGTATCTGTCCTAGAATATGGGTTGTCGCATAAGTTTGTATAACCTCTTGCTTTTATCTTGTTTTCCAAATGCCCTGATTGTTGTTCATATCACTTGCTAAATGTATTGCCGAAGGGCAGTGATATTTACTATGCTGCTGTATGATTTCATAAAGTTGATAAAATAATGTATATTGTTTTCCCGTGACTTCAACAGCTGTACACAAAGGATGGCTCTCGGAGTTGGAAGTCTGGAGGATCAGAGGGAGGCAGTCTACTGACTTTAAAAGAACCTGCAGCTAATGTGGTTCTTTTAGATTATATTTCATCAAATAAATCAAAGGATATCGTTGATTTTGATGACCACCTTGATGATATTAGCAAGTAAGATCAGTTCGCCAGAAGTTTTATTAATCCGAAACATTCAAAATTCATCTAAGCGGGGTATTAATATATCAACTTATCTTTTGACTTTAACTTTGCAGGGACTGGCTAAACTCAGAACTTTTCAAGTGAATTTTCTGAATCGTAGAACGAATCTGCTTTCTTTAACCTCTGGCTGTTGTTCTTAAACACGTTATTTAGTGTCATTGCTGAGATTTCTTGACGAACTTCGCTCCAGAAAAGCTTATGTGATGAACACAGAGATTTGTTTTCAGTTTTGGTGGTACTTGTTTAGTCCAAATATTTTATCTTCAGTAGCATAATCTTTTCTGAGGAGCAAAATTTGTACTTCTATAATCAAATACAAATGTATTTTAATCTTTAGTTTGATTTTTTTGTATCCCTTTATATTGTTCCAAGTTGGGGCAGGCTGGAATCCTCATTTCCATATTTGTAATAAATATGGAGTAGGGGAAAAGATAAGCCATTCTTTACTAGTAATTGAAAATTTGTGCTAAATCAGTGAGAATTAGGGGTGTAAATGAGTCTAGGACACTTTTTTTATCTGACTCGATAGGTTCGACGAGCCATCGAGCTAGTGTTAACGTGATTCAAATTTGCCTTGTTTGCTTAGTGTACCGGTTCGAATGTGGTTCGTTTGTTTAACAATGTGGCTCGAGCTCAGTCAATAGCGAGTTCGAACCTAACTTTGATCGAGTAGCTTGGTAGCCGTTCATGAATGAGCCATCGAGGTAGTGTTGGTGTGGCTCAAATTTGCTTGCTTAGCAAACCGGTTCGAACGCGGTTCATTTATTAGCGAGGCGGTTCGAGCTTGGTCAATAGCGGCTTGAACCAAGTTTCGACCAAAGAGCTTGCGAGCTGCTCATGAACGAGCCATTGAACTAGTGCTAATGTGGCTCAAATCCGTCTTGCTTGCTTAGCGAACTTCGAATGCGGCTCGTTTCTTAGCGAGGCGGCTCGAGCTCGGTCAACAGCGAGCTCGAACAGAACAGCTTGCAAGCTGCTCACGAACGAGCCATCGAGCTAGTGTTAATGTGCCTCAAATTCGCCTTGTTTGCTTAGTGAACCGGTTCGAACGCGGCTCGTTTGCTTACCGAGGCGGCTCAAGCTCGGTAACAGCGAGCTTGAATCGAGTTTTGACCGAACAGCTTGTGAGTCGCTCACGAGCGAGTGTTAATGCGGCTCAAATTCGCCTTGTTTGCTTAGCGAACCGGCTGGAACGTGGTTTGTTTCCTTAGCAAGGCAGCTCGAGCTCGGTCAACAACGATTGAGCAGTTTGCGAGCCGCTCACAATCGGCTTAACTCATTTACACCCTAGTGATAATTAAACTACTGAGTAAGAGTTAAAGACTTTATTGTCACGAGTAAGGATTAGATATGTATTCTATCTAAGTAAGAGTTAGACTCTGTTGTCGAGAGATAAAGTGTTCTAAGTAATAAAACCTTATATATTAATAATTACGCAAATTTTTAATATTACAAAATTTTCAAAATCAAACTTTATCCGAGCATAATAGTAAATGGAGGAAATCCGGGGTTGAAGAAGTTCAAAAATATGCAAAAGTAGTAAGTAGCTCAACCTATTTTAACGCTCAAAGCAGCCTTCCATGAATTTTCCATGCCTAAAATGACATCAGAGTCAAACATGGAGCTCCTGTTTGATCAACAACCAAAACATCACCAAACATAATATAAGTAAGAGATTATCAATTGAAACAGACATCCCATTATTCCAATCATCAAATCTTGGAAAAAAAACTCAGAATCAGAATCAAGAAATATGAAACTTCTGATGCATTTTGTGATAGCCTTAGCTTTGATATTGTCCTGTTTAGTTCAAGAAAACAATGCACAAGACAGAATTTGTACACAACTTCTTCTTCCTTGTATGGATTATATGAATGGAACGGGCCGCGATCCGCCTAGAAGTTGCTGTGATCCTCTTAGGTATGTTATCAAATCAGAACCAGAATGTTTGTGCCAAATGATAAGCATTCAAGGAGCTAATAGAGCTGAACAGGCTGGTATTAACTTAACTGATGCTCAACAGTTGCCTGGCAAATGTGGAGAACATATTAATCCTCTTGGTTGCATTCTAGGTATGCATCTGAATCTTCTGTAACGTATTCTATATGAAATGAGCGTTATTTCAGATGTTACAAACGATTTTAAATGTTTTTCAGGTTCACCGGATTCGTATTCAGGCAGCTTTTCATTCAGAAATCCTAGTATGATTCTCACAGCTGTTTCCTTGATGATTGTTCCTGTCCTGTGGATGTTCTTGACCACCTTCTGATGAGCTTTGAAGAAGAAGAAAATCTTTATAACTTTTTGTATTGTTGTTATTATTTGATTTTATTTTTATGAGTTTCTCCCTGTTTGTATACATCAAATTGTCCAAAATTTGCACAGAAAAGTATTGAATTATAAAAAAAGCAATTGTAATTTTCAAGGCCAAAAAGTATTGAAGCATTGAAAATCATGTAATTTTCCAGGCCATAATGATAAGGAATTCCAATTCTTGATTTCTGCAGAAAGAATGATCATACTATTTTAAGCCTTTTTTCATTATTTCAAGTTGAGAATATATATATATATAAATATAAAAAAATGCCCGTCTCGTCATTTTTTAAAGTTTTGCCAATTTGGGCGAATTCAGAAAAGTATACGGTGTCTTTGTGTGAAAATCACGACGTGAGTTACACATTACCAATACTGTATAAGGATAATATTACTAATTGGCAAATGAACACAGTGTTCTGGATATGTTTTTCTTTTTATGACCGAACCATAAGTAATTCACGCAATGATCTTTGCTTAGAAACACTGTAAGTCGCTGTATTTGTAAAAAACGATAAAAAACATTCTATTTATCTGATAGAACTAGAGAAATTTGCACCTAAAACATATGTTATTTAAGGTTGTATAGGATTATGTTCTAGAAAACAGGACAGCCATCAACCACAACCCCAGGAGCTGTAGGGCATCCAACCAAAGGGCAATGGTCATCAATGTCCAAACCCCACCATCCTGGACCTTCAGTTTTTGACTGAAGAAGAAAATAAAGTAGTATGGCCAAGAAAGCAAGGCCAGCATCAAGAGCAGCTCCAAGAACATAAGCATGTTTAGCCCACCATTTCTTGTACTTTCCATAGATATATACATTGAAAAAAAGCCCCACAGCTCCCCATGTCAAGTAGTTCAATGATCTAGCCGGTGGCATACTTGCCGTGGCTCCAAAGATGAGCGGCATATTGATTAACGTAATCCATTTCTTCTCAGGAAACTTGCGCGAAAGCAGATATATTGGTACGGGAGCCAATGCACCGATGAGGAAGAACCAGTTAAGCTCAGGGTATATGCCATCCTTGGTGAACATTCGTTTAGGACCAATGACACCCCATATGATTGAAGCACTAAAGAACACAGCATCTCCAGGGCATGTCCATGGACTTCCCCTTGGCAGTTTGGACACATCACAGATATGGTCAGTGGTTTTAAGAAGCCACCAAGTTACAGCAAATTGGACTGAACATGAGACCACAGTTCCAACCAACTGAGCATAAAAGAACAAACGAATTCAAACGTTTGACAGACAACAACAACGTACTACACAATAAGACGACATTCAAGTTTTGTAAAGGTGCCGATAGTGAAATTTTTTTTACCTGAGCAAAGAACATGGATTTGGGAGGGATCTTCATGTAGTGGCCTAATTTGAAATCCCTAAGGAAGTAAAGGGCTTGAGTCATGCTAATGTATCCATATGTCTTGAAAGTCACATTAGCTAAAGGCCTCCCTGGATACAAGAATCCAATGACAAACTCAGTGATAACATTTAGTCCCATTCCCTGTAATCAAAACATGGAAAAGAATATCAAAGAAAATCAGAAAATATGAATTTGAAACAAAAGAAAAAACCAAGAACAAGTATGATCGATTACGAGAGCAGTTGTGGCTTGTATAATTCCAATAGGTAGGGTGAAGATGAAGGCCATAACACAGGCTAATATTAGTCCCCACCATGGAAGTTGGAGCTGCCCACTGAAACCTTCACAAGCAAGAACAGAAATACCAAATGCTATGACAAGGATAGCCAAAAACCACCAGGCGGGAACTACTTTATAGTTCTTTTTCATTGTTCTTGTATGCACATCCCACACGGTGACTTTCTTGGTGCTGAGAGTCCAGATTGTTCTGTTTTTTTGTTCAAAGATATGTAAAGTTTGGAAAAAACCAAATAAATAAATGTAATTTGGAAAAGGGATCAAGAAATTTCGACTTACTTTCCATGGAAGAGTAGGACATGTGAAATTGTAGCTGTTAAAGTAGCAAAGCTGAGACCATAGCTGAAGGCAAAAAATGCACTCAAGTATAGTTTGCTGTAACTATTGTAACCATCTATATCTAAACTAAAAGTCTTTTCATTCAGGACACGGGAGAGATTGTATCTTTGGCCATTGGAATCAAAGTTTCTGGAAGAAATGAATGGGAACTTCTTAGCTTGGTAAATATTAGAAAAGTACACTGTTGGGTTAATTATGTAAGCAAAAAGGCAGAAACCAACAAGAGTACTGATAATAGCAGAAGGTGGAAAAACTAAAGGATTTCCAAGAAAACTACTGGCAACATTCCAATCTAAGGAAAAGGAACCGATCCCCAAACCATGTAATCCTGAACCTAATTGTTGGGCAAGGATGGATTTCGGCCAAATCAAACAAGAAATTGATATAGCTTGTATTGAAGGGAATAAATATCCGGGGACAATGTAATAGGCAAAGCTTGATACAAATACCACCAAGAAAAATTGTAATCTTGTACATCCTCCCTTTGGTCTCTTTTCTTCCTCATGTAAAGTTCTGCAGATTCAACCATGAAAAGGGCTTATGTCTATTCTTTCAAATGAATAAAAAGTTTTCATCTTTTAGTAGTGATATGGAGAGATCATACCTGAAGACAGAAACTTGGAGCAAATTTTCAGGCCACCACATATAGGGTGAGTCGACGAGGAATTTTCTAAGTAGCCCAGCCCAACCATAGCCAAGCAACTAATATACAAATCAAACAGATCATTGTAAAGAAACCACAAAAGCCAGTTTTTGTTTTGTGCATAAGGGATTTGAGAAAATCTTCATTTGACAACTTTTTCTTTTGAAAGTTTTGGCATATATCTTTCTTATTCAAATGACATAAACTGAATCAGACTTTCAAGTTTGAAGGGATGAGAATTACCATAGTAGTTTGGACCAAGAGAAATGCAGCAAAAGCATTGAGGCTCCTGTGGTAGAAGGCTAAGACAATGGTGATTATGCCTAAAGCATAGGCACTGTTAGCCCCGTTACTAGCGAATATGGTGATCAAGACATGTTCTTTGATGGTAAAAGGGCCTGGATTTAATGAAAACTCCCAATTTGTCAATGGGAAACGATAAGTCTTGACGGGCAAAGAAGCTGCCATTAGTTTTCCCAGTGGCAGTGTAACAATTTGAGCCGTCACTGGAGACACAAAAAGAGCATTCTCACGGAAAGCAAAGAACTGATTCAGAAAAGCCAGAATTGAACATGATAACAGCCCAAGAACCCATGTCCTAAACGTTAAAACTGGCACACTAGGATCATCAGAAGTTGAAACTGTGAGCCTAACTTGTTCAATTGGATTGTCATTCTCTTCTTCTGTTCCTGTAAATGATTTAACCATCACCAGAGTTCACAAAGTTGTTAAAAAAGAACAGTAAAAATTCAATTCAAGAAAACAAAAGACTAAGAATATCACAAGGATTTTTTACCCTTCATTTCATGGCTTCCAACAGAGAGATCAGCCATGTTTTTTTTTTTTTTTTACCTCTTCTTTCCTGTAATGGTTTTTCACTACTCAAGTCTCAAGATTTATAACCCATGTAAATTTCTCCATTAATTCAATGAATTTGGAATGTGTATGGGGCCAAATACACATTCATATTGAGTCCAGTGAGCTGCCAGGCCACCAACTCTTTCCTTCCTAAAATGTAAGATTTGTAATGAATAGGGAGATTTGATACTGCATCAATAAATGAAATTAAGGATATGTTTTTCCTTCTTAGTAGTCATTTTTTACAGCTGTTCATCTCTATCTTCTTTGTTAAGTTCTAAATATGGTATTTTTTGTCCAATTTAAATAGCTCTATACATTCAGTGAATCTACAATGACACATTCACATGGTACATTTGATTTTCAATTTACTATAAGTATTACAATATTGTACCTTCCTAGAATGTAAAATTTCAATCACAGAAAAAGAAAAAAAAAAGGATCTTTAATTCATAGACATTTCTCAGTCTAGTTCTTTCAGCTGTCAAATTAAATTTTATTTGTCTGACAAATTACAAGGGAAACCATAGTTAAGGTAGGATTATAAGAACTAACTAGGGAGATTTATACCTAAAAAAACCTTGTTATTTAAGGTTGTTTTAGAAAACAGGACAACCATCAACCACAACCCCAGGAGCTGTAGGACAAGTGACCAAAGGACAATGATCATCAACTTCTAAACCCCACCAACCAGGGCCATCAATTCTTGACTGAATAGCAAAATAAAGAAGCATAGCCAAGAAAGCAAGACCAGCATCAAGAGCAGCTCCAAGAACATAAGCATGTTTAGCCCACCATTTCTTGTACTTTACATTGAAAAAAATCCCCACAGCTTCTCATGTAAGGTGGTTTAAAGATCTAGCCGATGGCATACTTGCCGTGGCTCCAAAGATGAGTGGCATATTGATTAATTGAATCCATTTCTTCTCAGGAAATTTGCGCGAAAGTAGATATACCGGTATTGGAGCCAATGCAGCGATGAGGAAGAACCAGTTAAGTTCAGGGTATATGCCGCCTTTAGTAAACATTCTCTTAGGACCAATAACACCCCATATGATTGAAGCACTATAGAACGCAGAATCTCCAGGGCATGTCCATATAAAAACGACAACAAGCTTGACTCACTCGTTTTGCAGTAAGTCAGAGTAAGAAATAAGTTAGATACATAAAAAATTGAAAACAAAGATTATGTACTCGTAAATGTAAGTAGTTGAGGGATATTTATGGTCATCTTCCCTATCTTTCTCATTCAAATGACACAGACGAAACTAGGCTTTTGACTTTGAGGGAATCAGAATTTACCATGCTAGTTTGGACCATGAAAATGAAGCCAAAGCATTGAGGCTTCCATGGTAGAAGGCTAAGACAATGGTGATTATACCCAAGGCATAGGCACTAGTAGCTCCATTACTAGCAAATATAGTGATCAAGACATGTTCTTTAATGCTAAAAGGGCCTTGATTTAATGAAAACTCCCAATTTGTCAATGGAAAACGATAAGTCTTGACAGGTAAAGAAGCTGCCATTAGCTTTCCAAGTGGAAGAGTAACAATTTGAGCAGTCACTTTATATAAAGAGCATTCTCCCGAAATGCAAAGAATTGGTTCAGACAAGCCAGAACTGAACATGATAATAGCCCAAGAAACCATGTCCGAAAGGTTAAAACTGGCACATTTGGATCATCGTAAGCTGAAACTGTGAGTCTAACTTGTTCAATTGGATTGTCATTCTCTTCTTCTGTTCCTGTTAATGATTTGTTAAAAAAGAACATTAACAATTCAAGAAAGCAAAAGAGTAAGAAGGCTTTTTTACCCTTTATTTCATGGCTTCCAACACTGAGACCAGCCATGTTTTTACTTCTTTTCTGCAGTAGTTTTTCACTGTCCAAGTCTCAAGATTTATAACAATGTAAATTTCTCCATTAATTCAATGAATTTGGAATGCGTTTTTGGTGCCAAATACAGAGTCCAGTGAGCTGCCACCAACACTTTCCTTTGTAAAGAGGGTCATTTAAGCTTAGCAAACCATGCATCATTCCTAATCCATTTTTTTCCTTTCCTAAAATATGAAGATTCGTAAATGAATAGGGGGATTTGGAACTGCAATTCATTTTCAGTAGTCATTAGTTACAGCTGTTCATCTCTATCTTTTTTGTAAAGCTGTTCCTCTCTATCAACAAACCAACATGAAACATTATTATAATTATTGCAGGAGATTTAATTTAATAATAACTTAGTTTGGCTCCTTTGTTTAATTTTTAAATTGATGTCCTAATGTTTTAGTTAATAAGAGAGAAAGAATTAGAAAATTACAGAAACGTAAATTAAAATGAAAATAGGACATTTTTGTGGAAACGGTCAATAGAAATTTCCATCGCGTAGATCTCTAAAAATTACAGGAAATGCCCACAAGAATCGCCTCAATCGGATGTCCGAGCACAAAGTTATGCCCCTTCAAAATTTTCGATTTTGTCAGTGATGCTATTGTGTTTGTCTTTACGAGAACCATTGAAACGACTGGTCATATGCATTAAACAGACGTCCGATCGCAGAGTTATTCATGTTTCAAGTTTTCCAAATATACCTACAAAAATTATTTCTTCCTAATCAACATAATGCGTTATCCCTTGCATAACACAATGACTGTGCGTTGTCCCTTGTATAAGGCACAATGACTGTAAATTATGGCCAGAATCCGAAAAAGATAAACTACTTTATTATCTGTCTTTTAAAACTGGTATAAACCGAAAAAAAAACCTTATAAAGTTCTAAATATGGATTTTTCCCCATTTAAATGGTTCTATATATATGGAACAAACAATGTGCATCACAATTTAGAAGCAGGCGGGTTAAAAAATTTCTGAAATTAATTAAATGCTGTAAAAGAGCAATGCATATAATAGTAGTCTTCAACAGCAACATTGGGCACAATTGGTTTTGAAAATATTACAAGCTCATTGTATCCACCATTACTAAAATGACCAAAAGACATATAGTTTGTTTCAGAAAAGACATGGCACTTATGATTCCCATTACAAGAGCTTGAAAGTTCTTCTGATCCAAGAATAGAAGGGTTCTTCATGAGTACAGAAAAGTATCAAGCGAAGTCACTTCATGTACTTCTGGAGGAATTTCCGGTGAAAGTCATTCCGGATTGTGTCATTGATAAAGCGCTTGGCAGTCTTGACCTCACCACGAGCCTGATTCTTGAAGACCACATCATCATCCCACCTGAAAAATATTGTATCTAATATGAAAAAAAAAAAAACAAAGAACAAAGAGTAAGAGAGAAAACTGGGAGTAATTTGTTTAGGTGACACACCTTCTCTTCGCGCCAAAGGAGACAGGGTTATTAAGCAGAGGGTTTCCCCGCATCATCTCTGCTTCTTTAGCTTTAAGCTCCTCTTCTCGTTGTTGTTGCTCCTGCCAAAAGCATGACATTCTTAAGGCAGCTGGTACTTAATTTCAATTGTTGAACAGACCTCTAAACCTCCCTACAGCTTCAACCACCCCCACCCACACACACACACACACAAAACAGCCAAAGGAAGAAAAAAACCAAAGTAAAACAAAGCATACTAGACAGGACATCCTCAAAATAAATAAATAAATAAGACCTAGACATGAAGTCTTTAATATTAGACTTACTTTCCGGGCATTCTCTTCTGCACGTTCCTTCTTTATCTGTTCAAGCTCTGCCAAGAGAGCTTCTGTGTCATCCTCATCATCGTCGTCGTCATCATCCTCACTGACATGTGAAAGTACATCACTTAATTTGTTCAACTTAAGGATACATTCTTGAGTAGCATGAGAAGAAAAACTTTATCCTTACAGGAAAACGAAAGATAAGGAAAGGCAATTTTTCTAATGCATGAGATCAGGAGCAGCATGTCTAACAAGAGCATCTCAATAACCTTAAGAAAGCCTCATCTAAATGGCCACTATAAGTGTTAGTAGGGAAGTGCATCTCAGGGCAACAACCATATGAGCTTATGGGAGGAAATCAGGATCAATAGCACTGAAGAAAGTTAAAAAAATAGATACCATAATTCAAGATCTGGTGACACAACCTATGAATTCCTTCTACATTTCTACAAGAATTTGAGGAGATATATCGAACAAACAATTATGTATACAAGATAAAAATTTAAATGACAATATTTGGAAAAACAAACCTCTCATCACTGCTTCTCGTGTCCACATCAGCATCATCAGCATCTATACTGCGTGGAACAATACGGTCTTCAACTTCTCTCTTTGCACCTGTAAGTTAAAATATTTGGTGAAGAAATATAAGCATAATCAGTTGCAATTTCAGCACAAGCAGGAGAATATCAACAACCACCACAACTAACCTTCTAAAAGAAGTTGATTTCCCCTCCGACGATCTCTATCCTCTGCAATAATTTAGCTTCAGTCATCTAGTTGAAGTACTAAATCCCTTCATATTGTCAAATGAAGAAAGAATTCAACAGATAAAGTAGCAGACAAGTAGATAAATACCCGTATAACCCCTATCTTTTGATGAGTAGTGCTTGCGTTCACGTTCCTCGAGTTCGTCACGGAGGTTCCTCCTCTGGAGCTCATCCTGAGTGTCTTGTCCATCCTTCCTGATGAACACAACATAAGCATAATCAGAACAAAAATTGCAAATTAGTTTTGAAGGGGGAAGGGGAGCGGAGGGTGGGAGAGAATATTGTTAGAAGACTACTGAACGCAAAAAATATTATCTATGCACATTTATACTATCTTACAAAAGAATCACGGATCTTTTCTGTGCTAGATTATTTGAGAATAAACTGGACAACATCATGTGTACCAGTAATAAGAGTACAGAAAACATTAACAGTTAATTCTGTGCAGATTTTAAATGGTTCTTGTGTCAGTCTCAAGAGCTTCTGAATTGACTGCACAAATAATCACTTCATTCATTCAGCCAAAAGAAAAAGAAAGAAAATCACTTCATTAATGTAAATGTATATCTTATACTTGATATTCTTACAACCAGCATGTTTTCATATTTCCACGAAAACAAAATGGTTGGTTTATGCTTGTACAACAGAATGTTGCTCATCCAATTACATGTTAAATTTCTCTTTTACAATTTTTCCATAAATCCACCCATTCATCTTAATGCATAATAAATTCTCTATTTTCACAAGGACATACCGCTACTAGAGGGCATCGTCTCCTAAATCCTAACACCTTCTTCTTCTTTCCCCTATTACTGGAACAATAAATTAGTAAGATTCAACACCTAATACTGGAAGATAATATCCTCTACCACCGGAAACTGGGGTAAAGAAAATCAGTAGAGAACAAAAATAATCGGTACATAAATACAATTCATGTATAAGAGGCAATGCCTGCCCACTCCTATAAGGGAATCCTGAGATAGACAGAATGTTCATCTCTCTTTTGAATAAATAAATTATAAACTTCAAATATAACCCATCAACCCTTAACTACAATGCAAACTTCTATACTGTTTGCTTCAAATCGGGAGCCAAAAACATATCAGAGAAAATAAAAACGCAACTATCAGAGAAAATAAAAAGGGGCAACTATTTTACCTGGGCTTTAAAGTAGTGTGAGAAGCGATGTCTCTGGAGGAGTACTTCTGAGACGGTCCAAAAATTCTTGTCCCACCTTGCTCTTGGCCACCTTTAGCCGGAGCCCAGGTGGGTCTAGCCGCCGTCGTCATATCTTCTAATTAACAAGGTCTATTAAGCCAAAAAAAAGACGTCAATAGTTGAAATTTGAAAAGAAAAATCAAGGACGAAACAAAATTGAAACCCTTAAGCAGAAGAATCTATAATTAGATGAAGAAAATAAACAAAATCAAAACTCTTAAAGCAAATAATTCATAATTGAACGAAGAAAATAAATTAGGATCTCTTCCTGTTCACCTGAAGATAGACTAGTTTTTGGATGGAGAGATTTGAAGATAACAATTGAATGAAGAATCAAAACTAGGGTTTCTGCTGAATACTCCCTCTGGCTCAATTCGTAGAGAAGATCGTTTGGCAGATGAACGGGAGAAAAGGGAAGATATATATATGAACGAAAGAGTTTTCTGAATGGAAAGAGAAGTTCCTCTTATCGGAAGAGAAGTCCTTTTAAAGCTAAATTTCAATTTCATCCTCCAAAATATGAACTTATATCAATTAAGGACCTCAATTTAAACTTAGATAAAAAAAAAAGACTTCAATTTAAAAAATCGATCGAAAACGGAGTGGTCCGCATCCGAACCAGTCAACTGGGCCTATGAGCTAAGGCCTTGGGCCCTTATTACTCCCAAGTCAGTAATTGGGCCTCAACCCATAACTTGAATTTTTGGGCCCATTTCATTAATCCATCATTTTCCACAATAGTCCTATAAATTAAAAAACTTTAAGCCCACTTCTTTTGTTCTTTATTTTTTTAAAAAAATTCTCACTTTATCATTTCCCAAAAAAAAAAAAAACTCACTTTATTATATTAACAAATATTTCTCAACGTAATAGAATTCTTTTTTCTTTAATCACAAGTTTTTAATATTACAATTCTTTTGTCACACTTTTCTATCCACGTGAATACGGCTTGTAAGTCTGACAATACTCACGACGATAACTCTAAAATTTAACAATACATAGATATATATCTAGAAAAAATTATGAATAATTACGCTCATACTTATTTATCATATTATAATAACATATAGAGAGGGATTATATTCACCCTCCCTTTGGGCGAGTGCAATAACTATGGTTTAATATCATAATCTCATACTTTGCAATCGCAATTCCAAACATATGCTGCTAGGTTTACTAGTAACCAAGATCGTTTAATACATATTCTAATACACTCTTTAATATACACATCTTATATTACTTTTATTAATAAAAATCATATAGAATAAAAGATAAACTCTAAACTGTAAAAGATAAACCCTAAAAGAGAGTTACTATTAAATGAAGTGTACTATAGAGTGTAGTAGAGGATGTAATTGACGATCCTAAGTGGTATAGCAGTACTTAGAGCCTATTTCATAAGTAACAAGACACTCGTTCTTGCTATGTTAAAATAAAGTTACTAAAAGTAACTGTGAATACTCATAACGATACTTATATATTTTAGGGTTAATTATAATTTTCCCTTTGAGGTTTATTCAAAGTTCAATTTTATCTATCTATATAAATTATATTCATAACTCATTAATCACTAAAACTATTTATAATACAAAAAAAATAATGATTATATAATAAAAAGTTTAAAATCATCCTAAATCCTAAAATATTACTGGACAAGTCAAATTATTATTTTACATTATATATTAAGGTTACAATATTATTCATTACGAAAATTAGACTCAAAAAAAATATTTTATGAAGAGTATTATGTCTCAATATATATAATATATATAGCAAAGATAAAAAAAATAAACACAAAAAATGATATTTTAAGAATACTTTAAACTTTGTAATAATTTTTTTAATAATTTTTTGTATTAAAATTAGCATTAAGAATTAATTAATTATGAATATATAAATGATAAAGATGTATTTATAATTTATATAAAATAGAGAAATAGCATTATAATTTAGACAAATTTAAAGAAAAAAATATAATTAAGCTTGTATTTTATTATATCTCATTTATCTCGTCCGAAATAAAAATATTACAGTCATATGAATGGTAAGATTTAAGATATTCTATCAATATAATGTGTCTTAAAAAAATAATATTAGATAAAATAGCTAAAAATAGAGTAATCATGCTTCAATAATTCCAATTTTTTTTCGTAAGACATGATAAAAGGATAACCTCAAAGACCTTTGAACACCATTGGCCAAGAAACTGGCTGACCATTAATAAACAACCACATATATGGTGGTCAGCAGCCATTTGGCAGAGGCTTCGCCGTCTCGCAGGTTACACCAATGGGGCCACCCACGGCTAAGAAGGAACTTTCTGGTTGGATTAGGTGGCCAAAGAATCCAGTACCCGCCAGAATTTAAACTAAATTATTATGGTATTTCATCACAATCTCGTAATAATATTGTGTAATCAAATCAAGATTTTCTCAACGTTAACATCAAAAAAAGGATGAAATATCTTTTGGGTTTGTTTTGGAAACTTTGATTTGGTTAAGATTTAATGTCTTCTTGAAGAACCACCAATTGCTTTCAGTTTTTTTTTTGCTTACTGAATAAACAAAAGCCAGCTGAGAAAGAAAGAGAGAAGAATTAGGCCAACGGTTATAGTTCTGATAAGATTCGCTTTGAATTGCAGCAAAGGTGTTTGATATTTGGTCACCTTCAATTCTTGTTTGGTTGAACCCATCACCTTCTGCTTCTTGGTGGCTCCATCCCTTTATTTGCTTCCCAAATTCCCTTCTTCTTTTGTGCGTTTTTTCAGATTCCTTCTTTCTATAAGCTGGAGATTATATGATGAAATGAAACAAACTCTGTAAATTCCAGAATTTTGAAGCAGAGCGCAATTTTGTTAGCTTTGTTTTTTCCATTTGCAATGAATAATCGGTACCTTTTTACTCCAGAATTGGTATGCAATTCTGGATTTGCAGTTGCAATTTCTTCAATTTCACCCTTAGATGATAGAATGACTGTTTCTGCAAGAAACAGATCATCATCATCATCATCATCTAGGTATCCTGCTTCATCATTTCTAGTAAGGATGGCAATGAAAATCTCAAGAACAAAGTGGTTTAGCTTCCTAAGGAGAGTTTTCCATTACCAGAATGGACCAAGATCAGACGTTGGTTCTAATCCATTCAATTCTGGTACTTGGATGATGACAGAATTAGTTGTTTTGGTTATTCAGATTGCTATGGTTTTATATACTCTGGCTATATCCAAGGAGGAGAAGCCAGTTTGGCCTATGAGATTATGGGTTATTGGATATGCCTTTGGATGTTCCCTTAGTCTGCTGCAACTTTGCTGGCGCTACCGTGCTTTTGTTGTCTCTAATGGGGATGGTTCAGCCAACTCAGACCTCGAACAACAGAGAAATCATGATGAATCAAGGTGACCCTCTAATTTTTTTCTGTGAAAAAATTTTGCAATTAGAACCTAATTCAAATCTTGTAACGGTTACTTTGTTCTGCTTCATAAGTACTCAAGAAATTGCTCTTTTCATGACCAGAACATTGCAGTATATGAACAAATACAGGACATTTCTGGAGCTTTTCTTTGCAATATGGTTTGTAATGGGAAATGTTTGGGTGTTTGATTCTCGATTTGGATCATTTCGTCGTGCTCCAAAGCTACACATCCTTTGTATTTCACTGCTTGCTTGGAATGCAATCAGCTATTCTTTCCCATTCATCTTGTTTGTTTTGCTATGTTGCTGTGTGCCACTGCTTAGTACCTTCCTTGGATACAACATGAACATGGGATCCATTGATCGAGGAGCATCTGATGAACAGCTTTCCAAGCTTCCCAATTGGAGATACAAGGAAGTTGGAGGTAACAATTTGGAGCTTAGAAACTCAGAACTCAACAATGAAATCACAGTAAGTACAAATCTCTGGACGATATCCCGTCTTACCTAACATATATCCGATGAGAATGAATGGTATAAGAGCATAGAAATGTCTATATAGTATCCCGTCTCACATGAAATATATAAGATTATCAACTTAAGCATCCATTATCACCTTAATATGGTTCGTTTTGTTGAGAAAAGTTGTGATTTTTATTGCAGGAATGCTGCATTTGCTTGAATAAGTACAGAGAAAAGGAAGAGATAAGAGAATTACCTTGTTCACATATCTTCCATCTAAGCTGTGTGGATCAATGGCTAAAGATAATCTCTTGTTGTCCTCTTTGCAAGAAAGAATTAGACAGATAAATGATTTCTTTTGCAGTTTCAATATAAATTTTTTGGTATTTTTAGAGGAAAAAAAACAGGTGATTTCACACCATTACTACTTGTTTGACAGAAAAACTTGAGTAACTCTATGGTGGCCTAATCCTAATTCATACTTGTAAATGTTGTCAATTTTCTACATAATTCTATAATGAGATCTTATTTTCTGTAAATAAAATGTTTCCCCCATGAAAAGGCAGACTGATTACAAGAGGCAGAAGTTATCTATGGATTATAGATACAAAATTTTCTGAATTCAAACGAGAGGGAATAGTCTGATGGCACGACCCCTTCACTTAGGTTCTTTCATCTGACATGTCAAGTGAGAGATTTTGATTTCGAATCAAACAAAGAGCGATTTAATGTCGTATATCAATCTTGTGGTCTAATACATCTTTGAGTACACTCTCTAATACACATTTTATAGTAATTTTATTAATATAAAGATCAATTATAAGGGAAAGGATATAAGAGAATGTACCTGAGGAATTTAGAGGGTTTGTTGTCTTCTGATTCCTTTCAAATTAATCGATAAGTCTCAAATAAAAAAAAAATTGTCTATATTTATGTCCCAAACTTGGACCAGTTATTCTTGGCTTGTCTATTGTGCTTTATCCGAATCACAAGAACTAGACCTACAAGGCCTCACCCAAATGTTGAGAGTTTGGTAAAAATACAAACAAATTAAATTTTAAGAGTTGATAAAATCTTATTTAAATTACAAGAAATAAAATATTTATATCGGATTTATGCTTGAAATTTAATATAAAAATCAAGTTTTGATATTTACATACTTTGTTACAAATAATCTCAATTTTATGAAAGTGGAGAAAAAAAATTTTAAAATCAAACTTTACTTTATGTTAGTTGCTCTAGTCAACAAAGTGATTTTCTGGAAGTAGGAGGACTAGAGATTCATAGGACCCACGAAAAACACATCAAACACAACACCAACAACCACACTTTCATCTTACTCTGTTATTAACGACCACCATTCTATATATAAACTATAAACCCTCAATTCATCTCCAAGAATTCACACCCAACAAAGAGTTTGAAAGGTGAGTGATTTCAGAAAGATGAGTGAATTGAAGGCTAAATTCTTGGAAGTTTACTCTGTCCTCAAATCAGAGCTTCTGAATGACCATGCTTTTGAGTTCACCGATGATTCTCGCCAATGGGTTGAACGGGTACTCCTGAAACTCCCTCATTCTTCATTTTTCGTACTCTCTTTTTGCTGTAATGTTTTATGGATGCGAAAGATAGAATTTTTTTCAGGATAATATCGGTTATTGTTCTTGTTTATGGCTTTTTTAGCTTCTATTATCTTGAAGTGGTATTTGAATTTGAGATCAAGTTTCTTTAAACTATATATGTTTTTGGACAGCTTCTTCTAGTTTTTTAAGGATTTGTAATGGATAATTAATTTCTTGTTTGCAAGATAATACCTTGACATCATCCCATTAATCATTTATTGAAGGTTAATTGATCAAGATTAAGGTAAATTATTTGATTGATTCTGTACTGAACATTCTTTGGAGTTATGAGCTTAAACATCATTTAGCTTTTGAGTAAAATAGAATGTATCAGCCATAGTTGTTTACTATCTCCATATTTTGGACTTCTTTTGTGTAATTTTGAGTACATGAGGTGGCTAAAGCTGGTGGTTCACTCCATTTTCTTGCCTATTGATTCTATCATGACTGATATTCAAAGGGTTTCTTTTGTTTCTTTCTTTATGTATCTAAAGAATTATTTTCCCCATTTCATTTTCAGATGCTGGACTACAATGTTCCTGGAGGTGATAACTTCCTTTTAAGAAAAAAAATATATATATTATTGTAGTCATCTGAATATAGATGTGTTTCTGCTTCATTTACCTTTTCCATGTTCCCAACTGGCTCTTAATGTTTTTGTTTCTTCCTTTTTTTCTTCCTGCTTTTAGGAAAGCTCAATAGAGGGCTCTCTGTCATTGACAGCTACAAGCTGCTGAAAGAAGGAAGAGAACTAACTAGTGAGAAAATTTTTCTTGCATGTGCACTTGGCTGGTGTATTGAATGGGTATGACAAAGCCACACAAGTCATTGTTTTTGTATCTAAACCTCATCTGTTTCTGTTATCACTTTGGTTATATTTTCTCAACACTTTTGCAGCTTCAAGCCTACTTTCTCATTCTCGATGATATTATGGACGGCTCTCAAACACGTAGAGGTCAACCATGTTGGTTCAGATTACCAAAGGTCTTACTCTTTATAACCAATTTGCTGCTTTCAACTCTGTTCTATGATCTGCAGCATTTTTTCAAAGTCGTTTTATTTTAATGTGTTCTCTCTAACTTGCTATGCTAGGTTGGTATGATTGCTGTAAATGATGGCCTTATACTTCGCAACCATATTCCAAGAATTCTTAAAAGACATTTCAAGGGAAAGCCCTATTATGTAGACTTATTGGATTTGTTTAATGAGGTGGGATTCTGTCCACAAAATAGCATTCGGAACCTAACATAGAATTCTGATTATTTCCTCTTGCTCCATTCTTTTGATTGCCCGGTTAAACAGGTCGAGTTCCAGACAGCTTCAGGTCAAATGATAGATTTAATCACCACACATGTGGGAGAGAAAGATTTATCCAAATACTCCTTGTCTCTGTGAGTGAGGAATTCAAAATGTTATGGACATACTATCTCATCTATTACTATCCTTATACGGGCTGAATTTGCTTTATTGCTTTTATGCAGTCACCAACGTATTGTTCAGTACAAAACGGCCTATTATTCATTTTACCTTCCAGTGAGTAAATCTTTCATTTAACTTGGATCTTAAGTTCAATCTCATATTCAGAATTCATTTTTTCCCGTTTTGAATGTTAAAAGACATTTACTTGAGCACAATACTATCATGCAAATCGAAATTTCTCTTTCTGCCTTTTGTATCTTTGTCCAATCTTTCTTTGAACGTAAGATCATTTTACTAATTCAACATTCATTTTCTTTTGTACTCGTATTTCAGATTTTATCGTGTGTTTTTTTTGGAGAATCAACCAAGAATACTGATATCGTCGGTTAATGTGTATAGGTGGCTTGTGCACTGCTTATATCAGGTGAGAATCTGGAAAATCATCTTCTAGTAAAGGAAATACTCGTCGAAATGGGAACATACTTCCAGGTGCAGGTAAGGATCACTCTAATTCCAAAAACAAATCTTGAATGGAAGCTTAAGATAATCTATTGAATGAGCAAACTTCGTTCTTTATAGGATGACTATCTAGATTGTTTTGGAGATCCATCGGTCATTGGTAAGGTAAACCTTAAGATATAGATCTTGGAAATAGTTTTCTGTTTTTGTTTTTCGATAGAACAGATGAGTTCAGAACGACAAATCTTGTCTCTCCAGATTGGAACTGATATTCAAGATTTTAAATGCTCTTGGGTGGTCGTCAAGGCGTTAGAACTCAGTAATGAGGATCAAAAGAAGTTGTTATATGTAAGTTCACAAAGTCTTCCTCCCACTGAATCCATATGCTATATTTCTTGGAGCCAAGTTTCAAATCTTGCCAGCGGCAGTGTGGAAATTTCAACCTCTCCAATATGGGAGGTGGTTCCTGGGCCTCCACTTAGGTGTCGGGCAATGTGATAGGGACCTTGGTATTTCCTAATAGTTACGAGCTTTATTTTCAGGAGAATTATGGAAAGGAGGATCCTGCTTGTGTGGCTAAAGTAAAAGAGCTTTATCATGATCTCAAGATCAAGGTTTTCATTTATTTGCATCACTAAGTATTGTCTTTAAGATTCTCTGTAACATTCTTCTTGATGCTCGGTTTGAAATATGGTAGGATATCTTTCTGGAGTACGAGAGCAAGAGTTACCAGAAGCTAATCAAAGACATTGAAGCTCATCCAAGTGCACCGGTGCAATCAGTGTTGAAATCTTTCTTGGCAAAGATATATCAGAGACAGAAGTAATAAATACTCTGCAAATAATGTTTATTATGCCATCTTGTGTGGTTCTTCAGCTTCCTTTGCATCCTGAATTGTTGGAGCCATGAAAGTACTTTGTTGTAATACTTCATTTGATTCATTTTAAGGATGTTCTTTCATTTCTATGAATTCATAATCTGAATCTTTCTACATATATTTCACGGAAACATCCCTAATATTGAATCACAAGACATGTAAGTGAAATAGTTTATCGTTCTTAATCAAAAGTTTCAAATCTTTTGTCCTCAATCTGTGAACATAATTGTATCTCGTGAAAGAATTTTATTACCCTTGATGGCATATAACTTAACAAGGCACATGGCTCGCTCAGGATACCTTATAATCATAACATAAGCAGCACAGATCATCATAATTTTCAGAGGACTTTGAGATTACAAGCCTTTCATCCCAATATCAAAATATATATATACTTATACAATATGTTAGAATTAAGAAGAAATCTACCAGTTGTAGAGATCAACTAAATGATTTACACTATAAGAGAAAATGCAAAATTTGCTATTGTCATGTCAAGAGACTACTATGCTGCTGCTGCTGCTGGCTCAACTTGTAGGCCTAATCCAAGTGGTTTCTGATGTAATGGAATTTCCATAGTATACTTGTTTGGAGGAGTCATCAAAATAAGCCTGAAATGAGTGAAAAGAGAGACAAGATTAGAACCATGCCAAAAGATTACAGAAAAACAACAATAGTTTATTGGTTTATATAGCTAATTTCTCTTACATTAATGGACTAAATTATTGAAACTAATAGACATAGCAAGCACTGAACCGTAAATCCAGCAATGCAATAAACTTAGCATCCAAAAGTTTAGGAGTTATGCATTTCTCATTTTCAATGTACCTAAGGTTAAAGGAAAAAAACTTTTTCGGAACAAGACCTTAACACAACTTGCAAGGGAAGTTCAAAAGTAGAGGTCTTTGCCCCACATTGAAAGATATATGTCTGAACTCCCAGCCTATCCCTGAAATGAAATATTGAGTTTGCAAAGTTACCTGCCATCCACTCGGGAGACCTCTTGAAAGTTCATCTAAATCAGGCTGCTGATTTCCTTCAGTAACAGCATCTGCATGGGTTTGTGAAGGTTCACTTGCCAATTGAGCTCGCTTGCGCTTCACCCGTTCCCGCCTGTACCAATAAGAACATTGAGAAATGACAAACGGGATGCATCACCATAAAATGTATTAATGATGAAATGATGTAGACCAAGCAAATATGAAGAGCGGGTCAAATACCAATCACCACCGAGGGGTTGGAAATTCGCATTATCTTTAGCCTCTCCACTAGCAATCTGCTGTGCATGCCATTCCTGAAGTAGAAAAAATGATGTTACAGATGCAGAGTCTTTATGAACAATGAAATGATCAAAAAATACCAACAAACCTCTATTTCACGTTGCCGCTTCTTCTCTAAAATCTCATATGCACTCTTGGGTTCTTCCTCCTCTTCTTGGAGTTCCTCCTTTGCAGCTTTCCACTATTAAACAAGCATAACATTTGGAGATTATGTTTTACATCATTAAAAATAACTTTAATAACTACAGAAGATTAAAAAGACCAAAAAGACAAGCCACCTTATCAACCAAGCTTGAGACTTTCTTGTTAGACCTCAATGAGGTACCTGTGGTTTTGGTCCTTTTCTTGTTACGAGTAACTGCAAGGTAATAAGAGAAATCAGTTCGCTAAGATTTATATGACATATCCACTTGGCAAGCTCATTCAATTCCCCTAGATGTGCTTCATACATATGATGGTTTTCTATAATTTTTCCCTATTTTTGGTGATAATTAGCAACATTTTAAGAATGCTATAGAATTTTCTGAACATTTCCAACTGGAACAACATTTTCAGAATGATAAACTTCTGCTTGATGCAAGGAAACCGCCAGTTGATTATGCTATTTCACCTTTAGATTGAGCCTTAGCAGCTGTTGCTGAAGCTACTGGTGCAGAGGCAGCAGAAACTGATGGGAGAGAGACACCTTCAGTTGCTGAAATGTTTGCCAATTCCTGCTGAGAAGCTTGCGAAGAAGATTGGATGTCCAAAGAAGCTCCAGTTGCAGGATGATTAACCTTCTTGGGTAGTGAAATGGACTCCACTTGAACCTGGGCACCAACCGGTCCTATTGCCTCTGAGGTGGAGGTTTGGTTAGTGGTATTGCTCTGAAACACAGATGATGCAACAGGGAGTTGCGTCATCCCATCTTGAAGCGTATAAAATGCACCAGGCTCAACAGAATTGACGGCCAGTGTAGCAGGATCATATGTGCCGGGCAATGCTTCAAAATACACTGCAGGATGAGAAACTGTTGGTTGACATACCTCAGCAGTGACATATAAGTTACTGCTTTGCAAATCCGTATTGGCTTGCGCATAATACTCATAATTTGGACCAGTATATGACATGTTGTATTGTTCTGGATAAGAAAAAGATTGCACTGGTGCCAAGTCAGACGGTGGCGGATATGGGATTTCAGGAGGCTCCTCAGGCGGTGGAGGAGGAAAAGGTTCATTATCCGGAGGTGGGGGCGGAATCCACTCTTCTTCCGGTGGAGGTGGAACACCAGTCAAATCTTCTGCCGCAGCAGATTCCTGACCAGCTGATGGGACATGATACTGGCCATTGGATGGATCTCTCATAGTTGAACTACTTGTAGGAGTGGCATCTTCAACTTCCATATCTATATCCATATCTACTTCTTCCCCAGAATGAAGCACAGTCTTGGGAGTCACTTCACAATGTCCAGCAAGTACACCAACTTCACCGTTCCCTCCTACAGTAATGCTAGAATATGTTGGGAGGCATCCATCTGAGGAAACAAGTTCAGCGCCAGAGACACCTCGACTATATACTTCCATCTCAATTTTTGGGAGTTCTGTTGCCCCAGTAGTAGACTGAGAAGCCCCGGAATCTCCTGAGGAAGAGAAAACTGTGTGCTTTTCACCAGGATGTGCCCCTGAGACATTGAAAATGTTTTCATGTGATTCATGTCCAGCATCAACTTCTACAAATTTTTCAGATTCCAAGCTCTGGAGAACATCATATACAGCTACCTCAAGCTGTTGAATCCGCCTTTCAGAGTGCAACCAGAAAGGAAGTAATGATGATCCATAAGATGCTAAGGACTTCATATCTGCAAGTCTCATCTCAACTTCCACATTATACTTCAGTATCTGATTAGTTCCTTGGAGAATGCATTTCGACCTGGAATAGTATAGGAAATTGTACAAATCAGAATAAATCCAAAGCAATACAAGGAAAAGAAGAAATCTACGAAGCACATGCAAGCAAGAAAGTACCGATGCATACCGAGTAACAGAATTCAACTGTGCCAGCAAACTTTCACAGCGTTTCATCAGATGGGTAGAAAGTTCTTTTCCAGATTCACAAGTCAATGAATCTACACCTTTTGCATTTTCGACGCCTGAAAGAACTCCAGCTGATTTCCTGGAAAAATGATTGCTTCCAGGTGAAGTTACATGATCATCTGTTTCTTTATTAGGAGAGCTACTCTTTGAATGATTTGGGTCCAAGTCAGCATTCCCTTTAGTTTCATCTAACGTTTGACCTCTACAGTCTTCATTTACTACTTCCACTGAAAACTTATGAGCATCACTGCCATTACTTTCAGTGTTCATAGAGCTATTAGTATCTCCCTCATTTTTCCCAGTATCCGTAACATCTTTCTTTCCATCGGCAGATTCAGTTGCCTGAGCTAGAGTATCTGGAATTTCCCAAGAAGTTTCACCAGTTGCAATATTCCAGTAATAGTACCCATTAGTTTCTTCATGAAATACTAACTTCCAGCCTAAAACAACATCACCAACAGCCTGTGTGTCAGGAACTCCAGAAGCTTGTTCTTTGATACCTGACTCAGCAGCATAATAATCAGTAGTACCACCAACTTCTGTTTTCTGCAACGAATCCAGTGACTGAAGTGCATTTTCCATTTCAAGATCTTCAACCTTCTTAATATTAGGGCCATTCCCATCTTTGAACCCAGAATCTTCATTTTCTTGTAGGGCGGTCAGCTTTGCCTGTCAATAGTGAAGCCATCACAAGTCAATGACAAAATAGGAAAAATCTTGTCCAATTTATATTTAACCAACTTCCAAAGACCAGCAAGAAAAGCTTCATCCAGGGCCTTCAGAACACTACACACATTCCATTTCCTTCAAGACAGAAAAATTGCACTGACTGCTCACTGTTACCATCAGCAGGGCAGATGCAAAGTCAGGAAAGCACAAGGACTCTTGAAAAAATGAGTAAAGTTCAATTTTTTCCCTCTTCTTCAAAATTTAGTTTCACATCCAGCAACCTACTAAGCATGAAAAATAAACTTGGAGCTCTTTGGTTCTCAACGCACAAGGATCACTTTCAAATCGTTTATCAATTCAACATGAGAACCGGAGGAGTGTGATACATGACCAAATTATACCCATGTATGGTCAGAATAACTCGGTAAGTGTGCTTATAAAGGGCGCTTATATACACAGTGAAAAAAACATTATTAACAATTTCGGCACACTAATAAAACATTAAAACAAAATCAACAACTAAAGCTGCATTCAACTTCTAAGCAATGATAAGAACCAAAGATATGACTTCTCAAAATAACCTGGTTATCAAGAATAACAGATGTTCCTCCAGAAGCAGCATCCATGTGTTCACCACTTGAACCCTCGTCCAATTCATCATCACTGTACTGTCCCAGCAAAACTAAAGGATTTTCACGCTGCTTACCTGTACACAACATAATGAACTGTCAAACACCTCAGGGAACATCAATGTATATGCTAGCAGGAACTAACATATCTTGGACATAATTAAATGCCACGTGAGTATTAAGCCAATAATCAGAGGCCAGGATATAGAGATTCAAAAAGAAAAACAAAAATCATTGTCAAATTTGCAACATCCTTCATCATGACCTGTAAAACAGTCAAAATAGTCAGTAGTCCATAAAGTGGAATAAGCCAGAGGCATACGAACCGAGGCAAGTAAAACATCCATGTTGCATCTCCAAATGGCCATGAATGATGCCTCCAGAAATGGGCATAACAGATCAGAAGTATATTCAATAATTTACAGTGGCAGGGGTCTCTGTTGTAGTCTGGTCACCAATTGAGTGTTCCCAATACCACAGCCACATTCTGTAAACAAAATCTTTCAAGGTACAAACAACATGTCTTGTACTTAGCAAATTAATACTATTCCACCAATATTATGCGGTCAGATCATGTCTTCTTTACAAACATCAGTCCTTTGAAGAAAACTGACAGAACCCACCTGAAGAAGAAGGTGAATTGGGTAACCCAGCTTGGTTTTTCGTATCAACATCCTCCCCTCCAACTTCATTTTGGGCAGATGAGCCACCCAAATCTCCTGCAAGTAAATATTGAATCAGATTATCGGTTTGTGATTGCTAACGCTTGGATCAGTCCCCATCAGAATGAAGAAAATAAAAGGTAATTTTAACTCCTGAAAACCCTACAACTCTCGATGCAGTAGTCAAAATTACCGAGCTCCGATACCAATAATTTATACATTATATAAATGAGAATATCATGCTTGATGAAACACATGATCTGCAGGACATGTGACTTTTTTTCTATCTTCTCTTTTGTGTTTGTCTTCTTGTTGATCCAAGCCAAATTTGGTGTTTCCATAAATTAAGTCCATTTTGCATTTTCTTTTCTTCTTTATGGGAAATTTAGTTAAATTACTAGCATTGTGGAATTCTTCTAGGCTGGTGGTTTAACTATAAAAAGTTATGATGAAATTCCATGTCGGGTACGGTCTGACCCACACAATAAGTGTAACAATTTGGGCTGTCTCAGAATGCCCACCAACAGTAAGCCCGGAGGAATAATAGAAGCCTTTCTGGAGAATTAGATCGTCTTCCTGAACAAGCCTTTTATTGGGTAGTTAATGTTGATGAAGTCACCTACAAGATGGTACTAGAGGCGAGGGTTTTTTCGATTGTTCCAAATCCATTAGAAGAATGGAAGTATTTTTTCCCAGGTAAAAGCAGGCTGACGATTAGCTTCAAGATAGGGCAAAAAATTGCAGCGAAACATGAGCCAAAGCGGCGGATGCTACAAGAATGGAATATTCCGAAGTAGTCGCTTAATTTCCATACCAACTCAATGGATTGGCTTAGATTCTGGCAGAAGCCGGATGGCACTTAACTAAACCCTAAGGGGGCCAACGACGTAAGCTCCCTTGCGGTGCAGTCTTTGTACTAGCGATTCCCTTCTCATCCTCCCTTGCCAAAGGAAAGGAAGGATAGTCACTGTCCCCTTCAGTTCTTCAGGTTGGATGGAGCGTTGACCGATACAAATTGTGACCCCGATCTAGCGGATATTCCCATTCCAGCTAATGATGACTTCTTGACATATGTTATTTTAGCACAAATCTATTTGGTTTTTAAAAAGAAATAGTTCGAGAAGGTTCAATTGGCATAAATGAATTTCTAGATGCATTTTCATTATTTTCCTGTCTGCGTTTATTCTTTCTTTCTTGTTCTTAATCTCTATTTTTCGTCCTTTCTTTAGAAAAAGGTTGGAAGAATTTCTATCTACTTTCCACTGTGGGTTACAGGGACGTGCAGTTCTTATTAAACCCCAAGACAATATGCATATTTGTAAAAGGTTATAATCTTCTTGTAGTACATCTTTGGAGAAACATTTCCTTAAATAACTATTTCAAGCTTCCCGGGCACTTATATGTCAATATTGAGCAAGGATTAGAAGCAATTTTTTTAATCTTAATCTTCTCTTGTTTTAAAATGCATGCAACTATTACAATAAATATATCATTATAAATGTGCTATTTTAGTTCATAACTATTTGAGATACATTTTATTTACAACCCATAGCTTCCAATATTATGTATATAAAAAATATTAAATCTTCAAAACAACAAAAAGCAACTTTTGTCTAATGTTTATCCAGATTGTTCTCCAAAGAAAGAAAGAACGAAAAAGGGGGGCAAAAAACCATGCAGAATACCTCCACATGTACACATGTATTTTTATTCTACTAGTAGTAATGATAAAGCTTATTCTTGCCATGAACATTTTCATGAACAACAATCAAGGAGAGAGAAAAGACCTGCTACTTCTAAGAATATTTTTTAAGAGAGAGAGAGAGAGAGAGAATTAAGAATGTAGTTTAGCACTCTTAGGTAACAAGAAAGATAAAACTTCTCCAACATACAGAGTCTCAAAAGGCTAAAATTCCCATCTTTATAAGAAAACAGCTATTAACAACTCAATCAACAAGACGATGAACTCATTCTTGCATCTGATTTACCATTAAAACATTGAAATTTGTTTAAACTAAAATAACAAAGTTATGCGGCTTGACGATTTAATATTGACAAACACGCACATAATAATCTATACTCTGAACATGAATTCAAGAAAATCAATTCATACCAGAGGGTTCCGCGTAAAGATCAAGCTTTACTCTTCTACCGGCGGCACTCATGGCTGCAAGCCGACGTTCCTTTCTCCTTCCCATCGAAATTAATAGATTTTTTCAAAATTTAATTTGAGATTCCAAGGATTCAACAGTATTCAGACACCGAACGAAATGTTCTATTGATAGCTGAAACCCTGACCTAAAACTGCTCTAAGATGAAAAAACTAACGGAGAAATTTCTCCATCTTTTCCTTCGAATCTCTATATATCTAAGTCTGCCATGGATGCTCAACCCCGGAAGCTTCAACTTTAATGGGCCCACTATAATGGACCCATATTTTTTTCATATACCTAGTTTGGGCTTCTTCATTGGGCTAAGTAATTGGGCTAATGGGCTAATACGATATTTTTCAGTAATTTCTTATCGGGTTAATTTCAATTTGGCCCCTGAAATTGGACATATTATCAATTAAGGAATTCATCTTGCAAATGTGTCAATTTAATCCTTATAATCAGTCAAAATGTGTCAATCAAGCCAACATAATAGAACTTCTTTTAAACACCTTAAAATATGTAAGATTACATCATATATAATAATACTTTAAAATATAAGAAATTTACATTTTTAAAGAAAATAAAATTGGTAATAGTAAGTAATAACGATAAATATTTTATTATTTTACTACCAGTTTTGGATAAAAAATAAATTTATGATAATTTGAATTTCATTTACCATAAATTGTTTGGTAAGAATGGGAGAGAGAAGTAAAATTTACTCTTTTTTTGTTTGGTTGGAGTGAAAATGTGAGATAAATATTTACTTATTATATTTAATTTACTATTAGACGTTGACATTATTTATAATAAAAGAATCTGTAAAAGATAAAATTATTATTTTAATATCGTTTACATTTCAATTCGTATTTTATGTGATGGACTATTTTGCTGACGTGGAAAGAAAGAGTTCTTCCGCACTTTTGTTTAACTTACTTTCACATTGTAACCGAATGACATAAATTAAACATTTATATCTTTTTTTCCCTTTTCCGTCATTCTTTTCAATTCAATCAAACTAAGACTAATATACAATTTTTCAAGAAAACAAAAAATAAGGAATTATTGAGAAAAATGGCACAAGATCTGCAACAATTATTTTCCAAGTTTGTTTTATATGTAACATCCAAAATCCGATGGACATCACATTTCTTAAATATTACTGAATTTTATTTGTCCTTTTTATCATGCTAAGGTTTTGTCTTTTTTTTATATTTTTGTTGCATATGATAGAAAATGCAATGATGAAAAATAAAATATCTTGGATTGTTCAAACACATCATTCATTTCAAATATGAACTATTTCATAAAGTGCTTGATTTAAACTCGTATAACAAAGACAAGAGATATGTTAACTCCTCGTTTAGATACCTCGACCCGATATATTAAATGAGAGATTTTAGGTTTGAGCCACTTAGAGAGCGGTTGAATATCACATGCCACCTCATACTACTGTTTGGGAGCTTTATACTATTCGATCGCTCTTAAATTAGTCGGTGACTCTTCTAATATTGGATCACTAAACTCATATACCAAAATTAATTGTTTACCTCTTAAATTTTAAGAGAATGACGATAATTTAACTCCAGAAGTGGTGCTACACGCGTTTCAAACTCTCACATCCTATTTATTGTCAGGTTCAACATTGTTTAATGGTGGCCTATCATTAACAAATGCAAATATATTGCATCCAACTTATACCTTTTATGCTAAACGACGACGTCCTACTTAAATGAAGAATTATTAGGATTGCTTTCTTCACGCACTCTTCTCTTTTTTTATTATATCCAATCGTGTCTCCCTCTTTTCCTTCTTTTGTTCTTCTATATTCTTCCTAATAGAATTCCATATAAATATCTAACCAAACCACCACAGTTTTTTTTTTTTTTTTTTCCCCCAAAAGAACGATTTATATATCATTAAAGTTCCATATTGATTACTTGAATTTCATATTTTTATAATTGTAATTCCCTAATAACATAAGTAATTGTCCATAAAATATTATGTTGCAGTATATGTTTTTTTTCAGTATATATTCGCGATAAAGTTATATGTTACAAGTTTCATGATTGAACCTAAAACATAATAAATTGAATATCATTACAACAAAGCAAACTTAGCCCAAAACTCATGAAACCTTTAGATAATTCATGGAACATGCATTATATTCTCACGTAAGATTAACACATAATCCATGGAACCTCAATATTATTTTCACGAAACATTAACACAAAACTCGTGGAACATACATTATATTCCCATGGAATATGCATTATTTATCCATGAAACCTTCTTATAACAAAACATTATATTTCCATGAATTTTGTGTTAATGTTTAAAAAACAAAATGGCATTCAAGAAGAAAAATAGGAAAAACTCATGGTACACACTATTTCCATAAAACTTCTATAATATTTCATCGGAATATTAATAAATAATTCATGGAACTTATCACCGGCATGTGCATGACTTATAATTTTTACAATTATGATGATTTTTTTGCTTTTTGATGTTTTAGTTGAAGGATGTTGTTTCTGTATCTGATGCGTTCAGGTGCAAGATATAAGGACTCGTGCATTTATTTATTTATTTTTTTTACAAATGACTTGTTGTATTGTTGGTTAGGAGAAATATGGTCATAAGAATGGTTGAATGGTAAATTATCTTGTAATAGGATCGATAAAAGAATGTTAGGTTTATAAATGAATAATTTTTTTTTTTAGGAAAAAATGAATAAAAAAATTTAACAATAATTTAAATAGAGAATTATGAAATAAAATTTCCAAAAATATTGAATCTATTTATACCATTAGGAACAAAATAATCACGTAATAATTTAATAGGCCCCCCAAAAAATCATGTAATTATTAGTTGAATAAATTTCAATTTCGTCCCTAGAAATTGGGACTTGTCTCAATTGAGTACCTTGAAGTTAAAAAGTATTTAAAGAGTACTTTAAATTAGAGAGTTTGTCTCAACGGTCCTTCTCTAATCTCTTTCCTGTTTACAACCTACCACATCATAGATAAATTACCTTCTTTTGGATTTTTTCTTGCTGCATTATATTTCTTGTACATTGCGATAATCTTTCCTTAATTTATCACATAATTTTGTTGAATTTTCTAAATGGGATGTGGTTTAATTTCTCATTATTCAAGTAAAAAGAAAATGACGTAGAATCGAGTAATACATTTCCCATATATGTTGAAGTTTCAAAGAAAAAGCTGGGACTTTTCGTTTGTATATTTCTAGTTTGATTACCATTATTGACTCGTAATCACGAGAAATGCAACAGGGAGTTAGGTGGGCTTGAGAAAAAATAAATTTGTTTGCAACAAGTAAGATCTTTGGTGATCTTTTTAATGGAAAGATTTGTAGAAAATTTGCAAGCTATTTAATATTCAAGTGTGAGTAAAAAATAACTATTAAGTTACCTGCCGCAGTGGCTGGTAAAATTACCGATAAACAATGCCAGAGGAAGATTAATATTAGTATTCATTTTGCTCCCAAATGGTTGATTATTTGGACATTCATGATTAAGCGTAATGGAAATTAGAGAAGGACTTGATTGAGACAAATTTCCTAATTTCAAGGACTCTTTAGACACTTTTTAACTTCGAAATACTCAATTGAGACAAGTCCCAAATTTTAGGGACTAAATTGAAATTTAATCCTTATTAGCTCAGCCCTTCAACATCATCACGCTGCCAACTGTCAGATTCATCAATTCCTGAATCGGACTCTCGCTCGCCAAGAAGAATTATTCCTAATAAAATTCAGAGAGAGAGAGAGAGAGAGAGAGAGAGAGAGATCACGCCTCTGTGTTCATTAATCAACAGAATCTAGCAGCTCAAATTTCCAATCTTTTTGCAAGAATTTGTTGTTCTCCTTCAAGGTAAGCTAATATTGAAGAAGATATATATGGACATCGAACTTTAGTTTGCATGAAATCTATTCTATATCGTGATTTTCTTAAAGGATTACGATTGTTTTGCTTAGATCTATTTAAAAGAATTTAGCTAATGACCAGAATTTAACTAGGTATGTTGGTGGAAATCTTTGTTTCTTTTTGAGCTGGTGAGATTTTTTTTTTTTGTTTTCTTGTCGTTTTACTGCTGAATTCGTGGATGAATCGGGGAAGAGCGTCTTCTCAATTGTTGTGTGAAATCTGTTTGTTGTTTATATCGTGATCTACTTGAATCTTGAATCGGAGATTGCTACGGAACTGTGAGTTTCTTGTGTGTGTTTGGTTTTAGAAGACGGGGACTCTATGAGTGCACTTTTTCTAATTCTAGTGAAATGAATTCATTAAAGTTTTAGTATGTTCTGGTATTATTCTGTTAGTTTTAGCTGCGTATATGCATTGCTTGAGCTGTGTTAGAAGCCTGTGTAGGTTTTCTGTGGTTAAGTTGGAGAAGTACTTAAGAAATGTCACTTGGGGTTCGTGGTTGTAGTTATTGTACAATGATCTTGTTTACCAAATGCAGACTTGAATCTAAGCAAGAATTGGATAAAGTCGATTTGGAAATGATGGTCATTCGTTATTGAATGACCTGATACACTTCTGCATCTTATTATCAGGACAAAGAAGCTTGTCATGTTCTGAATATTAAACTGACTACCTTTAATCTGATATTTCTGAAATGGATAAAATGGTTAAGAGCAGAAGTCGAGAATTGATGATTCAAAAGTTGAAAACGTTAGAAAATACTTGCAGAGCATTTAGTAATGGAGCCATTTTGTTTCCTACATTGAGTGATCACCTAAATTAGCCTTAGGAAATGAAAGTTGAAAGATCATTTACATCAGCTTCTATTATTCTTGTGTTTTCCCCTTGTTCCTTTCTTGAAAGGTTGAGTTGCTTGTATCTGTCACATGTTTAACCACTTGGCTAGATAAATCTATACCAAGATAGTTTCCTTCTGAGGTAAAGGTAATTGGTAATAAATTGGGTAACCTTTCCCATGTTTCACATACATATATATTAATCAACGATATTTGGCCACTTTCCCCTGATTCAAGGGATGCATGATTATTCCTAATTGCAAGAGTAGGATTAAATTATCTGATAGTAACCTGTGTGCTTTTCTCTAATGGTGCTTCTCTAGACATATCTAGGAGGCATCTAATAACTATATATTCTTTTTCTTTTGGGGGTAAATAACTATATATTCTTGGTGACTATTAACATCTACATTTGTATATTCATTGAATTTATTTCCAAAGCTAGGTTTTCTGTGGACTGTCTCAGCTCTCACACATTTGTGTTCAGTTCAGGAGTAGTGGAGAATGGTCAACAGGTTCTCTCTTTCTCTCTCTCTCTCTCTCTCTCTCTCTCTCTCACACACACACACACATGCTTGTGAGCATATGTTTGCTGAGTGGGGGCCTGGGGTATATGTATATATGCATTCTCATGTCTGTGTGGTCTAATCTCTAACTATCTTTCAAACAGATATGGAGCATTTTGAAGTGCCCAAGTTACCATGTCGCCGTGCATAGAGGGGATAAAACATTTGGGTGCTTCCCTTCTGAGATGTTGTGATCTTGACTTTAATAGACAATCAAGGGGGCTTGAAGATCCTGAAATTCTTGCAAGAGAGACTGTGTGTACGCTTTCTATCCCATTCTTTCATTGCTTTTCGACTTCTTGACCAGAATCATCAAAAGATGCAATTTTTAGACCAATATGTCATTCTGACATCAATATAGTTTCTTCCCTGATGAATTTAGCCAATAGCAAGTGAAGTTTAGAAAAATAAGAAAAATCCCATCTTAATTTGAAATTCTTTTTGCCGGTTACTTGTTTTGAGTTGTTAGAATATGCATTCTATAGTACTAACATCAACTAGTTGCTATTTTTTAAAAAAACATGGTGTTAGCTTTCAGATGCAGCCATGAATGTGCAAAATTGCAGAAAAAAGGATTATCTTGATTTTGAATGAGTTCTCTTCTGATCTTACTTGACCTTATAGCTTGCTCTTTATGTGTCTTATAACTAAGTTCTTCTCTCCACATTTCTCTCAGACAGTTTTCTTTCCTTTCTATGTAGTTAGCGTAAGTGAAATTGAAGCACTATATGAGCTGTTTAAGAAGATTAGCAGTGCTGTAATTGATGACGGGCTAATTAACAAGGTTCATACAATCATTTCCTTACAATTCTATTTTTGTTTATGCTGATTGAGATGCAGAAAAAGTTCACCCATGGATTTTATTGGGCTGCTCATATTAATGCATTTTGTACTTTGGAATCTTGTACTTGTATATTCTATACAGGAAGAATTCCAGCTGGCATTGTTCAAGACAAACAAAAAAGAAAGCTTGTTTGCAGATAGGGTACTTTCTCATAACATATATTTTAGTTTGTTAAAATCATTCACATCATGAAATTGTCAAAGTTTGACCTTTTGGTAAATACACTGTGGCTCTTTTTGATAACATTCATCACATGTGCATGGGCACCTCACTATGCCCGTTTTAGTTGCAAGAACAATATTCTAAATTACTTCTGTTATACTGGTTTCCAAATTATAAGTGTTCTATTTCATTGTTCCTTCAACCCTTATGTTTTAGGACAAGTATTTCAGAGGCTTCTTACTTCCCACTTATACACCTTGACTGCAGGTATTTGATTTGTTTGACACAAAGCATAATGGAATCCTGGGATTTGAGGAATTTGCTCGAGCTCTTTCCGTGTTTCATCCAAATGCCCCAATTGATGATAAAATTGGATGTATGTTGATACTTCATAAGTTTCTTTGTGATGGAAGTTTACATTTTATTCTTCTGATGCTGATTTAAGCTACATCTATATTGCATTGGTGCAGTTTCTTTTCAACTGTATGATCTTAAACAACAAGGTTTCATTGAGAGACAAGAGGTGGGTGATCAGATTCTGAAGCTGAACTACTTCTTTAGTTATACCCACTCTGTGCTGGCTTCAAGTCTTTATCATCAATGACATTCCATTTTCAATCATGTCATGTTTGATCTTTGCATGCCATTCTTAATTTTATAATGGGAAAAAGATGAACTGTCGATTTCTTTTTTACATTGTTATTCTATTCCATTAAGATACTACAACATAAACATAGACTACAATAAAAGAAATCTACTGATGATATATTGATAGTTCCTTTGGGAGACTGATGAGTATTTCATCAATTTTTGGATGCTATAAATTGTTAATTGACTCCTTAATATTCAGGTGAAGCAAATGGTTGTTGCTACCCTGGCTGAATCTGGTATGAACCTCTCAGATGATGTGATTGAGAGTATCATCGACAAGGTGCTTACAGGATTCTCTTTTATGATCTCCTTTAGCCCTTTCCAATTGTTTTCATTGTTTGGCTTTTATTTCAGACTTTTGAAGAAGCAGATACAAAGCATGACGGTAGGATCGATAAGGAGGAATGGAGAAGTCTTGTATTGCGGCATCCTTCTCTTTTAAAGAATATGACCCTTCAATATCTCAAGTAAATCTCCAATCTTCGCATCTCTCCACACTTTGATTCTAATTTTTTTCTTTTGTTTAACAATATTTGATTTTAATTTGCTATTTAATATGAGTAATTAACTGATATATGGCATGCCTCCTAATTTTGTGCAGTCTCTTTCATCTTTGGTCCCTTCCCCCTCCTTTCCCACAACCCCCCAACCCCACCCAAAAAAAAAAAAAATTGGAACAAATGTTGGCACAACTTTGGGGTAATGACTCGAAGGGTTTTGTTCTTTGTAATGCTGATGTATCTCATTATGAAGCCTGCCATTGTACTTATGTCTTACTCATTACTAGAAGATCATAATATGTCATTGGGGTTGTGTAATTTGAGAAATAGATGTCTACTAGTTAGCGTTCAAAATGGTAGGGGTAATTTTGTTACGGGATCTTCATTCTGCACATTCTTGTGTGAGTGTACTTCCACACACATTTTTCACTTTTTTTTTCTTTCCTAAGTGCATACTTTGTCCGCTTAAAGGAGACTAACGTCGGGAGCACACACCTTCTTTTTTCCATCAGGGACATCACAACCACATTCCCGAGCTTTGTGTTTCATTCAAGAGTTGAAGACACCTGATCACATTAGTGATCGTGTACAAAAAAAGGATTGGTTTTGCTAGTGAATGGTGCTAGTGTTCGCATCTTCTGCTCAATGGTTGATGCTTTTTGTTGTGGGATTTTGTATGTTGAGAGCACTAGTATTTATTATTCTTTCTTTTCTTTCAAAATGGTTGATTTTGGATCTTTTGATGCTTGAATTCGTACTTGGAATAAATTCATATTGCAAATCTAGGTCCCATCCATGTCCTGCGTCTCTCTGTTCCTTCTGTTGTATGACTATTCTCTTTGCAGTGGATTTTTTATGCTCTCTTTGGATTGAGATTTATGCTAAACTTGGATTGCTAACTGAATTTAAGTTTCTCTTTTTTCTACTTTGGGGGTTATATTTTCTCAAAGAACTAATTTAGGATCCACTTAGTTTGCTGTATGTTTTTTTTTTAGTAAAGTAAAAGTTAATTTTTTTGTGAGGGGGATGGAGTAAAAATTTTGTGAAATCAACGGCTCATTTGAATTGATTTTTAGTTTTAAAAATAAGAGTTTAATTTAATTGGATTTAAAGAATGATTGGATTTAAAGAATGAAAAATATGAAGATTTTTTATTTGGATACAAAAGGTGAATTGCTTATGAGAAAATAGGAGGGGCAGAAAGTAAACAAAAATACAAGAACTAAGGTTTTTTTAGAATTGTTAAATACAACACAGTTTTACGTGTGCAATTATTTTTACCCTCATTCATTTAAAAAAAGAACTTTTACCTTCATTCTTCCCATTTCCTTTCTCCCTCCAACTATAACTATTCAAATTTTATCTCTAAACCTGTCAAATAAACTATAAATTTAGAAGTATAACTTTTCATTTTTATCCACTAGTTTCTTAGACCTCCACAGCAGCCAAACTAGGGAAGATGACCAGCTCGATTTGGTCGACTACTAGGAGATGGCCGGTTCTCCCCTACAAAGTACCAAGTAAAATCAAACCAGAAAATGGGAGAAAGCTAGAAATGATCATTGGTAAACTATCTGTATTTAGCCAAAAGCATTAGACCGCCAAAACGCAGTAATTTGTCTCCAAGAACATAAGAAAAACTACAGAAAATATGCAAAAATAGAAAAGGTAGATAAATACCAACAAACTTACTACTACTAGAACTAGAGTTTTGAGTTGTGTTCATAACAGCTAAAACAAAAACCAGATATTAAGCCATCCAAAGAGATCCATCCATCCAAGATCGCATAAAAATTCAACTGCAAAAAACTTAGTCAACTTCCTCCATCTTGCTGCCCTCAGCATCATCGTTTTCCTCGAGGGGTGGCATTTCCTCATCAGCTTCACCAGCGTCTTCATCAATGCTCAAACCGAGTTTCAGCATCCTGTGGATTCTGTTTCCAAAGGTGTTGGGATCATCAAGGCTGAAACCAGAGGTCAATAGGGCAGTCTCGAAAAGCAGGAGGACCAAATCCTTCACTGACTTGTCATTCTTGTCTGCATCAGCCCTCTTCCTAAGCTCCTCCATGATGGGATTCTCAGGGTTGATTTCCATTGTCTTCTTGCTGGACATGTATCCAGCCATGCTTGAATCCCTCAAAGCTTGGGCCTTCATGATCCTCTCCATGTTGGCAGTCCAGCCATACTCGCCAGTAACCAAACAGCATGGAGAGTCCACAACACGATCAGAAACAACAACCTTCTCAACCTTGTCACCAAGAACATCCTTGATTACCTTGCACAGCCCTTCAAATTGTTGCTTTAGCTCTTCCTTCTTCTGCTTCTCATCCTCGCTTTCATCAAGCTTGAGACCTTCCTTGGTGGCAGACACCAACTTCTTACCCTCGAATTCTTTCAATTGACCAACAGCATACTCATCAATAGCATCAACCATGTAAAGCACCTCATAACCCTTCTTCTTCAACTTCTCAAGGAAGGGAGAATTCTCCACGGCCTTCTTGCTCTCACCGGTGATATAGTAGATGTCATTCTGTCCCTCCTTCATCCTGGTAACGTAATCCTTCAAGCTGGTCAATTCATCACCACTCTTAGTTGAATGATATCTTAAAAGTTCAGCAAGCTTCGATTTGTTTTGGGAATCCTCATGGATACCAAGCTTGAGATTTTTAGAGAAAGATTCGTAAAACTTGTTGTAGTCTTCCTTGTTCTCAGCAATTTCAAAGAAGAGCTCAATGCACTTCTTAACCAAGTTCTTACGAATGACCTTCAAAATCTTGTTTTGCTGCAACATCTCACGAGAGATGTTGAGAGGAAGATCCTCAGAATCTACAATACCCTTCACAAAGCTCAAATACTCCGGAATCAACTCCTCACAGTTGTCCATGATAAACACACGGCGAACATAGAGCTTAATGTTGTTAGGCTTCTTTCTGGTATCAAACAGATCAAAAGGAGCCCTCTTTGGAACATAAAGGATAGCTTTGAATTCCAGCTGACCCTCAACAGAGAAGTGCTTCACTGCCAAGTGCTCCTCCCAGTCATTTGTAAGGCTTTTGTAGAAAGCTGCATACTCTTCCTTGGTGATCTCCTCAGGCTTCCTCATCCAGATTGG
Organism: Catharanthus roseus; assembly: GCA_028651295.1. NCBI lineage: Eukaryota > Viridiplantae > Streptophyta > Magnoliopsida > Gentianales > Apocynaceae > Catharanthus > Catharanthus roseus. Next base: position 4,557,007 of record JAPQWS010000044.1, on the reverse strand, counting down.
CTTCTGCTTGTTGACCAAAGACCATTCATGAGAAACTTCCTTGATCTTCTTCTTTTTCTTCTCGTCCTTTTCCTTCTCTTCGTCAACTTCCTCAACCTTGCCTTCTTCATCTTTCTTTTCCTCCTCGTCCTCATCATCAGAAATCTCCTTCTCAATGGTTTTCTCAACCCAAAGGGAGATTGGGTAACTAATGAACTCGGAATGCTTCTTAATCAAGTCCTTGAGCCTCCGCTCTTCAAGATATTCAAGCTGATCTTCCTTGAGGAATAGGGTAATCTTAGTACCCCTGCCAATGTTCTCTCCAGATGTATCCCTGGTAACAGTGAAAGAACCACCAGCCTGTGACTCCCAAACATACTGCTCATCATCATTGTGCTTGGTGGTAACAATGACTTTCTCAGCAACCAAGTAAGCAGAGTAAAACCCAACACCAAATTGCCCAATCATGCTGACATCAGCTCCAGCAGCAATAGCTTCCATGAACTCCTTGGTTCCAGACCTTGCAATTGTACCCAAGTTGTTCACCAAATCTGAAATTCAACATCCAAATATACCAGTCAGTCTTTGAACATGATTGTTGCTGACAAATAAGCAAAATAAAAACCATTAAAAATGCTTACCAGCCTTTGTCATTCCAATACCACTGTCAATAATAGACAGGGAATTGTTGGTCTTGTCAGGCACAATATGAATGAATAGCTCTGGCTGAGCATCAAGCTTGCTCTTATCAGTCAGGCTCTCAAAGCGGATTTTATCCAACGCCTAAAAGCACAATATATAGATCCAACCATTAGTATTGTCATAGTAAAAATCATATGATTAGCATACTAGAGACATTTTCGACCCCTTATCAAGGTTGTCCAGGAATCAGAGACACAAATGTCCTTTAAAATGTTCTAATCACCTCCTAATAAAAAGCTTTCTCAGACTAAAGCACAACAACAGTTTCAATAACATGATACTCCATATAAACATAGTAACTACCACAATTAACATAATTTAGGCCAAAAAAAAGTTCCAATCACGTCATGTTTCACCAACTGCCAACCATTAACTGACGAATATATATTTAAAACTTGTGTATCAACAGACCAAACGTTACGTGAAAGGGCATTAACATGGAAATGCCAAAGGTATCAATTTTAACTGATTTAAATGCTCGAAGTAAGCGACGAAAGACATTAATCAATGATCTACTCCATACGCTTATCATACTCCAGATTAAGAAACCACTAAAAATTAACCTAGAAACACGAACCTTCGAAATGATTGACTAAAAAACAAAGCATCAAATAAACTGAATAAAATACGCAAGCATAACAAATCGACAAGCAGAGAACAAGCAGGGTAGTAGATCAATCGCATAAAAACCATACAAACGCGAAACAAAAATTTGTAAAAGGTTCATAAATCTAAATGAACAAAACAAACGAACCACTAAATCGAGAGAAAATCAAAGGCACTTACATCGGATGAATTGCTAATGAGTTCACGAAGAAAGATCTCTTTGTTGCTGTAGAAAGTGTTGATGATAAGACTCAGCAACTGGTTGATCTCGGCCTGGAAGGCAAACGTCTCTGTTTCCGACATTTTTGATCTCTGATTAACTTCTCAAACCAATCGATGACGACCAGTTAGAACAGAGAGAGTGAGAGGCTAATGTAGGGTTTATGAGTGAGAAAGCAAAGAGGCAGAGAAAGAATGGAGAGTAGATACCTTATATAGGAACATCAGTTAGGGTTTCTAGATCCTTCTATTGAAATTTTCTGATTTTTTTAATTATTCTTTTACTACTTTTTTAAATTTGGAGGGCGATGGTAGGATTACCAGAGTTGCACGGTTTTAATGTTCCTTGGTTTGCTGGTGACTGCTGCCGTCCAATAAGATTCGTGAATTCATACTACCCATGTAGTAATAGCAAATTCCTTATTTCAAACTTAAAACGTGGGATTAAATTTCAACTTGGTCCCAAAAATATGAATTTGTTTCAATTGAGGACCCAAATTTAAAAATTCTCTAACAAGTCCTTCAAATTGATAAAATTGTGTCAATCAGGTCCCTATAGCATCACTTATATTCATACTTTTAACGGTCAACCCAAAATCAGACAATAATTTGAGGCTTAAATTAATACTCGAAATATTATATCACTCAAGATCGTTTGTAACATTTTTTTATAATATCTCCTGTAATATTTCTTTTTATAACATGTTTTCCCCCTTAGAGTTTATCATTTTCCCGTAGGGTTTATATTTTATTTTGTATGTTTTATTAATAAAAATATATCAAATTAAGAAAGTTACAAAGAGTGTTACAGAAAATATTTCAGACGATCTAAACCGATATTATATGTGGTTTGCAGAATTTCAGATTCTTGAATGTATCAACTTTCTTTAAATCAGGCCTTTCATTCATGTCTTTCTCGACAGCTCTACAACCGATCTATTTTCCCTTAGACCCCACAAGCAAATTCCCAAACAAAGCCTTTCTAACAACAAGCTGTAGTAGCTTTTTACTTTAAAAAGCTCAAGGTCTTTATTTACTGCTATAAATATTTTTCTCTCTACTAAGGTCGATGTTGCAGTTATAGAGATATAGTTTTGTCTCACATACTAAGCCTAGTGTTTTTCTCTCTAAATTATTTAATTCACATGCAGTTATGGTTGTGCATAAGTTGGATTTAGAATGAAGGTGATAATTGTAGCAAATTTTAATCGGCAACGATTAAAGTTCCCGAGTAGTGATAGTCCTGAAAAGGAAGTGATTCGTTCGAGAGGACTTTATAAGTATTAATGGTATTCGTTCAAAAACTAGTGTTGGTAAGCAGCAGTTGCAAAGAATAAGAATGACGAGGGACATTTTTTTAAGTGGGAAAAGAAAAAGTTAGTACTTGTAAACGGCAGTTGTGAAGAAACAAAGAGGAGATGGAGGCGATCAATGTTTATCAAAGAATAAGAAATCAAGAAGAGGAAGAAGGACTTGACTATTCATTACGTTCTTACGTTTTTTTACTTTTTTAATTAGTTATTTAGATCCAAAACGAGCGGCTCACGTGTGTATTTGTTGTTAAAATTGAGTTGACGTCCTTGATTTAATCGGTTTTATCGTTTTAAAGGACTCGTTAGAAACTTTTTAGATTGAAATTGAAATTGTAAATTGAGTAAGGAACCAAATTGAATAATAAAAAAAAATGTGAGGATTCAATTAAATTTATCCAAACAGACCCCTAATAACTGGATGATCCGGCCGGTTCGGCCCATGGATGATCGGCTGATCGGGTTTTCGATAGCCTGTGACAAATGCGTTCTTACTTCTTAGGAATATTAACGCATTGTTAATGCGTTAACTTTCAAGTCAGAGCTTGCCTACTTTCGTCTTGTCGCCGGCTTCTTATCCAGCCATTGTCTTTCTCCTTACAGAATCCATTTGGATCACTGTTTAGCTATACGCGGAGAGCCTATGGGAGCTCTACCCTCTCAAAGCTGTATCAATTTCTCCCGCTCTATCTGTTCTTCTAGGTGAAAAGATTCTACCTTTAGTTCCTGGATTGCTTATATATCAATCAGTAGTTTCCCTTTGGGTTCATGTTTGCCTTAAAAATAATGAAAACTGGATCAATTTCTACTTTTTAACTGCTAATTCTGCTATTTCTTTATGAGTATTGTTGTTTATTTTGGAGTGAGTGTTCATCTAAAAAATGCCTAAATTTGGAGCTTTTAATGTGTTTAGGTAGTAGAATGACCTGCTTCATTGTTTTTAGTTTCAAAAAGCATAGATGCAGTAATTGTTGGCGTTCCTTGCTAAAGTTTTGAGGTGTTATTATGCTGATTTCTGGATTTACAAGTTTCTCACTTTTGAACAGAAGTGCTTTAGTGGATAAAGTATCAAATGCCTTTGCTTTTTTCTTTTTCTTTACATTGTTTGCTTTTTTAATTTGACTGAAGTTATTCTATTCACATTGAAACATTAAAGAGTTGCATATGATATGAAACTATTTTATCTCACTTGATAAATGCAACAGAAAGAACTTTTTCTCTGTTTACGATGCAAATTATCCATAATAAATGCAAAAATAGTTGAGTGAAGACATTAAGTTCTGGACAAAATGATTGGAGTTATGGCATGCAATATCGTGATTTCCCACGATGATCAGAATTTCAGTTGCGATAAGTTTGATGTTTTCATGCCATAAGTTGTATAAACTATGGTACGTACAGGGTTGTCCAACCTAGAATCTCCAGTGAGAAGTTCACTTCTGTTACGGTTGAAAAGGTGCTAAGAAGGTCCATTTTGAGGATCATTGGATTTAGTCCAGTACTTAGAAATGCTTGTGCTCTTATAGCTGTGTCATTGCCAGAGATGAAAGAGCCTGATGTAACAAGGTAAATGTTTCCCATTCTTTCATTATATAGAAGTTCTTAGAAAGTATAAAGTATGTAGAGGTTCTTTGAATCCCATTAGTGACAGCAACTTGGTCTTATATGTGACTACTTCTTGGATTTTGAAGTATCCAGGACACTGAAGCTGGGCAGTGGAGTCAGGATACAAGGTAAGTCTTTCTAAAGGTTCTTGGCTGCAGTCTCTTTATAACATAGAGAGACCAAGAAATTTGTCCATAATACTTTGCTCTGCCTCTGTTTCTACTGTATACTTTGCTCAAATGACCAGGACATTGCAAGCTTTGTAACAGGAATTATGTTTTCTATATCAGTTTTCTCTTGGAGTAAAAATGGATTGTATTAAAAATAACCAAACAGAAAGAATGTTGTACAATCAAAGGATATTATCACCACTCTCTGTCTACCTAATTTCCTCAAAATTTTATGTTCTAATGCATATTGCGACTCTTTAACTCTAGACAGAATACATTGCATCATCTTTAAATCTTTAGGAATTCCCTCCTCAGAATCATGAAGCATGGCATTCCTCCAGTACCAAATGGTTTTAACTGCTTCCCTAAACACATGAGGCCACTCCTGCCCTGCAAAATCCATCCCCAACTGTCCAGGCAAATTCCCATGTATCAGTTTTCTCTTGTATGGCTAGGGGATAGTAGCACTCTATACTGCATCACCGTGTTAGAAGTAATTTGTTCATAGTTCAGTTATAAGCTACCCATATGATGCAATTGGACATTCCAGAAGTTTACTTGAAGTTGGAGCTTGAGTTGGTTTTGTTTACAGTAGCAAGGCTAGAAAGGAAGGGTATAGAGTAATTCCTAGAGATATCAGATTCCTTCTCTGTGGACATTATTATTATTATGGTTGAAGGAAATTGGAACATGAAAGCATCATTGTTACTTGCATTTTTCAGAAATTGTTGAAGGGGATGGGCAGGAAGCTCGTGAGGGCGATCTAGTGGAAGTCAATTATGTATGCCGAAGATCAAATGGATACTTTGTTCACAGGTAATTTTTTCAATTTCCTTGCCTTTCTGTAAGATGGCAATTGTGTCGTCTACTTCAATTCCTCATGACTGTAGAGAATCAGGGATAAACTTGTTTACTTGTCTTCATATTCTGTTTGAATGCAGTACAGTGGACCAATTCAGTGGAGGAAGTGCTCCTGTTATCCTTCCTCTAGATGATAAACAGGTTAATTGTGATTCCCTTTTCTGCTATGCTAGTTTAAGAAATTAGGGGAGCATATTTACTAATAGATAATGGATGATAAGGTTTCTTCTTTGGAAACAATGTACTCTGTGGAACTCCCAACAAAGGGGGCTGCTTGCTTACCGTACATTTTCTTGATTCTCGCAGATCATAAAAGGTCTGAAAGAGGTTTTGATTGGCATGAAGGTTGGAGGTTTGTCTAACTTCTCTTTTGTGTTGGTTGATGAATATCCCCGGGATTTCTGTAACAGCAAGATTGTAAATTATTCACTGAGGACTTCACTTACATGGACTATATTTTTCAGGAAAGCGAAGAGCATTGATTCCTCCTTCTGTAGGCTACATCAGCGAGAACTTGGAACCTATTCCTGAAGAGGTTTGTAATTTTCCTCATTCCACAGACGATGACTTTCAGATATCGAGCAGTTCATTTGCTGATTGTTCATTCTTTTTTTGTTGCAGTTTGGACCTCGACGAAGCCTTTTATCTCATGCAAAGGAGCCTTTGATATTTGAAGTGCAGCTTTTGAAGGTTTTATAATACTGAAATCTGAAAGATGAGGCACAATCAATATGGTTTGCAGAGATAACCTACTCTTCATCTTGTTTGTTCACTTATATTGAAATTTGAAAGGAAGTCCATTTTGTATTCAAGTCATGGGATTAATAAATGCAACTCTGGAATATATAAGGATAATGTAAAAAACATTCAAAAAAATTTATTTTTACCTTAGAAATTTTCTCTCTCTGAAGAAAATCCTCACAACTTTCTCTAGAATTCTTCACTTCAATCATAGATCTTGAAATCCGATCGTTACAGTTAAAAAAAAAAATGTTGGTATTTCGATATATATATTCATTTATTTACAATTTTATTGGTTTAGATCATGAAAATATGCATTGTACTAAAAAAAATCGCAATTTTAATTAGTTAATTTTTCTGTTAGACTTCATGACTTTTGCCCAGACTAGCGGAAATCACTTAGGATTTTCGCCCGGTCAAGCGAAATCATGAAGATTTTCGCCAGTAGCAACGGTCAGTTACGTGGATTTTCGCTAGGTTGGGCGAAACTTCATGGTTTTTTCCCTAAACCCTAATAAGCCCTAAATCCAAAAAAAGAATAAATAAATTCTGTAGCACTTTTGCCCAGATGGGCGAAAAAACCATACAACTTTTGCCTAGATGGGTTTTCGCCCATTTCGGCGAAAGTGTTTTAGAAACAGAAAAAAATTTTGATCAATTTTCTTATATAAAAAACATCATTTTCTTGCAAATAATCTTTAAAAGAATCCATATGTTCTTCCAAATTATGTTGAATGTTAAAAGTTTGTATTTTTTTTAGAGAGGTTAAAGAGAAAGTTGTACAGAGAGAAAGAGAGAAAGTGAAATGTTTGAAATAAATTATTTTCGTATTATCCTTATGCATTTTCGAATTGCATTTATTGACCCCCAAGTCATCTAATCACGTAGCAACTTATCAATGTATTGAAATAATAAGTGTGATTTTAAATTGTTGTGGTGAAATACTTAGGATCAGATTCTAATATCCAATAAGATTCAAACTCTTGGACGCTTTACAACTCATGATCATGTTCTAATTTATGAGTAAGTCATAATTTTGCAGGCAATTTATAAATCATATAATCTAAATTAATCAGAATATTTTTATATCAGGCACGTCTTGTAGACATCTAACTATCTTTTTAAAATTATACGAGGATCAATGTTGAAGTAATTAATTGTCTAAGAGGCAAAAGTAGGGTGCATTTAGATTAGATTTAAAATAAAAAAAGATCGAGAATTTTTTATTTGATTTTCGTAAAAATTAAATTTTATATGAATGGAGCTATAGGGGTAAAGGTAAAGAATTACATTAGAAATAAAGAAAAATATACTTCTTGTCTTTTATTAACACAAGTCTTTTCTATATTAAATGTCTATTTTACCCCAATTGAGTTATTGGTTAAATATCTTTTAATCTCTCGAGAAAATTTTAAAATAAATAAAAGAATACAAGGATCAAAGCTTAAATTGTTCCTAAAGAATGAAGATTTTTTTCTATTTATTCGGAAAAAGAATTGACTTTTTCTATTTTTTTAGATTATTTTTATAATGTCGTGAAAGATTTCTAATAAATTCTAATTATCAGGTAATCCACTAAATTAAAAAAGATTATATATTTTCAAACTGACAAAATACTCTTTTAATAGAGCCATGATAATAAGAAATATCTAAAACAATACGAAAGAAGTAGATTAAAAAGTAAAAAAAATAAGAAAGGATATTATGAATTTGGAGAGATAAGAAAGGTATTATGAATTTTTTTTGCACGTTTTTTATTTTAATATAAAAAATTTTCACTTTATGCTGTTACGTTTTTTATTTAATATTATTTTTCTCATTTTTATTTATATAAATTTATTTGAACACCTTATATAAATAATAACTTAGTAATGAAAACAACCCTTATCTTGACATAAAATTACATCTAAAAATTTATTTATTCATTTTTAATTAAATAATATTTTAATGAAAAATATAAAATATTATATATATTACACATTTTTATTACGAAAATTCTATTACTATGCATGGCACAAATTTTTGACTAGTACCTAAATAAGATTAAAACTCTTGGAGACTCTATAGATCATGATCATATTCAGATTTTTAATTAACTATAACTTTGTAGACGCCCGATAAATCATCTAGTCTAAATTAATAAGGATGGTATCTCTTTTAATATCATACACGTTTTATAGCATTTAGCTATTTTTCTTAATAAATATATGAGAATCAATGTTGAACAATTAATTATTTAAGTGCATTTGGATTGAATTTAATAGTCCAAATCCATTTGTTTTTTGTTTTCTTACCTAAAATTTATATTTTACGTAAATCGAAAAAATATAATGGACCCGAAAAATTTAAAAATACAATAAAAATTTACTTCTTGTCCGTGAATCTATTCTTTTATACAATAAATGGCCATCAATACAAGTATTTTCATATTATAAGTCTATTTTATCCTCAATTAATTGTTTTTTTAATAAAAAATTATTTGATTCAATATTTTTTATTAAAAAGATAAAAAAAAAAAAAATCCTTAGTCGTTGACTAGTAAAGGAAAATTATCTTACTCGGGAAAAAAAAAAAAAAGAGTAGGAAAATTCTCAGTGGTAACGACCGAGCTGATTTTGCTTAAGCCTTAAGATGTCTGATTGGAAGTGAAATACCCCCTACGGTAAAGCGAAGAGGGGATTGCGATCTCTGTTCTTCTCTGTTTCACGCAAAGTCTGACAGATTCCGGTGTTTTCGCCGGGAGATTTGGGTCGGAAATTTGAATCGGAGAGTACATTTCACGATGCAGAAGTGGTTTACGGCGGATCAGCAAACAACGACGGTGACGGCTGCTACGTCGTCTTCTCCTTCTTTGCTGGCTGATTGGAACTCTTACGCGGCTACTAGAGCTTCCGAAGATAGCACTAGCAGTAGCTCCCTCCTTCCTGTATTTGATCTTGAATCTGCGGTTAGGTCTGCCAACGATACCGTTTCAGGCACTTTCAATGTGTGAGTCTCTGCTTCCGTTTATTTATAATCCTCACTTACGTTTTATGTCTCTATAGATGCTGTTTGATTTCATGAATTTGGAGGGTGTTACATGTATGGGAAGTGGTGAAATTGGGATTTCATTCTGCAACTTTAGCTCCTGTTATTGCTGAAACTTTACTAGGAAAATTTGTTGTTAACATTTGTTTAATGATGGCTAAATCTGACTGTAAAAGCCACCAGAGTCAGATCTTGCTTTGAAACTGCTACGACAAATGCTGTTCCTGAAGCAGCTGTTTGTTGCTTTTATTAAAAACATTTTACCTTAATTGCGAATTTTTTTGATATTCGATGACGGTGCATAACTTCAAACTATAGGAAATCTACTTCTCTAATCAAGTTGCTGGGTTGATGGCGCAAGTGTTATTGAACTTCCGTGTGTGTGGATCATAACAATTAACAAGGGGGTCATAGTTTATATCTTTATTTCGAAGTGATGAACTAAGAGAAGCAAAAATGTCGTGAATTCTGCTTGGATGTGATAGTCTTAGTCAGTTAATACACTTGTATGCTGAAATGTAGTTGGCTTCTCTTCTTGTGCTACCATTGAAGTGGTATTAATATTGGTCACTTATAGGATTCCCTTGAGAAGATGAACCCACAATTATCTATTCTCAAGTTTAGCCCGCCCTCCTCCTTCTTGAAGAGGAATCCTTGTTTAAACATTGAAGCTCGTGTCCTGAAAATTGCGCTTAAAAGCAAGAACGGAATTCATGGAAATTTGAACCTACCCGGGATTATGGGATCCAATTGAGGGTTCCTAATCTCAAAGAAAATAAAAGAAAAAAGCTTGTGAGCTTGATTATTATTATTGTTGTTGTTGTTGTTGCTGCAGCAGCAGCTGGGGTTGCTAATCTCAAAGAAAATAAAAGAAAAAGCTTATGAACTTGATTCTTATTGTTGTTGTTGCTGCTGCTGAGATAAAACCCTCTAACACTTAGCTGCTTCTAAAAAAGATGAAGCAAAACATCAGAAAATGTTCCTAAAAAGCTTTAGGCTTTGGTGCTGTAACGCTCTTAACGAAAATTTAGATTGAACAATTTAGTGAACTTTGATCTGTATGTTCATAGATTGGCCGATTGGGAGAATCTTGTGATGTTTCTGGGTGTTTAGATCTATCAAGGAGAAACCGCCATTGCCATGAGCATATTTTAACTCTAAGAGTAAGCACTACTACTTAGCTGGATATTCAGAGTTGTGAACAGTCAGTTTTGGATTTATTGAAGGTTGAATATGCATGTCCCAATTTTCGGAATCTTCAATGATTTACCCCTCATGCCAACTTTTGCAAATGCGTATTTGAGATTCTGTTACCTTTATGAAAGAGTGCAAGTCCTGCTACTGAGGTTAATTTTTAATCTAGCATATTGGTAGATAGGTTAGGTGCTGCACTCGCAGTTGATGAAGATGCAACCGGTTAAAGCAACAAATCAATATAACTATAACATCCCTTCTATTACTGTCTCATGGTTAGGATATTTGCGGAGTTGGTTTGGTCCAGCCGGTTTTATTCAAGGAAATAGAGTAAAGGTTGGTGTCTTGAAGAAAACACGTGATAAAAGAAGTATTTCTAGTGTCGTTTCCTTGCTTTTCCACAACTTGAGTCCCTTTGCTTTCTAAGAGGAATTGAACCATTATGGCAAGGAAAGGTTTGTTTCAGCAACAGAAAAAGAGTGATTCATCATTCCTCGAGAAAAGAAATAAGCAAAATTTCGTCATTGACTGAGAAATGCGCAATTTATTAATAGTTACAATTCCCCCAAGGAATAGTGAAGTTACACTCCTTCATCGGTGTTGTTTTCCTTATGTTACTCTGTTCCCATGGTTTGGAGAGTTGCAGCCGTGACAAAACTATGAAGAATTTGCAAAAAAAACATGTGATTGTTTAGTTTGGGCCACAAGTGTTGTAAGACCATCACTTTGAATAAATTTAGTTGGCTATACTTGATGTCAACGGCATATTTCTGTAATTTCTTGAAGCTATGTAGAGAGTGGTGTTGCAAATATCAAGTGACTAATTTCTGGTTGTAGTTTATCATTGGTGCATGTTTTCATTCTTTGATGCATGAATGCACTTGGTAAGTAGACATTAAGTGTTTTTGTTACTAGAAATGGTTTGGGACCAAATGTCATGTGGATTAATGTTTCACCAATTTCCATTATCAAGCATCTCTTTCCGAATTACTTATCTTCTGGGCCTTTTCATATATTTGATTTTCAATATAGTTCTGGTCTGAGAATGTCTATTTATTTTATTTTCAGGGTTTCAAAGGGGGTGAAAGACTTACCCGGAAATTTTCAGTCAGCCACTAGTAGTATCCCATCAGGGAAAGCTCTCTTGTACTTTGGTTTGCTGCTGGCAACAGGAATATTATTTGTTTTCATGGCATTTATGTTGTTTCTACCGGTCATTGTCTTGGTGCCGCAGAAATTTGCAATATGCTTTACTCTAGGGTGTGGCTTGATAATTGGATCATTCTTTGCTCTCAGAGGCCCGAAGAATCAATTCTCCCATATGTCTTCGAAAGAGGTATTTTCAGTTGTGCTTGTCTATTAACGAGCTCATATCGTCACTGCCTGGTTATTCCCCTCACTCATTGTTTACCCTACATTACTTTGGCCAGAGACTTCCTTTCACACTGGGATTTATTGGCAGCATGATTGGTACCATATATGTCTCTATGGTGCTCCACAGCTATCTCCTCTCCGTTTTCTTTTCTGTTCTACAGGTATGGATTGCTTGTGTGTCCTTTATTGATTTCACTAATTTTGTGATGAATCTTTATTTTTGTTGTTTGGGAAGAAGAATAAAGCTTGAGCTTGTTGCATAACTCCTGGCAGGTTCTGTCTCTAGCATATTACGCCATTTCTTACTTTCCTGGTGGATCAGCTGGGTTGAAGTTTCTCACTTCATCTATGATGTCTTCATTAATGAGATGCTTTGGCAGATGATTCTAGGAGAGTGTGATTCATGTAAATTTATGCAACATGGACTTTATTTCAGGCTGCTAAACCAAACTTATATTTCTAAGAGTACACAATTTTGTATCTTTGACATCAAATTTGAGCTCAAAATTTGGCATTTCACATCGTTTGCAGCCCAAATTTTCAAACCACTGCCATAGAACACACAAAATCTAGAGTGTGTTGTCCCCTTGGAATGCCCTTTTTTGGGTTGGGAGGCCATTATGATTCAACTGTGTGTTGATGAATTACAGTTAACGCTTTCAATTTTATAGGGCTCTTTTCTCCACCATTCCAAGGTGGTGTCTATCTAATAAGGCAGCAAAAATTGTGATAAAATCCTCTAAGAAGGACATATTCATGTTTTCTTTTTCCTGGAAATAATAGTTTAGCAGTTGATGGGAATCCTCCATTGCCATCTTGCTGTAGAAGTTTTGTATAAATGTACTGCAGCTATAACTTCAGTACACATTTGTCGGGAGATAGAATTTTCTTAAAGCGCTTACCTAAGTTTTCATTTTTTCAAATTTAATTAAATGGTCATTTGTATCGGTCAGATAATCTAATACATCTTCTAGTATCATTGTTAAAGGGATCGAATCGGTCCAGATCAGACGGTCCGGATTGATTTTTGCACGGTGAAATTCAAATAAATTATATCCACCTACAGATAAACAGGCCAGCCAACTAAAATATTAATTTTAAACTTAAAAATATTCAGTGGTGAAAAAAAATTAGACCATCCCACCTACTAACCATAAAAATTATACTAACTTTTAAATAAGAAACAATATAATTACACATAAATAACACTATTTTTTGATAAAATTTATTTTTAATCTTAAAAAATATTAAAAATTAATTTCCTTTGAAAATATTCAACTAATCATCAAATTACACTAATATCTAAATATGAAACAAAATAATTACACATTAATAATACATAAATAATGTCTTAAAATTAAAAAAAAAGGGGCCAGTTCGCGACTCGGACCGGACCGCAAAAGCCTGCACTTATAATGGGCCGATCCGGTTCGGCTAGATTTGTTACAGGCCTAATTTTAAAAATTTATATCCATCCATTTTACAGACGATCTCCCGTTTTGATAGTGCTATCTTCTAATATAGTTTTACTCTATATTAAAAAGTGTATTAGAAGATGTATTAGACGATTTTGAATGCGATCATGACTAGGATTTATGTTTTAGTCTAGTAGGATATAATCTTTGTCTGAACCAGTTGAATTTAGATAGGTTTCAAAGCTCCAATCAAGCTAATTCTAAATTTGAACTACATTTTTTTTTTCTCTATACATATAAAATAAACAGGTCCGATTTTTCATTGTAATTGTGTTTTTTGAGAAGAAATTTAGGAAATAATTCTTGGGGTTTTTGAAAGAGCTCAATTTCAAAGCCCCACATATTGATCACATGAAGAAATTGTTTTGGTCAAATTTTACTTGTACTTTGTATAGCTTTATTCTCTCTCCCTTACAAAAGACCTCTTTAGAAGTAAGGAATCAAAAGGACCCTTAAGAAGTGAGAATCTCATATCCAAAGGTTTCTTCTTTCTTCATCAGTCACCCTTTTGTTTGTTTGAATTGAAACCTTTCACTTTTGCATCTTTTCCGGAAATAATGAAAAGTTGATCAAATAATATATTCACTTTGGAAGATTATTAAAACTATTATGGTTCTTGGGTCCTTTTCTTCTTCTCATTGCCATGCTTCTTTTTACCTAAAAAATGGAACTTCAAAATATGGTCAAAAATATATTCTGATAGTTCACGTTTCTTACTTTCTTATATAGTCAAGATTTCAATGCTCATCTATAAGACTATTATCATTATGTTCTCTAAATGATTAAGTCTTAAAGATAAGTAAGATGTGATGTGATATTGCAACATGCAAGAAGTGGGATTTTGTATTTTCTTTTCATACTTTTCTTTGCTTTAATCTCAATTAATTAAAAAAAAAAAGAATGAGTTGTGGCACTCAATTTTTGACTAATGAAGATTATAAGAAAAAAGGGTTTTTAAAAGTTGTGTTTTTATTAAGAAGTTCCACTCCACTTTGCATCCATTATTTTGTACTTTAATTAAAATTAATAGAAAGAAGAGGGGTTGGGATGCAAAAATCCAGAAATCAAGGAAAACCATATTATGATTAGGAGACAATGATTTGACATTTAATGTAGACCTTAGACCTCATAAGCCAACCCCCAACTTGTTTTTATTTGGAAAAATTTAGTGGAAATCAAAAGGCCAACTCCTTGTTTTAATAGTTACATTTTGGCTCTCTCACTTTGTTCCCTTTATCATAACCATTTATGAAAATATAATACTATATGCCCCTCTTATCTTATAATTATCTCGTCTTCTTTAGAGGTCAACAATTTACAAAAAAAAAAAAAAAAATTATAAATAGTGAAGAGGGATTCAAACTAAACTTATGTTAAAAAGTCGTTTCAAAGAGCACAATTTTAAATGATCGAAGAAAGATATTGTCTCAATCTCTTGCATCTTAAAGAAAATTCATTCAGAATTGAAGATTTTATTGTTAAATAAAGAAAACATAAAAATAAATCAATATAAAGAAAGAAGAAAGGAATATTTAGGTTGAAATCGTTGAATAGATTTAGCCGAAGAAGATGGCTAGAAAGGAAAAAGAGTCACTAATCTATTACTTTATCATGATATTGATTGATAATCGATCTTTTTATAGGAAAAAAAATAAAAGACGATAATAATATATAACCAAACAAATAAGAGCAAAAATAAATAGTGAAAAAGAGCCAAATTCAATGCATATTAAATCCAACAATGAAGAAAAGATAATGAGGATTTGTAGTGTAATAGAGATCAAAGTGGTAGGCCATTATAGCAAAGCAAATAGCAATATCAATGATATATATATAGTTAGTGTATGTTAAATTAAATTATAAGTCACTAAACTCAAAACTCTCTTTTGCCTCTTTGCACGAGTGGGTTTTGAGAGTAGACATATAAGACTTGACAACTTTTGTCTTTGAGAGAGAGAGAGAGAGAGAGAGAGAGAGAGAGAGAGAGAGAGAGAGAGAGAGGGCATATCATATCATATGAAGTCTCAAGAATAACATGCAAAAGTCTTCTCATCAATTCTCCAAAAGATTCCCCCCTTCACATTTCCTTTTTTCTTTTTCAATTAACTTTTCTTCTTTGGAATTGGAAATTTATTATAAAAGAAAGTTGATAAAACTTAGCAAAAATCTTAGGCCGGCTATGAGTTAAGCTTTAGCTTACGTGAAAACTTTCAAAAAGTGGATTTTTTTGGGAGCTCATAACTTCTTCTCTTGAATGGTATTAGGCCAAGCGTTTATCTCTCCTCCTGAGGAATTCTCGATTCCCTCCTCGATTTTGATATAGCCGGTCGGTGGATTTGTGACTTGTGCTTGCCTTAAGTTAAGGTTGATTTAAGCACACTTTCGAGAAGAACATGGAATAGTAGAGGATCCCTACTGTTCAGCAGAAGAGGACAAGGCTTCTAGCCATCGACATAAATGAAAAAGTGTAAAATTCTTGAGTAGTTTACTTCTCTTCGAATGATTTCCTACATTTTCTTGGTACCAAAGTGAAATCCTGCGATGAAAGATGTAAATTATGGTGATTCAACGATGTTGCAGTCTTAGAATCAACTGAGCAACGTCCATATGGACATGTTTCCTACGTTTTTTTTTAAAACACTTTTTAAGGGGTGGTTTTAAATAATTTAATTGATTTGGGGATCAAAATACTAACTATAAATATTATTTAGAAAAAAATATAACATAAGTATTTTCTTTTTACATAATATATGAGAGATTTTACCAAATTCAATAGCTTTTGGTCACTCATATAATAAATGTTCATGAAAAAAGGTATCAAAAAAAGAAAAAAATATATTTCTTCTTTGACATTTTTCTTTAGCTTTTGGGATATAAAATAGGGCAACTTTTCATAAGTTGAATAAAGTTTCTTCTCTATATATATATCTTTGCAACAATAATAATACACACATATATATAACTTTATACATAAATTCATAAAGTCTCTCTCTCTCTCTCTCTCTCTCTCTCTCTCTCTCTCTCTCTCTCTCTCTCATCATGTGAGAGCAAGAAATCCATTTAAAAATTTTCACTAAAATAAAGGGGTAGAACATGCAACATTCTTGAAAGTTAGAATGGATCTTAACATTCATCAATATATAATCTTCTTGAATTCATATTTGATCATAATATTGCATATAATAAACATTCATGTTCTTCCATGTGCCAATCTTTCTTCTTCTTAGCTTCCAAATCCTTCAAAAATAGTGATCTTCATGTGCCCAAATGTTTGATCTAAGATTAGATTAACAAAATCAAATTTTAAATACAAAATTCAGCCTATCATTTAATTATAAATTAATATTTTATATTTAATAACTTAATTTTTATTTATTTAAGAAACCGTAATAGAAATATATACTCATATATTTCGAGGGTTGTGATAGAAATATATACTCCGCTAGGGTGACTTTAGATCCTCATCTATTTATCTGTTATATACAATTCATGTAAAAAATCTGTATTTATTTCGTCTCTAAATCATTTTTGGACTAAAATAAAATGAATTTTCCCGTCTTTAAAAGCATGGAATCCATTAGTATTATTTTCTTTCAAGATCACAAATAAAAAAAAGAAAAAAAAAACATAAAGTATGGTTGTAATAAAAAGTAAATATACAAAGGGACTAATAAATATATGTCTACCATTTTAATTTCTCTTCTCTTTTATTTTGATTTGTTGTATGTCTTTTCTTTTAGAGAAGTTTTTTGTCTTTTTTTATTTAGGATTTTTTTGGGTGAAAAAACATGCAATTTCTTTTTTTTTTTTTTAATGTATATGAAATTTGTGGCATGTATTATGCTAGCTCAGCAGTAATGTCGAAATTTCAATATCTTCAATATGGAATGATTTTTTGGACATACTAAAATTTGATTTTCAGTCTACAAGATCGCCAAGTCAATATAATGTATATTCTTCACTTTAGCGTCGGATAACCTAATAAAGACTCGGTGGGCGAAGAATTTCGGTATTGGCAATGGCAATGGCAAGTAGCAATCAACTATATCTGCCAAAAAGGTACAGAGATTTTAAGCTCAAAATCTGCAAAAGGATAGCAGCATAGAGCCAACCTCCCTTTCTCCCTTTTATGGGGTCCATGAATGAATTGCTCATCTTAATTATTGTAGAATTCCACAAAAAAAAAAAAAAAAGGTTAAATCAAGTGAATGTAACATGTTCAAATTTCGGCTTAATCTTCTTTATCTAGAATCACAAAAAGTTAGTTATTTGTATGGCTAAAGATTGATTAATTGATTGGATTAAACGGGATAAAATTATTATTTATTATAAAAAATACTTGTATAAATAAGGAATAGAAAATATATTTATTTATTGTTTGAGAAATTTATATATTTTTAATATATTTAATCAGATCAATATTCATTCAGTAGTTGTATCATTTATCGTAGAAAATATATATTTGTCTTTACTATTATAAAAGTGTGGAAAGTGTTATGAATGATTTACGCTTTTTTAAAACTTTTTTAAAGAATTTTAGTAAAATGGATTATTAATTTTGAGTATAATGAAATATTGTCATTCTGAAAGTTTTTGGTATAACTAAATTAATAATAGTAATCATAAAGTTAAATAGGAAGTATTAAACAATAATAACGTGGAGGAGTTGAAGAGAATTTATTAATTATTTATTTCGAAAGTTAAAAATATTTTAATTTGTAAAGCATAAATTTAAAAATATTAAAAAATTTAAATTTTAAGAAAAATAAATAATTAATAAAAATATAAGAATAATTAATGATTAATTAAAGTTATCTAATATTAGAGGAGGATAAGAATTATATGAAGAGATTAACTTGGGAAAAAAGGAAAATTAATATATAAAAGTATTTAAATAGAGAAGTAAATATTTATTTATTGAGGAGTGAATTAATTGCATAAAGTATAATAAAAATTAAATAAAAAATTAATTATCAGTGAAGAAGAAAGGAATTTTTTAACACGCTTTTAATATATAAAAAATAATTTTTTTTTACAAACTTTGTTATGTATGAATACATATAAATTTGTCTAGTACAAATTAAAAATTGAAACCCATAATATAATTAATTAGATATATATGTATAATTCAGAATGAGAGAGAGAGAGAGAGAGAGAGAGAGAGAGAGAGAGAGAGAGAGAGAGAGAGAGAGAGAGAGAGAGAGAGAGAGAGAGAGAGAGAGGATAATTGCTTTGTCATGTTAATTAATTAATTAGAATTAGAAGAATATATCCCGTGAATTGATGATTGCATGTTAATTAAGTGGAATGGCACGAGGATCGATCTAATCTTCATATATATAAATATATATTAATAATAACAAATAATAATAATTATTATGCTTTGTTTTTCTTGATCTGTGAATAAAAATGGAATTAACAAAGTCTTTTTTTTTTTTTTTTTTTAAATCCTTTACAGCAATGTCGTCCGACAATTTCCCTGTTTTTTGCAGGTTTTATTCGATTATTTTAGCTTATAAGCTTCCCTTACATGTGCCCTTCACTTAAACAAACACCCCCCCCCGCACCCCCCTCAAACTCGTTAGATCATATTAGGTCACGTTATAAATTTTTTTAATATTTTGAATCGTAAACTATAATATAATTCATAAGGTAAGTGATGTGATTTAAGATATGATTCACGTGATTTTTATTTATAGATCGAATTTAATGATTTAACTTCCTCATTTAGGATCTCAACATAACATGATAAGTGAGTGATTCTGAGTTATGAGTTTGAATTATCTATAAAGCGGTTTAATGCTATATGCCAGCTTAGTACTGTTGTTTCCTTATCGAATTAATCAATGACTCTCTAATATTAGATTGCTAAAAAAATAGATCGAGTCTATATTAAAATATTATCGTTAAAAAAAATAGATCGGCGCCATGAAATGCTCAAAGTCATAAACCTTGATCTCAAGTAAGAATTGCATTATGCGAGTACTTTATAAATTGTGTCTTTAATAAAATAAATATCTCAACCTTTTGAACAAGAAACTATGTATCCCGTTGAATCGGAAATCATGGCAGAGTTGGTTCTGGGTTTGATTGTAGCTCAGTTGGTTTTCGGGTTACAGAATTAGTATCAATAATTAAAGTTTAAATATTGACGGGGTCATTGAGTCACTATGATTAAATACATAAATACATACTTTATTTCAATTTCTATATATTAAAAAAAAAAACTTTATTTCAAGACTTTATGGTGGTTGGGAGAAATAATTTTCACTGCAGTAAATTTGCATGTAAAAGAAGAAAAAAGAAAAGGAAGTGCAGATCCCAATGAATGAGAATCAGACAAAAGAAGAAAAACACAGAAGTACTATACATTCTTTATTCAGACACTTATAATTGAAGGTGAAATTTGAGAGGCTTATTCAAAAACTATTTACTGTTGGTGAAAATGAAAAAAAAAAAAAAATTCAATGTTTTTCACTAATGGTCTGCTCCAAGATGGGCTTTTCTTGGGGTCATAAATGTCACCAGTTACACAATATGATATAGACGATTTAAATTATATGAAAATAAGATAATTTTTAATTATAATATTCTTTTATTTTTTATAAATAAAAATATATATATAATAAATATAAAATAAATTATTATTTCTGTTTCATAATATAAAATTAAATTATTATATTTGAAGTTTTATATTATAATGTGATTTTTTTTAGTTTTTTTCTTCAAGGATATCCCAATTCATTTAATATAGTAATTATCAAAACCTAAACCCATTCATATTTGATAAAGTCTTTAAATATGGAACAAGGAGAGAGAAGATAAAGTTGTCCACTTGGATTAGAAATAGAAATGGAAAACGTAGGGATTTTTTATGCGTAAAAGATAAATTATTTATAAGCGAAGAATGTAGGGTCCAAAGTAAAAAATTGTAAAAGTAAATGGATTTTTTGTTTAAATTTTAATTCAAATAAATGAATCAAAGTTTATAAAATTAATAAAGGGGTATTATAGGTATTTTACTTTGATTTTATTTTTTTTAATTTGTACGAAAAAAGCAACTCTGATAATCTACACCACTTTGTGTACTATTTTTTCTATAATTTTATAATTTAGTATATTTTATTAATACAATTTATTAGAAAAAGATAAATGTTAAGAGGAAAAATAAACTTTAACGGAAAAGTATATTATAACAAAAAAATGATAGAAAGAATAATACACAAAATAATAAAAATTATACTGAGTAAAAAAAATAAATGAATTATCATTTTCAATAAATTTAAAATTCCTTATATTTTTTTGCCGAGGTGAATTATATAAATGTTTGCATTTGAGAAATTTCTTGAAAAGTGAATGGAAAACCATAACCAACATGTGGGTGACTCACCTAAATGTGTGCCACTGAATGGCTCTGCTCTGCTGCATAGGGCAATGGACCATTTGCCAGCCACCACACCACACCACCTCTTTTCTAATGGGAGATATGAAAATGGCCTTCTTTAATTCATTCTTTAATCTGAAGATTATTATGGTCCATTCCCTTAATTTCATGGCTACCCTTCACTCTTCTTCCAATGTGCCACTCTATCATTAGTTAAATAAGAGTCGTGAATACGGTTAGATTCATAAATTATGCTTAAAAATTTGTGAAATTCAAAGTTTAATAACTATAATGAAAGTTCGGATTAGTTTCTCTAATTGATTAGATTAGAGGCACTATCTTCAAGATGAAGTAGCTGCAAAAATATACAAGCAAGAACTAGTAATGTGATCCTGTTCTGATCTCCATTGCCTACTTGATACCTTCTTCTTCTCTGCATTGCTACCAAGAACTTGGGGGGGGGGTTTATACAATTGACCAAAAATGTAGAAACAAAGCTATAAATTCTTAAAAGAAGAATAGCAGAAGAGAGCTTGGGGATGTCTGCATAATGACAGTTATTTCCAGTTACTACTGTACATCTACCCCCAACTAGTTTTTAGTACAAAATTTTTGTATTTTTTGGACAAGAAAAAAATTTTCTACTAAAAACATGTGGTAATAATAATAAGACCAAAAGAACACATCTGCATCATCATCATCATCATCTCCCAAAGAAAGAGAATTAATAATATAGAAAAAATTGAAACTTGTATTGGGATCTAGATCTTCTGTTCTTTTTCTTTTTCCTCTATAAACAAAACATGGGGTTCCCCCCTCTACAATCCCAAAGAACTGCTCTTCAAAAAAAACTGTTTCTTTTCTCTCAACAATGCCTGTTCCTTTAAGAAATCACCCCTCTTTACTTCTTCTTCTTCTTCTTCTTCTGTTCATATACTTGTTTTCTTTTCCTTGCTATTCCATTGATTTACAAGGCCAAGCTCTTCTGACATGGAAGAACAGTTTGAACAGTTCTACAGATGTACTAGAATCTTGGAAGATTTCAGACCAAAATCCTTGCAATTGGTTTGGGATACACTGCAATCCAAATGGACAAGTTGTGAAGATAAGTTTGAAGTCAGTAGATTTGCAAGGCCCATTACCTTCAAATCTTCAATCTTTAACGTTCTTGAATACCCTTGTTCTTTCATCAACAAATCTTACTGGGAAAATCCCAAAAGAGTTTGGAGATTATCTTGAATTGATTCTTCTTGATATCAGTGATAATTCATTATCAGGTGAAATCCCAGTTGAAATCTTCAAGTTAACTAAGCTTCAAAGTTTGTCTATGAATACAAATTCTCTTGAAGGTAACATTCCTCTAGAGATTGGAAATCTTTCCAATCTTAAGTATTTGACAATCTTTGATAATCAACTTAGTGGTGAAATCCCACAAAGCATTGGAAAGTTGAGAAATCTTGAAGTTTTTAGAGCTGGTGGAAATCAAAATCTCAAAGGGGAATTACCTCAAGAGCTTGGAAATTGTATTAACTTGGTGGTATTAGGCCTTGCTGAAACTAGCATTTCTGGAAGTCTTCCATCAACTATTGGGATGTTGAAAAGAATCCAAACAATAGCCATTTATACTTCTCTATTATCAGGACCTATTCCAGAAGAGATTGGGAATTGTAGTGAGCTGCAGAATGTGTACTTGTATCAGAATTCGATATCTGGTTCAATACCTCGGCAGATAGGGAAACTCCAAAAGCTTCAGAGTTTGTTATTGTGGCAGAACAGCATTGTTGGTTCAATCCCATTTGAGATTGGTAGCTGCAAATCTTTAAAAGTTGTTGATTTTTCGGAGAATCTCTTGACAGGAAGTATACCGGCAAGTCTTGGAGGACTTTTCGGGCTTCAAGAACTTCAGCTGAGTGTTAACCAGTTATCAGGTATAATACCTTCTGAAATCTCAAATTGTACAGAATTGTCTCATTTGGAATTAGATAATAATAATCTTTCAGGAGAAATTCCTCCTCAAATAGGCCAATTAAAGAGATTGAATCTATTCTTTGCCTGGCAGAATAAGTTAACAGGCAATATTCCAGAGTCTTTATCGGAATGCGAGAATCTTCAAGCTCTTGATCTTTCTTACAACAATCTCTTTGGTCCAATTCCAAAAGAAATCTTTTCATTGAAAAATTTGACTAAGTTACTGCTGCTTTCCAATGAATTATCAGGCTTCATACCACCTGATATAGGAAATTGTACTAACTTGTATAGATTTCGGGTTAATAGCAATAGGCTTGGGGGTACTATTCCATCAGAAATAGGAAACTTGAGAATCCTGAATTTTCTTGACATGAGCAATAACCACTTGGTAGGATCAATCCCTCCTTCAGTGTCTGGTTGTAGAAACCTTGAGTTTCTTGATCTTCATACAAATGCGTTGACGGGTTCTTTGCCTGATTCTCTGCCTGAAAGCCTACAGTTCATGGATATTTCGGACAATAGGCTAACCGGTCCACTGAGTCCTGGCATTGGTTCTCTAACAGAGTTGACAAAGCTTATTCTATCAAGAAATCAACT
Source organism: Catharanthus roseus (assembly GCA_028651295.1). Classification (NCBI taxonomy): domain Eukaryota; kingdom Viridiplantae; phylum Streptophyta; class Magnoliopsida; order Gentianales; family Apocynaceae; genus Catharanthus; species Catharanthus roseus. Next base: position 4,533,795 of record JAPQWS010000044.1, on the reverse strand, counting down.
TTCTGGTAGAATTCCAAGTGAGATCCTCTCTTGCAGTAAGTTGCAGTTACTTGATCTAGGCAACAATGGTTTCTTGGGGGATATACCTAAAGAATTGGGTAAAATTTCATCACTTGAAATCTCTTTGAATCTCAGTTTTAACCAATTAACTGGCGAGATCCCAAGTGAATTCTCAGGTCTTAGTAAATTAGGCACCCTTGACATCTCCCACAACAGGCTAACAGGAAACCTAGAAGTTCTTTCCAATCTTCAAAACCTCGTTTCCCTCAACATATCATTCAATGATTTCTCTGGTGAATTGCCTAATACTCCATTCTTTCGAAAACTACCCATCAGTGATCTTGCTGGAAACAAGGCCTTATACATATCTGGTGGCGTTATAACTCCGGCAGATGCCATGGAACACGCCAAACATGCCAAATCAACCATGAAACTAGCAATGCCAATTCTAGTTAGTGCTAGTGCAGTCCTAGTACTTCTTGCAGTTTACATGTCAGTAAGGACTCATATATCAAACAGCAAGCAGATTGAGGTTGATACCTGGGAAAAGACACTTTATCAGAAAATGGAATTCTCCGTTGATGATATTGTCCGAAATCTGACATCAGCTAATGTCATTGGTACCGGGAGCTCTGGCGTAGTTTATAGAGTAACAATTCCAAATGGGGAGACCTTAGCAGTCAAAAAGATGTGGTCATCAGAAGAATCAGGAGCGTTCAATTCAGAAATTCGTACTTTGGGATCAATCAGGCACAAGAATATAGTTCGCCTTCTTGGATGGGGTTCGAACCAGACCTTGAAGCTGCTTTTCTATGATTATCTTCCCAATGGAAGCCTCAGTTCTCTCCTCCATGGTGCTGGAAAACGAGGAGCTGAATGGGAAGCCAGATATGATGTTATTCTTGGCATTGCTCATGCATTAGCTTATTTGCACCATGATTGTGTTCCTCCAATCATGCATGGAGATGTTAAAGCCATGAATATTCTGTTAGGCCCCCAAATGGAAGCTTATCTTGCTGATTTTGGTCTTGCCAGACTTGTCAATAGTGACCCTGCGAATGAATCCATGAAGCACAGTCAAAGACCTCATCTTGCCGGATCTTATGGATATATGGCTCCAGGTAATACATTCTCTGTAAAATTTCAAAGTTAAAGACGAGCGTATTAAAAGATGTATTAACTGATCAGATTTTGATTCATCGTAATGACAGAACATGCTTCGATGCAACTTATAACAGAGAAGAGCGATGTTTACAGTTTCGGGGTTGTCCTGTTAGAAGTCTTGACAGGAAGGCATCCACTAGATCCAACATTGCCAGGAGGTGCCCATTTAGTTCAATGGGTTCGTGATCACTTACATAGCAAAGGTGACCCTGCTGACATTCTTGATCCAAAGCTGAGAGGCAGAGCTGATCCACAAATGCATGAAATGCTTCAAACACTGGCTGTATCATTTCTCTGTGTCAGTTCAAGAGCCGATGATCGTCCGATGATGAAAGATGTTGTAGCAATGCTCAAAGAAATCCGGCATGTTGAGACAGTAAGATCAGAGCCTGACTTGCTCAAGAAAGGCCTAACCAAGGCCGTGGCACCGGCTTCTCCTAAATCAAAATCCCCTCCCTCTAGGAATGTGATTTCACAAGGGTCATCTAACTGCTCTTTTGCATTCTCCGATGATTCAATTTAATCAATCAAAGCTTCAAAAGATTATGTTCATCTGCAGATTTTGTGTAGGGAAGAATTCACCAGAGCAAAGCTTCTAGGTAGAGTTATTGCTGTAGAGGAATGTAGTTAAGTTCTTTCGGCATTATGGTTGATCACTAATAGCAAATGATCTACTAAGCTTGTATTGATTGGCTATTTGGTTTCTTTTTTCCCATTTTGTAATATCTGTATCATAAAATTCATGGCCATATGGTAATCTAACGCATATTTTGTCACCAGTAAACATTTTGCAAGTTTAAATTCAATGACTATGCAGAAGCAGGGGAAATGATTGAGATTCTTGGACTAAAACAACCAAAGATAAACCTATTGGCTTGGCACAGTAAATATGCACCCGGCAAATGCCTGAAAAAAGGCCCGTATTCTCCTCATGACGCTGTGAAACATACGGGGTCAGACTTTTCTTGAGTCTGACTCAATTGGGCGTCTAGATTAGACACCTCTCAGAGAGGTATCAAGAGAAAACAACCAAAGACTCACTTTTTCCACAAGTGGCCATATGGTGTATATTACATGATCATGTGATGTTAGAGAGAAACTTTCAAGGAAAAGAACAAAATTGATAGCAAACTGTGATACTTCCAAGAAAATACAAACTTTTAGCAGAGTCTGGGAATTGAAAGTTTCCAAGGCTCCCAACTATTGACAAAATTTTGCACAAGATTTACATATCCAAATGCTAACTAACAAATTAGTAGCATTGAAACATGAAATAGCAGCAGAAGTACCAGTAATTCACTTGGAGTTGATGTTTCTTGGATATAGATATTGTAAGTGAATTCAACGCCGATTATCCACCAAACACCGTAATGAACACAAGAGTAATCAGGTATGGATGTCAAGTCTTCTTCTGTGCTTATGCAAAGGTGGACATTTCAAACTGGAGCATTTTAGGCTGGAAAACATCCCTTGCTAAGGTACCCTCTTAAACCATCTAAACAACGAACCACAAACTTGATCCCTTTAACCAGTGGCAGAGAGCAGCAAGGCCTCTAGGGAGGATACTTGGCCTCTAACGTTTTTACCACAGCACCAATAATGTCCCAACCAAAGCCACGGTATTGAAGCCATCTTATAATTCTTGATTTCCGTATCTCTATGGAGGCATCATGACTTCGCAGCCATTGCTTTGAGGCCTGAACAACCAAATGATCCATAGAATGCTTCGACATACCAAATTTTGATTCCTGATCTCCTGAGGCTTCAGCATCATTGAATACAAGTTTCACTGCCTTCTCTGCATCTTCGTTGCTCACTCCTTTGCTAAAGAGTGCCTGATACAAAAAAGGAAATAGATAAGCGCACAGAGAAACAGTTATATCCAATGAAATCTTTGACTTCCGAGGTTTTATGTTTAAGTCAAAAGATTTGAACTGGTACGACATGATGCCAGAAAAAGAATTACAGCAATGATACAGAAGAATCCCCCATCACCAATAACCTGTTCTAGAAGTCTAATTAAGTTTGAGCAAACACCAGACAACATCAACTGCAGAATCCTACTGCAACGGTGTCCTTCAGGAGCTGAACAAATTATGTCAAGCCTTTTGTTCGGCATGCAGATGTTATTTAGTTTCTAGCATCCAAATGCTGGGATTTTAATCTTTGATTATCATGCTTGACCTTCCAGAGCAAAAGTTATATGAATACAAGTCGTCTTTAGATTCACAAATCGAGCTTCTAGGTATGCATGATACAACAATTAAGTTATCAAGCAGAATAATCTAGTTGCCTATGCTAGAGGGCTTTGAACAAAGCGATAAAACGTGTTCCAGAAAAATGAGACTACTATTAGTAAACCAGATGCACCAGCACATCAACAAACCTTTAGTGCTAAATATCTGGAATAGGAAATACTTTTAAGAGGGAAGTTTACCTTTTTTATTCGCCTTGGACCCCAAGTTGAGGAAGACCATCTAGAGCGAGAAAATGTTTCCGCAAACAAGCCATCATCGATCAGACCCCTGTATAGTGACCAACATTAAACATTTGCAAACGGCATGCTGTTGGGCTTACATGCACTCCCTCTTAGGTCTAGTTGCTACAATTTTCTAGATTTTCGATCTCTTGATGCGTTTTCACTAACTCATCCGCGCTTAGTGGGAACCTATCTTTAGCTCTTTCTAAGATATCAAATACCTCGTTAAACGGGGAAGGTACAGGTTGACATGAGAATAGTAGGTATTTTGAGACAAAGATATGCATATAACAGTAATCATATCAAACACTTCTCTAGACGATTGCCTATCAATGAAAGATTTCCATGTTTTTTTATTGCTCTTAAAAGCAGCAGACAGATGAAATATCAAATTATGCACCTGGTCTGGAAGTTTGCTATCACTGCATCAACAACAGCAAGGGAAAACTTCCTTCCCAGGAGTTTCTTCCTCAGCTCCATAGCTGTAAATGCTCTGCAGGATAAAAACAAGAAACGCAAAGGAAACTTAACAAGCTGCAAAGACATAGATTCATGTATGTGTAGATCAACTTATGAGGACGAGTATGAAATAAAAGTATTGGCATGTCCATTGTTAACAAGAAATGGAAGAAAAAAAGTGAAGAGATGGAGGATGGATTAATCTATATGCTGTAGATTACAAAGAAAATCATAAGCCTGCTGCTGAAGATATGTTCTTCTCCCTAACAACTAGGGAGTCATCATGGATATTCAAGAAGTATTTTAACTGAAAATCAACACCTAAACCAGAAGAAGGCAAGAACACCAGAAACCAAAGCTCGTCAAAGTGTTTGACCACATAATTCATTAGGGACATAGAAGAAAGTTAGTCACTTTATTGCAAGCAAAATATAAATGAAACCAACCACCCTAACCTTGTAGCAAGTAATTCAACCGCCTGCTTCTCTGCATCTTGCTTAGTTTTACCAACGTCGGTTACAAAGCATTTACTGTTATTCTTCACTGGAGAGAATTCAAGCTCCTCCATAACATCCTCAGGCTCCACCATGCAATCAAGGTCCTCAAACAGCATATCACCATTGTATTCTTCCCCAATCCCTGGATAGACAAGAACATGCTCAAGCAACTGAATTGAACTGAACCCACTTAAGCAACAATTACAGTCAATTGGACAACTCTAGTCATCATACCAATTCCAACATCATTCGTGTTGTTATTAGGCCTCTCATCTTGAGTCCTAAACTCGGCACCTAGAACAGAGTTCCTGGCATTTGGAGCCTGCACATCCTTGTAAAAAAATTCATCTCTTTTTATATCTGAACCTAAACTACTATGCTTTTCTGAATTAGCTGAGCGGTTAGTTGAAAGTTCTGATTTTTCACTTTCTCTATACTCCTTTGGAATGTACCTAATCGGAAGTGAGCTGTTGTATTCTCTCCCTTTTGAACAATTAATGTTGCCCATTGTCATTTTCACCCTAAGAATTCAATTGTTCATATCAGAACAAAAATTCTATTCAAGAAAGAAAACTGAAGAATAAATAGAGCCCAGGTTTAGTTCTGATTACAATACCATGCATTTACCTCAAAAATGGAATCTTTATAATAAAAAACAAACATTTACATGTACAAGTGAGCTTTTCCTTCAGTCGAAGTATCTTTGGAAGCTTCATATATGCCCTTGTTGATTAAGAATGCTAGAGAGTTGCTTACCTCGGAATCAAAGGGGATTGGTACCGAAATTGGATTGCAGTTTTGTGAATCAAATTCCCGGAGAAAAGTGCCATTTTGTTTCAGGGCTTTGTGGAAGAACATCAGAGAAAGAAACCAGGAGCCGAGATTCTTTTGTATGGGGTTCTTGATGGGTTTATCATCTGTTTGGCCCTGAACTTCTGGGACAAAATGAATGTAGTTAACGCATAGCGCAATTCATCTTTAAAAAATGACCTTATTCCTTTGTTTTTTATTGTTTTTTATTTTTATTTTTTTTGTGTGTGGGATTATTGGCTTGAATTTGTGATTTAGAGGAAATAGTACATATCTGAACACGTTCTTTGAAGATAATTAAACTTCTAGAATAAATAGGTCATATAAAAAATCTTTATATTTATTGATATTTCGAGTCATTCGTTGTGTCACAATCATTAAACTCATAACACGTTATCAGTATGATTGTTCGAGTAAAAATGATTGCTATTAACTTATAAAAGACATCAATTCTTTGTATTCACATCACCAACCCATTATCCTCTGTTTTGATTAAAAATCCTATTATAAGTTGTATAAACATGAGGATTGATGGGTGGATGTTGATACTAGTCCACGGACCACGGCGTCGCAAGAATCAAGATAGATACTATATCGCCGTTCTAGGGTTAGGGTTTTGTTTTTCTTTAATCAGATAAAAGACGGTTGCCGATAAAAGGTTAACATAATTTTTTATAGCTATCAATATCGAAACCCTAACTGTCATCTCGTCCGTCTATTCCTATAATCATCCAACGGTTGGATGAGTAATATTAAGTAATTAATTTCATTTATTCGATTAAATAAAATTAATTACTTATTAACTTACCAACAAATACAATATGGAATCTGATTCCCTTTTTGTATATGTTCAATGAATCTGGACACAATCTAGATTCATTGAACGTGGATATTATTCTCACAATATCGTTTATGCGTGTGACCCTGTAGGTTCACTTAACGTTGGCAGTGAATGAAAAATGTCCTAGACATTTATTTACAAAACAAAAGCTGCCTCTAGGAAGAAATTATGCTTACCTAAGTTAAGTAAATGCAATAATAACCTAGCATCAGATTTAATATTTAGTCCTTTTGTCACACGATATCCTAATTAAGTATAAGGAATGGATCAAGTCATTCTTATAAAACTTAATTGATCATTTACTTTATCACCAAGCAGACTGTTCCAACAAATAATATTAATAATAGCTTATTAATACTTATTTGAGCATGACCATGCGGGCCCATAGATATCTCTCTAAACAGAGAGGGACAAATCCCTTTCACTATCTCCAATATTCAAGCCATGACAAGAAAATAAGCTAACCAATTGTCATAATAATCACCTAATTAAAAGTGATGTTTGACTATGTCAAAACATATTTTCTCCCCATGCAAGAAACATTAGAAACATAAGGTCAAAGGACACCAAATATAAAACTGAGAAGAAATACTTATAACTTAAACCCATGCAATATTTCTACTTCACTTTGGGTCATGTCCAATACAATATTCTTAATATGTATTTATGAATTGATTTTATATCTCGTATTCATGATCAGTAAAACTTGACCATCAATCAACTTCACACTAGTTTACAAGATGTAATAAACTAGGACAAATAAGAATAGTATTTTATTAGCTATAAAGGTTTTACTATCAAGTCACATACTTAATGACCAAGAACATAAAATACAATTCAAAAATACATGTTTCATAAATCATAAATGTGAGTCAATTGGTCTTATGGCACATACTAACATAGATTATATCAGATATAAATTATTTCTCAATTAAAGAAAAATAATGTAGAGAAAAGTTTTCTCTTTCTTATATCTTCAATATACTCCAGCAGTAATAATATTGAAAAACAAAATCTCAACGTAATTGATTACTGAGTCATTGTTGTTAATACAATTAAAAATTTTATTTTTATAATATATTATATTCGTGATTATAATTATTTATAATAGTTTGTAATTATTATGACTCATGAACGTAATATTTAAATTATCACCAGAAATGATAATAATGAGAAAGGAAAATTGAATATATAATTCCAAATAAATATTATTGATGCAATATAAAAGAGCGTTTGTCTACGTTAAATTAAATTTTAAATATATGAAAATGTTATGCTATTATTGATCCCATATATATTAATCATGTGTATTGATATAAAGACTTGTTAATGTATCCAATTCTTTGAAATAATTAAGGGAAAGATATTACTTTTTATTTGTGATATATGCCCCTTGATTTAGAATAACGAAAAAGATATATGTTGGGAGAATAAATAGTAGTATAAATTAAAATTCGAAAAGAGTTTACTAATAGCTAATCTATATTGTTCGGATGGGTGTTCACCCCAAAGTGTTCGTGGATCGCATGCATGCATCCCGTAAGTAACTTAGTGAAACATGACAAATTTCATTGAGAGGAATCAACAAAGAAAAGAAAAAACGGATCAAATGATCATTATGGATAATTAATTTCGAAAGGATGAAATTATAACCATATTGGGGGTTTATGAGATTTAACATGTTGAGAAAATATGTACTATTTTTCTTTCACTAGACTTTTTTTTTTATATGGTTTTAACGATTCAGGTTCTGTTATGTTATGCACATCCAACAAGGATGTTATAAAATTAACATATACATAGTGAATGGCCAAATACGTTATCCGAAGAGAATTAATCTTAGTTGAATTTATGATATACCATTAATTTAGTTAGAACTACTTAGATTTTTGTCATGATTTAGACTTGATTATTGACTTCTACTTATTCTCTCTTTGTACTTTTCTTTCTTTATTCGTCATGTCGCGATCATCAAATTCATAACACAATTAAAATTATAAATGTTTAGTTCATAATTTCATATAATTATTTCTTACAAAAAATAAAAACAATTGAATCATTAACCTAATAAGCATTTATCTCTTAAAATAAGAATTTATTGAAGAAACATTACATTAAATACATTACTTTAAACCTCAAGAACGCATTAGCCTATTTCTCAACAAGGCCAGTTAGAGAGCTTTGCATGAAAAACAAGTCAAAACAAAACTCCATTCTTGAAGGCTTTCAACCTCTCTCCATCATATATATATACAAAAGCAGTTTTTGTCCAAAACATAACATAATTATATTCAAATACTTATTTAGAAACACAAAGACAAGAATTTAAAAGGAAATTATTGTATACTATCTGCTAAATGTACATCAATCAAAGCCCTTTTTGAAAATGAAAAGTTTTAGACAATAGAAAATGTAGACACTATTTCTACAGCATGAGTAACTCATTCAGTTCTCCAAGCATATAGGAAATGGCAGAAATCTGCAGTAGAATCAAGCTCCATTGGTGATGGAAATTCGCCGCTGCCATCACCAGAATCTTCACTGCTAGAAATTCTTTCATCAAAATCACTATCAGGTTCAACTTCAAAAGTACCTTGTTTGAAAATGAATGTCCCAAGACCTCCTGCTCCTGAGGTTTGGTCATTGTATAACCAATCATGAACATCCCATAATATCTGTACAGGAACATTATCCACTTCTATGGTTTCATTTCCTCTGAATCTCCAATGTAAGTTAACGATACGAATAGTAGTAGTTCCATCAACACTAATCCACATTTCAGGTTCACAAGGATCAGAAAGAACAGATTCAATGATAATATCATGTTCTTTTTGGCCTTGTCCTAACATAGTTCTTGTGTAAAAACACTTCTTAGCAAAAACATTCTCTTTTTTATGTACTAATGCAGGTTCAGATAAAGATGGAGCTTTTCTTGTTCTTTTAAAAGCTTCTTTCTTTTGATCACCAAGCAATAAAACCACTTCTTCTTCAGATACAAAAGCAACATAATAATCAGAGGTTGGTTCTGGGCTGCTTGAGAATTTTGCAGATCTCAAATCCCAATATATATCTACTCGTTTTTCATCAACTCTAAAAGATTTCATACCTTTTCTTCCCCAAAACTGCCATGTTTTGAGATCAATTTTGCAAGAAGAATGAGTTTCTTCAGAAGGGTTTTCAACCATAATGAAAAGTGAATGACCGATTAAACTTTTTGACCATGTTATTGTTACATTTCTAAAGAAACCTGCAATTTTGGCTCTGTGAATACATGTGACAAAATTTTGTGTAGGTTTGGTTGTTATAGACTCTTCTATTGATCTCTTTTCTGATTCCTCAACATTCACAGAAGCTGCAGATTTGAACATTATGAAGGGATTTTGCATAGTTTTAACATCCCTAACTATTTCAATACTTCAAATCCCCCAAGATTAGACTTTGGAAACATAAAATTGTAACAATCCATCAAAAGGGAATTTCCAAAATCAAGAATCAAATCAATATATCATTTCCCGAAATAGGAAAACAATTCCAACCCACTAAGGAAACCTGTGTTGCATTTTCCAACCTCAATGATATCTTGCCAAGATCATGGAAAACAAGAAGAAAAAAGGGAGTTATGTACCTGTGCCAAAATGGGATCTTCAAGATTAGTTTGATCTCTGCATTATGATTCAAGAAACAAGAGAATGAGGATGATCAAGATTTTCAAGAATTAGATGAAAAAATGTGCTCACCAATTCTCCAACCTCTGCATTATAATGGAAAAGAATGAAGAGTGGTAGGAAAATGGTTTCCAAAGAATGAAAAGGGTTTTTACTTTGATTTTTTTTTTTTGGCCTCTGTTTTCGGAATTTATGCCCAAACCAGATACAAAGACAGATACGTTCTTGTTCAGATTATTAGGCCATATCAAACTTTTGAATGCCAGGTGGCTTTCTAATCTTGATATAGTAATTATTTATAATTTTTATTATCTGTTTTTACCAAATCCATCATTGTACTAAACAAATATTTTTTTTGTTAAATTTGACATGTAATGACAATAAAAAAATTAATTAATTATGGTACCACGAAATTGACTTGATGAATTCTCATTGAAATTGTTTGCCACATGTAACTCTGCTAACTAGATTAAAAATATTTCTCTTTTTTAAAAAAAGTAATTTATTTAATCTAAAAAGTTCCTCAAAATTAATTTTATGTTCTTATGACTCTTAAACAAATTAAGAAAATTCACTTTTGTCAAAGAAAACTACACAAGCAACTCATGCAAAATAATCTGAAAATAAAATAAATATTACAAATCATTCCCTCCAAACTAGATACACATGAGATGCAACTTTGCAAAAAATAGCAACTTTTATTTCCTTCAAAATAGGAATACAAAATGGAGAAAGTATATTACTATATATAGTTTCACAATATTTTCTCTATACACTACCAAACATCAAGAAAGTTTGTTAGATTGACCATAATTAGTATTTAAAAAAAAAAAAAAATCGAATAATTTGGTCAATCTCCAACCTGCTCAAAGTTTGTATGGCTGTACAAAACTTCATATAATTAGTGAAACACACTCAGAAAAGGATGAGCTTATCTTGAAATTTCCTCAAGGTAAAAACATGAACTTTCCGCGAGGTGTTGATCTGCATCTTCTGATCTCTGGAATGGAGGATGAATGGCTTGATTCCTTCGAGTTATGAATCGTGCCATTGGGAAGTTTATTTTCTTGTTTCCCAGCAAATAAAGATTCAACTGGCTCAATCAGTTCTCTGCATAACACAGAAAGTTACCCACATTAACAAAATATAACAGATTCATTTGCTGTGAAAAATGTAGCTTTTGCAACTAATGCAATACCTTGGTTCAACATTTTGAGAGTTTCTTGAGAAGTTCCTCTGAAGCTTTTTCACCTTTGCATTGGTGGTACCAATAACTGGTAATCCAACTTGTTGTCCAAGTTCATTTTCTGCCTCAGAAAAATCACTTTTCCGAGGCTCTTCCATAATTGGACCGGTGTCCATATCAGAGAGCAGCGTCACTGCAATCTCAGACTTCTGACTCTTAGTTGTCTGTTGCTGCTTCGCTTTCGCCTTATTCTCAGTTTTGGTTTTCCTGATGCCAGCTTGTCTTATGTTAAGTGCTTGTTTGAACTGTTCCGCGTCATGTTCTGGGATAACTCTTCTTGAGTTAACTCGTTGAAGGTGGTATAAAGTCTCAGAAATATTATCCAACTTTTGTGGCTCTTGAGAACCCTGGTGTATCCTCATATGATTGTCAGTTGATGAAACAACCGAGGGTACAGCTGCGAGCGATTTATTTGTAGAGACTCTGGCTGGAAATGGTAGTTTCATGACTGGTGGATTTTCAAGAGTATCAGGCTTCAGCCTACTTTTAACGTGTGCACCTCTATCAGTTGATATTGATCTTCGAACAGGAGGGGATGGAGATCGGCCTTTATTGGAGTTCAGTGATCTCTCCTCACCTAGGAAAGGAATTTTAGGCATAACATCCTTGTCGGTGAACTTAGCTGGAAGGCGAGACCTCCTCTGCTTGCCTGAGGAACAACTTCTGACCTGAAATTTACATGCAATCATAATACAGATTTAGATTCCATTCGCTAGTTTTACAAAGATTCACATGGTCAACTCAATCTGAACATCTTGTATGATATGATTAAATGAACCAATTCAGCCACCAACGACAAGTCCTGTCTGATGTAGCCAGTAAATGAAAAAGTATAATATGCATAATATGCTTCCTATCATCTATACATACCTCTGAGCTACGAGTGTCATCAATAGTTCGCTGACTTGTCTCAGGCTTTAATCCAGCAGTTATATTACATTTGGCCACCCGAAGGGGTGATATTCCACCTCGAATACTGGTTCCACCTTTTAATTGTTGCATTTCTGCTTCCTTTCTCTCCAATGCCAGCTTGAGGTTCGATATCTGAATCAAAACTCACCCATAAAAAGAGTTACTTTCAGATAAACTGCAACCTAAATTGAAGAAGTCAGTCATGAAGTCAACAATGATTTACCTCCTCTCTGTATTCTCGAATTTCTCCAGTTTCCTTATTGGAACGAGCCGCCCCAAGATCTATTGATGCCACCCTCTCAGCGAACTTCAATGTGCTAATTGTCTCTCCTAGGGCATTAGTCTCAGGATTTATGTGCACAAACATCAATGTCTTTGCATGACCACCTAAATAGAATGTGAAAAATGATGAGCAAGTGCAATGAACCAAAGGTTGTGGTCAAAAATATAATTTAACATTCATTTAATTAAACAAATGAACCATTCATACTAGTGATTCTACAATTAATCCAACTTGAATCTATATGATGATGTTACGAAAGCCTAGAAAAAGTTAAGACATAGTAACTGCATCAGCTCACATTACCTAGTGATTCTTGTAAGACTTGAGTAAGCTTGCTATTTCTGTAAGGGATATGTGAGCTCTTTTGAGCAAGAGCAGAAATAACATCTCCAAGTGCAGAGAGAGATCTGTTTATGTGTTGGGCTTCCTTAAGTCTCTCACCAACAGCTTCAGATTTATCCACTCTCTCACTTCCAGCAAGATCTACCAGATGAAGGCAACCCCTTAATGTTGATCCAGAAACCAGCTCTCTTCCACGGACATGAATGGTTAAAATACTGCAGGATAGTGCTAAATCATGATATATTGGTAAATAATGCCAGCAGAACAGTTTGCAAAATGCTGATATAGTCCTTCTGGAAACAAGAGTGAGAAAGTAGGAAGGAAAAAGAAGAGGAATGCAAGAAAAGTTTACCTATGTGATCGGCTGCTCCTTTCATTTAGAGCAGTCGCACCTACAGCACGATTTCTTTGGCCGATTTTCATCAACTCAAGAACATCTTGTGTGCACTTGACCGGAACCAAGCAAGCATCAGGTACATTGAGACCATTCTGCTGAGAATTGTTTCTTATATCTAATGTGCATGTAGTTAAGGTTAGACATGAGAGAAAAGTTATCTAATTTATCCAACCGGGTAATGCACATAGAAGGTTGACTTAAAAAAAGAGACTAATGAGAAAGGATATCTCCTATTGGTACCATCAATGACCAAGAGATCTCTCACTTGTTCATTGTATATTTCGATCATCTGGACTCCAACTTCATATTCTATAATGTCCCTCCTTGATTTAGATATGTGAAACAGGTCACTTAATGCGCGATAATTTACACCCCATGTCTCCTTTGTCATCAAGTCAGGGCCGCTCTGTAAAGATAGAAGGGGCATCGTTGTTAGCCATACCCATGATAATTAAATTGTATTTCTTTGAAGTAAACAATTAACTGTCACGCTTTATATTACCATGGTGTAAGTCTTTCCTGAGCCAGTTTGTCCATAAGCAAATATGCAGACGTTATAACCATCAAGAACAGATCTGATCAGGGGCTGTGTATCAACATATATTTGTTCTGCAAATTAAAGTAGCAATGGCAAGGGTAAGAAAATTAGTCTCAGGCAGTCAAGAAACTACTAAAATCAAACAAGCAGAATCTTAATCTTGAAATTCCAGGGTAAAATGTAACTCGCAAAATTTAGTAAAATGGTATGGAAAACAAAAAAAGACATACGTTGTGTAGCATCCTGTCCAAACACCTTGTTGAAATTGAAAACCCTCCTTGCATCTTTGCCATGCTTGTGATGATTGACTATCATGACGTCTCCATTTTCCCCTATGTAGTCAACTGTTGACTGCCCATTAGCTTGCCCTGATAGGAAGGGCCTCACCCTACAATAAACTCTGATGGTCCCTGGTACAATAGATATCATCAGATGATTCTGATTTACTGAATTGGCATACAGTATAACATAAGTACATATATCTTGTAAATTACCTTTGAGATCCTGGACTTGATTGTAAAGCAGGCGATTTTCTTCCAAAACCTTGTGATAAGAAGAAGCAGCCCCTTCAAGGCCCTTAATGTGATGCCCTGTAGAAAAAATCAGTTAGCTCGTAGTTTGGCCAAAAACTAGCAGTGAACAATAACATTTTAGCATCTCACCGAGCCTTTTAAATTCTTCCTCACAGCCTGCCTGAAACTGCTGAAATTCTTCTTTGGTCTCTCTAGAAAATGTTTTAAGCTCCTGATGAAAGATATTAGCAAACCTATGGTGAGGTGTCAAGTTTGAGATTGAAATAAATAATATCACCATATGGTGAAGAGCACAACGACGTGCACATAACATCTGCAATATAGATATGTATATGGAACTCAAAAGATATACGGTGAAGAGCACAACGATGAGCATGTACATATATCTTGTCTTACCTGTAGTTCTCTATGTTGAAATTCAAGTACTTCCCCATCACCAACAAAAGAGCCATTTCTTTGTAAATTGCCTTCACGTTTCCCACCACAGATGCAAAACTTGGAGAGATCATTAAGGGCCAAACTAGTCCTTTGACCAAGGTATTCTGATATTACTTTTAGTAGTTCAGATTTTGTTTGTGAGATGCAGTCATCATTCAGAATTTTCTTCAGGAAATGTCCAAGCTGTAGTCCACAAAAACAGGTTTGATTAGTAGCTATCTTCAATACCGAAAATTTTGGCCTTATAACATCATGAGCATCTAAATGTAACAAGAATATGATCAATGTAATAGTAGATATGAAGTGCTATACCCTACACTACCTGACTACTTTGAGATGCCATCAATGACGAGAAATCCTTAACCACCTTTCTCAGCATAATATCAATAACCTACAATATCAACAGTTGAAAAAATAAGCAATCTAAAATCACTTACCAACAATATGATGTTAAGCTATTAGGATGGGATAAGTCCTAGCGAACAAACCAAATAAACATCATTTTCTTAGCATGTAAAGATATGCACCAGCTGAAAGCCAGGTGTACCCAAATTGAATATGTTCTCAAATGTGATTAAAAAAAACAGCAGATGAGCTTACCTACCATTGAATTTAAAGGCAAGTCATCAACTGTATTAAGTTCAGTTAGATAAGCCTGTAGCAGAGCTAGACCAAAACGATCAAAGAATAAAGCAAGTGCATTGGCTGCATTCGATTCCTCGAGTGACACCTCAGTAGAGAAATGAAGATAATCAAATAGTTGTTCGTATTGGGATGAATCAGAATCATCTAGTGACTCATCTGCACTTTCACTGCCAACTAAAGAGGATGGAGATCCCTTGGGAAATGACACAATTTTCACTGTTCCACCATATCTCCAGACTCCAATTCCACCAGCTTGTTTCCATTCATAATAACCTTTTAAGCAGAGAATGCAATCTACCACTTTTCCTGATGAACCTCCCTGCCAATTTACACTTTTAAGATCAACATAATGAGGCTTTTAAAAACGCCAAACAGGACCAGAATTATCAAATTAAAAAAAAAAAAAAAGAGACAGCATTTTTGCACAAATGGGAACCCTGGAATTCATGAGCAATAGCTTTCTGAAAAGATAACCTTTTCAAGATCAGATGCTTCGAAAGTTAACAGCTTCATTCCCCCAACTGCCATCAAGAAATTTCTTGTGTTCTCAAAATACTGAATAGCAGATTGAGCTGCGCCTTCAGTGATCACTCGATTTTCCACTACCTATTTAAATGAAAACTCAAGAACTAAATTAAAATTCCAAGTTCTTAAAAAAAAAGGAAAAAAATCAGAATTGTGCTGAACAAAAACAAAATTTAATTGAGAGAATAGAATGTACCTTGTGAACAGCACCGGGATTGACTTTGTTGAGAACGTTGCAAAGAATGAGGCCATTGCGGAGTGCCTGACAAAAGTCTTCCTCGGTGGGTTCTTTGGGAAGAACCTCGGAAGCAAATTGGTCCATCTGCCTCAGCCATGCCGCTGCTTGGTATCTCCTTGCGGCTGCCAATTTCATTCACAGAACCCATTAATATTATTATCATCATCGTTTTTCTCTTCATGCAAAAAATTTGCCCCAGAACATTTTTAGTCCTATGTTCTATCTGCATGCCCACAGCTTCCAAATGACTGATTTCTTGCTTTGCTTATTTCTTCGTCTTTCTCATTTCCACTTAATTTTCCTTTTTCTTTCCCGTTTGTTAAATTTAAAGTAGAGAAATTGACCCTTTTTTACTTGCTCAAAAAAAAAAAAAAAAGACTATTTGTTCATTTATTTTTCAATTTTAATTACACTTATTTTTTAAATTATAAACAATTAATAAATTTAAAATTTTTATAATTTTACTTATTTTTTTTACACCTCTCATGTGCATATGCTAAAAAAAAGCGAAAATTACATTATAATGAAAATAAATCACTTAAACATAACTCTAAACTAAGAAAATAGATAACTTTATTAAAAATGAGGATAATTTTTATATCTAGCAGGAGGCGGACTCTTAACCTTTCAGTTGAAAGACTTCTAATACAATAATTGAGAAGAAACATTTTTATTTATTTAATCCAATAACTAGATTTTCAGCGCACGAACAAAGTTCGTCATTTTTAAAATTATACAATTATGAATTAAATATTCAATTTTTTTTATCGGGTGAATTAAATATTTGATTCACTCTCTTAAAAAAAATTGATCAATTTCTTTTTAAAAAATATTTGATCCACATACAAATACAACTAGCTTTATTTGTATTGACTTCTTTTTTAAATCAGAAACTCATATCTTCTCTTATAAATTATCACAAATTATTTAATTTTTATAAATTTTAAAAAGAAAAAAAACACACTTTCAAGTAAAATCCAATCCAAATAGAGTCATTGACATTTTCAAGTTATGAATTATTAAATTAATTTACATTCTTGTTCTTTTTTTTTTGGTAATTTTAAAAAGAAAAACTAGAAAGAAAGAGAATGCAGACAGAATTATTTAATTTGAGGTGACACACAATAAATGGTGTGTATAAATTCAAATTTTGAAATAGTATTTGGAAAAAAATGTATTAAAATTGAGGTACAGTACACCATGCCCTGCTCCCCACTCTAGTTCTGATACCCACTGTCCCTCTGTGGATCGCACTCCAATGGTTCTTAAAATATAAAATAAAAAATGCTCATCATCATCATCAACCAAATTAACAAGCAATAATTTTACTTTTCTAATTATAGGATAAATAATTTAATCAGTTGTTAATAATTCCCAACTCGATTAAAGTTACATTCAGACTGCATTGATCCATCATCTAGTATAAATAAAATAATAATAATATTGACTCTTCCTACCAGAAATATAAAAGATTTTAGTTATATTAAAGATAATAAAAAATATAAAAAATTTTAATTTTCAATAAATATTTATTGAGCTTTTTTCATTATACCTATTTCTGTATTCATTTATTTCACGTTCACTATCTATCTCTTTCTTGGCACATAATTTCCGTGCCAATTTTCTTTTATAATATATTTTCCCTCCCTCTACGATTTATCTTTTATTTATTTATTTTTATTAATAACCTATATCAAATTAGAAAATAGTACACAAAGTGATACAAGAGATCTGAGTCCCTCTTTCTTTATTTATTAAGGGTAAAATAGATATTATAATATAAAACTTGTTTTATTTTTAAAACTTTTAATTTTTATACTTAAGTTTAAAATCCTTTATATATATTTTTTGAAATAGCAATAATTTTTATTTGAAAGGCCTTTTCCGCCTTTTCTTATATTAACCCATTGGGCCAACTAAGTAAGCATATGCTAAGGACAATTATGTCACTCACTTCACAGGCCAGGCCCACCACATAGTCTCCCAATGTGGTCCAATTAGCCCATTGTGCTAATAGAAATAATAGTTACCCCAACTATTTTATAAATTTTTTTATTTAAAAGAAAAAGCATCATTATGTGACTCACTACCTCCTTATTTTACACCTGAAATTAAATTCCTTTAACAATAAAAATTATCTATTATAAACTCAATTCATAATTGATATAAATTATTTGGATAGTTTAATATAATCTTAAATGTTTATAAGTTTTAATATAATCTTAAATGTTTATAAGTTTTTTTTTAAATCAATATTTATATAATTAATTAATTATAGATCGAATTTATGACATTTTTCTTCATAAAAAATGCCACTACAATTTTTTTTTATATATATTTTTAGTATTAAGAGAAAAGTTAAAACTTAAAGCCGGATAATAGTAATAATAATATTGAGAAGAAGTCAAGATTAGCATTTGAATATTATAAACTCGTAATTTATAAAGATAAAATTCAAATTCTTTCTGGAAAGGAAAATATATTAGAGAAAAACAAAAAGCCATTGATGTTTTATTTTGTTTCCATTTAAAAAAATATTTTTTTTTCATTTGTCATTTTGATAGTGTTTTTGTATTATTCAGAGGGCGGCAAATTTCAGAACAGAGGAAGATTGGATTAAAAGTGATGATGGAAGGAGATTGAATTAGAATTTAGTAGTGAAATTATAAAAAAAAAAGTAGTAGTAATTAGAAGGAACCTGATTCCTCTGCTTTTCTGTGAGCCAATTCACGATCATTGATGATTTCCTCTGCGTAAACAGTCGCAGCATTATTATCATTATTACCGTAGATCATCAATCCCTTAATTAATCCTCCTCTGATGAAATTCTTGTTGTTGGGAGAGTAGAATAAATTGCTTTCTTGCGGCATTTCTCTGTCCCTCTCTTCCTCTCTCTTTCTCTCAATTCCAAATTGCAGAAAATGCAGGAGATCGAAGAAAAAAAAACAAAACCTGAGAAAGAATTAAAGAAGAGAAGATCCGTTGTAATTGAATGAATTTGGATTATTGGATCCGATGAAGAAGAAGAACAAGTATGGGATGGGTTTGTTATTTAAATTGAAAAGGGTGAAACGGGATTCTCGTGTCTTGTGAATTAACTTAAGCAGCAGTATTCTTTCAAAAATCAGAGGTGCTTCATTTATTGATACTTTTAGAGAGAGAAATGGGGGAGTAATATTTTGAAGGTGGTTTATCAGATAGTATTGTGCACAAAGGTTACATCCCCCTGGTTCTTTCTGCGACGCAATCAAAGGATGCACCCTGACCAGAGGGGTGTGATTAATGGTTTGACCTCTCTCTCTCATTTAGGATTCTCCACATGACATGTTAAATAAAATATTTTAAACTTGAGTTGTTAGAGAGTGGGTTAATATTGTATGTTAGTCTAGTATTGATGTTCGGGAGTTTTTTATCCTCCGATTTCTCTCAAATTAATCGCTGACTCTCACATACCGAATTACAAAAATAGATGCAACAAACCTTCGTCGAAAAACAACACTTTGTTCTACAAAAACAATAATAATAATGAACGGGAGTCAACAAATATAATTCAGAAATCTATATGGATAGTGCGAAAAATTTTATTTTTTCCCACAAAAATGAATCTCTTTAACTCAAAACTCAAATATTTAACAATCAACCCAAATTCAATATAGATATGAATATTTTTAAATATTTTTTGCAAGAAAATATCGATTTTAAGGTAAAAAATCTCAAAAATTACTTTTTTTCAACTGTTCAAAGTTTATCTCATATCAGAATTTCGCCCACCTGTGCAAAATTCATTTCAGTGGTTTTTTTTGAAAAAAAAAAAAAGAAAAAACAACTGACATAAGTTTCTTCCAGATGGGAAATAATTTCTCCCATATGGCGAATTTTGCCCATCTAGGAGTTATGTTTATTGAATCCCCTGAACAATACTTTGAATGCCCGCATGAGTTCAACTGGTTTTGAGATTGTAGAGATAACATAAAGAGTCGAGAAAAGTTTTGATTCGTATGGAAATTTTAACATTTTTCATTGTAAAAAGTGATTTTTTATGCACACCAAATTTTAAACCTCTAATATATAAAATTATTGAAACACGTAATTTTTAAACAATTTAATAAAAACATAATGGCGAAGGATTTCATCTTTTAAATACGCACCCCACTTTGAAAACTCCTTTATTACTCATTTCATTTTATGTCATGTCCGGAAACAACAATCAATAATCCAATCCTTTTCCTCCTATTATACATGGACTCATTTCGATTGTTTAAGGTTATACTAGTATTATTTTAGTAAATATTAGTATTCCTAAATCCGTTCTCTTTTTTTTTT
Source organism: Catharanthus roseus (assembly GCA_028651295.1). NCBI lineage: Eukaryota > Viridiplantae > Streptophyta > Magnoliopsida > Gentianales > Apocynaceae > Catharanthus > Catharanthus roseus. The sequence goes on along the minus strand of JAPQWS010000044.1, from coordinate 4,513,460 downwards.
CTTTTTATTTATTTAAAAACTATTAGGCCTCCCTGCTTTAGGATATATACATTTCGATAATATATTAAAAATGCCTTTTTCAATAATTTCATTGGATTCTTTATTTGACTCGAAGAGAAAATGCATAATAAATATAAGATTTATTTATCTCGTAGTGTTTTTTTTTTTTTTGGTATAAAAAATAGATAGCAATATATAATAAAAAAGAATATCTTTGACTAATTATACTACCACATTATTGAGAAAATTGTTCATAAAATTAACCATTCATTTGTTGAGCTACAAGACTACAAAGGTTTCAAAATTTTTATGAGAACAAAAATTAATCCTTATAAGATTTAAGATAATATTTTTCCTTTTCGGATATTTTTAGAGGGTAGGATTAAACTCAAGTTCATTTTTTACAATAGAAAAGTTACTACTTACCTGTTCTGGATATTTACTTGTGACGTAAGGTATAATTAGTTTAAAAATAAAAATTATTTCTAATAATTAAGCCTATCTTTAACCGGTTGGAATCGTCTAATACATCATCTTTTAGGGTACCCTTTATACATACTTTTCATAGGTCATATTCTCTATTACTTATGCTTTTTTTAACAAATTAAAAATAAGTGCTTGTAAAAAAGTTGTTTTAAATTAATTAATATAGCAATTTTATTTTTAACAATATTAATAAGCAAAAGTAGTTAAGAAAAGCACTCTCATAATAGCTTTTAAAAAATAACTTTTTTAAAGCTAAAAACAGATATAATAAGCAGTCGAAAACAGCTTAAAAACAGTTTATAATTTAAAATAAGTTAAATCGGCTAATTTTGAGCAATGGAGAACATGACCATAGTAGTTTTCTTAATATAAAAGATATTATCAAATGAAGTGTACTAGAAAATCTACTAAACGATGTTGAGCCATCCTTAGGAGCAGGGACTAAAAAATTTAACCCCTTACCTTGGTACTAAAATGTGAAATCTCTCGCCCATAGAATCCCAACCAGATTGTCCAACGTTCATATGAAAAATATAAATCATGGTAACTCAACTGTCCTTTAGACCGGAGGCCAAGTACAGATGCAATTTAACCCCTTATCTTGTCCCATGTGTTGAATTTTTGTTTTTGAGATTCCTACTCCTACAAGAAATTAAATTTCCCAACTTTTCTAATGTCCCTGCGATAGTATCTGCCTGATGCCAACTTCTCACTGTTGTTTGGTGAGCCAAAAAAAAAGGTTTTAGGTGAGATTTATTAACACACATCACTAAAATGATTCCCTCCAATGTTTCAATTAAAAAATACTCGCAAAAATCTAATTATACCTCAATTTAATACTTTATCTTGGACCAAAAAATGCGAATCTCTCGCCCTCAGGGCCCCACCTCAATTTATACCTCAATTTAATACTTTATCTTTCCTCTACTACTACCGGATCCGGTATCATCATATTTGCACTAATACACTGTATCTCATTAATATCAGATAAAAACTACTATCCAATCTTTATTTTATAACATTTTCAAGTATTTAATTAGAAAAATACGAACCTTTGATTTCAAATGAATCAAAATCAAATAAATAATATATATGTTTTAAGTATAAATTTGAGATCTCGAATATATATATAGGTAAAAGAATAGGATAAAAATCGCTATTCATACACATGTCAATCATATAATAAAGGCAGTAATAACTAATATATGAGTAATGTTAAATGCTTCAAGATTAATGTATTTTTTTGTCTAAATTGAAAACAAAAGTATTTTTTTCGCGTAAAAATAAAGAACTAAATATATATATTTTTTAATTTTTCCTTTCAATTTAGTTAAAACTTACCTTAACCTGGAGGCAAGTAACACTTAGAGAGAGAGAGAGAGAGAGAGAGAGAGAGAGAGAGAGAGAGAGAGAGAGAGAGAGAGAGAGAGAGAGAGAGAGAGAGAGTAACAGCAAAGTATACCGTTGGGAATTTTGAAATAGAGAAAGAGCCAAAAAGTATTCCAAAGGCGTTGGATACCCTCTTGTTTAAATCATTTGGGAGGCAAAGACTTTCTATTCATCTTTAACAATCTGTACCCCATTAAATGGACCACCTCAACTCAACAACAAGAAATAATCCTTACTATTCCTCTCCTTTTATATACTAATTTTTTATCCATCTTTTTCCTTTTCTCATGAGTATTATTTACTCTTATTATGCATGTCAAATCTTCAATTCTAAGCTTAACATTGGTCAAAAGGGTAACTAAAATTGACTTGATTGATTTTGATCTTCTTTCAGTATGTTTATATATTACGTTTATTCTTTTAAAATTATACTTTTTCAGTAGGCGTTCCAAACAAAACAAAGCCAAGCATAGAGTTCTAGGAAGACTAAAATTTCAATATAAAAAGTTGATGTATTATTTAATTACAATTTAATATTTTTACACTTAATAACTTTATTTTTATTCATTTAGAGGTAATGTAGTAGAAAAATATACTAAATTTTACACAAAATAAACATAATTTAATACTGCATATAAAGCATAAAAAAATGAGGGAGTCAGGACCCTCCCTGACACAAACGTAACTCCACCCATGGCCCCAAACTTAATCTAGGACCAGATCATATCAGGGATCACGCATTGCGTAGCACTTAATTTCTACATTTTCAACTGATAATTATATTCTGATACCAAGATAATAAGGAAGAAATGCAAGGGAATGGAAAAGAAAATGAAATGGTAAAACTACAAATGGGTTGGAATGGAATTGATCAAGAGAGGTTTGCTTTTTTTGCTTTGTATATATATATATATATTTTTTCTAAGAGTGATTTTGAAAGGAAGAAAGGAATAAATATGATCATCACTTTAGGTAGGGAAAAGTAGTGACCATATTTATTAACTTAAGCACCCCAAACACTAATGAGTATGCATTTGCATTTTACATAAATAAATATATAAACATAGAGATCTCTCTATTTGCTTTGGCTTTAGCTTTTTTGACAATAAGATTAATCTTTGCATGTCAAGAATGATTATTTTGGGTCCCCTTTGTTTGTTCAAGGCATGCTTCTTTCCTTTAAATATGTTCTTGAGGTCCATGTTCTTCTATACCACTAACTTCTTCTTCTTTTTTGCTTTTATGGAAAATTAAAAAGGAAATAACATGAATGTATATTCTTTTTTTTTTTTGCTTTGATGCGAAATTAAAAAGAAAATAACATGTATATATTATGTTACTTAAATACACTAAAAATAATAAGCATCCAAATTTGTGTATACTACTTTTCTTTTATAATATATTTTTCTTTTAAAGTTTATTTTTTATTAATAAAATATATTAAATTAGAAAATGATATAGAGAGCGATACACAAAGTGATATTTATGATCCGAGCAGGAAAATAAATTATCAATAAGAATTTGTTTAAATTGATAAGAGTTGGGATCTCTTTATTGAAAGGTTAAAGGTTCGACTATGAGCGATTAAATTAATTCTGGATAAATGTTTAATATTAAATGATGATTATTGGGAAAAAACAAATAGAAACCGAGGAAGAGAGTGGATGGGCCGGACATCAACTCTGTCTCGGGTCGGGCCCTTGGCCTAGTTGAAAATAATACGCTAGTGGACCCAATTTCATTAGAGTGAGAATATGGGCCATCTAGATATCCATAGGACATATTGGACGGACCCGAGAACAAGAACAAATTTTAGAATAACCCAACCCAACTTCAGCCTAGCGGATTGAGCTTTCGGTTTAAGGAATGGTTTTGAGAAGAACCAAGGAAATTAAGGATCTTTGTCATAAATTTGTAGATCGCCACATGACGAATTGCTCTAAATAATATAATATAAAAAAATATAGAAAAAAAGAAAGTATAAAAGAGAGGGAGACAAGATATAACTCAATAGTCAAGTTTAAATATTCTTATTAGTGTTTGGTATGGTTCAAGATTCAAGAGATTATATAATTTTAAAAGAATCTAACTAAATCAATTGGGATACTTTGAATTCAAATAGGATTAGTATTGAACCTCCACTGTGTATATGTTAATTTCATAACAAATCTATTTTTTTTTAACCCAAGATCTAAAAGTCATTAACTAATTCGCAAGAAATCGAAGAGTACGAATCCTCAAATAACAACACTAGACTGACATGCCAAATGAAAAATTCTAAGTGAATTATATCAAGAAAAATTCTCAATATAAATAACTTCTCTATCCAAATAATAAAATAAAAAGAAAAAATTTTATAGATAAAGACAGTATTTCATTTTATCATATCAAATATTGTTAGAATTTGGGCTTGGGGTCAAAAGGGGAGGACTGTCAAAGTCTTTTTAAGTATTAATTATTTTTTTTAATTAGCCGATGTGGGATTTTCATTTTCAACACAGCCCCTCACGTTCATTCAGGCTGATCATTTTTGGGCCTAGAGCGTGGCATTCTGCAGGATTGGACATCTGCGGGTGGCCCAACATCAAGTTTCTGATACCATGTTAGAATTTGGGTTTGGGCCTAACTCACCCCAAAAGGTACTTCAAGAGGGGAGGACAGTCCAAGCCTTTTTAAGTATTAATTATTTTATTTAATTAGTCGATGTGAGATTTTCATTCTCAACAAATATAATGTACAGTAAAAAAAATGATTCGGACCTATAACCTTTACGCGTACTTCAAATGATTCCTTTAACAAAAGAATCACAATAATATTAGTTTTTGGATGACTTTATTTATTTAGGGAAGACGATTTTCTTATTATTATTGGTTAATTTGGAGGACACATTTTGTTAAGACATCTCCTTCAAAGGAATATGTTTCCACTTTCTCCGAACGGCGACGCACGGCTTAAAAGGAAGAGGTAATAATCTCAAAGAGAAGAAGCATATTCGGCCACAAGCCTACCTTTCTCTTGGCCCACAATTTTCTTTATCCAGATTTTGAGATTACACCATTCATATTTCTTCTTTACCCAAAAAAAAAATTACTAAAAACTTATGAAAAAGGTTATTGTGCACCTTCTATTATAGCTTTTGATAATTCAATATTCGATAATAATTAATTAATTTAAAAAAATAAAAAATATATGAGACTTTTAAAATAGTAACACTTAACTAATATATTATATTAAATTATTTTTTATTTAATTCGAACTCAGACCCTCAAAAATCCTAAACGGGTACAAACCCCCCTCCCCTCTTGTCTCTATTAAGGCCTTTGGAATGCATTACAATGATTCCGATTTCCCATCCAATCATACATATAATTCAGCTGTGCCCATAAACGTCCCACCAAAGTGATATAAATCTATGGACACGTGTCATGTAAATCTTTTTAAAATATAAAAATTTACGTATAAAAAATTTTTATTTTCAATTAAATACTTTTTCTCTTTTTTCTAAGTTCTCAATATATTCAAAAATTTCGAATAACGATCCGTTCAAATCTAATAATTAAAAATCGTAAATAGACTAGTATATAATTCTATACTTGTTTATTTAAGTTTTAACTGTTTAAATATTTTTAAAAAAATGCACAGGAAATAAAAAAATATTACTTAGCACTAGATCGGGTCGTTGGCGTCAAGCCTGGCGTAGATCTAAAGTACCTCACGTTGGGTGCCAAACGATTGCGTCAAGGCATGGTCACGGAGGGATTTTTTTTTTATTTTTTAAAATAATTTTTTATTAATTATTAATATTATATTAAAATTTTCTATCATTATATTAATTTTAATTTTATGTTATCATGTGTATATGTTAGTGTTGATTAAACTTTGTTAATGTTCTAATTGTTTATATATATTATGTTACTTGTTAATTTTATTAATATGTATGATTATGCTACAATGCTTATGAATTATTTAATTGTTAATGTTTTATTTGTTGTGAATTATGTAATTGCTTATTAATTTTTAGATGATTGCAATGATTTTTAATTATTTATTTGTTATTAATTTAGAGATTACTTTTAAAAAATTAAAGATGAAATCATAATAATAAAGTAATGAAAGTTAATTTAATAAGGGGAAATAATAATTTTAGTTATTTAGCCCTACACTATAAATGAAATGTAATTTAATCAGGTAAAGTTAATAATATTTTTCGATAAGGTGATAATTCCTAATAAGGAAAATATTATGAGAACTAAAATATATTAAAATTTAATATAATTTTAATAATTAATTATTTAATTTATTACAATTGAATAACTTCATTTTTAACATATAATTAATAATAAAATTTATGATAATAATTTAAATAATAATATAATAATTTAATATAAATAATAATTATTTATGTTTATTTTAAAATTCATTGAGATGGATCGTGAGTACTAGAAACGGCAGAGAGATAATGATTTATGGCCTATAGCAGACATGAGTGGTCGTACTCATGGTCGTACTGTCATAACTTCATCTTGGGGATTGAGTGGTAGGCATAACCTGTCTGACATACCTACTATTCCTGTCTTTGTTGATCCTGTTGGTCCGGGATTTTCGATCCAACCTCCTCCTATTTTGAGTAGGGTTCGTAAGCCTCACGATCCTTATACACTACTACCATATCAGTCATATGCATAACCTCCTTCCCACCACCCACCATCTTCTTTCCATTGCTCGTATCAGTTGGATACATCTACTCATTCTAGTTATTACTACTTTCCCATACAATACCAAGGTATTACTGGTACTGGTGGTTCAAATTCGCAGTTAGGTTCGTCATTCGTAGATGAGTTATTGTCAGGATTTTCAATTGTTTCCTTTACAGTAGCAGTCACTTGAATTATTATGGGAGCTCTGGGCATATACCTTCCTATACTCCTGGTCGGCAGAGCATGGTGGGGATGAGGTTGGCGAGAAGACAGTTAGTAAGGGGAAATGGCGTGGATGTTCAGGGAGACGAGTTAGATGATGAGTGGGAGCATGTAGAGGGCAAAGGAGAGGAGGACATGGATATGGGGGGTGGGGGGATAATTTTCGAGATTCACCCGTCGTCATTAGTGAGTAGGCCTGACAGGGGAAAAGGAGTCGGGTTTCCACGAGATACAGTAAGATCTGTGATGGGGTTTGTCAGGCAGTCCCGACCTTCATCAGGGTAACATACTGAGCCCGATGTTGCTGAGACTTTGAGTGATGGGAAGAAGAAGGCTAATGACGATTCTTGGATACAGAGAGGACTTGCTCCAGCAGGTCCACAGGATCCAGAGATCATTCCCTCATACAGTGGATATGTTGCGTTGCCCTTTGGCGCGAAAAGGTACATTTTGCAAATTTTTTAATACATATATTTCACGTTATTTTATAGTATTTTAATTAATTAAATGTATTATCTTCCAATTTATAATATATTTTTTATTATTATAATATGCAAGAGCGCCCTACATTGAGGTTATGTGGCCGTCGTTCTATACTTACCTCATGAACAACGAGTGATGCTAATGTGAGACAGCGAAGAGCTATATTAGGACTTGTCCATATACAGTTCTGTATGTTATAGCACGGGCAAAGTGTGCTTTTGAGCGAATTTGTTGAGAAATGGTAGTAACTCATTCCATATGCCTTTAGTGAAATGACTATCACTTTACACGACGTAAAGCTCATACTCGGTATACCTGCATATGGTGATGCTGTTACTGCTGAGATGATACCACAGGCGCAGCTCATCGTGTTAGTGAACCCGGACCTTGGCATCAGTCTCACTGGTAAATGTGATTCTCAGCGTGGGATTCCACAAACATCTATTTCAGCTGCTAGTGATGATCCCCAGCTTCTTATGGATGTTAGAACATCATGTTACGTGCTATCTGTAATCGGGAATTCCATATTCACTGACAAGAGCGGCTTGAACGTCATTCTTTACCATCTATAGCCTTTAGTGAAGAACATTCGGAGGTGCAACATGATGGCTTGGGGTGCTGCAGTTTTGGCGTACTTTACAGGAATTTGGATTAGGCGTCATACGCTGATGCGAGGGACTTAGAGGGCTGCTACTCATTGTTGGAGGTATGTATATTGGTTTATTTAATATACTAAGGCTTTGGCATTTTATAATTTATATATGTATTATTTTTATATTTATATGACCTTTATTTTTAAGGCATGATATACATCTATTTTTCCATATTTGCATTATTAGTGAGACTTGGTACAGTTGTCCGCAGTCCGTACATCTAGTAGTTTGAGCTATTGGGAACAATATGTATAGTTTCATATTAGACTATTGACTGCAGTATGATACTATAAAAGCATGTTAAGTTCGATAGACACCATACACGACTCAGAAAATAAAGAGAATACAATTTGCCACGTACCATAGAGCATTAGCCTCTACGAGTATTGTACATCTTTTCAGTATTAATTGCATATTTTCTTCCAAAAAACAATTGCAAATAGCATAAAAAATAAAAAATAAAGGCTTAATGCAGTTTCAATGGCCAATAACACTAGTAAGCTTAAATAATGAATAAAATCATAACAGTTGTAGTGACGTACCAAACATAGGTTACCTCATTTTTGGAACTGAATTGACAAAAGCAATTTAATTATTTGGGTTTAGGAATAGAAAAAGCACCATTCTATAATTAGACCCTGAATTTCATAGACTATTTTTAGTTCGTGACACAACTAACTTATTTCAATTTGTTTATTGATATTTACACTTTATTTAGAAATATTCGATTAATTTACTTCTTGCAAAATTACTCAAATTCAAATATTGAAATAATAATATGAAACAAATTAAATTCCTCAGTTTAATATTGAATTTTTATAGATATTATTTTTCTTATATTAAAATATTCTATGTAGAATTGAAAGTTTATTATTTATCATTGAATTTTATGATTTTTCGAAATAATAATAATGAGAGTAATTATACAATATAATTTGTAAGTTAAATATGAAATATGCAACATATTCTCGTGGTCCATATTTTCCTCAAGTTATGGAATTATTCTTTGTTATATCGATTTCGATAGCTATGGTTGCCTTTCATTTTAATTTTGGACCATTTTGTATTTTCTTCCTTATGGTAATGAAAATTTTTAATACATCATTTAATATATTATTTAATTGTATAACAATAAATTTATTTACTAATAAAAAATAAGTTTATTTAATGGGAACTATGTTATGAATGCAAGAATTCAATTTGCCTTACTTCAATGATATTGCTTTATTTAATTTTATTAGTGCATTAGATAATATAATAAAAAAGTTATTAAAATATATGAAGTTATTTGAATATGTACATTGTAAAAATTTCTATGTAAAATATCTATCATGAAAATTTAATATCATTAAAAGCCATCAAATAAAGATTGGGATATTATATTTTGAGATTCAAGACAAATATTCTCTTTTAATCAAACCCGGATTTCATATTATTCATTATTAGATCAAAAGTATAACATTATATATAGGAAACAATAAAATTGAAAGATACGACTTTCCAAATCATATTTGGGTCACAAAATTAGAGAACATGTAAGCTAATTTATAAGCGAAACTAGATTGTATATAGTGTCTTATAGCAAAGCACAAACGACCAAGTGTCTAATTACAAAAGAATACAAATTAATCTATTCTGCTTGTGACGGATGGCGCACGGCATATTTCGAAACATAACATTCCATGTTTCCGCATCTTTTCTTAAGTTGAGGACAAATAACGGTCCATCCATTCTTTCACATTAATAATGCTAGCAAATTTTTGCAATCTTCCAGTTCTACACTGTCGTCTAGAGCCTTAGTTTCCCACATGCAATCACACATGTGGAATGTTGATTTCACGGCAGCATTAGCCACATATCAATCAACTGGGCCCCTCTATACAATAACGAGCACACAATAGATTTCATGTCGTCCAATTAACACGAGCACAACTAGGGAATGGCATCAAAAACACATGTTAATAGACATATTCAATTACATGAGATTTTTATACATGATTAGATAGTTTTGGCTTGTCTACTTTATTTGCTCTTATATGATTATTTATACTCATTCTTGATCGTGAAAGTTTCTATTTTATGAATAGAAAAAAATACGAGTAAAACAAATACTATATAAACAATCCTAAACAACACGTGGTTATTAAGATATATAGTCCGATTACAAATTTCTCAGAAAACACAAATTAATCTATTCTGCTTGTGACGGATGGCGCACGGCATATTTCGAAACATAACATTCCAGGTTTCCGCATCTTTTCTTAAGTTGAGGACAAATAACGGTCCATCCATTATTTCACATTAATGATGCTAACAAATTTTTGCAATCTTCTAGTTCTATACTGTCGTCTAGAGCCTTAGTTTCCCATATGCAATCACACACGTGCAATGTTGATTCCACGGCCGCACTAGCCACATATCAATCAACTTGGGCCCTCTGTATAATAACGAGCAAACAATAGGTTTCATGTCGTCCAGTCATGGGTCAAATCGTAACACGAGCGCAACTAGGAAATGGCATCAAATACGTGTTAATAGACATATTACATGAGATTTTTATACATGATTAGATAGTTTTGGCGGCTTGTCTACTTTATATGCTCTTATATAATTATTTATACTCATTCTTGATCATGAAAGTTTCTATTTTATGAATAGAAAAAAGCACGAGTAAAACAAATACCATATGAACAATCCTAAACAACACGTGGTTATTAAGATATATAATCCGATTACAAATTTCTCAGAGAACACAAATTAATCTATTCTGTCTGTGACATATGGCGCACAACATACTTCAAAACATAACATCCCATATTTCTGCGTCTTTTCTAAAGTTCCGAGGACAAATAACAGTCCATCCATTATTTCACATTAATGATGCTAACAAATTTTTGCAATCTTCTAGTTCTATACTGTCGTCTAGAGCCTTAGTTTCCCATATGCAATCACACACGTGCAATGTTGATTCCACGGCCGCACTAGCCACATATCAATCAACTGGGCCCCTCTGTATAATAACGAGCAAACAATAGGTTTCATGTCGTCCAGTCATGGGTCAAATCGTAACACGAGCGCAACTAGGAAATGGCATCAAATACGTGTTAATAGACATATTACATGAGATTTTTATACATGATTAGATAGTTTTGGCGGCTTGTCTACTTTATTTGCTCCTATATAATTATTTATACTCATTCTTGATCATGAAAGTTTCTATTTTATGAATAGAAAAAAACACGAGTAAAACAAATACTATATAAACAATCCTAAACAACACGTGGTTATTAAGATATATAGTCCGATTACCAATTTCTCAGAGAACACAAATTAATCTATTCCGTCTGTCACAAATGGCACACAACATACTTCGAAACATGACATCCCATATTTCTGCATCTTTTCTACAGTTTTGAGGACAAATAACGGTCCGTTTATTCTTTCACATTAATAATAACAATATTTTGCAATCTTCCAGTTCTACACTATCATCTAGAGCCTTAGTTTCCCACATGTAATCACACACGTGGAATGTTACACGACCGCACTAGCCACATATTAATCAACTGGGCCCCTCTGCACAATAACGAGCAAACAATAGGTTCTGTGTCATCCGATTACGGGTCAAACCGTAACACGAGCATAATTAGGGAATGACATCAGACACGTGTTAATAGATATGTTCAGTTACATGAGATTTTTATACCTGATTAGATAATTTTGGCGGCTTGTCTACTTTGTTTGCTCTTATATGATTAATTATACTCATTGTTAATGATGAAAGTTTCCATTTTCTGAATTAAAAAAAAAAAAAACACGAGTAAAACAACTATTATATAAACAATCCTAAACAACACGTGGTTATTAAGATATATAGTTCATTATAAGATAACTTATAATCTTATGATACACATTTTTATTTCATACTTTTATGATAAATCATTGCAAATCTTCAAAGAATTCAATACATCATTCAAGAATAGCCTAACTAAAAGATTAATTAACTTATACATCCTAAGTATATTTTCAACTAATATTCAATATTCATATCATATTAAATGGATAAAAAAGGCAATATGTAAAAATTCATTATCAATCAAACATGTTAGTTATCATTCTAAAACATTAAAAAGATTGTAAAAAGATTAATCAATAAAAATAAAATATATTACAGACGAAAAATAATATTTACTCTGACAAATAAAATTTTGGAAGGTGGTAATTGAATGAGGACCTTAATGGTGAACCCCACATCCAACTCGGTTCTGAGCTGTAATGTCCATCTAATTTGCTTGTATTTTACTGCACAAATTTTGACCAACCCTATGAAAAAAACTCAGGGGTCCCAGAAGAATTTCAAAAAAATATAGGGGTCAAATAAAAATAGAAGATTCACCCCAAATTAGAAAAAGGAAAAAGGTCAAGTATTTTTTTATGAGGAAAAACTCCTCCTCCTCGCGGTATCGGGCCTCGTCCTCGGCCTTCTCATTTTTAGAACCCCTTTCCCTATAAATTCGTCGTGTCTGTATTTAGTATGCGTCCTACTCTGCCTGAATCTCTCCTCCCAACTCTCAAATTCCAACTCCTCGAACCTTCTTCATTCACAAATCTATGAACAATAACTGTAATTAATTTCTTAAATCTAAACTCACTGTATTTCGTAAAGCTCAAATCCTGTGATTGCTCGCCAGGTATATTAATCAGTCTACATTGATCAACCTCTTCAATTTTATAGCTGCATTCGCTTTGAAATCTTTCATTTTACTTGTTTCTGATATGATGTGATGTTTTCAGCTTTGTTTCCGATCTCGGAATTATTATTTTTTGTATCTATCCACGGTATATAATCGTGAAGTGATCCATTTCGGTGTTTTTTAATTGATCGTTTGTGTTATGAGGATTCAGTGTTTTGGATCCGATGATTTTAACTTTTGTAAAATGCATGCGTTTGGATTTGGAGCGGATTGATTTTATGTGACGTGTCGAGTTTTGAATGTCATTAGATTCTTAATGCTGCAATGAAAAGGACACGTAAATTCGTTTAAGTTAATGCTTGTGACACCGGTTGGAAGGATGTTTACGACTGTCTAAGCTCCCAATTTTTTATAGTCGGAGCTTTGAATTTTCAGCTGGTGATGTAGTTTGTTCGTGATTTGAGCTTGTTTCTTACTGTCCAAAGAGCTCCGGAATTGGAAGTTCTTTTTATAGGTTGTCTTGTTCTGTGTGATCATTCCAGGTTTTAAATTGACACTGGATGTAATTACTTTTCGTGCAAATGCTCTACATGTTTATAGTGTTGATGTCATTGCTTCTGATATAAGATCAGCTATAAATATAGTACTTGAAGAGAATGATATATCGAAATTCTATTATTCTGATTGTTGCATGCTTACTCTGCTGCATACAAAACAATTATTGATGTTTCGTTTAACACAAAAAAAAACCAACCATAACATTTGTAATTCACTTCCTCTTACTATTTAGTAGCATGTAAATAACAGAAGTGTTAGACGTGCTGTTCTTAGACTTCAAGTAGGATTACTTGTTCCCTGCAATCTATTGTTTGTGTTCTGCAAAACTAATAATGGAATTTGTATTCAGGAAAAAAATGGGTTCAAAACCCGTTGAAGATTTGATAGAGGCTTCATCAGGTGTTCATTTTTCTGGTTTCCATATGGATGGAAGTGTTTCAGAACTCGAGCAACCAACAGCTTCCACCACCGAAGACGTGCCTAAGCAACCTTTTGTTATCGGTATGTTTGGGAGCAGGAAGCATGATCTGGTATTTACGAAGAAATCATTTGCGCAGAGGCTTTTTTTATTTTTTGAAAAGTTTGTCTCTCAAATGGCGAAATATAGTATGGTTTGGATTCTCAAATTTGTAGTCACTATAATGCTTGATATTTTGTTTAAATTCTCAAACAACTGAAACTTTTGCCAGTCCATTAGATTCGACTCTTTGCTTTTTCATTGAAAACCTTTTTCTTTTATGTAATGAATAATTCGACAATGATGCAATGATGGTTCAGCTTACATTTGTCATTCCTTATAGAAATATGCATTTAGAAGCTGTTCGTTCATGTATAGTATAATTTTTCTTCCTTCTTTTTCTATAAATTTATGATATGAATTATTTTTATTATGCTTAAATCACGGTCTGATTGGAAACTATCTTTTCGGTGTTCCACAGGAGTTGCCGGAGGTGCAGCATCAGGGAAAACTACAGTTTGTGACATGATCATCGAGCAGCTTCATGATCAGCGTGTTGTACTTGTGAACCAGGTAGAATGAAAGAAGTTTGATATTCCATTAGAATTTTGTTTCCATTTTCCTTTTCATCTGATACTTCTTTTTGGTGCTAAAATTTCTTTTCTCAAATAGATTTGTTCATTCTACCACACATTCATCAGTTCCTTAGGACAAACCGAGGACTTGGATTATTCTATAAATTTTTTCTGGAATATATTATTTTGTCTTTTAATCCCTTTATTGTCCTTATAAATCTTGTTTAATATTTCATTTCCTCTCTGCTTTTCTTCCTGCAGCATCTGTACTACATCATTTATTTCACTACCTGAATGATTTTTGTTTCTAGTCTTTAAGGGATTACCTTTTGAACTTCAACCATGCTTTTATAACTTGTTAACAGCGCGGACAAGGTCAGTGGTAAGGTTCATTGTTTCCTTTGACAGGATAGCATCCAGTTTACCTCTTGTATTTCAGTCATGCTTTCTGTAATTAGTTAACAGGATCCGGAATATTTTAGTAGTAATATTCTTTTTGATTGTCTTCTTAATAGTATAAATTATCTGGCTTCATTTGAATTTTACTTGTTTCCATACTATCTTGTTGCGGATGGAAAGAGAAGTTACTTTTGTCTGGCATTTTAGAGTGTCGTCACAGGCAGGATTGTTTTGGTGTTCACAAGAGTTCTTTTTTTTTTAACTCCAAACTTAATGTTTCTATTGGCAGGATTCTTTTTATCACAATTTGACACCAGAAGAACTAGGAAGAGTGCATGAATACAATTTTGACCACCCTGGTAAGTTTCGTCTTGTTTTTCTTGTGTTCTTATGGATAGTTCTTTAATGATACATTCGTATAGTAGTTATGGAGACACCAAAAGTTTCAGTTATCTATTTGAAACTCTACTCGTAATAGCGGTTGTGATCATTCTGAACATACTTGCCATTGGTCCATTTAATGGTGTGCATTTATACAAACTTTGAGATGTTCTAGTTGTTCCATTAACTTCCAGGGCAACCTTTTTCGTTTTTGACTTTTCCTTTGTGTAGTGCTGCTCAAAATTTATTTTTGTTTTCAGATGCATTTGACACCGAGCAATTATTGAGTGCTATGGATAAATTGAAGCATGGCCAAGCAGTAGATATTCCAAAATATGACTTCAAGAGTTACAAAAACGATGTTTTTCCTCCTCGAAGGGTAAGTTTATCTGCAAGTGTTCAGCTGATGTTTCCTTTGACTTTAAATGTCAATGTTTAACAAATGCTGTCTCGTTGGTCCGATCAACATGCTTATTAAATAGTTAATGGCGTATCTTAAGTGATTGTGACCTCTCTGGTCATTTGTTTCTCCTTTCGTCCTGGGATAATGTTGAATCATGTTCTGCTAGACAAGACTTTTTTTTTCTGAATGCATCCGTAAGCACACATTTGTACAATCTCACATCTGTTTCTTATTGACAAATCTTAACTTTCTTTGACATCAATCTCTATGGATAGACATTCAACTTTGATTTTAAGTTGTATTGGAATGAAATCCTTGTAGTTATTTCCTCATAAATATTCTGGAAATTTGACAGGTGAATCCTTCGGATGTAATTATTTTGGAGGGAATACTCATTTTCCATGATCCTCGTGTCCGAGATCTTATGAATATGAAGATTTTTGTAGATACAGGTTATTTCCTTTCATTGCCTTCATTCTCTCTACGGTTACATTAGATAAATACCATCTTGGACGTTGTGACATGTATGTGGTTGTTAATTGAAACACTTTCATCTGGCTATTGCTTAAGATACCTGGGTTTTATTGGGTGACTTACAGTAGCTGAGTTTGGAGCTACAATTTTTCCATGAAGGTCTGATGATCATTCTGCAGTAAGAAATAAAAGTGGGAATCACTAATTTGTTTATGTTGAACCATTTTTATCCAATTCTATTGAACCTATTATTTGGGGCTTAGTAACTATGCATGGTTAGCTTGTACACCTTCTGTTATTTGTGTCATCGACTGAAACCTTTTATCTAGCTCATTGTCATTTTGCATTTTGCATTTTGCTCTTATGATGTTCGCTATCTAAAATTTTCAGTGCAGATGCTGATGTACGCTTGGCTAGGAGAATAAGACGTGATACAGTAGAGAAGGGTAGAGATATTGCAATGGTATTAGACCAGGTTAGTGAATCTCATTCCTCGTTATAACAAATCCAGGATGGGGAAGACTGTTGGAAGACTTCATTTTGGTTGGCTGCTTTGGTGTTAACTTTTGACTAGCTAGGAAAACTTAGGGTGATGTCTTGAATAGGTTAACTGAATTAACTGATCAATGGGGGTTATATCTCATACATTCTGTAATCTATTTTGCAGTATACTCCCAAAACATTATCCCATTATAATTATTTTAAATCATTGCTATTGCAAATCGCTTATGAATGGGGTCTGTGTTTTGCATACTCAAAAGGTCTTCCCGTTCCACGAACTGGCAATTAGAAAAACTGCTGCAGAAACCAAGACATATATGCCTCTCTCTTGCAATGCTAGATACTGCTTGTGACTAGAAGTTAATTTTCAGTTTCCATTAATTGGAGCTTCATTCTTCTTTCAGTACTCAAAGTTTGTGAAGCCTGCATTCGATGACTTTATACTTCCAACAAAGAAGTATGCAGATATTATCATCCCTCGGGGAGGAGACAATCATGTTGCCATAGATTTGATTGTCCAACATATTCGAACAAAACTTGGTCAACATGATCTTTGTAAAATCTATCCTAATCTTTATGTCATTCAATCAACTTTTCAGGTACTGTGCCGAAATTGACTGATTAATGTTTTCCTATTTCCCTGATCCATCTTGTACTAATTTAGGTTCATCTCTTCTCTTGGTTGTAAAGATTCATTTCTTTTTTTAGTCTCCTCATGGTTGTTGCTCGTCTCCTCCAGATACGTGGTATGCATACACTTATCCGGGATGCTCAAACAACAAAACATGACTTTGTGTTCTATGCTGATAGATTGATCCGTCTGGTGGGTGCTTGGCTGTCAGTTGCACAGTTCAAACGCAGTCTTGAGCTTCTAAAGATGATTTCTTTTGATATTTTAAAGTAACCTTGTATTCTTTCAGGTTGTTGAGCATGGTTTGGGCCACCTGCCATTCACAGAAAAGCAGGTGATCACTCCAACTGGTGAGCCACATCCACTGCTAGCCTATATTTTGGACCTTTAGTCTCTTTTACATTTGGTTATCTCAAGAATATATTGATGGTTCTGTACTAGCTAGTAGTCTTTATTGGACTTTATGTGAATTGAAGGTGAGTCTAGCTCCTTGGGTAAAATTTAAACAGGTTGGTTAAAAGGTTCATGCCATTTTCAATTGCAACAATCTGGTCTTGGTTTTCTCTTTGTCAGTAACAGTGGTTGGTTTCGTCATGTTTGAGATGAATTAGTTTGCCAGGAAAAGGTCTAGTTGAGTGTTGAAGAAAATTATCTGTTTTCGCCGAAAATCCTTAATAATTGTCCGTAGTTTTTTATGCTTATGAATTTACAATACATTTTTTCTTTGCTTTTTCCCGACATATTTCAGTTTTAATAGTAATGCAGCTTCAATTGTTGGTTCGATTGTTTCACTCCTCTCTCTGGAATTGCAGACTCAGTGTACACTGGTGTGGATTTTTGCAAGAGGCTATGTGGTGTTTCTGTAATTAGAAGGTGCGAAGCCAACCCGGCTTTAGTGTTTGCTTTTACTTCCATATTATGTCCACAGCATAATACTGAGCATGTTCAAAAGACTTTTCTCTTAACATGTTATTATGATCTATTTTCAAAGCATTAAAGAGGTGTTCATTCTCCATTCTTACATGTTATTACATATGTCGAGTCTTTTCAAACATGGTTTATTTTGAATTGTTTGTAGTGGCGAGAGTATGGAGAATGCTTTGCGCGCATGCTGTAAAGGTATTAAGATTGGCAAGATTCTAATTCATAGAGAAGGTGACAATGGTCAGAATGTAAGTTGCACTGAGTTGCCCATTTCTTTTTCATTGGCCCTTGCCTCCTCCTTTTCATCAATTAATTATCCTCTTAATATTCTTGGTACTACAGCTGATCTATGAAAAATTGCCACAAGACATTTCAGATAGACATGTCTTATTGTTAGATCCCATTCTTGGCACAGGTTTGTCTATTCTGACGAGTATTTTTTTCAGCAACATCATCTTAATTTCCAGTATTTTAACAACCTTTGGCTCATGAATTGTTACGTTTCTGTGATGGTTTATCGCATTCTCATCCTCAAACCTTCTCCAGGGAATTCTGCAGTTCAAGCGATTTCGTTGCTCCTAAAGAAGGGGGTGCCAGAATCCAACATCATATTCCTTAATCTCATATCTGTAAGTCACAGCACTCCTGGTGCTTCACATTTATCTTCTTTATTATTTATTTCTTTGGTCAGCATACTTATCTTCTTTACATGTCATGAATATATGGAATTCTAATACATTTACGGTTTCTGTTTTTTCCTCAAGGCACCTCAAGGAGTACATGTGGTTTGTAAACGTTTCCCCAGAATAAAGATTGTGACATCTGAGATCGAAATAGGCTTAAACGACGATTTTCGGGTTATCCCTGGCATGGGAGAGTTCGGCGACAGATATTTTGGCACAGATGATGAATAAACACCTCCCTCCCATCCCAATCCCTGAATGAAAAATTACCTTTCAGTCTGGCTAAATTTTTCTAAAAAATTTTTATAGCTTGCAAGAGATCAATGATTTGATTCTATTGGAACTTCTATAATCAGTGAACAACGAGTTCTGGAGATCGAGGCATATTTGGTTATTCTTTTCTAATTTTTTTTTTTTGTTCTCAGTCATTAGATAGATCAATGGTTCTGCCTCATAGGCCATAGTCCTCATTTAAGGCCTGGCAGTAGGATATGTGTACATATTTCTCATATTCCTTGCAGTAGGTCTCTTGTTTGGATCCGGTATTTAGGGTTAATCCAGACATTTGCAGAATTTGACTCTTACTTACAATTATTAATCCTGCTTTAGGCCACCCGAAGGGTAGGACAAGAGGGGGTTCCAAATAAATCTAGAAACAATGGCCAAGGATTAAATGGGTTTTGGAAACTTTAAAAAGAAGAAAAAAAATTGGATGAGTGAGTGACATTATCTTCCTTATGACAAATATATTTTGGGTTATCTAAATAAGTTTGGGGAAATGACAAAAATGGCCATTTGGCATTTAGATTGATCACTCGTTTCTTTATCCTTGGCTGATAAGTAGTGATAACTTTCGTTGGGCTAATTTGAGGACACGTGGCAAAAATATGTTATTGATTTGGTATATTCCGTTAATGTTGGCTATATAGATTGGTTCTTCTTGACTTCACTTTTTGTGCTGTTTTTCTCTTCTCATATAACAATAACTTCACTTTTCTTTTTAAACAACCATGTCTGCCTTTGTGGGAAAGTATGCTGGTATATAACCCTTTCTCTCCACCTTTGTTTTTCATTTCTTGTATTACCATGCAATGTCTAGCATTTACATTTTTACAAAATAAAGGAATAATCTCCCTTATTTGTAATTTGATAGAACTTAATTTTGATATAACATTTTTATCACGTATGATCATCTCTAATATTTTATGTACTATTTCAGTCAGAAATATAAATCTTTTTCTACAATTTCAACGAGTATTTATACATTTTTTTTTATCTTTACTCATCATTTATTCTATCATTCTTATCTATCTTTCTCCTTATTTATTATATCTTGTTTTCAATGTCCTTAATTCTTACGTATAAATCTAAATAAAATGACTTATACTTCTAACCGGAGGTAGCATCTCATATAATATTTTCTTTATTTGATATCATATAAAGAATGTTATAGAGGGAGGATGTTACAGAATATTCGACTGCATTAGATTCGAAATAAAACTTTTTTCAAATATACCTTACGGTCAAAATTTTATTATATAACACTCAAATTATTCGTAACATCTTAAGTAAACATTTATCAGTAACAAAATAAATCATAATTATCTTTCAAAGGATTATATGATATGATCTCATTTAATTGTGTAATAATGTTATTATGATTTTTGGTTATATATATTTAGATGAACTTATAAAGACAGCCAAATATATTGCGACACCTGGGAAAGGAATATTGGCAGCTGATGAAAGCACAGGAACAATTGGGAAACGTCTATCCAGCATTAACGTAGAAAACATAGAATCCAACCGTCAATCACTCCGTGAACTTCTCTTCACATCACCAGGTGCATTAGCCTATCTATCAGGCGTAATCTTCTTCGAAGAAACGCTTTACCAGAAAACCACTGACGGAAAACCATTCGTGGAAGTACTTCAAGAGAACGACGTCGTACCAGGCATAAAAGTTGACAAAGGTGTAGTTGACTTAGCAGGTACAAATGGGGAAACCACTACACAAGGACACGATGGTTTAGGTGCACGGTGTGCTCAGTATTATAAAGCAGGTGCACGGTTTGCCAAGTGGCGTGCTGTACTTAAGATTGGACCTAATGAACCATCTGAACTTTCGATTCAACAAAATGCACAAGGCTTGGCTCGTTATGCTATTATTTGTCAAGAGAATGGACTTGTTCCCATTGTTGAACCTGAAATTTTAACAGATGGAAATCATGATATTAAGAAATGTGCAGCTGTTACTGAAACTGTTCTTGCTGCTGTTTATAAGGCTCTTAATGAACAACATGTTCTTCTTGAAGGAACTCTCTTGAAGCCCAATATGGTCACTCCTGGCTCTGATGGCCCCAAGGTAAATACATATAGTTATTCTTTATTAATCGATGTGAGATTCTTATAGACAATCCTTTTATCTCATTGGTTTTGTATATGTGGGTATAGGTTGCAGCAGAAGTGATAGCAGAGTACACAGTAACAGCACTGCGGCGAACAGTTCCGGCAGCAGTGCCAGGGATAGTGTTTTTATCAGGTGGACAAAGTGAGGAAGAAGCAACAGTGAACCTTAATGCCATGAACAAATTACAAGATGTTTTAAAGCCATGGACATTATCATTCTCATTTGGGAGAGCTTTACAATCAAGTACACTCAAAACATGGGCTGGAAAGAAAGAAAATGTTGAAAAAGCTCAACAAGTATTTTTGAAAAGGTGCAAAGCTAATTCTGAAGCTACAATTGGGAAATATATTGGTGGAAGTGCTGCTGGTGATTTGGCTTCTGAGAGTTTATATGTTAAAGGCTATAAGTATTAATTAATCAATTAATTAGGGATTTTAATTATTTCTTAGAAAAATAACTATAA
The DNA here is from genome assembly GCA_028651295.1 of Catharanthus roseus. NCBI lineage: Eukaryota > Viridiplantae > Streptophyta > Magnoliopsida > Gentianales > Apocynaceae > Catharanthus > Catharanthus roseus. Next base: position 4,491,977 of record JAPQWS010000044.1, on the reverse strand, counting down.
ATACCCTCTAACTATTTAGAAATTGTTAAAATACTCATAAATTTTATTTTTTATTAATTTTACCTTCCAACTATTTTCAGGCCTCTAAAATTTCATTTATGACGAATTTAGAAGGTAAAATTAGTGAAAAGCAAAGTTTAGGAACATTTTTAGCATTGCGTAAATAATCTGAGGATATTTATAGTTTTATTTCTTTATTTCTTTTTTTGCAGAGTGACAATATTGGAAAAAAAAAAAAAAAAGGAAAAAATTGTATTGAGAACTCTGCATATTTCTCCTTCTCAATCCTCACCCACTGATGTATGCTTCTTTCTTCAAGTAAACATAAATAGATATGACTATATTCAAATTTTCTCCTTTTTGTTAAATTAGATTCTTTGCCTTTGGCATATTCATATGCATGTAAGAAAGCATACCCAAAGAGCCCGGATGAGCGTAGCTTAGTTGGTTATGGAGTTGTAGAGTTGGTACGAAGGACCAAGGTTCAAATGCTGGTAGCGGCAATGAGGGAATTTCAACCTCTCCAATGTGGGGATAGTTCTTTGTGCGTACCGCATACCCAAAATTGTCTTCACCTCTTTATGTTTTCTAACAAATTAAGGCTAATTATCTCTTTTATCCTCACTTATATCACTTATTAAATAACTAAAAATGTTAAAATATAGAAGTTTCTGATGTTTTTGAATATTGGAGATCACGTGAGTTACACATAATTTGTTTATATAAGTGTAAGATATATAGATAAAATATTACCCTTATTATAGAATGATAAAAGAAGAATAAGGCAAACTATACAAGTTGATAATGTACACTTTTAAGCATAGAATGACTACATATTCTTAAGATCTTGGATTGAAAATAATAATAAAAAATATGGATAATTTTTACTCGTGATTTGTAAAAGCGAATTGTTTGTGAAAGGAGAGATAGAGTCCAACATAAAAAAAAATAAAAGGATTTTTGAGTTTTTTCAATCCAATCCAAATGGACCTTATGAAATAGTGTTATGCGGTTTTACCTTTTATGAATTGATTATGTTTTATATATGTGATGATCTTCGTTCATAAACACCAAAAACCATACTACCTTAGTGTCCTAGCCCTAAGCCTTTCACCTAGTCAACCATATACTTACCTGGGAGTCTCTGTCAAAGCGACTATGGGCGTTTGAGAGAACCATGTCGAAGAAGAGTATTCCCTATCTTAATTCCGTATAGTTGGAGTTAATCACAGTAAGAGACTCCAATCTCGCTAAGTAGACGCCCAAAGAGAGCACATCCAAATATATATATCTATATGGTTATGTGGCAGGAAAAGCCCACTGTGTTTAGATATTTTTTAGGGTTAATTCCAAAATACTCATTGAAATTAGGGGTTAGTACCACTTTAGTCCAAAAGTTAGAAAAATAGACATATTCATAGTTAAGGAGAAAGTACTCCCACGAAGTTACAATACTGCTATTAGTCATTCTCACAATAATCATAAAAATTTAAAAAGCACCATCATACCATAGCATAGCAGAGTTCATGTTTGCCCAACAAAACTATCACCACTCACCTTCACTACAATTACCGTAAGTTATCACCTTCACTATACAATCGCGAATGAATGAGTCAATACAGATATTAGTTTTGTAAAAAATAATATTGTTATCGAAAGTTAAAAAGGTTAAAAGATTCATGGTTTTATGAGTAATATAGTAAGTAGATTAAATCATAAATCATTGTCATAATCTTTTATTAAATTATTTGGGGTAAGATGGCTATTTTTTAGCATTATGGACTAAAGTGACAGTGCCATAATTTATGAGGGTATTTTGTCTTTAAATTTGAACTATATGTATATTTTTCTAACTTTTGAATTAAAGTGGCGCTAACTCCTAATTTCGAGAAGGTATTTGGTAAAAAGATAAATTATATAAATAACAACAAAAGAAAATTACTTAAAAAGTTGATAAAACGTAAAAAATGAAAGAAGCCAGGAAAGTTAAGTTTAGAGGATTATAGAATGCAATGTGGAACTCAATTAAAAGTCCCACATCGGAAGTTTAGAAAAAAGACCAACAGAGTGGAGCCTTTAAAAGACGAAGGCAAGTAACTAAATAAAGTATCTTTGCGCTTGGGGCAATGACGCAGCTAGTGAGGTTCTAACCGAGGCGCGTCTATTGCTGGTTGAAAACTATTTCCAAACCCCCTCTTTGGCCTAGGCTTGTCCTGGGCCATCGAGAATTTCTGGAAGGGCTCCCTTAGGGGTAAAGCCCTACAATTTTAGTCCTAATATTTTGGGCCAGATAACGTTTACATGGCCTGCTAAGTTGGGCCCAATGGAAAGCCCGTTTGTTCGCCTATACTAGTCTCTCCGTGAATCTCATGCGAAGGAATTACTAAGACCGTTTTTCGTTTACGATTTTCGTATTCACTATTATCTTTTCCTTAAAAAAATGGAATGATAATGTGTTTAAGAAAAATCTTACACTTATTTTATTATATGACGTTCTTATAGATTAAGAAAATATGATGTTAAGGTATTTTTATAATGTTATTTAACTAATATTATAAAAAATAAGATTTTAAATGGATAAGGGTATTTGATAATAAAGAGAGAGTGCAAGGGTCTTATGAATGGAGGTAGTATTAATTATTTGATTCTCTCTCCCTCTAATCATAAATATCAGATTAGGAATTTTAGACTTTTACATATATATATATATATATTAGTGTGAGTTATGGTAGAATAAGAAAAATAAATAGAAAGATAAAAGAAATTTAATAAATATTTAAAAATTGTAATAATTTTTATATTTTTAACTATTTTTAATGAATCTTTCTTTATTTTTTTTAGTTTTTATGGATCCCCCTTTATATTTTTTTTATTTTTTATGGAAGGAAATATTATTTATAAAAAATTATTCGTATATGCCTGATTGGGCCTATGGCCTAATGGAGAATCATTTCGCGTGAAGCTCGAGAGAAATAAATTGTTTTTTTAAGGATTTTTTTTTTATTTTTCTGGTATTTCAGCGCTACGCTATGGACGCGAGAGTTGGCATGAAGTTAATCAAGAAGAGATTTCTAAATGGAGTTTGTGTGATTTCAAACTCTTCAAATTTTTATTTTAAATCGCCAATTGTATGTATTATTAATAAAATTTATTACATAAAAATAAAAATTCAGAAAAATATTATAAAAAAATGATGTAGGTGTGGGTGCGCCGAGTGGTACAAACTGGAGCTGCCAAATTTTCATCACCAGAAAATTGTCCCTTTTTTTTGGTTGAAAAGCAAAGGGGAAATTGTCCCTTTGAGAGGCTCAGAATCCACTTCAACAGCGGTTGAAACTGCAATTTCTACTGGTGAAGGCATCTGTTTTTGTCATTTTCCCTTGTATTTTTTCCTGTGACATGAAATCAAAGAGGCCAAATCAATCCCTCAAGTTTCATCTTTCTCATTTCTCAAGCTCTTTCCACCAAAACTACTCCCAGAGGGCATCATCTTCATCCCAATTATCACAAATACAGTCTCTGATTCATCTTTTTGGTTATCAACAGAGAAGACCCATGTCAATTTCACCTTCTTTTCGCTTAATTTCCTCAAAATTCCCAAATTCTGTTCTTCGTCACATCAATTCACCAAACTCAGAAACCCTAAATATATCATCTTTTTACTCTTCTACACCTGCAAAGCTTTTCTTCTCTAGGCCCATTACAATCCAAAGGGTATCTACAAAGACCGTACTTTCATCACCGTCTGCTGCTTCCTCCTCATCCACTCTTCAACCTATTGAGGAGCTGCCTCCAAAGCTCCAAGAAATCATCAAACTCTTTCAGGCAGTTGAAGAACCGAAGGCTAAATACGAGCAGCTGTTGTTTTATGGTAAAAATTTGAAGCCTTTGGATGCTCAGTTTAAGACCAGTGAGAATAAAGTGCAGGGCTGCGTTTCACAGGTCTGGGTTCGAGCTTATCGTGATTCGGATAAAAATGTAATCTTTGAGGCGGATTCTGATTCTGTACTTACTAAAGGACTTGCTGCTTTGCTTGTTCAAGGCCTTTCAGGCCGGCCTGTGGAGGAGATTGTTAGAGTGTCTCCTGATTTTGTAGTCCTTCTTGGTTTGCAACAGAGTCTTACACCTTCCAGGAATAATGGGTTCTTGAATATGTTGAAGTTAATGCAGAAGAAGGCCTTGCAATTGTTTATAGAAGCTGAAAAGGATGCTGGCCATGATGATGGTTTAGCACAAGGCCCTGCTAAGAGCTCAAATTTGGATTTGAAAGGTGATGGGGGAAATGAGGATTTGAAGAGTGGAGTGAAATCAGAGAAGGGCTCTGAAGATTTGAAATCAGATTCTGGTAATGGTGTTGCATTGGGGAATAGAGGGCTGAGGATTAGGCAGAAACTAGAGGCAGAGCTTAAACCTATAGAATTGGAAGTTGAAGATATATCTTATCAGCATGCTGGGCATGCTGGAGTTCGGGGTAGTAGTGATGGAGAGACTCATTTTAATTTGAAAGTAGTTTCTGGGCAGTTTGAAGGCAAGAGTTTGGTTAAGAGGCACAGAATGATTTATCAGTTGTTACAAGATGAATTGCAAAATGGACTACATGCCTTGTCCATTGTGGCTAAGACACCATCTGAAGTAGATAGTCGGTGAAGCATGGGCCGAAAGAGGTCTTGTTTCCTTTATTCATTGTTCCTTTTCATTCGGGATTGAGTTACACTGGCGAATTAAATTACTGATACCATGTAGTTTTTGCTGAGATGGTATGGATATCTTATAGATGTGATATTATTTCTATTTGAGAATCGAAAATAAATGTTATTGGTGGTATACTCAAAATGGCTGTTTATTTATGCATTTGTTTTGATTTTGTATAGTGCCGTGATCTTTCTATACTTACAAATTTTCATTAGTTGTTTTGAGCCTTATGGTTAATATAGGCTTCTGATTTCTTGACTTCACTAACCTGACATATGTGTCTTTGGTACTCACCTGGGAACAATATCAACTTTGACGTGGAGTACTGTTAAAGAATGAATCTCTTAGTTGTTACTTAGACGACCTTTGCTTCGTCCCATTAGGTTGTTCATGGTGTGATCTTATTAGGTTATGGTAGCTGCCTAAAGTGGGCTTGAAATTTTCACACTTTTCACTGCTAATGGGCGAAGAGTATTCAAAATATTTTAGATGAATACTTGAATTAAAGATCATAGTTATGAAGGTATTGAGTGGGCTTGTTTATTAAGTAGGAATAAGTATGAATTGTCTCTGCCATCTTCTTTACAGTGCTAGAACCATTTGAGTGACCTATTCAGATATAGGTAGTTTTGTTTTTTAATGGAATTTCTACACCATACTTGATATGTTATCTTATTCTTATTGTTCAGGATGAATAATTCCGTTACAAGACAGTTTATTTCAAATTCCTAATTGCTGCTATAGACCTTACTTGTTTGGTGATTCTGGCCTTTAGTTACTGATATTTGCAGTGTTTGATCAATTGATCCCACAAAAGTTGAATATCTTTTTGGACTTCCTTTTCTAGCTTCAGGCTTCCAGGAAGCCACTCCAGCCACTATGAGTTATAAAAAGAGTGTATTGATCTATCCCTTTTTGCACTTATTCTAATAAGCATTCAGCTACGCATGCTAGATATTTGCTTCCCTCTTATTAACATTAGACGAAGTTTCACATTCTCCCCACATTGTCCTTTAAAAACAATGGGCCCAATCTTGTGTCTCATCTAATACGAGATCTTCTGAAAAAAGTTTTTAATTACAAACATAAGCTCCTTTATGTTGTGGAATCTTACCTTGCTGAAATGTTATAGGAGGATAACTTAAAAGAGTATTGTCTAATCTTTTGGATGTTTGGTCCAGCTTTTCAAACTGGTTAAGTTTATGTTCCTTGAATAATCAGAAGATCTGAAAAAAGTGAACAGCTGATCTGAAGCTCATTATGGATGACTATAGAATGGATGGCTCCTAAAATGTTAAATGGATTAAGAATCAGTATAGGTCAATTGTTCCCTTGTGCCTGCATCACATTAAACTAGCTCTAACATGGGATTTTGGCGTTTTGACAAATCTGCAAGAATCAAGTAAAATATGCGGGGCAACATTCCTATTGAACAATCCGTTGATTTATCTAGATATGAACTGTCTGATTCTCTTTACTACATTATTCTTTTAGCTAGAAAGTTAACATGGGATTTTTTTCCTGCTATATATTTTTCATTCATTTTGTTTGTTTGTGGAACCGGTACAGAGAGACCATTAACTGAAATGAGGCTCTTTGCTGAGTTCCTTTCATAGGGATAGAGAAAATACAATTCTTAGAGCATTATACTCTATACTATCAGTATTGACCTACATCCATACAAGCATAAGAAGTTGATATAAGAAAATAAAGCTTAAAACTGCAGGAAAGTTTGTTCAGCAGGTTCATCTTTTTGTTCTGCAATTGTGAGCTATGAGAACTCCTGTTGGGGGGCCTGTGAGCTCTAACTGGCATTTAGAGTGCAACCTGTAAGATAAATGAACTAGACCAAGATTTATTCTGACTCTAAAAGTTCCTTTGATATGAAAGACTACCCTGTTCATTTGCACCTGCTTCTGTAGTTCAAGAGCAAGATTGGGTGGCAAATAAACCAAGCTTGATATCATGTGAACTGATACCAACCGCATCTCTTCTCGCTTTTGAGTGAAAGGTTGAATAGCTTGAGCTGCAATCAAATTGTCAAGAAAGTACAGCTCCATATCCAGGTACTCAAAAGTTACTTCTAGTTTGTGATTTGGGTTGGTAAAATTTGCCACAAAAGTTAAATCTCCATTTAAGAATGTAGGGGAGTTTATGTAGACAACACTAAGGCTTGCAGAAGGGGTGTCAAACAGTGGTCTTCTTGGTTTAATGCCAACAAAGATGATCAAAGTTGCTATTCCAAAGAAAATCAAGAGAAGGCTAAATATCAAGCATAAGACTGAAGCACACCAGATAACTGGATTAGTCCGGCGTGGTCTGTGCAGCTTTGGATGTTCTCTTGGTTTAATCTTGTAGCTATAAGGCACCTCTGGTGGCAACAGATGTTGATTCTCTACCTGCTTTGACGCGAACATCTGCTTCAAAGGAGATAGCATAGCTTGCTTTTGGGATGGCGGTGGTGGCAGCGTAAATGGAGGCGGCGGCGGCGGCGGCGGTGGTGGTGGTGGAAGTGGAGGAAGAGTTTGAGAACTCATTTTTCAAAACAAGTTCCTCTGAACCAAGCAATGGAGAAGAAGAAGGTAAAAACACTAATACTCTCTCTTATTTAAAGTTAGTGGGATTAAGAAAAGTAAAGGGGAAAAAAAGAAGCTTTTGAATCTTAGATTGTGACACAATAGGACCCAACTTTACTTTTTAAATTATGCAAAAGCAGCCTTAGAATACAATAGGAGCTAAAGTATAATTGATGCAGATTGAGCTTTTGAATTCTTCTTTGGTGAAATTGCCCATAAATACACCTAAACTATATACATATCGCGGATTCTTGTTCATATTATAATTAGTGAAAAATAAAAGTTTATACATATAATACGCAACAAATATATATATAGTTCATATATATTCATAGTCGATTTCCTTTCTTTTTTTCAATGATTTGTTTGCTGAATCAAGGAAGGAAGGAGGGTGTGTGTCCTTTTCCACTTTCTTGAACTTGTCAAGATAGATGGATCTAGACCAGTCAAGATGGATCAATCGGACAATCACCATTTGATGTAAAAAAGGTTCTACTCCATCAACGGTCCTCTTGAAGAGATTATTAAGGTTGCTGTTCTGATATGTTCTTGATGCTTACCCATTAAGAAAGTAGTCGATAAAGTTAGAGGCTGGCTGGAGATCCAGAAAACATGCACTTTTTTTTTGGTTAAATCAAATATAGTTTAGTCCATTACAAGACAAAAATAATCAGAAGTCTTTAGTTCAAATATTGAAAATATAGCGCATATTGCTTTTTGTAAGAGAATTTTATTATTCTAGTAATGGTATTTGATTCGAACGAGAATTAGTGTAAATGTCAGAGGGTTTTTGTTCTTTGATAGCATCAACTATCTTTATAGATTTTCGAGTTATCTTTATTCACCTCTTTTTTCTTCTTGTTAATGGAATATTTGGTTGATTGGATTTGGAAATTTGGGGATTTATGATATTGTTGGGTAGTTTATGCTTTTTTAACCCACTTCTTGACACGATACTATGGAATGCTTATATTATATGATATCACTTTCTTTGAAAAGAAATTTTTTTTAATTTTTTATTTAGAGCATTTGAGATGGTTTGTGATATTTTTTTTGTGATGTACGCAATATTATAGAGGTTTTTATTTTTAATTTTATATTTAAGAGTTATCGACTGATTAAAGAGAGATTAGCTGTATTAAACAATTCTTTAGTGATTCGAAACCCTTATTTGAACAAGTGAACCTTTTTTGAACAAATGATTTGAACTTCGAATTATAATATATTTAGAATTTAAAATTTTTCGATAATAAAGAAGTATAATATTTTTTGGATTAATACCAAAAAAGTCATTGAACTTTGTTCATTATGTTAATTGAGTGCCTAGTTTTTGAAAATGATAATTAAATGACAATTTTTTTTAATTTAGAGATAAAAAATTTCAAATTAACCAGAAAAAATGAATTTTGCATGAATCTCGTCCAAACCAATAATAAAAAAAAACTCCAAGAATTTCGCTGGCTTAAGCGTTTTTGGAGTTTTTTAACTTTTTATTTACAAAAACACAAAAATGAGTTTCTCCCAATTAGGATAAAGTACAAATACAATAAAAAAAATATAGTAAAGGAATGTTTCTCTCCTTAATTCCCCTGAGGGAGACTTAACTGCAGGAAAGGTACTATCCTTACTCTATTTTCAAATAAAAAATAGTGGGTAGGAGCTTCGCTAGCGCATATAAAAATTTTGATACTTTATAACTACAGGAGCAACATTAGCTACATTAGGAGCAACAGCTAGCTATAGTCGTTAACTGCAAGTCTTAGCTGCAAATAGTTGCAGTAACAAAAGGAAACTTAATTTACCTTTTTACGTCAATAAAAGTGAAGAATTGAATATATTATTAGAGAGAATATAGAGACAAAGAAGAGGTAAAAAGAGAAAGTGAAAATTGAAAATTGAATTTTTTTTTGCAATGAATTTGTATTATATTTTCGCGTTAACTTTATTAACCCCTTACTTTTTAATATATTTTCTTTATAATAAATATTTTATAATAGTTTTATTTATAAATTATATAAAAAATAAATTTTAAACACAAACAAATGTATTATAAAAATATATAATATAGAGTGATTTACAAGATGTGTTTGAGAAACTTGAGTAACATTTGAATTAGCAATATCCATAGAAATAGATGGTGCATTTGTCCACTATATTTCTTTAAGGTAAATTTTCTTAAGACTTATTAAGAGAAATTATTTATAAATAATCATGAGTTATGTCAACTTTTCATTTATAATTATAAATTTTTATTTTATTTTTTCTAATTATAAACTATTTTTATTTTAGAAGAAATTTTAATAATAAACTATTTTAAAATATGACTAATGTATTATTTTTAGAAGAAATTCAGGTACCTAAAAATTGTGATATTATGAGATCTCATCATAATAAGTTTTGATTCATAATAGATGGAATCGCAAAAGTACAAGAGTTTTTTTTATGCGCATAGTGGTATTAGAATTGTAAAAGTCAATCCGACAATTAAAAAGTACACAAGAAGTGTACATAATTTATAGAAGGAATTATACACTTGAAGTGTTAATAATCATAGAAGGATAGATATGAATATTTATGATATGCGAATTATGAAATAAGTATTGATTACTCTTCGTAAAGGTCTGTCATTACTTGCGAAGAAAGATTCTAATAGAGAATATGAAATTATGATGAGAAGATCGAGTATTTTCATATATGAGGACACATTTACTCGTGTTGGTTAATTATATTTACCATATATATTATTTTCTAAGAAGATATGCTTTATTGTGCAATTTTCTGATTAATACTTTGATGAACTAAGTTACCCACATTACGGGGAGAAAATCAGAAACAAAAGAATAATATATATGAGAATATCATCTACTTACAAGAATAAGTGAGCTAAAAGTTCACAAGAATTGACCGTTTACAAATGATTGCGAATCAAATAGTTTATATAATTTTGTCAATTTTATAAGAATTTTTAATATATACTCTTATTTCGATTCGAATCGTTTGTAATATTTTTTATAACATTCTCTTATAAGAAAAAATGTTACCGAAGATGTTAAATAATATTGAAATATAAAAAAAATAGTGGAAAATATAGCCAAGAAAATTATCTAGAAAAAAATAACTTGAAAATTTTCAGGACCAAAAGAAACTGATTTGACCCAACCCCAATCAATCAGGCCGTACAAATTCCTTCCCCGAGAAGCTCAAGTAGCACGTAGTATCTTTTGTCTAAACTACCCTTCCAGCTTCCATTCTTTAAAGCTATCACCACGGTGGCATATCCGTTATTTAATTGAACAGCACGTCGCTTTCCAAAAGGATTTGAACAGTACTTTTAAGCTTATGCCATTAGAAGAGAACTTTACTTACTGGCCTTTTTCACTGTGTCAGAATCAGTGATCGTCGTAAATGGCGAACGGAGAAAAAGAAGTCCTCGGAGAAGAGGTACCGGCGGCTGTGGCGGAGGCGAAGGAGGAAGAAGAAGAAGAAGAGGAGGAGAAATGGTTGAATCATTATTCATCGTCTCAACAAATATTATTAGTGGGTGAAGGAGATTTTTCGTTTTCTTTGTGTTTGGCTAAGGCTTTCGGCTCTGCTTTTAATATTGTGGCTTCTTCTCTGGACTCTTACGGTGATCTTCTTTTAGTTCTTTTTTGCTTTATATCGATCAGGGTTCACGTTCTTTTTCAGTTTGTTTACGTGGGTCTTTCTCTATTCATGTTTTGGGGATTGAAAAGATATGTTATTTTCTCTTACATTTTGTGCCTCTGCTTTATTATTCTTTATTTTATGGAAATTTTGCGTTTATGTTTAATGATCTTTTGTGGGTTTTTTATACAGTTGAATAGTTGTGAAAATGTTGTTCCATGGCACTGTGGAATTCTCCTTTGTTGTGGAGAGTTTGATTACTACTGATTTGATCTTCAATGACAACAGACTAATGTTCTGTGTTTGTTTTTTTCCCTCTCATAACTCAAGGCAGAGGAAATAAAGACGTCTTTTGTTTAAAATTTTGAATTTCATTTTCTTTCTTTCTTCAATTTGACTTCTTTTTTTACCTTATTAGGATTTAAGGCTATATTGTGCTTTTGAGTTGTCTAATTTCTTGTGATTCCTTGGATTTTTCTCTTTGAATTGATAATTTTAATGGAGTGTTTTCTTCCTTATCTTATTAATTTCCCTAATTCCGAACCAGATGCTTTGATTTCAAAGTACAAGCAAGCAAAATCAAATCTGGAAAATTTGGAGAGATTAGGGGCATCGTTATTGCATGGTGTGGATGCAACCAAAATGAAGTTTCATCCTGATCTCCGAATGCGGAGGTTTGATCGTATTGTTTTTAACTTTCCTCATGCTGGTTTCCATGGAAAGGAAGATGGGCTTCAGTTAGTCATGTAAGCCCTTCCCTCTCCTCTCAAGGAGCATTTCTTGTCACTTAAAATTTTTTGTTGAAACTGTTTATTTCTCATTTCCATGGAGCTAATCCCTTGATTTGTTTATACATTATTCTACTTTTCTTTTATCTATATGTGGGCCAGGAGGACGGAACCAAAAGGGGCAGAGGTGGCGACTGCCCCCAATACTTGTAAAAAAATCTTTATAAATGTCCATTCTTTTAGGTTCTTTATATAGTATATATTTTTCGTCACTTTAAAATTAAAGATATGATTCTGTCTATGCGTGCAGGATGCACAGGACTCTTGTTTATGGATTTCTCCGAAATGCAAGATGCTTGTTGCGACCAAGTGGTGAAATTCATGTTAATCACAAAACCACTGCACCATTCAATCACTGGAATATCCCGGAGCTCGCATCAATGAATTCTTTGACAATAATTGAATGTGTAGACTTCAGAATAGAAGATTTCCCTGGTTATAGTAACAAAAGAGGAGCTGGTTTAAGATGCGATGAGCCATTTCCATTGGGAAAATCCAGCACCTTCAAGTTAATAGTCTCACCAACTGCAGCTAAAATATCTGAAGCCGGAAGGCATCATCAGAATTCAGCTGCTGGAAGGTCTCAGAATTTACAAATTATTCCTATGCATAATAGGCAAAACCAGCAGCTTCCATTAAGTTCTTCTGCATTTCATGGTGGCATTCCATTACATCATGAGATGAACACAAGAAATGAATGCAATAGGATCTTTGGGGAGTATTTAAATCATGCTATGCAAACATTTGGGAGGACTGATTTTGATCTTGTTCGCTCTGTTCATGAAGCACTAGCTCTTGGTTTTCTAAGATATATGGCCACTGACCATGGAAGATCCCCTAGTGGATACATAAACATCTTGGAAGAACTTCACAAGTTTACCATTTTGAGAAGGCAATGGCTGCAATCTATGTTGTCTAATTTGTAGCAGAGGAGACCGATTTACCTAGACTATTTTTGGTGAATTCTACTATTCCTTTTTGGCCTATAGGCTAATACTAACTTGAAGCTTTTGGCGCAGTTATGTACATTTTAACTACTGCTCTTGTTTTATATATCTCTAATTGCTAGCCTATTGAACATGGAACTTTTAAATGTTTTTTTTTTTGGGTACAAATTGGAGGAAGGTTGGTAGCGAGTGGAAAAGGGCCTATCTTATTATTCTTTGTTGCATCAAAGTCTTTCTTCTTTTATTTTCCACTCCTTATTGCTTTGGATGATATGTATATATTTTATAGTTGACTTAAAAAGTCTATACAGGTTCAGGGACACTTACATTATAATACAGTTTGGTATATATATATATATATATATATATATATATAGAGAGAGAGAGAGAGAGAGAGAGAGAGAGAGCTAACAATAACTGTGGAATTGACTTTGTCTGGAAAACAGCTAATATATCTTGAAGCATTCTGTTGTATCATTAGGCTTTTATATAATTAATGGAAATGCCAACGAAGAATGTCATGAATGAACAATTCCTCCCTCCATGATTCTGTTCTGCCTTTTTAAGAAGGATTTCTCCTTCTCCATTGAAATTGCTGTGGAGTCTCAACTTATACTATGAAGGTAATTGTGAATGTTTCATTTCATGTTGAGATCAGATTTGGAATGAGAGATGATGATGGCCTTTCTCTAACATATTTGAATTTGTATCTCTGCAGCAAAAGATCATCATTGAAGTGCCAATGCACTGTGACAGATGCAAATCCAAAGCCATGAAGTCTGCTGTGGCCAAGGATGGTATGCTTGCTTCCCTTCTTGAGTCATGGACGGAACCAAATGGGACATGATCACTCCAAACATTTTTAAAAATCCTTTATAACTATTCGTAGTTTTAGATTTTTAGATATTTTTTTCTTCTGCTTCGCTCTTCAAATCTATTGAAGCTTTTCATTTTATAGATTTTACCCCTCAAAAGCAAAGCTTGGTTCCATCTATAGTTTGAACCTAAAGGAAGGGATTTGATCACTATGAACAGCCTTTTTTCAAAGTAAAATTTGTATTGATGAGATTAACATCCATGCATGCAAAAATCTTGATTATATCCAATAACGGAACCCATTATTATGAACTGGTTCGTCTCTGATTAAAGATGTTTGATTTTGTAGGTGTAACTTCAGTGAGCATTGAATCGGAAACAAATAAGTTGATTGTGACCGGAGATGGGGTGGATATGGTGGAGTTGACAACCTCATTGAGGAAGAAATTTGCTTATGCCATCATTGTATCGGTGGAGGAAGTGACGCCACCGTCGGATACTCAGACGGAGACGCCACCGTCGGATACTCAGACGGAGAAGCCACCGTCGGATACTGAGACGGAGCAGCCACCGGTGGTCATTGGCTGCGACAACGGGTGTCAGCATCCTTATCCATATCCATATATCCCATGGCAACCATATCAAGGCTATCCAAAATATATATGCTACAGGGTTCCTGAGTATGATCCATCAAATAGTTGCACACACATGTAATTTAGTATTATTATTATGTTGCTTATTAAAATGTTTTCTTTTTTTTTTTTTTTTGAAAATAAAAAGGTTTTTCACGTTCCTTAATAAAAGGTTTTCTTTTTTAAGGAAATGAAAAATTGTCCCTGCTATTTGTGCTATGCGTATTAATTGTGAATCGGTGCTTTTGATGGGCACGAGATTTTTTTATTATTTTATGTATTAATACACAAAGTGATACAGAAAATTCGAATTCTTTTTAATATTTGTGTTTTGTTATGTTAATGATGTCATTTTGAATATGTAAAATTTTTAACCAGTGGTATTTTGACTGCTCCAACTGATCCGACCCGGTCCTACTAGATTAAATAACTAATATAATTTTTTTTTGAATTAATATAAAACTAAAATTCATATTAACGGATATGGATCTTTGCCCAACAATCAGGATCCATAACCATAATGGACCTCAATCTATTTACTATAGACCCAAGCCCAGCCCAGCCCATCCTAATGAGTTTAAATTAAGGATAAAACCCAAGCCCCCGCTTTGTAGTGTTGTAAAATGGGCTGAATTGGCCTGGACCCGATCGAATAGCTCAAACGGGTCAGTCTGCAAACTTTTTTAATAAAAATTATTGTTAAATTTAAAAATATTAAAAATTAATTTTATTTAAAAATATTCAACTAATCATAAAAATTATACTAACTTCTAAATAAGAAACAAAATAATTACACAAATAACACACTATTGTTTGATAAAAATTCTTTTAATCTTAAAAAATATTAAAAAATAATTTTTTTAAAAATATTTAACTAATTATACAATTACACAAATATTTAAATATGAAACAAAATAATAACATATAAATAATGTCTAAAAAACGGAAAAAAAGTCAGTATACAACCCGGACTGAACCGAGTTACAAAAGCCACACTCAAAATGAGTTATTCCGATTTGAATTGATTTTTACGGAATTAATTTTAAAATTCATATCCGTCTATTTTACGAACGGTCTGCGCTAGCCTACGAGTCTGGACCCATTTTGACAGTGGTACATGGTTGTAATTGTAATAATCAAAAGAAAAATTAATTATATTTTATATATTAAAAAAAAATGTAAAAAGGAACACTGGAGAATAATGTTCTGAATTCTGTTTCCTCTATGGGAACCCAAGTTTTAATATTATAATAAATATATATATATATATATATAGATCCCCAAAATCAAGATTTTACCTCTCAAAAGATTAATATTACTGTTTTACCTCGTCTCCCCAAAAGAACACAGTGAAAACACATGGGATGAAGGATAATTGATGTTAATATATAAGAGTTCCATGGGAGCATGCATGATAACGCCATGTTCGCCTTCATTCAAAGCAAATCCATTTCAAAGTTTGCTTCATTTATATATTTTACTTTTTCTTTCCTCCAATTAAGGTCCAAAAGAAAGGCCCATTAACCCAAAATAACACATTTTTATATCACCTTTCTTTATTTGTCTTTTTTTTTTATTTTTTATTTTATAATATTTATATTAAAATTATTATAAAAAAATATATATTAAAGAGTGCATTAGAGAATATACTAGACGATTCCAGTTATTCTTTATAGAAATCAGAAAACTACTCAAGATTGTCTAGTACATCTTCATTATTTATATCCCAATCAGCCTGTTTTTTGAATGACTAATTTGTTGATATGGAAGAGAGAGGATTTTTATTAATAAACACCTATTATAAAAGGAGTGTACTAAATACTGCATTATAAGATGTATTAGACGATTCCGACTGTCAAGAAATTGTCTTTTAATCAAGTAATATTAGCTCTGATCCTCTATACTATTATAGCGTTTTAGATTTTTATAACATTATATGTAACACTTTCTCTTTTATTAACAAGATTTACTAGAAAATATTAAATCTAAGCAAAAAAAGTGTTATAAAAAAATTTTACAAAAAGGGTTATAGACAATTATAATTTAGAGTTATCGATCAAATATTTTCTTTTTATTAAATAATACATTATTCATTGATAAAAAAAATCATACCGTTACAACCAAATCAATCATCGTACTTGAATTATACATGGTTCCAAATAAATAAATAAAATTATATTATATTTTGATGTATAGATGAAATGTGGAAGAAGATTGTAGCAACTCAAAGTGAATTTGCTTTGTTTAAGTTTTGGCAACAAAGCCAAGTGTCCATTGAAATGGTGAACTTTCTACACCAACCATTCATACTTGGAAATCAACGTTTTGATATGCAATTGTCCTCTCCTTTGAATATTTGTTTTTCTCTTAGGTGGACTTTTTATTGTCTATTTTGTGTTTTTTTTCTAAGAAAAAAATTATATTTAATCAAGAACTAATGATTTAATTAGATGAGGTAGAGAAAAAATCAAATCAACTTCAATAGATGAAAAATGATAGGTTATTTTCCAACCAAACTTAACCAAACTACTACTTTTTTTCTTTTTTTTTTTTTTAAAAAAAAAGATCTAAATTGGTGTTCATATTTTTATTAAAAATTTGGGAAAAAAAATTATCTTACCACTAAGTAAAATCCCTATTTAGTAAGTGGAAGTAAACAATAATTGCTATAGTCAATAGATCTATAATTATTCAAAGAATATAATAACTCTAAAAGAGGAATTTAGGTTAAAAAGGCTATTAAATACTATTGGTTCCATCTTAGGTTTTAAAAAAATAAAAAGATCTAAGCATGCTGTTCAACAACCTTTATTTCTTTGATTATGGTATACCAATCAATATTATTTTCCTAAATAGTATCATTTGATTGGGGTTTTTTTTAATCTTTTTATACAAATTGTTTTTATTCATAGTTTCTATTATATCTTTTGTTATTAATATTTATTTTTCACATATCACCTTAATAATTACTTTATCAAATCACAAAAGTTACATTTTGGTTTGGTTTTAAAATTAATTTACCTTCTGCGTAATAAAAGTTATGCTTCCAGTAAAAAAAATCACAAAGTTTAATGTATTTTTTCCTTAGTGCAAAAAAAAAAAAAAAAGGTTAAATACTTTTCTAACCCTCTTAAAAAAGAAAAAATTAAGAAAAATGATTAATTACTTGTAATGTTGAAATGCTTAGTGAGGGTTCTTTTTTAGTGATCCCACCAAGTAGATACCTTTCTTGTCAACTTGAAAAACTAATAACAAGATCCCTCATTTTCTATATATATTTTTTATCATACTCAACTATATATATATTAACAATAAATTATTTTCTAAGAATTTTTTTTGATAGATGATAGGTTTGATTTACGCTCTTTCTCCTCAATATTTACGGTAATTAACTTAAATTTTGTTATAAATGATAAAAAAAAAAAAAAGAAATGCTTGCTTGAGTTGTGATGGGCCAGAAAAGATGTCTCCAAATTTTCTTCCCTAATTGAAAATTCATGACACAATAAACACGTCTGTTTTTTTTCTCTTTATTTCTTTATTAGTATTCATTATAATAACTTCAAAATAATAAATAAAAGGGAAATAGATTCCCAAAATATCTAAAAAGAATGAATATTTTTTCAGTGACGTCCTCAAGAAAGATCTCATTGTCATTTCTCACTCTCACGAACTTCCATTAATTATATTAATTTGTGAAAGTTAAATATTTCTTAAAATAAAAAGTAAAAAATATTATTAAAAAGAACTAAAAAATGATGTGGACTTAGAGAAATTATATATAAAGTTTTCTTCGTGAATAAAAAATAAATAAATAAAAGGAAATTGGGAAAAAAGAGATATATTCAAAATTTGAGAAAGACAAATGTAGGAAACCACAAAAATGGAATTAAAGGAAAGGGAGAGTACAAGTAATTAAAAAGCACATATACTTTGCTTTAAAGGAACAAAATGAAAATTTTATTCCTTTCCAAGCATGCAAATAAACTCCCCCAATTCCTTACTTTAAAAAAGAAAGGAAAAAAAAATCCAAATGTATAAAATAATGTCACTTTAAAATATAATACAAATATAAAGAAGTCGGTTATATTAATTTAATTAAAAATTTAATACAAATTTATCTGAATTTTGTTTAAATATTTATGTACTATCATAATAACTGTAAATTATTCTGAATTATCTGTAACATCTAATGTAATATTTTTTAAATAGATATGTATGTGAACTTTTTTATTTAAGAATATTTTGATTTATCAAAACTATAAATTTTAAATGAAAAAAAATATAAAAAAATATGTTTAATCAATAGGTAAATATATTAAAAGGGAGGGAATAAGATACATAAACATTTTTAATTAAACGTAAACAGAATCTGAATTAATTAATGTCATAAAGTTACGAGTCCCAAACACCAATTCGATTTAGAAAAATAATAATAATAATAATAATAATAATACAAAAACATTTGTGATTTGCCGATAAATAACCATCAGCTTCCTGAAGTGTAGTATAAGCCAACAAATCAGCAACATAAACTAACTTCCTCTCTCTCTCTCTCTCTCTCTCTCTCTCTAACTACTGAAAAAAACTGTACATCACTCTCTCTCTCTTACTCTGCAAAAAAACTTCACCATCAATGGCGTAAAGCAATATCAAGAACAATAGTCTTGCGTGTCCGAAACCTTCTAAACAAAATCGGCCACGACCCTTAAGAAAAAAATAACCCACAAATCTTTGTATGTTTTTTTTTGTGAAACCTTATTAAAGACAAACTTCTTCTTCTTCGAGTTGTGAAATTGTATGAATTTACTGTTCTTGGTATTGTTTTATGAAGAAAAGATTGGAAATTTTGGGAGAATTAGGCAAACCTGGGAAAGCCCGGAGAGTTAACGTTGGAGGGTTTATTTGATTGTATCCATGAAATCACTGTGGCACTTGTATATTCCAGGATGACCGATTCTGCTTATCGTGTTGAAACGACGTCGCGCCTTGCTCAATGGAGGATCGAAAATTTGGCTTCTTGTACTTATCGTAAGTCCGATCCTTTCAAGATCGGCAAATGGAATTGGTACGGTCCTTTTCTTTCCCCTCTTTTTGTCTTCTCTTATTAGGAACTGTGCCGTTTTTATGCATGAACTGAGTGATTTAGGTTTAATTTGATTAAAAGAAAATGTTCCCTGTTCTTGATTTGGTTTAATTATGTGAAAATTTGAATCTGCAATTTTGTATATGTTGCTGGAACAGAGGAAACCTAGGACTTTTTTTACTGTTTGATCTGTTTGGAGAATGTTACATAAGATCGTGAGTACTCTTTGATAGTTCTTTGATCCCCTGATTGTGTATTTAAGGGAATTTGTTGTGTTCTTGTTCCTTTGCTGTCATCAGTATAAAGATCAGAACTTGGGAACTTTTTTAAAACTGTTCTTATTTTTGTTGTGGTCATTGATGATTGTTTGGAATTAAAATTTTAGGCATTTAGCTGTGGAGAAGAATCGGACATTGTTCATTAAGTTATATCCGGAAATATCAAACTTAACCAGGGAAAATCCTCCAATTGCCTCTTTTATAATTAGAGTAATTTCTTCGGTGGGAGATCGCAAAGTCTTGGTTCATCCAGGTAAAGTTTCTTGCTATATCATTTCCTTCTACGGTTAATTTTTGAATTTGGGATATTTTCCGTTATGATCATCAATCTTCTCTTGTGTTTTCCATTGCTCTCTCTTCATGCAGAAGTTAAAGATAAGCAGCTCAAGAACAGTGAAGACTTTGTTTGGGCAATAGAGGCCCCTTTGACCGGAAAATTCATCATTGATGTTGAGTTTCTTGATTTGAAGACTGCATCTTCAAATGTACTATTTGGTCCACTTTACTAAATTATTGTTTTTCTTTCAATTTGTTTTCTTGTTTGCTGATTGATTGCTTCAAATGTTAGTTGTTCCCATTGAATTGAAGGACAATTACTGACATTTAGGTGGTCCAAAGTTGTGATAAAGAGAAATGATCTTTAGGGACAAAAATTTCCAATACTTGAAAAATCTGCAAATATGTCAAAATCATAACATGTTTAAGAAGATGAAATATTTACATTTCTTGATGAAAATTGTCACTGTTTTAGCCATATTTGTGTGTATTGCTTATTTGGTAAAAGTCATGAAATGCAGGGTGGGGAACTTTGTTCTATTTGGGCAGAAGGGTTCACACAGAAACAAGCAAATGCAACAGCTTTAACATCTCTTGGTAGAATGTTGTCCGAAGGAATACACACCGACATTGTTATAAATGCTTCTGATGGAAGAAGTATTGGAGCTCATCGTGCTGTTCTTGCTGCAAGATCGCCTGTTTTCAGGAGCATGTTCTCGCATGACCTTAAAGAGAAAGAATTATCTACCATAAACATCTCCGACATGTCCATTGAAGCTTGCCAAGCTTTTCTCAGTTACATTTATGGGAACATACAAAACGAAGAGTTTCTGATTCACAGGCTTGCTCTTCTTAGAGCAGCCGATAAGTATGATATCGCAGATTTGAAAGAAAACTGCCACGAAAGCCTTGTTGAAGATATCGATACCAAGAATGTGTTGGAGAGGCTCCAGAATGCTTCTCTTTATCAATTACCGAAACTGAAGAACAGCTGTTTGCGGTATCTTGTGAAGTTCGGTAAGATCTTTGACATGAGAGATGAATTTAATGCATTTCTGCAATGCTCTGATAGAGAACTGATTGCTGAAGTCTTTCATGAAGTTCTGGCTGCCTGGAAAGGCTTCTGACTATAAATAATAGCTGCAGGGAGCTTTGTTGAAGTGGATCACCCTCAACAGCATTCTTTAGTTTAAATTCCAATTTGTTTGTGAATATTTATTTCAAGAAAGTTGTTTCATTTGAACTTCCAATTCATATTATGGTAAAATCCCTCATGTATGTATATATATATATATATTCTTCAACTTCACATGTTTATCATCAATAGAAAGATGGATTCATTCCCATCAAGCTAATTCCAGTTATTCATTCATCACTTTTTATAAGGACATCCTTATAGGTTCAGTTCCCGATTACTTAAAATGAATAGATTTTAACTTATTTTAAATTATAAATTGCTTTTGATATAGTTTCAATTGCTTATGAAATCTGCTTATAACTGAAATACAATATTTTTGAGAAGTTACCTTAGAATGCTTTTCTAAACTGCATCAGATTTAATGGAGAACAAATCTATAGTTTATGATTCCCAAACTTGAGTCACTGGTGTTTTTTTAACTTACCTGTGAGAAATGTCTGAATTATGATATGGTATTTAAGACTATATGAAGTCTGATTATAAGCGTATTACGCCATTATGAACAGAAATCAAATCTTCTCTCTCTTAAATATTTGCTTTGCACTTACACATTACTTCAAGTCACCGAGATTGTAAAATTTATTGCCTGCATGGGTGTAATTCAATTGATTTTGGGGTTGCAGAGTTGATAGCAAATCTTGACAGTAACAGTGTGGGAATTTCATCAGACCTAGCCTCCAGTCTATAGAACCGTTGAGTCATTATAAGCGAGAGATTTCGCCATTTAGTAATGAGATTGTAGAATTTATTGATGATTGAGTCCTCCTCTGCTTTGATTGAGAGAGAAGCAGATGATGAATTGGGGAAGCTGAAGTGCAGAGATAGCCAGGAGAAAAGGTAAATCTGATACCTCATTTTCAAGATGATGGTGAAAACACCATCACTATATTTATTTATATTCTAAATCATTTTCAAAACCCTAAACAAATTATATTTGTATAAATATATATATATATATATGAAAGAAATTATATATATTTTTTTGGTAATCCGGGGATCGGAGGTACAAGGTTCTTGAACAGCAGTACAAGTTGATATATGGCATTAAACTGTTCTTTTGGGTGATTCGAATTCAGAATTCTCACTTAATATGTCAAGTGGAACCACTATAAAAATAAATTTTTATCGTAATTAATTAAATATTTTATTTTTTTTCAAGTAGAAACGGTCGTGATAAAGTAACCAATCAATTAGACGTTATCGTTTATTCGATCGATTATCGATTTCATACTATTTTTTCGTTACCAATTACTAAACCACATTCACTAATGGTAACTCATTACAGAATCAATAATAAATTAAAAAACTAAAATTTTTTATTTTTAAAACCAAAATTAAATTCTAAAAATATCATAAACAATCGAAAAAGGTTGTAAATTACATCTAATTATTTAAACTACAAAATCTAAATAAAAATACATAAATAACTATTAAAAATAACAAAAATTTCAAATGAAAATATATGAATCTCAAAATATATTAAATATAAAAAATTAATTACAATACAAAAATAATAAAACATAACATTTTGTATAGATATCAATTTTAGTACCAATCAATCCTAGTAAATAACAGGCTCTAATAAAATTACTGTCAATTACATAATCGATTATATAATCAAATCATTTGAAATTAAAGAAAAATCATACTGCTATCATTCTTGTTATCGAACTAATTAATTAATTGTTGATCAAGTTGATCGACATAACATTTTCACTCAAGATTCTCTGTAAGATTTTCTGTAACATCTTTTGTAATAATTTTTTTTTATAATATGTTTTTCTCCTTAACGTTTACACTTTTCTTTTAGAATTTATATTTTATGTTAGAGTTATGGATAATCTGAAATGTGGCATTTTTATATGGATCTAGGAGAAAAGAAGGTGGAAGAGGACAGGTGTCGGTTTTATATGGAATCATACATCATTCCTATCAGTCCATTTATGTACCGGTGAAAGCTTTGAAAATCTAAAGATGGAAGGTGATTAGTCACCGTCTCTGCCTTCCCACCTCACCCCCATCTGAGACTGATATTTATTAATTTCTTCATTATTATTGTTTTTCTCTTCGAATTTTATGTCTTATTTCTATATTAATTTTTAATTTGATATATTATAATAATAAAATTGAATAAATAAAAAAATTTTAAAATATATATATATATATTATAAAAAGAATGTAACACATATATGATACATAAAGTGGTACAAAGAATTTAATGTTCTCTTACTAAATTTCTGTAAAAAAAAAAAGAGAGAAATCACACTTACCTAATTCGAGCCGTTGTTTTAGAAATTTCATAATTTGCTGCCTTACGATCCTACTCGATTCAAATTGAGAATAATCTAAATATAATATGATTTAAAAAGGATTTTTTGTATATATACGAACTCGTTTAGGATAATTCATCATCAGTTGATGAACCACCTTCAACTTTTCAATATTTCTTGTTTGAGAGAGAGAGGGAGAGAGAGTGTGTGAAGGAGAGAGGTAGTGACCAAGTTCCTTTATAAAGAAGTTGTAACTCTGGAATCAGACTTTTAGTTGGCAAGGAATATTATTTGGATCTTTTATGGATTCTCTCTTGGCAAGAACATCATACGTTTGTATGCTTCTGGGGCACTTTCTTTGGTCTGTACCATTCATGTCCTTACTTATGTATTAAGTGACCTGCACGGAAATAAAAACAACTAAAAAGATAATATAATTTAATACAGGCTACATGATGCAAGAATAAGGACATGTGACTTTATACAGGATACTTAGTGCATGAATAAAGATATGGATTGGTCCAGAACAGAATTTTTTAGAAACCTTGTATTGTGAAGAACCATAACAGATACAACACATTAAGGTTACAGTTTTGACAATTCCAGTAGAATCCCATCTTTTTTTTTAACAAGTAGAGAGAGAGAGAACTGCAGCAGTTTCTGTGCAGTAATGAATTGTCTGATCTGAATGAATAGATGACTATATAGGTAGAGGTATGTAACCAATGTGTTAGTACAATATCAAATATGTAGATCTCTCCTGAATGGAAAATACTAAAACATTATTCAGCCCCCAAAAAGATATGCAGCTGCTTGTTCCTCGTTGCCATCGAAAAATTTTAGAGCTTGGACTACTGCGTCTCTTCCAAAACCGAGCTCCACAAGCTTTGCAACTTTGGCTTCAAAATCAGATCCCTGCTTAGACGACATCAATATTATCTTCAGCATGCATGCCAAACCAATGAGATAAATAAAAGGTCAAAAGATGTTCGGTATAATGACTTACTTGTGCTGAGTTCCCAGGGGGATTTCCTGAAAACAAGTGAAAAGATATCTGTTGTTAATGAAGAAATAAACTGACAGGCAAAGACGAGTAAGAAAGCAGCGTTTAACAATGAAGCAAGAAGGGTGAGACTAGACTTTTAGTTCAACTAGCGATGTTGATGGTTAGAGAAATTGCAAAGAATAGATTGTAGTACAAAGAATCGACAGATGCTAACCTGAAGACACTCCTTGTGGTGCAATAGCACTCTCTCTATTAGCGGAAGATGCCTGGAGATGGAAGAGGTGGCGGTCAGAGTTAAGTGCACTCTTTGCACTTCAAAATAGAACCACCTCAATCCTGAATAGTTACTGAAGATGGAGGAATTGATAATAAAACAATGGAAAGCACCCTTACCTGTGCCCCAGAGTTAGAAGCTTCTTTGGCAAACCTCTCTTCATCCAGGAAACGAGACGGAATGTCCTTTTCTACAATTACAAAAGGAAGACATATTATTAAGAATCCAAGAAAGCATGTTGAGAACAGAAAAAGTAAGTAAACAATGACAAGAGATCAACCATGCAAGAACGGAACAGCAACCTCTCCTCCACCAACTCTCAATACATTCTCCTTCAGATCGATTGTGCACTACAAGAAATACAAAAAGTCAAGTTTTTATATCAAATTGGGATCCAGTTCATGAAGCGATATGCTCCAGAAGTATAGAAAATACCTGGTGTTTGCGAAGCATATCCAATCCAAAAAGAAATTCCATGTTAGGTGAATCCAGTACCAGGAAGGTACAAGGGTAAAAATTGTTCCCAATCTACCAAAGCAAGAAAAACAAAGATGGTCAAATATTATACAACTATATCATATCATTTCAACATATAATCAACAGATCAAAGTAAAAAGAACTACCAAAAATTTCATAGACTCCCGAGCGCACACAAACTATTTGACCTCATCTTGCCAAAACGATCCCCCCCCACCCCCCCCACCCCCGGGGTCGCAAAAGAAAAAAAGAAGTAATATGTGCATACCTTGATAGGTGCAACATTTATCCGACCTAGAATCTCTGTTTGACCAACTCCATGAGCAATACCCTTGTAACGAGTATCTAAAAGCCTCAACAACCTGTAAGAGGACATGTCAGCAAAAATTAAATTATAATCAACAGCGGAACCAACCTGCACGAGGATACATATGTAAGAAATAACCATTTTTAGTAAGCAAATAAATTCCAACTAAAATTAAGGAATCCTTTTTCCTAATTATCGGAGACCAAGAACTTGAAATACATTCCATTTAGCCCAGTCACCTAGTACCTAAGATCAGTGTAAATTCCATACAGGGCATAAAAGAACCATCTGAGTTATCAATTGTGTATTCAACATCTTGATGGATCCCAATTTCACCATCATGCATGATAGATAGCTCAAAAAAGGAGATAGCAAAGAACCATAAAAGATTACAAACGACAGAACCGGAAGGGCCCCTTCTTTCAAAGAGAGGAGGACGGGTTATTCACATTTCATGTGATGGTCAGAGGCCCTTCTTTTAGAGTAGAAATTGCCTTCTTCTTTGCTGCTATAGCAGAAACCTTCCAAGCCAAAGATACATTAACTCAGCATTCTTCCTACCAGCAGTGCATTCTCAAGCAACAGAAGGGGCAAAATAATTGTACGCATTGGCATATTAGTCCAGAATCTTCTCCGTTTGGCATTAATGCCTTCTTCTTTGTCTCTAAGCAACAAGACAATCAATGTAAATACAGACATCACCACTACTACCGGCAGGCATTCCATTCCTTGAAAGCCAGTGAATACTAGAGCCAGTGAAACGGTAAATTAATTACATAAACAAAATTATTCATACCCACAACGTTCTGCACAGCTTTTAGATATAATTGTTGACTGCGCACCACTGTCAACAAAGGCCTGAAACAATAGAGAAAAATATAATTACAAGAAGCACAAAACTCAAAAAAATTCTAGAAGAGGATAAATTTTGCAGTTTTATGGGATTCTAAAGTTAATTCAGATGCAGACAGAAAACTGTTTTGACACTTAAAACCTCACAAAATTTTAGTTTACTTCCTGCTTAAAGTTAGAGAAGAAGAACACTATTAGAATCATATGAGCTAGTGAAGATAGAGATACAAACTATTCTGTAGAGGAGCATCTGTCAGTAGTTTGTACAAGAAATGAAAGTTGGTCTGGTCCTTATTAGCTCGTAAATGAGAAAATAACAGAAGAGCACAGAAGTTAAAAGTATTCCCAATTTCTACCTTTAAAGGTACACCATTTACTTCCATATCTACGTACAACATTACCTGAAATTAGCACAAAGATTGAAACTTTATAAGCCAACAATAACAAAGAATAACGCTTGGAGGCTACTGTTTTCTTGGTACTTACCACCCTTGCAAAGCCTTCAGGATTGTATTCCAAGGCAGCTGCCCAGTTCTCATCAATACCTTTCTGCAAACAAAATGAACAAATGTAATGCCAATAAATGTCTTAGAAAAGGTAACTAAATAATCAGAATTATTCAGCCACAATATTAAACAATTAAAAGGGGAAGCCAAGTTGAGGATTTTGAAGAGATGCAAATACATAATTCTTAAGTACCAAATGCATCTTCAAGGCTCAAGAGCAGAATGCTACTCCTATGGATAACAAACTTCATGCAAGTAGTCTTTACCCATATATGAAACCCGTAATCATTTATGTATAGCAATAAAGCAAGAACGATGAATTCAAGAAAGGAAAACAGTGAATTTACAGAGAAGTTGGAAACTGCATTATGCCTGATAATACATAGAAGCACAAAGGAAAACACTTACTTAGGATACAAATATGCAACTTCCATAAACAAACATAACATGCCGATAAAAATTGCATATAGATGATAAAGAAGATGACATCAGACCTGACGGATAGCAGCTTCTATTTTCTTCTGTGCCTCCACATCAAATGGATCTGCATAAAGGAGTGCCTGCAAGGAGATCAACAAGTTAGGTAAACTAGGCATCAAAGATGTACTTTCCAAAGCATATGCACAAAATCACAAAAACCACCATAGATGAAACAGTTTACAGTACAAGAAAGACTACGATCCCAAAAAAAAAAAGAAATATAAGTAAACAGCTAGTTTATAGTTCAACCCCAAAAGAGAATAGCAAGTCTTGAATCATGGGAATATATACCCCTAACACTGGAAGAGCATAAAATCGCGAACATTAGGCGGCTGTAAAGAAGAAAACTATAGATCTTTCAAGCCTTTTTATGACAACTTTAACAACACAGGCTTAATAGCTACAAAAGAAACCCAATTGCAGCAAAAACATCTTTACAGGCTCACAAATCTAGAAAATCTACTAACAAAAATGTTAAAATTATCCAGAGGGTCATTATAAAAGAATCAAGAGAAAAAGGATTACTGCTAAGAATCACTTACCAGCTCCTCATCTTGTTGACGTCGTGATTCAGCTCTTTGGCGATGACGTAATCGCAAGAGATCTTGCAGCCTATTCAGATCATTGCCAAGAACAGCTTGGGCTAATTCAGGATCATTCTATAATTTTAGACAACAAAAAATAGTTAATATTCCTCCTGAGCAAATAAGAAGTAAAAGAACCACCAAAAAACTTGAGTCAAAGGAAAGGCAAAAACCAAAAGATGAACTAAAGTCAAGATTCACCAATGACTAAGAGAAAGGAAAAGCAAAATCAAAATAAGCGAAAACCAAAGCCAAATCGCTCGAGCAACACATCTCAGTTGATGATATTAGTTTTAATTTTTTTCTTGCACCAAGTACTAGATAGTAGATGTTGATAGTTGAATACATTAACGTATGATGGATTGGATAAATTGTGGCTCAGTTGAACTGATTCTTGAAATAAGAAAAATTTGGATGGAAGAAAAGCATTCATGGAAGCGGGCAACTTAACTACTCTTACCTGAAATAGTTGGGCCATAACATTAGAATCATTTCGGATCTGTTGCTGGAAGGCTGAAGGGTTTACAGCGGAACCGTCTGGATTGAAGCCCAAATCAGCAGCAGACCTACTGAAGTATGTTTCCATCAGAAAATTAGCAAGAGAATGCAAAACCAGAAATTTCATTGTAATATAACTAGGATAATGAAATGAGAACAGAGGCACAAAGGACCCAGAATATATTACAATAGTATCTAAAGCTCTAGAAAAGGCACGGTAAGCTGAAGAACATCATCTAAAGCCTCAATACTTGTTAGGAATAAGAAATCAGTAATGACCCTAAGCTTTCGAAAATAAGGAATTGTGGGAAAGGTCACTAATACATAGCAACTTAAACTCCTAAACATTGTTCATGTATAAAACATGGAAAAGAGCTTTGACTAATCAACACCACAAGGCCTCTGTTCTTTCTTCATTTACAAAGCATGAAAGCAAAATCAGCGAACAAGTTTCAGTAAGAATCCATCGTTCCTCATCTAGGACCTTCAGCAAACAGATTCCCTATTTTCTTATTGCAGTGCTTAAAGTTGCTTTCTTTGTAAACAAGAGCTAAGAGGACAGCCTAAAACGTCTCTATTACCAAAGAAATATATTTGGTGAAAAAGAAAACTCAAAAACAGTACTCCCGAGTTGAACTTGATATCTATTCAACTACTATTATCAAGCTCAACTGGTGCTTAACATGCCCAGAAGTCCTAAGCTGGAAAAACACCTAAACCTATAAACTTTATATAAAAAACAAACAAAAGGAGGCATCCGGCGAAGCCAAGACACATTGACATATAGCAAATAAGACTATGCACCTAGATGAAGACGAAGCCTTTGAGACCAGCATGACCAAATCTCCATCACTAACTCCTAAAGAGCTCAGCTTCTCTGAATTCATCATTTCCCTTCCATTATACAGCAGCTGCTGCTGCTGAAGCGGCACTTGTGACTGCTCATTCAACACATGGAAGAAAGAGTTCTCACACAGAGCAAAACCACCAAATCAATGAAAATTCTCATAGATACAACAAAGCCCAATCTTACCTCAACTTCCAACAGAGCTTTCAAATTTTCAACCTGTAAGAAATTAAGAATTCAATCAACATCCGTGAGCAAAGGAAGCCAAAATTGAACATTCAATGATTAACATTAGGGTATATAGCATCAAAGAAAACAGAAAGATTAAACAAAAAGGACGAGGAACTACTGATTCATCACGATCGACATCCAATGTAAGAAATTGTTCGTCGGCCGTCATTACAGTGATCTTCATTGTCTCCGATTCAGCTTGGAATTGAGTATGAACACGAAGCGATGTAGCTCTTGTAGAAGATAAAAAAGGGTAAGTGTTTCTCCTCTTTTTCTTTTCTTGTTGACAAAGTTACCTTCAACTTCGTTGACCCGAAAGAATTCGGACTTCGGAGCTGAATCGTTCTCCGGCTGTCTTTTTATAGGAGTGGCGAGCTAACGTCGCTCACGGCTTTCGGCCGGCGATTTTGATTGGCATTGGCCGGTACGCCGACGTTTTGTGTTTGTATTTTTTTTTTAAGACTTTAATATTCAATTTCACCTTCTTAAAACTATATTGTCCTAATTTAATTCTTAAAACCTTTTTAAATAACCCTCTTTAAAAAAGAAAAATGTTATTATGATTAATAAGTCATCGTAAATACATACGATTAACAATCATAATTCATTGCACATATTTATCCTTATATTTTAATATTATTCGTTTATCTGTAACTTATATGATAAGCATAAATTACTTATTACTATAATTAAATTTTTTATTTTTTATATTCATAATTTTGAAAAAGGAAAAGATTATACTAAGCTTTGTCGTCTCTTATTTATAATTGAACTTCCAAGTAGTACTTTTTGGTATTTCAAATGATGTAAGATAAGATTTAGACAAAATTTCTGTTTGAAATAAATATATTTTTTTAAATGTATAACGTGAGAAAAAATATAAAATTCAACTTTTAAAATGTTGAAATAATATTTGGATTGAAAACAAATCAAATACACCAACTTAACTTATTTAAAATTATGAAACTTTGTTAGAAAGTAGTAAATATTTATTATATAATTTTATTTTTAAAAAAACTTTATTGATAATAAAATATGTCTATCATCTCTTCTCAACTTTGGAGGTAATGAAGATAGAATGGAATAGATAATTAAATAGTTAAAATCACTATTGTTTTTTATGGTCGATAAATATAATTTAAAAATATGAATGTATAGCAAAAAAATATTATAAAAAAATAAAATTTTTCGCTATATATTCATATTTCCAAGTTAGATTTATCGACCCCTACACAAATAAATGCTCATATTTATAGTAAATAAATATCGAAATTAGAAAGATTAAGATTCAAACATAACAAAAAGAAAATATCCACAAGTGCGACAAGAGGGTAATATAAAACTTAAACTAAAAAATGTTTTTGGGAAAAACGGCTTACTTATCATTGTCAATATATAAAATAATTTAAAAGATGAAGGGCCTTATATGCAAAATAGCCATTATCCAAGCTTATTTTAGCACTTCACACTTTTAAGGTTGTAAACGGCGCGAGTTTTACCGGTATTTGTACGAATATATACATATTTATACCGAGTAAGGTTAAGATTTTATACATATGGACTTGTACCCGTATAAATTATATTAAATGTATCTAGATAGAGTATGATAATCCCCAGACTCGTATACCTATTGTAATAAAATAATATATATTTATATATTATATTAAATATATAATAAATGAACCTCTTTTCTTCTTGCTGCGCATTCATTGCTTTTAAAAACAGGAGCTGATGCGACCGTGGCCTAGGACTTACGTGTTGATGCAACAACACTTGATATAGTAAAAGAATTGATTCGGTCATGTTAAAAAGTTAGAAAGTAGTTTTAAAAGATTATAGAAAATATTTGCTTATGCAGATTGATGTGAAGAACAAATGATACGAGGAAGCAATATAATATAAATCTTCTTCATTTTTTTTAATACTTAGTTTATATATTTATGGCATTATTTATCTCAGTTTCGCTCTCACTCTTCTTCGGTCATTATAATAAATGAATTGGTTCGACCATATTCTTTATTAATTGTTGTTTTTTCTTTTTTTTTTTTTTTTTGTAAAATTCACTCTATGAAAAAAAAATTAGCTTTATACTCAGAGGGGTTGAATCTAAGTATAGGTTCATATTTCACTATAAAAATTTGAATATAAATCTGAAAGTACCAAGAGAGTCTGAACCAGTTTCTGGTCGAGAAGGGAGAAAGCCCGGGGAACTAGACTACTGTGCCTCTTTTATTACATAAAGATTACGGAGAAGTCCATTATCGTCATGATCGATTCATGTCCTACCGTAGTGCCCGGAGAACCAAGCTTGCTAAGCTTATAAAGCTAGCTTACTAAGGGGAAGGTATTTTTTCGTTGATTGCACGAGCAGGCCAGTCTTTACTCACCTCTTAATTTACCCAAAAACGGTTTATACTAAATGCACTATGACAGTGACTTTGTAGAGTCCTTGTAGCTTTCAATATGGTTCTTAAAAAAAGATGTGGCATTTGAAAAAGCGCAAGACAGTATCCGTAGCTAACCTCGACCTGCCCATATATAGAAATCGCCAGCCCACTATAACTCTGAGACGACGATTTTGCTAATTGGCGCCTAGAGAGCCAGCGATGCGGAGACCCGGCGGCCATCATTCTTCTTCATTCGTTTGATTGATTTTCCATTCTCTATCTCTTTCTTCTTGTGATCGTTGTTAATCTTAATTATTCTTTATATTCGTAAACCCTAGCTAGATCTTTAACCTTCAGTTATAATCGGCATCGACTTATCTCAATTCCCAATTTGCCTATTGTGCTACTATGCCCTAGTTCTAATTTAGTATGAGAATTGAGAAACAATCTCAATCTAATTTAGTCAAATTATTTTTAAGTTCTTTTTTATTTTTCCCTTGATTGAATTTCTGAATTGGGAATTTCAGCTGATAATCAGTCAGTACAATATTTATTTGTATATTATTGTGTTCATCGATCAACTACTATGGCCGATAAGGTAGTTAAGCGTGCAATGTATAAGTCTTCAGCCAAGGGCTCGGGCATTCCTGGAGTTTTGACACTGGTAATCCTTCCCAAACACTATAATCAGTGTACATATACTGTTAACGTAGTAAAAATAAATTAGCAGTATGTCGTTCAATGCATTTGCAGCTGTTGAGATTTCTATAGAGGAGAAAGGCGTAATGCCACGGAAGAATGAAATTACCAGTAGAATTTTGTGAAAAGATCATATTTTTAGCTGCAGTGTAAGAGGTTTAGCTGCTGTGGATGCTGGTTCTGACTCTTCTTTGGGTTATCTTGCAGACCAGAGAGAGGTTTATTTTCATGCCTAACGACCCAAGTTCTTCAACAAGGTTTAATGTAGAGTTTAGTACTATAAAAGGTGATCTTTTCATTCTTTCCTTTAAATTGGCTAATGCTTGTTTTCTTGAGGTCTGAGGACTGGGAACAGTGTTAAATGAGGACAAGTTTCTATAAGGACCTATCACGCATTAATTTATCCTTTTGCTTTTTACTCACTTCTATTAGTCCAACCAAAACTCAAAGAAGGAAAATAAGCATCTTGTGATCATGTCCTTCTTGTTGTCCATTTGACCTTTTTCTTGTTGAACATTTTAGTTATAAATGCTTTTCTGTTTATATCCTTAGTGAATTTGTGGATTACAGGTTTCAGATCCTCCAAGGAAAGTGCGAAGCAGGCCCTGCTCAATCTTACTGAGGATCAGGTTTGAGCTATTGAAAATAATTTGTTGGTCTGCCAAGTAATACTACTATTCATGAGTATTACTATTATTCATATCCAGTGAAGTTCATTGAGCTTTTCAACATATAAAGTGATTGTATTCAGCTTGCCTCTGCACTTCACAGGGCCGGAATCACTTTTTTGAGTTTGAGAATTTCCCTGATCGAGATGCTTGCAAGGAAATTGTTGGTAAGATAGGACAGCTAGTACTACTTTTGTATTGTCAATTGACTTAGGCTATTTTTTACTTATGTGCATTTTAGTTAAATAAGCATGGGTTTTCTTTTCTTGTTTTTGTTTTGTTTAATTTTTTGAGGGGGTGGTGGGGGGGAAGGGAATCACTCAATTTGGGCCAATTGATCGAATAAACTGCTTGACAAACTTCATCAAGTCCATGAATTAAATATAAATTCAATATTGTAAAGACTGTAATTCTAGAAAGTATCTCTGAATATATAGGCCTTTATATCCTTTTGTATGCTTATAATTGGAAAAATGGATGTTTGCTAAATACGTAGAGACTCAGGAGGTACCTGCTGTCACCAGCTTGGCATGGTATCTACTTTTTTCTTTAATAATATTTTAGATATAAAGGAATATGTTGGAGAACGAGACTGAAAATTTGAATTGTTTCTGGAGCTGTCCTCTAATTTGCATGAGTTTGGTATGTCTCTGTCATGACAGTGTTGGTAGATAACACGCATAAGCTGACTACTGAAACTTGGAATGAGTTTTTTTATCACTTTTCTGTTCCTGACATCTGCACTTTAAATTATGTCTACAGCAGTAATACATAGCACCAACACTGGAATTTCTCAGCTATCAGTTGTATAAATTTATTCGCTTCTTATTCTTGAGCAGCCATAGCTATTGCAAATTCTGGAGAAGCTGGGAAAGCAGTTCCTGAAAAACCTGCTGCCCCACTTCAAAATGAACAACTTAGTACAGCAGAAATGGAGTGGCGTATTAAGCTTCTGCAGGAAAATAGGTAGAAGGGCACTCTTCTTCTTTACTATTTCATATCTGGCTATTATCTCCATTATTGTAGACAATGCAATACACTTCTCATATATCAAATTGCTATATCTTGTTTGAGTCCTGTGGCCACTTTTACACAAGGAATACTAGTTAACAGGCATAAGTGCAGAATTGAAGAGGGAGGACTGGGGGCAGAACTGTATATTTTTTCTTCGTAAAATGATGCTAATAATACGAGTTAAGGATTATTGTGGAATACTATACATGCTAATGTGGAATGATGATATTACTACATGAACTTATGGTTATTGCTCTTGTGCAATTTAATTTGTCTTAGAAGGTCTTCTATTTATCGTTGACAGGATATGTGCTAATTATTAAAACTATTCTCCTCATATATTATCAATATCTCCAATGAGCACATATAAACTTTTGATACATTCGAGGCCATTTTAGATTTTATCACTAAAATGTGCTCGTGACAGCGATTTACAGAAACTTCACAAGGATTTTGTGATTCAAGGTATTCTATCTGAAGCTGAATTCTGGGCAACGAGGAAGGTTAGTAATTGAAAATGAATATCATAAATTTATGGGAATAGACCCAACTTGTTCCTTTTTCTGAAGATGAAATTGTTTTATTTCCCCATTTATTTTCTTGTTCTGCTGTTTCCGGGAATCTCACTTCCCCATTCTATTCATAGAAGACAGGATTTCTGATTGCTAGAAAGGGTGAGTTGAGCAAGATGCATTTCAAGAATTAAATTTTGACACTCATTTGTGAGTGCACATGTCCTGACTAGAAGATATATCACTAGGGCTCATACATCAAGTTCAGTACAATAGTACATCACTTGTTTTATTCTTTTGGGGGGTTGGGCATTAAAATGAGAGAGATGAGCACAATGCAGTCAACGAACTTTTTCTGTGGAAGGAGATATGCACTTGGCTGAGATTGAACACCTATTTGTGAGTGCATGACAAACTCAGACTAAAGATGTATCACAAGGCCCATCCAGATTAATGTCGGGATGTTGCAGATACATCATTTAACTGGTTAAATCTTTTGATATTGCATTCATAAAACAGTTTTAGCTGTCACTATGATTTGAGAACATCTTTCTTCTGAAGCTAATATGCCTATAAGCTACTGCCACTTATTGTTGAGAATCCCACATTGGCCAGTTGAAGAATAAATAAACTCTTTATAAGTTTGGACAATCCTCCTTCACTTGAGTTACCTTTTGTGGGTGGAGTTCAACCCAAGTCCGTTTTTTAACATGGTATCATAGCCACCTAAACCAATGTTGGGTCACTCGTAGATGTCCACACCCGCAAACTTCCGCTCCAGATGTCCAGCCCTGGGCGTGAGGGGATGTGTTGAGAATCACATTAAAGAACAAACAAACTCCTTGTGAGCTTGAGCAGTTTTCCTCCTCTTGAGGTAACTTTTCGGGATGGAGTTTGGCCCAAGCTTGGTTTTAATGTGGTATGAGAGCCAACCACCTAGGATAATGTTGGCCACCCATGTTGGGTCACCCATAGATGTCCGGTCCTACAAACTTCACACTTCGGATCCCAATCCACTGCTGGTGGATTAGAGGTTATTTCTGAGTAAGGGCCCCTTGCTTTTACCCCTACTACTGGTTAATCCCTTTATTAGGCTAAAGCACGATGTCCAGCCTTGAGCGTGGGAAAAAGGGTCTGTTGAGAATCCCACATTGGTTATTTAAAGAACAAATAAACTCTTTATAAGTTTTGGCAATCCTCCTCCTCTTGAGGTACCTTTTGAGGGTGGAGTTCAGCCCAAACCTGTTTTAACACTTATGATCCACACCATCTGCTGCTGTCAGCTCTTCTGCAAATTGTAGTTGATGTGCAAGTATTTAACAGAGCTTTTATTTTGTCAAGTATAGAAGCTGTTGGAACAAAATGGCACGAGACGACCAAAACAACGAGTGGCTTTAAAAAATGATATGTTGAGCACCAAACCATTGTCTGATGGTCAGGTTTGTTATCTCTCTCCACTTTGCATTCATGTGTGCTCATCTATGTTCTTGTAGAGGCAATTTACTCAAAAATTCTTATTGAACTTTGTTGCAACAATAGCGGACTTGGTGTAAACATTTCTATGTAATCTTAGTCCTGCTTCTTCAATATTTGCCATATTCAATCTTTTGATGTTGTTGCTACTTGACGTGGAACTAATTTTTTTTCTCATCTTTTAATTTGTGTTATCAGTCTAACAGAGTCACTTTTAACTTCACTTCCGAGATCATCCACCAGGTACATTGTTTTTTCTCTTTATTTGACATTTAAAAATTTGTATCCTTAGCTTTGCAATATCATGTAAATTTGGAGCCTTTTCTTCCAATTGTGATCAAGCATTACCTTTACAAACCTGTTTTTGTTTTTATCTTTCGAATCTGAAGTGACTTGGGCATTTATGAATGTACAACATACTTGTCAACACAGGCTTATTAGTTACTAATTCTTGTTTTTCCAACTGATTTGTGCCCTCTGCAACATAAGATTCTGCCTTTATTGCTACATAATTTTTAGGAATCTCAGAAACTTTTACCTTTCAAATGACGACTTGTTTCTTTCCAGATTTTTGCTGAGAAACCAGCTGTCCGCCAAGCATACTTGAAATTTGTTCCCAATAAGGTCGAGAAATGAACTTGTATATAATTTTGCTGCAATTTTGTTCTCGGAGATTACTTTCTTTCTAAGTTGTGTTCCTGTTTTTTTTTTTTTTTTTCTTCCTGAATTCAGATGACTGAAAAGGAGTTCTGGACCAAATATTCAAGAGCTGAATACCTACATAGTACAAGAAACGTTGTTGCTGCTGCAGCAGAGGCTGCTGAAGACGAGGAGCTTGCTGTATTCTTGAAGCAAGATGACATGTTAGCAAATGAAGCTCGCAGGAAGGTGCCTAACTCTACCCTTTCTTTTTACAAGGACTTCATTCTGGCGTTACTTCCAACTATTTGCCTTTTCTTTTCCTTTCTTTCTTTTTCTAGATTATTAAGTTATTTTTCTCTTTTTTCCCCCGTGTCTTGGTGGGGTTTGGAGTGAATTGAAAACCATTTTCTTCAATGTTTATTCCTTCCAGATCAGACGTGTTGATCCAACTCTGGATATGGAAGCTGATGAAGGGGATGATTACATACATATTCAGGTACGTTCATCAAAATATTATGCAATGTCTCTCTCTCAATACCTGGTTAATGAAGTTGGATGTCATGTTTGGAGATGTATTTTGCTATTGCACATGTATACTCATGTGCTTATGATTGCAAAAGTGCAGGATCATGGGCTGTCTCGTGGTGATAGCAAGGATGTTCTTGAACCACAATATGAACCATACAGAAGATCTTTCTCCCAAAACCTCAACCAGCATGGAGCAGTTGTTCTTCAAGGAAGAATTATAGGTAAGACTCTTGTAACAAATCATCCAAGGAATTATCCCATTAGTTCTATTGCGGAAATCAGCATTGATTTTTTTATATCATTTTTCTTGTCCTTTGTTTAGTAAAGGTCAGTTTACTATCTTGATGATGCATATCCTCATCACTTCTTAGATGATTACTTTTGGATTCGTGTAGACTTGTTTTCTGGTAAAGGGGTGAAATATGTGACATCAAGACATCTTTTACTTGTTTGTAACTTTTTATTCATCAATGATTGTAGATGTTGAATTGGGAGACACAAGAACTGTTGCTGAAGCCCTTACCAGGAAAAAACAGGGTTAGCATTTCTTTCTCCTCCTTTGGCACGCACTTCTGTTCCTTATTCACTGACCTTTGCTTTATATTTTCTGTTCAGCTGAATTAGCTAAAGAACTTTCTGATGTTAGCCTGGAAAAAGAGCGCTTAGAGAGGACATCGCGAATGGCTGAGATCGAAGATCTTCAAGCACCTCGTGACCCTCCAGTTGCACCTCTTAGTATTAAGGTTTGATTTCATTGTATGAAGCCCATTAGTTATCCAGGTTAAGATTGTCTTACGCCTTTTTATGTGCTGATTTAGGATCCTCGTGACTATTTTGATTCTCAACAAGCCAATGCATTAAAAGCTCTGGGAGATACAGGTTCTGGTGGAAAACTATTAAAATGTAGTGTGAGCACGCATGATGCATATGGCTCCATAAAGGAGTTCATTTCTGAGATCAAAGCTTCGGGCATTCATGAGCCTTTAATGAATTCAGAAGTTGCTCTTAAGGTGAAGTGTCATTTGCACCTTTAGCCTTTATTTGCAGCAACTGCATCACTCCTGCTTTTGAAGGATAACATAATCAGTTTTTGTATTATGGTGTAGGTTCTCAATGGATTGACGCAGAACATCTCAAGCACCAAGTACAATCTTGGGAGGAATCCAAATGAGAGTGTTTTGGATAGATTACCGAACATCACCAAGGAGGAACTATTACTTGTGGGTTTAATCAATTTTCTATGTTGACCCCAGATGCTTATATCTTTTGTTATTAACATGTAACAGCGAAGGATCATTTGTTTTGCAGCACTGGACATCCATCCAGGAATTATTGAAACATTTCTGGTCATCATATCCAATTACAACCAAGTATCTTTCTACTAAGGTGAGAATGTGGTCCCCCTGTTTGGGTTATATGTATTTGCGGCTCCAAATTTGGCCAAGTCTGTAACATTTTCAATTTACTTTTCTTAACATTGATAAATGTTTTCAGCCGTATGTTTTGTTGAAATTTATGTTCAAATATTTATGAACCCCAGTGTAATAGTTAATAGGTACGAGATGATGTTTCTTGTCTGATTTTCCTCTGCAGGCAGACATTTCATATGGATTTTCTCAAAATAATTGGGTTTCTTATGCACCTTGTCTATACAGGTAGCCAGATTGAAGGATGCCATGTCAAAAATATATCCAAAGCTACAGGTACCAATATGGCAAATGAGGAAATTAAAGGAAAATGACGACAGATTTTTCACCCCTTGCACTTGCAAAGCATTCTTCTTTTTCATCTGCCTTCGATCTTGGTTTCTGAATGTGGAGAGTGGTGTCTAGAGATGATGGATATTGTTATGATAAGTAAAAGAATAAACAATTCAATAACCATTTTTGGACATCTAATTTGGAAATTATCCTCGATCACTAGTTTAAATGTTGAGTATACAGAATAAAGATAGGCTAATTAGTTTTATGCTACCGGCATATCCTTTCTCTCGACCTAATGCATGTGGATCAGTGAAAGTTTTGCTTCTTAAAGCTCTCTCATTATCATGATGTACTTCCAGGTTTTCTACATTTTGTGGTGTATTTTATCAATAGAACACCTTCACATGCATGTCCAAGTTGATTTTTGTTGTATCTTTTCCAAATTTCAGGAGATGAAACAATCTGTACAGTCGGATCTGCGGCATCAAGTTTCACTTCTTGTACAACCTATGCTTCAGGTTAGCTGTTCCATTTATCTCTGTCATAACAATGTTTTTGTGTGCTTATTATGTGCTATATGATTCTTTACAACAAATGAAGAGAAAAGGGTGGTACATTTGGTCTATTGGAAGTTGATTGAAAGTTTGTCTCCAGTGTAGTACTCCCTCCATTTCAAAATAGTCTTTCTAGAAGTTAAATTTTGTTTCATAATGAGTATCTCTTAACAGCTCTCAACAAGCATCTATTATACTTTTTCCAATTTTATCCTCATCTTTCTCCTTATTTATTTCGCCCATCTCTCTTTCTTTGTATTTTTCTCTCTATATTAATGAGAGATATATAAATAAAATACGTCCTTGGTTTCAAAAACCCTTATTGTTTGTGCCACGAGGTAAAAGGACACTTATTTTGAAACGGAAGGAATATTTTACATAGCATGGTCTCATAGACAATATGACTTTTTCCTACAAGCACATTTATGTAGGACTACTTGTGTCATTTTAAGATAGAAGGTAACTTCAGGTTAAAATGTATGGGAAGAACTCGAGCAACCATGAACAAGAGATGGCAACTCTCAACTATATATATATACACCTTAAAAGGATTCCCTCTTTGGTTTCCCTTCATCAGTTATGCAATTTACTAACAATAGTCCTTTGCTTCAGGCTTTAGATGCTGCTTTTGCACACTATGATGCAGACGTACGAAGGAGATCGGATAGGAGTGGGGAGAGAATAAACGGGTACTAGAAAAATGTTCTTTTCTCATTTAAACTCGAACAGGGTTGAGATCAATATGTTTCCATTTTTAGGGAACTTACTTAGAATTGTACATCGTATAAAAATTTTGTTCAATATTTCTTTGCGTCTCCCCACGAACCATCAATTTTTCTTGAATGGTTGAGTTACCTTCATACCCAATTGCACTTGTAACAGTTTTATTGGTTTAAGACCTGGCGTCAGGCCACATTTCTCGCCGGGAGGAGGTGAGTTTGAGAGAGTTCAGCCCTCATAGGCTTCTTTACTGTAAATATTCTTGTTTTGGTGTGTGTTTGGTGCGTCTTTTCCCCTTTCCTCTCATCTCTTTGAGCTCTCTGTTCACCATATTCTCTTTGAGCTATCTGGCACTGGGTTGACTGGCAAAGGTACAGGGAGAGTTTATGTTTGTACATTCTCTTGTGGCACTTGATTCGATTTTGGGTGACTTGTGCACTCATGCCTTAAGGTTGAGCTATCGCGGTTTTTGGGGTTTCTAACGTAGAGAGAAAAGCACAAAGGGGCAGCCCGTGACTGCTCTTCCACAATTAAGAATAGTAATAGTACGATAATTGATTGATTAGTCTTTATTATACTAATTATTCGAGTGATTATCGATTTTTTTCAATATCGAAACCATTTAGTACCCAACATAAGTTAAATATCTCTGCCTAAAATATGCCCTAGCATCTTGGGTTTGGTGGTTGATCTTACGGGTGGGGGTTTGGGGGCTTTCGAATTGATTGGGCATAATTTTTGTACATGGATTTATTTTTCAGTTTATATATGCTACTTTTATTGTTTAATACTGGCAATGTAAATCGTCCATTATTTTGAGATTAGTGGCAATGACAATATTGAAATTTTAGTCTCTCCAATGTATGATTTTTAATCTGTCAAACAGTAATCACAATGATTTATATTCTCTATTTGAGTATCGGACAATCTACAAAAATTCTGTAGGTAAGGATTTTGTATTTTGATATTAATACTAACAATGTAATCGAAGAGTGTCGGACAGTCCAGTAAGTCCAGAACTCACTCCAGTGAGAGTTCTAAAGTAAAGAATTTTGTTTTTTTTATCAATATGACAATGTAACCGAAAGAGTATCGAGAGGGTCACAACTGTCAGTCTCCATTATTAGCCTTTTGTCGGAAGGTTTGTTACACATGATGGCACCTCGCTACCCGACAAATTCTCTAGTCAATTTAACAGAAGCTCTGAGCTCACCTCTTCTTCTTCTTCTTCCAAACACAGCTCTTGGACCATATTGTGTGGCCATGTTATGTGCCCAAAAAAAAAGAAAAAAACCCAGGATACCCCATGATGTAAGGTACCATTTCTTTTTCTCAAAAAAAAAAAAAAAAACAAATCTACATATGGGTGTGTGTTTCAATGGTGATGAGATGAGAAGTTCTAAATTTAAGTCATACAGAAAGTTAAGTCATACAGAAAGTCATCCAAAAAGTATTAAGTGTTGAGTTTGAGTCACTTTAAAGAGTACCGTTTAATACCAAAAGTCAATAACTTTTAAATATTTTAAATATTGAGTTAAAAAAATAATAAATCTAAGATTTTATTTACTAATACAGTTTGTTATTTCAATCCACAGATCTAATGAAGGATAGAAATTAGATGAATGGTGGTAAAATTAAGATTCATTCAACAGAGCCACAAAGAATAATCATGTGAACAAACACAAATTAATCACAGAAAGCAATGAAGACAATGTTGAATGGATCATATAATGAATAATCGAACAAAATAGAGTTCGTATAATACAATCCAGAGAATTTAATTGAGTAGTTGGGGAAAAGAGAGACCCCTGTTTTCAGAATGGCGGAGGAGCACTGAAGCCTAAGAACGGCCTTCGAGAATAGCAGCTGGAAACGGCGGTTCCATTGACGAGGACGCTGGTGGTTGGCTCACAATCATGTAATGTATCTTTTATCTTATGAAATCCATTCTTGAAAACTCCAAATCCGAAAACAAATCCGATTACAATCACAACAACTATTAAACATGTGCATAACATGCAAATTCTTCCTCCGCAACACATGATTTCTTCTTCTTCTTCTTCTTCTTCTTCTTCTTAATTTGATCAATCAATCGGTAGGTTCAGAAATCAGAACAGATTTGAATCTGATGAGATCTGTAAATTCTGAGAATTAAGGGTTAGGAATTGCGATTGATTTAAATCGGGAAGGGGAAAATACTGTTTTTGTAATGAGGAAGAGGAAGAAATGTGCAAGTTTTGGAGTCTCCTTGTTTGATGAAGAGGCTATTGAAATTGAAGCGGTTACTCTACGCTATGAATTAATGTCAAATTCAATCCCTTGCCTTTTTTTTTCTCCCTTTCCACTATGGATTTGGATACTCGATCCCAATCAAAGTCTTGACATGGCAACTATATAGGATTTTTTTCCTTAAAGTTTAACCCTTATCCAGATTACGATTTAATCTAAAACTTTTTTAATATAATGTTATATAAAGACATTAGATGTTGTGGGGTTCAGATTTTTTGTACCATTTTTATATATCATTTTTTAATTCTGTATATTTTATTATTAACATTTAATAAATAAAACATAAACTCTGAGAGAAAACGATAAATACTAAAGAGAAAAATATATTATAAAATAAATGTGGTACATAACGTGGTATACAAAATGGTACAAACAATCTTGTGCCATGTTGTTGAGTATGTATGTATAGGTTCAAAATTATTTGTATCACTTTTTATAATATATTTTTTTAAAGTTTATCTTTTTTTTTTAATGTTTATTTTTTATTTATAAGGTTTTATTAATAAAAATATATAAATTTTTATAAAGTGGTACAGAAAATAATACATAAAGTGGTATAAATGATTCGAGCCCGTATATAGACAAGAGATACCTCTAAGTCGTATCATATTTACGCCACTCAGAATCACTTAAACTTTAGTAAATCATCTAGTACACTTTTTTTAATAGTAATTATTATTAAAAAATATATTATAAAATATATTAAAAATTTTATTAAATAATTACAAAAATATTTATATTTAAACTTCGAATAAAGAATAATTACAAGGCTATAAAGAAATATTTATTTACAAAATTTAAACTCGAGACATTTAATTAACGTAATTATCTAACCTACCCCTTATAGGATAATGTAATGATTGGTGTAGTTCCTATATAAAATCCACAGCCACAATTTATTTTTTTAGAGGAATTCAACTTCTCCACTTTATTATTCCTACTTCATTACATAACTTTTACCCAAAGGAAACTTTGTAGCAAATGGTCCATCCATGGATTCTTATCATTTTTTTCTTTTCTAGTACCTACGCCACTAAGAGTGAATGTCATCTATCTATATAGTTTTTTTTTTTTTTTTAATAAAAGAGCAGAGAATATGATATAATAACTGGTCAAGAATAATTTTAAAATAATTTATATACTGATATAAATTAAAAGTAATA
Source organism: Catharanthus roseus (assembly GCA_028651295.1). Lineage (NCBI taxonomy): Eukaryota > Viridiplantae > Streptophyta > Magnoliopsida > Gentianales > Apocynaceae > Catharanthus > Catharanthus roseus. The sequence continues at coordinate 4,448,359 of JAPQWS010000044.1, read as the reverse complement.
AAGTAAATAATCTGCCTTTCACTATTAAAAGATAATAATCAAGTAGTTTCAAGTTTAATCCATATTATCGACTTTTTAAATTATAGTTCTGGATAGTAAAAATACGTAACGGTTTGATTTGAAGAAATTTTGATTTCACTATTTGAAAATAATTATGGTTTTAAAAAAAAGTTTAAACGAACAAAGTCTCTAATTTGAATATTTTCCAAATTAAAATAATTCAGTTTGGAGAAAACTGAAATAAAAGAAAAAGGAAGGAATTGATATAATCCTAATTCACCTATTAAAATTTTAAGTTTTTGCTGATATACCCTTGAAGTAAAAATATATTACATTTAAGTTTATATATAATTCAGATTCGATTTAAAAATTTTCAAACCGAATTAAAATATATTTTGGAGAATCAAAATCGAATGGAAATAAAATATTTGACAAAAAATTAAATCAAAAACTAAAATTTGTTTTAGTTAAATTTATTTTTTCGATTTTCTCCAAATAAAACACGCCTCTACTTAGTGGTAATACTCTCGAACATGAATGAATATAATATTACGAGAAATGTATTGATCGAGCTTATTAATTCTCTTCTCTCTTAGCTCAGTGAAAAAGAAAAAGAAAAAAAAGGGGGATATCCTTTTTCCCACCTTTAACCAATATACAAAGCCTTTATATTGGGCTGGGCCCATTTCATTTTTAGATTAGTTATTTGTCTCCCAAAAGCCACAAAAATCTCTTTCCTCTAAAATTATTTTATTTTTTTTACACTTTTTTAAAACGAGGTCAATTTTTTTACTATAAATTCTTTATTTTTCTATTTTAAAATAAATATTTTTTCTCCCCATTTATTTTTTTAAGGGATTCTCCTAAATATTTAATTTTACATAAATTTGACTAATCCTAGTTGGTTGTCAAAAAAAAAAAAAAAAAAGAAAGAAAAAACTAATCCAAGTGGATTCGTATCCGTGGCCCTTTCTGGGCCCAAACAAACCATATAAGCCCATTTAAAGTAGTTAACCATTGATCAATATAAACCCAATAAATTTTGGCCCAGCAAAGGTCCAGCCCTAACATCCACGTCATTCCACATTAATTTTTTGTTTCCATTACTTTATAAAATATTAATTCCCAGTCCCTATACTTTTGGTTTTCTCACAATCAAATCCTCTTAGAAAATATAGTCGGCTTATTCTCTGTTTTATTTGGTGCACAATTTGAGATTAATTTATCCTTTTTTTTTTCCTTCTCATAAAAAAAAAAAACTAATATTTTTTTCTTATGCTATGAAGAGTTGAAACAGTTACTATCGTAACAGATAGTCAATAGATTGGTCGCAAGTTGAATTCCTCAACTAGCGACTTCTCCTGTCAGGTGATCTCGTCCAACTAATCAGGTGAGGTCTATCATCTTAGCAATTCCGAATATAGTAGCAATTCGATATATAGATAGGAAAAGCAGATGTCGTAGTTCATAACTTGACACGTATGGGTGCATGTCATCAACCCATTATCTTTTGTTTCAATATGTCCCCATTCACAGATCCCGTTTGTATTCCCTGATTTACTATGATCTATATATATCAATGCAGGGTCTTAAAAGAAAATAAAAATACGATGCATTTGTAATTAATAATAGATCTTGTGAATCTATTTCCATCATAATTAAGGTTACTTGACATTAATTATTGTATGCTTTTAAATGAATATTAAAAAAAAATTATTGTTTTTGGACAATATGAATTATCATTATTTAAAAAAAAATGGAAATAAACAAATTGAAAAAATTTTGTTTGCTAAGCCAGATTCACAATTTGATGATGCTTATTTTTGATTAAAAATATATTATTTAAAAAGTGAATTTTTTTATCTGTTAGACACGATTTCACTATATAATGACAAGAGAGACTATTCTAATGGAAACCCCTATATGGTTCGCAGATATAGGCCGAAAGCGTGTTCAGATCAATGGTATTTAGGATTCGATCAACGGTAGCTGGGGTCAAATTAGGACATGCATAATTGGGAGAGGAATTGCTAAAGAGCATTCATAAATGGAACACTTTTTGCAACATCGCTATTAGCAGGCTTGAGCCTGTTGATTTGCAGCTTTCCAAGGGTAGGTTAATCAGTCTATTTCCATATTTGATCGTCTTTGTAGGACAAGCAATTAAATGATTATTTTATTAACTAAAATAGAAAATATTGTATTTTTTTATTATAAGACACGGGTTTATTTTAAAGTATTATTACTCGACTGAAAAGTAACGTAAAACAAGATTATTTATCTTTAAAGAGATCTATTTTTCCTTTTAAGAAATAAGCTATATACTAATCATATAAAACCATTATAAAATGGATGATCAAGACGTTATAGTGTCGAGACAGATATAGAAGTATTATTTTCCAAAAAAATTCGCCCGTTTCTCCATCGCCATAGCCAGTAACTAGAGATTCTGAAGAGCAATATTATGAAAAACTAAAAAGGGACTTGAGTAATATTATGAAGAAATAACATGCGCTTATCGCAAATTTCAGTATTTATCAAATCCCATCTTCTTCTTCTTTGTATATTTTGGTCTCCAAAAAGTCCCATTCCCTGTTTTCTATTCTCTTTCCCCCATTGTTAGAATAATACTTTAACGCCCCATCTGTGGGCTCTGCTCCCTTCCCTTACTCTCTCACTACTCTCTCACTCTTCTTTTTTTCTTCTTCTCCATCGGATCTCAAATCTCAATCCTATTTCTTCATTATTCTTCTTCTTCTTCAGTCTTCAGTACCTTTAATTTACCGATTTTATAAGTGTAAGAAGAATTTTAGGTGTGTTTTTTTGGCAATCGGACAAATTAGAATCATTCAGATCCCTCTTTGTCAATAAAGATTGATGATGGCTTCCCCTGGGAATCCAAATCAGCCAGGTGGAGGACCATTCGATATGCACAAATTCTTCAAGCCATCGTCGCCTTCCGCCGCACCAACTACATCTGCTAATCCTCCAGTTCTTAATCCGCAAAACCCTAATAATAACCCTAATTTGATTACATCCCCGTTTCCGTTACCTTCTGCATCTTATCCACCTCCTACAGGTGGTACTACTGGTGGGCCCTATTCATACCCTCCTCAGACATCCCCTTTTCACCACCCGCCACCTCAATTTCACCACCACCTTCCCCAGCAGTATAGTAATAACAGCAATCCGCCACCATCTCAGCCGGAGGTGTCTTCTCAATTTGCTGCCAATTTGCATCCTCAGAGGTCAATGTCCTTTCCTACGCCTCCTCTTCAACCGCCGGCAACAAGTCCTCACCATCATCAGTTCCAGAACCCTCAAAACCCTAGTAACAGCAACAACAGTAGTGGAAATAACGTTACTAATCAGAACCCTGGTGCCAGGCTAATGGCTCTGTTGAGTGCTCCACCCTCAACGCTTGAACTACCGCCCCAGCAACCTGCTGTTCCAATGCCTCCCATTCAGCCGACCACGTCAGGGGGCTCTGATTTTTCAATGTCCCAAAACTTGCCCATGATGACTGCTGGGCCCAACGTGGGGTTTCCCCATCCCGGGCCAATGCGGATGCCAAGCAGTAAGCTGCCAAAAGGGCGGCATTTAATTGGTGATCATGTTGTTTATGATATTGATGTGAGGTTGCCTGGTGAGGTGCAGCCTCAGCTAGAGGTTACTCCCATTACCAAGTACGGTTCGGATCCTGGACTCGTCCTTGGGAGGCAGATTGCCGTGAATAAGACATACATATGCTATGGACTGAAATTAGGAGCCATTCGGGTCCTTAATATTAATACTGCATTGAGATCATTGCTTAAAGGTCTTGCTCAGGTTAGTGAGACGCTCTACATGTTTAAGTTGTGCTGTATTTTAATTGATTAATGGAATGAAATCGACTAGGTATGTTTGGAACCATTTAATGCTTTGAAATTTGTCATCTTTATTAGTCATATAAGTATTTGAATTAGCAGTGGTTTTTTTTCTTCGGGAAATGCTCATTCCTAGAATTTAAACCAGGTGTAGCTTATTAAGATACTTGCTGAAAGATAGAGACACTTTGTTGCTTACAGTATTAAGATGGTCTGGAATTTACTATGATATCAATTTAAGGAGTAGATACTTTTCTAGCTTCTAATCAATCAACTTCCTGAACTGTGGATCTCTAATGGACTTCAGGAAAACAGTGTGAAAACAAATAGGGTTTTCAATTCTTATGGTAATTGCTATAACAGTGTTTTGGATTCTTAGAACTGAAATATTGAAGGTTGATATTAAGTTTTGATCCGGTCATTTGCTATTTCTCGGAGTCAAGGTTTTATCATGTGTTTCAGGTGTTACTTTGATTATTAGAGTTTTTGCATTTCTGAACGGTCTGTTTTTGGACGCCGAACTAGACAATGCCTGGTTATATACAATGAAATACTGAGATTTTTCTAATTTTTCTTGTTTTGGTTAGAAGAACAACCTTTTCTATTCTGCCGTCCCTTTTTGTTGCTATTTGTTGTTCCCTTGCATTTTCTTCGTTGTTCTATTTTTTCTTTTTTTACCATTTTACATGACTTATCTGATTGGGTACCATGTAGACTTTGAATTCTATTGTCATTCAGTATGCACTGTGGCAAGAATTTCAAGATGCCAAGTGTTCTGTTCTAATATATTTATTACCTGAGCAATGTTTTTCCATTTCCAGAGGGTTACGGATATGGCTTTTTTTGCCGAGGATGTTCATCTTTTGGCTAGGTAGGCTTTGTTTTATTGTTTGTCACATTTATCTTTTTTCCTTTTCTTTTTGTGATACTAATATATATACACATATTTCCAGTGCTAGTGTAGATGGACGTGTTTATGTCTGGAAGATCACAGAGGGTCCAGATGAGGAAGACAAGCCACAAATTACAGGAAAGATTGTTATTGCAGTTCAATTCACGGGAGAAGGTGAATCTGTTCATCCACGAGTTTGTTGGCATTGTCATAAACAAGTATATGTCCCTCTGGTGCTACTATTTTATAATGTGATTTAGTTGGTACTTGTACCCAAGTAAACTACTAAACTTTCATGACTGGTTGAATTATTTCAGGAAGTTCTTGTTGTTGGAATAGGAAGGCGTGTCCTGAAGATTGATACAACAAAAGTTGGAAAAGTGGAAGCATATTCAGCCGATGAAGCATTGAGATGTCCTGTTGACAAGCTGATTGATGGCATTCAGCTCGTTGGGAACCATGATGGAGAAGTAACTGACTTGTCAATGTGCCAGTGGATGACAACACGTTTGGTATCTGCTTCAGTTGATGGCACGGTTCGTACAGCTTCTTTGATACTGTAGCTTTCCTTATGCATCTTTATTTCTTGCCAACAAAATTGGGCATTGATTCTGCATGAATGTCTTTGAGAAAGCAAGAGACTATCTATTGTCCATCCTAATTTCAAACTACTGATGAGTGTTAGAAAGAGTGCTTCATGAGTGGAAGGGCCCTCCTTGAAATTGTTTGGTGGAATTATTATTTCTCCAACTTTGAATGTGGGTCGTGTATTGCATGTGGTAATTATTGAATTTTCTACTCGATGGTTTTTTTGGTTGTTGAATTGGCTTGTCAACTACTTGTTTCTATCAGATAAAGATTTGGGAAGATCGCAAGATGCTACCAATTGCTGTGCTGAGGCCTCATGATGGTCAACCTGTTAGCTCAGTTACATTTGTTGCTGCTCCACACCGCCCAGATCATATCATACTTATTACTGGGGTAATTGTTATGAGTTTTTGCTTTCAAGATCTTTTCTGCAGCTTGCAATTAAGTTATGTTAATCAATTGAGCTATTATTTATTAAAACAGTATACTTATTAGGTCTGAGATTTTTGTTTATTGGGGTTTTGACCTCAATGACATCAAATTTATATTGTTTGTGCCTCAGGATGGCGTCTTTCAAAATAATTCAGCATGATGCACTCTCTACCAATGAGTGAAACCAAACCCCGCCCCCCCAACCCACAAAAAAAAAAAAAAAAACAAAAGAAAAAAAAGATAGAGTAATGGTGTATTTGGGTACCCTTTCAATCCAAGTTTTTTTCCTCTTTTTTTCTAGGGTGCCACCCTCTCCTTTCACAACAAATTCAACTTTCAAAAAGTTCGAGAAAAAAATTCATTTTTTTCAACCCAAACTCCAATCCAAGTACACCCTAAAGTGGTAAAAAATTGACCAATTATGATTGTCATGATTATGGAGGTGGCAACAAGAATCAATTTTTGGAAATTTAGATGCCAGTTCGAGAAAATAAAATCTGGATTGCAATGTGGGCTATCAATGAAAAAGGAAAATTAATTTTTCTCCTGATATTCACTCAATTCAGTAATATAATATGTTAAGCTCCAAATTAATCACGAGTCCTATTTTCACTGCTCACATTTTGGAGGTGGCCAAGTTTCTCTGGGGACCATTGACTAAATATGTTTTTTGATGTTGATAATGTGGTGTGCAAGTAGGCCCATCTTACTTCCATATTGAAGCTATTCCTGGTTTGGCTACAGAAGATGATTGTGGATGTACGAGATTGCAGTCTGAGTTCTTGTTATTTTATGAAAGTTAGAAATTTCTAATCAACCTATCATGAACATTTTAAAACTGGTTTTGTTATGAAGGCGCATCCATATAAGAAATTATGTCCAGACTCTAAAGCTTATTGGAATCTTTTGCATAGGATATTTAAGAATTGATCGTTGTGTTTTTGCCTGGATCATTACAGGATATCTAACTTTGAAAAGATATTTGCAGGGTCCTTTGAATAGGGAAATCAAGATATGGGCATCAGCAAGTGAAGAAGGATGGTTACTTCCTAGTGATTCTGAATCTTGGCATTGTACACAGACTATGGAGTTGAAGAGTTCAGCTGAAGCTCGTACGGAAGAGGCATTCTTTAATCAAGTGGTAGCATTGTCTCAAGCTGGACTCCTTTTACTGGCAAACGCCAAAAAATATGCTATATATGCGGTGCACATAGATTATGGTGCCAACCCTGCATCAACTCGCATGGATTACATAGCAGAATTTACTGTTACAATGCCAATATTGAGTTTTACAGGGACAAGTGATTTGCTACCTCATGGAGAACAGATAGTTCAGGTGTACTGTGTCCAGACACAGGCTATTCAACAGTATGCTTTGGACTTGTTACAGTGTTTGCCACCACCAATGGAGAATGTGATGTTTGAGAAGTCAGATTCTGGAGTTTCTCGAGATACTGGTAATGATGGATCTGTTCCTTCTGAGCCCTCTGAAAGTAGAGCAACAGAGATACCACTTTCTGCTTCAGCGCCTAAACTTCCTTTACGAGATAGCAGCTCTGAGACTGCTGCAGTAGCAAGACATCTTGTGACCTCTGCTGCTGTTGAGTCAGCAGCTGCACAGGAGTTTACTTCAAGTATGGAATCTAAACCAGTACCTTTGCCTGCAGTTACTGTTAATAATGATATTGCATCTATTGCATCTCCTCCACTGCCTATAAGTCCTAGGTTGTCTAGGAATGTTTCTGGCTTGAGAAGCCCATCAAAAAGTTTGGATCCGGGGTTGTCAATAAGTGATCGTAGTGGAGATGCGAAGGTCATTGAATATTCAGTTGACAGGCAGATGGATGCAATCCATGCAACCTTGTCTGATGTTGCTTCATTAGATGATGAATTGAAGAATGATGAAAATAAGGTTATACCTGATGATATTCCAAAAACACTAAATCATCCTGTGCATTTCAAGCATCCCACTCATTTGGTGACTCCTTCGGAGATTTTGATGGCTAATACATCAGCTGAAATGAACCACGTTAATGAGCACAAAAGTGAGGGAGATCTAAATATTCAGGATGTAGTTATTAACAATGATGGACGGAATGTTGAGGTCGAGGTCCAGGTTGTTGGTGAAACGAGATTTAGTCAAAGCAATGATATAGGTTCAACTGAAGAACTTCGAACTTTTGTTTCAGAAAGCAAGGAGAAATCATTTTACTCGCAAGCCTCTGATCTTGGGATGGAGGTGGCTCGAGAGTGCCGTGCCCTGTCGTCTGAAACTTTTATTGTAGAGGAATCTAGGCAGTTTGATGGGGCTAGTGGAAGTGAATCTCTTGCTCAACCTACAGCATCTGAAGATGAAGTCCGTGACTCTGCACAGGATGTATCAGGAAAAGGTACAGATTCGGTTGCCCCTGTGCAGGTGCAACAAACTCCCTCTCAGAATGCAAAATTGAAAAAGCAAAAGGGGAAAAATGTTCAAGGATCAGGCCCATCTTCACCATCTCCTAGCACTTTCAATTCTGCAGATACTTCCAATGACCATGCTGCCAGCTTGAGCAGTCCTTCTCTTGAAGCTGCGTTTTCACAAATTATGGCCATGCAGGAGACACTTAATCAGGTGAATAGCTTTTAGTTGTTCATGCAAGTTCCTCCCCCCCCACCCACACACACACATGCACAGACTTTTTTCTTTCTTTTTACCCCAGAGAAATCAGAGTTATACTCCAAATGGGTAACCACTGTTAAGGCTTCGTTTGTCATTTTGACTGGAAACTGCTCCTCATGTGTTCTTCATTTATAGGCTTGTGATTTCTTATCTATTGGCCTTTTTCTGGTTTGCTGTTTAATCGGTAGGTATTAATGACCTAGTAGTAAGGCTGTTGTGATTTGTGTCACAAATGGGTAATGCTCATGTCCTTATGCTACTAGATTAGTATTATACTTTTGCAAGGTGATGGTTGTCATTCTCATAACTAGAAGGGAGAAAAGGTCAAGCTGGTGACATGATCCTTTGCTTTGATTGTTTTTGGTCTAAAAAACTTTGGTTGCTTGTTGAAGATGTTAGTTTTTATATATTCATTGCATGTCTGGTAGATGTGGTTGCGGTTCTCTTTGGTAGTACGTTTATGTGATAGAATATACCTTCTCTGTGGATTTTGTTCTCCATCTGATATGCTTCTTGCCATTTCTTTCAGGTCATGACTGTGCAGAAAGACATGCAAAAGCAGTTGAGTATGATGGTTGCCGTTCCAGTTACCAAAGAAGGGAAAAGGCTTGAGGCGGCATTGGGGAAAAGTACAGAGAAGGCTCTCAAGGCTAATGCTGAAGCTTTGTGGGCTCGTTTCCAAGAGGAAAACGTGAAACAAGAAAAGACATCACGTGACCGCACACTTCAGATAACAAATCTGATAAATAATTCTATAAATAAAGACTTGCCAGCAATGGTGGAGAAAGCTGTGAAGAAAGAATTAGCTGCTGTTGGACAAGCCGTGTCTCGTTCAATTACTCCTACTATTGAAAAAGCAGTATCTGCTGCTATTACAGAATCTTTCCAGGTTAACATTTAGAAGATCTCTGCCATTTCCTTTCATTTATTTGTGCTCAGACCTAATTTTATGTATTATGCAGAAAGGGGTTGCTGACAAGGCAGTGAATCAACTGGAGAAATCTCTGAATTCCAAACTAGAAGCTACTGTTGCTCGACAAATTCAGGCGCAGTTTCAAACTTCTGGAAAACAAGCTCTTCAAGTAAGTAAAATTCTACTGCAAATCAAGCAATCCTGTCTCAATTGTTTTTCAAGTGATTTTCATTAATTTTGCACTATATGGTGTACAATAATAACAACTGCTACTGAATAGTTATGGGTTTGCATGTGATGCTATTTGATATGTTTGCATGTAGTCTCTAGCTTAGACGATTTATGATGTGAAATTGTCTCAAGTATATAACGCAATGAGCCTTCTTGAAAAGGCCTTTTAGTTTCATTGTGGGTCTACACTGCTCAAACTTTTTTCTTTGAATCTATCTTGCAGGAAACATTGAAGTCAAGTTTGGAAGCTTCGGTCATCCCGGCATTTGAGATGTCATGCAGGTCAATGTTTGAACAAGTTGATTCAACATTTCAGAAAGGGATGGCTGAGCATGCAACTGCAGCACTTCAGCAATTTGACTCAACACATTCACCGCTAGCACTTGCTCTAAGGGTAATCAGTTCAGGCTGCCTTGATAGGATGCTTGCGTGTACTGTATTTTCCATCTTTATAGGATGACTCTAGTGTAAATTGCCTAGTGTATCCATCTAAAGAGTTGACTTTGGTCCTGGTCATAGTAATTAAATTGTTTCATGTCTGCCCCCTTTTTCTGGCTTTCTTTGTCACTGTGATGACCTTGGTGGACATGCTATCTTTTCAGGATGCCATTAATTCAGCATCATCTGTGACTCAAACACTAAGTGGCGAGCTGGCTGAAGGTCACAGGAAGTTATTAGCTCTTGCTGTTGCAGGAGCGAATTCTAAAGTTGCCCATCCGCTGGTTAGCCAATTGAGCAATGGCCCATTGGGTGCTCTTCACGAAAAGGTTTGTTTTCTTATTGTTTACTCCTACATCACTTTGAAGAAGTTTGTTTTATCACTGTCAAGTGTGGTTTCCTTTACACCCTCGGCCCTTTTTTGTTCTGCTATAGCTTGAGGCACCTTTGGATCCTACAAAAGAGCTCTCAAGAATGATAGGTGAGCGGAAATATGAGGAGGCTTTCACTGCAGCCTTACAAAGAAGTGATGTTTCTATAGTATCTTGGCTTTGCTCCCAGGTACTTATTTACTTACCTGGTTCTGGAAATTGAGATACCAATTCCTGTTCGGATTGCCAAAATAAGTCGAAGTCAATTTAGAGTTAGTAGAAAGAAATTGAGAATGGGATTGGCCAAATTTTTATAAAACTTATCTCTTCTGCCTCTATAACAGGTGGACTTGCAGGGAATTCTATCTATGAATCCGCTGCCATTGAGCCAAGGAGTATTACTCTCTCTTTTGCAGCAGTTGTCCTGCGACATCAGCAAGGAGACGCCAAGAAAACTATCCTGGATGAGAGATGTACTCACTGCCATAAACCCAACTGACCCCGTGATTGCAGTTCATGTACGTCCCATCTTTGAGCAGGTTTATCAGATATTGAATCATCAACGCAACCTTCCAACAACCAGCAGCGCTGAACTTTCCAGTATCCGGCTGATCTTGCACGTCATAAACTCCATGCTTATGACCTGTAAATGATTCCAATCTCCCTCCTCCGGGGGCATGCATCATCAATCAGAGGGCAAATAACGTTTGAGCTAGAAGGTTTGTACAAAATTCTAGGAAAATTACCATGAAAAAGGGAATCTAAATCATGTAGAGTAAATTCACACTATTATTATTATTTTCCTTTTTGTCTTTTTTGGTTGTTGATTTTGTTTCTGAAAAGAGAGTTAAAATATGTGCAGTAATTGGGAGTGATATTCTCTCAAGAGATATTTCATATTTGCCTTGTTAGTCTTTGGAATGATGGATAAGCTTATTTATGTTCATATGAGGTTTTGTATTTCTTCTTTTGCAATTTCTAAACAGAGGGATTTTGTCATTTCATTTACTTCTTTATCTCTATATGTTGATTAAGCATTTTTATTATTATGATTATTATTATTTTCTATTTATTGCAAAATTCTCTATAAGTACCTTTATTGTTCAAAACATAATAGTTAATATTCTTCTATTGACTGTTGTCTAGTTAACAGTTGAGTTCTGTTCTGGACAATTTTATGCTCAAAATAAGTTCCTTTGATGGTGCTTTTCAAGTATTACAAGTACTATTTTCTCAAGTGAAAAAAACTCTGCAACTTAGAGCATTAATATCTTTTAAAAAAGGTACTACTATATTTCTTTTTATGAGTTTTCATTAAAGAAAGGTTATAGTATGACTTTTCCATTTAAAAAAAAAAAGGGTACTATATGGTATAAGTTTATGTTGATATAATCTCATAATTCTATTAATATAATAACTTTTTGAAGTTTAATAATTAAAAAGTTATGCGTAATTGAAAATTTTGGTTCTATAATTATTATTTTGTTTTAATTTGGCCTTGTATTTATTTTTTTTACTAATTTTTGTTTGACAACTATTTATTCTATCCGAGTTTGATCCTATATTTTTTTATTTATTTATTTTAGTTTGATAAGCTATTTATCTTTAATATTTTTTAGTTAAATTTTTAGAATGAATTTCAAATTGGTCACTCAAAATATGAAAATGTGTTTAGACTAAAGTCCTGTTTGATAAAACTGAAACCTGAAGTATGAAGTGAAATTGAAGTTTGAATAATCAGGTTTTTAATTAGTTAACTTTAAGATGAAATTTAATTTAATAAATATGGCCTTTAAATTAATAGAAATATTCTTGAAAAAAAATTATAAAAAAAAAAAATCAAAGTCGAGATATAATTTTTTGTTCTTTTCCATTTGCTGATGTAGTGAATGACAAGAGATTTTGATATTTCTGTGGGGATATTCATTCAACTTCAAGGAAAGAGAAACCATGTCTGCTTCTTCTTCTTTTGCTTAGGTGTTTCCAAAAGAATTAAGAGAGAATAAATTGGTTGCCCGCTTCATAGCATAGCATAGCTCAATTAATTTTAAAATTACAGAGTTAGTATCAATGATTAAAATAATTTTTTGTCCGTGCTAATGTTTGATCTTTAGTCTGCAAAACTACTCTTCCACTTAAGCATTGGATAATTTGATGGAACCTTATAAATAAAAAATTAAGTATTGAATAATTTGATGGAAACTTATAAACAAAAAGTTTGGACTTTTGATACGGAGGAGAGAACAAGTTGGTTAGCAAAAGGGGTCGGTCAATCTTCAATTGGCTGTTTTATTATGGAATGATGAGATAGACTACTGCTCACTCACAGACTCACTGCCGTTTTCTGACCGCTGCCTTCATCTCCTCTTTTTCCTTGCAATTTTTCATTTTCCTCATAAAGCCAAAACCATGACCATGTATGTATATTCAAAACTAACTAATCCAAAAAAAAAAAAAAAAAACTCTATTGCCATGCCAAGGGGAAAGGCTGCGCTCATTTACTTCTGCTTCCATTTTTTTTAGAAATGAAACTAAAAATTATATTAAATCAGTTTAAAGGATATAAAGAAAATTAAGAACAAGAACTAACTCTATTCAAAAGTTAAACAAGTAAGTTAGCAGTTAGCATCGTATTTACTTTTTGAGATATGTTCCTTCCGATAAAAAGAAAAAAGGGGATATTTACGCAATTTCCCAATAAAAAAAAGGGGGATTTAATTTATAATCTAGAATTTACATAGCAGAGAACCCCCGGGGGAAGGGGGGAAAAAAGAAAAAAAAAAGAAAAGCCATTCCTTTTGTTCTAAAATCTTTTCTTTTTTTTTTTTTGAAGTTCCCCTCATTTGTATTATGGATGGCCAAAAAATGCGCATCACTACATAACTATCTAGGCAACATAATATTTTTCTTTTTTTTTTTTTAATTTATTTACCAGCACTGATCCGTTTCCCATCTTCGGGTACTATACGACCCGGTCCATCTACTATATCCACCCGGCGCACAGTAACTGCTGTAACCTAGAGGTTGTCGTTGCCGAGAACCAATTCTGAGCGTCAAATCGTACTTCTCTCTAGCCGCCCGATCTGACAGAGTGACGTAAGCTTTGTGTATCTCAATAAAATCACGGCCGTCGAGCGACTCCTCCGGATGCTTAGCGGCAACCGCGGCTACATCTGGATGGTAGATCTTAGCTAGAGCTCTATACGCCGTTTTGATTTCCGTTTGCGATGCATTATGTTTTACCTTTAGGACTTCGTAATGATTTAGAGGCTTTGATTTCCTTTCTTCTACAGGTGGCGCTGCTTCGGCTACGGCTGCGGAAATCGTTAATCTACCAGATGAATTTCCAGGGAAAGACATTTTTCTGTCCGATCGGAGATTTCCCGACGAAAACTTCAGGTTTGTTCCGGTAGGAAAAGAGAGTAATCCGAGCATGTTAAATTACTGAAACTAGAGATGAGAATTGATTAATTCTTAGAGAGAATCGGAAGCGATGAATGAACAGGAGAGAGAGAGGGGATTGTGGAAGATATATAGAGGTGAAGGGAAGGGAATCTATTTGGAAATGAATGAAAGAAGGGTGGGGAAGGGAGGCGCGTGGGTCCAGTGCCAATGGGCGGACCACCGTTGTTTTTCTTTTTTCCTTTGCCTTGAGAGAGAGAGAGAGTTGTTTGTTTTGTGCGCGCGAGGGATATGGACTTTGTAGACTGTGGGTGGGCGAAGGGAAAGAAGGAAGAATGATTGCTGACATGGCACCAGCGGTGAGTTTTTCTGTTTTGGGTTTCTAGAAGCTTTTTTCATTGTCATTGGATGTTTTTTGGGCTTGGCTTTTTGTAGCCGGCTTATGCTTGGCTTTTGAAATTAATTAATTAAATGTTTATTAAATTAAATGTGTTTGATAATTGAGAAGCATTTAATATTTAAGTGTATTTGATAATAATTTTTTCAAATCACTTAATTGTTTAAAATGTACTTAATTGTAGTTATAAATTTTAAGTTTAATTTTTTTGTTTAACTCTGTAGTATAAATTCTAAATATGTATATTGTTTGTCAAATTATTACACTTTTTTCATATAATTACCACTTATTAATTAATTCAACATTTGAATTCAGATTTCAATCCTCAAAATCAATATTCAAACATAATATTCGAAATTCAGAACCTTAAACAATTCAGATTTTAGACTTCAGTTTCACTCTTATCAAGCAAGGCCTATCTTGTATGTGAAATTAATATTACCTGGTAAATATTATTAAGTGTTTAATAGCAAACTACTTAATTGTTTAAGGTGTATTTAATTATAGTTTAAAAATTTTAAATGATTTTTTTTTATTTAATTCTAAAATATGAAATTAGAATATTTATACAAATTATTATATGTATTTGTATATAATTACCACTTATTAATTAATTCAACATTTAAATTCAGACTTCAATTTTCAGATTCAGTGTCCAGAATTAAATATTCAAAATTCAGAACTTTAAATAATTCTAATTTAAGACTTTAATTTTAATTTTATCAAACAAGACATTATTTTGAACACATAATTTTTTTATATATCAAGGAAAAATATTATTCGAACTACGCAAAAAGTGCTTCTTTTGAAAACTACTATCTTTAAGACTTCCACACCAAATTTGTAAGGTATGTTTAACCATTTATTCAAAAAAGCTTTCCCCTCTTTCAATAGTACTAGGCTTTATTCTTTTTGTATTGAATTTAAAAAATGAAAAAAAAATAGAATTTTGCGTAAAAAATAAATTAATTATTAGGAAAGAAATATAATTCAAATAAATATTATTCCTTTTTTTCTCCTGTGGCAAAAAATTACAAGAGAAAGAGATACAATCAAACCTATATTCAAACATGAGAGGAAAAAAAAAAAAGAAAGAAAATGAATTCCAAGAAAGAAAGAAAAAAGAAAAATCCTGAAGTTGTCCATGATGAGCCGAGTCGGCTTTTCCGGCTCTCAAGCCGAATAAGAAGTAATACTACTTTACTACTACTAGCTGAGGTCAGGGCGTGGGTTTTCGCACGTGTTAGAGCTTCGAGATACATAAGGGTAAATAAGGCATTAGCCATTAGGACTATTGTCCCAATCCAAGCCCCAACGTGTATCCTTAGGAAACGATCTTCCCCTCTCTAATTCGGGCAGGCCACTTTCATTAATGCCCTGCCTTGACTTGCAAAACATTGCTCTTTCATCTCTTCTCATCTATCTAATCCTTTAGAAAGAGATTATGGTGGGCTCAATTGTAGGACAATTTTTCATATACCATATAAGCCACCGGTTATCTGGTATAAAAACGCGAAATCTCTTTTCTACAAGATTCCCACTAAATTGCGTGACATTCAAGTAGAGAATGTAAATCATAGTAACTTAGTAGTCTTGAGACTGGAGGCTACACTCAGTTCCTTTTATACATCTTATAATACAATTTTTAATACATTTTCTTTATTAGTATTTTTTCTTAAAGTTTATTTTTTAATTTATAAAATTTTTATTAATAAAACTATTTTAAATAGTCTGTACTAGAGAATGTGCTAGACAATTCGACCGAATGGAAGGTAATATAGGTTAAGTTAAAAACGTGTCTTGATTTAAGTTGTGTCATTTATACGCTTAATTTTTAATTGTAATTATTATACGTATTTCAATTAAAAAGATCAGAAAGTTGTTAATATGAAAGAATATCATTAACATTTAATTATTGTGAATTAAATAATTAAACTTTATATGTATATAATTGATTACTTAATTTATAATTTGATTCAATTTTTTAACAATAGTATAAATTATTTTAATACCTTTACAATTCTTATAATATAATGATTACTTTTTAAAAATTATTAAAAGAATTTATTAAAAAATATTTTTAGTATGCCATCACTTGTATTGAAATATTAAAAGATAATATCTAAAAAAACAAAACAATACAATTTTAAAAATTCTTAAAATATTACAAATGAGTAATACTAAAATTTTTATCTTTTTGAAAAAATTATTCTCTCTCTCTCTCAAAAACCATTACTATCTCCGATCTTATATATAAGCTTTTTTAGGGTGTTTAAAGATAGTCAAAAATATAAGTCATTTTATACTTTCAACTAGTATTTATTATATATATATATTTTATATTTATCATTTATTCCCCCTGCTTATCTATCTTTTCATATATATTAAAGGTGTAAGAGACATCCTCTAATCAAAGAGAATATTAAAATTTATCCTCTTATTTTTTATGCGTAATTTTATTTTCGTCATAACTAGCTATAGAAATACTTTTCTTTAAGTTAAAAAAAAAATTAAAAGTCTAAGTTCGAATTACGTATTATATTGGGTATTATTTTCAAATTCAACTCACAATTTTCATTTTTTCTTCAAGTTTGTAAATTATTTGTTTTTACATAAATTAATACAAAAAGTTTTCATATAAAAGATTTATGGATATATTGGGGTCATCCAAGCCACAAGGCATGGTGAAGTGATGATGGGGCTTGGCACGAGCTAAGTGTTCTAGAAGGGCATGTCATTTTCAAACCAGTCCCAATGAGCCAACAAGGTAATATTTGGAGTAAGGTCACCATGAATGAAATTGGATTGGACCCAATAAAAACTGAGATCCCCACCCCACCCCTATAACTTATTTATGAATACAGAGGTATAATTGGCTTCTAGAAGCCTTTTTTAATTTTTTCCTTAAAAAAAAAAAAAAATAATAATAGAACATGCAAGTTAGTAAACGCTTAAGGTCTCTTTGGAGCATTTTATCAAACACCTTGTGAGTAATTTAATGTTATCTCTAAAAGACATAAATAAAAATTGATTAAATGATTATGACATGAAAGTTATGGTCTTCCACTCCAACTCTAAATTATTGAAACACTTTAGAGAAAGTTTTATTTTGTAATACTAAAAAAAAGTATGAGATTAAGAGTCATTGTTGAATCATTAAGATGATTTTAAGGGTACTAAAATAGATAATGACTTGATTAGTTAGGATTAATTACTTTTTTTAATATATTAATATATCTTTTGTTTACAAGAAACGTTATTATATTAATTGTTATAATATCATCAATGTATCTTTTGTTTTAAATTTAGTATTTGAAAGTCGTCGACTGATATGAGAGGAATTGAAAGATATACAACTCTCACTTGGCATGTCAAGTGGATGTTTCTAAGTGAGGGGTTCGTACCATCGAACCACATGCCTCTTGTCTACTTAGTTTGACATATTATTGATTAATAATATATATTATTTTCTCTCTCCTCTTTTGTGTTTTCCAATTACTTTGCAAATTTTGAAAAGTAATTGATTCATCTTCTTTTTAATTGTGTTTTGGTCATATATGAATAACTTTCAAATCTGTGGAAAAATGATATTTATTATACTAATAAAAAGAAAGAAAAGTTTTATTTCTATTCATATAATTATTTTTCTTTGGCCTTTGCTGCATCACCTTTAACGGCAAGTAAGTATATATAAATTGATTTATATAAATATAGTTAAATTTTTAGTTAAATTCCTCATTTGATTTTTTTAATAGAGTGAGAGATGAAAAGAAATATCTAACCAATTGGTGGATATGGTGCCCCTTTATTATTTTAAGAAATTTTAATTGTATTCAATTTTTTTATTTTATTCTTAATTTTTTAATCATTTAATATTTTAACGAGGGGAAAATAAAAAATCAAACTTGGATGCTAGCAGGGTGGTCTTTAGTTTTTCTTAATTAATTCGTATTTGTACTTAATAAGGAAAATAAATTTGATGATGTGGAAGAAGAGAATCTAAATCTTCAATTGAGTACAAAAAATTTTATATTTGTGACTCGAACGTTGAGAATATATGCGCGATTATTATAACTAGTCGAGAGGTAACCACGTAATCCATTTATCTTTTGGCTAAATGAATCTAAGATTTTTCATGAGATGGAAGATATTGTCTCGCTTTTCATTTTTTTTATTAAATAAAGGAATTTATTAGATACATAGAAAAATAGCGTTAAACTAATTTCTTAATCATCATGAAGCTAATCTAGTATTTTTGACATTCTCAAAATTACATGATGAGGGTTGAGATAATCCTCCTCCATTGTTCTTTGCAAAGAAGTTTTGCTACTAATCTTATAGTAAATAGATATCCTTCAATATCAGCTCGCAAAAGATTAAAGAAATGAATAGAGAGGTTAAGGCCGTAAAAGATAGAGATAAATAATAAGGAAATACAAAATAAAACACTATTCAAATAGATTAGAAATTAGAAAATAGGTTCTTTATATGAATATTGGTATCTTATTTCAAACTAATATATATATATATATATATACTTGGTTGGTAATTGAATTTAAAAAAAAATGATTTTTTTTTTTTTGGAGTGTTTGTTTAAATTCTTGTTCTTGTGGTGTGCTATGAATGGATGAAGAATTTTGAATCTCTCAAGTTGGTGTTTGTTTTAGATTTTGATTTGATTTTGCCTTTTCAGTGGGTTGTTATCTTCCATGTCATGAAAGCTTAGACTCATTTTAGCCAAAAAAAAAATGTATTATCTGGTTTTCTTTTTTATATCTCAAAATATTTTATACTTAGCTCTTATTCTTCAATATTTTTTAATTTGCGCATTGTTATAATTTAGTGAAGAATAACGGAATCTGATAATGGTCAGCATGCCCTACTTACGTGCAAATAAAAAAAAGTAAAAATTTGATATTTTTTTAGTGTACACATGAGTAGTGAGTGCTCACTGCTATCGAATTGTACTACTCTTCACTATATCCATGAAAATGCACAATTCAAAAAATGTTTGAGAACATAAGGAACTAAAATAAAATATGAATTCAACATTTTTTGAGCGTCCATGTAAGTAAGTGTACTTACCGTCAACGAATTTCGCCATACTTCACTATTATTATAATAATATGTTATTCGAAAAATATTTGAGTGCGTAAAAAATTAAAACAAAATATTTAGGGTATAAAGAAAAATTATAAATTGTTTATGGGAATTTACTGCTAATATATCTAATTATTTAATTAATATTACTTTCCTTTTGTTCCTATATATTTAAATTTCAAACTGATCCCTTTATATTTAATAAGGGTTAATTGCAAAATCCCCCCTCAAGTGGGGGGTTAAAAGTAATTTACATCCCTAACTTTAAAAATAAGTATTTTACTCACTGAAATGCTCAAAATAGTACCCTTCATATAAGTTATGGTTTGTTAAGAAATAACCCCAAAAGTTTAATTTAAAATTATTTTAATTCATATCTTAATTTAGTGTTATAGTTTATCACAAAATACTTCCATAAAATTTGTAATAATATTTTTTTAGTCTATATAAATATTGATTATTTAACTTAAAAATAATTTATTATTTAAGAAAATTAGCATGGTAACTTTAAATTTAATTCAATAAAAAATAAAATATTCGAAAATAAAATATTAAAATTAGACGAAAATATAATTTTTTTTCTTAATAATAAATACTCGTATTATATCATTGTTATTGTCATTTTTTTCTAAAATTATTGTTATTATGTTACTACAATATAAAATAGTCATTTCGCTTTAAATTCAGGTTCAAGTGATTTGGCTTAATACCCATCAAAACTTCAAGATACTTATCATTTTATTAAGGCCCACACATTAAGTGTAGGTTTATTATAGTAACTAAGGAAAAAAGACTTTTCTACCCTTTCTTCATATATCTCACACGAGATAGCAGTATATCGGAAGAGGATATCCACTCTTATAAATAGAGGTATTATTTTATTTTGATCATTTATATTGTTTCTTTCAATATTATTATTTCGCTAGATTGTATACTGACTTAGGCATCAACGTTTAGCACTTAACAGGTATTGTGACGCAAGTAAACAGTATGCTCCAAATATAAGAAGACAAAAAATTGTTTAATTAAAATATACCAAAACGGCAAGTTTTTGGTTAATTTGGTTTCAACAATATTACAAAAGGTTTGGTGGCTAATTCCAACAGCAAAATGTCAACTAAATTATTTATAAAAATAAAAAAAACGATTTAATTCCATTCCTTCAGCTGTTCTATTGCCTATTCATCAATTTTTTATTTTTTTGTTGCTAAATACCTATTCATCAATCTTTGGAACAATAAATAATTATATTAATTCAACTTAATTAGTGTATTCATAATATATTAGAAACTTTATTAGTAATTTTTTTTAAGGTTTATTTTTTATAAGATTTATATAATAAAATTAATATAAAAGAAGAATTACAGAGAAGTGTAGTTGTAAGTGTTCTAAATGATCCTGATCAAGATATGACGAAAAGGGCGATAAAACTTTCCTGAGAAGATGCATTTATTATATGTAAGAAAAGTTTAAACTTTGAGTTGTATTTTTATACAATTTATCGAGTAAATCTTTTTTTTTTCTCTCATGTAAGAATTGAAGCCATATTTAGATTTCTCATACAGTTTTTCTTTTATTAATTATATTTGTGGGTAGGGTTGTAAATGGAGGTGGTCTTAACCGTACCCGATCAGGTTTATATTCATTTATAAAGAGTAAAATTTAAAATTTATATTCGTGGATCTAGACTCGTACTCCTATAACTTCTATTAAATGGGTTTGAATAGAGTATCATGATACTCAAACTCGTTTATCTGTTATAATAAAATAATAATATATTTATGTGTATTATATAATTTTTATAAACACATAATTTATTACACTTAACTAAGACTCTCCCTCGGATTGACTGGTTTCTTTCCTACTTAATTCATTCATTCTTTCTTTCTTTCTTTATCTACTATGATTAATGTTGGCAATTTATTTATTTTTTGTTCTTATTTTGGTTTTAAATTTAGTTTCAAGAATTGGCATGGTTTAGATACCTACAGAACGGCTGAAATATTGTCTTTGTCGTTGCATGTCTTATCAAAATGGAGGCTCTTTCCAAAATTATTACATGATACATAACTAATTATTTATCATCTAATTAATCTTTTCCTGTTATATATATTTTTTATTTAACAGGAAAAATATAAAAATGACAGACGGGTATACTTAAACCCCATCCGAGATCTTAAAAATTCGGGTCTAGATCAATAAATTTTATATTTAATAGGTCTAAATCTAAATTTGAGTTCATGTTTCACTATAAATATATGAATCTAGACCGTTTACACTCCTATTTGTGTGGGAGATTCTTGTTCCTCTCAAGTCCCTACAAAACAAAAGCACATTGGTTAGAGAAAGAACAACTATGGGCCCATCCACTCGAATAAGAAAGTGTTGATGGGCCAAAGTTTAAGAGTTTAAATTGGGCTCCTTTTAGAGATGCCCAATGTGGGCTGAGATCCAAATCTTTATTTCAGAGTCCTATCTATTAATGGGCTGAAATTTTGGTCTTTTGAAAATACAAAACCCAGCATGAATTCTTTACTGACATCTCGGATCTGGGCCAAAAAGGCCCAGACACCAGACGTCAGGAAAGGATTCGTCTGTGTGTTGATCCTTAAATCTAAATTTTGTTACTAGTTTAACTGATTTTTCGGTCTAGTTTTAAGATGGTAATGATACGTAAATCAAAATCTTTTCTCTTTTCACTCCATGTTAAATTTTTAATTCACTTATTAGACGTATTCATTCAAAAATTTGCATAGAGAGTCAACATAACACGTAGAATGTCATGAAATTTTTTTTGAGACAATTTCTTTTCAGACGAAATGTTCACCATTTGACTTAATATATAGCAAACGGCTTCAGGTAATTCTATCAATTTTACTGATTTCGATTAGTGGCTCGGTTCATGTTTGACTATTATTCAAGGGAATTAGTAAGCATCATTTCCCATTGATGCCTATAATATTCATCAAGAAAAATATTTGTCGAATTTATATCTATCTTTATGTATGTGATATTCATACTAAACTTTGTACAAATAAGTACCATAATACAAGGAAAGTGCAACATTTTTTCAGGAGTTTTTCGTTACAAATTTTTTTTCGGACGGGAATTTGTCGATTTTTTAATTTACTTTTAATGTCCACTTAAAAATTTACATGTTGAGTCAATATTATATGGAGAACGTCTATAAAGTTTCGCTAATTTTTTTGAATAAAACGCTCACCGTTTGACTTAATCTATAGCAAATAGCTTCTAGTTACACGTTGCTAATTTGAAAAATCAATTCCATCAATTTTTTTTAGTCTGCTCATGAGATATTTTGAACGATGCCATTCGCATACAAGAGGTGCTTTAAACAATACTATATCTAGACTAATTTCAGTTTGAATCTAATAAAATTAGAAAGACGGTAAAACTTCTTTAATCATATATTTTATATTAAATTACATTGTGATTAATACATTAATAAATATTTTATTTTTACCAATAAAGACATGAATCAAATAAAGATATAAATTATACGGAAAAGCGATATTTTATTATAAATCAAACGATTTATATTTAATTCATAAATTAAATACATAATAATCTTTTTTTTTCATCTAAAATGTCTGATTCGTGTACGAGGAAACTTAGTGTCTTTTAAAATAACAAATTTACACTCGTAAATTTACAAAAAAATTTTATGCTTAAAATAATAATCTATTAAAAATTAAGAAAGTGTATTTAAATGTATAATATTTAATGAATAATGTGATATAATTTTCTTGATATTTTGACCGTCTACTTCGATTCCAATCCGACGTGTGTTCTTATAGATTGGCTCCATAAATTTTGATTTGATTAAAATATAATGCGTTAGACTTGAACTTGTACTTCTTTATTTATAAAATAGTTAAAGGGGATGAGCTCAGCCTCATCACTTTACAATAATAAAAGAGATGGAAGCCCGAATGAGCGTAGCTCAGTTGACTTTGCAGAGTTGTTATTAATGATCAAAATTCAAATCTTAGTAACAGCAATGTGGGAATTTCAACATCTCTAATGTGCGGTGATTCTTTGTGTTACATCTTCCACTTATGTGTCGGGTAGTCTGATAGAAACTTTGTGAACGAAAAATTTTGTATTTTGGTACGGATAAAAAAAATGGAAGTTTTTGGCCTTAGTTGGTTCAATGATTTCATAGGCCATGTATGGGAGAATCAATGAAAAAGATGAATTAGTAGGTAGAAAGATAGGCCATGTTATTTCTGTTACAAAATGGGCTTTTTAGCATGTGGTGTGGCAGTGGCTTTTCTTGTCTTGTACATATAATTATAGTACTAGTTTAAAAGAAAATGAGTTGTCCATGCATGCTCTCTTCACTGCTTATATTATTGTATTCTAGTATTTGGAATTGCATGTAATTATTAGTTACAAAAAGACCTCAAAACGCATCTCCTTTCCCTTTTTAAAAAGTACTTCATTAACATGGGCCATCATGTCGTATTTATTAATTAACCATTTTAAATAGGTGATTCGGCAATAGTACACTGTGAATATTTAAATATTTAAAATAAAGTTTTAACTTTTGAGACTTTTAATTAGTAATCAGTGGTGGAATCATGACAAAAAGGTTAAGGACTGAAAAATAATAAAAATTTTACTAGAGTTTTGAGACTTTATTAAAAAAAATTCTAGGAGACTTAAATGTAAAAAATTCATAATTTTTAAAATTTTTTGAGGGGGTTCGAGCTCACCCAAACCACTCACTAGTTCCGTTCTTGCTTCTAACTAAGAGTTATATTCTGCACGAATTATTTAATAATTATAATTGTATGTCTATGATGCGCACACTTCCCAAAAATATGTTATTAATGATTTATGACAATTTTATATTGGATAATTAAAAAATTAATGAACTTTTAATAAGTTTGGATAAATTTTTTTAGATGCCTTTTGGGATGGTCTGCATGAGCGTAGTTCGGTTGGTTGTAGGGCTGCAAAATTAGTAAGAATGACCAAGGTTCAAATTTTGAGAGCGATAGTGTAGGAATTTCAAACGTACCAAAACAAAAATATATGGTCGATGAGATTTATTCAAGTTGATAAGATTATAAGTTGAATTGATGTGTATGACAATATTCACTTCCTTTTTAATAGAATTTATATTCCTTACTTATTTCGAATTATTAATGTTTATGATGATAGAATATTTATTAATATTGTGTCACCTTTTATATTAAAAAAAAAAACATACAATATTTGTCATCCAAAAAATGATATACTTATGGACACACAAAAATACTTTATAATTTAATTTCTATTTTTTCTTAAGTATGAAAATTTATTTGATGATGGGGAGAGATTATACTAAAAAAATCCAATAATTATTACTAATAGTAAATTAGGAATTGATTAGAATCCTAATAAGATCCGAGCTGGATTCCTGATAATTGGGAGGGGCCAGCTGATGTGGCGACACGCATGCATTTGTTCATCGCCACTATTTCTGATCTCAATAGATCCAACGGCTTGCGCACTTGTTTATGACTTCTTAACTAATGCTTAACTCGTTGGATTTTCCACGTAATCTTGACTCACCACCCTTCATATTCCCTTGGACTTTTTTTTTTTTTTTTTTGTCCAAAGGGAAATTTCAACCTTAATGGCTCAAGAATATATATATATATTCTGTCTGATATATGCTCATAAGACACGTGTTAATATATATTAAATATTTTATATATAAATAAAATATACTTATATATAATTATTGAACTATATGTTAAATTAGAAAGTAAATCAATTTTAATGTTTATCTTACAAACACTTGTTAGATAAACTCATATATATATATATATATAATATAACAAAAATTATATTATATTATCTATGAAAATTTTGCACTAGTTAATATTTATTTATATTTATTTACCTTAATTACCTCTATCCCTTTCCCCACTCCTCCTTCCCATCCCTAAAGAAAGGAATAGCGTTTCATTTTATAATATATTTTTTCCTTTACAAATTAAAAATGTTACAGACAGTGTTATAAGAGATATTAAAAACAATCCGAACAAAAAAGCATTCTAATTTTTTTTGCGAAAACACTCTTTGTAATGCTAAATATATTTTATTAATAAAACTTATCAAATTAAAATAAACCCTGAGGATAAAAGATAAGCTACGAGGAAAAGTATAAAAAGAAAAATATTTTGAGAAAGGGCAGAGGAGTGGAGAAGACGTGAATGGGGTGAAAGAAAATATTAAAGATTGTGGCTGATATAGTTAAAGTAAATAAATATAATTAATTATTAGTACAAATTTCTATAATAGATTTAATAAGATTTTTATTATATTTAAATTATAAAAAATAATGCATATTTATTTGTGTAATGCCATACATTAGATAAATCATATATATATTAATGCATTTCAAGATATTTTGAGGACAAAAATAAAAATCGTGTGTAGCATAGGGCCAACAACATTTATAAATCCCTCCAATTGGAGCTCTCAATGAATGAAGGGCAAGTGGGACATTGATAGAGGAAAGGTAGTTCATCAATTATTATTCCAATTGGACTATCACTATTAATTTGCTTTACCTAATTTTCTAATAGATTTCATCATTTATATTAGGTTTGTTTATAAGTTAGTAATGTCTTATTTGTATATTTTCATTACTCGTCGCATTATAAAATTTTTTATATTTTTTTATATTTATTATGTTATTGAAAATAATGTAATTTTAAAATGTAAATGAACTCTCTTAATTCTTATGTTATTTTTTAAAGTGTAATGACTCATTACAAATAATTTTTACCATTTTTTAATATTCATTCTACACATCATTTATTATTCGATGTAAGTTTCAAATTAAATTTTAAATTTTTTTCAATGTCAATAAATTATGTGAGAGATTAATGTTAAAGGTAGTTTAACCTATATACATAAAAAAATTTATTTTCTACGTATTAACATGTGATTTAAAGACACATATAATTTGTCCCTCGAGACTATATGACAATTAATTTATTTATAAATTTACCTTCAAAAGTGGAGATTGGAATTGAAATAACTCAACAAGAAAATACACTAATTCTAATATTAATAAAATAAATATTAAATAAAAAATTGTTATGCGATGAATTTATGTGGATCTTTTATACCATATTAAGTCGTATTTATCCTGTTATTAATATATTAAATTATTATTTTATAAGGGAATACACATATATATACACTCACAAAAGATCGAGTTATATATATATATATATATGATTAGATCATTATTTCTAATAAATGGAGACGTTATCCATAAAAAGATCGAGATATTATTAATTTAGATCCTATTCCTATAAATTAAGACATTATCCACATAAAAAAGATAAAAAATTATTAATATTCTAGATCATTATTTTTATAAATGAGAACAAAATCTACATAAAACATCAATGTATCAATTATATAATATATGTGATATATAGTATGAAGAATCCATCAAAGGGTATTTTGGTCATAAAAATAAATTTTTTTAGTGTAATATGTTATAAGGTACTAAACTGTTAAAAAGATAATGTTAGAGTACTAAAGTGAAAAGATATCAAACATAAAAATACTTTAATATAATTAACTCCTTTTATTTATTCAAACAAAATAACATACTTTTCTAAAATTCAAGGAAGAAATTTCCATATAAGAAAATTCAATCCAAATATTTATCCTAAATATTTCGTGGATTTGGATATAAAATCTCTAGTTTATTTAGTGATAAATTAATCATTTTTGGCAAGTGAAATGCATGTTATTTAAAATAGTATCTTTTAATAACAACTCCTTACCGCACTTAATCTATTCTATATCCATGATTGATCCATTGATCTAATTTTTACGCAAACTTGACTTTTTTTTTTAAAATTTTTTATTTCAAACTTGAACTTGAACCATAAGTAAAATATATGTAATGGAGCTTAATTACTTATTGCATTTTTAAATGAGTTGTCATTTTTCATCCATGTGTTTTTAATATCGATTCGAGTATAATTTTTATTGCTTTAGATTTTCTGTCTCATCCCGAATTTGATATATTTCACTAATAAAATTTATTTAATAAAAGATATGATACTAAGTAACTTACGCAGTAAATATAAGTTAGTCATTTGATCGGTTCAGATCGTCTGTGACATTTCTTGTAACACTCTCTGTAACATTCATAATTTAGTATATTTTATTAATAAAATTTATCAAATAAAAAATACACCCTAAGGAAAACGATAAACTAAAGGAGAAAAATATATTATAAAAGGAACTGTTATAGAGGATCAAAATGTTCATTGATTATGATAAAATTTCTCAAATATAGGACATAGATAAATACAATTAAAATATATTATATATGATCGTTTAGATTTAATAAATATTGTAAAATTTAAAATAGTGATAAAATTATTAAACACTAAGCAAACTTATATATTCATTAATCTTCGATTAATGGAAAGTTAAGCCACGTAATCCTTTATTTTTAATAATAAAAATCTCATACAACGAAAAAAAAAAGAAAAAGGAAAAATAGATAGCTGGAGAAAAATGGTAAACTTTGCGTGGAATGATGTAATGAATGAATAAAAGGGGATTCTATTGCTTCCCGCCATAGGAAAAGATTTTTTTTTTTTTTTTGGTCGAGAAAAGTAGCACACGAGTTCAAGCCGAAAGCGTTCTTCACGGACTCGTCAAATACAGATCATGTTTCTTTAATTCTTTCTTGCCCCTATAAATACCTTTCCAAAACCATAATTCTTGTACCATCCATAACATTTTTAAACCCCGAATTTTTATACCTTTTTCTTGTGGGATTCTTGTGCAGTATTGGTTTTGATTTGTTTCTTTAGTTGTACTGGCTAATAATCAATATGACGGTTGGAGCTGGGATCAACGTGGTTGATGGGAATTTGAATGTATTGGGAAAATGTATTCTGAGTAATGTACATGATAATGTCCTTTTGACTCCGGCTAGTGGTGAGAATTTCATTAATGGAGCTTTCATTGGTGTTCAATCTGATCAAAAGGGTTCCCGGACTGTTTTTCCTATTGGGAAACTCGAGTAAGTACACCTTTTTTCCTGTTTTTTTTTGCAGATTTTTTCCATCCTGTTTGATGGGTTTTTGTCCCATTTTGTTCAATAACTTGGGATTTTTTCCTTGTGTGAAATTGGATTGGAATTGTTAACTTTTCAAGGATTTTATGCACTTTAGAAGTTGATTAGAGTTCATAATATTCATGTTTGATGTGTTGATTGATTACAGGGGACTGCGTTTTATGTGCGGCTTTCGATTCAAGATGTGGTGGATGACACAAAGGATGGGTACTTGTGGCCAAGAAATTCCATTTGAGACCCAATTCTTGATTGTGGAAGGCCAAGAAGGTTCCGAATTTGGTGAAGACGAGGGAAACCAATCACCAATCTATGTTGTTTTCTTGCCAATTCTAGAGGGTGATTTCAGGGCTGTTCTTCAAGGAAATGCGAACAATGAGTTAGAAATATGCTTAGAAAGTGGTAATCAACGTTTACACTGGCTTACTTGGGCTTAATTCTTCTTCATTCTCCACTTACTTTTACTATTGGTTGATTTCCAGGAGATCCTTCTGTGCAAGAATTTGAAGGAAGCCATTTGGTTTTTGTGGCTGCTGGATCAGACCCTTTTGATGTCATTACAAATTCTGTCAAGTAAGTCCTTATTTGATCTCTGAATTGTTGGGAGTTACTCGGGGCACATGTTAATACGAGATTTTCCTGAAACATCTTGATTGAGACTAGACTAGATTAGCTTATTTTCGATTATATGTACAGGACTGTGGAGAAACACCTACAAACATTCTGTCATCGCGAAAGAAAGAAGGTATATATATTCATTTTTCAGAAGCATTTATTGGTTGCAATTTGTTTGATTGAATGCATGATTTTGATTTCTTAGAAAAGTTGTCATTGGTTAGATGCCAGATATGTTGAACTGGTTTGGTTGGTGCACATGGGATGCTTTCTATACTGATGTTACTGCTGAGGGAGTGAAGCAAGGACTAGAAAGGTGCCTTGGATACTTATTCTAAAGCTGTAAAATTTAAAAATTGACATTCTTTTGTAATAAATAATAAAAATGTAATACTTTCTTACAGTTTTGAGAAGGGAGGAATTTCTCCAAAGTTTGTTATCATTGATGATGGATGGCAAACTGTTGAGATGGATCCTACAGGTTTTGCAAAATTAGCCGATAACACAGCCAAGTGAGTTTGAATTACTTCTTGCACATTGTTTTGGCAATAGCCATCCCACCCAGCTACCTGGCCATTTACTGATTTTGTATATCCTTTCTCGTCAGCTTTGCCAACCGATTGACTAATATCAAAGAGAACCATAAATTTCAAAAAGACGGAAAAGAAGGCCATAGAGTGGAGGATCCAGCAATGGGACTACATCATATTGTTGCTGATATTAAAGATCAACATTCTTTGAAATATGTGTATGTGTGGCATGCAATAACCGGTTATTGGGGCGGTGTAAGACCTGGTATTGCCGAGATGGATCACTATGAATCTAAGATGAGCTATCCAGTTTCATCTCCCGGGGTTCAGTCAAATGAGGCTTGCGATGCTCTGGATAGCATAGCCAAGAATGGACTTGGTCTTGTGAATCCTGAGAAAGTGTTCAAATTTTATAATGAATTGCATTCCTATTTGGCTACTGCTGGCATTGATGGAGTTAAAGTTGATGTTCAGAATATTCTTGAAACTCTTGGAGCAGGGCACGGTGGAAGAGTTAAACTTGCTAGGAAGTATCATCAAGCTTTAGAGGCATCAATTTCGCGTAACTTTCCTGATAATGGGATTATTTCTTGTATGAGTCATAACACTGATGGTTTATACAGGTAATGTTCCGTTTCCAGTTTGTTTGGCTTCCTAAATAAACAATGAATTACTGATAAGTGTGATCTTACTTTCCAATGCTGCAGTACAAAGAGGGCTGCTGTAATCAGAGCCTCGGATGACTTTTGGCCGAGAGATCCTGCCTCACACACAATTCACATTGCATCAGTTGCTTATAACACTATTTTCCTAGGGGAATTCATGCAGCCTGATTGGGATATGTTTCATGTAAGCTAATAAAACTTTTCAGTTACTCAATTTACCGTTTTACCATTTGTTTCTGACTTTGAATTCATATTCAAATATGGTAGAGCTTGCACCCAATGGCCGAGTACCATGGAGCAGCGCGTGCTGTTGGAGGCTGCGCTATATATGTCAGGTCTGTTTGTATTTCTTGATATCATTCGGATTATTTGATTCTCTTAAGCAAGCTTTCTCTCAAGTTCTTTGTATCTTCAACTGCAGTGACAAGCCAGGACAGCATGACTTCAATCTTCTAAGGAAGCTTGTGCTTCCAGATGGTTCAATCTTGAGGGCCAAACTTCCCGGAAGACCAACAAGGGATTGCTTATTTTCTGATCCTGCAAGAGATGGAAAAACGTAATTCTATTTCTAAACTCATAAAGATATATACATTTCAACAAGTGCTTGATTTACTTAAAATGCTACTGTTGCAGTCTTCTAAAGATTTGGAATCTGAATGATTTCACTGGAGTTGTCGGTGTATTCAATTGCCAAGGAGCCGGATGGTGTAAGGTTGGCAAGAAAAATCTCATTCATGATGAACAACCAGGCACAATAACTGGAGTTATTCGAGCTAAAGATGTTGATTACTTACCTAGAATTGCCCCAGAAGGATGGACTGGCAATGCTGTTGTATATTCCCATCTCCAAGGTACACATTTCTGATGGAATCCATTGGTTCATCTTTATATCGATTTGTATTGAAACGATTCTTATTGCAGGAGAACTGATTTATCTGCCAAACAATGCATCGCTTCCCATCACATTGATGGCGCGAGAATATGAAGTGTTTACCATTGTTCCTGTGAAAGAATTGTGGAGTGGTTGTGGTTTTGCACCTATAGGTCTCATCAAGATGTTCAATTCAGGAGGTGCAGTTAAAGAATTGAAGTATGAAACAGAGAGAGCAGGAACAGGAAGGATTTCCATCAAAGTGCGCGGTTCTGGTGCATTTGGTGCCTATTCTTCTGTTCGTCCTAAGAGAATCAAAGTTGAAGAGAAGGAAACTGAATTCAAGTATGAAGATTTATGTGGATTAATCACACTAGAGTTGAGTGTTCCTGAGGAAGAGATG
The DNA here is from genome assembly GCA_028651295.1 of Catharanthus roseus. Taxonomy (NCBI): domain Eukaryota; kingdom Viridiplantae; phylum Streptophyta; class Magnoliopsida; order Gentianales; family Apocynaceae; genus Catharanthus; species Catharanthus roseus. Next base: position 4,416,847 of record JAPQWS010000044.1, on the reverse strand, counting down.
TACTTGTGGAATGTGACTGTTGAATTGTGAAGAAAGTAGAAGGGATTCCCACTATGATTATGACTTTTTTCTTGTGTTTTAATTAACCCCTTCATCATGTTGCTGCATGAAGCTTATTAACTAGGAAACTTAGCTTTAGAAGAATTTGGAGTCTGATTTTACAAAGTAGATTCTTGTTGATCAATTCTAAGATTGACATCAATGTATGAAAATTATTAGTATTACTATATCGTATTCCAATAATATTCGCTATTTTGTTACAATTTCGCACCATTCTACACTCCAAAATAATCTCTTTTGTACTTATATTTTATAAAAAATGTGGTGTTTAGCATACGAATTTAGGTCTCAAATGGCATGTGAAACTCGTTGCGATGCATCTTAATACTTAACACATGAGAAAAACATGATGATTAGCACAAGAATTCGAACTCCATTTCTACCTCCTAACACTCCAAAACATCACCTTTTAATTTCTTTTCTACAAACATTGTCTAAATTTGGAGGAAGTTTTTAAATATATAGAGAATTTTGCATAAATCTCAAAAATATTTTAGGTTTAATAAAGTAAATAGTGAATTGAACCATTAAAATGTTATTTTTTAACTTATTTATGTGTTATGCAAAATTCACATGTATTTCATTGTTAAATTTCACCAAAAAATTAAATACAAGGACTAAAATTCTCTAGAAATAAATATTCAAGGACTAAAACTATAATTCATGAATTAATATGGCTAATTTTTTTTTTATAAATAACTTTTCAAAAATTCTGTAGGACCTTTTGTCGGGACAAAATTAAAAATACAAAAAAGAAATACTTATTGCCCCTTAAAAATACAAGTAGGCCTCGATTGAAATGATAATTTCCACCAAAATTGGTTATATTTTAACCATATAACACTACTCATAACTTTATTAGAAGCACATTTTTCAGTTGATTAAAAAAACACACAATTGAAAAGAGGCCTCATATTACCTGCCATAGAAAAAACTAGTTGTTCCTAATAATACGAACTTGCAAACAAGTATTTGAGCCTCCTTCCTTCCCACATTCAGTAGCTCCCATTAACTAATATTCCCTGCGATCTCATCAGCCACTGAATTTTTAAAGAATAACACATAACAAAGATCAATATAACTACAACATAAAAAATAAAAAAAAAAACTATGCATCATAAAGGTTCACAAGTAAGGCCTGACAACCTAATAATAGCATGGGGAACCACCATGTTCAAAGCTGCAGTCATACAAAATTCAGTGGATCATTGAACTGTTTACACATCCAAGTTACACCAATATTAAAAAACCATATTAAAAAGTTTAGCGCCCACCACGCCCACGGCCTCGTCCACGTCCTCTGCCACGCCCCCGTCCTATGGGCTTTCCTGTGTTGTGAAAATAAAATGATTTAAAAAACTTGTGCAAAGATTGAAGGAATAAGATATTTTTAGAGAATGAGGAATGAAGCCGGCTATAAAATACCTGCTACTGGCTTCTTAGGCTTGACCCTTGGAGTCTCTTCCACAAGCAATGTTTCCAGGTTTAAACTGTCAGGGAGGATATAATACCGAATGTTGTTACCCCTGACGCTTAGATGATCGAGAGTAATTGGATTTTTTCCCTTAGGTGTTAGTTTCACTGTCTTCAAATGTGTGTTCATGCTAATGTCCACCCCTGCAGCATAGTAAACAAATCAGCACCCAACCATAGCTCAGGGACCTCCATGTGACATGCATGTAAATGGGAGTCACCAGTCAATCATTGAACTGGGATAATGATTCACAATCCAAACTATTTATAAAACAGGAAATAAAAATGAAATTCCAAAGTTTATATACTTGTTAAGAGATTAATTTTAAGGATTAATAGGAAGTCACAACATGAAATTGCAAAATGACCGAGCACAAATAGAATTCCTTTGAAAACCTCTACAATGATAACCACCCAAAAAAGAAGAAAACAAGAATAAGATAATAAGGGTGAATTTGGTTTAGATTTAAAAAACAAAAGATTTATTTATTTTTACTTTGGGCTCCACGCTCTTCCTCACAGACATTATATCTTTTACGAAATCCAAGCAAAACACTCCACTCTTTTCTAACTAAAATCCAATCCAAATGGACCCTAAATTCGAGCTAATAGCTATTTGAATATTTTCTAACGCTTTAGAGCGGCATGAGGAGAAAAACCATCTTTAATGAGTCTTATTTTGCTACTTCGACTTGAGATTTCATCTCTAAAATGTAAGGAGAACATACTCCATCTCTTTCTAAAGTTTTTATAGTTAAAGATAGGTTTTGTCCATATGTATAAAGCCATTGTAGCATATTATAAGTTCGGAAGATTCAGCTCCTCCACTTCCTTATCTACACGTGACAAGAGCATTACTCTTTCTCTCGTTTCCTTGCTCTCTCCGTGGAGAGAATCCACAAGAGTAACCTCATCTACAGACTGCTAGTTAAACATAACAATAATTGATGCTTCAGCTCGCCTCCATTGACTGACTACAACTCTAGAGACAAAAGAATTTTCAGGACAGAAAACTCTGTGGTGTCAAGTTATTTTGCATAATCATCTTTTCTCCAAATTCATTCAGCCTACAAGATTATACAAAAATCCTTCCAAACATGTACTGTCCAATCTGTATCCTATTAAGTACTTCTGTCACATAGTGAAGTATAATCCTCATTCATGTTCATCTGAAATTAACGAGAATTTACATCCCGATCCCCGTTCCTCAAGCAACTTTTCCGACCTAACCATTTGCCTTCTGGACCTAATTTATTTGGTTAAATAACCATTTCTAAACTATATTCTTCTCTGAGCTACCAATTAATCAATATTTCCACATTTTAGGTTACAGATATCCTATAAGATAAGAAATTAGAGACATAATATATGAACCAAAAATAAATAGAAATTTTCAATTATCTCTATCTAGGGCAAATGAAAGAGCAAGAAATTCAGTCAGAGAAGAATAGCAAAAGTTTTGAACCATAAAATAGACGGAAAACAAAAATTGTACCAAAAGTTTCACAACTCCTTTCAAAAACCTAGGTTTAAGAATCGAAATCTAGCCGAGCATTTTTCAAGGAACTGCATCTACACTAAGACTCAGCAAATATTACAGCAAAAAATATATGTAACCGAGACTTGGGGGGATGATAGCTTACCTGTGATGGTTCCATGAACAACGGAGCCATTTTTTAGTTCAATTGAGACAGTCTCATTGTTCAGTTTCATCAAAAATCTGCAGAAACAAAAGTGAGAGATAATCAAATCAACATATCGGCGAGAAACTAAAGAGATGAAATCGATAAATAAAATGAAGCATAATAGACAAAGATAGACACGAACCTTACGAGCTTCATCTTTGAACGAGAGAGGTTTTAGGGCTTTAGCTTTTCCCAGTTCAAGGGTCGACAGAAAGCGGGAGGGTATTTCCTATAAAGAAGAAGAGCACTCATACGACGTCGTAGGTTATTTTTCTCAATTCTCGTGGATTAAATGTCAATATCGTCCCTGGATTTATGGTATTTTTTTCAATCAATAACCTATATTATAAAAAATGATAAATTTCAATTTCATCCCTCAAAATATAGGATTGTCTCAATTAAAGATCTCAATTTTAAATTATCTCTAAAAAGTCCTTATAAAATGGGAATCTGTCTCAATTAAGTCCTCCATCTAAATTCAGTCGAGAACTAAACGGTCAACAAATTAAAGTAAATCTCTAGAGGTAAAATTTGAATAATGAGCAATTATGGGGAGGAAAAGTTAGAAAACATCATTTCTTTCCTATATCTTTTACCTTGTAGTATTGTTCTGCATTTGTCATGTTCCTGCTACAAACAAGATGGTTCAAATGATCAAATCTCGAGGAGATTGATTCTTCTTTAAAAAAAGGAGAATTGAGAACAAAGATCTAATAAAATATGGGATCAAGTCCCAAGCAAGTTTACACCAAGAAGGTTGGCAGAAAATGTAAAAAAAATGAGGATATATCTTCAATTTGGAATGAGAGGATTGATTTTATTAAGATAAATGATTAGAATGAAGAAATAAAGAGATGGTAAAATGAAAAAGAACATTACTAGTATTTGGTCGGCGAACTCAAATTGAAGAACATAGAAATTCATGTCAATTAAAAAAGAATAAAATAATGGCAAAAGTTTTAGTTAACTGGGAAAAAAGGAATCAACAATTTAGAAAGTCGAAAAATGTTAATGTTTGATCTTAATCACTTCAGCAACCAAAATATGTTTTTCTTTTCCAATCCTTTTTAGCGTTCTGGGGATTGGAAGTGTTCCAATTTACCAGAATGCATAATAGATGACATGCCAATTCACTAAAAAGGAGACATCAAGCTTTATCAACAATTTAAAAAAAAAAAAAAAAAAAAGGAAAAAAAAACTATGGATTCAAAGATTGCAATATGGAAAGCTTTTTCTCGAATCTCTTCATTCTGAAATTATTAAAGGAGTTCGAAACGTTCTTAAAAAAATCAACCTTTAAAAGTCTACGACGTCAAATAATATATTTTTCACATGACGCTATAAAGTCCTTTTCAAAACAGCCAAATCACCCCTTTTATGCTTCGAGACTTCAATTTCCTTCTCCAATCTCATTCCCAATCTCTAACCACTTTTGCTAAAATCTAACTCGATTCATATAGTCTCTTCTTCCATTCTTCATTACATAGAGCGATGCGTTGAACTCTTACAATGGATGAGAGGTAGAGTAGCGTTGCAGTTTGTGACAATAAATGAGCAGCACTGCACTGCCAATCCCCAATATTAGGGTTCAGTCGCTCATACTCTCCTAAACAAGAATAACAAAGGAAAAAATATCATCTCTATATCCCTTTACTAGTTTGATTATTCAAACTGGAACATGAAAGATAACATTTCTTTGAATTTGTTGACTTTCATATGTTTGATTGTAAAATACTTCACAAAAGATTGATAAGCTCCCAAATTGACACGAATTTTTATTTTTCAAGGACTCTTTTAAAATAATTCTAATTTTAGATTCTTACTTGAGACAACTCTATATTTTCAAGGACCAAATTGAGATTTATCCTTAAAAAATTTATAAAAGTCTTTATATTTATGAGTTTAGTCTTAACGTTATCCTTTTGTAACGTTTCACTTAAAAATGGGTCTCAATGAAACAATTTAAATTATTAAGATCAAAATAATTAGATAAGTAGATTAAAATTTATAAGGCAAATGTGTCACACTCAAAAACATATATATTACATTTGTGGTAAAATAATTAACTTAGTGTTAAAATACACTTTTTATCAGACAAATATCTTAGGTTGGAACTATATTTCCATCCATATATAAAAATAATATATCACATCTCTTTTTTTGAATGCTTGTGTCACATTTCTTTGGAAGACAAATTTCAACTGTGAAATTATATCATTATTAATATTTCTTCAAAGAAGAGAAAAACATAGCTCATGCAAATGAATAATGGAAAAAAATAAAATTACATGATAGTAGTAAGATTAATGATAAAAAATGCTTCTTATCCAAATTTAAATAACTTCGCTCTATCATTCGGTATTATTTTTTAATTTCATATACTTTAAAGAAGAGAATAAATATTAAAAAAATATATATTATAAAAAAAATATATATAAAGTGGTATAAAAAATCGCGTATTTTATAAAATCATGTGATAAATAAATTAAAATCTCTTATATCACTTTATATATCTCTATTTATACTATTTTCTAATTTAATATTAATAATAAATAAAAATAAAAATTTTAAAAATAAACTTAAAAAAAATATTATAAAAAAACATTAAATAATAGTGTGATAGATTAACCCAGATCACCCCTTAATATCAAAGCCATATCACTGTGATGATCACAGACAAGATCACTCTATGCTTCATCTTTATCTTTTTTCTCCAACCCAATCACACACGCCCGCCACCTGTCTTTCTCCTATAGTTGCCAAATTTCCCGCAGTAGACACGTCGCCAATCCCCCCTCTCTCTCTCTTCCCCATATAATCGCTGCCCACCAAATACTCTCAACATCAATCCACAAATCAAAGCCCCATTAGAAAAAGAAAAATCAAAATTCCCTCCATATGGATATGGATCGCTATGAGCATAATCAGATCTCCGGGAAGACGGTAATCCTGGCATCAGCCGCCGGATTAGCATTGGGAGGCCCGTTTTTAGCGTTAATGGGTTTTAGTTTCATAGCGAGTTTGACTCTGCTCCTCGTAACATCACCATTGCTAATCATTTTCAGTCCTTTAATGTTCGGCGCCGGCTGTATTTTCGCTCTTGCCATGGCTGGCTTCGCCGTTGCTGCTGCTATGGCTTTTGTTGGACTCTCCTCCATCGCATTAATTTTCAGATCTTTTGGAGCCGGAAAAGTTATTCAGCTTCCTCTTATCGGCTTCGGTGGCGACGCAAGCCGGAAATTCATCGAGTCCGGCGAGGCTGGCATGGATCAAAGTAAAGATTGGAATGACTATTTTCACCACAGGATTCAGAATCCTCAAGAAAATTCTCTTCTTTTCAAAGCATAAAATCCATCTTCCCCATTGTATACTCTTTTTTCGTATCTTAATTACATACATTTTGACCGGTTTTTTTGTAATAATAATTTCAAAATTAAATAAATAAATCGAAACTGACTTGGGCTTTGAAAGATTGCTATTAGATTTGGTGGGGTGCGCCAGGCCTGGGCTGTAGTGCAAAGCCTAAGCGACGCTCGAGAACCCAGATAGCAAGCTATCTTAATGGGCTCTCCCCCTTAAAAAATTGAGTTAATATCGTGTGGACCGATGGCCCACGTATCAGATATTAAACTGATAAGAACAGATACTACACTTGATCTTAGCCAAAAGGCCGAGAAAGGTATGCTTCTCTTGTGTTGAATTGGGCTATTTATACGGGATTCTAGATTCTCATAGTTCCTGAAAACTCGATGTGGGACAAAAGAATATGCTTGCTTCTGCTGCAGTTCATAATAACTTCATATATATATCACTCAAAACATTCATAAATAATTTATATTTTTTTTTTACTCATAAAAAATTATTTATCTAATTTCTATTCAAATATAATTTTATTTTTTATTTATAAATAGTTATTTGTTGGATTTTATACCTAAATATTATCAATTTTCAACTTTTGATGGGTTCATAATACTAAATTATGTTTTTTGGGGTGATTTGTAAATAGTATATTTTTAGCAATTCAAAAATAGTATTCCGAGTATTATTATCAACTCGAAATAGTATTTAAATAGAAATTAAAATAAAATTGTATGTAAGTAGAAGTTAAATAAATAATTTTTATGAGTAGAAGGAGAAAATGTAGATTGTTTACAAGTATTTTTGTAATATTCTTATTTATATATATATATGTATATATCTAACTCATCTCTTCTTCTCTTCCTTAAACAAACCAATGAATGAATATCTTTTTGTTCGATTCATATAAAAACCAATGAACAATCTGTCTATTCATCACGCAAAAAAGAAAAAAGATTAGCTACTGGTCACTTAATCATTATAACAATTTCTGTAATATTTTTTAATAATTCTTTTTAGACTTTATCGTTGTTGAGGTATATTCATGGTTTGACAGGTTTTAGTAATAAAATAATTTAAATTAAAGATATTAGAGGTATTAATATAAAGTGTAAATAGGTGATGTTATGGATGAAATACGTTATAAAGGATCCGAATCAAGTAATTATAGGTGAGAAAAATCGTCAAGAAATCTAGAAATGAAATTTAGGTGAGAGAAATGGTGTCAAGAAATGTAGAAATGAAATTTTGCTGAAATTAGAGAAATTTGTTTAGACACAACACAATTTTGGCTTGTCTTTCGTTGGATTCATAGAGTTTTTAGTTTGGTGAAAGTTAGGTAGAGAATGGTGGCTGTAAGTATCAGCAGCTAAAAATCATCACTATTCAAGAAGAAAGAGCAGATAATTCCAAGAAGAGGACCGAAAGTCAAAAAGATTCTAATGAAACGATAACAATATTACTACCAGAGTTTGTCTTAAATTTGGAGGCTTCAATGTTCGTTTGAAAAAGTGTTGAGAAGCGATAAAGAGTTTGGAATTCTTCTTTAGCTTCCTTCAAACTCAGAAAGGGACATTTCTTAAGGATCTTCCATATCCTTAAAAACGACCAAATCAAATCATGGTTAATGATTCGATCCAAGCAGAAGAAACAGAGACAACAGCGCTTCTGATGAGTTCCTCTGTTTCACATAACGAATCCGATCAACTCCAAAAAAGAACTGGTAACTAATTCCTGTTTTTCTTCACTAAATCATGATTTTCCCCATTTTTTTTCCGGAATAATTTAGGAAATATGAACTGGGTTTTAGCAATTTTTTGTAAGAAATTGCAGTTTGCAGGTGTTTGATAATTTTAAGATTTTCTTATCAAGGGACAATACGGACGGCTGTACCCCATATTACAGGAGAGATTGGGGCTGGAGTACTAATTCTTGTTTTCCATGATCTTCACCATTGTTTTTGAAAGAATCTAGGAAATGTGAAGCGGGTTTTATCAATTTTTTTATAAGAAATTGGGGAGTTTGCATTGCAGGTGTTTGATATTTTAAAGAATTTTTGTTGTTGAAGGGACAATATGGACGGCAATAGCCCATATAATAACAGGAGTAATTGGGGCTGGAGTATTATCCCTTGCATGGAGTGTGGCGCAATTAGGTTGGGTGGCGGGACCGTTAACTGTGGTGGCTTTCGCCGGCATCACGGTGGTTTCCACCTTCATACTCTGTGATTGTTACAGAAGTCCTGATTCTGAGTATGGTCCAATCAGGAAACGTTCCTTATTGGAAGCTGTCAAATTCTACTTGGGTTAGTGCTGATTTTTTTTAATTTTTAAATTTCATTGCTTGAATGCTTGATTGACTTTCAAGATTGAGAAAACACGTGGTTTTCCCCAAAAAAAAAAAAAAAAATTGAGAAAAAAAATGTGGTTGTTCATTGTTTGTGCGCTTTTTAAGCAATTAAAAATAGGATTAATTATATTTTGTTAAAGAATAGTTAAGTTTAATCGAATTACAATTCTATTTTTTTATTTTGTATAAATTATAAAAATATGTTTATTGTTTACATTTTCATAACTTATTAATTCTTATTATTAATTTCAATAAAAAAATGTTATCGTAAAATAATGATTACGTGGCTTCGTATAATATAATTATGCAAGTTTATTTTTAATTTATTATATATAAAGATAATAATACTCTTGTTAATTTTTTTAATTAGTTTAATTTTCATAGTGAATTTGTCTTAATATATAATAATCAATAAGGATAATAAATAAGACGAAGTAAATTTGTAAATTAATATTTTTAGAAGATTTTAAAATGTTTGCCATATTATCATTATGTTTTTATAAAATTTTTTACTGAAATTAGTAGTAAGGATTAATAAGTTATAAAAATATAAACGATAAGGATATATTTATAATTTATACAAAATAAAAGGATGAAATTATAATTTAAACAAACTTCAAGGAGAAAAATATAATTAACTCTTAAAAATAAGTGTTTATAAGAAAATTTTTAAAATAAATTAATATAATAATTTTATATTTTTAATAATATCAATAAGAATGAGAAGAAACGGTTCTAAAAGTTATTATCACACTAAAATTAATTTTTTTAAAACTTTAAAGCAAATATAATAAATAGTTGAAAGTTTTAAAGTAATATATAATTTAACATAAACTAAAAGCAATTAATTTTAAATTATTATAATCCAATTTACGGAGAAGTTTGAAAGATGGGAAAATATTTCAGGAGAGAAGAGCCAAATGGTGTGCGGAATATTTCTATTGGAAGGTTTCTATGGATGCGGTGTTACGTATACCATCACCGCAGCTGCAAGTTTTAGGTAATTAACTTACTTGTAATCCAGGACCGCTAAAGGTAACTCGAAAATCTATAATAATAACTCAAAAAAATTATTTCAATGTATCTCTCTACATACTTTCTCTCTAACCTCTCTTTCAAAAAACTCCCAACTTTGAACATTACCGAACGAAATTAGAAGAAAATATAGATCCTTTTGAAGAATCTCTACAAGAAAATGTTGGTTTTGAGGTAAGAAATTGAAAATTTTTTTTTCAATTTTTCGGCACACTTTTGCCCAGATTGGACGAAAATTCCTTGACACTTATTTCAGATTCTTGCTATTTTTATGCAATAGATAAGTTCGAATCGAATTGTTTGTAACACTTTCATAATATTTTTAATATAGAGTATTTTATTAATAAAATTTACTAAACAAAAAATAAACCCTAAAGAGAAAAAAAGTAAATTTTAAAAGGTGAAAATATTTTTAAAAACAATGTTGCAGGAGATGTTACAGAGAATGTTACTGATGATTCTAGGTGCCGTCCGACTGTACTAATATGTTCTGTGTTCTTTGGATCATAGAGTATTGTTTTGAATTTGAACTTGTATCTTGATCTTAAGTGGTGTCCGACTGTACAGGTATGTTCATGCACGGAATTACATTAAAAGAAGGAGGGTCAATCGCCTTCTTTTTTATTGAAAAATTATCATAGAATTACTATGATACAAGTTGAATTTTAAGAAGAGGAAGGGATAAATTAGTAAATTTTGTTTGCAAATGCTTATGATTATTTAGAAAATTATAGAAAATGATTGATATATATATATTTTTTTTATTAAATTTAGAATTATTTGGACAGTCTTTATGCTCGAAAGTATCCATTATATAAACGACATTATGGTAAAATTTATATAGTAATTTTACTCCTCATTCTTCTATCCTAGTTCAGTCCCAACTAATGATAAATTACATATCGGTTGTGCCATTTTTTTTTTTTTTGACTCTCTATAAGTATTGCAGAGCTATACAGAAATCAAATTGTTATCACAAAGAAGGACATGAGGCAAATTGTGGGGAGAAGGATCAAATTTCTACTATACTATTTGGGTTGCTACAAATTTTAGTGTCTCAGATACCAAATTTCCATAATATAGCATGGTTATCTGTTGTTGCTGCTGTTATGTCCTTCTGCTATGCTTCCACTGGATTAGGACTTGCCTTTGCAAAAGTTTTAGGTATCATCACTACATTCCATTCCCCTTTTTCTTCTTTTCCATCTCTAAACCCTTCAAATTATTTTTACAAACAATTCATTCTTGACAATCTGAAAACCAAAACCCTGTAAGAAAAATGATCTAAACCTGTTCTTCTGATGAAATTTTTTGCAGAGAATAAGGAAATTTTGGGAAGCATTTCAGGTGTGCCGGCAACTGGTGTTGCCAACAAGATATGGTCCATATTTGAGGCACTTGGGGACATAGCTTTTGCATTTCCATTTTCAATGATTGTTCTTGAAATACAAGACACATTAAAATCACCTCCACCAGAAGTCCATACCATGAAAAGGGCTTCTCTTTTTTCCATTTTAATTACCACTTTCTTCTACCTATGCTGTGGATGCTTTGGATATGCAGCTTTTGGGAACAATACACCGGGGAACCTCTTGACTGGATTTGGATTCTACGAGCCTTATTGGCTTGTTGATTTTGCCAATGCATGCGTTATTCTCCACCTTGTTGGTGGATATCAGGTATTCCTTCCGTTTCAATTTATCTATAATTTGAACGTATTTTTTTCGTTTTAAAATAGAAATTTTTGTTATTTATACTCATAAATAAAAGAATTTATAACTTTGCTTATGTTCAACGCGACACTTTTCAATATGTTTTGATTCTTAAAGTTGTGAATTACTATCTTCTCTGGTAAAAAATATAAGGAATTTTGGATTTTGGTACAAAGATTAAGGGTCTTGAAAGTTAGACAATCTTTTAACTACAATACTCTTTTCACATTTTATAAATAAGGAAAAAGATAGGTAGTGTGAGTGAAATAAATGAATGAAAAGATAGAAAAAAAGTTCGATAAATACTTATTGAAATTGGTAAAAACTCTTATATTTTTAATCATTCTCAATGGAGCTGAAATCCCTTATATTACTAATGGAGGTAATATAAAAATAGGAATTCTTAGGTGATGTCTGTTTTCAAAATATATCCTTTTAGTTTTAATTGTATAGCGGGAGGTAAATGCCCATTGAAATTAGTTAAAAATCTTTATATTTTTAAACCATTCTCAATGGAGCTGAAACCCTTTATATTATTAACCGGAGGTAATATAAAAAGAGGAATTCTTAGGTAATGTCTATTTTCAAAATATGCCCTTTTAGTTTTAGTTGTATAACTATGGGTTATAGAGGATTCATCAGCAAGGGAATAAGCCTAAAATATGTCAAGAATTGCTACTTTGATCAATATATATATATATATATCGATAATGTTGTAAACAATTTATGCATATAAAAGTGTGGAAAAAAAAAAACGTAGCTCTGAATCAAAAAGTGAAAACAGTTTACAACTCTAACTAGCGAAATTATCTTCGGTAAATCAAAAAAATATTAAATGACATTTTTTACATGTATTCCTATTATTTTTAATTTTTTTGGAAAAGTATCCTACTATTTTAAATGGTAAAATCTAATAATGTCTAGAGATAAAAATATAAATCTCTTAAAAAAGGAGATGTTAATCAAAATAGAAGTTTGTTATATAACTTTTTAATTTCCTTCTTTTGAAATGACAATTTTTTTTTTCTATTCTTAGATATACAGTCAGCCGATATTTTCACTCGTCGATAAATGGATCAATCAGAGACTTCCAGATCGCGCCTGTACAAAGAAGTTCACCCTAAAGCTTCCATATTTGCCAGCTTGGGAAAGCAATCTCATGAGGGTATGTTTTAGAAGTACATATGTGATATCAACCACTATAATTGCATTGCTTTTTCCATTCTTCAACCAAGTATTGGGAGTCTTGGGAGCTCTCAATTTTTGGCCAGTGATGATTTATTTTCCATTGGAAATGTACTTTGTGCATAAAAAAATTGGTGCTTGGACAAGAAAATGGATTTTTTTTCAAGTTTTTAGCATTATTTGTTTGATTTTATCAATAGTGGGAGTTGTTGGATCAGTCAAAAATCTTATTAGGGCTAGATTTAGCTCAACATAGAATCCATTGTTTAATACTCAAAATTGTTTAGATTTTTTTTTTCCCTCTAAATGATGCATACTATCTACTAAAAGATGATGAGGCATCAAACAATTTGTACCATTTTTATGATCATGAAAGGAGAAGAAGATATTATTATTTACAACAAATTTATACATTAGTCATTTTATATGTAATTTTTAATTTCATTTTTTTATATATGATTATAAAATTTTGAATTATAAAAAATACCTAGTAGCATGACTCATGATGATTTAGCCGGCTATTAGTATTTATCTTGCACGTATTGTAAAAGTACATGTTTATACTGCCAAAAACTCTTTTAAAACTTAATGCTGGTTATTTTTTGTAGCTAATCTTGATTTTGATTACTTTCAGTAAGGTGAAAATTTTGTAATGTATATAAAAAAAATGAAATAAAAAATTATGTACAGAATGCGCAAATATATATTTTGTTATATAAGAAAAAAACCCATTACTATGGCAAAACTAGAAGAGTAGAAATATAGAGGAGATAATCAAATGACACAACAAAATATGGAAGAATCTTCTCAGTTATTTTTTTCCATTCATCCTCCATCTTTCGCCTTAGCCTTTATTTATAGGTTTAAAGATCGTTACTTCAAAATACGTGCTTCGGGTGAAAAGTTAAATGTATTTTACCTTTTAAGTTGATAAATAGGTAATTTATCCTCAAAATTGTAAAATGTTTAAAATTTATTTTTATGTAAGTTATGATTTGTTATAAAAGAAATTTTCAAGTTTGATATAGAATTATTTTAGCCAATAATATAATTTATAGTTATAATTTATTGCAAAATACTTCCACAAAATTTGTGATAATATCTTTTTAGTTTGTATTATTTAACTAAAAACACTCAATAATTTTAGAAAAATAGTCAGGTAATTTTAAATTTAACTTCATGAAAAATAAAATATTTAAAAGCAAAGTACTAAAATAATAGGAAAAATTTTAATTTTTTCTTTACAGTAATATTAGGTGATTTGTAGTATTTACGGTAAAGAAAAAAAATTAGATTTTCATATATTATTTGAGTAGTTTATTTTTGAATATTTTGTTTTTCATTAAATATTTCGTTAAATAATCAAAATATTTAAGTGAAATAACCAAATTTTAAAAATATACACTACACTCACAAATTTTATAAAAATATTTTAAAATAAACTATAACTATAATTTAGAATATGAACTAAAATAATTTTATATCGAATTTGAAAAATTATTTTGTAACAAATCATAACTTACATAAAAGAATAATATCCGGCCGGAACATTTATATACTTTTGGTGTAAAATGGGATTTTGCAATTAACCCTATATCCTATAAATAATCAGAAACGTGCAAGCCGTGGCTTCAACTATTCATATTTCTTTCCACATGCGTGGGAATTATTAGTACAATATTTGACTACTGAGCATCATGTTTATGTATAATCATTTGGAATTTGGATTGGAGTATCATTATTCATCATCAGAGCTTGGAAGAAAATCAAGCATCATCATCGAAGGATAATCCGCCATGGGAGCTGAAGATCATGTGGAAACTCCCCTGTTGTACTCCTCTGTTAAGAGAAATGGTTTGAGCCCTGCCCATCTCTTGCTTGCCTCATCATTTTCTTCTTGTTCTCTTCTTTTTCGTGTTGCATTTCTCATGTGGTCATTTCAGTTCAAGTTGCTTTGATCAGATTATGAATAGATCCATATTAGAATCAGCTTCCTTTTTTGACTTCTCTTCCTTCCACAAAGTTAGGATGAAATTGCCTTTAGCCCTTTTTATTGGATGCACGACAGGTGTTTGTTATATTGTTTTAGTGGGTAAAATGCTAAAAAAAAGTTCAAGTTTGAGATCTTTCATTGAAAAACAAAAACTTGGGAGTATTGAAATTTGATGCGCTTGTTCAATAGAAATAATTCATTTTCACTCTCCTCTCTCTAAAATGGTAGAAAGTTAGTTTCTTGAACAAAGAGGTTGCTGCTGTCTATGGAGTCGGATTTGAGTAGTGATTTGAACTATACAGGGAACATATGGACGGCTTTGGCTCATATAATAACAGCAGTTATAGGATCAGGTGTATTATCACTAGCCTGGAGCATGTCCAGATTAGGATGGATTGCAGCTCCAATTGCTATGCTGTTGTTTGCATTAATCTCCTTGGTTTCCACATTTCTTCTCTGCAACTGCTACAAATCTCCTGACCCTGATCTTGGCCCCAACAGAAATGGTTCTTTCCTTGAAGCTGTTCAAATGATTTTAGGTAATAAGTTCTAGAAGAAATTTATGTCTGTTATTGGTTTTCAATTCCAATCTTCTGTTACTCTCGACTCAAAATACCACTAAAGAAAGATCGTATTTCTCTTTCTCCCACTAAACTTCATTTTTCACACTTTTAAATCTCGTCAGATTCCACTAAATGAAGTATGGCACAAAGATTGTTCAATGGGAACAAAACCACACATTTAAATCTCGTTTAAATCTCGTCAGATTCCACTATATGAAGTATGGCACAAAAATTGTTCAATGGAAAAGTGAAAAATTAAGTTTAGTGGAAGAAAGAGAAATGTAACCTTTCTTTCTTCAGTGGCATTTTGGGTCAATTTCCCAAAATTATATAATCTTCATGATGGTATGATCTTTATATTTTATTCAATGATAAACTGATGCCTGAACTCCAGTAACTTTAGAAGGTGATCATCAGTTGAATTCTACTGCAAGATTCTTAACTTAAACTTCTTTATGTTATGTTATTGATCTTACACCAAATATACAACAAATGCTGCATCTGAATCTCAGGGAAAAGAAATGCAGCAGTTTGTGGAGTAATAGTAGGAATTAATTTTGTCAAGGTTGGAATTGTATATACAATCACATCTGCTCTCTGTATAAGGTATGTTCTAAGTGAAAGCACATCCACTAAAACATCCATTTCCATAAAGTTTATCTGTCATACCCCTATGCCATGGAACATGAGTAAAGTGTTTGAATGGTATATAATAGAACCATTAAACATGGGTCTAAGTACCAATGGTCACCTGGGAGATATCCATTTTGGCATCACTAGAACGGTTGCCAAGTAGAGGCCATGGTTGCTTCCAGGCCCATTAGTCGGGCTTGACAATAGGCCAATGTGCAAATAAACTCCAACACTCTCTTCTTCAGAGTCCTTCATATTAATAGATTTGCTTGTGACGGGTGCAGGGCAATTTTGAAATCAACCTGCTACCATTACCAAGGACATGATGCTCCTTGTGAATATAAAATCAGTAATTTTATACTTCTATTTGGACTTGTCCAAATTTTTGTATCACAAGTACCTGATTTTAGAAATACAAAGTGGCTCTCTGTTGTCGCAGCCATCATGTCCTTCACGTACTCCATCATTGGATCAGGACTTGGCTTGGCTAAAATACTAGGTACATCCTCAACATGCTTATGTTGCTTTGTTAGAGCAGTAATCAGCTGGATTGAGTTGATGATGAGCACTTCCATCAAATGCGTGTGATACCACTGTCACACATCACACATGGGATAAGTGTGATGGGCCTACGTATCCATGGCACACTTGAGACATCCATTTTGGCATAGTAAGGACGATTGTCAAGCAGTGGGCCGTGGAGGCTACCAGGCCCATGAGTCAGTCACGTGTGACATGATTGTGACGTAAGTCAGAACTTAATTCCCATAACAGTTAGCTTTTTTATACAAATTTGCAGAAAACGGAGAAATAAAAGGTAGCATTACTGGAGTGCCAACTTCTACTTCTGCTGAAAAAGTATGGGCAATTGCTCAAGCAACAGGGAACATTGCTTTTTCCTTTCCTTTTTCTCTTATTTTTTTGGAGATTCAGGTTTGACAATCTTCCAATTGTTTTTTTGGCAAAACAATTTTCATAGATTCATAACAATAATAGTGATAAAACTTGAAACTTTCTAGGATACTATGAGGTCACCCCCACCAGAAAAGGCCACAATGAAGAAGGCATCTGTTGCTGCTGTCTGCCTCGCAACATTTTTCTACCTCTGTTGTGGAGGACTTGGCTATGCAGCTTTTGGCAACTCTACTCCAGGAAATCTCTTGACAGGTTTTGGTTTCTACGAGCCATATTGGCTTGTTAACTTTGCCAATGCCTGCGTTATACTTCATCTAGTAGGAGGATATCAGGTACAAATCGACTATTCTGTTCATTTCTCTACAATCACTCTTACAATCTAAAAAATTTGACAAGTTATTGAACGTATTACTCTTGTACCATATCTTTTAGGAGTAAATTCTTCTTAAGACTTCATCCTTTCAAAAAATAATGCTTATTCCCCACTTGAAACGGATAGTTCAGTAGAAAACAAACCATTCATAATAGGGATGAAAGTGGGACTCAGGCTTTTTTTATAATGGGAAGGAGGTGTCGAGGCGAATTTGCATCTTAAAATAAGGTATACAAGTTGAACATGCAATATATTACAATATTTTTCTGAGTTGGTGGGCAAAAAAACTTTATTTTGATACATGAAAACAGTTTGAGTATATTTTGATTGAATTTCCCTATACCTAAGTATCTATCTCACTTATATCTGCTTTCTTAAATGTTATTTATTCGATATCCGAATGGTTTATAGACATAAGAGGTCTTATACTTGAGCCATGATGGATGACCCTTAGCACGACCATGCTATGTCCGCTAATTTGGGACGTGACAGATATAATAACTACCACCTAAAGAAAATTTTCTTGTTTTCAGGTATTCAGTCAACCATTATTTGCCATGGTTGAAAGATGGATTGCCATCAAATTTCCAGAAAGTGTGGTTTTGAATGATATTTACAGTTTGAAAATCCCATTTCTACCAACAATGACAGTGAATCTTCTGAGGGTCTTTTTCCGGACTGCTTATGTTGCAATGGTGACAGGAGTTGGAATACTTTTCCCTTACTTTAACCAAGTGGTGGCTGTGGCTGGTTCTATAAACTTTTGGCCTATTGTTATATATTTTCCAGTTGAAATGTACCTTGTACAGAAAAACATAGGATCTTGGACACCTAAATGGGTTTTTCTTCGTTTATATAGTGTTTTCTGCTTTGTTATGATTGTCTTTGCCTTTATTGGTTCTGTCAAAGGATTAATCAGTGAGAGATTTGGCTAAGTGTTTTGTATGTAATTATTCTGAACATTTGTGCTTCAATTTGTCCATATAATAAATGTGCAGGGATTTCAGATTCTTCCAAGTTTCATTTATGATTTAGGTTCTCTTAAATTTCCGACAAACTTCATAAGATCCTCTTTATCATTTTATGTACATGATAGGTGACAAGGGGATGGGCTAAACAAAACATCCGGTTACCCCGCCTCAATTGGTAAAGAATATGTCCCGTCATCGAAGACGGAGATAGAGTTCTCCCTAATCTCACTCAGCCCATCACCATCTATCTTCACTATTTTACTTGTACTTTATATATATACAATATAATATATATGATGTATAATTGCCCATATGAATAAATTTATTTATGTATATTGCTAAACTACGCTTTTTTTAAGTTTAATTTGTTTGATGTTGGTGTACATAATGTTGTACATATATTGTCCTGTTCGCGATATAATCAATTGGCTGGATTATTAAAAATTTCATATCAATTAATTAAATAATTAATAAATTCTTTATAAATTTGAATAATCCTCTTTTTGACCTGATTTTGGAGTGAATTGAGTCCAAATCTAAAATTTTAACATGATATAAACTCCACCTAATCTTCCTGATAAAAGCAAGAATTTTTCTCTTACACTAGTTATGTAAGATTCTCAATAGAATCCGAATTTATTGGGCAGGGAAAGGGATAAATTTCATTTTCACATGCAAGAATGTGGATCGAGGATGGTAATGAGTTTGTGAAAGTTCAGTCGGAATAGAAATTGCTTTCATCCACACCCTGCTCATTGTCATCCTTAGAAGGAACATTTAAGAGCCTACAAGAGTGAAAGTGACCCAATAGATAATCGTGTTTTTAGTAGACTCACCTCATAAGTTAGTGATTTACGAGAGGGACCAACCCATTCGTGCAAAAAAACCTCGACATTTTGCTAAAGCAAAAAAGCCCAACTGGACAGATTCTGATCATTTTGTGTGACCAAATCAGATTGCCACCCAACTCTTTCTTTGCATAACACCCCCCCCATGTAGTCAACCCAAAGCCCGTAGGGGGAGAGAGAGAGAGAGAGAGAGAGAGAGAGAGAGAGAGAGAGAGAGAGAGAAGAGGGGGGGGGGTTGACCGGGTGTCTTGAGAGTGAGCTACCGGCCCTTATCTCACACACTTAACAGCGTTGAATTCTTTAATAGGATCATGCAGCTTCTATGCCTTTCCTCTTGCACGAGGGGCACCATAACTCAATAGCTTCATTTCTTGGTATAAATTTCCACCATTTGTTTACATGTAAAAACAATATTCTTATTGTTTTCATATTTTGGTTTCTCCAGACCAAGATTATTTATTTATTCTTCTAACAAATTAACAGATTATATTGGCAAACTAATAGAGTTAAAGAAGATCAAGAAAGATGGGGAGAATTCCTTGCTGTGAGAAAGAAAATGTGAAGAGAGGCCAATGGACGCCTGAAGAAGACCACAAACTTACCTCCTACATTGCTCAACATGGCACTCGAAACTGGCGTCTCATACCAAAACATGCTGGTCTTCAGAGATGTGGAAAGAGTTGCCGGCTCCGGTGGACCAACTACCTCCGACCGGACCTCAAGCACGGTCAGTTCTCCGATGCAGAAGAACAGACTATCGTCACTCTCCATTCAGTTCTTGGCAATAGGTAATTTTTCATCCTGAAATACCCAAGATCAAGAATCCATAACACTTCCTTTCACGTTGATCTGACTGTTTTGATTTTTGTATCACAGATGGTCTGTAATTGCTGCTCAGCTGCCCGGCCGGACAGATAATGATGTTAAAAACCATTGGAATACAAAGCTCAAGAAAAAGTTATCGGGGATGGGAATTGATCCAGTAACTCATAAGCCTTTCTCTCACCTTATAACTGAGATTGCCACCACTTTAGCACCGCCACAAGTTCCTCACTTAGCTGAAGCTGCCTTGGGATGTTTCAAGGATGAAATGCTCCATCTTTTAACAAAGAAACGAATCGGATTTCAGATGCAGCAACTAGGAATAACACCAGTTAACAATCCAACAGCAAATCATGTTAAGAATGAGGATAAGGATGAAACTATTGAGAAGATCAAATATGGGCTATCAAGGGCTATAAAAAATCCTGATGATTCACAGACAAATCAACTTTGGGAACAATCTGGAGGATCATCAAGGAGTTTTGGGAATACCTGCAATGTATTTGCTGCATCTGATTCTGGATTTCATTATGGCGTACCGTCTCTTGTAAATGAACAGGAGGGATCTCCATGGAACCAGAGCATTTGCGCTGGAAGCAGCACGGCAGGAGAGCACCCAGTCCAGTTGGATGACAAGCTTCAGGACGAAAACTGTGAGGACACAGAAAGACAAAACCAAGCAAGAGATAGCTCCAACATTTTCAATTCAGACTGTGTCTTGTGGGACTTACCATCTGAGGATCTGATGAATCCTATTGTTTAAGGACAGTGTAGGAAGATAGATACACATAAAATGGGCAAAAACAGCTTCTTTTTCTTTTCTATTTTTTTTTTTTTTTGTTGGTAATAATGAACTTCTGACATTGACAATAATGTAAATGAACTCACTAATAAATCGTCATACAATTATAGAAAATTTTGTCCTAATAATTATCCCATACATCAGTATTCTACGTCGCATGCGTGGAGGACTTTACATACTTCATGCAAAATATGATGACGAAGAGGATGTATCAGCGAGAACCTGCAAGAATTACCCCAGAAGGGGAGACGAGTAATCAAAAATGCTGTTCTCAACAAATTGGATAAAGCAAGCTATATGGAAAATCACGTGGACCACAATGTATATACCTCAAGCTGCTCTTCAGTAAAAGAATCTTTTTGGACATTCCATGTATCTGCATGGGTGCGACGGAACTCCGCAACTGCTTTTGTCACTGTAGATTTGACAGGTGATGGCTCCGAAACAAATTGAGCAAGTAAAGTAACATGCTTGGGAAGCCAGCTGAAACAAAATCTTTTTATTAAATGGTAATAAACACACAACACATTAAACAAAAAAATCATGTTATAAGTGGAAGACTTCATAAACTGCAGCATGGATGAAGAACACTAGCTGCATGCTTACCTGATATTTCCCATTTAATTATCAAATAAGAATATTAGAGTATTACCTTGGCATATCGTAAGGAACAGATAAAACACATGCTGCTAGGGCAAGTACTGGACCATGTACAGATGCTACAGAAAGCCCTGATCGCATGCTTCTGCAATGTTACATTAGGAATAAGAGCTCAGAATATGTTCTAGCTCCAATGCTGAAAATAAATATGAAAATATCTACTAATACACTGTTTACAAACATATATTAGTAAAATGAATATTAGTTTCATTGTAATGTAGTTGCAGATGTTCATGATGGCCCTGGTAGCAAGTAATAAGTATTCATATAATCCTATCAAAAAAAGAAAAAAGAAGTATGCAGATGATCATAGAAACTATATGAGCATAATCTGACCACAGCAAATGGCCTAGTGCTCTAAGCATATGTGAATGAAGTGCGTTCAACCAAAAACAAACCATTGACAAATAAAAACTAGAAAAATCAAAATAGGAAATTAACCTTGGCCTTCTCTTCTTCTGGATAATATTTGCTTCCTTGAGAGCTCTTTGACGAAAATCTTCTGCTAGATCTTCATTCCCACCCTTCAAGAGGCCAGATAATACTGCTGCTGCATGCTCTCTAACCTGAAAAGGATATGTTTGTATGTGTCAGATTATGAGTTAAGCCAAAACTCCAAGGGTCTGCCCTAAGGAAAACAATGATTCAACAAAGTATTTGCCTGAACCACCAAACAAGGGACTCCAAATTGCTTAAGAGGTATCATCTAAATTTTGGTTTCAGATTTACAAAATCTGTGATATCTCAGTTTGAGCAGGGAAAAAGGCATCCTGTAGAACTTCATCATTACCCGAAACAGTATAAAAAAGTTTAATTGGCCATGCACAACAATGCATATAAGTTGTTCCTTTTTTTCTCTCTCTCTCTCTCTCTTCATTTTCTTTTTTCTTCTAATTGGGCGGGGGTTGGGGTTTTGGCCTTGTGAGAATTCAGAATTGAAAAAGGAACGAGCAGCAACTAAATCTGATTACAAGATTCCACTTCATTGAATTCCAATATCTGTACTTACATGAAAACTGGTATGGTTTTAGAAGCTCTGCAAAGAAGCATGCTAACACAAAGGAAGTGACAGATACAACAGAGTAAATGACAAGTTAATTTTGATGCCATTCAGATTCAGCAACCTGTTCTAAGCAAGCTCAAACTTACCTCAACTTGGCTGTCTGTGAGTAGTTTCTCGACAGTGTGCCAGATTCGTTTCTCATCCTCATTTGATAGGATGAAGGTATGCCTTTATCAGATGAAAACAAATGGGTACACGTATTAGTTCAAAATAGTGAAATATTTGCTTCTGCAGCTATCAAGGTGAGAAATTGAGACTTAGACCCTCTTATAATAAGAAGCTGACTAAGAGAGTTGATATATATAGAACAGATAAAGATATGATAGTAAGCAACACAACATGTGAAATAAACTTACAGATTAATACAAATGGAACAGCGCAAGAACTTAAATATGTTATTACCATGTGAGATTAAAATCACCCATTTTTTCATTTCATCCTTTCCAAAGTAACTCCCAAGTTTAAAACTTTTAGTACAATATCTTCTATACCAAAAGAACTAGTCACAGAGCTACCTACTTTTGGCATTAAACAAAATGGTGGGTCCACTTTTTTTCCAATATTCCCTCAAACTTTACATGTTTAATTCTTCCTTTGAGCCATAGCGAAATTGAGGCACTCATAGCTAGACCAAGAAGCAATAAATCGTGGACAGTTAGATTTCTATGGAAAAAGAAGCTAAAAGAATGGCATGAAACTAAGACGAAATTGAGGCATTCAGCTAGCTAGACCAAGAAGCACAAAATCTTGGACATTTGGATTTCTGTGGAAAAAGAGACTAAAAGAGTGGCATGAAACTTTGTGTTCAAAAGAAAAACTCCCTCCGTTTCAAAATAAGTGTTGGTGTAGCTTCTTGCACAAAGGTTAAGGGTTTTGAAATCAAGAAAGTATTTTATACAACGTGAATTCTATACCCTTCAAAAAAAAATATATATGTATATATATATATATATATATATATAGAGAGAGAGAGAGAGAGAGAGAGAGAGAGAGAGAGAAATATAAAGAAAGAGATATTAGAGAAATAATGAAGGAGGATAACATTGGAAAAAGTATAATAAATGATCTTTGAAAGTTGTAAAAACACACTTATTATGAAACAAAATATAATACCTTCAAAAAGGACACTTATTTTTGAAACGGAGAAGTATATTATACCTGTACATAAAAGTCCGCAAGAAAGTTAAGGTTGCAGATCTAGTTCGCCAATTGGAATCATTTGCTGAAGAAAGTATAAGAGATATTGCTCTCTGGAGATGTGGATTATGGAAAACCCTCCATTTTAGTAATTCAAAAGCTGCTTTTGCCAGAGTTGCCAGATCTTTATTCGATGTTTCCTTCACATAAAAAACAATATTACATGAAAAGATGCAAGTAAACCTCAAGTATAATAACAGACGCAACACTAAAATCTATGCACCTGTAAGGAGATCACAGGGTACAAAAGGCCCACAATAACATCCAGCAGAACCGAAGATCTTCCAGACTTTAAAGATGAGATGATGAAGTGGAATGTCTGTACACAATAGAAACAGAGTAAATCAATAGAGTACTACATTCTAAAAAATTTCAAATTATGTATTCTTTGCAAAAAGTGACTACCGTTTCCATCCAATTAACACCATCTCGAGAATGATCTTTTGTTATCTCGTTGTCAGTCATTTGGTCTGTCAGGATTTCTGATATATCAGATGGACTAACGTTTTGGATAGTCATAGCAAGTTCTGAAGCTCGCTGCACTAGATATTGATCCCAATTTCCTACTTCCAAATTTTTGCTTGCATCAGTGCTTCCACCATTATGAGAACTAAGATGTGAGAAGGATTCATGAAGCCGAATGTTTGAGCAGAGCACTGAGAGGGTGACTCCAATTGATTCCCTCACCTGTGAAAAACACATTATACATGAGCTAAAGCATGAACTCAGGACTAGCTTGTTAGCAGATCCACAAAGCTTGCTGTAACTAAGGGAGAAGCTCATTCTGGAAAACTTTGAATTGCAATTTACTCCATACTAGTATTTCTTTCCTTTACCTTGATTAGATCATTCTTCCTTTTCTGTTGGTTAGATCACTTTTTTAGGCCACAAACAACAAAGCAAGGACATGGTATAAAGGAAATGCTAAGGCTACATCCCTACTTAATAAAAAGATTAGTTGTGCTTACTTGAGCTGATGAATGGTTCATGTTACCAAGCAACTCCTCCAGCAAATTGACATGAAGCTGTGTTTCAGGTACAGGCATTCTAGGTGGAGATACTTCAATCAGTGCAGCTGCAAGAAAAGTGTAGCGTTTGGCGACTGTTGCAGAAGTTACTGTATTGCTTAACGAGCTCATCAGACAATCCATGACCTTTTGTCTAAGAAGAGGAACCCTTGTACCGTGTTTTCCCTTCCCAGTAACAGCATAACGAATACAAGCTGCCCACTCTGGAATAGATTCAACAGATGGGGAATCAATAACATTCTTTAATTGAACCATCATCCAACTATCCCATACTTCTGAAATTCCAGTAACATCAGAATGCATTGCTCCTGCCAATGCCTCAGCTGCAACACACTGTTTAGACCTCTCTGGAGCATCAATGAACTCTTCCAATGCATTTTTTAAAGCCAATAGAACAGGCATACCACATTCCTGAATTAGTCTTTTGAATATTCTGGCAAAGTTTGAATAAAAACTGTCACTACCCAATAAAGAAATCCAACTAGGAGTTCGAGGCCATGAAGAAGAAAAGTCGAAGTAGAAACGGGTGATTGATTTGTCTGCCATGCTCTGGAAGGAAGAGTTTCCATGATTTCCTCTAGAGGATGCACTATCGGTATCAGTAGTAATATGAATATGAGAAAGACTGTTTAGTGTCTCCTTAAAAAATCCCTCTTCTTGAAAGACATCACTCAAAGCTCCTTCAAGGGAAGACTTGTTTTCTCCCTGAACACCCCCAGACTTTTCAGTGGAGACTTTGTAAGGTGATTCTTTCAACAGCGTATTTAGAGCAGAGATAGCTAGTATTCGTGTCTGTGGAAGCTGACTTTTCAAATTCTTTAAAAAATGACCTGAAATTTTCAAATGTGCATCACAAATTATAAGTTTATGAATATGAAGAACTTTAAAATGATATTTGTATTACAAGAAAGCCATGGCATGGACCAACTGACCTGCAGTTTCACTAACAATTTTTGCAGAATCTGGATCATTTCTCAAAGCCATAGCCAGCAGTAGCAGAACCCTATTAGCCATCAAATTATACCTGAAAATAGAGGGAAAAAAAACTAAGCTACTACATTGTATCTGTAACAAAAAGTATAAACACCGTAGACATCCAGACTACGAGGGGCATGCCCAAGAGTGACCCTCCATCGAATGAAGAGTCTTAACTCTCATGTCTCAGTTGATGACTGCCTTAATATTGAAGTAGACAACAGACCAGGTATAGCACACCAGTAAACAGATATCAAATTTAGGGATGTCTAGGCCACAAAAAGAGAAGGAAAAAAATAAAAAGATATTTACCTCCAGTGCAAGTTAGTGCTTTCAAAGCTCATGGAACCAATTTCAGAAACCAAAACTGAGAAATCAGTTGCATCTGATTGATTGCCAGATGTCCTGAAGATGCTCTTTGATACTCCCGAAAAATATATGTTGTACTTGACAAAAAGCTGTTGTCATGAATAAACAATCAACAAGATAAATTTAACATCAAAAAATGAAAAGAATAACACGACTTTTGAATTATCTGGTAAAATATCTCACCTCATTAATAGCTTTCTGAGCTTTTAGCGATTCATGATGAGAGCTTCAAGTAATTAGAAATCATGTTAAGCACAAATAATATTCATAATACAGAAGTTTAGCAAAAGACTAAGCATGAAACAATATTTCACCTTGAAAGAATTCCAAGAAGAAACAAAGATAGTGCCTTTACATCCTGGAAGAAGACAGAAAATAAGAAGCCTTTGAGAAATTAGTTAAAACAATGACTGAAGTTTGAAGTATTAGTTTCTTGTCAGTAATTACCGTCGTCAAACGCTTGAGAACACTCTGTGCTGAAAGCACAGCACAAGAACCTAAGACAGCATATTCTGGTGAACTAGGGACCCTAAGGTTCTCAGTAAGACTGTAAACACAGTTTGAAATTGTAGAAGGCCATCTTTTCAGCATTTTCAGAAGGGACTTCCCAGCAAATCTAGTATTATCAACAGGAAAAAGTTTCGGATAGGTAAGATATCATAGTGTAAGTCAACACAGACAGATGCATGATTAACACTCACAGTGTGTCTCTGTCATTGGATAATTCATAAAAGAGGATCACAGTAAATAATTTTCAATGTACAAATTCTAAAAGTCCAGACATTAATGCATTTATCAGCCTGCTGTTAATATCTTTGCTCTTGCACATATTCATTGAATTGCCTCCAAGTGGAGGACTCCATGCCCTAGTCCATTGATAAAGTACATGCTACCTATTTCTTCTCATAAATTGAACCACGAGAGAAAATTTTTTCTTACACTCCATGGTTTCTGCCAGTTGGGAATTAGGATATATAACACAGTGATTATTCATTTCAAAAGGAAATGGTGCAGGATTCGAGAACCTACGCGCGGACAGTTTCATAGCTGTGTAAGGAGAGACTGAGAAGATCATTCATCAGAAGGATAACATTGTCAGATGGAGATATATTGCCACTTGTCCGGAACAGATGATATGATGCTTGTGAGGACCTCCAAGTATTGTGCATATATGCTTTGTCGATAAGTGCCCATCGTGGCCTGCATGGAACAATGCCTTTAGACGATATATCAATGAGCTCAGTACAACTGAAAGCAAGGCAGTTTACCTTCGTTTTCCCTTAGCATGAGAGGACACAACAAAATTAACAGGAGGTTCAACTATAGCAGCAGATTCCAGTTTCCAAGCCTGCCTGTGGTTCGACCACTCTTCATATTCTGAACTCCCTGTAGGACAAGTGAAAATAAGGACACATATTAACCATGAAGAAAGAAAATATTTTCAACTACATCGTTATTACCATAGTTTCCTATAGCATCCATTATACGAATGACAAGCAGTAATAAGATACTATCATCAGATTTTTCCTCCAACAGATATCTGCAAGAGAGTAACAACAATGAGATTCAACATAACTAAGCAATCCTTTATCAGATATGCATGGATGGAAGGATAGATAAGATAAATGGGCAACAGGAGGGGTGAAAAAAGAGAGTTTATTTACTTGCACGTTGCATGAATAATATCAGCTGCTTTTTCTCGTAAAGCTGTGCTCCCAACATATGAACCTGTTGCTCCAGCAATCAAGAAAGGAACGTAACCGGGATCTTCAAACATCCCATTCCTAGAGGGCCGCTTGAAATCAGGCAAACAGGATAAAACACCTTGTAATGAAGAGTCAACACGAAGAAGAGTCACTTTCAAGTGCTCTTTCTCGTTGCCTGAGTATCAGAGAGCATAGATCAGCTTATGCAATATTATTACCTAAGAAAATAGGAAAAAGAAAAAAGAAATATGCTGACTTTTAGAAAAATCTCAAATTTGGAATCCAGGGACATCTTTATACTTTCTTCCATTCTACATGATAAATAGAAACACATTCAGATTGACAACTAATCTTAATGAAAATTTTAGGGAGATGTACGATTCATAAGAATATTAACAAAACCAAATATCAATAAACATGCAACCAAAGACTATGAGGTACTTTTCTGATCTCAAACACATTTCCCATGTATTGATAAGGACAGCACAAACAGTTTCTTACACATATAAATATGTGAGTTAAAAATTTATGAATAGCAGCACCTGGATCAGAGTGAATCTTAGATTGGCATATCTTCTGAAGGTCATCTAAAGCACCTTCAAAGTGCAACTTCAAAAGTTCATTCGCAAATTGAATTTCTTCATTACAAGGAATATGCCACTTTGGGCCAATTTCCAGATTGTTGCCTGGAAAATCCTTTGTGCTGATCCATTCCTCAAGTGAAGCTGCGGCAGGATGCTGGGAAACACACCTGAGAAGCAAGCAAGCCATTCATGTGTTGAATTTGTACACATCTACACTCTATTACTAGAATACCAATATAATGTACAAATAAAAAGACATTATATTCCATCAAACTGATCATATCACAACATATTAATCATCAAGGATATGAAAGAATTCAGCATACTTGTATTGATCAATGGGATAATAGAGGACCAGGCTTCCAAGAAGAGATCTGAGAACATGATCACCTGCACCATTGACCTGTTAAGATGATAATGTTGTCATTAAAACAACAGTGCAGTTTTTAAAAAGTAAAAAGAAATACTGTAGTAATAATTATATTTTACCAAGAAAAAGGCTGAAGAATTTGGTTGAATGACAAAAAATTACATAATGGAACGAACCTTGTAATATCCTAAACATCACATACTTATCATTGATGATAAATGATAGTGGTTGCTGTGATCCTTATCTCAACCCTAGCACTCTAGATGACCTAAACTGAAATTCACATAAATCCTCTCATATTCTCCCCCTTCCCAGTCTTTTTCAGAAGACCAAGTTGATTTTTTTTATGAAAGCTGAAGTATAATGCTAAGGCTTTCTTTGTAATATGTTCAGAGCATCTCTAGTTCCACTTAATATTTACACCAACATCCAAGATCCATAAGGTGATCATCATAAAATGAGATCTTATTTAATGTGATTTCTATGTAAAGCATCTTCTTTGGAAAATCAGCTGAAGTTGTTACTTATTACATTTCTTAATATAAATAAATGTTGATCCATCGAATCAAAATAAAACCTTCCACGATGTTGAATCAAAAGCTGAAAAGATAGCTTCTTTGAAATCATCCTTGTAGCGAAGCAGCGAAGGCCCTCCATAACTAATCGCAACTGATAATACTTTCAATTGATACTCAATAGCCGTCTCAAGTGCAGGAGAAAGAGTCGGTTTTTCCTGAAAGAAATGCTATTAATTATCACAAAAAGGAATGAGCAAGGAATTAAGGCATAAAAGGCAAGCAACAAACGCAGTTGAACAAACCTTGTTTGTTATTATTGCATCAGAAGTTCCTCTTCCTCCATAACCAGTAACTGGTGTTCCCCTTAAAGAAGATATAACAGAAAGTAAAAGTGGTTCAACAAGGTGAACAACAGCCTCTTCAGGATTTGAGTGAACACAGGCACAGCAAAGTAGTCCAACCTCAGCAACCGCACCAGGAAGAATATTTGATCTAACAAACTTTGAAATTTTGTTTAAAGCCTGTTGAAAGATACTCAAATTAACAACTTGCACAAGGAGAAAACTTGAATCACTGAAGTAAATTTTTGCTTCCATAGCAAAACCAATACCTGTTTATAAAGTGAACTTGAAAGCCTCCCAAGTAGGATTTCCAGCATGCAAAAATAATAGGGACCATCATCAACTAGGAAAGTTCCAGAAGTTGCAGGCGAAGAAGCTCCTTCATTCCTGCAGGCCCCCAAAAAAAAAGAAAAAAAAAGTTATTTCTGTACAAACTCTAGGATAAAAGATAAAAAAGAGAACTGCTGAAGCATCTGAATATCCTTGCTTACAGAACACTGCTTGGTTCCAAGTGTCGAAGTAAAGAAAAGAGACGACAAAAGAATTCATCAAGCCACTGAGAAAACTGAAATCCTGGCAGAAGTGAGGATTCATTGGCATTATCTTCCAGAACAGCCATCTACACGTCAAAGATAAGTCAGCCAAAACCTTCAAAAAAAATTTAGATATAATGAAACATCTCTATTGAATACTGACACTTACATTTGAAAACAAAGAACCAATCAGTTGCATGGTGGCCAAAGTTTTGGGTGGATCATTGGCATCCATACCAAGTAATGCATTTGACAAAGAAATCATCAGAAGATCAACGAATGAATTGACACCACCAGCATCATCTGGACTCAAAGATACAGTTGGCAGGCTAGTGAGAAACAGTGATCGCCCAGCAAAAGCAACAGATGCCACAGCAGTCTTCAGTTGGTGAGTAGCTGTGACCTAGTCAAAAATTGAAATCGATCAAGGAAAAAAAGTACGGCATCAGAGTAACTCGAAGAATGTACATTCTTTTTTTTTTTTTTGCAAAACCTGAACAAAACGTCATTGAGATACAATTTTGTCCTTCACTAGATTCTGACTCTGAGATCAAGTTGTACACTCACCGTTTCCAAGGCCATGTGAAAGCGAGATGCTAAAAATGGCAAAACCAGTGATGGTTCCACATAAGACAAAATAGAAGTTGCAGTAGCAACTGTTTCGGCAAGATGTTCGTTTTTGCTATATTGACCGCGATCAATCAACATAAGCAATGTATTGACAAAAGAAATCCTATCAGACTGCTGCAGAATGAGCTTGCTTTGTTCATCATTATCTTTGTTCCTGCATATCAAGCATTCTTCAGGCAGATAGCATTCCACATGTCAATAAGATAGAATTATCTCCTTGTAGATAGTCTTACATGTATTCATGCTGCAAGCGTTTCTGAAACATATGCACCAAGTAGTACAAAAATCGCTCTAGGGCATAAGTCCAACGTCCACCATTTGAAGGATGGTAATATCTACATGATAAACAGCATAAACATCTGTTATCTGAGAAAAACAATTACATCTGGAGATCTCATAAGAAAATTTTGGAGGACAAACTGTTCTAAAAGGTTGACCAATTTCTCAAAATGCTGTTGTGCTGATCCTTCAGGCTTTAATAAATAAACCTGCAACAGAAGTAAATAATCAATTACATAGGCAGAAATTATTTAAGGAGAAATTTAGAAACTTCATATGGTAAAAAGACTAGCTTACAATTGATTTGGCAATAGCCTTTCCAGGAGTAGATGTTCTATTTGAAAACAGAAACCTCGTATTCCTCGGGACATCCACAGAGAATGGATTGGAACCACCCCCATTAGCCACAGGTACCTGCAAATTGGAGCACAGATTTAGAAAATGCATAGCCTGGGCTGGGAAAACAGATAAGATGACATTAGAAATATGAACTCACCTCAAACATATTCAAGTACCTATTGAAGAGAGTTGATATTGAACTTTCCCAGTCAATACACTTGTAATTCTTGATGACACGAGCAGTAATGGACGCCCATTGACTGTTCCAGAATGGACAATTTGGTATAGAATCCCAATGGTCTAAGCAGGTATTAATCCATTCTCTGAAAGAAAAGAAAACAAAAAATGATGGGAGATAAATTTATTTGCGGGGTCATGTATAGTTTCCAAAGAAAATTCATCTACAGTCCTTACTGTGAAAAGAAGTCAATATTGTCCAAGTTTGTCGGAAGAAACAACCGTATAAACCCAGAACCTTCAAAAGAAGAATTATGCCAAGGATTTTCCAATAAAGATCTGCAGATTTGTCACATTCATAGAATTAATACATTCATTAAAAGTTAGTCCACTACTAAAAAACAGCAAATCTAGAAAGGCCTATTGCAAGGTCAAATGTGGAAGCAACAAATTAAAATGGATAACCACATTAAAATAATATTTACACAAGCAGAAAACTCTACACGCATATTTAAGAAGTTGCAGAGCATAAAAGGGTTAAAGTTATATAGACACTAGATTCGCGGTCAAAATGGAGACAAAATTGCTACTTAGTTTATGTTATGAACAGATAAAGTTACAGTGGATAAGGTTTATTCATGACAACAGAGCATGATGTATTCGACAACCCATAAGCATTTCAATGTAATAATTGACCAGAGACAGACATGTTACTCAATAGTATTTAGATTCTTTCCAGAAAGCCTTGCCCTCAAACAGAAAAAAAGTAATTATCAATAATTTAAGAATCTATGGTTACAAACAAAAAGTGTAGATAATTACCGGAACTCAGACCATATCTCAAAGGCTGAGCCTGGGGGAAAAAACCTGCGACAGGATCGAACAAGGGAAGTAACCATCTCAAAATGTCGCTGTCTCAACCTCCACCCTTCTGGGCCTGTATTCCTGAGTCAAATTGGCTAATTTTATCATGTAGGATTTACAAATAACCAAAGCAGAAATAACCATTCGAAATATTGATTTAACCATAATATTTAATTTTTTAAAAAATAACCAGTTAAAAATCCGACAAACCAAATCCTTTCCGTTTGAGATGCATAAAACTAATCCTTTTCTTGGTTTAATCAACAGTCAAATATTTTCATTGCTTCTTGTGCACCACAGGTTATCCATTTTCTATTTTATTCTTTTCTTTTGGAAACTTTTTATCTTACACTTCCCCTTTGCTACATCATTTGCAAACATTTTGTCATCAATGCTATTACATGCAATTTGGACATGCCGACAACCTATCAGCCGTTACTCATGTTGTTATTTTCCAGCAAAGTCCATTTTAATACATTGCTGAAACTTGGCTGCAAACAAGGGGTTGGCATGAAAAGTAGCAACCGGCCTTGTATTAACCACTCTTTTATAATAAACATGGAGTTATTGAGCAGAAAAGAAAACCAAGAAAAAGAGGCATGGATTAGTAGCTGACCTTGTGAAGTGTGTGCGAATCAACATATCATACAGAGGCCGCCATTGCACCTTCAAGGATAACTTCTTCCGGTACTTGTTCATTAATTTTACCAACACATTTCCCCATCTAACCTAGTGAAAACAAATCAAAATGAGGGAATTTCAGAAACTTGAGAAAATCTATAAGCAGCAAATGCAGGTAGCGGCAAAACCAAGCATTACCTGTGCATAGAGTCTGCTATCTGACATTTGGAACAGTTCCAACCCAATTTCCACCAGCGCTGTCACATCATCTAACAGAAGTTCACTTTTTGCCTTTATAAAACTGCACATAGAAAGAAAGGATACTCTACCCCTTTAATATCACGGACTCTTCTTATTATCTACATCTAGAGAGCATAAGAAGTGTTTTGCATGAAGTTCAAGAGCAAAAGTTCGCTCAAACCAATATGCCTTTGCTTGGTGAACACTAGTATCAATCAGTACCAGGGCAATAAATAAACTTCAATAACTTAACAGAAATATAAGTTGCGCCAAGTTCATTCTAACTAGCGTCTTCTGCATCTTATCTGCATTTCGACTCCGAAACACATAAAGCCAATAAATGATATTATCAGCAGAGAAAATCAACACACAAACATTAAGCACAAAAGATAAACAAACTAAAATTCTGGGATAGCTACAATCCATTCTTTCATCCCCCCCAAGACAGTAGCAGGAATTACTTCTCTACAGAAAAATGATAACTTGATCATAGGTGTAGGGTAAAAATTATCCAGAGCATACAACAAATAAGACAGTCAATGAAAGCAAAAGTTTAAGAATCCAGAGGAGGAAACAAGTTCCAGATGCTAAATTGTATTCAAACAAGTAACAAACGGAAAACAGTCGCAGAATTAGCTCGAATTACATATTCAAAATGTCAAAAAAAAAAAACTAAAAATGATTAATTTGACACAAAAGCAGAAGCAATCAAAGTGAAACTCACAGGTCAATCACGGAAATCCATTTCAGAGTAGCGTAAACAGAATCCGGATCATCAACTACGTAGGACTCCTTCACTGCCTTCACAACTCCGGCAAACGATTCTTTCTCCCGTTTAGTCTCCTCCGCTACCGGCGGTGGCAACCAGGCATTGTACAAATGCATTTTTTTTAAAATCTCTTAAAATCCTTGAATTGAAGTGAGGAAAACCCTATTGCTTCTGTATATAGAATTAGCTTCAGGATGAGCTGAAATGAGAACTCGATTTGTGTGTATATATATAGCGGGTTACTTTTTCTTTCTGGACAAGAAATGAGAGAGAAAATATGGCACCTGAAAGTTGACTGGTAACCGGAACCGGAGGTGGAAAAATTCAGGTCGGCCTTAATTAATTCAGTTGACTTTGGCGGTAAATCTAGCTGGGTAGGGAATGAGAAGATGACTGGCTGTTTATTCGTGGTTGAGATTTACAGCAAAATCAGTTATACAATTTTATTTTATTTTTTTTAAGGAGCAATTAGACATTATTAGACCACTTTAATTTTTCCGAAAAGAAATAGTTAGACAATTTTTTAATGGTTGGTATCTAATGTATGTTGGAGACAAGTGGAGTCGAGTTCGAAGCTCAAATTCGACTTGATATATTTTTAATGATCTTGAATTTGAATCTTAGTTCGATTATTTGTAATGAGATTGAGTTCGAATTCAATTATTATTTATATTTTTTTTAATTTTATTTATATATATTATTAAAAAGTGAAAAAATATATGTATACACACATCGACCGATAGGATTGACGAGCTACTAAATCAGTTTTATGCAAGTTCGAACTCGGCTCAATTTCTTAACAAGCCAACTCGAACTCAGTTCGAGTGCGATCAATAGTAAACTCGAGTCGAGTTTTAACCAGGCGTCTGGTAAGCGATTTGGTTCATTTACACTCATAATCGTATGTAACATACTCTATCACACTCATATAATATTTTTAATATAGAATATTTTATTAATAAATATACAAATAAAAATACAAACTCTAAACAAAAAGGAAAAAATTTGAAAAAAAATATTATAAAAAGAAATATTATATAAGAGAGAATGTTACGTATAATTTTAAATAGAAAGGAAACAAAATGTTAATGATTTTTCCTTTCTTTTTTAATAAATAATGATTAATGCATTATAAATACATACTTGTTTTTTATTAAAAAATATATAAATAATAAAAATATACTCCGATAATGTATTGATTCCTTATACATTTTATAGAAAAATAAAAAATTATCTATTAAAAAAGTTATTATAAAAGTTTCCAATCTTTACTCGTTTTTTTTTTTTTCATAAGAAGGATAATTTTGTATTCAATTATAAATATTATATATATAAAATAAATTTTAGTGATTTAATGCTATAAGCATCCCATAAGATTCAACCCATTATTTTTCTTTCATAAAAGCTAAGTTAAACTTCCTTAAACAGGATGCATGAAAAATCAACCAAAGTCATTTTCTTTCTTTTTTTTTTTTTTAAATTAAGAAGGGGTTGGTAGTGAGTGTCCTTTTGGGGACTTTTCCAACCTTGACGTGGAGCGTTGAAATCTAATTTTTCTATCATGGTGACAAATTAAGGAAATTTCTTATACAAAAGAAGGGAAAATGAACATTGTGATATGGTATAAATTTGAGGGTTTCTTTTGCAACACGAAGGGACAATATGCTTTATTTGAATTTATTTTAAATTAAAAAAATTATTAATTTTTTATCTTGAGTATTTTATTTTCTTTCATAAAAGTCAAGTATATATTTTATAAAATAAAAAATAATTATTATTATCTAAATAAAATTTAAATAGGTCAAAGAAAAAATAAGAAATTTGCACATTACAACTAAATTATGTTTTAAATGTTATTAATGTGTCAAATTTATTTTCATAATCTTTTAAATTATCTTAACTTTCTTTCAAAACTTAATTCAAGTGAGATCGAATGACACAAAATCTCAAATAACAGCACAAGACTAACATAGGTATATCAATGAGAAAATCGCACAATCGAACCACACGACTCGACTCTTGTTATGAAAAAGTATACTAGCCCATGATTATTCGACCCAATTTTCCTTACAGTTGTTGATTTTGTTATTTACTTTTTTCACCTTTTTATTTCTTTAAACATATGGTGAACAAAAAGTCATGACTTCTTTTCTAACCTTTCTACTTTTTATTTAAAAAAAAAAAAAAAAAAAAGACCAAAAAAGCAAAATCTCTAACCGTCCAATATACTTTTTGTTTTTTTCCCTTTCTTTTATAATCAAATAAATAAGTAAACGTCTCCAATATTTGATTCGCTCGTAAGAATGGTCCATAATATTATTTTTCATTTTTATGATCCTCAAAATATTCTTTCCGTCCAATTTAACACTCCACTAATGTTTGTCTTAATTAAGTAGGGTATTAATGTAACAACACAAAAGTCTTTACTATGAGAAAAATAATAACTGTCATATTTAGACCTTAACATTTGTTCGACTCTTAGGAGTAGTCCTTAACATTTATTTTTAACTTTTAATATCCTTAACAAAATTTCCAGCTCCATAATGATCCGTTTTAAAAATAAAAAATAAAATCCCTCAGACTTAATAAATAGTCAATATTTATCTTAAGTTAATATGAGTATTTTTATAATAAAATAATGTTCTCTCTCCAAATTCTAAATGCACCATTCACTGCCATCATGTTGTCGGCCCAACCCCGAGTAGCTATCGCTTTCGACCAATCGTAACTGACCACTTAATTTTTAGGTAAACAAACTTCTCTTTCTCTATATCGTGAACTTACAATTCTCATTCTCGCTCTTTCTGTTAAACCCATTTTACTGGTGTATGGAGCAGTAGCGGCGGTAGCTATGATAGGTAATGAAGAAAAAAGAGGTATCGTAAAGAAAATGTGAGCTGATGGTTAGAAACAAATGAGAAGTCATAGAAGCTTGATTATGCTCTTAGGATTTCATATAGGCTGGTGATCAAGGACTTTAAACTTGAGTCTCGTTATATCTATTTATAGTCAATATTGTTGGACAAGTAAGGGTAACCAGTAAAATTCACACCTCCATAGATATCGTGCAGGTGAGGCCAATACTCATTGACATTGAATTTATTGTTCTTATTTTGGCACTTTATCTTTTATGATTAAATGTCTCTAATTAGTGGTCTTGTGCTTTGAATAATGGTTTGGGATGGTGGATTAGGAGAAGCATTGAAATTCTGCAATGAAAAATCAAGAAATGGAGATGGATTATGAGACCCTCGTGTGTTGTGTATAAAAGAAAATCTCTCTATAATTATTTTTTAATATTTTTTGTAATATTCCTTTTTTACCCTTATCTACTTTAGATTAAATTACTCCAATCATTACGGATTTTGAAAAAAGAAAAATCATACATGAAGTCTAAAAGTTTGTTGAAAATCTTAAAAGTTAAAAAGTAAATGTTGGGGACTATTTTTGAGAGCCAAACAAATGTTAGAGACTAAATATGACATTTATTATTTTCTCAGAGTAAATACTTTATATTATTCCATTAATACTTCTAATAAATTAAGACAAATATTAGTGGAGTGTTAAGTTGGAGGAAAAAGACTATTCATGCCGCTAAAAAATATGTTAAGAATCATAAAAGTCACTTTTTTTATAAAAGTAAAAGTTAAATATTATGGGACATGAGCAGTCCAACAACTAGTTCTGATATTATGATAGAATTTGAATTTGGGGCTAACTCACCCCAAAAGAATAATATTTATTAAAGGTAGTATGAGAATTATAATAGATTTTGCCCCATATTTAAAATAAAGATCCCGGATATATCAATTGCCTTAAATAAAGATTCTGGTTCCTTGTGTGCAAAAATGTTTGGCCTCCGATCTGTCACTGAGTCACCGTAATTTACATCTTCCATCTGGGGCGTCGGGCAGTTTGACGAGGACTCTGTGAACGAAGAATTTCATTATTTCGCATTTTGGTACCAAGTTAGTTTTCATTGGATCCATGCCATATGTGTGGTTTTGGGCTT
Source organism: Catharanthus roseus (assembly GCA_028651295.1). Classification (NCBI taxonomy): domain Eukaryota; kingdom Viridiplantae; phylum Streptophyta; class Magnoliopsida; order Gentianales; family Apocynaceae; genus Catharanthus; species Catharanthus roseus. The sequence goes on along the minus strand of JAPQWS010000044.1, from coordinate 4,378,796 downwards.
CCACAGTTGGGTGGGCTTTTATATTTACCACCTGTGGCCTGCCATAGCTGGATCTCGGGTTGCCGAAGTGACCGTTATTATCATTACCTCGGAACGAATCGAAATATGACCGTTGCGTTTTGCTCGCCTCAGGCGTTTTCTTCAGCAGATCGTTTAAATATCTGATGATTTCACGCCAAACAATATACTTCTCTTCTAATCTTCTCCTCTTGTACGATCTTCTTCAGAATTCTGATTTGAACTGCTCAATTTCTGCTTTAATCACGAGATCTAGCTCACATTTCTAATCAGTTCTCTCTGTTTTTAGTTCTCTGATTGATCTAATTTTGCTTGGTTTTTGTTTTTTCGAGATTTTTTAATTTTTTTTTTAAATCAATGGCGGAAATGAAAGATGCTCATGTCGTCGTAATCCCAGTCGACGAAGAACATCAGGAGAAATTAATGAACAATTTCTCCGCAATTCAACACCATCCGTTAATGGAAATTTCACAAAGCCCAGGGCATTTATTACTTCTCAAGCTATGGCAAAGAGAAGAAGATCTATTCGGTCGAAGAATTGCTATGAAAGAAACTCGATTAGATACAATTAGAAGAGAATTATTTCAGATCTGCTGTTTCTTTTTTCTTTTTCACACATTATTCCTAACAATTTTGTTCACTTCTTATTCAGATGATCATCACCACCGTCAAAATTGTCATCAATGGTGGATACCATCTCTACTGTCTCTTTGTACTTCTTCTGTTATAATTTTTCTGGTTCAGATTAAGCTATTCAGGTTCTGGAAAGTGACGAATCAGTTGCAGAGGGAAAGGAATGATAATAGAACCCTAATTAGATGTATTCAAGAATTGAGGATGAAGGGTGCAAGTTTTGATTTGAATAAAGAGCCCCAAAATGGGAAAAGAATGAAAAGTTCAAGTGTGGAGATTAAATGGAAGCCAATTACTTGGCTTTCTCAGTATTTTATTACCATTTGCCTTGTTTGTTTTACAGGTTTGATCTTCCCCGCTTGCAGATTCATGCTTTGTGCTTAGATCTCTGCCATCATCATTCTTTAAGTTCCTTTGGACATGAATCAGAGAAAAGGGGAGGAGAAGATCCCTGTGAATTATTTTTAAGGTAAAATCTCCCCCTGTTCACCATTACTTAAAATAAACAGTAAAGAACTATTTTCTTCATTCTAGGGGCCTGGACGTTCTATCTATGCTAATTCCATCTCTTGAGGGGATGAAGCATTCTTGGTCCGAATGTCACTCAAGACTCAAGAGAGATCTCAAATTCTTCACACATACAAGATGTTACAGACAATTTCGAGTGAAGCATACACATTCATGATGAATTGTCAAAAGTTGGCAAATCAGCAGGAAAAAAGAGTTCTTCAGTTTGATCCTTACAAGGCGAATAGTTTGGCTGCTAGGGAAGAAGAAGAACTGGACCAGATACTAAAGCAGGGAAACTCCAGCTGCCCTTTTGACTCTGCAGGCAGCTTTGTGCTTTGCCAATTGATGTTTACTATTGCAAGAACTAATCAATTTAGAAACAACACTGCTTGTGTTCTGTTCTTATCTTCTCCTCTCCATATGTACTAAACCAGGCCTTTCCTTTGAAGGGGTTGGATTCTCACCCTTTGGCAAAGCTTTATGAATTCTTTCTTTTTCTTTCTCTAGTGTTTCAATAATAAGCATACACATTCATGATGAATTGTCAAAAGTTGGCAAATCAGCAGGAAAAAAGAGTTCTTCAGTTTGATCCTTACAAGGCGAATAGTTTGGCTGCTAGGGAAGAAGAAGAACTGGACCAGATACTAAAGCAGGGAAACTCCGGCTGCCCTTTTGACTCTGCAGGCAGCTTTGTGCTTTGCCAATTGATGTTTACTATTGCAAGAACTAATCAATTTGGAAACAACACTGCTTGTGTTCTGTTCTTATCTTCTCCTCTCCATATGTACTAAACCAGGCCTTTCCTTTGAAGGGGTTGGATTCTCACCCTTTGGCAAAGCTTTATGAATTCTTTCTTTTTCTTTCTCTAGTGTTTCAATAATAAGCTTCCAAACTCTCTGTGTATACAAACACCCCTTGGGGCTTCAAGTTTTCATAATACTGAATGAATACACAGTCAAACTGATATCATATTCCTCTATCTTTCTCACTCGAATAAGAAAAACGGAGAAAAAAACAGAGTAAAAAAAAGAATAGAACTAAAGAAGGGAATGTGGTGGGGGAAGTACATTTGCACCATAATAGCTACGCACTCTCAAAGCCAAATATTCGGAATACACCTGCAATACACCAAGAATTTTGTTGTCTCAAAATTCAGGCCTAAAGAGGGACACTGATATACTATTATTATATATAGTGCAGGAAGAGAAAAACAGGCAATGACAAAATAACTGAGTACCTTCATCAGCCTGATATTTATTTTTATCATCTCCGGCGTATGCAAGCAGGTTGTATCTTGGATTCCACTCTACGCTGTTCATGGCAGCCCGACATGGGATTTGATGAACTGATCTTCCAGTTTCAACATGTGACTATAATAATACGGTAAAGAGTAGTTAGATAGTTCAGAATGAAGTGATAACAGACAAAAGCAAAATTTTATAACAAAGCCAATACAAAGTACATACAATCTCAATGAACAAGTCCTCGCTGGCGGAAGCAATATATTCTCCTGTGTGATTGAAACTTATTGTTCTCACCGGCCATCTGAAACACAATGTAACAATTCAAACATACTTTGACAGAAATAAAGTTCTTCTCCTTTTATTTGGACCCCCTTTTTCTCTATGCTTGGAGAGAAGGGGACTTACTCGAGTTTGGTAAATGTACGCACACATAACATCTCCTTAATATCCCAGAGACTGACCAAGGAATCGGCGCTTCCAACAGCAAAATATCTGCACGGATCAATTCTTATTAACATAAACGTATTCCACAAGAGCAGCCGAAATAATTTGGTTAAAATGTTAAAAAATCCTTACCCTTTTAAAAATTATCAGACTATTTTTCACCTTTAAAGTGATAGAATAAGAAAGCTGTACCTTCCTAATGGATCGATTGCAATGCAATAGCAACCAGCTGTATGAGCCATGAGGGTGTCAACAGGTCGCAAAGATGGATATGCTAATACCTCCACTGTACCTGAGGGCAAAGAGCATGAGAAAAATTAAGATCTACATAGAGTGAAACAACGAAAGTTAGATATACAATGCCTTCAGCAGCTCAAATCTTTCCTACCATTCCCGGTAGTCAGAAAGAACACGTCGCCTGTCATGTTCCACGCAATCTCATTGACCTGAAAAGAAATGAAAGCAAGCAACATCATTAGCAAAGAACTAATCCGAATATTCTTCCATCGCCACCATAAACAGTAAACAATACAAGGAAAACGAGTAGGCTCTGATATTTAAAAGAATTTTTCATTGAACTAAATTCCTAGAATCGAAAGAATTTCATAAGACTACAAGACAATCTCCATTGAGCTCATGAACCAAAGATTCAGCTGCATATATTGCTTGATGATCTAACCTACTCAAAATGAAAAAATCATGGTAAAAGATAAAAAGAGAAAAATGTGACTTTAAGGACCACCTTATTGACGATTGTTTGTGATATAAGTTTTGGTCAATTCCTTAACCAGAGGAAACATCAACAAATATCAACTAGAAGGAGGTGTCATTTACACAAATAGGATGGCTTGATCTATTAAGAAAAGCCAGGTAACACAAAGACAAGACTTGCTAAAAATGCACTCTAAGACTGCCATATGCCATAAATTGGCTTTAAAGGTTCTTACATTGCAACACATTTGTGATTTCCTTCTCTTTGGCAAAGACATTAAAATTCTGGTTATATAACCTCTAGAGCAATTATTGGGGATAAAGAAATTGAAGTCGACAAGAATTCACCTCATAGTTGAACTTGCGTTTATGGATAGGCTTAAACTTGCGAACATCCAATATTGTTAGTTCATCATCCTGCAACGTGTTAAGAGAGTAAAAAGAATAGCCACATAATTGAAACTTATCTGAAAACAATAGGTAGACTAATTTCTTTGCGAGTAGCGAAGATCAACACTTTTATGGAACCAAAGGCATATTTAGAGGTCAAAGCATAATCTCCAACTCTTTGACATGGAGAATGAAACATACAAAAGATTAACATAGGACTGTCATATGTACCCGGTTTCCTACAGCAACATGAGTCCCATCAGGCTTATAGGTAATATTGATATTCTCACCGCTAAGTTCTGTTTGCTGTGAACATTTTCCACCTGTCAACAACATACAAAATTAAACAAGCACCTTAGGCAGCACCACCATGCACCATATTGTGTACATATCAAACTTCTTACTCCTGTGGGATGGATATGTGGTTAAGATAATCCAAACCTATTTCAACAAAGGGCAATAAGAGCAAGAAAATCGTACAAACAATCAGCAGATGCAAATATCTATTTTGAAAGCAGAATAGGTTATTTTTCTTATAATTCAGGATAGTAACAATTTTCCCTTTGATGTTTTGAAAGGACCATCCTACAACTCCCTGTATATCCTTGAATTATAAAAATTCCTTTTTGCATATTTGTATGAGACAAACATCAAGCATCTCAAACTCACCAAAATGTAAAACCAGGACGGAAAATGATCGAATACAACGTGGGAATTGAACTCTATATTGGTTCACCTAGTTAGGTCTGAATTGCGTCCTCATGTTTTAATACAGTATTTATTCACTTACTACGTGCATCCCATAACCGGACGGTCTTGTCCCCCGATGCAGTGGCAATTAAATCAGCATGTTTTGGGTCCCAGCATAACTGATCCACACTATCGGCATGGCCCTTTAGTTCAATATCTTTAGCCTTCCCCTGCACAAACAGTTTAAGTTGGAAAATAGGAACAGAATAACAAAAAGAAAAACATATATGTACATACATATTACAGTTTGTTTCTCATTAGAACACATTTGCTGCAAAACACTCTAGTGATAAATTCTTGCCCCGCATTTGAATCAAATAAATGACCAGCAACTGGAGTCTAAGTAAAGATTCCAGGACCAAACTATGATGAAAGACAAAGTAAGTGCGTTTAAAAATAGCTACCAGCTGGAATTAGAAGAATTGCCCTCCATCAAGTTTGAGCAATCAGGAATTTTTCTTTAGGCATCCTTTAGTAGAAAGATTCGTTTACTTAGACAAGTGCAAGAAACGATTAGTAGCCTGACAACACAGGGAAATCCAAGAAGTTTAGATGTCCATGATCTCCAAAACTCCGAATTTCATGTTAAAATGCAATCTTCATGATCAAGGGTATAAACAATTCAGCAGCTTGATTCAGTAAATACAAATTATTTAGGTTTATACCTCCTTATTCAAATGGAGACAACAGAAAACCTTAAACACAGCTGGAAATACTTGATAAACTAAAATTCAATAGTGAAAAGCAAATAAGAAATATGAGAATCTAAAGAAAAAAAAAAAAAATCTTACATGACCGTGAGGCTCAATGTGCCAAATACGGGCAGTTTGATCAACAGAACCAGAAGCAAGCTTCGTCCCAGTACAGTTCCAAGCCACCGAATGCACCTTTTGTTAACAGAAATACACTTAATGAATCAACGAAAATAACAGCGTCCAATCCAGCAAAATTCAGAGAAGACAATTAAGAAAAGACGAAACTGCAACAGGGCTTGGGCCTTCTTAATCTTACAAAAAAAGAAAATGAAATTACCTTCTTCTTGTGACCTTGGTACTCTCTGCTATGGAGATTCTTGAATGGTATCGTTTCCTCCATTGCTGCTCTAGCTGCTGTGCCACTGTTCGCCTTGTTCTCCGATGTCCACGAATGAATGGCCCCTCTTTTGGGAACTGTCTCCACCGATGGCCTGAACGCATTATTTTCTTCGTGCTCTCTTTAAATAATTAGATTGCAGGCAAGAGAGCCTGTTCTCCCTTGCTTAAAAATAAAATTGCTATATTAATTTTAAAAAATTCCCCCAAAATCACTCTTTCACTCCTTTCTACCAATCAAATATTTCAAGTCAAGATCTATTCAAAATTCAATGATTAAAAATATTAAAATTATTAATATATTTTTCTATTATTTTCGTTTATTTACATTTTGATTAAAAAATACGATCAAATCTTAGTGCGTCATCTATTGGCACACCAAACTTGGTGCGCCACCCACTAGTGCTGCTAGCGGGGCACACCAACCCATCTGGTGAGCCATCAACTTTTATTTTCTAATTTTGTATATTGTTTGTGTGCTTTTATTTAAAAGTTAATATTTTCTTAAATAAAATCTTGAAAATTATTTATTTTTAATTTCAAAATAAAAAATAATCTCAAAATTTTATAAAGAAATTATGGAGAAATCCACTCTATAGAGATAAATATTATGGAAAGAATTCTTTTTTGAAAATTTTTAACGTATAAATTTAAGATTCATGCATGTAATTTATCGGTCCTTGTTATTCTGATTTTGGTACTTGGGGTCAAAACAAAGCCAAACAAACAGGCCATAAGAGACTTCAAACAGAAAAAGCCCATAAGAAAGCGCTGAGTTTCTCGTCGCTTCTATTGTAAAGGGGCTGAAAAGCGTACTGTGTATGACCTAAAGTCGGTAAGACGTAGTATTACTTTCTTGGACTTGGGCCGGTCCACCGAGGCAACGTACAATAATTGTCTACGGACCTTTGGCAATTTACATCCTTCAAGTGGACCAGCCAGGCCCAATGCTACCTTCGTACAATCATCTTTTCTTTTTTTTTTTTTTTTCTCTAAGGGTACAATAAATTATTATTTCAAAAATTTAAAAATTTATATGGTTAACATGAGTTCTTTTCCTCTTACGTTTTTTAAATAAAATATCTTTTAACTTTAAGAATTTATCCTAATTTAATCCAAATTAACAAGTTCGAATTTTGATAAATGTAATAATTTTTTTATGAAAATAAAATTTTGTATATTATTTAAAAAATATTTACAAGGTTAAAGCACGAAATAGAGCTCTAGTAAAGCATACCTAACATGTCCTATAAACTTTAGTATTTATACACAGGATAAAATTATTTAAATAAAAAATTTTTTTAAGCCATCTTCAAATCCAATTATAAGTTATTTGAAAAATCGAATATTGAGAATGCAGTTGTGTCTTGTAAGAGAGTTTTACTATCCTTTTGGTCTTATTCGATTTGTGTTCTGTAAAAGAGTTTTACTTCCTCATTCAAGATTCCTCTCTATCAAATAAAACAGAAAATGCATTTATCATATTAAAGTATGCAAAAAAAGTATGTTTTTGTATTTTTCAAATTATTATTATATATTTCCCTATTCATTCTTTTTGTTTTACATTTTTTTTTTATATATTGGAGGAAGAAAATATAATTCGAACTCATAATCTCTGATATTTACCTTGTCACATACATTCTATTTATTTAATTAAATATGGGAATATGTATTTGATTTTAAATGTAAGAAAAAAAAAGTGATTTTTCCATTTTGAAACAATCCTAATCACTTTGATGCAACAAAGGGTATTTTCCTAATTTATATAGAAGAAAGAAAGTTGGCATACATGACAATATTACACAAACTATTATACACAAAAAATAATTGTCCAAATTTTTTAAAGACTTAATTAAATTAATCAAAAGGTCCAATCAACTTCCGAGATACATGGAGATCAAAGATATACATCAAGTAATTTTCCAATTAAAAATTTAAAAATCACACCCCAACAACCACTTTATTAATTCATTCATTCTTCCATTAATATTCAATTTTCATTAAATGGAAATTATTTAAATAAAAAACCCATTAGAGAGTTGTAATAATAAAATATTTATATTGATTATAAATCTTTCTTATTGGATGAGAGATCATGTATTATATTGGAATATTTTAATATTGTATGTAGATACATATATAATATATAAGGTTTTATGACTTTATATGAATTTAATAATTATGTCTTTATTAATATATATTTAATAATTATGTCAAATATTATTTTCTACTTATCTATTTAAAATTTTTTATGAGGACTCAGAAACTCCTTAAAAGAGTAAGATATCTGCACTCCAGTCTTATAATTTTATGATTTAATGGATTATTCTTTTTTTTTTTTTTTTACTTGTGAATTTGATCTACATGTTATATTCATTCTTCAAAATTCCTATTGTCTTATCTATTAAATTAAAAAAAAAAAGGTCAAGTCAATTAACTCTTAAGATTATTATTATTACAATAAATTGCCAAAACATTTCAATTTATTAAAAAAAGGGCTTATAGGTATTTTTTTCCTTTATACTTATTTGTATTGTGGATTTGGTTCATAAATTTTAATTCATTACTTTTAGATACCTAAACAATTTATATTTGGTGAATTAGGTATATCCGTCCAATTTTACTGTTAGCCAATTTTTTTGTCCGTTAAGTAAAGGGCATTTTCGTCCGTTAAGTGGAATCAAAATGGGAATGGGAATGGGAATATAGGAATCGATGGGGACGGGGAAATGTAACGGCATAGGTTGTACCACCAAGCAATGTTATACTAAGTAAGCCACGATTTTTGCAATTACCTATACTGTACGTTCTACATTTAGCCATAAGAAAGTGACGAGAATTGAAGTTAATAAGAGGAGAATAACAGTTTTGATGTAAGAGGGGAAGAGTGGTGGAAGAGGGCAAGGGTGGTGGCGGTAAATTTGATCCTAATTTTTTTTTTTTAATTTCAAAACAATCTAAATAAAAAGGTTGGATGAATTCTTTTTAACAAAAACTACCCTCCACTTAACAGACAAAATACTTGGTTAACGGCAAAATTGAAGGGATATATTTAATTCACCAAACATAAATTGTTCGGACACTTAAAAGTAACGAATTAAAATTTATAGATCAAGTCCACGATACAAACAAGTTTAAGGGGAAAAAAACACGTATAAACAAAAAAAAAAAAAATAATTGAAGAAGGGCTGAAATTGAAGATTGAGAGTTGACAAGCCATGATTGAAGCCAAATGATAATTTGAACAAATCCCTTTTTGGTAAGGAGGTGTAGTTGGAGGACCGGCATGCCTTTGCCTACCATAAAGCCATCAAAAGTTCCATTTTCAAACACTTCTTTTTTACTATTTGTCTCTCCAGCTGTTGCCTTATTTTCTTCCTCACCACGTTTTAAAAAAATAAAAAATTAATCAGGAATAGGATTTTCAGGTAAAAAAGTGTAAATACATAATATTTTTATTCTTTTACGATTAATATTTATTTAATTCGTAGCTTTTTAAAAATATATTTAATTCATAGTTGTGAATTATAACAAAAAATTCTATAATAACATTAATAGAGAGGTTTTAAATGAAAATATATATTTAACGTATAATATTTTTACAGATCTTCCAATTATTTATAAAAGTAAGTTGTGAATATTATAGCTAGTTGACCATATTTTTACATAATTATATATATGTTTAACATTAGTATATATTTACTACTAACTATGTATTTTTCATCACATTTCATTATGTATAAATCTAAGAACAATTACTTAATTATTATTCTATTATATTTTATAATAATAGTTTCTTGCCTTTTTTTTAAGGGAATAGTTTCTCATCTCTTAAAAATAGATATTCAAATCATAATATTATAAATTAATTATTATTTTTTATCAAAAAACTAAATTTCAATATGTTTGCATGGTTTATTTCTATATGTAACCCAATAAATCACATTTAAATATATATATTTGTTTATTACTATACTTGGAATTCTCCATCACCCCCCCCACAATATCCCGTACCTCTAATCCTCATGATTCACGAGATCCTGCCCATTTCGCATAAAAGAATAAAACAGGAAAAAAATGGATTAATATACTTATAAACTTGGGAGAATGGTCTATTTAGGGTATACTTGGATTAATTTTACTTTTAAGAAATTAATATTTTTTCTAGATTTGTAAAAATTAAATTATTTATGAGAGAGGAGATGCGGTTTAAAACAAAAAAGTAAAATTATTTTTAATTCCCGAACTATCATTTTGATTTATAAACATTATATGGTAATCTAGTAAAGAAAAATTTGGTGAAAAAACTTCAATTCTGTTATAAAAAATAAATCGTAATTTATATAGAGGATAAAGTAGTATTATAAGTTATTCTCTTTAAAAGAAACATACATGATTTGAAGTTTTGGAAGGAAAATAAGCTTTTATTTCTCCACGAACAAGGCTTTAAGTATGTTTCATTTAGAGATAGTGACTTATACGGCTTATTTTATCATTCAATACCTTATTTTCCTTTTTTTTTTCCTAGCAAAAGTTAAGTATTTAATGGCAACAAATTTATTTGATTGCTTTAAATTGATTAAAGATCATAACATAAAAATTAATTCTTGAAAATCATATCGTTTAAAATCCTAAAACTTTTGAAACTATAAAAATAATTTTCTCTAGAAACTAATTTCGGTTTTTCAATATACATTATATGTGTTAACACTGAGAGTACGTTATCACTATTAAAGGATTGCAAGCTAAAAATGTATAATAGTTTTCATTTACATAATATAATCTTTTTTAGAGGTATTCAATAGGTGGTATGTAGAGAGAGAGACACACGATCCTAACTAAAATGGATTCTACATATATTCGTAGAATTTTGATTCTTATTCGAGAACAATACTTTTCGGACCCGAAAATTGGCTATTCGGATTTGGCTGTACAGTGTCATTTTTCAAAAACGAAAAAGTAGGAAGAAAATGCTCCATTCAACCATTCGAAGTCATTTGTGCCACCTCAAACATTTTCTCGTCGGTACTTTCGATCATTCAACCATATAAGCATACACAGTGGTTATTATGCCAAGCTAGCGAATCACCGTTAAACATAAAAGTACTTTTGTCACCATTACAGGACTTAAGTCCTAATTTGGTTCGAGGAGGGAGACGGGGAGGAGAAATGACTCAATTTACTTTCACTATTGAAGCATCATCATTTAATTCCCTCTGTTTTCTTGGTTGATGAGAAAAGTGGGAAGTAAATAATTTTTACTATATGTAATTTACTATTACATCCATTGCACGAAGTTAGAAATGTTATATATATTCGATAGGAGTTTAATTTAGGATATACTTGCAAAAAAACTAATTTTTAATATGATAAAACATTCTTTTTAATATCATTTACATCCCAACCATCCGCTTTGGGATGAGCTAATTTGTTAGCACGGAGGGGAGAGCTTTTACGTTGCAATCAAATGATGTAAATGAGACATTTACATTTTGATTTACATCTCCTTTTACTATTTTTCGTGATATTCAAAGCGATTCAACAGTCACTTTGCATATCTAAAAGATATTTTATGGGAATAAAAATTACATTAAAGTTTATGAATATTTTTAAAAATTTTAAATTTGTGATTATACTTTAACTATTTGTTAAATAGTAAAAAATAAATTGACTATAAATATACATAAACTATATTTTACAATACATTATATATAAATATTATTTTTCTTTAATTATATGTATTATATGATAAGATCGGTCAATAAATAACATATAATCTAACAAAATCTAACGTATATATGCGCATTTAATACGCATGAGTTGGCATGTTACGTTTAGAACACGAGAATTGTACACGACTCACATGTATCCAAGACTAGTATACCGCTTAGATATATTCATAGCGAATTTTTAAAAATAAAAAAATAAAAAAAATAAAAAGAAGAAAGGAGAAGTCACTAGGAGTAGGAGACGTGGTTGTTGTATAAGTATTATTACAGAGGTAGCGGCCATGGTAAACAAACAAACAAGAGATGATGAGTACTTGTATGAGTGTGATCAGTGAACAGTGAGAGGGAAAGAAGAGTCCTTTGCTTTGGTGTCTCTCTCTCTCTCTTTGTACAAAAACCTTAGTTTTGTGTAGACTTTTTTTTCCATTAACGCTTCTCTTCTCACTAACCCCTTTGAGTTTGAGGGCTTATTCTCAAATTTTCTTTCTTTAATTTCAATTCCACCGACGCCATAATAATTTCTCTGTCTACAGCTCTAAGCCCACAACTACTGAAGAGAAGAGAGAGAGAGGGGGACTGGTCGGTGGATCTAAAAGGGACATCGCCGGCCGGTGAAAAAACATGTCGTCCGGAAGGTATATGGCATACTCACCCTCTCCCTCTGCCCCTCACTCTCCTCATATCGGGACCGCCGCAGGTGGACTTCGTTCTGCTGCCTCATCCGCACTCGTTGAACAAGAAAAGTAAGCAATTTTGCTAAAATTTAGTGCATCTTATGGATGGATCTTGCTGAATTGATTAGGGTTGTGGTTATAGATTGTTCTTTGGATTGGATTATTTATCTCCTTGCATAATCTGTTTTGAATTCCCAATTATTTGTGTTGATTTAGTTATTTAATATTAGTTTTCTTTTGATGTGATGTGTATTGGTCTTTCTGGATTCTTGGTTGGCTGACAGATACTTAACAGAGTTGCTTCAAGAACGCCATAAACTTGGTCCATTTACACCAGTTCTTCCTAATAGCTATCGGTTGCTGAATCAGGGTGAGTTGGAAAATTTAATATCTAGTCCAAGCCTCTCTTTATGTTCGTTTTTAGCCACAAAAAGCAGGTTTCTTTTTTATATTTGCTTTTAGTTTCATTTCCATAATAGATATGATTTTGTTTCAGAGGCTATAGATGGTATGTGTATTAAACCATACAAGTTTTGCTTGCAGTTGCTGGCGTTTGGTGAACATTTAGGATTTTTATTTGGAAATATCGGATACAGAATAGTTGCTCCATGAGAAAATAGAAGGGTTTATTTGCATTTTCTGACTTGGCATTTCTTTGCATCAGCTGACAATGTCTCCTTTACAAATTTCACGAATCTAAGTTGTGGATGGTTATCATTGGGTTTAACATGAGAAAAGAGGTTGCTGCTTATCTTTTGCTTGGTGGCTAATTTCGACAATTAGGAGCAGCTTGTTGAACTATGATTATAAAAAAAAAAAAAAGCCTTTATGGCAGCTCAATGAACCAATTCTGTAAAAATAAAAAACACCGAATGTTGCTTCAAGGGATAGAAGTAGTTGCAACAGCTTGGCGTGACGCATTAGAAAACAAAAAACACCGAATATTGTTTCAAGGGTAGGAGTAGGTGCAAACAGCTTGGTGTGATGCGATAGAAAGCAAAAACCACCAAATATTGTTTCAAGGGTAGGATTAGGTTCAGCGGCTTGGTGTGATGCAATAGAAAACAAAAAACACCAAATATTGTTTGGAGTAGGTGCAGCGGCTTGGTGTGACGCAATAGAAACAGAAAACACTGATTATTGTTTCAAGGGTTGGAGTAGGTGCAGGGCTTGGTGTGACGCAATAAAAAACAAAAAACACCGATTATTGTTTCAAGGGTGGAAGTAGGTGCAGGGCTTGGTATGACGCAATAGAAACAAAAAAACACCGAATATTGTTTCAAGGGTAGGAGTAGGTGCAGGGCTTGGTGTGACGCAATAAAAAACAAAAAACACCGATTATTATTTCAAGGGTGGAAGTAGGTGCAGGGCTTGGTATGATGCAATAGAAACAAAAAAACACCGAATATTGTTTCTAGGGTACGAGTAGGTGCAGTGGCTTGGTGTGACGCAATAAAAAACAAAAAAACACCGAATATTGTTTCAAGGGTAGGAGTAGGTGTAGCGGCTTGGTGTGATGCAATAGAAAACAAAAAACACCATATATTGTTTCTAGGGTACGAGTAGGTGCAGCGTCTTGGTGTGACATAATAGAAGAGAAAAAACACCGAATATTGTTTCAAGGGTAACATTAAGTGCAGCGGCTTGGTGTGACACAATAGAAAGCAAAAAACACTGAACATTGTTTTAAGGGTATGAGTAGATGCAGCGGCTTGGTGTGACACAATAGAAAACAAAAAACACCGAATATTGTTTGAAGGGTAGAAGTAAAGTAGGTGTAGCGGCTTGGTGTGACACAATAGGAAACAACAAACACGGAATATTGTTTCAATGGAGGAGTAGATGCCGTGGCTTGTTGTGATGCAATAGAAAACAAAAAACCCAAATATTGTTTCGGGTGTAGGAGCAGGTGCAGCAGCTTGGTGTAATGCAATAGAAAACAAAAAGCACTGATTATTATTGCAGGTTAGGAGTTGGTGCAGTGATGTGAATGCAATTATAAAAAAAAAAAAAAAGGAAAGCACCTATTAGAGGAACTTGGAAACACTTCAATTTTAATAATGTACTCAGTCCTATATAGGAATTATTATTTATTGCAATCATCTAGCTAAGTAAAAGTTGCTTATTAAGGCCTAGCAGCTGTGACAGTACACCTGATGGAGTGACTACTCAGGATTTTGTGTCTTGTACTAAACTGGATGAATATCAAGTTAATAGTTAGGAAACAAACACCCATGCGAGGCTCCCAACTAGCTGTGTCACAAGATTGCTGCTTAACTTACTGTCTGACATTATAGTCCAGCTACTGAAGTTGAGAATTGCATCCTTTTCCTTTTTCATTTTTCCTATTCCTAGACATAACCCATTAAAAATACACCTCAATTATTGCAAAATGTGCAGCTTCTTAGGTCGTTATTCCTCTATTTTGTCTAGTAGCTGAAGCCTGAATCCATTAACACTACATATTTTCTCCTTATCCCATAAGCCATGGTTGCAACACCATGAAAACATCCATGTGCGTATTTGTCAAGCATCTTAACCATTTAGTATCGCATCAACCGACCTTTCTGTTTCAATGTTACTACTGGACAATCTGGATCTCAGCCATTGACTATTTTTTGGATTCTGCAAGCTATAGTTCAGCAACTCTTACTTCCCATGTATGTAATGAGCCAGTAACCTATGGTGGATGGATGTCATAATATTGATTGCCAGAACTAGAGGCGGGGATGGCAAGTACAATGATAGGGGAAGGATAGGGATCTAATCCAATGGTTCTGGTTGTTATCTTAGTTGGATGGAGGAGCAAAAGGCATTAATTGAGTTGCTGAATCATAGTGCCGTAGCTGGAATCTCTTCTTCCCCACTTGGCTTGGGGATTGCAATAGCCAACAGAAGCTCTTATCTTAGTATAACAGAGCTTGACTTGTATTATCGGACTGAAGTGCAGCAGCACGTTTTTAATTGTTTTCACTAGGTTTTCCTGGATGCTGGAATCTTTCTACTTGGTGTAGTATAATTGTGTCCTCATTGGCCTATGATTTTGGAAGTAATTTTAGATCATGAATGGGTGAAAAGCGTTTACCATATATGGAAACTTTTAGACAAAATTGGTAGCACTTCATTTTTGCAGCTTAAAACGTGTGGAGGAAAATATGGATGGTTAAATGGATAGGAAATGTAGGAACCAGAAGAGATTTATGTTATTTGGTGTCTGTTTGGGGTGGTGGATGGGGGAGCTGGTGAATTGATATGTACTTCAGTAGGTAGTACAACTTCAAACATGAATTTAACAGAAATGTCTTGATTTCATTTTGTAGTTTTTCCAACATGTCATAATTAAAGGATAGGAGGGTATGCATTTACCTTGGATAGCGCATTTTCCTTTGCTCTCATTAAGCTTGTCTTACAATCATCCTCCTTTCCCCACAAAAGTGAGGGCCTCTTTCCCCCCTTATTTACATATTATTATTACTTAGAAGTGTCTAACCTAGAGTTGATGGTACATGAATTATTTAATTGGTTTTGCTGTCCAGAACGGGAGTCACTATAGTTGGGTGCTAACTATTGGTGTCCCCTGATTCTAGTATATTTTGACCGATCTTTAAGAGGTTTTCAGTTCCTTGAGTTTTCTTTTCACTTTCTCTGAAGTTATATTCTTCCGAAGACTAAATTTGCCAAGCTTCAAGATACTGATTTTTAACTAACTACTACGTAGCCCATAGAGTCAGTCCATATTGTGGTCACTGCTAAACTGCTAACTAGTTTCTTAACCAATGCTAACTGGTACATCTTATTCTTGAAAATTGACCTTTTGAAACAGAAATATTGCGTGTAACCACACTCTTGGGGAATGCATCAGTTTTAGATCAAAGTGGGCTTGAACTTGCTAGCCCCCTGGCTTCAGGAGGAATATATTCAAATGGAGGAGCTAATGTGAACAGATGGGCATCACCATTGCAATCCGAAGTATGGATACTAACCATTAACATAACTTTGTTTGATCTAATTTTTTTTACTGTTTTCAGAAGCATATTGACACAATCATTTTACTGTCCATGCTAACTTGATTACTTTTTCTCATTGGTGTTTAACATTTTAAGTTGTATTTCTGCCATGACAGGTAGTTTGAAGCTAACAGCATCAAGAATGACAATGTAGAATTAGCTGAGCGAACTGATTCCATATTTCTATTTAAGCCTGATTGATATATAGTTTCGTTTTTTTGTTTTCCTTAGCTTGAAAAATAGAGTGCTGAAAAGGGTCAGTTCCAAGCAGATTAGTATTATATTAGCATGCTGGCTGCTGCTTCAGTAGTGTTTCACTCCTCCATTTAATGAAAGTAACAATTCTATTTTGCTCCGATAATGTGCGTTTGCCTGGAAACTTAAAATATTGCTTTCGGGAATCTAACAAACATATTAACCAATAAACTCATCACGTGCTGTTGAAGATGCTTCGACTTGAGTTAGCAAGGCCTAGTTATGACGTCTTGTTACTGCCATGTAATGAATGTAGGAACCTATTATTGAATCATCGGTTACCTGGTAACCTCAACTGACTTTGCTTTGATGTATATTTCTTGGTGGTGATCATTGTAATCTTCTCTTGTCATATCATTATTGAATTCCGTTTTAAGATCAGCGATGCACGAGTGAAAAACCAAGACGGATCCTCTCCGTCAATTATAAGTTATATGATTGCCTATTTTCTTACCTTTGTTGGAATCATCATCTGCAGATGTCAGGTATCATGCAGGCTTCGTCTGCACAAAATTGGCTAGGGTCTCAAACTAGCTCATCTGGTCTTATAGTGAAGCGAACTATCAGGGTTGATATTCCAGTTGACCAATATCCTAGTGTACGAGTCTCCTTTTTCTTTGCTATTCTGGCTTTTTAGATGTGTATTATTCTACTAAATTTATGCTGAAGAAGTTGTCACAGTTCAATTTCGTTGGGCGCCTTCTTGGGCCCAGAGGAAATTCACTCAAGCGTGTGGAAGCAAGCACTGAGTGCCGGGTTCTGATCAGAGGACGTGGTAGCATCAAAGATCCAGCAAAGGTAGTTACGGACATTTCTTTCTTGCTATGAATACTGTAAATAAGCTATAGGTACCTCTGTTTTTATGCCTAACACTAATTGAGTAGTGTTAGAACTTTCATGTTATTTTGGGTTCTCATTGAAGTTCCCTAAATTTCATTCTCAGACACTGATTGTAGTGAAATTATCTTTTACATGATTTAAATGTAAATACCAAAGTGGATGCACATGCTGTGGAAGGAAAGTTAGCTGTGAGAATGATATTAGTATCTCAAATGAAATGCAACAAATTGCTGGCTGCAGCTAATTAAATGCGAACTCAGCTTAGTTCTCTGTGCATGACATTCTTCCATATATTCTTCTTTACACTATTGCAAATTTGCAGGAAGAGCTAATGAGAGGCAAACCAGGGTATGAACATTTGAACGAACCATTGCACATACTAGTTGAGGCAGAGTTGCCAGTTGAGATAATTGATGCTCGGCTGATGCAAGCACGTGAGATACTCGAGGACTTGCTGAGGCCCGTGGTAACTACTCTCTCCCAAGTAGTTAAGATGGAGTGGTTTTTGCCAATCTTCATTTCTTAACTTGTATTGAATTATTTGTTGCTTTCTCCCTTTTGAAAACAGGATGAATCTCAGGATTTCTACAAGAAACAGCAGCTTCGAGAACTTGCAATGCTTAATGGTACACTTCGTGATGAAAGTTCCCAAATGTCTGGATCCGTATCCCCTTTCAACACCAGCCTCGGGATGAAGAGGGCCAAAACTAGGGGGTAAATCATCTTAAACGTGGGTCTCTGGAGCTTATATGTTCTGAACCACCTCTGAATATGAGTTCCCCGCACAAAGGTGTTGATGTGCCAAATCAATGCCTCCCCCCTCCAAATGCCATCGGGGCACTGGTAACATTATGCCCCAGTTCTAACTTGTTTCTATATAATTATGAGGTGTGTTAAATTCTACTTGGAAGAGGTTTGGAGCGAGTATAACGTGTTAATGGACCATCTTGGGTCTGTGGGTGTTTTGCATATGTTTGTCCTTCCGTTTTGGCAGTTTGGTTAGAGTAATCTCTCAAACGTTCGTCTTTTGTTATATAATTATCGTCTAATATAAGCTTGTGATAGAAGTTTTGGTGATGTGTTTATCTTGTGAGACGTAGGGTATATGGCGTATATATATATTACTTATAAGCGAGTTGTTAAGATTATTGATTCCGAGATTCTCTCATCGGGATTATAGCAGTTTCTGTCTTGTACAATAAGTGTAGAACATCTTCTCTAGTTATTGTTAATGAATTCTTCCGTTAATATTCTGTAATGTGGTTAAATTATGTTCTCTAGTCTTCCATTTTCATTTGAATTAATTATCTGTGGATTCATTTTCTTTCTTCTGTGCTAATGTATTATTAAGTTTTGCTACATTTCCTAGATATATGCTAGGAAATCATCAGTGTCTTATCTTGAAGGAACATGTATAGAATATTAATCTTACAATTCGAGAACAATGATGTCGCCTTTATCAACTTTGTAGAAGACTCTGAGGATTCTGAATGTGAAAGTTTGTAATTTTGTATTTGGTCGGTTTCACATCTTCTTAACCCAAAATAGAAAAAATAGAAATGATTGGAGAGCGGAAAAAATCCTTTTTTAAAATGTATCAGAAAGAAAACAGATTTGTCAGAGACCAAGTGGAGTCTATAGTTCATAGGATTAGAGACAGTGTTGGGGGTTCGAATCTCTCTTTGCCCACAACCGGCCTAAAGGGTAAGTACCTTTCCTTAGAGGGTAAAATGCCAGGGATACCGAATGAAAAGCTAGGGGATGGCAGACCAAAAGTATATTTCTTGTTTGGTTCTTATCTTCAACACATTAGTTGCCAGAAGCAGATTTGCTATGAGATTTGCCAAGAACATGACTTCAATTGGAATTAAGGTCTTAAATAGAGAACTTAAGGCTAAAACATACATATATCAGCATACTAGAGAGGCTAATCAGAAGGGGTAGATTCAAGTTATTGTGTATTGCAAGTAGAGAATAAAGCTGCTGCAAAAAAAAACGGCAAAAGTGGAAGCAAAAAGAAGCCCAATTCCTCACGTTTCTAGATTTTCCAAGGCAGTATTTACATGAGAAACTACTAGTATTACTTAGAAAGCTGAAAAAGCTTTGCATTTGGCATCATCGCGACAAGGATATATAATCCAAATTCTTCCTTAGAATGCTCCGGTAGATGGACAGGAAGAGTATGATGCTTTGAAAATTTATGAATCAGGCATTATCTTCTTCGTCTTCATCTTCATTGTCCTCTATTCCAACCCAACGGGTGAAAGCAAAAAGAAATTCCTTGAAATTCACCATTCCGTTTCTATCCCAATCCATTTCTTCTGCAACAACGAAACATAAAATGGAATGCATATTACTTTGGCGAGAAAAGTAGAAGAACTATGCAATTAAACCAGAAGAAATGATTTCAAGGATATATCATGCACATGTATATCTCAGTCAGGGTTAAAAAAACTCACCAAATCTTTTCATGGCAATACGGCCAGATGACCTTTCTCCTGTTCTAGTCTCATTTATTGCATGAATCATCTCGTTCTTACTGACATGACCATCTTTGTTCTCGTCTAGAAACACAAAAGCATCGACCAAGGTTTCGAATGTAGCCTCAAGATTTGGTACAGCCATTTGTGATTTCTTTCACTGTCAAGGAAAACTTAGCAGTTCCGTCTTTAAAAGCAGTTATGTGATCTAATATATATGCAAATTATTTAATGCATTCAAACTAGAAGGAACCAAAGGTACATAAGCTGATTTTTAGGATACAGCATATAGAGCAGCAGGGTCATCCTTTAGAAGATAGACGAGACAAAGAAGAACGATGAATTCATTGAACTTCATTCCCATATCTTCATTAATATCACATGCTTCAAAGAGATCGTCAATTTCCTCATCTGAAAACTTCATCTCCAGCTTGCGGAAGCAATGCCTCAGTTCTTCTTGATCTATTATACCATTACCATCCTCATCTATACAATTCCCCCCAGCCACGTAAAAAAAATTAGTTTTCCTGCTCTTTTCATTTAACTGAATGATCATAAGATGGAAATGAATGAAAGGACTTTTATCATAATGTGTTTACTACCAATACAATTTGCAAGAAATTGATTACGGGTTTTTACCAATAAGGGTTTTAACCAATAAGAAACGAGAATCAAGTCCATCATCATAAATGTTATGATAGAGAATATGATGAAGATTGGTGCATCAAATTTTAAAAGAACTGGAGTCATAGACATACATATACATGCACACACATGTTTAGCATTAGCATACGAAACAGAGACATCAAAAGCCAACTTTTCAGTAGTACAAGAAAACTATCACATACAATATGCTACTCACCGAATTCCAGGAATGTAGATCTACAATTTCTTAGGCTCTCGTCAATTTTCGGAAATTTCAAGATTACACTGTTGAATGATTTCAAAGAAGTCCCTCCACTTTCTCTCATCCGTATTGCCTCAGAGATTCTGGCCTCTAGCTTTGTCTGTGGTATTGAAGCCTTCGGAGATTCACTTTTTGGCAATACACCTCCCATTCTCAGTTTCAATGATGTTCTGCCAAACACTGAATGAAGGAGTTGAAGATTCTCATTCACTGGAGCACCTAAAAATTCAGATTTTGAAAGGAGGATGTGGATTGATTGTCAAACCTCTAAGACAATTGATTCTTTTCTTTACAATTGAAAGAGTACAGAATATTGGGAACATAAGAGAAGCAAAATGGAAAGATATCTACAATATAAAACATTGTTGTTATTTTCCCTAGCTTCTTCTCCTATTACTCAAATTCTCACCAGTTTGCTATGCTTAATAGGTTAAAATTGAACACGATAAATCAATATATGCCCTAAAGGCTCGCATTTTATCCTTCTTCTGAAGATAATGAACTATTCTGATTATGTATTGGATATTATGTCAAATTTTGGATTTGTGTTCCGGGTGGTTCTTGCAATCTTATGACCTGAAAGCTCCAAAGTATTTCAAGAACAATTTTGGATAACTGCTTTACAAGAAGAAACCATAAGCAGAACTTGAAGCAGCAGAGCAAAGTTATAAAATATGATTTAGTTTGATTTGGTATCAGAAAAGTTTCAGCAGTCAAAATTTTGGTGTATTTCTCATAGATTATCCAGGTCATACTCAGCTCGATAAAGCTGATGCCACCTGAAAGATTTAGTACTTGTTCTGTAGCTACTGAAATTGCATGAACCATAAAACAGCATTTCAGAGTCTATCACTGACGCTCTCTATCAATATCATAAAACATAATATAGAATTTACAGTCTAACCATCCTCGAGCCATTTCAAATGACCATAAGCTCTCAATAGCCTTTTTCAATTAAAGAGCAGTTCTACAAAATTTAGGAATCAAACAGAAAAGGAAACACCTAAAAAAGATCTTACTAAATTCATATGTTATCATGGGTGTCTAATCAATGCAGGACCAAAGCCAAAAATGGTCCTGTTGTCCAAAAAGTTAACAGGGAGATGCTTCTAGAAACAAAAGGATAGGAGAAGAAATACAGGAGATGCTCTAAATCCAAATGGTCTATTGATTAGGCTTCACAATGAGCTGGAAAAGAAAAGCATAAAGTAACAGAAGTTATTGAAAAGACCCCAGCCAACCCCACCCCCCCCTCCCCCCAGCCCCCCCACAAAATGGCATTGAATACAATGCAATTCAGAACTCACATGAAACATCTATGATTAGGGAAAATCAGAATCACAAAATCTATTCTATACAAATCAACTAATCTTTTTCATTTTACCTTTCAAATACATTTCTTGAATCTAGATTAACAAGATCAAGAGAAAAAAATGAACAGCCCTGAATTTGAATACCTTTTTTTGCATTTAAAATCTAAATTTCCATTACAAACAGAGAACCAACAAAATGACAGACAAGAGATTTTTAAGAATCAACAAAAGGGCCATCTTTAAACAAGCATATATCATCATAGCAGTAATTTTTACAGGAGAATCTATGATAAAAGAAAGAAAAAAGGAAAGTAAAATACAAAGGCAAGATTCTCACCTAATCTTTGGCTCTTTCCCAATTGAAAAACTCCAGAAAGAATCAGAGGATGCCTGAAAACTACAAAACACACTTTTGCGAAATCCTTTTTTCCTTTTTTTTTTTTTCCCTTTTTATTGTCCTATCTTTCTGATAAAAAACAAGATATTCAACAGGCAAATATCAAGATTCAAGAAAAGCCCAGCTGAATATAAGTGGGTTGTTGATTAAAAAAATAATTAAAGAAAAGCCACACAAAATGGAAAATACTATATATTTTTTTTAATCAAGGGAATATCTTTAAATATATAAAGATGTTTTCTTTTTAGAACAGAAGTGGTGAGGAAGTGGTGGCGAGAGTGACTGAGGGTGGTGGTGGGAGGGAGGGAGGAAGGAGGTGGCTACGGCTAATGCGTCTTTTCAATTCTTTTTCTTTTTTCTTTTTTCTTTTCTTTTCCCCCAATTTTGAGGGGGTATGGTTGAGCTATCTCGTGGGAGTCCCAATGCCAAGAATTCTGCGGGACCCACCACGTATTGTCGTGTTTCTCTCTCTGCTCTGCCTTTCTCTCTCCCTTGTTAAATTACCGTAATACCCATCTTTCTTTTTTCTTTCCCCACAAATTTAATAAGATTATTTTAAGGAAAAATAGTTAATATAATCCTCAAAAGAAAAAAAAAAAAATCTTCGGTCAATCTTAATATATTCTTAAAACATTTTATATTTTATTAAATAAATTTTATTATGATTTTTCTTTAATAAATTTTGTTGAAATATAACACGTCTTTATCATATACAATTTATATATATACATTGCGTGTAAAAGTTATATTCTTTTGTATTAAAACTATATTTTCATTTTAAAAAAATATTAAAACTATCTCGATATCATATAAAATGTTTTAAAGTTAAATTAATTAAAAATTCTTTAAGGACCTAACTAAGATCGAGTCCAAACTTTGATTACAAGTATCACCAAAATACTTTCTCATCAAAAGAATTTGGGCCCAATCAACACGGCCCAACCCAACCTTCAATATGAATGGATCCTCCCGTGGCCCAAAGTTTCGGGAGTAGGCCATGGCCATCATTATAGTTTTTTTTTTTTTTCATTATTATATATCCTATTACCCTTCGGTACCCACAATAATTATATATATCACCAAAATGCTTGGGAGTAGAATTAGAATGATATTTAAATTTTAATTCTTTTATTTGGTTTAACAATTAATTATGATTAGAATTGAATTTTAATTTTAGTTAAACAATTAATTATGGAATTAGAATTCATCAATTTCAATTCTAAATCAAAATTTAAAAATTACAGTTTCAATTTTACAACATTTTCATATTGGTTACTTCCACTTTCTCACACACTCAAGCACACTTCTTCTTTCTAAAATTCACGACACTTTCTCTCTCTAAAACTTACGATACTTTTTCTTTTTCTATAAAATTTTTAACATTTTTTCTTTCTCTTTAAAAGAATAAAACACAATTTTAATATTTTATGATGTCATTAACGGAATTTGAATTTTCATCTTTCTAAAAATAGTCTTCTGAAGAATTCGCAGGATTTAGAATGCATTTATTCATTTATATATATTTTAAGTAAAATGAAATGCGAAGAATATTATACTCATAGTCATAATCAATTAATAACAATTAATATATCTCTAAGAATATACTTTATTATTTAAATAAAAGATTTTCTTTACTTGGACAATCTTAATAATTAGCAAGCATCTATCTACTTAAATAGACTTGTATATGCATAATAATTTAATTATTTTTATCATATATTTGTCCAAAAAGTATATGAGTTAAGTGCTACACTATACGTATTAAAAATTATTTCTGAAATTTTATATCTGTGGTGCAATTCTAAACTAAATTATATAAAAGATTTAGATATTTATGATACAATTTTTATATCTATTTCAACATTACGAAGATAATTGTGAAATAATAAATTATGGGTGGTACTCATAAAGCTACAAATTATATTCTTTAAACTTGTAACACGTGATCATACGTATACACATATAGTTAAAAGAAAACGTATTGAAAGGGATGAAGGAATGAGAATGACGAGATGGGCGATGTAAGGAGATGCCATTTATAAAAATACAGTCAAAATTATCTAGTATATCATCTACTATACTTTTTAGTATATATTATTTATAATTTTATTAATAAAAAATCTTATAAAATAAATGATAAATCATAAATTTTAAAAGATAAATTCTAAATGAAAATAACTAATAGAGGAAGTGTATTAGATACGATCCTGAGTGATAAAAATATGTGTATCTATTTTGGTTTATTATTTCTATTTTATTTTATTTATTTTTTGGGAATCTTTTGGAGCTTTTAAGATTACACTAGTTTATTATTGGAATGAATAAATTCTGCTTATTTCTCACGCTAGCATTTTGGGGTTTACACGTTAGGGTAAGGAAGCAAAAATGGGAAAAAATTTATAAAAAGATATTTGAAGTAAATAAATAATGACATCACTTTTATAGAAAACAAACGAAACCGTTACTAAAACATAATGCACAATATTGTTATATTTTGGTACCAAAAGATGAAATCCCTCGCTATAGGGTCCTACTAGACTGCCCGACGCCCAGATAGAATATGTAAATCATGGTGATTCAGTGGCTCTGTAGACTGGAGGCCAGGCATTGGTGCGCACAAGGAACCATCCCCATATTGGAGAGGTTGAAATTTCCACACTGCCGCTACCAATATTCGAACCTTAGACCTTGGTAATAACTCTATAGATCCAGAATCAACTGAGCTACATCCATGCGGACATAATGTTATATTTTTCATAAAGGAATGTTAATTGCAGGACTCATCATGGACAAAACAATACTCACACTAATCAAATTATAATTTTTCTTTATAATCATAATGCACTTAAAATCTATATAATATTAAATTTCGAGTAGATGGTTATGGTGTTGACATTATTATATTATTAAGAAGAAAGGCTTCTAATCATTTAGCTAGTGTCTCATAATATAATTTTTATTTATTTTATTGGTCCTTAATGAGCTAATATCATTATCCTATACATATCTGAATTTTAAAACATTATCAAAGACTATACTTTTGGTCATAAATATAAGAGGTTGTACTTATTGAAGAAAATAAAAATATAGAGAGAGTTTTACAATTTTCGATAAACATTTATTGATATTTTTCATTTTTTCCCATCTTTCTATTTATTTATTTCACTTTCATCATTTATTTATTTCCTCATTCAAGAAGGGTAGAAAGGCATTGTAATTAAAAAATTGTTTTGTTTTCAAAACCCTTAATTTGTGTACAGATGTCTAAAACCCTTAATATTTATTACCAAAGATAATAAAATAGAGTAAATGAATATATATATATATATATAAAGATGGAAGAGATGAATTAGTGTCATACGTTTTAAAATATGTGACTAAATAATCTGAAGCTTCATATGTTTCAAAATAATAATCCTTACAACTTTTGACACAAAGTTTTTAAGAGTTTTGAAATTAATAAAATATTTTACTTGTATGTCGTTCGTACTTATGAAGATGGAAACTAAGGAAGAATGAAGAATGCTTATTAGGGTTCCCTCTCTTCCCATTCTAGAGCAAACAAGAGGATTTTAATAAGACACTTATGTTGATCTTAATATCCAGCACACAAAAAAGTTGGGAAAATACATTTTTCCCTCTCTTCCATTCTAGAGCAAAAAAGAGGATTTTAATTTCATCCTAAAAAAAATAGGATTTTAAATAAGATACTAAAGAATAATAATAGCAATAATAAATAATATAATGTGTGATGCATATTGTTTTAGGCGTATTAAGATAGTAATTTCTTATAAAAACTAATTATTTTTTGGAGAAATAATTCAACTTTTACTTTTTTTTTTAGTGTGTATTATTTTTTTTACAATAAAAAAAAGTATGATTTTTTTTTCATTAAAGCAGGGTGACTGTTCAAAGAGCACTTTAAAAGACTTTTTAAAGTAGAAAGAAAAAACGAAGAAAAAAGATAGTAAATATGACGTATTTGTTATGAAACTTGTTAACGTAGCATTGTCGGCACAATATAATGATCAATATAAAATACAAAGTATCAAAAATAAGTAGAGAAGAGAGAATATATATATATATATATATAGATAGAGAGAGAGAGAGAGAGAGAGAGAGAGAGAGAGAGAGAGAAGCAGAAAAAAAATAGAGAGAATGTTTATTGATTTTTATATGAAATGTGACTACAACTGAAAAGTAAGGACCCTATTTATAGGGTTAGGGGATACAAGAGATAGAGATAATAAGAAAAATAGATTCTATCATAAACGAAATATAATTACAATTTTATTACCTATCTATTCATAGTATCTATCTCCTCACGGTTTTTATATCTCTAGAATATCAATATCTTCAAAATATAGATTTTATATAAGATATTTTTATCTCTTATAGAAATATACAAATATTATTTAATTCATAATATTCTCCTTGGGTATGCATTATATATAGAACATGTCTTACTTCTTTTGTCTTACTTTGTAATTCGAAGATGTTCTTCGAAAAGTTTATTTTTTTTTATGGCTTTTAGTGGCTAAAACCCTTTTAACTAGGGCTAATGCAGAAGACAATCTGTTCTTATTGATGTGATTATGTGAATTTCTTCACTTTATCGAAATTCCTTACAATTAATTCTTATTGCTTGCTCTTAATGTTTGTGATTGATTGGACATCTCTTGCATGATCTAATACTTAGTTTTGAGACCTAGCGGAGATAAATCGAGTAGGAACTAAGTAATAAGAACATCTAGTAAAATTGTCAAGAGATTGGAGCAATTTCTAGGTGCGGTTCATGTGAGAAATCAATTTGGAAAAATTGAAAAAGCTCGTAATTCCACATATTGTAATGTTTTTTTAGTTACTAATCTACATAGAGATATAGTAGGTTATTAATTAAATATAGAGTCTTTGTGTCGAGAGATCGGGCTTAGTTCTAATCAAGAGAATTCCACCATTAATCGTGGGAATAAAATCGATTTAGTGAGGAAAGATACACAGTGGCATTAGTAGAACACTAGTCGAAGCATTAGTCCTGCTTAAATTTAACCCATTGATTAGCCCTTCATAATTTGTTAATTTTAGATAAGTAACAACACAAAATTTTGTCGGTTTGGATTAGAAGTAATAGTACTGGAGGTAATTGAATGCAAGTCCTTGTGAGATCGACCTTGATATTTCACAATTGAACTAGTACACTGGCTAGGTTCGTTTTTTAGTACATCAATATACAACTATCTCATTGTATTCGTTTCAAAGTAATACATTTAACCCTAAAGTAGTACTAGTGATATTTATAAAATAATTTACATTTAAAATAAGTAGCATATGAAATTCGTCCAATTGGGAAACTTTTAGTTCCATATTATTTAATGAATTCCTGAATATTATTCGTATTTCAATGATTTGTGATAATCAAACCGGCCATACAAATAATAAATTATTTAACTCAATAAACTTTTCGTTTATTGAACAATTATATTTCAAATTTATTTATTCGGTGCAATACAAATAAATGGTAGTATTTGTTTCATATAACACTAATAGTAATGCATATTTCTTATCCGTTGTCTAAAGCTGATGAAAAATATCACTGATACTAAGAATAATATCTTACAATACTTTGTCGAAAAGAATGCATTTTAAGTTCTATATTTTTGTATGAAGATACACTACCTCTTCAGGAGTTTTAATTAATCAGTTTTTCGGAAACTTTGTACTACCATAAAATTTTATACATTTATGCAAAACATGTTTTCATGCACGATTCTTAACTAGAGATATTCTATCTCACCATTATAATATAAAATACTAATAAACTTTAAAACAGAGAATATAAAGAAAATAATTTGATACTTTAAAAAAATATCTAACAACCATAAAATATGTCAAGAAAAAATCATCTGCATATTTTTTAATAATGTGACATCATTTTCATGTGTCATTTTGATGTCATAAGTAATAGTATCACTAGTATTAGTAGCATAATTTTGGGAGTAAACAACATTTTTAATAACAATTCAAAAGGTGTACTTAGGCACAAAATGATTAGCATTGATATCTGTTTTATAAAGTGTTGAGATATATGGTCTTTCCCTTTCTCACTAATTTTCACTTTTACTGAAAATTCGTATATTGAGAGTTTATTGAGTGTGATAAATATAACTATAACTACTTTTTAAATAAGTGATAAGTTTAATGCATTCATTTTAGAGAATAGTATAAAATCAATTGGTTAGCCAGTATCACAATGTTTCATCAATGACTCAATTTTCGTTTGGTCTCAAGAAGATATCAGATATATTACTGTTATAGGAGCATATTTGAGATATAATAAGGGTAGAATGTTTTCTTTATCACACAATATAAAGTATTTTAGCAACAAATATAACCAATTACAATTGGTGTTTTTATAGCAACCAACTTCTGGTGGTTGTATAGTCCGTCTAAAGTTTTTAATACACCTGGTTTTGATACATTCTAATTTTATTAATCGTATCTTCAAAACACTTGCATCCAAATATATTTATTTATTGGTGTCTTCCGAACGCACCATATATCCAGATGGATTTGTATAAATAATTACAAGATAAATATATATATTTCTAATATATCATGAGCCAAAAGCTCAAGGTTATAATCAAGATATTTGTGAAAGAAGTACCTCTCTGCATTTCGCCGGCACAATAGCACTGCTACAGAATTCCTTGGTAACGTAACAATTTACAAAACATATTATGAAATTTGTTGGTGCAGCGTCATCAACACAATATAAAATATAAATTATAAAGAAATATAGAAGAGAGAAAATATGTAGAGAGAGACAAAGAGAAGTAGAGAGAAAAGTAGAAAACTTTTATTGATTTCTCTCTGAACTGTGATTACAACTGAAAGGTAAGGGGAAATAACAATATAATTTTTTCTCGGCATTTTATCTCTTTCAAGGTTGGTCTTCAATTATAAATTTATCTTTATTGGTTCTTATTTATTTATTTGCTAAATAAGAAGGTTATTCATTGATATAAAATCCCTCACGATTGTCTAGTACATTCTCTAATACACTATCTAGTATACTTTCTTTAGTAGTAACTTTCTCTTACGGTTTATCTTTTAGAGTTTGGGGTTTATTTTTATTGTATACGATTTATATTAACAAAACTATTATAAAAAATGTGTATTAGAAAGTGTATTAGATGATGTAATAGATGATCCCGACCGATATAAAATGGGTTGAGGCATTACAATCAAAACAATTCTCTAACTTAATGGAGGAGAAAATTTGAGAAATCGGGACAACCATAAGTCCAATTACATAAAATAACATAAATAAAGCAACACATAAGTAGTAAACAAAAAGATACCAAAACTAAGTAATAAGAAACAAACACATAACAATCTTCATTGCAATCTTCGAACCACCTCGCAAGAGAACTCAAAAAATTTTTCATCTTCCTTAAAAGCTAACAATTTACAAAACTATAGGTGTATCAACAGTTTTGAAAATTGTCTCAGAAAGATGCATAAAGATATAGCAATATGAGGAGGACCTAGATTGACTCTAGGTTGAAAAGTTATTAAAAAGTGTGAAGGGTAATAAATACGATTTGAACAAATCGAAGAAAGATCTTGCTTTTACGTATTGAATTTGAAGAAAAATTATTATGAGACGTAGACAAAAAACATAAAAATAAAATATTATAAAGGAAAAGGAGAAGATTAGAATTCCAACCGAGGCTAAGATTGTAACATCTTTAATTGGAAAAGTCGATTGAAGGAATTAGAGTCACAAAACTTATACTGAAAGAGAGTTATGAATAACTTTTTCATTCTTTTGAATGATTTCTGACATGTTTGATCGATAGTAAATAATTTATTTCTAAAGAAATTATTTACTAAAATTAATTGTTATCTCATATTATTTTAATAGATTTAAAAATAAATTATCGACCATATATATGTTAAGATAACGTTCACACGAAAAAAAGAAAAATAAGAAAGTCACGTGTATGACATGGAGGATGACGCCACCGCCAACGAGGATGAACCACAAATACACTCGGTGCGGACCGGCTCTATATAAGGACGACTTCCACGTTAGAATTTCTGGTGCTTTTGTATCAGTCAGTCTAGCTGTATTTTTTTCCCATTTCTTTTAATATATTTTATTTTTCGCACGGGACTCTCTCTGCTGAACAGGTTTGTAACTGAAATTTCGAACCCTAGCCCCTCGATTCTCCCCCAAAATTTGTTCTGTACGTAATTTTTAGCTGCGATTTCTCTATATGTTGTTGAGGATTTGAATTTCTTTTTGTGCATGTCTGAAGTTTATCGGTTTCTGCCATTCGTGTTGTTTGCTCTCAAATTTTCTGGTCGGTTTTCTATGGATGAATAAGATTGTTTTAAATAATAGTCCCGTCGCAATTTTGGACAATTTTTTGTTATCATTCTGGAGATCGATTATGTTTATTGATGATTACTATTATTTTTTTCTTTTTGTGCGTCGATTTTAGGAGTTTTTACGTTCTATTAGATCATGCTCTGATAATTTAGGTTTGATTGTGATGACTGCTTCTAAAATTGTTGTTGTTTGATTCCGATTGAGTGATGACTGAAGAAACCTGCAGGGAGGAGCCGCTTGTTTTTGCTTTGTTGTGTCACTGGATTTTATTGTTAAAACTATCTGCAGAAGACGGTGGATCGGTGATATTTTGAGAATAGGTGTATATCATATGGATTTCTGAAACTGCACGTGATTACTGTTGGCCGTAGATTGTTATTATGTCTTCCTTGTTAGGTAGCAAACCTTGACATGCAATAGTGTTAATGTAAGATTGCTATTCTTTTATAGTTTTCACTGTTTTCTGAAAGCTAGCATAATGGGTATTGGGAGTCTGAATTAGCATCTTCTCCTAATACTGCTCTTATATATGTTTTAACTGGATTTTAATTGGTTCTGTTCTTACTCTGAAGATTCTGTGCTCACATTTGAAGATTAGAGGTTTCCCATGGCTTCAAAAAGGATCCAGAAGGAACTCAAGGATTTGCAGAAGGACCCTCCTGCCTCGTGCAGTGCTGGTTAGTTAATATTTTAACTTGTCAATTAATTGAAAGTCTGATGCTTGTATCTGCTTGTCTGTTTCTCAATTTTCATATGGTGCCTATTTGTCTGAATGTAACATATGCCTCTGAATGTGTACTCTGTGGGTGCAGCTATAAAGGATGTATATTTGTGCTATAGTTCTTTCGTTAAGGTTGTAGTATGATTTTTTCTTATGGGAGTTAAATATGCATTAGAATATGTTGGTATTTCCATCATGTGTAGATCCTTCTTTCATTGTACCATTAGTGATACTTGGCATATTTAGTTCCTTGGGGAAGTAAACCTGTTATCATTTTTTCTTGTTGACAGGACCTGTAGGCGAGGACATGTTCCATTGGCAAGCTACCATAATGGGTCCATCCGATAGCCCTTTCTCTGGTGGCGTGTTTCTTGTTTCAATTCATTTCCCACCAGACTATCCTTTCAAGCCCCCAAAGGTAATGGTGAAAAATTCTGTGTAAAGCATTACAATCGTATCTAGATTTGTTTGTTAGCATAATACAAGCATTTTAGATTATCTTTATTTACATCTTTAATGCGTAAAAGTCTTCTCATCACTTGGCTTTGTTGCACGTTCTGTTGTCTTCCCCTGCCATGGATCACTGTCTCTTTCATCCCGAGTTTTTTGCCTACTGATCTAAATGGCTTCTTTATTTTCTTGTTTTGAGGGATTTAAGGCCTGTAAAGTAACAAAACTCCATTTCAGTTCTGTTACTACTTCAGCTGGAGTTCTTCTGTTATTCTTTTGATAATCATAACTGAATCTTAAAATAGTTATCTTGATCTCAATTACCTGTAAATGTTAACTATATTCCTTTCTACTTTATACAGTGGTGACATACCCAACGTTGCTTCCAACTTGACAATTGGAAGTTTTGGGTATGCAACAATGCTGTGTGATTGGAAAAGTATCTAATAATAATTTGGTAGTCTTTGTTTAAGAAAGTTTACTGCTGCAGAGGTGATTGTTAGTCAAGAGCTTGCAAGTGTTAATGGTTGTGTCTGTTTCCCAGGTCTCCTTCAAAACAAAGGTGTTTCACCCCAACATCAACAGCAACGGTAGTATCTGTCTTGACATTCTCAAAGAGCAGTGGAGCCCTGCACTTACAATTTCTAAGGTAACAATATTGGCTAGTAAGACGTCCTACTGTTAATGCGGTTGTTTATTCTTCTTTTTAAATTAATAAATGAAGAATTAGCAGAATTGTCTACTTGGTGGTCATAAGATTCGTGGTTATGGATTTTCAGGTGCTTCTCTCTATCTGCTCCTTGCTGACTGACCCAAATCCAGATGATCCTCTTGTACCGGAAATTGCTCACATGTACAAGACAGACAGAGCAAAGTACGAAACCACTGCTCGATCCTGGACCCAGAAATATGCCATGGGATGAGAGGGCTCTCCTGCATTTCAAATATGCATTATCATCTCAATGCTAATAGTAAATAAAATAGAAAGGGAATGGTTGAACCTGAACTACTGTTCGGTTTGTTATGGCATTTTGGTCTGATGTGACTTTTGACTATTGCTCCTTTAAACTTGTTGGTGTTACTTATGTTATAGGCTTTATGGTAAATCAGATAGAATTATATAATGTCTTTTCCTTTGTTGATTCTGTGAAAATTTTATTGGGCTACTTTGGGCCGTAGTAGTTGGGTTTATCAGTGGCAGAAACAGTTGAAAATCCATGGAAAGGAAGGCTTGGTTAAGTAATCTAATCTTCTTATAAGATCAACCTTTTTGGGCCTAAACTCTGTACACAGTTTTTGCATAACATGGATTTTCTAATAGCAGAGAAGGGAAGCAGATTTGAAGCCCAAATTGTATTATTATTTGTTATATATCTTTGTAGCGAAGGGAGATGATTAGGATTCTCATAGTCCATCCAGAAGTCTGTGTTTGTAGTTTTATCCGGTTTGAATGTGTTTGCTGGTTTTTTCCTTTAGAATTAGGTTGAGTGTGATATTGCTTTTTGTATGTGTGTAAGAGTCAGATAATAAAAAGGGAAACGAAGCGTGAATGTTTGTTGCAATATGGGGTTAGAAGAAGTGCCAAGGTGTTGGGGTTGTGAGAAAGGATGGTGGTCCTAACTAAGCCATTTAGGTTAGGTAAATGAGGTATCAACAGATGTAAGACCATACATGTGTATAGGCAAAATGAAGGAGATGGGAGGGGTGGGAGGGGACAGAAAGAAGGTAATGAACCGTCGCTTTTGGTGCAACTTATCTTATGTGGTGTATCCTTTGGCTTTTGTTAAATGTCCTTTTGCCTAAAATTGACTCCTTTTATTCTTTCACGGTTTTCAACCCCTCAATACACAATTTCTCTTCCATAGTAATTTTGCACTTCTGTTCCCGTGAACACAAGTTTTTTGGTATCAGAAGATGAAGGTGAAATCTCTAGTTTAACCATTCTATAGATTAAAGGTCCAGATCTGATACAAATAAGGAACCAATCTTTACGTTATTGACTTTGTAGTACTAAAACTAGTTAAGTTATATTTATAAGGTTATAAATTTTTCTTTGGTATTACTAGTACATTATGTGTAGAAATTTCGAGATGTTTATATCTAATTTTTTAAAACGATATGGGTGACAAATACATGGGGATAGTAATTCATTGATACGAATATTCAGCAAGAATTAAGCATCGTTTATAAAAAAATAAAATAAAAAGCAGGAATATGGCAACATATGTCAAGGTATTGAGAACAAATACTTAGTGAGTGAGATGGTCAAAAGAAGAAGAGGCAGAGAACATAATCTCAAAACGATTTGATGCTCTTTCAATTTTTTTTTTATTTATTTATTTAGATTTGCAATGTCAGACTTCGTCTCTTTCTGTCTCTGTCGGGAAGCTCACCCACCCCATCAAATTTCTTTGTTTATTTGTTCCTCCTCTCCTCTGACCCTCCATTCCATTCCACAAGGAAACAAGTCCACTCTTAATCCTCTAGAAGGGAAGGGAAATAAGTTTCTCCATATAACTCAATTAGTTTTGAAATTACAAAATTAATATTAATAATTAAATTTAAATTTTGATAATAACAATATAAAAATTTTAATTTTTTTAATAAAAAAAATAATTCCTTATGAACATCTAAATATCGGACGATCATGTAGCTCTTTAATACCAAATAAGCTTCCCTCTTCTCTTCTTAAGTTTGTGTGAAATGACAAAACAACCCACCCCTACTATTGGCCTATTGTGGTGGCAGGCAGGCAGCATGGAATTGGAATGGAACCATATCAGTACTAGAGTGGCAATGGTGGCGTAGAACCCGAAAAGCAATTCCAACATAAAACTGAAAAGATCCATTTATTACTTATAATTATTCAATTACTACTCAATTATTATTTCCATTCTGCTACTATACTACTACTACCCCCTCTCTCCCAAAAAAAGATGATTGTTTTGTTGTTGTTGTACTGGCCTTTCATTTAATGCCACCCCTCCCCAAAAGTCACACACCTCTCTTGCCTTTACTTCAACATGTGGCCTTTGCCCCGGCACCCGTTATGGCACCACTGCCATTCTTCGGGATTTACTACTACTGGCCAGGTGCCCCCTCTCTTCAATGTGTAGAAGCTTAATTTTGAGAGATTAAAAACTTTTTTTCTCATTTATGTAACAAAAAAGTAATTTTAGGTGACTAAATTTTATAAATTTTTTCGGTTAAGTTCTTTTGAATATTATATACTGATTAAGAATTAAGAAAACAATGTAATTTTTTATGCAAGATATCTATTTTACCCTTCAATAAATAAGGAGAAAGAAAGGAAGCGGAGATAATAAAATGAATTAAAGATAGTAAAATTAGTGACATGTGTAAAAAGACTTATAATTTTGACCATTTAATGTTGACTAAAATGACTTATATTCGTGATCGGAAGTAGTAAACAATTTTTTGTTTAGGGGGACCATAGCCCTTAATGTCCTCTCTAAGCTCCATCTCTGTAAATGTGGATGTGTAAACCCAAGTGTGCTAACTAACATAATATAGTTTTTGGGTGGTTCATAATGTGATATTCTATCTTGAATATAAAAAAGTAAAATTTCTCGCCTTAAAAACTCTTACTGAAAAGATTATTTATTAAGTGAAGTGTATGTGTGTCTACCATTCATTGGTGCATGTTTTTCTCTTAGGGAGAAAAACAATGCTTCCACAGTATAGACTTATATATATAAATTCTTAAACATAATAATTGTCAAGTGGTACTTGGTATGTCTTATAGATCTATGAATGATGTTTTTTGGGTTTTCATATAGCTAAAAAAAAAAAAAACATAGTCACCAAAAATAATTGTGACCGATAGTAAATTGTATATATTGTTATACTTATAAGTTTCATCAGTTGTTCTTTTAATGATCGTCATGATCAAATAAAACAAATCGAGTTTTCTCTCAAGTTCATAAATCACTTTTTCAAGGCAGATGTGATTTGATTGTAGTTGATCGTTTGTACTGTAAGACATAAACGAAATGTGAACAATAGAGCCAATTTTTTTATTTAATAATGAGATATCATGAATTATCTCATATGTATACATAAGTTGATTACACTATAAATAATTCTCATTTAAATCACGTAAAACTACAAAGAACAATAAATTTCTCCTTAAAAAAACAATACATATGAGATCATTTCACCATTTATAAGATCATTTGCCTTTAATAGAATTCGAATTAAATCCACCTGTGACTAAAAATATTGAAAAAAGATGGTGGCAAGTGAGAAGATGAAAGGGACAAGAAACTGGTGAAGAGAGAGAGGGAGAGGGCAGTGATCCTAAATGTAGTGTCCTTGTCTTGTGGTTAACATTGAAAATGACTTGTCTACCGACGCCTGCTGCTGCCCTTGCCTTGCTTCAGTCACATTCTTCAAATCCTTCCTTGTTAAACCCCCTTTCCTTTTTTTCTTAATAATAGTAGGCATTGTCTTTAAAGCCTTTTTGCTCCTTCACTGCCCTGCCCTTATTATCAGCAGCTTTTACATTAACGGCCAAACCATCTTCTTTCGCATTCCCCTACCCCTATTTATTCTTCCCTTTTCTATCTTTCCTCTTGGAACCATGTTGCTTTTAATTCTCCTTATCTCATTATTAGTATTAAAAGGCGAAATCCCTTGTGCACAGGACCCTGAAGAACAAGAAATCACCCATATATTAGAGAGGTTGAAATTTTCATACTGCAGTTGTTTTGAACCTTGTCTTTGGTATTAACCTCAAAACTAACTGAGTTATGCCCATTCGGACAAGTAAGAATCAAATTTGATCTCATGAAACTCGAAACCATAACTAATGGGTAAGAGAGTGCTCATGATTGTACAAACATTCTATATTTATTCTTTTTTATTTATGAAGTCATACAACAGGTCTTTACTAGACTGTCCGACTCCAGATTGAAATATATAAATTATGGTGACTCAATGTTTTTTCATACAAACTGAAGGCAGAAGGACCAGGTTTTTGTTAGAGCGATGAGATGTTTGCATGATTAATCAAAATTTAAAAAAAATTAAATTCTTCCAAATTGTGACACCCTAAACTAAGTAAGTAGAGACAAAGGAATGAGGTCAAGATTGTAGATAGTATGGTTAAAGATGGATGGATGGGATATGGTTTCAAGGAGATATTATTATAGGATGATGATGATGATGTAAAAGATGACATTTGAAAATGAAAGGTGAGGTATAAAGGGATCATTCTAAGATTGATTTTATACAACACCTCTCAAGAAACCCATGGTAGAAAACTAACAAATTTTTATGGTAGATGTTAAAAATCCCAAATTGTTCGGTTTGGATACTTTTTTGGATGTGTTAGATTTAGACTTGAGTTATAATATGATATCAGAATTACATAGTTTAATGTTAAATAACTCATATCATGTGATGTTTACGCCATAAATATTGAAATAAGGTGTGTTGAAAATTGGTAAAGCAAAAAAAAAAAAAAAAAAGTGTGTTGAAAATCTAGCCTATCTAGCTTTTTAAGCGGGAATTTTTGTTTATAACGTTATGTTTGGTACGCTTGAATATGGTAGAATGAAATGAAATGGCTTTTCTAACATATCTTTTCATTGCGGTGTTTGGTATTCAAATTAGAAGTATGAATATCTTTTCGCAGAAAAACACATTCCAAGAAGACCACCTGTGGAAGAGGCCTTTCGAAGAGGAGTTGGAATCATTTTAAAAAATATTGAATTATTATACCCTTAATATATTACATATATTATGCTCAATTAACTTTTATATATCGTATTTTCTTTTATTTTGATATTTAAAATGAGTTGTTTTATAACTATTTTCAATAATACTTTAATAAAATATTTAATTCTTTTTAGCTTTAATATGTGCCAGAGTATGAAAAATACATTTTATGCCAAAATGGCATTTAAGTCATATTATATATAATTTCATTTTATTTCGTCTTAAAATAATAATTTTTTTTTAAAAAAAATCATTATTTCATTCTTAGCTAATCCTTTCGAATACTACTCACATGATTTTAACTTTTTTTCATTCAATTTTTCAGTCTTCTTCTCCAGGAGAGAGTTGTGTCTTTTTCTCTGCACAGTGATCTTTTTGCCATAGAAAAAAACTGTTTTTTTTATAGTCTTTTTATGCATATTTGAGTGAATCTAAACCAAAGATTTGTAAGGATTTAACAACTCATTCATCTGATCACATGAAATGCAGCACAGCTTTTCTTTTCTTTCTCAAAAGAATTCTTACACAGAAATGGATAATTCTCTCATTACATAAAAATTTAAAAACTTTTGCTTTCAGACAGTGTTTTATGGAGATTTTTTGAAAAAATTGTTGAAAATCTAATATCAATTAATTTAAAATTAATGAATTTAACGTAAGTTTGAACAATTCTCTTTAGTTTAAAGTACATTTTTAAGATGAATTAAGTCTAAACTAAAAATATTAATACGATATTAAATTTATGATACTGGGCATTTTTGAAATACGCTTTTGGGTGATTTATGCTTAGTCTAGAATTTTAACAAAAATCAAATGGACATAATTTTTTTTTACCCATTTGGCCTCAATGTTTGATGACCTGTGACACTATCCCTTCCTTGTAAGTGGGTTCGCCTCATCATCTTCCACTTTCTTACAACATATTTTCTTTCTTGATAACTCGTACATATGACCCCACCTGACTGCTCGATGCTCAAGTGAAAGATGTAAATATGATAATTTAGCGGCTATGCAAATTAGAGATCAGGCACTGATGCGCATAAAGAACCATCTCTATATTGGAGAGGTTGAAATTCTCACACTACTGTTGTTAAAATTTAAATCTTAGTGCTTGTTATCAACTCTGCAGCTCAAAACTAATTGAACTAAACTCGTACGGGCTACAACATATTTTCTTTCTTAAAATATGCTAATAACATAGCTGCAACTGTACATGTAAACCTATTCAAAAAAATGATTTGAAAAGCTCTACTTTGGAGGAGGATCATTGTTCAGGCTTGATCTTCTGAATTTGAAGCGTGAAATTCTGTAGGAAATTATCTGTAAATGGTCTAACATCATAACTCTGATACTATGTTAAAATTTGAGTATGGGGTTAACTTACCTAAAATAGTATTTCAAGAGAATAAAATTGTCCAAACTTATTAAATATTCATTAATTTTTTCATTAGCTGATCATGCGAGATTCTAAAAAAAAACAATACTTTTTATATTTTTTTCTATTCAAACTTAATTTGTAAAATACTCGCACAGTGTGAACTCCATCTGCAGCAGGGACGGAACTACATGGGGGCTCGGGTAGGTTCGAGCCCCCCAACAATTTTATTTTTTAAAAAAATTTTAGGGTTTTTACATTCAAGCCCCTCTAATTTTCTTTTTTCAATTTAGCCTCACAAAACTTAGGGATTTATTTATAATAAAAAAAACCTTGAAAACCCTCGGTAGCAACAGAAAAAAAAAAAAATCAGCTTTCTCTATTCTCTCTCTTCGATTCCCTCATCCTCTTCCGCGTAAACAATTGATCCTCTTCCTCAGTCCGAGCTCGGCGGCGGCGCAAGACGGCGAGTGGTGTCGACGGCGACGGAAACTTCGGCGATTGTGGAGCCGCGGACAACAAGCTATAGTAGCGCGGCGCAATCAGGCAGACGGAGAATGGCGGCGGGCCGGCGGCTTCTCTTCCTCTTCTTCGAACTTTGAAGAAGAAAAAGGTAAGTTTTCTAGATTAATCTATATAAAAACATTTTTTACTTTTTATTTTGGTAAATAGATTTTTGAGTGCTAAAATTTTGATTTTGATAGTGGAAAATTTTGTAGGGTTTTTTTTTTTTGTAAAAATATGATTATTATGTAAATTTAGAATTGTAATGCTTATCACGTGAGTGATGGATAATCATTCCTCGTGAGTGATGATTAGAATTGTTTGAATGTCTTTTGAACATAGAATGTATCATTTTATAGACGAAATTCTGATAAAATTTATTTTTTCTCTAACTCCCAACAATGTTGTTTTGGTTCCACCCCTGATATGCAGCACACTCATAGATTTTAAATGCACTATTCATTGTGTGAAATTATCGAGTTAAATTAAAGTAAATCTATCAGAGAATTAAAAGAAATATATCGGTATTAGATTAAGATACATTTTTAAATACAATTACTTAAAGTTTTTTTTTTTTTAAACAATTACTTAAAGGTGAACTACTAATGGACTTAGGACACTATGAACTTGGAATGACTTTTTTAATTATTGAATTTAATAAATATCTAAAAGTCCAAAAAGAAAAAATCTAAAAAATAATTAAATAAATAATCACATCCACACGCAGCCTTCTCTCTTGACATGATTGATTTGGATAAATCAAATATTAACACTTAAACAT
Source organism: Catharanthus roseus (assembly GCA_028651295.1). Classification (NCBI taxonomy): domain Eukaryota; kingdom Viridiplantae; phylum Streptophyta; class Magnoliopsida; order Gentianales; family Apocynaceae; genus Catharanthus; species Catharanthus roseus. The sequence continues at coordinate 4,338,432 of JAPQWS010000044.1, read as the reverse complement.
CTCAAGTTCTTCCCTAAGAGACAAAATTCAAGATAGTGAAAGTGACCCCTACACAATTTTTATTATACTTATGTGAAATAAAAATATAGAATATTGTGTCATGCTTAAATTTGTTTCCAAATTATTTATTAGTTTACAAATCATTCTATTATACCCTATTATACATATAAAGCACTCAGATCATCTAATACATTCTCTAGTACATTTTTTTTATTAATTAATTTTTTTAAAGTTTATTTTTGGAGTTTAAGTTTTATCTTTTATTCTGTAAAATTTTTATTAATAAAATTACTATAAATAGAATGTACTGAAGAATGTAGTAGATAATATATTAAATGATCTCACCTGCACATAAAGCTTTGTACAAGTTTAAGAGTTTAGGTTTCCTGAGAACATTCTGATGTTAGGCGTTCAACCTTTTTTCTTTTTTTTTTTTATATATTTAGAAAGGGAGAGTGTGAATTGAACATATAACCTATTGTATAGTAATGAGTACTTCTAATCAGCTGAACTATCATTTTGTCACAGGAGTTTAACTTTTATGTAATATATTGTGTTAGTTTCTATAAATATTTATGTTCTTCACTGAGTAAATATATTAAAAAAAAGTTTAATTATGGTATTCAACTTTTAAATATGTACTTAATAAAAGTTGAACTTTTTTCTTTTTTTGAATTTTTTAAGTTGAACAAAATTTTAAAATATGAAAAGTGATTTTTAAGTAAAAAAAAGTTTAACTTGTGAAATTTGAAGTAAATTTTGACCCGTATATGAGAAGAAAATTGACAAATTATATCGTAACAATTACTAATGTATTTTGCTTATGTCGTGTGGCTTAATTAGTATTCGATTTAAACAAGAAACACTAGAGGACTTATTCCAATATCTTCAAAGGAAATGAGAATAATTCTTTTAGGAATAAATAAGAAAAAGAGCTTACCAATACTATAAGGAAAAATATATATATTTAATTATGATGACGGCACTATATATTTTAAGAGCTTGTATAAAATTGCCGACAATTACAAATAAAATTATTAACGCATCCTAGGTTGACAAGATTATTTATTTTAAAGAAAAATGTTAAGCATTTGAGATATAAAACTAAGTAAAGAAAATTTTATGTTGGCAAATCCCATGTCGTTTCTTAGATGAATTAAGGGTGTATTATGATAGATTTTTATTTTGAGATTTTTATATTAAATTTGAAAAAATTAGAATGATTTATGAGAAAAAATGTCACTTAAGATAAATATTTAAGATTTAAAATATTATTCAATATCTCACTAACATTAAGAAAGATTAATATTTGTATAATAGCATAGATTGAATCGAATCTGTTTGAATCGTTAAAATATCAAGAATTTCACATCATCAAAAAATTTGAACAAGTTAAAAAAATTTTAAAAATATATAAATTTTTTTGTTATATGTTCATTTAATATTGTACACTTAAATGTATTTATTTACTATTAAATTATTTTTACTTGTCATAATTTGAATATTACACTATTTAAAAAATAAAGAATTTTATATGTTTTTTCTTATGTAGATTATAATGACTTTCAAACTTTTTTTTCTCTCTCTCTCTTTCTTTATTATTATTTTAATAGTTTCCATGTTAGAAAATTAAAAATTTGTTAGAATTTATTATTAATAAAAAGGTTTAACAAGAAAAATTCATTAAATATTATTTTAAAAATACAATGTGACAAGTAAAAAAAAGAATTGATAAATATGATAAGTAAAAAAAATGAAGAGATTATTAATTTAAATGTCAAAACTTTTTTAAAGACATATAATTAATCTAACTTAAGAGTCCGCAATAAAAATTGGAAATTATGTGTTCATTAAAAGAATAGTGATAAAGAGATCAACATTGAGTCAATTATAATGACTCAATAAAATAATAAAAAAATCATTTCATGTAGAAGTTCTAGTACAAGCAAGGAAAACAAAATTATTTTTTCTTATTTTTTAAATTTTATACTCATGAAATATTATAAATTAAACATTATAATTGGCTCAAAAATATTGATCTTAACATGAATTTTATCAAAATTTGAGGGCATTTACTTGAAAAAAAAAAAAAGGAAAAAAAGGAGAGCATTTAATAGAAGTGGGAAGTGAGTTGAAATCATAAGAGCGTTGACTAACTTACCCAACAAAGTACAGCAGCTCCGATTCCAAAGTCCGAACCATCGACGCCACAAAAAGCCATAGCCCACAGGAATCGGCTCGGGACCCCATAACAGTACAGAACCACCCGCCATTCCCCTACTCCTATTCTCTGCCTCTGCCCACTGTAAAACTACCCGCTCAAACAGGAGGAATCCATTCTAACTGATTCTCCGTTACCTCTCAACAGAAAACTACTATTCCATTCCCCTCCCCCCTCTCTCTCTTTTTTTTTTTTTTTTAAATTCACGGGACCTGAATTGAACCCTTATTTATTATTATTTTTAGTTTAAAATATAAATTTTTTAAATTTTACACACGAATTAAGAATAAAAAAATAATAAAAACAGTTTGGATCGTTTGTAATATTTATTGTAATATTTTTTATTTGATATATTTTATTAATAAAACTTACCTTAAAAGGATAAATTTTAAGAGGGAAATGTTACGGGAGTGTAAGGAATGTTACAAATTATATAATCTTGCGATGAAAGAGAGGATAAATGAATTAAGGAAAATAGAATTAATACACATTAAAATGTATGAAAAAGTATTCATAATTAATTGAGTTATCATCTTATCGCTTTTCTCCACCATTTAAATTCATCAATTTCCTTTTTCTTTTCATGAAATTCTAACAATCAATTTATTATTTGCTTAAAATGTCAAATTTTGATAAACAAATTTATCGTTAAGTGTCACGAAAGTAATAATTCATTAACAAAAATAGTTCAAACAGACTTGAAGTCTTATAGTCGGATACTAAATCATTAAGGTTTTTTTTTTTTTTTTTTTTATTAATATGACACCTTTTATTAACATAACAAAAGAGAGAAAGAAAGTCTCATAGATTATGTGACTTCATAATTCTTTAACTTTTTTTTTTATGGGATAATTCTTGGATTTAAATTTTCCTTTTTATTCAAGCATATATATATATATATACTAGATATACTTGATCTACTAAGATTAGTATTAAATTTAAAAATAATTTTCACTTTATCTCCTCTAACTAAATATAGCATGAAATCACTTATGATAAAAAATACACATAACAGTTACATACTTACTTCTAAAACTAATAAAATTAACATTAAATCCATTTTTTTCTAAAAATTATTTGTGAACTACAAATATTAGCTAATATACACAATGGTTTTAATAGGAAATATGCATATGTTTAAAGGAAAGGGACTTATTTTATTGCAAATTTTTTTCTTTTTAAAAGATTAATAATATAAAAGTATGTGTTTTTTTTATGTAAAAGAGTAAAGACTATCTTGAGTGACTTTATACTATTATGTTAAAACAATATAGTGAGGTTATAGAAAAATAAAAAAAACAACTATTTTTTAATAATTTGAAAGAATTTATCATCATTTTTTCATATATATATTTTTTTCTCTCAAAAATAATTTATTTTTTTTACCAACAAGACATTTTAGGTGTATTTTGTGATAGCTTTGTATAACGATTTTACTAATTTTGCCTTTTCCGTTTACCCCAATTTATGTTGATCAGGTGAAAAAGGAGAGAGAGAGAAATGAAACTGTAAAAAGAAAAAGAGTGCCACGTAATATAAGGGAAGGGAAGGGAAGGGAAGGGAAGAGAGAGAGAGAGAGAGAGAGAGAGAGAGAGAGGCGTGGCAGTGAGAGGCACTGCTGGAAACTTCACAATTTTTGTTGAGTGTTGAGGGAAAAAGAAAAAGGAGAGCCACCACCTCCATTCCACCTCCACCCCCCCACTTACATATACATACAAATTATACGTATCTATATATATTTTTAGAGAGAGAAAAAATTGGGGGAAAGATTGAGAGAGAGATTTGCATTTTGTATAAAGCTGCTGGAGATTTTTGTTACAGAAGTTTCCGGATTTATATAATAATTCTTGGGAATTAATTTTGAAACTAATCCTGAGGATTCATCCATTTGTTTGAAGGAAACAAAAACGTTTATTAATTGATTTCCAGATTGCGATCCAGCTTCTTTTCTTAGGGTTTTCCGGTAAGCTATTGAAACTCCTTATTGTGTTCTTTTTTTTGTGGATGATGTATTTTGATGTGATTAACGCGAATGTCTGTTTGTTTTTTTGTAGTTTTGTGTGAATTGGCTGATTGCATGTTTTTTTAATTAGGAAAGAATTAATTTTCGGCAAATTTGAAATGTGTTCGTTTTAATGATTGGTCGCCGGATTGAAATTTTGATGAGATCTGAGGAGATATTTATTAGCATTGTTGAATTTCATTGAGGTTTTAACTTGAGAGCGGTTAACTGCGATTGAATGTCTAGCGTGGTGGTGATTGTGCTCGGATTTCTAACCGAAGAAAACAATCGTCCTCTTTTACCATTACAAATGAATTCTTGACAATTTTGTGCTCAATTAATTGCTGACATGACTATTAAATGCCAATATTATCTTTATGATGAGTTTGTTTTGGCAAATTTAAGAAGATGAGCTTGTAATAAGTAACGTACTCTGCAACTGTTAATGTTGGTGGATGAGATCTATTTTCTCATTTTCCGAAGCTTTGCTTTCATACCTAGCTGTAAGAAGAAATTGCCTTTTTTTAAAAACAAAATTGTTGCTTGTCGGTAGGACCCCTTTGTTTTCGGGGACGGGGATGTAGGGTGGAGAAGTTTGGCTGTGGTCCATTAAACTTTGGACTGCTAATGGCAATGCATGAGTCTTTAAGCATTTTTAGTCTTTTTCCTGTGAAGGGAGGAGGCCTTGAGCATTCTGTTGGTTGAAATGGTGGAAGGACGGAATTCATTTCCTTGGCGAATGTCGTATAAATAAAACGAATGTCAAGTTGATCTTAATATGATATCAATCTTTTTATCTTTCCAGTTTTCAGCCAAAGCAATGGTGTTCTTGCTGTAAAACCAGAGGGATAGATCTCCTTTCCTTCTGGTTTCCACCTTCACCTGGTTGAAATGTCAGGTACTATTGCTGTTTAATCTATTTTAACAAAATCTCATATGATTTTTTGGTTGAGGTTGTGATTGAACTGCTTATATCATTTATGACATGCAAGGCCTTGAAGGATTAGAAGCGTTTGATGAAACACGAGAAAGGAGATCAGATTTTGAAAATTCTGAAGATGAAAGACGAAGGTTCAAAATAGGAGCTCTAAGAAGAAAGGCAATAAATGCTTCAAACAAGATCACTCATACTCTAAAGAAGAGGGGAAAAAGGAAGGTTGATTATAGGGTTCCTCCGGTTCCTATAGAGGATGTTCGAGATGCCAAAGAGGAGATTGCTGTCTCCGAATTGCGTCAAAATCTCCTTAACAGAGATTTATTGCCGGAAAGACATGATGACTATTACACGTTGCTGAGGTAAGTAAGTCAGAACATATTTCCAAAACCACCATAGTGAGTTCCAGTGACATATGGAGTGACTTCATCCCTTGCACTCTTTCTTGTGTGCTCCTCTTATCTACTTATCTTTTAACATCTTAGGTTTAATAGAAGTGTAGAGATGGATTTTTTTTGGCCCAGGGGAGAGAGAGCTAATTAGAATTGATAATTTGATTTAACCTATAAATTTGGAGTATGTTTTCAAGTTTAATGGGCTGGAGGGATTTGAAACTAAATTTTCTTTTTATCTGATAAATGCACAATATGATTGTTTAAATCTGTAGTAATTTAAAAAAAAACTCAAGGAATATGTTCTCTATGTAGATTCTTGAAAGCAAGAGATTTCAATATTGAAAAGACCATCCAAATGTGGGAGGAAATGCTGAGGTGGAGGAAAGAGTTTGGAACAGACACCATACTGGAGGTAATGTCTTCCTGCATTCCCAAGTTCTGATATGGTGTAAACAAGCACAGCCAGTGGAAGTTTTCCTGGGTGTTGCTGTCATAAAGGGTATCATTTGCAAAGCTAAATTACCTTTATTGTTGGCTCCCTAAACAAGGGGAAGAAAAATTAGCTGGCACTGCAGACAAGCTGGAGTATTTATGTTTTCTTTGATGTAGTTTTCTGCCACCTAGTTATATTAAAGACATTCTTGACTATGCATGTTTCAAAAAATTCTCTATGTTCATGTGTTGTCTAATAGTATATTGGTTATTTGAATAATTAGGACTTCGAATTTGAAGAGCTGGAAGAAGTTCTGCAGTATTATCCTCAAGGGTATCATGGAGTTGACAAGGAAGGGAGGCCTGTGTACATTGAAAGGCTTGGACAAGCACATCCAGCAAAATTAATGCGTATCACTACAATTGATCGATATTTGAAATATCATGTTCAGGAGTTTGAGAGGGCCATACTTGAGAAATTCCCTGCCTGTTCTATTGCAGCAAAGAGACGGATCTGTTCTTCCACCACAATTTTGGATGTGAAAGGCCTGGTATGTTTATTAATATGTCAAGTCTGAGGCTTTTGGTATCCTTTTCTGTAACTTGGCTTGTATAATCTGTTGTAATGCCTTTCTAGGGAGTTGATAATCTGTAGCAATTGAAATAACTAGCCCCTTCTTGTGTATACTAATACCGAAGTAGCAGAGAACCAACCAACGGGATCAGTGAACTAAGTTGTAGAAAACCACTGATCATAAGCTCATTCTTATCTTGTTGGTGCTCATCTTATGCATTCAGTAATGGGATTATAGGTTGAAACTTGAAAATTTTGAATGCAGGGAGCCAAAAACTTTGTAGGTCCAGGTACTAGTCTTTTGATGGCTATTTCAAAAATTGACAACAATTACTACCCCGAGGTATTGACTTATTCTGTTTCATGCTTACATCTTCAGAATGTATTCCAAAACCTGATATGTTACATGATGTAAAACTATTATTTGCAGACCCTCCATCGGATGTTCATTGTTAATTCTGGCCCTGGGTTTAGGAAGGTGCTTTGGCCAGCTGCTCAGAAATTTCTTGATCCCAAGACCATATCAAAAATTCAGGCAAGGTTTTGTAGTGTTTTCTTTTTCCATTCTTCACAGCGGAGTGCTTTAGTTGACGTGGACTTTCTAACTTGCAGGTCTTGGATTCTAAATCTTTGGGAAAGCTGCTTGAAGCCATTGACTCAAGGTTGCTTGATTCCTTTTCATCCTATTAAGATGTTTAACTACAGCCATCTAACTTCTTGGTTATTTTATGTTTCTTTAGTCAGTTGCCTGACTTCTTGGGTGGGACTTGTACTTGCTCAGTTGAGGGTGGGTGTCTTAGATCTAATATGGGTCCCTGGAATGATCCTGAAATAATGAAGGTGAGCATGAAGTTCTCGAATTATTACACTTCTATTAGTACACATTCTTCAGGTCTACGGTTCTTCAGTCCATATGCAAGAAAAATGTTGCTTGCACATTAAGTTCCCTGTCCTCTTAGTGTATGGACTAGAAGTCTGAACTTCATTTGCTTGTCCTTTTTTGTAGCATGTATATAATGTGGAAGCTACTTTTGTGAGGCATATCACCAGATTGTCTGGTGAACCAATAAAAATTGACTCGGTTCTGCCGATGGATCCAATGAAGGTGACTGTGAATTTAATAAAAATGCCTCAGAAAGAATTTTCTTATTGATTTTTTCTCGACGCATCACAGCTCTTTTTTTTTTTTTTCCTGTTATCAGGGGAAGGTGACTGATACATCAACAGTTGAATCAGGATCGGATATTGATGAATCTTGTTCTCCTTCTAGAAAGAGTAGCTTCAGATTTCCCAATTTGGCCCCCGTTTGTGAAGAAGTAAGTACTGGTTAGATTTATGTCAATTATTCATCTGCATTGTTTAGATTTTTTCAGATCAGTATGTTAGATGATTTGTAATGGTGCATCTTATTAGAGTTGTCAGATTTAACCCTGTTTGGTTCATTTTACCCTTTATTATTATTATTATTTTTCCTCTTTTTCCCTCTAGTTTTGTCTAGGTTGGACTAAATTTGCTTCTCAGTTTGCATGACTTGAGGATACTTCTGCAGGCTGCTGAATCACCTGCTTACTACAGTTGTGATGAACATTTTAGTGATATTGACAGAAGATATGAGAATGGGCAGGAATTAGGAAATTCACACAATCAATCTTCTTTGATTGCCCAAACACAAAATCATTTTGTTGATGCCGGAAGAAATTTAGAAGGTAATCTGCTCATATATGCTTGATGTTCATCATTTGCACTTTTGATAGTTTCAGAAATTGTGTTCCTGAAAATCAGTTGTCCAATTATCCAAGGATGCAAGAAAAATCTGAAGATTGAAAAGATATATAAAGACTAAGGTTACGGTTGCAAGTTGATTCGCCACTAGGGTGGTTTTAGTTGTAAAAGCTAATAATTGAAGTGTAACTTTTTATGATTTCCTAGTGGTGCGAAAGCCTATTAAAGCCCATATAGTTGAATAAGTTGGAAATATGACTTGTAAGTTTCCATAGGTAGCTTGCTACGAGATTTGTCAACTTAGTTAAAGTTCGGTTGAAAGTACTGAATAGGCTACATGCATTTGAACCAAGCATTTGTCTAGGAGAAGAATGTTTCAATGTTTTTTTTTATTTTTATTTTTTTATCTTAGGTTTACAATTGCTGGAGTAAATTAGTCACGGTGTATAAATCGGAGTCGCCAAGTTTTATCTATCCACTCTTTGTTATTCACATGTCACATAAATGATGTTTTAGGTGCTTTGCTGGTCCGGTGGCTGGATATCATTCAGGAAAATGTTCGTCGGAGTTGTCGATTTGTGGCTAGGACATTTATACCTTCTGTATTCAAACTGTTTGTGTTTGTTAGTAGTGTGCCATGTGAATATTTAAGGAGACAAAGAAACATTTATCCATCTAACGCATTAGAAGATTGCAATCCATCTGGATATGCTGAAGCTGTCAGTGAACAAGACCGAGTCCTGCCATGTGTACATCGTCTTCAGAAACTTGAAAAACTGTTGGAAGAACTGAACAAGAAGCCGGCTGAAATTCCACTAGAGAAGGATCAAATTCTTCAGCAATCTATGGACAGGATTAAGTTAGTAGAATCTGACCTTGAGAATACAAAGAGGGTAAGCCGCATCTTTACTTATGTCGTACTCATAGAACTTGTTAGGGATAATTTAACCCGATCAACAATTGATCTTTGTTACAGGTATTGCATGCTACAGTGATGAAGCAACTTGAGATTGATCAATTGCTGGAGAATTTACGGGAATCCAAATTTCAGGTAAGTTTTATGATTCTTTTGTATTTTGTGATCAATATTCTTCATGCTGTTCCGTGTTTTTAGTGAATCAAATCTCTTGCTTCATGACATTATTCTTCCGTGTAAAGTCTAGTAAAGTTGTCCTCTTTTTTTTTTCCTTTTGTTCCATGTAGCATAGAAGGCTATTCTGTTGAATTGTCGAGTATTCAGACTTGGGAGTTGCAGACAGTTCCAGAGTAAACCTTTCCTGCCTTTTTATAGAGAAGAAATTGCACATACACATGTAAAGAAGAAAATATAGAATACTGAATGGCTTTTCTCCCCTCTTTGGAGTCCTCCATTGATCTTTTCGGCTATATATATCCGAAAACATGTTCATCCTGCAGCCGGTAGAAACACTGCAGAAGGAGAAAGGTGTAACGAGAAGATCCATGATGGCGATTTACAGTTCTCTTACCTGTCTTTAAGTTTCTTGATAGATACATTGAGCTATAAGTCTTTTAGGCAATCGCGGCAATGGCAGGGTTTGGGAAACTAAATGCTTGTTGACTTGGGCATTTGCATAAGATCCAGTTTTAACAGCTGGAAATCAGAAATATATCTATACGACAAGGACCTGGTTTTTAGAGGTAGATTCAAGTCCCCTATGGGGCAATGGTATACCTTACTAGTGAACTATATCAATCAATATATATAAAAAAACCAAAAAAGGTAAAACACCATTACTGTTTATACTTTACAGTTATCCTTGCCCTTGTTTTTTCAAAATGGTTCTTTTAGGTGGAACTTGGGCCTATTGGAAAAAGGTTTAGGGTATGCTTGGATCGCAAATTATATTGCTTTTTTCGGCAGTTTGAGTTCTTTATAACATTTCTTGTATAAAAAATATGAATTAAAAAATATTAAATAAGTTAAAATTTAATGCAATATATAACTAATAAAAGTATAAGAATAGCTAATAATATTAGGGGAGGATAAGAATTACTATTTTATTTTGGAAATACATAGTATTTGAAATAATTATTTTTTAAGTAAATTTATAAAGAAAAAGAATTATTTTATAAACTTTGCAAACTTTTTGCAAAAGAATTATTAAATAGGTAAATCAGTTAGTAGTAAGAGAGTTTTAAATATTAAACATTATCAATGAGAAAAAAAGGTTTCTAATAACATATTAATGATTAACAGTTTTCATTACGTTTTCCATATAATTACCAATAAAATTATTTAACCTATAAAAATAACTACTAAAACAATTACATGAATAAATTATAATTGATATAATGTATAACAACTTCAAGTATTAAATAGATAAATTTGTTAGTAAAAAGAGAATTTAGAATATTAAAGAGATAGATGAGTTACGAAAAAATATTTCAACTATTAAAGATAAAAATAAAAATATTAAAAATAAATTAAATATAACTATGTTAAAAAGATACTATTAAAAAGAAAACAACAAAATATATCCTAATAAATTTAATTTTATTAAAACTTGATTACGTATGAATACACTCAGATACTATTATTGTATATGAAAGAAAGAAAATGGTATGCATATGAAAGTTGATTAACTTGAAATAAATGTGTTATTCAAAAGAGAAATATGCTTTTCTCCTCTCTCTCTCTCTCTCTCTCTCTCTCTCTCTCTCTCTCTCTTTTTGGTAAATACTTTTCTCTTCTCCTAAGTATATAAAAGAAAGAAAAAGATATGGAGATGATGATTGATTAAATTCATTATATCAAATATAGATAAAAGTGTTAGATTTTAGCATCCGACTAACATGTGTTGTCGAAAAGATGACATTTTTTTCATTAATATGTAAAAATAAAAAAAGATAATAAAAAGGACCAACTAAAAGTATCCAAAGTAAATTTCAAAAATGTCCTTTTTTTCGACAGTACATATGAGTTACATGTTAAAATCTACTGGATTTTGGTATAATTTTTATAATTTGATAGTATAATTTTTATAATTTGTATTTGGGTAAAATTTTAGTTAAAAATTGTTTATAGGCAAAATAAGAAAAACACAAAAGAAGTGAAGAAAAAGGAAAGAGCCCGCAGTTCCTGCCCTACAGTCTGCATGATCTTTGAGTTACACCCTCTAATGTGGGATGATTTACACCCTCTGATGTGGGAGGTAGTTTTTTGTGCGTACCCGTTTCTAACCTCTAGTCTGCAACATTTTTGAGTCACTATGATTTACATTCTCTACTTGAATGTTGAACAGTCCAATAGGAGCACCTTTTGGTATCAAGCGAGGAAAAAGGAAAGAAAGAGAAAAAAGAAGAAAAGAAGTAGAAGTAGAAGGGGCACACCAAACGCGTTCCTGTGGCTGTTTTCGGGTAGACTGCCTGTACCGCACGTTCTCTTGCTCTCTCTTTCCTATTTCTTCTTTCTTATGGTTTTTGTCATTCGTAATAAATAATTAAAGAATGAATAATAACAATAAGAAGAAGAAGAAGAAAAAGAAAAATGCCCACCTCTACACCCAGACAAAAGCTGTCTCATTTTCTCTATTATGACCATTTCTCATTGTTTATATGTATTTATAATTTAGTTTCCTGACTTTGCTTTATTACTTAATTCTTACTAGTTTCGGTTTCTTTAGAAATTACCGGATGCTTTAGGTAGATAAGGGTAGAGAAGAAGGAGAAAGATCTGTTTTTTGGACGAAAAGTTCAGGTGGGATTTAAGGAAATTTCTCTCTTCTATCCATCTTGAACATTAAAAAAAGTTAATTCTTGGGTTCTAGTTTGTATAAATATTTGATTCTTAGATCAGGGGATTTCTTACATTGAGAAGCATCGATGATGGGTTGGCCTCACTTTCATCAGTTTTGTACGATCTTGGTTGTTTTTCTTTCCCTGTTAGCCGGCATCTCTGCTTCTACTTTCATTTCAGGTTACCTTCTTTCCCTTTTTGTATGAACTTTTGATTTTTGTTGTTAGAAATAAGTTGTTTCTAATTCTGTTTTGTTCTTCTGTGTTTGTTTCCTTCAACAGATGGCATATTTTCAGCTGATGTTGTAACTGGAAGAAGTCTCCTTCAGGCCAAGAAAAGTATTCTTCCTTTTTCCTTTCTTGTTTTTTGAGTTTAATATCCTATAGGAGCATATTTGATTCTTTAATTTGTTATTTGTGAAATTAAAATTTGTCAAGAATGCCAAAAGATTCAGATATTCTCTGCCTTAGACAGTTAGAACTATGCAATTGCCCGATTAAGATATCTAATAAGGGCTGCCAAGTTTTCTTTAGATGAGTCTCTGTTTCTTGACTGCCTTTGTGTGATTGTCTCTCTTGTGCCTTATCCAGTCAAAACATAAGCTAATTTTGCTCTTGGCTTGTGTTAATTGTCGGTCTTGTTCATATGATCTTAAACCTACTTCATCACTTGAATTGGATGATCATTTCAGATTTGGGGTGGGGTTATTCTTGTACCTTTGGAAATTTAAGAAATTAATAGGAATATTGGCTCTATCTATCCGATCAAGAAAAGATTTTAAATGGAAAATCTTGAAGAAAATGAAACTGCAAAAGTGCATTGGATAGTATTCGAGTAATTGTGCTTGTGTCCTTGGAGAACATTGGTATAAACTGTCTTTTTTTGCATAAGGTGATTAAAAGTTATTAGCTGCAAGTGTTATTCTTTAGGTTGTGAATTGTGATGTATTAAAGTTTAGTTGCGTGAGCTTTTCTTTCTTATGATCACGCGAAGAAGGGATAATTTGGCTTCATTTTCTCCGTTCAATTCAAGGTCATTGCCACATTCCTCTCTTATAGCACAGGAAGTTCTTCCCCCTTTTCCTCGTTCTCGTTCTTATTCTCATTTTATGGCAGGAGATGATAGATTCTGATTCTCTCTGAGTTTTCTTCTTCCATTTGTGCTGTGTACTGTCTCTGCTTGCATCTTTTCAAATCAAACCAAAATGAGGACACTTATTAATTCTCAAAAAAAGTGCAAAAATCGTAGAATAAGAATTTGGTTTCCTAGAAGCCCTTTTAGGTTGCATGACTGCTTTGTGTGCTCTTTATAAGCGCCATTTAGTTTTGACATCTTGAATCATATCCGTTCCTCTTTAAAATAGACAGAATCTTAATCGGCTCAATATTTGACACATGGTAAGAAGTCTTAGATAAGTAGCTTTTACTTCATTGTTTAGTGATTCTCTTGATGTTGTTCACTATGTGTAAAAGGTTCATCACATAATGTATCGCTCTTTGATCAGCATGTGCTTCAATCCTGATGTCTTGCATAATGTATCCTGCAGGCTGCCCTGTTAACTTTGAGTTTCAGAATTACACGATCATTACAAGTCAATGTAAAGGGCCAAAATACCCACCTGATCTCTGTTGTTCAGCATTCAAAGAATTTGCTTGCCCGTTTTTGGATTACATAAACGACTTATCAACTGATTGTGCATCAACCATGTTCAGTTATATCAACCTCTATGGGAAGTATCCTCCCGGCCTTTTTGCCAGTGAATGTCGGGAAGGAAAAGAAGGGCTCGTATGTCCTGCACCATCACCAGCACAATCAGCAAACGCCAATGGCAGTCTGATGACAAGTAAACCATCTTTGGTGCATATTCTTGCGGCAGCTTTTCTATTGTTCTTGCGTCTTCTGTAGATTTGGCAATTCTAGTGATGATTTTGGCAATTGCTCTTTGTAATTTGCTATGCCACAGAGAGTCCATATTCTTTTTGTCATGTATACCACTAAGAGATTTTAGTTTATTAGCTGCTGTATTCTCTATTACGGTTATATACGTTTCGATTTGGTTTCTGTGAATTCTTCACAAGTTATTTTCCAGTATAAATCAAGTTGGTTTCATCTTAAAATTTGATTTTGAGATTTTTATGTCGAGTTCTGTAAAAGCAATATTGTTTATAAGAGAAAATGTGAATCTCAAAATGGAAATTTGAGATCTAAAATGTTGTTCAATCTCACCGAGATCATCCATTTTCAAACCCAAGAACAGTCACAGGAAGCAGGATATAGAAATTACAACACAATTTCTTTTCTTTATTCTCCTTTCAAACTTTATTATTACAAAATGTTGCAAGCTTTTACATCTTCAAAACTAAAAGATCATTGATATTTAATTTATCATCCCAATAACAATATATACCTCCTTTTTCATATAAATTAGGATATGGTTCAACTGGATTCTATCCCCAATCAGAAGTGAGACAAGCCATTTCTTATCACCTGAAAATTGATTGTGGATCTTTTACCAAAGGAGAGTTCGTCTGGAACTATGTCGGAACTGCTTCTTTGTAATGCACCAAGAACCCGGAAAACTGCTCAACTGTCATCATCACAAAGATAGATCGCGATCATGAGATAATGTAAATGTAAGAAACTGTTTGTTACCAATTCAGATCATAGAACAAAACGAGCTCAATGGTAATGTAACGATTATTATCCTCTTTCATTGATGGCAACAGTTGGGAACTAAGAAGATTTTGCAGAAAAAGATGACAGTGTATAAGTTGTTATGGATTTAGTTCAGGAACAAGGTGCAGTAGCAGCTTACATTGCTGATGAGCTTTGCTCCGTACCATGCAGAATCAACGCCATAAGGGGGAGGAATAACCTTAATTCCAGTATACACCGGTTGAGGAAAGGTTTCTTGCAATTCTCTCTCTAATCTTTCTGAAATAGAAAGTGGAAGCAGTAAACATCTTCATAACATAAACACAAACTTTCTTTTAATATTTCTTGCACTTGAAAAGCCCAAAGAACAAACGAATCCTGAAGTAATTTCCTTTCACCTGCTAATCCTGGCAAGCATGCACTGCCACCGGCAAGGACTACAGTTCTGAACCAACTATCATCACCGGTTAATTCTGCATCCTGGCAGTGTTCCATGCAGAGTGCCACAGCATGGTGCAAAGCCATTGTGCGCCTATTGAGAATGGAACATACAAATTAACCGAAACATAACAAGAGAGAAGAATCTGCAGAGATTACTAATTCACAACTACAATCACAGAGATTTTTTGACACTAGGAATAAGAGATAAAAATACGAAATGTGCTTTTCATCAAATTAGATATATGCTACCGAAATAGCAAATAAAGGAATCAAACATACAATCCAGCAATACGAGGCTGAAATAAAACTTCTCCCGTTTGAAAACGTTCTTTAGAAAGTGTAAATTGTCCTTCTGCCGTTTGAAAAGATGCTTCGGTATCTTTTTTAAGCTCAGCTTCATAATCAAGAGTAACATAGCAGAGGTTCTGTAGACAAATTCAACCAGCAGAACATCAGAGACTTGCAGATAATAATAAACCTTGATAAAGAATGCTTCATCAGGCTGTCAAAGACCAATTACAATTACCATGGGGCTTCATCAGAACAGGAAAGGAGAGGCAACATTAATACCTCTTTCAACGTGCGGACAGTATAAAGAGAGTCAAAATATATATTCTTCTGTTGCATCTTTTCCCTGAGGAATCCTGTAAGTTTTAATGCTCCAATTCCAACTACTTCCACACCCACACTGTGCATTATTTTTCCATGAAGAACTGTTATACAGAATAACCAAATAGATGCTGTAATTTTGTCTGATAAACAGTTAAAAGCTACATACATGAATAGGTTTAGACCAAAGTGACAGCCATAGAAAGTGAAAAAGAATTAAGTTCAGCTTAATGTAAAATGATGTCCCCGAAAATAAATCAATAGGTCAGGGGCAACAATGTAAATGGGAATAGAAGAGAAATACTGCATATTGCTAAAACAAGAGTTTACACATTGCACTAGTTTAATCTTTTCATAGTTCCAGGAAAAACTTATAGTGAGGCCAGCATATGTAAACAATCAGTAAATGACCATTTTAGAACTGAAGACTATAGCTAACTTACTTGGAACAACAGATGTTTGGTGAAAACCAATATTGACGACAATTCCGGAAGTTCGCCTTGCAGCAAACAAAGCTAAAACTGCCTACATTTACTTTAAAAGTACTGCATTAGGGACTAAGAGATAAAAGTAAAAATCTACTTAATTGATAACCGTGCCTTTCAATGGAAACCAAGGCAGGGAGAAAGAAAGCCTTACATTCACTTTCTTCTAAAATGCTGATAAGCAATAAAGAGATTACAATGTTGATTGTCTGATGTAGTAACCAAAAGGATGCTCATGTGACTATATTTTCTACAGATGGAGTGAGGGTTCAACAGACAAAGTGGCCAGGCATCCTTAAGAATTGCTCGAGAATTTCAAATTTACTGCACTAGATTAATGTCAACTTTATTATTACAGTACCTGACTAATGGCACATACAGCAGGAACATTCATGTCAAACAATGCATTATGGATAGCTTCTTTCATCTGTCTTCTAGCTGCTTTATCCGATTCAGTATCTGTAAAATAATTAAAGACAGTAAAAACAAGAAAACTGTAACAGAGCACATCATCAACAAAACCAATTGAAGTATAATTGCTGAATCAAACATAGAGTTTGTTAAAAAATAATAATATAAAGGAAAATATAGAAGCTGACCATCACAATGGCAAATTGGAACAGATAAAACAATTGGTTGAGCAGATGTTTTCACCTGCATCCTGGATATGCATTCAAAATCATTAAGAAAAAACAAAAGACATAGAGCTAAAAGAATTAGAAGACAGTGACTGAGTGTCATATCTGGATGTCCACAAACTTAAGAATACCAAACACTTGAAACATATGCGTACAGCAGTCAATTTCAGTACAAGGGACTGGTTACTTATACTAAGAAGAAATTGCATCAGTTTTCCTTTGATTATTCTCAACAAAAGTTAATGAATTAATATTTTAAAAAGAACCTTTATAGAACAACGAAAGTATTATAAAGGATAAAAACCAGAAAACCTTTTTAGTAAATGAAAAGGTCCAAGAATTTCACCATATTCAGCTAGAGTATCGATTAAATAACTAACCTGCTATAAATGGTTGAAAAGAAATGCCTCAGTCTAGAGTACATTGGGGACTCAATGTTGCCAAATTCCTTCAAATGACATATATTACCAGATCAGATAATGTCACTGCTAGACAGATTCAGGTCTTCTCAAGATACAGAATAAATGAAGATTAAATGTCGTATTATGTTCATGTTCCAATATTTGGGAAATTTTCCACTAAAAGCTAGTACACTAAGGTTAAATTGTGAATCTTACCAAAAATGTAGCAGATCTTCCAGATGGAGAAGGATACTTGCTCCAGCCAAATTTGCAATAGCCAGAACCACCTTTGTCAATAAATAAACAAGATAATTGTGATTCAACAATGTTGGATTGGAAAGACAACCGATTACCGCAAATATTTTTATTACTATAAACATGACATTGTAAAGAACTAGTTCCACAAAAAAAATTGCTTTAAGTTACAGATACTTACCATCAATGATAATAGTACCGGGGACTTGTGCGCGTTGAGCATAAATATGCATGAATGATAAGTCAGTCATCTGTGTTGGAAAGGTTCTGCAATTACATGTGACCCAATTAGATACTAAAATTATTAGTTTTTCTCTCTATGCCATCTGTTTTGTTGGAGTTTGCAAATTTTAGTTCACCAATACAATTAAAAAGCAACGATCATGTTAACTGTGGAAATGGATGGAACACTAACAGGGATGTTACCACCAATAACCAACTAGTATTAAAATCATCTTTGGAATAAATGTTGCCAGACACATATTTGATCACGGATTTTATGTCTCTGGGTTCCTAAAATCAGCATTACTAGATTACGTTATATGATCCCCATTGATAACATCAGTACATCAAGATTTGACAACTCAACCGACCTCGAAAGCTAAAGCAGGCCCTTAGTAATTCTATCAAACTTGAACGAAAAACTAAAGCAATTGCCTCCGCAAATTTTCATTTCCGAACAGAAATTCTTTTTTAAAGTGCAAAAAGTTAAACTTTCAATCTTTTCTAAAACCCAACTCATCATTCCAACAACTAAAACTAATAATCAGCAGTAATTAATTAAACGAGCTTATAAAGTTAAAAATCATATTAAAGTGAATTTGTAAGTGTAATCATACTGAAGAGGATAACCGGATCGCAGTTGAGTTTCACCAAAGAAGATAGAATCCCAAGGTTCTTGTTGATTCTGAAGAAAGTAAATCCAAAGGCGATTATCAGCAACGATATATTTCCAACACTTACAAACCGCAGCAAGCTTAGCCGATTCTTTGGGTCCAAGAAGCTTGAGAATTTGAATAAATATATCCAGAGGAATCCGATCAAATTCGCCGGTGGATGAAGTCTGTAGATACATCACTTGCTGGAAGTGATCGGGAAGTTGTTGTCGGTTCGGCTTTGAGGTGGAACCCGAACCGTATCGATTGGATACGGATTCCCAAACCTTTCGGAGCAATGTGGCCATGTCGGGC
This sequence comes from Catharanthus roseus, assembly GCA_028651295.1. NCBI lineage: Eukaryota > Viridiplantae > Streptophyta > Magnoliopsida > Gentianales > Apocynaceae > Catharanthus > Catharanthus roseus. Next base: position 4,319,721 of record JAPQWS010000044.1, on the reverse strand, counting down.
GAGAGGACTCTGACTGCTCGATTGGTGCATGAGAAGAAAAGAAAAAGAGGGCAATTTTGATATGTTTCGCCTTTGCTTAGTTATAGGAAGTTCCAAAAATGAAAAATTTACGCATAACGAAGACGGGCTATATGTTGTTCAAATTTTCGCTAGAGGTTCTAGAATGAAATGATAAGGAGTTTTCAAACATGAACGCATCTACAGACTTCGTCTTTTGGATATCTCCATTTGAGCAGAAGAGAAATGATCGGGTTTGGTGGCAATTGGCTGCTGACACAGAAGGCAATGTGACACGTGCACACCCATGAACCAGGAGATCTTACTGTGGGACCCATCACCCACTCAGCTGCTGCTCATTCCCACTCTCAGTATATCTTTTTTTTTTTTTTTTTACAATTAAACTTCAATTTGGTCCCTAAAAATATAGACTTGTCTCAATTGAGTCTCTTTACTTATAAAGTTCTATAAAGAGGTCCTAAAGATATTAAGAATCTATTTGAATTGAATTTAAGAATGAAAAATATGATAATCTTTTACTCGAAATATGTGAAAAATGAATTATTTATGAAAGATGAGGTGGGACCTCTAAAATAAAAAATAAATAAAAGTATACCCAATCCAAGTAGATCTTTGTATCAATCAAGTCCTTCGCATATTTTAACATCCTATCCAAATCGGTTAGTTGTTTGGGATTTAAAGTGAACACCAAAATCTTCAAAGGGTAAATGTTAATTTGTGTATTATTATAATTTGTGTATTATACCCTCAAATATTTTTTAATTTGTGTATTATTATAATTATGGTAAAGGTCGACAGGATTCGTTGATCGTGAGCACGCCCCACTCACCTGGCACTAAAAAAGGTCAGGTTTTAACCGTTTTTAGTGTGCACGTGAGAGGCGTGCTCATCACGGCTGGATTATGTGGTCCTTCATTATAATTATAAGGACACGCAGGTTGAAAAATGTTTGAAGGCATGATAAATTAGAATGAAACATCAATTTAACCTTTTTTTTTAGTGTGCATGATTGGGGCATGTTCATGCCACCCGATTTCGCCATCTTTCAACATAATTATAACTTTAAGCAAATCGAAAAATGTTTAGGGTATTGTTGGATTATGCCCACAGCACTTGGGCCTTTTATTTTACCGCATGATGATTTAATTAGACCACAAAAACCCTCTTGACTTGGGCTAATAATAAGATGCAGGGCGGTTCATATTTGACCCGCTCTTAGTGACCGATGGTTGCCACCTATTTTATTTACTCCCTTCTTTGGACATCTCTTTGGTTACTCCCCCTTCCTTTAATCGAGACCCTTCGTTCCCTCCATTTCAATTAACTCTCTCTCTCTCTCTCTCGGACAACTATATAATCTCTCATGCTCTCAAATCCAAACCTAACCTTCCTCTTCATCTCTTGTTCTCTCTCTTGGCTGCCTCTTCCAGTGAGCTTTTTGCCTTCTCTTCATTCTCAGCCTCTCTAAGGTTTTTTGTGCCGCTGCTACAACATTTTATCCCTGGAATCTTGTTGACTTTCTTGATTGACCGATTTCTATAGAACCATTTAGGCTTGAGTGATTTTTGAGAATTAGACGTTACCTTTGGGTATTTTAAGCTTTGATTCCTGAGGGTGTTTATTCATCTTCTTCTTGAGTTCCTCCCTTTACTAAATTTATATTTACATCATATTGAAATTTTGATTGGCTTGTTTATTATTTCGGATTTACTCTGATTTTGTAATAGATAGATTAATCTCTTTATTGTTTTCGATTTGGTTGTAATAGTTAATGTAGTGTTCGTGGTTCATCTCCTAACAATGGTATCAGAACCCTTGGTCTCTTTCTCGATCTCTTGAGTTCAAATATGTGAACTTTGACATGAACCGTGAGTTCTGAATGAGGGAAGTTTCGAAATATCTCACATTTATTTTTCTGTCAGAAACTCCTTTCTTTTGATTGTGTTGATTTTCGACGCTTGGTTTCGAAAACTAAAACCGGAGCCTAGCATAATCATATTGAGATTCTTTGTATATGTGCCTCGGCATTTTCAAATTTAAAAGCAATTTTCGTAGAAGTAATTTTTATTTCTACTCGTTTTTATTTTTTATGTTACTGCTCGTTTTTATTTTAATTCTTCTGTCTATTTTTTTTTTATTTTTATGTTCTGTTTAATTTTGTTATTTTGTTGTTATTATTGCTCTGTTTTGGGATTAAATTTATGTCTATTGTTTTCGTTGGCTTATCGCCACATATTTTGATATCTCTGTGCTATTATTCTGTTAATTTTTTTTTTTTTATCTTACTCTTTCTATTCTTGCACTTTGTTTTGGCTTGCCACCATATCTGACTTTTTGTTCTATTCTACTTTTGGCGTGCCGCCATTAGTCTGTGGATACTTATTTCTGTTATTTTGTTTGTGCTTCTCTGTTCATTTTTCTTTGTCACATTTTTTTGTTTTCGTCTTCTCTCTGTGGTTCGAATGGCCACCACCAAACTAGAAACCTACAAATATGATGGAAAAAGTGATTTTAGTATTTGGATAAGAAAAACTAGTGCTTTTTTAGAACAAAATAAAGTTTTACTTGCTATTTCAAAGCCTGAAAAATATCTTGGTTCTTGGAATGGGGAACTTTTAAATGAAAAAATTAGTAGTGCCCAAAGCATTCTTGTCTTACATTTATGTAATAATATTTTAGGGGTCGATAATTCTAACTCAAGAATCTAGCTCTACGCCGAGCTAGGACACGGGTAGAGGCTATTAATGCGGTTTGCTTTCATAACATAATCAAATTGGTACGTTCACATAATTAAAAGAAGTTCTGTTTCGAACCCTATTTTGATTTGATTCTGTCGAGTGAATAGAATCAAATACAATCAAGCAAAATCCAATTGAAAAAAAAAGCATTGTCTTCAAGAAGGAAACCACTCTTCAATTCTTTTTATTTGACCGATATCGTACAAGACGGAAGTCATATGTGAAAGGATAGCGCGAAGAAAATCATTATTTTCCCTTATCTTCCATACTCTTTCTCTCTATACATAATTTTTCTCTAACTTCTTTCTACTCCTTCTCCACTCTAAAACTAAAATCTTTAACATTGAACTTGTATTGGAGGTAGATATGGATCATTATGAAGAATTTGTAGAAAAAAATATCGATTTAGATGTAAGAAAAGTAAAATTTTTTTTTTTTTTAAATTGAGCCTCGGATCGCCCGGACGGGCGACCCGGACATGAGCGGGTTGCCTAGATGGGCAACCAGCACATGTCCAGGTCGCCGGTCCGGGCAACCCGAGCCTTTTTTTTTTTTTTTTTTAAGGAATAAAGAATTTTTGTAAGTATTTGGAAAACTTGAAACATGAATAACTCTGTGATTGGAGGTCCGTTTCACGCGTATGATCACTCGTTTTGATTGGAGGTCCTTCTTCTCCTTCTTTCGCCCTAAAAACTTATACATCTTCCCTTCCCCTTCTTCTCTCTTTTCCTTATTCTCTTTCTTTCTCCCCCACATACTTATACATCTTAGGCAGCAATAGAAAAGGAGGTGAAACGGTCTAAAAGGCAGAGGCGGTGGAGAGAGACGCAGTAGTGTGTAGTTTGCTGATGACAAAGATTAATGGAGAATTCGAGGATAAAGTTTGATATTTTTGGAAAAAAAAAAATCCTACAGAGTTTGTTTCGTTTCCTTTTTTTCCCAATACAGACATGAGAGAGAGAGAGAGAGAGAGAGAGAGAGAGAGAGAGAGAGAGAGAGAGAGAGAGAGAGAGAGAGAGAGAGAGAGAAACAATTTTTTTAAAATTCAAAGCACATAAACCGGGCTTTACTCGTTCCTGACGCACTGGCCAGTCTTGATTGAGTTTGACCGGTTCAATATTGCAGTGGTTTTTCTTTTGAACCAGATCAGACAAGTGGCCAGTTCTCAGTTCAATCGGTCGAACCAGTCAATCTGGTCTGATGGTCTGATTTTTTTCAACATTAATGTGCATTGTGATTTGTGGGGTCCTGAAAAGGTACCCATATATGGTGGAAATGTTTACTTATTTTGTCTATTATTGATAATTTTATAAACATGTTTGGGCTTTCTTGCTTAAAACTAAAGATCAAACTTTTGATAAGTTCAATGAATGGAAAACTTTAATTAAAAACCAAACCGACAAGAAATTAAAGTTTTTAAGAGTTGATAACGATCTTGAGTTTTGTAACAAAAACTTTGATGATTTATGTGCTAAATGTGGTGGTATAACAAGACATAAAACAGTTAGGTATAACCCTCAGCAAAATGTGTTGCTGAGAGGATGAATTAGACAATAATAGATAAAGTTAGATATCTTATGTTGTCTTTTGATATACCTACATCATTTTGGGGTGAAGCTGTAAATACAGTTGTCTATTTAATTAATCGATCCCCATCTACTATTACAAATTTTGAAACTCCAAGGAAAATATAGTCTGATTCATCACCAACTTGTCTCATCTTAGAGTCTTTTGTTGTGTCGCTTTTGCTCACCAATGGGAAGTAAACTTGACCCTAGGTCTAAAAAGGGTGTCTTTCTTGGCTACCCCAATGGTAAAGGGTACAAAATATGGCTTAGAAATGAACTAGGGGTGAGGGTAATAATTAATTGGGGCGTTATTTTTAATGGATCAGACATACCTTGTCTTAAGGATGAAATTGTTTCCACAATTGCTACTGATCAACCCTTAGTTAGGGTAGTTCCAAACAAGGCGGAGGACACCCCTAGGATTGTTTCTGACCTAGAAAATGAACCTAAGAATGAATAAATAAGTTCTGATCAAATATTTGAAAACAGTAATGGGCCTGAGTCAGAAAATTCTGACAATGATGATGATAATGTTAAAGCCAATCTCAAGCTCTCAATGATTATCAGTTGACTAGGGACAGGACTAGAAGGACAAAAGAGACCTTCTGCTATTCCTATTATGTTTTCTCATGCTTTAGTTGTTGCATCTTTTATTGAGGAAAAAAAACTTTTGTGTTTTGATGAGGTTCTTAGGAGCCTAATTCTAAACTGTGGATGCATGATATGAATGATGAAATATCGTCTTTGTATAAAAACAAAACTTGGTTTTAGTTCTAAGCCAAAACAAAAAATAATTGATTGCAATGGGCTTTCAAAATTAAGGAATGTGATTCTAAAAATGAACCACCTAGATTCAAAGTTAGGCTAGTTGCAAAAGGTTTTTCACAAGAAGAAGGCATTGACTTCAATGAAATATTTTCTCCTATTGTCAAATATAAGACAATTAGGATGATCATTTCTATTGTTGCTTTCTTTAATCTTGAGTTAGAATAACTTGATGTTAAAATTGTCTTATTGCATGATGATCTTAATGAAACAATTTATATGAAACAACCTCCTGATTTAAGGTTAAAAGCAAAGGGAACTTTGCCTGTACTTAAAAAGTCTCTTTATGGACTCAAGCAGTTCCCGAGACAATGGGCATATCAGGTGTGATATCTTTATACAAAATTTTGGTTTTAAAAGAAGTAGCTTTGATAATTGTTTGTATGACTATGGTGATTACGTTGACAATGCCGTATATCTCGTACTTTATGTTAATGATATGTTAATTACATGTAAACAGAAAGACAAACTAATAAAACTAAAATATCTTTTAAAATATAAATTTGACATGAAAGATCTAGGTATTGCATCTAGAATTTTGCGAATGAATATTTTGAGAAGTCGAGATAATCACTCTTTAATTATTTCACAAAAATCCTTCTTGAAGAAAACTGTTTCAAAGTTCTTTGTGGATTCTTATCAACCTGTTTGCACTCATTCATCAAGTCATTTTAAATTATCATCTAAAACTTGTATAGAAATTGATTTTGAAAAGAAGCAAAAGGCTAATATTCCTTATAGGATGGCAATAGGATCAGTTATGCATTCCATGATTTCAACAAGATCATACATTACTTTCTCTGTAAGTCTTCTTAGTCGTTTTATGTCTAATTCTAGAAAAAATCATTGGACTGCTTTAAAATGGTGTTTAAGGTATCTAAATGATATAATTAATAGAGGGCTACATTTTCAAAATTGGCCAAAATCTTTTGAACTAATAGGATATGTAGATTCAAATTTTGTTGATGATAAAGATTTTCGAAAATCTACTACTGCATACTTCTTTACTATGGCTGGAAACTGTGTTTCTTGAAAATCTCAATTGCGGCTTGTGGTTGCTTTATTAACCACAGAAGCTAAGTATATTGCTACAACTGAATTAATTAAAGAAGCAATTTGGATTCAAGGTCTCTTTTGGGAATTGAATCTTTTGCATTTTAAAGTCAGTATCTTTACATAGAGTCAAAGTTGTTTACACTTATGCAAAAAACAATTTTGTTTATCAGGAACATACAAAGCATATAGATGTAAAATACGATTTCATTAGAGAAAAAGTCACAAATGATATAATTGATATAATGAAAATTAATACCGATGACAATCGTGCTGATTTTGGTACTAAAATTGATACAATTGACAATTTTGTTTTTTGTAGGGATTTGCTCTATATTGATACTAGTTAATATTTTAACTGCTTTTCAATATTGTGTGCAAGGTGGAGCCTTTATTTTACCCAATGATGATTTAATTGGACCTCAAATACCCTCTTGTGCTTGGGCTACGAGCACACACTTTATTTACTCCCTCATTTGAACATCTCTTTGGTTACTCCCCCTTGACCAAAACCCCCAGTTCTCCCCATTAATTATGGTCTCTCTCTCTCTCTCTCTCTCTCTCTCTCTCTCTCTCTCTCTCTCTCTCTCTCTCTCTCTCTCTCTCTCTCTCTCTCTCTGTGTTGGGACTACTATATAATCTCTCATTCTCTCAAACACTAACCTAAGCTTCCTCTTCCTCTCTTCTCTCTCTCTTGGCAGCCTTTTTCTATGCGCTTTCTCCCTTCTCTTCACTTTTAGTCTTTCCGAGGTTCTCTGTGCCGCTGCTACAGTGTTTTATCGCCAAAATCTTGTTAGTTTTCTTGCTTGACCGATTTCTGCGAGGACCATTAAGGCTTGAGTGATTCTTGAGAGATTCTTTGAAGGTTACCTTTGAGTATTTTGAAGTTTGATTCCTGAAGGTGTTTATTCATATTCTTTTTGAGTTCTTCCCTTTACTAAATCTATATTTACATCATATTGAAAGATCTGAGTTGGCTTGTTTATTATTTCGGATCTACTCCAATAGATATGTTAATCTTCTTATTGCATTCGATTTGGTTGTAATAGTTAATTTAGTATTTGTGATTCATCTCCTAACATGTATAAAGAATTAAAATAAAATATTTAAAATATAAAGAAAAAAGTATAAAATATTTTAGGGTATTTATAGCTATTTTCTGTAAAATTTAACTCAATTTTTTTAGATAATAGTAGTAGAACAATGTTTGTTTCTTCTTCTTTTTTTTTTCTTTTTTTGACGAGAAAAGATTATGCACCAAACTTTTCCTTCCATTAATAAACTTTTTTACTTTTTAATTTTTACTAAAAGATTTTGTAAAGTTCAATCCGAATTAATTATATTAGTATATTCCTTAATAGTATCTTCGTTTTATTATTATATTTGTCGCTTCATATTATAACAAGGTTTCTTTTTTAATTTTTTTCCAATATTTCCCCTATTCACTTGAATCCCAATACCTAGTAATCACCACCATCACCTTATACCCAAACTCTTCTAGTTAACTTTTAAACCTTTCATACTATTTTTTATATTCTACTAATTCAATCACTATTCACTATTTTCTCATTTTGTTTTTTTTTATTTTTTAAGATAAGTGCATTAGAAATATTTATCCTAAAAATTATTTTGATTTTAGGGTTTTTTTAATATGTGTGAATGTCTAAAATCTCTTATAGTAAGAAACGAACATAGTATTAAGTATCAAATATAAATACAAAAAAGATTAATTTTTTAAGTAAACATGTAAATATCATTTTATTCAGATAATCAAGGATATATATATATATATATATATACGAGTATTGAAGTACACTTGAATTGAATGGAGAGGGATAAAATCGTAATTGATAAACCGATAGAATCATAAAAACATATAGACCAAAGTTCTATCTTACAACTTGATATTTTAGGGTACCTATGCAATACTAAAAACTTAGCCAATCATACTAAACTAGGAAACTATACAAGAAATTGTACAGAGTCCGCATAAACACCATAAAAAAACTTAATCAATTGTAGGAGACTCATGCCCTGCGGCCAAAGATAATCCATAAGTCTAGAAGTGCAATCAGACCCAACAAGTTAAGGCAACATATTGAAAGATATTAGTTATCGCCATCGTCAAATTAGGGCAAAGTAAATAATAACAAAAAATTAACTGATATATATCATCTCAGTGTAATACCGTTCAATTGGCAATCCAAGATAATATAACTTTCAAAATCTTGCTGGAGAAGCAAAACCTTCTTGATCACTAAGTTTCTAGAGCCAATCATTGTAATGAGATAATATTTGGTATTTCTTAGAAATATAACCAAAATTTAATATTTTTTAATTAAAAAATATCATGCTTAGTTTTATGTATATTACTATATAATTAAACACTAATAAGTATTTTAAAAAAGTCCGTGCCCTCGAGGTTGAGGGCAATTTGGGTAATCTAAAAGTTTCATAGAATAGCAGGGGCAGTACTCGTAACCGACATGTAATTAAATGTAAAAAGCCGTCCCTTTCATTTAGCCTTTCGTCGTTCGCTGAAACCAGTGGATAAAGATAGATATTATACATCTCTTTTTTTTTCTCTCTCTCTCTTCCTCTCTTTCTCCGAGAGACCCATCGCGATCTAATTAAGCTTTTCGATTAAGGGTTTATTTCTTCGTTTAATCTAATCTGGGTTGAATTTCTGCTTTATAAATTCTCTGATTCATTAGGTTTCGAGATCGAGATCGGAGGAGCTCGATCATCAATTTTCTTTTATCGATTTATTTGAAGGTGGAATTTGCTAATCCGAATAAATTTTGCATTTCTGTGTTTTTTTTTCCTGGTCCGGATTTATCCGTGTCTGAGGGTTTAATTGGCTTTTTTTTTGCGGTTTTTTTGTTTTGTTTTGTTTTGTTTTGTTTTATATGCAATTTTTTGCTGCAGGTTAAATATCCCTTTCTATTTCCTTATAGATTACTGAAGAAAGCGGTCGATTTTTTTAGGGTTTGAGAGTGAAATCACTGTAAAATTTTAACGAAAGAGTTAATATTGATTTAACAAATTATACTGGTATATCTTGCACTTGTATATGCATAAATTTATGCGGAGCATATGAATTTGGATGCATGGCTATTTTTTTTAATTGTATTTTATACCTTATATGTCGCTAATTTCTTTCCCCTCGCTTTTTTCTTCCATTTTTTCTGTGTGTCTTTGAAATATAAATTTCCAAGCAAAACATTTATGTTTGAATCATACATAAGGCCTTTGGTGGACTTTCTGTCATCTTTTTCTCCCTATTATGAATTAGGGCAATAGATTTATTGAGGAAACCCATTTTCATCTCCGAGAGTAGCTGAAGTTAGAAGCTTTTTCAAGGGATACGTGAAGATTTATGTAAAATTGAGCTTATATTTATTGGTGGAATTAGAAGCATGCTTATAGCAGTTTATCTATGAAAGAAATGATATTTAGAAGGGCTTGCAGCAGCCGGTTCCATTGTATGATAGTTTGGAATTTTTCTGAACGGGAATCCAATATTTTGATTAGTTTGCTTGTTTAGCTAAGAGATATACATTGAAGGCTTTTGTTTTTTTCCCTTTCCTCCTCTCTATCTTGAAGAACTGTAGTTTGTTAAAATTCTCTAACTTTTATCTCTCTGCTTGAGTGATCCTCTCTGCTATGTGTCGGTATACACGTATCCATAGCGGTGGCTGTGAAAGGTCATGGTAATTGGTGCTGTGTGCTAAATTGTCTGTTCTCATCATCATTTCAAGGTTTTTAGGGGTTATTACTTGGTTTGATTTTTGTGGTTGTGAAGTAAATGATATTTTGTTGATTGTTTATTTGCAATAGTAAAGCAAATTCTATTAGCTTTAATGTATTGCTAAACGAGGATTGTGTTGCACGGTCTATTCATAGAGTAAACCATGTCCCATCACCATGGAGATGATGCTGACTACATGGCCGATGAATATGACATGGAGGATGTGGATGATGATATGGATGATGAATTCCGCGGCAGAGATATGGGTGGCTCAGACTCTGACGTGGATGAATATGACTACATGGTCTGTCATATATTCCCTCAACCTGATTGTGCATATTGAAGCTGTTTTTAGCATCTATGTTATTCAGTCAAGTATTTGCTGTTTTGGTTCCTTGTAGAGTAACAAGATGCAAGATACGTCTGCTGCTCAAGCTAGGAAAGGCAAAGACATCCAAGGCATTCCGTGGGAAAGACTTAGCATAACCAGGGAGAAATATAGACAGACTAGATTAGAACAGTACAAAAATTATGAAAACATTCCTCAGTCTGGTGAGGGATCAGAGAAGGTAACCATTCTCTCCCCCCCGGGAAGGTTTTTGTTGTTATGGTTGTTAACTTTGTGTATTGAATTTTACTTAAGAGATTTGACATTTGTTTTCTATGAGAAGGAATGCAAGAGCACTGAGAAAGGAGCTTTATATTACGAGTTCAGACGGAATTCAAGATCTGTGAAGTCAACAATTCTTCACTTCCAAGTGAGTTTACTAGTTACAATGCAGGAAATATAATTTGACTACTAGAATTGGAATGCTTTCACATCTTATTTGAAGTTCACTGGTTGCGTTATTCGAGCTGAAGTAACATTAACATATCTCTCTTGGTATTGAGCAATTCAAGAATGATATCTTTTGAGATCATATTGAATGCTGAATCACATTTGACATATTAACAATAGAGGAAAGGTAATGACAACAAGATTAATGGAGAATGAGGATTAATGTTGTCCTTCTCTTTCTTTGCCAAATGGAATATTCAATCCTGTAAATATGAAATGGGGGAATGATTTGTTTGGTTTCCATCCCAATATGCTGTATATGTAGGGTTGTCTTCAATGTATGTTCTTATGTTTGATGATATTTGATGATGATGGTGAGAAACCTCTTCTGGGAAAACCTTTAGAAGGTGGACTGATCTTCATATTTTTGTTTGGTGATACAGTTAAGGAACTTGGTTTGGGCTACATCAAAGCATGATGTCTACTTCATGTCACGCTTTTCTGTAATTCATTGGTCTACCTTATCTTGCATGAAATCCGAAGTTCTCAATGTGTCAGGACATGTGGCACCATGTGAGGTTAGTGTGGATGAATATGTGATTGATTGCTTCTATTAATTTCTGCCTGCTTAGCGTCCTGATACATTCCATTCACTTTCCTCAATTATGTAATTAATTTGTTATGCTGAAGCAGAAACATCCTGGAAGCCTACTAGAAGGATTTACGCAGACTCAAGTTAGCACTTTAGCAGTTAAAGATAATCTTTTAGTTGCTGGAGGATTTCAGGGAGAGCTAATTTGCAAGGTACTGTATCTCTTCGGGCTTATAATTCAAATTTACTCCCATAGCCTGTTTTTCTTTGGGGAGACTAATTGTAAATAAATTGCACGGTATTGCTTTGTCACACCTTGTGTTGGCTTTGTGATTCTCCTCATCAAGTAAGATACATGTTTTTCTTGCCTGTCTGAAAGAAAATGAAGAAACATGAGGAAGTCTAACTTGATGTTTTATTTTGTTATTCATTTATTGACCTTGGTACACTGATGTACAAAATTTTCTTGGAGTGTTCAGGTTTTATTGGAACTGTTGACCTCCTCTTCTTTTTATAATGTGATTCTCTATTGTGATTAAATTGTGGAAATAACTTTCTTCTATAAAGGGTTGACTATTTGGATTTGTACTGGGATGGATAAAACTCTATTAATAATCACTAATCAGACGAGAAAGTAGATAAACTGAACTCTCAAATTTTATATTCACAAGATTATTATGTGAGGCAATTTGGAAAACGGTGGACTTTGATTGATATCATTTTCTTAATCTGGCAGTTTTTGGACCGACCTGGAGTGAGCTTTTGCTCCCGGACAACATATGATGACAACGCGATAACTAATGCTGTTGAGATCTATAACACACCCAGGTACTATACCTGTCATGTATCTAAATGGGTCACTAATTTTTCTTTTGAGGTTATCCCGAGTTCGTCGTCTTGATTGATTGGATAGAACTCTTCCTTTGGGGACTAATCTAAGCTGCTTATATTTCCAATGTGTAGTGGTGCAGTCCATTTTACAGCTTCAAATAACGATTGCGGAGTCAGGGACTTTGACATGGAAAAATTTCAGCTGTCTAAACATTTTCGTTTCCCTTGGCCTGTGAATGTAAGTACTAATAGTCTCCCTTTCTCCATACCTCTCTCCTCCCTCCTGCTGCCTCTCTGTCCGCTGGGATGTGACTGGTTTCCTTGGTTTATGGTTGTTGCAGCACACTTCCTTGAGCCCTGATGGCAAACTTCTCAGCATAGTTGGTGATAATCCAGAAGGTATATTGGTGGATTCCAGAAGCGGAAAGGTACATTTTTGTTCTTGGCTATAGTTTTAAATCCTATGGTTGAGACTTTACTAGAAGCAGAGACTGATACGTCAATGTAAATAAAATCTTCCACAGGCAGTTGCAAATTTAAGTGGGCACCTGGATTATTCATTTGCTTCAGCATGGCATCCTGACGGCCTCACATTTGCTACTGGGAATCAGGACAAAACTTGTCGCATCTGGGATATGCGAAACCTCTCTAAGTCTGTTGCTGCTTTGAAGGGTAACCTGGGCGCAATTCGATCTATTCGCTATACTTCAGATGGCAGATTCATGGCAATGGCGGAACCTGCCGATTTTGTCCATGTTTTCGATGTAAAAAGCGGGTATGAAAAGGAGCAGGAAATTGATTTCTTTGGCGAAATATCAGGCATGTCTTTCAGTCCTGATACAGAGTCCCTCTTCATTGGAGTCTGGGACCGTACTTATGGTAGCCTTTTGGAGTTTGGACGACGGCGGTATTACTCGTACCTCGATACCATAATATGAGTTCATTAGGGGACTGCAAATAAGTGTTTGAAACTTGATTTGGTTCTTCTTGACATGTCACAGTTGTGTAAACGGTTTTAGACGTAGTCTCCTATATTAGTGGGGTGTAGTTGTAAATTTCGTATGTTGTACAAGTAGACTTGTGTGGTGGTGTGTGGTGGATGCACCATCATTTTGAGTCTTATAAAAGGTTGGGGATTGGAGGATGTACAGAAGAAGAAGAAGAAAAAGGCTAGTTTGAGCCCTGGGTCATGCCGACAAAGAAATGGTTAGAACTAGGGATCTTTTTACTTGAGAAAGGCAGACTTGTAATGAGATGGAGAGGTGTCTACAGATGGTCTGATGGATGCTATTTTCCTTCAATGTCTTGCATGATTTATCCATGTCAACTCTCATTCTTGATGAAACTGAAACTGATGCTACTTTTTTCTCTTGTGCCCTCTTCAGTGTGTTTTGCCCCTTTACACTTTCCTCCTCAATCCTGCAAGTTTATGTTTCTGTATTTCATTTGGGTGTCTTTTGTATTCGAGAATTATTGACTAATTTGGTGAGAAGAATTTGGGGGTACATGCCTTCTAAAAAGAAGTATTGGACTGGCATCAAGATTGACATGTGATATTAAATTGCTTCTTACAATGCACGAATTCAGTACTTTATTGGGGTATAGCAATTTATTTTTTTAATTTTTTGGGCCAAATTCTGTAGAATAGCATTAACATTTCATATAAATAGGAAACACAAAAGAAATTTATTTTTTGTTTTTTTGGTTGAAATGATTCTTATTTTAAGTTAGTTAATTGGTTTATTTTGGTGATAGAGTATGTCTCTTGCTTAATATTGTCTGCATGATGTAATGGATGATGTAATGGATAAGCGTACTGTAAATATCTAAGAGGTTAAAAGTTTGAGAGAAATAGATCTTAATTCTTGAGTAAGTCAAATTTGATTCTTATCATGGTTACTCATAGCACCATAAAATGTTCATGTTAGTTCCTAATTATGAATAAGTGTTAGACACTATGAGTCCTAAATCTCAAGTAAGAGTTCGATATGGATAGTTGAATTCTCATCATACTTCTAAAAAAAACATTCATGGACAAGTTCTAATTTCAAAATAAGAGAGAATCATACTCTATATGCGTTATGTACGAGTTTGGATTAGATATTGAGCACCTCTCAAAGGAGTCTGTACCATTTTTTAAAATTAGTGTATATACAATTTTCATTTTATAATATATTTTTCTTTAGAGCTTATATTTTATTAATAAAATATATCAAATTAGAAAATGATATAAAGAGTGATACAGGTGATCTGAGCCTTTTTTAAGGTATTAAAAAAAAATACCAAAAGAAAAAAAACAACACAAATACTGAAATTGGATTTACAGAAGAAAATGTGGGGAAAAAAATGTAGGATCCATAATTATGGGATATTGAACCCGACGTGAATCGAACACGCAACCTTCTGATCTGGAGTCAGACGCGCTACCATTGCGCCACGGATCCCTCTTGTGATAAGCTCTTAGATGATATTATAAGAAGGGGTTAAGCTGAAGGGCAGGAAAGGAAGAATCTGTAATCTAGAAAGAACCAATGGATAAGAGCCAAGTCACCACTGAAAATCTTTCCTCTCTCATTTCCCTCCTCACAAAATCAACTGGTTCTCTTTCCCCAATCCCATTCCCAAACTATAAACAAACTCATCCAATCCAATCCTTCATATTCAAATCCCTAACCCTAATCTTCTAATCTCCATTTCAAATCTTTCTCACCATCCTCATCAATGGCTTCCACTTTGTTCTCTACACCAACTTTCCAAGGCCTTAGACCTTTAAACAAGGCCACCGACACCACCGTCTTCCTTGCCAAAACTAATTTCTGCAAGCCTCTAACCGCCTCCGCGAAGAAAAGATGCGGCTTAGCCATAAAAGCCGAGCTGAATCCATCACTGGTAATCAGCTTAAGCACTGGTCTTTCTTTGTTCTTAGGAAGATTCGTGTTCTTCAATTTCCAGAGAGAGAACGTAGCGAAACAGGGTTTGCCGGAACAGAATGGAGTGAGTCATTTTGAAGCAGGAGATAGTAGAGCTAAAGAATATGTTAGCCTTTTGAAATCAAATGATCCTGTTGGGTTTAACATTGTTGATGTTTTGGCTTGGGGATCAATTGGACATATTGTTGCTTATTATATCTTGGCTACTTCTAGCAATGGCTATGATCCTAAATTCTTTGGTTGAAATTGAATGAACATGGATCAAAATATTGTACTATTATTGGGTTTTTCTTGTGTTATTGTAGATGTGCATAGTTATTAATTTTCTTTTTTTTTTTTTTTAATTTTGTTGTCAACTTATGAATTTTTATCAGTCTTGATGAATTTTTATCAATTTATAGTCTTCTTTAATTTTTTACATTTGCCATTTCAACAAGATCTATCAAGAGAACCAACCTTTTGTTTTTCTCTTTTTAACATTCGTTAGAGTCATTAACTAAATCGGAAGGCACAAAAACTCCAATTGTCAGATAATAATGACATGTTACATTAAAATACATAAATTGGTAAAATATGATAAGTAAAAAAAATATCATATTCTAAAAGTTACTCCCTCTGTCTTTTTTACTTGTCACATTTTGGAAACTATCGTTTTTTTTACTTGTCACGCTATAATTCAAAGACAATATTAAATGAAATTTCCTATTATATCCTCTAATTAATAACGAATTCTAACATCTTTTTATTCTTTTAATATGAAAACTAGCAGAAAAATAATGAGCAGAGAGTATTGTTTGAATGATCTACATAAAAAAAATATCTAAAATTTCGTATTTTCTTAGCTGGAGAATGGAGAGTAATAAATTGACAAAACAATCCTTTTATTTGTTTTGTTTTGAGATGAATAATAAAACCCACAAGGTTATAAGAAAAAGGGTTATTTATGAATGAGTACCTTTTGTTTGGTCATTTTGTCAATTGAGTACCTAATTTTAAGAGATTGTCAATTGAGATCCCCAATTTGGCTAAGAAACATAATGTCACAAATTCAAATATAATTAATTTTTAACAATATCTAACAGTAAATTAGAAATACATGCGAAAAATCAAATATAATTAATTTCTTACAGTTTTTTACTATAAAAAAATGATATACGCTTGTTTATCTGCAATTTTAGTCCATTTAAATATAAAAAAAAATGTTACGAATCGGACAAAACTCCCTCATAGCTGAAACTCTCCTAAAGTTACGGTTCCTCCACCTCACATGTCCAATTATCCTTTTTTTTTTTTAATAATTAAATGTCATTATATTAATTGTTTTTAATATATTTTATACAATTATGTTAGTATTTTAGTTCATTTCATATCATAATTGTGAACTATTTGTGTTAATACATGTGTTTATGTTAGCATTTAATTTATTAGTTGATAATTAATTGTTTAAGTTTAATAATGTAATTCATGTTACGTTTAGTTTGATATAATAATGTTACTTGTTAATGAGTTTAATAATTATGATTTAATCAACTTTAACACGTCAATAATTGTTATTAGTGTTTTATGTGTTCGTTATATCACTTTGTATTTGTATTAGTTGGGAATAATTAAAAAAAACTAACTAATCTTTTTTTAGAAGAGGTTAACTAATAATTAATTCTTAAATAATAATTTAGTTTAGTAATTGAAGTTTAATTTTTAAAAAAAACCAACAAAAAATTTTACAAAAAAATTATTTTGGAAAATTCAAACTTTTGCCCGGCTAAAATTATCCAATAATTTCGATTCGTTGGCTCAAAAATATGAATTTTCAAAATTTTCAACAATTTAATCGATTTTTATCTCAAAATCAATATTTTTTCTTTAAAACCATAAATGTTTCTTCAAGAACTTGACGAACATTCAAAAGATTTTTAGAGAGAGGTGAGAGAAAATAATTTTAGAGAGAGAAAGAGTTGGGGGGAAATTATATTTTTTTAATTTACTGTTCATATCTTTAGATCTCCATACGTATTTTATCGATCATTTTCTTTTTACATTTGAAGAGACATTGTTTAAAAATATGAACTTTATAAATTACCCTTTAGATGAAATGGCGATGAAGATTTCATTTCTCTTAGTTTCGGATGAAAATGGTACATATTATTGAGGGGCGTAAAAAAAATTCATTGGGGGAAATGATTAATATTTTATTATATTCCTCCCTCAATTGAAAGGGTAAAAATGAGTTTCAATAAAATATAAGGGCAAAATAAGTATTTAACTTATTTTTATTGAGGGGCATAAAAAAGTTCATTGGGGAAATGATTAATATTTTATTATATTCCTCCCTCAATTGAAAGGGTAAAAATGAGTTTCAATAAAATATAAGGGCAAAATAGGTATTTAACTTATTTTTGTTTAATTAAATAATTTGAATTCACCATACATGGAAATTATCCCTCGATTGTTTAAAATTAGGTATTAAATTGATAATTGCTCAAATAATTAACCCAAAGAAAAGCGAAGGATTATAGCTCTGTAATCGCCACTATTTATACAGTCATCGAACACTCTTCGGAGTTTCCTACTTTTAATTTTCCCCTAAAAAGTACTAATTTTTCACCATCAATCAAAATTAAAATGTCCAAAGACCCAACTCCTGAAACCGCTCAAGGCGGGCAGCAATCCAAGTCTTACCCCAAACCCCAAGCTGATTACCAAGAAATTGCTCAGAACCCACAAGGTTTCTTGCAAAAGCTTCAGTCTTTTCACTCTTCTTTCGGCACCAAATTCAAGTGAGCAAGATTTATCTCTTTTTTTTAAATTTCAATTTTTTTTTTCCCGTTGATTTCCTTCTTTACTTTGATGGGTTTATGGATTTCTTGAGGTTAAGATTAGATTTCAATTGTTGGGCTGGGAGTATTTTGATGCATGCATTTATTGAGATTGATGCTCAGCGGTCTCCATGATTCCCGTCAACAATAAGACTTCACTGAGATTGAATCAGTGAAATCTGTAACATTTACCCTAGAGATTTTTTTTAGCTCGCTTAAAAGATATCTTTTGCCATATTAAGAGTTTTCTTCTCGAATTTCAGTATTCAGAGTTTTCTTCTCGAAAGATTCTCTAGATGTTTAGTCTGTAAGAGTAAAAAAAAAAAAAAAACAAATGAGGAGGGTTGAGCAGGGAAAAGACAGGAACAGTCTTATCTACTTGGTTGTTTGGAACATCTAATACATTGCAGCTAAAGGAAAAATGTAGCCTGATAAGTTGACCTTTTGCAATCTAATAGGGTTCCTACTGTAGGCGGAAATTCTTTGGATTTACATCGTCTCTTTTTGGAGGTCACTTCCCGAGGTGGCATTGAGAAGGTATGCTGTTTCATTCCATTCTAGAGATCATCTTGTTTGAAGTTGTATTTACTGTGAAATATACAAACAGGCCTTTGAGCAATCCTTTTCATATTTTCTGCGTTTGAGAAGTAAACTTATTGCCATATTGAGAAGTAAACTTATGGTATGCATGACCTCCCTAACTCCCGAATATGCATCAAATGGGACCGTTGATGAGATTAGTGAAAGTTGTCTTGCAATTGTTTGTCATAAGATAATCAGGGTTTAATGTGTTGAACTAGCAGCTTGAAATTATATTGTTGATGAATGAAACACATTTTTGTCTTGAACTTCTTACAGGTTATAAGAGATCGCAGATGGAAAGAGATAGCTCGGTCCTTCAAGTTTCCATCTTCCATAACAAGTGCATCATTTGTCTTGCGGAAATACTACTTCTCATTGCTCTATCACTTTGAGCAAGTTTATTTCTTTCGGAGAGATGAGCCTCCAGTATCAAATACTGGTGAGCAAAAAAAGAAAAAAAAAAAAAATCTTAATTTGATATTATGGTCATTGTTGGTCCTGTGAAGTATGCTTTCTAAGGTACCTTATTTATACTGTTAAGCAGAACCTGCAACTCAGTTTGTCAATGGATCAACAGCTATGGAGATTCTTGACAATGGTGGCACTGATGATCAATGTTCAGGTTATATTTCGTGAGCTATGTTCGTTTCATTTAGTCAATGTTGAAACCTGACCTTATTTTTCACCTCCCAAGTATATGTGTCTGGTGCTTCTACTAGTGGTCCTATATAATTCTTTGGTTTTGATAGTGAAGGATGTTGAATGAATTCTTTGGTTTTGGTTCATGTAGCAATTTATGATGCTTGAAGTCACTTTCTGATTTTAATGGCATAATCTAATATTTGGCTTTCTTTAGAAATCTTTGAGGGGAAGGAGAGTTTGATCTGAACAAATAATTTGATTTTGTTATATTATTAGTAAACATATGTTGTGTACTTGGTTAGGAGAATTTTGTTTATCCAAATTGAACTTGGCAATTATATTTGTTAAGTGCTAATTTGTTGATTTTTCTCCTCCTGCTTTGAAACTTTTCATATATATAAAACTTGAAATGAGTTTTGCTAAAATTTTGCTTGTGTCTAGCCTTCGATGCGTCTTTCCTCTTATGGTATTTCCTTTTCCAAGCTCCTTTATGAATCCTATACAAGAGAAGTTAACTGTACATGTAGTCCCTAATACTTTTCTATGTGATTCAGAGATCCCTAAGCTGGAGCCTGGAAGCTCGGTAACTGGAACTATTGATGCCAAGTTTGATTATGGTTATGTTGTTACTGTAAATTTGGGTACGCAGAAGTACAAGGGTGTATTGTATCATGCATCTGCAGCACCTGGACCCACTCCACGGGAGCGGAGGCGGCATCAGCTGGGACTAAAGGATCCTTCTCGACCTAGGCCAAACATGAGTGGATATAATTTCTTTTTTCAAGAGCATTACTGTAGGTTAAAGCCCTCGTACCAGGGACAAGAGAGAGCTATCAGCAAAAAAATTGGTGTGCTGTGGAACAGACTCTCAGAGGCTGAGAAACAGGTAGAATCTACGCTATGCCTCGGGAAGCCCCTATTCTCTTGTACTTTCAAGAGAAAGTTTGCTGTTTTGATTGCTTTGTTTCAGTCTTTTTAGTTTTACTTGTTTCATTAGAATAATATTTCTCCTCAGATATCCAGGGTAATTAATAGATCAAAAGTTCAATACTTAAGTGAAAGCAGGTTCCTGTTATATTCTTCGTAGTTACTGTGATGGACCTCATTTTGTCACACAAATGCGTGATTGATTTTTAGTGCTAAAGGAGCAGAGTGGGTAGACTTTAGGACCTCACTTGCATGCGGCCAGGCAAACGGGTAGGCTTTTGGTGTTGTGCCTAACAAAACTGTTTCTTTTATGTGTTCACATGTAGCCCCACATTGGTTTATTTTTGTCCATCATGTTGTAATTATATCTCTTCAATTTAATGCCAACCATGTGTTTGCAAGAGAATATGGCTAATCTCTGATGCATTCTAAGAAGTCTAAAGGTGTCTTATCTAAAAGTTCAAGAATAAATGATTAGGAGGCTAAATAGCTCCATTCTAGAAAATCTTTTTGCCTCTCAATCTGCTAAAGCAGGAAACATGTCGCGGAAAACCTTAATTCTCGCCATAAGTTATCCATTCTTCAGGTTGGAAAGCTTTAATCACTTATTTTCTACAATTCAGATCGCATATATTTTTAACTCTTGATGTTTGACTGCATGCTGGTTCTTCTAATTCTATTTATTTTGTTCCTTTTCTTTTTTTGGTTGAATGTCAATCTTCACTGACTATTGTACAACACCTATCCATATTTCCATTATTATTCTGCTATTAGCCTTGGAATTGAGTATTTTAGATCTATGTCCTCATAGATGGTTTTCTTGAATGATAATTGGCCTCTTGGCTTTCTTGAGCTAAATGCTGTTGAAAAATTTTCCCCTCGCAAAAGTATCTAGCACTTGGAGTTATTTTTTACTTCAGAACCATAACATTATTTGTCTCCCTAACCTTTCACCGGTGGTCATAACTAACAGAACTAATGGCGGAAGCAAATTATATATATATATATATATTATATGCCTCCAAGTTATCGTTAAAAACCAATATACCTTGATTCTTAGCCATAATTTTTTGGTTGGTTCAATTTGATTAAAAAGCATCTGTTAGATTTTCTGTCGTGCGTGTGCTCATGATGCTTTAACGCAGATTGTACATAACTCTTTCTATTTTGCTGGATCTTTTGTATATTTTCTGATGGCATGTTCTTCAAAATGGTAATGGATTCTTGTCAAGTTTTTAAACAAAATTTATCTATTATTTAACCTTCATAGCTCCCTTTTTCCTATCAATTTTTGTGCAGGTTTATCAAGAAAAGGGCTTGAGAGACAAGGAGAGATACAGGACTGAAATGTTGGAGTATAAAGCTTCCCACCCTCCACAACCTTAATACAATTTCAACTTCTAGGAAGGCTTTTAGGGAAACTCTTACCTAAGCGTCTTTTTTTCTTTCTTTTCATTATTATTTTTTTTTACATATTGGGAAAGGGAAATGTGGTTCGAGACCTTTGACCGGTAAGGAATGCTTCTACGCTTGAGCTATACCTTGACACCTCTTACCTACCTAAGTTAATATATCATCTTTTGCCTAACCTCTTTCTTGACTAGGATGGATATTTATGTATGTACAAGTCCTATGAAGGGTTATTTACTAACTTATTTTGTAAATTATTTTCCTTAGTGATATATATATATATATATATATGGGAAAAAAAGAAAAGTCCATATGGGAGGTTCCATGTTATTTATTTATTTTTGTTTAAATAGGGGATCGCGATATCATTACGAATTTAGAAAATGTACATGGTACACATTTAGCCCTAATTTGGTTTGCGGAGGGAAAGTATATTTACTTCCTTAGGTCTCTTCATGTGGTTGGGGTGAAAAGTTAAAGGTAAATAGGTTTTATTATATATAATTTACTATTATATCTATTGTACAAATTTAAGAATGTTATATATATGTAGAGTAAGAGTTTAGTTTATGATAAATTTGTAATAAGCTAATTTATATGGAAATAAAATGAACTTTTTAACATTATCTTGATTCGTCCATTTTAGGAGAGGCTAATTTGTTGACTTGGAGAACTTTAAGTCCTTAATTTTATTACTTGCTTTCGTTAGTTGTTAATTTGATTTTAGTTTTTCTTTAGTTTAATTCTCTAAAATCAACTTTTCTTTAGACTAAACATTAGAGACGCGATTGGTACTTAACCTTTTACCGTCCTCGAAAGATTCGATACTGTGGTATAACTTGTTTACTATAGTGATAGATCTACTTGCTTGTTGCTTAGTTTAGTAGTACATCCCGTAGGTTTAAAACACACACATCAGAAAGGCATACTAGTAGGTTCTTCATTTTGTTCAAACTCTACGGTTTGAGGTAATGCAATTCTTGATCTTGGAGGATCAATAATAATAATAATAAAGTAAACAAATAATTATTAATAATTAAACAAAGAAGTTATAATAATTAATGTAAACAAATAAATAAAAAACAAATTATAGTAAATAAAGTAAATTGAGAAATTGAGGAAAGCAAGCTAATTTGAAACCAGAAGTTCGAAGAAGAATTGAGAAGTTTGATTTTTTGCCCGACATTTCTTCTGTTCTTTGTTCCTTCCTCCGAAATCGAAATTGGAACAATTCTTTAAAAATATTATCAAAAAATTAAATAATTGGAATTGTGTTGAGAGAGAGAGAGAGAGAGAGAGAGAGAGAGAGAGAGTTTAAGAAAAGATAGAATATTAGAATTGATGATTGTTGGTGTGAAGAATGAATTGAATTAGGGTGTATTTATAGAAGAAATAAAAAGATGAGGTTGAAGTTTTAAAAAAAAAAAATTATTGCTCATCGTTTCGGCTGGCCGCTAACAGCAAACAACGGTAAAAAACTAACGGCAACCAACAATTTTGGGTGCACCATAAGCTAGCAATGGTTAGCAATTAGGCACCCCACATAGGCCATTCATTCATCCCGCGGCCCAATGAGCTGGATCGAGTCGGTTTGCGAATTGGGCCGATTCGTGGGCTGGGCCAATTTTTCTTTTTTGGGTTGGCTGGGCTGATTTTTTCATGGCCCGAACTAGGCTATGCTGCAAATCAAGAAAATTGAGCTCGCTCTTCCCACCTCAATGAACCACCACCTCGCGAGCTAGGTCGGGCCAACCTGAAGCAGTGTTGTGGCGGGTCGGATTGTGTGGGTTGGCAAGTAGTGCAGTCCACTGGCCATCCCTACTTCTTGTCATACAACTTGTAGTGAAAAGTATTCGAGGTTGTCCTCCTATGCTTAGGAATGGTAGCGGTATGGGTGCTCTACCGTTTACCGAATCTGACATCGATTATAAATCTTTTTATCGATTCTGAACTGATTATCGATTGATAAATTTTTTTGTTACCAATACCAAAACCATCTGTTAATGGGTTATTACCGATTGGTTCGATAGGACCACGAGCTAGCAATTGAATAAGGGATAATATTGTGATTTTTAAAAAATTTGAAAACATTAAACTTCTTTATTTTTAATAGAATTAAACTGGAACAAGAATTTTTAAAAGATCAGAAATTATATTCTAATTATTTAAACAAGAAAAACAAAATTTCAATGAAAGTACTCAAATTTTATAAAATATATTAAACATATAGATTCAGCACAATATACAAAAAATCACTGCGACTGAGATAATTCTTTCGCTTTTTTTATATTTTAGTAGCACGGTACATTCACATGTACTATATAAGCACTAATACTCTTAAAGGGCTATACCTAGAAGTATATATGAGTGATGTTATTACTAAAAAAAATGCCCGTAAAAGAATGTAATATACGATATAAAATATGTTGGATATTATATTTGATAAAGTTTCTTTGTATAGTACTTTTTAAAACTTGTAGTTTCTAATACATACGTCATTTTACACGTTTTAATGAATATTTATTATCAATTTCAAATTCTATCATCTTCTCATTCTTTTTTATTTTTCCATTTCTCTCTCTCTCTCTCTCTCTCTCTCTCTATATATATATATATTCACGGACTCCACCAATAGATTGTAATTAGCAAAACCCATATATGTTGAATAAAACACTATTTAAAAAACTCTTAATTTTTGTGTAACAGATTAAAATGACACGTAAACATAATTGTATAAACTACAATTAATTGTGACTAATGTGAAAAAGATAAACTAGTTTTTTTTTTTTTTTGAAGGAAAAAAGATAAAAATAGTTATTAGACATTAATTGCAATTAATATTATGGTAAATTGTGTGCTTCCAAAGCTAAAGATTTTTATTCTTCGTGTTCACACCTTAAATGACATTACCAAGATGATAAAGGAGGAGATTAAGGATATTTATGATTGAGATTATCATGGATTTCTTACTATCAACACTTTCAATTTAGATAATATTCCTTTATCAATATAAAACAGATATTCCTTATACCAATTTTATATAGTATTTTTTTTAATGAAAATATTAATTTTGAGTTTATATTAAAGAAAATTAAAGTTTACCATAAGTAGTTAAATTACACAAAAAGCTACCATAAATAGTTAAATTGTACAAAGAATATTAAAAAAAAAAAAAGGTAAAGAGTAGAAACTGACTTATTTCCCTTAAATGGGGAAAATTACCAATTTGTTTAGGCTCTTTGTGCCATTCAAATCCAATTCAAAAAAAGCAAGATTTGAGAAAGAATGTAACATATTTATTCTGTCACGTCTAGTTCTTAATTATTAATTTTATTTTTTTCGATTCTCAATTGATCTATAAGTAATTTTCTAAAATCTTTTTAGATAATTTTCGATATATTTAACTAATAATCAATAGTTTATTTTCGAATATATTAAAATAAAATGAGTTAAACAATTTATTTTCAAGTATATTACTATTTTGTATATTTTCAAGTATATCACGAGACTAACAAATTACTATAAAAAGATAAAATTAATAAGGGTCTAAAATATACGGTCAAAAATAAAAGCCCTTTTTACACTTGTGTACACGAATTAAAAAATAAGAAAAAATATAACTTTTGAGGTAAGATACTTCGAGAGGGTAGAATTGAGAATAGACAACAAATGCATATTGAGATGTGTAAAAAAACTTACTTCCTCTGATTATAGAGGGTTTTAGTTTTAGAACTATGCACACAAGTTAAGAGTATTGAAAACAAGACAATTTTTTAACTACAATACCATTTCTATCGTTATAAATATTTATTGAAAGTTGTAAAACATCATACAACATAAGGTGAAAAGAACTCATATTTCCGATACGATATAGTACTACTATATATAATAGTCAAATTAAAATATGTTTGAAGCACGCGTTAGATAAATCCAATTAGAAATGTTAACATTTACTCTATTAGGGGAGAAATGAGAGAGAGAGAGAGAGAGAGAGAGAGAGAGAGAGAGAGAGAGAGAGAGAGAGAGAGAGAGAGAGAGAGAGAGAGAGAGAGAGGGATTTTGATTTCTGAAAAAGCGGAATAAGAGGCAAAGAGGGAGAAGAACGTGACAGTCCAATTTCCACAATACAAATCCATACTAACAGTTTACTACTAGTAGTTTAAACACAACTCAAGAACGACTCTTCATCTTCATCTCCATCTCCATCTCTTCTCTTCCCTTCTGGGCTGGGGTTACCATATTTTTCTTCATCTTCTCAAGGAAAAGATAATCTTGAGATCATCATCTTCTTCGTCTCTGCATGTCAACAGCTCATGATTTTTCGAGAATCAGGATTTTTTTTTCTCTCTTTCTTTCCTTTTTAGCTAAGTAATTAATCCATCCATCTATGGTTCTTGATTCAACTAATATTAGATTTTTTTTTTTCTTGATTATATTATTGTTCTAGGAGGGTTCCTTCTATTTTTCCTTTTTACAAGCTGAGAATAGTTTTTTTTTTGTTTCTGCTAGGTGGGTTTTTACTTTTTAGTAGAGAGAGCTCTAAGTAAGTATAGCTATATATCTACATTTGTAAATACCGCGTATCTCTTTTCTGCAAGCGAATCAAAATCGCAGCCATCGCTTTCTTGCAACTACTCACTGATATCATTAGGTCTATTGATCCCTTTAATAAGTTGTTATTGTGTTGTTTTCCAAATGATGAATACTAATGGAGGAGATCATCAAATATCGGAGAAGAAGAAGAAGAAATCCTGTGTTATTGGAGATAATGGGCAGCAGCAGCAGCAGCAGCAGCTCTGGATAAAGCTGAAATTACCAAAGGAAGAACAACAACAACATGATCAAGACCATTTTGTTGAAGATGATGATAATAATAAGGCTAAGGCTGCTGATGCTGTTAGGATTTGTCATATTTGTAACAAAGGGTTTGGTTCTGGTAAAGCATTAGGAGGTCATATGAGGATTCATTTTCAGACTCATAAAGGACCCATCAAGAAGAAAAGAAAATTACCAGAACAAGATCATCAAGATCAGGATGTTACAATTGCTGATATTGCTAGGAAAATCAATAATAGCTCCTGCAAGAAGACTACTACTAGTACTACAAATAATGGGTTTTTGGAGCAGAACCCGAAATGTTCACTTTGTTGTAGATCTTTCCATTCGATGAAATCTTTATTTGGGCATATGAGATGTCATCCAGAGAGATTGTGGAGAGGAATTCAGCCACCTTCTCCTTCCCCTTCCCCTGAATCGGAACGAGAAAGACCAGAGAAGAGTAGCAGGAGTAGTAGTACTAGTTTCTCTTCATCTTTGGTGTCAGAAGATGTGGTGGAGCCCCCTCACCACCACAACCAATTAGAAGACAGTGACTATCACGAGAATCTTCATGATGATGATAATAAAGCAGCAGAAGCAGCGGCAGCTCCCGTTGATCTGACAAAGTCATTACGAGGTTGGTTGGCTACTGCTAAAAGAGGTAGCACCAGCAGCAAGAAGATCAGTAATACCATTTTGGGTATTAGTTCAGAGGAGGAAGAAGAAGAGTTTCTTGATGCTGCTCATGAGCTCATTAGGCTTGCCAATGGAGGAGGACGGGGAGCAGTTTCAATTGAGGCCACAAACAGCAATTCTTTACCTTACAACAACAAGGCTGAAAAATCTGAGGACAAGAAGAAGACAAGTGTTGAGGAATTTTCAGCTGATGATCATGTGAAAGGTGTGAGGCTGGTTGCCCAAGAAATTGGGGAAGAATATGAAGAGGAGGATGATTGTTCATTAGATGATGGTTCAGACAGCAAGAATACTACTACTGATCAACTAAATAATCCCAAGAGGAATGGGAAGGTTATAATGTTGAAAAACAAGAAGAAGAGGAAAAAGATTAAGGATTTGGAGTCAGTACAAGATCATCATGTTCAGGCAGCAGCTGCTGTGACAGAAAGTCCTGATAAATACAGGTGCATCACTTGTGATAAGAGTTTTACCACACATCAAGCACTTGGTGGACATAGGTCTAGACATCACAAAATCAGGCTCGTCTCCATTCATAATTCTGTTGAAGATCAGTACTGGACATCTGCTACTGATGAAGATGATGAAGAAATTATCAAAGAAAATGATCAAAGGAGGGGAATTAGCAGCTCAAAGCATACTTATGGTGGTGGTAGCGGTAAAATTTTGGATTTTGACCTCAATGAAGTTCCTCCAATGGAAGATGATCATGGTGGTCTTGGTACCTCTTCTTTCAACTCTGTTGAATTTCCAGTCTTTGAATCTTCTAATCCTAGGCTCTAATTTATTAGCCAGTACTGATCTTTTTAATTAGGCTCATCATGGATCATGGCTGCTGCTAGCTAGCTAGTGGAAAAATAGTTTAGGGGAAGTAAGAACCATGCATAATCTTGGTTCTTGAATGTCTTGCTTGTTTGTTTTTCAGTTTATTTTCACCCTTTCTTCAGCTTCATGGGATGGAAACAACCAAAAAGGCTTCCTTTTTTTCTTTCATTGGTACTTAGGATTATGATCCATGTTAATTAGGGCTGCTCACACATAAGATTACTTTTCAAGAAATTAATGTTTTTTTCTTGGTTTCTTGATTTAATTTAACTTCATGGTTGCATTTTCTTTGGCTATGTTCTCTTACCTTAGATTCTAAGCTATAAGTTATTTTAAACCTGTTTTTTTACGGTTCAATAATGGAGAACGCATGTCATCTCATTTCTTAAAATACCAAGTTTTCTGAACTTTTAAAACTTGGTTATCTAAGCTTGAATTCATATACTTATATAGATAATGTCATTGTAGCAGTGTAGTTTATTGAATACATTTGAAGTAGAAAGAAGATAAGTAAGTAGGTAGTGGAGGTCCAAAACATTGCTTGTCTTGTGGTTAGAAAAGGAATATCAAATAAGGGCACAAGTCAAGAAAAAACCCAACCAAAGTGCCATATTCTCTCTCATATTATAACTTTCCTTGCAAGTATCAACTTTTTAGTTTTTCCTTAACCAAGTATAGAAGTGTCCCTTTGGTCCTATTACTTGACTTTCCATGACTTGCTTCTTCTTGTAAAGAGTTTGTTGTGGATATTCCACAAAGACACATATGTGGATCCTCAAAGCAAAATTTTACTTTTGATTTGTTGTTTCCCCTAATTCTTTCAACAATGTCTATATGAATAAGTATTATAGGTTTGATTTTACAACTTTTTCAACACTTTGTAAAAATTAAATTGTTTGTAAAGATAAATAGTACTTCCGATCGGATCCGCTGTTCATCAATACACAGAGCTTTTGACATTGGAAATCATTATTCCAACACTTGGACCTTTCTTATTCGGATCTTGCCTCCACTAAGCCCAAAGAAAAGGGAAAAAATGGTAAAAAGTATAAGTCATTTTACACTTTTGATGAGCATTGATTGTGTTTTTTGTCTTTTTTACTCATTTTTTTATGTATTTATTCCATCCTTATTGTTTATCTATATACTTATTTATTAAGAGTATATATGGTATTTTGATTCAAATATTGTATAGAGTGGTATAGAGGATATTATTAAGGATTCCAATGGCTTTCTTTCCCAACAAAATGATACTTCCTCCGTCCTAAATCTTTGGTCCTATTTCTAGTTTCACATGGATTAAGAAATTTAGTTAGACTAATAAATTTTATTTTGATTTCTCTTCTATACTATTTTTTTATATTAAATGAATTTGACGTTTTACATTGAAACTTTACAAATGAAGACATGAAGTTATTGCAGTAATGGGTGTTTTATTAATATCTCTTGAAAAATGGAAGTATTTAGTAGTTAACTATATAATGAGGGGTCATAATAGAAAATTAAAAGTTTAAAACTACCATTCCTACAATTTGGGACAGAAGAAAAAAGAAAGTGGAACAGAGTTAAATGAAAAGTTTACTCATATACATTTATCTAGTATTACAGAATGATAATTTAGTTTATTTTAACTTCAAATTAAAATAATTTAATAATTTTTTTAATATTTATGTCATATTTTAACGTGACAAATAATATGAAACGAAAACAGTATAATTTAAAGAATATTTGTGCTTCAAACTTTAGAAACAAGTGTTCTTTTTTTTAGTCAATGTTTTTAGTTTTGATGTTTCAAGTTTCTGTTCAATATTCCACTGTTTTTGCTGCCACTCAATTCTTGACTGGTGACCAAGTCAAAGCTGAAAAAGAAAAAAAAAACCATAGAAAATGAAGTCTAGAAGACTTAAAAAAATTTTCAAATCCCAATTACATACTATAATTCATCATGCAAACAACTATCCCACTTTTCACACACACTGCCCTGCCATGGATCTTCTCAATCTCTAATATATACCCATCTCATCCGTTTTATATTATCTGTCATTTAAATATATTTTTTTCGATTCAAAATATCTATTTCTGTTTTATATTAACTATTACTTTAACAACAGATAATATAAAATATGCAAGAAGTACACTTTCCTCTGTCTTTTTATTTTTTTTACTTATCACGTTATGAAAACATGTTTAAGTAATCTTTTTCCCTTTATGCCCTTTATGCTTAAAAGAAAAAAGAACCCATGTAGGGTGTGTAATGTAAATATGTATGTATTTGGTGTGTAGGTGGTGATGGAAAGATGAAAGGAAAGCTCAACTATAATCTTGATACATTCTCGTGAACATACATGTATATGAAAACAACCCTTTGGGAGGACAACATAGTACTACTACTAAGCTATCTTTATGTGCACTTATGGCTTGGGGGGGTAATTTGGGTTTTTTGGTAGTGCCCATGGGAAAAGGGAGCCAACAGTTACAAACTATTTTCAATAATGATTAAAAAGAAAATTAATAAGTATTAATATAATTCAAGACACTAATAATAAAAGTTAATTAATGAGATTGATGGAATTTGTCTTTTTTTTGCAAACACCTAACCTTGACGCCCAGGAGCCTTCTCCATCTTCAACCTCTCCAGAGGGACCTCTTGCCAAAGGCTGGGTTATGCGCGTTTTTGTGCTTGACTTTCACTTTCCTCTCTTGTCTTTTTTTTTTAAAATTTATTCTATGGAGGTCAAATTTTTGTATTAACAATCAAGCATCACGATTTTAACAAAATTTTCACTCGAAAAAGAGTTGTCTCTAAATATGAAGTTTAGAAAGATATAAATTCAACAAATTTTTTGTCGTGATCATAAGTAATAGTGAGAGATGACAATCACCAACTACCTCGAATAATGATCAACAAGGCATAATGGGTACTAAAAGACTTATATGAACCAATGAGATTGATGGGGTAGATTTTTTCAAACTTTTCTGTTGAAATCCAAAATCATGCATACATTACATTTTTTACAAAATTTTTGTCGTCCAAAAATGTCCCCGAAAATCCTCAAAAACATACTTCTGTATGTTTCTCAAGTGTGGAGATACACCGCACAAAAGTTTCACATAAATATGAATCGAGAAAGATGGATATAAATTTAAAAATTTCTTGTTGTGCTTAATATATAGAATAATGGTGAACAAAACACTAATGGGTATCGAGAGACTTACGTGAATCGATGAGATTAATGAAGTTGATTTTTTCAAACATTCTCGGTAGAAGCCAAATCCCCATGCTATGTTTTATATAAAATTTTTGTCCGTAATATACATATATATATATATATTTAAACATGTATACATATATATTTACATATATATTCATATATACATATATATATATATTTATTTACATATATACACACACACATATATATATATATCTGTGTGTGTCTGTGCGTATGAGTATGGAATAAATGAGATTAATAGAGTTGATTTTTCAAACTAGCCCGTAGAAGCCAAATCCCTAGGATTTGTTTTATATAAAATTTAGTCAGTAAATATATATATACGTATTTTCGCCTTCTTTTACCAACTTTCGTTACTAACTTTCCCGTTTTTTTTACATAATTTTGTCTGAAAAATAGTTAATGTCCCTAATCCTCAAAACAACTCAAAACAATTCTATACGTTTCACATGTTGTGCAGGTGTAGAGATACATCGTACAAAGTTTCTCATAAATATCACGTATAGAAAGATATATAAATTCAATAATTTTTTTTCATATTTATAGACAATTGCAGGAGCTAACGATCACCAACTACCTTGAATAATTAGTCAACATGCCACAAACGGACACTAAAAGAGTTATGAGCACCAATGTGATTGATGGAGTAGAGTTTTTAAACTTATCCGTTGAAGCTTAAAACAGTGTGCTAATCATTACATTTTTGGCAATTGTCATTTGATAAACAGTTGTTTCAAAAAATCCTCAAAACACTTGTGTGCATTTCTCATGTTGTGGAGATAAATCGTATAAAGTTTCAAATAAATATTAAGTCTAGAAAGATAAATATAAATTCAACAAATTTTTTGTTGTACCTATAAGTAATAATGAGAGTCGACAATCACCATCTACCTCAAATAATGGTCAACAAGGTATTATTTGACAACACGAGACTTATAGGAATCAATGAGATTAAGATAGAGGTACTTTTTTCAAACTTATCCATTGAAACCCGAATAAGTGTGCTAATTATCACATTTTTAAAAAAAATTTCGTCTGAAAGTTGATAGTTGTTGTTTCTCATATTTTAGAGATCCATAGTACAAAATTTCGCATTAATATCACATCTAAAAATGTAGATATAAATTTTACAAAAATCTTTTATGGTACCTCGAATAATGTTCAACAAGACACAGTGCACTAATGGGAACCAATTAAATTCATGGAGTTTGCTTTTTATAACTTGCACATGTCTATAAAATTCCAATTGGCACAAACGGGTCACTAACTCTCTTGAATAATAATAATCAAAATAGAGTTGACATAAACAGCAATTAAAAGAGACTCACAGCATTTCATCAAATTCTAACACAAACTATAAGTAATATTTCAACATTTCCTTAAAACGGTTGAATGGTACAAAAAGGGCAATAACAATACAAAAAGGAGACTCGAAATCAAGTAGGTACAACCTGGGTATAATGGGGGTTTAACTGCCACAGGAATAGAGTAAGAACGAGAACCAGTGATATCAACTGTAAAAGGAAACATGATGCATATTTACAAACCCTTGATTTCAACTTTGAAGTCTCACCAGCACTTGCAACATCTTCACCATAATTCTCCAATTTCGTACTTAATCCCTTCAGCATCTCAGCCTTACCTTCAGTATCTTCAAGCTTGCTCAACATCCGAGCTTGCTCAGTCTTCTGCTCTTCCAGGATCGTGATTTGATCCACCACCGCAACTCTTAACTTATGGATTGTTCTTGATATTGCTAAATATTCAACTTCGGCTTCAACCTTTTGTTTAAAGAGGCCTTCAAGCTCAATTTCCATGTCTCTGTACTTCTCCTGATGCATATCTATTGAAGGCCCTGTTTCTCCCCTCACCAACCGCCTATTTAGGATGCCCTCAAGTTCAAGAATTTCTGCTTCCTTCATCCTGAGCAGGGCAGTCGCATCACCAAGCTTGCTTTCCAATAAAGCTACTGCCTGCTTTAAGCTAGACACCTCAGGTTCCGAGGTATCGAGAAGAAGCTCTTTGACGAGATCACTAGACAGTAACTGTTGATCTGAACTGTCGTCCAAAACAGAATCATCACTAGCATCTTCCTTCCCAATTTCCCTAAATTTCCGAACTTCTGTGGAAGTACAAGGAAATCGTTAGAAGAATTGCTCTTCATAATTTATTTGATTTCTAAGGAAGGAAACACAGGGCACTTCATGCAAAAGGTTATAAGACAAAAAGCCATGCGTGTAGTACATGAGGATCAAATGCTCTACAAAGTTCCAGATGCCTACACTAAAAGCAATAGGGTTCAGAATATCTTATACACAAGCAGGATTCCAGATAGTGAACAAAAATCGGTCGTTGTGAAAGAAGATATTAATAGCATACTTAATATCAACCCTAAGAAAGTCAAGGGAATGACAAAAGTAATACAAAGAATAAGAAGAATTTCGGAATATATACATATATATACTTGAAGCAATGATGAAGACAAACCGAAGGTAGTACGTCAAGGAACTACATCGGTTCTATACTGGTTCTCTAATACCAACTTCTAACAGTATTTTACCATATTGAATCTTTGATATCACGCATCAGTCAAATCTATAGAGCTACAAGAGACCCTGAGCAAGGGAAATTGTAATCCTACTAACTCCTAGTACACAAAGTTTTAGACTCTGAAGCCCGTGGTCTTAAAGATATATGACAGTGCAGTAATAAAGCTCCATTTCCTCCCATGAGCTTCTTCGACAAAATATAACCTAGGCTCCAAATATTGCATAGATGTTTATTTCTATTTATTTAACATTATATAAATAACACTATGAAAGTATTCCATTAATGCAAGAAAAGGACAAGTGAACAACCATGCATACGTAAAATATGCATGGTTGACAAAAAAGGTGAGACCATCTCGCACTTGGTTAGCAGAAGAATAAGAAACAAGAATACAACTCTACCAAAAAAACCTAATGCTTCTTACTACGAAAACCACCATCCTGGTCCTCGTGGTCTAACTACAAACACCTTCAGCGAGTGCAAGGAGTAAAAGGAAGTAAAATAGAGAACCGGTAAGAATTCAAATTATCAGCAACCTTGTTCTTCAACACTAAAAGGGGCCCTGGGGTGTTAGTTACTAAAAATTACTGCTCTTTTATCTGTCATTTACCCCCAAGCAGCTTCATTCTCACCAAGAACAGGTGGTCATAGTGCACATGTAAAAAAAATAGTATAGCAGAAGATATGCAAAGATAAAGCAACACAAAAATTCAGACAAACCTTTTTCTAATTCTTCCTGCACAGATTGCAGTGTAATAACAGACTGAGCCATAGGATCGAAATTCCTAGATGAGCCATTATTCTCACTTTTTTCTTCCTTAAACCCCCAAGTCATGTCCGCATCTAATTGTTCTTCAGAAGTAACTTCAAACTCTCCGCCATATTTTCTGTTGGAACCAGCTTGAAGCTCCTCATTAAGTGGCCATTCGCTATCCTGGGCTTCATCACTATTTTCTCCATCATAATTAACAGATTTTCCACTTTGTCTCCCGTTACTGGTCGCCAAATTATTACCCTGCATAAAGACAAATTTGGAGCTTCGCGAGTCAGATTCCATGCTGGAATGAGAGTTTTCCTTCTCGATTTTGACCATTTCCCCTCTAAGCTTCTTACTGGTCTCTGTCCGAACTTTTCCCTGGTGACCTCTTTGAATAGAATTGCCCAAACTCTTTCCACTCAGACTCATCATCCCACTCTTATCACGCGCAAATCCTGGTACAATAGGCATCTCATACCTCATCTTAGGAGCACTGGCAGCAGTAGATGACTTGCTACTACGATCTTCACTATTCTCAGATTCTACCCCAGCAGATAACACAGGTGATATCCCCAAACCTGTATTGTTAATTGCCCCAAAATGATCTACCACAGCACCCAAATTCCTCATTGTAGCATTTGTAGAGGAAACAGACCCTTCACTGTTTTGTTTCATATCATCAGAAAACTGCATAGGTCTGCTTGAATTGGCACCTGGATTCACCCGCTTCAACAACTTACTAGTATCCAGATTACTTCCCCCCTGAGAACTGACTTCCCTTCTGATCCTCCTCCATTTCCTCAACCCTTTTCCCTTTGAGTTTGTGGTCCCCGGTGAGGGCGATGGAGTTGATGACTTCACCGAAAGCAGACTAGGTGATTTCACAGCCTCCGAAACATGATCTTCTATTTCCTTAGTTTCGTCAAGAGCACAAGTCCCATTGTTTCCTATGTTGGTTTCAACAGCATTAGCCACTTTTCCAGAAGGGCTTCCCACAACTTGGTTATCTTCAACAGATGCTTCAAGTGCAGAAGACTCGCCTTCCAAATCCATCAGGATAGAAGACACTATTACCAACAATAATATAAAAACTATGAAGTTTAAAGCCGAAAATACTCAGATCAAGATCGAGAACAAAAGGGCAACCATCATTCCAGCTCTGGAGACCGAATAACTAGAGAAATCAATAAACCCATCTCTGGGACGAAGTAATTTTTCAACTTGAATTTCACCAATCTAAACCAGTGGTGGAAATGAATTCTACTGAAATTGAACTCCCCAGCATAAAAGCAAATGATGGAAACCGTAGAAAGGTATCCCAAATTTTTAAACGAATCAATTAAAATAAGAAAGCAAGGAATTATGCCTAGTTAAATACACATACCTTATTTGGCTCCATTAATTTGAGTGATGATAGAATCGAAGGGAAATGGAAACCCTAGACGTCTGGAAGATTTGGGAATTTATAGCCGGTGAAATTAAAATTGGAAAGTCTACGAGATACAACTAGTTAGTACAGAGATAATTTTTTTTTTCTTTTTAAGAAAAAATTAAAAGAAAAAGGGAAATTGGCTGGAACTTGGGGCTGAAACAGAAGGGCCACATGGAAGGTGGTAGGTGGCCCACAAAATGCAGAATATTACGGAGAGTGGTGGTGACCTGGAACACATGACAGACGTATTACATGCCTTCGTTACCACCACACTATGTTGGAAAATTTTGCAACCAACTTGGTCCATATCCCTATTCATGACCTATGTGACCTGTATTGAGTTACGTTACCATTTTAGTTAATACACGCTACATAATTCATAAATCGGAACATGAATTGAATTTATAACAGAATTTTCTCAATGCGTTTCAACTTTAATTTTTGGATTAGGTTCATATCTCGATACATAGATTATGTGATATATATTATGCCACGTTCATCTCCTATGTTATAGACTAGATTTATGTCCCCACTTATAAACCATGTGGTCTGTATTATGCTATACTATTCCCTGTAGTTAATTATGTCTCCCGTAATGGAGACTGGAACAACTAAAATATGATGTGACTTAATACATAACACATAATTCATGAGCGAAAGAAATGAAGAAATGGACCCGATTCATAATGGATTCATTTGTAATAAGATCTTCTCATAAATATTTGTAGGGTGTGTTTGGAATTCAGGTTCAAAGTTGAACCTATCTCTCTTTGGACCACATTCTTCTTCTGAAAAAAGTTTCAAGTTTTGTAAATTTCAAAATAAAAAATTAGAATCAAACTACATTCCAAACACACCTTAATAGGATCCGGTGTGCGTTGTAGTAA
This sequence comes from Catharanthus roseus, assembly GCA_028651295.1. Lineage (NCBI taxonomy): Eukaryota > Viridiplantae > Streptophyta > Magnoliopsida > Gentianales > Apocynaceae > Catharanthus > Catharanthus roseus. The sequence continues at coordinate 4,283,062 of JAPQWS010000044.1, read as the reverse complement.
TTAATATAGATAAATTATACCATATAAAAATAAAACATACTATGCATGAAAGATAAATCTGACAAAATTTAAAATTTTAATAGAAAAGGTTGAACTTTCAAAAAAATATTAATATAGATAAAATATAGGTATATTAAAATAGATAAAAATATACCATATAAAAATAAAACAACTATATATGAAAGATAAATCTTATAAAATCTAAAAATTTAATAGAAAATTGTAAGCCTTAAGAAAACTTATATCTTAAATTGTAAAGTTAATCCATATTAACGTATGTCAAAGAAGCACATATTACACAAAACATTTTTAATATACTAATTTATTAATAGAGAAATTGGCCAAAAATACCCTGCAATAATTTATGTTTTGCCACTTGAGGACATTATTTATTTTATTGGCCACTTCTAACAATAGCTTTTTACAATGATAAAAAATGTCCATTTACGGCAGCAATGAATCATTTTTGACTAATTTGTGTTACGTGATACTCACATGTCTTCTTTAATAAAGGTAAAATTGTCTACCTACTAATTTAAATGCTAACATGCAACTGGAATGGATAAAAGATATCCTGATAGTCAATGGCGGAACCAGGACAAAATGGTTGGGGGGAGGAGGGGGCTGAATAACAATAAAGATTTTGCTAGAGTTTTGAGTATCTATTTAAAAAATTCTGGGGGGACTTGAATGTAAAAAATATATGATTTCTAAAGTTTTTAAAATTTTTCAAAGGTTTGAGCCCACCCAAGTCACCTCTAGTTCCGTCCATGCCGATAGTGCATTCGGGTCAGTTCATGGATCGGGTTATTTCTACCCATTCCAGTTGCTGGTTGGTGCTTAGAGTAGTGATTGGATCATTTTTACCCTTATTAAGGATAACATATGAAAGCCACATGACATAAATTGACCGAAGTTAACCTATCACGGCTGTACATGGACATTTTCGACCATTATAAAAAGTTATTACGTATAAATAACTAATAAAATAAATATTGTCTTTAAGTGCAAAATGTAAATTATACAGAGACATTTTTTTTTTTAAATTTCTCTTACTAATAAAGTTTACCTGATAAATTATAATTTTGAAAATTTATTATGAATAAAAATATTATGTTAATTATTAATAAATAAATATAAATTTTCAGGAAAAAAGACACATTTTCTTTTTTTTTTTTTTAAAAAGAGAGACGCTATGACATTCAATCTAGTATTCCATAGAGTATTAAGTCCACTACTACTTCCCTTCAAAAATCCATTGCTACTAGTCCTTTTCACCCAAAAAAAAAAAAAAGAAAGGAAAAAAAAAACAATTACTACTAGTCCAAGGTCTATTTTTTTTCATATACCATTTTACTAATTCTTTTCTTTTTTTTTAAATTTGTCTGTCTACCCTGACCGAATTTGTATATTCAAACTATTCCCTATTCAAGTCGTATAAAATCACAAAAATGTCAAGACTCTCCCATACACATAAGAGTATTTTACCGGTCCTTTAGATGAAGGCTTTATTCGGGGCAGCCTTCCGGACCCCACCTCAGGGAAACAAAACAGGTCCATAGCAACTTTGCCGGGCAATTTCCGGTCATTCTCCGGCAGATTATTATTCAAGCTCAAAGTTGTCCTTTGATCACCACCAATTAACTTCCATTACATAGGCAGTAGTGCCTTTGTTGTTATAAAATTGAGACATCTAATATGAGTAGCAGCAGCACATGGAATGAACTACTAGTCACTCACCAATATGGATCCCCAATCTATCTATCTATCTATCTATCTATCAATTATTAATTGTTGTACCATTCATGTATGCAATAATAAACTAACACATGACAGACACCTTTGCTCCTTTCATTTTTGTGTTGTAAAATTTGTTTTTAGATGCATTTTGGGGTACAAATTTGTTGTTTTTGAATTATATTAAAAGATATTTTAATCAAAAGATTCTCTCATCATTTGTGTTTCTATTAGCAATTATTTACTTATAGAGTTTAATCATCATCACTTTTGGTAAATCCATACCAATAGGACCCTTGAACAAGCTGTCCTCCTTGCTTCTTTGATCATTCTAGTTCAAACTTTTTGGCCACTATTTTGCATATTCTAAAGGGACATGTACATTCGAGAGATATCTTTAGACTATATTACATTCAGATCAATTTTTATTCAAATAGAAAGACTTCTCCAACTATTCGAGTTAGTATTTCTCTAGCCATTCGAGTTGCTAGGACTATAAGAGTAATAAACTCCGTCCAGAAGATATATATGCATTCCCAGCCATTCGATTATGTTGGACCATAAGAATGACAAAACCTTCTCACAAAACATAGTTGCATCTTCAATCATTCAAGTAGGACAGGACTTCACTTACACCATCTTATGTTTGGCCTCCAGTTTACAGAGTCGCTGAACTATTATGATTTATATATTTTATCTGAGCGTTATACGGTTTAGTGAAGACTTTGTGGATGAAAAATTTTGCTTTTTGATACATATGAATAATTGTTGATGGGCTTCTACACACAGTCCTTAGTTGGACCGGTCATATGGTCCAATTCCCATAGCAAAGTATAGTGTATACTGATAATGGCAACAAGATTGGTCAGATGAGTACACACAGATAGATGAAGAGAAAGAAAGAAAGAAAAATGTTCCCCCTCATCATCACTGTGTTACTATTCCACTATTGATATCATCAGGTCAGTGATCACAATTTGCAGGCCATTATTTCAATTCTCTCTCTCTCTCTCTCTCTGTAACTCTCTGCCTTATTTTAACAACGAGGTCTGAGAGAGAGAGAGAGAGAGAGAGAGAGAGAGAGAGAGAGAGTTCATGGTTCCCTCCTCCCAATGCCCCCTTTTACTCTTCTGGGGTTCTTTCTGACCAATCTTTGGCGTCCGTGAAAAAACTAAAAAAAAAAAAAAGGAAGAAAGGGCTTAATTTAAAAAACTTTTACAAATTTGAATGAACATGTAAATCCTTACAACAGATAAAACAAAAAGAGATACACAACCCCAAGACGAATTGATTAAACAAAGATCATTGAATATTACACCATTTTTAAACTTCTTCAGTCTCCAGGCTTCCCTTTTAAGCACCCCTCATGTAATATTTTAATGTTCAAAACCTTACAGATCTAACTCATAATATACATTAGATTCCTATCTGTATTCTCAAAGACAGAGAGAAAGTGAGAGAGAGAGAGGCAGACAGACAAGAGTAGAGGGAAAGAGGGAGAGAAGATTTCTGTTTTTGCAGCAAATGATGCAAAGTGAAGGTAAAGTGATTCATATTCATAGATATGACTATGAATCTAAGAGGGTTTTGTTTCTCTTACCATAATGATGGATGAAAGAAAGGAGCTTTTTGATTCTGAATATAGTAGCTGTTCTCGATTCATTTCTGCACCTTAGAGAGACTTTGAGGTATGGTTTCTGACTCATGGAGGCCCACATGGGAAGAAGATGATATATTGCATTAATTCACATGTAGATTTTCTTTCTCTTTAGAAGTATTACTGTTGCATTCATCTTCTGAAGAGGCCGTCAGTAACAGCAGCCACACATTGAAATGGTCCTCCTGTCCAAGCTAAATGGAGCAAGAATCCAGCAGAAAGTTACAGTCTTTCTGATTTCTTTCCAGTCAAAAAATAGTTTTGTGAACACCACTGAAACCTCCTTTCTGAAATGGTTTTAGGACATATCTCATGGTTAGAGGAAGACTGTTAAATCTTGTTTTTCTATGTGCCTTCATTACCTGGAAATGGATGAAAAGAACATACCAAAAGAGATCCCAACAATTGATACCAAATCCCTCACTATAAAGATAGCAAATTCTAGCAAGAAAATTTCTGCTAAGGATATTGTAACCAACATTGTTCCTTCAACTGTAAATTCACTAACATCATCTCCGTACAACTCCCCTTCACTCATATCTCCTCCTTCCTCAGCCTTTGTTTCAGCCTTGCAATCACCTTATATTTCTCCAAGAGCCACCTTATTAGTTCAGAATTTGCCGTTGTCTGAAGATCCAACTCCAGCTACAACACTCACTCACCCTTCTCCACCAGTGTCATATAATAGCGGTTCCTCCCAGTCAGATGACATTCCAAGTACTTCTTACACTCCGCCACCGGAAAGGTGCGAGTATTCCAGCGATCCTGCTAACACAAAGCTCAAAATCGTGACCTGTGTTCCAGTTTCAGGTCCAGATACAGCAGCAGCACCTCGTGTTTCGTTTTCATTTCCTGTCCCGAGAATTTCCTTCGCCAAGAGCTCCGTTTCCCCTGCATCCAATGTCAAACTCAGGAGCTCTGATGTGTATATAGGGTTCCACGGTCAAAACCAGAATCTTGTAAGGTTCTGTAAGTGGCTAAAATCGGAACTTGAGCTTCAGGGCATTGCTTGCTTTGTTGCAGATAGAGCAAGTTATGCAGAAAATCAAAGCCATGAGATTGCAGACAGAGTTATTTGCTCAGTGACTTTTGGTGTTGTGGTCCTCACTAGGTACAGCCTACTTAATCATCTTACTCTGGAAGAGATAAGATTTTTTGCACAGAAAAAGAACTTGATTCCTCTGTTATTTGATACCGATGCTAACGAGATAGTTAGCCTTTTTAGCCGACATTCGGACAACAAGGAACTTAAACAAGCACTGGATGGACTAATGAAGTCTCATGAATTTCGGCTGGAAGCAAATGAAGGTAATTGGAGAACATGTGTATCAAAAGCTGCTGGGGTTCTAAGGGCAAAGCTGGGAAGGAAGAGTGTGGTTGACAAGGAAATAGAAGGGTTTGATGAGTTGCCGTTCCCACGAAATAGATATTTTGTTGGAAGGGAGAAAGAAATGTTGGAAATTGAATCTGCATTCTTTGGCTCTGGAGATCATTTTGTGCAGGAATGCCCAACCACAAAAGGAGGAACACCAGGACAATCTGATGGTCTAGCAGATGATGAAAGTGAGGTTGACGTGGGAAGAGGAGGAAAATATATAAATTTGGAAGTGGGAAACTGCAAGGAACCTAATTTAGAGAGTTGGGTTGAACCAGTTCTTGGGAGAAATTCACAGAAAAGACCCAAGTACAGGAAAACAAAAAGTGGAAAGTATAAAAGTTTTGGCAGCAGCATTGTATGCATAAATGGATCACCGGGGGTTGGAAAGACAGAGGTTGCACTAGAATTTGCTTACAGGTATGCCCAGAGGTACAAAATGGTTTTTTGGATAGGTGGTGAAGCTAGGTACTTCAGGCAGAACATATTGAATATATCTCATAGCTTGGGTCTAGATGTAAGTGCAGATCCAGAAAAAGAAAGGGGGAGAATTCGGGGCTTCGATGAGCAAGAAGCAGAAGCATTCAAGAGGGTGAAAAGAGAGCTTTTCCGTGACATGCCATATTTATTCATTATTGATAACCTAGAAACCGAGAAGGAATGGTGGGAAGGAAAAGATCTACATGACTTAATCCCATCAAACACGGGTGGCACCCATGTTATAATCACAACTAGGCTGTCCAGAGTCATGACATTTGATCAAATGCAACTCCAGCCATTGCCTATTTCCGATGCAATCACATTAATTCGAGGAAGACAAAAAAAAGAATATCCAGCAGAAGAGATCGAATATCTGGGAAAGTTTGATGAGAAGTTGAGGAGGTCCAGTATTGGCTTGTGGCTAGTTGGTTCATTACTTTCTGAACTAGCAATTACACCATCTGCCTTGTTTCAAGCTGTGAACGAAGTCCCTTTGGAAGAAGCTGCTTCTTGTTCTAATCTAAGCACTGCAGATCAACAATTCTGCAGAACCAATCCGTTTCTGATAAAAGTCCTAGAATTCTGCACTTCTGTGTTGCAGCAGAACAGAGGAAGCAGAAATTTGCTGGCCTCAAGAATGCTTCAGGTTGGGGTTTGGTTTGCTTCAGCACCCATTTCTGTAAATCTACTAGCTGCTGCAGCCAAGAATTTGCCTGCCTCAAGAAACAGGTTAAAAAAGTGGACAACTTGCTTCAAACTCAAATTTGGATGTTGCTCAAGCTGTTGTATGGCAAGCCAAGCATGGTCTATTGAAGAGGAAGCAGCACTTCTCTTAGTTAACCTGGGATTGGCACGAAAAGCAAATAGGCAACCTGGATGTTGGATTCAGTTTCACCCCATAACTCAGATATTTGCAAAGAGGAGAGAAGGATTAGTTGCAGCCAAGGCAACAGTTTTAGGTGTAAGAAAAATTGGAGATCCATTGGTTAACTTAGACCATCTATGGGCTTCTGCCTTCCTCGTCTTTGGGTTCAAATCAGAACCCCCACTTGTTCAGCTCAAGGCAATGGACATGGTTCTCTTCATTAAAAGGACAGCTCTACCTCTAGCTCTTCAAGCTTTCACGACGTTTTCAAGGTGCAATTCAGCATTAGAGCTCCTCAAGATTTGTACTAATGTTCTTGAAGAAGTAGAGAAGTCATTTGTGTCACAAATACAAGACTGGTGCCATGGTTCCTTTTGCTGGAAACAGAAGCTCCAATCCAATCAAAGGGTGGATGAGTATGTATGGAAAGAAGTGACATTGTTGAAGGCCACACTGCTGGAGACCAGAGCTAAGTTGCTGCTTAGAGGAGGCCATTTTGATAGCGGAGAAGAGCTGTGCAGGACTTGTATCAGTATTAGGACAGTGATGCTCGGGCACAATCATGCTCAGACTTTGGCTGCTCAAAAGACATTGGCAAAGTTAGTTAGGATGAGGAGTAAGATATGACCTTTCTTTCATATTCATAAATACTACAGCTTGATTAGCTCAGTTTTGTAAAATGCATTCACCAGTTAGCTTATAAAAACGTCAGAATTTCATTTCCATACTCTCTCTATGTGCCTCCCTACCTATTGCAACTGCTGCAACTACACTGAAAAGATCATTTCTTGCAAAATGCTAACTTCGTTTGAGTTTTGACAGTTTACCACTTCAAGAACCCATGTTTCTCGGGACACATTACACGTAGTAACATCAGACAGCAATCAAGAATATGTCAGTTTTCCAAGATTAAAATGACAAAAGTTAAAGATATCTTTGAGCAATGTGCTTTAAAAAACCCCCAGAAAATCTCACACACACAGTACAAAAGTCAATCCCACTTCATCCCACACCAAACAAACCACCAAAATGAAAATGTACAAAGAAAATACCCCATAAAATCCAGAAACCAGTCAATCTTGTAAGAATTACAGTGGAAACAAAAAAGCATTCACTTTCCGCATTAGCAGCTGGTATCAAGTCAAAGTCTAACCACAAGGAAGTTACACCGTTAAAAGGGTGAAAGAATCGTAAAATTCAAGAAATGCCACCATTTTTAGAAGTTGAAATCAAGCCGTTAGAAGCAGCATCATTTTCATCAAGAAATAGCCCTTCTGGGTTCCTCAGAAGCCCGTGAATTGCTGAAACTAGAACCCCAACTGCAATTCCAATCAATAGATTCGACAAAACCCCCGTGACCCATAAAGTGACCACCGAAGCCAAAATCAGGCCAGCAATCACGGCCCAATCGTTGACATGGTACCCCATTACAACCATAGGGTCCTCTCGGAAAAAATGGAGGACCAACCAAAGAGCATAAACGAAACCAACCAAGATTAACGAAATGGGCGAGACAATTAGGGACAGCGCAACGCAAGTGGATGTGACGATTGCGTAATTGATGGCAAAGTATTTGAAATTCCTCCGTATACGAACTGCAGCAGAAGAGGAAGAAGACGGGAGGTCCAGGGACCCGCCTCCTCCAGCTGCTAAGAATTCTGGCCAAGGACGGGATCGAGAGAGGAAGGTGAAAAGATTTTGGACGGATCGAGAAACGACGTCGGATCCAGAGATTGGGATGGTGGTATATGTTGCTTCTCCGGTGGCCGCGGCGGTGGTGGTCGGGGTCGGAGAGATCATCATGTCTGAAAATGACAAGCTTGGGCTTTGACCAGAGAGGTTTAGAGGGTTTGACCAATGATAAAAAATGTGAGCCGTATGATGCGTTTGATAAGCACTTTGGGGACGTTAGATGGAGAGGGGTTGGATAAATAGGATATTGCCACGTTTGGGGACCCCAAAAGGCAAAAAGAATTTCTAGTGGTTGATTATAGGGTGGTTAATTTCAAACGAGTCCTTTAAGTTTGAGGTATTGTCAAATTAAACGATCATTCTCTTCTAATTATTAATTGAACGTTAATTTGGGGTAAATATACAATTTTTAAAAATTTATAATTTAATTTTTATCTCAAATTCATTCTTATTTTCTCTCAATATTTTTAAATTTTGACCGAATTTATTTCGCTATCTAACTTTTTCATCTTTCGTTATTATATTTCAAACTAATCAACTTATATATTTGTATGTCGCTTTATTTTTAAACACTTCTATTTAATATTGTTACTCAACAACCACTTTTAGCTCTTTAGTTTTTTCTGCATTTATTTTCATTTTTTTGTTGTCATTGTTTATAACATTTTCCCCAAGTTGCCACTGCTTATTATTTCTTTTTTCGCAATCCGATAATCTTTTTGCTCAAATTGAAATAAAGAGAAGATAGGATATAGGATGGTAGGTAGAGAAAACATTACTATTTGAGAAAATAATAGAGAGACAACAAGAAAGAGAAGAGGTAACACGATATGAATACTAGACGTATGAAAAGCGGAAGGAAAAGATTGAGAAGGAGATCATAAGTTCATATTTTCTTTATCCTTCTTTATTTTTTTAAATGAGGTTTAATTTAATTATAATGATAAATAAGAAGTCTTAATATTTTTTTTTTCGAAATGATAAAAAGGATTTTAATTTACTTAACTCAAAGTATTAAAAGACCTTAAGTTAACACTCTCTCTGAAACTTATGATCATTTCAGATGTCAGATAAGCCCATTATATAAAATTATAAAAATAATTATATTTATCACTAATCAATGATTTTTCAACCACACCCATGAAGGGCTTTGTGTCCGCCCCTATGTGCTTTTCCAATAAGACATGAATCCAGGATCAATTTGTCTTTTCACACCTCTAAAATAGGGGATTGTAATTTTTTTCTTATATTTTCAACTTTTAACGTTGTCTATGTATGTAGTATTCTTTGTAATAACTCATGTAACAGAGAGAATGCGACATAGGATCTGAACCGTAATAGAAGCCTCTCACACGTTATAAAGTGATAATAAATTAAAAATCGCTTTGTTAAAGTTTAAAGTTAAGAATAAAAGACCCTACCCTACCAAAAAAATATTTTAAGTCGATTTATCACTATAATGGGCCAACTATTGCCCAAAGCATAAAAGGCCAATATTATTAATTATTTCTCGCCAACAAGAAGAAAAACTCTGGTATTCTCGTTAGGACATGTGAAGCTTCATGCACTCCAAGGAGTTCATAGAAATAGACGAAATAAATGGAGGTTAAAAAAATATTTATAATGGCTACTTAGTACAGTGGCCTTATTTTTAAATGGAGTTGAACATGAGTTTGGTGCAAAGTCACATGATTCTTTTAGCAATTTTTTTTTTTTAAAGAAAAATTTAACAAGAAGCTGCTAATAAAGCTTGGATTAATGGATCTTCATTTCATTCATTATATGTGTAATACACATATGATCAATTTATAAATTACAATATATCGAGTTCTCATTCTTTATAGTCAGACATAATTCTTGATTCTTGATGCTTTAAGAACATGATATATCGCTAGAAACTGTCTTAAAGGGAAACTGAGTATCCCAAGCATAAGTGAAGCTAAATTCACGGAAGCCATAGATTCGATCATTCTTGAGGAGAAGACAAGTATCCTTCCCAATGGTTAAAATTGATGGGTCAATCTGTTTAACCGTTTGGAAGCCGGAACATGACAATCTTATGTTGGATTGAGTACAGATACAATCATTTTTCACTGTTACTTTCCACTCTGGCTTACCATTAACTTTAGCCCCAGTTGGAGCTTGAATGAATTTTATATTATTGTAAGTGCATTGTTGTTGGAGTGTTCCTGCGATTTCGAGGAAGAACTAGATTAATTAAGTCTGTGGAACGTAATTACAATCTTGTATATGCTAGCTAATTGAGTAATATATAATTGTATTATAATTATATATTATGGGCCTTTCAAATATAGTTATTAATATCAAATAGCTTTCTCTTTCATTTTATATGAATGGAAGGGAATCAACTAGTTGATATTACACACCTTTGCTCATCAGTGCCAAAAAGAGGGCTAAGAGAGAAAACTTGATAATACTTGTCATTTTCAAGAACTCTGGTAATGTCAACCTAAAAGATGTGCATGTTAATTATGAATTTTTCTCACGAACAGAATATTACAATAACAATCGCCTTTATTTAGGAAAAGTAGAGAATGATCAACATCGATAAAAATGAAAAGAGAAAAAATCAGCACAAAGGAGATTACTCTTAGTTAAATGAACCTTCCTTGTCGGGAGGAATAGGAATAATGAAATGAAAATGAAGGTAATAGTTTAGCAAAAGAATGAAATTTCTTCTGCTCCCCAAGAATTTTTTTAATAAATACGAAACATGATATGACGTGCCCTCTATTTATAGATGGGAATACTAACATTATTACAATCATAACAATTTTCGGTTGAGGAAAAAAAGGAGAGATCGAGAAAAATCCATAAATAATGTCCAAAGAATATTAGAAGAGAAGAGAAATATGAGGTAGATAGTAATTAAACACGCTAAAAAATGTTAGGGAGTTGAGAAATATCAGTTAAATATTAAAACTTAATTTATAGATTAGAATAGGTCAAAACAATATAAAAATCTCTATTTAGAGAAGAATGGGAGGATTTTAAGATACTGGTGAATAAGTTTCTACAATATTAGTAATGTTAAAAAGAGTTTTATTGATGGATGACTTAAATCTGTCGATACAATGTGCATATATCTTTAAAAAAAAAATCAAAAAAGAAAATTATGGACATAATTATCATAGTATATATCATACAAACCAATGGCGGAACCACCCTTAGGCAATGGTGGTTTGCCGATCTCCTATCTGGCCAGAAATTCCCTAATTAAGTATAGTGTATATGATGGTAATTGGGGGCAGCCCCTATTATAATATAGGAAAAAACTCTTTGGCTTGTTTTATGTATATATATATATGTGCGTGTATATATACACATATATAATATGCATATATATAATATGTATATAATATATATTATATAGAAAGATAAGTGAAATAAAGTCGTTTTACTAAATGACTTTACAAGAAAAAAACAACACATACATACACAAACTTGACGGGTTCTATATTATAAATTTGAAATTTATTTTTTCTTCAAATACGTTCTCACATTCTTAATCAAAATTTTACATATATACCCTTATTTAGTATTATAAGAATAGTACAATATAATAAATATTTTGAAACAATTCAAATAAACTCATATTTTCAAGAAATGGACAATTTAATCTATTTAATTTTAAATTAATATAATCTAATCAATTTTCTAATGTCTGTGTCATATCTTAAAGTGACAGATAATTTGAAATGTATGGAGGCTCTTAGAAGAAGGCCTTCACCAAGGGCCGACTTGAAAGCCAGGCGCCACAACAATCTCATTACAACTAGAAAGCTGTTTAAATTTGTAACTCTCTTGGTCCTCCATTAGTAGCCTCTTTAAATTACGATTCAAAGGCTAAAAGAATCCATCTATACCTTGACAAATCGGGAGGTGTAGCTGTAATAACACCAGTTTTTATATGTCTGTTGGAGTACGTAGTGGTTCAAATAAGGACACTGGAAAAGAAGCGGTGTTCCCGACCTTCAGACACCATAAGCACCAGCACGCATGAAAACAGTCCTTTTGAAAACATATCTAGGGAGCGGAGTGCCGCTTTTCCCTGTCCCAGAATCTTAAGAGCCTTATGTCAGGTTGGTTGTTTAAAAAACTGTCTCAAAATAATTCGTAACTTTGGGTGAAGGGGTACTAGAAAGAAAAGAAAATTAGAGTTATCTGACTCTTTTGAAAAGTGCAGTTACTAGTCCGGTCCTTCTGCTTCGCTTTTAGGAGAGAAGGTGCTGAACGTTTAAGCCCGACTCCTCTAAGAATCATTGGACTTATTAGGCGATTAATTATAAGTCTTTACTCCAAGACTGACTAATTTATGTGTATGGATCCAACGTGCATGACATAATTCACCATGGCCCATAAATTCTAAAGAGAAATGGGCTTTTGACTTAGTCTTTGTCAAACCCAAGAAACCCCCTCACCAATAAAATGTTTTATCTGACGTGGATTTTTACTATAATATATTATATTCACGATGTGTAATATTCAATAGTACTGCCACGTTTATAAGGACCACCATTTGGATTGTTTATTTTCTCCTTTTTTAAAATTCCAAAAATAAATTTATGTTAATATGAAATTACAAGTTGAAGTTCGATTTCTACGAGAATATTATAAAAGAGTTATGAATTAGATGTTATTGTAACGTAAAATTTAAACTCTTTTATAAACGTTTTATAAACATAATTCAGATTAGTTAAAGTCATATTAATATATTTTTAGGTACTGAATATTTATTTAGAATTAACCTAATCAAAAAAGAAAAAAAAAATACTAATAATATAATTCTATAATACTTTTAAAAAAACTATATAATAAAGTTACGAACTATTATTTACTATCTCTTATGTTTTTTAATTTATTATATTATGATAATTTTTATAATTTTAAATTGTTATATTGTGGTTTTAAAATCATAATTAACGAATTTTTTTTTTATTATTCCTCCCCATTAATAACAAATTCTCACTTCTTTTCATTCTATTAACATGAAAATTAATAAAAATAATAATGATGAGAAAAGAAATTTGAAAGGCATTTCTAGTTTATAAATAAATTTCGTATTTTTTAAATAATGTTTAAAATGTGATAAATAAAAAAAATAGAATAATATTTAAGTAAAAAGATAAAATAACACTGGAGAATATTACTATAAAAGTCAGATTAAACATTAGTTTATCTTTTTTTAGTAAATGGAGTTAGTGGTAAAATTTTCTATTAATGACGTTATACAAAAATAGTAAATATGGGTCCCACTCCGACCAGTGCAGGTCCAGTGGTGGGGAATGCTAGAGAATGTGGGGTCAGCACACATCGTGGGTGTTTATTAAAAACAATATTGTTTTTGAGTCCCCAAATTTATATGGTCATTTGAGTTTAGTCCCTAAATCTTTGAAGTTCTCAAATTACCTCATCTGTTCAATTAGGATGACATATTTTCTAGTTAATGATATTATTTTCTAGTATTATTTGGTTGACTTTGTTTTTAATATTATTTAGTTGTCTTAAAATATTGAATGATAAAATATGTAGTTTAATAAATATGACTTACATATTTTAGCGCTTTTTATTCTTGTTCGTTCAGATATTCCTCAATATTTGAGTCTTGATTATTTGAATAAAAATGATATTCACAGATTTGTTAAAAAAAAATAGTCTAACATATAAGCTAATCTATATATAATTTAGTTGAATTATTAACAATAGCGAATAATTTATTTTAACAAAATAATTTATTGACATCTTAATAGTTACTATCATCTCCATTTTATAATATAAAGTTATTTATTATTTCACACAGATTAAGAAAAAATTTGAAGACCTTATCTTCTCTTTCTTCTCTCCTCGTAAAGTTTTTTTAGAGTAAAATAATATTATTGTATTAATTTAATAAACTCTATCTTTCAAAACTCTCCTCTCTCCACATTTTAAATTTTTATCAGACATAAATGTGTTTAGATTTTAAAAATTATTAGATAGTGATGTATTTATTTTATGATATAAAATTCTAAATATGATAATTTAATATAACATTATAAAAGGAAAAAGGAAAGGGAAGGGAGGTAGTAGTACTACTAATTACTAGTGTACCAAAGTAAAAGTTGAAGAAAATCTTGTACTTTAAGAAGTTTGGATATTTGAAATCATAAAGCTAAGGGACAAAAGTGAAATATGGTGAAAGATTCTAGAGAGAGAGAGAGAGAGAGAGAACTTTGAATGTGTTGTTATGGAGATTCTAATAGGAAGCACAGAGAGAGAGAGAGAGAGAGAGAGAGAGAGAGAGAGAGAGAGAGAGAGTAATGTAATAATAACAAGGGGAGGTGAATTGTGAAAGACAAAGAATGGGCCACATTGTTTGTTGGGTCCTATGCCACTTCTTTATCATCTCCTTCTTATATAAATATTACCTTTTTTTTTTTTTTTTACTTGTTATAATTTAATCATTACATTATTTTAAAACATATAAAGTTTTAAATTACTTTTATATAAATTACAATATTCTTCAAATTATTTTAAGATTATTCTTTTCTTTTTTGTCTTTTTCATATCCATTGAAAGTTTTATGTACAAAAATTTATCATCCTAACTAAATGAAACTCGATTTACAAAAATATGAGATTTTGCATAATTTGAATTCGACTTATAAGGAACTCATAGAATCTAGTCATACTCGAATATGATCAGATTTCACACCCTAAAACGAAAAAAAAGGCCATCACAACTAGGATTGTAAATGAATCCCAATGAATATGGTATTATTTGTATTGAACTCATACCCTTCTAATAAAACACGTGCTCAAACCCAAACCTATATCTTATGGGTATATAATTAAGATAGCTATTTTTTTTCCTTGTTAAATAAAAAATATAACATCATTTCAAAGTATAAAATAGTCATAATAACAAATTTCCAGTCTATGACATCATTTTTCCAATGTCTTTTCAACCAATAACATTCTTTACCATCTCTAAAATATTAAAAAAAAATACTAATAAAAATTATCAAAAGTTCAAGTACATTCTAATAGCATAATTGACGGTAGTGAAGGTTGAGGAGTGGAGAACGAGTTGAAGTGGTAGAGGAAGAGTGATTGAATAGGAGGTGACGTTTAAAGCGATTTAGGGTTAAGCTTTTTAAATTTCTTTTAACCGTTATATTAAACATATATGTAAAAATAATTATAATATAAATAAATATTTTATATATTATTATTTTGTTCGACAAGTGTCTAAATAAATGGATAATAATACTTATTCAATAGAAAATAATTAAATATAAATATAAATTTCAATTACATATATAAAAATAAAACTTTATCCATTATAAAATCTTAACGGAACACAGAACACAGGTAAGCCCTAATTACAGCCATTACTCTTTATTTGTCTTCTTCTTATCCTTTGTCAAATCTGGTCTCCACTCTCTCTCTCTCTCTCTCTCTCTCTCTAAGAATTCACACAGTTGGTCCGTACTGAAGGAAACGTCATGCTGCAACGGCTATATTTCATGTTCATAATCTTTCTTTAATTCTTTCTACATGGCTATGGCCTTGCCCTCCTCTCTGCTCTGCTGCTATAATATCTCTTCTATGGAAATGGAATGCTTCCTTTTTTTTATTTATTTATAATATGGTAACCCAGTAAATATAAAATAACTTGGACGAAGTTTTTTTTTAAATCTTTTACACAGGCAGGCAGCCACAACTGTGTTTGTGTAGTATTCTTTTCATACGTACGTACACTTCTCTTGTTATATTATTATTTCATGCAATAATATTGGTCTTTACGTACGTACACCTCTCAAGAAATCAATCAATATTAAACCTTTCACATGTATTTTTAGTTTATTATTAATTTCTTTAATTCAATTTATATATATGATCAGTTGCTGCTTCTTGTGGGTTTATAAGAGGTGAGGTAAGAGCTTAATTTCTTTATTATAAAATAAAAAACAAAAAATGGCAGTAGTCACATCAAGAATACCCCATAATTGCTTATTAATTATCAGTTGTGACTGGTGATTTTTGTTTCATGGCAATGTTTCTGATCCTCCTAGATTATTTCTTTTTCATGGGATTTTGATTTTCTTAGTAATAACATATATATATATATATATATATGATGTTTGAGACTTAACGTCTAATTTGCGAGATCGAAAAGTACAAAGTTAACAAGCAATGTTAAAGATTCGATATCAAAATCTCACACTTGATATATAAAATAAAAGTATTTAAGTAAAGAAGATCACCTCTTGTCGATAAGATTTCAATTCTTGAAGATCATATATGGATAGCATAATAATTATGCATAAGTAGAACGTATTCATATTTTCATACTATGGGATCTGTCAAAGATAGAATCCAATTAGACGAAAGTTATAAATTAAATTTAGTCCAGATGAATTTTAGCGAACGAATCATTTCATAATAACAAGGAAACATTTCATAACAACAAAGCTAAGGATCAGAACTGAGCATTTGGTGAAAACAAGAGAGAGAAACAACAAAAATGAAATTTAAGGTTATGAGAACTCAAACTGGGTTTTAATTATTTCATCAAAGGGATTTTTATACTTGTACATTTGTCGTCATTGGCTTTGAAGGGGAAAAACCTCCACTGTTTTGCTAAATATATTAAAAAGAAAAAGCCTCCAGAAAAAAACATCTTTTAAAACTACCAAGTACTATAATTAGGCAACATCTCTAAAAAGATAACTCATCTGTCAAACTTTGCTGGTTTCTTCATAAAGTTCCTCCTCCAAATCATCATCCCAACAGCAGCAGCAGCCAAGGAACATCTTGAACTACCTGCATGATGATTAATCTAAAACCCGGAAGAGTTATACAAATCGGATTTCAAATGGGCTGTCGAAGAAGATGCAGCAGCAGCAGCAGCCAAAGAACTCGGATGATGATGATGAACCGCACTAATTGGCACCCGAAAACTTGTATCAATTGGTGATACTCCAGTGTATGTCATAAGCTGATCATATGGCGGCTGAGTCATATAGAAAGAAGGCCTCCTCCCATTCCATGAATCACAGGCGACTGAAGCTTCTAATAATTCCCTTTTGCGTTGGCAATGTGTTGCAACATCTGCCTCATTATCAGGGGTATCATCGATTATGATTATTTCCTTGGTGGTATTTGCTCGAGGCTCTGCTGTCAACCGGGAACTTTCAGCACGTTTCTCCATGTCATGATAGGGCATTGGAACCGTTGATCGGTTCATTGGTTGATGATGAAGTTGAGCGCCTGAACCAAATCCCCCACCAACGCTCACTTGGTGATGCATCAAGGAACCTACAAAACCACTGGCCGTACTCCTACTTGAAAGCATGGCAAAAGGAGACATTTGAGATCTAACAGGAATTCCATGATTTCCAAAACCACTAGACCATCTCATCTCAGCTGGAGGCTGCTGCATGAATTCTTTAGTTTCTGTCAGATCAAACAAAAATGGACCTTGATCAGACGCCATCCTTTGAACTCTATGGTTCTCCTCATTCTGATAATTTCCAGCCGATACCATAGGAACAGATACAGACTGTGAATTTGCATGGCCATTCATGTTGCTCGACTGGGATGATGATCTAGGCTGCAGGGCCATATTTTCATCCTTGTTGACAACCATCAAGTTTTTACCCATAAGTCTGAGAACAGCACTCGGAGTAGGTGGACAAGGGGATTCACAATCACCGGGAACTGGAAACTTGGAATCAGAATCAACAGAAACTCGAGAGGGAATGTGTCCCATGGATGACTGGGAAGCAGCCTCGTCAGTCACCAGACTTTTTTCATTCAGAGATCTCACATTATCCAATCTCCTGATAACATCACCATTCGTTTGCTTCCCGTTGGCAGGCATTGTGGCTGAAGCCATGGTTCGTCTCTGTAAAAGTGCAGATTCTTGATAATTTAAAGCACCATTCTGTGATGCGTTTTCTTTTCGTGAGCAACAACAGGGCTGATCGTTTTTAAATCTGAAAGGTCCCTTATCAGAAATAATCATGTTGTTGGCTTTCAGTTCATCAGGACCCGGATTCTCAGCTCCTACATTCGATGCCCTGGCAACTGGTGCAAGACTTTCAACGACAGGGTCAACAACATTGGTGGAAACAGCACTGAAGTCAGATCTCATCTCATCCAGAAGAGGAGGTTCTGCAGATAATTTTTCTGAAGATTTCACATCAGATCTTCCCAAAGTAGAGTTTGAGATGCTTGACGTAGTTGAAACTGGAGATTCTGATGAATGCTCGATTAACTCTTGATGATCGTCAGAAGATTGAATTCTGCTTGAGCTTAAAGATGAATTCCCATGAAGGTCTTCTGAGTCCATACGGCCCGGACTTGGCAAAAAGGATCCTGGTGGTCCAGGAATGGGTATAGAATCAACTTCACCAAAGTAATTTCCTTGCCCATTACTTGAGTCCAGTTCCGCCATCCCACAAACATTCTCCCCTATCACGTTCTCAGTGGCATCTGTACAAAACATTTCCTGCTCACCGCTCAAAATTGGCTCAGCTGAACTTGCTGAACCTTTGAATGCTTCAACAAATTGCTGCGAGTCACACTGAGTATCAGGCGCATCTTCCAATCCATGGAATCGAGGATCCAATGTTTTGCTAAAACCCATAAATGTTCCCTCGACGACCTCTTCAGAGGGCAGCTCAATATTCATGTCCCTCCTACAAGCACATTCACTTTTTCCAGAAGACTCCACAGCATCAGAAGTACAAGCAAAAGCACCAGAAAGCATTAAGGAACCACCATTTCCCCCAGCATCATGATGACGAGTTTTTGGTGTTGACCCGGACTTCTTAAGTGCCACCACTTCCTCCCTGGAGATTATATGTTCAGCTCCACTTCGAGTTTTCAAGACCCTTGATCTTTCAATGGATTCTTCAGGAGAAGACGCCTCAAGACTATCCTGATCATCACTTGGGTTTTGCATGAAATGACGATCCACTCCAGGCCGTGACACTACTGCTTTTCGATTTGTTTCAGATACATATTGCCTCCTGAACTTTTTAATAGCTGCGCTTTTCTTCTTTGAAAAACGTTTGGAATCAGAAGCAGATGCTAGGCTGGCTGACAATGCATGTTTCTTCGGAAACAAGAACCTCTTAGATTTTGATAGGGGTGCTCGTTGACTGGAGGAGACAACTTTGGGGTTGAAAATTGAATGATCAGCACTTCTGACAGCATCTGATTTTGTCTCAATCCTCCTCTTGCTCAATGAAGATGAAGGATTTTCCCTATTCAAAGGGCCACCTTCCGTTACATACTTTGCAGTGTGCTCAGGGAATTCCTGTAATACTAGAGATCTCTTCCTCTTATGGCAGATCTGAGACTCCGTTTCAGAAAACCTCAATCTCTTCTTTGGAGAAGTATGCTCCCTATATTCACTGCGGGCTTCATGCAATGAATTCTCAGATCGTTTGCTGCTTTTGGGAGAGGGTGATTTTTCACTTCGAATTTTGACAACAGCACTTCTCTTCACATTAGTACATAGAGATGATTTATTATTTTCAGGATGCATCTCCTTATCCTCACCAGCTCCAGACTGAAGATGATCATCCCCATCATTGATTTTCTTTGTGAGCCCAGTTCGTTTTGAAGACACCCATCCCCTTATCATTTCTGGTTTACTGCATTTCACTTTATCTAAAGCTTTGAGCGGCTGCATGTTATTCTCTTCTGTGATACTCTTTTCACAGGAAAAGTTTCTGTCTTGACTGTCATCAATCTGTTTGTAAGATAAATAAGCCATAACTAAATCTTGGGCTTCAAAAATCTAATGGATTTTATTGTCAAATCAAAGAGAAGAATTATGCAATAAAAAACAAAGGAGACAACCTCAGAAATGAAGTTACCAAAAACGAAAAATTTTAAGCAAATTTCCACCGATGCTATTAGGAAAAGATAAATCATGTGCCAACACTAGAAAAGAACATATCACACAAGTGTCCATGGTATAGAAACTATTTTAAGCTGCAATCAAGTTACATACCTCAGAAGCACGAAAAGCATCAGAAGTACGAGTCTTTTTGCCATGAGGAAGATGTTTCAAAAGCTTGTGCTGTTTCTCCAATTGGTTGTTCTTCTTCTTTTTCTTTTCCAACAGATGTTTAACTCCTTTGTCTCCTTTTACAAGTTTCTTGGGCAGCCGAGGATCATCCAAATTCTTAGAATCCAATGATGGATCATCGAATTTTGATAGGATACGAAGTTTTGTGCCATTGGCATCAATGTAGACGGCGCTTTCGTTAGCAGTCTCGTCAGAGTCGAGAGGAGAAGGTCGTTGCTTATTCTGGTCAGCACATATCTCCTTCTCTTGGACAGGCAAGAAAGAATTTGAAGCCCAGTTAGTCCCATTTCTTCTATCAAGCTCCTCCAAAGTACAGCGTGGGGCTGTTTCATAAATGTCCACCATAGTTCTCATTTTCCTTGGCTTAATCCGATTCTTAATCACCTTAGAATCTGCCGCCCACTTAGTTGTAGATTCGCCAGAAAGACACTGATCAATGTGGGCATTCAAAGTAGTATTGGAAGATGATGAGAAAGTTTTGCAAACTGGGCAAACTTTCGAAGCCATAGCTTCTGAGACCATATAACCATTCATTGCTGTATCTTCTTTTGTGCTTGTATCAAGATTACTCAATTTTACTAACAACTTGCACTTCTTAACAGCAGTTTGATTACTGCTCTCTGCCTTGTTAGATTTAGGATGAATCAAAGCCTTGGATTTTGCTGTCAAAGTTTCCAAAGAAGGGCTCTTGTTAATTGGAACTGAATCAAAATCAGAACAAGACTGACTAGTTGTCGTCGAAGGAAACTCTTTCTCTCCTTCAGAGCAACTTGGGTTTATATTTGAACAATCCGCAGCTAGTTTCCGATCGCATCCAGCATCTGGCTTACAATAAAGCTTCTTCCCATCTGAATTGCTGGTATTTTCCTTGTTACTGCTACTATTAACTTTGCATCTCTTCTCTCGAGACTGGTTTCTCAAAGCTTCAAGAGATTGAAAAGGAGGCAACACTTGTGTCATGCCATTCTTCAAACAAAGTTGCAGTTTTTCTTGAGAAAATGGCCAGTTCTTCTTTATATCTATGCTGCGGTGATTGAAAACATAATCCCTGCAAGTAAATTCCCAATTTGTTCCAAATGGTCAGATCACACAAAATTCCTTCATATCACATGTCAATACAGAAAAGAAAAAAACAATATTTTCTTGACAAGCTATACATGCATAACCGGATGACTTGGCCTGAAAATGATCATATGTGATGAACGTTGGAGAAAGATGACAATACAAGGTGACAAACGTTGGACTAAACATAGGAAGAGAAAGAGGAAGAGGGTTTTTCTTAGGAAAGATTAATCCCCCCAGAGAGATTCAATAACTTGTAAAATATTAGGCCAAAGAATTTTTTTACCAACAATAACAGTACCTAAAAATAGGAGAAGTAATTGACTCCCTCTCCCACTGATCAAGGACAGCTTCCTCAACAGATATAATTAAACATATCCAGAAGTCCATCTGGAAGCCACAAACTCCTAAGAATAAGCTCTTATTCCTCTAGGGAAAACAATAAAAAAAAATTAAAAAAAATGACAAACAGTGGATCTGACCCAAGAAAAGTCTTAAGATAACTAAAACAGAAATCTTTCCCCAATCCCTTCTTATGTTATGAATGATAGAGGCATAAGATGAGAAATTACCTTATGGAGAACTTGGGGGGAAGTGGGGGTTTGTTGTTGTTGTTGTTGTTGTCATCAAGGCCAGAGTTGAACAGATCTACAGCTCTTTCATCACTAGATGAAGTTTTCAGTTGAGAAATTTCATCAGAATTAGGACATGATGTAGGAGGAGGATCATCATCTCGTGGAGTTTTTTCAATGGATAACATCTGCTGATAAACTTCTCCTTTCTTGCGCTGTCTTGGCAACAGTCACAAGATGAACTACTACTTCTACTACTATCTCCACACAGCTCCTCGGCCTTATCTTATACGTAGCCTTCAGCATAACAGTAGCCTAATAAGGCCCTTTGTCACAAAATCCCAAACCCCACCACCACCACCACCACCACAACCCCCAACAACAACTACTCTCTAATTGAGCAGAGCAGCAGCAGCAACAAGATCAAAACAACCCCACATAAAAAGATTGTCCCTTTAACCTGCAAGATATCACAGAAAGTAAATATGAGATCAAGAACTTCAAGGAAGAAGATTCTAGACTCCTCTACAAAACGTGATTTTATGTGCCTTTAAAAGAAGTAAAAATTTGAAGCATCCACACGTTTAATTAGAAAGCTTCTTAAAAAGCTTAATTGAACAAGAAAAGAACAAAATTGAGAATGAAAGAAACATCCTAACAAGGATTTGAATGAAGATCATGAACTCTCATGAAAACGTTATTTTATGTGGGCAAAACGAGAAATAGAACACAAATTTGCTGAAACATTTCAAGCTGGAAATAACTAACCACTTCCACACTTCAAAGCCTAGCATCAATCGATGGTAAATCAAGAGATGATTAAGGCAAAGAGGGGATCGATAAAGAAGATTCCCAGAAAAACCCCAGAAGTATCCTCATTAAACACCCCAGCAGTAAAAGCCCAATCTTGGGCCAACGAAGAACTTAAATTTATTCAAGATTTGAAGCGTTTAAGGAAATCAACCAAGAAATTCAAAATCAAGTTCTTGGTCCTTTTCTTTCTGAAATGAACAGTAGACACGGTTTACTGCCAAAATCTAATGTAAACCCAAAAACAAGATTTGTTTCTTTTCTCAGCAACGACTCTCTCAAGTCTTTCAAAACATTGATTATTTAGAAATCAAAAGAAAGAAAACCACACGGTAGATTAATCTCAAAATAAAAATCTTTAATTTTTTTCAAACTTCAACCGCACCGAGTACAGCTCAAAATCCACAAAACAAGTAATTAAAAAGAAGCAAAAAAATCAAAAATTCTTGCAAGCAAACAAACCGTCAGACCCCCAGATTTTTTTTAAAAAAAACCCCAAAATCATTACTAAAACCAGACTAATCTTAGACCCCAGAAAATCAGAAGAAAAAAAAACCCTTTTTGAAGCAAAACCCAGATCAGAGAAATCTACAAAGAATCAAGCAAGATACAAACCTTGTCTCAAAAAAGCCCTCCTTGAGATGAAAAAATACGACGGAAAATGAGGGTAAAGCAAGAAAAAGAGGAGAAGAAAACTTATCCAGGGAAAAAATTAATAGGGCAGAAAGAAACAGAGAGAGATTAAAGAAAAAGATTGATTTTTTTTTTAATCTCTATAGAGTTTTATTGCTGGGAGAGAAAAAAACAGAACCACCCACTCACACATCAAAAGGGAGGCATCAGGTTCTTCTTTCTTCTCTCTACCAAAAAGCAGGTTTATTTGTTTGTACCATTAAAACACCCCACGATTGATTCACCTCCCTTTGCCCAACCCCACCCCCCTTCTACTGAGTGAATATGCGTCAGAGAGAGAGAGAGAGAAAAAAAATATTCAGGGTAGAGAGAGAAAGAGAA
Source organism: Catharanthus roseus (assembly GCA_028651295.1). Classification (NCBI taxonomy): domain Eukaryota; kingdom Viridiplantae; phylum Streptophyta; class Magnoliopsida; order Gentianales; family Apocynaceae; genus Catharanthus; species Catharanthus roseus. The sequence goes on along the minus strand of JAPQWS010000044.1, from coordinate 4,259,687 downwards.
GAGATACAAAAGAGTACTTACCAGTGGTAGTATAGAGAGAGTATAGTATATAGTAGAGAGAGAGAGAGAGAGAGAGACAGAGAGAGGGGGCGGGGGGGGGGGCTGGGAAGAGACTGATGAGAACCTTGTGTTTTCTTTCTACTCTACAAAAGCTGTCCTATCTTGCACCTACCCTACCAGTGGATTCATTTTTTTTCAATTTTTATTTTGTTACTCTCCTTCGTATTAAATTATAATATCTTTTATACCTTTTATTATTCTACGTCTTATTATTTGCTTTAGTTACAAATATATATAAGAAATATTAAATTTTTACTTATATACAAATTAAAACTTTTAAAAATAACACTATTTTTTAATAATAATACTCTTTTTATTCTTTATAAATAAGAAAAAAATAAATCCTGTAAGTGAAATAATTATAAAGATCCTTATACTAATAATTTTTTTATCATTCTTAATTTGTCTAAAATTTCTTATATATTTTATCGAAAGGAGTACTAAAAATCTTCACTTTCTGATAAATATTAATAAAACACATCATTATAACTACATATATTTATAATTTTAAGATAAAAATCAAATTCATTTAATATTTAAATAAGAGTATAATAGATAAATCAAAATAAAATTTATTAGTGTAATTAACATTATTAATTTATATAGCAAGTGAATCAGAACTATCCTTATAGAACGGAAGGAGTATTCATTTATTAAAAAAATATTTATTTAGTCTAAAAAATTTAAATTTTTAACATGATATGATCTACACAATTATTTTCTTTCTGAGTATTTAACCTTTCGCATATTTTTGTTAATTATATTATTACACTTAATTTTTACTTCTCAAATTACACATAAATAGTTTGTATACTTACATTAAAATGGTATAAATTATTTAAGAATTATAACTATAAAAAATATTAACTTTTAAGGTTTTTAAATATGTCATTTTTGTTTTATATTTTTGGCTGAGTACATTCTTTATTCTTGATATTTATGGAGTGTGTTAAATGTCCGTTTTGGCCCCCACTTGGTCAGTGAAATTACGGGCCGCAACGCTCCCATCCTCCGCTACACGACAAGATTCTTTGTGTTGACAATGATAACCACAGGTCGACATCCCACTCTATTGTTTTTAGCTCAAGTTATTTCACTTTGTGCTTTTCCTTTCCCTTTTTTTTTTTTTTTTTTTACCGCTCATCGTTTTTTGTACTTTTTTTAACCTTTTATATAGCACATTATATTGCTAAAGTAATATTTTTTATTATACCGTTTTATTAATAATAAATTTTAATATTTTTTTATTCTTTTCTTATAGAAGTAATAATAAAAGGAAGAGAAAATTTTATAAACACATTTTAATTTATATAAAAGTATTTAAAAGTTTTATTTTTTTTAAAACAGTGAGATATTCAAATGTGTTAAGTAAAAAAAATAAAAAGAATAACTTTTTTTTTGTCATTGTATTTTTCTACTATCTTGTAACATACAAATTATTCACACAAATTTGATATAAATATTTGTAAACTATTTTCATTCTATTCTCAGAAGCCTTTGTGACAGAGGGAAGGATTTCCCGATAGTCGAATGAAATAAAAGGAGAAGATAGTTACCCCCACCCCCATGTTAGACCATTTCTGGGGTGGGTACGATCCTGTTATCCAGAAGAGCAAGAATAGGAAACCATGGCAATTAGGATTTCAAGACGGAACAGGAACATGAAGAAGCTAAAACTACTTAAATAAATTTCCACAAGTCTTTGGTTCGCTATTCCAAGTTCTTGGTTGAAGTCTGAATTGCAGCTTTAGTTTTTATACACCCCAACCCCATCCCTTAGAAAGGCGATCGCGGGGTCACTGAATGAAGCTTCTACGTCTCTTCTAGCCGTTTCGGACAAACTTGTATGAAGGATCAACATAGAAAGTCACCGAATTATTCAAATAAGTCGTGTTTTCTGATGACTGGGCACTATTTTCAATGGCTGCCTTGGCTCCAACTAAACGCTTCAGCATCCGCTGCATAAGATTCGAGAATCTACGACCATCTTGTTCGTACACTTGAATGGTTACTTGCCAGGTTGGGCATCTTCCCCTGAGGTTACTCCTTAAAGTGTCCTCCGAGTCGCACAGCGTTTTAACCAGTGAATATGAATTTTATCATGAGAAATTGATACATTTTTTTTTATTTAATACAATTATTTAATCAGAAAAATTTTAGGCCACAATGTGATTTTTGAAATAGTTTTTGGTCTGTATACAGAGTTAGAATATTATGTTTAGAGTGAGTTTATAAGGTCCATATGGTTATGGAGAAATAGATAGGTGAGAATTTTATGAGGAAGATTGGGCTGAAGAACTCATCGGTACGTATCATCTATAATATTTTTCGTAATGCTTTTTGTAATATTTTTAATTTAAGTATATTTTATTAATAAAGCTTATAAAATAAAAGATAAAGTTTAAGGGAAACGGGTAAATTTAAAGAGAAAAAAATATTATAAAAGAAAATGTTACAGGTAATATTATAGAAAATATTACGACGATCCTGAGTGATGATTAATTGTATTTCTTGTACTATATTCATTTGGTAATAAGGAGATTCTTTTTTAGATAAAAAGAAATAGTTTTTGGATTTAATTTTTTATAACGAAGGATATTATGTCTTAATATAGGGTATTAAACAAGAATTTTTTTTTAAAAGAGAAAAACAGCTTACCAAGAAGAAATAGATTTCTGGAACGGATCCCATGTATGTATTCGCCTATCTGCATTATCGAAATTTTGTATTTAAAGAATCAGGTGCACATAAATCAGAAGGCCTTTAGGCAAGCTCGAAAGCATCAAGGGAGGAACTAGGGTAGGAAAGAAAGAAGTCTGACCTCTCATGTCCTATGGTTGGCTAGTCAAGCTATTCTCTAGTCTTTCTAAGTAAGAGTCGTGAAATTCTTCCCTACGCGGAGGATAAAGACTGGCAAAATCACTCAAGATTCTCTACTAGTATATTTTCTAGTAGGTTTCTTTTAATAGTAAATTTTTTTTAGGATTTATTTTGTAGAGTTTAGGTTTATCTTTTATTGTATTTGATTTATATGAATAAAACTACTATAAAAAGTATGTACTAGAGAATGTATTAGATGATGTATTAGACAATCTCGGCTGTCGCAAAATGTCTATGAATTTAAACTATAAATTAAAAAAAAAAAGATTTGAAAATAACACAAAATAATATAATAAGAACCAAGATAAATTTTATTAAAAGAATTTGTAAGTTAAAACCTTAGGGAAATCACAATATAATGGCAAAGTATTCTAAACATGTTAAAAGATTATTCTCAAGACAATATTTGTCCCTCCCTTCTACTATATTGCATAATAGGGTTTGGAATGACAAAATGTCTCAAGGATAAAAAGAAGTACAAAAATATATAATTTTACAATTGATTGGATATTCTTTAAAATGTAAGAATGTTCAAAAATTAATTATCCGAACTTTGTAGAATGTCATAGTCATATATATATATGTATATATATATATTCACTATAGCAAATTTTTTGGGAAAAATATTAAGTTTGATACAAAAGTTAATTTATAACAATTCATCAAGGCATCGTCTGATGGTTAGAAAAGTAAGGTGATATTAGGAATGTAATTATTAGGAAAATAAATCCTAATAATATGATTTCCTACATTTGGAAGTTTTAAAATAATGTTAAGGAAAGTAATATAAAGTTTGTTATTTATTTTGTTTTAATATACGAAAAAATAAATTATAGTTTTAAAAAATTAAATATCTCATATGCTATTGTACATTTTAATTTTTGAAAAATATATTAAAAGTTTAAATCATATAAATATAAGGATTTTAATTATACTTGTATATTATGTTCACTAATTTGACACCCTTTCAAATATAATAATAAATTAATTCTAAAAAAAATTGCTCAAACACGTGCATATGAGAGAGAAAATTATTAATAGAAAATTAATATTTCAATATACTATTTTATTTTTCTATCTATATAATTTTGTTGGGATCAGGAAAAAAGAATATTTAGAGAGTTATGAAGATAAATAAGTCAATAAGAAATTGAAAAACATGTACTTTATTATTAAAATATGTATTTTATTAGTTTTTTATTTAAAATCCTCCAAAAATGAATCATAATAACACCTCCAAAAAATATAAAAATTTAAAAATAGAAAAAGTTATTACTTTCTCTAGTATACCTGTACTTTCCTAGTCAACTAAACGAGGCCCAAGAGTTAGCTCAAAATCAAAGTTTGTAATTATTTACTTAAAAGTTAGATTAACCTTTACAAAAAAAAAAAAAAAAAGAAAAAAAAAGGGTTAGTATGAAACCAAAGTTTGTACATATTTACCAAAAAAACAGAGAAAAAAAAAAGGGTTAGTATGAAACCAAAGTTTGTACATATTCACCAAAAAAAACAGTTACAATCTTTTAATGTGAAACTAAAAGTTATAATTGTAAATGAAAAGTTGTCTTTTTACCAAGAGTTGTATTATTTTTCTAATTTTTATTTTACCTTATAAACTAAAATATTTTTCAACACACATATTTATTCGTAATTTATATACAATAAGAGGATGAAATTATAATTTAGACAAATGTTAAAAAAATATATAATTAACCTTAAAGATTTATTATCTCCCTTCACTTTAATAACCATCGTTATTCATCATTCTTGTTGCTATTATTAACTCATGAATCCTTCCAATAGTCATTTTAATAATTATCACAAATCCTTCGAATAGTAATTTTTGTTATTATTTCCGTTTCATATTACAAACTTATTTATTATTTCTTACAATTATAAAAAAGTTAGAAATTAATTTGTTTTTTTCAAGTAAAACACTTCTAATATTTTGTATTAATATATTTTAAGACTTTATCCTCTCCTCTCTCCATATTTTAAACTAAGTTTTTATCAAATATAAATGAGTTTAAGTTTTAAAAATTACTAACTTGTGATACATTAGTCGAATAAGAATACTTTTTTAAAAAATTTTAAAAATTATCTTATATAATATAAAATTTCTATGTATCATAAGGATTGAATCAGGCCAGTCTTTTAGATCTGACTTGATGGCTTTTCCTTCTTCTTCGCTTGAGGACTAGCAACTGCAGTAGTTGCTTTCCTTTTTCCCTTATCCACACTATCCGAAAACAAATTCTTCAAGGGAACTCTGTCTATTTGATCTAAGTCCTGATCTTCTTTCGGCAATAATAAAGTTTGAAAGTGTAGTTATGAGGTCGCAACCTCTTAAACCTCAGTAGGCTCACCTTAATAAACGAAAAGAAGGCCGCCTTGCCTACTATATGTATAATAATTATTACTTTATAATATGAAAGCAATAATAAATTCCAAATATGTTTATATTGCATAGAATTTATTCAATTGGTTTTTTTTTTGGAAAAATATGAGAAGTATATGATACGTTTTTTTGTTGGCTATGTGATGTTTGCTAAAGACTTTTTCGTTTTTTATAAATAAATAAATAAAAGAGATGTTTTTGGTTCTCTATAGCTGCCAAGCAAGTGACATCACTAGGCCCCACCAGACAATAAAGTTCATTGACGAAGCATCCATTTGCTAGAAAATTGGGTGTATTCTAGTTCAACTTTCATTTCCTTTTTTTTTTTTCTCAAAAAAAATTCACTTTTTATTTAATTTTGAATTTTTTTCTTTATAAATAATTTAATTTTTACAAAATTTCATAAAAAATTCACACTTTTTATAACTAAAATACTTATTTTATTTCTATTTTTATAACTAATGTTTTATTATAATGAACTAAATCTAAAAATAATAAAAAATTATGTAATTCAAGGACATTGAAAATATTGTCAGATAGATATTCTAGTATTTATTGATTCTTTTTATTCTTTTGCTGTCATATCCTAAAATCTCTAAGGTTCGTTGAAAAAAAGGTTATAAGCTCTTGTTTAATTTCTAAAGTTTAAGTCTTAATATGATATGTTTCAAAGTTTATTTTTCGTAATTATGGCTAGGATCTTTGCAGCTTTCTTACCTAGACCAGATGTAAAGGCAGGGAAGATATAGATTCAAGCAAAGAATTCGCCTATTTTGAATCGAGTAATTATCAAGATCACCGTACTTTTCCGGTCTTAGGCCTTTACCACTATGCTCCGAGTTCCGAGGATGTCGAAGGCATCCGAAGGAATGGAACGCCCCTCAACCGTCTTTCCATAAAGAACATATCATGGGTCAAATCGGACAGGCTAGGTGAAAAGCTTAAGGCTAGGGTTGGGCCACCTCGAATGGCGTGAGCCGCATTAAAATTAAAAGTAGAACTCCAATTCGCAATTCTACAAGTGATGTTGGCGTACTCACTCAGATAACTCTCCTGACTTGCTTGGGAATGTGGAATGTCAAGCTGTGAAACGGAAATTCGATTCGCCCTCCATGGTCCTTTTCGAACCGTCAATCAGGGCTAGTTAACTTTCACTAAGATACATGGTCCAACCTAGTTCGAGCTTGCTTCTATTAGTCCCATCATCTGTCAGCAAAAAAGGGCGGGCGGCCGCTTTTTCGGGATATAAATTTTATAAGAAATAAATCTCTAAAATTCAATAAGATTGTCGTCAAACACTTGATTTTCGTTAAAAAAAATCATGAGCAGCTCACGCAAAATAACTTAAAAGGTATAATAGATATTTGAATCATTCCCCCCAAACAAAATACATCTGACACTTAGTTTTGGGAGGAATAAAATCACTCTCATAAAATCGCACATTATATATGTTTCTTTTGAACAAAATGGCTTATAATACCAAATTTTATCATTTAGGTTATCTCACATGAATAGTCCGTATAATTTTTTTTGCAGAAGTTAAGTGTTTGACAACAAATACATTTTATTAGATTGTAGTAGATTGTTTAGGAACCATGACGGTTGAAAATAATCTTTTGAGCACCATATTATATCGAGGTCTAAACTACAAGGACTAAATAGAAGTTTGTGGCTTTTCTTTTTAACGCAAGTTAGAGGTTAACGAAAAAAACCTTTAGTAACTAACCATAAATATAATTTATGAATTATATTGGTAAAAGAAATTTTTTCTTGGAAAGCGAAATATATATTTATTAAGCATAAAATTCAAGCAAGAGAGTTAAGCACAAAGCGTCGCAAAAAAGATGCCCCTCACAACACCTACGTTATCAAATCATAATTAAAATTACTATCAGAGTCGTAAACATCAATTGAATATGCTAATAGCTCTATACAAAATGTTTTTAATTATACAAAAATTATGGAAAGAAAGTAAGAATTATGAAGTTGGAAGTTTAGAAATTTTCATTAATTTGTGAGCCTTTTATGACGTAGTAATGAATCTAAATATTAAAACAAAAAAGTTATTTTATTATTTTTTATTACATTGACAATAATATTAAAAAAATAATCTAAATATACATAATTACGTATTAAGACGTAATAATAAAGTGCTTGAAGACTAGTTATAGAATTAATAACCTAAATATTATCTAACTGTTTTTGTAGTAATAGCTTTTCTTTTTCACCTAGCAAAAAGAATTTCTTTTAAAAAGATGGAAAAGAGTTTTCATACATTCATCCTGATAGCGGCAGCGTGAGAATTTTAACATCTCCAATGCGAGAAATGGTTCCTTGTCTGCACCAGTTCCTAACCCCCAGTTTACAAAATTGCAGAGGCACTATAATTTATATATTCCATCTAAGCATTGGACAGTCTGATAGAGACCCTCTAGACGAGAGATTTCGTGAATCGATACTAAAGAATATTCCAATCTACCTTCTTGTAATAAAAATATACCCTTAATACATTAACTCAGGAACATATTTGATTAATTTATTTTATTCTTTTTTATATCAATAATATATAATTTTTTTTTTTTCTACCTATGGTATAGAGATGGGAGATTTTTGTTTCGACCTGCAACGTGGCATTACCTGGACCTCTCAAGCGCGTCGCCATGAGAGAAATTAAAGAAAGATGGCCAATTATTTATGCCTATTATTGCTACTACTTAATGATAATACAATATATTTATTATTAAAATTAATATATTTACTTAGGAAAAAAAAAACTATTTACTACTACTACAAAGGTACTACTTTGCTAGGCCTTTGAATATCGTGTGATGTTTGTTAATAAAAAAATAATAAATTACTACTATCATTTGGGTTTCCAAAATAATAATAATAATATCGCATTGGCATTTGATAAAAAAATAAACTCAATTAATAAAAAAACAATAGTAATAATAATAATAGCATAATGTAAGAGCATTATTTTGAAAATTTCTCAAAATATTGGAGAAAATATAAAAAGCAAAAGAGAGCTCGAATAAAATATGAGTTTTATTTGTTTTAATGCAAAATAAGGGTGCATGAACTTGACTGTAAAGTGTGGGCAATTTGTAGATATGATTATGGTCAACATCGGATAATAAAGCCTATGAAAAGAAGTATCTTTATTTATAATTATTATTCTCCCTTTTAATATAGTTCATAAATAAATTTGGGCACAATTTGTCTCATTTTTTCCAAGAAAGAACAATTAATTGTATGAAGAAACATAAATAATTTTTGGTGCCTAAAATTATATGTTTATTTTTCTAAAAAAAATGATGAAAACTACTGTTTTATGCTACGCTCTATTTGTTGAAAATATTTTAGATTTTTGTCCTGCTTTTTAGAATAATAAAAAAATAAAGTTATATTTACTTATTAATAATATCTATTAACGTGACACGAGTTACATAAGTTGAAATATATGTTATCAATTATGAGACTATTCAAAAGATATATAGAATATAAAATAATTTTTGTTAAAAGATTAATCGGATAATGTATAATCAATAAACGAGAAAAAACAATATAGAAACATTAATATTACATTTACATTTTACACTATATATTTCACTAAAACAAACATCAATACAATTCAATAAAAAGAAATACATATACCATTGAGAAAAGTTTTCCAAAAAAAAAAGAGAAAATGATTTTTGTCCCTTGATTTTATGTTCAAGGTTTCTAATAAAATGAGGATAAATACTTAATATATATATATGAAACGGAAATGCCCTTTATACTATCTTGTACTTCTAAACTAAAAGCGTATGTTAAAAAGTGATCTGTTACGAGAAAATATAGTGAAGTCTTCCTTAAACATTTCATATATCAGCCACATGAGATAATTTGGAGAAGTTACAATTCTCTTAAAATACCCATGCTATGAAGGCACCTTCTAGTGATTAATCGAAAAGGTCCGTTTTGAATTGACCGGAAGAAAATTGAATACCAACAACGAATTTGGAAAGTAAAATTTGAAAGCACTCTGTGGTTCTGGAGATAGATTGTCACAAAGTGTTGAACATCTATTTATTTATTTAAGTTATATTCGACTCCTAAATTCTTTTTTTTATTTGCATTTAAGTTAAAATTATGTGTCAAAAAGTGTCTTTCTAAATTTTAACATGTGATCGATATGTGAGCTCTTTAGGATGACAGTATCGTATTTTGTGGTAGCGGGTTACTATTGACACATAATTTTAATTTAGGGGTAAAAAAATTAAAAAAAGAGAATTTGAGAGTAAAATACAAGTTAAATCAATAATATGGGGATATTTTTGGAAAATTTCTAATTATAATTATCATTCAACTATTTTAGCATTAAAACTGTTTGGGTTGGGGAAATTTGAAAAGGGTAGAGAGAGAGAGAGAGAGAGAGAGAGAGGCCACTTGCTGCCCAAAAGACTAAAGAGGCGAAAAGGATGTGACGGTTAGATTAGTGGGTCCCACTCACTTGGGCTGCCTCCTTATGTCACGATTTCAACACGTGTACGGACGTAATCTTCCCCCCTCCCTCACCCACACTGCACCACTTTTCTCCTTATTTGCTTTTTATTGCCCCTCATCTTAGTCAATTTCACCCCTTCCCCCAACCCAAGTTCTAGATTTGTTTTTTCTTTTTTTTTTCTTTTTTTTTTTTTTTTAAAGACATGGTCAAGAAATTAATTTTTTTTTTTTTGGCTCCCCAATTTATTGATAAAAAATATTTCTTACCATATAAATGTTTCAAGTCCTAATTATACTTTCTCATAATGTATCAAACAAAACAATGTATTGGAAGAAAAATAATGTTTCCCCTCCTAATAATATAGGTATACAAGGTTCGAAATCATCTTTGTTTGGATTGGTTTTTATTCTGAAATTTAACGAAATTTTTAATTTTGGACTTACTCACTCTCTTATAAATTAATTAAATTTTTTATGAAATTAAAAAAAAAATCTCACAACCAAATTTCATCCAAATAAACCATTAAGCATATTTTCTTTTGTCACGTATTGATACTTGCTGATGATTATAACGAATTTCTAAGTAGAGGGGTTGCCGACTGAAGCTTCAATGATCACCCCAATGGCATCTCTAAACTAAGGTTTTATCTTCGAACATCCTGAATAAGATAGACAGAATTTTCTTGTACTTTTCTCAAGTAACAAAAATTCATAAATATCTCTGTCCACCTCTTAATGAGAGTTACTTTAAATTCTGATGTAACAATCGAATGGTGCAATTTATATCTTACACCCTGGTGGACCTTACATGGTGCACTCTTTGAGTAAAACGACGTTGTTTCAATAATTAGTATGATGAGTAGGGTTTCAAGCTACACGCACATTCCTTTTTTCCTCTCTTATTTTATGTAATGCCACATCTTCTTTTTTATTTCTTTGTCATTCCTCTTCTTACGCTAGAATTCTCCAAAAATCTCTCATGAAATTGTGATCGCCTTTTTGTTTTTCCAAAAGAATAATTTTTACAATAATAATAGCAGGAGCAAGTTCCAATGGCAGTAGCAGCTATAGTTTCATATTGTTTAATCAACAACAACTTTTAGTATTTCTTTGCATTTTTACATATTATCGATTTTTCTTAATCTTCTTCATGGTATCGTATAAGGTAAATCTATATTAAAAAATATATATTGTTATTAGAGAAGTTGAGGATGTAGAATCGTTTTTATGTGTAATTGATGTTTTTCTGATTGTTAAAATTATATGTCATTAGAGTTCTTCAATTGCTTGAATTTCATGTATCTATAACTATAGTTTCATGATTGCCCAATTAATGTCCATGAAATATTAGTTGTATGGATGATAAGCTTATATGTTATAAGATTTCATGAATTAAATCCTAACACATAATGCATATAACATCATTACAACAAAGCAACTTAGCACAGAACTTATGAAAACTCGCACAAAAACTATAGAACATGTATTATATTTTTATGAAACATTAACAAATAATAACCGATGAAATATTAAACCTATTTTCATGGAACCCTAACACAGAACTCATGGAACATGCATTGTATTTTTCCGGAACATTAACACATAACTCATGGAACATGCATTATATTTCCATGAAACTTCATTATAACAAAACATTATAATCCAAGAAGAAAAAAAAGGCAAAAAACAAAAAGGGACATGGACCATGAAACTTCTATAATATTTTCTTAGAATCCTAATACAAGAATCACATGAAACCTCGTCATAATAAAACTATAGAATATTCATAATATTTTCATGAAATTCGAACGCACATACTTGTAAATAAAATATATACATATTAATAAAATTCAGAATATATCTTATATTATACACCTAATTGCAAAATATAACAACCCTTCTACATAATTATAATTCATATCATCTTAATGAAACATAAATTCCCTTTTCCCCAAAACGAATAGATTATTTCCACTATCCACAAGTGGAAAAAACTATAGAATTATTAATTAGAAAAGGAGAGCCACCATTATGACAAGCAAGCATTCTTGTAATTATAATACTATAAAAAAAAACTTATTTAATTATGATTTTGCTTGGCAATAGTCATTAATTTTCTTTGAAAATATTTTTGTAATTGAATTCTAGGAGGATCTATCATATATATATATATATATATATATACATTGTAGGCTGATTCAAAGCAAAATATGAATAAAAGAATAAAGAGAGAAGATATGATTCTTATATATCCTTAAAAAGAAAAGCGGAACAAAAAAAAAAAAAAAAAAAAGCAGTGAAGGAAATTGTTGGGCTTTTGAATATCAACTGTGGATTATTCATTTTAACCGTGCAAAAGAGCCCACACAAAGAAAAAGACACACCATTTTTTCAACTTTTGGGCTCACGACAAAAACAATATATCCAGATTAAATTCAGATACTGCCACCCCTCCCGGCTACATTTGGAGCGTGAAATTTACGAGATTGGATTTCTAGACTTATAAAGGTACCTTAAGAGGGGAGAATTGTTAAAATTGTAATTATTTCTTAAACATTAGTAATGTGAGATTCTCAACAACTTCTCACAAGAAATGAAAATTTTCAAATTGGAGATTTTGCTTAAGAGGTAATGAAGGTACTAAAATATCATTTCTTGATATTGAACTTGTAATTTAACATAGTAGATAGACGAACTGTGAATATTTAGGAGATCGAAGATTTGAATCCTTCTCATACTATCATGAAACTTTACTGATTTTAACTGTAGAATAAGAATTCAGATTAGTTAAGATCAATTACTTCTCGAGTATTGAGGGGGGAGGGGGGGTTTGAGGGGTAGGGGTACATGTTATTTTGGTATAAGATTCATGCATGGAGTAATGGGATGAAATGGCAAACATGTGAGAAGAGGTTGAAGAAGGAAGGTTAAAACAGTAAAAGCACACATGAGATGCCGGTTGAAGGCAGGACAACATTGGCAATTGTGTGCCAAAATCATCCACACAATTACCATAAAAAGAGAATCATCCATCTGCATCAATGCCCAACCTCACAATTTATTTCCCTAACAAATTCAAGATTTTTTTTTTTTTTTAACTTTTATGAATTTTATTTTTCTTAAAATTCTTATTTATTCATATTTGGTAAAACTAATTTGAATTCAATCTTCTAATTGACTCACATTCTAATTCAATTTGGAAAAGAAGATAATTCAATACACACAACTCTGTCTTATATTATACGATTATTTATTATTTTATACGAATTCAAAAAAAATCTGAAATCGATCTGATTTTTTTAGAGTAAAATACTTTTAATGCCCTCATATTAATTTAATAAACTCTATCTTTCAAACCCTTATCTTCGCTCTTCTCTCCATATTTCAAACTTTTATCAAATGTGAACGGATTTAGATTTTAAGAATTACTAAAATCACCTTATAATATGAAACCTTATAGAGTAGTACTATAAAATGGAGATAATACTTTTTAACATAACATCAAAACTTCGACTCATTAAGTTTGGAAAAAAAAACTAATTTAGAACTTCAAAACTTAAACGATTTATTAACCTGACATCAAAATCTCAAAACTTTTTAACTTGACATCACATTTTAAGACATACATTCAAATTCAACTCTAAAAGAAACCCAACCCAAAATAAAATAATATTACATTAACAATTCACTTACTATGATGATGATATTTGAAGAAGAAATGACAGTACTAGGAGCCTTTTATATGATATATTAGAGAAAGAAACCTTTTTGTTGCAATTAGAGGCACAATTTTGTTGCACATTTTACAAATCTACAAACATTCAATGCATAAATTCAGTCAAGATTTTTCAGCTAAAACCCTCCCCCAATCATCTAATGCCATCAAGATCCATTTCAGGAGCTGATATTGGCAATGTTAAGAGTGTTTTCACACCTTTAACTATTACAACAGTCTTTATAGTATCATTGCCCAGGTTAATAATACAGCAATGAGCAAACACCAGAGGGGGATGGAGGAGGACTTTCAACAGGTTGATTCCGGCAGCTTTTGCAGCGCAGCTGGTGCTCATCTCCCTGCCGGTCCGGTCCGGTCCCATCCAAGAATAGAATAACAACCAATGAAGCAAAACTACAGAATGAAGGTTTTCTTCAACAGCCACCATTGACACTGATATTCACATTGGACTGAGTAAAAGTTTCCTCAGAAACCACGAGGAGATCCTGCTGCATATATCCACAATGGTAGTTATATTTGCTGAACATGACTAAAATCATCTAACAGACAGTGAAAAAGCATTTAAATATATTATATTTTGGTGTTTTCACAAGTCATGTTAAGTGTGATGATACAAGTTTAACAGGAGTTCCATGGAGGCAAATTCGATCTCACAACTTCCTGGAACCCGCAGATCTCAGAAGGAGTCTTCAACACATGAATTTTCACTAAATAGTTTTTGCTTCTTAGTAAGGAGTCCTCAACACTAAAGGCAACCTACCTGCATATTCAAGCCTCACAAAAACAAAGAAATCCCAGAATTTATTATGTTGAAGAGGATTTATTATGTTGAAGAATGGATATGTATTCAAAAGACAATTTACACACAGCCTAACCACATGTAAAAACTCTTTTCCCAACTCTTTAGAGCCACCTTTGAGATTACTGGCAAGAGCTGATTATAATTGTGCTCAATTAAATGATCTTTACACTAAACATGAACAAGAAACAAGTCAAGTATCTATCCTTCCAACAAGAAATGCAAGTCACAAGGTGCCAAAAGACCCCTCTTTTAATATTTTGAGCATCTTTATCAGAAAGTTCCTCCCTAATAGTTGGGATCTGCCCCCAATGAGAGTACAGGAACTGGTGCAGATATAAGAATGAACTGATTTACAGCAAAACGATAGTGCAAAAACTGATCCAGTTACAAAATTCAAAGACTGGTTGATATGTTACACATCCTTACAAGATCATGCAAAAGAGTGATCCAATTTGCACCAGCGTAGAGCTAACATACTAAACAGTTTGCACAGACCAAAATACTAAAGCATAAAGTGCTTGAGAAAAATAAGGAGAAATTACTGCTCAAAATGGTTTCCCATATTCCTGTGGCGGCTGCTCCCAGGCCCTCAACAAGCCTACAACAAAACCATCTCAGAGTACTTAGATAAATCAGAGGAAAAGGAGGAAAGAAAAGTATTCTTATACACCACAAAATTCAATGGAAAACATCTGACTTGACCAACCGACTCATAAAAAGTTGATGAATAGCAACTAAAACAAACAACATCCTCACTCTTGGTTAGTCATGGCAAGGACCACTTAATATGGTGTTTCTGCGGACAGTGCAGCTAGTGCATCTCTCTGTCTACAGATCTCAATGTGTAACTTGGATTGCAATTTAGAATGAGTTTAACTAAAACTCAAACTTATTTTGAAAATGAGGAAACTCAAAATAAAGGAGGGAAAGTCCAAAATAAGTTTAGTTTCCCACTTGTATTGGAACAATTGAAGTTAAAAATGAAGAGTAATCCATGGTTGGTATTGAACTTTCCTGTCACATCAGCAGTCATGACACCCATTTATTTTAAGTCGCCCGAAGTGAAAAAAATTTGAGCTGCCCAAGTGAAACAACAATGCAAACTCTTTTTGAACCCAAAACTCTTTTAAGTTGCAGTCCAAGTTGACCCTAAGATTTTCTACCAAGCAAAACAGAAAGTTCTTCTCCACCCAAGAGATTCTACTTTAGATGTTAGGTTGGCAGTACCTACTACATCCCCATGATTGCACTACCAGACATGGCTACCTTATTTTTCTACCAATTGCCATTAATTTGAGCCTTTCCGGCCATAGCATATGATGGTGCAAGCATCAAAATATAATTTCACACAGTATGAATTATTTCATTAACTGAAAAAACCACAGGTACAGATAAATATATAGATAAATAATTAAACTGATCATGAACCAGAGTAAAGACATACTTAATGGTATTTCTCCCAAGGACATATATATTGATTCATCATCACCAAGAATCCCCTGCGATAACCAAAAAAAGGTATGTCACAGTCAAGTGGGAAAAATGCCGACTAATTGACTAAAGGAAAGTACTGCACAGTTCAGACTCCAAATATATGTTTCATCGTGATCAAAACATATAATAGATCAGGTTCTAAACCAGCAGTGCAAAATATCAAGATATCATCAGTTCACACTAATACCTCTTCATTGTGAAGGCCCATATCATTGTGCAGAGGATTCATGTCTGGTGGAACAGGAGAACAATTTGGTATGTCATTCCCAAGAAATTCTGAAAACATAAGTCCATAACCATCCTGGGAATCAGGGATATCATTGGCATTATGGGCATTACTAGGATAGCCATCCAAAGCAGGGAACATATTTTCAGTCCTGTACAGTTGCAAGGTAAAGTTCGAGGAGGATGAGCACATAGGTCATCAAGAATTCAAACAAAAGACATTTTAATCTAAGTGATGAGGCAACCAATCTAGGTTGGACAAGAGAAAGCTAACCAAATAGTAAACCAAGTACATAAATACATAAGAACCTGCAAGATTAGGGAGCATATGATGACCGAAACTTACGTTCTTTGTACATTATTAAAATCTTTGTCCTCTTGAACTGAATCATTTTCCAAATCTATCACCTCAATGTCTTTTCCATATTTATCGGATACACAAGAGTTATTGCTTATGGTCAAGTCAATTTCAACTGGTACTGCTTGATTTCCACTTGCTGGGATAGAGGGAAACATAAGAATGGGATCATTGACACGATTCTCATTTACATGAGAACTTTCCATGAGATTGAGGTCACAAGTCTTGAATGAACCCGGAAATAGCTCTTTCTCTTCAGCGTACTCCATACACGGTTCAATATCACCTTTAGGATACAAAGAAATGTCCAACAATCTCTTCTCATCAGCAGGTAAA
This sequence comes from Catharanthus roseus, assembly GCA_028651295.1. Taxonomy (NCBI): domain Eukaryota; kingdom Viridiplantae; phylum Streptophyta; class Magnoliopsida; order Gentianales; family Apocynaceae; genus Catharanthus; species Catharanthus roseus. The sequence goes on along the minus strand of JAPQWS010000044.1, from coordinate 4,242,907 downwards.
GTAACTGCCTCAACTTCCGATGTCATTGGTGCTTGTGGAGCCTGATTCTTGTCCAATGAATCCGAAATGTGCAGGCTGCCATCAGACTGAGCGTCTTCAGAGGAAACTGATTCTCTGGGTATTTTACTTGCCTTCACATTGAGGTCCTCATCAGATGCTCGTTTCTCACCTCGGTCCATCAAGTCACCGGTCCTCCCAAGTGCAGGGAGCTCATTTATTTCCTCTTGTACTGAAGACCTATCTAGTGAAGAGATGGAGCTTCCACCATTACCTTGCACAAGATCACAGGTTATTCCTGAACCATCTTCTGCAGCTTCAGCTTTTGAACCATCTTCTACAGCTTCAGTTTTTGAGCCACTGGAGTCGAGGATCTTGGAAACATATGGGTAGTCATTCCCAGACAGATTATCAACAGTAGAATCTTCAATTAGGGATTGTTTAGGAGGTTCATTCTCATGTGTGTTCTTATCTACAAGCATAGGATCAGCATCAACCTTTGAACCTCTGCTTGCCATTGAAGAACGAGGCCTAGTGGGAATTTTGGCAAAAGAGCAAAGCTTTAGTAAATCGCCACTATAGTTACTGACTATCTTGTCCTCTTCTGGCCCTGCCACAACTTCTTGCTCATTCTTAGTGTCTTGTAGTTCCATTTCATCATTACTTTCACTATCCTTAATTTCCCCTGCTTCTACATGTGGGATTTTAAAGACATCAGTCTTTTCTGGAGGTTCCACAGCAGCATCCATCGAGATATCGTTACAGTTGCTAGAAGAACCTGCTATTGCACCTGCATCATCCACTGACTTTTGTTTCTCTAAAGCAGATTCGGTGTCACCAACATCACCTCCTGGGACAAATTCAGAATGGGAGCTCTGTGACGCACCATCGCCATCATTACCGACTTGCTGTTCATCTGGAGGTCTAGAGAAAGCGTCACTATCACCTTCAGCATCTGCAGAAGGCCTGGATTTCTCAGACCATGACCCACTTCTTCCAAACTCACGGTCACAACCATTGTTTTTGAAGGACCCATTTCTTCTCCTGCCTCTAGGATTACTTCTTGAACCAATTGGATCATAGTCATCAGGATGCCTTCTATGCCCAGGTCCTATATCAGCAATGGGGCCTCCCAAACGCGAGAGAGCAGATGAGCGTCCCTCTAACGTATGCACGCCATCTCCTTCTTGTGTCCCAACCTGGTTCTTCGAGCTATCATTTTGCCATTTCCCTGAGAGTACATTTGCAGGCAGTAAACCTTTGGAAACCAAAAACTCAGTAGCTAATCTACCGGCTTCAATGAAAATATCACCACCTCTCTGTGGTGGCGGCTGTGACCGCTGAAATTGCCTTGACTGGCCACGTCCAAAGCCACCACGATTGTAACTTCTGTAATCCACATTATATCCGCCATGACCTCTCATAGAACTCTCAGGTGAAATCCTTGTGGCAGAGGCTACACCACCCCCCATCCCCATTGAATTAGGCCTGTACCCATTTCCTGGACTGCGAGTTCTAGAATACATCTTTTAACACTGCCCTTTTTCTATCTACAGGAATTCATGTGTATGTACAAGCAACTAAAAGAAATTCCTCCCAGGACAGGGACAAATTGCAGATGTCTTTCACCAGTTCCTCCAAATTACCTACAAGAAATATGCAGCAAATAATCAGTTTTTCCTCCTGTTTTCTGAGTATCAGGTAATTTCTTCTTGCAAAGTTTCCCAGCTAAAGCAGGATAATTCACAATTACACATGTTCATTATTAACATCCTTGGGAGACACAAACACCCAACACCCTTTTATAAAAAGGGGGGAAAAATCAGCCAACAATTAATCTTTTTTCCATCTTAAATATATAACTTCTTTTAATCAACCATGTCCCGTTTCAGTAAGCTTAGATGATAATTGACTTATTTTACAACCAAATGAAGTGGTAAAAATATCTTTAGCAGTCCTCTGAGGTCAAATCTGTGTATTAGTAGCAAAAAAACTTAAAAGATCATGGTTCAGCTATACAGATCTGGCAACTGTGAATCACAGCTGAATACAACAGCAACATGATCAGGAGCAGAAGCAGACAACAGTGTTGGTTATTGATTGTTACCTTTTGACTGAAGCAAAGAACTGAGTAAATTCTTTCTTTGTTTGAGTTGGTAGTTCCAAAAGCTGAATGATTTTTAGGGTTTCAGATCCAGTTCACATCTCATCTCATTTGTAAAGCAAATCACCACCTTTATCAGAAAAGTTCAACAAAATCAATTAATACACAGGCATATATACAGAGATAGATTCATAAATTTGTATAGGGGAATCCGATATATATAGTTCAATTTCTGCAAATTCACCATGCCTGTTCTCCAGAAAATCGATTAGGTCAACAACAGATGTTCTGCTGCGCTCTGCAACAATCAGCAGAGCGATGATGATGAAGATGATGAATCATATACAAATAAATTCAGACAAATGCCGATTCGATCATGCCAAGATTTTTTTTTAATATATCAATTAACAGCATATGAACAAAGGTAATAATATTAGGTGGGGAAATGCTTTTAAGAGAAAATTCATCAATTTTTCCTAAATTTCCTTTTTTCCTTTTGTGATTTGTGACGCGTGGAAAAGAAAAAGCGGATGCGTGCGTGAGCCACCGGTCTTTGAATCCTTGTTCTTGCATTCTCACGCGCCTACGGAGGATTTGAAATTACTCTTAAAATTACCCCTTTTGGTCTCTTAAGTTTATTCTTTAACCTTTCTAGTCCTATAATTTTTTTAAAACTTTTTTGGTCCCTTGATTTTTCAGTTACCTAACTCCTATTTCTCTCACTTTTGTCTAAATAATTTCTTGAGATATATAATTTTATAAATAACTTGTCATTATACATTGATGGGATAATATTTTTGGATAGTGAGAGGTGTTCGGTATCAGTATTTAGGTATCGGTATTTAGGAGTATATGATATTACTAATATGGATTTCGACTTGGTCTATAGAATATTTACAAAGTTTGAAGATTCGATTTTTTGATTTTCTAAACATTCGTAATGTAGTTATTCAATACACCAAGTTATCCATATAAAAAACAGAGAACTTTCGAATACTACGCTAAATCAAATTTGGTTTGATATTGTAGCATAACTCCATTTGCATTTTTATTTATTATTTTAATTTATTTGGTTAAATGTTCATACTTTATTTAGATGGCTAAATGTTTATCCTTATTTTGATTAATTGATTTTTATAGCTTTATGGATATTAGAAAATGTTAAATTTTTTATAATATAATAGAATGTGTTTAAAATTAAATCTTGAAAATTTATTTTTATAAAACATTTTAATTTTTTAATGATTATAAATTTGATTTATTATTTTTTAAAATTTTAGTGTTAATGTTTCAATAATTATAAATAAAAATAATTATAATAAAAAAAAGAGAATGACGAGGAATATTAAAAGAAATATTTACTCTAGAATGAAAAATAGAGTAAATATATTGGAATAAAAATATTATAAATATTTTATTTCAGTATAATTTGTAATTTATTTTAATTATAAATATAAGAGGTTTTAGACCTATTAAGGGTTTTATACTTATTGAGGATGGCGCATTTATTGTACTTTTTTCCATCTTTCCTCATCTTTCTATTCATTTATTTTACTATCACTATTTTCAAGACTCTTAATTTGTGTGTAAAAGTTTAAAATTCTTTATATTTATACCTGAAGGAAATAGCAAGAGTTCCCAAAAAGTACATAATGTTTGCCACTCAAAGCTAGACTAGGAGTGTAAACGAGCCAAGTTGAGCTCAAGCTCAACTCGATACTTTTTTACTCAATTCGATCTCGATTGAGTTTTAAAATTTTGACTCGAGTTCGAGTTCAATTTTTTTTAAGAAATACCATAAATAATAATTAGTGTTAATTTTGACTCCTATTTCTCTCACTTTTGTCTAAATAATTTCTTGAGATATGTAATTTTATAAATAACTTGTCCTTATAAATTGATGGGATAATATTTTTGGATAGTGAGAGGTATTCGATATCGGTATTTAGGAGTATACAATCTTACTAATATGGATTTCGACTTGATCTATAGAATATTTACAAAGTTTGAAGATTCGAATCTTTGACTTTCTAAACATTCGTGATGTAGTTATCCAATATACCAAGTTAACCATAAAAAGTGGAGAACTTTCGAATACGTATATCACTGCGCTAAATCAAATTTGGTTTGATAGTGTAGCATAACTTCATTTGTATTTTTATTTATTATTTTAATTTATTTGGTTAAATGTTCACACTTTATTTGGATGGTTAAATGTTTATCCTTATTTTGATTAATTGATTTTTATAGCTTTATGGATATTAGAAATGTTAAATTTTTTTATAATATAATAGAATATGTTTAAAATTAAATCTTGAAATTATTTTTATACAATATTTTAATTTTTTAATGATTATAAATTTGATTTATTATTTTTTAAAATTTTAGTGTTAATAATTCAATAATTATAAATAAAAATAATTATAATAAAAAAAAGAGAATGACGAGGAATATTAAATGGAATATTTATTCTAAAATGAAAAATAGAGTAAATAGATTGGAATAAAAATATTATAAATATTGCATTTGAGTATAATTTGTAATGTATTCTAATTATAAATTCTCCTTATGGTCAGAAATATAAGGGATTGTTTTTATATTATGAATTACTCATTGTAGTCAGAAATATAAAGGGTTTTATTAACATTGAGGATGGCGCATTTATTGAACTTTTTTTCCATATTTACTCATCTTTCTATTAATTTATTTCACTATTTATTTGCTGTGTACAAAAGTTTAAAACTCTTTATATTTATGACCGCAGGGAATATAATTTGTAATGTATTCTAATTATAAATTCTCCTTAAGGTCAGAAATATAAGGGATTGTTTTTATATTATAAATTACTCATTGTAGTCAGAAATATAAAGGGTTTTATTAACATTGAGGATGGCGCATTTATTGAACTTTTTTCCATATTTACTCATCTTTCTATTCATTTATTTCACTATTTATTTGCTGTGTACAAAAGTTTAAAACTCTTTATATTTATGACTGCAGGGAATAGCAAGAGTTCTCAAAAAGTACATATTGTTGGCCACTCAAAACTAGACTAGGAGTGTAAATGAACCAAGTTGAGCTCGATATTTTTTTTACTCAATTCGATTTCGATCGAGTTTTAAAATTTTGACTCGAGCTCGAGTTCAATTTTTTTTAAGAGATACCATAAATAATAATTAAAATAAAGTAAAACCATTATACATTTTGACTCGATAAACTCGACAAATCAGTATTAATAAAACTCGAACTTGACTCGTTTACTTAGCGAATCAACAGCGAACCAAACTTTGAAGCTTGACTGATTTACCCCTTGAAGCTAGAGAGACGTGAGAATATAATCATTATATAAACCTTCAAAGATTCTATGGTAGGGAAACCCTGGGGGGGAAGTCAAAACACCCCTGTGGTTTAGAGTCAGTACACTGTGTTAAATCTTCCCAACAAAGAATTCAATGGATTCCATTTCTACCTTCTACTCTATTTCTATATGTAAATATTCATATACAAAAATGGAAGAAGCTAAGTTTACACGTATATTCTGCTTAACCAAACAACTGTGGGGAGCAAACCGATCATGAACCAGAACCCGCGATATTCTGCGCGCAAATCTACTCCTTTCTTGCACCAAAGAGAGGAAATTTAATCGTCGCTTGTTTCTTGATTAGAGACGCGAGCTCTAAAATGAACGTTTGATCGGTTCCATATCTCATTATTGGCCATTTCCAATATTCTCAGGTTGATGGTTCTCTGTTCTCTGCTGGTAGATTGATTTCTGTTTATCAATCTCATCTCTGCTCAAATCAGAGAAAACAAAAATAAGAAAAACTCACTCACAAGGATCACTAAGATAGCAAGATATATCTCTGATTCCTAGTTGAAAGAAATTGAATACTTAAAAGCCATAATGTAAGGCCAAAGTGAAATAATAGAGCATTATTGCATGATCATAAACCAAAATAAGCAAGAACCTGAGACACTGCAAGATTGAGTCGTAAAAAAGAACAGCAACAATTTTTCGTTTTCTTTCTCTAGGGAAATCACCCCCACGATTAACAACAGGTAATTGTTTAATGTCCTTCGCCTCCATCAGTTGTTTTGCGGTTGTCAGATCTGTATCTGGATAACAGGTTAGAAGTCCACAATGTCGTCCACGATAACTTATTCCCCGTGTGCATACAGAAGAGACAGGATATGAATTTACCTGCAAAAGTCAAGCACACAATTAGAGAGGGGGTGGATGTCTCTATGTGAAGTAAATCCTTGACCAGTGTATGAGAGAAGGAATAAAATTCATACAGCCACGCAAAACTGCTAATAGATTTTAAGAAATAGAAAGAGTAGCATAATTCAATTTCACGGTACATACATCCACAAGCGATGAATCACTGTTTGAACAACCACCAGAATTCTTGAATAGGAACCGCTTAATGTCCCCAGAGGTCAAAATTCCTTCCAAACAGTCTTCAGCATCAACAACAATGACACAGTTCTGCTGACCTTCGTTCATATATTTTAAAGCTTCCTTAAGAGTTTGGTTGGGGGACACTTTCAAGAAGCTACTTGACATGGCCTGAGAAACCTGACAGAAGCAGGAATATATAATAGGTTAAACAGAGCAACCAAGATAAGCCCTAATAGGGGAGTTTGCTGCTAGTAAAAACGGTAAACAAGAAGATGAAAAATAGATGAAACCTTCATTTCTTCCAGAATAAATAGTTCACTGTCGATTGCTTCGTGGTCATTGGAATTTCCAAAAACAGTGAGTTCCAAGTGACCAGCTTGCCTCCAGATACCATCATCGTTTTTGTCTTCAGAAGGTGAGACAACTGCATAACCTCTTGAAGCACTTGCAATCTCTGATGCCTCTACCTCCTTAGAATCATTGGTGACAGATGGCACCCAGATGGCCAATCCAACAGCACCCTGTTTGCAGAAATCTTCATATAAGTAAAATAACATTGGGAGGTGCCAACAATTTCCAGGAACAATTGAGAACAGAATGCTAACATCACAAAAATCTCTACTAGTCTTCTATCTCTATGTGTGTTTGTTCTTTGTTTTGGGTCATTTACATCTCTACTGATATAAAATAATTATATTTTCTCCGGTAATCCTTAAATTCAAGAAGCCAATAAATAATCATTTGTCCTGATAGCTGGACCTAACAAACAAATCATTGCTTCTTTTATGTAGGCCGATTATTTGATATTAATATAACTCCTTTTGCTGACCAAAAAAAACACAAATCATTGCTTCTATTCACTGCAAATCTTCAACCGGTCAGGTTTCAACTGGCAAAATTGATGTTACAAAGCGTTTTAATCCTTATTCAAAACTTACCAAGAGGGGGAGCAGTATTGTGTAATCTTTTGTCAGTTCAAACAGGAGTAGAACCGAAGTCAAAGGTACAGAACAAACAGAAGCTAGAGTAGCAGCCATTCCAACCTGCATTAAAGAATTTTGATGTTGCAAACCATCAATAAATAATTGAAGATTTAGAAGCATGCAAGAAATCTGTAGATGGAAAGAATGAAGATTAGCAACAGAAGATTAAATAAAATACCAATGCATATGCTTGAGGCTGGGCAACTGCAGCATTTCCTGGAATAGCAGAATTTATCAGCTCCCCAGCCAAACCCCCAAATACAGCACCTACAGCAGCACCAATCATCAAACTTGGTGCATATAGGCCACCCACAAGGCCAGAACCCTTGCACAGAGAAGTAGCCACAACCTTCGCAGCAGATAACTGGGCTAAAAGCCAAATTCCAGGTGCTGAAGCAGTCTTTCCAGTACGTAGAATTTCATCAACATTAGTGAAACCCCAATATAGTATTCCAGGGTATCTGAGAGCTATTACCCCAGCTCCCAAACCACCCAAGGCAGGACATACAACATCAGAAATTCCAAATTTTTCCTTAACAAATTGAAATGCATTACTGAACCAATCCACCAAATAAGTGAAAGCCAGGCAGACAACTCCACACAACATTCCCAATATAAGGTACAAAGGTAGCTCTGCACAGGAAGAATTATGCACACTCAACATTCAGAGATATACAAGAATCAGGTGAATAGACTATTCTATGTTAAACCCAAAACACGAAAATGCAGCTTCTCACGGCGACCACCTATTCCACTATTTCACGGGGAGTTGAGGTTTAACAGATTCAAGACTAGCATAAAACTCTAATATAAGAAAAGGTGAGTACCAATTATATGCATCTATAATACTCTTATATGAGAAAATGTGAGTACCAACTATAGAAAAACAACCAGAAAAGATCAAATACCAGCAGCAGATTTCAATTCATACGTGGGCACTGTGAAGGCTTGTTTCTCCCCGAGCACAGCATTTGATACTGTAGATGAGATAACAGAAGCCAATATTATCATTGCTGTTGTAAATGGAGGAGAATTCTCTGCACGAAGGGGCCTTAAAACAGTCTCAATGGCAAAGAAACATCCAGCAACTGGAGCATTGAAGCCTACAGGACATTAAAATAGCACAAATCACTCAAATGCTTGGAAAGAGAGGTAAAAGGAGTAAATGGCCTGTTCATAATTATTCTGGATTTGGGTAATTAAGAAAAAGAAATGAGCTTCTTTCCAACAGAAGAACATCCCGAATGGCCTAAATAACCTGAAAGCCTTTGTTCATGTAACACAAGCAAAACAAACACTCTAGAAAAGAATAGAATTGAAATGAATCCTCCGTGCAAACATTTTGTGGACAAAGGAAACAGCCTGTGATGGATATAGAAAGTCAGTTGTAAATAAATAAATAAAAGGACCTGAAGAAATTCCTGCAGCTGCACCAGCCGCAACAAGAGCTATTCTCCTTTCCTTGTTGTTCTCCATCATGACTGAGCATCCATAAGCACATGATTTCCCAATATCTACACTAGGGCCTTCAGGACCCAGGGAACACCCAGTACCCAAAGTTACTGCAGCTTGTATAGCTTTGACTGTCGGGAAAATTCCAGCGAGTACATCAAATCCCTGTCCTTGTGAAGAATTTGAATGCTGTATTTGACCCAAAATTTCAAGTAAACCATGTAGCATGCCAACAATAACTCCACCCAGAACAGGTATTAAGAGTATCCGATGCCAAGTATCAGCTAATCGCTGCAAACGAAGCCAAGCAGCACCCTCATTTGGTGTACCAGCCCAAGCCCACTCATGTATCACATGTACCTAGAGATATGCACCACATCATCACATGCATTCACAACTAAGAAAAAGTTCAAAAAATCGGACTTGCAATAGGGGAACTATACACGTATCCATGAAATAAGCACAGACAATAGTACAAGGCTTGCAAGTACACTGTTGAGTCACAAACTAGTACAAAAGGATAATCAGAATATGCAATAATCTGGTCTAGCACTTGTCCTTCAAAAACCCACTCCTTCTAAGTTCCATGGGCGTAGATAAACCTCATAAGATCATATACCCCAGCAACTCATACATGCATTCAAGCCTGCCCAACTCCTTTCTTTATCAATCCACCCGAAGGGCAGAATATGGGAATTCTCTTTAGCTTGCCGACAAGAGGAAGCGTTATCATTCATGGTTTTAGTATGGTCCTCTGTTTTTTCTTTCATTTTTCTTTTCTTTGTGGGCAGGGGAGAGGGACTTTTAGCATATAAAAAATTTATTTAAAAGAAAAAAGATCCAAGATGTTTTCATAAATTTCATAGATCAGTAAGAGCTTCCTTTACATGATTATTTTTGCTTGATGAATTTTTGGCAGCAGTGCAAGTACTATGACTAAATGCCAGCCTTATTCCAAGTTCATTTTTTTTAATCAGTTCCCGAACCACAGTAGATCCAGCTACCACATATGAATACAAAAGCAGTTTCTAGCTTAAAGATGAAATTTTGCTAAGGACCTTTGTCTTCAAAAGTCAAAGCATGAAGTGATGCAGATCAATCCAAAAGAGCCTAGTTACCAAATTAATCACAGCTTGTTCGAAAGGCAGAACAGTAACATTATTAAAATCCCATATTAACGTTTCAATTTCTAATTTGCTTGAAGCTTTTGTATTTAGGAACAAACAGATTGCAACAGCTCCTCAATTAATGTCGTGCATTGAACTAATAAACTTCAAAAGTTTGTTCCTTTCGACACTACAAAAAAAACTTGAAAAGTGCATCAAAGGTAAGTATAAGATAAGAAAAGAAGAAGTTTTCCACAAACCCCGCGGTTAAAGGCAGCGACGCAGAGACCAGTAGCGAGGCCAAGGAGGCATCCAATAAGCAACAACGCCCATTCAGGAGGTGAAAAATCTCCAACAATTTCCTCATCACGGACATTAACATTTCCGATTCGATTCACATTACCATTATTACTGCTACTAATAAAAGTATTTACACCGTGATCCAAATGCGAAGGAGAAGAAGCAGAAGAAGAGCGGCGGTGGTATCTGCGATCCGCATCTGAAATTCGTCTGCTAGCACTCAATCGGCGATTGGAAAAGCTACGATCTAGACGCTTTAATAGATCTTTAAGACCAGCTCTGGGTGTAAGCTGGCTTTCTAAATCTCCGTCTGACGACGACGGCAGATTAGAAGGTATAAGAAGGTCGTGATCGCTGTACTCGCCGGGAGGCATCTCCACTCCTCTTCTCACATCGCCATTCAGATGCATCTCTAGCTTTCTCTACCTTTACATAAACAGATTTTTTTTCTTTAAAATAATATATATAATAAAATCACAATAAATTGGAAGCTCTGAAAGGTTTTTGAAGCATATGAAGCAAGCAGCAGGAGGCCGAGGTTTTTCCAATTCTTTTATTATTGATTTCCTTTCATCATGCATCTCACTCGTTACTCACTCCCATTTTTCTATCTATTTTTTTCCCTTTTCTTTAATCGTGAAATCTCAATCTCTTTTTCTTTAATTCAACCTTTTTTTTATTAATTGTCACATTTTGAATATTATAAAAATACGATATTTTAGATATTTTTTCTTTGAGTGGATTATAATGCATTTCAAATTCATCTCTTTCTTCGTTATTATTTTTACAATTTTCTAAATTAGTTGTTAAAATTTGTTTTTAATTGGAAGATATATTATGAAAAAATTCATTAAATGTCATATTATTTTTAAATTGTGACAAGTAAAATAAAATAAATGACTATTAATATCTATGAAAATAGCCAGAGCTGCAGTCGAAGGAATGTCACGAGTTCATTCTCGAAGAACTAAAAAAATAAGGTAACCATAGCTAAATGATGAGTCGAGCATTTTTCCGTCCCTATAAACATTCGGGAAAAACAGTGCAAGAAAGATCTATACTATCAAATCAATGGGAGGACAAAGTTCTAAGTTGCAAGTAGTCATCTCAAAACAACTAAAAGCAAATTATTATCAATAATAAGCTATGCATGCTAGTGTGGAGTAAATCGGACCGAATCATCTAGTTTGAGCGGTTGAACCGAGAATCGGATTATATGCCGGTCTTATTTTCTTAAAATATCAGCAGGAAATTAAATCGGTCAAAATTTGGTCTGAACCGATTTTTATTTTTTAAAAAAATTCACACTAAAAAATATATTTTTGTATGTATTTTTTAATTAATAAGTTTATAATATATTTTAAATTATATTTGAATTATGTATAGTGTTAATTGATTTATAATGTTATTCGATTCGATTGGTTGAATCAATGAACCAATAATTTGACCGGTTGAATCAAAAGCTAGATTTAATATCTCTTATTAGTATTGACAATCATATAATCATATATTATAAGAAGTAACATATTTTCTCTTTCTGTAAGCAGATAGCATTTTGTTTATTCCATAAAAGCTAATTGGTTTTTATATAATTTAATTTTGATATTTTTATCTTAAATTTTGTAAAAATTTTGTTGGTAAGAAGAGATATGATTCAGAAGACAATTTTTTGAGACTTGAAATTATGCCAATGTCAGCCTAAATATTCTTCTAAATATATTTTAAGATTCACTTAACAATAACTCTATACCTAGTCGATTCCTCCTTAATTGTGGGCCTTGCCCAAGCAAAAAAGTTATTCGACTTTACAAAAAGAGTTATTCATACCAAGTAGATTCCTCCTTAATCGTGGCCTGGTCCAAATGGAAAAAGTTATTCAACTTCGCGATTGAGTTATTCAATCATGCATAATACACCAAGTGCAAAATAGCCTTTGGAAAAAATCAACCATAGCAATTGACTGTTTTTCAGTAAGAAGAGAGAAAGAAATCTTGAAATGTAACATCCAATAAATTCAACATTTTCACTTTCAGGAAATTGAAAAGAATGGACAATAATGGCAAGCAATGAATAACAAATACCAAAAGAAAATATCTTAGCAATTCCCATATATATGTTATATATATATATAAACTTTGATATTTCTACTTTCTTTCTTATAAAGAAGGCAAAAATTTTATGTAAATTTACATCTGCATCCTATGCATGACTTGATGATAAACTGATGATCCATTAGAATGATTCAAGCCAGGATCAGACACAGGTTCCACCTTTGGTTCTCCCTTTGGCAGCATCAGTCCCATGTCATTCATCGGCTGCCTCGGCTGCTGTCCTAGATACTGATGAACAGGGAGAGAAGGAATTCTGATTTGGTTATGTCCTAATCCAGTAAGTCCAAGATTTGACAGACCATGTTGGTTTATTCCAAAACCAAAGCCATGATGATGATTAGGTGGTCCAAGAGGCGGACGCCCAGGCAATGCAAATGAAGCAAGTGAAGAAGGCCTTTCAAACTGTGTCATGCTATTATGAAGCTGTGAAGAAGGCTCAGGCCTGTGCACTTGTGTTTGAACAGCAGCAGGTTGTGTAGGAAGAGTGCAGGATGCACCACCTGAGTTCACATGACTGCTGTTACGCGCTGCGGGCACGTCGTGGTTGTGCTTCCCCTCGTAGGTTGTGATCACGGACTTCAGATCGTGAGAGGCTCTCTCCACATGTTTTCTCACAGTGCAGCCAGCACTCGTACACTTGTAGTAACTCCTGCATCAGAATGAGCATTCAAGAACTTCTAGTACTACCAACATTACAATGTATTCTATAATGTTTCTGTCACAGTTCTTTATATATAGTATTGATCGCTTTAACTTAATGAATAAACATACCTTGGATTCGGGTTTCCTTTCACTACTTTTTGCCCATATTTGCGCCAGCGATACCCATCATCAAGGATGTCCACCTCACTAGTAGTTTGTACAACCACTCTAGGCTCTCTAATGGCTCTGCTTGCCCCACTCATATCGGTTGGATAAGTCTCGATTTTCCTACAAAACGTGTTGAGGAATTTGTTAATGGTACAAGATATGGCTTAACATGGACATATTAAAGACGATTTAACCAAAAAAATAAACAGAAATGCAGGAAAACCTTCTCTTTGATTCAGATTCATCTCCTTCACCATCATAACCTAACGATACACTGCCATGTGTTGCACGATCATCATCTTCCTCATCATTTGAAAAAGTAGAAGATGCGTCAACTGCATCTCCCGTTTCAAACTGGCTGCCATTTTGAGCCTGCAAAGAGTTAGCTCCATTGCAGTATTCAGAACCCATCATGGCTGATGATGTCACTTCAGGATTGTCGTTTCTCCCTTCAGAAGCTCCATTCCCTCTCTGCACATTCGCCCACAACGGATCACCATCAGCGCCTGTTCCAGCCTGTTCACTATTTTCTAATTGCATGTCACTGAGGGCATTCGAGGATCCAAGGGCTGATCTGCGATTAGGTGGAGGTTTGGGGTGATTATGTGCCCCCTTGTAGATGATTTCTGTGATATGACCCTCCTGTGATCTTTCGACCTTTTTCTTGACTTGACAATTTTGATGCGTGCACTTGTAATAACTCCGCGGATATTCACTTCCTTTCACTTGTTTCTGCCCATATTTTCTCCAATTATAGCCATCTTCAGCCGGGGCACCACCAATATTGGGATCTCCATTGCTTCTTTGATCTGCATCCTCATCTTGCTGCTCATCAAGAGGCGGAGAATGGTCCATGCCACCACCTACATTGTAAAGCGTTCTTGGCTCTGACGCAATATTATTATTGCTCACTCCAGTTTCCTTTTCAGTGGATGGTTTTGAGAAATCAGCCTGCTGATTTAGTGCAGTAGTATTTGGCCGTTCTAAACTCGATGGATGCACGTTCTGTGACTGAACTGAAACCTCAATGCTGGGAAAGGATTGCTGAGGCAGACTGGTTGGGTTAACCTGTACAAAACAACACAACCAAATGAATGAAAAAAGGGACTTCGTTTTCTTATTGCTTTGTATAAAAGGCTTCAAGCCTTGGCAATGCTCGATGCAGCAAAGGCACTTCATTAAAGTTTCCATCAACAAAGAATGCTGATATGCACAACAAAATGCCTTTGCATAAAATTCGGAAGTCAAGGTTAAGTTAAAAACACCTATTATACACAAGCTGCCGTCACAGGTCAATGTGCATCAAAATTTAACAGATAGAGAGAGTACCCTGTTAGATGTGCCAAAGAAAAGAGAAGGGCCGGATTCTGCCATGGGCCTAAATGCAAAGGATGAGGGGTTGATGTTCCCGAAGAAGGTCTCTCTGCTCTTATCAGGAAACTCTGTCATCACAGTTGAGCTTCTGCTGTTGGCATTTGAGACAAATTGAAACTTTCCCGTAGTTGGAGATGGCTGCACCTGAAACATAAGAGGTCAGCGACTAAGGCCTCGTGGAAAAATGGTAATTAGACAACTGACCAGAAGTTTTGGAAGATTATTATGCAAAATGGATCTACATGCAAAATAAATAAGTAAATGAGTACATATAACATAATGCAGGACTACGTTGTCCACAGAATGCGAAATATCATTTAATATAGTGAATCCTCCAGCAGGTTCAATTCCATTCCATGTAGTCTTTGATCATAAGAATCAACCAACAGCCAAGATTCATATGGTGATGGAAGGCACTTTTCAAGTAAAATCTTTTAAAAGACTATGATAGGAAAATGGCAAATCAAGTAATTACCATACAAATTCAAACAAGCAATAAATAGTAATCTAAAATCAAGATCTGAACTGTTCTCCACTTCTTTCATTTCGACATAAACATATAGGTGAGTACTCTCGGTATCCCAAGTAATTGTACAAGTGTGCTTCATTTCTTTTCCTCGGAAAGCAACTACATCTATAGCAAAGGTAGAAAGCTTAGAGAAATAATTGCAATAGCCAGAAAACACAGAGATCTCACGTTGCAAGAGTTCTAAAGTAATATCTCAATGATTCATTTAGAGACATCCCACAATTTCTTGAATGTGGAAATTGGAAAGTCATGAAGCATTTCAGCCAGACAACAGTCAACAGACGGATTGTTTTCTACAAAATTACATGGAGTTACCTCTGATGATTGTTTTTCGGCACTGTCTAAGACATGAATGTGGACGCATAACATTCTACTATCACAACAGCTATGAATCAGACGCCAAACCAGCACAATAATACTAAAAGACAACTAGATACATTGACAGACAAAGCCATACACTCACGTTTTGACATGGGAGACAGGAGACAAGTCCAAACAAAGGAATGTTGGACATGATCATGTTCAACCACACATGATATCCAAAAATGGAAGGAAATGAAATTTTAGACTTACCAAAGAATTATTAACGAAAACTGGAGAATCTAACAAAGTTGTAGGACTCAGTCCAGGAGGAATTGTCAAGTAGGGAGAACGAACTTCCTGGTTCTGCAAAAGGTCAGCAGCTCTGATGCTTTCTGTGTTAAGCCTCGGGGCATTGAACCCGGCTCTAGCTGCCCTCCTTTCCAAAAGACCCCCTCGAGAGCTCATCTTCTGTTCATACATTCCACTAAATTTAGCAGCTTCATCAGCACCTAAGCCAGCTTGTGATCCATTCTTCTCATCAGCATTTGTGGATGCCATGTACTCTTGAGGCCCCGGAAAGGAGAACCCCTCTATCTTTTCACCAATGGGATCAGAAATTGATCTTGAACCAACATCATCACCCAACATCGATAACAAAGTTCGCGGACTTGGACTAGGAGGCATCCAATCCCCCATGATTGCTACATGGTCATCAAACCCCCCCATGATAAGTCCTCTCTGATACTAGCAACTCAAGGACAGATCAAGTTACAGTAGCCACAGCTTAAACAAACCTGCAATATATTTAATCAGAAAAAAAAAAAAAACCCCCAATAAAAATCAATAACAACAATGTAATCAACATGGAAAAGGGCAATTGTTAACTGAATTTTTCAGTACAAAATAGTTAGGACCACAGATGAAACTGAATTTTTATTCAAATTGAACAAAGCCCTAATGATTTCGACACTTCAAGAAGCTCTCCTTGTCTGCAGATACAGCAGTCCAGAGAGTCCAGACTCCCAGTCTCTCTCTTTCTTTAGGACTAAAAATTATCTTTGCAAATTTGAAACAAGAAAATGCAAACAATTGGAAAAAGGGCACATCCCAAAGACAACCATGAATTGTATTTCTTCTTTCTCCAACACAAGAAAAAATTTCTCCCATCATAAGAAAGTTTTAAAAAAGGAAATGGCAGCCCATCTGCAGAGAACTCGAAAACCTTAATTTGGTAGACAATCTATCGAGAAACCGAGCAGCAATTCCGGGTTGCGCCGAGTTTAATTCACAAAATCATCAGTAATAGATAAATTTCCTTTCCTTGTGTGTTACCCGGAACCCAAAATTCCAGCAACCCAACATAAATTTGGAGTCTACAGCCATAAAGATTCACACTTAAAGAATATATAAGAAAGATCCGTAGCAAAAAGAAGAGTAAAATGAGAAAAGAAACTCGCATTAAATACAAATCCTCATCAAGATCTATGAAATGCAAGGGAAAATCAAACAACTTGAAACAGAGAGTACCTAGAGCTTGAAGAAACAAATCATTGATCACAGAGGAAGAGTAATTTTTAAAAAAGGAACAAAAATAGCAAAAATCAAAACCAGTACACAAGTTAATGATTAAAAGATGATGATCAAAAGAATATAAGGTGAGTGTACCTGAGAGAGAGAGAAACTAAACAGAGAAAGAAAAAGAGAGAGAGAGAGAGAGAGACAGTCAAAGCAGGGGATGATATATGAATATGAAGGAGACACTTTTCTGACCCCTCTTCAGATTAGTTTCAGCTTAATGGGGTTTGTTTTTGCATTTAATGAAAAAAAGAAAGAAAAAGACTTTTCTTTTCTATTCTTTCTTGGTTTCAAAGAAAAAAGGAAAAGCATATCTATCCCCACCTTCTTCACTACCTTCTTGTCATGTTCTTCTGCTTCTTCTTCTCCAAATCCTCCTCTTTCTCTCACTAGAAATTGGGTTAGCAAAAAACACAGAATTATGATTGCTTTGAGAAAGAAATCAAGAAGAAAATCATCAAATCCAACAAATAAATGGTGGGGGTTGGGGGGTCTATACTAGTGGGATCATACATAAACAGTAGCAAGCAAATTGATTTTTGTAGTTCAAGAAACACGGCAGTTGTTTAGATTAGATGTTATGGTGGACCTTAATATGGACTCGAATCTATTCTCATCTCTCTTCTTTCCTGCTAGACAGAGCAGAGGAGGAAAGCCAAGGAAACTGCTCTCTCTCTCTCTCTCTCCCCTCTCTGTGACTTTATTAGATTAATATAATTGCTTTTTAAGCCTTAATTAATTTTGGAGAAATTTTTTTAGTAAACGGATAAATGTGGGATATAAATTATCTTGAACTAAATTAAACTTTAGAATTCGCTTGACATGTACTCATTTAAATATCTTAATACACATAAAATATATTTTTTTCGCCCCACTCTATTATCACATTTGATCAATTTCGATTATTTTACTTATCCAAATTTTTTTTTATTTTGTCACAATCTAATATCGAAACTGATATAAATAATAATAAATAGAAATATTAATTTGAAAAAACATTCTAATTCATAAATCACAGTAAATTTATAATATCTAAAAATCTAATAAAATGGTTAAAATTAAAAAAGATATATGTCTTAAATTACCTAATTTATATTTACGTGTGGTCATAATATATAGATTAGACAAACTCTTAAAATTAAGTCACAAAAATTTTAAATTTTTTCTTAAAATAACTTCTTTTTTAAAAGAATACCTAAAATGGTCGTGTTATAAGGTTAACGTTCATATTTAGCCCATCACTAATTTCATCTTTTACCTTCCTTTCAATTTTGCCCCCCTTTTTCCTTTTTTTGTGTTTATTTTAAATGTCATATTTCTTTTATTTCTTTAAGAGAACATTCACTAATCTTTTTATTGAAATTGTTCTTTTTATTTAATTAAAGAAAAAATACTACTACATATTATGTTTATTCTATCTATATTTATTTTAGGAATATTTTATCTATATTTAGAAATTCAAAATTAAAAATATTCAACATTCAAAAAAAAAAAAAGAATTCAACAATTAAGATGAAAATCTCATCAATTTCATTAATAAAAAACTTACCGTCTTTTAGTTAAAGGGTTATAAAAATATGAATTGTTTTTAATTTTTTTATATGTATCATTTTGTATGTTGAATAATTTCATTTTAGAAGATTAAAAGGTTGATATATACAAATATAGATAATTGTTTTAGAAATTAATGTCTTATGTATTAGTATTGTTAGTTAAATTTGAATATTGTAATTCAAATTGTATTAGTAATGTTAGTAAACATTAAACTTTAAAATGATTATAGATCTTTTTTAATTGAATTAGAAAAATACATTGTGATTTATTTTATTTTAAAAATTACAAATAAAAGTATTATTTAAAAATGAGGATTCGAGACCCTATAGAGTAGAGTACGGGACTACAAATTTTATATCAAAACAAATTCAAATATAATCTAGATTTGTTATTTTTATATACTAAAATTTAAATAGACTTGTTTTTAAAAGACACTTCTTTTAATTTATGAAATGAATGATATTTTGAATTTTAATTGTTGAATCTTGAATATATAAATTACTTTTTAATCTTGACTTCCTAGATATAGACAGAATAAAAATATTATAAGAATTAATCTTTTTCTCCAATTAAATAAAAGAAGGGTTTTATAAAATAAAAAATTAATAATAAAATTTTTTGTAAAGAATAAAAAATTAAAAAAGGTATAAAAACTAGAAATGGCAAAAAGAACAATTAAACAAAGATAAATGATTAATAACCTGGTGTAAGAGGTCATTTTAGGCAAAGAAGCACATTAACCTCGTAATATGACCATTTTAAGACTACTTAAAAAAATGATCATTTTTAAAAAAATTCTTTTTATATACTCACATTTTTTACAGTCAAAGAATGCAAGTATCCACCACTCGTTTATTATATTCTTTAATACATCTCATTGAATAATTCTTTTCGTTGATGAGAATTTTATAATCTATATTAATAAAATTATTATAAAAATATATGTATTAGAAAGTGTTCTAAAATATGAAAAATGTACTAGACAATTTTGCATCACTTTATGTGCCACTTTTCTTTAATAATATATTTTTCTTTTAGAATTTAATTCAAATCGTTGATACCACTTTGTGTATTACTCTCTGTATTATATTCTAATTTAATAAATTTTCTCATAATCTGTATTTTATTAATAGATTTATTAATAAAATATATTAAATTAAAATTCAGCACATCATTCCCAAAAAAAAAATGATACACATCATCTGAGCCGGACAATCCCGGTGGTGTTTCCACCGATGGACTTAAATTTGAGGTAATAAAAAGGTCATTCAAATTTTTTTGCCAAGTTTGACTGGCCAATAAGAAGAGGACATGTGGAGAAGGAGTTTGACTGCAATTAAAGATAAAAACATTAATGGTTGATACCCAATAATTAAAAAAAAAAGAGTAAAATTTATCTCTAATAAATAATTAATAATAAGCAAAACAAAAAGGAAAAATAATAGTATAAATGGCACTTATTTATGTAACATTTCCTGCAACTTTTCTTTTTATAATATGTTTTCTCCTTTAGAGTTTATCTTTTTCTCTTAAGGTTTATCTTTTAATTTGGTAGATTTTATTAATAAAATAAACTTAAATTAGAAATATTAGAAAGAGTATTATAAAAAATGTTAAAAAAATCCAAACCAACATAATTTGTGTCCTGTCCAGCTGCGCATTTAAAGCTCTCTCCCAACAGATATAAATGTTTATGGCCCCTAATTTTGATCTTTTATTTTTTTCTTATATAATTTTGTATTTCTAATAAATGGGTGGCATGTGGATTAGTTTTTTAATTTAATATTTTAGTATAAGTATAATTCGATACATTTTTTTTTGCATAAAAGAATTTATTGATCGAATTCAATAATTTCAAGAGAGTTCTAGTATTTATAAAATTTTATATCTAAATCATCGCACAAAATAACGAATATATTTTATATATATTAATATATTTGAGATACAAGATTTATTAGATTTTGACTATTAAGTATGATACATTTTATTTAGATTAATGAATATCCCATCACACATAGATATTATAAGACATATTTAACTTAAATTAATTTATATGATATATCTTATTTAAATTAATGTATGTTTTAATCACACATAGATTTTATAAAGTTTATTAAATTAAATTACGTCTCAAAAATATATGGTATGTTTTATATTAATATGTGTTTCGGTCACATTTATGTATCTTATAAGAATTACTATACTTAAACTATTATATGTGGTATATTTTATCCACATTGACATGTGATCACACATTATTTATTAGGCTTAAACGATTATATATAGTATATTTTATCCATATTAGTGTGTGTTAAGATCAAACGTAGATTTTGTAATACTTTCGGTCTGAAATATAAGTCCTTCCATGCCTAAATTAATGGTAAAAAATTATAACTATTTTTACACATTTTAATTATTATCTATTTTTCAATTTTATACTCTCTTAATGCATTTATTCTCTCTCTCTCTCTCTCTCTCTCTCTCTCTCTCTCTCTCTCTCTCTCTCATTATTTGTTAAGAGTGTATAGATATCTTGTCTGGAAAATTACATTGTTTTATTGCTACAAACTTTACAGCTCAAAAATCAATTGAGTTACACTATGTAGATAACTTACATTATTTTCTTAATTCTTAATTTGTGTGCACAAATCAAAAAAGACTTATATTATTGACTGGATACTATAATATTTATCAGCTGTAAACTACCTTAGATGGTACTACCTCTAACTAGAAATAGAATGGGTTTTACAAGATAGAAGATAGTAAAAAAATATAAGGGTTTTACAAATTTCAATAAGTATTTATTACACTTTTTCCATCTATAGGTATCTCTTTGTTTATTTATTACACTCTTATTATCTATATTTCTCCTTATTTACTATTTAAATGTTACTTTGATTCAACAACTGTCTTGTTTCAAATGCCCTTAATTCATGTGCACAATTCTAAAACCTTATGATTTTATTGAAATAGTTTGTTCAATGTGTATTTCAAGGCACACGTTAATATGGATAAAGTATATGATTAATTACATTTTTCCCTTGAGTTTTGTCCAAACTAATATTTGATTACTCTATTTTGTACATATTACGAATAAATTCTTATAATTTATATATTCATAACTAATTAATCTCTATTACTAATTTTAGTAAAAAAAATTTATCAAAAAATAAAAATTTGGTAGCAAAAAGTTTAAACTTTATCCTAAAATATCTTTTCACGATTCACGTGTATAAAATTCTTATTTACTATCATATATTAAGATCAAAATACCTTTAATAAAATTTTTTATTAGCCTAATTTTTATAATCAAAGATATTAACGTCTTTATATATAATAATAAATAAGAAATAAACTCACAAATGATATTTAAGGAATATTTTATATTTTTTACCACTGAATCATCATATCCGATGAATAGTTTTTTATTGAAATTAGTAATAGGATCAATTAGTTATAAAAACAGTAAGGATTTATTGGTAATTTATACAGAATACGGGGATAAAATTATAGTTTGGACCAACTTGAAGAATAGAAATATAATTAATGCTAAATTATAACATACACTGTTTAAAATACACACATATACATACATATATATATATTAAACACCTAAAACTTTATAAAAAATCGTTGAATGCTAAGAGAAACTTGTATCTAAAATTAAAAGATAATATACATTAATATGTATACGTTTGTACCACTTTTTTTTTTTATTATCCTCCGTTTTATTTATAATTTTATATATTTTATTAATAAAATTCATCAAATAAAAATAAATTTTAAATAAAAAACATATTATAAAAAATGGGACAGTTAATTAATATCTCTCCCTAACACATGTTAGAAAAATCCTTAATGAAATTACTACCTTACCATGGCTGATTAAGAAAAATTAATGGTGATATGATTTAGTAGAATTTAATTCTCTCAATTCAACGCAGTGTAGGAAGCTAGTGATATAAAAGATCAGTATATTCTTTAAAAAAAAAAAAATCATTGTATTATTAACAGCGTTGAATTTTCTTGAAATGAAAAAAAAAAAATTATTAACAGCGGACGTTAGGGAAAACAATACATGATTATTTTATAAAAGTAGATATTTAATTTTGTAGACGGTCTAAATTTTTAAAAATATATTAATTATAAATAGCCATGAACTATTTAAATTTTATATTTATGACATGAATTTTTATTTTATTTTTTATAATTATTAATCGTTTATATTTTTTTTATAATTACAAACTTTGATTTTATCTTTTTATATAGTAATAAATTTTTTATATTTTTTAACATAGCCATAAACTATCTCTTGCTTCTCAAATATAGAAATTTATTGAAAAGAGTTCATAATTATATTTGAAAGATAAAAAATAATTCATAATTAGAAACAAATAAAATCAAAATGTATGATTAAATAAATAAAAAGAATTCATAATTAAAATAAAAAACTTATACTTATGATTAAAAATTAAAATAATTCATGATTATCTATACTTATTTTCACTAATTTTGAATAATAAAACTCAATTTAGAGGAAGGCTGTATAATATTTGAGTACATTGTTTGTTCCTCCTCCTTCGGTGCCCCCAAGGAAGGGGAAAATATTGAAGTGGGTCCCTTTCTTCCTTTCTCTATTTTCTTTTTTTAGAAAAAAATAATAAATGTCTCTATCTATTTTCTAATTTATTAATTTATAATAATGCAGCCAGCCACGTAAGAATAAAAAATAGTACTAGTAATATTTATTTTGGACAGAAAAGATGAAGAAGAGAGACAATAGAATCGATGAAGCAATGAGGACCGCATGAGTGTCCCCCCATATAACGTGCTTTTGCATATATATATATATATATATATATATAGTGTGGGTTTTTAATTAGGAATGGGTCCCATCAAGAAGAAGTAAAAAGACACACATTTCAGAGTTATAATCAAAAGACAAGAATTCTTTCAAATAGCAGTACTAGATTGATCTACAACATTGTATTATATTATTTATTGAATAATTCGAATTCAAAATCTTTCACTTAACATAATAAGTAAAGAATCTTAAGTGAGAAGGTCATCGAACTATATACTAAATTACTCGACGTTAAAGTGGATGATGTAAATTATAGTGATTTAACGGTCCTACAGACCGAAAGCCAAAAACTAGTGCGCACAAGAAACCACCTCTGAACTCTGCAGCCTCAAAATCAATTGAACTACGTCCATAGGGGCTTCCTTGTTCCATTCTTTGGATTATAGGTGGATGATAAAAGACAAATATATCCATTTCCTTGCAAATTTAAAATTCAATATAACATTTTTTAAAGATTATATACTATTTTTTGTATTATTTTTTAATTTGTAAATTTTATTAATAAAATTTAATAAATAAAAAGTTTTAAAAATATATATTATAAAAAGAAAATAAAATACAATTTTGAACCCATATACATATTTTTTTATTTCATCTTATACAAATAATGGTCATGCATAATTAACTTCCAACGAAGATCTGAAATTATCTACTAATTATAATCACAACTTGAAAATTATTTTCTAATTTTAAAAATGAATATGAAAAGTAGTAGCCAGAAACAAAAACTAGTATTTGCAGATATGTAGGAATCATAGAAAAAAAAAAAAGAGATAATTAAAGAAAAGGCAGAGAATATATAAAAATGACAGAAGAAGAATCTGAAAATATTTTTTGTAGAATAAAAAATAAGAGAAGAAGAAGATTGAGCCAAAACTAAGAGCCAAAAAGAAGAATATTTTAATTGTTGTAATTATTTAGAATTAAATTTGCAATAAGCCAAATGGGACGGTGACGTACACAAGGAAACAACCTCATATATAATAATACATGAATAATTAAATTCAGAAAATTAAGTGTATAAAAAATATAATATGTTTATCTTAATTATTTGTCATAATCATCATTGCTTAGGGGGTTAAGACAGAACCATTTTCTATGTAATGAGGACACTTTTTTTACGCAATAAAAATTTTAATTAGTTTATTCTCTTTCTTTATGATACATTCCCTTTCTTTAGTGTAATTATTTTGTCCTTGCCGGGCCTAGATCATATTAGTACATTAATTGACCAAGTCTTTTCCAGCTGTCTCATAAAATTGAAACTGAGCTGCATAGATTGGATTATTTAAATTCTTAATTTTAAATTTTAAGTTTGTATTAAATTTGAAAACTGAAGTTTAACTCTGAAAATGTTGAATTAATTAATAAGTAGTAATTATATGAAGAAAAAATGTAATAATATTACAAATAATATAGATTTTCAAATTTCCCACTTCATAGTTAAGCAATAACTTTATTAAAAATTTATAACTACAAAGAAAAAATTTTATAACCACAATTAAGTACATATTAAATAATTAAGTGATTTGTAAAAATTGTTAATATTAAGCACTTTTAATATATGTTATAAAACACACTTAATTCAATAAACTTTTAATTAATTAATTAATTTTAACAAGTGACTCTTTGACGTAATCATATATATTATTATATCTGTTTCATAATATAACCTACTCTATCTATTTCAAGGTTTTCGCACATATTAAGCTTATTTTATTAAAAATTTGTAAAAGTAATAATATGATAAAAAATTCATTTGAAAGATATTCTAGTTTATATAATAGAATTTAGATATTTACTTAACACAAAATTATGTTTTTTCTTAAAGAGTGTAACATAGAGATAGAGACGTGATCATAACATAACAAAAAGAAATATATATATATATGTATATTATTATTACTTGTTAGTAATATAGAAAACCTTTACTAGTTCAATACTTTCTAGTTGGGCAATTATAGTTTATTTGCAAGAAACTTTATTTGTGCTTTCATTTCAAAGGTTGAATGTTTGAGTAAAGTAAAAGAAAAATAAAAAACAAAAGTCAAGTGGAGTTTGAAGCATAGAGAGTTTTGCAGCAAACACACGGTGGTTCAACAGAAATTAAAATTTAGGTTCCTCACTTGACTTATATCATCTGGCTTTTTTATTTTTTATTGTTTTTTAAGTCTATCCTAACTAATTCGAACTCGTCTTACATTTTTTTTTTAAAGTAAAATTTTTTATAATTTATAAATGAATTCTTTTTATTTTTTTCTTATATATACACTAAAAGAAGAATATAATTTCTTGAACATAACATATATTATTTAATAAAGACTATTTTCACCACTAAGAATTGTCTATTACATCATTAATACATTTTTTAGTATACTTTCTTTATTAGTTATTTTTTAGAATTTAAAATTTATCTTTTATTAAATAAGACTTTTATAAATGATGTATACTAAAAAAGTGTATTAGATAATTTACTCTGCGATTTTATCATATTTTTATTATTAAAGTATTAGTTAACACTGTGCCCACATGGGTTAGTTTTGGGGTACAGAATTGATACCAATAATCAATGTTCAAAATCCTAACAACAGCAGTGTGAGTTTGCAAGACTGGTGAGTCACCATAATTTATATCCTTCATTGAACGGTATAAGAATTTCACCTTTAACACTCTAAATGGATTATTCAATTTTCCAAAAGTATGCTATTCTCGTTATATATATATGCTATGTGTCTTTTGGAGCATGCAAATATTTGTTCCTTTTTTTGAACAAGCAAATATCCATTCCTAACAACCAAAAGATTACCAATAGAGCCTTTTCTTTTAAGTACTAGTTTGTCACTATCTTCCCCTATCATATTCATTCATTCCCATACATTGAAAGCCTTTTCTTTTTTAGGTACTAGTTTGTCATTAGCTCAAAGCTTTAAATCCCTCCATATAGTGAAACACTTAAAAAAAAAATCATATTCTAAATTAAGAGTAAATTTTTATGTCATGCTTAGTATATCGAGTTTAGATTAATTTAGATCGTATATCTATATCTGAAAGAAATACTAAATTTATTAACTTTTTAAATTTTATATATATTTTTCATATATTTTACATTCGTTTCATATTATTTATCGTTTCGATGTAAACTATTCATTACTTTAATAAATTAAGAAAATGTTAAATAACTTTTATATATATATCCATATATCTTTAACTTTTATTTGAAAATATTAATAATAGTCAAAAGATAATTTAGTTAATTTTATTTCATCTAGATAGTATAATTATTTTCTTAATTTTTGTGCATTGGTTATTGGCTTTTTAGTACAAGGTGAGAGGAATTTTACTAGTTTTTCTCTTGTAAAAAAGAGTAGGAAATGTTTCTGTCTGTCTTTTAATTTAAATTATCTTTGATTCTCATATTTTCTCACAATGGTATTAGTAAAATATAACTTCTTTTTTCCTTTTTGCTCAAAAAAAAAAAAAATACAAGAGAAATTTAATTTAATTTCTAAAGTGTTGAATGAATTATAATTGAAAAACTTTACTACGGAAAAAAACTCATACAACGAGCAAACATATTACCACGTCGCCTTCAGCGTGACCTTTGGGGATTGCGGGAAAATTGAAAGTGGATTTTATTTATTAAAGAATTGTAGAAAAAGAAAAAGAAAAAGAAAAAGAAAATATGACCTATAAAATATGCGCGAGAATTTAAAACTAAACGTAAAAAATTCAAAAAAATTATTTTTCTTCTTTTATTTTTTTTCTACAACAATTCTCCCTCATTTCTCCCTAAAAATTCAAAAGCATTCTTTAAATTTTTAAAGAAATTCAAGTATAAAACGGATGATTTTAAAGAATTTATTAAAAAAAACTCGATTTAGAAGTAAAAATGAATTGAATTATTAAGAAATTTTAAAAAATTCTAATTTTGATTGGAAGAGTCGAAAGTATGAACCGGCTAAAAGTAGGAATTTTTACCGAAATTAATCATTTCGACTCTTCCGATCGAAATTAGAAACTTTTAATTTTTTCAATAATTTGATGAATTTTTCCTTTTACATCGATATTTTTTTGAATAAAATTTTTAAAATCATCATTTTTTCTACTTGAATTTTTTAAAAAATTTGAAGAACATTCTTAAATTTTTAAAGAGAGGTGGGAGAGAATTATTGTAGAAAAAGAAAATAAGAAAAGAAAAATAATTTTTTAAAAATTTTTTGCATGTATTTTTTAGATTTTATCGGTCTTAAAAAAAAAAAAAGAAAGAAAGAAAATGGGCAGAAAAAGCTCCCAAGTCCCAAAGACCAGTCAAATGGGACAATCCCTTTTGGACTCAGTCCAACCAACACGCAAGCACCTGATAACTGGCCCATTAACCGGTCCCACTAGTGACGTGGATAACTTAAACAAGGCCCTCCATTTGGGCCCTATGAAGCATTTCCCGCAATCCCTTTAGGGCCTCGACGGACTTTTCTGGAAACCGTACCCCCCATCCTTTTATTTATTTATTTTTTTGGAGCAAGCCCCTCGGACTTTGTTACGGCCCAACTTATAAAAGTTAATTTTAGGAAAAGGACAAAAATGGAAAGAAAAAAAATTGTGGTATGTCAAAAATACCCTTAACCTTTTTATATGTTATCAATTTAAAGTTTTTTTATTAATAAATAGAAATATATTAGTGAAGACGATTAATACACTTCCAGCTACATCATGATCGAATTTTTGTGTTCATTAGTGAACATATCGGACCAACTGAATAAGCAGTACAAGTATTGGGCCTCGTCAGAGCACACCACCAAGTGGCAAACATAATTCTAAAGCTAACAGCATCAGTCAAGATTCAATTTTAAAAAGTGGAAGAGGAGATGGAGGGAAGAGGAAGAGATGAAGAAGACAAGGGGTGGGCTTTTTTGGTATTTTCTTTGAAATTATGTATGTAAAATTACATATTTACCCTTCTAATTTTTTGAGGAAAAATAATTTTAACTTTGATAAAGGTATATTTATCCAAAAGGACCAAAAGTGATTAACATAAATTATTTAAGGATCAAAGAGATTCAAATTAAAATTAAAATATCAAAATGGATAAATCTAATTCATATGGAGACTAAATAGAAAATTATCCTTAATTTTAAGAAAAAGGAAAAAGGATGGGAAGAAAATAAAAAATGGTGGTGATCCAAAATTACCTTTACCTTCCTTTTATATTTTATCAATTTATATAGTTAATTATTTTTTTAATTGCTACTTATGCCCCCTCGCTTTTTAATTTTTTACAGGTACTGAAAAATATTAACATAGAAATTTTTGTGTGTTTTGATGGAAATCATCTCATAAAATACATTAATGGTTCTTGAATTCCCGATCCTCTTAAAGAAAACCTGTATAGAAAGAAGAAAATGATCAAAGCAGGACTAAGTCCTCGTTTCACCCCGATGCTTAAGTCATACTCAAATTCAACAAAATAATAGTAAATAAAGTCAAGATGGAAGATAGAATTATGAACATTAGTACCTTTATTTACAAGAAGGTTTACCTTGTTCTTCAAGAGAATTAATTTATGATATTACCATGAAATCCTTATAATGTAGACACAAAGGACATTTTAGTCTTATAATTTAATTAAAGAGGAATTAATAATTCCTTTAAAAATATGCCGTAATAAATATTTTATTAATAAAATTTACTAACCTAGTAAATTAAATTAAGTCTAAATAAATACCCGGAAGGACCATTCCCATGTTCATAATGAATATCAAGTGACATGAAGAAAAGAGAAGATGAAATTACATTTTTATCCTCTGACAAGAACAGATCAATGGAGTAATAAGATGAAATATTAGGATTAATGGTGGCATATACAAATCATAGCTGAGGAACAATCTTCACTTTAGAGTTAGTTGCATCAGCCAGCCATCAAGAACATGGGTGGGGGTTAGGGTCAATTAGCTAATCATAATCATGTTTTGTTACTTGTATCAAATCATAAGTAACATCATTTCTCAACAATCTTATCCATTCTCCAATTAATAATTATTAGGATAGAGCCAGCATGGACGTAACTCACGTAAATTTAAAATTGCAGAGTTAATAATAAGAGTTAAAATTTGAATACAAGATCTCTTAGTGTTTTGTGGAGGTGGAACAAGGGCTGCTGCGCCCCCTACCACCTGTTTTTGTAATGATCGCGTGAAAATTTTAACTTCTCCAAATGTGAGGTATAGTTTCTTGTGCGCTAAATAACCATGCTACTACAATAAAAACAAGAAGATGCCTAAAGCAACAGTTATGATATCTTGGTACTAAAAGGCGAAATCCCTCGCCCACAGAGCCCTCACCAGACTGCCCGACGCCCAGGTGAAAGATGTAAATAACAGTGACTCAGCGGCTCTGCAGATTGGAAGCCAGGCACTGGTGCGTCACAAGGAACCTCCCCTACATTGGAGAGGTTGAAATTCCCACACTGCCGCTACTAGCATTTGAACCTTAGACATTGGTACCAACTCTTCAGCCCCCGAACCAACTGAGCAACAGTTATCATATCTCATTCCATACAAGATACGTCTAATTTGACACCCTTGAAATACAATGTATAAATATGATGTGGTTAAAGGATATATAAAAGTATATAAGCATTGCATTCGTGGTAATTTTAAAATATACATTTTTACATAACAATGACGCTTGTCAAATAGTACACTAAATTATGAATGCTATCAGACCTATGAATCACGTCTCCGCAATGTTGAAAAAAATCAAATTGGAGATTGAAACGATCGAGCTATTGGTTTACTGATTCATTTAACCCTTATTAACATATATTTATAATTTTTTATATATCCCACATGCACATTATACATTAATTAGCACTAAATACAACTAAAAATTATAATTAAAGAACATTATAAACTTGTTAGCTCGAAAAATATAAGTTTTAGTAAGAAAATAAAAAAAAATCACAACCTGATTCAACCGGTTCAAATGATCAATCTGACCGATTCAATTGGGTAGTTCATCTGATTTTTGACTAAGTTTGACTGACTGGATTCCCTACTAATTCTTTTCAGAAAATTAAACTAGTCTATGATCCAATTTCCGATTCAATCAATTGGTCAACACTAACGTCTCGAACATGTAAGTATAAGGCGTGGCATATAATGAACACAGATAGTATTAATGAAGTCCATTAATTTTGGATACTATCAGAAGTATTAAATGAAATCCGTTCTCAAATAATCAATTGTAGATACGGTAAGAAATATTAAATAATATCCGTTTTAAATAATTAATTGTGGATACTGTCAGAAGTATTAAACGAAATCCGTTATCAAATATAAGAAGGGTAAATGCAGTTTTCCAGTGATCTTAAATCATCAAAGAGACTAATATCTATATTACTAAAAAAACTTTACATCCATATCAACAATAAGATTGGGGTTTGGAGAAATAAATAGCAGCAAAAATCAGTTAGCAAAAACTTGAGAGAAGACAGAAGCCAAAGTGAAGAACCAATAATCTTTAGCAGAAGACACTAATGGTGATGATGATGACCAAAGGATATATGAAAATGAAGCTGCTCAAAGCTTTCATCCATTGTTTTTCTTTTGTCTTCTCCAAGATTCTACTATATATATTTACAAAGAGCAGAATTTCTACTATGAATACCTAGCTGAAAACTGTACCAGCCATGGCATGAAAATTCTTGCAAAAAGAAACAAGCAAAAAAAAAGCAAGTTTTTCTAAGGTTCTTTTTCTAGTGATTCTTCAATTACTGAATCCTTAACAGAAATCCCATCAAGAATATCACTTTCTGAATCCATTTGTAGCTCTTTAAACATGGCCATCACTTGAATCATAGTTGGCCTTCTAAAGGGCTTGTCCTCTAAGCACCGAAAGGCAATGTTCAAATAATGGTTCAATTCAGTTTCATCTGCTGCTGATGAAAGTGATATTAGTTCATGATCCAATATCTGATCACTCTTTTTATCTCTCTGAAGCTGTTTAGCCCATCCAACAAGGTTATTATCATCCCCAAACTCTAACGTGTCAATAGGCCTCTTCCCGGAAAGCAATTCCAGCAAGATCACGCCATAACTATAGACGTCTCCTTTCGTTGTGCAACGAAAACTCTGGTAATATTCTGGTGGAACATAACCTGGAGTTCCAGCTAGTGTACTCACACTGAGATGAGTGTCAAGTGCATTCACCAATCTTGCCATTCCGAAATCAGATACCCTGGCTTCAAAGTTTTCATCAATAAGTACATTGCTGGACTTCATGTCTCTGTGGATAATGTGAGGTATGCAACTGTGGTGAAGAAATGCTAGTCCTCTTGCAGAGCCAATGGCAATCTTCTTCCTAGCTGGCCAGTTAAGCCTCGTGCCCTCGCCTTTGTCCCTTTCGTGTAGAACAGTTTCTAAACTACCCCATTTCATGAATTCATACACAAGAAGCCTCTCTTCTCCAATCTTGCAGTAACCTAAAAGAGGAACAAGGTTTCTATGCTTGATTTTTCCTATAGTTTCCATTTCTGCCATGAATTCTCTGTCTCCTTGACCTGTAATCTGAATGAGTTTCTTTATTGCAACAACACTTCCATCTCTAAGTTGAGCCTTGTAAACCTCACCAAAACCTCCACAACCAATCAGGCTATCAGCACTAAATCCATTTGTTGCTTCAAGAAGATGAGCAAAGGTTAGCTTCCTCAGAGGCTTCTCAAATACGGCCACATTGATGCTTAGAGGCTCAGGAACACTGGAAATTTTCCAACTGCTGCTGCCAGATGTGGGAAGGCTTTCGACATATTTGTCTCTTTTTTCCTCCTTTTGCTGATGTTTCTTCACCCGGTAAAGAGCAAATACAAGCAAGAATATACTGAAAAGAGAAATCATAATGCCGATGACCACCCCAACTGCCACAGGCTGCTTTCTCCGTTGACTGTAAGAGCTTGATGAATGGTGTCCATTTACAGAACCACATGGACTGAGGGGAACGCCACAAAGGCCTGAATTATTCTCATATCTGGAAGTTGGAAAAGTAGTCAGCTGCCCACCGGAGGGGATAGGCCCGGAAAGGTTATTGTTTGAAACATCAAAGTCACTGAGAAATGAAAGGCCACTTAATGACCCTGGAATGTACCCTGAAAGATTATTGTGAGACAGATCAAGAACACCAACAGACTTCAAACCTCCAAAGCTAAAGGGTATATTGCCAGTCAAATTATTGTGTCCCAAATTCAAAACCTGCACAAAGCTCATTGAACCTAATTTATCAGGGATGGTTCCTGAGAAATTGTTATAGGAAAGATCGAGGTAGATCATGCTACCATTGCTTGCAAAAGTGTAAACTGTGACGCCAGAGTAAATTCTTGTCGATGGGCAAGAGTGAACCATGGGAAAATTAGCCAAGCTATCCTTGCGAATTCCCTCAAATTCAACTAATCCACCAGCACCTCTGCATGCTGTGCCACCTTCATTTCTCACAAAAGCAAACTGCTTTCCTGAGACAATCCCAGGAAGAATAAGTCCGGATTCATCAGAAATCTCTGAGGGGATTGAACCTGTCAAAATATTGCTATTCAAATCAAGCCATATGAGGCTCCTGCATTTGCCTATTCCTTGTGGAATAGGACCAGTAATTGAGTTGTTTCCCAGTTGAAGGATTGCAAGGTTGACAAGATTACCAATTCCAGAAGGGATTTCACCTGTAAGTCTGTTACTAGACAAGGAAACCCAAATCAAGTTTGTGCAATTTGCAAGGGATTCTGGAAGTCTTCCAGTAATAAAATTGTTATTTAGAATCAAAGTCTGAAGATTTCCTCCATTGATGCAAATGCCTTCTGGTATTTCACCTGTCAGGTTATTAGCCCACATGACCAAATCTGAAAGATTTGGCAAAGTCCATATTTCCAGTGGAATTGAACCAGTCAGAATGTTGAAGCTAAGATCAATTGTCTTTAGATTCCTGCAGTGTCCAAGCTCTGATGGCACTGCACCCTTCAAGAAATTATTCGGCAACAAGAACTTTTCCAGTGCAGAACCTGATGTGTTTGAGCAAAAGAAAGAAGGTATATTCCCTGTGAAAGCATTTGAGCCAAGGTCTAGCACCTGAAGCTGACTACAGTTTGCCAAAGATGGTGGAACTGGACCAGAAATATTATTGAATGGCACATAAAGATATCTAAGATTTGTGAGTAAACTTACAACATTACTCAAGAAATCGCCCGAAAGTTGATTATCACCGAGGTTTAGGCTAATCAATGAAGTGCACAGTGCAAATGTTGAAGGAAGGCCACCAATTAACTTGTTTGCAGAAAGATCAAGATCCTCAAGAGTTGCACAAAGACTCCCCATTTCTGATGGAATCTCCCCAGAAAACTGGTTGTTGGCTAAAACCAAACGCCGCAAGTTCTTCAGCTTCCCTAGTTTGTCTGCTGGAATCTCGAGCTGAAGTTCATTGTGGGCAACATCAAACACCTCAAGCTTCTGGCAGTTTGTCAAACTAGACGGGAATCCGGTAGCCGAAAGCCGGTTGGAGGACAGATTGATTACAGTAAGATTACTGCAAGTCCCAAATCCAAGATTCATGAGATCCCCAGTGAAGTTATTATAGGAAAGATCAAGAATGGAAAGGCTGTTACAAGCCGAGAGAGGGATATCAAGTTTGCCATCCAAACTGTTGTCTGAAAAATTAACAAGATTCAAGTTTTGACAGTTCAATAGAGTGTAACTCAAAAGGCTTGAATCATAAATCTTGTTTCTTGACAGGTCAAGTTGCTGCAAAGAAGGTCCAAACTTGAAACTACCACTTTGAATGGAATTCCTAGAGAGATTCAGTGTGGCTAAACGGTCACAAGTTTGCAACAAAGAATCAATCTCAAATGGGCTGGAGAAATTGTTTGCTGATAAATCAAGAATCTCAAAGCTGCAAGATTGAGTTTTTACTGAAAGATTACCGTAGAAAAAGTTACCACTGAAATGAATCCGGGCAAGACTAGGCAAGCCCATGAGATCAGAGATGTGAAGGTGGCCTTTAAGCCCTGCATTGGCAAGATTAAGCTCAACAACTTGACCATCAACAGAGCAAGAAACTCCATTCCAAGAACATGGACTTGAAGAAGACCAATCTTTTAAAAACCCATTTGGATCAGATTCAACAGAAGAATGCTTGAAGGCTAACAATCTGCTCCCATCAGCATTACTTCCTTGCTTAGCTAACAATTGCCTAGCATTGCATTCCAAGAAACAGCAACTAAGAAGCAAAATCATCAAAAAGACATCATCTTTGACCACCCCACCTGCAAATAAAACCTTAAACTGATTCTTGTTCTTCATCTTGTTCCAAAATTACCAAACGAGCATAAAATCAAACAGCTGATATTCATATCACATGATCCTCTTCCCTTTCCCTAAACCTTTTTCCTTCTTCTCACTTCTCTATAAAGCTCTCCCCTTTATCAACCGTTTTCTGTTTTCAAGTCCACTTCCACTTTCAATTTCTCCAAGCAACCTGCTAATTTAACATTTGGCAAACCTCAAAAAAATGAAAACCCAGTAATAGTAATATGCAAAAGAATCCAAAAAAATCTTTTCCCACATGCAATACTATCCAAGTGAAAAAAAACACCCAGATGAAAAGACAAAACTTTAAGTCAAAATTTGAAAGAATATAGTTAGAAAAGAATGGAATGAAAACATGAGAAAAAGAGAAAGAATAGTTCAGGAGTACCAGGTGCTTATGTTTTAGTGGGTACAGAGTACTCTGTCGCCCCCGTCAAGTCCAAAGAAGACCAGCCCAGCAGCTAAAGCTAACTTACTTAGCTATAGCTGGAGCAGAGAGCAGATTTTACTCCCCCAAGTTTTGGTACTTTTTGGGGTTTGGGTACGATGTACAGAATTGTCGGCCGTCACGGGAAGTTTGTGAAACTCAATCCATTAATATTAACACAGTCTGATGATTTTTTTTTTCTTTCTTTATCAATATATAAAATCAGTCCAAGAAGAAAGAAAACCATATCCCAGAAATGTTACTGGAAAAAAAATGGCCAACAGAAGAAAGCAAAGAATTCAAGTATACAAAAAAGTGGGCTTGAGCAGAAGAAGGGAAGGGAGGAGTGCTGTCAATTTTCCATTGTCTTTTTCTTGATTTCTCGCCAATTTTGGGGTTCGGTCAAACTTGGGATTTGATTCTCTTTCTCTCTCTTCTCTCTTCTTTTTCTTCCTCTAAAGGCTTTAAAGAAGGGAGAGATGGGCACTTTCTTTAGGAGGGGGGAAGAGAGGGGGTATTAACGGGGTATCTACGTCTTTCCGTGACAATTTATTGATCCAAATTTCAACGCAATGACAAGGTTTTGTCTGTATTTTCTAAGTAGTTGTTGCTAAAATAAAGCATCAATGAGATTTTGAGTGCACGAGAGGCAATCCCACCACACCCAGCTGCTTTAATTTCTTCCCCCTTTTTCATTTCATCAATGAGATAGGAATTCAAGTAAGCTGGCTGATGGGACCTAATATACTCCAAGAAATTCTTTGGCTTGTGTCATTTCATCCAGTATTGTTATTCTTTTGCTAGTTCTTTCCATGAAATATTCATTTAGAATTAACATATATCTTGCTCCCTTATCAAATGTCATAAACCATTATGTTCTCATAAAATACCATCATTAAATTTAATATTTTGTGGGTCAAGTGAATGATACAGGTCAATTTAATTAGATGTACTCAATAATTTATTTCTATAAACAGTGTATCAAATCAGTCATAGTTGTCGTATTCTATTTATAAAAAATAATTAAAACAACTATAATTGTACATGCAAAATAGAATTAACGTGTATTTTTAAAAAAAAATCACAAAAAATATCTTCGTTCTTTATTTATTATTCAGCAAAACTATCTAGTGTTTATCATTAAAACTTATTATATTCCGAATACATATAAGAACCAAAATTGTTTTGAAAACACTCCAATCTTAATTTTGTAAGTAAAAGTCGGATTCAGTATTCATCAGATTACCTACAAGAGAGAAGGTGAAAAATGTGGACTTAGTATATATATGTATATATATTGGTTTCATTTTTCTTGTTCAACATTCTAATCTCTCAACTAATTTTCAACCAACTAAATCTGGAAAAGAGTTGGGATTTCAAATTCTTGCTGGCAAGCAAAAATGAAAATCTTCAAATTGATTGAAGATATTGTACCCCTCAAAATGATTCTGATAGCTGGTTAATAATTAATATATATCCTACACATATATATATATATATATATATAGTGAAAACAAAAGAGTCAATAAATAAGCCTTCAATCTTACTTCATTTCTAATTCTTCACAACAATTAGAAAGTAAAGGTTAGGTATCCTTTGACAATTTTGTGAATTATCATTAAAAGAGACAAATATTAATTAATTACTTACATGTTGGGACCATATTATAATATATATATATCAAGTATTTCAAAATTAAATTTTAAAAAGCCAATCAAAATCTATATATATATATATGAATTAGTTTATCAAGATATCGGATATTAATTCTTTAAAAAAATATCTTTAAAAAATTATTTAAATTGAACTAGTATTAATATTGTTTTTTGCGGGGGTTTGTGAAATTGGGATGAAACTTGAGTGCTGTGAAAAAAGGAAGAAGAGTGGAGTTTTGTATAGTTGCATGGTGGGGTGGTGGGTGGAGAATAAAGAAATAGTAGAAGAAGAGGGGGCAGGGGAGGGCACGGGGCGCGGAGGTTTTAGGGTTTGATGCTTATAAGGTTAGGGAGGGCATTGAACTGCGGATCTCTTCTCTGGGGAATAAACTAATGTATGTTTGTCCAAATATTGTTCTCTTCTTAGGGCACAATTTGTCACCATTGCACTACACACGAGTGTGACTACTCAATCTTATTCCCACCCCACCTCTTCTCCTTTTGTTTTCTTCAGTTTACACCTTTTCTAACAAAAAGTGAAATCTTTCGCCAAAAATTTTTTTATTAGACTGTCTGACGTTCAGATGGAGGATATAAATCATGGTGCTTTAGCAGTTCTGCAGATCGGAGGCCAGACATTGGTGGGCACAAGAAACCACTCCCCACATTGAAGAGGTTGAAATTTTTACACTGCTGCTACCAAAATTTGAACCTTAGTCTACCAACTGAACTATGCTTATGAAAGCCAATTAATACCTCAATCTCACGTGAGATATATATAAAATATATAAATATATGGTTAAATATTCATAATCATCTTGGAATATCTATTTTAATATAATAAGGATGATTGTTAAATGAAAATCGTGAGTACTACTAAATTCATGAATTGTGTTATTTTAAATTCGTAGCGTAATATTATAGTATCACAGCATAATTACTAACCGAATGTAAAATAATTACGATCTTACTTTTAAGTGATTTGAGAAAGTTAATATTATAAATTCGAAGTTAGTCATGAATACAAATCGGGTAGCAGGATATATATATTGTCCTCACAAGAAAAATGATAAATCTTATGAAGGCCTCCCCTTCGTGTTATTCCTCAAAGAAAATTTTATGAACTTATTTTATCCATGTTGAAATAATAACTTAAGAATTGTTTGTTATATGGTCTAGAATTATTCCTTTTTTTTTTTGTATGTTTAAATTTTAAAAAGACAATAGATAACAATAACTCAAAAATAACACAAATAAACATAAAATAATAATTTAATTTGTTAAAATAGGTACCCTCACCCTTAATATATGAGGAAGAAAATTAAGGGTAGTGAGTTTGTATGGATAAGAATTCTAGGGCTTATAGAGAGGAGGACCATGGATCCTCCTACATAATGGCCTTGCCTTTTACTAGATTCTCCCATTATGCCATTCTCTCAAAAAAAAAAAAAAAAAAAGAATAAAGACAACATAAAGTCTCTAAAAGAACAAAAGAAAAGATTAGAGGGACGTAGTTTGATGACATAATTTTTTTATTTAATATTTTAATAGATAGATTTTGAGTTTGAATTATTTAAAAATAATTAAATATTATATATCAAATTTATGTTATTTTTTGGAGTTTTTATATTTTTTTATTTTTTATTTTGAATTAGTGATGATAGGTTATCATGAATAAAGAAAAACTTAGAAATTAGGGAAATAAATAATTAGTTAATTAAAAAGACGACGCAAATCAAGTATTCCCTTTATCGTGTGTGGTGTTAAGTTAAGACAAATTTTGTCATTGTAATGTGAAGTTTAAATATTTTCATGTGAGGACAACTAGCGGAATCCTCGCAAAGAAACCAGGCCATCATTTGGACCGTCCCTTTTGTAAATGTCTCTTTTTTCCTTTTTTTCTTAATCATAATTAATATTCTTATTACCTAATAAAAGCCCCCACAAACATTTCATTACAATACATAGAAATTCAAAGTCTATATATATATATATATAGGATCTACTTGAATTAATTTTAAAAATAAAATATTACTCTTTTTATTTTAAATTTCACATCATTTTTTATAAATATTTTACCTTTCATAAATTAGACAAAAAATAGGAGAACGAGAATAATTCAAAAAGATATATAGAATAATGACAATTAATTAACTTAATAATAATTTTTATAAAATATAATGAGTAATATTATACAGATCAATTTAATTTAAAAATTATTATTTAATATGGAGTTAAAATATAATTTTTTTCACATTTTTTTTTTTAATGTACTCAGAAACATTTAATATATCATTTATCAAGGACATAAGGGATCCGACGCTTCTCTATTTTTTGAAAAATATATTGAGTAAATATATTTAGATGATATTCAAAATAGAATAAGAAATTATTTATTATTTCTATAAAGTATTTTATTTTCTCAACCTTTTAACTATAGTTTCCCATTTCTAATTTCTTTATTGTCTTTTACTATACTTTCTTTAACAATCACTTATTTTTAAGATTTATCTAATAAAAATTATTAAAAAATATATTATATGATTTATTAAACGATTTTGATCGTTTTTAATATATTACAAAATAAAATTACGAAGTAAAAGACTAATTGCTTAAAAAAGAAAAAAGAAAAAAAAAAAAAAAAACCCACCTAACAACCTTGGAATACTAGAAGGACTATGATGTAATAAGTGGGCCAGGCAGGGGAGTGTCAGCACACGAGTGGCGTGGGCCAACTAGGTATGGTTGACACTAGCACTCACGTTCCATTCAAGTTTCTTTTTAGGATCATTTAATATTATTCTTTTAATAAAAATAATTTTATTTTTTACAATTTAAATTTTATTTTATTATTTTAATTTTATAAAAATTTTCATTAAAATTAATATAAAAATATATGTATATATATATTAGAAGATATATAAAATGATTTCGGATCTGACAGTACACGTGTCGGGTGGTAGTTAAGGTGTATTAACACGCGATCTGCTGGGGGTTGGGTTGGGTTGGGTTAGGTTGGGTTTGGGCCTTTGCTTGAAATGGACGTCCCGTTCCAGCTTTCTTAAAAGAGTCCAGTCTGTGGGCCATCCCACTCCTCTACCCTTTCTTTTTTTTTTTTTTTTTTGCCTTTTTTGAGGAAACAGCCCCTTTCACACTCCTAAATGCAATTAAAGCCCACAATTATTTTTTACACTACAAATTATGAACTTAAAGTAAAATCTTACATAAGAAGGCTAAAGCTTAAAAAGATGAATATGACATTTCTATCGCACATAAATGCGAAATTTTATTATGATTAATAAAAAAAATAAGATATTTGAAAGTTATAAGATTATGAATTTAGGGATAAGATTTCATAGTATTTTAAATATAAAATTTTAATTATAAGATGTACATCTTCTCATAAATTGTTTAATTTTATAAAATTGAATACAAAAATTTTAAAATTAAACTCTATCAAAATATACTTCAAAATATTCATACAGTTTTTCTATATTAATAAATGCAACGAAAAGAGATTATCATTGTCAATATTGTCACACTTATGAATAATAAAGGAATTTCTATGTTTGTTTTATTTTCTTATAATATATATCATTATCTTAAATAAATAAAAATTCATTGGTGATGTTATGAAATTAATGAAATACATAATGGATGTCAAAGTTCGCTGAAGATAACTAAATTCTCACATCCTAATCCTAGTTGGATTCATCATATTGCCTCTTCAGTCAAATAGGCTATACGAGAATATATTAATATTAAAATTCATACTTGATTATTAAGTTCTATTTTTTTTGTGCTCTTCTTTATTTGTATTATTCCCCTTTATATAATATTATTATTCTAAACAATCGATATGTTGCGTTTACCAAATTTATAACAATTAAAGTTTTATCAGTTGTATTAATTAGGAAACATGACGTAATTGTTAAGAAAATAATTAAATTATATTAATTTGAGGCTGAATAAATTAAATTAGTCTTATTTAATAATATGAGTTTTTTGAATTATGTACAAGTACATTTATTAGATTGTACAATTCTAATAATAATAAATAAAAATATATGTAAAAATTATTTGTTTAATTCTACTTTCTTAATAAGAAAGTAATAAATATTTCAAAATTAAGAACTATATATATAGACGGCATGTAAATTGAAATTGAAACAAAGAATACCCCAGTCTAGAAAATTTGGCCTTTAATCTGTAAGTTATTGAATCATTATAATTTACGTCATTCAATGTGAACGAAAATTTTCACTTTTACAACGTAGCGTATACATGAACTTTTATATAAAAAATGATTATTTATCCTTGCTAACAAAAATGATTTTATAGCTAGAAAAGGTTGGCATTTGTGTGTAAATTGGTGTCGTGTGGT
This sequence comes from Catharanthus roseus, assembly GCA_028651295.1. Lineage (NCBI taxonomy): Eukaryota > Viridiplantae > Streptophyta > Magnoliopsida > Gentianales > Apocynaceae > Catharanthus > Catharanthus roseus. The sequence continues at coordinate 4,201,638 of JAPQWS010000044.1, read as the reverse complement.
GGCCACCACGTTTTCTGCTTCCTTTTTTTATTTTGACTTTTATGACCGACCAATTTATGAGCAAAGCTAATTGCAATTATCACTTTGATTTTGATTTGATGTCCAATTTTCTTATAAAATGTCATCATAAATATCTCGTTTATTAGATATTTTTACTAACTCATTAAATAAAAGTTTTTAATTCGAATTATTTAATAATAATTTTATGTCGAATTATATATTTTATAAAATACGTAAACTTTAATTAAAAAATATTAAACACGATATAAAAAAAATATATTGAAAGTTTAATTGTCTTTATAATTTAGATGAATGAAATTTATTAGAAGGGTTTAGAAAGAAGAGATTCGATAGGAGAACATCAAGATTTGGCTTTTAACATCCTCATGATTGATTATATTTTGAATTTGACATTTCATCAAACTTGTTTTTATAATTATAATTTGTCTCTAATCATGCCTTTTTCCCTTAAAAAATGTATTTTTTTAATAACATTTCAATATAGATTAATTATTTTAGCTATTGCAAGAATATCAACCCACGATTGCATGGATTAAAAAATAAGATGGCACAACTTTTCTTACATTGATTAAAAAGAGGTAATTGTATTAATTATGATAAGGGAGAGTAATTATGATAAAATAAAGTAATATTTATTTCACATCATACTTTACAATAATATTTTAAAATAATATTGTTAAGAAGGTATTTTATTCAGGGTTAATTGCAAAATACATATTTAAAGTGAGGGTAAATGTATTCTCCAAACTCAATAAATAGACATTTTGTAAAACCAATCAACTTGTTAAAAATGCTCACAATATCCTTGATGTGATTAAGTTATAATTTATTGTAAAATAACCCCTAAATTTTGACGTAAAAACATTTTAGTCCATTACGAAATACTTTCATAAACTAGACAATAATATCTTTTTCAAGTTATATTATTGAATGATTGGTTAGTTAACTAAAAAAGATATTTTATTTTTTAAAAAATAATTAAATTGTTAGTATTTTTCATTAATTTACTGTAATAACTACTAAAAATTAATAGTATTTTATTTAAAGAAAAAATTTACATTTTCGTATATTTTTTTAATGCTTTGCCTAAAGCTATTATTTGATTCTTGTTACAAGAAATTACTATTTTCTAACATGTTAACTTTTTCATTAAAAATTTCACGATAAAGATTTGAAGTTAAAAAATTCTATTTTTAAATGAATATTTTATTTTTTCACTAAATTAAATTTAGAATATACAAGCTATTTTTATTTAAATAATTAAGTTTTTAAAAATTAAATAATCAATCTTGAAAGAATAAAGAAGACATTATTACAAACTTTATGGAAATATTTCATAAAAGTATATTTTTAGTCTATATTATTTAAAATAATTACTTAACTAAAATAGATATTTTATTTTACAAAAATAAACAATTTGTAAGAATTTGTCACTAATTTATTATCATAAATTAATAGTATTTAGTGTAAATAAAGAAAATATGTTTTTGTTTATTATTGTAGTACTTTACTTAAAGTTCTTATTTAATTATTGTTACAAGAAATTACTAAAAGCTAACAAGTAAAAATTTGTTTAAATTCTAGATAAAGATTTGAAGTTGACAAAATTTTAAAAATATTCTATTAATAATCGAATATTTTACTATCTCATTGAATTAAATGTAAAATTACCATGCTATTTTCCTTAAATAATAAAGTTTTTTAAGTTAGATATGCAATCTTTAAAGAATAAAAACCAAAAATCTATTATTACAAAATATAAGGAAGTATTTTGTAATAAATTATAAATATAAATTAGGTTATGGATTAAAATAATTTTATATTAAACTCTAGGAGTTATCTTGTGACAAATTATAACTTACATAAATGTTATTTTAGGCATTTTAAATAAATTTATTAATTTTAGGGATAAATAGCCGATTTATTGAATTTGAAGGCAAAATACATTTAACCTCCCACTTTAGATGGGGATTTTGTAATTGACCCTTTTAATAATTTATTCACAATGATGGAAACGCTCAATTTTTTTTTTTTTTAATATAGAAATTCTCAACTTACTACTACTATAAATAAAATATTCTAATCTATATTTTTTTAAAGTCTAATAATAAGTTACATTGAGACTTGTATATATACAGAAGACATTTCAAATTATAACATATTTGCAATGTCTCCATTCGAATCAGATAAGTTTACAAACACGACAAAACTCTTCTATAAGATTGGTTACCAATGTTAAAGATTCAACCAATTATTGGGTTTAATTTCACAATATAACGAACAAATTGGTTACCAATGTGAAATATGTACGCATTTGAGGGTGGAAGGGAAAATCACGATTCATTTTTTTTTTTTTTAAATATTTATTCTGACTCAAAAAAAAAAAATATTATCCTCTGCCCGTCTCTGCTTACGTTGTCCAAAGATGCGGCACGAAAATCTAGGAGATGAGCTGCCGTAGAGACTAGTTTACGGATTGATAAATTCTGGGAAGCTTTCACTCGCTTAATACAAGCAATTTGAAACTGAGGATAAGGTTTCGGAGGAGCCGAACATCATCATCTGCTTGTCTGGGGTCAAATTTTCTCTTACAGGTGAAAAATCTTGTTTTCCTTGAGAACTTCCTCGTTTTAAAGAGTTCCAAGCTTTCAACTTTGATTAGATTATGATCAAATTATGCTCAAGTTCTCATGATTTGTATATTTGTATGTTCGTTCACATGTTGTTATGAAATGGTTGTCTTTTGCAAGATTCATTTATTGGATTTTGTTTTTTATCCTGTGCATAATGGATTAAATAATCTGACTTTGTTGGTTTTCTGATTAGTTTATGTTCTTGTTGATTAGTTTAAGGAATTTTCTACTAATAAGCTTGCCGGGTTTTCGGGGTGGGGATAAAGTGTTTGAGATTTGTCCCCAGAGAAAATACTAAAAAATTTATTAGATTACAGGACAACAACTGTACCAATATTTACTAAATTGCTCTGTTTATAATTGTTGTTTTATTTGTTGCTTCATCAATTGGGGAAAAGGGCTTGTCTGTGTTTGCATGTTTTGCTTACTTTTATGATCTTGAAATAAGGGTCTTTTTGAATTTTAATTGCATATGAAGAAAAAGAAAGATAAAGACAAGTAATACTATATGACACTAGTCTTGAAGAAAATCTTGAAGTAGATATGGGATGCAGCAAGTCCATGGCCTATGGGCCTATGCTATGAATGCTTGGATTTGGAGTAATGGCGAATTCTAAATACTCACGCTGCTATAGAATCCTAATCAGGTGGAATGCATTAAGTTAGAAAAGCATTGTCCACACAAGGAATTTCAGGATGTTGTCTTATAGCTGCTAGAGTTTGGCATTCCTAGTGCATCATTCTGTCAGGCCCCATGCCCATGAGGTCTAGAAGCACCAGTCATGGGTTTGATAGCACGCACGACCCTCACTTGACAACTTTTCTCGCTTTGCTAAAATAGATATTTCATGGTGACATGGATACTTAATCCCATGACCTTAAAACTTCCAAACATATCTCACTATTCCAAGTGGGATAGGGGTATCACAAATTCTATATGCAATTGCCACGTCCGGAGGATTCAGTTTTTGGACTCTACCCTTAAAAATGGTTTTTAGATTTAGATCACAATATGCATAAAAGCCTCTGCTAGACATGTGATAGCAGACAGAATCTTGTCTCGCGGCAGAATTAATTTTATTTGTTCGTTTATCCCATATGGAGGAGAAAATCCAGTAATCTTATGGTATAATCTTAGTAGTATATTTTTTTTTGGAGAAGAAGTCAAAAAAGCATCTGCATATGATTACTTTAATGTGTATTGCAATACAGATGCAACAAATGTGGATCGTTATTAAGTTATTGGAAGTCTTGCTCTATCAATTTCTTTATTCCTCATCTGGTAACATGTTCCATTATTTGCTTTAGAATATATGATTCAATCGGAACATTGTTTTCAGACAACATTCGACTTTTCAGATGTTCATAGGACTCTTCCAACAATGGGATATCATGACTTGGGAAAATTCATTGTTACTTATAGTAGTTCATTATAATGTGATTGAGGAGTGACTAGTTATATCTCTATGATATGATTTTTGGGAGAAACTCGTGAACGGTAGGCGAATTCATGGATAAACGGTATGCATGTTTTGCAAGGCATGGTGCCTGTTGCTTACAAAAAAGATTCCCTGTTAAGGCTTTTGCCTGGATCGGAGAAATCAAGTTTTTGATCTTCAATGAAAATTTAAGGCATTTGTTTTTCTCAATTGCATGATGAATTTGAATTCTAAACCAATTTCATTCTGGCATTGAAGATTTAGATTTACATTGTCATCAGCATAAAGTAAATGTTCTGCATCATGCATTCTTTACTCCTGTCATTCTGTCTCTGACTTTGATATGCATCTTTACACGGTACGAGCAGAGTTAGGCATGGCTTGCTTGGCAACTGCTGAAGTTTGCGATAACAATGCAGCACTTCTAGCAAGCGGTGACCTACGTGTCCTACAACCCATATTTCAGGTATATGGACAATGCAGAACATTCTCGGGCCCTGTCGTTACTCTTAGAGTGTTCGAGGACAATGTTATGGTTAGGGAAATGCTTCAAACAAAAGGCGAAGGCAGAGTTCTTGTAATAGATGGAGGAGGAAGCATGAGATGTGCATTGGTAGGAGGAAATTTGGGACAATTAGCACAAAACATGGGGTGGGCTGGTGTGGTTGTGAATGGGTGTATTAGAGATGTTGATGAGATAAATGGATGTGATATTGGAGTTAGAGCATTGGCATCTCATCCTCAGAAATCAAACAAGAGAGGGATTGGTGAAAAACACATTCCTGTTCATGTTGGAGGTACTTTGATTCGTGATGGTGAATGGTTATATGCTGATAGTGATGGAATTCTTGTTTCAAAAACTGAGCTCTGTATTTGATAATGAAGCCACCCAACCCTCCTAATAAAGATCGGTTTCAAAAATAGGCAATTCTTAATGTTGTTGGATTGCATTATATAGTTATTGTTATAATTTCAATATGTTATTGTAACACCTCTATCTTAACTGGAATAAGTATGATTATTTGAAATGTCTATTTTAGCAAAGTAGAACTGTTGCAAAGTAAGGACATGGAGTATTGTCAAGTTTATGAGTTATGTCATCAAACTGCAAGCATAGGCGTGGCGCCCCTGACTTGGCAAGTTTCTCATAAAGTCTATAAGTAACCTGTAGACGAGATGGAAAATCAAGACTAGCATAACCAGAATGCGTTGTACTTACTTCATAGACTATTCAAGCCTAGAGCCTGAACCGGTACATCCACCATAATGTGGATCCACGTTATGTCCCTCTAACCCAACACCAGGCCCAATCTCCAAACCCACAAGTCGAGCCGCAATCAAATCCACTCCTGGACCAGAACCCTTTGTCCGCTTCTTACGGAGACCAGGCTTTCGCTTGGGTTGGGCCGCAATAACTTTGGGTTTGGCCACCCTCACACCAGGCCATCCAGCCCCCTTAACTCCACTGAGCTCACCTGTTGAACTCCTGAAACGCTTGGGAATCATCCACGGCCTAAACTCCATCCCCACCAGGGAGTCCTCCACTGGCGCCACCACTACTGAAGGTGGTACTTGGGCCGCCGTCTCTTCAGCAGCCGCCTCCCTTATCACCACTTGAGACAGGCAAAACTCTTGTTTATGGCTGTACTTCCAGCATCTAAAGTGGAAAACGAACAAGCCACCAAGATGAAGCAAGAAGTCCTTCTGAAAAAATTCTATCGGCGTTAGCGGAAAACGAACACACACTAGAGTGGACATAATCTTATCGTGCATCGGCCGGAAGCTCGGCCGCCATTTGGCAACCGTAAGGTGATTCCCCATGACCACCCAGGGCCCACCATCCAGTACATGCTCATAGTCCTTGGAACGAAAAGGAACAAGACAATAAACACCCTCTAAATCCACCATCTCATGTTCCCATTCCAGGTTCCACAAATCCCGTACCCTCTGTTCTAGGATGCGATATGTGACAGTACGCCCAAGAACCTTCACCATCAGTGCCCGACGCCATGGCTTCCACAACTGTTTATACTTCTCTGGGGAGAGAAGCATAGAAGGGACATCAAATACCCTCCCCCCACCCCCCTCCTGAATTTTCCGATACATCCCATGCAGAGCATCCTCAAACTCATCATCCAAACTTGGCGTACCATCCATTTGTGCATCAACTTCATCCTCCCCTGAGTGAATCTCAGGCAGATCACGACCTCTCGCAAGAGTATCCTCCACCACTGACCGGCGGCTCCACCATAGGCAAGATCTCCCACCAACCCTCCGTTCGAACTTTTTCACACTAAGGCTAAGAGGATCGGCCTCCTCCGTCGAGGGTTCCGACCGAGCAGGCTAGAGAGTCCATTCTACTCTTACCTTTCCTTTGTTCCTTCCAAAGTCCATGCTCCTAGTTATCTTATTCTTATATTTATCTTTTGAAAATGTGACTTTATATTATAAATATAAATAATATCTAATTTAAAATGCGTAATTTGCAAAAAAGAGTTATATAGCTAGTTTACTTCTCGTAACTTAGTTCCAAATATTTTGTTTTAATAATTTTAGTCTTTGTTATTTAAATGATTATTGCCTTCACACGACGAAGAAATTTTATAGTGATCAACCGGTTCAGATCGTATTTAACATTTCCTGTAACACTTTCTATAATATTTCTAATTTGATATATTTTATTAATAAAATTTATTAAATAAAAAAAAGAATGTTTCGGGAGATGTTACAGAGGATATTGAGTGGTGACCAACTGTGTAATGTATAAGATGCGGCGAAAAGTGTTGGATTTTGCCGAGTGAGAATGATAATAAGTGAAATAAGCTATTGAAAAAAGGTTAGTACTAAATTGAAACATATAAAGTAGTTGGAGGACTGTTTCTGCAAATCACTCATTTTTGAGATTGTTCAAAATTTAGGACTAGACCTACTTACTTCTACTAATTCTCCAAACTCACCAAAACTTTTGTAGAAATACGATCTGCTCCAGTAGTAAGTACAGATTTCGATGAGTTGCAAGGTTGGCGTAGGTAATGGCGACACCGGCGCCGGAAGTGTTGATGGCGGCTCCAAGCAACTCGAGAGATTACCAGATAGCGTTATTGACGAAATTCTGCAGCGATTAGACTTGGAGTCACTTTGTTCAGCGGCATGTGTATCTCCGATCATGCGTTCCTTTGTTTCTCAAATTCTCTCTTCGCTTTCCTCCATTGATCTCTCTGTGAGTTACTTCCAGTTACATGTTTTGAATTCATCCATAGATGCTTAGTTTAGCTTCAAAATTAGGTTCGGTAACAGTAATTTTTCAAACATTTTAGCTTATTGTTTCTTGTACATAGCTGTGACGATAATGCTTAATTGCGTGTTTCTCTGGTTGTGTACTCGTTTATATGTACAAAAATAACAAGTTTTTCGCTTGTTGGATTTGGTTTGATTCGTTTTAGCTGGAATATGTTGTTTGTTTCCTGCAAGATGATTTTCTTTTTTGCTTCATTGTTGTCGTTGCTCCAAAAAATGAGATTTGTAATGAGATGAATGTGGTGACAGGCATTTTCACCGGACGCCAAGACTCTTGAACATATCTTGTATAGGTTAAGAGGTGTCAAGAGTGTAATTCTTGATTGTTTTCACCTGAATAATTCTGCGGTGATCAAAATTCTTGGACCAAACATTCAAGAATTGCATTTGTTAAAGGGTTCCTCAATATCTTATACTGTTCTTGCTTCAATTGCAACACGTTGTCCTAATTTAAGGTAAGAATTTTATCTCATTTTCCTTTAAAGGTAATCATATTGCATCACGATTAATCTCAAGGCTCTTAGTGTCACCATTAAAACAGTGTTTTAAGAAATTCATCTTGAGAAAATGAAACACTGCAAGCTTAGTTATCTACCCTTTATGGGAAGATCTTGCAGGTTCTGTCCAAATTAATCTTTGACATTTCTTGGTTGCGCCACCCTCCTATACCACTTGCTCATCCAATTGTTTTTAGTTTATGACATTCATACTCTAAAATAAGTCAAATAACAAGGATATGGAAACTAATTTGATTTTCGATTGTAAGGTGCAGATTTCATCAGTAGGCTTGCTGGCTTCATTCCTAACTCACACAACTAATATTATGCAATATATCTCATTGTCTCTGTGAAACTATGCTTGAATATATTGCTATTTGGTATCATGTATATTTGACCCAACGGAAGTTGGAGACCTTTCAGGAAAATGCTCTTTAGAAGTTTCTTCATGCGATGCAGTTGCATTGATACTTTACTTCTCTGTCCTACTCTGTGTTAGGGTTCTCGGATTAGAACTAAAAGGACAACAGTTACCTGAAGTCTTAAGTGAGAACCTTGTGGAGATACTTAAACATCTCCTCTCTTTAGAGGTAAGCTACTATTTCATGTTACATCCTTTTCAGTTGTATTGTATCTATGACTGATAAATTTGTCCCTAAAGATCAACATTAGTAAATATTTATAGCTTTTGGAAAGTGCTTGTTTTCTGATTCTAGAAATCTTTATTTCTGCAGTCATTGTCTATAAAAGTAAGAGGAAAAGAAGCTGACGTGTTTCATTTAGAATCCATTGACCTTGTTTTCCCCAAAAGCCTGACATCTTTAAAGCTTCAGCCTGTAAGAGAACTGGATGCCATTCATTTAATGCGTCAACTCAGCAATGTTGAAAACACATTAGGAACCACATCAAGTCTTAGCATTCTTTCCTCTCATCTTCACCTCCATTCTGGATTACAGCGCTTATCACTGGTCTTGGATGTCATAAGTGATGAACTGGTTATCTCAATTATCAACACTCTACCCCTTTTAGTTGAACTGAATCTGGAAGACAGACCATACAAGGAACCACTTGTGCCTCATGATCTGACCAATAATGGGATTCAAGCATTGAGATCTTGTGGTCATCTCAGTACCCTCTCAATTGTACGAAGTAGACTCAATTATCCTGCATCTTTCAAACGAGTAAATGACTTGGGATTATTCCTTCTCTCTGAGAACTGTTCAGGCCTGGAATCTGTTAGCCTTGCTGGATTTTCAAGAGTTACTGATGCTGGTTTTTCATGCATTTTGCATTCGTGCAAAAATCTCAAGAAGTTTGAAGTTCGTAATGCATCCCTTTTATCAGACTTGGCCTTGAATAATATTTCAGGTGCTGCTGGTTCTCTTGTTGAGTTGAAATTGCTATCATGCAATCTCATAACGAGTGATACTGTGGAACAACTGGCAACCTGTAATACATTAGAAGTCTTAGACTTATGTGGATGCAGGAGCATATCAGACACCTGCATAAGATACTTGGCATGTTTTAGTAAACTCGTGACATTAAACCTTGGAGGTTCAGATGTTACTGACAGCAGTCTCTCTGTTCTTGGCAGTGTAAGCTCTCCTATTGCACATTTAAGTCTTAGAGGCTGCAAGAGGATCACAGATCAAGGAATTTCCTTTTTGCTGCTCGGTAAAGGGATAATTAGGAAGACACTCTTGTCTCTGGACGTGGGACACATGCCAGGAATATCTGATAAAGCTATTAACACCATTGCTTCAGCCGCAGAAGCAGTTACTGAGCTGTGTATGAGAAATTGCTTTTTTGTGACGGTGAGTTCATTAAAGGTGTTGGCCTCAGAGAGAAGGTTATTAGATGGAAATAGATCGCTTCAAAAGCTTGATCTCTTTCATTGCCCTAGATTGTCATTTGAACTCGTGCGATGTCTGCAAAAACCTTCATTCCGGAATTTGAGATGGCTTGGTGCAGGGTTTACATCTTTGGCTAGGAAAAGAGATGAATTAGCTGTGATCTGCAATGAACGACCCTGGCTCACCATATGTTTTGAAGGCTGTGAAATGGGATGTCATGATGGATGGCAATTGCACTAGTCTGTAATCAAGTGCCCTCTTTATGGCCTTAGTTCAAGTGCCCTCAAAGAAGCTGTGAGCTCACTCTGGTTCTAGAGGAATAGGGCGTTCCATGGGACAAGCGAGGAGGTCCCGGAGGTATCTCAGATGGTACAGACCCTTCTGCACAGGGTGAAGGAGTGGCAGGGGCTGTTAATAGTCGCCTGCTACTTAGGTTAATGCAAGTGGATAGTGGTGAAGTGGTTACTCATCCGGCCCGTATAACTCTTTGGCTTGTAAATTTTGATTGTTTTGGTCAAAAAAAAAAAAAAAAACCAGAAGACGTGTGGGACGATTCCTCATTTAATCTTAGCCTAATGACACTCAGGATTGAATATAACATGCATTCCTTTTATAGTGTTTTTTTCTATTTAAGGTTGTGGAAGTAAATAGTGTGTTCATCCATGCAAGGCGAACAAGTTCAAAATAGTGATCAACGTTGGTGTTTATTGGAGTTGTGAAAGGTATTGATTTATATAGCACCTAACAATTGAGTGATTCCACATTATGTTGGCATTGTTCATTGTAAATAAAATATACACACCGAAACACTTTCACAGTAAAGAGTACGAGTTGCTCTTCGAAATTCCTCTCAAAAGACAAAGTGAGAAGCAAGATTTCAGTGGCCATGGTGGTAGAAGTATACTTAAACTAATCTTATATAATTGAATAATACTCAAATTCACAAAGTAGTTTGGCCAATCTCCCAGACTAGAACAAAATCCTCTGCCACAAATCTGCAGAGTAAGCCAGCCTATGATGACATGCCTTCAATCTGCCCCAAAATGTGAAAACTAATAAAAATCAGGTCAAGAGTAAAAAATGAAAAGAACAACATAACTACTTTTCATTTCCACAAATGGCATAACATTTACGCCGACATGACTCCAGATTTCTGTACCAGTGACTGATGAGAGGACCAAGTATGTGAGTTGTGTCACTCAAAAGATCATTAAATGTTCAGATAAATGCAGTTCGTCCACCCCTACGACTGTGTCTGTCATATGCAGTGTTGAATTTCTCCACCAGCTCATTCATTGTACTGCAAAATAAACGATCAATATCAGACATGGCTAGAAGTGAAGCCCAATATGTGGGGCAGAATCTTTTATCCATCGAAGCATAACTTCTATTGCATAATAGACAAGGAACAAGGGAAGATGAGAAGATCATGTTGCTTGACATGGCATCAGTCATACCTTGAGCAATTGGTGAACATGGCAAGATACGTTACCAGTAACGTGTCGCTGTATTCCTACAAAAGGAAAACCATCAAGTGATTGATTAGAATATAAAAGATTCATGCTTGCATCAGGGTACATGAGTACAGACCAAAATGTAAACAGTGAAGAAACTATGCTATAACCACTGTTGATGCATTTTTCCAATTTAAAGGTCTACATACTTATAAACCAGTAAAACAGGACACACTTATGCTCCCATATTGTTAAAATAGTTTAACCTGAAACAAAAGTTCGCAATCTCACCATCAAGAAATCATCTTGAAACTTCTCAGATTCAATGGCAGGCAGTCTTCTCAATAGACTGGAAACTTGCCTCAGCAGTGAACTCTCATAAGGAATTTCACCTACAATTTTACAACAGCTAAGTAATTAGAATCCAGGCATGACCCCATACATCAAGTGATTGCTAAATTTAAATCCTTTCCCAAGCCCCCACCCCTCTCTTTTCTCTCTACACATGCGCAGGTCAGCATCTGAGAAACAGCCATGTAAATTATGGCTTGAAATTAGAAGTATAGATACACCTTGAAACAAATACTAGACGAAGAAATATAGCTACCTTTTTGCATGGCCACAAGATAGTGATGCAGCACTCTGATTCTACTATTGAGCATCTTGATGGCACTATGAATGCCCGTAAGATGAGCAGCCACTACAATTAAAAACAACCACGAATGATGGTACTTTTTACCAAGAGGGCAGTTGGTAAGACATCAACAAAGTGAAGCACTATCGCCACTACATTTCTATGAAAGAATCAAGAAGATATCAAAGAAGTCTCACATTGAGTGGCGGCAGAACCCCCATCAGATGGTTTTAGATGTGCAACATGATCAACAGAGATCCTTTCAGCTTCAACAGTCTAACAAATAATGGAAACAAAGTTTACTCGGCTGCTTTAAGATACTTGCATAAAAAGCTCAGCGGAAGGAATGAAGATTAACAGACCTCGATTGTGTAGCTAGAACGGACAAAAATAAGTTGCGGGATCCCATCAATGACATGCAACTCTTTGAGATAGTAAAAGCCCAAAGGAACATAAGAAGACACCGTATAAACAAAATTAGCAACTGAATACAAAAAAAAAAAAGCAAAGGGCACATCATACTAGTTGTGGACAAACTTATGGTGAGACAGTTTAGCCTTGGAAGGTTATTCAGGATATCTACATAAAAATTGTCAATTAAAGTCATGGCACATTTACCAAGAAGGAATGTAGTTGCATATATTCGAAGGATGAAGTTTGCAAAAAGTACTTAACTAAACATTAAATCTTTAGCAGTTCAGAGAGTAGAGAAGGGGAGATTGGCCCTTGTCCTCCAAACGCATTTCTCTACCTTAAGTACCATGGGAACTTTCCAGTTACTTCAAGCTTTTTGGGCTTATTAAAGGTTTGCTCATAAAATTCCCCATTACATATAAATGTGATGCAATGCATTACAGGACTTTTCTGTTGAAGCAGATGAACGAGGGGGGGTGATAGACTGATCCTTCTATCCTAAAGCAAATTGTCAACTGAACGTACTGGAAGAAAACATACGTACCACTTTCAAATATAGTAATAGGCAGATCCTTCTGTGCATGGTTGATTGAAGGATTGAGAAGAACATATACAGGGCTTTCATTAATATCCATCAACTGTTTTGAAGGGAAAAAAGAGCACTGGTCAAAATAGTTTGACAAAATATATTACAGGAGATCTTCATTTATTCAATCACCGTCATAAGTGACCCAACACCCCCACTCTTCCCTATAAGAGACATCTTCATAATCTTAGAAAGATGAAAAGCCCTAAACACCCGGCTGGCCGTGGGTGGGGTTTGAGGGTGTTGAGCAATTACCCAGTTCGGTAAATACAATTTCATTAAATAGCTCTAAATGCAATTTAACTCAAGTGGATCAGAATACATTCCCCTGCTTATTAATTACATAAAAAATGAATCATATGCATTAAAGTACTTTGTATAAATGTGGATCTAGTAGTTCAAAATTCGGATTTCAAATTCGCTTGGGGTATAAAGAACTACTTCAGTCAAGTCTTTTCCATATTTCAGTTATGCATAGAAAGAAATAGAATACCAAAATTTCCGGGTTTCAGTAAATCTTTTGACATATATAAGGTTTCTGTTCAAGTATTCATGATACTTGGGCTTAAGAAAAATTATGAACTTATTTCTTAATGCAACAAGTAACATAATTGGTTATTTATTAAAGCCACTCTCTGGAGGGAAGGATGTATTGTCTGTGGGGAGGACCATATTTCATGTATGATTTGACTCCATATGGAGTGAGGATTACTGGCTGAAGATGAATAAGCCTCTCTAGATATATATATATATATATATTGACATGAAAGCCGAGAACCAGATTGTTACAACAAATAAATCATACCAATTCCTATGGGATGCTTAACAAACAATCAGATTTTGCGAGCTAACTAATTTATGAGAAGAATAAGTATATACAGAGTGAAAAAAAAGGAGGGAAGAAAAAAAGCAACGAAGCGAAGAAACAAACTCACTGCTTTGTGGATATGCATATCTGATTCTTGTGCATCACTCCCAGTTGAATACCATCCCAGTATATAGAAGTTGGGAAAAACCTTTTTATCTGCTCCAAATTCAACACATTATTAAACCAAAAATCATCTCATCGGTAGTCTACTAAACAAAATACACGTCCTTTTGGAGCAAAAAGTTGGTGAAATTAGCCTTACAAAGCTCTTGCTTCTTCTCTAGGAAAGCACGGTCGAGTGAGTGAGTGACGGGATCATAGAGAAGCTCGAAGCTGTTGAAGATCTCAACTGTTCGGCCTCTCTGAACGCCGATTACGCAGCCGAAGACTCTATGAGCAGAAGGAGATGATGGAGAAGCAGCAGCAGAGGAGGAATCACCACCACCGCTAGAAGCGTGAGACGGTGGTTGAGACTGTGACTTAACGCGAGTATAGTGATCCGATATGTTGAGTATGACCAAAGGATGGAGCTTGAACGTCAAACCACTGCTTGAAGACGACGCCATTTTTGTTCGTTATTCTTGCCGACGAATTGCGAACGGCGTAAACCGGCGGTCGTCGACGGAGGAGGAGGGTTTAGGCCTTTTCCAGCTTCTCCGCCTTTGGGCTTTTTGGCTGATTTGCTTCGCCTTTGGTTGGGCTCTCTGTCTGTGTTTTTTATTTTGTATTTTTCTTGGTTTTTCAGTTAATTGCATCCAACCCCTTAAGGTTTATCTTTATTACAAAAACTTCTTAATATTATATAATAATTACATTGAGCCTGCTGAAATTCACACTTTTGCCAATGTAATTTCTTAAATTGTTGTGTAGCCCACACTTTTATTTTTTAATTTTTTTTCTCCTCCATGTGGCTTTTGGGGAATGATAGGTGCATGCCTTGACATGAGATAGGCTTTTATATGAATTGTTGTGAATGTAACATTTACATGCTCATGATTTTGTTACCTAAATAGATGTATTATATTATTATTATTATTTTGTCATGAAATGTTTATGTGGGTTATTATCATAAAAATAGTGGTTTTTAAGGTGTTATGTGAAATTTTACTTAAAAATATTATTTTTTTATTAGTCATGTTTTTAATATCACACTATTTAAAGAAATATGAAATTTTAGATTTTTTTGTGTACTAGCGCATCCTTTAAACTTTCTTCCTGTTCATTATTATTTCTACAAATTTCAATTTGAGAAAGGTTAATAATGAATTTTGTTTTTAATGAGAAAGTATAGTGTGAGAAAGTTTTTTAAATGTGGCATTATTTTTATAATGTAACACATAAAAAAGTACCAGAATTAATAGAATGTGACAAGGAGAAAAATATAAGGAGTATATAATAATAAGTCGCCAATCACCAATAGTATAATTATTTTTCCAATCTTTTTAAACTAGAAATATATATAATAAATCGATTGTATGTAGTAATATAAGATTAGGGTTAATTGCAAAATAAACCTAACAAGCGGAGGATTAAATGCAATTTTTCTTCGAAAGTCAAAAAATAAGCAGTTTAGCCTCCAAAATATCTAAAATGCCCATAATAACCTTTCATGTAAGTTATGATTTGTTGTAAAATAACTTCCATTTTTTATATAAATTTATTTTAGTCCATAGTCTAATTTATTGTTATAATTTATTATAAATACTTACATAAAATTTGTAATAATATATTTTTAGTCTATATTCTTTAAAGGTTGATCATTTAACTTAAAAAAACTAGAGTTTTTCAAGAAATTAGCAATGTAATTTTAAAATTAATTCAATAAAAATAAAGTATTCGAAATAAAGTACTAAAATAATATACAAAAATCTAATTTTTTCCTTTATAGTAAATACTATTAATTTACTTACACTGAATTAGACAAATTATAATATATTATTTTTATAAAATAAAATACTTTTATTTTTAATTAAATACTCATTTTAAAAAATATAAACTAAAAATATATTCTTACAAAATACTTACAAAAGGTTGTAGCAAAATCTTTTTAGTGTATATTTTTTCAAGATTGATTGTTTAATTTTAAAAAAACTTGACTATAAAGGAAAAAAAACAAGGTAAAATTTTAATTAATAGTATATACTGTAAAAAAAAAAAAAAAGTAGATTTTCGTCTATTATTTTAGTACTTTACTTCAAACTATTTTAGTTTTTTCATTGAATTAAATTTAAAATAACCATGATAATTTTCATTAGATAATCAAATTATTTTAGTTAATTAATAAATCTTTAAAAAATATACACCGCAAAGGTATTATTGGAAATTGTATGAAAGTATTTTTTAATAAATTATAATTATAAATTTTCTATGGACTAAAATACCTTTATATTCAACTTTAGAGGGTCTTTTGCAATAAAGTGTTACTTATATAAAAGGGTATTTTAGACATTTTATATATTTTGGGGGTAAATTGCTTATTTTTTGACTCTTAATTGTAAAGTGCTTATACCCTCCCATTTAAGGGTATTTTGTAACTAACCATAAAATTATTGTATTTCATATAACTAAGAAATTGAAGAAGTTAAAGAAAAATTAAAGAAATTGAATGGTGAAAAGAACATAGAGAATACAAAGGAGAAAAATGTTCCAAAAAAAAAGTAGAATAATATACCATTATTTTTATTGTTGTGGTTTTTACTCATAAACTTTTACTTTTTTTTTTATATACACACTATTTTTTAAATTAATTATTTTTAACCTGACATAACTTTTTACGACTGTTTCCAGTAACTTAAAATTACTTCGATACTTTTAAATAAAATTTCACTAAAACATACATTGCACATTTTTTTTTTTTTTGGAACAATGCTTTGCACCTTTGATGGTTGAGTCAAATAAATACTCATAAAAAATTAAAGTAAAGTTTGTGGATGGAAATCATAATAAGAAAATTATTGTTACATATTTATAATAATTTTCTCAAAAAAAAAAAAAAAAAAAAAAAAAAAAAAAAAAAGGAAGAATGGATAAAAAAATAAGAAAAAAAAAAAAAAAGGCCAAAAACACCAAAAGCGGTCATCCCAAAAAATATATAAGAGAGCTGCAAAGCACAGCCCATCAACAGTCCTCTTTCGTTCTTATCTCTGTCCCCACAGCTCTCCTCGATTTTGTGTATTCTGCTGCTGATCATCCATATTTACGTCTGCTCTCAATTCATACCTCTCCACCAGTAGGGGTAAACTTTTTTGGCTATTATCATAAACAGAAATCGAACTGTTCGTGACCATAGAATTGGAACTCGATAGCGAAATTGAGCGCAGCGAGTTTGTTGAGTGAGTGAATTAAGAGGGACAATAATGGCTATGCGGGAGCTAGTTACGGGGGGTGCGGCCTGTGCGGTGCCTGGTTCTTCTTCATCATCAAATCCTATCGGTGCTCTTGCCAACGCCCTTATCGGTTCCTCCTCCAAACCCCAGGTTTTTTTTCCCTTTATTTTCCTTTTTTGTTGACAACTTCATACATATATAATCACGAAGATTACTTTTTTTTTTTCCTGCGATATTTTCTTTAATATCTTTATTTCAATTTCTAATAGAGTAACCGAGCTCCTAATACAATATTTTGCTCTGTGTCTTTGGTTTAAGTGGATAGAATTTGGGGGGTTTTGGGGGAGTATAATTTGTTTCATTGGAATATTGGCAATTCCTTATTCCTCTTCATACATGCAGTTCATCTTATAGTAGTTGGTTGGTAATTTTATAAGAATGGTTGCTGCCTTTATACATAAGCACCCTGTTTAAGTAGGCCAGACGATTTGTCTAAACAGGATAGGCTTCGGGAGATCCCTACATCAACTACTACTGCATCAGATGGAAATGTTCATATGGGATCTCGAGAGCCGTTCGCAACTCTTCCTGGGTCAGAACTTGACCAACATTTTCTTCCAAATGCTCAGGTTAACTTTCTTAATTTTCAAGATTCAGTTCTTTTCTATGTGCTTACTGTTTCCGATTTGCGTTGTTTTTGTGTTTGATCATACTTGACTTATCCAAATTGTTCAGGAACCAGAGTTCCTTCACGGCTTCCGCTCTGCAGAACAGAATCGACTTGGAGAAGTTTGGGATGAGATACAGAGGCCTCCAGGTGCACTAAGGGAGGATATCGATAACTTCCCTTTTCATCCTGTTCTAACACAACAACCAGAGCTGACCGGTAAACCTTAAGATTCTTCTCTGGATAATTTGTGTGACTTCTGCACGGTGCAATTTTGTCGGTGTCTTGAAACTCAAGGATATTCTATACTTTGCGTATGCAGAAATTATAGTTTTCTGGTTTGATGATATTGAAATTTTAATTCATTCAAATGCTTTAGTAGCTGGATGAATTCTGTAAACTGACATGCCTTCTGGGCCTTAATAAATTTTTTACCAGTGTTGCAAGGTGATGGTGCAATTTTGAAAGCCTTGGTAATCCACCTTGTAGATTTCATCTTGTTCCATTTACATGTTGCAGGGCCACCTCAAAGAGTGTTGTCAAGCTTTTTACATTCATTTGTTAATAGTAGCCATGAGGGCGTTCCTTTTCGCCCTGCCTCTCTTCCATTATTGGGATTATCTCAAGGTGATAAGCAGTGTATACGTGATCGAAGCAGTATAATGGCTCGGCACTTCTTTGCTGATAAGAGTGAAGATTTCATAAATGGGCAGGTTTGGTTGGCATGAACTCTGGTGTAATCTTTCATTCTATGTGCTTTAAGAAATATTACTTCCATTTGATAGCGTCTGCATTCTTTCTACATGGTCACCGAAGTTATATCTCTATAGTCTATGCTGTGTGTTTGAAGCTTCGGTTGACCATATGATTCATTTATTGGGATAACCACTGTCACCCAACTTTTTTGGGTTAGTTTTGGTATGTTCTAAAATGTTCGATGACTTTCTGTTGGTCATTCTATCTAGGAATAATGTTCGACAGCAAGAATCTCTGAATTTTGATTTGAATATTCTAAAGAGGTTTTCTGGTAAAAATGAAATTGAAAATATCAGTGTCTTGTGTGTGTGTGTTGGTGTTATGAATTCTGGATTTGATTGTTTCAACTCGAAGTAGGCATCCTGACTTCATTAGCATGCTGCTGTCCTACCTTAGGGAATACATTCTACTTACTATTTTATTCTACATATGACTTGCATGTTCTTCAATTAGTATCAATACTTAATTATAGCAACTGCTCTTCTCAGGTCAATGCACTGCTATCTTCTTTAGAAATTGATGGTGACACTCGGGCTAGAGGTCCTGTGCCAGGTAGATTCCGGGAGTTGGAGGAGTATTGGAACGAATCTCAAGCTATGAAACCTGTACCTCATCCTGCTGATGGATGGGTTTCTGAATTCACACAATATCCCATTGGACGTGGTGATCCCAGTTCTTGGGTTCGTTCATTTGAACAGGAACATGGTGCTAATGGTTGGGCCTCTGAGTTTGAACATGTAAGCAAATGATATTGGTTAGTTTCTGTTATGATCAATTTATCTATTTAAAAGTTAATAGGTCTAATTGGGGCAGCATAAACCAAGGAGACATGGTTACATTTCTCATAAAGTGGCTTATTTGTTCGTAAATGAATTATTTATCATTTAATATCTGGTTTATCGTTAAATATATCTACTGCAATTTTCCATTACACTTATAATCTTCTATGGTCTTTTTACTCCTCCAACATTATAATCTAGAAAAACTTTTCAGGAGCAATCACAACTTGTATCAATGGGTCAAATGGGAGTTGCAAATGTTCCCAGCTTAGCTGCTATGGAGCAGACTCGTATGCTTGCACATACTTTAGCTCAAAACAACGACCCAAAATTCCAGGTAACATCTTTCTACTCTGAGATTCA
The DNA here is from genome assembly GCA_028651295.1 of Catharanthus roseus. Classification (NCBI taxonomy): domain Eukaryota; kingdom Viridiplantae; phylum Streptophyta; class Magnoliopsida; order Gentianales; family Apocynaceae; genus Catharanthus; species Catharanthus roseus. Next base: position 4,182,051 of record JAPQWS010000044.1, on the reverse strand, counting down.
CATTGATGATGATATAAGGTTACGGTCTTCATTTTTAGACTTTATGTTTTTCTTGATGTTTGAACTAAAAGATCACAACTTCCATGTAAATTCTCCCAAGATTTGTTGTCTTCACTGGCTCCTCATCACAGAAGAAGGTGCCGGGAGAAGGACCGAAGAGAAATATTTTAGTTTATATATGTTTTGATGCTTGAAAGCTTCTCCAGAATTCTATAAGAATGACTCTATATGTAGTATTTTGTGCTGATGGTTTATGTGGATTGCTTGCTTATTGCCTATTCCTTCTTCTGATGCGTCCAAGATGGGTTTATGGTCAAGTCGCTCATGTATCTTTGAACACATTCAAAAACTAATCCCAACACTGAATTGCACTGTCCAGTTAATTGTGTAACTGCTTTAAGATGACTGACATGAGGCGCGTCACACAATTTTGTTGTGATCAGCATTTTCTTTATAAGATCTGTATGTCTATTTCCAATTTCTAATATTACATTTTCTGTGGCTTGCAGAATTCAAAGTTTCTCCAATTTGTATCTAAGATGAGTCGTGGTGAAATCACTGTTCAGGATAATCAAATCAAGCCAGCCACAGCCCCTGGGGATTGGGCAACAGAGTATCAACAACAGTATGGTGGGGGCCAGACATGGGCTGATCAATTTGTGAATGAGGAGGCAAGTGATCCCTTTAAAACCTTGGCATATTCTTTTGCATGTTTTTGCTGTATTTAGGCTCAACCAATTGGGAGAACTTTGATATTGTGTCCTTTTTGTCATGATTCCCATTTTCCATTGTGTGCTTGGAATGTCATGTGTGGAGGGTTGCTTCTTTAAAACCTGCCCTTTGCATGTCTTCATTTATGTTTTAAATGTTAAAAGAGTTTTCAAATATCATTTTACCTAGAAGTTATGTTGTTTGCCAATTGTAGAGGCAAATTTGTTATCTACACATGATTAGGTCCCATTTTAGGCAAGCTAATCCTTTTCCTCAGTGGGTATTAGGTATCCATTATTCTTTTCTGATAATTTGGCCTCCTGATGAGGGTATTTGCATAGATCATAGTTCCTGCTGAAGCGGGTGGAAGTTCTTGGTTTGGTGTTATTCAGTCTGATTCTTAATGTTTTGCCATTTTCAGCTTTCCAGGGGACCTAGTGGATGGGTCAGTGAGTTTGCTGCTGAACGGGAGCACAATGCATCAGTTGATGATCAGTGGGTGAATGAATTTTCAAAATTGCACGTCAATGATTGGGCAGACGAATTTGAGCGTCAGGTGGCTGATGGAGCACTTGGTGACAGCTCTGCTGATAACTGGGCAAATGCATATGATGAGTAAGTTCAGTTAGCCTTGAGGAATGCATCCTGCAGCCTCCTATATCTTCACTCCTAATATACTTGTTTCATTTTGTTTTTCTGCTTCAACATCCTTGTGCTTTTATTTTAATTTCTTTATTTTTCACAGCTCAACCTGTATATCATTCCCATCAGATATTATGAGAATTTCACATGTATTTGCTAGTCATCTCAAGATTTCATATGGGGCAAACTTTTCTTTATTTCCATTCTCCTTCAATTTATATGTTATTGTTTTCAGCATTAAGTTGATTGCCTATTTCTTCACAGCTACTTAAATGAACAAGCTGCTCTCAAGCAACAATCTGAATCCTCACGTGGGGTGTATGTGTTTTCTGATTTAAATCCTTATGTTGGTCACCCCAACCCTCTGAAAGAAGGCCAAGATCTGTTCCGAAAGGGTCTTTTAAGTGAAGCAGTTCTTGCTTTGGAGGCGGAAGTTTTGAAGAACCCTGACAATGCAGAGGGCTGGCGGTTACTTGGCATAGCTCATGCAGAAAATGACGATGATCATCAGGTTGAGTTGTAGTCTTTCTTGAACTATTGTCTACACCCCTTGTAGCCTAATTCATATGAAATTCTGGTGGATAAGCTTCAATGTTTCTAGAATAGATGCTTGCGAATTGATCCAATTCTATTCATGCTAATTGACTTCTCTGTTTTAGTTCTTAGCTTTCTAAAGGATGTTACAATCTAGGTAGGAATCCTTCTCTCTCTCTCTCTCTCTCTCTCTCTCTCTCTCTCTCTCTCACTCTCACACACACACACACACACACACACACACACACTCACACTCACACAAACAAAAAGAAATTAACACACAAGTCATCTAGGAAGCGTCTTATAGAATATTTTTCATTGTTCATGGTAAATTATAGATAATGTGTGTGTGTGTGTCTTGGCCTGGAGGAGGGATGTGGCAGAGGGAAGCCCATAGGATTTTTGTTTCCCTGGACATTGTAATAATGTATTGACTGGCTGAATTTCTGTATTCATTTGGCTACTTCATTCATAACTTTTTTCCCATGGTTCAGGTTCTTTCCTGAGCCATTCAGGACATGGATGACTAAATAGTTTTCAGTAATCATCTCAAAGCTGAACTATGCATTATATTATGTGGCCATACATATCCACCTATAGTGTACATCAGATTAATAGAGTGGTAGCTTAAAAGAAATTTGCATTTTAAGGATTTATACACTAATCATGAGAGTAGATGTTCTTATGTATCAAGGATGTTTTTACTTTCAAACCCCAAGGTATGGCTTGAGTTGATTGAAATCTTGGTTTTTTGTTGTTCATAAGATAATTTTGATGCTCTTTACAGGCTATTGCAGCAATGATGCGTGCACAGGAGGCTGATCCAACAAACTTGGAAGTTCTTCTTGCTCTTGGTGTGAGTCACACGAATGGTAAGTAGTTAATTCGCCTGGTTCAAGAGAATTTAAATGGATGGTTCATTATTTTATAGTTATTGCTGTTTAATGTTCAAGGTTTGATGGTCAGATTAGTTTGATAGGTGTATTGTGGCAGGGGTTTCTTTATTCTGAATTTAGCGGCGTGTTTTTCAGTGGTGCATCTGATATTTTTTTTTTGGTTCTCAGAACTGGAACAAGCAGCTGCATTGAAGTATTTGTACAGTTGGCTACGACATCACCCAAAGTATGGGACAGTTGTCCCTCCAGATCAGCCTGATTCTCTTTATTATGCTGATGTGAGGCTTTACATGAACTTCTGTAGTATCCACATTTCCACTAATGGCTTTAGATTTGTTTGAAATACTGGATTTACTTGTGGTGTACAGGTTGCCAGATTATTCAATGACGCTGCTAAAATGTCACCCGATGATGCTGATGTGCACATAGTGCTAGGAGTGTTGTACAACTTGTCTAGAGAGTATGACAAAGCCATTGAATCATTTCAGACAGCTTTGAAACTCAAACCCCGGGATTACTCACTCTGGAACAAGCTTGGTGCAACACAGGCTAATAGCGTGCAGAGTGCTGAAGCTATTACGGCCTACCAACAGGCAATTTTCTGGATACTTGAAGTTCTGCATTATTTTTCTATTTATCTATTTATGGGCTGAGCTTGCCCATTCAAAAACAAACATAAAGAAGAGAATGAAAGCCGTTCCAAATTGGCTTTCTACAAAATTATATTTGTAAAATTTGGAAAATATTTCTTAGAAACAGTCAGTCATTTAGGATAACATACAATTCGTTGGTAATTTCAGTAAAATGTATCATTTAGTACTTAATTTGCACGCCTTCGTGTGAATGGCTAACAGGCTTGGAGTGGTTAATTTTCTATGCATCTTAACCTGCAGAAATGCTAGATTAGAAACCAATTCTAGTTCTTAAAAAATGGATTGCTGTCATCTTGTAATTGTATTCGTTCCTTGCAACTTTCTTTTTATCATGTAATTATGTTTGATTCTTGTTGTAAAATTGCTACCCATCTGTTATTTCTGTTTGATTCAGGAAGATCACAGTCTACCTCTTTGTTTCAGGCACTAGATTTAAAGCCTAACTATGTGCGTGCTTGGGCAAACATGGGTATCAGCTATGCGAACCAGGTAATCTCTTAAATTTGTAGCTTCATGCTTAGGTCAGCGAAGAAGATGAGACAAAGACAAATAAAGATTCTCCATGTGTTAATTTATTTTTTAATCCCATATCATGGAGCTGCCTTTCTGCTCATCAACACAAGCTCTTAGCTTGTTTTGTAAATCAGTAAAGTCATGGCTTGTTTGCATGAAGATTTGAGCCTGTGTTTCTACTCATTGACTGTGTTAGTATTTATACATGTTTGTAATCACGTGTAGAATATGATAAAGTTCCGTCAGTTGTATTTTGGGCAAATCCCAGTGGTGGTACTATTTTGCTGGGGGTTAATTGCTTGAGTCCTTCAAGTTAGCAGACTACAGAGAAATCTGCATAGTTTTCTGTTTTTCGTTTATTGCCTATCAGCTGCTAATCAGTATAACTAAAGTACTATTTGTGTCACTTAGAAGTTTGCAAATAGAGTCTGCCCTATTGCAGCCTTAATTGTTCATTGTAGGCACAGCTGATTCTTTCAAATTCTAAAATTGCTGCCTTTATTGAGCTCTGGCTGTAAACTTAGAGACAGTTTAGATACATATACTGGTTAAGAACAGGTAGTTTTGGTCACCACAACTAATCATGGACCTATGCATGCATTTCTCTTCAGGGTATGTATGAGGAATCCATTAGATACTATGTACGAGCACTCGCGATGAATCCAAAGGCTGATAATGCTTGGCAATATTTAAGAATCTCTTTGAGGTAAGTTGTTTGGAGAACTCTACATCCCTGCAACCTGTGTATCATTCAACAGCAGTTCATATTTTAACCGTTTATGTGCAGCTGTGCTTCGCGAAATGACATGCTGGAAGCCTGTGATGCACGAAATCTTGATATTCTTCAGAAGGAATTCCCACTCTGATGAATCTTATACCTTTGGTTCGTCTATGATGTTGGAAAATTTTCTCACTTTACCCCATAAGCTCCAACAGCAATATAGTTAAATGATACGGGATTGTGTTTAGGCCAATTCTAAGTTATAGAAAGATTACAACTACCTGACATGAAGTTGATTAAGAAGTTGAATTTTTATACCAAAAAAGGTGATGTCTAAGACTCATTCATCATGCTGAGATGGTATGGTCATTGAAATGATGCCATTGTACATCAGATAGGTAAAAGAATAAGTAGAGCAGATTGAGAAGCTCTTTTAAGTTTGAATGATAAAGGTAAATTTTAGTTTATTGCTATTGTGTTCTTGGTTTCTTGGAGCTGATTTACCCGTTGGTTTGTATATCCCTTGATGCCGCACTTATATCCTCTATAACATTCCTTGGTTTGTAGAACTTTTTTAAGTTTTAGAATGCCCGGTCAGTCCCTTTAGGACTTATCTTTTATTACAGAGGATTTCATCAGCTGGTGCTGCATGGAGAAGTATCCTGCATTAATTCAGCTACCAATATGGAGTAAATAACCTTCTCTCTCTCTCTCTCTCTCTCTCTCTCATGTGTGCATGTGTTTCTGTAGGTGTTATAAACACATTTACATTATGTAATGTAAGAGAGAGACAGGAGAACAAAGAAAAGTTTGAAATGTCATTGAATAGGCATATATGCATCATCATCAGCATTTATATATATAGGTGATGGAAGTAAAAGATACTGAAGAAATTAATTATGGTATATATCACTGTAACAACAGAGTTGAGATTTCTTGATGAGTAATTAATTAAATCAAACGAAAGTAAAAGTGTAATTCACTGCAAAAAAGGGAAAATCATGTAAATTACACTTTTGTCCTCATTTGGTTCAATTAATTGAAGCTTCAATCTTGATCCTTTCTTGATACAAAATTCCTGAAATGCAGGAGTACCCTACTATATTTATCACATACTTATTATCATACATACATATAATATATATATATGACTTTTGAATGTGGAAAAAAATAAAATGCGTAAAGCAAATGTACCTCAAAGTGTGAAGTGCTGTTGGTCCCATATATTACATTGTAATCTGTAAGGGCATCTTATAAATGTCTCCCATCCTCACATACAGATAAGGAGTTAGTGCTGTTTTGGGGGGGGAGGGGGGGGGGGGTGGTTTGTTGGTGTATTTCCATTAATTTACATATTATATGCAAAATTCTTGTTCAAAACTATACATAATAGAGTGAAAGGATTATTTTGCCCTTATAAGCTTAGTTCAACAGGTTATGGAGTTGTAAAGTTGGCATTAAGAATTAACATTTGAATTTTGACATCGAGAGTATGAGAATTTCAATGTGTACTATGTAAAAAGTAATTTCTTGTGCGTATCAAGTTTTGGATCTTATCTGAGCGTCAATCAGTCTCATTGGAATGGGGGGTTGAGGGGGGGGGGCGTTGGGGTGAGAATTGGGATAATGGTGTGATAGAAAAGAAACAGTACGAAAGAGAAAACAATATTGAGAACCAAAATAAATACTCCACACACATTGATTACCATTACTGCCCTCTGTCTCTGCTGCTCCTATCTTCTCTCTTTTACTTGTAGCTCACGGCCCCCATCCCCATCCACATCTCCCCATCCAACCTTTGGACATGTCCCTACAATCACTACACACCCCTCCCTCTCCATTTATATATATATATATATATATGCTCCTTTTTGTATTTAAATGCGCAATATTTGATAAACAATGTAATAAAAAATATCTCTTTAAACACTTTCAAAACTCTTCTAACTAATTATTTTAACATTTGATCTGAGATTTTAATATTTTTGACCTCATAGATTTAACGTGATGTATACTTTAAAGTCTGATAGTAACGTGTTGAATTTGAGTGCCGTTCTTATTTGTAAATAAGTTAAGTTAATGGGTTGAACAAAATTCAATTTTTAAATATAGCGTTATTTTAAAATAATTTTTCATTAGATCTTTTTTAAGTAAAAATTAGACTGCTTAAGAGTAACTTAAGTCGAATCTGCATTAGTTTCTCACCTACTATGCCCAGAGAGAGAGAGAGAGAGAGTCCATCGTAGATGAAAGAATAAAATTGATTGATATTAAATTAGTCCAATTAAATTCATCCTTTGTTGTTGAGACTCCTAAGTAAGATCCTTCTCGCCTTCCTCACTCTCTCTATCTATCCGCAAAATCATAGCAACTTCTCTGAAAAATACTTTTATATTCTTGTTTCTTTTCACAAGAGATTCAAGGGTTTCACACTCGGCATCTTCATGAATAATAATAATAAATTAACATCATGTACTTGGAATGCATTTTCTATCTTTCAATTATATATATATATATATATAAAACACAAGGTAACCAATCTACTCTCCGAATGAGTCATTGACTAAATTCGGAGGGATCGAAGGTTATAAAGGATATAAAGTCTTTAACAATAATACAAGACTAATATACTGTATTAAATGGAATGTTTGGAAGGAAAATATGGAACCGAACCATCTTTCCGTCCAATGTTTGGAAGGAAAATATAATTTTCATATCCTAACACACATTAAACCTATAAAAATCAAATATTTTATTGAAGTGCAAATAGTCATATATAAGATTAAAACTAGTCATAAAACAACTAATTTTAAAGATGAAACTACAAGAAAAATACGATATATAGAAATTAAACAACTAAAAGAAATTATCATTTTCACCCATTCAACTTTCTCATTGTCATCAATAATGAAGAACCTTTGAGTTAACTTACAACCATGACCGATGATTGTAATTACTTTATATCCATCTTCCTCTAGTTTATTTTATAGAGACGATAGATAAACTATTCTTTATGATATTGTTTACTTTATGAAACACGTTTTAATTGAGCATGATATATGTAATATATTGAAGGTTTAATATTCCATTTTTTTTAAAACGATTCCCACTTCTTCTGAAAAGGCCTTTCCAACTTCTTCTTAATAGGCTTTTTTCCGTAGAAAAATTATTCATACTTCTAATTCAATATTAAATATTGGAATAAAAATTCCCGCACACAAAACATAGTCGTGAGTGAAACTTTCAGAGTCATACCCTAATCTTGAGTAAAGATTAAAACTCCACAAGTTTTTCGTAAACTAAAATCACATTAATTAGTTAAAATCATATACCCTAAATTATGCAGATACCGAACTCTTCTCAAAGTATTATATACAATAAGGCATAAAAATTTCACAACATGAAACGTGCGGCACCTGTCATTAACTAGGAATGCTTCATTCATTCGGATGTCCAAAAGCTCGAAGTTGGTCGTGTCCATTCAATTATTTTTTTAAGGGATTTTCTTTACTATAAATCACTGTTTGAATAAATAAGATTTCTCTGTTTGGCATGTTTTGCGAATAAATTTGGATACTCTTCAACTACTGAGAAGTCATATCCCCCATATATATATATATATATATATATATTATAAACCCATTAGCTAGCTGGAAACTTTTGTTTAAATTCAGATTTATTACTTTGTTTGATTGATACCTAATCATGATGGGTTTTGAGTATGTTTTCCACCATTGATTATATATCATGAGAGTTATAATCAATGATTGTACTCTAAAGTAGAGATGCAATTAATTTCTTGTTACAATATTTTTTATAGTTTTCAGTGTACACAGTTTTAGTTAATTTGATCAGTTACGGAGTATTTGTAAAGTCTAACTTTCATTTAAGAGTATGGACATGACATTATGCACGTTTCACAGAGCTATGAAAGATGTATGTGTTTATGAGTATACAGTCTTGATTAATTCAAATTCAATTTATATAGGGCTCATATAGACCTAATTATCTGAACTTAGTTTACAAAAGGCACATCTAGGGTTATACAGTCTTGATCAATTCAGATTTTACTTACGAAGTACTCGCAAAGACTCATTTATATCATGAGAACGGTTCCAACTTTCAACCTCTCAAACATTCATGTTAAATTTGCTTATCCGAAAACATATTTTATACATAATTATTTTTTTTGTGATGTTTGTTTCATTCATTGATTTTGGATCCATCACTTCTAGATAGCTAGCTAGCTTAAGAAGTTGAATAAAATGAATGATTGATGGAAGAAATAGTTGATGTCTTTGATGAGAGATGTTCCCATGTGTTCTCATGGCATTCAATTATCACACACACACACATACACATACCTCTTTGTCAATAAAAGACTATACAACAGAAAGATCAAGTTTCGATACTATTTCTGCCATTGATTAGTCTTATTGTATTTGTGTCCCTTTGCCACTGTTTTTAGGTTTTTTTTTTTTTTTCTCCATCAAATATTTCTTATCCTCCAACTTATTTATCTTTCCTTTCCTCTTACATTTACATTTACACATTGCCTTATTTCTGATGTTCTGTAACATTCTTTTGATTTTACGAATACTTGGCTTATGTTGTAGAAGTTTTGATCGTAATGTTTTTTTTTTTTTTAGAGAAATCCGTTGAGACAAAAAACCCCAACATAAAGCATGTTGATTCTATGTCGCTTTGGTGTTGGAACAATGTTTTTCTTGGACAATTCAATGTGGTCGAAACAAAGACAATTAATTAACAAATAGTTATCGTACCGGCACAAATCCTTAATCACATGTTTAGGTAACTCCTTCAATTATTCAAATTAAAGGAGGTTTTCTCTTCGATTAAATTTATAACTATAACAATTCGTTTGATGCATTATAATATATGAAATGAAATCTTTTATTATTCAGATTCCATTAAGTGAAGGAAAAAAGTAAAATGGAATGATGATTCATTTTCTTTTGTTTGGAAGAATTATTATTTTATGTTGGAATAGAATGAAATTATATATAGTATGACTTAATATACCCTAACACATATTAAAACTCCAAAAATAAATCAAATATTTTATTGAAGTATAATATTCATACATAAAATTGAAAATAGTTATAAAACAACTCATTTTAAAGATAAAAATAAGAGAAAATACAATATAAAAAAATTGATTGAGTGTAATATATGTAAATATTTTTTACGATGATTCTCACTTCTTCTGGAAAGACTTTTCCATATATTTTAGTGTGGAAAGGCATTTTTAGCTTTTTTCTAGATTGAGGGAAAGATATTTCTATTTCTAATTTGAATAGAACCACTGAAATGGAAAGAAAAATTGAAAAAGTCATTTCATTCTAACTCATTCCCGCACACTAAACATAACGTAAGAATCTGATAGTATGTACGTGCTATGTCAAAATATATATATATATATATATATAAAACGACAATAGGCAAACACATAAATTGGACTCCAAAATTCTTGAATCTAGAAAGGATATTAGAATCATTCGTAACATTTTAAACTATATTTTTCTGTAATATTTTCTTTTTATTACAAATAGAATGTTATAAAAAAAAATTATAGAAGGGGAAAATAAGAAGGCACATGAGATGAGAGGTATCACAACTTGTATATGGAAAACGCAATTTATGCCTTTTTGCCATCTTAATTTACGGCAGAAATGCACACCAATATGGAAGGATCAGGCTACAGCCACAAATGTGCATATAAAGTAGTAGTAGTAGTAGTGTGTATATATATATATATATAGTTTTTGGGATATGTGGAGATGGTTGATGTAAAAAGGCATCAAGATAGGGATGGAAAGATGCCCACTTAAACAAGCATTAAAATATAAAAGGATATATACCCTTAATAAATTTGCAGCCAATTGTCATCAACTTAATAATATAATACTTAAATTAATTAATCATTATTGAATAATAATAAACTAAAATTAGTAGGCTAGTGACAAAGGATATATTGTTATAGCTATAGTGAGATTCCCCACAAATATGTGTATTATCATATCATGTGCCCTATATATATTATAATAATATTTGATTAAATTAGTTGATGTAGAATATAGAAGGGGACCTGATTGAGGAATATAAGCAGCAGCAGTGATCTTGGAGTCCACAACTTTTTTTGCTTCTGAAAAACCCTAGATTCCTTTGCATAACAAAACTCTTTCTTAATTAGTCAATTTTTCCAAAAGCCACATCATTTTTAGCATCATCATCATCATATAAGTCAAGCATTTTCACTATAAGTGAAACCTCTAAACCATAATATATATGCAATATCTGTATTGCGTTAAATTTAGAATACTTAATATTGTTACTAATTAGTGAAATTAATTTAGACTCAACTTTTAAATTCTATTTTTATTCGAAAAAAGACTTTAGTTGAAGCTCTTTTAACAAAAGAGATGCAAGTAATTACAAAATATATATATATATATAAATACCCTATATTCTCCCTATGTACAGGGTTTTCTTTGGTTTGCTTAGTTTTAAACCTTCTTTTACCATAAACATTGAAATTGGGGGGGGGGGAGAGCTGGGTCAGAAGATGAATGGATGGGATGACGTATTAACCAACGAAGATCCATTACTAATGAAATGAGCCAAAATCCAAACATAGATCCTGACTTGGGGTGCGTGGGCATGGATGGTTTCTAACACTAATAAACCATCTTATCAGTAACCCCATCTGCTTCAGGCCCAGCTACTGCATGCTTGCTACACCTCCCCTATCAAGCTAGGTTACAACCCTAGTTACATAATTTTTTTTTCCTGTCTCTTTTCTTGCTGGATTCCGTTGTCAAGAATCAAGAATACATGGTTTTAACTAATCTGAATTTATCTTTTGAAATGTCCGGAGATTATGGGCATGATCGCTGAATCTTAAAAAGTCATCAGATTCTTTTAATTATATGAAAATCACAGAATTGGGCAGTAGAAGGCATTGTCTGAATACTGGTAAAAAAGAACACAGATATGCAAATGAAGAAATCGGAGTACATGAAATGCAAAGTGAAGAGTGAAGAAATGGCCTATTGAAAAACCAAAAGACACGAGAGAGATCCCTTTGTAGGGGAAACAAAAGAGGGTCTGTTTTGAGAAAATTGATGGTTTTGTTGATGAGGGAACAGAAGGCAGAATTTAGGGCAATAAGAGGTCTAATATCAAAGACAGCCTAACAGATATATAGGGTTACTTGGTTCAGAAAACAAGAACCCTCATGCATCTCATCTCTTTCTTCTTACTAGTAGTAATAATTCTTCTCGAAACCCTCAAATTTATAACAAGAATTAAAGGATTATCAGACAAAAGGATTTTTAAGGAACCCCCACAAGAAATTAATTAAAAAAATGCACCTTACTTATTAATTTGCAAGAACTTGATCAAATGCTTTATCTATTTATGTTCCTTTTGGTTTGATTGTCACATCACCCAACAATGTACACAATTTGAAAACCACAAGATCATATATAAGCCTTCAATAAATATATATATATATATATATATCAAGAATAAGCCTTCAAGAAAATACCTCATTTGACAAGATGAAATATTTCTAAATTCAAACCACGTTTAAAATGTATAAAAAAGTGATTATAGTCAACAGAAAGTGAAGGAAAATTTAATTAATTAATTATAGGGCACTATCATACTTACTGGATAAAAAATTCCTAAATTCGAACTACATAAAAAAAAAAATAATCAAACAGAAAGTGAAGGAAACTTTATTAATTAGAGGGCACTATCAAAAATAAAGAAAGATGAAGAAATATAATTAAACCAATCCACCAATACAAAGTGACAAAACACAAATGGTGCTAGATAATAAAACTTAATAATAAGGAATATATATTATAATTCAACCACAAAATAAATAAATGCTCCATATAAATATTTCATAATTGTTGCCTTTTTCTTTTTGTAATAAGCCTGAGATCATACAATAATAATTATACACCAATATTCCGAATCTTAATCATAAGAAATTAACAATAATATAAGAAAATCAAATCATGAAGTCAAACATATATTTATATAATTCTATATATATCTAAGTCATAAATTAAACTAGCAGTATATATATATATATATATTAAAAAAAAAGCTAGCAAAACATTCAGTTTTCATCTCCCCAAGAAAATTCAAACCTTTACTACTGCAGAATCCTTCATCTTTGCATGTAACCAACGTTCAGCAGATTCTTCATCATCATCATCATGCAAGTTCTTTTGTGGGAGAAAGAAAAACTAGGGTTAGGGTTCATAATTTTGTTTACTTTGATCAAAAGAGGGATACAACATCCGAGTGAGTGAGTGAGTTCTGATGGAAGGATTAATTAGTGCCAGGAAGAGACAGAAAAAAGGGGTTGATTTTGCCAACCTAAGAAGAAAGAATTATGATTATTAAGAGTATGAAGTTGATAACCTTCAGAAGGATAATGAAGTCTTAAAAGAAGTTTAGCTTGTGAAAATGCAAATCCACTTAATTCAACATTACTGAATCCGCTGCTTCTCATCATCATTTCCCAACACCTGTATCTTTCATGCCTTTCTCTTCTTTCAATTCCTTCTCCACAAACAATATCATATATTTCTCTTCCAAACCACGTCGTTTCGACATTTATCCTTTCCCTGCTATTCGGCGGCAAAGTAGCTTCTAATGAATCAAAAACCGCAGCGTAATGATCTAATGCCTCCACAAACCTCTGTAACAATAAAGGATGGTTATGATTCGCTTCTCTTTCGGCAACCGTCACGATTTTCGGATTCATAGATTTTATTCTGTGGAGAAATATTCCAAGCTTTTCTCGGTCTTTTAATAGTCTGTGCAGATAAAGTACGAAATTAACCGCCAATGTTTCTCCCGGAAGAAGATTGTTAACGACCACGGAAACGACGTCGTCTTCGTTCACTAGTAGAATCGGTTGAAATTGAAACCTCAGTCCGAGTGAATGTGCGAATTTCGAGAGTCGATCGCCTGTTCGTCGGAGGATTTGTGAATCTGTACCCGCGGCGGTGATTCGGAGGCTCAGCGGCGGATATCGCTCGGCAATGGCTTGCATAAACGGCGGCCATTGTAATCCGTGCATTATATTGAAATCGAGGATATGAATTCCTTCTTGTTGACCTTCAATTGAATCTAAAATGGCTTGATTTGCAGTTAATTGAGTAAATCTGATGAACGGAGTAATTTGATTGAGTGACAAGTACGAAGATTGAAGAAGATCAGCGGCCTCATTTGATGACTGAACCGACCCCGAAGAACCGAAATTTCCGTTTCGATTGAGGCGGAGAGAGAGTGATTTTGCGAATTGATGAACTAATCGTTCGGTTGAATCGCCGTAAGGAGTTGAATTCGTTAGTAAAATGGTAAGTAAACGATGAGCGGAAGAGAGATCGGAATTTGTTGAAATGAGTTCAGCACAAGTTATGAGTAGTTGACGCATATGAATTGCCGGTGAATTTAAGCTGCTTCTGTTTTGAATCAAGTTATCTTCTTGTTCTTCCTGCTGTTGATCATGGCCACCAGAAGATGAACCTAACATGATAATATCTATTGAGATTGAGCTTGATAGAGCTAGCTTTGGGCAAAGAAAGAAACCCTAGCTAGAGAGAGAGAAGAAATTAAGGACCATATCATATATACATATAGAGAGATATATGGTGATGAGTTTGAGACTCACTCAAGAGGAGAGGAGAGAGAAAGTGTTAATAAATTTTTGGCATCTAAAAACTAAATGCCATGGCCATGGGGGACTTACTAGTTGAGGTTGGGTTGGGGGCTACTTAGCTTACCTATTAGCCCTTTTGTTTCATTTCTTGTTAGTTCCAAATCATGAAGAAAAATGAGAGAAAAAAGAGCAAGAAGAAGATGAATATTCTTAAATGGTGGTAGCTATTATCTGCAAGAAACAAGAGGAGAGTCTGCTGCTGCTATCCATTCATACACCAGAAAGGTAATCCCCTTCCAAAAAGTCTTATTACTTTTTTTTTTTTCAACGTGTTAGTAGGTAACTCGTTATGCTAAAATAGATATTTAAAGGTGATTATTGGACTATGTTATTTAAAATAAGTCTTTATTCAAGTAGTAAGAGTTCGTGTCATGCTAAAAGAGGCTATTTGAAGATACTAATGGGCTCTGTTTGTTTAAAATCGACCTTTATTCAAGTGGTAAGAATTTGTGTCATCCTAAAACAGATATTTGAAGGTTACTAATGAGCTTTATTATTTAAAATAAGCCCTTATTCAAGTGGTAAGAGTTGGTCTCCCAATTAAAGAGTTAGAGTCAACTCTTCTCTTATGCATGATCTTGCTCTCTTTTGTAAGGTTTATGTAAACTATTACATCTTTTTTTTAAGCTTTAAAAAAATAAAATTTATCATGTTCTTCTCAAAACTATTAATACTATTAAAATTAAAAATATTATAGTAAATTTAAAAGTATTTTTTTCAACCTCTTAAAAAATACAAGTAATGAAGGACAAATTTTATAAATGTGTAATTTTATATTTATATACAGTTCAAACATATTACACTTATCTCATAGCGGTTTCATTGATTTTCTCTTTGTGATCATTAAATAAACTCAAACTAAGCAAAGTTCTTTGCTAAAAAAAACAAAAGAAAGAGAATATATATGTAATTAATTAGTTCGTTTTGATGGTATATATATTGGATTAAAAAGGGCAGTAGTAGTGTATGATCTCGTATTAGCAACAATATGCCTTTTTGGAAATAAACAATATTTTCCTATTTGTTTTGTTTATGGAAAAAAGGACCCCCCTAGCTTAGCTTAGCTACCAATATAAATAGCTCACTGTTTTTGTTTTGGGATCTTCCAATAGTATTTGGTACTAACATGGATGCTTATATTTTTTGACTTCTAACTTTCATCTTCTTAGTAATTATATTCTTAATCTCAATCACTATTAGCCCAAAATTGTCTGTATCACTTTTCTTTAATAATATATTTTCTTCTTAATAAGTGATATAAAGAGTGATACACAAAGTAGTGCAGCCGATATGTAACAAATAATAAGAAAAACAACTTGTAAATTACTCTCTCAGTTTTCTTTTACTTGTCATATTATTGAAAATAAGGTAATTTTAACTAAAATCTTTTTATTATATCTTTTTTAATATATTAACCTTTCTCTCAATTCGTGTGTCATGGAAAAGTGTAATCACTCCTTACTAATAATTTTTACTATTTTCTAATACTCATTTCATCCATCATTCATTATTCCACACAAATTTCAATTTAAATTGTAAATTTTCTTTAATGTGATGTTAAGGATAATTTAATCTATATGCATAAAAAATTTCTCTAATCCGTATTTCTTAATATGTGTGATGTCCGAAACCTCACAGACTGAGAGAGTATAATTTATGATCCATTCATTAATCGCATTTTCCAACACTTTATTGATCATCAGATAAGCAAGCTAGTCAATTATAATGCTAAATGTGTCTTACATTTATAACAATACATACACATAATTATATATGATGAATTTGTTTAATGTGTATTTTTGAGTCACATATTAATATACATAAAATATTCTCTTACATATATGTATAATAATTTAAATGTAAAAAATATTTTGTTATACGTATGTATTAAATGGTTGTCTATAAATACATATATTTAAAATTAGTTTAAGAATTTTGAGTGATTATTTTAGAAGGAAGATTAGTAATGAATATAGAGGATATAGGGTATTCTTTTTATTTCACTCGAGTTTTTAACCTACTAGATTTTTATCTAATAAGATTTTAACGAGTGTAGTCTTTTATGCAATAAAAATCTAATGAATAGTGTAATATAATATATTAAATAATGTATGTATACACTTCTTCTATTTTAATTGTGATCTTATTTGCTCCAAAAAAATCTTGAGGAATCAACATTAATCTTTTATATCTTTTAATTTTCTTCCATCTCAATTCCTAATATATAGTTTAACTCTTATACGAGGAAGAGTTAATTGAAAATCATTTAAAAAATATATGGTTAGATATAATGAATGATGTGATCATGTTCGGATATAATAGACAAGAAGTGTGTGATCTGATGATACGATTTTCTCATTTAAATTTTTCACTGGTAAAATGTTCTAAATTCGAATCACTATATGAACGGTTTATTATCGAATATCAGTCTTGCATTGTTATTAGAGTCCTTGTACCCCATCCTCCTAGATTAGTCGGTGAGTTGAAATAGCTAGTCATGATAGATGGGGAGATGAGAGATGAATTGGCATATGTATATGTATAGAGAGAGAGAGGTTTACGTGTCCGTATGAGCGTAGCTTAGTTGGTTTTGGACTACAGTATTAATAATGAGGATAAAAGTTTAAATTCTGCACCAGTACTTGCCTATAGTCTGCAAGTTGCTAAATCACTATGATTTACATGTGAGATTTTGCATTTTTGTGCTAAAAGAGAGTTTACGCATAAACCTGCGGGTATTTGTGGGCTAATAAAATAAAGGGGATGCATTGGATTGGTGCGGCTCCGGTGACAGTTTTTGGACCCAAAATTACAACAGCAATAACACGCAAAGCCTTAAATATATATGTGGAAAGCTACAAATGCAAATGCTTGTGTTTGATTAATGGACTAGTGCCACTGCCACTGACACTGACACCCCCATGCCATGGTTTTCCTTGTTTGTCCCATTCTTGGATTCTCCTATCTACTACTACTTGTGTTTTTCTCCATTTCTTTCTCCTTTCTCCAGATATAGCATTCTATAGCAACATTTGTCTGCCTTTCTCACGTGGCTTAGGAACTCCCCGCCGGACAAATTTCCCCAAATCCAAATCCATCATCTTGAATGTTCTTGTTCTAGTTTAATTATTTCTAATACTCCCTATCACATATGGGAGATGATTCTGAGACTTAATTGTATGATATATATAAGAGTATGTATTTAAATGGTTTTAAGAAATTCATTTGTTAGTTTGTCTGTTTTGATTATTGTATTCTTGAACCGAATCAGGATCAAATTAATCAATTGATTCCAAGATCGAGGATCATTTATTTCTGATCCAATCTTGGGTCGGGTCGTGATCTTAAACCTATCCCGAGTCAAATTTGATTCCAATTTAAGTTCATTTCGTCGCCCAGAATTTCCCTAGTCCAATACATACCGACTCTCTAGCTCTAGAAGCCATGCTATAGTACTGCCCGGACAAATCCTGGCTTCAACTATAAACATGTTTTCTAACGTAAACTATGGGAATGCCTCATGCTCACCCTTGCAAAAGCCACTTCTGATTGATTCAGTCTCGTGTACTAATTCTCATCGAGATTGGGCATCGTTGTGAGAAAGATCGTAATGTCAGAGGAATTATTACCGTAGAGATAGCTGGAAACTTTAAAGAAAGTCCCCGAGATGTAAGAGAGGGCCTTAGGCCGGTCTAGGATCTGTACTGACTAAAATTGATATGGTTATTATTTCTATCCATAAATAGTATTCTCTCAAATTCGCGAGTAAGAAATTTGATGATATTATAGATAGAGATATTACCAAACTCCTTACACTTGACATAGAAGAGAATATTCTTGCCCTAGTCATGGTTGTATTATTTGGCAGTCAATAATAATAATATTGTTGCCGTTATTGTTTAAGGTGGTGCAGCAGAGAGAGGGTTTGATCAATACAACAAGCAATCCCTTTACTGATTTCTCACTATCTTTTAGACCATGCACAGCATTTTCACGTCCTTTTCTTTTGTGCTTTTTTCTTCTCTCTTCTCGAATCAAGATTTCAATCTTTATCCAAATATTGATATTGAAATTTCGGTCCTCAGCTTTCAATTCATGGAAACTGATTTTGCTCCTCCTATACACTTGTTTACTTGGCACCAGATACAAAAGATCATATATATATATATATATATACTTGGAACCTCTTGCACATATATGGGCGTTATTGAGTTGCATAATTGATATCAAGAGGTGATTCTTTATTCTCGATAAATCTTATTGAGTCATCATCATTTACAGTACGTGCATTACTCACTTTAATTAAGACCTGAAATTGGTACTATGAAAAAAAAACTCTTTATTTACCCACCATGCATCTTTTTTTCAGCAGGTCTTCTTCATTCCTCTCTAGGCCCCCCCCAACACACACACACCACATCATACATGGCTGATAATTTTCACCAACTTTGTAATTTTTATGAATCAAGAAAAAGACCAAATTCTTGATATGATCTTTTTAACAGTTCAAAACCTTCCTTCCAAGATTAATTAGTTATGCCACGATTCATCTCGTTCGCGCAACTTATACCCCTAACGACCTACTACTTAACAATTTTTTTTTAGAATGTGAAAATATAAAAACATATGAAGTTAACCAAAGGAATATTTAGATTCTAGTTGTGGTAAAATGCATATCTGAAAGGGGACTATGATCGATTATGAAGACACATTTATTGATTTGCAGAGAATATATATATCTATATCTATATCTATATGTGTTGACAGACAGATGCTCTGGAATTTTTTGAATTAGTATGTATCTATGATGATACATCTTTTAGAAAGACGCAACAAAAATTGAGAAAAGAAGCGTCCTCCTCGTCCCTAACTCTCATGATCATCATCATCATTAATTACTACTACTATTACATTCTATGCCCAAAATCATTTCTTACCATTCCAGAAAAAAAAAAAAAAACACTTCTTGTTGTTACCAGGGAGGGAGGAGAACTTCATATTTCTGCCGAACCCCGCAACTTATGGGGCAATTCAATAACTTGACAAGATAATCATCGTTCATTTACGATAATCATAAATATATTTGAGTTCATTCTTTAATATTTTATAATTGCATAACACTTGTTTCATATAAAATAATAGAATAAGAAAATAATGTTATTATAATTTAAATTATGTAAACCAATAATTTGCACCAATTAATGAATGAATGAAGCTTTTTATCAATTATCAAGTTTAAATCTTTTATGTAACACGATAAATATACACATTCCTTGAATGGTGAAGATAATAAGTATAATATAAGTTTATCGTTTTGACTAATATAATTTACCTTGTTATATAAAACTTAGCAGGGGAACAAAATTTACCTAAGGAGCTCCTTTGCAAAAGATAATGCAAAGTAGTGATGCAGTATTTTATAGTACATGCAGGGTCTGGAAATGACTGTAGAATTGATTTGATAGTAAACCAAAGCATGCACAGAACAAGAAAATTATTTGGGAGAAAAGAAAAGGCCCAAAGTACAAAAACATTGTTAAAGAAGAAAAAAAAAAGTGTGAAATTCGATGGCGAAATTCTCTGGTTTAGATTCCTTCATTTGATATATCAGGTGAAAATTTTAAATTAAAATTACTTTAAAAGTGATTTAATAGAATTCTTGTATCCTTCGATCTCTCTTCAAATATCGAATTATTAACCGAATTACCATACAGGAGAAAAAAAAACATAGGGTTATTTGCAATTGGATTGATTATAACCATTTGGCCTCTCTTCATCACAGAAAAATGGCAAGTGAGCTGTCCTTTCAATAAAATGGAGTGCAAGCATTAAAAAGCTGCTGCATTTCTTCTTAGATGTGACATTGTTTTGTGAAAAAGTCCACCATTTTTTACCATATTTTGTTTCCTTCCCATCTTCATCATCATCTTCCATGCTTTTCTTCCCGACTTTTACCATATAATTACTTCAAGATTCCTCTGAAATTAACAGTGTTTTATCCTCGAGGTTTAGGTATTTAATGGTCTTTTTCATGCATTTTGATAGAAAAAGCTAAAATATATTTTTTCTTTGATTTTCTAATCATACCCTCTAATTTAGACAAATTTACCTCAATCTTGAAACAATTAACTTTTTGTTAATTAAAAACCAACTTTGATCAAGTAAAAATATATATTGTGATATTCAATATCACGTAGTAGGATAAATGTATTTAATAAGTTAATGCGAATTTAAGTATATATTATTACTTTATATATCTATTTTATTGTAATAAAAATGATTATTAAATAACTTGTCATGTATATTATTATACCATTAGTCACATTCTTAAACTTGAACGCACAAAGCTTGACAGTTTTTGTAATATTTATACGATCCTATATAAAATAAATATGATATGTTTTATATTATATAAGTATGAATCTTTTACGTGCTTAATTTAGTAATTTTGGAATATTTAGAGATGTACTTGGATAGAATTTGAATTTAAAATTTTGGATTGAATTTCTTAAAAGTAAAATAGTTTGTGAAAGGAGATGTATGCTCACTGAGATTTGAGTTGGGACAGTGAAGACAGTTACCAAATAGTAAATCTTAAGTGTTGTTGACTCTATAAGTCATGCTCTCGAGCCCATAATGCAGAGCGTGATACGATCATATCAAAGTATGATTACCATCCAAATTATGTGCAAGAACTAATATTACATCGTGTACAATGAGAGTTACTTATAAAATTCTACGGCTTTGATCTCATCTTGGAGTGAATGTGAGCGCCTAATTAAGATGTTGGATGCTAAGAGTAGAGTTAACATATTTATCTCATAAATGTGATCTGTTTATATGCTATATAGTTATATATAATATTTTGAAATATTTATTCTAATATAACAAAAACAATTTACGAATCGCACTATCAAGTTTGTGCGAGAATTTTTCTTTAGTTTAAAAACCAATGTTCAACAGCAGTGTCAGAATTTTAACTTCTCTAATGTGAAATCCTAATTTACATTTTCACTTGGATATCAGACAATTTGATAAGAATGTTGTGAAAGAAAGATTTTGCTTTTCAATACTGAAAATTGTTCCTTAGTTTGAAAATTGAATGAGCATGTGGTGGGGGTTGGCTTTGGGCCTCTTTCCAGCTACCACAAGCTAGTCAATCCTTGTCCAAAGGGAGAGAATATGGAGGAAACAGTTTCTAAAAGATTCTTCCAGATACGAGGTTTACCTAACAATAAATAAATAACCCAAATTTATTTATTTATTAATTAACTTCACCACTATATATACTCATCATAATAGACTTGATTTTATTCCTATTTTCTTATAAATACTATATAAGATTTTCTTTTTCGTAAAAAGTTAAACTAGCCGTACCTATGGATTGGCAAAAAAGCATATTGGAATAAACATTTTTGCAAGTGGTTGGATACTATCATAAAAAATATTTTAAATAAAATTTGATTTTGACGTTTTTGTATTAAATTGTATTTTACTGAGGAGAGGAGCGGAATATTCAAATCTTTATAAAAAGTAATTATTTTCTTTAATTAGTTAATGTGGAATTCTCAACAATTTTGATCGACTATACTTTTTTTTGATAGTAAAAAATTTATATTGAATTACGAAATAAATTCGTATCAAATTTATGGCAAAATAGCATATGAGAGAGGAGTAGCAATCTCCATGGTGGGCTATTGCAGCCTGCCAAGCACAATCTATATGGAATCATGGACTCCGAACAAATTTCAGATGGCACTTTATGTTAAGAGATATATTCAATGTTCAGAAAATCTCTATTACGTGAAATATTTAAAATCAAACTTTAATTTCCGAACAAAAATTTAGTTAAGCTACATAAAATGTTTAAAGTTATACCCTAATTCCCGAGTAAGAATTTAAATACTTTATAAACAGAGTACAGATTAGTCAGAACTGCATATCGTGAATATTAAGCCCCTCGGATAAGTATAAAAATAAACACTGCACACCTAGAGAGAATAAAACTTGTAAAGATAAAAAATACAAGTATATGGCTGCATTTTTCAGAGGAGAAATTATACATAAAAATTGCCTAGAACCAGGGAGGACAAGGTAAAATGCTAGTGAAAATGAAGGGAATACAATCAATGGGGTTTGCAAGGTAAATAAGATGAACCTCTGAGGTATAGAGAGAGAGACTGGAGCCAAGGTTCCTGCTGTACTTCTATGAACTAAGATCAAATATTCTGATTATGGCGAAGCAGAGATAGACTATAAAACAACAACAATAGAAACGAGGACAAAAACGATACATGGTGTTTCCTACAAGTACTTACTGAAACAAACCTAAGCCAACACAAAAATTCCCCGGTAAGGCACCATGAATTCCTTTTCAAGTGTTCTCGAGACTTGAATTCATGTCATCCAATCACACATACCAACATTTAACGATACATAGATGTCCGACAGCTCCTTGCATTTGCAGATGGGCTTATGGAAAAGGTATTGGTCTTACTTCAATATGATCCCGGTTTTTAGTTCTTGCAAGAAGTACAGCTCTGTAGCAGATCTGAAAAGTTTCCTTCACTGCTTATCATTAGTCTTAATCTCATCATAGCCATTTCCGCCAACTGACTGATCTTTTATCCATGGATAAGAACCGGGGAAGACTTAGAAGACTATTTACCCGAGTAATGCCTTCAAGGGCTGACCATTCCTCATCATCAGCCGTTGATAGGCACTCGGCTAAGCTCCTTTTAGATTGATTAAGACGTTTCTCAGGAAGCTTTACCTCTGCTGATTCAACAACTGGCTCTATCTCACAAGACTTGGCTTTATTATTTGAATCTTGGACTGAACAAGCATCAGAAATCCTTGATTCGGCATTTGTAATGATTATCACTGTTTCCTCTTCAGGGGTTTTATCAGAATTGCTTTGTGCCTGAACCACTTCAGGAGATGCTAAATTGTCTAGAAAAAGGCAAACAACAGCACAGTCATCATTCTTTGAGGTGGGGTATTTCAGTCTCCATGCTCTAGTTGCACAATCAACAAGTGCCCTAGCTGCTGTTGCATGACTCGGGGCTGCAGCCACAACTTCAACAGCTTCCTTGTTAGAAAGAACGTCCCATACCTGTACCAGAACAAGTTTTAGGGAACCAAAGGGTCAACATTTCAATCCTCAACTAAAGCAATAATATACGGGCGGGGAAGAGGAAGCAGAAGTGTTCAGATAAAAAGCTTCTAAGGTTTAGGAAACAAGTTCTTTGTTAATAACTAGAGTGACCGGATAAGATAAAAGAACATTACCCCATCGGTAGCAAGAACAATAAACTCGTCTGTCTCAGTCATCTGGCGGTAATAAACATCTGGGACGGAAATTAAACCAAAGTCTTTCAGGCAGAAGTCTCCGAAAGCTCTTGCCATTGCCAAACCAGGGGAATCACTGTTTGGCAACCATACACGTGCTACCTCTGGCTCGTCTTGCAAAGCAAAAACCCTGCCTTTGTATTTCTGAATCCTTGCAGCTTCCCCTGGTTTTTTTTTGGGGGGGGAGGGGGGAGAAGAGGAAAAACAAATTTTGAATCAGTAACACTTCCTCAACCGTTAGTAAAAACTGATTTAACAAGCTTAAGATTTGGATTGGGTTGGCTGGTTCCCCATGCTGCGGGATGTATTTAATGGACATGTATAGTACTATAGATTACATTAGTATGAGAGAGAGGGAGAGAGATATATATACTTGGAAGATTAGGTTTCAAGTCTACAGTCAACTGTACAGCTATCAAAGAGTTGTCTGTATCTCTAGTTGCCAATACTGCTCTTGAGTCACCAACATTTCCAAGTATGAGATCTTGGCCCTAATAGTCAATTGTAACACATGAATAATCAGGTTGAGTTCTATTGACTATGCAATATAAAGCAAAAATCATCATACATTTCCAACTTAATCAGTACAAAACAAGCAAATATGTTTAATAAGGGCACACATACTTTTCTACATGCTTCTTTACATGTTCAGCACATTTACAGGTCAGAAAATGGAAACTTATTGAATTCACATAGAAGATTCAGCTGAGTACATTGTGAGAAAAGCAATGGCAATTTGCACAATGAACAGAGAGCAGAGGCCTTTGTATATTCAAGGTCCATAGTAAAATTGGATGACATGATTCGGTTGAATGTTTGAAAGAACAAAAAAAAATGAAAAAAGAGGAACTTTTGACTTTAGAAATAATAGCATAGGGTAAAAAAGATAATATCTTTAACTCTAGTAGCAATATGAGACAACAGGATTGGTTGTTCACGGACACGTAAATATGCATGATATTGGGGCAAGAAGCAGTTACACCAATTACATTATGCAAATCTTTAGATATCAAAGGTCAACAAGAATGCAGAGAAGTGCTCAAAATAATCAAGAACTATTTCTTCAGAATAGCAGATTTCTTTTTCCTTATGATTCTCCTTGATCATAATACGACATAGTAGCAATATCACACCTCCAGTATGGATGATTCTTACTTGTGTGAGCATCCTTTAAGGGCTTAAGGCAACTAGAAAGGGGGAATACTAAAAAAAGAAAGAGACCAGAAACATCATGAAAAGACTAGGAATCCAGAAAAGGAAACATTAATTGTTTCATTAACTTGTGCATTTTTACAAGGAGAAGGTACACATTATAGCTTCCTTGTATTTGCTAAAACAAATAGTATAACTGAACAAATTCTCGCGCTTGGCCATATAAGCAAAACAGTTAGTACAATATAGAATACAAAGTAGACCATCATCACCCCCAATATGTAACTTTCGGCTATAACCAAAACTTCCTTCAAGAATGTACTATATACATATGGAAACAAAAACTTTAGAGAAGCCAATTACCTTGGTTATCAATGTAACTGCAGTACTCCCACTACAGAAACAGTCAATTGTGGGTTGCAGCTTCAGTTCCTTATCCATTAGCTCGAAAGCTTTCAAAAATGAATTCTTCAGATGGAGATGAATGTCAGGGAACTTGTCATTACCCTCATTTTCTGTCAATTCACAACAATCATCATCCACAACTTCATCAAACTGCTTACTTCCATTAGCATTTCCATTGTCGAAACCCGAGGTTTGATCATCACTGGATTTAGACTCCCACTCATTCTTTAGCAAAAGGGGAAGACAGTCCCGAACTTTCCTAGCCACCATATGACCGTAGGGACCATGACCATCAAAAACTCCACAAAAGATGGTATCGCTTCTCGAACAGAAATTCTATCGTAGGAAACATTCCAAGCAAGTCATAAACTGACCCAATAGACAGAAAACAAGATTGATCATTTATCTAATTAACTTGACAAAATACTAAATTTAATAAATCAAGAAATCCAAAATATTTCATAGCAGTGGACTTTTGTCAAAAGGGAAGCATGTATTCAACAATTTCAGACAAATTTTGGAACAGGGCCGTAGAAAGATCATCAGCAAAGCAAAACAGGTCGATCTAAATTTAACTTCCCTAGAGGCAGAGCTTCTTCAAGATTCAATTTTTAGAAGTACTTATATTTTCATATGATAAACCCATAACCAAAGGGGAAAGAAATCAAATACTAAGAACAGATACATTAACAATAAAAGCATTTGGCTACAAAAGAACTAACCTCCCAAACGATCATGGCATCCTGGTTGGTTCCCTTCTTGCCTTGCTGAGTATACAAACAAGCGACTTTACTGGCACCATTAGCTACGAGCCTGCCGGGAATCTGAAGCAGAGCACGCTCCTCGGCAGCCGTCGCAGCACCACCACCGAACTTGCTAATAAAAGAGGCAAAATCAGCAGAGCCACTAGTTGTCTTTCCCAACTTGAAGTCTAATTTGCTAGTATTATCATTCTCGTTCTTCCACTCTCTCTCCTTGTTCTTCCCACCAAATGAAGAATAACAAATACCCATTCGATTTTTTCAAGAATTAAAACAGAACCCACCAATAAAAAAGCAATCTTTCAGCTGTTTTTTTATCTGATTCAACAGAGCATGATCACCACAAGAAGAAAAAAAATCTGAAAGCCCTAAAAGAGCATTGAAAGGGAAAGAAGAAAATCTGGGTTCTAAAATAAAAAAAGAAAAATGAAAATTGATGAATTACAGAGCATGCCAGAGAGAGAGAGAGAGAGAGGGGTGGGATTTGCAAGGATGAGATGAGTGAGAGTAGGTAGGTATGGATTTTCAGTAGCCGGTAGCATCAAGCATGACCTTTCTTTCTTTTTCCCCTTTTCTTTCTTTGAAATTATATAAAATTTTTAGCTGTTAAGTACTAATAATAATAAATGTAACGGTGAGTTTTGAAGATACTACCGCTAGGCTGCTAGCTACTACTGTTTTTGAATTGAAAAAAGAGAGTTCAGAAACTGCCTCTGCGCGTGTGATTAAATTCTAAACTACTACAATATCTGAATATGAAAACTCTCTTCCCAGAAAAAAAAAAAAACAAAAAAGAATATTACTGATCAAAAAATAAAATAAAATGAATTCTCTTCCATAAAAAAAAAAATGAAAACTCTCTTATGCAATTAGAAATATGAATGCTGAAGGTATACTTTGAATGAATAGAATAGAGTTCGATTTTTTGTAAAAACTTAATTTGAATTATTTTTCATATAATAATTGAGATCGTTTTTTTTTTTAATACTTTGAAGCTCATCTCCATTTGGATTAGCTTTTAGTTATGGAAGAATCAATTTTTCTTTTAGAGTTTGTAAAATTATAATTAGACGATTTGTAAAAAAAAGTATGAATTAAAAAAAAATCAAATGCAAAATCAATCCAAGTCTTTATAAAGAGCAATATGATAAAAAAAAAAAATTAATGTGGGAAAATACAAATTGAGCTGTTCATATTTTTGGTTATGAATGGATTCAAAATATAAAAAAAGAAAATTGTCTGAATTGAGACAGACAGAGGTCAACGTGGCAACACGTGATATTTTTACGTTGTTATGAGTGTGTGACTGTGTGTTTCATTTCATATTGGCTTGCCGGGGGGTGGTATTGGTCAACCATAGTGAGGCCATATTGGTGATTGTGTTTGCATCTTCTTGCGAAACAGAAGATAAATACACCCATTTATTTGCGTTGGATTCTTCCTTTCCTCGCTTACTTATTTCATTCGGATTTTTTTTTTTAACTCAGAAGAAGAATTATCGATTAATTCGAGATCAATTAGAAGGCATAAGATTTTTAAATAATAATATAAATTTAATATACGTTATTAAATTATTCTCTAAATAATTCGAATTAAAAATCTTTCACTTGATGTGTTAAGTAAAGAGGGTTGTGCTATCAAATTACACATTTCTTGTCATTTTATTTAGATTTTTTAACATTTCCTTCATGTACTCCAGTAGTTTATTAATAAATTGTTACTTTTATTCTTTTTACTACTCCAAAAAAAAAAAAAAAAGTACTAGAAAAAAGTTTGACAAAATTGGGATTTTTTTGAAAATTGGATAGAGTTATTAATTCATACTGTAAATGTCAGGTATCAAAGGTGCATAGTATTAAGCGCATTTATAAAATTTAATTTAAACTATAATTTTTTAATATTAGAGAAATAATAAAGTTCAAAATTTTGAATTAATTTCAGTTTACACTTTAAAATTCGATATATTTTTAATTGAGTGTCTTAATAAAAGTATGTCAAAGTATGTCAGTTTAATTTTTATAACGTGATCATCAATAATTTTTATAATGTTTATTTAAAATTTAACAATTGGTTAAAAAAAACAGAATAAGATTTTTTCAAAACTTTAAATATGTAAGGTAAGTATGATAATTACCTCCACAATAAAATGAATATTTGAAATACTCATTGTATTATGGAGAAACTAATGTCCGCATGGACGCACCTCAATTGATTCTGAACTGCATAGTTGATATTAAAGATTGAAGTTCAGATTTTGTCAATCTAATATAAGAAGTAGTTTTTTTTGCACATTGAATCATTATCATTTACATTTTTCACCTTTAATATTGGGCAATTTGGTGATACCGAGAAACTAATGAGTAATTATTTTGGACAATAAGGTCCAAAGTTTCATTTAACTCTATATAAAGAGGACAAAATGACAGGACAACATGTGGTTCATGTAACGAGGGCAGGAAAAGGAAAAAATAAAAAATAAAGGAAGTACTTGTATAATACATGACAAGTAGAGAAAGGGCTCATTTGCAATTTAGTACAACTTTCTTATAAATTATTAATCCAATCTTCAATTTAATATAAATACAAAAAAGGGCCCTCAATTTTATATAACCGCCCACATCTCCTGCTTATTAACAACCTTAGGGAATCCAATGTTAAATCCCCCCCACCACCCACCCAAATAACTAGTTACAATACACCATCCATTTTACTATTTATCCAGTTAAAGCATAAATAAATAGATTGTGTTAATTTGAAGTTAACTAGACTAAATTAACATTCTTTAAGAAAATGAATTTGTTTAAATTATTTCTAAACATTTACTATGGTGTATCGTCTTTATAATATACTAAATAAAGGTATATGTGTAAAACTTTCGTTTAATTTTTTCTTGATTTACTATAGTGACAGATATTTTAAAATTAAAAAAGTGTGTTTAAATAACAAGTTAATATGAAACGAAGGGAATATTATTCTCTAAAAAAAGTATTATTTTCTCTGGATACTACTAAATATGCATTTGGATTGAATTTTAAAAATAGAAACAACTTTTTTTTTTTTTTTTACTTTGGACCACATATTCTCCCTTACAACTAATTTACTTTCTACAAATTTTAAGGAGAAATTAATTTACCCAAACTTAAATCTAATCCAAATGCACCTTTATATTCTCTTCTTCCTTTCTCTCCTCAATTACCGACGGGTAAAAAAGTTGATTCTTCATCCTTCAAAACTTCAACCACGTAAAAGTGATAAGCTTCATATTATTTTAGTTTCTATTTTGCCTAGGGTTCCTTAATTTCCTCCCACATAATGCTTGGAATAAATTGAAAAAAAAAAAAAAAACATTTTCCTCGTTTCCTTTGTTTGCTAGAGGATGATTAACGTATTAAGGATTTATAAGGAAAAGAGTAGAAAGAGAGAGGGCTACAAGGTGTTGGCCATAGACATTAATATCAGTGTTTGTCGGTCACTTATCTAACCTCTCTTTGTCACACTCACTTATCCACTACTACACTACTATTCTTTTTTTTTTTTTTAAATATTTAAATATTTTCTTATATATATATATATATATCACTACCAAAGAAGAGTCTTTTACCGATAGTAAATGATTCTGTTAGTAATTTTCGACAGTTCACCAATAGTAAATCGATTCTGACAGACCAATATTCAATTTTGTTCAAAAATTTGGAGGGAGGGTGTGCGCCAAAAAACGACGAGCATTATCGTCGGTATCAATACAATACCGATGAGTTAGTGGCGATTTAGCTAAGCCATCGGTACTTGGTATTTGATATTAACAGACTTAATGACGACATTATTTTTTGTTGGTAACAAGGTTAGATACCGTTCGTTTACCGACGCCTTTATCGTTGGTACTTTATGATTATTAATTACCGAAAACTTACCTTCGACAAGCACATGAGGCGGCTATTCGAGTATAACCACCTAGCGTACATTCCATTCCCGGAGATAATGCCCCTCGTCATAGCTAAAATGAGTGATGATTCTTCCACATTTTCATCGATTGCAGCAACAGCGGGGACCTCCGTGGTGCCGATCCGAGATTCTAGTATTCTTCTCCTTCTATTCATGCTCCCAGACCCACCTCTTTTTTATTCGACCCTACCAATAGTGTTCCCCCATCATCTAGAGATGCTATATAGGCCTCCCGATTATATATACATTTTGCTGAATGTTTATATTTTTTTATGTTTGATGGATGTTTATATTTTTGACGTTTCATGGATGTTTGTGATTGATTTATGGATTATACATTTAGTTTATGGGTTTTTTTTTTTTTTTTTTATCTGTGATGGATGTTTTACATTTAGTTTATGAATGATTTATATTGCTGCTATTGAGTTTTCTGCATTTCAGAAAGTTTCGATTCCATTTTTAAACAATATTAAAAAAAGTATTACCAACGACACATTGACAGAATGACCAAAAAATATTTTTTTAATTCTTTTCTCATTATACTACCTACTGACGCCTCGTCAGTGAAATCCGTCGATAGCGAGTACCGAGGTGACCTACTGCCATCGATAAGCCCGTTGGTACTTGTTACCCTCGACGTTTTACTCATCGGTAAATACGTAGTATTTGTTATTGACAAAATGGGTTGGTCGGTAACAAAACTAAAACCAGAAACAAAAAAGCTGTCAATAAGTCCATCCGAAATCTGACTTACATACGACTTTTTGTCAGTAGCTGTCGTTATCGACGAAAAACAGCTAACAGACTTTTCTTCGTCAGTATTCCGTTGGTAACAGATCCGTAATGATAATTTACCTACGATTTCTATCGTTTGTAATTGACTCCATTTTTTTAATATATATATATATATATAAGGTGCACTCGTTAGTTAGTGTTAGGGTTCTGAATCCATCGTTGTATATAAGCTATGAGAAAGATGCGCTCAAGCACCCAACCTAGTAAAGGGGGGCTTGGGCTCGAAAGCCGGCCTTACTCAACAAGCACCTTTCTAAGGTTGCTTGTTTCCACTCATTGAAGATTCTATCTACAAAAGAAGGTCAACGGGGATACTAAAATGGCTCTCACTGACACCAGCAAGTACTGATTTTACTTTCTTAGTTGAAGGCGTGAAGTGACCCATTAGTCACGAAGGCTATAAAGCACCGTCTGCCCCCTCTATCTTGCAGTCTTCCCTTTAGCGGTCAGTTGGTAAAGAGATCGAGGCTTATAGTTCTATCGCCATTCCCGCGGCCCTTTCAGTAACCTATATACAAACTACTATGTACTAGTATTAATAGTTGTGGAATACATTTTAATAGTTTTATTGTGATAGTTTAGTTGTAGAGATACAAATTACTAGTGCTATTTGGATTTTTTTCTTTTGAAAGGTACTACTATTATTTGAGTTGTTATGACTTATAAGTGAGAAAGCACGTGAATTAAGCTTGTGTCTTAATCCATTTTTGTCTTAGTTGTGCTAAGACAATTATATTAAGTATGATTATTATTGTAATAATTAAAATAATAATTGTTGATTAACTTCAGCTGGCAGCATTGATCATTTCGCTATTGTGCATATATAAGAGAGCATATGGATCCATTCTATTGTCTTCTTCTCAGCTAAATTTCTGCTTTAGTTAAACTAACTAAGATGATTCAGCATATGGAATTCTCTTTCTATTATAGTTTTATTACTTTTATTATTCCATTTTTATTTATTCACTTATGTTAGTGAACTTTTGCATTTATATTATTGAAGTTATGTATTATTAAGGTTGAAAATTGTTGAACTAGATTATAAATTTTTTTTTTTTATTGTTTCACATGGTTAGATTTTTTTTAAAAGGATTAATACTTGTATTATTTTTTTTACATTTTAATCCGTTTAATTTTGTGGCTTGCATATTGTTTTCTTTTATATAAGAGAATTATTGAAAATAATACATATAATTTTTCATTTGGGTCCTCAACAAATTTGGCGATGATGAGTTAGGGATGAAGCTAGATTTTATCTCAAATTGTAAGAATGAATTGAGGATGATGATTAATTAAAAAAATTTAAACAAACACGAAAATAAATTAAAAATGATAATAGAAAGGTAGGAACCGGGTCGGGGTTTTCTTCCAAGCCCCATTGCCATTATAGTAGGCGCTGAATCGTGTTCATATGTGTTGGAGGTGTGAAGGCAAGAATTTGTAGGGAAGAAGGTGGCCAAATAAATTCATCATTAATTATTTGTTTTTTCTTTTTTGAAAGGCCATCATTAATTAATTGATAGACGAAAAAAAAAAAACAAAAGAAAAATCAGAGGAATATAATAAATTGAGTTCATAAGAAGGCCATAAAATAAGAGGCTCCTCAAAGCTTCACCCCTTTCATATCAATTGGATACGTTGCATGGCTGTGGACCCTTCGAATCCACCACCATTATTATTATTGTACGTATTACTAGTTTTACCAGAATAAATAAATAAATAAATCTACCTTTAGTTTGGAGTAGGAGATCTTGCTGGACATCCATTTACTATACATTTTAATTTTTAATTTAAAATTCTATATTTAACATATGAGGTAGAAATTGAGTCGTTAAATACACGGCTTTGGTCCCAATCTTTTTTTTTTTATTTTTTTTAATTTATTTTGTGTATTATTAAGCTTTTAGCCCACAAGAGCAATAACCCAAGGGATTATAAGAAACTGAACTCTTAATATTCATGATACTATAAATAAACTCAAGAATAATATAATTACAAAAATTTATTATATTTGTTTTTGTCTTTTTATTAACTTTTATTTTTTGTATATATTATTTTTAATTTATTGATTAATCATTAACTCCGTGCATGCCACGAGTTTGTTTTGATAATAAACTCAAGAATAAAATAATAAAGAAAACACAATTTTTATTTATTTTTTTTATGCCAATTAAATATTCCTCAACATTATCAGTAGGTATAATACAAAATTAATTCTTTAATTCTATCCAAAACGGACAACAAATCCAAAAGAACGTCTACGAATCAATTTTCTTCGAAATTTCAGATCGAAATAGTTTAATACATCTTATATTACACTTTCTAGTACATTTCTTTATAGTAACTTTATTAATATAAATTTTATAAAATAAAATATAAACCTTAAATTCTAAAATATAATTACTAAAAAAAAGTTATTATATAAATAAAATATATTAAAGAATATAATTACATACCTCTCGAATATATATATATATATGATAACTTAGTATCCAAAATTCATCAACTAATTTAAAAAAAATTTCGAATTCAAAATCTCCTACTTAACATATTAAATAAATAAAGGCACATCTTGCAACATACCTTTTGAATATGTATGCCTTTCCTTTATCCCATTCGCCTTTTTTTTTTTTTTTTTTTAAATTGTGGGCCATATTATTCTTTATCCCCAAAAAGAAATAAAGAACCTGTGCCTGTGGTCCTTTTCCAAATATAAAAATAAGCCCATTTGTTATTTAAAGAAGGAAGTCAATACACCATAGCTTTTGGGCCTAAGGAAAGAGCCCATTATCAAGGATGGCCCGTATTCCAAAGAACGCAAAGTTATGGCGCGCTCATTTCTTACTTGAACTGCATAAAATAATTAGGAATACGTTCAAGTTATTCGCCAAATAGATGAAAAACCCCGCACGTAATTCGGGGTCCGACTTCGAGAGAGAACGATGAAACTGACGAGCTTCACACGTGCGTGTCTATCTTCATTATTCCAACCTGTTCTTCATCTGAATCGAAGAACTCTCAATTGCGCCTCTTCGCTAAACCCTCAAATTCCCCTCTTTCTGAGGCCAGCCACATACAAATCCACGATCTCCGACCTACGAAAATGGCATATTTGGGCCAAGAATTTAGCCTCCTCAGTTGGGTCCTCATTCTTGGAGATAGACAATGGCCCTGATTCTATCCTTTTGCATAGAGAACTCAATTGGTTTATTGAAGATGCAGTGGAGAAACCCAGTGCCCTTTCAAATTCAGGGAATGGAATTGAAGTTGATGATGCGGGTCTAGTGTCGTTGAGGGCTCGTTTGGAGGAACTTTATTTATTGTGGAAGCAGAGGATTGAACTGAGAAGGCCATTTCAGTATCTAGTTGGATGTGAGCATTGGAGGGATTTGGTGTTGAGTGTTCAAGAAGGGGTTTTGATACCGAGGCCTGAGACTGAACTCATTGTGGATTTGGTGAGTGATGTGATAAAAGAGAATGAAGAATTGAGAGATGGGTTGTGGGCTGATTTGGGGACTGGAAGTGGGGCTCTTGCCATTGCTATTGCGAGGATTTTGGGTACTTCTGGAAGAGTTGTTGCCATTGACCTAAGCCCTATTGCTGTTGGAGTCACCTCTTATAATGTTCAAAGGTATCACTTGCAGGTATATTGGTGTTCCTTACTGTTTGTTTTAAATTTTTACTCTTGTCCACAAGGGGTTAGTGTCATTGACAAAATGATTTACAATCCAGATTACATCATACATATCATGTTAGAATCATTGTTCCGCTCTAATTCGACAACCTCATCTGAAAGAGTTAATATACTTTACACCCTCCTCTAAAATCCTATACAAAATGTCCTTCACAATAACCTGAAATGGTCCATCTTCCCAATTCATTTCATGTTTCCTCTGGTTGCGCCATCTCCAGATGCAGTTAATGGCTTCCCTGAAGGCAAGGCTTCATTTCTGTTGCTCACTTTACTTTCCAAAGTCAATTTATGGGTTCATATACACCGATTTCACCTCTTCCTTCCCTCCAGAAAATCTCTGCCGTTTTGATTCTTCCACACGTTCTTTCCATATGGCCAAACTACTCAGGTAGTCTCTCACAGCATGAATTGAAGTTTCCCAATCCCCTTGGCACAGATTGCAAATAGGAGAGTCCGTTCCACTGTCTGAATAGCAATTCGGCTGTCTTTAATCTACCCTGTAAGTTCCCAAAGAAGTATGTTCAGGTGGGTTGGCCAGTGAAGTTTCCAGATTTTTCCCAACTTTTGTCCCCTCCTCCTTCTTCCTCCCTTGTTTAGGTCTACTTCTACAAAAAGCGTTTAAGAGTTTGAGCTCCATAAACAATTCCCCTTCAAGTGTAGGAGATGCTTCCATTCCATTTTTTCTCTTGAAAGGGGTATCCATATTTTTTTCTACAAAACCTGAGCCCACAGATGATCCTGTTGTTATACCAACCCTGTACTCAATTTTGCTAAAAAACCCATGTTCATCTGTCCCAATTGCTTTAGGCCAAGTCCGCCCTCACTTTTCCTTTTACAGAGGCCATCCAATTGTATGAAGTTTTTGCTAATAAAACTTACTGTTGAGTCTCGCAAGTTCCTCTATAAGACCCACAGGAAGTCGTGCTGTTTGCATTGCATAGAATGAGATAGCAGAGGTGACCGACTGTATAAGTAAATATCTAGCTGCCTAAGTGAGCACTTTTCATTTCCAACCATTTAGCTTTCTCCTTACTTTGATAGTCAAGAATTCAAACAAGCTCTTAGCGATGCGTACATGCACAATAGGCATCTCAAGGTATTTGCCATGGTCGTCTGTAATAGGTATCCTTAGCTGGTGACCTAGAGCATTTGCTAGGGTTTGGCATGTATTCCTAGTGACGAGTCATCTTGGATTCTTTCCATAGGTCCACGTGTGTATCTGAGGCCTCTCCAAAGGTAGAAGGTCATCGATAAAAAATAAGTGAGATACTTTCGACCTCTGTTGAGAAGCATTCACCGCCTTCCATTCTCCCCTATCAAATGCTTCTGTGATCTTTCTCCAAGGGCTTCTGTGCATAGAGCAAGTGGGTAGGGGATAAGGGGTTCCCCTGGCTCAAGCCTCTTTGGGATATAAAAAGAGAGAAGTTTCTCTCCATTCCAAAGCAATATAGGGCCCAATGACTTAACAAAACGTAATTAACTTAATCATATCATCGTTGAATCCCACCTTGACTAAGATAGTTTTCAAGTGTAGGTCCTGTGCAAGTCCAAGAAGGGGGGGTGGTTGAATTGGAGAGTTTTGAAAATTTTTTGCTTTGATAGTTGATTTTAAAAAAACTTAACAAATAGTAGCTTAGGATGAATTAGTGATGTGAAATTTGCAAGTGCACAAATGTCAAGCAAGTAGTATGGTAATAAGGAAAGATTGTCCCACAAGGATTGCTATCTAACTCGAGCAATCGCTTACTTATAACTAGACTTAAACCAAAAATAAAGGGGATTGATTTGAACTAATGAAAACTAAAAACTAACGAAAAATAATGAAGAAAACTATTTAAGAAAAGTTTATAATTAAAAACAGACTAAGACACCTTTAATCCATTCTACTCCTTTTATGTCTATAGTTGATTCACTCTTGATTAATTCTTGATCTAGTTAACGTTAGAATTTCCAAATATAAGCTATAATCCAGTCTACTCCTTTTATGCCTATGGTTGATTCACTCTTGATTAGTTCTTGATCTAGTTAACGTTGGAATTTCCAAATATAAGCAACCCAATCTCTTGGTGAAAAACTCCCAATCTCACTAATAAACCAATCGTGTCTCTACGTAGTTTTAATTATGAAACCGCATTCACGTCTTTGGACCTTTCCTAACTTTCTTTTCCCACTTATTAGAAACCGCTCAAGGAAACTGAATCTATCTCTAGTCAATTTTACGATGTGTTGTTATTAACCTGATTCAATTAAATCTAGTATTTCTTAGTATCTAGATACAATTTATTAACATGCAATAATTGGTCAGAAATTCGCAAGTATTAAGAACAAGTAATAACAATTAACCAAAATTGAGTTTAAAGATAGAATCTTTTTAATAAAAACAACCATGACATAAAAGTTTTGACCTTCAATCGAAGGCCTTAGTCACAAAAGATTTAGCTACTCATACTCATGTTTGAAATCATAAACAAATTCATAAAACAATAAAAGAAATAGAGTTAAGAAGAAGCCTAAAAAAATTTGGGAATGTTCAGAATTTTTCGTGTCAATTTTTGTCCTAATGAAAATTTGTACAACCAACATGATGGCTAGCACATGAATTCGGACTTCACAGAGGTATCATTGTTTTCATTAGTGCCTTATTGAGTTTGTGACCATCGGCTTCTTTTGATGCATATTGACACCCCAAAAAGTTTGTCGAATTTATATCTATATTTTTATTAATGATATTAATCTGAAACTTTGTACAATGGATCTACACAAAATGAGAAATGTACATAAAACTTTTGAGAATTTTTGGGTCAATAGATTTTCGAACAAATGAGACATCTCGTTTTTGTCAAAATTTTGTTCCGGAAAATAGTTGTCACTTAAAATTTCGAAAACAATTTTGTACGTCTCTCATATTGTGGAGATACATCATACAAAGTTTGAGATGAATATTATGTCTAGAAAGATGGATATAAATTCAACAATTTTTTTGTCGTGCCTATAGTCAACTACGAGATCCTACTATCACTAACTACTTTGAATAATGGTCAACAAGGCACTAATGGGTATCAAAACACTAATGAGACTCAATGAGATTGATAAAGTTGAATTTTTTCAAACTTGCACTAATAACCATTTTATGACAAAATTTTTGTTCGAAAAACAGTTGTCCCTAAAAATTCTCATAAAAAAAATTGTACATTTTTCATGTTGTGGGGATAAACCGTAAAAAGTTTCACATTATCACTTCTAGAAGGATAGACACAATTTTTTTTGTCATTCCCATAATCAACAAGGGGAGCCAACGCTCACCAACTAGCTCCAGTAATGGTCAACATGGCACTAATGAGCACCAGGGCACTTAGGGGAATGTCTAGAAAGATTGAAGTGTTCAACACTAATGGACACCAACTTCAATCTTATGAGGAGATTGAAGTGTTCAAACAGATCTCCATGAGCTGGAAAGAAATGAAACATTTTTAAAAGGCAGCTACTGTCATTGAGATGAGCCTTAGTGTAGAGGCCAAGGAAGTGTGACCAGAGATTTGTATGTGTAAGAAGTTTGGCTTGGAAATGCGAGTTTAGAATTCAGGATGAAACATTAAGTTTAAAGATGTCAACCATATATAGATTATTACTTTAGAATGGTAGCTTGAATTCGCAACTGTTTGATAACATATATCTTCCCGGGTCAGCTATATGAGTGTTAAATGGTATATGATCTAATTCTACTCTGTTGATACAGATCTTGTTTCCTAGTTAAATAACTTTTCCGAAACTGCCTTTATTTAGTCTCTGGCATTGAGCAGTAGAACTGAATTGGATTCAAATTTGAGTTCTTTTTTCTTTCTATTCTTCCAAATGACAGATAATATTATAGTTCCGAGGATGTTTTCTGACTATTAAGTACTTTACATGCATGACAGGGCAAAGTTACCGTCCAGCAAGGTTGTTGGTTTGAACCCTTGAGAGGCTATGAAGGTAAATTTGCAGGACTTGTGAGCAATCCACCATATATTCCAACTGAAAACATTACTGGCCTACAAGCTGAAGTTGGTAAACATGAACCAAGGCTTGCCCTTGATGGTGGTGCAGACGGTCTGAACGACCTTCTCCATCTATGCAATGGAGCTGCTTCAATTCTAAGGCCTGGTGGCTTCTTTATCTTTGAGGTAACTATTCTCATCCTTCAAGAATCAAAGAGCATGAAATGCAGTGAAAAGTTTGTTTGTTTCTCCGCCTATGGACTTCTTTTTGAAAAACATCTTTATTGACTGACCCTGTTGTTGCAGACAAATGGTGAAAGGCAAAGCATGTTTCTTTTGGATTACATGGAAACCAGACTTAAAGGTTATTTTCGAAGTGTTAAAATCACTTCTGATTTTGCTGGTATCAAGAGATTTGTTGGTGGATATAGAACTTGATTGTTTCCCATTGTTTTTGCCCCAAGAATTGCTTATTTATGGCAATAGAAAGACATGTTTGAACACTAAATTTATTGTGTATGTAAACCACCAGTTGTGTGC
The DNA here is from genome assembly GCA_028651295.1 of Catharanthus roseus. Classification (NCBI taxonomy): domain Eukaryota; kingdom Viridiplantae; phylum Streptophyta; class Magnoliopsida; order Gentianales; family Apocynaceae; genus Catharanthus; species Catharanthus roseus. The sequence continues at coordinate 4,142,995 of JAPQWS010000044.1, read as the reverse complement.
ATATTATCACCTAGTATAAACTTCTGTTGGCTGCATTGTCCTTCTTAATCATGGACAGTTTTAGCTAGGTTTATATCTTCATCTCTTACACTATAGAAAGGAACAGCCTCTACACCATTGGACACATTATGGATACATATGCTTTTTTTTCTTTTTTGTAATACGCCATCTGAAAGTCATCATCACCTACTAGACAAAAAGCCCCAAAACAGTAGTACTAGATTAGTATGCGACATTAATTAAACCAGAGTGATCTTAAACGAGATCACATTATCAACTACACACCTTTTTCCATGGATACATATACTTCAATACCTTCCTTTTACAAAGCAGATGTAGATCACCACTAATAAATGGAATTAGAAGTTAATTCCCTTTTCTTTCTTTTCAAGTTTATTACAGAGGATGTACACAGATGGCTTCCAATCAGATTTGATCTTTTTGGAACAAATTCTCCATCGGTTAAATGGATATAACCAAAAGTGGACAACCTGCAGCATTTCTAGATTATATACAGACCTAAAACAAGTAGTTTAGACACTTTCCATTCCGCCTCAAGGCATACTCGTCCAGAAAATATGATCATCGGGCAGCCCCCCTACCTTACCTTTCCCAAAATGGCTTTAACATGTGCAAATATTGGTCTCTGATTGTGATTATCATTTGATGACTATTCAATCTAGAAATGAATGTGGCAGCAGCTGTGTTTCGGTTTGGTTGCTTCCATTGCACAGCCGGCGTAGCAATGCTTGTCATTGAAACCCTTCTTAAGATGATCGTCGCCAATGTTTCATTCCTTTTTTCTGACTCAGTTTAAATGGACTCCAAGTCTTTCTCCGCTTGGAAGTTTCACAAAATAGTCCAGAAGCTAAAGCTTGCTGAAGCCACAGTTCAAATTCTTCATCTTCATCCATCATCTCAGCATCTAGGTCCCATGGATATCTGCTAGAACTCGATCTCTGTGTAGATTTATCCAAACCAACCATGTTTACGTGGAAACTTGGGCGATGGGTGTTCGGCCTACAAGCCATTCCCTGTACAGGATTCCATTACAAAAGTTCATAAAAAGTTCCACAGTTTGATTAAGGGATGCTCTCATTGACAGATAAACTGATGCATCTGAAGCACCCTCTATTGAAATTGAAATGACAATACAAGGAAGTAACAGATAAGTAATAGTGAGCAGAATCAAGTGCCAACCTGACATATAGCCCACTCTGATACATCAAATATCTTGCTCTCAGCACAGACAAAAGCACGCGGTATTTCCACCTAGTAGTAACATCAGTTACATAAAATGATTAGTAGGAATATAACAATGTACAATATCGAACTTATATCTATCTTGCAAGAGGTGATTTTCCTTGCACGATGGATCTCTACAATACAAGCAATATTCATAAATTTCTTTAGAGACTTTTCAAGACAATTTTTCCCTGGATGAAAATTTGTCAATTTTTTATTTCACATTCTAGACATGATATCAATGTGAAAATTTGCACAAAGAATCATCAGAAACGTTAAAAAAAAAATTCATTACAATCAACATCTTAGTAAACAAGTCTGGGTCCGAGACAAGATGTACCATACCCATTCGGACTTGTTTACAGGCCTATATAGAAATGGAAAATAAGATTTACTTGCAATGTTTCAAGTAACCTAGACATGGAAATTGCCTTGCTATTCTAGATGAAGAGGAACATATGATAAATCCAATACTAAACCCATGATTTATGTTCAAGAGATTCAGTTCAGAAAAGAAATGCATACCTTTTGAGGCTGATCAAAAACCAAAGATCCTTTGTACTCCACCCATCCATCTCCATCTTTTGCCTGGTGATATTGGCAGCAATCCTACATCAAAGATCTCTATCAACTTACAGCAATGAAGAATTTATGGAGTCAGCGATATTCATGGAAAAATAAATAAACATTTAAGGGAGGTCCACCTGGCACCATCTTGCTTTGGACTTAGTCCTATTTGTGCAGACCCAAATGTGGGAATTGCCACATTTCGTGCACTGTATTCGCCTTGACTCCTCCAGGCAGTAATCAGAACCATCCTGCCGGCCAAAAAACTGGTCATGATGAACCATTTACTTGAAAAGAGTATCAAAGTATCTAGACGCTCCATAAGAATTGTAAATAGAGTCGAATGTTTTAAGTACATCCAAGCGTACACCTTATAGACCTTAGAAACATTAAGATGACAATGACAAAAATGTTAACGCTGAGTTTAAACAGCTTTCTGATACATCTCAGCAATTACAAACGGCCCTGTTACACACCTCCACAATCATGCTGCGATTTTAAATAGGGGAAGGACCGTATGAGCCTCAAGAGTATAGACTTGCTAATAGTTTTCCTTTCACAAATTTAGTCTAACCTGAAGGACTTCAGTTACTTTTCTCGATCCTATATTGGAACAGACAGTTTCTATCCATATCAAGAATGCACAACGCCTAGTATATGGACAAGGTTAACCAATGAGAACTTTTATACCTGACCAGAAGTTCTAGGTGATCTCATACATGTCAAGAAAGAATATTAACCATGTACTAGCCAATGTTAATCAACCACAAAATTATACCTGCTGGGAAGTACTAGATGATCTCTGCAAGACGCTCTTTGATTCTTCCTTTCTAAGTTGTTCATCATAGTCTCTCTTCTTCACAGCATCCGAAAGAACCTGCAAATGATACTACTGTCAGCAGCAAGCAAAATCACTGCAACAACTTTTTTTTTCCAGGCATTAAAAAATAGGAATACTTTCAGCAAATAAATTTTGATTAGTGGGATACTTACCTCATATGCACATTGAAGTTTCTTAAACGATTCACTTGCAAGTGGACTTCCCATATTTTTATCAGGGTGTACAAGCATTGCCTGACACAACATATGACCAACAAGAGAAATGGTTAAAGTTACAAGTATTATGATCAACAAGAGAAAATACGTAATAAGTAGACTTTATTTTCCCAAAAAAAAAAAAAAAAGTAGAATTTTATCCAATAAATAGATAGAAACCAATAAAGTTTTGATCCCCATCATCGACCATATAACTGAAACTATCCTCACCCAAGAACTGAAAAGCTTTCATGGTGAGTTTATATGTACCAAGATACTACCTCTGTTTCATATTATAAGGCAATATTGCCATATTTGGAGTTTCATATATAAGGAAATTTCCCGTTATAAAATTCTCTTTTCTAGGAATACCTCAATTCAATTAATGCATCACTACTTAGTAATTCTCAACCTTTAGTCTAATTAATGCTCATAGGCGAGAGGAGAGGAGATAAAACCTTGAAATATGTAGTTTATTAAAATCAATACAAGGACATTAGAAGTATTTTACTCCAAAAAACACATTGATTTCAGGTTTTCTTAATCTGTGTGAGATAGCAAATTGTCTTATAATATGAAATGGAGGTAGTAGGAAAGACTATTGAATGAAGATACAGATCAACTAAAATGTCTGACCATCCAAATTCATTGGACAATACCTGATATTACCATAACTAACATGTGTTTTAAGTACTTTGAGAAAGATCATTACTTCGAGTAGTACGGTTAGATATTTCAGATACAAAGAGCACTTTCACATAATTAAACCAGAGCATTACCTTCTTCCGATATTCCTTCTTCAACAAAATCACATCAATTTTTTTGTTGCGAACAAACCCCAGTGCTTCATAATGATTGCTACTACTTAAAATTCGCTTCATCTCAATACTTGAACTTGCATCTTCTTTAGCTACTTGCTTGGCAGATGATTCCTTCTGTTTGTTGACCAACGGTGCTGGGGCGGCGGGTTTGCTGGAAGACTTACAGGGCTGCTGCACCTTTTCTGGTTCATCAGTAGGTACAGAGTACTCACACTCCGTAGAAAAGTCTTCTTCTGTGAATGACTCAGTCTCCATCTGCTCCTCGGTGGGTGTACTTTCACTCAAATTATCACACCATTGAAGCAAGTAGTTGAGAGCATCATTTGACAGGAAAGATAGATTAATTGAGAGAAATACTCCAAGCCATCCCACCCTAACTTTGACACAATACATTGCATACAATGTCGCCATCAACACCACCAGCCGCGCATGATTCAAGGAAAATAGATAACCTGATATTTTCCACAGAGAAATACTCAACAGGTTGCAAAGAGAATAGATATGAGAAACTAACTAGATACATGCAGATCTTCAAAGGAGTAATTTAATAACGGCTGGTAACATCCTTCTCAGGTCACAGGAGAAGAGGCAAGGAATACCATCAAAATGACTAGTCACAATACATGTAGATTCTCAAACAATCAGAACCGTACCAATAATCTCGGTTCGGATCGTCTGTAACATCCTCTATAACATTCCTAATATAGAGTATTTTATTGATTAAACCCACCAAACAAAAATAAACCTTTAAGGAAAAAGGTAAACCCTAAGCGGAAAAGTTATCATAAAAAGGAATGTTATAGGAGATGTTACAGAGAATGTTACTGACGATCCTAGGTGTAGGCCACCCATGAACACCCACAAGATATCAAAACCAGTTTTGAGATTTGTTGCTACTGGAACAAACAAACAAGGAGAGATGCCTATCAGATTTTACATCAACAGTGGCATACAGATTAGATAGAGTTGTTGATAATGCTACATATCATCTATATGCACAGTAAAGAGTCATGAGATTGAGTAAAGAGTCATGAGATTGATTGTAACTGAAACTATGCTCCTAATGCCCTTTATACATCCTGAAGACTTTAGTATATTCTAAGTTGTAGAAGGTGCAAAATTCTTATAGGCATGTCGAAAGTTAGAACATATGGAATAGGAAGAGTAAATATGTAAAACAAATCTTGCTGCTAGTAATTTAGAAGAGTAGGAGATGTTCTTTAAGGACTAAGGAATAGTATTGCTACTATTTTTAAGTCAGAGTAAGGAGCTAACGTTTTGTTTTTCACTTCAACCTATGGAAATTAGAACAGTACTCAACTCAAAAATACATATTAACGTGTAGGATCGCTTTTGCAAGATAAATGCTTCAACAGAAAGAAATGTAGGAGTGAAAAATGGCATACCTCCGACTATGAACAATGTTCCTGTAATCCAAAAGTTAGCATACATCCACAGAATTAAAATTGCAAAAAGTCCAACAATAAATATTCCAGGGGTATAACCCAAATACTGGACGGCAACTCCGGCGGCACCCTGCAAAATCATATGCAACCATCAGCAACCCCACCTTAAACTTATTGAGACAGATCTTAGGAAACTTTGCATAATTCTATCATCCTTTTTCTTTTTTTAGAATATCAGAAAGAAAACTCCTCCACTTCATACATTCTCTTAATAAAAGACACAATTACAACAATAAAAAGAGGAGCATAGCCTAACATTGACCATCCAACAAGCTCAAAACTTTAGTCCAGTACCAAAAACTTGCACAATATTTCTGTAATAGTTTTACCAAGCTCATAGAAAATTCAGCAAACAAGACTCTGGGGAAGAAGAAAGAATACAACTTCAAAGACATGGTCTTTCAAATAAAGAAAATGAAGCAATGTATGTGGTAGTCAAAAGAGAAATATCAGCACAACGATAATTCTACATCTTCTGGCCTTAAGATTGGGAATTGCAATTGCAGGAAACCTATGAAAACGAAAACTTTTTGTCGTTTGCAAATATGTGATCAGATTATGAAAAGAAGCAAACAGGACAACATATAATTTCTGGTAGAAATAAAGCCACGAATGACTTCCTCCATCTTGCAAAACGATTTCACAGGCGATCTTTCCAAAGACTACTTGATGAAATCCCACCATGAATCTTGGATATTTTCAAGATACACGCAAAGAAATCAATTTAGGCTAATTTCAATCACCCATAAATGAACATTTCAATTTTGACCACATTCAGATTTGTATTCAAAATGCAACCACACGCACACTAATATCATTTTAATAGATTTCCACCATTCTTTTCATCCTAGACCTCCAGTAAAGCTGATCATTATTTTAAGAAAGCCTTATAAGCGAACTGCATCAGAAATATAGTTCCAATCAACAGAATAATGTTCCCTTTTAAGCAGGCTCATCAATGCAAAATCATAGAAAACATAGATCCAGCAATCTTAGGAAAGCACCAAGGAAAAAGGTAGGAATTGTGGGAAGAGTCCCGAGAAGTGGCACATACCATACTAAGAATCACATAGACAAGACATGATATTGATGTCAAACTAATAAAGCAACTCCACATGATAACAAGCAAAGCTGCTGAACCAAGCCCTACAAATGATCTGAATCCCCGGACAATACATTCTTTCCAACGGATCATTAAAAGTAAAACTAGATTCCAGGATTTAGCACATCCGCAGCAAACCATGGGCCAATGCCGCTCGATAAATAGCCCAATGTTGTCTCTGCAACAGTTGGCTGTTGTTCTTACAACAGAGTAACAATTCTTTTTTGATTGTAACCATTTCCAGCCTTGTTTAAACAGCCCAATATCCTCCATCATAGACAGAAAGAAATTCTTCAAGAAACTATACTAATCACAACTAGATAACCTCAAGAGTAGTAACAACAAATCTTGTAACCCAAAGAAACCTCTGATTTAGCATTAAAAAAAAAAAAAACTTCCCCCGGGAAGTCCTGCTACCTGAACTAATCAATTTGATCTGGAGATAGTTTATATCTCCAGAGATGTGTCGCAATAGCATAGAAAGTAGCCATTACAAATAAATCAACACTGTGATCCTACCTAACTGCCAATCACTTGGGTTCACAAAAATAAACTCAGTTCAGCAGTTACATAGTTTTCCTTGTTAGCAACTGAAAAAAGATCCAGAAGATTCCATGGCGATGAAGATAAAGTAAATATGCGATGGCCTTAAATGCTGAGAAGATCAGAGGCAAGTAGTGAAACACTGAAATTGCTTCAACCGTACGTCTCCCCAAAAGGCAACCCACCATAAATAAACACACATCAACAACACACACAGACACCCTTCCACTTTTTGAACACAAATTTTCCTCTATAGCCAATAGCAACCCACGAGACTATCTCGCTTGACTAATACCAGAACTCTAATTCCATCCCAAGAGCTTAAAAAGGGTGAAATAATATACACATACATATCCCACTCAATAACCTACAGTGTGACTAGTATATTGCGCGAAAAATGGAAGAAACAGGAAAAAGGATTCTAGATTCGGTGAAGAGGAGAGAGAAAAGGAAGAAAAATTTTCCAGACAAAAGAACCCTAAGTTAACCGTAAGGCTTTTTTGACCCTATTTTTATTTTTAATCTCCCATTTCCCCTTTCCCTGTGGGAAAACCCTAACTTTATTATCAGAGAATGCTTGTGAGAAAGAAAGTACTGCTGGGCAACAACATAAGGCTAAAAAGTTTCAAAAAGAAGAGACCCCACAACCCACCCACACCTCCTCTGTGTGTGCTTGTGAGAGAGAGAGAGAGAGAGAGAGACAGCAACTGTGATACAAAATGATTAATGAGAGAGAGACAAAGACAGCAGTATATTTTACTACAACTATTACAAAAACAATACAATAAAATACTATTATCAGAGTATTTTCTCCTCTCTTTCTCTCATCTGTGGAGAGAGGAAGAATTTAATGATGAATTGTAAATGAAGGATGAGGAGGATGGATTGGATACATAATCATGGAGAAAATGGGACCCCAAAAAAATATTTCTTTTTTTTTCTTTCAAAGACTGGCAGTTCACTTCTTCAACCTCTGCTTCTCTGCAAGTAGAAAAGTAGGTAACCCAGCGTTCCAGCGAAGCAGTGAGTTCTGCTGTTACTCTGGATTAAAACCCAGGGATTACAGTTGCTTCCACTTCTGGCCTGGGCTTCCCCCACCCCAATAGCGTAGAGAGAGATACAGGAGTGTCACGCTTAGGGAAAGAAACAAAAAAAGATATACAAAATAGCCAATACAAATACAATAATTTTTTTTTTTCAAATTCAAGATTCGAAGGAAGAAAATTTGCTTTTCAAAGAAAAAAAGGGGAAGAAAAATTCTTGTTTGTAAATAAATTTTCGTCATGGAATTATTATGTCCTTTCTTTTTTTGGAAAGGAATTATTATGACCCATTTAGATGAATAAGAATATTTTATAACATTTCTTATAATATCATCTTTTATTATACAAAATATAATAGTAAAAATACTATAAATAGCATGTTACATAATAAAATACTTAATTTCTGAACCAATAAATCACATAAGTGAAGATTTAACTAATAGTAATGATTTTATTAGTTTATTTACATATATTGACTACTTGTAGTCGTTTTATTGGCAAAAAATATCATTTTTTTCCAAAATAAAATAATATCCAAATAGCCCAAGCTGAAAAATGAAGCAAATGCCATTCATGATTCGAATAAATAAAGCATCACAACTCACTTGTCATTCCTGCAACTACAATTCAACATCAATGAGCAACCCTCATACTCTCTACTCATAACCCAACTCTGCTTTTTCAGAACCAACTGAGTTATGCTCCTGCAATCCCTTCATATTCTCTACTCAACAAAGAGACAGGAGACCTTACCAATATGTGAACAAAAGTGTTTTCAAATTGAATAATCAATACAAGCTTCTTCTAGTCTCACCCTACCTTAAAGAAGCTGACAATTTTGATACAAAATGCAATTTCTAAGATATATATACACACTCGATTTTACACTATACCAGCAAGAAACAAAACCAGAAGCAACTAATAGGCCCTCGTAGTAATAGCCATTTTTTACACAAGCTAGCTACCTAGCCAAAAGAATTAAGGAGAAAAAGAAAAAATCAAATGAAAAAATCTCTTACTATCCGTTGGAGGATTTTGGCGACTAACTGCTGCGTTCATATGCTGAGGTAAAAGTCATTGTAGCTTGAGAAGAAACTGCAGATGTTGAAGTTGTATTGTCCATAGTATCGGAGCCAGAGGATGCGTAGTTATACTTGCTTTCACGTTTAGGGTTGGGGCTGTTTCTAACCTTGAGGTCCATGAAATCAGAGATTAACCCTGGTTTTGTAATCTTATTGTCATCAATGTCAATTTCACCAGATAGCATCTTCACCACAGTTGACATAGATGGCCGAAGCTTTGGAGAATCCTGAGTACAGAGAAGGCCGATCTTCAAAAATCTGCAAGCTTGTTCAGCATCAAACTCGCCATTCATTGATATATCGATCAGCTCAACTAGCTCCCTTCTTTCGTATAGTTTCCATGTCTGCAACAAAGTTCTACATTGTCAACTCCAATAACTCAGGAAAAGAGACACACGGATTGTGACATTAACTCAGAAGAAACATGTGAAGCTAAACTTCTTCAAGCTTTAAGATGGACATTTGGGATTTGAAAGCAATTATTGTAGTAGGGAAATCAAATACTAAATAATTTAGCATTTGATTTAGCCCAAAATAGCATTTGTTTCTTTGTTAAGTTAAATCGAAGAAAATCTATACTGGGGGTGACGAAAAGAAGGAAAGTCTGGTTTTGTTCCATTTCTTCGACTTAATCCGTGGTAATAGCTTAAACATAAATTCAAGGGGAAGCATCATACAGCTAATAGAAAATCAACAGCAATCAATTTGTCTCTCATCTCTTGTGCATATGTCGACAAGTATTGGAGAAGGCAAAATTTATCATGGACACATATTGCTTACCCTTTCAAGAAGATACTGTTCCTCAATCGGAAGTCGTGTGTTGGTGTTACATCTTCCAGATACTATTTCGATCAGAAGAACACCAAAACTATAAATATCTGCTTTACGTGTTAACTGGCCTCTTACAGCATACTCAGGTGCCAAATAACCTCTGCAACAAATGCACATAGATTAACCTTCAAATATACATGTCTCGGCCGACATTTCTAGTAAATCAATTCTGTTGCTTCCTCAAGCTTGCATTAAGTGCAGATTTTAAGCTTTTATCTTTAGCATACAGAACATTTAAAAAAACAAACTGAATTACAGGATCATCAAATTAAATTAATTGCTACTGTTCAACAGTATTTGTAGTCAGATATGACGGGAAAATAGCAACAAGCAATAGTAGACAATCCACAGGGAAACCCTCACAATTGACAACTTGACATAGGACATCTGAGTACAATCCTCACAAGCAAAAACAAGTGCAAAGAATGGTGTAGATTATAGGAAACTGTGTCAAGCGAGTGTAAAGGGAATTCTTGTTTGAGTAGGGCAAAATATTTCAGCAAGGAAGCCTTCATATGATAGCTTGACGGAAAGGACAGCTCATGACAGCCTTAAGAGCAAAGCCAGGACTACTTAATTGAATATTTATGTGAGACTTGTGTAAATGGACCTCGTGTTTGCATAAGATGGATGAAAACACTCAGATGAATAAATTAAATCAAGGGTAACAAGAATAACTTATCAGGTAAATCTTTTATCTTTGTTGCATGGTAGCTACACGAGGAAACCAACTCTATGTGAAAGATTCACTACAGATTTGGAAATCATATAGAAGATTTTTATATGATACTTATATATATATATATGACAGATTGTTAGGACTTACATGGTTCCAGCAACGCGTGTACTGACATGAGTCATGTTGGGAGGAATGAGTTTTGCAAGTCCAAAATCTGAAATCTTCGGTGTCAGGTCCTTATCTAGAAGAATATTGCTTGCTTTTATATCACGATGGATTATATGTGGTCTCACATCCTCGTGCAGAAAAGCAAGCCCTCGTGCAACTCCAATGGAAAGCTTTGTTCGGATTTGCCAACTAAAGGGGATGTTACAGCGGCCATCTAACAACAAAGCATATAAGTGCATTACATACAATATGTCTCAGAGAAAATCACATTCCATAGAAATATTATCTATCCTCAAGAGCCTATAAAATGAGACTGAAATAGACCACCAAGAATTCAAGAGAATAATGCTTAGCTCTGAAAAAAAGGTCTACTCAGATGGAATCAAATTTAGTTTAGTTAAAGACCAAAATCAAAACTCAACAACCCATTAAAAGAAACAATTCTCACATTTATAGAAATATTCGCATAATATAATGAAAAATTCTAAGAGGCATACTTGAGTTCAAATGGGAATTATGGTTAGACAAAATAGAAACATAATTATGACAGTACCAAGAAGCGTTTGTGCAAGGCTGTTATTCTCGAGGTAATTGTAGACCAAAATTCTGTGATTTCCTTCCGCACAGCATCCATAGAGCTTCACAAGGTTTTCATGTTCAATTTCAGAAATTACTTGAATTTCAGTCAAGAATTCCTTAACTCCTTGTGTTGATTCAGTGGAAAGAACCTTTATAGCAGCCATCTTCCCATTTTTAAGCTTTCCCTGTAGAGCAAAGATCACAACAGATGGCATCAGTCTTCAAAAGAAGTCAACAAACAAGTATGATAATACCCAGATAGAGAAATGGGCATGTTCCATTACCTTATAAACAGAACCAAATCCACCCTCCCCAATTTTGTTGATTGGACTAAAATCATTGGTAGCAGCTCGCAACTCCTTATAGGTGTAAAGATTAACTTTGTAGACACCAGAGAGCTCTGTTTATAAGTAATTCCAGTTAGGAATTTGGTAATATTGGCAAACACAATTTTGAAGATTAATCTTACATGTCTGTATTAATTAGCCATCCACAAACTAAAGCAGATGAGATTTTCAGAACGAATACACTACAGGTGCCAATACTTAGAGGCATTAAATAGACATTTATTAACAGTTGAAGACTTTTACCATTGTCTAGCTGATCTGAGCGTAATGTCGAGGAGTCCAGTTTCCTTCCAAATAAAAAGGAGAAGCACGTCATTACTGCAGGTATGAAGAGTGACCTGCCACCTATAAATCCAAATGCTGCTTGAGATGAACTTGAATCTAAATCCTGAAAATCAAATGACAAGAAATACATTATTCCAAAAGGTAAGATTCAAATTATAGCTCTGTGAGGTCCACTCAAATTTAATATTTTTAGTATCTTCAGAAGAAAAGGATCTTGTTTGGCATAGATATGAGGTAGGGGAATTATGCTTCGGTTGTTCGTGACTTCATTTCAAATTGACACCCTAAACTTTGGAGGTTTTCTACTAACACATATGCTGAAATTTCAGCATCAATGTTTTTGCAGCAGTGATATCAAAATATTGTCCATCAGTAGAACAATCCTTAAAATATTAACTTAACTGACGCAAAATAAAAGCTGAAAGATTACAAACTGATCTGATTCCATCATTGAGAACAGGAAATGAGAGTGAGAAAACAATATGTTTTGTTTCCGGAGTTTTCAGCTTCTGGCAATTATATACCTATAGCTCAGATTATTGCCAAAAGCTTAAAAACATCATATAGTGCATCGATCGATTTCAAACCCGCTAAAAGAAATACAAGAACAAAACCAGAAAAAATGAAAACATCATGCTCAAAAGAAAATGATCAATCATTTGGAATTATATCACCATAGCTAACAAAAGATCACCTGAACTCTTGCTTTCAACGATGGAAAACAAAACAATAAGATGAATAGCTACAAAGCCCAGACTTTAGATTTACTATAAATCATTGCAGTTCTTCTTTCAACCATCAAAACAGGATTTCAACAAGAACCAAGTACAAATCTGTGAAACCTATGTTAGAAAAAAGTACCTGAAGAAACCGAAGAAAGCCTGCCGGAGAAATTTGGGCAAACAACTCACCTAACAGGAAAAAAAAACAGCAAAAATGAAAAAGGTGCGGTTATTGAATTTGAAAGTCTTCAAAAAAGTCCACGAACGGATGCGTACTGTTCTTGAATTTTTATCAGATTTTTCAAGTCGAAAATTTGCAGCTCTAATCTATACTGTTTGCGTACGCAAAGACCAAATTAGTAGGGAGCTGGAGCTGGAGCTGTCACTCTTCCAACTCCCATAAAGCCTAAAGGAGGCGCGTAAAAGAATGGGAGTGGCGCGTAAAAGTCAAAGGAATGCGTCATGGCCAAGTTGGATGTGCCCTTTGCCTAGTCAATTTTTGTTCAACTCCTGCCACGTACCTGCTCTTCTCACGGCACCAAACATGTCTTTTCACGATTTTTTGGGTTAATTCCAAAAACACCCTTATACTTATAGTAAATTATCAATTGAATGATTGAAGTTTTAATTTTAACAATCAAGTAACTAAATTAGTATTTTGCTAACAAGAATAACGGTTGAGTCCTAATTTAGGTACTTGATTGTCACAATTAAAAGTTCATTTTGTCAGCATATTCTTAATTTAGATACTTAATTATCAAAATTAAAAGTTCAAATACTCAAATTGATAATTTTTTAAATTAATCCTTTTTTTTCTATCAACTTCTTACTAGTGGTCTTTTTTTTTTTTTTTTTTACAAATGGAAAATATACTTTCTTAAGATTTTCTTTTTTATATTAGTCGAACATATTACCCACAGTATCAAATACATCATTGTGTGTGTTTGAATAAACATGGAGTAAGTATATTAAGTTGCAAACCGTTTATCAAATAAAAATATACACACAATAGGAAATATGAATAAGTTAGATAGAAGATTTATCAACCAAAATGGCTGGAATGGCAAAATGAGAGGCTTCCTCAAGCCATACTAGATAGTTATCTAGACTACGAACAAATTGACCTAATTAGTGAGCAGGTATATTAACTTTCCTGCTTATATATCTAATTTTTCACTCAAGATGGATCCTAAACAATTGCCGCAAAGAGTTTACCTGATGTCCCAAAGGTGAGAGACCTTTTCTACCCTCCTTGATTTGACGCACCACAGAGACAGAATTTGATTCTACTGCCATCCTAGAAAAACACAAATCTTTTGCCAACTCCAACCCCTCCAATCAGCCATCAATTTGGCAAGTGAAGCGTCCATCACTCCCTGGATATTTACCGCACCCTAGTAGCATACACATCGCTTTTCTCATCACTATCAACATTTGAAACCTTTCTTTCCAATCCCTTTGATAAGTAAGAGCGAGAAGGAGTGAACTTCCTGACCGTAGGTATCCACTTATCAAGTGAAATGTTGGTGGATGACCCATTACCGATATGGTGTCGGAGACCTAACGAAAGAATATTTCTTCCTTCCAAAAGACAACGCCATAAAAAGGATGGCCTACAACCTAGCGAGGAGGATAGAAAATTTCCTGTAGAATAGTACTTTTCCTGCAAATAAGTAGCCATCAAGGATGATGGAGATTTTATAATGCGCCAACATTGTTTGGTAATAATGTGCCCACTATTTTATGGCTTACAAAGATCACTCCTTTCTAACACATTTTTTTTATTACCCTCTCCCCCATCCCCCCACCCTACCAAAAAAAAAAAACTTGCAGACCATGTAGTTAAGAGAGTGTATGATATTTGTTGGTAAAAAGAAACAAGACATTACATAAGTGGGAATAGCCGGTACAACATTTTTTAAGAGTATCTCCTTTCCTGCTTGAGACAATACTTTTTCTTTCCAGCCACTAAGTTTTTTCCATACTCTTTTCTGGGCCTACATATTAGGTATGGAGTCCTAGATAAGTACCCTTGCCCTCTTTATTATGAACTCCAAAATATGAGTAATGGAAGCTTGAGCATAACTAGGAACCTTCTTATAAAAAAAGAGACTTAATTTCTGGTAATTTACCTCCTGGCTCGAAAGAACAGTGTAGTCTTCCAGTACTTCTTGATGGATTCAGCATTTTGAGGTTTCGCCTTACTGAACATGACACTGTTCTGCAAAGAACAAATGAGTTATAGAGGGATAAGAGTTAGTGAACTAGAGAAATGAGAAAAGACTTTGTCTTTCCGTATACCGGATCATTGCAGAAATGCCCTCTACATATATAATGAACAAATAGGGAGAAAAAGGGTCTCCTTGTTGGATTCCCCTAGGAGGAGTGAAATAAGGAGGCGGAGAGCCGTTTATCAACACAAAAAATCTAACAAAACGAACACATCTCATGATAAGCGTTACCAGATTTAGAGGTACATGCATAGCCATCATGATGGCTTCAAGATAATTCCATTCTACTCTATCAAAAGCTTTACTTTGGTCTAACTTAAGCGCAAAGTGATTTGAGTTATTAATTTTTCCATCCTGCATAGAGTGGAAGGCTTCAAAGGCTATGACAAAGTTGTAGTGATGAGCCTATCTTCAACAAAGGCACTTTGGCTATTATAGATAATAGAATTCATGCATTTCCTAAGTCTGTTAACAATGACTTTAGAAGTAAGCTTATAGACAATATTACAGATGCTTATAGGGCGAAATTCTTTCCCAGCAATGGGATTTTTTACTTTAGGGACAAGAGAGATGTAAGTGTCATTTATTGCCCTGATATCATCAGCATTATTCAAAATTCCCAAAACCATATTTGTTACCTTTTTACCTTACAATATGCCAGCATTTTTGAAGAAAACAAGGATTGTAATCCATCTAGCCCGGGGGATTTCCGACCTTTCATGTGCTTCCGAAGGGTGAAGGGTTGCATGAGAGTATCTACTTCCTCCTCGGGTAACACTTTGTCTATTATACCTTCCTGTAAAACAGATGGAGAACCATTAGTACTGTAAATATTTTTAAAATATTGAAGAATAAGATTTTCAACTTCTTTTGGATCCACCACTTCTTACCAGATCGTCTTTAAAGGCTCCTATGGAGTTCCTTTTCTATCTTTGTGAAGCCTTTCTGTGTGAATAAGTGGTGTTCCCATCCCCTTCAAGTCACCAGTCTGCTCTGGATCTTATTTTCCAGTATTCTTCTTCCAGGGTAGTTTATCTAACTCAAGTTCCAATTTGGCTTCACCTTTGGGATCCCAAGTCGTTCCTAATCTCAACTTATCAAGAAGGCATCTAGCTCTCCAAATGCGAGTAGGGATGTCTCCGAATTTCTTTTTGTTCCATTCCAGGAGGTGTTCCAATATTGAGCCAATATTATACCTTATTGAATCAGTCGAGGGATGAGGATTAGGGAGCCACAACTTCTCAAAAAAACCTGCGCAGTCTTCATCTTTTGTCCAGTGAGGTTCAAACATTTTAATCCTGTGAAAGTTCTTCAGCAACACATCGATACAGTTTTCAAGGTATAAAATTAAGGCCAGGTGATCTGAATGACTTACCGATGTGGTTACCACAGAGCAAGTGGATAATATTTGTAAAAAATGGATTGTGGCAAGTGTTCTATCTAAACGGGCTTTGATGTATTTTGCTCAAGTTTAGGACCTTTTCAAGTAAACTTTGGGCTGGAATACCCAAGGTCCATAAGTTCGACATCCGAAATAGCATTTCAGAAATTTTATATTTGCCAAGTATTTCTTTCCAAGCCTTTTTTTTTTATCAATAGTTAAGATTTCATTAAAATCACTTGCAATAAGCCAAGGAAGTACAGATAATGAATGAAGTCTTATAAGGAGTTTCCAGGAAAATTTCCTAATATCAGCTTTAGGACTGCCATAAAAGCCAGGAAACTGGAAACAAGGATAGTTACTCAAAGAAACATAAACATCTATGTGGCCCAAAGAATAACACAGCAAACTAAACAGAATATTTATTTAAAAAAATATCAAATCCGCCAGAAAGGCCTATCCTATCCACAAAAGACAATAATCAAATCATAAAAAACGTCTTATAGAGTCCATTTTATTTTTAAAACACTTAGTCTTAGAGGTAAAAACAATAGTTGGTTTAGCAACCAAGATGAGACTAACTACAAGATATTCATTGGTCTTGGCGGGATTGATCATCAGCTCTCACCACTAATCTAATAGTAGTATCAGAATTTGTCTCTTTCAGACGTTTCATCAAATAATAGGTATACTCATCCTGATTGGGTAAATCATCGAATATTCTTTTCAAGGATAAATTAGCAGGTGTTAGTGGTTGTAGTATTGCTCGGGTAGGCAACCTAGGTTTGTGCTAGTAAGTTTCACCATTCTTTTGAAAGTGAATATTTTTATGTTTTGATTAGCACTAATTATTTTACTGTTCATTTTTTTAACCCATCAAATCTGCCGTTTTAATAAACAATTTTTGTTTGCAAGAAGAGAAATTAATGGAGCTGACTTCCTTCTTATAACAAATTCAATTGGAGAAGTAAAATTATAAAAAAAATAGAATCATCAAAATGAAAAGGCGTGCCATAAGCCCTGTTAAGAATATGAATTCCCATAAATAAGAGCAGTTTGCCATTATTTGTTAACAAAACTTTTGAAAAAGTAAACAAATATTACTAATTAATTTGCTTTCTAAACCACGTGTGAACAGCATTTTATTTTATTTTTTCGATTGAAAAAAAAGAAACAAAAGTATCGGCATACTCGGTTGAAGAATCGGAAAACACAGGGGAAGTGGACTAACTAACTAGCACAGGTCCACGTGTTCCCTGGTTTCCCACACAATATTTCGGGTTAGCTGTTCAAACAAGAATCCACTAAATAAGTTTTTCTAAAGAAATGTTTTTTAAGAAAATTGTGTATTTAGCCCCTTAATAATTTCAATTTTTTCATTTTAATTTAAATATTTTTAATGCTTTAATAATTTATTCATTTTTTTGTCATTTTAAGATAAATTTACCTATATAAAATATTGATATTTTTTTCAAAAGCTATCGAGATAAAATTAAAATTTCAATTATATTATTCAAAAAATTAAAAAAATAAATTATATACAGACAAATCCCTAATACACGTGAGAAACATAAGAGAATTTCTTCTTATTCTCTTACACTATGAACTAGAACTAAGACTCTTGTAATTTTTAAAGAAGATGGCACATACACAAAATAATATGATGTTCCTTTCATTAATTAAGGGGTGGTCTATATGTAATTTGTTTTTTTTATTTTTTTAATATTATAATTTCAATTTCACTTTTTCCCCAATAGTTTTCTGAAGGAAAAATGTCAATATTTAATGAAGTTATTTTTCATAAAAGAACAAAAAAATATGAATAAATTATTGAAGAATCAAAACAATTGAAATAAAAAATGAGGGACCAAAGTAGAGAAATTTAAATTATTCATAAATTAAGGTCCACTTGAATTGGATTTAAAAAATGCAATCATTTTCTTTTTTTACTTTAGACTTTACATCAGCTCTAACGCATCTGAGTAAAAAAATATATATTAAATATGAGATAAAAATGAATATAATTTGGTATAGATGTACTATAAAAAATGAAAATACACAAATATTTACCCTCTTTTTTCATATGATAATATATCATGGTTGTATCATGATATAGTATCAAATATCATGGTCCTATTTGGCTAATAAACGATTATTTAAAAAAAATCCAGAAAAAATGTTTATTTAAAAAAAACAAAGTAAAGACATAATTGTTTGCAACATTAACAGATTATGAAGGATTTAAACGTCTCTAAACGCAGAATCGATTATCAGTTGCTCTGCATCGTTGTCCGGTGAACTTTGCCATCCCCTCTGCATCTGCAAACTTGTTTCAAGGTTAAAAAAGGTGCTGGTATGTCTATTTCTTAAGGCTTCTTCTATAAATATTGTATTGAAATTGAACTAAGATTCTCAAGTGGTACTTGATCTTATTAGAGAATATGACCAATCACACACCTTTCTCTTCTTTACTTGATGATTGCAGGGCACTTCTGGGCACTTTTAGAGATCACAGACTCCGGCATATTTATCGAGAGGCCAATGCATGTGCAGATCTCAATGGTTAGAATTCTATTAAATGATTCAGCCAAAAAAAAAAAAACAAAAGAATTATGTTTAATTTAAAAGAATTTACAGAAGAAGACTTTAAACAAAGTTTAAAAATTTGTTGAGGATATTAAAAAGTCAAAAATAAATGTTTTTTATTTTGGTTGAGTAAGTGAATTTTATTAAAAGTAGGGAAGAATTACATAGAAGGATAATAATGTAAAAACATATTATCTATGGTAATAGACAATAAACCTCACTCAAACACATTGAATGAGTTTAGTACAAAGGACGAGAAATAAAAAAAATAAATTGTAACTTCTTTATCTTCATAATTACAGTTCTCTTTGAACTTCATCGGCATAATAAGCACAATGTCATTTAAATATGTAAGAAACCATTTACAAGACTCTGGACGTATTATTTGTCTTGAAGATAGTCCAAAATCAAAATGAAACTTTACGAAATGACCCAAATCTACTCTGGGTATGAAAAGATCTTTTTAAAATAGACGAAAAAATCCTATATCTAAAAGGATCAGAAACAAAACAGACTAACAAAGTAAAAATTTTGCAAAACTCCAATGAGAGAAACTATGAATGTTTTGAAGACGACAAAAATAGTAGAAAAGAAAAAATGACAAAAAAAAAAGAGAGAAAATCTAGCCATAATTAGTGCTCCGGCCGAAGCCGAAGCTTGGTTATAGCAGAGTAGCAGATGGACGAAAGTCTCGATAGTAGGCAGAGAAGAAGAGAAAGAGAAGTGGGTGGATAATGAGAGAGAGAGAGAGAGAGAGAGAGAGAGAGAGAGAGAGAGACATTCAGTGGAAGGTGAGAGGTACAGAGGCTGTTCTTGGTTGATTCTTGTTTCAAGTTGAGGTTAGTTTGTGATGGATTATTTGGATTTATTCAAAATTAAATGAAAATGGGTTTCAATTCAATTTAAAAAATGTTGAGGAGAGTCAAAAAAATGATGAAGCAGGTGAGATGGTGGCCGGTAAGTCTCTCATTAGAAAAGAAGAAGAAGAGAAAGAGATGGAAAGAGAATTATTTTTTTCAAATTTAAGGAATTATAAATTTATCCCAAACAAGATTTCAAGTATTTAGGTAAGCTCCAATTTGTTGGTTGGAGGAAAACAATAAGAAATGATATTTTTGCCTTTAAAAAAATCTCATGTCGTGAGCGCGTGTTTAATTTCTAGCCAAAAATTACCGAAATTTAGAGTCAGTGCAGCAAGAGCACCCGTAAATTATTGGAGGGCATAAAAGATTAAAAAAGAGATAAAGAGAATTGATGGCTATTCATAAATAATTCGAAGGAAAAATTGGCCATTATCTCGAAAATTAAATAAAAGATTATGGATACTCTAAAAAATGTTAAAGTAATTTAGGATTAATTTCAAATAAGTATTCTTAAATTTGAGAAATTATTAATTAAGAGATTATTAACAATTTGGAACAAATGTATAATTTAATTTTCATATCATAATCACTAATGATTTCTCTAAATCTTCTTAGATTTCTTAATATATTTTACTCTCTAACTTTTTCATCTTTTTTCATTACTTTTCACATCAACTCAAGAGATACATTTTTTTATAACATAAATACAACTAGATTTTTTCTACTAAAAAAGTTACAACTTTCAATTCAAATTTGATTGGTTGGAGGAAAGTTTGTTGTTGATGAAACAATTCAATCATTTGAAGAAAATAAAAAATTCAATTTGTAATTAGTAGAAAAGAGGAGGGGATAGATAGAGTGAAGATAGTAGAGGATCATAAAAGCTGTTGGAGGCGGTTAAGTGGGGCAAGGACAGATTTTATCTATGGTGGATAGCTGTTGAGCTTTTAAGTAAATTTTTTCCTTTTTTTTTTTTTAATTATTATTTTATTTTTTCTTGTTATTTGGGATTTTATATGGTAGAACATTTTGTCAGCTAATGATATTATGGAGATTTTAATATATATAATTAGGGTTTATAGCAAATTATTCTTAAGTTAAGATATGGATAGAAGTACTTCACCTTTAAAGTTAAAAAATATGCATTTATCATCCCAAAACCATTAGTCAATGGTCTAAATAAATAAGAATAACTAAAATACACTTTAGGTAAGTTTTGATTTCTTATAAAATAATCCTTTAAAGTTTTATGTAAATTAATTTAGCATATTCTATAATTTATAGTTGTATTTTATTATAAAATCTTTGTAAAGTATGAGATAATATTCCTTTAGTCAATGTTTTTTAAAAGACAATTGATTATTTAACTAAAAAAAGTAAAAGGCTCAATGCAAAATAGAATATAAGTGTCTAAATTCTTGAGTGAAAATAATAAAAGATTTTTCAATAATAAATATGATACGAGGTTATGTAAACTTGAAATATTATTTTATTTTTAAAATTCAAATATTAAGATATGTCACTAATTTATTATAGAATATGTACACAAATTAATAGTATTTGATTTGAAAACGTAGATTTCCATCTATATTTTATAGTTTGCTTAAAGTTATTATTATAATTCTTGTTATAAGAAATTATTACAAATTCTAATAGATTAAAATTTTTATAAAAAATATTCAGAAACAATTATTAAAAACTTCAAGATAAATATTTGAAGTTTTGGTAAAATCTCATATTATATTTATTACCGAATATTTCATTTTTTATTTAATTATATTTAGAATTATCATGCTATTTTTCTTTAAATAATTAATTTTTTAATTAAATTATTATTTTCAAAGAATATACATTAAAATTATATATTTTAAACTTTATAAAAATATTTTATAATAAATTATAATTATAAAGGTATGAACTAAACTAGTTTTAGTTAAAACTTCTATTCGGCAACCAATCATAAATCACATAATCAAATGGGTACTAATGATTGGAGGGAAAAGGCTGCTTATCAGTTGATTAGCGCGTAATTTTTCCGTTAACTTAAACTAAAATTAAGAGTTTGTGTCAGTTTAAGACTATAATCCAGCTGCTATGATGCATCATTATCTGTTAATAACAGTATCCAACCACAGTCATGACCAGCGTTGCCACCAAGGTTGCCGTCATCGGAAGCGGAAGTCAGCTAGCAATTCGAACAACATTTTTTTTTCATGATTTTCTTAGCAATAATTTCAAATTTACTGATTCAGAAATCTTGCTATTTCTATTGCAGTCTCTGGTGCAGTTTGTGCTTCGATACTAGCCAAGAATGGATTATCAGTCACCATTTTCGAATCTGGAAGAGGCCCAGGGGGTCGAATGTCTCAAAGAAGGTATTTTTTTTTAGCAGCACATGAGATTTACCCATTGGGTTCTACGGTAATCTATTATTGCTATCTTCGTAGAGAAATTGCTGATGATGGGAGGGAGCTACTATTCGATCACGGTGCTCCTTATTTCACTGCTACTAATCCTGAGGTTCTGAATATTGTTCAAGAATGGGAATCAAGAGGCCTTGTTGCTCCTTGGAATGAAAAATTTGCTTCTTTTGATTGCGATTCCAAGAAATTTCTCAACATTGAACAGGTTTCTTATTGCTTAATTACATTTTGTCAAAATTGGATTTATTAGTTCTCAAATGAGTAATAATTATTTGTCCCCAGCATGGGTCTTACATTATTGGATATACATTGCTCTTTGATTTTCCACATATTGTAAGCTTGGTATATATTTTCAGATTAAAGAAGGGAGAAAAACTCTTGGAGCTGTGTGTTTTTTTATATTTATATACTCTCAACTTGGATTAGTTTTTAGTTTGAGAAGAGGGTGTATTTTTCTCTTGGAATTCGTAAAAAAAGTAAATTGTTTCTGAAATGCAATCCAATTTGAGATTTAAGTGCTGGAAAAGTTTTATGTTTTTCCTCTATTGTTAAAGAGAGCTGTACATTTTGCTTAAGTATCTAGCTGTAGCTTGAAGACCTGCAGATTGTGGGCATGCTCTCTGGAAATAGCTATCACCGTTTCTATCCATATGGCAAGTACTAATGATCCTGTAAGTTTTTTTTTGAATTTAGGAAGGATTAGGCCAGAAGTATGTCGGCATCCCTGGTATGAATTCTATTTGCCGCGCTTTATCCTGTGAATCTGGTAGGTAATGAATACGGCTTGTTTCTTTCTTGAAACATTGTTTAGAGAACAGTAGAACATTAACTAAAAAAACTGATTTAAGTAAAAAACTTTTGCTTCTCATCATATACTTCATTTTAGGGGTTCAAAGCATGTTCGGAGTGGGTGTAGGGAAGTTGGAATGGTTGGACTATGAAGAATTATGGTCACTGAGTGGTTTGGATGGACAAGATCTTGGTCAATTTAAGGGAGTGGTTGCATCAGATAAAAGTACATTTTCTTCTAGGTTTACAAATGTAACAAGGAAACCGCCTCCTATTGGTATGTTTAACTACCGACTTGCAGTTTCACTAAGAAGTTTTTCAGACTCCTTTGAATATTTATTTAACTGCATGAAGGAAATTTTCAATGAATCATTTTTTCTTCGTGCAGAGTTTTGCTTCACTAATGTCTGTTTTTCATTGAAGTTTTAAGAAATAAGTCTTGTTAGTTGAACTTCTCTGTACATTTCATGGTTTAACTTTTCATTGACCATCTTGGGCATCAAATCTGCCACTATCAGTGCATGTTTTCTGGCTTTCTTTTCAGCAAGTATGTTTAACAGAACTATTAGATGGTTTCTTGTTGAGGATTATCAATTATTGAGGCATTGTTCTTTTCTCCCTCCATGGCTTTTCCTAGATTTGAGCATGGTACCCGATATAACTTTGAAGATAAAAGAAATTCCTGTTATTTCATGCTTTGCTCTCATGCTGGCATTTGAACAGCCTCTGTCATTGGTAAGATCCTCCTATAATGTTATTTCATGTATGGCCTGCAATTGTAGATCATTTCTCAAATACCTTTCCTTATTCTTGTTTTCTCGTTCAACTTTGATAAACCTTAAATTTCCGGCTGATGGGCCTATTTTTTCTTTCATCTCTCAGATACCAGTAAAAGGCTTTTCATTCAAGAACTCTAATATTCTAAGCTGGGCATTTTGTGATAGTAGTAAACCTGGGCGTTCAACTGCATGGTATGTTTTGGTATTTGCAATTTTAGGTGATAATGGAGTCCATACTAATTGAATTCCAAAATGCTGTTATTTCTCTACTCTTATATCTATTGCCATCTCTTGCTTCTTATATAGTGAACGCTGGGTCCTGCATTCATCACTAGAGTATGCAGAGGGTATCATTGCTCAAACAGGTCTTCAGAAGCCTTCTAGTGAAACCTTGATGAAAGTTGCTGAAGAACTTTTTAGAGAATTTCAAAGGACCGGGATTTGTCTCTCCCAGCCCTTCTTTAAGAAAGCTCACAGATGGTTGGTATCCGATTGATTAGTCCATTTCTTACTCATTACTCATATACCACATACTTGGCTTGTACAGAACATGGCAACGCTATCCCTCTATTCTTCCCCAAAAGGTAGCGAAAGCTGGAACATAATGCAACAGCACACGCTGCTAGTATAAAGAATACTTCATAGATTAAGCATTAATAGAATGCTGTTATAAATGGAATCAGATAGAATTACTTCCATAAGTTGGGAATTCTCATATCTGATAACTTATTTGAGTTACCTATGGAATGAAACATCATGTTATTTATTACAGAAAGTTTTCTTGCATGTGTTCTAGAGTATGGTATTCTTTTGTTGATAGTTACATCTTTGTGCTTTGCAGGGGAAGTGCCTTTCCAGCGACGAGTCTTGCACCAGAAGAGAAGTGTCTTTGGAGTGCGAAAAAGAGATTGGCAATATGTGGTGACTTCTGTGTTAGTCCAAATGTTGAAGGTGCAATCTCTAGTGGCATTGCTGCTGCTTCAAAGTTTTCTGAAATGCTGAGTTCGTTGTGATTCTCTATACAAAATGCATATCCTCTACACTTTAGATATGCCAAAGAGAATCCAATTTGTGCTCTTACCATATTGAGTTATAGACAAACAGCCTAATAAATTCCCTTGTGAAGGTCAGTGTACTGGCTTAGGCTTTTCAAGAATCTGCTGCTGAAAGCAGTTTAGATACATTCATTTCCAAGTGTTATTGAAATAATGAAAAATTAGCTCTATCTTCCACTTAGATCACCCGCTCTTTTGATCAATTGATAAGATTAATTTGAATTTAATCTACGTTTCCTTAGTAGAATATGACTCTTATTCAAGAAATGAATAAAATTATTGTCTATATTTTTGTTATAGCGAAAAATAGAAAATCTTGAGAGGTCTACGAGGACCAATGGCTGGTATACAAGTGTTTGATTGACATGGATTTGGCATCAAAAGCTTGTATGCATGAGAAAGAGAAAGGTTGAAACAGTGATTTTTTTTTTTTTTTTCATTTTTTTTGGTGGAGAGAGCTTGCGTTGGATAATGTTTCAATATCATATCTTAAACCAAGCCACAAAAGGCAGGCCACGTGGAAACATGGAAATCACCAGCTGAAGTGATTATACAACGGGAGAGCCCATTATAGGCATCTTCTTCTTCTGCTCGTGTGTCCAGCAAACAAAGAATAGGAGAATAAGCAAAAATGGCTACCACAGTAATGAGCTCACTCAGCCTAAAGCCTTCACCATTTACAGTTGAGACATCAGCAGTCAAAGGTCTTCCATCACTGGCAAGATCTCCCTCCGTCCTCCGTGTTCAAGCCAGCGGTGGCAAGAAGATCAAAACCGACACGCCTTATGGTTAGTCTTCACTTCTCCTAGTTCCAATATGTTGGAGATATGGTGATATATATATATATATGCCGTATTAATACAAGATGAGAAGTTCAGTTCAGTGTCTAAACGTTTCTCTTGATTCTCACAAATTTAACACAATCTTATATAAATTCAAGAACTGATCTGGGCTCAGTTCAATTTACTAGTGAGGTCATGAATCTTATCCTATTATATGATTAGAGCAGTTCATGTCCTTACTTATAATCGGGTTCAGAACATAGTTTTTCATATATATAACTATAATTTGAACAGGGACCGGAGGAGGCATGAACTTGAGGGATGGTCTCGATGCTTCTGGCAGGAAACCAAAGGTTTGTCTTCAATCCGATTCTTTGTTCTGAAAGATATGACCATTATTTGATCTTGTTCTTGTGAAAATTGCTACTTTCAGGGAAAGGGTGTTTATCAGTTTGTTGACAAATATGGTGCCAACGTTGATGGATACAGGTAAAAAAAAAAAACTATGCCTCTTTATTATGTTCATGTTCTAAAAACCCAGATCAAGATTTTGGCAGTTTTGAACATTGGCCACAAAAATTTTCATTTTTTGATTTTAGGATTCATTTCTCTTCTCACGAACAATTTACTTTGATCTAATGCAGTCCAATTTATGACGAGAAAGATTGGTCTCCAACTGGTGATGTGTATGCCGGGGGTACGACTGGGTTGGCAATCTGGGCAGTTACCTTGGTTGGCATTCTAGCTGGAGGTGCCTTGCTAGTTTACAACACAAGTGCTTTGGCACAGTAAACAAGTGTATCTCTGTAAAACCTATTTATATGTTCCTAGTTTTGTATCAAAACAATTCTACTCTTATTATACTTTTCTGGGTTCCAATGCATTTTCATATTCCTCCCATTTATGTATCAAATATCCTAGTGAAATTACAATATTAGAACATACTACTTTCACAGCCATCTCAAAACCACGTGGCAAGATGGTAATCTAATAGTAAAAACATGCCGGTACTAAAACAAGAAGTACATTGATATTTTGGCTCTCAACCAAATGACATACATTGAGTAATGATCAATTACTCGGTCAAAATGATTGGAATTCAGAGGTCAATTGCATAAACGGCAATGAACTGCAAATTTATCATATTAAGACAATATCCTCAAGTACACTAGATGGAGGGTAAAAAACTATACATCTCACATCATAAACTTCTCCAAAATGCCAACCTGCCCTTTGCAATGCTTGCTTGAATCTCTATTTTCTTATAAAATGCTTTTTTATTGATCCCCTGCATGGATCGATTGGTACATACATGCCCTGGTTTCAAATGCTGCTTCATAAGTAGCCATTCTTAAAAAATGAATGTTAAAAATCAACCCTATGTCATTTACATGCAAGAACATGAAACACCAAGCTATTGTATTAACCTACCCCGTTTAGTTGAAGGGCTTTAACCAACAAAGCTTCTCAAATCACCATTTATCTCAACTTTTCAATGGTGAAACTCGATCGTTCTTATTGTAGTTCATGTAAAATGTCTTCTTCTTCATCTTCATGCTGCCTAGGCGGAGCATATTTCATGTCGAAGGACGCTAATTGTCCACCTCCCTCTACCATCATAGGTCGAACCATCTGCACATGAATATAAGTGATTGAAAAAAGCATACATGACATGACAGATCCTCCGGTTTTATAGATCAAAGCAGAGGTAGAGACTCCAAACGCAGATTCTACATTTAAAGTAAGGTCCTTTGTTCTAATATAGGCAATAAGAGGGGAGGCCTTGGAGTGACATAATAATGGTACAGCACGACCGTCTAAAAATTAAATATCACGTAATACTGTATTTATCATTGAACAAAGTGAGATTTAATTTCCATACTCATCACTTTCAAATTTCTAATGAGTACCAGCCTAAACATGAGACACGGTAAGTGCTGTCCAAGTTTGTTAGGCTAAAGGCTTCTAAAGGATATCCACAGAGATTTTGAGAAGAGAATGAGTACAATACCTTCTCTATTTCTTCGGATATCTTGGGGTTTTCTCGCAGATACTGTAGTGCTCTCTCCCTTCCCTGTCCCAACCTTCATTAGAATAGGAAAACACAAAATGCCATGAGACACGTGAGACCGAAAACAAGGCCATCTGATCAGAGAAACGAGGTCATTAAGAACATGAAACTCAACCAATCAAAGCAAAACCAAAATAGACCCACAATACTCCCAATAAATTATTAAGACAAATCACAGATCACTGGACCAATTGTCCATCTCTGGAATGAGATAATAACTGGCAATAATAAGATCCTTGTCCAAGCTTGTCCTAGTGATTTGCTCTCGGGATGTGATATACTTATAAACTTCTGCTATTATAACTAGAAGTTTTATAAACAATAAGATCATGATGTAACAAAGTGCGTGGCAATTGATGAATATGAAGGACTAACCTGTGATCTCCATAGCTATACCAAGATCCCTTCTTTAGCACAATATCTGCCATCTCAGCACAGTCAAGAATGCAACCCTGCAGATCAATTCAAAATCAGCCTGAAAATCATAGTCAAGACAACAGAAAAGAAACAAGTACGCTTGTATAGCCACACTTACCAGCTTGCTCACGCCTTCACCAAATATAATCTCGAACTCAGCTTGCTTGTAAGGCCTTGATACCTATGAATCAGTCGAACCAACCAGCATTTTCAGGGGTGTAAACCAAGACTAACCCCGATAGTTTAAGCATATGTTGGTAAGTTGATATCATTAGTTTAGGACCAGATAACACCATATGTTTGCAGCATTTAATATCAATTCAAAACTGAATAGGTCTGAGATATTGGGATTGCTACATCTTACAGTGAAACTTAATTGAAACAAACTATACCATCTCAACCAAACTTAACAAAGTGAACTGACATAAACATGAAGTCATAAATAGAACAAGATATCCATCTTCACTACAAGGATTTTGGACAACTGAATTGCATATCATGCCATCAATCATCCAACAGGACACTTAAAAAACAAGGAAATGACGATAACAGCAAGCAGTATGTCCCAAAATCAGAGTTGAGTCGACTTAAGTTCATCACGTTACCTTACTCTTTTGAACTCTTACACGAACCTTAAGGCCAATGTCTTCATCTCCCTTGACCTAGATCCATAAGTTCATTGCACAGGTTGAGAAATAACCACAAGTCAAAAAAAGAAAAGAAAAAAAAAGAAAAAGAAAAAGGATGCATAGATCAGTTGAACAGAATTTGTGCTTACAGACTTTATCTTCCCTATAGGCCGTATCTCAAGCCGGACTGACGCAAAGAACTTCAAAGCAATCCCTCCACTAGTGACTTCAGGATTACCATAATATACACCAATCTGAATCAGCCCAAAAAAGAAAATTTAAAAGTTTTAAACTGAGATAATTCTTTGATTGCACATGGGTAAGAAAGAAAAAAAATATATTAAAAAAATCTTCAGAAAACAGAAGAAGATTTGATAGAATGGTTCGATGACTCAGGGCTAACTTCTCTGTAAATTTACCATAATAACTCAGAGAAAGTACCTTGTATCTAATTTGATTTAGAAAAATGAGAGTGCAACCAGCTTTGGAAGCATTTCCAGACATTTTACGCAAAGCTTGACTCATTAGCCGGGCCTGCAAACCCATCTGCTGCATCCCAATTTCCCCCTGTACAAAAGTGCATCAAAAAAGTTGAACATTGTAAGAAACCATGAGGTCCTAAAGCACAGAAAGACAAACACGTTTCTTACTTCAATTTCAGCTCGTGGTGTTAGAGCTGAGACTGAATCAATGCAAATGAGATCCACAGCACCAGATCTACACATGCGATCTGCAACTGCAGCACAAGCAGTTCAATTAGTAAAAAATAATAGCGGCTGCTAGCCTCCAGCTTGACAATCATATAAAACATTACAAACTTGTATATTTTTCCAACAATCTAGACAAGGAAAAGAAATTACTCTCTAGGGCCATTTCTCCATTGTCAGGTTGGCAGACAATCAAGTTTTCTACATCTACCCCCAAGGATTTTGAGTAAGCTGGATCAAAAGCATGCTCAGCATCAACAAGCATTGCATTCCCTCCGAGCCTCTGCACATTTACGTTCAAGAACTTCATGTAGGTAGCAAGCATTTAAAAGCCCGAAAAGAAATATCATCTAAGCAGATGCATCCAAATCCACCATAAGATCAGTAAGAAGCCTCATTATTCTTGCGGTACTTCTAATACCATTTTTAATATGCATTTAGTAACTAGATCATACAACAATTTTTTCTACTCTTTATTCTGCACTCAGAATATGCAGTTAGAACTTAGTTTCTGGCTTCAAGCTGCCTAATTATTGTAATCATATATTATAAATTTATAATGGGACATACATACTGACCTGTACTTCTGCAATTGCATGTAAAGCAAGAGTGGTCTTTCCACTACTTTCTGGACCATATATCTGAAAATATAAAATAAGCAGTAAGTTAGTACTATTAAAAGTAAAAATTTGAACCCTGCAGGACACTATGATGAATGATGAAAATTCATCAAAAAATCATTAAACTAAAAAGCTACACCAACAAAATCTTTGTTGAAGAGAGAAAGTATTTCAATTTCCCAAAAAGCAATAGTACTTAATATATCTAGTTGTAGGAGAACCCTGTCTACTATCCCCAAGTGTGGTATATAATCTTTATCCATATCTAGTAGAAGCAACAGCCTTGTGGCCAATTGTAGCATCAGGTCTTTTCACAAGTATCTCGAACATAAAATTTTGTATCAAAAGGAATCAAATCTTTTTATTCTTGTCATATGCCACAAGGAAGTCACCACAAAATTAGGTGGAAAAGATCATAGAAAGTAGATATAACACCTCAACAATTCTTCCCTTGGGTATTCCACCGCCCAAAGCAAAGTCTAGAGTCAAGCAGCCGCTTGGAAAAGTTTCACTGGAAGAAGAAAAAGAAAACAAACAGTTTCAAAGAACAGAAATAACAACATAAACCATAAGAAACAAATGCAATTTATTGATATTTTCATCTATCATCTATCTAATTGCTGGAGCATCTACATGTTATTGGCATATAACTCCATTAAAACAGAGGTTCTTACACTAAGGCGCCGCCTGCACTACCTAATCTTGTAACACTTCCCTTCCCGAATGAATTGTTTATATCATTCATAGCTGCTTCCAATGCTTTTTGCTAGAAAAATACAACGAGATCAAGTTAGTTAAAAGCAAGGTCACTGTATATCAATTAGAGCCAGATGAACTGAAGTGTAGTTGCATGCTTACCACAACAGAAGAAGAAAAAAAGGAACTTTCAGATAATATCAAACCCGGAAGTTTGCAAACGCAAAGACACTCTTTTCAGCTCAGAAACAAAAATTCATTTGAATCTTTAGCCTATAAACTAGTTATAAATACTTGAAACGAACAATTTGAATATGCAAATAATACAGAAAACATTGAGACAAACCCGGTCAATGAAACGAGGGTCAGAATCAGCTGAAAGAGCTCCATTGACAAATTCTGAACGAACCCTTATCGGTTTAACTGCAACATGATGCTTTTTTAACTGGGAATATGAAGAACATTGGAAAACTTGAAGCAAAAACCTGTTCTGATACATAAGTTTGGGCGACTGATAAAACTTAAAGGGAAAATTTTCGGGCTTAAAAGGGCAAGAAATTAGGTCCATTTTCATCAAAATGAAACACCAATTCTTTGCTTTCAACAATTCTTGACTTCACTGTAATAGGGTTCAAAGGCAGAGAGCACAGTGGAGACAAGGACAACAAACTGCAAAAGCCGCAGACATTTGCAGTATGGAATACGGGATATTTTCGCCGTTGTTGAATATGGTGGCACTACACTACATACTAATTAAACGTTTAAGCGACGTCGTACTGTATGAGCACCTACACCTCGACTTTAACTGCAGGGACCCATTCTTTTCAGCAAGCTAATAACGCATTAGTATGCGTTCAATTTAACATTCAAAAACCCCCCAAAAGAAAAAATAAAAATAAATAAAAAATTTGCTCCAATGTCTGACGGAACCCCAGAGAAGCGCCACCGCGAGGACTCCCATAACGGCGGCGACGATGAGAAGAAGAAGAAGAACGAAAAAGAATCAGACCAGGCAGATACATCTCAGCAATTGACCCATGGTAGTCCAGAGGAGCACCATCGGGTTGGCGAGGTTAACGGCGGTGCTGATGATAATTGTTCTTATGCCTCCTCCACTTCAGCATCTTCGATGTCAAACGGATTATCTTCTTTCATATCTTCAGTTATCGAGGAATACGATTCCAAAGCTGAAGCCACTATTAGTAGCCAAAATCAGCTTACCTTTGCCCTTGATCGTCTCACTGGAGGTTATATTTTAGCTCATAATTTCTTTGCATTTCCGATTAGCATTGCTTTTATCTTGCTTAATCTACATCTGGATCAAAACATGGTATCAATTTGTGAATTTTTAGCTGATTTTATTGACTTCAAGTTTATTTTCATTTCCAGAGCTTGATCAATTGCTAGACGATGCACCTTTGCCGTTCATTATGCAGCACGCTGCCAGAATTTCTGGGGTCAGGAAAAGGGTGAAGTCGTTGAATTTGGTTTTGAAGTCAATACAACGTCGTGTTGATAACATAGATAGGATTCTATCTGCTGGTTCAATGCAGGGTATTTTTCGTCTTTACTATACTCTAGGCCCTTTTTCACAGATTGTGATCCTCCTTGTGCATATTCATTCTATGTCGAAAATATTGAACTTTAGGATGCTTTGGAATCTAAAAATTCAGTGCTCATTATCTGTCCTACACAAATTTTGTGTGCCAGATTTTTCATTTGCTTAAATGGGTGTGGCTGATGAGAACCATGTGAAAGGAACTAGAGCTATTAAGAAAATAATCTTCAACCATAAAGTACTTATCTTTTTGGTGAGAGTATTGATAATTGAAAGTTAAAAATCATTCTCAGCTTATCAATGGGGGATTGCTAGAAGTATCAACGTAGTTCAGATATGCTAGATTTGTATCTTCAGTGAATGTTGATGTTATGGACAATCAAAGTATGTACGAAGAATAAAAATAGATAGCATTCTGAATTATATCAGGACAAGTTTTCCCTGTGAATATCAAGATATACAATGTCCTTTAAGTTTACTAATCATGGTTATTCTTTCTTATTTGTGTTTCTCTGCAGGAAATTCTGGATCAAATAGCTGACTAATGAATAATGATGGTAAAGGATCTTATCCTTCTTCTGAATGTTGAACTTTGAACTTTTGGTAGGTCTTTCTGAGTGTCTGATAAACTTTAAGAGTGAAACTGATTTTGATACATATGTCACAATGAGCATGCACGCTGATGCGCAGACACATTTGTGAATACCGAAATTCTCCTTTTCTGTGTTTATTTCCTATGATGGCATTCAGGTCGTTTTATTCATGGTGGATTAGATATGTTTTCATTGTCAGAATTTTGGTGAATGTGTCCTAATAGTTTGCAGATTTGTTGTCAAGCATTGGAGTATAATTTCATCACAAGCTATGTATCTATAATTAGTTTCTAAAATGTAAATCAACATGCATATGTACGAAAACAAAATGGTAATAATAATAATTGGTGTTCTATTAAATCATGTATTTTGGAATCATAGTTAGGTCCAGGAGGCCATTATAGGTTTGATAAACTAGAAAGCATCGAAAATTTCCCCTGTTGAGGGGGGGGTGGGGGTTGAAAGAGGATTTGGCTTCTTATACTGTCCCGATTATTATTCTTAGTAGTAGATCTTCTTGTCTTATACGTATTTTTAGTAGTAGATCTTCTTGTCTTAAATGCTCAGTATGTATGCAGATTCATATGGTTGATGAGCAATGGGTAAATTAACTTTTTTGGAGATTGTTGTCAATGATGCTGGCCTGCTTGATATTTGAGCATTTTGGTTGTTTTTCCGAATCCTAGCTGATGATCACAAGTGCATTGGTGCCTTCAAGAGCTACAACAAAGGCTGCAGCAAAGATTGTAAAACTTTTATAGGATTAGTAGAGTGAGCATTATTTATTGATGACTCTCGAATACCGGGTTAAAAAAGAGTGAGCATTGTTTGCAATGTAATTCTTCAATGGATTAGGGAACATTTTCTTGATTCTTTTGTATACTGAACCGTTTTAAGTAGGAATAGGATGATGTCTTTGGATGTATTTCTCCTCAAAATACAATGGCGTTGACCTCCTCTAGTACATTACACCCTCTAATGGTAACTACTTCCTAGGATCTATCTTTTAGAATTCTGGATTTTTATTTATTTTATAAAATTTATATTAATAATTACTATAAAGTGTGTATTAAAAGATGTACTAAACAATCCGACTTTAAGTTTCAGTAGTTGAGTTCTTGATCTTTCTACTCCGTGTCGTTTGGGAACCAATTGGGCCTAGGGAGAAATCCATCAGCCCAATTTGTTTCCCTTAGGAAAATATTGGACTAGTAAACTTAATAATTATTCTAGAATGGACCTGCACACGTAAAACCCATATCAGGCCCATCATTTGAATCCATAGGAAAATGTTTTATGTATAGGTGTCTAGATTTGGACTCCTAAAATCTATCAAACAAAAAAAAATTCTAAAAGAAAAAGATACATTTTAAGGATAAAAATATTATAAAAAAAAAATATTACATGAAATGTTGCAGAAAATGATACTAACAGTTTTATGTGCTTTTAACAAGGAGTGTTACTAACTAATTAAGTTATCACTTTCAACAAGATGATCATATGTACAATAAAGAGTACTACTAACTAATTTAAGTTATTTCCTTATAAAAAGTTCATTTTTCTTTTATCTGCTATATCTACGTACTAACTAAACTATCTCCTTATAACACGTTCATTATTCTTCCACTGACTAATTGAACTATCTTATTGTAACAAATTTGTCGTTTCTTTATTAAATTTGCTAACTAACTGAGTTATCTTCTTATCACGAATTCATGACTCCTTCATAGGAATACATTGATTTCCATGTCATTATTAGGGGGGAGTTTGGTTATAAGTAGCTTTCAGAAATCCCATACATTTCGGATAATATAATGGAAAACTGAGATTCTTCTTAAGACTTTTGGGGTGCCATCCATAAACCTGACCTAATTCTCATCATTTTTCTATTTGTCATCTCTACTATGGACTATAATTCAATTCCTCAGTTGAATACTAACCCAACAAAAAAAAAAAAAAAACCCATTTTTTTAAAAGGTCCCTTTCGTTTGGTTCGGCTTCTAAAACTATTATATCATTTTTTCAGTGTCAAGGAAAAATGACCATTCGTGTGGGAATTCATTTAAAAAAAAAAAAAACTAAGAAAAAAGAAAAAGTTATAAGCAAGGCCCTGTTCGTCAAAGTGGGTACAAGAACATTTTTTGGATAGGTAGAGGTCTTGAATCCAAATTTTGAGGATGTATATGTATTTTGCTGGGTAATTTTGACGTTTTTATGATTCTATTAGTCTTAAATTGGGATTAATCTGATTGTAATATGGTTTAAAGATGTTTTTTTCGTGTGTATATTGGTTGATGTACATTAATTGTCCTCGTGGCAGAGGTTAATGGATCAAGTTATAGTCGAATATCGTGGGCGCTTGTAAGTTTTTAGTGCAATATAA
This sequence comes from Catharanthus roseus, assembly GCA_028651295.1. Lineage (NCBI taxonomy): Eukaryota > Viridiplantae > Streptophyta > Magnoliopsida > Gentianales > Apocynaceae > Catharanthus > Catharanthus roseus. The sequence goes on along the minus strand of JAPQWS010000044.1, from coordinate 4,107,917 downwards.
GGTTAGAGTATGTGCCTTTCCTAACACCTTGATTTTAGGACAACTAATAGTGCCTGAGATCTTGCTATACTTGTTGAGGATACAAAAAAATTTATCATCACTATGGTGAGTAATTTTTACATAGTCATAATTTTATGTTTGTGACAGTATTTACTAAACACTAAATATCTAAGCTTTCAGTGATACAAAATTCGCGTCATAAAAGTTATAAAATTCAGTAACAGAACAATCTCGTTAGAACTTTTTCTTCTGTATGAATCCGATATTTCTTTTATTCTATTCCAATTCAAGTGGAGCGATAAGGAAGAGGAAGTGGACAACTAAACTGTTGGAAGTTATAATATCTTTTCTTAAACTTGACACTAGGCGTAGGATCCATATTTTGAGAGCTCATTTGCAACAAAAGAAGATAAAAATATAGTGATGAAAATATATTTAGTCACAATAAGTTAGATTCCCACTAAATAACACTGCCGCCGAATTGGATATGTTATTAGTGACAACATAAAATTATTATAATTATTATATTAACTGTGACAATTTAATTGTGAAAAACATTAAATCGTCACAGTTACTATTCTATTGTGACAAAAAAAATTTGTCACAATTTTGTGCGCATTAGTGACAATTTATGGTTTTTTTGTGACCAAATAATAAAACGTCACAAGAAATTGTCCCCTAAAAATAATAAAACATTGATCGGATAGGTTAGTGAGGAAACAAACCTATTTGTGGAGAAACAAACGCGGCCTAAAAGAATCAAAGAAGCAAATCTGATAGATGAGCTAATGAGGATTTTTTTTTTGGGTGTTTTTTTGTGTTGATGTGTTAGTTAAACAAATGAAAGCGATAGTCATAAATCCTTTGAAAACCTCACTTGATTTAATCATATCTAATTCTCTCTTGTTGTTTTGTGTTTGGCTCTGTTTATCATATTCAAATTCTCTTCTTTTTTTTTTTTTTTTCCCTTCTTAATTGGATGATTATACAAATTATAAAAGTAAGGTTTGGTAGTTCAACGTCACTCTTCCAATCCCTTTTTATTTGGTTTTTTGGCCTTTCCCTTTCGAGAATTAATGCTATGGGGCAATACTTAGATGCCCTTCTTCTAATTTTACCCGGTTAAAATAAAGATTAGTGTAAATATGATATGATTTAGAAATATTATTTATATACGTAAGAGTCTATTCAATATATATCTCGTGTTCACATCAAAATATTGATGTTCTTTTACTTAGTTTTTCAACAATCTTGATGCTAATTGTAAGACTACTCCCTGCATTTTTAAATATTTTGTAATAAAGATTTTCTAATTTTATTTTTGTAGGTAACTAAATGGAAGAATAGTGTTTTTCTTAACTAAACACAACTAATAAATTTTTAATATAAATTTTCAAGAATGAAAAATTCCATTTACATGCAAAGTATAGAAAAACTAAAATCACATTAATTACATCAAAGTCAACGATAATGGTAACATATATATTTAAGAAGAAATATCTATAAACGATAGCTAGAAGATGAGTTTGATTGATATATATGGACATATAACAAAACGTTGAACTTGCGTAAAATCTCGTGGGCTTCTTATCTACTTAAAAAAATACGATTTCGGTTGTAAAAATTTAGATATATTTATACAAGTGCAATATACAATGGTATTTCAAAACAAAAAAGGAAAATTACATATTTTAGCCTACCTAATACTACATAAAATGTACTATATTCAAGGCTACATCCAAATCCCCTAATCTCTATATATATTTTTTTGAAATAGTTTCTTGGAGGGTAAAAAAAAAAAAAAAAGAAAGAAAAAAGTGAATTAATATTGGTTCCACATGGTAGAGAGAGCAGCTTCAGATAAATAACTATCAGAACTAGCAGCAGCTTCCCCAAAGCTTGGAGAAGATTTAACGGCTGTAATTAATGGGTTATTAAGGTTGTTGTTGTTTTGTTCCATCTTGGTGAGCTCATTTAGGACTGCCCTTACCACCACCGTTTTATTCCCTCCAAATTCTTCGGGTAAATTACCACCAAAGTTAGGCACCATAATATTGGAAATTAAGTTTGGATCATACGTCGACGTATTGGAAGCCATGAGGTATGAGAATGGTTGGCAGCTGCTGCTGCTGCTACTGCTAATGCTAATTTGATCAGCTGGAGTGAAAATGGAGAAGCAGGGCACTTGCTCGTTCGTTTCATTATTATTATTATTATTATTATTATGAGTTTGGGTAAAATTGATGTAAGGATCCATTAATGGCGGCAGGGACGAGCAGATAATATCATGGTGGTCACCACCGTGGACGACGGCGCCGTTGACTAGTTGTTGTTTTGGGAGAATTTCTCTGTTCTTGAAGAATACCCGGCATAACACCCAATCCTCCTCCTGCATGCAATTATTCAATAAATACTTAATATAATATATCTTTAAAATAAACTCGGTGATTCACTTATTTAATAAGCAAAATGTGACTGTTTAGAGTCAAATGTTTGAATTTTTCTCGTGGCATTTTGAAACACAGAAGGCCATACTCTAATCATGAGTAAGAATCAAACTTTACAACTATTATTTAGATCATCTTATTCGAATTAGTCAAGGGTCACCCTAACTGTGCACCTAAATTCTTTATGTTATTTATTCTGTACCATCCTTCATACTATTTATTTTTATAATATATATTTTTTTTTTAAAAATAATTTTTAATTTGGTAAAATTTAATTAATTAAGCAATAGTAAAAAAATATAGTACAGTCGAATATTATGATTTACATTTTTATAAATATAATGATTGATTCAAAAGTGTTGATCATCTTGGAGAGTCAACTACCACCAAATAAAACAATTCTTTGAAAATGTCGTCTACATTATTTTCTTATTGCAAAAATATCCTTGGTCAGATTTAGAACATAAAATTAATTAAATCAGTAAGATAATATTTAGGAATTTACATAGAAAAACAAGAACCATTATTAACTCCAAAGATACTAAAAGTTGACCAGAATATCTCAGAGTTTATATCGAATATTTAGTCCTGTAATTCTTATAATTAATCTAATTTATAGGATACAAACACAACACAACACAACTGAGATGATAAATTAAATATATATAATGAGAATGAATGAATGGAATGAATTGATTACCTTGATGATTCGATGAATTGAGGAGGAGGAAGAGGAGAGGGATGATCCTTGAAGGCGAAATTCATGCATAACCCAATCAGTTTTTCTACCCTTAGGTGCTCTTCCTTGGTAGAAAACAAGTGTTTTCCTCATCCCAACAAGTTTAGCTTTACGGAAAACAGCTCTATCTTTACCTGTGGCTTTCCAGTAACCAGTTGCAGTCGCCCTGTTTGTCCTTAATCCGCTTGAATATTTCCTGTCTCTCTGGCTGTAAAAATACCATTCCTTCCCTCCAACACATGCACTCTCTGCCCACATCCCCATTTTATCAATTCATTCATTCATTATTTATTAATATTTGCATCAACATTTTAATAAGGAAGACCCCATAGAGAATCAAACACAAAATGAACGGAAAGTATAAACTTAGATCAATTTCATCCATTTTTTTTTAATCTCAATAATTTCATCACTTTGGTCTTATTTTAGAGGCCAAAAGGATCATTTTCCCAAAATATTAAAACTATAACATCCATAATTGGAGTTTTTTTGTTTGATTATGAGATATTCTGAGTGAACTTGCACTGATTTCTATTCGAATCAGTAGGTAAGACTACAAGGAAGATAAAATCTCTCTCACAAGACAAAACTTCATTTTTGAAATACTAGTTCGAACTCTTTGATTAAAGCTAAAACAAATTAATCATCTCACGAATATATCTCATCTCATGATTAAGAGAAGAATCTGTATTGACATCATAGGATGATGCAAGGGTTTGAAAATTAAAAGCAGCTGCTAATTAATCGACACGTTGCCGGTCCAGAGAGAGAGAGAAAGAGAGCCACTACATACGAAAGCTGACCTTTACAAATTTATCCTCCAATTATTATTATTATGTATGGTATGGGTATGGGTATGGGAATTAATCAAATTAAAGTGTCAAAATCCCCGACCCACCCCACGCCCAGTATGGAGAAGAAGCTCTCCACAGGGCCGCCTGCCTTCCTGGGGGGGCCATGGGATAGAAGAATTAATGGGAGAGTCACTAGTCAATTTACAAGAAAGCTGCTGATTTATAAAGAAAATTTCGGAATGAAAAAGAATGAATGGCTTTATTCGTGAAGGTGAAAGAAAAGGACGAGAGAGGTGTAGTTTTCCTCACTTACGGTTCTTAAAATAGCGATTTAGTATTATATGCCAACTTACTACTGTTATTTAAAAATTTTTCAATTTCTTTTGTATTAGTAGATGACTCTCAGATATTGAATTTAAAAAAAACGAAGAAAATTTTAGAAGTGTTTGATGGAGACAAAGGTTTAAATTGAATGGAAGAGACTTGCATTAGTAATGTTATTTTTCAATCACCATCGTATAGTATTGTGGCCATCTTCTGGAAATATTGATAAGCCAAAAAGACTGTCAATTTCCTCAAAAAGGAAATTTGATTGGAAATTTCTAACCAGTGGTTGAGATATAACTCTATATATGATTCAACATATTTTTGTATATATACATTGATGAAGGCATATATAAAGTGTAGACGACAGTATAAATAAAATATATTATATATAATTTATCGTATGAAATTGTGTTAATTTTGTGTAAAAATTAGGATATTTTTATATAAAAATTTTGACCCCTAAAAGTCACTGTTTGGCTTCGCTCTTATTATATACACTCTATACATATAGTTAATTATTAAATTTCAAGAAAAATGTAATATTAAAATAAAAAATTAACTCATATTAAGCGTGTATGTTAGATATATGTGTTAAATAAATCATTATAAATAGATAGAGTGTTCGTTTTTACATCGAGAAATATTATGTGTTTGAATCGAGACATCTGACCTAACATATATAGTAAAAAATACTTGTAAAACTAAATTATCAGCTTGCTATATAAGTGGAGATTAATCTTGAGGAGGCCATAACAAGTACTCTCTTGATGTATAAATATTTATGCAAAAAATGGTGTGATCTTTTATAAATTGTCAATATAGACTAAAAGGGGATATTCCCCAATTCATAATCCAAAGAGTTCACCTCAGAGACAAAATTAAGAGCTTAAAAGTTCTTCTTCTGATAATTACTACTATTTCAAGTTTTATGAACCATAATTATATAATATTTACTTGTGCTTCTTTTTCTTTTCTTTTTTTTATCACTATTTATTGGTGCTTTTTGAAAAACCAAAGCATGTAAATTAATTATGATGTGTGTATACAATTTCATCTAGACCTAATAAATTAGTTTTGCAAGATTAATGATATAAATAGTATTTATTAATGAATTTTGGCAGGCCAATATTCCACTATATATATATATATATATATAGTTGCTTTCCATATATAGCTGGAGAGAAATTAAAAGAAAGATTCTCTTTTAATTCATGGAAAAATCAGTGCCAAAAATATGAATTGGAGACATTTTACCACAAAAGATTCATTCAACCTTATCCATATATAGAAAGTCTCTCTATAAAAAGAATCAAATTCCACCTCCAAAAATACTTCAAAAAAGGAATTAATACGTTTACGAAGTTAATAAGTGTGCAAAATTAATATCTTTTACCTACTTTTAAAAAATGTCCATATTTAATGATGTATAGTTCTCGCTAATTCTTTGCAAAATCTGACTCATTCAGAAATTAAAAACTAATTTGAATATAAAAACTAATATTTTTCACGCCCAAAACTAGACATATGTGGAACTACATTACCATAGTTCTTATCAAACAAATTAATTAATGAGAGAGATTATAATTAGGGCTTCTAAAACATTTGGTGAAGAAGAAGGAAGATGAACTCACCGGGAATTTCCCAAGGTTCGGATTTGTTGAGGTCTACTTCCACCATACGTACTCCTGGATATCGCTGCACTTGATCTTCATCACAACCACCGCCGCCACCCACCACCTTCTTCATCAAGTAATCACAAATTAGCTCTTCATCTCTCGGATGAAACCTAAATCCCGGTGGCAATTTTGCCTCCACCATACTTAGAATATTATTATTACTACTCATCTTATAAATTACTGTCACTCTTAGCTAGAGAGAGAAACAAACAAAGAGAGAGAGAGAGAAAGAGAATGCCAATTTCAGCATATCTATATATGTATTTATACGCGTAAACAATCTTGGAGGAAAAAAGAAAAAAAAAGAAAAGAAAAGGTTCGTGGGAATTGTACCGTTGGGATTATTACCTCATAATTGATGAATTGATTTTTTTTTTATGGTATAAATAATGATTAAGTAGTAATTATACTAGAAGTATCTAATTATGGTGGTTAATTTAATTAGAAAAAGGAAAGAAAAAATAAATTCCAAGTGGCGGTGAGTTTCCGTGTAAGACTAGTATGAAAACTCAGGAAATGATTCTAACGTTCCTACGTGTAAGCTTACGTGGCCAACCCTATGGTTGCCTACCTGCTGATGTGGGTACTTGTGAGGGACCGGCTTAGTTAGAAGGACTCTGCCTCATTCCCTTCCAAACTTCCAACTCTTAACAAATGTGGTGTTTCTTCCGGTAAAAAATATAACGAGTTTTACACTTTTACGTATATAGTAAAAATTTTGTAAATATGACAATTTTTATCTGTCCTTCATAAATGAAGAAAGAGATAGATAATGAAAGTAGAAATAAATAATTAAATAGGAAAATTGGTAACGATGAAAAAAATTTAATAAATGCTTAGTGAATATTGTAAAATCCTTTATATTTTTGGTCATCCATCACAGGTCTAAAGCCCCTTATAATTCTGAATGAAGGGAGTATATCATTTCTAAACAATTTAAGAAACATAAATTTGCTCCTAAAAGATGTTTTTACTTGTATTTCGTGACAAAGTTCTAATTCAGTGGTAAAAATAATTTTTATCAACTCAAATATTTATTTTGAGTTCAAGTCACAATTTTTTTTTTATATATTAGAGATAAAGATATAATTTGAATTCAAAACTTTTGACTTATAACTATAATTTTACCACTCAAGTACATAGTTTGAGTGTGGAATTTATGGAACAAAAAGTGGTTTTTTTGGCAATTCGAAGGATTGAAGAGCAAAAGATCTCAAACAGTAATATGTAACTTTTACTCAAGACTTCTGCTTTTCTCAATAAAAAGTGTTTTTACGAGTAAATTATATAGACGTGTAACTGTGCCTAAGTTATTTTATAATTCCCATAACATGAATGTTGCTTTAGTCATAGAAGTAAATTGGATTCATGCCTAAATGCTTAGATTTTCTAGGACGTTTAATTGGATTGATGATGTTTGGCAGAGAAAACATAAGCGTTGCTTAGTGTAGTGTCCACCTTGACGTCTCCTCTGGAAGGCAAGCGTCTGATTTTTGGCACCGTTATATCAAGATTTTTAGACCCCCCTCGCCCAAGCTCAAGCTCAAGCCCAAGCCCAAGCCAAAGCCAAGAAAATGAAGATACCATATTTGAGCTTCATATGCCACCATTAGATAAAGAGAAAGACACCAAATTATTGAAAATTCTAACCACAATTATAAGTGACTATCCCAATCACAACCAACCCATGCCATTGCCATGCTTCATTCATTATTTTGATTAGGTTGTCAAGAGGAGAATTACCCAGATTCATTATTAATTTTGAAACGTGAAATTCTGCAAGATATTACTTATGAGTGATCCAACAGCATGACTTTGATACTATGTTAAAATTCGAGATTTGTATATAATTCTCTACTTAAAAAAATAAACATTGTCCAAACCTATTAAGAGTAGAATCGCCACCGGTGGTAGTCAGTAGAGTAGATAGAGAGTATTCTGTAGTTTCATACCTAGGCTATAGTTTCTATTCGTTCGTCGGCATGCATTCAAGTGATGAAAACGGAGCTTGGTTTCGTATACGTGAGAGCTGCTAATTTGCCTAAAGAATCAACACAGGCTCATTGAAGCCAGATTATGCTAAGTAAGTAATTAGGCATTTAGAACTAACAAAGTCGTCATCCTTTCAAGAGTTTGATTAATTATCCAAATTAGCCCTTTGTTTAGAGTTCTCATATGTTACCCCCAAGACATGTGGTTAAGATCCTTGAAGTTTCGAGTTCGAATCTCGTGGTGCAGCTATATGTTGTATAAGAATTTTCTCATTTTTATAGTCCTATCCGACAAGGAATAAGAAATAAGGTAACTCAGATACCATGTAAAGGAATAAATTATTCTTATACACTAATCATATGAGATTCTCAACATGTTTTCTACATGCTTTAATCGACTAATCTAAAACTCTCACACTAAATCCTAAAAACGAAACTCATTAATTTGCTTCAAAAGCATTCAAGTTATTTCAGATCAAACAACAGAAGAGATAAAATCATAAAAACTGCAAGAATTAAGGCAAATAGTTACAGAGTTGAAACGCAAGCAAGTCGAATCATATATGATATCATGGTTTTGATTAATAATAATATGATGATGATAAGACTAAAGCCACTTTCATACAGCAAATAATGAAAACGAAACCATCTCTCTATACCGTAACTATCAACCAAGTTAAAAAGACCAGATAGAAAAATTAAAGTAGTTTGAATGGTGAAGGGGATGTTTCATTTTTGAATCATCGACCAGGTACTTTGAATAGTTTGCTTCCTTCAAAACATTTCTAAGTGCTTCCAAAAGATTTCTCTTTCTCTTTTCAAAGATAGTTACTTTTAAAAAGCATTTGGTATTTAAAATTATACAATCTTGACTAATTCGAATATACTTATTAAATACGCACGTACAAAAGGTACAATTCTAACCAATTTAAATCCGACTATTAAATATTTACAAAATTCAACTCTTATTTAAAATGTATTCGCACTAGTATGTTTATCAGCTACCTAAAGACCAAATTTTGGTACGTTTCTGGGCCATTTTGTCTGCAACAGTAACATCACTAAATTTTAAAATCATCATCAATTTCTTCACTTTGAGATTCAACAATTGTAACAAGACGACAAATAGAGATTCAACTAAGGACACGTGTATACATACACTTAAACTCTGCTGCCATCCGTTTGTATCGCGGGGCAAATATTATCCAAAGCCACAAATCTGGTCCTCCCAACTATGAAAACCCAACAAAAATCACTGAAAAAGATGATGATCTTTTTCATGAAAACTTGACAGTTTCTCCAGAACAAATTTGACCAGAGTTTAGTACTTGGACAAGTAAACACTTTGAACAGAAAAAAAAAATCTTGATCCATAAAAACCTTTCTCTATCAAAACTGTAAGATCAATAGTTACCAATCATCATAACCTATATACTACCATGTCAAAGGTAACATAGATTCTTCAGAAGTTAAATGTGAAAACAAATATATAATACTACCAAGTTGCTAATTATTTTCATAAGTTGAAACTAATAGAACTCAGAGGTATTGCTGTCTACATAAGTGCAGCAGAATAACCTAATGCATGTTGAGACTCGAGCTGACTTAGGTATAGGCAAGGTCATTTGAAAGTAATGCTAACATAAAACTAATAAATATACTTTAATGTGGTTAAGCATAATCCAACGTGCTAGTTTTAAATTCTGAATATACTAAGCAACATGGGTATGTTCTTGCATCATTGTACAAAGAAATGTCCCTTGTACAAGTGGAAACTTGAACATTGACAGTGTGATTAGTTCAGAGGAAGGAAAGAAACTTTAAGGAGCAGAAGGATGACGGGTACCCAGATATACCGGTCAGAGATAATGCTTAAATATTAGATAGAAGCACTACTAAAATGAAAGAATTAAAGACAACTAGACAAGCATCCAATGCCAAGGATCTTTCAAGCTGCAACTAGAATATACTTTAAGGAGACAAGACATCATATGTTTTTGGAACCAGTCTTCCTAGTATTGGACCTGGGAAGTTTATGTGTTTATGTTGACAAAAGCAGAATGAGAGCATTGGTGAAAACCAAAAATTGTTGATCTAAGAAGCGACATGCAAGTTGCAAAACCATTCCATTCCTTGAAGGAAAAGAAACCATGACTAGGCAATTCGGTTCATGTTCAGATTGCAGAAACTTCCAGACCACCTTCCCAGGAAATGGTAGATTACAATTAAGTATGAGATTCATAGAATTCTATCACAAAGAATTGCTTATGAAAGAAAAACCACTGGCAATAATGATAAAACAATGAGTATTAATCCACAAGGAACCAATAAACATCTCTCAATAGGAACATGACCCGTGGTAAGTATAACCCAAGCAAAGAGAGAGAACTGAACCATAATAAGGACATTTTTAACTAACGATTTAGAATTGAAAATCTCCAAACTCGCCCCTTCCTGGACTACAAACCCCTACAAGGATGTCTGTGAGCAACTAGATCTGTCCATAATAGCACAAAGAATCATATCCCCAAAAGGTAGGGACATTAGCTTCTGTCTGGTTCAATATGAAATTCAATTATAGCCTCTGCAAAGAAAGGCTGTTAAATTTTTTTTGCAATTAAAGCAATATTCCTGGGAGACAATATAGGATCAAAAATAGGTACCATATTGGCTTCCAGGACATTTCCTTGTTCCTGGAGGAACAATAACCTATCAAGCAGAAGAAGAGTTTCCAGGATTGGTCCCAAAGCAGCTCGAATCGACCAGTAAGGCCCTATCAGTCCCTGCATAGAGTTGGCAATCCCATTCAGAAGAAGAAAGTTCAAGAAGAAAACTTGCCAGAACACAATATAAAGATACAATAATAAGAATAATAGGAACGCAATGTAAGAAGATAGAACACCAACTTACAATAAATGGTTTAGTTTCCTCCCACAGTTGATACAAATCAATGTCATGCAAATGGGGAAGACCAAGGCGGCCTAGTCCAGACTCGCAGAATTTGACAAATAGTGAATATTTGTCAGTGGAACTAACTGCTTCATTATAGGTACCATAAGAAGATCCGAAGGCATCATCTTTGCAGACTGTACCTGCAACAGCAGATCACAAGATTTCACATTGCAATTGCATTCCCAGAACCCAAAGATATACTTCTACATCTTTGACAATGACCTAGAAAACAATCATGCTTTTGAAATATCCTTTATCTCAACTTCTATTAAACTGGCATATCAAGATACTAGATGCTTTATTTCAAATTGTGTAGCCTGCAACTGCTACTCTATGGAAAAATGTTTGTTTTTTTTTGCGTTTACCCCTGGAAACAAGCATGCTGCACTAGTATATCCAAACCAGGGTATATAGCTTCACTTTGTTCCTTGGATTGCTGAAAGTATATGTAGTGAAGAAGTCAATCAACAGCATCTGTACGAATACTGATAAATTCTTGTACCTGTTTTCTCAACATATTGAGACTCAGAATAAGCCATGGGAAACCAACTTCCTTCATCCTTAGAGGTTTTCTGACATAAGGTCGGACAAACGATTCCAGGGTCTTTGTGATTAAGATTGGACTCCCGGATCCTCCGATGCTGTTGGCGTCTTAAAGCTTTTCCCTGACGGCCCACCGTGGGGCTTTTAATCAATGTTTCCGGGTAATACTTAAAAAGAACCTTCAAAAAGATAGACCATCAATTAGTAAAACCAAATAACAGACAACAACAAAGATTCAGTATAAATGGCAGGAAAATAACGAATGTCAGGCAATATCCTAGTTAATGAATAACAAAAGAACATGTTAAACCTTACCATCTGAAAGGCAGCACGATAAGCGTGCAACTCAAAATTGTGAAGACCAGCAATTTTACCCATACCTTTCCATCTCTCTGCACTCTACAAAGTAATTAAAACAAATAAGAATCAGTTGACAGATAAATTTGTTCAACAGCAACCAGTAGTCCGAATATCAGGACATGTGTATAACCATCAGCAATCGACCTCTTCCACAGCTTAATTTCCTAGATCTCCATTCTAGAGAACTTATACACAAATTTAAAAAGCATAACATTATGTGTTTTCTAAACTAACATTTAGAAAGAGATCAATTATGAAAACGTATCTGCACGTATGTACCTGACAAGCAAGATCACGGGCACTTCTCCCTAGTGCAAATCCATCAGATTTAACACATTGACTCATTGGAAAACCAGAGAGAGAAGGAGCATTTCCAGTAGCATCCTCAGAAAGTAAATTATAGCAACACCCAATGCTAATGACTGCTTTAACTTGGTCACTCTCCAAGAATGTCCTTATTATACAGAAAGACAACAATTAGGCAAGCCTAAGTAGTATCTCATCATGGAATAATCCATTTCTAGATGATTTCAAACATTATAGCTAGAGCAAGAGGCTAAATCATTTTCATGACCAACATTCTGGATAAAAAATCACTTCAGTTGCAGCTTGTCAATTTTAATCGACTATCCACTGCTTACTCTCCTTCAACTTAAATAAACACGTAGTAAAAATGCAATACAATGGGTAAAATAGTATGCTTTTTGTTTCCTTGTCCTGCACCACTCATCTTTATTTCTCAGATACGAGATCCATCCTACTGTCCTAAGACAATAATAATTTTGACAATAAGAATAAGGTGAAAGGGGGAGCTCACCTCAGCATTGTCACCGAAAGATCTCCACAAGCATGAAGTCCAGCAAGGACTAGTGAAGAGTTGCAACTCACATAAGAGGAAGAACGCACTTCACTAGCTTCAGAAACTTCTTTGGAACGTTTCACTGTATTGCAGTTTATTATATTTTTATCATCTTGAACAAAGGAGTTACTGACTTCTTTCAGTGTGTCAGCAGACAGTATCTGGCATGTGACTGTTTTTGGAATGCTCAGCTCTCTGTTCCGCAAGCTGACAAAATAATGCATAAGTGCAATGGTGCAAGATAACAACTAATTGAACTCGATAAACTAAACGGAAAAGGCATACCTAGAACTACGCAACTTAGCTGCATAGTGTTTTCTTATTCTTTCAGCTCGTGCATCAGTGATTTTTCCATGATGTGAGGAGGCATCAATTGCAAACACAGAAAGCTCATGTTCAAAGGAAAGTACTTGAGCAAGATAGCCCTAAGAATGAACAAGAAATGACATCAGACAAGTGGAAAAGAAGCGAGAACATCATCTTTTCCAGTCCCTTTTATCAGGTTAAGATCCTAAAAGACAAGATAAAGGAGCAAAACAAATATGATAAAATCATAAATATTATCTGTTTAATAAAAAGCAAATTGATCGGCTCAGTCTAAATGAAATAGCATTCAGATACATATTGCATCCAAGAACAATGATGTTTATAGCCCTATCTCATTTAAAATGCACTTAGTAGATTCAGTTCATGTTGAACTCACATAAAACTAATAATGTAGTTTTAAAGTATCTAAGCTTATTAAAAACACAGACTAATTACAGCAACATGAAGAAGAGGTTCACACCTGACCAGCACCCACATCCAGTATAGTGCTGGATTTAACTTCTTTAGCAATGGAACTAACTAAAGCAGCAAGGACTTCTATCTGTTTGTGCAAATAACACAAGCAACTAATTAGCTTCTTTTGTAACACAGTTCGGGTAGGTCGATGGTAGTGGCATAAAAAAACATGTCGAAAAAAATAACTAAATCCAACCAAGTAAAATCCTTAATAATGTACTTTAACACACATGGATGGAATAGCGTAATAGTGAACATATAATTGGGAAGAATAAAGATTCAAAACTGAATTGCCTACTTCATGTTTTTTCTTACGATTCATGCCTTGTGATAGAACGTTGTTCAGGGAAGAGATGCACAGGCCTGGAAATATCTGCAAGATAAAACAGGATTGTTGAGCTCAAAATGTACTATATATCACTGCCAAGAACGTTTCCTAGAAAATGAAGCAAAGCGATAATAGAGCAAATGACACGATAGCAAATACCTCCTGTAAATTAGCCTGCTCACGAGGAAGAGACAGAGACCTCACAGAATGAACAAATTCTTTAAGCGAAGCAGGCCAGTGATCCTGGCGCGGTTCAACATAGAAATAAAAGCTCAATGAAACATAATCTCTAGCTAGTAAACTGGAAAATCAGTGAGAACGGAAAGAACTACCAGTTAAAACAAGCTTTAAAGCTGGTAATAACAATTCAATAATTGGTACAAGATTTGAAGAAAGAATAATTACTTGAACAATGCCAGAGGGAATTTGAAGGAGATTATCTACATTTTCGTTTCGAAGGCAACCAATCCACTCCTTATCGACGGCTTCCCAAAGCCTATCCTTGAAGAAATTGACGACATGATACTCCAATAAGAATCTATAAGGCTCCACAAAATCCATGATCGCATGAATCCATTCCAGAGTTTCAGTTGCTGTTCTGCAAGAGTACTTCGGCCGGCATCCACTCGCACTCATGTTCGGCGTTAGCCCCGGCAGACTCTTTTGCCTCAGCTGCTACTGGCTACGGCAGTTAGCTCTCAAAGGAGATGAAGACAAACAACAAAATGTGAAAGCGGGACCCAACTAGCGATTTTGCTTTGAGTTGATACAGAAAGCGCTTGGCTGCTTCTTTCATTGAAACACTTCTAGTGTTTACATTTTCACCCTTAAAGTTTGTTTATGTTACAATTACATCTCTCCATTTTGTGTAAATTATAAATACATCCTCTATTTTGAACAGAGTTCATTATGTTATGCCCTCAAACCCCCCCCCCCCCTCCCCCTCCCTCCCCTCTTTTTAATATGAACGAAAAATTAGCTCCAAATGCTACTAAGTAAAGATACTCTATTTGCATTGACTTTTGATGAGAAATATGAGTTTTTTTCTTATTGAGATTTGTGAAAAAATTTTTAATTATACGAGGTATCATATTATTAGTGGAGATTATAATAACATTCAACAAATTAAGCACAACCTTACTAAGGGCAGAAGTAAACCTTGTAAAAGGTAGTAACAATATACACAATGCAAGAATTGAACTTCTAATCTTTTAGTTGAGAAGTCTCAACTTTTTTCACTCGAACAAGGCCTCACAGATAAATTTATGAGAGTTAGATACTTTGTGAGAAGAGATATGGGATCAAAAGTGAGAAAAGTAAAAAAAAAAATGTTATTAGAAGCCAATCCAAAATATATGTATTTCTCAACATATCACTAAATTTTTCTTTTATGTTTTGTACGATTGAATAGTTTTCATCACTCATTCATTTCATTCTAAGACGTGAGTCAATTATTTAATATGAAAAGCATGTAGAGACATACACGGTTTTTTTCTCAAAAAGTACTTTTTTTTAACGGCTACTAAAGTGGCCTAGAATTCTTTTTTTATTTCTAATTTGGTCATAACGCACAATGGTTGTGCGTTATTAATTAGGATAACGCACAACCATTGTGCGTTATCACTTAATTGAAGATTTTTCCCCTTAATCCACCGATGTGGCGGATAACGCATTTATGCGTTATCCGCCACATCAGCTTTTTTATTTTTTATTTTTTTATGTTGATTAGAATTTTGGAAAACTTTAAACATGAATAACTTTGTGATCGGATGTCTGTTTCATGTGTATGACCACTCATTTTGATGGTTCTCATAAAGATAAACGCAACGGCATCATCGAAAAGTGATCCGGACGCGTTTCGGGGCAAAAAATTTGTTTTGTATAGTCGAAAATTTTGACGGGGCATAACTTTGCGGTCGGACGTCCGATTGAGGCGATTCTTGTGGCCATTTCAGTTATTTTTTTAGACCTATGCGTTGAAACGTTTTAACGGGTTTCCCACTGACCATTTCCACAAAAACCTCATATTTTTATTTTAATTTACGTTTTTGTAATTTTCTAATACTTTCTCTCTTGTTAACTAAAAAATTACGCAACCAATTTGAAAATTAAACAGAGGAGAAGTCTTCTTTTTGCTCTAATTAAAAATTCAAATGATTGAAGTTGATAAATATTGGAATACGTAAGTATGTTATTATTAAATAAAATCTCATGCACTTATTAAAATAAAGTGTCATGTTAGTCAATTGGCTAATCCTCTAAGTTCTTTTTCATGAGGTTAAGGGTTCAAATTATGTTATAAAACTTTTTAAAAAAAAATTATAAGACTTTTAAAAAAAAAATGATGATGTGGCAGATAACGCACAATGAAGATGTGTTATCTGCCATCTAAAATGTGATTAAAAAAGTACTTTTTGAGAAAAAACCGAGTAGAATAAAATGATAAAATTATACAGGAAACATTTTTTTTTTTTGGTGTTAAAAAAGAAAATGATATATATATATATATATATATAGAAATGAAAGATATTTGTAGGCAGGAGGACATGGGAATAGTTTGAGTTTTGTCGTGCTGAGGGAAAATTTTGAATCAATCAATCATTGGGTGATGGGTAGGTGTTGGGGGTTTTGGGGGGGGGGGGGGCGGAGGGGGTGTTTCAGGGGGAAGACAGCGAGACATGGGAGCTCTCTACTATTTTACCTTTGGTGCCGACAAAAATGTTTTTCCCCTTTCCCTATCTTTTCCATCATATTCTTCACAACGGATTTTGCCTCCAATGGGGAAAAGCTACTTCTTTCTTCTCTAAAATCTAAATTATAATGCATAATTAAAAAATTAAAGAAAAAGTACATTTTGTCCCTTTTTATCATAAATATATAAATATATAATAGGTAAAAATGTCTTTTTTTTTATCTTTTATTTAGATAGGAAATATGTTAATTTTGAGACATTTAATATTGTTCTGTTGAATAATACGTTTCTCTTAAAATATTGAGGCGGCAGAAGAGGAGAGGATTGCTCACAGTGACAAAATCATAATTAAAAGATTAGGGAAACAAAATTACCTTATAGAAATAATAAATAATCTCCCATCTTATTTTTTGCACCATCTAAATACACTTACTTTGCATATTTTTTTAACGAATGAATGACGTCGGATCCTCTTAATATAGACTAGTCATATTACTGATTGCCCATATTGTAGCGTGAAGTTTGCGTAAAATGAGATATTCATGAATAATTCAATATTAAATTAAGTAGTTCTAATACCATATTAAAATATTAGTTTAAGTCTGACTCACTTCAAAATATATCATAATCTGATTACCACACGAAGGTTAAAGTCAGTGTGTGCGATCATTTCATTTTATTTTTTTTTGAACTATGATAATTTCTAATTGGTATTATAGTGGAAATTATTGGGGTTTTTTTGGGATGGATAAATTAATTGGTATTGGAGATTTGGAGGGGAAATTATGGGTTTTTAAAAAAGGAATGGCAACAAAAGATGGAAAAAGTCCATATTTGGAAAAATAGATGATCACGTGACCGAATTATTGGGCCCTGCCTGAACCAAACAGGACACTAAAATCAAAGCACCGCAACAGAAGCACTAGCAAGACTACACTGCCCGTGGCAAGTGGGTAGACCCGGCCCGGATTCAACAATATCTTAAACAGGGATAATTTTTTTAGTTAAAAAAAGTAAAAATTTTTGCCCACATAAAATGTTCTAATTTATTATATACATGAAAAAAAAATAGAAGACATATTTATGCTAATATTATAGAAATTCAATGAAGATAATATGCATATTTTCCATGATTTTTTCCTATTTTTTATTATTGGATTCTAATATTTTTTGATGAAACATTAACACAAAAATTATAGGACATGCATCATATTTCTTTGGGAATACAATATTTTGTTGTGATAAGATTTCATAGAAAAATAATATATTTTATGCTCTTTGTTAGAGATCTATGAAAATAGTATTGATGTTCCATTGTTTATTTGTTAATGTTTTACGAGATTATAATGCATGTTCTATGAGTTATCTGTGGATATCCATGAATTTTATATTAGGTTTGCTTATTTATAATGATGTTTCATGTATTATGTGTTATGGTTCAATTATAGAACCAGTAGCATATAACTTTATTACCTTTATATATAAAAAATATATATTGTGGTTTAATATTTTATGAACAATTACTTGTCCCATTCTTCTACCCTTTCCCGAGAGTTGATGACTATTCATAGCTATTACCTTGACACTAAAGAAGAGTTCGACCCAATGCTTTATTTCTATCCTAGTTGATCCCGATTCAACATTAGAAGTATATTGATTTTTCTCCAATAACTGAATACTTTTGTCTGTAAATACTGCATATTTGATTTCATCCATAAACCTATTTTCTTCCCTATGAGTTCTAGTCTCAATAAGAATGCTAGTTCTTACTGTTCATATATTATGATATGAATATACCACACAAATTCGTTATGTATGAATGATGTAATCATGGAACTACAGTTATATTCCATAAAAAATTAGTAATTAACCTATGAAATTCTGGAACTCCAGTGAAATAACTTTAGCAACCAAAAAAACATCAATTACATAGTAAAAAATAAATTTTCTTCTTCATATCCTTCAATATAACAATTTTCTCATAATTCTCAATAAATTTACCTTACACAATACATTGAAGAAGATAAAAATCATGTAAAAAAGCAAAAATATCTAAAAAAGTCATTATTGTTGATGATATAAAATAAAATGAGAACTGTTACTGTTTTTGAAATCGGTTACCCGTTGTTATCACTGTAAAACTCGTTCTTTTATGAAAAGACAATAATAGTGAAGAAAATGAGAAATGAAAAAGACAAAGAGATATGCAGAACTAGAGGATAGGAGAGAAGAAAGGAACACATGTGAAGAGAAGAAAACCCCTACTACTCAGATAGTGTCATTTCTTTAGAGAGTGCACCTCACAAGGTGTATTCAATATAATTTGCGCCATATTACCTTAGTTTAATTATATAAAATAAAACTAAAAAAGGGAAAAAAAGAAATTAAGCACCATCTTTTTTTTTAATAATAAAAGTGTCACATCAGCAAGAGTTAGCTTCTTAAATTGAATTAGATTGAAGAATGGAAAACGTGCAGATTATTTTCTTAAATTTTGTAAAAGAACTTATTGTGTAAAGGAAGAAGGAAATGACGTGAATTCGAATATTGTGATAATTTAAGATAATATTCAATTTTAATGGAAGATAATAATAATAGTAAATATATATATATATATATATATAGGTATGAATGTATGGCAAGGCGAGAGAGTGGTGTGCTTTAGCTGTATTATTTGGCAGAAGATGTTTGTGCAGTGCAGTCCCCTTGCCCTCCATTTTTTGATACATCGAAAAAGATCCTCCAATAATTCATAACATCAGAGATGGGTGGGTGCTACAGCAGCAGCGTAGTAAGTACATAAAGTTCTCAAGCTAACTAAACTACGCCTACGACACGCCACCACCCATTATCATATCAGAGATGATGATCGGAAGAATGTGGATAAAGATTTTTTTTTACCAAAGGAAAAAGGAGAGAGGGAGGGGTTCAGATTCAGAGAGCAGTGGTTGTTGGGAATCTGAGCAAAGTGAACCGACACTTGCTTCAATCACCTTATTTTTATTTTACTCCATTCCATGACCCTCACAACAACAATGGACATTTTTATTTTTTATTTTTAGTATAAGCAGCTAAAAGAGAGCCTACCATTTCGGGTCTGAGATTCTATAAGCAACCCCTCCATGAACCGTATAGAAATTATCCCTAGTGTGCTAGTATTATTATAGCAGAGGCATGGGTGGCCCTTAAATTGAATAATGCTGCGATCTGTATTGAGTGTGAGTTTTAAACGAATGTCATGTTCATGTGGTGTGGTGTGGCTAATAACTCTATAACGGCTACTTAACCCTTTTCATTTACTCCCTCGAATTTCATTCAATACCCAAACAGTCCTCTCTAATTATTCACTTCACTTCATTCAACATCACATCACATGACATGGTGTCATACATACATAAGGGAGTATTATTTATTATTTTATTAGTATGATGGATTTTCATCACTACTATACCAGGAATGTAAGACAATCCCAAATAGCCTTTTTATAAAGTTGGGAGTCACATGCCATCCCACGCCACGCCACGCCACCTTCTTAACAACCAACCCTCTCCGCAACCAAACCAAACATCGGTACAATTCTCAATCATCAGCGTACTACGTAATATCCATATTAACTATCTTCTAAATTAAAATTATATTAAATAAAAATTTTATAATATATTATTAAAATTGTACAATATAATAAATACTTAAAATTATTTAAATAAATTCATATTTTCAATGAAATAATTTAATCATTTACTTCAAATTAAGACAATTTATTTATTTTTTTAATAATTAGAAGATGACTTAATGTGATTGATAATATAAAATGGAGGGAGGAGTACTTACTCCACTCCGGTGTATAAAGGATTTTACACATTTACATATAAATTAAAGATCTTGAAAATAAAATAATTTTTTAATTACAATACTCTTTTTATTCTTCATAAATAAAGAAATAAATAGATGATAATGAAAGCAAAATAAATACTGCCTCTGTTAAAAAATATAAGTTTTTTTTTACTTTTATACACAAATTAATGTTTTTTAATGTCAAAAACTTAATTTATCATTTTCTCTTTTTCCTCAACCTTCACTCTCTCTCTCTCCTACCTCAAAAGTTTAAAATATTGGCTAATTCAAATGTTTTAATTAAAATAAGTAAATAGGGATATATCTAAAAAAAAAAAAAGGAGCAAGTATTGAGTTAGTGCATATGATGATGGCTGAGTGAGGGAGGGAATAAGCCAAGAGAGGGAAGTAAGGGGATTAATCATAGAAATTAGGGAAGACGGTGGTCAACAAAACAAACAAAGGAGCGCAATAACCTAAAAGGAGGAGGGAGAGTTTTCCGAATTGGCTGGCTCTAAGGGAAAGAGGACAAGAAACCAAAGATTGGTTCCCGCGAACAGGGCAAAGACCACCGGTCAAACCAACCCCCATCATTCAAATCACTCACATGCTCATGGCTGTAATTGATTTGAGGAGGAGTTAATAATAGTTGGATTAGTTAACGGCGTATTGTACATGATGTATAGGTACAATAAAGGTATATATCCTAGAGAGTTAGACAAGTTAAAGGGAGGGCGGGCTAGTACTTCTACTGCTAATACCCACCCCGCCCCTATCTATCTATCTATTTTCCCCAAAGAAAGATTCTGTGTCTGGGACTCTCCAACGTCAAATCAAAGGGTAAAAAGAATGGCTATTGGCCACCCCTACCATATACATACACGCATACATTCATCTCATCTCATACTGTAGAGGAAAATGACAATTCCATAACTTCGAAGCCACTAATTAGTAAATTACCACCCCTACCCCTCCTTCCTCAATCCTTATCTACCTTCCCCCAACCCCCAGACCCATCCCCGGGAACAACATTTCTGTGTCTTTTTTTTTTAAATATGTATAAAGATATAATTTACCATTATCAAACGAAAATGCTTTCCAGAGATTAACCATCCAGCCAGAGCAGAAGAACACATGCAGCAACGTCAGTCTCAGTCCACCCACACTGCAATGAAACAGTAGTAGTAGGCAAGGAGCTCAGACTGTCCCTGTCCCGCCTCGCCTCGCCTCGCCTCGCCTTAGGAAAACGAATTAACCCCAACCCCCTCATATCTCTGCCCCTCTCTCTCTCTCTCTCTCTCCCCCTCAACTTGTTTTTTCACTTACATAATTACCATTATATTTATCCCCAAGTCTTTTTTAACCCCTCCAAAAGTTTCAGATTTTTATCACAAGTGAACAACCAGATCATTAATACTAATACTACTATTTAAAAAAAAAAAAACATGATTAGAAGAGGAGCCAGGGTCATGATTGTAATTTTACCCATTCACTTGAAAACCAGCTTGAGATAGAGAAGGCAGAACAGAATCAGATGTCCTTCTCTCCTTGACCCCCCAGAAGGGGAAAAAAATACTCCAAGAAACAATAACAAAATGTTAGTAGTTAAATTAAAAAGCAATATCAGACTATATATTTATGAATATGTAAAGATAGTAAATGAAGTTGATATTACTCTCTCAGCTGACACCATTTAAGACATTAAAATCATTAGCGCAAATTGTGGTGAAAGAAAGTCTAACAAGTGAGAAAAAACTAAAAAGCATCAATGTTACTACTACTACTACTACATAGTGGGTGTTGTTCAGAAAGCTTAATAAAAACAAGAGAAAGTTGGGATCAGACTGACGTGCAAAGAGAGATAATCACTCACAGCAGAGACCTCAGAATATTTATGTGTATCATGTCATCATTTCCCAAATTCCACAACAAATAATTATCCATTACATATGGGTTCACTATTTCCCTATGGCATGCATATGGCAAAAAGAGAAAATAACATTCACTCACACCACTCCCTCCCTCCCAAAAAAAAAAAAACAAAAGAAAAATAAAAATAACAAGGCCAAAATGAAAAGGTCTTCTTCCCCAATGCATGTCCCTGTTACACATGTGCACTAGTACTATTTTAAAAGTGGTGTTCATCATAACAATAGAAAGCTACACGCACCAGCGGAAGCGCGTAACTATTATACGCTTGCAAAGAAGACGGGCATAATGAACTATCATCACCGGCACAACACCGCATCTCAGGGCTGAAATGAAGACTGAAAAGCAGGATAGTAGGAAAGAACCTTTTGAAAAGTAAATGGAAAAAGAGTGCGGGAGAGATTCCGCAAAGTTTCAGGTAATAATATGAATAAAGAACAGGAGAATGCTAACGACTCATTATAAAATTGGAAGAAATTTAACATTGGTTTTTCTGCATCAGAGTTAGCATAACAAAAAAGAAGAATCTAATCAAATCAACAAAGACCCAGTTCAGTTCTCCACCTCCACCCAGCCCATATGTACATGTGATCTGACGGTAGTAGTTATCCAGATCGCAAATGGAACCCACTAACAATTGTATCGCCCCCGCAACAAAATTACAAAAAGTCATAACTCATAACAGATCCTTCGGAAACCAAAAAGCTAAAAAGGCAAAATTAATAATTAGAGCCAAAAAAAAAAAAAAAAAAAGAACAGGTTTCAGGTATTACCAAGTAACCCAAAACCTCTCAAGTCAAGTACGATCCGTGCGGTTCTTGGTGTTATTCTGCCCTCTGTTTCCGGCGCCATTTCCACCGCAAGTGACAGCACCGCCTTCCTTCTTCTGCTGGGAAGAAGAAAACAATGGAAAACCAAAAACGCCACCTGACTTTGAAGAGCCTCGAAGCGAACACACCGGAACATTAAGAACCGGAGTGACGCGTACGTTAGCAGAATAAGATCGCTCCATTCCTCTATGCTTATACCGGGGCCCACCGTTGAAACTGCTTGGACTGCTTGAGCTCCTCTCCAAACTGTGAAAAACGATTTTCCCAGAAGAGTTCATTCGGGGACTATCAACTGAAACGCCACGAATGGTCGTTTCCGGCGCTCTACGCATTGGGCTCCGCCCCACTCGCACTGCCGTCGGATTCTCTGACGAGAGTGCTCTTGGCTTCACAACACGAACTCTAGGAGGATTTGTACCGTTTCCGTTCTGATTTGCTGCAATGCGAGTAAAGGAAGGCTTTTCAGAATCGAGTGACAGCCTCGGGAGATCATCGTGTTCGTGTCCAGACGATGAAGACGAGAGCGACAAGCGTGAGGAAGATATAGAAACGGACTCATTGTCTGCGTCCTTGAGCAGTGGGAGGCTCAGAGACGAGTCCAGTGAAGATGATAGCGACGATTTGGAGGTCCGATGAAGAAAATGCTTCAGAGATTTGTGAGCGCCAGTAGTGTTAGTTGACGACGTCGTCTTCTGCTGGTCCTGTTTGTTGCTGTTCTGGTAGAGCTTTTTCAAGCCGAGAATCTCCCTCCACCTGCTGGAACACCTCGGAGCCTTGGGAGAAAACAAGTATGGATCAGTAGCGGAGATCTCATTCCTCCGACGGAGTTTAAGCGCGTCTGGAGAGCTGACAACAGAAGCAGCGGTGTCCGATGCCGTGGCCGGGCGAATCACGGAGAGATGCAGAGGCATTAGCTTTCCGTCTGAGAAAAGCTCATCGGCAGGAAGCATGGTAACCGGATCTTCGAGGCGAAACTCAAAATCAACAAAGTCCTTCCCGGAAGCTTCTGGATCTGCTTCCTCGCGCTTATCCTTACCAGCAACTGCATCCTGAGACGCCGACGAATTACCTCCGGTAGCTTTAGAAGCATCATCGTCGGGGAACTCTCGGCTGAATGAGATTCTAGGACTCAACCAGCCGTAGGAAGGAAATTTAGAAGGTGGACAGTCCAAAAAGCTCTCCGGTGACCTTCCGATGTTGTTGACGCATGCCGATGCCATCTCCGGCGATCATGCAATTATTTTTGCTTAAAATCTTCCACTAAAGATTTCTCAAACAAAAAACAAATGCGATCGAGCTGTAGAATCAACAACAACACCAATCACATAAACAGAAAATGCCAAACAGCTACAATATTCAGAGAGAGACAGAGAGGGGGGAATCAAAGATTGTTTAGCTAGGGTTTGAGTGAGAGAGAAAGAGAGAGAGAATAGTAGATGATGGAGAGATGCCTTGTGAATAGTGAAACGTGGTGGAGTGAGTGCACTCTACTAGTATGCGCCCCAGTGAAGGGAGGGGGCTTGCGGTGGGGAGCATAGAAATAGGAGAGAAGAGTACGATGGGGGCCCGGGTTTGAAACGAATGGGGAGATGACATGTATGAATATGGTCAAAATAGAGGGGACGTGGGAATTGGATAGTTTTTGGTTTTGTTTGGAGAGAGAGAGATAGAAAGGTGATGGATGCTTCTTGGAAGTATCTGAATTTGGGTGATTTTCACGCGGTAAAATTTCTTTTTGGAGCCAATATTTTTCATTTTGTTACTTTTTCCCCCCAACCCTTTCCTCCTACACTATATATATTTTTGTTAAATGGGGTTTATAAATTTTATAATAAAATTACGATAAATTCTCATTCCAATCAAATTCCTCTCTCTCTACTCTCTTTCCCTCTAACTTCTTTCTAAATTAACTTGAAGATTATTGAATATTTTTTAAGGTTTTTATGTTAAAAATGAATAATTTTGAAGATTTCGTACTAACAAAAATTAATTTTGAAGTAAAAATGATTCCACAAGCGCTGAAAATTTGAGCAAAAACAGCTGGTGCACCAGTACATCATTTTTCAGTATTTTTTTTAATATGTAAAAGATAATTATGTGTTATACTTATTTTTCATATTTAATATGATTATGTTATTGATTATGTTAATTATTTATATTAAAGTTAGTGTTTACTTTATTTATATTATAATGAATTATTTAATTGTAATTATAATTAATATGTTTTAATTGTTTACTTTTTATTATAATTAATATCTTTAATTTTATATAATGTTTATTTGTTATGGTCTTAATAAAAAAATTATTATGTTAATGAAGTTAGAAATATGTTATTACTTAGTTTTACTTTTATTTAAAATATGAGTTTTTTATATTTTTTATCTTCTAATATTGTGTAGGAAGAGAACGAATTAGATTCTTAACAATTTGATGATATTTTACATATGGATGATTTCGTAGACCATAGTTATTTATTTCAAACGGGTCATGAATTGAATTCGAAAGATGATTCGGTTGATTGGGTAAAAAAACGAGCAAACACAAGTAACACATATGTGACGACTACTCATTGTTTACAAATTGGGGTCTATCATCAGGGTCACTCTCAGGCGGCAAGGCTTGCAGAGGAGGAGTTCAAGCTAACAAGCAATGAGTAGGTGTCAGGTGGCACCTCGTTTTATTATGGTGAATTTTTTAGAGAATAATTCGAATACTGCTGCGATGTATATTATAGTATTGTTATGTTGCGTAACTTAATTCTCTTAGACCGAATATGATATTATATATATTTTTTAATTTAAAAATCAAATTATATAACTTTTTGCAGTTCTCAAACTACATATAATGCTTGAATGAATATTAAGAAGGATAGGATATAGTGACACAACATAGTGGAAGAAGTGCTCTACATGTATTCCAATATTGGATACATGTGCTTTTGGAGAAATTGTGATCAGAATACAATACTTAGAGATATAGTTGTTACGCATCCGACATCCATTTAGATGTTGAAGACGTGGTCTTATATACGTGTATTAGACACAACCTACAAAATAAACAAGCAAGTCGCTTTGATAATAAAATATTTTGTTGCTCCATTTATTAATTGCTATAAATATCTAAGATCTCATGTTAGTTAATTTTCTATAGCGATATATTATTTAAAATATGCTGAGTGTATGTTATATATTATTTAAAATTAAAATAAAGTAGTTGAGTTTTATAAGTATTTAAGTTAAGGGAATTATCATATTTTGGTTTATTTATTTTTGTTAAGCTTAAATTTTATTATTTTACTTAGGCAGAACATGTAATTACTTAAGGCAGTCGGGATGACACCTACTAGAAATAATTTCTGTATAGCTACTGCATTCATACGTAATGAATAAGCTACTACTTATAGATGAGTGATTCAACAGTTTCAGAAATTATATTTCGATGTTTCTGAACCGGTAGTGGTAATCACTGATAAGGAAACATATTTGATGCTAGTGATATCTGTAGTGTTTAATAAATCATACCATATGTTGTGGCAAAGACATGTTGAAAAGAATATCAAGGGGAAAACAATTATGGTAATTGGTAATGAAGCAGCTGAAAAATTTATACAAACAATCTGGAGAAGATTAGTGAACTATCAGGACCTAGATGATTACGCAAAGAGATTGGATAAATTGACTACTAATTGAAGCAGCATGTAGTGGTTCTTGTCATATTTGTGTGATGAATGGTTGAGCATGTGTGCGTATGAATTTGTGAAATTATTGACCGGACAAATTTTACGTTTTAGGTCCAAGACCACGAATAAGGTTGAGTCTGAACACTCAATATCGAAGATGTTCCTTTAAATATGTCACGGTGACTTAAATACTGTATTTAGTAAGATACATTCAAAGATTGAGTCACAGATCTCTGCCATTAAGACTATACTTGAATATTCCCAGTTAAAGAAGAAAGATAATGCAAAGAGTAATCATGTGTTAACTGATATTTGTAAAAATATAAGACATTGGGCACTGAAGATTACAAAAGAAGAGTTAATTAGAGCCACAAAGATCATGAGCGATTCAAATAATCTTTGTGGACATTGGCTACGAAGTTCACACGACCTACCATATTTATGCGAGTTGATTACTAGATACCGTAAGTACATTCATTTAAAGGTTGACAATTTTCACTATTTATCTCTTGTGATAGAAGGGTATCGGGAATGGAGCATAATGATTATGGGAACCCCGTGAATTACATGGCATAGTAAGAGAATGATATCACCGGCATTCTAAAGGTGTATTAAAAAATGTTATTATTGATTTATTTTATAAAATTTAATTAATAAGTTAGGCTAATTATGATGTTTTGTCTATATTTTAACAGTTGATGTAGTAGAGTCGTGTTGTCCGAGACATCTTACATCCTGTCCTGCCGTTAAACATGAGGGACCATTAACTTCTCCTTCGGACACGGTCATTACTTAGGGTCAGAAAAAGACAAAATCGACGGGGAGAGAAAATTCACACTGGAAGCATATACAGATTGTACATAGATCGTTCAAGAACAGTAGTGGATCCGGGTCAGGATCTTGTTTCGGGTTCGGGTTCGGGTTCACTCTAGTAGAGATTTAAAATTTTGGTTGACGTATTACATGAACACTACAAACTCTTATTTATATTGCATCAACAATATTTATTGGAACTCTATATCCCCTTTCATTTCTTATTATTAATTGATCATCACCTATGGCGATAATCTAAATTTTAGGTTTAACAAGTCATCATAAATATCATCATGATTATAAGAAACTATAATCACGAGTACAACATATTTCACGATCAAATTTTAATTATACTCTCTTTAGTGAATAACATAAATTTAGTAGGAATATTAATATTCCATCAACAATAACCCATTCTTTTATTTTATCAATAATCTTAAGATACTTTTCTCGTAATATTGCTACTACAGGAGTTTATTGGAGATATGAGAAAAAGAAAACCTTTATTTATATTATTTTATTTAAATTGAGAAAGAATATAAATCTAATATAATATGACATACTCATATACTCACAACATTGTAGCCATAAATGTGTATGAGCATAATGACCATCTTTTGGTAGTTGTCTTGTTTCAGGTTTGCCAAAATAAACTATTTAACATGAGGAAAGAAAATTTTATTGTGATATTTCTTTAATGATGTCGTCAAGACTCATGGATTTGTACAAGAATTCATAGTAAAAGATTTAATCTTTTCATCACATCAAAATTATATATTAAAAATAATCATAGAATTAAAAAAATATTCGACTTTTTTTTACCTCAAGAATCTTTATGCCTTTAGCGACTTTTGAAAAATCACCTTAACAATTTCATTTTTCAAACAATCTTACTCAGCTTGTATAATTATGCTGATAATGTGTTATTAATTTGATGAACGCGATGCATTGATTGCTTGGGATATTGACATATCATAAAAGTATAAAAATAGATATTACAAAATTCTAAAACGATTTAACTAAATCAATGGGGGCTTCATGAATCCAAATAGGATTAGTATTTTTGGAATTTAGTTCTTTTCAAGGAACCTATTTAGACATCTATCATGTATACATTAATTTCATAACAAAACTGATCTTATTATATGTTTGATAGGTAAAAATGTACTGAATTTTTTTTCAACTTTTCATCTTATTACTTGGTATAAAATAATAGTTATACGTATGAGTATATTTAATTTTATATATAAAAATTTATACTTCAAGAAGTATTTGATTTTGACGAGAATCCATATATTGTTCAAAAAAATATGAGGTTGTATAATATATTAATTTATTTGATATTTATTGTCATTTAATTGTTAACTGATCGAGTCTTATTTGAATCCTATTCATTTATATTGGTACGAACTAAATGATGTATGTATTTATCCAAACTCAGACACATATCCAATACTCTCTATTTAATAGGCTTTGATAGGATATATAATACTCATACGCAGTTTATTCGTTTACTCATCGTAATAAATTAATAATATATAATTTATATAATGAAATGATATTATAAACTATTTCTTATTAACTTGGACCGTCTAATACATTTTTTGGTATACTCCCAAAAATTTTGTTTTAGAGTTCTATAAAAAAAAAAAAAAAAAAAAGCATGTTTCTATCTTCTTTATTTTAAAAAAAGGGCTCTCAAACCCTATAGGTAGGATTTGTGTATAAATTTTATAAATGAAAATTGGTCCGATATGCGCACCGATTTGGAGACATTTACTCTTAATTTGGTTGGGGTGAAATCAGGGAAGCAGTATGAGGGGATGTAAATCAGGACGTAAATGTCTTATTTATTTTGTTTAGTTGCAACGAAGAAGTTGAAAGATGTAAATGAGGAGAGTAAGAGTTCCCCCTCCATGTTAGCAAATTAACTCCTCCCGAAACGGACGAATTGAGAGTTAAATAATGTTAAAAAGTCTATTATATCCTCTTACAAATTAGTTTATTACAAATTTATCATTGACTAAACTCCTAACCCATATACATAACATTTCTAACTTTGTAAAATTGATATAATAGTAAATTATATATAATAAAAATTATTTACCTTACACTTTTCACTCCAACCAAACGAATTTACTTCCCTCCCACTCCTACCAAACAATTTTGAAATAAATGAATATACTTTCCGTAGTGGAAGTAAATGATGTCACTCCCCTCTCCCTTCCCCTCCGCGAATCAAACTAGAGCTTACAATCATACTTGCACTATGATCATGTGCTCCGTTGCTTATGCTTTTTTTAAACTAATTAAAAATAAGTGTTTATAAAAAATTATTTTAAATAAATTAATATAACAATTTTATTTTTAACAATATCAATAAGTAGAAGTAGTTTCAAAAAGCACTTCCACAGTAGCTTTTCAAAAATAATTTTTTTTTCAAATTTATAATTAAAAGCATATATAATAAACAGTCAAAAATAATTTCAAAACAGTTTATAACATAAAATAAATTAAAAATTACTAATTTTAAATAATGAAAAAACAGGACCTATATAATTTTTAAATAATAATTCTTAAAAAAATGAATAATTTTTTCATTCTAATTTTCTCTTCGTATAAAGAAGATTATGAGTTCATCTCAAGTAAAAAAGTAATAGATGTGAAGATTTTTCATTTCATATTATTTTAACATATCAAACATATTGTAATATTAATTTCTTAATTCTATTAATATATCAAACTAACATTTAATAATATTATTTCTCTCAAACTATTGAACACTTTTATCTCAATGTCACCTAGGACTTGTCCAATGTAGACATTGCCACAATGCATTCTCTTTATTTTCTAAAAAAAATTAAATGAATCAAGAATAAGAAAATTATTATTTGTATCCTTTAAAATAATTTGTTGGATTTGTTTTAATGATTTATGTTGTTCTCCTGTCTGATGTCCAAACAATTTTGACTGAATTATTTTGTTGCACTTAAATGTGAAGGGGGCGGGGGGGGGGGGGGGGTGTTGTAGGGCCCTCCGGCCTGCTGACAATATTTCTTTAAAAAATAAAAAATTAAGAAAGGTCTGTCCGCTGATGCTTTTAAGGGGCTCCTACACATGGGGTTATTCAGCATATATTTATTTATTTTTTCCTTTTCTATTGTATACTTGGGCAAGAACAAGGAGGGAAAAGGATAATTCAAATTATTCACTCCTTGTATTACAACAATAAAACTTGTTGGATCAAATTTATTCAATTTGGTTGGTTTTTTTTTTAAGAAAAATTAACTTATATATTATTAATATCAAATAAAATAGTGCGAGTAACATTCTGAAGGATTCCTCTAAATCATTCTAGAAATCTTTCAAAATTCATAGCTATTATAGCTAAAAGATAGAAATAAATATTGTCATTCTTTTTAAAATGATAGAACTCGTAGAAGAGTTATTGATATCACTGATGAAGTTAGTATAAAAGTTCGGAGTTCAAATTTGTTATCAATTTGGTCTATGAGGCTCTTTATTGATATAGCTTATAAATGAATCACTTCCCACAAGTTAAGTTTTGTAAACAGTAGAACTACCATATAATATATGTCAGTATAATAGAAAATTTTATTATGAATCAGGTCTATATTCTTCTCATGGATTATGTAGTCTGTATTGTGCCACATATTATATTATTATTAGTTATATTTCTTATTATAGAGACTAGAACAATTAAAATGGTGGTGTGACTTAATACAGATTACATAGTACATGAGTGAGGATATGAAGCTAGTTTATAACATATACCAATAAGTTTCCATAATCAACCTCAAAATTTCTGCCAAAGGATGGCTTTTATACAAAGTGTAAAATTTTTAACAAAATAAAAATTTACTTTTTATTTATAACTATACAAATATAGCTAGTATAATTTTCTTTTTATTTTTTGATAATTCGATATCCGAGAGTAATCGACTAATCTTCCAGGACCTTTTCTCACGTTAGTTACATGCGTTATGATGAGGAAAAAAAAAAAGAACAAGTATGTTTGCACCAAAAGAAATAAGAAAAGGACCCGAAAAGGAAAAAATTAATTATGTATTATTAACAAAAAAAAGTTAATTTGTATTGTGCCACATATTATATTATTATTAGTTATATTTCTTATTATAGAGACTAGAACAATTAAAATGGTGGTGTGACTTAATACAGATTACATAGTACATGAGTGAGGATATGAAGCTAGTTTATAACATATACCAATAAGTTTCCATAATCAACCTCAAAATTTCTGCCAAAGGATGGCTTTTATACAAAGTGTAAAATTTTTAACAAAATAAAAATTTACTTTTTATTTATAACTATACAAATATAGCTAGTATAATTTTCTTTTTATTTTTTTGATAATTCGATATCAAAGAGTAATCGATTAATCTTCCAGGACCTTTTCTCACGTTAGTTACATGCGTTATGATGAGGAAAAAAAAAGAACAAGTATGTTTGCACCAAAAGAAATAAGAAAAGGACCCGAAAAGGAAAAAATTAATTATGTATTATTAACAAAAAAAAGTTAATTTGTGGCTGCTGGGATTCGAGCCCAGGTCTCCACGGCCACAACGTGGAATTCTCACCACTAAACTACAGCCACAATTTGATAAATGATTGTAAAACAAATATATATGACCATATTGTTGAGACTGAATTTGATAGATATCTTCTGTGAACATACATACCAATTAATTTCCTCCTCAATCCGAGGCCAAACTTTGAATTGCTCCACATTAACTTATTTATGTACCTTATTTGGATAGCTAAGAGTGTATTTTAATTGTATTCAACCTATTCAGCTATTTACTGGGCCGTCTAATAAATAAGAAGATATAAGTCCAAATACAAAATATTATATTCTAACAAAATTAAAATATATATATCGAGTTAATCTGCACAACATAAATATGATTAGGTTAGAAGAAGGAAACATATAAAACGTTACATTGTTTATTGGATATTGCGCATAGGAATAGGTCTAAACTTTGTTTAATGATTATACTAGGTATATAATTATTAGGTATGTATTACGTTTAGTCTTGGTCCTACCAATGATTAAATCCTCTTGGGTTTAATTGGTCTGATATTGCATATTCATGAGCGTGTAGTTTTTATCCTATTTTGTTTGAGAAATCTTTGGGGGGAAAACAAATTAAAAGAGAAAGGTGAAAGTCCAATCAAAGTCTTTGCCAATGTAGAAATATATGTTACAATACTTCAATTACATATATAGGAAAATGAAAAACACACAGTACATTAAGTATCAATACTCGTTACATGACAAGAACAAGAACAAAAACAAAAACAAGAAACATGAAATTCATTCACCAAAAGTGACTTCAAATTCAAAGACCGACTAATAATATTATAACCAGGAAACAGAAGTGTGCCCAGAAAATGAAGTATCATGTGGCCTACTTGGAAGGAGGTGGTGGAACCAAGGAGGGCATTCCTGGAATTGAAGGAAGGGGTGGCATAGACATCCTAGGCAATCCTGGAATATTTGGCATTGTTGGGAATGGAAAGTTTGGAAGATTTGGCATGTTTGGAAGGTTTGGGATTGTGGGTATGTTTGGAAGGTTTGGGATTGAGGGTATGTTTGGAAGGTTTGGAAGGCCTGGAATTGTAGGGTTTGTGGCTTGAAGAAGATTACGAGCTGCCTCAGATTTCTGTACAATATTGGTTGCCATAAAGATGATCACAGCTAGAACGAGGAAATAACTGTAATTAGCCATTCTTGCCATTTTGATTCTTGTGAACTTTCTCAAGAATGATGATTCTTGGATGATGTTCTTGAATCTTAATGGGTAGTGATGAAGGAATTAGAGATGGAGTGGAAGGTATATATAGAGATGCAAATTCATTTGTAAAGTAATTAAGTTGTGTTTGGTTATTGGTTGTTTGGAAAATGGTATTCAAATGTTGTTAAGGTTAGATGACCATTTGGGGACGCAAAATTCTTGGGGATGGAATTTGAAGTTTCCATGTGTGTTTTGTTAGGTGTTTGGAGAGCTAGAGTTGTTAAACTACTTCTGCTTCTGAATTATACAAAAGCAGATAGTGTATTTTAGTTTAGTCACCAATAGTATAATCTAATTGCCCCATTGACATCATTATTTATTTATGGTGTATATTTACTTGTCTTCTTACTTCCACGATCGTCTAATAACATTTATTGTAATATCTAATATTTTCTTATTGTAACGCTGCTTATAATCTTCCTAATTTAATTTATTTTATTGATAAAAACCTATCAAATTAAATATAAACGTTAAGGGAAGAAGATAAACCAGAGCCCCTATTAGTTGTAATGGATTATGCCTTTAGAAAAGTAATATGATTCCCATTTCTTATATTTTAGTGTTTGGAAGATTACTTATGTTTTTTTGGAAGGAATAGGATTCCTTAAAACAAGAAAAGTAGTAGTAGAATCCCACGAAAAATAATACTTATATATATAGATGTGGTATTTTTTTTTACTTTTCATAAGATTTAGGTTCTCTCTCTCTCTCTCTCTCTCTCTCTCTCTCTCTCTCTCTCTCTCTCTCTCTCTCTCTCTCTCTCTCTCTCTCAATTCCATTCTTTATGTCTTTATTTTGTAAAAGTTTATGTTTTTTATATGTCTTCTCTTATACAAAATTAATTAATATTGGATAGTACTAAAATTGATCTATTTAACTAATTAAATATATTGTTTAAGTTTTTATGATATTAAATATATTGTTTAAGTTTTTATGGTATGAAATAAAATCATGATTTGAGTTAATCAAATTAATTAAGATTTTAATTCATTTATTAAAAATATGATGCAAATTTTTATTAACATAATGTTGACTATTAAGATTTTAATTCATTTATTAAAAATATGATGCAAATTTTTATTAACATAATGTTGACTATTTGATATAAATATAAATTACTTACCTCACTACATTTTATCAAATCAAACAATGGAAAATGATTCTTATTATTTTCCTACTTAACATTCATGTAACACTCAAACACAATAAAGGAATATAAATATATTCACATTCTATAGATTTATACCCCAAGTAATCACATTTCTATTTCAATTTTCCTTCTATATCAACCAAACGGAGCTAAAGAAAAAAATATATTATAGAAGAAAATGTTATAGACGATCCTGGGTATGAATCGGTGAATTCTTTATTTATATCATTACTTGATATTCAAATATATATTATAGACTTGTTTAGTATTACTTTCAAATCCTCAACATCCAAATAAGTATTCACTAGTGGAAAAAATTAAAATATTTAGTTATATAACTATTTATTTCGTATTAACTTAATCTTGTATCATTTTTTTTACTCATTTTAGTCCAACAACTATTTGTCTTACCCAACTATTTAGTCTCATAATTATCTTCTATCTACTCATTTTAGTTTGATAATTATTTATATATGATATTTTTGGTCCAAAATATTTTTATATAATTTTCAAATTGGTCCCCCGAAATATGAAAATGTGTATATGAGGACCTATTAATGTAAATTCTCTAAAAAATCTTTCAAATTGTAAAAAAATATCAATCAAGTCCCTCACATGATCACATCACTTCTATAAAGTAATAGATAATGTTTTCTTTATTTTGAAGGATTTTTTTAGAGTACGTTACAATTTGAGATAGTCAATTGATACAAAAACATAAGTTTTAGGGACCAATTTGAAATTTTCAAAAAATAAATAAAATTTTCCTTTTGAATTAACCAGCATGTCAGTAATCGGTTACTGGTTGACCGAGATATCATTATCGATAGAAAAAACTTTACCGATCAATTATTGGTTCGAAATCGATAGACGGTCTAATAATACATATCGAATTTGATAATGAATAGTCGATCCGATTCACGTACCACTACTATTCCTAACTTGAGACGTCGAAGGCAATTAATTTACAATTTTTCTTTATTTACGATTAACTAACCAATTGAAAGATTGTTTGGTTTATCTCAAAATTTCGGTTTGAAACCAAAGCGAATTGAACTAAACCGAAAAAAAAATAGTTTAGTCTATTTAATTTTCAAATGAATATATTTCAATTTAGTTTCAACTAAATAATCAGGAAAAACCGAATTTCTAAATGAGAACCAAACAAAAAATCAAATGCACACACCTAATTCGACTTCGAAGCCGATTAATTAGAATAATTCCCTAATGCGCAATGTAGATAGTGGAATTTCAATTAATTTATTTAATTAAAGACTAAATAAAATAAATATTTTAGTCTTTATCATTTCAATTAAATTGATGAAAAAAGTTTTTGGGCCATCTAAATTGGGCTGAATTTTTTTAAAAATATATCCTAACTTTATTTTATATAAAGCCAAATAGAATTAGACTTATGTAATTGGATCCCAATTAAATTGAACTCAAATCTATATTATATTAAATCTATTAAATAATGGGTTGAACCTATTGGGCCACTCCAAATAAAGAATTGGGCTAACCCAAATCAGTGATGGACTACTTGGCCACTAAGTATCCTAAAATCCCATCTCTGCCTAAAAATAAGGGTCTTCCACAAAGTTGAGAAATCATTCAGAGTCAATAATAAGAAGGTATTTATTTAGAAGAAAACATTCAGAAGGAGACATAAGAGACCCCAACTTCAGCCGAAGCTCCCCAGAGGCTCTCCAACAAATGTCTTCTTCGAATCATCAAATGTTCTTCGAGTTCTTTGTCTGAAAGATTGAAGAAAGATTCAAAGGCTCTGTAGTCCGAGACCAAGCTCTCAATCTCTAGTTCTCATTAGAGTTCATCTAATTCGAGATAAAGCTCTCAAGCTTTCGATTCGCAAAGCCTATCTGACTCGACAATCAAGCTTCCAAGCCGCCGAGTTCAAAATCCAAGTTCCCAAGCATTCAAGCTGTTAAGTTTATCATCAAAGTTTGTCTGACTCATTATCAAGCTTCCAAGTCATCGGGTTCAAAACCAAAGTTCGACAGACTCGAAACCAAACTTCCAAGCCGTTGAGTTTACAATCGAAGTTCGTATGATTCGAGATAAAGCTTTCAAACCCTCGATCCATCCAATTCGAGATCAAGTTTTCAAGTCCTTGAACTGAACACCAAAGTTCGTGCAATTCAATATCAAACTTTCAAGCCCTCGAATTCACAATCAAAGTTCGTCCGATCCGAGATCAAGCTTACCAACCCTCAAATAAATGTCCTAGTGAAGAGAAGAATCAGAGGATTCTCCTAAAAATCAGAAACTTCTCCAGAGATTGTTGTAACCACTTCAAATATTAAATAAAATTCTTTGTCACTATTTTTTTTGTCCTTTAATTTTCATATTTGAGATTTTGTTGCTTACACAAGCATTTTCGCTAATTTATGACGAATATCATTTCAGTGCGTTCATATTATTTATTAACGGATTAGACCATTCTGTTTAAAGGGCGAGGTATGGATGTGTTATGCCCTTTCCAATTTGGACAAATATTACAAACAATCCCTAATGTTTTAGTAATATCACGCACCTCCACACATGTTTACATAATATCAACATCACCCCACTTCTTCACCCTAACTTGTCAATTTCTTACCTTTTTAATCTAAATGCATAATTTTCTATTACTATATCTTTAACTATAAAATTTCTTTAAACTACCATCTCAGTTGGATATAAAGGTAAAGTGGCAAATTCACGCCACAATTTGCAATTTGACTTTGAATATTCAAAATAAAATGAGCAACTAAAAGAATAGTGTAATTCTGAAACTCAATCTCATACTAATTTAGTAACTCTATATTTCTCTTATAAACATTTTATTTGTATGAAACCTAAACAAACTTCAAAACTAAATATTTTCAAGTTCTACCCTAAATAAGTAAATATAATTTCTTTGGGAAAATTTTAATTCATTTTAAAATAAATTATTAAAACTTGTACCCATTGGCATATGATCAATTGGGAGGCAAATTGCAATGAACGTATCAAATTGTTATGTGGCTTTGCCTTCACAATTGTCTCCCCACAAGATAATTGTGTGGCAACAAAAGGTTATTGAAGATGATCTCTGCCATGCTTGCGGTAAGCGTCTTTTGTTGCAGGAGCTCTTGCATGGTGGTGTTTTGTTTCCATATGTTTGTTGGAGCATTTGAAACTTTCAGAATAGAACTCTATTCCAATCGAAAGTGAAGTCGATTATGTCGTTTCAAAAGGCCTTCTACAAAGCTACTGAGTTTGTGGTCATTAAAGTGATACCAAATCCCCATATTGCTAAGAAAACTTGGCTCATCGAGTGCCCGCTCCCCTTCCTTCCCCCAAAAAAAAGGGGAAAGGTTAAAGCTTAACTATGATTGATCTATTCTCTTGGAAACCCCGGAGCGGAGAAGGGAGAGGGAGGGCGGGTGACCTTATCAAAGATCCCTTGGGTAGTTAGGTTGTTGCTTTTACTCGCGGTTCAAGTACCCCACCAATATCCAAGCTGAACTTAAGGCATTTAGAGAGATGTAACTGAACCGAGCTAAATCTAGAATTAGACTCCAAAATAGCTAGAGATCTGGTCTTGGATGAATGTATTACAACTGACCATCCTCTTGATTCTCTCATTTTTTATTGCATGTTATTAATATTCCAATTCTCTGAAGTTAGAATCTATCACATATTTAGAAAGCAAATTCATGTGCGAATCTTTTAGCGAAGATTGGAGGACAGTCATTCGTCTACCTCCCTTTTCGTCTATGATGCCTTGCCTCTTTTTATTAGCCATTTAATGGCATTAGACGATCATGAGGTGAAGTTTATGAGGACCTTTTGTAAAATGCTTTGATTTTGTTAATGCACGTACTATTTCCGATAAAAAAATTATGATCAATAGAATTAAGTCAGGCCTAAAATTTAGTGTAGAAGAATCAATTAAGAGATGAGAATTATTAAGCACCAAGAAAATATTAATGGATGAGAAATAGTTAAAGTAAACTCTAGGATGTAAAAAACAATCCAAAAATAATTCGAGGATGAAAATGCGATTCAAACAGTCTTTTCCAAAAAAAAAAAATGTGAAAAGGAGAAAATCTCTTAAAATGACCAGAATATCCCGGAAGTGTATTTAGTATTAGGGTTCGTGAGGGGGTCACTATAAGAGTCCCTTACAACACAATCGCGGCGGCAATTTTTCTTCTGGAGGCTTCAGTGCCAGTGTCGACGAATTTGGAAGAGGAAGTCCGTCGAAGAGCTCAGAAACAACATGAGGGCTAAGGTTAGCTATAATCTCCTTTCTTTAATTTCGTTTTCGTTATTTTCCTCTACAAAATCTAGCTGAGATTCGCTAGCTTTTGTTGTTTCTGATCTTCAGTTTGGTATCTGCTGTGATTCATCTATTCATGTATGAGAAGCGGTGAATATTGAATAATCAATCCTTGTGCCATAGAGAAATGTGAAAATTTCAATCGATGAGATTGAGCATTGATTTACGCTTCATCGTATGTGTTTGGTTTTCTATTCAGTGCCATTGTTTCCTTTCAATGTTATTCATGAACGGAACATTCGGTATTATGTGAAAAATATTGTTGAATTCAGATTTTGTGAAGCAAACTGTTAATGATATTGTTAAATTAGAGGCTGATGAACTCTGCTTTACTGGAACCTGTTGTATTTAATATCATGAACGTGAGGCAAGAAGAAAGTAACTCTTAAGTATATTAACGTTTTAATTTATTGATCGATAATGGGAGTTGTGTAATTGAACTACCTGTTGATTTATGGTGGTCAGGGTTGATGTGAGATTGAAGTTGAGAAACATATTCTATTTATCATACCATAATTGCTAAGCCTCGTTCTCCATTTGCTTGATATCAGCTCCTTTAAGCTTATTTTAAGTTCATACTTCGAGTTCTCGATTGCTTACTGAATTTGCTTTTAGTTTAAAAAATCTAAGAGATATGGGGAAAGTGTAATGTAAGTGATATTTATCTCTTGTGTCTCAGCAAAACTATGTTACAATGAGAAAATCTACATTCTTGCAGTGGAAGAAGAAGCGCATGAGGAGGCTGAAGAGAAAGCGCAGAAAGATGAGGCAAAGATCCAAGTAGAGACTCAATAATATTAGTTTCTTCATTTGAACCTGCATCAGCTTGTGTACCTGCTGCTGGCTCTTGGCTTCTCTAGCATGTCCAATGGGTGGTTGGAAGTTGAATTGAAGAAACTGTCTTCCTTTTTTCTGTCTCTGCTTTAGGCTTATGCTATCGTGTTCTGTTAGATTTTGCAGAAAATAGACTGTTCCTCATACATTTTTGTTCAGTTCAATGTAAGACGAAAATTAGACGATGAAATCAGATTCTACTCTATGAGATTTTGCAATCTGTCCTCTTTGAAGAGGTTTTTTGGCTTTCTCATTATGATGTTTTTAGTTGGTGATTCTTTTATGGTGATTAATTGTGCATAAGCTCTTGAATCAACTGTTTTATTTGGATTTTAGAGTGTGAGGAGATTGCCATTTGCCACATTCGATGAAAATTCTTGAACTGTTTCATTGAATAATGATCTAAAGAATAATGAGTCCAAAACTGCCTCCTTATAGTGTTTACATGATGAAACATAGGGCAATTCTAATTTACAAAGGTACTAAAAGGTGATACATTTAAGGAGGAGATGCGCTAGCCGCTAAACTTGGCAATTTTCAATCCAAATATGGCAGTAGAAACGAACATAATGGCCTTTACATATCCTGTGGGATTCTAAGGACATTACTGCACTATTCTTTACAAAGTTCACCACTTCTACCATTGTTATTCCCTGCTGACAGAATCCTCTGTCATTCACTTAAAGATCGTCCGTGTTAGTTCTCCTGTAAAAGTATACTTTGCTGGTGAAAAAACTTATCTATACACCACATTTCTTCCTTTGATGTATCAAAAAGAAACTTCTCTACACTGATAATAGATCTTCAAGATCATATTGCATTATAATTCTTTCAACTGTATTCCTACCCAAGAATTGTTTCGAATGCAAGGTTTTCAGAACTAGAGTTGCAAGCTCCTTTTCTCCTTCATGAATGATCCCTTCTACTAGAATAGTGTAAGTTGTTTCATTTGGCATGTAACCTTTCTGAATCATCCTCTGAAAGACATCTACCGCTACATCAGTTCTATGAGACTTGCATAACCCAAGCACAAGCGCGTTGAAGTTGTCAGTATCAGGTCTAAAACCATTTTCCTCCATGATAGTGAAAATTTCCATGGCCGCGCCCAACATCTTCTCCATACACAATCCTCTAATTAAAGATGAGTAGGTATATATATCTGGAGTATATCCACAAGTGACCATTTCATAAAGCAGATGAAATGCTGGATATGCGTTTCCCTTCCTACATAGACTCGAAATCACAGTTTTGTAGAATTCCTGAATGGACATATTCTGTTTGTTCTTCAAACTCTGAATTATTGAGAATGCTTCCTTCACCATCCCCTCTTGACAAAGCAGAGCAATGGCATTATATGTACCCTCATTTGGACTGCATTGCCGATAAAACATTTCATCAAGACACCTTATCACTGCATCCACTTTCCTCTCACTGCAGAGGCGAGCAATCACTGGATTGTAGCCGGCAGCGGTAGGTTTGAACTGGCCCTCGGAATACATTTCTTCAATGACTTTGAGGGCTTGATCAGTGTGGCCGTGGAAGGCAAGAGAACTGATCAGTATATTGTATGTGACAATCGTTGGTGATTGATCCTCTCCAACCATTTCAGAAAGAAGCTTGTTAGCCTCTGTCCACCTTCCATCAAAGCACAAAGCTCTCAATAAAATGTTATAGCTCACAACATTTGGGTAAAACCCTTTTGAAGGCAAATCCCTGAAAAGCTGAATTGCCTCATCAACTCTGCCTTCCTTGCACAATCCAGTCAATATAACATTGTAACTCACCAAATTAGGCTTTCCACCTTTAGCAAATATTTCATCCAAAAGCCTCATTGCTTCATTTACCCCTCTCTCCTTATAAGCAGCTTCAAGTAAGATTGAATAGGTAAATGCATTCGGGACCAGCCCCTTCCTCATTAATCTATCCACAAATTGCAGGTTCTGATCCAGGTTCCCGCGCATACAAATCCCTCTTACAAGAGTATTATAAGTTACTGTATTGGTTGGGTATCCGTATTCCTCCATCTTTTCAACTAATTGTAGGGCATGTCCAATATTTCCCCTCTTACACAAATGATTCACCAAGAAAGTATAAGATGCTGCATCCGGGATACTACCTGAACGAACCATCAATTCCATAACTCTGGTTGCTTTTCGAAGCTTATTAGACTTACAAAGATCATACAACAACTGAGTGGTATGAACTGCATCAGGTTTATGGCCCTTTCCAACCATGTACTCCAAGTACAAAAAAGCATCATTCATCCTAAACTCTTTGGTTCTTGGATCATTTCTACCAGACCTCCAATTAGGCAATGTGAAAAGATCCTCTTTTGGAACTACATCAGTCATATGGGGAAAAGCTAAAACTCCAGGAAAATTCTTATTCACAGGGAAAGAATGAAACTTTGGTATCTGGGTAAAGAACCCAAAACAATTTCTTGAATACTCTAATGATGGGCTTGTAATTTGGGACACAGAATTTAACAAGACCCCCATGGAATCAAGAAACAAGTCAAGAAATAATGCCCAAATCTGACCCTATGCTTAAGGTCCCTGTTGAAGAATGAATTTTTGCAATTAAATCTACCAGATTTCCAAGAATAGTTTCTTTCCCTCAACAAAATTTTTACACTATCTTTAGGCATCAATGAATATTGTTGAAACTATGTGCAGAAAAGCATTATATCCAAGAAATGAAAATCAAATCTTAAAAATCCAAAAGAACATAAAGCTGGGAAGGAGAGAAACATACTATTGATTGTCGACCCAATAAGTTCTTCCCAGCCAAAGATTGAGTGTGAATTTTGCTGGGGTTTTTCTCAAAGAAACGAACTTTGGATAATTTCCCTCTCTTCCAGTCTTAATCGAGAGAAGGAATTGTTCATTCAGGCGTGTTCCGTCCACAGAGCTCCAAGTCTCCAACCAGTATTATCCATAAACTTTGGTACGCCATAAGTTCTCACTCACTCAACTTGGCGCGTAATGAACCCTTAGATAAGTTTTCTTTTTCTTTTTTGTTTGGAAAATTTTATTGCAATTTGAACAAAATTCTAAAAATAAATTTGTAAATTAAAAATTAATAGAATATATTTAAATTTAATTTTTTGAAACTATTTTTATAAATGAAAATTTGTTTAAAGTTACTTGATGGGTTGAAATCTTGTTATGTGCACTAATATTAGCTTTTTTATTAATATATTATTTACTGATTAAGGATGTGAAATAAAAAAAATATGTAAGTTACTTGTTAGAAATAAATCAGTTTGCGTGGAAAAAATTTTATTTTGAAGTTGTTGACTGTCTATCTCAATAGTGAAAGATTATAAGTTGAGTCAAATATATATTAGTTATAACAGTCTTTAGCTAGTATTGAGACACATTACCGTAGGCGTTGAGTCAAAGCTACAAGAACCCTATCTCTGTGATTCTTTACTACCACTCCTACATCGTTAAAGTAAAATTTAATTTACATTAAGAAAAATGTAAAATTTCACTTTCTATGGTTAAATTTTTGAGAAAATAACTACATATATAGAGAGAAAGGTTTAAGCTATTTTTATTTTCTATTTATAATTATAAAATTTTATTTTAATTATTTATAACAAAAATTCATATTTTTTAGACATGAATTATTTTTAATATTACAAATTTATAATATTTAATAATTTCATAGAAATATTTATTGGTGTATTTTATGTAATTTTATAACCTAATGAGATAATAACTTTTGTAACCATAAATTAATTTCATTTTTCTTTTTATAATGTCAAACTTTAATTTTATCTTTGTATAGTGATGACTTATTTTTACTTTTTCTTCTTATAGTCATGAACTATTTTTTACCATTTAAATACAAAAATTCATTAAAGGCAAATATAGTAAAAGAAATTTATGACTATGAAGGAAAAAACAAAGATAATTCATAATTATAAAAAGATAAAATTAAAATTTGTGACTGAAAAAAGTAAGATAATTTATGTTAAAAAAAAGATAAAATTAAAGTTTATATCTATAAGAAAAAATAAAAATAATTTATAACCGTAAAAACTAAAATCTCTAATTTAAATTTTTAAGTATTTTTATAATTGGATTTACATGTCAAAATATGTCAAATTTTGTGATAAAATCTTTAAATTATTGTATAATTAAAAATAGTTAATATGTATAAAAATATATATGGTCTAAAAAAAAAAGTAATATAAGATTACATATCACAAATTTCTCTAAAGTTTTAATTTTCACTTTACTTTTGGAGGGGATGAGCAGCGAGGAAGGAACAGATGCCACGTTAACTCTAAAGGACAGTTGTCACCCGTTCGCTACACTAGCATGCCACGTCAAACTTCTTCCAACTACAAATGCAAGAAACCAAAGCAGAGATTCCCAGTTTGGAGGAAAGAAAGATGGCGAAGAACAAGGAGGACATAAATTATGGAACTGCTCAAGCTAGAGTTTCAGAAGATGATGCCCTTAGAGTACGCTACAAATCAGGTACTCCACTTGAAGGAGGCATGATTGCCGAATCCGAACCCATCGACCTCTTCTCTAGTGCCCACAATATCGACAGAGCAAAACAACAGCAGCAAGAGACTCAACCGCAGATGCAACGCCCCGGTGCTGCCACAGAAGAATCAGCTGGCGCTACCACCAAAAGCTCCCCCTCTGCCCCAAGTTCTTGAAGATTTGCTCTCGCCAGTTTGTTTTTAGTCCAGAAAAAGTAATGTTCTTGGAATGCAATATCCTTGCATTTTCAGTTGTCTACTTT
The DNA here is from genome assembly GCA_028651295.1 of Catharanthus roseus. Taxonomy (NCBI): domain Eukaryota; kingdom Viridiplantae; phylum Streptophyta; class Magnoliopsida; order Gentianales; family Apocynaceae; genus Catharanthus; species Catharanthus roseus. The sequence goes on along the minus strand of JAPQWS010000044.1, from coordinate 4,063,429 downwards.
ACTTAATGTAATTTTCAGTTCTTGATTGTTTAATGGCGTAATAAAGATCTGGACTTTAGACCAGAGATGTGCCGGATGACGCTACTCTCTTTGCTTAGAATCCATCACCTGTTGTGCGAATCTGTAATGTCAATCTATGTGATGCGTGACGAGGATCACAGCATTCATCCATTACCTGTCATTGCTAATCTGTGATGCATGACGAGGATTTAATGTCGCATTCAGCTTATGCTGTTGTTTTTAGTATCCGATTCCTGCAGTATTCCGATTATATTGTTGTTTGAGGGTCCTTCCATCTTTCAATCTTAGATTTTTTCGAATTAGTCAATAATGTTTTAATATTTCAATCTTTAAATTTTTTTGGATTATTCTATGATTTTCGAATATAGTTCGTATCATGAGTATCGAGTTACAAGATCTGAACTTTATGGAAAAAAGAAAAATTACTTTTGCCCATTAGAATACATCGAAAACATGATCAAAGAATAGTAGTGTAGTCGGGACCAAAATTGGATTTTGATATCTAGGATAAAGATCTTAAGTAGCTCTCTTATATCTCGAGACCTATCTTGTATTAACACTCGGGTGATTAATCCCGGCAAATCCCACAAAAGAAAGGCCTCGAAATCGGTGTCTCTCTTTGCAAAATTGTTCTACATTTACACCATCATGCATTTACCACCTATGCAGCAGCAGTCTTCGGCTCCGTATGTCATGAAAAATGGAAGTTCAATGGTAGTCAGTCTTCGGGGGAGGGAGAAGATCAATTCAATTCATTCAACAGGGGTCGACCTTCTTTCCAGTAATGACTCCAAGAATGCAGAACACAATTTGGTAAGTGGGGGAAGGTTATGAGATGGTCCGCTGAAAATGGTCTCCCATGCCCTTTCTGATGCCAATGAAGGAGCCGCCGCCCCCACTGTTGTCTTCCTTTTCAAGTCGAATTCCGGTAGTTCTCCGTAGAGTGATGCATATCCATATAACCCTGTCCAAAAAGAATGCGTTTACGTCCAGCATTACAGGATATAAAGCAATAACAGTAAAGGCAAGACGTCATTAATCTCAAGTTCTATTTGCCATTCGTTGGCTGTTGGTTATTAGCCACATCCCAACAACGTCCGAATTGAAATATAACATTCAAATTAAGTTTCGAAGTTTCGAATTAATAGCTAGAATGGCGGAGGCAAATAGAGCTTTTGGATATTTTTGTTAATCAAATTTTGCACCCAAGTTATGTCAAGAGTGTGTTCTTAGTTCTGTTATCCCCCTTCTTTTCCACCTAGAAGTGGTATGGAAGATTTTCTTCATAATCATCTATAATGAAAGATTCCGGCAGTAAAAGAGATCAAAAGTCAAATAAAGAAAGAGCCTAACCTGTTTCCTTAGAGTGGATTGGTCTTTCCCTGAGAGAAATGTTACTAATTGAGACTTGTTTTCCAGATGGATCAAAGAGAACATATTCATGAGCTCCGTTCATATATGCTAGCAACTCAAAAGATCCTTCATCAGAAGTAGAAGCTTCCTCTTCAGAATTTGATCCTGTATGAATAAAAGCAAGGCCCCCACCTTGCGCCTGCAACAAAAAAAGAACCAAACAGTAAAAAATTAAAAATATCAAGTGCAGAAAATGCATTCACCAAGTGAATTGTCGGACAGTTTCAAGAAGAAAAGATCCAAGTAACCAAAGATTTGTTCATAACCCGATAATGATAGGCTTCTGACTTCCAGGGAAGAGAGAATTGTTTACCTTGTTCACAAACCAGGCGGAGACAGGGGTTGGCTTTCCTACATCGAATAACAAGATGGCCCCATCTGCTGCACCTTTTGTTTTGGCTTCAGTGCTTTTATATGATGTGGGAAGAAGAGCGAGAACAGCAAAGGAGGAACCATCCTTAGCATATGTTATAGCTTCACAAAGAAACAACACATTCATTAGAATAGCTCAACCGGTGAATAAGAATGCATCGACCTTTATAAGGGGATCAAAGGTGTTACTGATGGTATAAATGAACAGTATCGAAAAGGTAATAGAAACCTTCTGCTTGAAGCTTGTAAGACCATGATGCTGCCAGCTTTGACATGCTCCAAACAGACAACTGAGCATTTGAACCTCGGGATGCAGACACAAGATACTCCGATTTTCCCACAAAAGAGAGAGTTGTTATGGGCTGCATGAGGAAAAAGTGTTACAGACACCAACAAGATACTAATATGCCTATGTAGAGCAGAACAAAAAAGCACATGAATCTATGATCCCATACTAAAATATAAGCCAGATGTTCAAGAAGAAAGATTATCTATGGGGAAGAAGGTCTTCCAGACTCTTTTCCTTTGTAATTCTCACATTTCGACGTCAAGGAAGCAGTACTAAACCAAATTACATGAAACTTATTTTGCACAAGAAAGGAGTTCGAGATAAAAGTGCCACCTCAATAGTCTCTCCAATAACAGCCACAAGCAAGTTCCTATCTGGATCCCATAATGTAATTACATTTTCGGCAGCAACCGCAAGAACAGAACCATCTGTAGAAAATGTCGCAGCGGTCATTGGCTTCTTCCTACAGGAAGGAAACCTCCATTAATAAGTTCAAAGAAACACATGTACCAGAGACTGAGACTCAAAACCAATTGAAGCTGCAAGCTACTTGTAGATATACAGGGGGAGGATGTAAGGCCCGCCAAGTCCAGTAATGTACTTCATTAAGAGAACACCATTTCTTGGCAAAGAAATGTCAGTAACTAGAAACCAGCAAGCTAACAACTTGAACAGGTATCGTTCATGACTTTAACATCAGTCATTGTATTGTTAATATTAATAACCACATGCACAACAAGACAGTGCTGCTCTTCTTGATGGGGAAGAGCTGTGCTGTATACCAAGTGAGGACAAAAATATACGGTTTAGACCTTTGCCTATCTGAATTCTTACTCAATATACTGCAACAAGTCCTCCCAGTACTCAAGATAAGAATTGAAGACTCAAATACTAGACTTCAATTTAGGCAAGAGCCATACTTGTAGGAACCAACAGAATGACAGGTCCAGCCTTCACTTTGATGCCTCTGGTCCTTCTGTGACACCTGAGAACTGCGAACCCAAATCTGCCAATTTTAAAAAATGTTATTCAAGGGAAGCTTCAGAAGAAATTTATCCAAAGACTATACTTGCCTTAAAGTCGCCACCAAATGAGCAGCTGGCAGCCATTTGATGGGTAGGATGAAAACCAATGCTAGATATACCAGCATCCCTGTATTTTAGGCAAGCATGAATCACATCTAGTAACCAGAGGGGCATAGTTAATTCTTAAAAACTGCAAATACTTCTATTTTCTACAGAAACAAACCATGGTTGTTGTCCCCCTTCCAATTTCTCGAAGTTCTAACAAAAAGAATCATATCCAAATGAAAGTACCACTTGTAAAGTAGTTGAGGGCTGACCTGTGTGGTTCATATATCACAGTGGATAGATTGAAGTCTTTACTTTGTGTGCCACGTTCCCAGAACTTGAGACTTACAAGGCTCCCTATTCCATCTTCAGGAAGCCTAGTTTCAACAGTACCCATGGTAGTACCATCAGGGGAAAGAGCAACTAAATTGACTATCACCTGCAAAAACAGTTGATGAGTATTGGAAGTTTTTTTTTAGGTCTGAAACTGAAGATAAAAATAAAGAAACCTTCTTCACTGGACCTAAATGCACAATATTTTTGTATCATTGCATAAAAGGAAATAGCACAAACAGAAGTCAAGTAGACAAGAAAGAGTGTCTTAGATAAGATATTCTTACTACACTTCTTTCAAATTTAGAACTTCACAATCACCATAAATCATTTAGAACAAGTCACAGAAATCAGAAGGGTAAGGCTCTACTTGGATAGTTAAATTTGAAAATTTTTCTCTCTGGTTCCCACATCTCCTCTCACAAAATTTACAAAGTGCAAGCAGAGAAAACACACTTTTTCCAAACAAAAAACCAATCCAAGCAGAGACTAAGAATATTCTTTCTTAAGATGCAGGCCAGGAATAAGAGGGAACTGCAAAAAAATATAAGGATGCACAGGAAATGACATATCTCATTGAACCCAATATAGCAAGGACTTTTCCTTTGGACCAAAAGAGGAGGAGAGGGGGGGGAGAATAACCACGACTTTTTCGAAAGTTGTTGAGGAACATATGGACAAAATATATATAATTCAGCACTGGGGACAGGATATAGAATCAAAAGGAAGATATTCAAAATTGTCGAATATGGAGACCATATCAGATCGTTTTTGTCACTATAATTTCAAAACAAAAATAATGACAATAATACTCACTGTGATTGCATCTCTTGGCTGATAGTTTCTTTCGCAGACTTGAACCTGCAAAAAATTGAAACCAATGACATCACAAACCCGAATTGCTAATTTGAACCATAAATTTCATATTTGATGCCTAAAGAGTAATTTAATTACTGAATGGACTTGATCAAATCTGTTTGGTGCCATTCATATGATCCAATATGTGAACTTGCAACATGTATTAAAATAGCAGAAACTTCTATTTCGCAAAAGCATAGATTTCAAAGGAAGGTAGACAGCTGCCATTAAATTCAAGTAGCAATCATGTTGCTACAAGTTAGAAACAAAATATGCATGAGTTGAGCATTTAAATGGAAGGAAAGATTGGCAGACAGATACATCAAACAAAGGGGAGGTAATACAGAGTCCTAAAAACTAGTGATTGAAGAAATATTAGCATTTTGAGCACATAAACCACCCGTCCAGGTTTTCTTCTTGAAATGAAGTTCATGCAGGAAACTAATCCACCAGATGCATTTGCAATTGAGACAGGATTACCTCGGAAATTTCGCGGTCATCAAACAGACTGTAGAGCTGGACACAGTAATTATCTGTACAAACAGCAACTAGGCCATTGGAGTAATCAAAAACAAGACCATTGCAGGATCTGTCAAAGAATTCCAGAGCTGAACAAGGGGGCTGAAATTCAAGCATAATGAAGTCACTAATATTAGTGTAGCAGGTAAGGGAAGAGATACTCCAAATATTTTTCTAAGTTTATGGACAGGCTTCTTAAGACCAAATTAACCTCACATTTCTGTGATGAGTAGAAAGAAGGTTCAACTAGACAGAAAGAAATAAAATGCTACTCTTATAGTGATACACATACCTTAATCCCTGAAATGGATCTTAAAATCTCATTTGAAGGCATTTTCAGTAGATGAATAAAATTATCTGCACACGATATCTGAAGAAACTGAATCAGTGACTAGCTATTTCATAGCAACTGCAACCCATTAGATAAAGAGGTTTACTTACCGATGACAACGTAGGATCTGAAGAAGCAGTGAAATACAGAAGCGGAGAGCCAATTCGGGGTAAGAACTTCTTCTTCCCTGTTTCCAGTTGCCAAAGCACAAGAACACCTTCTCTCCCACCTATGACAAGTTTAAGACTAATGTGACAAGGAACAACCAAGGCCAGCACAAATAGTGCAAATTGTAACTAGAGTTATTCTCGTCTACCTGAGTACAGATAGGCACCGTCAGAGGAGAAAAAAAGGACATTCACTGCCGTAGAATGCCAATGCCAAGTGGTGCAAGATTCAGCATCGTCATTTCCCCTCACTCCAGGCTTCTCCTCTTCAGCTTTCATCAGTCCACCCGCCATCGAGTTATTACCAGCACCACTAAATGTCTGGCATCCAACACCTCTCCATATTAATATTCTTCCTGTGACATCACCAGCTGCAACAACTCTTTCTGTTGGATGAAAAGCAAAAGCAGTTATTGTTTTTGTATGATGCAATCTCATCTTTTTGAACACGACACGATCAGAATCTTTTGTGGGGATTTGCCATATGCGAATTTTGCGCTTCTCAGAAATCCCAACGTAGTTTCCGGAAGGACTAATAGTTAAAACCCGAGGTTTCAAAGTCTGTAAAATCAAATCTAAGTTCAGGTTTTCAGATCATATGAAAAATGCAGAAGAAATTATTAGAAGACGATGAAGTTAATTGCACCTCCGCCAAGACCACTCCACCAGACAAACGAGACTTGGTTAAATTACACTTCCGAATCGCCCAGGACGTCTCTTTTTTCACATCTTCAGTTGAGATATATGCAAAGAGGTCAGGGGACTTCTCACCATCATCAGCGGGTTGGCATAACAAACCAGGGATCACCTGCAGAGAGAATGTTTCAAATCCAGTTTGCATTTTCTCATTCCAAAAGTAATTCTTAATAACAAAAGATGGGCCTAGGAGAAAGAAACAGAAATATGAATCTTCCCAGTTGCTCCCCACACCCATTCCAGAGAGCACAATGCAGTTCATGAGTTACAAGAACAAGATGCCTCAATAAATATATGATGGAAACTCATCATTTATACGCCAGGAAGCTACAATAATGTCCTCTAATTGTCAACTAAATAATAAAAACTCATACTTTAACTACAAGGTTTACCATGGAATGAATTGGGAACTGAATATTGATAGTCTTCATCAGTTCTGGCCCAGAAAAATCCCAGTACCTAATTGTACCATCAAGGGATGACGTCCAACAATAATTCAATAGCTTACTTGCCGGTGTAGTAACTGGCACTACAATCACCGAAGTAACCAGAGCTCCATGACCTTCCAACTCATTTACCTACAAAAATTGAACAACAATGCTAACTATATTCAAGCTACCGCAGTACAGACCCAAAAACGAATGAAATAATTACTAGCAAGCCAGTGGAGGTGCTGAATATGGCGACGGTGTTTCCTGCGCAGACAAGGAGCTTAGTTGCGTCATTTGAGAACGCCGGCGGCGAAGAAACATAGTTTTTCCCCCCTACTTTAATCATTTTTCCACCTCTCTCTTGCTCTCCCAAAACTGTGGAATCCCTCTATAGCTAAGGTAATTTCCCAGCTCAGAAGATTGAAAAGAAATGATTTTGAGCTGAGGGCCTCCTCTTTCTTGCAGTTTCAAACCTGTAAACCCTGCTTTTTTCTTAAACCCTAAATTCCATGTTTTGTCTATTATTCTTTCTGTCAAAACCGTTTGGCGGGTTTCTTTACGTTGGGCCGGGTCAAATTTTAAATTTAGCCCAATGAATGATTTAAGCCTTTTAGTCAATCTCAGTCTTAGGCCCATGAGTTTAGATAAAAACATTTGCAAACATGAGGGGTCTCTCCGTAATTTTTGCCTTTTGTTGGGTAAAAAATGCCACCCAAACTTTCAAAACTAACTTTTCACACTACGAGCATGTCGAAAACAGTCTCCGCCCCATCCCACCTATAGATAAAAATTCTATAGATAAAAATTCAAAAGACTCTGGGCGTATAGTTTTCTTAAGGATCCCCTATGATAAAAGTGGAAAATTGATAAAATGTCAAAACCTGACATATATTTCAATAAATTTTCTTCAATAAAAGAATAACAAATATCTAAAAATATTAAGAGAATACATACTTATAGATAGTCCAACCTTGGACGTTGGATGAAAAAGACGACAACTATCCCTAAAAGAGATCACATGGTTGTCACGTCACTATTTTCTATTTAGGTTTAATGAAAACTCTAATGAAAGTGTTAAAATAAATAAAATTTTCAGTTTAAATATTAAAATTAATAGTTTTATAGTTTGATTCTTAAAATTGATTGAGAAAGCCTGGAAGTTCGAGAGTGTGTGGCACTTTTTACCAAAAACATTTGAGTTAATTCCAAAAATACCGCTACTCTTATAGTCAAATATCAATTATAATTTTTTTCCTATTGAATAACAATAATCAATTGTGCGCTTACATTTTTAATTTTGATAATAAAGTATTCAAATTAAGATTTTTTAAATATAATAAATTTTAATTTTAATAATTAGATATCTAAATTAGGATTCAACGGTTATTTTGTTGAATGAAACATAATTTAGATACTTAATTATCAAAATTAATCCTAAACTTTTTAGAAGAGTGTCTTAAAAAGGTATGAACGCATAAGACCACAAACAACGCATTTGGTTTTGGCTCTTAAATAAGCATACAAAAAAGCTTTTTTGTTATCTGCCTCAGACAGCTGCTCCATGGCATTGGCAACCGACTCGGCACCCCCTTCCCAAAACTCTAGAATATTGGGTACATCACTCTTTATATATAGATATATATATACACACACTACGGACATATATAGGATTTTTAAGCTGTCATCGAACACTTTCTTGAGTTGATTTTTACAGCGGGAAGAAATTCAATAGATATCATTATGAAGGTAATGAAGTCATCATCAAATTCAAAGCAAGGAGGTCCGAGCAATCGCATGGTAACTCTCCATCAACGCCTTCATAATGCCATCAATCTTGGCCGCTCAGGGTACTCTCAAGTTCATCTGCAATTTCTTATCTGATTTACTCTTTGTTCAAGTTGTTCATTTTAGAAATAATTGTTTTTAGCAGTGTTTGATTGGAATTATGAACTTATCCTTATCAGTAATTTCTTATGTTTTGATATTGCTCAGTGGTGCCACCTCCCCCACCCCCCCCCCCCCCAACCCCCAGGAGTCTTGTTGTGAGTTTTAAGTAAAAAAAAATTGATCAAGTTTATTGCTTTTGTAAGTGTTTGGTGAAGTAGGTGACAGAAGGCACCTTGTTTCTCCTCCATTTATTGAGTAAGAGATCAAATTATTTGAATTTTTTTTTGCCTGTTTTTGTTTTTGGTGTGGTTTGGCTGAGCTTGTTTCACAGCTTTGACATTAGCTGTTGATTTTATAACATTTCAAGAAAGGAGAATCAATATTATGAGCCTTTTATGTGAAAGCTACAATAACTTGATTAGAAGACAGGCCAGTTGAGCAGAAGGTACCAACTTTAGGAAAAAGTGTTCCATCTTGGCGGAACAATGCTAGCACGGGTCCAGAGTTAAGTCTGGTGGCTTTCCCAGCGGAATTTGCTTCTTTCAAAGTAGAACTTCCCTTTGCTGGCAACTCTTAGCTATACATTGACTTTAATGGTCATATACCTTATAGGATTATTCTTGATGTCCCAATAGTAAAAATCAGTGAGTACCTTTCGCCGGCCACCCCCGACTGATTTTTTTCTATGGAGGCCAGAATCAACGATAATTACTACCTTCCCCTCCCCCCACCACACACACCAAGACAACCTTCGGTAAATGACTTTTTGCTAGCCTATACGAAGGATAGGAATTTTTTAGTAATTTTTATTTGGGCGAGCTTCTGCCTTAGAGTTACTGTGCTTATTACCCCTTTTCTCATAGAAGATCATCGTAGTTGCTTTTGGTGTACATTATTTTTATTTGATAAAATAATATTTTGTTGTCCAGAATAATTATTTCCATCTCAGTGATTCCTTGATTCAGTAACTTCTGTAATAACTAAAGGCTTCCTTCCTAAAAAGTTTCACTGTTGCACTTGCAGTGACGAGAAAGGCCAGAACTGGCATTGTACAGATCTTGAAATTCAGAGACTTGTAGTTCGTTCAATTGATGCATTTCTTGATTGCATCTCCTGTGAAACTACACAACATTTACTTGTGAAGGTATGTAAACTTTTCTGTTTAAATTTTAAACATTTCAATCCATAGAGCTATGCTTGGCATTTTTCAAGAGGTCTTAATCAATGTTTATAGTTGTCTGTAAATCACAAAAGCAAGAACAAGTGGCCTAGGTGCATGTTAGCAAGTTCAATAGGATGTTAAGTCAAAAAGAGGCAGATAATATTAAATGATAGAGTAAGAATGAGTGAGAGTGTTTGAGATGAAGTAGCCTTTAAACAGATATAGTGGCCATGGGAGTTTTCAATCTTGACGATATAAAGATTATTCTGCTTCAAAAGCATAAATATGGATTGAGTAGATACAAATAATATTGATCTTTTGGCTGGAATTTGGAGCTTTAGAATTTGAGTTAGTGAATCTCTTCATTCATTCACTTAGCAGCTATTATTTATGTTTCGTCTTTAGAAATATGCTCTTAGTCCATTATTGGATGATTAAGACTGGAAAACCTTAGGTGAATAAGGTTTTTGGCTAATTTTAGAAAATCTTTTGTGTGATTAAAAGTCAAACCTCCAATTTTGTTTGAGAAAGAATGCTAAAACTCCTTTTTTAATAAAATTCCAAACCAAACAAAATCTTATAGTTTATAACAATTAAGCAATAAGCATAGAATCAAACTTTAAAGAATAAAGAGACACAACAATTTATAGTGGTTCGCTCTCTCAAAGAGTCACATCCACTACCTTGAGTCAACACCCAAGGATTTACCAAATCCACTATAATTAAAGTCTACAACAATCACAAGTATGAGGATCACCCACCAAGGGTTTTGCAAGCAACCTCAATCTACAACACAATTACAATCAAAGGATAACCCAAGGGGTTTTTCAATACAAACCTTTGATATCAGTAGAAAAAGAGATGAATAAGGAATATGTTACTAAATGAGCATGAGAAAGGAAAGATACAACACAATTGAATGCTTCTACGAGCTCTTTTTTACTTCTTCTTTGATGGATGATCAATAATGAAGCTCCAAGAAGATTTTTCCTTATTGTTTTTGTGAGATAAAGATGTTTTGAAGTATGTACTTTAAAGCTCTTTTAAATGTTCTTAAATGATCTCAAATTAGTTTTAAACAACTTAGCATCTACTGATCAACGGACGTTCCGATTTCCTTGTAAAAGGAAAATTGGATGAGCCCTTTTTAAAATAGAAAGACCGTTTTTTGTTTTACAAGAAAAAGTCGGATGGCCCTTTAAAAACGGACGACCGATTTTTCTAACTACGACCGATTTTAAAATAGTACGACCGATTTTTCTTTTCCTTTGGAAAAATCGGATGACCATTTTTTTTAGAAAGATTTGATAGCCAATTTCCTTAAACAAAAAGAACTTTCCTTCACATTTCAAAAACATGTATTCTTAATACTCTTTAGAAAAAGAAGACATTTAAAAACATCAAAAGCTTTATTAAGAATACTTAAGTTTTTCAAGTATAGTTTGTAAAAGATATTTCTTCTAAGGAGCTTCCATACTTGATCAAAAATCAAAGGTAAGAGTTAGAGAGTTTTACAAAATACCTTAGCATATCCCTAACTAAGACATAAGTCTTCAAGGTCTTCAATGACTTGATATTTTCTTCTTCATTATGCCTTGATCTTGGAATGGCTTGATCTTTTTCTTCTTTATTATGCCTTGATCACCAAGATCTTTTGCTTCTTGTAGTGTAGCCTTGAGACTCCAAAGATGCTTGTTTTGTTCCATAGAAACTAAGCTTAATAATCATCACACAAACATATGTTAATCATAATCAAAATCATATGCAATAATGCCCTTAGGGCTGACAAACACTACTCAGATGGTGATGTAGTGTCTTACTCCTACGTACCTGTAATGTACATCCATACTGATTCCGGGTGAACTCTTTGTATTGAGCATTGTATTGAACTAATTCTATTCTTCCTTTATGCCACTCTGTTTAACGTTCACTGCCTCCTTTTTTTAGGAATCTGTTGATGATATTGTTGGAGCTTTGCGGAGTATCCTACAATTCAAAAGTGAATCTATCTTGAACATGGCCTCCAGTGTGGCAGCAAAGATGGTCAATGTGTTACCGAGTTCAATGTTGCAATCACATGTTTCCCATCTTGTTCACGTTTTATCATCTTTGTTGTGTTCCCAGAGGTCCCAAGTTGCCATCTCATGTGCTGCTGCCTTGAATATCATTTTATCGAATTTGAATACTAAACAAGATAAAGAAGTGTGGGAGATCTTGAAACAAGGAAAAGCAGTCAGTTCTCTTGTCAAAAATGTAAATAGTTATTCCACAGAAGATCAGCCAATTGAGTTTTTTCAAGAAATGGCTTTTCTTTTAAGTAAAATATTGTGGCGGTGGCCACCCACTAGATTTTGTGTTTGGACTGATTCCAAATTGTTGGATGTTATAGATAATCTCAGTCTCAAGCCTGAAAGTTCGTTGAAAGTTGCTGTTTTGCGGTTGTATTCTAGCTTAGGTAATGTTTTTATATCCTGTCCCAAACATCTCTGTCAAAGTGGTAATTTAGCTTATGTTAGATTTCTGGGCACTAATATTAATTCAACTTCCAGCTTTATGTGGCTATGGGGCTAAGAGACTTCTAAAACATGGAAACAGCATGGTACAAATGATGGTCGACTGCATGAACAGCTCATATCCTTGCTCAGTCCAGATGGAGGCGTTTAAACTTGCTCAATTTTTGACGGTAGGAGTTCCTAAATTATTCCGTTCTTTTTTCCACTCAATTCTTTTTATGCATGTACTAATAATTCGATAATTTTAATTCGCCAGGCAAATGAACAAGGATGTAGACAAGTCATGAAGTTGTGTTGCGAGCCGCTTGTAAATTCCATACTGAAGCAAATGAATGGTAGGCATTTACATTATGGAAAAGTTTCTAAAGATCAAGCAGGACTGACATTGGAAGTATGTCGTTTGGCTCTAACCACTCGTTGGGCTGGGGATCATCAAAATTGCTTTTGGAAAGCAGGAGTCTGTAGAGCCCTTCTCAGTCTCCTCCTGAACAACTTTGTCCGAATTGATCAATCTTTTAAGCACTTGTCGCTGCAAGAACAAATTAACATAGTGCACAAGGGTCTCCATGCAAATTCTTTTGCTTCACTCCGGCCATACATTTGGGATATTCTTGGTGGGCTTGCAGCAAATTGTGCTGAAAATTTCAATCCTAAGATGCATGGAGCTGAAGTGCAGCTTAACGCCCTCCTTTTATGTGTTTGGTAATATTACCATCTTTTTTTCCTGTTACTGTATTCCTTGGTCAACGTATTTACGTTTTCCTTCTTTTCATTTGCAGCGTGACTTTTGTAGAATCTATCCACGTGGCACGTCTAGTTTGTCAAGATAGCATTAACAAAACTTTTGAAAGTGAATCAGCATCTAGAGCAGCCCTTATGATGGTTTATTCTCCTTCCAAGTACATTGCCTCCCAAACAAGGTTTATATTGTCTGAAGTATTGAAATTGAACGGCAAGGATGAGATAGAATACTTAATGAATACTCTAAATGCTGCATCCTGCAATAACAGTTTTGGAGTACCTGGTAACCTGCAAATGGCCACAAGCTTGGTGAGATTGGCGTGTTATGCATGTCTGCCCTTCTATGGAAAGCGCATAACTGACCTTGAAGGAATAGACACCCTATTGATGTTTCTGAGATGGTGGTTAAGCAATCCTGTTCACACAAAAAGGTTGACTTTGGCACCTCATCTGCATAATCCTTTCTACGAGAGAGCTTGTTGCAGTCCTCCTATAGGAGATTGGGATGGTGAAGACATGCTATTGCTTTTCTGTCTATGGGCCCTAGCTGAGTTGATAAAACACGCTCGCTCTCCTGCTGGTATTTTTTATTGTAAAATGGACTTTGATGAATGTCAGTTAGTTAGGGAACTCAAGGAGATCTGTATGAACAATTATTCTCCTGGATCAAGGTGGTATGCTGCTTATCTTCTTTCTCATTTTGGGCTATATGGCTTTCCTAGTACATTTGGAGAAAGGATTGGAAAAGCATTCATGGAAAATGAACTTGCTGATTTGGACCTCACTCTTATAAACCAGAGAGCCTTACATGTTCATAAAGTTATCCTTATGGTTAGATGTCCATCATTGCTTCCTCCGGAACAGCAGCTTCCCAGAGAGAAAACAACTGATAATACTCTTCTAAAGCAAGAAACAGAGACAAGTGTAAGGTCCACAGCAGAAGTTCGTCTCTCTGCTCATGTGGATAACCAGTCATTACTGAAGGTCCTGGAATATGTATACTTTGGGTATTTACAAGCTAGTGAAGACCTGGTAAAAAAGTTGAAAGTTTTAGTTAAGCATTGTGGCATTCAACTTCTACTGCACATGCTTCGTAGACGGAATCCAAGATGGGGCACTCCTATCCCGACTATTGATCTTACTTCTGCTCTGGGACCTGCTGGACATAACTCATCGTATGTTTTTCTCCTTTTACATTACATCTTCAGCTGCATGCTGGTTAGATATGATCAAATTTTCATGTTTCACTGTTCATCAAGTGTGTCTAAGTCAGCAATAGCTAACTCTTGTCACTAGTATCGCAGCCGAGGTTTTTCTGAAAATGTTCTGACTTCTTTAAATGGAAGAACTCTAATTATCTGATGTTATCCAGAATGCATGTTTGTATAAGGTAAACCCGAGTTGAACCGTATACCAAGCTGCATGTTTGTATAAGGTAAACCCGAGTTGAACCGTATACCAAGCAGACTGCCTAGTGACCTGAAAGTAGTGGGTTCTTGTTGATTGTCTAGATACTACATATCAGGGTAGAGTTTGAAAATAAAACAACATTGAGAAAATGTCATTATTTGATGTCTTTAGTTTTGCATTTCAGGGATGTTCTATTGGAATCTAACACCACCCAACTGCTTGATTGGAGATGTAGTATATGCTCGGCATCTTCTCCACATTTTCATGTTCATAAGGTTTTACTCTGGCTAAGTTGCGATTATTTCCGTGCAATGTTTCATTCAGGAATGCAAGAAAGGTAATTCAATATGAAGTAGATGCTGCCAGATAGTTTGTTTGAAACCCTCTAATGAACTTACCTTATTGTTTCTATGCACAAAATATTTTTCTGAATGCTGAATGGCCGGATAGCTAACTAAAATTCATGGCTACTCTGCAGTGTTTCACAGAACATGAAGGTACCTGTTACTTGGCACTCACTAGTTAAATTTGTCAGCTGGTTATATTCTAATTTGTTGCCTGAGCCTGGTTTTGGCTGTAAGTGGGTTAATCTGGATATCATGGAGAAAATTAATGAGTTACATTCATACATCGAGCTTTGCTGGCTTGCTGAATTCTGGCTCTTAGAAGATTTTCATGAACAATGCTTCAGAGTAGTTGTATCTGCCATAGAGTCAGATGTTCATCTGTCCATTAAAGCTATTCAGTTGGCTGCTAACTTCTCTCAATGGAAGTTGGTTGAAATAGCAGCGACCTACATCGCCCCTTCATATAACCAGCTTCGAAACTCTGGTGACCTGGATCAACTAGATGAAAGCTTCGTTGAGATGGTACGAGCTGCTTCTGTCCAACTCTCTCAAAAGGGAACTAATGGTTCACGAGTAATTTAGATACATTTTATTTTAGCCCGTATTGAATGCTGGAAACTTTACAAGGTGGTGAGCATTCTTGCAACAGCTAGGCATATTCTTATTTTTATACCTGTGGAGCTGCAAATATATCACCCTCTTGAAACCTCGGCAGGAACTCGCAAGGTACTTGAGCAAGTTTTGGCTGATAATGAATGCTTCAATAATCTTTAGAGTGGTGGTGCTAGTATTTTGAATTCTTGTTTTCATAAGTTATTGTTTAAGGTCTTGAATAGCTAGCTCCCTTGAGTAATGCGATTCAATAAAAGTTCATGTTGTCGCTTATGGGAGCGATTGTATATTAAACTATCCAAATCATAAGAAATTCACTACTTTACAATTTCTTCTAGTGCATAACTTAATTATATTTCGCAATAAACCAACCTTATAAACATAAATAAGGCATATTATCACTTAAAATTATCTAGTATATCTTTTAATATATTTTTTTTTAATTGTATTTTTTTTTTTAATGCTTTATCTTTCAGAGTTAATCGTGCTTAGAATAGGGATCCCATAAATTATCATGTGACGAAACATGATAAGGATTTGTTTGTTGGCTTGGCTACTCTCTAAGAGTTTTCTTTTTCTTCTTATTTTTGAACAATACTCCCTTAGAGGGTTGAATAGTTTATGATAATGCATATTAGTAGTACCATTAAATAACCTTTTCTCAATACACATCTCCACAAATATTGATAAATAAATATAATACTTAGAACTGACTCAATATCGTTTAATATATCTTCTAGTATATTTTTTAATATATTTCTTATTAGAGTGTATTAAATTCAATATTATTTAATATACCTTCTAGTATACTTTTTAGTATATTTCTTATTAGAGAGTGTATTAAATAATATACTAGACGATCTCACCCCTTAAAATCATAAAAAGTTGAGTTAGTGACACAAATTCTGAAAAGTTTTAAGTATTATTAGCTAAAAGATTGTTTTTTCAATTGTTAATTAAGGGACAAAGTCAAAGCTACATTACTTGCAATTTCATTCTTTTGAGATAAATGTATAATTTTTAAAACTCACAATTTAACTTTCATATCAAATTTAACTTTAATTTTTATAAATCTTTTTAAATTACCTAATTTATTTCACTTTTAAACTTTTTCATCTTTTTTTATTATGCTTCATACAAACTCAACTCATATTTTTATATCACAATTGACTCCTCTCATGTTTGTTATATCTGTGTTATTTGTTCAAATCTTAATACCCCACTGAAAAAGAAGAGACAAAAAATAACAATATATTGAAGAAAATAGACAATGACAACAAAAAATGAAAATAAATAATTTCTTTAAAAAAAAAAAGTTGAAAAATAGTTGTTGAGTAACAATATTAAATAGTGAACCATAAAAATAGCATAGTTTTGTGCAAAGATTAGTGGATGTGTTCAGCAGCCTTAGAGGTTTCATCTTCCTCCTACTATGGTTCTTCTTTTCCCAAACATCTGATTGTTCCTGAAACAATCAACAACAAAAACAAACATGTCAGATAAAAAGAAAGGAAAAAGACGAGACAAAAAATACAGATAAATAAGTACAAATTGAACATCTCAGAAAACAAAAAAAGAAAAATAAGGAGAGGAAAAGAGTTGGTGGAGGACAACATGACTGGATCTGCAAAAAAGAAACAGAGAAGAAATAAAAAGGGGGGAAATTTCTCGGCTGATAAAACTTCTTCACCTGCAATTCAATCGGTAAAATGATGTACAATGATATTAATATCAAGCATAATTCAAAGCAATCAAGTAACTAGAGATGCCAAGGCATCTTAAATCCGGGAAGGAGAGCATTTGTGCAAGACCAAAAAATCATCTGATGCTTTCATGAGCAAAAAGTATTGCATATGCAGCATATATCTTGCACCAATACGATAAGATTAGAATAGACGTCTACCATGCTGAAATTTCCAAGGCGAACGAGTGAAGCTTGGCAGTTGACTTCTATAGAGTTTATTCAGAATCTTTGCCCGATTGAATAGGTATACAAAGAGTATGACATAACTGTTAGCAGTACTAATATTATTTTCCTTGATCATAGGCAATGCAATGGATAGTAATGGACGCGAACACTGAGTACTTTGGATTTTGGCAAAAGTTGAAAAGATGGACAAAAGAGGGCAAAGAAGAAATAGGCAGAATAAGTACCTGACCAGTAGCAACAACAATGTTTGGATATATGAAGTTAACATGCATAAAGCAAACATGAACACCAAAAGAACAAATTAAGCATTTTTGTTGGAACCCCAGTGAAATCTGCACCCGATCCCACGTAGAAAATATGCACTGACAATGCAAGATTCATGCATATTACAAAACGGAAACATGTTTAACAAAGGTATCATCTGAAATTTTTAGGCCAAGATTCCACCCTTTATATATTAGAACTCAAAAAGAAATGCTTTAGGCCTTTTGAGATTTATATATTGACATTACTCATCAAATAGCACAGATGAAACGACAAAAATCTGCTGTAATGCTGATTGGTTAAGAATACAATATTTTCCACTCTACTGAATTTTAGAGTATACAGGTTTCTAATTAAACAAACTATAGATAGACAATTGATCGCTCGACTAAGCACAAGAGCTGAAATCTTAAAATCAAGTCCATGGATATATCCTTTTGAGTGCATCTCCAAAATCAAAACTTAGAAATTGGTAAGCTTGAGCCAAATATTGGAAAATAAAAACATAAATATAAATCTTCTTGAACAAACCTCATAAATCCGCAACAGTGATCTTTAGAGAGGTAAGGAGAGATACAAGTTCTGCTCCGGAAACTCTTTTGCAAAATCCACTCCCAGAGCTTCAAAGGTAGATGAAATTGACTGCTTGCCATCCTCCTACGTTATCTGTTTCCCAAACATCTCAAAAATCGTTCCTGAAAGAATCAAGAACAAAATCGGTTAAAACACAAAAAAAAAAAAAAAAACCAAGCATCTGTTAAGCAAAGAACAGAAACACCTACAATTTAATATATTTCTTAAGGACGAACTCAGAAATTCCTACAAAGCATCAAACCATAGAACTCAAATCTTCATTCGTTTTCACACTACAATGAAAGAAGTATGTAGAAAAACGTTTTAAGGATCCATCGGAAAAATTAAAAGCAAATAAAGTAGATATAAAGAAGGGAGAGGGAAAATATCAGTACAGTATTTTCATGGCTCCTGCAGGTACAGAGAAAACCCACCACCCGCGGTTGGCATGGAAGAGAGAAGATGAGTCCTCTAGAAACATCTCTGTAAATATATCCTCATGTGCTGATGATGAACAACCAATCGTTGGATAAAAAATCAAGTGTATAATGCCATAGTCTAAGTAATATACATCATGGACAGGAGCAAAAAAATAATATAAAAAACTACATCCACAACAGCATGCTCGTTGCGCACACTAAAGGACAAAAATGGTCGTCACTCAACTTGGCATTCAGTATATTGGTATACATATAGAACAAAAAGTTCCATCATAAATATTATAGCCAACTCAGTATAACAATTATAGAACAATATAGAAGAAAAAGTTCCATCATAAACATTATAAACATATAATGTTTATATCTTTATATAAAAATCATAAGCATTATAATGTTTATATGTTTATAAAAATATAAATATAGAAAAACAAGTTCCATCATAAACATTATAGCCAATTCAGTCTATAAACATTATAGAACAATATAGAAGAAAAAGTTCCATCATAAACATTATAGCCAACAATAAAATTCACCCATTACGCCCGCATAATTGCAACGATAACTTTAATCACCAATCTTGATTTTTTGCCTCAAGCCACCATCACCGGACCAAGTCCCTTCCGCCCCTCCCTGTCACTGAACTGTCAATAACTCACTTATGGAGCGTCTGTTGACATGCGTTGGCTTATCTGATAGCCCCACCAAAATAGGACCAATCACACTACAGAACCACCAGTGGCTCCACCCTGACCAGTGAAGCTCTGAACTGGCATTGACCGCTGGGCAAAATCCAGTAGCAGCTTTCTTTGCTGCTCACTAGTATGAGGAAGACTTGCTCGTAAGAGTTCAACGGGCATTTCCTTACCAATGGCTCTGGCTGCATCAGACTCAACATCAGACATGTCTGCTGGAGCCTGTGTGAGAAATGTCTGCATAATAGTATCATATTTGTTCAAGCAATACTTTGTGATAAGGCCAAAAAATGCATCGAAAGAGGCTTGCCAAAATGCTCTGTTAGCCATGCTACAGTTCCCAGCAGCTCGAGGATCTCTCAACAGCTCAGTTGCCCTTTCAAGGACAGATCTCAGAATAACAGACGCGCCATCCCCAGCTGGGGATCCAACTGGACGCAGTGGAGGATGCTCCACTGAACAAACCACCGATGCAAGACATGCAGCGAGAGCCTTGAGCTCCATTCCACGAACAGAAAAAGAAACCATTTTTGCAAGGTTGTTGGTTGTTTCAGCTGCTCCAGAATCAGCAGGAAGGACTCCAAATAAAAACCTCAAATGACGAAAGATTGCCATGCAGACAACTCGAACAAGTTCTTCACCAGGTGGAAGAAGCTGAAGATATCTATGTAACAGCTTCCGACCCTTTGGAAGTGAGACTAACCTCAGAAATACAAGATCATCCTTAGGGGTCTGATCTACTGTGTTTCCATTTTTTCCAAGTGGATCCACCAGTTGGAGTGAAGCTGCCAAACCTTCCAATAATACATGCCGCCTCTGTCTCAGCTGTGCTCCACCATCTTGGAATTGATTAAATTGCAAAAACCTGTCAATATCATCAACATCAAGGAGGAGGCAAAGCCCATCCTCAATGGTCACCCTGGCTGCAAGCATTGGCTCCTGTTCCAAGGGCTTCTCCAACACTTTTTGTTCCACGTTACAAGCTCCAGATGAGTTCGGTGGCTCAACCTCCAAAAGTGGGCGGGGTCGGCGGATAGACGAAAAGGAAACCCTTCCGAGTGCATCCACCTGGAGAAATGGATGTGGCTCATTATTAGCACGAGCTTGAGGAGGACCATCCCTCAAGTTAGTTGGACAAAAATGATGTTTCAACTTTGCACCAGCAGTTTTTTTTGCTAGACAAGCTTGATGGTAATAATCATCTACATAGGGGTCATTGCTGTGTGTAGCTGCAAGCTGCATCCGGAGTATATTCTCGATTTCCTCAGCTGACATGTATTTAGACTTGAATCTTGGCCATCCATTGTCATTTTTCTGGATACTTATATCAGATCCCTGTGAATGGCGAATTCCCTGTCTACCTCTTAACATGGATTGAATCCTTGGATCTCTCATATCTGTCACACCAAGCATATCAAAGTTGTTCATCATTTGAGGGGATGTCGAGAGATGGTGATTATATAACATGGACTGAGGTCCCGGTAAGTGCCCTACTGATGGCTGGAAAGGATGGTGTGGCCGCTGGGGTCGGAGTTGCTGTTGTTGCATTAGCTGGGATGGCAGTACTCCATTCTGTCGAGGTAAATGTTGCTGCAGCATGTTGTTAGGGAGATTAGGATGGTCTCCAGAAAATATACCTGCTTGGTTCAACAACTGATTTTGCAACCTACTGTTAACTGGGAGACCCACAGGATTAAATTGAGGAATATTTCCACCCAATTGCGATCCATGAGGTAGGGTAGTCAACTGAAGCTGAGGGTTAGAGAAAGGAGAAAGATTAGGTGATGATGGTGGCAATGGCTGTCCACCAGGATGAAATGGACTATTTGGCTGGCGTGAAGCATTTTTTGGTGAACCTTGATGAGATCTACCACCAGGAGGAGGATACGAAGTGAACGAAGATTTTGGTATGAGAATTGGCTCACTAGAGTACTGCTGCTGCATATGTTGCATCTGCTGTGGGTACTGCTGTTGCTCAGGATATGAAGTCGTTCTAAACAGATTCTTTGAGTCCATGTAAGAAGCAGAGGAGGTATATGGGTGGGAAGACCATCTTTTGCTGTCCAGCATGCCATCATTGTCAAAAGTTTGCTGATCGCGCCAATTAGGAAAATCCCCTTCTTGAATCCAATCAGCTGCCGATGAACCTAAAGCACAATGCAGATATCAGAAATTATTCGACGAATTAATCAAAAACAGTCACACATATAATGGAAGAAAATATCCCATTTGCATTTGAGAAACCAAAAGACACTAACATATTATTATGAATACACAAAGGTAGCAGAAATTGAATACTAAAAAGAAAGAAGTAAATTGAGGAAAATGGAACTTAGGATGCAGTAATTAAGAAGGGGATTATTGGTCTCCTGACATGCCAAATATACTGGAACTCACTTTCTCTTGAACCAATAACTCCAGCACTTTGTGGGCCACCGACAACCTTGTTCAACTGTAATAGAAAGTAAGCCGCTATAAAACAACGTAATAGAATGGAGAAAGGGTACTTAAGGAATAAAAAGAAAAGTGGAATAACTTAATTACCAACCTTTGAAAACGTGCTGGAAAGATCGTCGATCTCTGATAACGATCCCAAAGTTTCACCCTAACAAAGAGAAAAATAAAAGGAATTAAAGTTGTTGAATTCCAAAACTAAATGCGGTTAAGATGAATGTGTTAATCTACAATGAAGAACCACAGAGTGGTTGTACGAAAGAGCTCTAGCACAAAATGACATGAGCTCGAGAAAACAATGCTATCATCAGATAAGATTGAAATGCCTAAGCAAAGCCCAAAAGAGGGCATTGCAATAAAAGATCAAATTAATGAGACTTGACTGAGCGTAATAATACAGCAATAAGAAAGCATAAACAATTCCTCAGATTATAAAGATTGGGTGTAGTACAACTCAAACACGACGGCACATAACATGCAATAAGTATGAATATCCTCCACGTGTCAAAAGAGTTTCCGGAAGATTATATGAACCTAAAGTACTCCAATCATTCAGGAAGAAAACACTGACTATACACCTAAAAGGATACAAAAAGAAACTGGCCTAGAATGGCAACCAACATGCAAAAGTACCCAAAATGGAATGCAAATAAAAAGTTTCATTGTTTTAAAGCTGGTTAGAACCACGTGGAAAAATTTCTCTGTGCATCAAAGATCTACAAGATCTATGGAAACTAAATACCAATTATGTGACAAGGAAAACTGCAAGCATGCACGTAAGAAATCAAAAAACTAATTGACATCCACAAACAAACCTCATCCCTATCCAGTTGGTACTCCTCTTCGTCAAACTCAACCTGAGGAACACAATCTTCTTCATCTTCCAAACCTCCAAGCTCAACTTCTTCAACTACATCGTTACCAAAGAACGCATACTGAGAAGCATCAAATACTGCACCCCCTGAATTGCAAAACCATAAATAACGAAGTTAAAAGTCAAACAAAGGATTCCAAGGATATATTCACATAATGCAAATTAGCTACTGATCAACATGTGAAAACCAATAGCTTTTATTCAAAATTAGGATCTTCTTATTATTATATCAGCATAAGAATGAATGAAAGAGAAGTGAGATAAGATTACAATGTAAATGCAAGCAAAAACATTCTAGGAAAAGCTCACTGGTTAATGTTAAGTTTTATACCAGAGGATGCAGAAAGAAATAAAAACAAGAAATACCCTAACTAAGAACATGAATTGATAGAATGCAATCAAAAGCCAGAAAGAACCCTCCGGTCTTTATTACGCCCCAGACATTGAAGTCAATTTGTGTACTCTAAATCAGTGAGACGAAGCATTCAATTCCTATAGGAATAAAATGCCGACCAAACTCAAATTAAGCAACTATAGCTTCACATAAATGAAGTTCAATGTAGCAAGAATATGAGGATAAAAGTCAACAAAAGAAAAAAACGCAGGGGGTAGTTGATGGAAAACACGACAAATTGAACTTAAATGAGTTGGGGTGTATAGAGAATTGGATCTGCATAGAGCAAAAACTGAAGCTAAACAGAAAGATCGAGCAAAGCAAGCCCAACCAACCTGTTGGGTTAACACCAAATTGTTTAAGGTCCTGGTGATTGGAGGATTCCTTAAAACCATCCCCACCTCCAAATTTGTCCATGCCGAATAATTTGGTTGAATAATAAACAAAACCCAGAAACTTCTTCTTCTAGATGAATTTAAATGGACAAAGAAAACTTTTCACTTGAAAGCCCTATAAAACCAATAAGAAACCGCGCCTCTAAACCAATCGAAGATCCAAAAAGGGGGGAAAAAAGGTACGAAGAAAACCTAAAAGCTCAAAAGTATCAGAACCCCTGAAATTTACACCTACAAAACTCTCATTCTGAGCAAAACGAACCTAAAAAGGAACCGAAAGCGAGAAGTATGCAAAACCCTAAAAACCATAAAGAAAAAGAGAAAGGCAAATCTATGGATGGGAAGAGAGCAAGAGAAACCCTTTCACCGATAAATTCTCTAGGGTTTCTCCTGAAGAACGAAGATCTGTACAACTAAAACGGTGCGGAAGAAATTCATTGGATGAGAATAAAACACAAAATTTTTTCAAGAACTAAAAAGATTCTCTCTTTCCGGGGAGAAATTACGAAAACTGAAAAAAGGAATCTAAGCAGACCGCCTAGGTTTATGATGACGATTAGTTCTACTCTCTCTCTCTCTCTCTATCTCTCCCCAACATAAATTATTTAAGAGAGGGTGAGAGAGAATATGAATGAAACTTGAAGAAAGAAAATCTTGGAGAAAAACATAAGAAAAAAATGGTGGCGCAAAGGCAAAGAAGTACTGGAAGTTCTAGGTCTGACAATAATTATTTGGATATGTATGAGGTAGCAGATTATTGATGATGACGACGACGAATTGAGAATTCATCTTCGTGAAGGGGGAAGGGGTGGTGGTGGTGGATCTCTCTTCTCTCCCTTTCTTTTCTTTTTTCTTTTTTTCAGGAATTGTATTTTCTCTCTCTCTGTAAAGATGGTTTTATATTTTGAATTTTGTGGGCAACAAAAGATAAATAAATAATGATGGGAAAAAGTGGGCCGGAAAGATTTGTGTTTTTTCCATCTTCTAACCGATTTTGAAACCCAAAAAGGGACCGTCTTTGTATACGTGTCAAAACACCAGGCCTCACCCTTAATGTTTCATTGTAGGAAGTGATTAGATAAAATTATTTTTAATTTTTATTTTATAATGTAAGTTAAATTAACATATATTTTATAATTTTTATTATTTAATTAAATTATATTTTAGATTTTATCAAATTTATTAAAATTTAAAATATAATATATGATATGTATTATACATATTAATATATGTTTTTAAAGGTATGCATTAATCGTTTGATAACTCAACATTAAATTAGTATTAAAATGCGATATATTCCTTAATTCGAGAATTTCATTATTGGATTAAATTATTATAGAGAAAAATTATTTTTTATTATATATTCTAACTCTTTAATTAATGATATAACGAATGATTATATCTTTATTAATGTAGACGTAGTGTAACTTAAAAGATGATATATCTACAAAAAATAATTATTGAGAGTTCTCAGGGACGAGTTTCGTGTCCTACTTGCTACCATCTTGTCAGTGAGCGACAAGTTTCTGATAACATAGAAGATGGTCACCTACATGTTTTGATTTTTATATAAAAAAGAAAAAAGAAAAAAGTTTGGGTTCGTTTTGAATAGATTGTATAGTGGCCCTTAGCAAGTGGGGTTTCCTTGTGTTTATTTTATTTTCTTAAATCTATTTCCTCTTTATGCTCCAATGTTGAGAAGTGTTCATAGATGGACTTTTGTGTTTTCTTTTGGTGTGTTTTTATTCACCGACATAATCCCTTCTTATGACTTGACAGTGTGGGCTTGTTTGATGAAAGCGGATATACCAAATTAGAGACATTCTCTCCATAGATAAAAGCCTCAACCCTAGTCTGAATAAGATACAGGAGCAAGTGGAGGTACAATATTTTTTTCTATCCGTATATTGAGGACTAAGAGGCTATCAAACTCATACATAGGACTAATCTATCAAATGAACCCCCTCTCTACGCATGGGCTACCATCAACAAATCCCCCGTCAGCCAATTGTATCTGGTGACTATTGGTATTCATAACTTATTTTGCAATTGGTTCAGTTTATTTCCATAAGGGGATAGAAAGACTTCCATCCTTGCCATTGATACAGCCGGAGGAAATGCTATTCCGTCGTGTGTGGTTACTCATTATTGGGTATTGCAATGCGGTACCAAGAGTCTTCTCTATCTTCAACCTCTCTATATAGCTCTACTTGCATAGTGTTTGCAAATTGTTGGTGATTTGTTTGTAGTGGTTAGCAACGTTAAGTGGGATTGGATTGGAGAGGTGGAGAAGCACTTATTGTACTATTAATCGCCTCTTGGTGACTAATTGTGTGGTCATTTTGGTGTTTAGTTGATGATTTGTTTGGTCATGCATTTTCTTCCTCTTGATCCTTGTTGGAACTCTTGCCGACGGTATGCATTAAATAATGTTTTGCCACTGCTTACTCCGCGTCTTGAATATTCATTCAATAGGAACATCTGTTTAGTGTTTTTTTTTTTTTTTAAGAAATTATTATACTTTAAGTACTTTGATGATTATGATGTCATTTTTAGAGAGAGATTAAGATGTGTTTTGTAATGTTTTTTGGATACTTGTATTCTCTAGGGTTTAAACCAATGGATCTGCTATTATAGATTGACTAAAATAACTAATATGTTTAGCCAATACCGATTTGTTCAATTTTCTTAAGTTATTTCCCATCATTAAGTTAGGGTTTTGTGTCATTTTCCTCAAAATAATAATGTACGTATTTATTTATTTTTGTATCGTTTTTTGGAAATATCTATTTGTTTGGTTGAAATATCCAAATTGAAAAGGGAAAATTCAAAATCCTTTGTCATGCACAATAAAATGGAAAGAATACATGACAATAAATTCATGTTTTGTATACTTTTTGTGTGATACGTGAATATTTACATGCAGAAATGTCTGTACTTTTATTCGATATAAAAGCAATAGATAAATGAAAAAAGAAACGAATTAATTCGATGTACTTGATACTCCTACAAAAATAAAGTATGAAAAAGTCTGTGTATCTATCTCTAACTATATATTCTTCTAATTAACCGTCATAAACAAACTTTAATTCTTTGTACACAATTTCCAATTATTTTGGTGAAAATTTTGTTTGGCGATTAACAATGTTATCAGATCAAAATGAAAATAATACTACTCGATGTAGTGCACACCTATTTGAATTAGTGATTTTATTTTATTAAAACAGAACAAAATGTTATAAAATGCTATTCAACACTTCAAAACTTTAAAACCCTATTTGATATAAAAAGTTGCTTTCCATGTTTATATTATTCAACATAAGATACAAAATAAAAAAACCATCAATACTATTATTATCAAGTTACCATTTAAAAAAATAACAAAGCACAATTCAAGTAAGAATATATATATAAATTTTCAAACAACAAACATCAATTCAATTAAAGAAATAAACAAAGGTTATGGAAAACTTTTAGGGTGCATTTGGATTGTATTTTTAAAGTAAAAATAAATTTATTTTGGATCCCATATACTTTCTTACGGTGAATCTATCTTTTACGAAAATTAAATATGAGTTTTTGACTTTATCTAAACTTTACTCCAATCTAAATAGATTTAGACTCAGATTGGACAACAACTAATTTATAATTTTGTTGATGTGGCAAATAAAGGAAAATTCTGTTATGGACCCTCTGATATTAATTATGTATTCTATTGTAGAGAACTAATAACTAGAATAGTGATGTGGTTCAATATAGACCACATGATCCATGAATGAGGATATTAACCTGATTCTTGACATAATTTTTTGCAAATAAATTTAGAAATAGAAGGCAAAACAAATGATTTCAAAGAATTAATTTTACGTTTAGTTTTTCACTTCGGCAGCTGTTGTTGTGCAAAGTTATAATTTATGACAGTACCTAAAACTGATATAATCGACTAGGACTATAAGTTTTATTTTCTTTATTTATTTTAACTAGGATCATATAAGTAAGTCGATTGGGAGAACTGATATAGACCCACTTCATATTAAACTACCATGATTGTATTTGCTAGCAAAATGCAATTAAAAACAGTATTAACAACTTCATAATAAAAGAGTAATTTAATACATATTATGGTTTTTAATGCATTTTCATTCCCATATTTAGTTCAGTTTCGATCTCTATTAGAAAATAACTATTATATAAATTATAACAGTATACATAACTAATATAGTGAAATAGGACGATAAGTTAGTCAATTATGACCATAAATTGAATGCATTTTTTTATTTCTCGGCAAGACAATGTTTTCATTTTTTTTCCCAATCCGTTAAGACTTTTGAGTTAAGCGGAATCAGTTTTCGATTGGAAAATTATTGAGTTTTTTGCCATGTCCAAGTAAACTTATTCAAAAATAATAATAAATTTTTGGGCCAAAGCTTTTAGTTGTTGTCCAAATTCTTCTACATATGTGGGCGAATTTGTCCATAAACTAGATATTTAACATTGTCATTAAGTTTGATATTGAGAATATAATGCTAGAGGATTTCATAAAAGCAAATAACAAATGGTGTTAAGAAAGTTTTGAAACTTCGATCCCTTTATGAAATTAACCGTAAAAGTTTGCTCAGAAATCAAATTATTCCCAAGATGGAAACTCAATTTGAATTTACAAATATTTTAAGTGTTATTGTGTAAATAAATATCACATATTGACATGTTTGGCCTTACCTTGATGCCGAACTCTGCAAAATAACGGTGATGCGTTCTATATGTCGAACGCATTGGGCATCCATGTGGGGTTTGGACGAGATAACTCAGGAGAAAATGCGTCAATCAAAAAATAAAACAAAAACAAATTTTTAGCTCTTCCGCCCGTCCAGAAATCCCCTTCGTCTCAACTTTCTACTTTATTCGTACACTGAATTTCAGCATTTAGGTTGGATCATATTCTGTAAAAATGTCTGTAATGATTGTAACCAGCTTAGGTGATATAGTGGTGGACTTGTTCGCCGACCGGTGTCCTCTGACCTGCAAGAATTTTCTCAAGCTTTGCAAGTAAGTTTAGGTTGTCGATTCACTGGGTTTCGCATTTACTCGTATTCATTTGCATTACTTTTTTAAGATTTTGGTTTCCAGAATTGTTATTGAGAGGCCGCGGAAGATGTTGCCGGCTAGCTCTACTGCTTAGATATATGGTATTTCAATGGAAAATAAAATGATTGGCGTTATAATCAGATTGGACTGTTCTTCCTTTACTCTTGATGGCTTTTGAGCAGCTGTTATTTTGCTTGTTGGATGTGTCTTTACTCTGTACCATTTTTTTTTTTTCCCGATGCTTAGCTCTAGGAACCTGGTATGCATTGTTCAGAAGAAAGAAAAACGGGGAAGATGGAGAAAAATAGCTTTCAACTCTTCCTTTTAATCTTTTCCATTATTATGGTGTTATTCCCGTCAAGAGTGGGTGTGGACCTACCAGTTATACTGTTCTTTGTGGACAAGGAGGTAAGGAAGGGGGCTAGATGGCTCGTCAAAATAGGGAGAGGTGGTGTTATAACAGAATAGTGCACTATGGCGTAGTCTAGAGATACTTCAAGCTGTTAATCTGCTGTTAAAAAGGAGTCATACTCATAATATCTGTTAGGGCTAGAGTTAATTACTTATGCTCATTGGCTCACATTCTTATTTTGTCCGTGACTAGGAAGTTTTACTATAATTCTGTTATGAAAGACAGGGAGAGTTTCTTTCTTCTTACTCCCAGTTTCTCGACCAAGCAAAGTTTCTACTTCTTTGGTTGACAAATATTAACTTGTCAATGCTCTTAGGTTTGTGGTATGTCATTCGCTTGTTCCTCTTCAGATCATTTCAAACTTTTAGATACCTTTTCTGATTGTTGATACTTGGTGTTATATTTTGGTGAATTTGTGGACCTCCTTTGGATCTAGATTACATATCCATTATGAATCAGATGAAGTTATTTTCTAGTTTGTTCACAGTACCAGAGCTGGCATCCCTTTCTTTTTTATACTTAATCTTCCTCATGCTAATCCACTTCAATTAGAATGTTGTTATGAATTAAACTTCGCCTCCTACCTACTTTGTGAGATGTTGTAATAGAAAATGAATCCTGGCTGCAAGATACTCTTGAATAGAAGTTTTGAATTAAACTTTGCCTTCTCATCTACTTTCTGGGATGGAGGATGTAATGGAGGTGGAGTCCAGGCTGAAAGATAGGTTTCAGTGCTGTTTAGTTAAATCAAATATAGAGAACCTCTAAGTTTTGTGATAAGCAAAATTTCGAGATGTTCTGCTCAAGTACCGAATATACTTGCATGGACCAAAAATGTTGATTACACATCTTGCTAATTGTTGCAGCATGACTTTTGATTCAAATGACTGATTTTGGTGCAGGATTAAATACTATAATGGATGCCTCTTTCACACTGTTCAAAAGGATTTTACTGCACAGACAGGTGATCCAACTGGCACTGGAACTGGTGGTGATTCCATATACAAGTGAGGAAAATTGCATAATTTTTGTGTTTTTATATCTTTTGATTCAGACTAGTAAGATGGTGCAGAGGCACTTTGAGTGGTGTGGCAAGGAGGGAAAAACAGCATTTTGCATTAAATACTATAGATTTATGGAGGAAAACACATAAAATTGAAACCTGTAAAGATCTTCTAAGATTAGAAGAAGCCCATGAGAAATGAGATATGTGTTGTAATCAAGATGAAATGGATGTAACTTATTGATATGCTAATTGGACTAAGTACCATAATGCCAATCCAAGCGTAAGTTTAGAAAATACAGAAGCACTCTTCATGAACTTTGCTGTATAGCAGACTTACTGACTTGAGATTTTAAGTAGTTAGACTTATTTAAAAGGTTTCTTAAAATGCATCATGAGATAATTATCAGACTGGAAGGAGCTCGGCTTCTTCCTGTATTTGTATCATTAAGATATGCTATATTCAATTCAGCTGTTAGTTTTACAATATCCTATATTCTTACCTTATACTTAAGCCTGGATAGTCCTTATTTTATTCCACAGTTCTGGACAACTTTACATGAATTTTGATTTTTTCAGATTCTTATATGGAGATCAAGCTCGGTTTTTTGGTGATGAAATTCATTTGGACTTAAAGCATTATAAGACTGGTACTGTTGCCATGGCTAGTGCTGGAGAGAATCTTAATGCGTCTCAGGTATGCTATTGTTGCTGGATGTTATAGTTAGTAAAGATTATCAAGCTTTCATCTCCTAATCTGTGCTGTTTTTTACGTTAAAAAGCTTATGTTTTTAATTCCCTTATTATCGCATTGTTTTCTGCCATTTCCTCTATTCCCTTCATAAGCATACCATGCGTGATGATCTTGACTCTTTTCATCCTGTGCTCTTTTCAGTTTTACATTACCCTGCGTGATGATCTTGACTATCTTGATGGGAAGCATACGGTGAGTACTATCTAAACCTGTGATGCTCCAGAAATGTGTTTATCTTTATTGCTTTACTGTGAAAGAGATTCGGCTTTTTAACCTTGCCTTACCCCCTTCAGGGGTTATATTTCTTTTGACGCAGCAATTGGTTTGTTGTGTTATCTTCAAAGTTACTCTGTGGATATTTTCAATTTCAGAAGTTTGATCTTTATTGCAAGGCTTTTTAAGAGCCAACTTTTAGAATTGGTCTGTGCTATGGATAAGACATTCTAATGACTTTAGGTATTCTTGGATGTACTGAGTTCCTGCTCTGTCAACCTACTTTTATTCCGGTTATAGAATTAAATTAGTATGCCGTTGTATGTTTATCTTGTAATGTACCACTGGTTTGGCATGCACATGTCTTTTTATTTTTATTTTTATTTATATAACATGAATAATTTTATCCCTTGGCTTTCCCTCCTGATACTTTTCATCTTTTGAGGCTGCCATGGCAGTGGTTCTGGCTAGTTAAATTTCTTCTCTTGTACTGGAGGAGGAATACATGTTGTAAGAATATCTTGTATTACTTTCTCTGGAGTGACATGTTTATTCCTTGAAAGAGAATCCTCTATATGGTGTATAAGGGCTCATCATGCGGATACATATCATGTTTGTGGATCTCTCTCTCTCTCTCTCTCTCTCTCTCTCTCTCTCTCTCTCTCTCTCTCTCTCTCTCTCTCTCTCTTTCAAGCCATGAGTATGCATACACTCAGAACTACTTCCACTTGCCTGAGGAAAAACAATACTATGTACACAATTAGTCTATTCGCCATGCCAATGTCTTTTATGCCTTGGTGTTGACTGCCCATTATGATGTAGAATTTTTTTGTTTTGGCAGGTTTTTGGGGAGGTGGCAGAAGGGCTTGAAACTCTTAATAGGATAAATGAAGCTTATGTAGATGAGAGCAGCCGACCCTACAAGAATATCAGGTACTCTGATTCATTTCTTGTATCGTTCCTCTCTTTTTCTGGTGTGATGCACAAAAGTTCTTAAAATTTACTAGCTGTGCTATTTTTTGTCGGGCTATCTTTACCAAAACTTGAGCAGAATTAAGCACACCTATGTATTGGATGATCCTTTTGATGATCCGCCGCAATTGGCTGAATTAATTCCTGATGCATCACCCGAAGGGAAACCAAAAGATGAGGTAATGTGCATATTAATTCCTGGTTTTCAAAGATCAAAAGTAGAATTACCTCTAGTCTCAATGTTCATACACCCTAAAGATTCATAAAAGTGCAATCAAGATTTCCTTAATTATCTCCTTACATGCTGACGTTTTATCTGCTCCATTTTTATGTCTTGTTAGCAATTTAAACCACTATTCTATTCTATTCTATTCTATTTCTTTTTTTAAAAAGACCACTCTTCTATTTTAGGAGGATGACAAATTGAAAAATAATACATTGACTTTGGCATTATCATTTTTACCTTTGAATAGGTTGATGATGATGTGAGACTAGAAGATGATTGGGTGCCCATGGATGAGCAACTAGGTACTGGAGAGCTGGAAGAGGTCTTGCGTGCAAAAGAAGCACATTCTCGTGCAGTAGTGCTTGAAAGTGTAAGGATCTCATGAATTTTTGGGATTCTGTTACTCATTGGCCAAACAGTTTTCCATATCTTTTTTCTCACAAACTGGTTTTAACTTCAGTCTGATGTCCTAACAGATAGGGGATATTCCTGATGCTGAGATAAAACCTCCTGATAATGTCTTGTTTGTTTGCAAGTTAAATCCAGTTACTGAAGTGAGTTACTACATTCTGTTGCCATCTTTACTTTCTAAATTAAGATCCTTAGGTTGCTTTTAGAGTATTTCTCCTTTGTCGATATTAACCTCTTTTCTTGGTTTGTTTTCTCTAGGATGAAGACCTCCATACGATATTTTCACGCTTTGGAACTGTAACATCGTGAGTTTTTCCCTATCTCGTTTATCTTTTTCCCTTAAACTTCTTCTGTTGTTGAACTCCTATATAAAACGTATTCCATATTTATGGCAGTGCTGAAATTATCCGGGACTTCAAAACCGGAGACAGTTTGTGCTATGCTTTTATCGGTAAGTGTTATCTTTCTCTGAGTTGTCTTTTAGCTGTGTTTTCTCACCCTTAGTACTCATTGCCTTTGCTATAAAATTCAATATATGCCCCTTCTTGTTGAACATACTAATATATGCACAATTATCTTAATTTTATGTCATCTTCTTATTTCCAGAGTTTGAGGATAAAGAAGCTTGTGAACAAGCTTATTTTAAGGTATGAATAAATTATTCTCTAATGCCTTTATGCTCTGCTATGCGCATGCCAGAAGCCTATTTAGTACTTTTATCTATTTCATCTGACATGCAATTGTTTTTGTATACTAATGGTGTCTGACATGATCTTTTCATATTGTAATTTATTCTGATGATCTTTATTAATGTATAATGGCCAACTTAATGCACAAAATCTAGCCTGAATGACGATGCTGCAATCTTTGGCAGAAATCCTGAAATCAATCTATCTTTGCTGGCCATATGCTTGTGGAAATGAGCCCTTGCATAGACATGCTCGTGCTATGGCTATTGGATTTTTCTTTTTCCTTTTTATTTCTTTTGCAGGGGTGTTATGTCGATTGTTATTTGGAATATGTTATTTAAAGCCTTCAGAATTTCCTGAGGAAAAGGGAACACCTTGCATTGTGAAAGTTGAGCAAAGTTCTAGTTCATGGATCTGAGTCACTGTCCTATGTAGCACTCATATCTGTCAAATTAACATTAATTTTTGTATTGAACCGATTTCATGGTACTTAAAATAAAGGAAGTTAATATATGTGAACATGGGAGCAAAAAGTAACTTTGACTCTGTAAGAATGCTGTAAAGGTTGTTGGGATGGCATAGTAGGCATTTGGAACCATAGACTGGTATATGAATCAATCTTCCTTGCATTGTTCCCAAAATCACGCCTGAAAGCTTTCTGTCTATTCAGTTTTTATAATGTGCAATTGTCTCACTTTGATATGTTTCTAAACTTTCTGTTGCTCTTTTCCATTCACATGAGGCTGCTTGTATATTCTAGTCTTACTGCCCTTACACTGCTTTATGTGCCCAAAAAATGGGGACTGTAGGGTTACTGCCCTTAGGAAGATCAATCACAAATTTTAAGTGCTTGTCTAGATAGACCAAAGAGACTGCCATAATCAAATGGAACATGTCAAGTAATGGTTTCAATTCCTGTTTTAACCTAGCTAATTAATGTTTTGCTCTATGCCTCTTTTGGTAAATTGTTTCTGACGCCCCATTCTTTTACTTTGCATGTGATATTACAATTATTCTGATAAAGGTTTACTTTTTTGCTTTATTCATGGTAGATGGATAATGCTCTGATTGATGATCGGCGTATACATGTTGATTTTAGCCAGAGTGTTGCAAAACTCTGGTCCCAGTATAGACGCAAGGACCAAAAGGGTAAAGGCAAGTGTTGCTGCTTTTCTATTCCTTGTAGTTTGGTCCTTTGTCAACTTGGTATTCCCTCCATTTTTTTTACTTGTCACATTTCACACACATCCATGTTCTTTTGACTTGTTCTAATATGAAGTCAAGGTGGTATTAATGAGTTTTTCTCCATGTAGGAATTCAACCACTTATTTAGTTGTTCTTTTATGGAAAATCTTACATGTAATAATGAAGGGCATTATAGTCTATGCAAAAAAACCACATGATTTTTGGTGTTTTCTTAAATGGTGAGATTTCTTGTCCGTGACAAGTAAAAAAACCTGAGGGAGTAATAATTTGCATCAGTTTTTTTGACATGAACTGAACGAATTGCCAGATGATTTAGTGTAGTGGAACCCAAAGTGAGAATTTTGTATTGGTTTTTGCGAGAAAAATGAATGCAGATAAACTACT
Organism: Catharanthus roseus; assembly: GCA_028651295.1. Lineage (NCBI taxonomy): Eukaryota > Viridiplantae > Streptophyta > Magnoliopsida > Gentianales > Apocynaceae > Catharanthus > Catharanthus roseus. Next base: position 4,028,886 of record JAPQWS010000044.1, on the reverse strand, counting down.
CTTTAATGCAAGCTGGTTGTAATTACTCGGGCCTCTTTTTTTATTTTACTATTTTTTTTAAAAATTTTCATGTAGATGTTTCGTTACTTCAGAATCTGCACTTTTCCTAATATTACATGGATATTTTGGTTCTAATGCCTGTATTCCTACTTTCTTTTATTACCTGATGAGGTTCATTTCGCTTCTGCGCCTTTCTATTCAATCAAGTTTAAAGTGGGTAATTGGCCAATGATACACAGTAGCTTAGGAAGTATATCAGAATTAATGTTAAATCCTTTGCAATGACGAGGATGCTGCTATTAAAGCTTCATAATGTTTTATCTGTTGCAGGGGGTGGTTGCTTTAAATGTGGTTCTACTGACCACATTGCCAAAGACTGTACGGGGGACCCAAACAGTACAAGGCAACTTACAAAATACATGTTGAAAGATGGCAACACCCAGCACGGTGGTGCTAATTCGCGGTTTGTAACTAATTAATGTGGTGTTATATATATATATATATATATCTTCCACTGCAGATGTATGCATAAGCTGAAACCATGTTTTGCAGGTACGAAATGGTATTTGATGGAGACACAGTTGAAAGCCCCAAGCACAACAAGAAGCAAAGAGACCATGAAACTGAAAGGGTTAATGAGAAGCAACACAACAGGAGGGCAGATTTGAATGACCTTCAAGAGAGGGATAGCAGGAAAGAAAATTCACGTGATTCACGTAGGCATGAGGACAGAAGTAAAGAATATAGGGAGGATGTTAGCTACCGAAGGGATCGTAGCTCATATGGTGGAAGAGAAAGAGACTACAATGCTAGAGATGGACCGGATGGAGAGAGAAAATCACATAATGGGAGCCATAGGAACAGGAGAGAGGAAGCAAGGTACGAAAAGGGGCGTGGAGCTGATGCTAGTCATCGAGAGGGTAGGGATTACCGAGGGCACGAAAAGGGTCATTCTGGTGATAGGAGCCAGGGGGTGGACAGGAAGGATGAGCGAGATTCTAGAAAGAGAAATGTTGATGAAGATCGCAGACGAGAACATTACAAGGATGATGCAGATCGTTACAGCAGTAAACGGGGTACTAGAGAGGAGTCATACAGTAGACAAATACGTGGCGATGATGATACTCACACAAGAAGAAGGGAGGACCGAGATTCTGTAAAGCGAAGCACGAGACAGGATGACAGTGGCGATCGAGAGCGTGATCGTGGTAGTAGAAGGCACTGATCTTTTAGTACATGATCAATAGGATCAGACACCCAGAAAAATAGAAGAAACAAGGATGAATAGGACCAGACATGGTGTTGTTCCATGTATCTTGTAAAAGATAAGTATTTTTTCCCATGCAAGATGAACACATTACTGGCTACTTTTGGTGAAAATTTTTGCAGGCAGGTCATTTTTATTATGGGGTTAGGAGCCAAGAACACTGATGAAAAATGCCATGAGAGTGCACTTTATTACATTTTGACATTGTAGTAACTTAGTCCTACAGAATTTGTGTGCTTTCTGCTCTCGGTGTGTGGTTTTTTTTTTTTTAAGTTCTCTCGCTGTGTTTTCTAGGCATTAGTGTAAAATGTGTAATATTCTTTTGTTTTCCTAAAAAAAAGTATAAATTCTTTTATGGATGTTGTTGTTGTTGGTAGTGTTTTTTTTTTTTAAATTTTTGGAATGGGAAGAGAGGGGGTGAGATTAATGTATACTATTCTTTCTTAGATTGCCTCTCTATATATATAGAAATTTTTAAATCTAGTTTTTTTAAGAAGTAATTTTTCATTTCATATTTCTTTCACAAAAAATTATTTAGTAATACCCATTAAGAAAATTTCCTAGCACATTGGGTGTCAAATTTCTTTCATTAGAAAATAAATAATTATGAGTATTACCCTCAAACATGAATGCAATTTTTATTTTTCTCATTACATCTTACGTTTAGGGAAAATTTTGTTATGCATTTAGTGTATTTTTTTACTTATGCACAATATGTTTTGTGTTAAGTCACATCAAATTTAAAATAAATTTTAAGATAAAAAAAAAGGTACTAATACTATGAATTATTGTGTATATGAGTACATTTTTTTCTTTCTTTTTTTTGGCTGAATGTGTATTTTTTTTATGTGTATGTGTAATATATATTATTTTCCTTATAAATTGGTTAATGTGTTTGAAAAAAAATAAAAAATAAAAGAAGGTTAATGTGTTTGCTTCCGCTGTTATTGTAATGAAGTAGATAACTTGATGACTGTTTCTCGCGCTTTCTGAGTTTCTGAAGGCTAGTGACACAGACGGAGGACTGAAATCCATGGCGAGAATAATGGTAGCTTGCTCTTACCTCATCCCATCTAAATTGGGTTCTTCTTTTACAAAGCCCTCTCTGCAAGTCCAATGGTTGCCTTCGAACTCCATAGTTTTCAAGCGGGGGCTTTCCATGGCCAAAATAAGCATGAGCTTGAAAGCAGGCATCGTTGGCCTTCCCAATGTCGGAAAATCCACTCTTTTCAACGCCGTTGTAAGTTTCAAGCTCTGGAACTTTGTCCCTTCTTCTATTCATTAGGAAAAATGTACTAGTTTTAGTGTAATTTTATATGGGCTGAGGATTTCTTTTGTAAATGTCGTCGAATCTTCGTGGGTTTGTGTGTATTAAGCAATTTGGAAGAACTTTGAACTTCCAAGAATGAAAAATTTCGGCTTTGGAATATTGATATGTATTAGATGGCTCGCAGGTGGAGAATGGTAAAGCTCAAGCAGCCAATTTTCCTTTTTGCACAATAGAACCAAATGTGGGAAAGGTTGCTGTTCCAGATGCACGTCTTGATGTGCTTTCTCGTCTTAGCAAGTCACAGAAATCGGTTCCAGCGTCCATTGAATTTGTTGATATTGCTGGGCTTGTCAAGGGAGCTAGTCAGGGGGAGGTGAAGAGCTAGATATTTCCTTTTCCCAATTCATATAGTTTTAATGGCATGTAGGAACCTTGCATTTTACTTTAGTTCTTGTTAATTTGTTTTGGTTGCGCATTATTTTGAAATTGAAGTTTCTAATTGCAGGGTCTGGGTAATAAATTCTTATCTCACATTCGTGAAGTGGACTCCATACTTCAGGTTTGTGACTTGTATGATCAAAGCATCTTTAATATGTGCCGAGCCTGGTTAAAATGGAGTTCCATTGCTCTGAAAGGAAGCAAGCCGTCTTGTTTCAGACAAGAATTCTCTAAATCTTTAATGTCTTTCAAAAGCGTCATTCTTTTCCATCCATTTTTTTAAAGGATCCTTCATTGGCATTAACTGGATTCTTGCAGCATCCAAATATTTCAAAGAGAAATCTTTCCCTTTTGTTAATTTGTTTGTCCTATCAAATTCATCGCAATTCATGCATCAGCAGATAGTTGTTTTGATGTTCATTCAGGTTGTGCGCTGCTTTGAGGATAATGATATTGTTCATGTCAATGGGAGAGTTGATCCAAAGTCTGACATTGATGTGATAAATTTGGAGTTGGTATTCTCAGACTTAGACCAGGTACACATTATCAGTTTTTCCCCCTTTCTTTTCTTCCTAAGGGATTCAATTTCAACTTAAGGTCAAAAGAAAAACAGAGTTGCTAGATGAAGTCAACTTGTAAACACTTCAGATATTTCACATCATATGAAATCAGCTCTTTGCTGGGAGCTTTCTAGGTTGAGTTTATAACTTCAATGACATTCTGTCATAGAGGAGGAAGTGCATTGCCAAGATTCCTTATGGTAGATATAGTTTGTGTCTTTTGTCCTGCTTACTGCAGAAGATTGATAGAAACTAAGTTTACAAGAAATGCAGATTGAGAAAAGAATGGAGAAACTCAAGAAGGGGAAAGCTAAAGATTCGCAGTCTAAAGTGAAGGTAAGGTTATGTTTCTGATTTCTTGAATGCCGACTACCTCCTTCTGTTTTAGATCTCCCAAAGAGCAATTGAAGTAACAGATTCTGCTTCTGGTTTGATTTCAGGAGGAAGCAGAGAAGTCAGCTCTGGAGAAAATTCAACTGGCACTGATGGATGGAAAACCAGCACGCTCAGTTGCTTTAACAGATTTAGAAAAAGATTCTGTAAAACATCTTTGTTTGCTCACGATGAAACCTGTAACATATGTGGCCAATGTAGCAGAATCTGACTTAGCTGATCCTGAAAGCAACTCTTATGTCAGAGAAGTGAAGAAATTGGCTTCTGACTTGCAATCTGGGGTAGTAACAATCTCAGCTCAGGTTTGGTGATTTCTTTCAGTAAAAAGCATTTCACCTTGTAGTTGCAGTTAGTGTCACTTCAAAACTTATAGGTCACCCTCACTTCTTCATCTTGCTGAAAGGATCGTTGTCTTCCTTTTATTTTATCTCTCCTGAACAATTTATTCTCTGTGCAAAGTAGAAAAGAATGTCTATAGGATCATCATTACCCACTGGTTCTTCTCCTGAGGGAAAAAGTTCGTCACCACATGCGTTTTGGTCCCTATCAGATAGATAAACTGTTCAATCTTTTTCACAATTGAAAGGCTCATTTCTTACCTCTTTTAACTCCTTTTTGTTTGCAGTTTCTTTTTAACATTTTTTTGGGCTTTGGGAGTGGGGTTGGGGAACTGGAGAGGAACGAATATTGTTCTTTCATTTCAGGTCTATTAATCTTCCATGGGCATCAGCTTGGAGATCTTTGGCCATTTTAGCCATTGACTGGAATTTGCTGCTTGTTGTAGGTTGAGTCGGAACTAACAGAACTTCCACCTGAAGAAAGAGTGGAGTATTTGAAGTCACTTGGTGTAAATGAGAGTGGGCTAGGAAATCTTATTAGAGAAACTTATGGCCTTTTGGGATTGCGCACATATTTCACGTCAGGCGAAAAGGTACATCTATCACAAACTTTAAGCCTTTGATTAACCTTTGTTTCCCTTCATATTTAAAAAACTTCCAATATTTTTCCTGTAGGAAACGAAAGCATGGACCATACTAACAGGTTAGTACATTTTTCTTGATATTCTTTCTTTTCTTTCCCCCTTCCTCCTCTTTTATGTTGCATTTGCTCTCTATTAGTTCTTAGATGAGTGAAATTTGGATTGGAAGATATATTCCTACAAGTTGTTTTATAGCATGATTCTTGGCAAAAATACTTTTACATGGATATGAATTCCACCAAGAGGTTTTGTCTTTTAAGGAGCTACCAACTCTGGTGACGCAATTAAAATTACTGCAGTCAAGGTACAGCATTTTGCATGCTGCAAGCTGTAAGCTGTACTGATTCTGCTTGTGCTTTTTCTAATTTGAGCTTTGTAATAATTTACATAGGAATGACTGCGCCTCAAGCGGCTGGCGTTATTCATTCAGATTTTGAGAAGGGCTTCATTCGAGCCGAGACGGTAAGTAGGATGAAAAAATTTTGGTTCCTTCTGGAGAAATGCCTGAGTTATCCTTTTTGTCTTTCCATTAATTTCAGTTTATATTTACAGGTGTACACCTTGTTTTGCATTATCTTAATCAGTCTTCCTATACTTCTTGGAGTTGCCACTAATAATAAGTAGATACAACAAAATTACTTGATTTTGTTAAATGCTTTGATATTATACTTGGGTTTAAGAAACTGACTCAAAGATGCAAGATTCTCAAATTTTCAAATATATGGAATGAGGAGAAAGTTTCCATAAAATAGAAATATCATTTTTTTCTTTTTGGGGCTGTCCTGTGACTCATGTTTTCATCCAACCTTGACAATCTTACATGAGGTTGGTGAATCTTGTTAATTTGTAGGTTGGTTATGATGATTTTGTTGCTGCTGGTTCTCTTGCAGCTGCAAGAGAGAAGGGTCTCGTAAGCTATTTCCACCTTTTTCACCCTCTTCTTACACTATCTTGCTTGTTCTTTGAAAATGTGTTTATAGAGCTTCATTCTTCCCTTAGGAGAGAAATTCTGATTCATTCAATCTCCCTTCCTTTGCCACATCATCTCTAAATAACCGGGTTTAATGATTAACTTAACTAATTTTTGTGCTTATGCAGCTGAGGTTAGAAGGCAAAGATTATGTTGTACAAGAAGGGGATGTCATGCTTTTCCGTTTCAATGTCTGAATTCAGTCGCTTATGATCCCAGAACTACTTTGTTAATCAGATATGGTGCGTAAAGATTTCAACTGGCCCTGCTAGAAACATTTTTTGGTCCATTTCTATGAACCACAGTTTTGCTTGCCTATAGAAATTCATTCTCAAACTTGATATCAGATACTGCCGATCAATTATTTATCTTTAATTACTAGCAAAGAAAGAAGCAAGAACTATGAAATTTACAATAGTCTTATCATTATAGGAATATTACAGTGAGTTTTGATGATATAGTACTTTCTATACCATACATATAACCATTTTGCTCTAAAAAGGTGTACTTTGTGGGCTTATTGTGTTATATTACTGATATGATTGCTTTTGCATTAGCTTCTAAGCAAATACAAAGCCTATTCTTTCCTTTTGCTTGAAAGCTAAGATGGAAACTAATCTCATTAGGCCAATAAAGGCTAGCTTTCTGTAACCGGATAGAGTTTAGTTTTGATACTTTTATTGTATTTCATAAGTTGAATTGTCTATGGGAAGATATGTGGGTCGCAAAGTGAAAAATGTGCATTGATTTTCTATTACAATCTTGTTTAGGATGCGTTTATATTTGGCATTCAGTTTCATCTTTAATATTCTCTGTAATATTGAGAGTTATACATAATGTTACAAAAGGATTTGATTCATTCTTGGGGCAACCAAAATAGTCCTCATCTTTCTTTACAGTTAGTACTGTTTAACTGTCAAAACGGGCTTAGGTCGCGAGTTGGTTCGGACCGTTCGTAAAATGGATGGATATGAATTTTCAAAATTAGTTTCGTCAAAAATCAGACGGGATTGGACCGACTCGTTTTGAGTGCGAACTTTTACGGTCCGGTCTGGTTCATAGGTTGACCTTTTTTTTTTTTTTAACATTGTTTATGTGTTATTAATGTGTAATTATTTCGTTTCATAGTATAATTTTATAATTAGTTGAACATTTTTAAAGAAAATTAATTTTAAATATTTTTTTAAGGATAAAAATAATCTTTATTAAAAAATAGTGTGTTATTTATGTGTAATTATTTTATTTTTTATTTAGAAATTAGTATAATTTTTATAATTAGATGAATATTTTTAAATAAAATAATTTTTAATATTTTTTTAGATTGAAAATAACTTTATTCAAAAAAAAAAAAAAGAAAGTCTGTGGGTTGTTCCGCTTATTTACAAGCTAACTGCGAGCAGATATAGTTTATATGGATTTTGACTCGTTAAAAATTAGTTCGGATCAAACCGTTTGAATGTTGGCTAAATATTATCTAGTTTGGTTTGAACAGATTGAGTCCGTTTGACAAACCATGTTGCATCGGTATTTTTAGGGAATGTATTGGATTTTCAGCATATCGTGCCTCAGCCAAATGATTTTGAAGCCTTCTACTGGTTGAGGAATTCGAGATTTCATTCAAGCTCAATAGGTCTCGTTTTTTCACTAAGCCACTAAAATCTGACTCAACATCGGCTACTGTAATGGATATTTAGAGTACCCTGTGGCCCTAGGAAGCCTACAAGAAATTGGGGCTTTCTTTCTTCTCTCAACCTGAACCATTTTCTTCCACTCTATTATGATTACTACTTAATGAAAACAAACAACACTATTATCAAACGGTTCGGATCCTCTGTAACATTTTTTATAACACTTTCTGTAACATTTCTTAGTATATTTTATTAATAAAACTTACCAAATAAAGATAAACTCTAAGAGAAAAGAGTAAATCCTAAGAGAGAAAATATACTATAAAAAGAAAATGTTACAGAGAGAATGTTACAGGAAATGATTATCAAATGAATACATAGAAGCCACACTTAGCAACCTTCTTCTCAAAGTAAAGTAACCAATTTTATCGTCTTTCTTTTTCATCTTTAGCCATTTCAAGAAGTGATTAGTATTAAAAAAAACAAAAAAAGATGTAGGTCAGTAGTCAAATATCCATTTGTAGAAAGTAACTAACATTGATGCCTATTTGGATAAGAAAATCTACCAGAGGGAGAGGAGTGTTTAAAAAACTGATTTTTTTTTTCTGCCAAAATGAATCTCTCTAACTCAAAATTTAAATCTTTCATATTTAGTACAAATTTAAAATAGATATGGATAATTTTGAATATTTTTTACGATAAAATATCGATTTTAAGATAAAAAAACTCTCAAAATTACTTTTTTCAACTATCCAAAATATTTCCCAATTTGGCAAAATTCATTTCGATTGGTTTTTTTAATAAAAAAAAGTAATTGATACGAGTTTCTCTCGAATTCACCCATCTTGGAGAAATTCTTATATGGGAGAAACTTAACAAAGTTGAAAAAAAAAAAATCATTTTTAGAGTTTTTTTTACTTTAAAATCGATATTTTCTTATCCATATTTATCTTGAATTTGTGTTAAACATGAAAGATTTGAGTTTTGAGTTAAAAGAGAATTGGGTTAAAGAAATTTATTTTTGACGAAAAAAAATAAATTTTTTCGTTCTATACATAAAGATTCTCGAGTTATATTTGTTGACCTTCAAATCATATTACACTTACACGATCTACATTCGAGACAAGAAGACGGAGTCTTAGGATGATAAAATTGTCGCACAAAATATAATTGCAAATTGTTGTTCCAATTAGTGTTGGTTCACCGAATAAGGTAGGATGTTGATTGTGATAATGTACTAAAACCCCACCAGAAGAAGAAGAAGTTGGCTTGTTTATGTCACTCTTCACAATTATAGCCATTGCCAAACAAATCTATCATCACCTTACACCCACTCCTCTCATCATCTATTCCCACACCTTAATTTTTCTCCAATTGGCTTATCTTCTTTGTACCAAATAGCAAAATTTCTAGTCCTTAGGTTCCTATTAGACCGCCCAGATGGAAGACATATGATGATTCAACGATCTTGATCTAATGCACACAAAGCAATTCTAGAATTAGTTGAGTTACGATGCGCATGCAGGTCAACTGACCTGACTTTGATTTGTGCTATATGAATCAACTCTATGAATCTTAATTCAGCTATAGAGTAATGTTTTAAACTTGAATTTGTATCTCCTTATTTATAAAATATATAATAAAATTTTTAAAATAAAAATGTTGAGGGGATGAAATTGAAACTACCATAATTGAAAACTTAAAAACTAATATTAGTTTTAGAAATGTTTAAGGGCAATCATCATTCCTTACATACATTTTATATCCTTCCCGCTCTCTTACACTAATTATTGTTTCATGAAATCGTAACATACTCAAAATCAAACTCTAAATGACTGAATAAGGATCAAATTATACAAATATTCCGTATTCAAGTTTGAATTAGTTAAAATTGTATAATACTATATACTGAGTACCCAAAAAATACACTAATCATTCCTTGTGAAAATATCTGAGCTATAAAATTTGTGTATAAAAGAAAACTGCTCTCTCTCTCTCTCTATATATATATATATGTGATGAACCATCCTTGTCATTCTCCATATCCATATCCATCACCTCTCTCTCTCTCTCTCTGTGCTGATCAAAGATCATCATATGAAGAAGGTGAATCTAATTCTGAAGAAATGCAAGAGCTTATCAAGACAACTAGGAAGAACATCATCTTACAGTAACTTAAGGTCGAAATCTACTAGAGAAGAAATATGGGGTAGTTGTGAAGAAATTGATGATGAAGAAGAAGAAGAAGATTTTGTTGAAACAATCTATGTTGGAAGTTCAAGAAAAAGATATTTGATAAAATCAAAGCATTTGAAACATCCATTGTTGAATGCACTTATTGAGAAATCAAAGAAGATTAATAATCCAGCTGATCATCATCATCATCATCATCTAACTCTCAAATGTGAGGTTGTTTTATTTGATCATCTTCTTTGGATGCTTGATAATGCTGATCCTGATCATGATTATTCTGATCTTCAAGAACTTGCTGATCTTTATCTCTTGTAAATTGTATAATTAATTACAAAATTATACTATTTGTAAATGTATCTTTCTTTTGTCTATTTGTTCCACGGATATCAATAAATAAATAAAACACCATTTTTTCAACTGTTTTTATTGTAGTTTTTACACCCTACACCCCTCACACAAATATTTAGATTTTTACAAATTTCTAGAAAAAAAACTCGCTTCAAACCATAATCCAAATACTAGTTAATTAAGGGTTAGTTACATCTTCCTCATTGAGATTTATTCAAATTATAATTTCATTCATTTATTTTATATAAATTACAAATACATCCTTATTGTTTTTATCTTTATAACTTACTAGTTCCTACTACTAATTTCAATAAAAAAAATTTATCAAAAAACAATGATTATGTGGTTAAAAGTTTAAAATCTTCTTAAACTATTAATTTGCAAGTTTACTTCTTATTTATTATCATATATTAAGACAATAATATCTTTCATTACAGAAATCAAACTAATTAAAAAAAAATTAGTAAGGGTATTATTGTCATTATATATGATAATAAACAAGAAATAAACTTGCAAATATTGTAAGAAGATCTTAAACTTTTTACTTCATAATTATTATTTTCTAATAATTTTTTTTTTAAATTAGTAGTAGGGATTAATAAGTTATGAAAATATAAACGATATGGATGCATTTGTAATTTATAGAAAATTGAAAGATAAAATCATAATTTAGACAAATTTTGAGGGTAAAAATGTAATTAACCCATTAAAAAATATAAAGTGTAATAAATGTATACATTCGGGTGGTAGCATAACCGGTGAGTATTGATGGGCTGATTGCCTCAAAAAATTTTAGGGCTGAAGGAGAAAAAAAAAAAGCCTTAAACATGACTTGGGCCAGCCCATTATACAGGCAATGGAATATGGAGACCTTTGGGCCTCGGCATTATTTTGATATTTCATGAGCAAATGACGGCCCATAGCATTTTACTGTGAGGCCGCTTAGCAATTCAAAACAAGATAGACCACACTACTACCCTGCACTCGGTCATAGGCCATGAAAACTTCGCACACTTTACTTTGTTGACTCACTCCAAAAGTATACAGAAAAGACAAACCAGTGAATTTGTAGCGAATTTTTGTTAAATTATTTGAATTGAGAATTTCTTAATCGCATTATTGAACTATATTCATTTTCTTATTATAGTGAGCTATGTCTATGAGGGCGTGCGAGAATTTTAATATTTTTAATGTGAGCATAGTTTTTTGTGTGTATCAGTGCTTGATTTTTCATTTATAGGATCGTTGAGCTATCATGATTTTGAAGTCAGACAATTTGATGAAAGATATTTAAAGAATTAAGATTGGGTTAGTTGGATGAAAAATAAAAAAATTAATAAAAAATACGCTCTGCTTTTAAGATTGATAGAAGATCTTTAGGCAGAAAAGACCATTTTGCCTTTAGTTTATAAACTAAGAGAATAGAATTTGCTCATTTTGTCTTGGACAAATTTTAACAGAAGAAAATATTTTATAGTTTATAGGGAGATTGCTACTCTTTTATAGCAGGCCTTTTAACTTTTAAAAAATAATAATAATCTGCTGTTGGTTGCTGCTCAGTGCTGTGCTGACTGCTGAGGCTTTTTATGGGCCGACATTGGTTTTAATCTAATGCGTTTACCCAGAAGTGAAGGAGGAGATTTGTACATCGTATACGACGACGTTATGCGTTATCAGGATTACCTGTACTGTCGACAGCTTCAACTACGTCTTATGGGCACGCATTACAGTATGTGTTAAAGGGTGCTTGTATTGTACGAGAAGGAACGTCAAAACCCATTTTTTTTTTCAGCTATTCAACTCAATTCACGTCGTTGCCCATGTCTGCTAAATGCTGTTAAAATTTCGATCAGTAAGTGAAGTTCTTGGAGTTTGTTCTCTTTTGACTTCTTTATGCAGAATTTTCTTGTTTTTGTTCTTTTTTGTTATGGTTTTTGTGAAATTGGATTTAAATTTGCATGTGCTTGGCTTATGTATGTTGGTTTTTGTCTGTACAGTCGAGAATTTTTGGTAAAATTTTCTGGGTCCATGTTGATTTCAGTGCTGGGTTTGAGCTCTTCTGCTTTCTACTTTTTTGTAATTGATTGTTTTCTATATCTTCTGTTGAATTTTCTGTGAATTTCTGCAAATTGAGGAGCTCGTCCTTTGAATGAACTGTTTTACTTAGCTTCGACTTCTTGTTCATTATATCAGGTTTTTGAGGTAAATTCTGTGAAACTTCATAAAGCATGCCTTTTGGTGAATTATGATGATGAGACAATTTAGGGTGTCTAATGGGTAAAGTTACCCCTGTTTATATCAAGGTTTTACTCCCCAATCTCGCCTTCCCTCCCAAGAAGTCACTCGTATTGGCATTGTTTTTCAACGTTTTAAGAATCACCTACTCATTAATTTTCCTTTTTATTTAATTTTTGTAAAAATGATTAAAGATATTGCAAAGGATGAAAGTAAAGTGTTTCTGATGCTTATTTTTGGACTTTTATTTCTTTTCAGCAATTTTCTTGTGGTTCTCAAGTTTATCTGTGGTGAAGTTATAGATGGATCGAGCTAGGTTGAACATGAAATCCCGTTGCTCAGGCTCAACACCATCTGAAGAGTCGGCTTTGGACCTTGATAAAAACTTTTGTAGTCACTCTAATCTGCCTTCACTCAGTCCACCGACACTTCAACCTTATGCATCAGCTGGACAGCACTGTGAGAGCAGTGCTGCTTACTTCTCGTGGCCTAGTCGATTGAATGATGCAGCTGAGGAGAGAGCAAATTATTTTGCAAACCTGCAGAAAGGGGTTTTACCTGAAACTCTTGGCCGGTTGCCAGAAGGTCAGCGAGCAACTACCTTACTTGAGCTTATGACCATAAGGGCATTTCACAGCAAAATCCTTCGCTGTTACAGCCTTGGCACTGCCATTGGTTTTCGTATTAGACGGGGTGTTTTGACAGACATCCCTGCAATATTGGTGTTTGTTTCCCGGAAGGTCCATAAGCAATGGCTTAGCCCAATTCAGTGTCTGCCAACTGCTTTGGAGGTGACAAAATAATATTCATATTCTTTGCCTTTTCATTTATTTATTGTGTGCGAGAAGGAGGTCTGGCTTGGTTTGCTGGGGAGAGAACCCTAGGACCAGTTTTCTGTATTATTTTTTTTTTGCTAAATAAACCTTAACTTCCATTACCATCATCATCATCAAATACAAGATAGTACAAGAAGACCCAGTTCCCGCCCCATCGCAAGAAAGACCAGTTTTGTTTATTTACTTTCTGAAGTAACTGCATTGTGTGGCCTTGGATTGGAGCAGACCCATCAAAAATAAGATGAGAGCTGAAGTTCGGTGTTTCACTGCCTTTTTTTCTTCTCTTCTTTTGTATCACTTTAAATGAGCATAATGCTCAATGCTTCTTACCTAAGTGGTCCCACTGTCCTGTTTCTGAATTTGAATGACTTGTACATCTTCAGGGACCAGGTGGGGTATGGTGTGATGTGGATGTCGTGGAATTTTCATACTTTGGTGCCCCAGAGCCAACGCCCAAGGAACAGTTGTACACGGAAATTGTGGATGATCTACGTGGAAGTGATCCATGTATTGGTTCAGGTTCTCAGGTGTTTTGAAGTTCCTTATCTTTTTTATACTGCTTTTTCTTCGAGGGCACTCATTAATTTTTGTGTCAAAAGTTGTATACATACGTTATTGTCATATAATTCCTGGTCTAACATGAGTTTTACTCTGTCAAATTAGTAGTTTTCAATTGGGTGTGTTGGAAGTTCCTTGGGTGGACTTTATGGGTTTTCAAATCCAGACGATAATAACTCTTGTCTAGACTTAACATGCTGCTAGTGTGTCTCACCCTAACACCAGTTTATGGCATTTCCTTTGAAGCAGTGAAGTTCTTAAATAATTAAAGGATAAAGGATGCTCAGCATTATCTAGGAAGTGCCCATAATATGAGATTGAATTGCTATTTTGGCTGGATATTTTGCCCATTATATTTTCTTGTGGCGAAATTGGATGACAAAAACATATCTTAATGGAAGATAAATACATGTATAAACTTATATCTTTAACTGTTGTGAATGATAGTGCAGGACAATTACATCTATTTACTTTTTCAGAAACATTTTCACTGTGCTTTCTGAAAATGTTCAGGTTGCAAATCAAGAAACCTATGGGACACTGGGTGCTATTGTTAGGAGCCAAACAGGTACTCGCCAAATTGGGTTCCTTACAAACAGGCATGTTGCGGTTGATTTAGATTATCCAAATCAGAAGATGTTTCATCCTTTACCACCAACACTTGGTCCCGGAGTGTATCTTGGGGCCGTAGAAAGAGCCACTTCATTCATCAGGGATGACCTTTGGTATGGCATCTTTGCTGGAATAAATCCAGGTTTGTTATCTTTAATACCAAAATGAAGAAGATGGTATAATGACATCACACTTCCTCTTCTTTCTGCTATTACATGTTTAATCATATGGTTGCTCAGCATATTTAAATCCCAAATACATAACTCAAAGAGTGGCCTCAGTTTCTTGTTGGCCTGCTAGTTCTCAGTTAACTTGAGCCTTAACTTAGCAAGTCAATTAGTGAAGTGAGATATATTATAATCACCATTTTAGCTTGTTCTGATATTAAAGTACTTCTAAGAGAAGATTCAATTCTTTGGCAGAGACATTTGTGAGAGCTGATGGAGCATTCATTCCTTTCACTGATGATTTTGACATGACTGCTGTAACTACATCTGTAAAAGGTATTGGAGAAATTGGAGATGTGAAGATTATTGACCTGCAGTCACCAATCAGCAGCCTTATTGGAAAACAAGTAATGAAGGTCGGAAGAAGTTCTGGATTAACTACTGGAACTGTATTAGCATATGCACTGGAGTATAACGATGAAAAAGGGATATGCTTCTTGACTGATTTTCTAGTTGTTGGTGAGAATCAACAGACTTTTGACCTTGAAGGAGACAGTGGAAGCCTCATCATTTTGAAGGGTGAGAATGGAGAGAAGCCACGACCAATTGGGATTATATGGGGTGGAACTGCTAATAGGGGTCGGCTTAAGCTAAAAGTTGGTCAATCTCCAGAAAACTGGACCAGTGGAGTCGATCTTGGACGGCTGCTGAATTTTCTTGAACTGGATCTCCTCACAACAAATGAAGCGTTGAAAGGTTTATCCTTGTGTATGGTTTTTTAGGCTTGCACAATAAAGTTTAATAATGTTAATGTAACTAGAAAATGCAGACTATATTTTGCCTCCTTGTTCAACAGGCCCTGTGAAAATTTATATTTGTTTTCATGCTTTCATCTTATAGTTGCTGTTGAAGAACAAAGAGCTGCTTCAGCAACAGTAGTTGGATCCACCGTGGGAGATTCTTCTCCTCCTGATATAGTGCTTCCAAAGGACAAATCAGAGCCTTTGGGTCTTCACATTCAGCAAATACCCCTGGATGATGGTGCATCGTTCCCAGATATGAACTCATCGCCAAAAGAAGGCGCATTCCAATTGGAAGATGGTGTCAACATTGGCCCAAGTGTAGAGCATCAATTCATTTCCAGCTCCAGCAGGCATTCACCTCTTCATCGCGATCATCAACAGGAAAGACGGCCCCTATCTGAAAATCTCTCAGCATTGCGGAATGGTCCTGATGAGGACATCAGTTTCTCATTGCAATTGGGAGATAATGAACCTAAACGAAGGCGATCTGAGCCTCCACCACCAAGTGCAGAATCAGTTTGAGTTTTCGTCAAGCTTCTTCTGCTTTTCAGTACCCGGCCTGTGGCCACCATTGGGAAAGAAATGTTTAATCTTGCATGTTACTTCAATTCAATGCTTGTGTAGTTCTCACTTTTGCAACAACATCATCTTTCTTTCTGTTGTAGGAAAACTTGACTCCTAACATTCCAAACGTGGACTGCAAAAAAGCAGTTCTACGTGATGTATTCACGAGTATGTTGAATGAATGCGGCTCGTGAGCTTATCAATGGTAATGACATGAGGCACTTCGTCCATCCAAATACTGAATGGGTAATTTGAAATAGCCTGAGCAGCCAATAAATGTATCGGCACATTGATACTATCTCTTGTAAAGTATAATATAACGTGAAGCCTATCGAGAAAATTGAAAATTTGGCTATGAATATGACCTAAAGGACCAAGAGTGCCTGAACATGAATGAAGCTGATTTATCACACCCTTGCAATCGCTTTCAATAGTGAAATTAGCAGATAAATCGCTTTGCCAATTGAAGACCCTTCCGAATAACAATTGTCTCACTGTTGAAGGCAATGCGGACCTGTCCTTGATGGTCTCGAATGAGGCACTCATACCCTTCATTACTTGTAGACCAAAAAGTATCAACATTGAGTTTGAATTGTCCCGAGTATGGTAGCCTCGAGTGGCACCTATTTGGTAGCGATAGTTTAGATCTCCTATTTGTATTTCTATAAACATGTGATCGCCCAAAATCTTCCGGTCGTGTTTGTAAGACAACCTTTCCTTTTTGTAAAGTTGTACTCATAATAGCGCCAGCATTCACCGACCCAAGCGAAGGATCATTAGTTGTCAGGGTCTCTTTCATGGGATGATGCAACCAAATATACTGGAGACCCGTTGCCTTTAAGACTATACATGAAGGATTCAGAAGAATCTGCTAAAAGACCGACATGCTTATGGAAGAGTCACATCAGACGTGAGAAGTGTGAACCCAACCAAGCTTCTACAAGTATCCTCTGTTGCTTCAAAGCAGACATTGCAGTGAGTTTTGATAGGGGAAAATATTTTTACGTATTGGAAGAATGTTATTATATACCCTTCATAGAAAACTCTTATTTTAAAGCAATACATAGACCCATAAAGTGTGTCCAAAATTTCTATGTTGTAGACTCATAAGAATAACTTGCAATAGCAAAATTAGCTTTAGCCTGAAGGACAAGTTTATAATTCTCAATCTAATGCAGATTAAAAACATTTATTTATTTTAAAAAATTTCGAATTAAATTAGTTAGGTTTATTGTCTAGCACATTTAAAATCATCACTTGCGTGACTTGGCCTCCCTATGTCGAACATGATTTGGTCCATTTCTTTGGATTTTCACAGAGTTAGCCACTAGGAATAGCAGCTGTATGTTGCCGACTGATTAATTGATACCAATTATTATAATTTTGAATCGATTACGTATTGGTAATTTTTTTTATTAACAATATTGAAACTATTCGATAACTGGTAACCGATTAAAAAATTAAAATTTTTTATTTTTTGAAAATAGAATTAAGTTAAAAAAGTGTCACAGAAAATCGAAAAGGTTAAAAATTACATATAATTGTTTAAACGACAAAAATCTAAATGAGAGTACAAAAATAACTAAAAGAAATAACAAAATCGGAATGAAAGTAAATCAATTCTAAAACATATTAAACATAATTGATTATAATATTTACAAGATATATTGGAATAGAATATTCCATTGCTAACTTATCAAAGACATCTAAATAAATATCATCTAATGAATATAGAAATACGAGAATATTATTAATTGTATTAACTATTCATAAAACATCTATAAAGCAAATTGTAAAATGAAGTATAAATTTTAATTATCTCAATTCACATCATCTTAAACATAAGTATACTTTTTAAATTTTTAATGTGAAATAAATTATATATATACATATATAAGGTATTGATCTTTTTCGTCGATAAAATTCTTTTATCAAAACATATTAATTAAGGTATCAGTGGACTTTAAAGCATACCAAATCATTAAAAAATATCGTCGAATAAATAATAAGTCATATAATCGGTCAATTATCTATTAAAATTAGAAAAAAAACATACCGCAATCACGAGATTTACTTTTTTTCAAATTTTAAAAAAATATTATTACCCAAAGGCAAAGTCTCGAGGCCAACCAATCGTTACCGGCTTGCCTCTAAAGTCTGCCCTCCTCTACTTAGGGTTTATTGAGGGGTTCAGTAACGAAGGTACCGTACTCGGCGTCTGTCAGTGCCACCAGCAACTGCCATGGCGAAACCAGGCAGAGGCCGTCCTGCTACCCCGTCGGGCTCCGGCTCAGGCTCTTCCTCGCGTTCTCGCTCGCGCTCATTATCTCGCTCCCCGTCTAGGTCGAGGTCTCGTTCTCGGTCTTACTCCGGCTCTGGCTCCCACTCCAGCTCGCGTTCTCGTTCCCCATCTCGTTCTCGTTCTCGTTCCAGATCATCCTCTTCCTCCTCTTCCCCTTCTCGTAGCGGCAGTTCTCGCAGCCGCAGTCCTCCTCCCCCTAAAAAAAGGTCCGCTTTTTCTCTCTCTCTCTCTCTGTACGTGAAATGTTTCTTTAGCTATTCTCTCATTATTTTCCCTCTTCCTAGTTATTCCTTTGGTGATTATTTTGATTACTTAGAATTCTGACAGTGTTTTTTAAGTTTGTGGAAGAGAGAATCTGGGTAGCTGTTTTTCTCTGTTTTCTTAGCTTTTTGATATAATATGGATAAGTGAGAAAATGTGACAGATACTTTTTATCTTTATATTGTCTTTGCTCCTTATATATTGAATTTGATCATGCTGTGAGCTAGAGGGTCCTTCGTTCATTCTTAGATTTTGTGGCAGCTAAGATTTGAAAGCTTCAGAGCCATGATTGTGTATGCTAGGTTTTCATCATATCTATAATTACTCTTAGGCTATAAACCATGTACATTTCGCAAAGGGGATGGGGTTTCTGCTTGAAAATCAGTCTTCCTACCTACTCTCCCAATATTATCTTTTAAACGCACCTCGCTTTTTTTAAATAGTGGAAGAAGATTCTCATCAATGCTCTCTGCTGTTATGATACTGGCATTGGTTAATCAATGGATTACTTTCAGCCTTAGAATCAGTTTTGGTTGGTTTGTTAGTTTGTTTCAAATTTTTTCTTGTTTCATTGGTATGGGGTGTTCTGTGAGTTTATTTAATTGATTGATATGGTTTGTTGCAGTCCTGTGGAAGGAGCTAAACGTGGTCGATCTCCACCTCCGCAATCTAAAAAAGTTTCTCCACCTCCGAGGTACTTTTTTCATTTTTTTCATAATCTTAGCTGAACTACAATATACAATATAAGGAGCTGCGCTGAAGCTGTTTACTTTTTTCATTTTGGTGAGGCTTTTGCTTTTGGTGATTGATCTAACTTATCTTTCAATATGAGATTTGCAATTTTGGAATTTGTTTAAATGATTCCCCTTTCTAAGTTTCTTAGAACATATAATTTCAAATTTTTGGTAAATTGATTTGTTGAAATGTTTGTTCAATGACCTTGAAGTCTATGAGCCTGGGATGCATTTCCTCCTTTAAGATAATGTTGATGATTCTCAGTATCTTTTCGTCTTGTAAATATAACCTTTGGTCTAAAAAGGGGTCTTTCATTACCAAATGAACGAATTTAGAGTACAATCAATCAATCATCTAGCCCAGATGCATTACAAGAGTTGGCAATATTAGCTGAACCTAACTTCCTATCTTGTAACATCATTTCCCACTCTCAAGCTCGGGCCTAAATCCATTGTACAAACACCCCACTTGGCCGTTCCTCATGAAATACCCATCTGTACTGCCAGAACCATCCAAGCTGATAGCTGAAAAGAAAGCTCTAGTTCCTCTGTCGGTTGGGCAGATTATTCACTCCAAGATCCTTGCTTAGGCAAAAATGATGCAGCACAGAGACTTTTAGGGAATAGTTGGTAGAGAGTTTTGTTAGGAAGCTACTTATTCTTTATTTGCTAATCTTAGTTTTAGGATTTTATTCTTTAGTCAGTTTCCTTTAATTTTTCAACTTTCTTTAGGAATGTCATTAGAATAGGGATTAGAACATTATATATAGGCTGTCAATGTTTTCAGTTTATTATTAATTATACATTATTAATTAAACTACAGAGAATTTTCTCTCTCAAACCAAATAAAGGTTGTGACTTTTCCCTTCTTTTATTCAACATCGTCATCTTGCACCAAAAAATCTACCCAATGCCGGATAGATGAACACCCTCGAAAAGCATTCAATTCATGTGCCGCCACCAACTGCTCACACGCCTCAAGTACCCAAGCACAATCGTGTAGTGCGTGCAAAGAGGACTCCACCTCTCGCAGGCAGACAAGATAATAGGGATCTGGTGCACAACCTCTCCCAAACAACATGGCTCTAGTAGGGATTTATCATGCCTTGCTTGCACATAAACATCCCTTGACGTTGTAGACCATTGTACTTCCAAACTTCTCTCCTCTATGGTGCATACTAATCCTCTCGTACGCTTGACCCACTTTAAATTGCTCCACTATTGCAACATATCACCATCCACCATGGTTGCCGTCTCATGAAGCTACACTTGGGCTTGGTCCTAAAGAAACTTACGACCATACAATATCCCCCGCTACACATGAGAACAACTAGGCTATTTCTATTGTGCGTGACGGGATCTCCATGCTTCTGCCATAAAACCCTTGCTCTTTGAGCCTCCTTTTTTTTTTTCATGACCTGACAATAATTTCGCTAGCAGTTTTTGATTCTGCGAATTCAGATTGCGCTGCCCCAAGCCCTAACCTCCACCGGATGCATATTAGAATGTAGACGATTGACCTCTTCCTCACTCAAAGAAAAATTTTGGATGAATCCTCTCCATCTTTGCCAAAGTCTCCACCAGCATAGAATTAGCATGGATTGCAATGGTCACAGTTCGAATAAGGATGCACCGAGCTGCTCGTGACATCACTTTAGGATTCCAACCCCCTAACTTTGCTCGAATCTTTCCCACCATCAGGGATAGATGCTTCTAACTGCCCATGTACAAATGACACACCTAAATATGTCCCTAAGTCACCAGTTCAAGGAATACCACATTTCTCACTTCGCTTGCAAGCCACAATAGGTTGGATATTCTTGGAGATCATAAGCTTTGATTAGAGATACTAACTAGTTGGCCAAAGAGATCTCAAAATCGTTGAAGAACTTCTTCCATGGCCCCAAACTATTTTTCACTTGCCTCCCTAGAAAGAAAAATGTTGTCAGCAAAAGATAGATGTCAAGTTGGTCAGGATTTTGGGTGTTTTGCATAATGACTTAAGGAAAGGGAAATAAAAATCAATTTTTTGTGACTTATTGGCATATTTTTGGATTGTACATGTGCTAGCATTATTGAGGCTGCACTGATTCAGCTGCATTGTTGGAAAACAAACTTCTATTGTCCTATTTAAAGACTTGATCCTTGGCACTGGTGCTCTTTGTGGAGCAAGGTGTGCTGTGCATCTAGGTTCTTTCTTTGGTCTATATCTGTTATTTGATCCTCATCTTCTGTGATGGGGCTTGTCGGCTATTTACTTTACTGATCGAGTTTCACTTGATCCCTTCTTGTGATCGAGTAATTTGACTTTAGCTGAGCCTTTGAGAGTTATTCAGCTACACAGGAGCTTTAGCTCTTTTACTGCGGGTTTGAGTTTTATTTGCTTTGTGATGTTAATATCTGTTCATTTATTTCAGGAAAGAATCACCCATTCCCGAGTCAGTTGTTCTTCATGTGGATCACCTTAGCCGGAATGTGAATGAGAACCATCTGAAAGAAATATTTGGTATGCTCATTACTTCTGTATCTGTGTGTAGAATAATGTGGAATTGCTAGCTATTGTTTAGCTGCACAGTTCAGTGGTATCAGCTATGGGTGTCCTTCCTAAAAATGGGGTTTTGTGCAAGATTTCCTTTGCGGGCATCAGAATTTGGTATCCTGTTGAAGTTCTACTAGCTGGAATTTTTACAAGAAAATTTTATATGATCATATGATACATGTGAGTTGGGGTGGGGGGAGATTCTTCTCCTACAAAGTGACAATAGAATTTAGTATATGGTGGAGGTTCTATTTCTAATGAGCCATAGACGATAGTGAATGATATTATCCATGTTATTGTCCGAAAACGTTTCGGTATTTGGTGTTATGTGAAGATTTAAAAGTCATTGCATGTAAATATAGAACAAGTATAAGTTCTTTCATCTGTTTCCTGGTGGCCTAAAAAAATCTGAGATGCAGACTCAGATTTCTAACCAATGTTAAACGGAATGTATGGCGCTATTTTGAAACCATCAACCTGCATATACTTTTTCTTATAATTCTCTAATGGTGTGAACTTCAAGGTTAACCTTTTTTCACTCATTTTTAGGTAATTTTGGTGAAGTTGTGCTTGTGCGGCTGGCTATTGATCATAAAGTAGGTTTTGGAATTTTTAGTTTTCTTGCAAACTCTTTTTATCAATCCTTTTGTGAAAATTTTAATGGAAAACGGCAAAAATTTTCGCAGGTCAACCTTCCAAAAGGATTTGGATATGTGGAGTTCAAAAATAGGGCTGATGCTGAGAAAGCCCAGTTATACATGGATGGTGTATGTGTCCCTAAGAAGTGGAACTCTAATGAGTATTATCTTGACATCGTGTTATGTTGAAGAATAATGCTCTAAATAATATTAATGCAGGCCCAGATTGATGGCAAAGTTGTTCAAGCCAAATTCACATTACCTGAGAGAAAGAAACCTGCATCACCTCCAAAAGCCATTGCTTCTACTTCAAAAAAAGATGCTGCAAGAACTGATGGTGCTGGACCTGATGCGGATAAAGATGGACCGAAGAGGCAGAGGGAAGGTATGATAGGGTTATGTATCACAGTTGGGTGACTTTTAGTAGCATCTAGTTTTTTTAGTCATTATCTGACTTGATTACTCATGATTATCTTATCTTGATACCATCAGCATCTCCCCGTCGAAAGCCTCCATCTCCATCAAGGAGAAGATCTCCTCCAGGGCGAAGAGGATCTCCAAGACGCGAGGTGAATTCTCCTCTTCGCCGACGAGTGGACTCTCCTGTTCGTCGTCGGCCAGGTTCACCATATAGACGCGGTGATTCACCTCCTCCCAGGAGGAGGCTTGCATCTCCTGTCAGAGGTCGTTCGCCCTCCTCCCCACCTAGGCGCTATCGGTCACCACCCAGGTTTGCTGCTTAGTATATCTTACCTTTTATTTAGTCAGTTGAGTTTCATCTTTGACTAAAACATGTGTTCTCAGGGCTTCTCCTCGTAGGATGCGTGGTAGTCCTGTTCGAAGACGTTCACCGCTGCCTCCTAGAAGACGGTAATCATAACTAATTCAAATAATATGTTTTCCCCTTGACAAGTAAGTGGATATCATATAATTGTTTGTTAGAAAACGTCGTGTTATTTGTAAGACTTCTGTGCTTGCTGTGAACGGCTTCAGGAATGCTATTTTTGAAATCTACTGAGTGAATGAATTGTATATTTTTCCTGTGTCACTGACATTAGTCCTATTACTTGAGTGCAACAAGATTGCAAGTTTACTATTATATGCTTTTATCTATTCTGAGAAATAATTTTTTCTTGAGACAGATGCTGCATGCTAACGGTCACTTGGACAAAATACTTGTCATTTTCTTGATATGGGTCCTGAAACATGAAGATGAATTCTAACCTAGCCTATAATTTAAGTGTTTCTTCTTTTCTGCTCAGTAGTTGTTTTCTCTTTGATTTGGCTCTAATAGTTCTCCTCATCGAGCCCGAAGTCCGCCTAGACGATCTCCAATTCGCAGACGCAGTCGTTCTCCCATTCGGAGGCCTATCCGTTCACGTTCAAGGTCATTGTCTCCAAGGAGGTGAGTCATAGATGATAGTTTTTCTCCATGTAGCCCGCTTCATTTCACATCGGGATTGTTTCTTCTATTTTGTCATGCTGTTAATGTTTAGTTGCTGGTTTGATCCCCTGATTTTGCATTTTTGTATTCCATTTTCTATTTTTGAGTTCCAATTGTATCTTATACCTGAAACCCACCTCATTGAATCTTAATAGAGGGCGAGCACCTGCAGCTAGACGTGGGAGGTCATCATCCTATTCTTCATCTCCCAGTCCACGCAAGGTTTGGACTTATGACCTGACTATGGTATGGGAATTCGCTTAAATGTAGACTTGCAATGCATCTAATTTTGAATTGTTGCAGGCTCCGCGGAGAGTATCAAGGAGTCGTAGTCCCAGAAGGTAAACATTTCAAGTGTTGTTTATTGAAATAGACCATTTACCTTGTGATAGAATTCCAAGTGGTGAAAACTAGCATCGGTATTGAGTTTTTGACAGCAACAGCATACAAATTCAGCCCCAGTGTGTTTTGCCGTTCCTCAGTTTCCTACTAATTGGGGTGTCTTTTTTGTTTCAGGCCTTTAAGAGGTAGAAGAAGCTCTAGCAACAGCAGTGGCAGCAGTGGTTCACCGGCTCCAGCTCGTAAGCCCTAGACTCCAGATATTACTCTGGATGTAATATCTCAACCTACCGTGATATTTGCAATTCAATGATGCGGGTTGAAGCTTATGTGCTACAGAAGAAAGCATATAGTGGTGGCTTTGGTGTTATTATTGCAATTAATTTGTGACAATTGGTGGGAACAAATGTATTGGGGAGTTTTTGAGTGTACTGATGTTGTTGGTGTTGCTTTCCTTTTTGTCATGTGAATGTTTCACTGCGAAGTTATGTGAAGAAGCTTATGTAACGTTTTTCAAATTAAGGCAAGATGCTGGATTCCATCAATTCCGCGTTGGGGTTGTAAGGGGAAGCAAAGAACACATAGGTTCCTCTTATATCAGAATAAGAAATTTTTTTTAAAAAAATGCCATCAAATTATTTCCGTGTTTTATTATAGATTTTATTATTTAGGAGCAAATTTAAAAACACACATTCTTTACCAAAAAATAAGGTTAATTATATTTTTTCTCCAAGTCTGTATTAATAATTTTATCTCTTTATTTTGTATAAATTATAAATATATTTTTATTATTTATATTTTCATAATTTATTAATTTTTATTATTAGTTTCAATGAAAAGTTGTTAGAAAATAATGATTATGCATTAAAGCGCTTAAGATTTTTTTAGAATATCATTTTTTTAGTTCATACTTGTTTATTATCATAGTTAAAGACAATAATATTCTTGTTAAAATATTTTTAATTAGTCTAATTTTCTTAATGAATGTTATTATTGTTTTAATATATAATCAAATTTAAGAAGTAAATTTGAAAACTAATATTTTAAAAAGATTTTAAATATTTTACTATAAGATCGTTGATAAAAAAATAATAGTAAACACAAGTTATAAAAATATAAACGTATAAGGATATAATTGTAATTTATATAAAATAGAAAAATAAAATTATAATTTTAATAAACCTTATGGAAGAAAATATAATTAATCCTAAAAAATAATGTATTAAGTCCCACTTCTTTTCTTATTAAAAAAAAAAATCCCCCTTCTTTTCTTAGCACGAATAATTTACTTTTTCCAATTAGTCCATTTCAAGTGTGGTGAATGCAATTTTTTTTTTTTTTTTTTTTTTTTTTGTGGTAAGATACAACACGGGTTTTATATGAACAAATTTTATTAATACACATAGAGAAAATATTATAGGACAATTTATATTATGCATTTAATTTATCATAAATTCTATTATTAAAATTATGTAGTTTTGATAACAATTAAAGTAATAAAAATTTAGTTCCCGAGCCCCTCACCACCACTCTTTTCTATTTGTCTCTCTCGGTAGAACTTGGCAACAATGTTGTGATGATGCTCAATTGACACTTCTTCAATGCATTGAAAATTAAATCTAAAATCAAGCTCACCATTGCAATAGAAATTCACTAAAGAGAAAAAAAAAAAAAAGGATACAAGCTTTCGGTGAAGAAGAGAAAAAATAAGGTGAAGATGCGGAGGCAAAACTAGCAGAATACGGCGGAGGAGGTGAAAACAAATAAGATGCGGCTAAACAAGACGACGTCGTAGAGAAGATGATGATGAGTGAAGAGCGAAGGTTGGTTCGGATCGTCTGTACGCTTGTGTTGTGCACCTGGATGAAGACTCAGAAAATAGTGCACTTTCCACTTCAGAAAGACCGGGGTTAAGACGGTTTTGGAACTTCGGTCCATCTGTCAAACTCAAAACATATAGGGGTCAATTTATAAATATGGAAAAGAGTTGTGGTCTTGTATTCAAAACAAGAAAATACCTCGGCGAGAAGCTATTTACTCAGGGAAGCAGAAGAAGAAGAAGAAGAGAAGAAGACGAGGAAGACAAGGAAAGGGAAGAGTAACTCAACAAGTTTTCGTTTTCTTTCGTGTAGCAGCTGTGGGAAGCTGAAGAAGGATACTTTCTGTGTTGAAATCAGCCATCTCCTTCTCAGTTCTGTGATTCTTATTTTTGGAGGCGCTTTACACTCCGTCGCTTCTTTGGGAGACCCGATGAATTGTTTGAAGGTCAGTGTTAGTATAATCTCTGTGTCTTTCTCTTTTAGTGACCTATATTGTTGGTCTTTTCGGATATTTTTTTTGGAATTATTCTGCATGTTATTCTCTTTGAAATTTGCTTGCAATTTCTTCATGTTTTTGTTAATTATTTTAAAAAATACTTTTAGAGATGCTGTTTTTCCGATTCTAAATTAAAGTCCAATTGTAGTTTGATAGCGGAATAGTTGAAGAAGGCTGCAATTTTTACTTTGGGTTGCATACGTAATACACATTTAGCTCCTGTTCAATCTTCATCAGTGATTCAGCGGAAACCTAGAATTTGTTTTTATTGTTATTTGAAATAAAGTTGTTATTTTGAAGAGTTTCATATTGAAGTGCCGGTGAAGTATTTAACATTATGATGCAGCTCTTTTGTGATTGATTGTATTTTAGATTTTGTGGCAGATAAATGGCGAACAATTAATCTTTCTGATCTCAGTATAGCTGAGATCATTAGGAATTTCCATGGCAGGCAATGGCCTCCCTGATTTGGGTCGTGTGAAGCTTAGTGATCTTGTACCCTCAGAGGGCCTTCCTTCTGATGCATACAAACTCTCAGTGACAACTTTGTCTCAGTCACTGGCTCAGTACTCGGCTGCTATTATCCAGCTTCCTGCAAGTGATGGAGCTCTCTTGAGGTCTTGTCTTGAGTCAGCCAGGCCCTACTTCCATCAAAGAGAGACTTATCCTACTGCAGACATGATTCATCCTGATGACTCTCGTGATTGGTGTAAGACCTCTGGATATCGCGCAGATCCTCAATTGTGGTATGAAACTTATGATTTCAGACCTGGCCTAACTCCTGTGGAGCCAGCCAACGAAATGGAATTCCCCCCGGCTGGTCTATTAGATATATTTGCTCTCCTTGGAAGAGCAGCTAGAGATATTTTGGATGCCATTAGCTTCTTCTTGAATTTGCGTAGTTCTCCCTTTACTGAAATACTTGATAATGTTCCACTGAGAAATCGTGAAATATCATCCTCAGTGCTATCTGTTTGTTGTCATGGGAGGCCATCTTTTCAGGTTGCTCAACATCACAATTTGACAACCCAAGAGGATGGTCAGTTGGTGATGTTCTCGGACCAAGAACACCAGGTTGATAGAAGCCTGATAACTCTTGTCAAGTCAGACAAGGCTGGTTTGCATGTAAGGGATTTTCACGGTCGCTGGATTGTTGTTGATGGCAATCTTGGTCCACAAGAAGCAATAGTTTATCCTGGACTTGCTCTGTACCAAGCAACTGCAGGCTATATCAGCCCGGCACTACATCGTGTGGATATTAACAATCTTCAGGGTAACATATCTGGGCGATGCTCTTTAGCTTTTAAGCTGATGCCGAAATCCATGACCAACCTCAATTGTGCAGAGATGCGAGCAGCTGGTCATGGGGTTGAAGCACAATTTAACCTTCCGGTACCAGTTGATGACTTCATGCAGAGATCCACTGATCAACTTCTGAATAGGAACAATATCCCAACTTTCAGTTACCCTCCAGCACAAGATGGTGAGCATTATTATACTGCTTTTTTACTTTCTTGATAAGCACATGGAGTATGCATAACATTATGTACTAATAAATCTTCTTTTAATTCATAGCATATTACTTGGGAGTAGGCTTCCTCAAGACAATTTATTCCATTGAGGCAATATCACCAATTAATCTGATCCCATATACACGCCATTTGGGATGAACTTAGATGTGCACTTCTCCTTACATGATCACAAATATCTGAACTCACATTCAATATTATTGGATTACTTGGTGTATTGACATAACTGATACTTGTATTACTGGTTTATTAAGTTTTGAGAAGTTGAGCCTTTTAAGGTTGAGGCTGCTAATTTATTGGTTTATTGGCTTGGCTATCTTTCCTATCTAGTCATACTTTCGCCTTTAGGAGTGTCTTCTGTGCTTGGATGAGCTACGGGTTTTTTTGGATTTGCTATGCAGATATTATCTTCAAGTGTCTGCTCTGAAAGTTGGTCTTGTTGTGTCCATAACTGATACTTGTATGATGTTTTCTTTTTGCCGTCACCCCCAATTCTCGATCTGGAATGGCAGTATGTGTGTGCATCTCAAAATGTTCTTGAATCCTTGATATGAGATTGAAATCACGCTTTTTGGCTTTCCTAATAGAGGTTAGTAAGAAGTTCTTAACAACAGGTCCTTGGATCGATGAAATGCTGGTACAGGATCTGTGAAGCCCATGATGAGGAGGAGGAAGAATATTTCAAGATGTAAACCCCTTCCCCCTTCAAAGAGGTTGCGTCTTGAGGCACAGAGAGTTCTCAAGGAGAGGGTCCAAGATATGGCTGATAAGAAGGGCATCAAACTGCGTTTCTGCACTCTGAAAGACTGTGAGAGCCATATCCACTCGCTCGATAGCCCATGTGCAAAAACAAGGATGGAGATTGGATGGCCACCTGGAGTGCCATTTGTTCATCCCCATGATCTTCCAAACAAGGCAAAGATAGGATTTCTTGAAACATATGAGCCAGGTTGGTCTGCTGCTCATGATATGGAGTTGAGTCAAATTGAACCTGGACAGCAGAGTCAGCATTCTGCCAACTGCAGTTGTAAGTCTGAATTGATGTAAAATTTGCACTGCATTTTTGCCTATATCCTATTTATTTTATTTTCTGTACTTCTACCCAAAACAAATGATGTATGATGGATATTTGCTCAAAGAGAAGGTCAAACTATTATCCATTTGTGAGAGTTATGGAGTTTAGTACTTTAAGTTGGATGATGATTTCAGTTCGAATGAAGCTTACTTCTACCTGTAGCAATAGGTAATAGGTAAGGGCGAATTTGTTCTCAAGATATGCATGTAATACTTTTACAAGCATGTAGACACAAAGATGTTCATATCCATGTTGTTTTCTTTGTACTTTAGACTCATAACTGTGGATATATTCTTTTGTCTTTTTCTTCAGGAATGTCTCCCAAGGTTCCAGTCAAGCTGCCATTTTGTAATGCATGGTTCCTCTGGGAGGTCTTACACTTGATGCAGCGCTGCCATTGACTCTGGATGCTATGGGAACGAAAACGCGGTGTCGTGCATCCAGGCATAGAATCATTGTAAATAAAATATTACTAATAAAGAGGATAAATTTATTTGTATGGTTATTTAACAAGTCGGGTTTGTCTAGTGGAGGTAGCTAAGCGCCTTGATTTTGAATAACTCGGTCCTGGAGCTAGTCACTAGGCAGACCCATGTTGCAACACAGACCTCAAGCATCCAAAATTTTGGCTCTAAAGAAGAGACCCAGTTGATGGAATGGTGTAGTCCTCTCTATTGTATGCTACTGATTCGGAAATGGTAAGTTTATTCTTTTGCTGACTTTCTAAAGATTTCATGCATAATTTCTAGTCAAGGAGGATGTTGTAATGTAGGGTTTTTCCCTCTGATTTAGATCAGTTTTCTATGGAAGTCATATTGCATTCTAACTTGTTACAGCAATGGGAAATTTATCAACTTTCTGTCACTTGATCACAGAACTACTCTTGTAAAGAACTTGTTTGCTGGTTTGAGTCAAAGTTTAATATAAATTCATCTAAAAAACTTTAGAGGTCTACAAAGGTGGATATAAATTGGACAAATTTTTTTGTCATACCAAGGTACCAATGGGAACCAATAATAAGATTGATGGAGTTGGTTTTTTTCTAACTTGCCTATTTAAAGTTCGAATATGTGTGTTAATTATCACACTCTTTCATTAGGTTAACTGCGGCTTAGTAAGATGTCAGTGTGCCTCTCAGCACTAAGACATACTAACTGGCAATACATGTTTGAAAACTTAATACATAAGAAGTGGCGGAAGCTTATATATACATAAGTAGGTCTATAACTTATGACACAAAAGCTCCAAAACAACATCACCCAAAAGATGTTACAACTGAAATGTTCTTAAACTGTACTGAGTCACTACATGAACTCGTTTCTCAAGTAAAATCTACATGTAATGTAGAAGTCCAATAAAATCTGCAAGTCAAACTCAAATGCTTACGGTTCTGCCTCTTGGTCTAAACCATTTGAAAAAACATGCCATACAAAAAGCATGAGCTAAAAAGCTCAGTGAGTCCACGTGAGTGTGTGTAAATGTACCTTTTTTCCAAAATAGATGATGCAACATGCAAGGGCTCATGTAAGATATTCATTTTTCTAATAATTGCAAAGGAATAGATGTATACACACATCAAAAGTTTCGTGTTACAAATCCTTAATTTTGGAAAGATCAACTTCATTAATTTTATTAGTTCCGATAAGTGTTTTGGTGCCCATTAATGCCTGGTCGACCATTATTCGAAGAAATTAGTGAATGTTGGTTTTTATTGATGCTTATAATATTCATTACAAAAAACGTTTTTCAAATTTATACCTATATTTCTTGATGTTATATTCATGTGAAACTTTGTATGTTTGATCACCATAATACCAGAAATGTACATCAATTTTTTAAAAAATTTTTCGAGATAATTTTGTTTTCAAACGAAAATTTGTCAATCTTCTTTATTCACGTTCTAGACATGATATCCACTCAAGTTACAAGTTGCCAATTTTGAAAAACCAACTCCATCAATTTCACGTTCTAGACATGATGGATAATCACTCCTCATTAGTAATAGACTATTACCTATTTTTTTGCCATTTTATTTATAAATTTGGAATTGTTTGAATGTTTTTGTACTTAAATGCATATATTTTATAGATGAAATTTTAGCAAAATTCTTAATGTTGTTTAGTCCCGAACTTTTTTGTTCTGGTTCCGCCACTGGTGCTATATGATAACTGCTTCTCTCATTAACTTTGAACAATTCAAAGAAACAACTTTCAGTCTCCTACTACGGGTAATAATAAGCAGCACACAGGCATGCATTGAAGCCAGTTTTCATCTCAAGCGAAGATAATTACAGCAAGATGATGATCAAGCTATAACAAATCCCCAGTTCAGTGGTGGGAGGGGGCTGGAGTTCCAGAGCCTCTCATCTCTAAATAGCTGGGGGCACTAATGTTTTAGCGGCATTCTTTCAGGACCCTTTCACTTTCAGGCTTAATCGGCATTAAAACGAGGAGCAGGTAAAGCTTCAATGTCACTAACCTTTTGTAGATGGGAGTGGCACAGACAAAAAGATAGCAGAGGAAAATGTTACAATTTGCTGTCCCTTCATTTGCTGAATCTATCAATCCACAACATGGATCTCTTAATGGCACATCTTAACCCACCTTTTCAATTACGAAAGTGCTGTTGGTTTTCGAAAGGTAGATCAATGGGCGTTGCATTGGCATAGAACTCTTCCAAATTGTAGAAAGCACGTTGCTGAGGAAGAAATATATGCACAACTACATCACCTGGTTAAAAAGAAACTTTTCAGTGACCAACAATAAGAACCAGCGGCGTTTAGAGGATAATGACTTCTCATTCCTGCCTTCGCTAGAAACCATCACCTAAATCGACAAGCCAAAAGCAAAAAAAAAAAAATGTATGGCTAACAATCTTACACCAAATGGATGACTTATATTTCAAATGACAGCTGAAAAAGCCATAAAGAAAAAAAATGATGCAAAAAATAGAAACTAGTTCCTACTAACCCGAGAATGTCCACTCCATTTAAAATGAGGTCCCATTTTTTCATGTTAATTCCTCTCGAACAATATCCACCCTCCTTCGGCAGATACTGTGGACTTTATAGCATCTTGTCTTAATGATTTATACAGGAGGGAGGGTGTGGTGGGGGGGGTAAAGAAAGAAAACAATTCATACTACCAACTTTTAAAGCCAAGTTCCAAAGTCAACCATAGTTTTGTTATTCCAATTCAAATGCAGCATTTGGACAGCAAGATCATCCAACCTCCTAACTAGCAATTCTCAAGTAGAAAGTTGTAATTCTTATCTATCCTTTAAAATTCAATAGAAGAAACACTCACCAAAGTCCAATAATGTCCATGAATTAGGCTTGGAATCCCCAGAAGCAACTTTCCCATATTGCTTCTCAGCTATATCTCTTATTTTTGAACTACATGACAAAGATGAACCATTAAAATGCTTATGCAATCTCTGTGTTTTCCTTTGCAGGAAATCCAAAACAATACAATGTGATAAGTAATCAATCCCTTAAAGCCATGAAGCTTGGGAGTAGAAGCAAGAGTAGATACCCAATAGCATCAATTTGAGGCCTTGAAAATGCAGTGGCAATAATGAAAAATCGAGTCCAGTATACAAGAGGTTTGACAAAGAGAACCCTTATGTCCGCAGCCTTCACCTCACTTGCTACTTTAGCTGCAGCAACAGCAACTAGACAATAGCAGAAAACCATTAACTTTTCCAATTCCAGAAAAAAGAGAGATTGACAAACAGAAATCAGTCTAAAAATAAGTAACTGCAAAACTATGTTAAGGAAGACTTCCAGCAAATCCCGGGCACTGCCTTCTGAATCAAACACGAGTATTTTGACTGAAAGGCTTTGGAAAAGTAACCATTGCTGTTTGAAGTTCTAGAAGCTTACAGGCTAAGCTTTCAGCATCATCATCAATCTCAGAAGTAGCAGGCTTTTGGTCATTTCTCCTAAAGACCACCTTCCCATACTTCTTAAACAAGTCATCAAACATATCATCAGTGTCTACATTGCTATTCTGCAAAGACTGCAATAAATATCAGAATTGATACATTAAGCAGTAACAGCCACCTAAATAAAAGGCTGCAAAACCCCCACAAAAGAAATTGAAAGGAAAAGTATGATTAACAACAAGAAGCAAATGAATGGTTGTTCTTACAAGCTTCAGGATTTTGCATGATGCTATAATGTTTGGGAACTGGCCTAAGGGAACAGAGAATAAAAAGATGAGGTTGTATCAAAGGCAAGATACTCCCTGCCTTTTGCATAGAAGTTGAAACTTAGAGGCACACCCTTAAAATTTAATTACCTTGCATACATATTTTAGGTATAAACTACATTAAAATTTAGAATTAGCAAGCAATAATAGCCATTTAAAACTACATTTCTGCATTCTCATTTTGGAATTTTCTCTTGTTAAAATCTACTTCTATAAATTTATTGCTCAAATTTTAAACGCAGGCCTTAATGTCAGCTACATCTATCATTTTACAACTTTTTCTTGGGTTTTCAGAACAAGCATATGAAAACTAAAAGACGAGTAAGTTTAACTACCAAAAGCAGATTGTACATAGAAAAGATGCATACTCAATAAAAAATTGACATATCAGTGAAAATATACACCAATTCCGAATACAAGAAGCTAATACCGAGCCAACAGCCCTAGAAATGGAAAATTGGCGCTTTGGCGAGGTGCCCATTTGCTGGAAGGAGGAACCACTCGTAGTAAAGGTAGCAATAGATTTAAAATCGGACCCGAAAGCTTGAACACGGGAAAATGGGCGAACACCGGCGGCGAGTAGTGTTGTAGCAAAAGAAGAACAAGAAACAGAGTGTTGAAGAATGAGAGAAGTGTGAAATTCCATAATTCGCTTTTAACTTCTCTCAGAACAGAGCTAGTACTACCACTACAAGCATGTATGTGCCTAAAAAATCTACTGCAATTGAAGATGCCGATTTTCTTTAGAAGCTATGAGCACACAAACGAAGATATTTGAGGCGGAGAAGCAGAATATCGAAAGAAACAATTCAAATAAAAAATCAAAATGAGGATAAGAAAGGATAAATCCCAATTTGGTCCCTAAAAATATGGATTTGTCTCAATTAAGTGCCTCAAAGTTGATTTGTCTCTAAAGAGTCCCTAAAGAATAGCCTTTAGTCTCAATGTAGTCCTTCTGTCAACTTCTATGAGGAATTCACAGGAGGGATTTTTTTTTTTTGGTGGTTTGAAACGAAAAGAAAGCTGAAAATTCTTCTTCTTCTTCCCCTCTGGAATTCTTAATATGAAGCTAAAAAACTCCTAAAATCATGGAGAATTCCTAGATAATGGCTAATCTAAGATATTCACAATATCAAGGAAAATACAATATGGAAAGTATAAAGAATATTAATATCTATCACTCACCGATCACCATAATCATCTACAATTCTCCAGTCACATAAACTCAATCTACTTCAGTTTTCCAGTCACCTGGAGAATGACTTCTGTGCGTTTTCTTCTCTTATGTATCTGAGAAAAAGACTTCTTTTTTAATACTTACACAAGTGCTCGATGTGTCTGTTTCTTGATTTCTTGACATACTCATCATACAAATTTGCTCCATTTTTTTCTAATAGTTGCCGTATTTCAAGACCAGAACAACGACTATGGCATTTCCGACCAGGAACACAAACAGAGGACTATGATTGAGTCCCCTAAAATATTCACAGGAAAGTTTAATAGCCTGAACGTGATCATGATCTTTTGAAGCCTCGTGTATCTTTCTAACTTGGCATTGGCTTTCCCAGTTTTCATGTTATGAAATCCAAACAAATTCATTCTCAGACAATTGGATTATACACCTGAGGCATTTGAGGAAAGATCTTCTTTCATATTGTTTCACTGAACTGGGCCAAAGCTAGAGCTACACCTGGGGACTTGAAGAAGAGTGATGTGATTATATCCTCTGAAAGTTCAATCTTCAATAACTGACGTGCAAAAGTCCAATAATAGAAATACAAGTTTCTGATGCCTAAAATATCAAAAAGAGTTATTAATAGATAATCTTTCTCCAATATAAAGAATATTAATATAAGAAAAATTAAACATATAACTAATGTAAATTTTAGAATATTTACCGTCTCAACATCATCTTCAACATCTAATAAAGTAGAGCCATATTCTCCATTTTTGGGAGGAGAACATGTGAAAAACTCATTCAAATTAGACAACTAAATAATTCAAAAACTAATAAATCAATTTTAATGACATTTACCTTTTGACCACATATTAAAGCTTCAAGAATATTTGCATGAAGCATGTTGCGATGTGGACTTACAAACCTTCCTCTAGTCCTAAATGCACTCTCTGAAGTAACAATAGATATAGGACTAGAAAAAATATCCCTATCAATAATTTAAAGAATGGGATATTTGGCTCCATTGGTCTTCCAACAAGCTAAAATATAAAATTCTTACTTGATGGCAGTTCTTGATCATCTAAATATCTATCAAGCTCCGATTTATCATTCTTCATACTTCTTTTATTTGCAAGAAAATTTTCTACTCCATTCGAAATAGGAGCAATTAGCATTGTTTTCCACACAAGAATTCCTCAAATGACTGTTTCCCCAAATAAGAAGACTGATCCTGAGATAAGGAGGAACTCGATTCTCCACTTGATTACTTTTCAAATCTTAGCTTTTATATTTATTAAATATATCAACACAAGAAGTTTTCAATCTTAATTGCAGCATTATCACCATACATTCGAGGAAAAACATAATTTACCAATGTCATCTCATATCGTGGATCTAAGACTATAGCAACACTCATGAGCCCATCAACATCCCCCAATATTTATCAAACTTTAGTGCCATTTTTTGAGCAATCCTCTCAACCACAAAATTTCCTCAAGTCATCTATTGGTCCAACTCAACCCTAATAGAGAAAACAATAGGGAAAAACACATTATGGTGGGAGAATTACACATTGAAAATACTTATGTGGCACTATAAAATATTCTAAGATGATCACATATTTCTTTAGCCATCATCCACTGATCCTCAGTTGGCAAACAAGTATATAATCGTTATATATGTTTAAGACGAGCAAAAACATCTTTATAAAGCAAGGTAGTGGAAAGCATAAAAAAGTTGAATTCTATCTCGTTTTACAATCTAAAACTAACTTTTTAGAATGAGGAGTATCTATTCAGCGTGCCGTTTCCTCAAATCTTTGCTCTGTTTTGGATGATGCAGTCCAAAATCTAACACTGTCATGCACTTTCTTAATCTCATCAAGTATCACAGACATTCCATCTTGAACAATCAAATTTAAGATACAGGCAGAATACCTCATATGAAATAACTTTCTACGTAAAATAAGAGAATTTGGTTGAAGCATACCTAAAAGATCTTCAATGATGGCATGATTTGTGGTACAATTATTAACCATCAAAGCAGATAACTTCCTATTAAGGTTCCAATCAAATAAACTTTCCTCCAAAACTTTAGTAAGCATCTCACTTGTATGTGGAACTGGGACCTAGACAAATCTATTTTAAAAACATATATTTATATATATAAGACAAAATGTGGATAAATAACATGTAATATATAGTATATAATTAAAGTTAAGAAATAATTTTCATAAAAAAGTTAAGAAACAATATATAATACTTCAAAAGTCTATGTTGTAAAACTCAAGCATTGTCGATAAAATGAGAAGTAATAGCCATATAAGATTTATTCTGGTGATTTGCAGTCCACAAGTCACAAGTGACGACAATCCTCCCTCGATTTTTATTGAACAAGGCAAGCAAGCAACTTCTCTTTCTCACCATCATAAAATTTCAAAATGTCTTTTCTTAAAGTATTTCTTGAAATTGGTATAAAAAGAGGTTGAAGGCCTTTACAAAATTTACGAAAATAATAATGATCAACAATTGATAGAGGGTATTCACGTAGTTTTACCATTTCAACTAAATCCCTCCTTAGGGCCTCTTGATCTAAGTGACAAATGTTCATGGTTGTTACTGTTGATGATGCTCCAGCCGTTCAACCTCAATTAATTTTAAGTTTTTTTTTGCGGTAAAATAAGGATAGTAGTATTAGCACAATTAATTTTTAGTTTTTTTGTCTCGCATCTTCTTTAACAAATAATTTATTTTTCATGAATTTTAAGATAAAAATACACATAAAATTTAAATTTAACCTCTTTTTTAGTGACAATTTAAATTTAACCTCTATCTAAGTTGAGACCTTGCAATAAGTATATTTAGATTGGGTTTATTTTTTGTTCTTTTGCTGGGTATTTTTAGATTGGTTTTACAATTTGAAAAAGCATATATGTTTTCATATTTCATAAAAATAATTTGTGTGGCAAGACAGTTAGTTTAGTAGTAAGGAACGCTCTTTATCAGACAAAAATATTAGTTTTGAATCACATCTCCCTCTCTCAATATATTATAAAATATTTATTTATCGGATAAGAGGTTAAAAAATATTGAATTTAAAAACTAATATGGGTGCATGCTTCAATGTGGTTGTTTTGATTATGACATATTTTTTGACAAATTTCTGAATATTTTGTTAGAATACTTGTGTTTATTTCATTTTCAATCAGACTATTTGAGATGTTTTTGTGTTTGTGTTAACAAGGTACTTATATTTGACCCCAAAAAAACAAGGTAATTATATATTTGGGTTCGACAATTAAATGATTTTTTCTTCTTAAATATAGAAATCCATTTCATTTTTTTAAGTACTTTTTTTTTTCTAATTTTCCATTAAAAAATGCCTATCTAATTTTAAAAAAGCAACCAACACATTTCAATACATCTTCTACTATGATCTCTAATGTATTTTCATTAATAGTAACTTTCTCCTTTATATTTATCTTTACAAGACCAAAATTTAAGATATCATTAGAACTCTAATCCAAAAACACCCCTACTATAAAAGAGTGATGTTACTCGACTAAAATTTAGCCAATTTTGGTAGAGCAAAACTTTACTTTCAACTGAGGCGTATTTATAACTTTAGTGGGGTAAGAAGTATTTTTTTCTTAAATTTTCAATTTTGTGCCCGATAAATGGCTAAACGTTTAGCCCTATGGCATTTCTGTGTATAAAATGGATAAAAAAATTTTTGGTGGTGTTACTTGTTAATAATAGCCAATTCACCATGACCAAAAGGAAAATAAAATAGGATTAATGTTTTTATTAAACTTTTGTTGGAAATGCACCAAAGGACAAAAAAAAAGAAAGATTATCCTATTTAGCCCTCAAATAATTTAAGTTTTTCCAATTTAATCATTCAATTTTAATTTTAGCCGTTTTAATCTCTAAATAATTTACTTTTGTTCTTTTTCGTCATTTTGAACAAATTTACCTTGTCAAAATTTAATTTTTTTTCCTCGAAAGATCACAAGGATAATTTTGTAATTTTAAATACATAATAGAAAAAACCCCCCAAAAATCTACCATTCCCCCCCTTCTTTATTATATGTAAAATTACAAAATTATTCATGTAAACTTTTAATAAAAGTATGAATTTTGACAGGTAAATTTATCCAAAAGGACTAAAAGGGCCGAAAGTAAATTATTTGGGAATTAAAATAGCTGAAATTAAAAATGAAGGACCAAAATGGATATATCTAATTTACTTGGGCTAACAATCTTCAAAACTTTTTGAATGAAAATAAGGTTAATACCAAATAAGTACTTAAATTTGAGAAATTGTCGATTCAAGGACTGTTAATTTCTAATTGTCATCTGAGGGTCAATTTGGTGTGAATGTATACTTTTTAAAACTCATGATTTAATTTTCATATCAAATTCATCCATAATTTTTATAAATCTTTTTAAATTTTCTAATCTATTTCACCCTCTAACTCTTTCATCGTTTTTTCAATATATTTCACACCAACTAAACTCATATATTTTTATATCATTTTATTTCTATGAATATATTAAATTTGTGAAAAATTGTGATCGAATTGCCTCCTCTTCATCATTGTTCATCGTGGTTGCTCCTCTCATTTTTGTCTATTTACTATTCTCACAAATCTTGATATTTTCTCTCCCTTCCATTCTACTCCTTATCTTCTTGTTATTTCAATTCGAGAAAAAAGATGATTGAAGTGCGAAAGAATAGAAAAGAAATAGTGGCAAATTGGGGAAATGGTTAATAGGCAAAGACAAAAAAAAAAGTTGTTTTAAAAAAATAAATAAAGAGTTAAAAAAGTGGTTGTTGAGCAGCAAAATCAAAATAATGGCAGATAGAAATAAGATGATGGAAAAATATATGGGTCGATTAGTGTGAAATATAATGAAGAAAGATGAAAAAATTAGAGAATGAAATAAATTAGAAAATTTCAAAAGAGTTAGAAAATTTTGAGGTGAATTTGACATGAAAATTAAATTATGAGTTCTTAAATTATACATATACCCAAATTTATTCCTTAATTGACAATTAAAAAAGAACAATACCTTAATTAAAAATTCCTTTAACTTAAGGTTCTTAATTGATATTAACCCATATTCAAAAAAAAAAAAAATTTGATATTAACCCATGAAAATATTATAGTAAGGACCATGAAGTCATTTCACCACAGCGGGAACGGGCCCTATAAGTAACCATCCGTGACCTAGGGTTTATGTTACACTTCACCCAAACAGCAGCTGCCAGCGGCCGAAGAAGCTCTGAAGAAAAGCGAAAATGGTGAAGTTTCTGAAACCTAACAAGGCTGTGATTCTGCTCCAAGGCCGATTTGCAGGCCACAAAGCCACCATCATCAAGAACTTCGATGACGGCACTCGCGACCGCCCTTACGGCCACTGTTTGGTTGCCGGAGTTGCTAAATATCCCAAAAAAGTCATCCGTAAGGATTCCGCTAAGAAAGCCGCCAAGAAATCCCGCGTCAAGGCCTTCATTAAGGTCGTCAATTACAATCATATCATGCCCACTCGCTACACTCTAGATGTCGATCTCAAGGACGTTGTCAGTGCCGATGCTCTCCAGTCACGTGACAAGAAAGTTACTGCTGCTAAGGAGATTAAATCCAGGTTCGAGGAGAGGTTCAAATCTGGCAAGAATAGGTGGTTCTTCTCCAAGTTGAGGTTTTAAGTTTTTCAGAAGATATGGAGGAGATAGAGTGGAATCTCTTTATCTTTTCTATACATTTGTATTAGCGTCTTGCCGTTTAATATTTGATACAATGTTAGGATTATGTTTCAAATTTTGGCAGCATTTTGAGTATTGACGCATATTTCCTATGACTTGTTGTGATGGTTTTTGTTAAAGATTTGTGTTTTATAGTTTAGTATTTCTCTAAATTGTTTTCTGCATTGTCACGAGCCTTTTGTTCTGTTATTACTTTCTTTGCATTCTGGGGACTGTTGAGCTAAAAATGGATATTTTGTTCCTCTATACACATGGAAATGAGACAATTGTGCCTAGAGGGTTGGCTAGCTTGGATTGTAGAGAAATTTTACAATTTCATTGTCTGGATAATGTGTTAAGTAGTTTCTGCTCAGTTGACCGAGGGTTCTCGAGTTCATAGTTTATTCCAAAGGTTTGCTCTTGACTTGTTACATCCCTAGCCTGTTATTTACAATAAGCATGTGCTAATGATTCTAGATTGTATATGACCATCTGCTCATTTACCCTGTTTCATGCTAGCTGTATTCTCCTGGACTAGAATTTACTTAATTGTCTTTTGAACGTCTTTAGAATCATCTGGTGCTATTGCCTCCACATCTCACCCTTTTCTCTTTTCTACCAAATTTTGAAGCCAACCATGGCTATATGTTATCCTAGTCTCTTTAAAAAAAAAGAAGGATACAAGGATATATAGTTTAGTACTTCTTTGAATCGTGTTCTGCATTGTTACAAGGTTTTAGTTCTGTTATTACTTTCTTTGCATTATGGGGGCTGTTGAGGTAAGAATGGATATTTTGTTCCTCTATGGACATGGAAATGATAGGGAAATTTTACAATTTCATTATCTGGATATTGTGTTAAATAGTTTCTGGTCAGTTGAGGGATGGTTCTCCAGTTCTTAGTTTGTCCCCAAAGGTTTAATCCTGACTTGTGACATCCCAGTTCTGTTATTTATTGTAAGCATGTGAAAGTTCTCATGGTTGTGGCGTCTAGTCCCCTTCCTCTCCTGTATCGATTGAGTAAGTCACTTTGGTCGAAATACCTATCACTAGCCTTGGGCAAGATTTTTTAGATGACATTTGCTTATTTACCCCGTTTCATACGAGTTGTATTCTCCTGTACTGGAATTTACTTATAGCCTTTCCAACTTCATAAGAGTTATCTGTTGCTGTTGCCTCCACATCTTACCCCTGTTCCTTACTTTTGACCAAGTTTTGAAGCCAACCTCAGCTATAGGTTTTCTTAGTCTCTTAATATATGATTTTTTTTTTTATGAATAGTCTCTTCATATTTGTTATTGATATTGTCTTAAGTCTAGGATTTAGGATACATTGGGCAGCAGAATGTGTTCTACCAAACTAAAGTGCAGAATTGGTTTTAGCAAAAACCCGTTGTGCTTCAATTGTTTCATGTGCAATGCATTTCTATACTGTGTTAGATGCTAGGGAAAGCCCATTCATTTATTTTTTGGTATTAGAACTGAAAGTAGAGGTCCGTTTTTTTTTCCTTGTCATTGTAAGTTTAAACAAAGGTCCTAGTTGCCGTTGATTTCTGCTTTGATCATTTTGGGCTGTTAGCACCAGTTTATTAGTAGGCTGAGTTCTCAAAAATAGAGATGCAGCCAGTGCATGGCAGAGCAACATCTTATTTGAAATCAACAGATAATGGAGTCCTCTGGCTGAGGAGCTCTCTAATGCTGCTGTATCCAGGCCATTGTTCCTTCATGCTGCATTGCAATTTGTTAGGAATCTTTTCCATGATGCAACCATCATGCGTTGTTATTTGATGTGCAACTTTTGAGCTTATAGATGGTTTACGTTGGCAGATATTATTGTTTTGAATTTTTAGACTACAAATAAATTGAAACGAAGAGAGTATCAATGTACAAGTCTTGGAGATGGAACACGAGGGTTTACATTACAAGCAACTGTTTTTATTTTCGGCTCCCATGAATATAGTGTAATAGTCCTAGAATTTCATCAACCACAGCAGAAATCCAAGACCCAGCAGCAGCAAATGGCTGCCACACTGCAGAAAGAGCAACAAAATATGAGATCCAAACCATGATGGATATATAGTTGAGCCAAGTGTGTACTAAAGAATGTACTACCGTAGAATAGTTTGTTCACATGTATGGTATTTGCTAATAACAGATAAAGTCAAAAGGAATATAGAGGCCTACCATCCTTTCCAAAAGCCATCGCCTCTACTAATAGTCTCTGTAGGAGGACGGTGCCCTTGCTGATCACAACCATCTCTCATCGGATAACCAACTGGTGGGGGTGGCAATGGCATAACATCCATTGGTCGAGAAGCCTGAGGAGGAGGTGGATATGCCACTGCAAAAAGGCAGTCTTTTTAGGTTAAAGAAAATGAAAGAACTAGCAAGATTGCATAGATTGCTTACCCGGAATATCACTTTGATTGTTCATTTTCTTTGGTTGAGGGGAGAACCAGAGGTAGGAAGGCGAAACGGAAACTCACTCTATATAGAACTGAAAAGTTCCTATGAATAAATAGAGTAGGATCATATTAGTACTAATGAACTAGATCCCATCATATATCTGTGGAGAAATTTGA
Source organism: Catharanthus roseus (assembly GCA_028651295.1). Taxonomy (NCBI): domain Eukaryota; kingdom Viridiplantae; phylum Streptophyta; class Magnoliopsida; order Gentianales; family Apocynaceae; genus Catharanthus; species Catharanthus roseus. Next base: position 3,986,172 of record JAPQWS010000044.1, on the reverse strand, counting down.
AGAAGAGGGTAGCTTTAAGCTGATTTTAAGCATAAAAGTAAGAAAATTATGTCAAGCAAAGACAAAAATGAACAATAAAATTCTGTTTAGGGCCTAAAGGAGAGTCCTGAATCCTGATCTCTTCGGCATAGAAGTCCACAGGCTAAATTGTCCTCTTCCATTTTGTCCATTGTTTTTGTCAATAGGTCTTTGATAATGGCTATGTGCAAATTTTCTTCGTGCATCATCAATTTTGGGTTCTGGTGTTCGTCTATTTACCCTGATGGCATCACAGAGGCCATTTAGTCTACCTTGGCGATGCATACCGAGATTGTTTCTTAGAATTCCAAAGATCTCAGTTGTTGGAGAGCAGGTAACAATGGATTGGCATAATAAACAAGTGCACAATCCTTTTTATAACACTATGAAACGCCTAAAGTCATATCCTAATTCACGAATAAATGTTAAACTTTATCAAGTACTTACTAAGAATAAGAGTTAGACTCTACGAATTTTTTGTAAACTGATTCTATACCTTTAAATTTCGAACACATGTAAAAGATATCCAAAAGAAAAAACCCTTTTTGCTTAGTATTGATCGTCTTTTTCTTCACTACAGCCGTTTGGTTGATTAGTTTTATGTCAGGGATGCAAAATTTCTTGGTTGATAGGGCAATAATGATGGTGACAAATTAACTGAACCACGAACAAGAAGCTTTATAAAATTCTAAAGTGAAATGATCTCATGGATTAGTTAAAAAATTATTTGGTATACAACTATCATCTCGAAAATATTCCAATCTGGTTTCTGGTTTCTTCATGGTTCAGTGAGGCAAGATAAGCATCCTGCCAGTAAGAATAATTTGTCACATGAAAAGATGAAACCATTCTAAAATCTCCCAAACTAAATAAATCAGAAGATTTCCAAGATTGTAGGAGGTGCATAGAGATGAGAATAAACAGTCTTAAAGGATATTTGAGAAAAGCAGAAGCATAGTGCAACTATTGCACCCAGAATATTGATTTTTCATAGATAATTAAATGTATGTTAAAGCCCATAATATATCACTGCTGTAGAACAAGGCCACTTGATGATACCAATTTTCAGCTAGTCTTGCAAGTATTTCAACAAATATAACCTGCTTTCATTTGCCAGTATGAAGAAGGATCTTGTTAAAACAGCAAAATCCGCCCCATCCCTGGGCAACAGCTGGAAGCATATCATCAATCGAAAGAATTGAAGTCACATTTTTCCGTCATATTCAAACGTTTTAGGCCTGCTAAAGCCAATAATGTTGGCTGGAGCACTCCCTCATTGAGCTTTCTTAATGATGTAGAAGTTGTTGCAGAAGAGTTTATGACCAATTGGGAGAAGAAGAAAAGAAAAATGAAGAAACAGTGAAGAACACAGGCAGCAACATGACCAGTAACATGATCCGGTCACCGCTGAACGTGTCAGTGATCATGTTATATTCTGTTTTAGGCGTATTATTTAACTTTTTTAGCTTTTAACTATTTATTTATTTTATTAGTTGTAGACATTTTTGTCTTTTACTTATTTGGGTCATTAGGGCTTTGGCTAAACTATAAATAGCCACATTTTCATTGTTGAGGGAGATCATTATTTTCATTCAATTATAGACCTTTTGTTCCAAATTTAAGGATTCTCACTTGGAATTCCTTGTTGAACGTTTTACGCTGCATCAGTTGGTATTAGAGTTTGAATTCCGTTCGTACTAACGATGTCCGGTGAAAACGGTGATATCTAGAACGTCGTTCAGGATATTGAAGCCTTACGAGATAGGATGGATGCTTAAGAGGCGGCAGTAAGAAAATCTAGATCAATGATTCCGGCATTTAGATCAATGCTTTGATGAGATGATTAACAGATTTGACACCCTTGGGGTGAATGCCAACAGAAATAGGAATGATGAAGGACAATGACCAAGAAATCAACTTGCTCGAGGCGATGTTGCCAATGTACCTGTAGCTACTAATGTCCAAAACCAGGTTGCTCGTTATAATTCCAGTGATGAGGAGAAGGATCTAATTTTGGCTGAAGATCAAAACAGACCCGCTAGGAGAGGCAGTGGTAGGTATAATAATAATGACTACTATGGTGGTGATTTTAAATTGAAGGTGGATATTCTTAGTTTTTATGGTAATATAGGCATAGAGGACTTTGTTGACTAGATTGACGAAATTGATCATTTTTTTGAATATATGGATATTCCACAAGAGAAGAGAGTGAAGTTAGTGGCATGTAGATTGAAGGGTAGAGTGTCTATCTAGTGGGAGAGGCTGTTACATAGACGACAGAAAGAGGGTAAACAACCTGTTCGGACGTGGTTCAGAATGAAACAGTTACTGCAGAGTGAATTTCTACCTCCAGACTATGAGCATATCCTATTTTAGCAGTATCTCAGCAGAATCAGATATTTGTATAAGAATATATAGCAGACTTTATGAGGTTGGCAGAGAGGAATGATTTGCGGGAGAGTGAGGTGCATCAGGTCACTCGTTACTTGGATGGTCTAAAATCGCAGATTCGAGATAGCATTAGGGTATAGGTTGTAAAGAGTGTGACACAAGCGAAAAACTTAGCAACTAAAGCTAAGTTAATGATCAGAGATAGAGGTGGAAGTAGGATTGAAGGTAATAGGCGAACGTATGGCAATGATAATTTTCAGAGGAGTAATAGTGGTGTAGATACATCGAGGAGTTTTGCAGATAGGAGTAAAGCTGCACAGGGATGGAATCAGGGTACTGAACCGAAGGAAGATAAGGGGCCCGGGAAGAAGGTTGCCGAATCAAAGGAGGGACAAAAGGAAGCCACTAATCCTTATGCAAAGCTTATTTTAGGCAAGTGTTTTCGTTGTGGACAACTTGGCCGCAGATCAAATAATGTCCTACTAGAAAACCTGTTAATGTAGTTGAACGGGACGAAGAAGAGGTGTCTTGTGGTCCTGATGGAGAAGATGATGACTATGAGTAGGGTTGTAAACGGGGCGGGTCTTACCCGTACCCGCACTGATCTGTACCCGTTTTTAGCGGGTAAGGTTTAAATTTTATACCCGCGGACCCGGACCCGGACCCGTACCCTTATTTATACTGCTATATGGGTCCGGGTAAGGTATGGTGATATCCAGACCAGCATACCCGTATACCCGTATTAATAAAATAATAATATATTTTATATATTATATTATATTAATATATAATTTATAATTTTTTTAACATATTATTTTACTCTTATCTTTAACCCTAACCTACTACCTCTACTCTACCTACCTACCAACCAACTACACTCACATCACATCACACTTACACTATGACGATTTTGTGTATATTTGAACTTATAATTATGTGAATTAGAGATGTTAAATGATTTTATTTGTTGAAAGAAATGTTAAGGAGATTATGTTAATCATGTTAAAATTTTTATTTTTTGAATTATACATTGTTTTACATATTTTTGTTTAACAGGGAAATAAAATAGAAAAATATCATACGGGTACACCCGTACCCTACCCTGGACCCTGGAGGGTCGGGTCTGGGTCCAGAATTTTATACCCTGGAGGGTATGGGTCCAGGTCTGGGTCCAAGTTTCACTATAAGGGTACGGGTCCGGGTCTGGGGGTACCCTGAGGGTCTGGACCCGTTTACAGCCCTAACTATGAGGCATATGCAAAGGGGTTGTGTTTGTATGTTATGGAAAGAGAATAAGTTATTTTGACAAAGAGGAGAAGAAAAAGAAAAAAAATATATGACTTTTTGTGCTGAAAACAAGAAAACAAATGTATTACATGATTATTACAATAAGAAAAAAAAATAAGAAAGAAAAGTTGATACATGATTATTACAAGTCATAAGGTGTAAAGAAAATTTTCAAGAGGCCCAAATTTGTGAATGTAAGAAAAAGAATAGCCTTAAAGGAGAAAATTCTCGGGAAGAAAATGGTAGTTGGTGAATGTATTAATTGAAAACAAAAGGGGGAGGAAAAACAAAGTTAGAAAGTTTGTCGAAATTTTAAAATATCTATATTCCTTGCAAGCTCTCTTTTCTTTGAATTTGAATCACTTGCCTTCATTTGATTACCAACACCCTAATCTTATATTAAAAGTTTTAAATTCCTATATGATCTGAGTTGAGCTTGAGAATCCTTGATTAGTGGAGAGAATGTACAAAGAGTGAGCCTATGGAATGAACTCTTGTTGAGATTTGTCTTCTATGTGTTATTTGGAAATCTTGTTTAGCATTTATTTTTATACTCTCTTATGACCATGATTACACCTTACACAAGTCTTGCATTGGTTATGTGAGATAATTGAATGTTTGTTTATTAACTTGAGATTTAAAATAAGAGGAAGAGTTCTTGTCTTGATAAGTTTGAGATATTGATGAAGGGTACTTAATTTGGATTATTCGATATCTTTTCTAAAGTTTGTTGTTTATTTGACTTTGTAGATATGTCATCTGCAAACCCTCACGAGACCAGACTCGTCCACTGGGGAGAACTTAGGGGTTTAAAGGGCATGTAGCACATGCTAAGTGCAATCGTGAGTCCTACGAAAGTGGATAGTTAGTTTTTCGTTTTGTTTTTTTATTTTTGCTTGAGGACTAGCAAAACTTAGGTGTGGGGGAGTTGATAGGGTCGATTTTTAATACAAATAAACACCTTAAGTTTTAATTATTAGCCTTTAAAAATATTTTATTTATTAGTCATAATTATTATATTTAATTTATTTTATTTATCTTTCTGCAGATTTCTAAAAAAAAAGAATGGAAAATAAATATTCCATATTAAATTTGGTAAATGGAAGAAAGAGCGCGCATGGTCATTGGGGAAGAGAAGATAAAATAATAATAATAAAGCATATTACCTGGTGTAGTATTTGAATCATTTAAGGATTAGGATTAGGATTTTAGTTGAATTTTTTAAAGATTAGGATTTTAGTTGAATCATGTAAGGATTATGATTTTGCTTTTCTTTTGTTTATATATAGTAGAGCCACACAAGAAGGGTGAGGGGGGAAGATCAAGAAAGAGAAAAAGAGGAGAGCTGCGGAGGGAGACAGCAGTAGCTGCGTAAGCAGCTGCCCGAGCTGCAACGATAGAAAAAGAAAAGTAGCCGCAAGACGGCCACAATTTGAAGCAGCAAATCTTAGGAGCAATAGCGACAAATTATTTGGAAGAAAAAGCTATGATCTACAAATTGGTTCCTTCTTTCCCTTTTAACCATGAATTAATTTTCTTTTTAGAATGTTGATGAAACTCTAGCTATGCAATTTTTGTTTATTTTATTTTTGGAGATTTATTATATTATTTATGTGATTGCATATTTTGGGATGTTTACTGGTTTAATGCAATTAATTTTTTGTGATTGTTCTTGTAGAATAATTATTTAGGTTTTGATTGATACTTTAATCCATGCTTAATTCTTGTAGTCTTGAGTGTGAGAGATTTGTGATTTTTGCAAGTATATTGTGGGTTTTAGAATTGAATAAGTCATGCAAATTTTAGATTATTTATGTCATAGAATTGAATAAGTCATGCTAATAGTTAGATGAGTTATGTCATGCATTTAAACACAATATATTTCTTTAGTGAATCGAAACTTGTAGCCTAGATCACCACATAAAGGTTTAGAGGTGGATTCAAGGTTCTAAATCATCTCTTTGGTTAAACTCCTGTTATCTTTAATTTAGTTATTTTATTTATTCGTTTTAATTACTTTAGGACTAATTTTTAGATATATAAATTTATTCTTCTTTTTATACAATTAATTTAGGAAGATAGTAATTTAAATAGTTAAGCCTTTCTCTGTGGTTCAATACCCTGATACTTCCGAATTACATTGATCTTGTGCACTTGCAAGTATTGGGTTCAAAACTTTGTTATAAAAATCCCGACCACAATTTTCCATTAAAGCCCAAATTCGAGTGTTATAATCATCATGTTTTTTACAAAATTTAGGTCCGAAAAAAAGTTCTCCAAAAAATTTCTCAAAAAGATTCTGAATGTTTTTCATGTTGTACAAACACACAAAACGAATAATAACATTTCCATTAAAGCCCGAATTCATGTGCTAATCATCACGTTTTTTAAAAAATTTAGGTCCGAAAAAATGTTCTCCCAAAAAATTTTTGAAAACGATTCTAAATGTTTTTCATGTTGTACAAATACACAAACGAAGTATCACATTTCCATTAAAGCCCAAATTCGTGTGCTAATCATTACGTTTTTTAATAAATTTGGGTCCGAAAAAAGTTTTCCAAAAAATTTTTCAAAACGATTCTGCATGTTTTTCATGTATTATAAATAAACCAAACGAAGTATCACTTTCCTTTTAAAGCCCGAATTCGTTTGCTAATAATCACGTTTTTTACAAAATTTAGGTTTAAAAAAAGTTCTCCAAAAAATTGTTCAAAACCATTCTGAATGTTTTTTATATTGTATAAATAAAGTAAACGAATATCACTTTCCTTTTAAAGCCCGAATTCGTGTGCTAATAATCACGTTTCTCCAAAAAAAGTTCTCCAAAAAATTGCTCAAAACAATGCTGAATGTTTTTCATGTTGTATAAATACACCAAAAAAAGTATCACTTTCCGATTAAAGCCCGAATTCTTGTGCTAATCATCACGTTTTTTGTAAAATTTAGGTCCGAAAAAATGTTCTCCAAAAAATTTTCTCAAAACGATTCTGAATGTTTTTCATCCTGTACAAATACACAAAACGAAGAATAACTTTCCCATTAAAGCTCGAATTCGTGCGTTAATCATCTTGTTTTTACAAAATTTAGGTCCAGAAAAACGTTCTACAAAAAAATTTCTCAAAACGGTCCTAAATGTTTTTCATGTTGTCTCACATTTCCATCAAAGTTCGAATTCGTGAGCTAATTCATCACGTTTTTTACAAAAGTTGGGTTCGAAAATAAGTTTTTCAAAAAATTGCTCAAAATGATTTTAAATATTTTTTCATGTAGTACAAATACACAAAACGAAGGTCACATTTTCACTAAAGCCCGAATTCGTGTGCTAATCATAACATTTTTTACAAAATTTAGGTTCGAAAATAAGTTTTTCAAAAAATTGCTCAAAATGATTTTAAATATTTTTTCATGTAGTACAAATACACAAAACGAAGGTCACATTTTCACTAAAGCCCGAATTCGTGTGCTAATCATAACATTTTTTACAAAATTTAGGTTCGAAAAAAAGTTTTCCAAAAAATTTCTCAAAGCGATTCTGAATGTTTTCATGTTGTACAAATACACAAAACGAATTATCACATTTCCATTAAAGCCCGAATTCATATGCTAATCATCACGTTCTTTACAAAATTTAGGTCCCAAAAAAAGTTCTCCCAAACATTTCTTGAAACAATTCTAAATGTTTTTCATCGTACAAATACACAAAATGAAGTATCACTTTCCCATTAAAACCTATATTCCGATCTGATCATCATGTTTTTTACAAAATTTAGGTCCGAAAAAAGTTCTCCAAAGATTTCTCAAAACGGTCCTAAATGTTTTTCATGTTGTCCAAACACACAAAATGAAGAATCACATTTCCATTAAAGTTCGAATTCGTGTGCTGATCATCACTTTTTTACAAAATTTAGGTCCGAAAAAAAGTTCTCCGAAAAATTGCTCAAAATAATTTTAAATATTTTTTATGTTGTACAAATACACAAAACGAAGTATCACTTCATTAAAGCCCGAATTCGTGGGCTAATCATCACGTTTTTTGGGAAGTTTAGGTCCGAAAAAAAGTTCTTCAAAAAATTGCTTTTAAACAATTTTAAATATTTTCATGTTGTACAAATACAAAAAACAAAGTATCAGTTTCCCATTAAAGCCCGAATTCGATTGCTAATCAGCACATTTTTTACAAAATTTAGGTCTGAAAAAAACTTCTCCAAAAAATTATTCAAAACGATTCTAAATGTTATTTATATTGCATAAATACACCAAACGAACTATCACTTTCCCATTAAAGCTCGAATTCGTGTGCTAATCATCACATTTTTTAAAATGTTCAAGTACGAAAAAAATATTCTCCAAAAAATTTGTCAAAACGATTTTGAATGTTTTTCATGTTATATAAATAAACACGAACGAAGTATCACATTTCCATTAAAGTCCGAATTCGTATACTAATCATCACGTTATTTACAAAATTTAGGTCCAAAAAAAAGTTCTTCAAAAAATCGCTCAAAACAATTCTTAATATTTTCCATTTTGTATAAATTCACAAAACGAAGTATTGCATTCCAGTTAAAACTAGAATTCATGTGCATAATCATCACGTTTTTTACAAAATTTATGTCCGAATAAAAGTTATCCAAAAAATTGTTCAAAACTATTCTGAATGTTTTCATATTGTATAAATAAACCAAACGAAGTATCACTTTCCTTTTAATGCCCGAATTCGTGTGCTAATCATAACGTTTTTTACAAAATTTAGATTCGAAAAAAAGCTCTCTAAAAAATTTTTCATAACCATTCTGAATGTTTTTCATGTTGTATAAATAAACCAAATGAAGTATCACTTTCCTTTTTAATCTCGAATTCGTGTGCTAATCATCACGTTTTATACAAAATTTAGGTCTGAAAAAAAGTTATCCAAAAAATTGTTCAAAACAATGCTTAATGTTTTTCATGTTGTATAAACACAACAAAAGAAGTACCACTCTCCCGATAAAGCCCGAATTCTTGTGCTAATCATCACATTTTTTACAAAATTTAGGTCCGAAAAAAATTTCTCTATAAATTTCTAAAAACGATTCTGATTGTTTTCATGTTGTATAAATAAACCAAATGAACTATAACTTTTTCATTAAAACCCGAATTCGTGTGCTAATCATCATGTTTTTTACAAAAATTTAGGTCCAAAAAAATGTTCTCCAAAAAATGTTCTCAAAATGATTTTGAATGTCTTTCATCTTGTACAAATACACAAAATGAAGTATCCCATTTCCATTAAAGCCCGAATTCGTGTGCATTTAGGTCCGAAAAAAATTCATCAAAAAAACTCAAAACGCTTCTTAATGTTTTTCATGTTTTATAAATACACATAGCGAAGTATTGCATTCCCATTAAAGCCTGAATTTGTATGCTAATCATCACGTTTTTTACAAAACTTATGTCTGAACAAAAGTTCTCCAAAAAATTGTTCAAAATGATTCTAAATGTTTTTCATGTTGTATAAATAAACCAAACGAAGTATCACTTTCCCTTTAAAGGCGAATTCGTGTGCTAATCATCACATTTTTTACAAAATTTAGGTCCGAAAAAAAATTCTTCCAAAAATCACACAAAACGATTCTTAATGTTTTTCATTATATATAAATATACAAAACGAAGTATTACATTCCTATTAAAGCCCGAATTTGTGTGCTAATCATCACGTTTTTACAAAATTTATGTCCGAAAAAAAGTTATCCAAAAAATTGTTCAAAACAATTCTGAATGTTTTTTATGTTGTACAAAAAAACAAAACGAAGTATCACTTTCCTTTTAAAGCTCGAATTCGTGTGCTAATTATCACGTTATTTACAAAATTTAGGTAAAAAAAAAGTTCTCCAAAAAAATTATAAAAAACATTCTGAATGTTTTCATGTTGTATGAATAAACAAAATGAAGTATCACTTTCCTTTGAAAGCCTGAATTCGTATGCTAATCATTATGTTTTTTACGAAGTTTTGGTCCAAAAAAAAGTTATCCAAAAAATTGTTCAAAACAATGCTGGATGTTTTTCATTTGTATAAATACACCAAAAAAAGTACAACTTTCTTGTGATAATCATCACGTTATTTACAAAATTTAGGTCTAAAATAATTTTCTCCACAAAATTTCTCAAAACGATTCTGATTGTTTTTCATGTCAGATAAATAAACCAAACGAAGTATCACTTTTACATTAAAGCTCGAATTCGTGTGCTAATCATCACGTTTTTCACAAAATTTAGATTCGAAAAAAAGTTCTCTAAAAAATTTCTCAAAACGATTCTGAATGTTTTTCATCTTGTACAAATACACAAAATGAAGTATCACTTTCTCATTAAAGCCCAAATTCGTATGCTAATCATAATGTTTTTACAAAATTTAGGCTCGAAAAAAATTTCTCGAAAAAATATCTCAAAATGGTCTCCAAAATGTTTTTCATGTTGTCCATACACAAAACGAAGTATCACATTTCTATTAAAGTTCGAATTCGTGGGCTAATTCATCATATTTTTTACAAAATTTAGGTCCGAGAAAAAGTTTTTCAAAAAATTGCTCAAAACGATTTTAAATGTTTTCATTGTTGTACAAATACACAAAACGAAGTATCACTTTCTCATTAAAGCCCGAATTCGTGGGCTAATCATCACGTTTTTTAAAAAATTTAGGTAAAAAAAAATTCTTCAAAAAATTGTTTAAAACGAATTTAAATATTTTCATGTTGTAAAATTTCACAAAACAAAGTATTAGTTTCCCATTAAAGGCCGAATTCATGTGCTAATCATCAGATTTTTTACAAAATTTAGGTGCGAAAAAAATTTCTCCAATAAATTATTTAAAACGATTTAGAATGTTTTTCATGTTTTATAAATAAACCGAACGAAGTATCACAATTCCATTAAAGCCTGAATTCTTATTCTAATCATCACGTTTTTTACAAAATTTATGTCCGAAAAAATGTTATCCAAATTTTTTTTCAAAACAATGCCGAATGTTTTTTATTTTGTTTTACCAAAAGAAGTACCACTTTCCTGTTATAGCCCGAATTCTTGTGCTAATCATCACGTTTTTACAAAATATAGGTTCGAAAAAAATTTCTCAAAATGATTCTGATTGTTTTTCATGTTAAATAAATAGACCAAACGAAGTATCACTTTTCCATTAAAACCCGAATTCGTGTTACATCACGTTTTTTACAAAATTTAGGTCTGAAAAAAAATTCTTCAAAAAATTTCTCAAAACGATTCTGAATATTTTTCATCTTGTACAAATACACAAAACGAAGTATCACTTTCCCATTAAAACCCAAATTCGTGTGCTAATCATCATGTTTTTATAAAATTTAGGTCCGAAAAAAAGTTCTCCAAAAAATTTCTCAAAACGGTCCTAAATGTTTTTCATGTTGTCCAAATACACAAAACGAATTATCACATTCCCATTAAAGTTTGAATTCGTGAGTTAATTCATCACGTTTTTTACAAAAACCATTCTGAATGTGTTTCATTTTGTATAAATAAACCAAACAAAGTATCACTTTCCTTTTAAAACCCGAATTAGTTTGTTAATCATCACGTTTTTTATTAAAATTTAAGTCCGAACAAAAATTCTGCAAAAAATTACTCAAAACAATGCTGAATGTTTTTCATTTTGTATAAATACACCAAAAGAAGTAGCACTTTCCTATTAAAGCTACATCACGTTTTTTACAAAATTTAGGTCTGAAAAAAATTTCTCACGAAATTTCTCAAAACGATTATGATTCATTTTTATGTTGTATAAATAAACCAAACAGAGTATCAGTTTCCCATTAATGCTCGAATTCGTGTGCGAATCATAACGTTTTTTATAAAATTTAGGTCCGAAAAAAAGTTTTCCAAAATATTTCTCAAAACGATTCTGAATGTTTTTCATCTTTTACAAATACACAAAACGAAGCATCACTTTCCATTAAAGCCCAAATTTGTGTGCTAATCATCGTTTTTTTACAAAATTTAGGTCCGAAAAAAAGTTCTCCAAACAAATTTTTCAAAACGATTATAAATGTTTTTTATGTTGTCCAAATAAAAAAACGAAGTATCACATTTCCATTATAGTTCGAATTCGTGTGCTAATCATCACCACGTTTTTTACAGAATTTAGGTCAAAAAAATTGCTCCATAGCGATTTTAAATTTTTTTCATGTTGTAGAAATACACAAAACGAAGTATCACTTTCCCATTAAAGCCTGAATTCGTGGGCTAATCATCACGTTTTTTAGAAAATTTAGGTCCGAAAAAAGTTCTTCAAAAAATTGCTCAAAACGATTTTAAATATTTTCATGTTGTACAAATGCACAAACAAAGTATCAGTTTCCCATTAAAGCACGAATTCGATTGCTAATCATCACATTTTTTACAAAATTTAGGTACAAAAAAAAGTTCTCTAAAAAATTGCTCAAAACAATTTTGAATGTTTTTCATTATGTATAAATAAACCGAAAGAACTATCACATTTCCATTAAAGCCCAAATTCGTGTATTAATCATCACGTTGTTTACAAAATTTAGGTCTCAATAAAAGTTCTTCAAAAAATTGCTTAAAACGATTCTTAATGTTTTTCATTTTGTATAAATACACAAAACGAAGTATTACATTCCCATTAAAGTCTAATTTGTGTACTAATCATCACGTTTTTTACAAAATTTATGTCCGAAAAAAAGTTCTCCAAGAAATTGTTCAAAAAAATTCTGAATGTTTTACATGTGTATAAATAAACCAAACGAAATATCAATTTTCTTTTAAAGCTCGAAGTGGTATGCTAATCATCGTGTTTTTTCAAAATTTAGATCGGAAACAAAAGTTCTCAAAAAATTTGTTCAAAACAACGTTGAATGTTTTTCATGTGGTATAAATATACCAAAAGAAGTACAACTTTCCTGTTAAAGCCAAAATTCTTGTGCCTATCATCACGTTTTTTACAAAATTTCGTTCCAAAAAATTTCTCCACAAAATTTCTCAAAACGATTCTGATTTTTTTTCATGTAGTATAAATAAACCAAACAAAGCATCATTTTTCCATTAAAACCCGAATTCGTGCGCTAATAATCACGTTTTTTACAAAATTTAGGTCCCAAAAAAAGTTCTCCAAAAAATTTCTCAAAACGATTCTGAATGTTTTTCATCTTATACAAATACACAAAATGAAATATCTTTTCTCCACTAAAGACCAAACTAGTGCTAATCATCATGTTTTTACAAAATTAAGGTTCGAAAAAACATTCTTCAAAAAATTTCTCATAACGGTACTAAATGTTTTTCATATTGTCCAAATACACAAAACGAAGTATCACTTTTCCATTAAAGCCCGAATTCGCGTGCTAATCCTCACGTTTTTTAAAAAATTTAGTTCCGAAAAAAAGTTCTCCATAAAGTTTCTCAAAACGATTCTGAATATTTTTAATCTTGCACAAATACACAAAACGAAGTATCACTTTCCCATTAAAACCCGAATTCATGGGCTAATCATCACGTTTTTTAGAAAATTTAGGTTCGAAAAAAAGTTCTTAAAAAAATTGCTCAAAACGATTTTAAATATTTTCATGTTGTACAAATACACGAAACAAAGTATCAATTTCCCATTAATGCCTGAATTCGTGTGCTAATCATCACGTTTTCTACAAAATTTCGGTCCGAAAAAAAGTTCTCCAAAAAATTGTTCAAAACGATTCTAATTGTTTTTCACGTAGTATAAATAAACCAAACGAAGTATCACTTTTCCATGAAAGCACGAATTCGTGTGCTAATCATCACGTTGTTTACAAAATTTAGGTCCGAAAAAAAGTTCTCCAAAAAATTGCTCAAAACGATTTTGAATGTTTTCATGTTGTATAAATAAACCGAACGAAGTATCACATTTCCATTAAAACCCGAATTTGTTTGCTAATCATCACGTTATTTACAAAATTTAGGTCCGAAAAAAAGTTCGTCAAAATATCACTCAAAACGATTCTTAATATTTTTTATGTTGTATAAATACTCAAAATGAAGAATTGCATTCCCATTAAAGCCCGAATTTGTGTGCTAATCATCACGTTTGTTACAAAATTCATGTCCGAAAAAAAGTTCGCCAAAAAAATGTTCAAAAAATTTTTGAATGTTTTTCATGTTGTATAAATAAACCAAACGAAGTATTACTTTCCTTTTAAAGCCCGAATTCGCATGCTAATCATCACGTTTTTTAAAAACTTAGGTCCGAAAAAAAGTTCTCGAAAAAATTTTCAAAACCATTCTAAATATTTTTCATGTTTTATAAATAGACCAAACAAAGTATCAATTTCCTTTTAAAGCCAGAATTCGTGCGCTAATCATCACGTTTTTTAAAAAATTTAGGATCGAACAAAAATTCTCCAGAAAATTGCTCAAAACAATGTTGAATGTTTTTATAAATATACCAAAAGAAGTAGCACTTTCCTATTAAAGCTAGAATTCTTGTGCTAATCATCACGTTTTTTACAAAATTTAGGTTTGAAAAAAATTTATCCACAAAATTTTTCAAAACGATTCTGATTTTTTTTATGTTGTATAAATAAACCAAATGAAGTATCACTTTTCTATTAAAGCCTGAATTTGTGTGTTAATCATCACGTTTTTTACAAAATTTAAGTCCGAAAAAAGGTTTTCCAAAAAATTTCTCAAAACGATTCTGAATGTTTTTCATCTTATACAAGTACACAAAACGAAGTATAACTTTCCCATTAAAGCCCAAATTCTTATACTAATCATCATGTTTTTTACAAAATTTAGGTTCGAAAAAAGGTTCTCCAAAAAAATTTCTCAAAACAATTCTAAATGTTTTTCGTGCTGTCCAAATATACAAAATGAAATATCACATTTCCATTAAAGTTCGAATTCATGTGCTAATCATCATGTTTTTTACAAAATTTAGGTCTAAAAAAAGTTTTCCAAAAAATTGCTCAAAGCGATTTTAAATTTTTTTCATGTTGTACAAATAAAAAAAAAAAAGCGAAGTATTACTTTCCCATTAAAGCCCGAATTCGTGGGCTATAATCATCACGTTTTTTAGAAAATTTAGGTCCGAAAAAAGTTGTTCAAAAATGTGCTCAAAACGATTTTAAATATTTTCATGTTGTACAAATGCACAAGACAAAGTATCAGTTTCCCATTAAAGCACGAATTCGATTGCTAATCATCACATTTTTTACAAAATTTAGGTCCAAAAAAATATTCTCTAAAAAATTGTTTAAAACGAATCTGAATGTTATTCATATTGCATAGATACACTAAACGGAGTATCACTTTCCAATTAAAGCTCGAATTCGTGTGCTAATCATCACGTTTTTTACTATGTTCAGCTATGAAAAAAAGTTCTCCAAAAAATTGCTCAAAATGATTTTGAATGTTTTTCATGTTATATAAATAAACCGAACGAAGTATCACATTTGCATTAAAGCCCAAATTCGTGTACTAATCATCACGTTTTTTACAAAATTTAGGTCCGAAAAAAATTTCTCCACAAAATTTCTAAAAACGATTCTGATTATTTTTCACGTAGTATAAATAAACCAAATGAAGTATCACTTTTCCATTAAAGTCCGAATTCGTGTGCTAATCATCAAGATTTTTACAAAATTTAGGTCCGAAAAAAAGTTCTTCAAAAAATTTCTCAAAATGATTCTAAATGTTTTTCATCTTGTACAAATAAATCAAACGAAGTATCACTTTCCCATTAAAGGCCAAATTCGTGTGCTAATCATCATGTTTTTACAAATTTAAGTCCGGAAAAAGTTCTCCAAAAAATTTTTCAAAACGGTCCTAAATGTTTTTCATGTTGTCCAAATACAAAAAAATGAAGTATCACATTCCCATTAAAGTTTGAATTCGTGAGTTAATTCATCACGTTTTTTACAAACTTTAGGTCTGAAAATAAGTTCTTCGAAAAATTGCTGAAAACAATTTTAAATGTTTTTCATGTTGTACAAATACATAAAACGAAGTATCATATTGCCTTTAAAGCCCGAATTCGTATGCTAATCATCACATCATTTACAAAATTTAGGTTTGAAAAAAAGTTTCTTAAAAATTCGCTCAAAACATTCATAATGTTTTTCATGTTGTATAAATACACAAAACGAAATATTACTTTCCCATTAAAGCCCTAATTCGTGGGATAATCATCATGTTTTTCAGAAAATTTAGGTCCGAAAAAAAGTACTTCAAAAAATTGCTCAAAACAATTTCAAATATTTTCATGTTGTACAAAAACACAAAATAAAGTATCAGTTTCCCATTAAAGCCCGAATTCGTGTGCTAATCATCACGTTTTTTGCAAAATTTAGGTCCGAAAAAAAGTTCTACAAAAAATTGTTCAAAACGATCCAGAATGTCATTCATATTGCATAAATACACCAAACGAAGTATCACTTTCCCATTAAAGTTCGAATTCATGTGCTAATCATCACGTTTTTTACTATGTTCAGGTACGAAAAAAGTTTCTCCAAAAAATTTCTCAAAACGTTTTTGAATATTTTTCATGTGGTATAAATAAACCGAACGAAGTATCACATTTCCATTAAAGCCTGAATTCGTGTGTAATCATCACGTTATTTACAAAATTTAGGTCCGAAAAAAAGTTATCCAAAAAATTGTTCAAAACAATGCTGAATGTTTTTCATGTTGTGTAAATAGACCAAAAGAAGTAGCACTTTCCTGTTAAAACCCGAATTCTTGTGCTAATCATCACGTTTTTTAAAAAACTTAGGTCCAAAAAAATTTCTCCACAAAATTTCTCAAAGCGATTCTGATTGTTTTTCATGTTGTATAAATATTTCAATCGAAGTATCACTTTTCCATTAAAGCCCAAATTCGTGTGCTAATCATCACGTTTTTTACAAAATTTAGGTAAAAAAAAAAGTTCTCCAAAAAATTTCTCAAAACGATTCTGAATGTTTTCATCTTGTAGAAATACACAAAACGAAGTATCACTTTCCCATTAAAGCCCCAATTCGTGTACTAATCATCATATTTTTAAAAACTTTAGGTCCGAAAAAAAGTTCTCTAAAAAATTTCTTAAAACGGTCCTAAATGTTTTTCATGTTTTCCAAATACACAAAACGAAGTATCATATTTCCATTAAAGTTTGAATTCGTGTGCTAATTCATCATGTTTTTTACAAAATTTAGGTCCGAAAAAAAGTTCTCCAAAAATTTGCTCAAAACGATTTTAAATGTTTTTCATGTTGTACAAATACACAAAACGAAGTATCACTTTCCTATTAAAGTCCGAATTCGTGGGATAATCATCACGTTTTTTAGAAAATTTAGGTCCGAAAAAAAATTCTTCAAAAATTTTCTCAAAACGATTTTAAATATTTTCATATTGTACAAATACACAAAACAAAGTATCAGTTTCCCATTAAAACCCGAATTCATGTGCTAATCATCAAGTTTTTTACAAAATTTAGGTCTGAAAAAAAGTTCTCCAATAAATTGTTCAAACCGATTCAGAATGTTTTTCATATTGCATTAATACACTAAACAAAGTATCACTTTCCCATTAAAATTCGAATTCGTGTGCTAATCATCACGTTTTTTACAATGTTCAGGTACGAAAAAAAGTTCTCTAAAATATTGCTCAAAACAATTTTGAATGTTTTTCATATTGTATAAATAAATCGAACGAAGTATCACATTTCTATTAAAGCCCGAATTCGTGTGATTTACAAAATTTAGGTCCGAAAAAAAGTTCTTCAAAAAATCGCTTAAAATGATTCTTAGTATTTTTCATGTTGTATAAATACATAAAACGAAGTATTACATTCCCATTAAAGCCCGAATTTGTGTGCTAATCATCACGTTTTTTATAAAATTTATGTCCAACATGCCAAATATCTGCCCAGCATGCTAACTATGAATGCCAGGTCTGGAGGAGTACAGACTTGCACATACATAAGGCTTCCAAAGACTGAAGTATAAGGAATAACTTCCATTTACTTGGATTCAAAGTCATTATTAGGACACTGTTTGAGATGAACTTATCTCCTTTGGCCACAGGAGTATCAAGTGGTTTGCAATCTTGCATTCCAAATTGCTGTAATACCTTCTCGATGTATGCCTTTTTTGATAATTCAAGAATTTCCTGAGAACAATCTCGATGAATTTGGATTCCTAATACAAAATATGCTTCACCAAGATCTTTCATCTCGAATTGTTTCGAGAGAAATTTGTTAGTTTCGTGCATTAAACCTACATCGTTAAATGCAAGAAAAATACCATCCACATAAAGTACTAGAAAAATGTACTTACTTTATATAACTTGTGATACACACAATCATCAACAACATTTGACTCAAAACCAAAAGACAGTATCACGTTGTGAAATTTGTAGTACCACTGAAGAAAAGCCTATTCAAGCCCATAGATGGATTCTTAAGTTTACAAACTAATTGTTTAGAATTTTAGGATTCTAAACTTTCAGGTTGTATCATATAAATTGTCTTGACAATATTCCAAAGAGAAACGTTGTTTGACATCCATATGATGTAACTCAAGATCAAAATGTGCCACTAGTGCCATTTTGAGTAAATCCCTCTATAGTCATTATCTTTCATGTATTGGATTTTTTCACCCATGTCATATCTATTTAGGAGCATTCGAGTTTTCAATGGCTTGACAAAAAGTGATTGGATCATCTTTTGTCGAGTCAATGTTTTCCATGTGCTCATTAAGATACATAACATAGTCATCTGAAATTGCGTTCTTTTTTCTTGAATAGATATGTTTAAGGGCACTGATCCTTCAGGTTGTTGAGGTTGCTCCAAAGTAACAATTGGTTAAGGAGCAACTGGATGATCAATTTCAGGCAGAGCCTGTTGATCTATACTATGAGGAATCACAACATTGTCTTGTACAGAATTTTGTTCTTCAACAAGATCAGGTACGAGAACTTGCACAGGTTCAAGAATAACACTAGGAACGAGAACTGAGTACTCATCAAAGACAAAGTTTCTTACCTTATCTTCCCTTCCAACCTCAATATCCTCAAAGAACCGGGCAAATCCCCTCTTGAAAAATGTTCTATTTTGAAAACTATAAAACTTGTAACCTCGTGACCATTCAGAGTATCCAACAAAATAGCAACTAATTGTTCTTTCGTCCAATTTCTTCTCATTAGACCTATAAGGCCTTGCCTCAACTGGACATCCCCATCCCTATACCCTTAAATATCTTAAGTCATGTTTCTTACCAGTCCACAACTTAATATGGAGTTTTTGTAATTACTTTAGTTGCAACTCTATTAAGTATATATACTGTAGTTTTAAGTGCATTCCCCCAGAGTGATACTGGTAAATTAGTATGACAAATCATACTTCTTACCATATCCTTATGGGTTCTATTTTGTTTCTCAGCAACTCCATTCATGCTAGGTGACCCCGATATAGTATACTGAGGGACGATCCCACATTCTTCTAGGAATTTAACGAATGGCCCTAGACTTTGTTCACCTGAACCATCATTTCTGCTATTCATCTCCACGGTCGGATCTGATGCATTTAATACTTTTGCCTAGTCGATTTTCAACTTCAGCTTTAAATGCTTTGAACTTATCAAAGGTCTCTGATTTCTCATGTATCAAGTATAGGTAACCATCACGAGAGTAATCGTCTATGAACAATATAAAGTATTGTTGATCATTCCAAGAAGTTCAGAGAATGGTTCACATATGTCCATATGTACTAGTTCTAAGACATCTTTAACTCTCTCGGCACCTACTTTTTTCTTGTCTGTTAATTTACCTTTAATACATTTGACACATATTGTATTATCGGAAGTGTCAAGCGTGTCAAGAATTCTTTAAGACACAAGTTTGTCAGTTCTCCTGTTGGAGATATGATCTAATATTTTGTGTCATAATGTATTAGAGTTCTCATTAGTTAATTTTTATTTGGTACCACATGTACTTGCAATGATACATTAAAAGAAGTAGTCTCAAACTATTATAAATTATCATAAAGATATAAAAAATCAGTTCCTAACAATTTAGAATCAAAGTAGAGACGACATTGTTTATTGTCAAATGAACAAAAATATCCTTCTTTGTCCAAAACAGGGATAGGAACTAAATTCCTTCCAAAAGACGGTACAACGAATGTCTCTTTAAACTCTAAAATTAAACTAGTCTTTAATGATAATTCAAAAATGCCTATAGCTTTAACTTCTGCAATACTGCCATCTCCCTTATAGATGAATCTTTCATCATCACTTGGTTGGCGGTAACTTTGGCAACCGCATAGATATACTTATGTAAGTAGTGACAGTAGAATCTAACCATCAAGTATATCTTGGCACCGAAACTAAATTAACCTCTGAACAGATTATAGTTAGAGACATACCTTTCTTCACGCACCATGCATGATACTGGGGGCTTTCCTTCTTAGAATGAGAAGGATCTTTGCAGAAAAATACTTTATGTCCTTTGACTAATCCTTTTATTTTTTCTTCACTATGTATTCCGCAATCATTTTGCTTTCTTTTCTCGCTACCTTTTGAGAAAGTGAGATTATCACACTCGAACTTATGTTGCCCTATTCTTTCTCCTTCCTGCACTAAGTGTGAGATGAGCTCATTAATTGTCCATTTCTCTTTTTTACACTTGTAACTCATCTCAAATTGGCCAAATTGAGGAGGAAGAGACATCAAACAAGGTACACCAGTAGATTATCTTGAATATCCAACTTCAGTGTTTTAGGTTTGAGATAATATGAGACATCTCGAGAATATATTCGCTAATATTTCCCGAACCATTATACCTCATAGCAGTGAATTTGTGCAATTTCGTAATAATCTCTGCCTTTTCGCTTTTTACAAAGCATTGTTTTAACTGTTTGAGAAATTTAACTACATTATTCTCATCAGTCATGTTAGCAAGAAAAGTCTCTAGAATTGTCCTCTTCATGATCATCGCGTTTAACCTATTTAAGGTTCCTACTGAGCCATTTCCCTCCGTTGTTCGAAGGTACTAGTACCCGTCAGCTCAGCTGGTCGTGGCTCCCTAATGGCCAAGTCCAGATCAAGACAACCCAGATAAATTGCAACCTTATCTTTCCAAACTTTAAAGTTGGTACTATTTAATGGCAGAATATTACTCAAATTAGCAGATAATTGAGCAACAACAATACCAGCAACAATAACAGAAAACATAATAGAACAAAGTAAATAAAGCTCACTCATATAAAAAAAAACTTAACAACTTATGGGCAATATTCATAACAACATCCCATCACAAGAATATTGGTGCAACACTTCGTCTAGTCTTTGGATAAAGAGTTAGATTGCAAGTGATTTTCTTGATGTAGTAATCGAGCATTAATAGTAAAATCCAGTCAAGTATCAAGCATTCCTTTGAGCTGAATTAACACTTACTATGGATACTTAATAACTATTACATGTCCATTATTACATGTGTTTTTAACTCTTAGTCTACCAATACAACCTTACTTTGGGCTGATTATTACCCCATAAGCGTCACAAAATACGACATCTTAATAGTTCATTGTCAAAAGATTTTCATGGGAGAGCCTATTTTGATAGAAAGCCACTTCCACCAATCAATAAAAAACATACTCGTTAGAGCAACTTAAGTTGTTATGAATAAAAAAAAACTTTAATTACATACTATTTCATATTTTGTATATATCAAAATTCAAAATTAACAAAATTATGATGCATACAAAAATCATATATAATATGTATATAAATAAAAATGATGACATAAAAAAATGAATAAATAAAATCTTTACGGAGATCGAACCAAATTAAATTCAATGTCCAAAAACAATTTTTTTTTTTTTTTTTAAAAAAAAAACCAAAAAACTACGGTCATCAAGTCAATCTCCAAAGAAAGCGAATTGTCCAATGCAATTAAATTTGCAGAACAAAAACCCAAGAATCCTTCAAATTGATTCATAACTAATATATCAATATAATATACTCCTACGTCCTACAAATATACGTCCGACAAATATGGTCCTATTTCAATTTTCACAAACATTAAGAAAGTTAGTTAGATCAGTAAATTTTGTTTTGATTTCTCTTTTATACCATTCCTTTATATTAAATGTATTTGATTTTTATCTTGAAACTTGTATAAAGTTATTAGAATGGTGTATGTTTTATTAAAATTTCTTGGAAAGTGGAGATTTTTATTAATTAAGATGAAGAATAATGAGGGATATACAAAAAAATTAAAATGTTAATAATATATATAAATTAAAATATGACCATAAGTTGGGACGAAAGGAAAAGAAAATTTAGACTATGTTTATATAACGAAGGGAGTAATAATCATATCAATAATGCATATGCATGCTGAGAGATGCGGACAAGAATAACAAAAAGTGATGACCAATTCTACTATACAAAGCTAACAATCCTCAATTAATGGCTTCAAAGCTTTATAACCATAATCGCATGAAACCAAAAAATTTCAAGCCTTTTACCAAATTAAATCCGAACAACAGAGAACAAAGCGGCAGCGGAAAAAAAAGCTTCATCAAATTAATCATCAGAAGAAATCGAATCTAGAACAAAAATTAGGATCGACAATTTTCTTTTCGTTTCTTAAAAAAAACCAAAGACCATGAACCCAAATAATCTTTGAAGTGAGCAAGTTCTGATATCATTGATAGAACTTAAGGGAGATTAAAACAAACAAATCTCAATAATTAAACCTTATCCAAAAGATTATTTTGAATAATGAATCGAAACATGTACCTTGATCCATGACAATTGAGAGATTGGAGATGGGGTTCTATTTTTCTAATTAGGAATCACAATGGGACGGATCCAATCGGGTACCCACCCATCTAAACCTGTTTGACTCCGGTTTGACTGAGGATCCTCTTGGGGATGGATTTTAAATTTGTACCCAACCTTGGGGATGGATTAGGGGCAGGGATCATGTTCTCCCCATCCCCACCCACCCTTAGTATTATGATATATATATATATATATATATATTAAAGAGCAAAAAAAAAAAAAAACAGAAATTAACTTTATTCTAACCCTAAGTCTAAGTGTCTCAGCCTAACCCTCTCAGTCTCGGCCTCTCCCTCTGCCCTTACCCTCTCAACTGTCAACCCAGCCATCCCTCCACCGCATCTGCCATCACTATCTGCGAAGGAAAGGTTCGAGTCCGAGACCTTCATCAACGGACCACCTATTTAGATAGATCTTCATCAACCTACCACAACAGCTGCCGTGGCTCAAGGAAGAAGAATCTCTCATCCCCGCACCGCTTCTTGCTAGGTGAAACCTCAATTATGTTTTTCAAGACAAAAAAAAAAAGCTTCAGCACAACTCCTAGTATTGCTATTCTTCGATAACATCTCCATCTTCCTCTTCTCTTTACATATTTATAGACGTATTTATATTTGATTTTCTTTATTTGGATGGTTTGGTTACTTGCTTTAGATAAGAATAATGAAAAATATAGCTTTTGAAAATCATTCATTTTTGTTATTCCACTTTTACCACTGCACTCATGTTTTTGAACTTATGTTATTGGACGCACATGGTTGGACTTTTTATTTGAAAGGATTTTGGTACTTGTATTATTTTGTTGAGTTTTAATTTGTTTGATTTTATAGTATGCGTATTATTATTTTGTGTTTAACAAAACTATTAAAAATGAAATATCTAATTCCCCACTTGGGTCTCCAATTACCCAGTAGATTTTGCAAGGATGGGGCTATATTTCATCCCCAATGGTGAGGACGGGTTGGAGACGGGTTTTAATTACAGGAGGTTGGGTTGGAGATGGGGATAAATTTATACCCAAGCATGGGGATGGGGACAAAATAGGGAGGAGGGGATGGGGCTGGGAGTTAGTGTACCCAATCCGACCTACCCCCATTGCCATCCCTATTTCTTATTGTTACTTACACAGTCGTTTTCCTTAGAGAGATGGGAATTTTTTTCAGAGAAGGCTAATGATATAAACGTACATGCAATCAAGATTATAACTTTAATATAATCGGTGTATTTGCTAAACATCCCATCATAGTTTTACAATACAGAAGCCCCACACTAATAAGGCCAGTGACATCAAAATATGATACTCACCTTCAGTGAAAGGTAGCGGTGAAGAATTTGTGATTTCCTCCGTAGTGAAGCAGTACCAGCAATGGTTCTTGCAGGAAGCTCTACCAATGAAGAGGCTGTTAAGAAATAAATGCATCACGCACATCCTCCCGTGGAAGATTGCAAAGTAAAATTGTCTTGTCTGGAAGATATATATGAATATATTTCATGGTGTAAAGGAATATCAATATCCCCATTAATGAGAGCCTCATCCATTCCTTTTATAAACAAGCCCTTTCACCTATGTCTGCAAGTAGCTGACTCAATATTTTTTCACTTGTGGATTTTATTATGACAATCTAAATAGCCCCTTCTTCTAATGAGCTTAGGCAAGAGCCAAAGGACTACCCTATACACGAAAGACTTGCATCTGAGAACAATATTAAGTTTACTACAGAAATTGAAAATAGACATGGCTTCTATGCATACCCGAGCTTTGGTTTCTGTATAACTAAGCCGATTGTCTAAAACAGATTACTAATACGTAAAAAAGAAATAGACTGTTTGCAATATATTATTTACCACATTGTTTCCGATATTAGTCAGTAGCATGATTATACACTCAAGTCCTCCATGAACTGTTAATAATATAATGTTAGAATCTTCCTGCATACATTGTTCCATATAAATTCTGAAACTTATACTATATTGAACGTTTAGGGTTGTAGAGTTGTCACATCATTTTTAGATCAATGCAATTTACAAAATAAATTCAAGTTGGAATAATTCCCTCTAAAGATGCCTTATTATTTAATTCCCATCCTAAAAAAAAAAAAATTATTCATTGTAAGAAGATGTAGTCTAAACCAGCTAGAAATGGAAATTATGAATATTTATTTATGCACAAATAACAGACTAATTAGCTAAAGTAGCACCCCTTTTCTTAAAAGACAAAAAATTATACGACAATGAATAGAAAATAAAACAAGGAGAAAGAAACAGGAATACCTACCTTCCCCTTGTCCCAATTCTTATGACAACAGTCTTTGTTTTCGTCTGCTGTTCAACAGCAATCGAAGCTTTGGTGATAATCGATTTGGCACCAAAGTTTTAAGGTAGGCCAAAGAAGATCCAATGGCTGAAACTTATCCTTTATAAAAAATTAAAAAAAAAATAAAAATTGAAGGTCATAAAGGGACATCTTTTAGTTTTAGCAGGGTTTAAAAGGATTTGAATCATAGAAATCACCATTTGTTATTTAGGCCACTCACCAGCCACCACGTCATTTTCTCCCAGCGTGCACCTCAACCGATTGCTGCCACGGAAACCTTTTTTACTGCTTTCTGTAAAAAGTCCTTTGAGCCGAATTTCATTCTTTTATCCAAGATAAAGAGGTGAGATGATTATTGAGTAGTATCCCTTTTTTAACTTTTACATTTTTTTTATGGAAAAATAAATAATATGTTATTCAAATCAATCAAAGTAAGATGAGTTACATCAAACATAATGTTTCTAGATTATTTCAATGATATAGCATAACGCAAAGCGGCACTAGCAATAAGATGGGCCGAATAATTTCCCGGCCTCAAAACATGCTAAAAATCAGTGGAGAAAGGATCAATATTACTAAAGAAATACGATTATAAAACTCCAAACTCTTATAAATTATCTGCGTAAAGGGAGAGACTGTTGACACTTAAAAGAGAATCACTTCCTATAATCAAATGGCTAGAGAGAGAGGAACCAACTGCATAACTTTCAATAATACCCATAACGTCACTACATCCACTAAAAAATAGCCTCACCTTGGTAGAGCTTTTGCTGACGATGGTATTTCCAAATGATTTCATACTAGAATGTAGATACTTGTATCTTAAAGTATGTTTTATAGGAAAATTTTATTGTATTTTTTATTTTATCTAATTTGAATGGAAATTAATCCACGTTCGAGTCCGGTATTCAAATGGGAGGGTTTGAAAGATTATTTTGGGTATAATATGGCTTCAAGGAACTAATATACATGCTACACAATATCTCATGATCTTAAAAAAATCATTTAATCATATTTTATAAGAAATAGGAAAGAAGATGCTCAGTAACTCTTCATTTCTCTTTTTTTTTTTTTAATATGGAAGGAAACTTTGTATTTTGGTCTGGAAACGGGATCATATTCTATTAAGAGAAAAATATGTACAACTTCAACCATGGTTCAAGGCCTTACAAAAAAGTTGCCTTGAACAGTAATCAAATTTTCTGGGGTTAGACTATCTATATGCTTCTTACTGTAAATAGCCTTTAGGATATTGTTAGTCCTCTACAAATATCGGTAACTAAGCAAAGGGTTAGGGGAGGGGGTATATTTGGCTGATGTAATTGTGTATTTCTCCAAAACCAAATAAGATGCACGGCCTCCCTGAACAGTAGTTTCCAATGTAATGTGTACCTAGAGATGCCTCTGCTTGCAGTTAGATTCAGGTCCACCCAAATATGTGGAGAGTCGGTTTGGAAGAATTCCCATCTTACTCCTGTCCGAACCAACCAATACCATATTTCTTATGCTCATTTGTAGTCCCTTATTGCATGTAACATTGTTTCTGGCTTTTTCCCACTGATTACACACATTGGGGATCAATCCCTTTTCTCTTAACCAACAATTGGCCAGTGGGTAGCTTCCCATGTTTCAAAAACCAAAGAGTAAGGTTCAACCTCAGAGGACCCTTAAGGGACCAAATCTGCTGAGGAAGTGGAATCTGTCAAAAGTCCATACAACTCTACTACCTCATCTGTTATTGCAGCCAACGACCAACTAGGCTCATTATTTACAGCTTGGATGATAGCTTCCGTTCCCGCAACAATGCTGCGTCAGAGTTGTGAAATATCTACCCGGTGTGCTTTGGGGCCTAAGGTGGAGACATACTTCGCCCAAAGGACCTTTGCCACAGCCTTCTCGGGTGGCACACATAATTCCATGCAAGACGGGCTAAGAAGGAGTAATTCATAGCTTTCAATTGTTTTATTCCCAAACGTCCTTATTCCTTGCCTTTGCACAGAATACTCTAAACCAAAGTATGCAAACTTTTGTGCTGATCATTGGCCCCCCCCTCCCCCTCAACCAAAAGAATCTTCTACTTAATTTCTCCATAGGTAGAAGGTCCATTACTATTGGTAATAAGATAGTGATGGGTTAATTGGGTCATATGTGATCTTTTTTCTCTTTAGAAAGCCCATATCCAATTGGTTATTCTAATCGCTATAGCAGTGTTGGTTTCCAATGGTATTGCTTTGATTCGAGCTTGGCTGTTCGGCCCAACTTTGAAACATGCAACTATGACAAAAGGCAAACATTTCCACTGGTTTGAGAGAAAATGATTTCAGGGTGAAAAAGGGGGGAAAAAAAAAGCCAATGAACCCAATATCATTTTTGTTTTAATCTACTATTTATATTAGATTTTAAAACTAAAATCCAATTACTTTTTTTCTTCTTCTTTTACAAACAATTTACCTTTTATGCATCTCAAGTAAAACATTTTAACTTTTTTCATTCTTATTGTAATCCACACGTGTCATTAAAATAGTTGTCCAATTGCAATGAAAAGAGAAATTTGTACTCAATCGGGATTAATTTAAGTGTTAGTATAACTTAAAAGTATTTTTTGTTTACAAAAACTTCATTGTTAGTGGTTCTATTTGTTCTATTTAACTCGAAGACTAACTTAAATGTGTTGTATAAGTATATAACTTGTATAAGCATATAACTTATAGATAGATCTTGCGTGCATACAATCTCATTAAGCATGGGCATAACTCAACTTCTTATGAGACTGTAGAGTTAGTATGACGATAAAAATGGAATAGTAATAATGGTAATATGAGAATTTTAAAATCTCTAATGTAAGATAGAATTTTAATATTTTCAATGTGAAGTAATTTTATGTACATATCATGTCTCGAACCTCCCGTTTATAGGATCGTTAAGTCACTTTAATTTACATTCTTTATTTATGTATTGGATAATTTGATGAGAGTATTGAAGACGTGATATTGCATTTTTTTATACCAATAATAATTCGTAATTGGATTAAAGAAAAAAGAAATGATTGTAGAATTCCAATGCAGTGGGTATTGTCCGGTACTTATTAGTAGGGTAGAAGTAGATGGATTGTAAATGCCAAAAGCAGAAGGAGCAGACAGAGTCTTTGGAGTTTGAACCAAAAAACAGTTGTAAACATGGGAAGTCCATTCCAAACACAACACAGAGAGAGAGAGAGAGAGAGAGAGAGAGAGAGAGAGCGCACTGTGCTCTGCTCTGCTCATGTTATGGCTAAAAATTTTGATGATCATCTTCAGAGGGGTTTTTTTGACTTGGTCAGCAGTGCACAATAGCAGCCTCACATGAAACTTGTTCTTCTTCCTCCCTTCCAATTTCCAAGTACCAACCAACCATGGCATGCAATGCAACACTAATTACCACACCACTCTCACAAACTACCCAACATTTATTGTTAGTTGGGATTTATACATCACTTACATATATCAAAATAGATAAAGCGATACGAATTCAAAATATTCAAGAGAGAATTAGTTGTCACAATTTGTTTTGTATCCAGTATCTGAAAGTCTAAAAGTATTACATTATGAATTTGATAATACTTACAACTTACTATTTGATCATCATTCCTATTATATCAAAATGACAACAAATGTCTGATCCAATGATTTGACTCTCTCATTTAATTCACATGGCATATCAAATGAGAAATTTATTTGGAAGACTTATCCTTCCGATTCCTTCCAAATTAATCAATTACTTTCTAATACAGAATTAAAAAGAATTGAATATCTCAAAATGCTATATATATTATATTTATCTCATATAACAATAAAAAAGAATATAGCAATGATATAAACTAAAGCAATTATGTAGTTTTTGCTTGGTGGAAAAGCAATTCACAGTATTGCCACTAACTCCAAACCTAACGGTCAAATTCTAGCAGAAAGAAACGTAAAAGCAAGCAGTACTAGTACTAGTACTTGCACTATTTTTTTCCCCTTTTCATGAATAACAAGAAAACTCTCCTTAAATTAGGTGATTCATACTCTCCTTATTTTATGTTATGTTCCAAAACTCATTTTTATCAATAAATATATCAATTTAATTGAACAATTATTGATTCCATTAAAATAGTATCACTAAAAAGTGAATATAATTTTAAATATTGATAAAAAAAAAATAGATTAATATTTAAACTCTATAATATTAATTTTATCAAATTACACGAGATTAAACTTTGAACTAGCACTTTATTTCTTTAAGGGAGGATTAGTACTACAGTAGTATTACTTAATTATTTTATTTCCACAAAGCAAGGTATGTTTCCAATACAAGAAAGAAATAGCCATTTTCTCTTCACTTGAGTTAGTGAAGTGATATTATTTATATATGGTCCCATTTGCTTTGCTTTGCTTTGCTTTTCCCACAACAACCCTCGTCTCGTCTCACCGCTCTCAGGCACAGTAAACATCACCATAAGTGCCCCCTACACTACTTTCAATTTTGAACAAAACAAACAACTAAAGAAGCAAAGATAAAAAGAGAACCTTCAATTTTATCTGTGATAGTTCTGGTTGAATCAAGCTCATACTTTTATATGTTAATTAATTGAATCTAATTAAATGAAAACGTTATGGTATACAAATATAGAATGAACACTGATCGATTTTCTTGATATTTTGATAAAGTATCAGAAAACGAAACATTTCAAAACATCATACTGATTTTTTAATTGAGATTGTTATTCGATTTTATCGTAATTTTTTTTTTATCTTTTATCTATAAAATAAGACCAACTTCACCGCATGGCCTGCAAATCACAAATCGTTTACTTGATCGTTAGATGGTATGGTTTACATTTTAAAGCCGAGAGATTTTAAATTTTAGTAAAATAAAAAAAAGGGGAAAATCTTGAATTTTGTGGAGTGAATGATTGGTCCCTCACTCCTCCCAGTTTCATCATTAGATCCTTCTCTTTCTCTTTTCCATGTTTAGGGAGTAGTACTAGTATTCCTATTATTAAATTACTCTCTATGAACAAATCTGGCTGAAACTCTGATGATATCTGATACTAAAATAAGGGATTGGTCCTCCATTGTTCATTATTAATAGATACCTTCTCTGTTTTCCATAACTTCGTTTTGGGAATCCCATTTTGCATCTGTTTATCAAAGCAATAAATTACTTTACTACTACTGCCTGCTACTGCTACTGCTACTATGGACTATATAGATGATGATGGGGTAGCAGTAATAAACAATGTTTGAATAATGTGAGGCTCATGAGTTTTCTTTATCAGTCTTCTCTTGTCTGGTGAGTGTTACCAAGACAAGTAAAGATTCTCTCCCTCCAAATCAAGGGTGAATTCTTAAAAATAGAAAATATAGAGTATCTGTTAGTAATGCTATAATTAAATGCTCGTGGAATTATAAGATCAGACTAATATATTTAATAATAAGATCTTCTAACAAAAAAGATAAATTTGCTAGATTGATCCCATCTGATCAACTTTCTTTGAATCAATTCCATAAACCCTGATTTGATCATAATGTAATCTTTTAAATTTAGACTTGTAAAATGGCACAGCTAAATAGGTTGAGTTTTATGGATCGGCAACTATATATGAACATTAAAATTATCAAATGCAAAAAAATATATTAATATTCCTCTTTGTACAAATAATGTTCATACTGAATAATAATATTTTTTACTTTTATTGAATCAGTCCAATCTACTGCGGATCAAATTGATATATTTGTATGGGAGACTATTGATCTCTAAAGTTGGCAAGAGCAGTATGATAAACAGTGCAACTTTATGTTGAATTGTAAAAGTGGGAAGAAAAAGAAAGAAGTGAGGGAGGGGGTTTTGAAGGGGCGGTTCAATTGCCGTCCAAAGTGGGGAAGCACAAAGAGACGTGAAATGATATATTCATATGTACTGCTTCTGATTCTACTACTTACTGCTAAGTAGTAGTCTGAAGGGATGGAACCAATTTTTTGATGAAAAAGTTGACAAATCAAGAATTGCAGCTCTTTCGAATCACAAGTCATTGTCCCAAAACAAGAATATCATCATCATCATCATCTACACATATACTAATACTATAAAACAATGCATATTGGCTGTCTGACCGAAAAAAAATGCATATTGGCTGTGATCCACCGCAACCCAACCATCCCCTTTCTTTTCTTTTTTCTTACTTCACGTTTGGTATATTAGAATAAAATAGAATGGAACGATTATATTAGAATAAAATAGAATGGAACGATTTTATGCTTCTCATGTCTTTTTATCGAAAAATAAATTAAGTATTGACGAACATATCTTTAGATATTTTTTATATCCCACACATGATTGTAATTCCAAACATTGTGTAGTTTGATAATTGTATGGTTTTCATATTTAATTTCGTAGTTGTATTATGTTGGCTAATATTTAGCTAGGTTAGTGACTAGAATAGGGTTGATATGTATTTATATATATTGTACTTCTTTGACTATTCAATACAAGAAAACGTCTCTGTTTTTCTCACTGAAAATTTTTCATGATATCAGAGTCTTGTCTTATTTTTCACGATGAGTAAAGACAGGAAAGAAACGAGCTTTGCCAAAGAAATCACAAGCAATGTTGTCGACGATATAGCCGAAGAAATTCCTACCCGACGAATAAAAAAAAGATGTATACTACATAGCATATTCTGATAGATATGAACTTATCATAACGATTATCCAACTTAAAGAAAACAATAAAAATAACAATTATGTTGAATTGGCGAAGGACATACGCTTGGCCTTACGCAAAGAAGAAGTTGGGATTTGTCGACGGACTAATCCCAATTCTAGTGAATGATCCAGAGAAGGAGGGGAATAGTGGGAGATTAACACTCGTGATTTCCTCGATTCTCAACACCGTTAAGCCGTCTCTCTGATCCTCTCTGAATTACTTTGAGAGGGCGGATGAATTATGGGCTGATTTGGAAGAATATTTCTTGGTTGGAAACAGACCAAGAAAATATTATTTGAAGGTCACTTTGGCAAATTGCAAACAAGGGGGAGATTCTGTAAAAACATACTACTCGCGTTTGAAGAAAATTTGGGATGTTATAGCAGCTCCTCCAACAATAACGGCAACAGCAACGAAAGTTCTGGAATCCCTAAAAATCTTCCAGGACTTTCAACATAGTAATGGACCATCTTGATGAACTTACTCAATAATTCCAATCCTACCCATTTCGATAAATTATCTTGTATGAGAAATTTATAGATTTTAGATTCGAGTTACTCCTATCATATGACTGTTAGGAAAGATTTTTATGTAAAATTTACATTCCATTTATCAGTACACTATTGGTCTCCCTATAGGGCCAATGCAGTTGCTTTACATGAAGGAGTTATTCGTTTGAGTCTGGAACTCACCATTCATACTATACCGGAGCTTAAATGCAATTTAATTTCTTTGGCTTAATTAGCTCTAGATAATCATTGTTTTATATCATTACCTGCTGAATTGTGTGTTATACAGGATCAAACTTTGATGAGACCGATGGGAGTAGGTGAACAGTGGAATGGGTTATTATTCTACAAGTCCTTGTAGTTATATTCACTCTATGCATGTTCTATTTCTAGTACTTTTTCTAGTTTGAATAAACTGTGGTATACCGTTTGGGATATCCCTCGGATCTAGTGGCAAATAAGTTTTTAGCACAAATCTCTATGACTACTTTTAAGGATTCTGTTGATACACCTTGCAACATTTATTTACGTGCTAAGCAAACGCATGACTCTTTCCTTTTAATCAAAAGTAATATATGTGAAAATTTTTATTTCATTTATCGTGATCTATGGGGACTGTATAAAACTGTGCTGTCTATTGGTGCATCTTATTTCCTCAACTATATTAGACGATTATTCTAGGGCTATGTGGATAAACTTGAGAAATGTGAGGTGGCTCTGTGTTGAAAGAATTTTTTGCTATGGTTAAGACACAATTTCATAAAAATATTAAAATTATGCACAGTGTTAATGGGACCGAATTCACTCTCTATTGCTTCTTCTCGGAACTAGCCCGTTCATTAGATAGATGTCCATAATGCTTTCATCCACAGGAATTTAGTGGAGGAAGTATATATGTGACCTCCCCTCGGATTTTGCACATCGTTTCCTGGCCAAGTCTGTCATTTACGAAAATCCTTGTACGGTCTTCGACAGGTACCTAGGTGTTAATTCTCAAAACTATCTACCGCTCTATGTAAGTGTGGTTTCACTTAGTCATATACTGACCATTCATTGTTCACTTATTCTCAGAATGATGTCTTTCTATGCGTTCTTGTTTACGTGGATGGTTTGTTGGTTACAGGCAATTCCTTAAATTCCATCACCAAGTTTAAGGAATATTTATGTTTCTGCTTTCATATGAAAGACCTAGGCCCTTTCAAGTGCTTTAGGGATTGAAGTTGCCCGCAATCCCTTGGATCTATATTTATGTTAATGGAAGTATACCTTGGAAATCATTTATGAGATCGAGTTGATGGGTGCTAAACTGACATCTACCTCTTTGAAACCAAATCATCAGTTGGCTAGAGTTTCTAGACTTTTATTTGCCACATCGAATTGCTATTACCGACGCATTGGTGAGTTAATTTTTTTCACTTTAACCCATCCAGAACTCGCATATGTGGTCTATATTCTTGCACAGTTTATGCAAAAGCTCAAAACGACACATCGGGAAGCTGCTTCTAGTTGTGCACTATCTTAAGGGATGTTGCAATCGCTGTATTTTGCTTCGTTCCGATTCTCCCCTGTTGTTGACAGCTTACTATGACTCTCATTAGGCCTCTTGCCCCGTTGCTCAACGATATATTACTGGGTATTTTGTTTCTTTAGGAGGTTCTCCGATTTCTTGGAAAACGGAGAAGCAACACATTGTCTCTTGCTCCTCTATTGAAGCTGAGTATTGCTCTATGACCATGATTTTATGTGGATTGAAATAGCTTTCTCGCTTACTCCATGACCTTCACATAAAAGCCACTCCCCCGATTATTTTATATTGTGATAATCAGGTTACGGTTTATATTGCTGCCGATCCTGTGTTCCAGGAACTCATCAAACACATCGAAATTGATTGCCACTTTATTAGGGACGCATTTCAAGCTGGTTTCATCTCTCCAAGTTATCTTTGCAGTAAGCTTCAACCAGCCGATCTTCTCACCAAGGCTCTACATCCTACTTAGTTTCACTCTTTAGTTTACAAGTTGGGCACGTACGATCTTCCTGCTCCAACTTGAGGAGGAATATTGACAGATATATCTTTGGATATTACCATTCTATGGATATTTTCATACATCACAGATTGTTGTAATCCCGGACATTGTGTAATTTGATAATTGTACAGCTTTCATATTTAGTTTCCTAGTTGTATTATGTTTCCTAATATTTAGCTATGTTAGTGGCTAGAGAGTTGATATATATCCGTATATATTATACTTTTTTACTATTCAACACAAGAAAACGATCGACTGGTTTTTCCAATGGAAACTTTTACTAAGAATTCTCTTTATGTTGTTAGATGAAGAAGTCATAATAGAATGGTGACTCAATTATTCAATGTGAGAAATAAAATAATTTCGTAATGCATAATTTAAATTTTTCGATAATATAATTTCTAAGGATTCAGAAAAATCAATAGGTAGAGTATAGACGTTGATATAAAATTATAAATAATAAAAATAATAATAAAGAAGAAAATAAATTTTGTAAATTAAAAATAGTAATCTCACTTCTATTTCGCATAAGAGACACTTCAATGAAAAAATCATATATAAATTTGCTAAGTAGGCTGTTTATTAACGAGAAAAAGAAAAAATAAAAATGGAAAGTGGAAAGAGATTTGAACAAATTATTCATACTCTTGTGGAGTGAAGCTAAATCCCATTCCCATATGCATCTTTCCTTTCCGCCATTTTTATCTTTGATGAGGAATCTATTGGTTCCATCCATCCATCACTTTTGCTTTCGGTAAAAAGTAGTAACAAAAAGCATGGGAATAAAATTCCCATTAATCTATCTATGGTTAATTTTTCTTTCTGGTTCAACATTATTTTGAGTGCTCCAGCCCAACCCCTTTGAAATTTGCTTCCACAAAAACAGCACTACTAGTACTTGCTACTATACTTCATTATTCATTCATTTTAGCCCCATAGATTCTCCCCATGGTCACCACCAATAATAGGGACTGTTTTTTGTTAATAAAATTCGGATTTTACATAAATTATTGTGAAGCTCTCATTTGTTTTACAAATTTTCAAAATTGTCATATTTGTGTGGTGTGGAGTGTAACCAACTAACTCCTCAGATAGTACATAATACATTTTCTAATACATAATTTATTTTTTATAAAAGAGTTTATAGGTTAAAGATAATTTAAAAGTTGCTTATTTTAAATAATGAAAAATAAAATCTTCATCTAATTTGTAACTTTCACCTAGAATTTATATTTTAGAGTTTAAAATTTCTCTTTTTATTTAATAAGATCTATATCAATAAAATCACTATAAAATATGATGTACTAGACGATACGATTAGCGAACTCATTATTTAGTTTTCTCCTTTGATTGTGGATTAAAAGTTAGAATATGTTAACTAGGGAACATTTAAATGAGCTGGTTTGATTTTTTTTTTCTTCTTAAACCATCCTTCATTTCATTAAAAATCCATAAAATTTTTGTAGTACAAATATAGTTTACAAATGATAGGAATATATGCTTCCAATCACATCTAAAGTTCGACATAGTTAAACTGAATGTAATCAGACTAACATTTAGATAGTCAAATACTTAATACTGAGTTTGAAAAAACTATTCTTACTTAACTAAAGGGTCTTTAAGTTTAAATCCTATTTTATTGTGGGAAGCTTTTATTGTCCTTCAAGTCATACGGATTTAAACAGGAATTAGACTAAGTATACTAAGTATTTTTAAAATAAATATTTATCCATTTAAAATATTTCATAGCAAAAAAAAAAAGTTATAAATTAGACATGATTAGTGCATAGCTCGGATCGAATTGTATGTGTTCTCACTTATCTCATCTTCCTTCCTTTGATTGTGTAATTTTGGTGAGAGAGATGAATGTGGCCCAATAGAGAAGTTTGTGGCATGGATTCTTATTAAGTAATAAGAGTGAATATCAAAGGGGAACAATTTCTATAATTTGATATCAATCAATATATTGATTTACCATATCACTATAACAACTCAACTACTATCGCACAAATATAAATTTATCAAATAACAATGTTTCTTGCATCATTTCCTATATATATCTCCTCTAAATAACAAACCAACGGAAGGAAAGTAGAGAAAGATTGAACTAATTATTTGATAAAATTAGGATTGATGATATTCAAGACTAGTATGATCACTTCCAAACTTATCTCTAGATTGAGTTTAGATTAAGTTTTGTTGTGATAAGGCAGTAACTTATTGACATAAGCATCATATTATTAAGTACTAAATTCGAATAACATATTAAATTTAAAAGAAATTAATTATAAATGTCTTGAAATATTTTATAATTTGTTTTAATACTTTAAATGTTTTTTTCTTTATACCTTTAAACTTTTCTTGATTAACATATTGGTAGAATTATAGTAAAGGATGGTGAAATCTAGTGGCATGAGCATGTCCACTCACGTATGCACTAAAAAAATGTTAAATTGATTTTTTATTTATCCCTTTTCGGTCAGAAATATAAGAGTTTTTAGACCCATTCAGAATGATAAAAAATATAAGAGGTTTTACATTTTTTTATAAAAAATAACATATTTTTTTAAATATACCCTTATTTCCTTATCTTATTGAAGTATTGGAATTATACACAAAGTTTTGAACTCTTTAAATGAACTTTATAAATGGATTTGTTGAGGATAAATGGATTTGTTGAGGAAAAAGAGGAGAAGGTACTTAGATATTTGACATTAAAAAATATATTGATTTCAACAATATTAATCTGCACGTGAAAGTCTAAAATCCATTATATTTCTGTTTGGAAAGAGTACCACTTTATATCCTCAAATATTTTTTGAGCTACGTAATATGACGGGACAATATAGTGGTGGTAAGCACTCCCCACTTACGTACACACTAAAAAAAAGTTAATTGACTTTGATTTGTAGTATCACATAAATGGAGTTTGCTCACTGCCACCAAATTATATCATCTTTCAATAAATTATAACAATTCGTAAATAAAAAAGAATATTTGAAGAGATAAAGAGTTAAAATAAAATGTTTAAGGTATAAAAAGAAAGCTCAAAATGTCTAGGGTATTTATAACTACTAATGTTTGATGGAATTGGTACCTCCTTAGGCTTACCTTGCATCATAGGAAGGTAAAAAAAGAAAATTTTCAATTTTTTAAATAATAGAGTTTGGAAGAAACTAAACGGATAAAAAGAAAATTTCAATTTGTTAAAGAATAGAGTCGGGAAGAAACTAAGCGAATAGAAGAAAAAAATTCTTTCACAAACATGTCAGATGGTTCTTATTAAAAATGTTGTTCATGCTATATTGAACTATGTTATGGCATGTTTCCTTATGCTTTCTTACATTTAGATCTTTAAATTCTATGGATTTGCAAATTTTTTGGGATATGAGGGAATAAAAAACTTTGCTGGAAGTCTTGGCATGTTCTCTGTAAACCTAAAAATAAGGGTGAGATGGGTTTTCGGGACTTTAAGGGTTTTAACTCTGCTATCCTGGCGCATTTTTCTATCTCCATCTTCTATGGTGGTACGATGCCTCTGGCTAAGTATTACCTTAATGAGAGCTTCCTGGTTGCTTCGTTAGGAGGTAAATCCTCTTATCTATGGCAAAGTCTCTTGGGAGGTTGCAATCTTCTACCTCTCGGGTTAAGGCACTGTATTGACAACGACCTCTCCACTAATATTTGGCCTGATAAGTAGATTCCCTCTCTAAGTGGGTTTGCTCTATCACCCTCTTTCTTTCTAGAGGAGGGAAAAGCAAAGTAGTAGAGCTCATTGACTTTAATCAATGTTGTTGGAGAGTAGACAGAATTCGACATATGTTCCTTCATCATGAAGCTGAGGCAATTCTTCAAATTCTGCTCAATCTCGCTTGGCCGATGGCAAATTGATTTGGAACTTCACTTTTCATGGTATCTATGTACTGCCGAATCTAGTTATAAAGTGGGAATGAATTTCACCAGAAACCATAACTCGAATGCAAGCCCCTCCAATATGCATCATGATTATAGATTATGGAATTACTTTCATAAAATCCCGATGCAGCCAAAGTTCAAGATGTTTTTATGAAAAGTTGTGTCAAATATCTTACCTACTGGAAGAACCTAAAGAAAAGATGACTTTATGAGAACAACAATTGTATTCACTGTAGTTATGAGAACGAAGACGATAGACATGCACTTTTTGAATGTGCTTTCGCTTAGACAAGTATGGGATTACATTTCCAATGGGATGAAATGGTCAAGGTGTGCTGCCCTTAGCTTCAAGGATCTCTTGCATCTGATGTCGATCCATTTTGGGATGAAGTTGCATTTTGTACTACTTTTCTATGGCTCATTTGGTTCGCCATTAATCAGCTAGGACATGAAGGTATCTCTACAGATGTAAAATTCATTGTCTTAAAGGCTATAAATTTTTTTAAGAAGTATCTATGATCGATCCATTGAGCTTCAACCAATTCATTCGGATTTTCTATAGTGCGTTCTTCTACCCCGTCTTCTGGGACTACTAAAATTAGTACAAATTTCACTTTCTTAGATAATAATCGGCATTGACATTCTGGTTAGGAATTAGCCCTCCTAGCTTAAGCTATTCCTTGCAAAGGTCGTTTTACTATAGATTATGGGGAGCTTCTAGTGATCATTGAAGGTTATACCATTAACTCCTCTCTTGGAGAAAGGATTCTTATTGAAAGTGACTCGTTCATAGCAATCAGAAGTCTTACCTCCAATGATATTAATTTCTTTGAGCTTGGCGTTTTATTTTCGATAGTATAAATTTGTCATTTACCTCTTTTTCTCGTATGTATAAGACAGGTAATAACCCAACTTATATACTAGAAAAGACTATTTTAATTTACGAAGTTTCACGTGTTCTCAAACACAGATTTACGCTTGACGTATTTGTGGATATTAATAATATATAATTCATTATTCCCTAAAAAAGCTACAAATTTTGTTAAAAGAAAACGTGAAAGAGAGGGGTATGAGCGTTTCCCATGCGGCCAGCACGTATTGGCTTGTCTTCAAATGTAGATACTGCCAACCGAAACACCGGAACAAAAGGACACCGTACGACTACTCTTTCCTTAACTGCCCCCACTAAGGGCCCCACACTGGCCCCCGGCTTCTTGCTTAACACGTGACTTCTCACACGTGCAGGCAAAACTAAGCAATTAGAAAATACGTGGCAGACGCTAAGACTGTCAGTTACATATTCATATTAATAATCCCCTTAATTAAAAAAACTCAATTCTAAGTTCCAACCCCCCTTTCTTCTATTCTAGACTCTATATTTAAGGAAGAAAAATAATTCGAAAATTATTTTACCTGAAATTTTGCTTAATTTCCGCATAGACCAAACCTCTTTTGCTTACCATTTATTATTATTAAAAATCTAAACTAGGAAAAGTCAATTAATTTCAATACAAGAGGTGTCCGTTTCAATTTAGGTAATAAATTAATTAGTCTAAAATTTCACTTTGAGTTTGAGATAACAACACATTAGCCAACAATATATTTCCAATACACTTCTTATTTTTTATTACTACACCAATAAAAAATATAAGAAATTTTAAAGATTGAAAATAATAAAAAGAATAAAGAATTTTAAACTTTTTAAACATTATATTATTTAAAAAATATAAAAACTTAGATTTCTTTCTTTTGTGTGAATTATAATACCTTTTAAACTCTCTTTGTTTATAATTATTTCTAGAAGTTTACATGTGAGAAGAGTTAAAAGAGGTTAAAGTGCATTAAATATGCATTATTTCACAATTTAACAAGTAAAAAACATGAAATTAATAGATCCAATTATTGCCGTTATAAAAAATTCAACCCCAGATAATAAGAAACGAAGATAGTATCTTCTAAAATTTGACCAATATACCATGCTTTTATTTACTTGACTTATTCAAGACATAGTCGGAGAAGGTATACTTTATTTTTCTACTAATATTGCCTCTATTTTATATTATCTATTGCTTGAATATACTTTTTCCGTTCAAAAATATCTATAATTTAATAGATTAATAAATATTAAATGATATTTTTTCATATATATATATATATATCACAATTACAACTATTAATGATAGATAAAGCATAATTTAGTCAATTTTCTTTTAAATTTAGAAAACTTAAATTATTTTCCTTAGTTTTTATGTAACAAATATAGAATTTAGTAATATTTGTTCAATATATCATACGTTTTTTACTTGTCTTATTGTTACACGTGCCATCTAATATATTGTCTGGTGAAACTGTTATAATAAATTTTTCATTATATTCAACATCAACTAATACATTATCTTGTGTGAACACATTGATGTGCAAGGAACTAAATTATGAAGATAAATCCAATCTCACTATTTATTGTTGTTCTAATATGTGGTGTAATGTAATTAGGATATCAAACAACTTATTAGGAGTACATTAAAAGATTTTGAAATAATAAGGTAAATAGATTCAATTGTTTAACTTTTAATTTTACTGGATTAGGTGGATGGTAAGTTAAAGGAGAAGTTTTAAGAAAGAGTTTTAATTATATTATTTTCATTAAAATTTGTCTAACCTATAATTTTATTTCTCTATTTTCTATTAATTATAAATGTATTTTTATATTTTCGTAACTTATTAATTCTTATTATTAATTTCAATGAATTTTTTTTTTGAAAAATAATGTTTGCAGTAAAAAATTTAAAACATTCCTACAATATCATTTTTGCAAGTTTATTTTTTAATTATCATTATATATAAAGATAATAATATCCTTGTTAAAATTTTTTAATTAATCTAATTTTCACAATGAAATAATCTTTATATATGATAACAAATAAGAACTAAACTCGTAAATTAATATTTTAAGAAAATTTAAAAATTTTTATCATATAATTATTATTTCATAATTTTTTATAGAAATTAATAAGTTATAAATAATAAAAATATATTTATAATTTATATGAAATAGAAAATTGAGATTATAATTTGAACTGTTCTAGGAAAAAAAGTAATTAAGCGTTGAAAAAATTACAACTCAACATTGAAAGGAAAATTTGATTTGAAAAAAAAAAAAAACATTGAAAGCAAAAGAACAAACAAGAACAACTTTCCATTCAATTGTACTTTTCCTATTTTATCTTATTATTATTTTTTAATTTTTTTAAAATTTTTTTTCTTCCTTATCCCAACGAATTGACCGTAAAACCAAACCCTAAATAAACCCCACCCTTTACGCATTCCCCACCACCCTGTCTATTGCGTTGCATTGCATGCTTTTTTTGCTCTCTCTCTTCTCTCTCTCCTTTTTTTCTCTTCTTCATTCAACCCCCTCCTTTATCTCCACTCTCTCCCTATTTCTCCATCTATTAGTCCTCTTCTCTGCCCACAAAGAAAACCCAAAGGAGAAACCGAAGAAAGGTAGAAGCATCGTATGTACCTGACTACCCATGGCTGTTGAAGCTAAGCATCTCAGTCTTTTTCCTCCTCAGATTCCAAGCAACAGGTTGGTTTTGATTTTGATTTTGTCCGTGGTTTCTTCTACTACTTCTCCTCTTTTAATGGATTGTTCGGGATGGAAACTGAAGCTTTCTTGATTTTTTAACAGGGAAATGGGGAGTTTAATGGAAGGGAATGGAAATTTATACGGAGCACAAATTGGATACGGTGTCGTACCCGGTCCGCTTTCGGGTACGACGACGGCCACCGACGCTCTGATTCCGATGTACGGTTCTGCAATGGCTGATTCGCTTCATGCTAAAACTCCAATGAAGTCCGACAGTGGCCTCAGCTACGCGATTCCGGTCTCGAGAAAGCGATCACGAGACGCGGCGGCGATTAATGCTCATCCCCTGTTATCGTTTCCCCCAAACGTTCAGAATCAACAAAACAACAACCGCTGCGGTTCTTTTACTTTTCTCGGGGAGGACATTTCTTTGCAGATCCAACAACAGCAGTTGGAAATCGATCGACTCATCGCAGAACACGTAAGATCGACTTTTACTGCTAGTTACGCTTATTGAAACTTGTTGATTAATTGTTCTGTTTTGAAAAAAAAAATTGAATGCGCAGTTGATGAGATGTGTTGATTCTTTTGGCGTTACAGACAGAGAAAGTGAGGATGGAAATTGAAGAAAGAAGAAAAAGGTATTCAAGAAGAATAATGGCTGCTGTCGAGGAAAGCATCATGAAAAAACTGAGAGCAAAGGAAGAAGAAATCGAAAAGATTGGGAAATTGAATTGGGCACTTGAAGAAAGAGTAAAGTCTCTATGCGTAGAAAATCAGATATGGAGAGATTTGGCTCAAACAAACGAAGCAA
This sequence comes from Catharanthus roseus, assembly GCA_028651295.1. Lineage (NCBI taxonomy): Eukaryota > Viridiplantae > Streptophyta > Magnoliopsida > Gentianales > Apocynaceae > Catharanthus > Catharanthus roseus. The sequence goes on along the minus strand of JAPQWS010000044.1, from coordinate 3,943,760 downwards.
CGGCTAATGCACTGAGAACAAATCTAGAACAGGTGCTTGCTCAAGTACAAGAGGATCAAGACGAGAGGCAGCGCAACCGCGGTGGAGATGCGGCGGCGTTAATGGACGACGCTCAATCATGCTGCGGCAGCAATAACGGAGCCGAATTGGAAGCAAATTCGATAAAGGATTCAGGCGATTACAACAGTAATTATAATGAGAATGAAAACAACGGCGGAATGAACAGTACAAGATTGTGTAGAAACTGCGGAAAAGAAGAACCAAGCGTTTTGTTTTTGCCGTGCAGGCATATGTGCCTTTGTTCAGGTTGCGGACCTTCTATCAATACTTGCCCCGTCTGTAAATGCCCCAAAAACGCCAGCCTTCACATTAATCTTTCCTTCTCTTGATTTTTCATTCCCTAAACATTTTTACTTTTAATTTCTCAAAGAGAAAACAAAATACATATTAATTAGTCACAATTTCTCTCTTTTTTTAATTTTAATTATCTTTTGTGTTAAATGGGATTAGTTTGATTGCATGTGTAATTGTTCTTCTGTTTTATGTTTTGCCAAACCTAACTAATAGCATTTAGTTGTGTCACGAGTGTGGACATGTGATTTTAATTTTTTTACACTTTTCTAAAAAAAAATAATTCATAAATTCAGTTTTTAAAATTTTTTTATTCGAGTGGCAATTTAGTTTTTAAAAAAATTGTGTTTGATGAAGTACAAGATAAACTTCATCTGTTTTTTTTAATTAATTTGGGTTAATATTAATTTTTTTAGGGATGGCTTAATATCAATAAGCATATTATTAATAAACTTTCTTGAGTCAATATTTTTCATTATCCATTTAGGTTATAAGGTTTTGATAAAATTAAGGTTGAGACTCAAATTCTTATCATTCACCCCCCAAAAAGAAAAATTATCATTCTCAATGTCTTCCTTATTATTTTGCCCGAATTTTTTATTTTTTTAAAATTTAAATCCAATCTAAAAGTACATTTAGTATTATTTAATAGTTATTAGGAATTATTAATAAGAAATAGTACCTGATAAAAATAAAGTAAAATTGTGTTTATTAATTGAAGAATTTTGTTTTAATTAATTTTGGGAATGTGTTTCTGGAAATGGTAAGGGGGTGGGGCGTGAGGAAGAATCGCAGGAAAGGAAAGTGAGGTCAACCAAGAGTAGTGAGAGAGAGAGGAGGGAAAGTGACACGTGCAGCATAAAGGCTGACACGTAGGCGCGCGGAAATGTCGCTGTTATGTGATCAGATACAGAGAGAGAGAGAGAGAGAGAGAGAGGGAAACAGTGTGGTGGTAAAAAGTGCAGGAAAAAGAGGGGAACCCCCCAAGAAGATGCGCCAACCCAAACCCCAAACCCAGCCCACTATGACTGACTCTGCTCTGCTCTGCTGAATGAATATGAATAACGCCAACTACCTCGATTGCCGGGCAAATGCATCATCATCTAAATTGCCGCTTTAATAACAAACAAACAGGATTCCTCTACCCCCACCCATCATCAAACTAGGACTTTCTTCGTACTGAGGGAGGGAGAGAGAGAGAGAGAGAGAAGACGACGACAATTTCTTACAGAGATAAAAATCAAATCAGAGTATCATCTTTCTCTCTCTGTGTTTGTTTGTTTCCCAGCGAGAGTCTCGACAAAAAAAGGTTAGGGAACCGGTTTTTTTTTTTTTCCTTAGCATCATTATAATTGCGTATTCTATACGGAACTATTCTTCTTCATCGAGGATTCTCTGGATCGATCCAATTTTGAAAAGTTTTTTAGATGTGACGATTGATTTGAATTGAATGTGGTTTTAGATTAATGAAAAACACGGAGTTGGCGGTGTAGAGAGAGAGAAACGTGGGTGGTGGATCGATCCAATTTTGAATTTAAAAAAAAGGATGTGACGAACGAAATCGATTTGTATCGTAGTTTGTGGTTTGGATTGGATTAGAATAATAATGAAGAACACGCAGTCGGCGGTGATTGGCGCCGGGGAGTGGTTGAGATGGTGGTGTCATGTCCGTGATAATGAGGGAGGCGCGTACCTGGCACGGCGGTGGTGGGGTCAGGGTCAGGAAGGAGGCTTATCCCTTGGCGTTTTCACAGGTACAAGGAAGGAGGATTGTTACACCTGCATTTCACGATGAAATAACTAATAAATTAGTCCGTATGTATGGACTCGTAACTTACCTCATTTTTTTTAGCACTAGTGATTACTATTAGAATCAAGATTTTATTCGATTCTAAAATTATTGAAGTTAATTTTTTATTTTTTAATATTAAATAATTTATATTAAGTAAATATTTTTATTACAGATTAATAAAGTAGCGAAAAAAGCCATGCAGAATTAGTACTAAGAATTAAATTAATAATTCTTTATGCATACTAATTTTTAAATTATTATAATTTATATCTTCCCTGCATAATATTTTAATAAGAATCATGTGGGACCAATAAAGTAACGGAAAAAGAGGAAAGGAAGAGGTTCATTTGATTTTTTTAATCTTTGTAATGTGTTATAATTTTTTTAAATTAAATATTTGATTTTTTTTGTTTTTTTAAAAGAGGGATGGATTGAAAGGAAAGAGAGGTGGATGGATGGATGATGATAACGATGTTGTACCTCTTTAGGTGCTGCTGCTGCTGCTTTTAAAGTAGTAAAAGAAAGGAAGAAAAAAGACAAAGAAGATGATGAGAGGAAGAAATTGCTGTTTTTGGACTAATTTGGGGAGAGAGAGTGATGACAAATTATTAGAGCGTAGGAGAATTGACACAAAATAATAATAATAATAATAATAATAATGGGTGGGATATTACTATTACTATTAATATTAGTTTAGTTTAGTGGACGGTAGGTTGGCTTACTTTGGCGGTGGCTTTGGCTTAAGGTCAATAACATGAAATGACATTGTATTGATGCCCAAATGCCATCTCCACTTGTTCACTATTTCACTCAAATGGGACAAAACCCCATTACATTATAATTTAAAAAAAAAAAAAAATCATGTGTGACATAACAAAATTGTATTTATCTTTAAAAATAGAACACCATTTAGTTACATCTCAATTTTCTATTGTACGAGATTTTTCTATTAAATAATTTTGAATTTTATTTTCTATTAAATACTTTTGAGATGTGAGAAGTATCTAGTACAAGACTCTTGACTAATTTCATACTCTTTTTATTAAATTATTTAACGACTTAGTATTACATGTATGTTAGTTGATAATTAAGTAATTAAATTAGAATTTCGGTCAAAATTTTGTCAAAAATATTATGTCTCATGTTAGGTATGATTTTTTAAATATTTATAGAGATTTAAATATGAAAATTGTGGTCCATTATCAGATATGTTTTTTGATTTGTTGTAAAAATTTAAATATGAATTTTATTTTATTCTCACGTTTTAAAAAAAATATTCTCATGTTTAAATCTCTATCAACAATAAATCATATCTAATAACAAGATCACAATATTTTTAATAAAATTAATTTGATAATTATCATTAAATGACAAAAAAGTATCAAAATATAATTAATCCTTCTTTTTTACACATTAAATAAGAAAATATTATCTGAACTTTAGACTATGGGATGTGAAAAAACTGTTGGATATAGTAAGCATTGTGTAATGTGAATGTGAGTCGCATAAGTAACAATCAAAGTAAGTAGTTATCTTGTTTCAATATCAAAGGGGGGAAAATGAAGAATCTTTAATTGTCTATATTGGAAAAATGAGCTTGGTGAAGATGAGACGGCTCTCTTGCTTAATTACACTTGGTTCATTGTTTTTGTTGGAAAACCTCTCTTTCTTTCTTTCAATTCATATCATGTTTAGAATTTGTTTGTTTTTGCCGTTTGGCAAACAAAATCAAAGAACATCATGTGTGGATTCTTTCTTATCATGTCACCAGCAAAACAAAACGGCCAAACCCAACCTATTCTTATTACTTTACAAGTATTATATTCTAATAAAATAATCTGCCCCTCTCTAGAAAGAAAAGAAAATCAATATCTTATATCCATGAAAAACTTAAGTGAAAAGATTGTTAAAAAGAAAGATATAATTTGTTAATTATAAAAAGATCGTTGTACCACTTTATATATTATTTTATAATATATTTTTTTTTTTTATATATTATTTGATATAAAAAAATGTGATAAAATAAAATGACTTTTTTTATTTTTTATTTTTACATTATCATGTTTAGTATTCAAAATAGCCTTTTCGCAAAAGTTTTATTTTAGAAAAAAGTAAAAAAAGTCTCTCATCATTAAAATTTATGAAAAATTCTTTCTAAGAGAATTAAAAATTATTTTAAAAAATATTACCCTTAATAACTATATATATAACATTAAATTAATTTTTATATATCTAATTTTGATATTTAAAAGGAATTATTTTATTACTATTTTTAAACTCCTATAAAATATTTTATATTGAAACTTTAACAAATATTAGGATATGAAAAAAATATTTTATAGTAGAATGACATTTAGGTTATATTATATACGATGTCATTTCATTTTGATATAAAATAATAATTTTTTTAAATAAAAAAAAAGGAGTTATTATTCATTCTAAAACTCTTTTATTGTCCTATAAAAGAATGAACATATAAATAAAAGAAAACAAGATCCATAAATGACAGTATTATGGTGACATAGTGATGGGGGACCTTGAGAAGAAATCAGTAAAGATGTAGTAGTACTTAATAAAGAGGAAAAGACCTTTCAAATACCATATATTCATTACTTGCAATTTGCAAAATAGTAGTGGTGATAAAAGAAGAGTGAAAGCTCCAATTCGCGTGCCTTGTCCTCCAGGAAAAATGTACAAATTAAATGCATGCAGAAATAAATTATACTTACTTGGGAAGCAATATATAAAATGGATTCACAAATTTCATAATTAAAAGATATTTTTAGCAGATTAAAGAAACATTTCTTTTTTTTGTTTTTTGATACAGTATTAGAAAATAAAAAAATAATTAGCTTAATTTAATTGAAGAGGAAAAGGGAAGGGCCCAGTATACGGCATGTATAAACGCCAAAATTAGCATTTAATGAGGAAGAGGAGGAAAAGAAGAAGGACAAACACAAAAATAATTGAGGAGATTTGTCGCTGTAAATGATTCTTTAATTAGAAGAAAAAAAAAAGAAAAAAGAGTACCACTACTATTACTACTGTCTTTTTAATTGGAATTGGGACCCATCTCTCCCTCCCTCCTGTTCAGGACCATCTTCTGTCGCTTTATGACCGGCATACCCTTCTAACACGTGATTCCAATTCCACCAGTTCTTTTATTTATTCATTTCCTTTTTTTACGAGCTAAATTCACCACATTTTTCTTTTTTTTTTTTTTCTCTACTCATTCTTTTATTCTTTGGTACTTTTTTAAAAGGTGAAATCTTTTCTCCATATCACCTTCATCAGACTGTCCAACGCACAAGTGAAAAATGTAAATCATAGTGACTCAACGGTTCTGCAAACTGGAGGCTAGGCACTGGTGCATACATTGAAGATGTTGAAATTTCCACACTGCCGCCGTCAATATTTGAACCTTACAGTCTCAGAACCAACTGAATTACATTCATACGAGCATTCTTCTATTTTTCTATTGATTAGAATTGCAAACTACATCTTCTAATATACACTTTTTTTTATAATAATTTAATTTTTTTATATAAATCTAATAGAATAAAAAATCTATTTTTAAAATTTTAAAAAATAAATTTAAAATAAAATTTATTATTAAAAAAAATAATAAAAGATATACACTTCTTTTATATTTTGATGTGCCCTTGAAATATTTCAGATATATCTCTCGGAATGTGTTTATTAATTTTATGTGATTTTAATAAAATATAAATATTTTTTGTAAATAAAGGAAAAAAAAAAGACAATTAATACGAACACTAATTCCATAGAGTATGATTTTAAAAGTCACAATACTTGTCAAATTATGACAACTTTACCAAAAGTTTGAATTTACTTGAATTCTCTCTCTTCTTTCTAACACTCATTATTTAAGACTTTAGTTAGAAAAATCAATGAATGATGTTGATTTTAATTTTTTTTTGATGAATTAAAAATTTCATCTCAATTATTAAGGAATTTAATTCCTTGTCATACATGAATAGAAAAAAAAAAAGAAAAAGTGATGGTCTAATTCTTGATTAAATAACAAAGGGTGACAATAGAAACAATTTTAATATTCCGGCCTTGATTTCCAATGTATTACCTCACATAATGTAATAAATGGAAAGTGACATACTATCCAAGAAATTTTTAGAATAATTATAAGGTGGCTGTTGGATTTTAAGGTCCCTATCACACCTTATATTAGCGTCCAAGTTTGTATCTACTTAGATTGGACATTTGTTTATGACTAATATATTATATAAATACGTATATAATCTTGAAGTGACTTATTATGGGTTTTAATTTTTTATAGTAATATTGGAGGCCAATTAAAATATATATAATAGACAATTAATATAATATAACAAGAAAAGTTGGAATACCTTAGCTTGGTGGCTCTTTTCCAAGTCTATCAAATTGGAGGTTGAAGTATTGTTTTCCAAGTAAGGACAATCCACCAAATCTCTTACTTTGTTGCTTCCAACTTTGGCTCTAAGGATTTCCAAATTAAATTAAAGTAATATAAATATTTGTGCTTGTCAAGACTTGGTTTATCAGGAATATTAGATAAAAGCATTATAAATAATAATAAAAAAAATTTGAGAATTGATTAAGGTGAGAATCAGTGTCATCATCTCATGATGATGGTGATATAACCAATTCATGAATCTTAAAAACAATTAGTAAATAGTTTGACCAAATCAATTAGTTTATTTTTTTTTTCTTTACAACTTAGGATTAGGTACAAAATTTTGTCCAACATTGAAAATTTCCTTTTGTTTTTCCATAATCAAAAAATGAGAGGCAACAACCAACCGTATATTAATATCCAAATTAGTCTTCTCTTTCGTTTCCATTTACTTAAAATAGTCTTAAACCAAGAAATGTAAAGGGGCATCATTTTTTCTTGTGGGCACAAGAAAGGTTTCTCTACCATTACCTAAAATGGTCTGATTGGGATCTTTTAACTCCAATATCACTTATCGAAGGAATTTATTCGGGCATATAATATAACTTGCGTCCATAATTAAAGAGATTTAATTTTCTTATCGCGATTAATCTTGTCTACTGATCCTCCTGATTAAATAGCAAATGATCTAAGATAACTTAGAAGATTCTAACGTAATTGTCTATATGGTTTAATATACACCATGAAGATAGCCTAATAAGTCTACATCTGGTTCCCAATGAAAAAGAGAAACGATTGAATAATTTGGGCTTAGGTTAGGTTATAAGCAAATATGGTCATTCATTGTGGAAAAGTTGATAACACATCACCCCCTAAATACCCGTGATGGTGAGTCCCACACCACAATCAGAAGAAATAAATTTATTTAAAAAAAAAGAAAGAAAAAGACATCACATTTATTCGATGGTGACCTTGTTAATTGCCCTTTTATCACACTAGCATAATTTTTTAGGTGGATTTTTATTCGGGACAAGGTTCTTTATATAAAAATGGTATCTTGGGAGATAATTGAGGATTGTCAAGAGGGAAAAGTATTAATAAGTAGTAGAGAAAATGTCAAAATGGGCACATGTTATTGGGGGGTTGAATGATGCTTTCAGCAAATGCAGTGGGTATCTGCCATTGCCATTCCCATCTTTCATTATCAATCATCACTCTTAAAAGGAAAAACAACACAATTATATACTACTTGAATGAATGATAGAGAGAAAGAAAAAAAAAAAAAAGAAAAGCCAAAGGAAAGCAGCCAACCATGACCCAACCAACTCATACACTTGTGTTATCATACATCATAACCCGACCCCCTCCAAAGCCTTCCCTCCCTCTTCTCCTCATACCACTCAAGAAAAAGAATAATTTTATTGTAGATTAAATCTATAATGGAACCGTTCGAATCATCTATAACATCTTAGATAACACTTTTGGATCATTTGTACTATATTAAGTTATGTTATCAAGTAGTGAATAAATTATATAAGTATTTAGAGAAAAAAGATCTAAGAACTTAAAAAAATAAATGACGTGACTTGATATAATTAAAAATGTTCATATCTTATTTATATACCGAATTCATAATAGGAATTTTCAAAGAAAAGAATCAGCCAAATGCCCTTTACTTTGTGGCTCCCTTCTCCACGAAACTAGAGAAGGTTAAAGAGAGATGGAGAAGAGTAGAGGATGGAAAAGGAAAGCTTAAAGTATTCTCTAGGCCCATGCGGTGCTTGGCTTGTGTTTGATGTATATTTAATCTTTTTTTGCCTCAAGGGGCGTGAAGAGCTAGAAATGTGTCACATAAGTTGTCTGCTTTTTCTTTTACGATATGCTACTAATAGCATCATATAGTAATATATACAAATCATGTTCCGAGATTTATAATGCAGGAACTTTGTTTAAGGGACTTTGTGCTGGTGGGGTTAGGAAAAGGAATGGATTTGCATAAAAGCATATCAGAATGTATTCAATCAAAGAGGGATTGAAGCCATCACAACTTTCGTCCCTATTGTGAAGGGGGACGGCAATAATGTAATTCTAATCCATCATCTTCTTAGAAATTGATTTTTTTTAATGCTTTCGACAGTGTTTAATTCTTATAGAGTTTAACTCTTATTCAAAAATTAAAACTGTCATAAAAAGACTCGACTCCTAAACATCTAGGGGGTTGCCTTAGGAATTGCTTTTGTTTCTTGCTTATTGTGCTCTCTCTCATCAACAAGACCCCACAAAAACACCATTCTTGGACAAGGGACTCAACAGGTCAATTATGGTTAAAAGTGATCCAACATCAGTACACAATTAAAGCAGCTAGCAACTATGAATATGATAGGACAAATGCCAACGTTTTACACTTGGCCAATGATAGTTGACTGAGAATCCTAAAGGAACATGATTACCAAGGAGTAGTACTAGTAGTATTTTCATCTTTTTTTTTAGTAAGTCAAGATAAGAATCCACAAACTTGAGAAAAAGGTAAAGGGCACAATTGATTCACCTAGAAATCATACCTCACACAATGAATGAATAAATTACTTTATGGGAGAATTTCAATGACCTTGTTATGGAGTTGGGATTGGGTTGGGTTGGGTTGGCTATACACCTTTTACAAGATTAGATTTGGTTCACGGGTAGAGTAAAGCTAAAGATAAAGTTAAGGAGACCTTGCTTATTGCAGCTTTGAATGAGAAAAAGGAAACACTCCCCACCTTCTCCACTATCAGGGTGAAAATTGTGAGTAGAAAAGCAATTCTTAAAGAACTCCAAAGATGAAAAAGAAAAGTGATCAGCTGTTGCAACTATTCCTTGCAAGTTTTAAGTTTGTGACATTTTGGATACCTCTTAGAAGCGTCTAATATTTAGAGGTATACGACAATGATTAATTCGGACTCAACTTACAGAATATTTGTAGAGTCTAACTCTTATTCAGAAGTTAAGACCTAACTTTTAAAGAAGGATTCAAACCTTCAACCTCTTATGCTAAGCCAAGCCACGGAATTAGTTTTTAACAATTTCATTCTCAAGTATAAACATCAATCTTCCCCACTAACAAAAAATCCATGTGCAAAGGCTTATATCAGGTCAGGAGTCATCCCATGCCTCCATTAACGAGGGGCATAGGAGATTGTGGTGGCAATGGTAAATGGCAAAGACTCAAAAGACTTTTCCCATCTGTTCTTGGGCTTTATGATATGATTCCCTTTCTTTCTTACTAGCCCCACTAACACAGCAACCAAGCAACACAGAATGATTTTTAGTGGTTATACCCCCTTTTCAATGGTCCCTAATGTAGACAGCCAAGAACATAAACAGCACTTGTAGACAAAAGTACCTATACATATCTATCGCTGTGTGTGTGTGAGAGAGAGAGATTTAGTGGGCACACATGATATCTATTAGAGACAATGGTTTTTCTATGTGGAACCATAAGATAGTTTCAAAACTAGTTAAAGAATTGGAAAAAAAAAAAGAAGAAAAAAATAAAGTAAAGTAAATCAAACTGCAATAATCCTAACAAAGACTGACCACCAGCACAAAGAAAGATGTCCTATGTTTTAAAATCTTCTACCCTTTTCCCATTCCCTTTTTCCTCAAACTCTACAGTGAATTCATTGACAATGACCCAAAGAAATGAAAGGGACACAAGGAGGAATTGGCCATACCCCAGTAATTTGTAGGACATATATTTGGTATGGTCACCCAAATTGGAATGCATAATGTGGGTGTTGTCAATAACTCAATGCATAAATACAAGAATCTCTTGGCCCACCATTTTGTTAAGTAGCAGAATTTGTCATAAAGAAATCAGTCCTAGATGCATGATCACTACCATGAAATGGTCCTCTCAGAATATCTATATAAATATATGATTTCATATTTCCCACAAACTTGGTTTGGTTGGATGTGATAAGTGACAACAACATCATGTTTAACATTTGGATAAATATGATATTGGCCAACTAATTTTGGCTATCTAGAGGGATAACAAGGCATGTCCAATCAGTAATATGCCGACAAATTATTTTCTTTCTTGAATATCAACGAAATTACTTTACTTGACAATTCAATCAATCAAAACTTGAAATCTTTTATATTTATGTGTGTTTGTGTGTGTATGCCATCTGCATTCAAAGTTAACTTGAAATTGATGTCTTACCAAACAATTCCTGGTACTAATGGGATTTGTGCAGAATGAATAGCCAGCCTTCTGGTCTTGTTTCATTCACTTGTTATCTTTGCTTTTATACCACAAGTCACATGCTTCTTCACCTGCAATAACAAACTCGTTTTTACATAGCAAGCACATAACAGATAAACAAGTAATCAATTTTTCCAGCAGGAAGTAGCACACCTTGATGGAGCATTATTAAAATTAATTCGGACTTGTCCTTATTGATATATACACCTAACACGACTACCTATGTCAATTTGCAGTTCCCAAGCAGATGCAGTACAGAAACAACAGAAAAATGTCCAATTAGTACCACTTCTCCCATCATCCTGATCCATCTTTTTTTTTTTTAATCTTTAATACTACACATTTTGGAAGTTTTCTTGTGGTCTTTTGGCATGTGCAAGTGTTCATTATTTTCAGAGAAGTCACTGGAAGACACAATATAGGATCCACAAAGAAGCATGAGCTAGTAAATGAGTAAGCCTGACTATATATAATTAATTATAGTACATCATAATTTAGAATTCGAAAGCCCAACAAGGTTGCTATCTGAATTTCAAATGTCAGAACTTAGAAGGCCACATTAAACAACAGGACACATGAGGATTTTAATACATCAGGACCAGGCTGTGTGGGGTGAGACCACCCTTGCATTGCTCTTTTTTCCTTGGTTTTTTGCAGCAACATTAAATGAATTTAATGAGATCTGATATTTTGGGCTTTATGGTGGTTAGAGTTGGACACAACAATGCACAGTACAGGCATTGCCCCCACCCCACCATCTTCCAATTATAAAACATGAGGCTTAGATTTTGAAGTTAAATACTTGATAGCAAATCATAAAAAACACAAACACATGGATCAAATGTCAGAGAAATATAGCCTATATTATACATTTACAAACTACCATATTACATGTAGTGCATAATAACACCCAAGCATGCATAGATCTAGTTAAATAGTTCACTTAGGAATCGTTTAATGAAGTAATTATACTTATAAAACAGTACCAGGAAACAAAAAATTAAAAGTTACTTTGAACTGTATAGGAAAAGTTAGGGCTGCTGCAAAGCTAAAGAACCGAATCGATTAGACGATTCCCAGAGATAAACAAGTTTGACAGCGGAAAAGTTATTACCTTACAAATTGGGTGAATTTTGTGAGAAAACAGATACAGATCAACATTCAACAGCAACTACTTTTGAGCTTGTTCTGATTTACTAAATCAATGTGATGGTAAAAAAAGAGTCTCAAAATCGCGATAAATAACAATGGCAGAACAAACGTGCATTCAGAACATTTTCCGAGTTTTACAAATCCACCGCAAAGCAAAGCACCAAATTTGGTTTTCCAGAAAGCGCGAATTACTTTGAAACGGTGAGGGATTAAGCTCACCTTTTCCCGCTAGAATAACGTCGATTGGGCCCAAGTTGGACACACTTCCCTTTTTTGGGCTTTGTATTTACTATGACCCATTCTGAGTGGTTCTGCATATAGAGGAGATACTTTTAAATTATATTATTTTCATATCAATTTTCATTTGAGTTGAGAATTTCTAGTTTAAATTAAAAAAAATTCAATTATCTCATTTACCTGATTTTTAGTTGAACTTTGTATTCCCATACTTCTATTACTTTTGTGGCATTCGATTCGTATTTTTTATAAAAAAATTCTAATCAAGATAAAATAAGATCCCCGATCATTATAAAACTACTTGCAATTTTTATCTATTCATGAAGACCTAACTAGAACATTTTCTATTTCTATAAGTCGTGAACTATATTCGAATACTTGTCAATGAATTCATAAGAAGTTATCCCATTTTTCCATGGGGTTTGTAAATTATTTTGAATTTTAACTAGTAAACGGGCCCTTGTAATTTGAATCCAGGCGATGATGGTTCATACTTTTTTTTTTTTTTTTTAAAATGGATAAATGGTTCATACTTCATAGTATACATAGACAGTTACTACTATTGCAAAGAGGTATTATTAATTAATTCTTTTTTTTTAATAAATCAGACCCTCATCTTTTTTGCGTTAATAGCGTATTATACTAATATTATCCTCTTAACTTGTTCCACAAACAACATTTGCTTGTTGTAGGAGGTAATATTCGAGTGATACCAAACAATTTTAAAATAAATAAATATACTTCTCCTAGTGAAAATAAATGGTACACCACTTCCCTTTTCCCTCTGCAAATCAAAGTAGGGCTAAGACTTATCTTTTAGAGTTTTAATTTAACTTTTATTTTAAAAGATTTATATTAATAAAACTATTATAAAATGAGTATACTAAAAAACATACTACACAATTCCGACTGAAAAATTAATTAATGCATCATTAGTGATATTTAGCACCAAAAAAAAAAAAACAAAACAAAAGAAAAAAATATCATTAGTTATCACACTTGAGCTATAGGCTTACAAGACACTCAGCTTCAGAATCATGGGTAATATCTTCTATTACAGAAAGTATTACAAATAATACTACTGAGAATTCAAACTGCATACAAGACTAGCATCCTTTAGGTCATCACAAAGGAAACTACATACACTGCCAGGGATGGTTTGCTAATGAATCATTGAAAACGGAACCAAATAACTAACAGTAGCAAAAAAGAGTTTATAGGATGTCAAAAATGTTGCATGGTCAGTGCACAACTGCTCTATTTTACCTTCTTGATGAGGGTAGATGTCCGGAATTTGGCGTCATCCCTGATGAAGCTCCACCAGACATAGGTTAGAGGAATGGTGGTGGCGTGCCAAAGAGCATGTGCATCCACAAAGCCTTCATACGGAGGGAAATCATAGATCTCCAGAAACATGGCAAGTCCACCTCCAATCACCACAGTCCAGAGCTTCCACCGAGAAGGATGGCGGCTCACACCTGCCCATACGGACCAAACAAGAAGCTGGACAACACCCATAACAATGCAAACTTTCATGTTCCAACCTGAAAAAAGTTGTACAAGTTAATTCAATCTGATAACGTGATCATATAAGTTGAGCATGTCAGCTAGTAGATTATCGCCCCTAATTATGAGAAGGACACTAGCAGAACATCCCACTGCTTTTATTGCTATCAAGAAAAGAAAACTTGGAACATAGCATATAGTCTAAACCCCATCTCTCTTTCTTTTAGTTTCAGCACCTTGATTAGCCCCTCTTCTCTTATCACTTCCCACCCCCACATATTTGTGCCTTTGGTTCCCACTGGTAAGGTCACAAAAAGAAAACGAAGAGAGCTAAAAGAGGTCTATAAGTAGCAACCCTAGATCCCATGTTATAGAGATTACTGAGATGGTGATTATACCGTAGTCCATTTGATAGTTGTTGAGATATAATATATGTGTGGTTATGAAGGCAATTAGTGGAGCAGCAACCATGACTCTGGCAGCTTCATCCCTAATATTGAAACTTCTTAGTATGGACATAATAAGAGAGAACCCAAGTAACGCCACAGCTGATGAGTAATCCAACTTTTCTGTCAAGTCTACATCCCTGCAATTAGAATTCACAAGCATATATGTGGTCAGAAAGTATATGTTGTACAAGAATTGATGGTGTAAAAAAAATTCTGGAATCCTTTGGCAAATGGAGGCACCTTTTTCTAGGGCCAAACCAAGAGTTATTCAGAAAATTGAGCCAATAGGGATTAAAGTGGGGAGCATTTAACAAGAATGTCTTTGGGAGAAGTAAGGACTAAGATATAATAACAAGCCTGGGGATTTAAGAACCTCAAATATCTCCTCAGTAACTCTCTCTCTCTCTCTCTCTCTAAAAGAAACGCTCTCCATACACGGGGAAGGGGAAGCCTCAGCTGGACAGTCGAGGGAAGGGAAGCTCTTTCCCTGGAGGAGACAGACCAACTAGAGAGAAGTGCTCGCAAGACCAAGAGAAGGATAGTGCAGGGGTATTCGGGAAGGGGAATGGAAATGTGTCTTTAGGAAAGCCATCTATAGGCTATAGATACATTTAGCCAAAAAAAAAGATACATTTTTGTAACTGAAGAGGGAAAGATTCCTCTTGAGCTTTTTGTGCAGCGAGTTAGAGATAGGGTTACTGCGCTTTTGCATGCTCATGATTTGTATAGACTAAATCCCTTTCCAGTGCCTGGGGGAGGGAGGGCGGGGGGATGCCTGGAGCTAGGTGAAGGAAAAATCTTACCGACTATGGAAAACAGCACTCCAGAACCATGCATTCATCGATAATATGCCATAGATGTGCCAAAGACCAGTAAAATCATAAAGTGGCTTCTTATCTTGTTTCAGTGGTAGCTTGTAGTAAAGAAGGATGAAAAAGGATAGCCAACCATGGAAATGCATTGCAAGGTTGAGAGCAGAAAACGCTACAGAAACTGGCTCCTGAATAAGAAAAACAGGTTAATTCAGAAGCATTGACCAAGAAAAAATAAAAAATGAAAAGAAAGTGATAAATTTACAAAGAGATTGGAAACAGTTATGCAATTTTTGTTTAGCTTTCTGCAAGATTCCTCAACCTCCTTTTTGTATTTTTGTTTTCCATTAAGGTAATTATTTTTTAGAAAAGATAAAACAAAATAGAATAGAAAACATTCTTTGGGGCGTATAGCTAGTAAATTTACAAACCTGTAAACCATAGAGACGTTTGAAGGGCCATTTACCATGATATTTGAGAGGCCCTTGATTATGTGCTGCCCTTTCTAATTCTCTGTCAAGCATACAGTGGTAGCGGCAATCACTTACACAATCCCATTGTTTCCACTGCAAGTATAGAGGTTTTTGCGCATACCAAGGCCCATCAAGAGAAGAACCGTTCAAGGAGAAATTGCAGTTTGTAAAGCATCTTTTTCCAACACATCCAGTCCTTTGACATTCTCCAACACAAGCCCTAAAGTACATAAGTGTGAGAACAATTTGTGAATTCTCACCATGTAAGAAAAGGAAAGAAAATTGGTGGTCTCACCATGTCCTATAGACACACTCAAACTTCATTGATTTCCAAAGATTTTATATTCAATTCCTGATAATAAAGCATCATAATAAGAATTAAATTTCAAGATTGGAAACAGAAAGGCCACACTAACATTGTATATCCTTGTTAAACCAAGTTATATTCTCAAAATGGTGTGAGTCATTGCAATTTAGCAAAGCAATAATTCATAAGAGACCTATGGCAATTTCAGTTTTTTAAAAGGATATATGAAAAAGAGAAGATTGTGAAATATGAAAATCAATCCCAGTGAAAAAACTTGTTTGAGCCATTGATTTTGCATCAATATCTACTGGAAGTTTCGATTAGGATAAAAGGACAAGGCTTTATATCCTCCCTAAGATAGTTGACGTCAAATGGAAAAACATTAGAGCTATCAGAAGAACATTGCAAAGTGTAAAGGAAACATTCTAAAAATTACTTCAAACAGGATAAAACTAACTCTGGCTGAGTTTCCTTGAAGCTGAAACATGCAGCTTTAGCTTAGTAAAGAAACATGGAGAACCTAAAATAAGTTGCATAAAGAGGCAAAGTTTACCTATATGAAGGATCAGCATCACCAGCACTGGCATTGAGTACTCCAACAAGGCATAAGACCACTATAACAAAGGTTACAGACCAATGGTCTACTATCTAATGCCAAAAAGGGAGAAGATTAGATAACAGAAAGAGAAAAACTGCAAGTCAAAGGGGAAAAAATTGGTAAAAAGTTTTAAAAAGAACTTGAAAAAAATATTGATTCTAACATCATAGCAATTCCCACTTATTCGATTAGTTTCACCAAAATGATTTGAATCAGGGACGGGTTGCGAAAAGCTGTTAGATGACATCACCCAACAAATATTTTACAATTGTAGCATAAGCAAATGCAATATAAAGGGTAATAGATTCTGCCCCTGCAACTCCTGGCTCGTTCATTAACAGAACAGAAAGCAGCAATACATCAAATTTTCTAACACGCCATTGCACATTTGAATTTCCAGTAGAAAGAAAATTTTACCAATACATTGTAAATAATGTCTGATATCACATCCGAAGCCTTACAAGAGTGAGCAGGGAAAAAAAACAGGGAAATTAACCTTACTCATTTGGACACTTGATGAATTAGTTCTAATTGAATCTTAACTAACTTATTTTTCCAATCTAACTATAGCATTTCCAAACAGTTTACTGCAATTGAATTGCATAAAGTACTAAAACCGGAAAGCAACAACAGGATCAATGCAGAGTCCATAAGTACTTTTTCTTTCAATCCTAGAGCCATAATCAACCAATTTCTTATTAATTGAATCTCAATCAAGGAAGATAAGAGCTCAGTTTTTAAGCTCTCAAAAGATTTGCAATGTTTCCAGGCCTCAGACATTGTTTTTGTGCTGTATTTTCTTTAACCTTTCAATTCTATCCTTGTTATTCAGTAATTCCATCTTCAAGATGAAGTGAGTCAACGCATGCACACATTCAAACCATGACTATTTGGAAGGATCTTCAGCAAAAGAAGCTCCAATTTTCTAGTCACATTAAGCTTCAACTTCCACAAAAGTATATTTCACATCCATATAGTACAATCATGGTGATGAAATAACTTCTACTATAGCCTGTACAAGCATGAACAGCCCTTCCCTTTGAGGACCCCATTTCGGTAAGAACAGGTATATCAACCTACTGGTTATGACATTCTACCCAGTAGAAAAAGAGGTGTTACAAGAAACAAGATCAGCCAAATGCTGTCATATACATATATATATATATATATATGTATATATATACCCAAAAGAATTAAAACAAGGGCACACATGAATAACTTACTAGGGCCATTCCACCAAGCAGTATCCTCAATTCTCTTTCGAAGTTGCAGAAGCTTAATGTGCACCTAAATTCATCAATCCTGCATTTACTAAGGGAACAACAAACTTTAGACACTTATGATTTAGCTCATAATTGGCGGTACATGAGCTCAATAAAGTTCAAACAACCAAAAAGGTGAACTGAAATGCAATCAATCATTCGATAGGACGCCCCAAAGTTAGAATTCAATTGATAAACAAAAACAGCCAACTAAATCTGGTGATTTGAATGGCAAGAGAGATCGGAGTGACTAAGATTGTCAGTAACCTTTATCTTAATTTACGATGCCCACATGGAAGAACAGCATCAGATGAACTTCTATTTCTCCGCCCGGTAAAGCAAAACTGAAAACGGTGAAATCCGAGAGAGAGAGAGAGAGAGAGAGAGAGAGAGAGAGAGAGACGGATCACGTTCCTACTATGTGCAAAGCTCCTGTAAATGTGGTCCGGTTTAGATATGTGCAAAGACAATATGGACGCATTGACGAATGCGTCATATGTTTTCCTCATCCACTAACAAACCTGTGATGGCTTTCAAGTGGTAATGTTGGGCTGTTGTGTGGAAAACGGGCTTAGTATCTCTATAGAGTGTCCAGTTACAAAATGCCAATCTAAGGTCCAATTAAATAATGAAATTTTAGCCCAAAAGGAAAAAAGAAACCGGGATCCTCCATGACCCAATCGGGGGTCTTTCTTATACATTATGGAAAAAACACAATTTGAAATCTTTTTTTTCCTTTTACTCGGTCTCCGAAATTTAATCAAGGAGACATCTACAGGCAGAAAAACAAATGTGACTTGAACTTAGGATATCTCGTTTGATAAGGTTTGAGGTACTTAATTAGGAAGGAGTACTCGAGATCATCTATAATATTTAATATATTTTCTTCATATGTTATATTTGGTACGAACGGAATGGGAATAAAATGACTTTTCCTATTTCTTTTTCCATTTATATGTTAGGAACTAAAAATAGTCTTTCCACACGAGAATATCTATTCCAAGAAGAGGCTGAAGAGCTTTTCACACAAGTTTCAAACTTGGTTTTGCTTTTCAACTCTCTATTTTCTATTTCCAATATCTACTTCTCTCTATACATTAGTCCGCTGAAAGGTAAAATTAATTTTTTCAAAGAATTTTCTCAAGATATTTCAATTTTTATTGATGCAGAGCGAAAATCTTCCCTGCCGTTTATTCAATTTATTAGTAAGTTTCTTCTAATATTATTTTGTGATGGTAGAATTTAACATTTTGTAGCACAAGTTCATTCTTTTCTTCCTTCAACTTTTTTCAACTTTTGTCTTTTAATTTATTGTATCTTTGAATATATTGATTGAAAAGGAACACCGAAATCAATTCCCCTCCTAAGAATTTCTCTTCAACATATTATGAGATTGACTGATGGCTAATTGTCAATAAAATCTTCTTTACTTTGGATGGATTAGAGGTTGATTTTGATACACAGTTTTCTTAGCATAACTAATCACCCCTAATTGCACTCCCAAGTTTTCCATCACCACCAAATTTGTTGTTGTAGTTTAATTAGAGATGACATTTGTTTTGATTGTGACTACGATTTTGAAGGAATTACATGTTTCTACAAGGAAGATTTTCAAGGATTTGCAGATTTGTTTGTTGAAGGATTTAGCGATAAGTTATCGGTAACTTATATTTACCTTTTCATGTACTTTTCTCTTTTCATATCTTTTGTCTTTTCAGTAGTAACTCTTTTTAGGAGTCAAAAGTATATTTTTACTTCTTGATATTGCTTCAACACAGATATTAGATCTTTTGCTAGTGAAACTTAATATTTCTTTTAGTTTTGCTAATACCATCTTGCATTATATAGTTAAGGGAATGATAAAGATGGACTGGTAGCTTTGTTATTTTCCCCTATTTTCTTTTTTCAAATATAGTGGATATTTCTCAAGGTTTTCTCTTTTTATTCAATAGGGTAGAGTGGTGGGGAGGGCAATAAAAAGAAGGAACAAGTTTTCTCCTCTTAGTCTAATAATCAACTTGGTGTGTGTTGATTCAAGTTTATGAATAGGACAACAACTTGGCAAATTTGAGCTTTCTGGGATCCCTCCTACTCCAACATGCTTATTATGTTAGTATTCCTCTCAGTCATATGATTTAATCCTTGAGCTAACTTGGAAAGTTATTGTTTAGATTGTTTTATAGTTTCTGTATACTAGATTATATTTTCCTTAGTATGTGTAATCTTGATTAGGAACAATTTCTTCATACTTTAAACTGTTGGATTATATGGTTTCTCATCTCTAAAAAATCTTCCCCTCTGGTATATTAGGGGAATTATTTGTCTATTAAAAGATCTTTTGATAAACTCTGGCAAGAAAAAGTGTTTGCACTGAAAAATCTGCCATGAACAGTGACAAATTCTCTTTTCTTGAATCACGAGTTGGATGAGCAGATAGCAGAGTATCGAAAGTCAATGTAATCATGATATCAAGTACATATTTTCTCTCTTTTGTAGCACTTTCCAAGTCCTCTAACTTTTAAAGGGTGAGGAATATTTGGCTTCATAGTTCAATTTAGATGATTACTTTATGAATTGTATTGATATGTTTCTATTTCCTCTATTTTTTTAATTCAATTGCAATTTGCAAGTCTCTATAACAAATGATTAATGAACTAAATTAAGGAACTTCTTGGAGCAGGTTCTTTTCTAAGTAAGAACATACTCTCAAAAAAGATATAGAGGTATTCTATATAACTTTAGCAAAGCCTAAACATCCATGAAGAAACTACATTTTTTGCCAAAGTAGCAACACAATAGTGTACCTTTGATGGGTTCATTGAGATTTTCACTTTTTTCTTTTGTCATGCCTTTGCATTATAGCATTTTACTAAAATTTACGGCCAAAATTAGGATTAGATTTAGTCACTATTTCAATATATAAGTTATCGATAAGTTTTAATTATCTCTATTTGTTGTTTAGTCAAAGTCAATTATATTTTTCAAAGAAAAAAAACATTAGTCAACAATAAGTTATTTAGTTAAACTCAAAACATCAAATAATTAACACTATATTAGTTTTTCAGTTTCGATTCAAATCTTTTTAACGCTATCTCTATAATGTTACACAAAATGTTACAATCCTAATACAAGAATATGATTGTTATATTTTTTTAGTTAGTTAATGACATATATTTTATATATTTTTCTAAATATTCACTTGTACTTAAAGCACGAAAAACAACTAGTTAATTCATTAAATTCATTTTATTTTATCTTTCTTAAAATATGTGTACAATTCTCGTTAATATAAAGTATGAAGTTTGATAAAAAAATTAAAAAAAATATGTGTACAATTCTCATTACTATAAAGTACGAATTTTGATTTAAAAAAAATTAAAAATAAACCTCCATGATGTAGGTGAAGAACGGCATTATATAGATCATATATAAGCAACTGCAATTATATATATATAATCATACAATATAACTCTATCTCATTATTATTATTTTTGTTTCATTTTGAATTGGACTAGGTCTTCTGTGACATAACAAAAGCCCCCGAACATTCTTACCATAATAAGTCCAGATTTGAACAAGTCCAAAATAAAGAAACCAAAGAAAAAGAACTCCTAAATTAGTAATCTATATAGAAAACAGATGATTAATCAAAACCTGCTCCCTCGTTTACCTAGTTAATTACAACCTAGTTTAAACAAAAAGGCCCATAGATCCCAATTTAGCAAACATCCATATCATATGTATTATAGATTCATTATACATGTCACAACAAAATGATAGGTTAAAGTTTTTTTTTTTCCTATTACATATATAGGGGTGTGAATCGAATTAAGATCTATCCCTGATCAGGAGTGCTACTAACTAACTGAGTTATCTCCTTGTCACATAATGATATATGTAAAAGTTAGTAGTGTATATATATGTATATAAATTAATTTATGTTTACAACAAGAAGGAGGGCGAACCAGCAGAAGCAGCAGCAGCAGCAGCACCGAACTCCACAACAGATCTAAGCTCATCCCAATCTCCGTGTTTGAAGAATTGATCTGTCACCTCTGAACATGCACTACTCATCAAGGTTGCATTTGATGATATTGGAGCTTGATGATGATGATGATGATGAGATTGACCCATAAACATCTGCCTTGTAATATGATCAGCATGGCCACTAAATAACAAGGGTTTCCTCTCATCATATTGATTATTATTAGTAGTAATTACTGGAGAAGAAGTACTAAAGCTGATGTAAGTTTGTCTAATATCATGATCATTATTAGACTCAAAACTGCATGCTTTGGAGCTTGCATCAGTATTTATATTATTATTATTATTATTGGGGTTTAATTTCTTGGCAGAAGATGGTTGATGATCCTTCCATTCCGGCATGCACTTTCTGTATGATACATTCCTCTTGAATATCCTGCATAATGTCCAAACTTCCTGCAAATATAATTAATACTATGAGATTCTTACCACTATTTTCGATATAACACTTTTATTTTTAACATCACAATGTGTACAATTTTAAAAAATATTCTGGAGTATAATTTTATTTCAACTGTTTTCTTAACACTAATACAAAATGTTACAAGAAATCGTCGGAATATTTTTTCCATATTTATGAATACTTTGAACAATAGTTCAAAAATATGTTTATAACTTATTTTAAGTCATGGAGAATAGGGTTGAGGGTAAGAGGAGAAGAGGATAACTTACAGCTTCTTGAGCAATGGTTTTGGCATCAATATGTTTGGTGGTTTTCAAGTCATGATCAGCAGGAAGGCGAAATTCATGCATCATCCAATCAGTTTTGGTACCTTTACCAGCACTTCCACGATAGTAAACTAATGATTTCTTGAGGCCAATGCAATCTCGACCTTCTCCACCGGCGGAATAAATTGGTCTATCAATGCCAGTAGCTTTCCAAAATCCTGATCCTGTTACTCTATTTGGTCTTATACTATTCCTATATTTTCTTCCTCTTTTACAAAAGAAGTACCATTCCTTGTCTCCTACATTACTTGCTTCTGAAAAACAACATATGATATGACCAAAACATTATAAATATCCTTAATCTGATCAAGATCATATGATTAAGTTAATTAAGCCCTATGAATTCACACGGTTCAAAATCCTCTTACATCTTCTCCTACACCCTTTGCAGTTATACTTTCTTCTTGTAACAAAACTACTATATAAAAGTATCACAAAGAAAAATGTATTAAGAGGTGTATTAGAGACAATCTGACGAATTCATTAAAAGGATAGATGGTTACAAATTATTAGCAGAAAGATATATACTCATATATGATTAAGAAAAAAGGGTTCCTTTAATTATCTCTTCCTAATTAATTAAAAATCATGAGATGTACTTTAATGATTTTCTCGTAGAGATTTATATATTTTCTTCGAACAAAGGTATCATTTTGTGGCCAAATTTTAGACTTGTTACTTTTGAGACTTTTCTCGCACCAAAACTGGCTAATTAAAGGGTTTACAAAATACATAAATCCATTAAATTTGTCTTAAACTAATTTTAGATCATAGTAACATATATTAATACACTATTTAATTTTCTTAAAAAAAAAAAAAAAGAAAAAACCCTTCTTATATGCTGGTTGAATCGAATCCTACATATTATCACTTATCATTAATTAATGGAAACCTAGCTAAAAGCCTTCTAAACATATACAAGATTAGTTATGGCAAATCTTTCAGTAGTAGAAGTACTTTTTAGGATATCATAAGAGAGGTCTTGGCCGATCAAGCCAAGAAATTAGTACATGATGAGCATATGACTTACTTGGTAGATTCCAAGGATCATGTTTGTAGATATCGATCTGCTTGATAAGCTCAATACTGATGGGCCTTTTCTCCACTTTCCTTCTTAAATAGAACCCTACAAGTTCTTCATCAGTTGGATGGAACCTAAACCCCGGCAGTGGAACATCATCTTCTTCATCTTTCCCACCACTAACTATGACGCCGCCACCGTTCATGTCTTCAACTGCTGCCATAACTAGCTAGTAATTTCTTTATGAAGCTCTCCAAGTCTTTGGTTTGGTTATTAATAATGAAGAGTTGGGACACTACATGATCATGAGAGAGGAAGAAACATTCTTGTTATATATATAAAGGTGATGATCATGTGAAGAGGGTTTGAGAAAAGGGTGGCAGGGGCGTGGGGTGGAGGGGGGTCTGGGTGTGTGCTGGGTCAAGTCTTGCAGTTTGACTTGTGGTGGTTTCTAAGGCTAAGAATTATTAGAGTATCCACATAATGGACTTGAAGAAGTCTTTGGCTATAACTCTCTCTGGTCTTCAATATGCAAACCACAAGTTATGATTATCATGACTTTTATGCTTTCTTAAACTATATTACTATTATAAAAGAAGACAAAGCCAAAGAGATCCAAGT
This sequence comes from Catharanthus roseus, assembly GCA_028651295.1. Lineage (NCBI taxonomy): Eukaryota > Viridiplantae > Streptophyta > Magnoliopsida > Gentianales > Apocynaceae > Catharanthus > Catharanthus roseus. The sequence goes on along the minus strand of JAPQWS010000044.1, from coordinate 3,919,746 downwards.
ACGTAATTATTCACAGATATTTAGCAATTAAAAATAGAAAAAATATAACAGGTGATAGAACTATGTTCCAATAGTTATGACTTAAGATTTTCTAACTATAAAGTAAGAATTAAATCACTTTTATTTGAGAATAAGAGTTAATGTAACTATAAATTTTTTTTTATAATGCATAAAGTTAGCTTCATTTTATAAGATTTAATTCCTCACTTTTAGTGTTATAATTTTGTTTACTTTGATTTTTATTACCAATAAACGTAACACTTAAGAAACAAAATAATTTAAAAAAAAAAAAAAGAAATATGGATTGGGGGGCTGCTGCTGCTGATTGTGTGGTGACGATATATATATATGTATATATATATATATATATAGATTGGTCAAGAGAGTAAAAAATTGCTGCTATGACTCCGAATTGGTCTTTAGTTTTCTCACTTTGCGATGATTGAGGTGGCAGTGTGTGATGGAGCCATTTGGAACCATTATTTTCCATTAGAAACTTCTTTTCACTTCCTCTCCTGAGCTCTCTTACGATTCAGGAGGGAGAGAGCAATATGAAAACAAAAAGTAAGTGATTATGATTCAATAACATATTGTTAGTATATTTTAATATTCAATGAATATACATGTATAATATTTTATGAGTTATGAATGTATATAAATTTATAGATGTATCATAAGATGTTTGTATCCCTATTCATATAGCCATACATTGAGAGAGAATTTTAGTTGAAGAAAAGGTGTTCTTCTGGTGAAGCTTGAATTTGTGTAATTTGTGTAGAATTACTACAAGCTACAAAACGAGATTGTTGGGTTGTTTTATCCTGGAAGGGACGAGTAAGAAGGTTATTCTTTACTGCATCAGTTAGAGAGTTTATATCTACTGTAGAGGGTTCGAATCTTCTTAAAGAGAGCGAGATATCCGCGTCTCAGTTTTGTAAATTTATGTGTAAATTTAATCTATATATTTTACATGTAAATTTAATCTATATATTTTATTACATATTGCACTAATAATATTAAGGAAAATAAAAAATAAATAGATTGCACGTGACAAGGCTATGGATGGGTGTGGATATTTCAATAAACCACTAAAGCTTGACATTTTGTTATTTCATGTCGTAAGAATAGATGAAGGATAAAGTGTTTTCGGCAGGAATATGTTAAAACTATATGTCTCTATGCTATAAGTTATGATTAAGTTTCTTTCTCATTTTATCTTATTTTATAGAGTATTTGGACATTTATTTATATGTCATATTGATTTCCAAGATATATAGGCATGATGGTATTGAAAAATGAGGTGTTTTCGCTGCATAGAAAAATCACTACTCATCCTCATGAAAGTGTTACTTGACGATCGTTGATTCCTATGCTATTTTGAGTACTTATCTAACATTGATACTCTTGATATTGTTATAATTTTCCTATTTATTCGGAATAGAAATTATTTTGATAAATGTTGTTTGTGAGAATGTTTTGAAATCTCTTTATAGAATATTATGGTTACCTCAATATCCTATGTTTCCTCCATATATATAAGTCATGGAAATGTTTCTTAATCAAAATTAGGATATCTATAAAGGTGATATTTTATTATTTTTTAATGAAGAGAGATAACCTTTAGAAAAATGAAGAGAATATCCTGTTTAAATATAAAAATAGTGAGGGTTAACTCGTTTTGGTTAATTAAAAATACATACATGAGATTATTTATGTGGTCCATTAATCTTTTGTTTTGGTTATGATTCCCTATTGTTAAAGAACTAAAATTCTTGAAAAATTACTTTAAAATTAAGATTCTTGGGACCAAAAGACGAAATCCCTCGCCCTCAGGGCCCCCACCAGACTGCCCGACGCCCAGGTGGAGGATGTAAATCAGGACCTGGTGCGCACAAGGAACCACCTCCCACATTGGAGAGATTGAAATTCCCACACTGCCGCTGCCAGGATTCGAACCTTGGCTCTTGGGACCAACTCTGCAGTCCCAGAACCAACTGAGCTACGCCCATGCGGGCTTTAAAATTAAGATTCTTGTTTCACTAAGTGGAGGTTCAATGCAGCCCACATCTTCATTAAGCATAATAGTTCATCTTTTAACAATTATTCTCTCTTTCTTGCTCTATCATATGCATTCATACATTAATATTAAGATGAGTGTGAGAATGTTAATACATTTTAATATTCAATAAAAATACATGTACAATATTTTATGATTTATATGAATCGTAAATTATGTCTATATAATGAATTTAAAAATGAATAAAAAATGACTAAAGAGTTTTGTATCTTGTTAAAAGGTTTTGCTATGCTTATATATATATATATATATATCTCTTTTATTTTTTTTTAAAGGAACTATTGTATTCTATGACTTCTAATGATCCTATAATTAAACTAGGAACAGATAGGCAGAAGAACCCACGAAAGAAATATTAATTAGTAATAATTAGCATTTAGCAGCAGCTCCAGATGTTTAATTATAACATGTAAAATGCATGGACCAAGAACTATTTTCTCTTTGTTGTTAATTATAAACCACTGATAATCCAATTCAATGTAATATGTAATGAGGAACTATATGTAGGTTTTTTAGCCAGACATTGTTCAGTTTAATCCATATGCATGAGATGGATGGTGGGGATATCTTACAAATTAACACCAATTAAGATCTTCGACCCCTCCCCTCTCCCCCCCCCAAAAAAAAAACCAATTAAGAGAAAGAAGAATAATTTAAGCTATATCATGAGAAATGTTTTTGAATCATTTAAAAGAAAAGGTCAAAATTAAGGACATTTCGTATTCTTTTTATATAGGAAAAACTAATAGAATCCCTATAATCTGTACTAAAAAGCCAGCCGTCAACATCCTAATTCAGACAAATTCCATATCTGCCAAGAAGGTTCCTAACATTAAGAAGAGATTCACGTTTTTTGGAGAAGCAGCGTTGCTGAAAAATCCAAACCCATTGAGTAACCTTCGATGATGCCTAACATTCTTTCATAGTCAATTATAGAACTTTCATTACGTGGAACAGATTTTACTAATAGGGGAATACTCAAGATTACGCGCCAAAAATGCCGATCAAGCATTCTTTTCGAAAATGCAACATCAATGTTGATCTTCAAAGTTCTAAATTTTGCAATAACCAAGTATTCTGCAGAATTAATTGATGGTTTTTTTTTGGGGGGGCTATATTACTTCTTGATGATCTCATTCAATATATGAAGTTCTCTTTCTTTCATTTTGTATATTATTAATTTAGAAAAGTAGAGAATGGTACTAATATTCAAAGCAGTAGCTAAATTAAGAGAAATATTTGTGAAGCTTTTCTAGGGTTTTTCATCATTATTGCGGCATTGACAAATAAATAAGCAGATTAATTGGAAAAGTTATTAAAAATCAAAAATAGATTTTTGAGGTTGGAAAGTTGGGGGGGCAGAGTCAGCATCATTGAGTTATATTCTTGTTCCACAACTGAGATCATATTCAGAAGCATTCCAGAATGCCCGCGCGATATTTTGACCCAACCAACGTCCGTCTTTGCTTCCCCCACCCCAGTCTTCCCCTCCCTACGAATCTTCCTCTCTCCATCTCCATCTCCATTCCCTCTCCCTCCCCGGTTACAAACATAACCATTTACTGCTATTTTCATTTTTCTATCCTAATATTTACCGGTTTGATAATATAAGGTTAAGTTATTTTTTCACACACACTAAAAAGATATGAAATTAAAAGACGACCTTCTTTCATAAATATAAATTTTTTTAAAACTTTTTAAAATGGTAAAAAATATGTCTATTTGTATTTTTCTATAACAACTTAATAAATTTTTTTCAAATATATCGCTATTTACTTATCTTAATTAGAGTTTTGGAATTAACTAATATCTTGAACTCTTGAATATTGGACTTTTGAGGTAGAAGAGAAAAGAGTTGAAGAAAAAAAGAAAATGATAAATTGAGTTTTTAACATTAAAAAATATCTTAATTTGTGAGTAAAAGTAAAAAAAAGACTTAATATTCTATATAATAAAATATTTACTATACATCGTTATTAATTTTATAAATTTTTTATTCCAAAACTTTATCTTCTTTTTCTTTTTTCTCTTTATTTTTTTAAGTTTTAAAAATTTAAATGAATATGAGTATTCTTGAAGAAAAATAGTTCATAAAAAACAATCACTTTATAATATAAAATTTTAAATATAATAATTTAATCTTACATTATATTATTATGGAATCAATAATAATAATTATCGTTTTTGTTTTTTTAGTTTTTTATTGGTTTAATAAGACACATGAGAAGATGTCAAAAAGGCAATCTCATGATGTTTACTCCACAACCAGCATCTTTGACGCATTGACTTGCCTTTTCCTAATTTTTTTTCTAAATCTTTGAATTTAACATTTCTTTTATTTTCATTCTAAATATTTGGACCTTTGGGCCCTGTGGTGGGCCCCGTCCAGCTGACTTTGTAATTTCTAGTAGAATTGGTAGGGTACAAACCACACTTTAGTTCTACGGTTAGATGTTTCAATCTTAATAGATCAAAGAGTATGAAACTTTTAAACAATAAGTATAAAATTGACTGAACGTGCAATAATAAATTATTTATTAAATAATTTAATATTTATCAACTAAAATGTTTGCTAAAAATATTTAAATGTGATTTTTTAGCTTGTTCAAACTAAAATAATTTCGATACTAAAAAATTCATTTTAAAAGTAATTTAGTTTAATGATTTCAGAAAATAAGAAAATAATTTTTCTTTAAATGGAAAAATTAAATTTCTCCAAATCAAACTAAATGATATAATGAACGGACTTTATAACTCACTAATTGGTAACAAAAGAATAATACGAAGATAATATAATAAAATAATAGAAAACATTATACCGCTTTAGAAAAACTAATTCATTTAAATAATTTTTGCACATCTGATAATTGTTTGGGATAAGAACGACCTGACCTTTTGTATAAAAGATTACCGCTATTACTAATGACCGATAGTCAATGGTACTGAAGTGATACTCCCTCAGTTTCAAAATAAGTATGTTCTTTCATAATAAAAGTTGTTTTTATAACTCTCAACGAACATTTATCATACGTTTTTCAATCTTATCCTTCCTTTTCTCCATAGTCTTTTACCTTGTTCTTCATTTCTTAAAATGAATAGGTTTTAGCTTATTTAAAACTATAAGTTATTTTTGAACTATTATTAATTGCTTATTAAATATGCTTATAGCTTATAAGTTGAAATAAGCTATTTTTGAAGAGCTATCATAGGAATACTTTTTTAAATGCTTTTGTTTATTCATGATATTAAAATTAAAAATATTAAAATAAACTTTTTTAAAACATTTTTTTTAAACTGATTAAAAAAAATAGAAGCAATGAAGAACAAGTCTTTATTTATTTCTCTCCTCTCTTTTTCTTTATCTTTCTATCTATATTTTGAAATTGAAAGAATACAAAAAATAACGGTATAATGCTAAAGTAAAAATGATAGTAAATGTGAGAGTATTTTAGCGTAATTAATCCTAAAAAAAACATATAAACGTTCTTCATTCCCTCCCTTGAGGTATCTTTTACGCAAATTTTATGATTGATTATCCTTCATAAGAATATGTTATTCTATTTATATTTCATTTAATGCAATAGCTTTACTAAAAATCATGATCTTCTTTTTTTTCTTTTGAAATACATTGTTATTCTTATGCATCCAAAATGTCAAATAAGAACTTTTTCTTTCGACTCCTAATCGTCACATAAGAAAAAGTGTGGTATCCCTTTGACAATTTTAATTTTGGGATCCCTATGTTATCAACAGCTTTGAAATTTTAATAATTAAGTATTTAATTTTTAAATTATAAAATTTATTTATTTAATTGATGTTAATTTTAAATTTTAATACTATTTTTAAAATTAATTAATTCATAATTATCTTAATTAAAAATTAAGAGGTAATTAATTGACATAAACCCTTAATTAGTTCAGAAGTTTTTTTGGATTTAACTTCAAAGTTTTATTCAAGTAATTCACCTAATGTTGGATCCAACTTTCTTAATTACAACATCATAAAATTTTTTCGAAAATTTTTCTTTGTGCTAATCCATGATTATGGCATCTTTCTCGAAGGTAGGAGAAGTACATACAAGGAATTACACACTGTACTATCTGAATAATCAAAGTCAACAAATACAAACAAAATAATGTTATTTTTAAATACCAAGTTGAGTTAAATTATTTTGGGTAATCTGGAAGTTGTAGAATTTAGTTACGAGAGGTAAATAATGTGCAGCTAGTGAAAGTGACAAATTTTTTTTTATTATTGAAAATTGTATATCAGCTAATTAAATAATTAATAAAATCTTAATAAGTTGGAAAATTCTCTTCCTCTTAAAATAATTTTTAGGATGAATTAGATTTAATTTTAAATTTTAATATGATATCAAAGTCATAATGTTTAATCACCTGCACATGATATCTTAAAGAATTGTATGCTCAGACCCAGATAACAAGACTTGGACATGAGGGTGTATTAATTAAAGAACGGATGAACTCTTGTCCACAACTCAGTTGATTTTGAGGCTGTAGAATTGGTATCAAGGATCAAGGTTTAAATCTTGACAGCGACTATGTGAAAATCTCAACATTTCTAATGTGGGAGGGATTCCTTATGTGCACAAATGTCTGACTTCCAATCTGCTGAGCGGCTGAATCACCATAATTTACATCTTCTACCTAACCATCAGATAGTCTGATGGGGCACTTGCGACAATTATTTAAGAATTTCATTTATGGCTTTCAAGCTTTCGTCGAATTATTAATTAGCATATTTATTTGGATATGGATCTATGACTTTCTTATTTACTTTTCTGTCGTTTTACCTACTCATCAACTTAATCGGCAAAAACTATTTTTCTATTGCTAATATTATCAATAATAGTACTCCTAAGAAAAATATATTGTCAATGGTAGTATTAATAACAATTTCTATTTCGTGTGAAGACAAATGAAGTGCAGCCGAAACTAAAGCGATCCATTGTATGTGGTCATGGTTATAAGATTTCGTGTTTTTTTTTAAAAATAATAATAACACATACATTGAATGTCAAAATAAAAAATTATATAATCCGATCGCTAATATTTTCTATTATATTTTTATAATTTAAAGTTTATTTATATTCCAAACAAAAGAAAATATGAATCAAACTTGTAACATATCGTACATTAAGGAATTCTTCTAATTAACTAAGCTAAATAACACCTTGTCAATATATAAAATACCTTGTATTTTAATTTAGATAACTATGTACTCAAATTATATTTTTTATCTAAATAATTTAGATAGATCAACAAATAGAATAAAAGTCTAAAATACAAATTAAAATCTATCTCCGGAAATAATCTCTATATTGGAGGAAGAATTACCACATGCTAACTCATAAATATGAAAGCTAAGAATATTGCTTTCGAAAAAAAATATAAGTCTTTTTAGAATATTGGATAATAATAAAAAAAAATATGTCATTTTGTACCTTTTTATGATTATTTATTACATTTTTTATCTTTATTTGTCTCTTTATTCATTATTCTACCTATATTATCATTCTCCAATTATTATATGGATGCAGGTACATCATGCAAGATGAATCTACTGTCAAAATTATGTCGTTTTAATTAAACCCAATAATTGGGCGAAAAATTGAATATTTTTCTCACACTAGGCTATTATAATACACGTTTTTCCCAAAAACTCTCTGACCTACACGTCACGCAAAAACCACCCAAAATTTTCACTGAGAATTTTCTATTTTTCAGGGAATTTCAAGCTTCTAAACTTCGCATTCTTTTCTTTGTCTTCGATTCCTTTGTTCTTTGTTTCAATTTCTTGCTTATTTCTTCAATTTGCAACAAGAAATCGAGTTTTTCAAGCAACGAATTTTCAAGTAATAGCATGTAATAATTCTTAAAAAACCAACATGAATGTGTAGCTTTCTACCCAAAAAAAAAAAAAGAAGCTCATCGAAGTAGTTCCCATCTTATATATAGAAGTAGGCATATATGTGTATCTATATTTGAGTTTTTTGTGTTGTATATTTGTACTTCAATGTTGGAAACTGTATACTTGTATTTTGGTGTATACTTTTCCGGATTTCCAAGTTTAAGACACATAGATTTTGTATTTTATTGTGCATTAAGTGTTTCTTGATCTGTTTTCCCATGTTTTGAAACTATAAAAGTATGCAATATCGCTTAGATTATGCATTCTTAATTAGTTTTAAAACTGAGAATGTTTAGTTTTAAAGTTAGGATTGCCTACTTTTAACACTAGAAATGCCTAGTCTTTTAAAACTAGGCACTGTGAGCTTTAAAACTCAGCACTTCCAATTTTTAAACTAGGCATTCTTGATTTTTCATGTTATTTGAAGGAAAAGATTCTTGTGTTGTAAATTCTCTCTGCTCGTATAAGATATTGGCTCTATCTTGAAATTTTTTTGTCTAAAATATGTCAATTACTAATATATATATCATGCATTCTTGGTTTTAAAATTGAGAATGTGTAGTTTTAAAGTTATAATGCCTACTTTTAATACCATGAATGCCTAGTTTTAAAACTAGGCACTCTTAGTTTTAAAACTAGGCATTCATAATTTTAATAATTGAATTCGAAGCAAAGGATTTTTGCGTTGTAGATGGTCTCCACTTATATAAGATATTTGCTCTTTCTTGAAATTTTGTTTGATATATGTCAATTACTAATATATGATATGCACTCTTAGTTTTAAAACTAGGAATGTCTAATTTTAAATCTAAGAATGCCTAACTAGGCACTGTCAGTTATAAATATAGGTATTGTCAGCTATAAAATTAGGCATTCCTAGTTTTAAAACTAAGCATTCTTAGTTTCAAAATTAGACACTCACAGTTTTAAAATTAGGCACTCTTATTTTTAAAAATATGCACTCTTAGTTTTGAAAATAAACACTCACAGTTTTAAAACAATGCCTTCCTGGTTTTCCATGTTATACAAGACTAGGCACTACTAATTATAAAAGTAGGCACTTCTAATTATAAAAGTAGGTAATCTTACTTACACTAACCATTCAAATGTCTCTCATAAGATTGACCAAAGGGCAGAAAAGAGAATCAACCATAAACATGATATGCAAATAGAATTGAAGACGATGACATGACAAGATAGTACAAATTACATAGACTGTGGCGCCTTTTGCATCCGACACATGGAAATGTATAAAGGGCAAAGGAATTCAAGTTGGGATGCGCTGCTTAACAAATCAAAGGAAGACACAAATATAATAACAAAACTTGAAACGAAATATATGTACACAATTATCATGTCAGAATGAAAGATAAAAGAGAGAGTGTACAAAATACAACATCAATCTTCTAAAAAACCCCAATTCCTTAAAATATCTTGTAGTTATATGATACAATATTTGAAATGAAAGTTAAATACATTTTCCAATTCCCTTTATCACATTTCTTCCCTTGTATAAAACAATAAAACTGCTTCAAATACTTCGCATTGCTTCTTGCCTAAAACTTTTGTGTGCCCTTATGAACACTAAAGCCCAATCTGAATGCATGGTCATTATACAATCTGAATGCATCTTCCTCGGATGAAATAACCTATTTGGCATGAAGCTATTGCATTCGGGTTTGGTTTGGGAAATAGAATAGACGGAAGCAGAAATGGAACCTTTGGCGAGATTCTTTCCCACATCCGTTCGGTAGTATACTTCGGTTACAACAATTCCCTCCGATCCAGCGCCAGCCAAGGGGAAGGTGGGCGTGCAAGGCCCCCTTAAGGTCTTTGACAGAGTTGTGTTTTTGGTTGAAATGGGATGGTGTTCAAATGCAGTCTAGACAGCGGGCCCCCCCCTTTCTGACTGAACTAACTCGGGGAAGGGTCAATCTCCGGAAGAATTCCAATCAACCAACGAATCTTCATTTGATATTTCCATAACAACTACATGCAATGCAAACAATAAGGGTTAAAAACACATAAAATGTAACGCCCTATTCCGTAAGCATCTAGCATGACTTTAAAATTACGGACATAATAAAAATAGAGTTTTGATCTATATTGGTGGGATATAGTGTTTTTGGCACTTAGTGGTATTTTGGGGATATTTAGGAATAGGAATAAAATTTTATTATATTGAGGTTTTATTATTAAGGTTTATAAGTGTCTTTAAGTGGATTTTATTTTTAATACATGGTGTATTCATTTTAGAAATAAAATACTTGACATTTTTTCATATAAGGTTTCTGGAAAAAAAAAAAAAAAAGCTTCATGACTAAGAAATTATGCCAACTGCATCCACCTGCCACCATCACAAAATTGCTTCCTTTTCTTTTCTTTTTTTTCAGCCATCAACCGCCATAACATTTACTATATATATGCCATGCAAACCTTTTTTTTTTCATCCTTAGCTTTATTTTGGGCAGCCATAATAATAATAATAATCTCAAGAAGGTTAGTTTTGCATGTCTTTTTTTTCCTTTCTTTCTTTTCTTTAGTTAGTTAAGTTATACATATATATATATATATATATATATATGCACATGTATAGTATATGTTTTTTTTTTTTTTTAGGAGTTAGATATTTGTTTTAAATAGATTTTTAGTATATAGTATATAATTAATTATGGTTTCTTGGGAGAGTATATTTTTTTTTAAGAGTATAGGATTTTCGATCTTCTTAAAGAATTATTATAAGTATATATATATATATATATATATCTCCTAAGCTCATTTCGTAAGATCTCGATATTATTTAGGAAATAGGATTATTTGATCAGTACCCAAGTATTAAGTATTTTTGCAATATTGTTTTGTAGGATCTTAGCATTAGATCTGCATCCAAGTGAGTCCATAAACTCCATTTTTATTTCAAATATTACAAGACGTATAAACATGTTTTTTTTTTTAACCATTACAAAATATTGCTATTTTTGGAACGATATCTCTGCGTGTTTTTGGAGATGTTCTCCACAATGTGTTACGTATTTCCTAGAAAAATGCATAGGAGCAGTTCTCCATATAGATGTTTCTTTTAAAACAGACTATTACGGTGGTGCATAAGAAGTTTGTTGTATGCAAGTTTTTCGAAAATAGTTATATATTGGAAAATGTTCTAACTTGAAAAGTTACGTATTTTGACATGCATGAATATAGATCTGGCATTGGCATGATTGTGAAATTTGCATAAGCATGTGATAACTGGCGGATGAGGATTTTTACTACTCTGTAATGTTTATGACTTGAATCGGTTCCGGCAGTCGGACAAATGGCCCTTTAGTTTGTAAATACATATGAAAAACCTCATTCCGACCAGGGTTAAAGTTTGTTGAAAATCAAGTGAACAGACGCGTTAGCATATTGCACTGTACATGGCTAGTCTCCCGTACTAGGGCCTCTTCTGATGACGTGGACGGGTTTTTGACTTTGATGGTGGATCCACTTGAACAGGGGCGTAGACCGCAGAGGGTGTGGCCCAATCGGTCTACGTGGACATCGTATCATGCTTTGCGGTGGAGTTCGACCGCCTAATGGAGAGTCGGGAGGGGCTCGAAACTGAGGTTGGTCCCAGGGCAGACCTGGTAGGTGCCCCACGAGTCTGTAGCCTGTTTTGGCCAGTGATATGGGAGTGCGATTTGTTTGTAATCGAGCGCTCGTATGGTGTTCGGCTGGTATTGACTACGAGATGCTGGAATTTGGTTCCGATGGCCTCGTTTTGGGGATCCGGACTTCGTCCGCAAAGCCCCACTGTTGCATTACATGTTCTTTAAAATTTGGGGCGTAAAAGCTGTGCTGATGTATCTTGATTCACTCAAACTTCCCGGCTGCGCTCGAAACCCTCATGTAGGTTCAAGCATCAGTTTTGTTAAAATAATAAAAGAAATATTTTTCTTATAATATTGCATGAATTGTTTGTGAAACAGCATCGTCATTGTTTTAAAGAAATCACTACTGCACACACATACACATGGACTCACTGGCGCTCACGTTTTTTTTTCCATATCATGTTTTCCTCTCAGAGTAGCTCGGAACGGTCAGGGGCCCAAAATGCCACTGAAGTTTAGGCTAGGAGTTTTTGGATGAAATCTCCCCAAAAGGGCATATGTTTATGTTATCTTTTTAAACTCGAACCATCTGTAAAGTTTCTTTTTATGTTGTTGTGTAAGTTGTTGATGTAAGATATTTTTGTTTTTATAATAAAACGACCATGAGAAGTTTTTTTTTATTTTTTTAGATCTTGTGTTTTGAGCGCACTAGTAGTATCTAGTTTACTTAAGTTTTCCGCGTACTTTGTGTGTATACCTGATGGTGTTATTCTAGTATTGTGTTTTATTGTGGAACTTACAATTTAGTACTGAGAGGCACGCAGATACCCTACTCAGCCGCAATTTACCTAGTGGCAGGGTTGGGGGCATCACATAAAAGACACAAATAAATGCTACAGAGACTATCTAAATAAAGAAAAAAAAATTGAAGGTTCAATTACTTAGAAATTAGGCATTGACAATTATAAAAGTAGGCACTACAAACTAAAAAGGTTCAAACACACAATAAATTATAATTAAACAACCCCAAGCCAAACTAGAAGTAAATAATAATTGGAAGCACAAAAAAACTTTAAATTAAAACTAACAAAACACATCTAAATAAAGAAACAAAAAAGAGAAGATGTTCAATTGCTTATCACTAAGCATTGTCAGTTATAAAGGTTGCACTCTTAATAATAAAAGTAGGCATTGTCGACTAGAGAGGTTTAAAAACATAATAAATTATAATAAAACAAACCCAAGTCATATTAGAATATACTGTTAAAAAAAACATTACATTAAACCAACAAAAAGCATATTAAAAAAGCAACAAATCAAAAAAATTGCGAATTTCCAATGGTAATAAACATAAGCACTATTAGTTCGAAAACTAGGCACTTTTAATTATAAGAATAGGCACTCTCAGTCCTAGTTATAAAAGTAGACAGTACTAACTACAAATGTTCAAACACATAAGAAACCCAACTTTATTAAAAGTAATATAATATTAAACCAACTAAAAATATATAAAAATACAAATAAAAAAAAGTTGGAATTCCACTCGTCATAACTATAGGCACTACTAGTTTCAAAAGTAGGCACTCCTAGTTGAAGAATTAGGTACACCTAGTAATAAAACTAGCAGACATGTACTCAATAACATAAAAATCACTAAATAACAAATAAACGGAACCTTCTTCTTCTGCGGATTCCGGAAGCATCGAATCACCATCTACACACTTAGAAAGATTCAAAACATCCCAATTCACATCATCCACATCAACACACAACAAAAATATTCGTTTCTTCACAATTCACCATTAAAACACAAAAGTTGCAGATGATGAAAGTTGATGATAATTAACGGAAAATAATCGACAAAGAAAAAAATAAAAACACCAATTATCGATAAAAGAAAATCACAACAATAGCGGCGCAGCAGAGATTGTAAGAAAAAAATTCTATTTTCTTTCTCTAGATAGAGAAGTTGCTTGGGTTTATAAAATCAAGGAGAATGTTTACATATAATTAGATAATAAAACATACTCAAAACATTGTTATTTCACTAATTAAATATACATGCTAGATGTAACCATTGCATGGTATAAATTGCCATCATTCTTTCTTATTTATTAAAAATATAATAAAAAATATAAAAAATACGCTAACCGAAAAAGGAAATCAGGACTCTTTCCAGGAAGGTAGTTCACATTCAAAAATAAATTAAAAAAAAAAAAGGATATTTTCAGCATGGGTCGTATTCAAGAGTAGTAGTGGTACTTACAAATACGGACACCCGGGCCCCGCCCGCCCAACGGCTACTACTTATTCAAAAAAAGAAAAAAAAAAAAAAAGAAATGCAATCAATGCAATCTCGTGGCCAAGACTTCTATTTTTATTAAGTAGAGAGGAAGGTATGAAAAAAAAGTCAAAATATAATGGAATTTGAGACCCCAAAAGAAGGAAGAAGCAGAAGCAGACAAGGTCAATAGTCTCCGGTCAAGATTGTCGCTTTCATTTCATGCAGACTTTTTTTACAAACTCATCCATCTTTGAAATTTCCCCCTTGTGTTTTTTTTTTGCTTCTTCCCTTGCCAACCATAAATATCCCCAGATTATTTTTGTTGGTTATTTCTCCCCTTTTTCCTCCAATACAATGCCTCCTCCTGGCCAGTACAAATAATTCTCAATTCTCAGCTCATTGCAAAATCTGGATAATCGTAAACAATTTACATTCTCTGTGACTCTCTGTGACGTATCTATACTTCTTTCGGTCCAAAATATAAAATATTTTAAATTTATTAAAAATAATTAAGAATATAAAAAATTTTATTAAATTTTTTATATCTTTACTTATTTTTCTATTCATTTATTTTATTTTATTATCTACCTTTTTCCTCATTTAAAAAGGATAAAAAATATATTGTAGTTTAAAAATTATCTTATTAACATGTCTGCAAAAGTCTAAAACCTTTTCTTTATTTATTATTTATGCATGAGGTAGTAATGTTTTCTTTTGTAATACTTTAAGTGACCTATAACATTTTTTTTTTATAATACTTTTTTCTCTTAAAGCCAAAGTGTTATGACAAGTGGCGTGTGATCACTCGACTCCCTCATTAAGGTACTTCTACCTGACATTTCACCTGACATGCCAAATTTGAGATTCTAAATTCGAATCACCATGTAAATGATTTCATGTCGCATATCAGCCTCGTGCTTCAATAATTCTTGAATATAGGGTTACCAAAAAATGAATATTACAGAGAATGTGACGGAGAATTTGGAGCGAAAAACTATGAAGCAGGGATGATTATTTCACATTCTTTAAGAATAAAAGATAATCTATGCGCGTGTACCTAAGAACAACCAACTTCTATTGCCATTCAACTACTGAATTCTTGAGTTTAGAGATGCATCATGATGAGGGCTTAATAGATGAAATGAATCGTATCTATTCAGCATTTTTAGCATAAATTTCTTCTCCCACATGAAGCCATGTTTCTTCGGAATCATTTCTGATACTATCCTCATACCTCAGCAATATGCCAAAAGTTATCTTCCCCTGATACGCCAAAAGAGATTATTACGCGATTAAAATCATGGAGTAATCGGTCTATCAAAGAGGCTAACCAAGGCTGCCTGCAATTGAATACCTTCACTCTCCTATAACCAGCTAGAGTGGATAATGGTTCACTTGATCTCTTCACCTTCCCAGCTTCCGGAGTCAAATTGATCATTTGACAACGGTTGCAGCCACCTAACGACTACAAAGATGTGCAGAACAGAAATTAAGTGATCAAGAAAGAAATCTCATACGCGTGTAAACATCACAAGCAGAAAACGTAAAACACTAGTCAACAGAGGGACAACAATGCAGATTACGCACTTAAAGAATAGATGAACTCCACAAATAACTGGATTAATAGCTCTTTCCTAAGAGAAAAGCCAAAATAATTTGAAAGATCCCAAGTGTAGCTTTCAAAGACATGTTCAAGTTTCCCTGAGTAATTATTTAGATTATAGATATGATCGCTTCTCAATGTCCCTGGTTTGTTTATCTAGAGCACCAAAAAGCCATGAGACAAGTAATTGAACTTTACAGGCTCAAGATTCACGAGAGGTAACTTACTGTGAAATGTTTGTCCCCAATTCTGAGACTTTTCCAATGATCTTCAGCATAAGCTTTTCCACCAGATACTACAAGGTTTGGACGAAACCTCAATGGGCTGATTTGAATTGGCTGTCCATGTAAGCCTTTCTGCATATCTGGTATAAATTTCACTCGATTCATTTACGCAAAGTAAGAGTTTTGAAAACAAGAAGAGTATAGAAAAACATAGATATCTCTCTTTCATGCACGAG
The DNA here is from genome assembly GCA_028651295.1 of Catharanthus roseus. Lineage (NCBI taxonomy): Eukaryota > Viridiplantae > Streptophyta > Magnoliopsida > Gentianales > Apocynaceae > Catharanthus > Catharanthus roseus. The sequence continues at coordinate 3,903,801 of JAPQWS010000044.1, read as the reverse complement.
ACATGGAGAGGAAAAATGATAGAATGAAAATAAATGTTTAATAAGAAAAAAATGAGTTTAAGATTAAAGTTGCGGAGAATAATAGCGATGCAATTCGGGAACTTTTGGAACATACTTGCTCTTAACCTTTGATTCAGGTCTGATACGCTTTCTTCAGATATCAACAAAAACTGTGCTTCATTAACGAAATTTAATTTTCTGTCAATATCTCGGCACATTCCTGGTTTACTGCAAGCATAATCCTGCTGGCCAGAACTCCTTAGCAAAGTACAAGGTCGACCAACAGCATTGCTAAACCACGCGTCCACTTCATTCTGATAGCCAAGGACTTCATACCTGTTAAACCAATGACTTAAAATTCAGTCTTGATATACTTTACCTTCAAAATGATTAGCAAACGAGAGTTCTAATGCAAGCATATGGAAGGGCGAAAGAGTAATTGAAGGTCAAATAGAAGCACAATAACAAGCTGTAATCAAGTTTTTAAAACAGATGATTCACAATTTGGTCAAGAAAAAGAATTAAGTCCTAACCTTTGAGCATGTATATCCATTTCACCTTTTCTAGCCAACAAGAAATCTGAAGTAAGTTGGATTTGCAGCTTCTCTTTGCAACGGGGGGACTCAACAAACAATATTCCCAGATCAAGATCAATGAATGTAGTAATGTAGCACATATCTGGAACCTAAAACATAAATGCACTTCATTTAGCACATCTGTGATTGGTTCATAATGAAATATATGGTAAACAAGAGTTGCAACCTTTTTTTGGGTAAGGATTTCACCACCGGTACCCCGGAGAAGCCACTCTCGGTCATGAAGCAGTCCTGAATAATAGCAGGTAGAAAAATATTATGTCAGTCAACATCTCAATAATTATATATGTGATATCATTTTCATTGTCTTTAAGAATTAAGTATACATGCGATATCATATATACATGTGAGTTCACCTTTACTTTACGAGTACTCCTCAAAGTAGCAAACTTTCAAAAAGCTGAACAAGCCCTCTGTCCTTTATGAAGGGCTTCCAAAAAAAAGATACAAAGAAACCCATTCCCTTCTTCCTAAAGTCAAGGCTTTTGGAGTGGCTAAAGTAGCCATCTATCAAGGAATTAGGACAATCACCCTAGCAAATCCAATTCAGACAAAAAAGAACATTTCTTGCAGGGACATGTCTCCCAAGAAACCTCAATAACGGCGTGACCAAGGGGAGGAAGTTTCTACTATTGCTGTGATTGTGTCCGCGTGTGTGTATCCATTTTCTCTTCTTTTTTGGAATATCAAAGTAGGAACTATTTTTCTGAGGTCAAGGGGTCCTAGGATTTCTATTATCTAGAAAAGAGATAAACTTGGATATTAGACTACCTGTACTGGTAAGAGGCCAACAATTGAGACTAAATCCCATGCATGACTTTATTGGATAGATGGATATAGATTTGAGAAAGTATCTTGCATTAGCTCTTCGAAAGCCTGCAGTTCCATGAACGAAACATACTGAGAAACAGAGTAATGTTACTTGGCAGGAACTTATCTTTAGCTAATACATTTTGCAGCAAAAAGGATCATCACAACCATATAAAAAGAAAGTGAAAAGGGAAAGAGAGAACCTTCACTTGCAGGGAAAACAGTACTTCTTAGCGCATGAAGATTTGACGACAGAGAAGGTAACGAGACAAAGGAAGCCCGAATAAAGTTCACAAGTTTCTGCACACCAAGCTCTGCCAAATTAGGGAAAGATGCTGAAAAGAAGGAAATTAAAAGAGCCAAAGACAAAAGTTTCCAGGAAAATTTCCACCTAAAGTTGTTCTAACCTCAAGACTCATAAAAACTTGACATTGCAAAACCAGAAGAAAGGGGAGGAGTGAGAGACATGGAGTAAGGTTACCACATAAAAGAGGTAAGAGGTAAATAGGTAAATTTATCACTGATACTACTTTTTGAAAAAAAAGATTTATGGACTTTAAAGACATATGCTGAGAGCAACACTTTAACAAGTTGAAAGAAGTGAAGTAGAACAATGTTAACTTGTGGAATCTGAAAATCACAAATATATAGAAATGAATACCCTGGCATCTTCAAAGTTTGACATATAACCGAAGGATGCTCTAATCGCTCCAGTTGGTTTTCCATGTAATACATCACGATCATCCCAACAAACATGCCCAGCCTAGGTTAGTAAAGAAAATTAAAATGTTGTCCTTCAATAGATAGCGAATCACAAGAAAACAGATTGACCAAGAAACAGAATAGGACATACCTCAATGTTGGAAAGAAGATCCGAGTGCGACAGACCAAGATATTTAGCACATGCTCCAGGATTGCAAAAACATCCTGTCTACAATAGAACACAGAAATGATACAAGAAAAGATACCATCAGAACCACAGAAGACTGAATTGAGCTTCTCTTGCTATGAAAATTGCAATTTCTGCCCTCCTTGTATCCGTCCATATGCATAAAAGAAACATAGAACTCATAATAAATAAAAGAAAATTTAGTATATATTACATAATCATTACCAATATGAAAGAGCATCCATTTTCAACAATAGGAAATTATCAGAATTTGATTATAGCATGCACATACGGTGTTAATGAAAAGTTTCCAAGTGATAAGAAAATTTTTCAAAAAAGGGCTGAAACTATGCACAATTTCTGGCACTCAGTCATATTTCGGTAGATCCTTCAGGAAAAACAAACCCTTCCTCAACCCATACAATAAAAATTTCCAGTAACTAATCACCAATGTCAAGCCCTCAAATGATACGAGTAAAATGTGTTCCTTGCAAATGTTTTCTCCAGTCTTACCCTTAACTGAATTCCAGATAAGGACGCAAGTTTTTCAACCTCACGGTAGCCGAACCATGACCCATCCGGCCTTAGCAAGTTGAATGAGACTGTAGGCCCCATTACATCAATTAATGCCTGAAAAAGAGATTCAAGATCAATATAATTTTTTAACAAGAATTTCACTCACAAGTACCTCAATTAGAAATCAGAACACTTCACAAAAATTCAGGAAAAGCAGTAGTATATGAAATAAATTCACACCTCTGAACTATTTGCTCCATAAATTGTGCAAACACGACTTCCATTTTCATGCCTCATAGCCAACAGTGCTTTTCTTACATATGTAGCTAGCGATGCCGTGTGTCTTCAGGGAAGGGGAAAAAGGAAAAAAAATCACATTTTCGAAATACGACTAAGGAAGCGAAAATGAATAAAATTCAAATGCATTCTCTCATATGTCATTATAATTCCACTAACTGATACAATATGTTTGGGGCCTTCTACTAAAAAAACTCATAACAAATGAAGACATTAAATTAATCCGAGAAAAGCAACTCATAGAGTACCGAGATATAGAAGACATAGTTAATGTGTTAAGTATTTTGAATCCATGATAAATTGATGCAATGCTCAGATATGAAATGGTGCCATCCTCAAAATAGTCTTCAACACCTTCCCTCCTTTTGACGAAGTCAATATCAGCAATAGATGCTGCCACAGTGCCTAAAATAGTTGAGCAGTCAGACTAGTGATACTGCACCAAAATAACAACAATAAAGTAGGCAAAGGTCATGGCACAAACCTCCACTGAAATATGTCTTTTTCAGTAACTTAGCAGCATCTGTCACAATTGTGGATGAGGAAGCAGAGGGAAACATTAAGACTGGAGAATACATAACAGTAAGGAATTTTAAAAAATTAAACCCAATTGATTACCATTTCGGACAATTAGCGCTCCAAGGCCAGTGGGGTAGCCAAATAACTGTACACAACAAATAATACATGATTTAACTCTGCATTTTGAGACTATTGGTCCACCTCAGGGGATTATATGTGGATACCTTATAGAATGAGATGACAACAAAATCTGCTTTGTACTTCGATAAATCTAGTGGCCCTGTTGCGCATCCCTTTGCAGCATCTATCAGCACCATCCAGCGCCCTCTGTTTTGATAAGAGAAGCCAACAGTATTGAGATATGTCACCTCAAGGAGATAAAGAATTGACTCTCCATTCCAAATCCTCTCCCCCCCGCCCCCTCCACACACACGACAACAACACTAACAGAATAAATAGAACTACAATATGTATGCACTGCCATATGGTTCGGAAGTAATACAGCAGGTCAATCTTATTAGCATCATTTACCTGGCACGGGTAGAACCTTCTAACACTCTATCTGAATCCTTCTTCATAAGCTTTACCAATTCAAGGTTGAATCTCAGACCTGAAAAGTTGCATTCAGAAGGAAATGCAAATAAGTTGTAGACGTCACCTGCAACAGAAAACGCCAGAAAATCCTTTTAGAGTGAACAGCTGCAGACTCTAATGCAAACATGCGGGAAAATAACTGAACATACTTGAAAGGAAGGCAATACGAGGGTGGTTATGACATCATAAGCTACCACTACAAGTGCTGAACGAAACAGGTCCCAATGTGTGTAAGTTCAGAGATTCTATGGTAAAATTATTACCTCTTAAATCTCAATTTGGATGAATGGAAAAGAAAGAAAAAGTCAACAAAAATACAAGGTCACAAAACTTTATTAAGTCTGCAAAAATTTGTGAATTTGATGTAAACATGAGTACATATCTATGATCTACTAAAACTGGGACAAGGGTCACTGTATCAGATTCCCAATTTAGTGGATAGAGATTGTATACAGCATAAGCATTTTTGGGTTTCTCTTGTATTTTCTTTTTATTTATTCTTTTATTTTTTGTGGTGGTTTTTAGGGAGGAGTATAGAAGACTTGAGGATCTTGGGAGGGAAAACCTAGATTGAGCATGTCCACTGTCTTCTTTGGGCAACTTCTAGAAAATAACCTGAATTATTTCCCAGGATTTTCTAAAGGAAAATGGCTAAATTTAAACCCACCAGGTTCTTCTTTCATGAGCCCTTCACTTCTACGCTGTTCATCACGCAGGGAAATCCGAATGGCTGATTTAGGACTTCTTGATTTTTCATGCTCCGCAGCCTCTTCAATGTCCACTGCCAAGGCTGCAGCTCCCTTATCGAGTGCATATCTAGAATTCGTTAAGGAAAGACATCCAGGTGCTATGTTTGACACAGAATAATTGAAAATATGGAGCCAAGAGAATTTTCAAGTTTCATTTCAAACAACATAACCGTTTCCCTTCTGTGACCTCCATCTAAATGTTTTTCCTCAAGACGAAGCTTTTAATAGAAAGATAATCAGTAAATGTTCAGAATTGTGCAAATTCATATCCAAGTAGTAGCAAGTTGCTCAGAGTGTGCATCACAAATCAGAAAAAAATAGTCACTGTTGACAGTGGACCAGGCAGGACCAAACATTTAATAAATCATGCATTCACCAATCAGTAAAAGAGTAACCGGACAGACCCATAGCACAGAAATTCCAGCAACAACAACCATAAAACTGAATGGAGTCAAGCACGATGTAACAAAAATTTTGTGCATTTGCCTCCAATCAATTATATAGTTTTTAAACATGACTCATCTTCTCTCCCCTAGCTTTCTCAACTTTTCCACCTTTTGAGTATGCACTACATGATTTTTGTTACATGATCTGGACTATGGTATTAGAAATTTCCCAACAGCAAAGGATACTCTCTAATGCCAAGGACACTATTATGATTCTCCATTGTATACATAAAACTGCTCCCACTGCTCCACGGAAAGGTCTCCCCTATAAGTTTCAAGGCTGCCGTTGCCCCGGAGGTGAATATACAAGCATACTCTCTAAGGGATGCATTGAAGAAATTGAGAACCTGTGTGATAAGTAAAATAAAGACAGTAGACAATGACAAAACAAACATCAATAGATTATATATTGGACTACCATACATAATAAACCAAAGATGTACTTCTAGATTGTAGAAGAAGTTCTATAAATTTCTCCAGAAACAACTTGCTAAATACCATAGTATAAAACTCAAAATAAATATGAGATCCAATTGGTCCCAATTTTCCATGTTTCTAATGCAGGAAAAAGAAAAATATCTACTCTAAACATAATTATTACCTGTCTACGAGCTTCACCAACTCTGTCACTCGTATTGAAGCTACAGTGGCTTTGGCTATCTATGCCCCATATGAAATTAAGGAATGTTTTCGGTATATTCAATCAGGATTAGCATATAGATAAATTTACTGTCTTTATGAAAAAAAACATTTTCAGGAGATCAAGCGGATAACAAAACAATTGATAAATCATCTAAACTGTCAAAAAGGAAGGCTTGTATCAAAGACATCGAATGTTCTTTTAGTTCCAGCAAAATAATATAAAAAAAATTCAAACAAGCAATCTATTATGAAACAGAAATACAAAGTAAAACTATATGAATTCATGCCATAAATATTTAATTTTAATAATCACTTGTTCATATAAATGAAGCATACAGTTATAACACTACCCACATTAACCGTGTCAAACGATGAGAAATGAACAGATAATATGGAAGCAATGCAGCAACACATATGCATATAACAAACAAAAACATACAAAATAAAATGAGGAGACTAGGGGAACTAATGCTGGCTGGTACTACCATGAAAATATAGTAACAAATGAATCATCATCAACTTATGGAGACAAATGAAAAAAGGAGAAGTTTAGGATACGGGGATTCCCATAAACAGTGCAATTAAGATCCTTGAGAACAGCTTCCAACTGTGACTCTGAATACAAAGTTGCCCCGCCATGATCCAAGTACACAAGGTCTACCAACATACTCAAATTCAAGTATTAGAAGTGCAACAAAAGCTTGTAATTTTTTTTTTTTTTTTGTAATTTAAGAGAAAGAAATCTAACCATTCAATCGTTTGAACTCAGTAGCTCGGATTTGATCTATGTTCTTGGGGGCATTCGGGTAGCCATAGTCATCACCAAACTCCTTCAAGAACTGTTCTTTTTCAGAGTCCAAGCTCATCCTGCTCAAGGGAGGAAGATTCCCAATTTCCAAGTTGGATTGGAAGAATTCAAGCTTAAGCCCAACTTAATTCACTAACTAGAAAGACGTTCACGCACAAAATTAGGCAGAGGGCAGATGAAGATACGTAACAAACATCAATAAAAGGATTCAAGAATCTTGAAACTCTCAGCTATGAGTTTTCTAAAAGACGGTTGAACATCCCTTGGTCATCACATTTCTACGTCAGATAAGCCGTCATCAGTCTTATTACTTACCATAACGGGAATAGCCGGTTTCTTGAGTTGTCTGATCTAGGAGGGCAACGAGAGCGGTTTGGGTACACCAACCTCCTCCCCGTCTCCAGGTTTTCATCCCAACTTATTCCCATGTTTAGAAATAAAATTTATTTCCCATCACCGACTAAAATCCATTCCTAACTTATCCCTGTCATGAGGGATGAAATTAGCTCTATTCCCAATCCATTCCCACTCACTAGATAATTGGGGATCCTAATAAGAATTAAATATTTTATTTTTAATAATCTGTTAAATACTAAATAACAAAATTTATAAATTTCACGATAAAATTATAAAAATTTTACAAAAATTTTCATTTTAACCAAACACTTTCTCACTTTACCTTCTTTTTCTCTCTAAGTCTCTAATTTCCAAAGAAGATTTAGAAAAATTCAATTGTTGAAACACAAAAAAAAAAAAAAAGTTAGTTTATTATTTTATGTTCGTTTATTTACATTTTGAACAAAAAAAAGAAAAACACGTTTAGATTTGAATGGGGAGTGGCGCACCCAACTGGCGCACGGCCTGGGCGGTGCTGGCGCATGAACCAGAGTGGTGCACCACTCACCTTTTTTCTGATTTTCATGTTTATTTAAATTAATAAATTGTGTATGTTGTTATGTTAATTGTTCTTAATTTATTTCCATTATATTAGTATTTTAGTTAATTTTATGTATTAGTATGTTTTTTTAGTTAATTAGTTTTTTAATTAATTCCATTATATTAGTTTTTTATATTTAATTTCATGTTATAATTATGAATTTTTTGCATATATTAATATGCTTTTTCATGTCATAATTATAAATTGTGAATTCTTCATGTAGTATATTTAATTTATGATGTATTTAAATGCTATAGTGATTTTTAATTATGTGTTAATTTATGTCTAATTATGTGTTAATTTATGCTGTATTAATTTAAATAATAAGTAGATTTACACTCGTTTATAGGGAAGTAAAGAGATTAAATAATTATCCTGTAATTATTTTAAGGGTTTTTAATTAGTAATTTGAATTAAATTAGTTAGTAATATAGTCATAGTGTAATTTTAATATTTAAATAATTTTTTTAATAATGATTTAATGATAATAATTTATTTCATAAAAAATAAAAGAATGAGAATTAAACTAAATAATTATGTTATAAATAAAACTAATTAGTAATAATTTAATATTTAATAACAATAAGAATTAATTTCATAATTGAATAATCATTAATTGATAAATAAATACTCAGACTTCTATATACAAAATAATTTAAAGAAATAATTTTGAAATTCGTTAGATGAATCCGAAGCAGCCTAGACATAGAGATACATAATTAGGTCCGGTAGCAGACAAGAGCGGTCGGACTCACGACCATATGGTGACAATCTCTTCTAGGGGGCTTAGGGGTAGGCACAGAATATGATGTACCTACCACACCTCTACATGTGATGTTTCATGGGTTGGATGCACCTGGGTCATCGGTTCCGCCTCCACCTATTCCCACTAGGGTTCGGATGCTGCACGACCCGCACACTCCCGTACCCTTCCAGTATTCATTAGTGGCACTGCATCAATTTCACCCGGGTGCATCATCTTCCTTGGCACTCCACCTTGACGCTAGTTACATGCACAACATCCATCAATGTCATTTTCCTATGTCACTGGGTGCACAGTATCCCCCATTGGTTGTAGATGACTTTTTGGTAGGAATTTCGAGAAATTCGTCATCGTATCAAAAGGGTTATTATGACATATTATAGCAAATGTCTTCTTATGCACCTGAGTTTAGACAACATTTTGGACAGTATCAACGTGGTGATGGTGATAAGACGACAGTTCAAGTAGGGAGAGATGTTGTGGGTGGGGATGTTGGTAAGGGCCGGGATGTTGAGGGTGAAGAGGAGGAGGGAGAGCAGGATGAGGAGGAGGAGGAGGGTTTTGAGGATAGAGTAGTTGTACCTGTATCGTGATCAAGGCTTACAGTGAGAGTAGGTGGGTTATTGAGCGTGCAAAGAGAGCAATGAAGATTATGAGCCGAACAACATCAACGACGGGAGGCAAATCTTTACAGATTCCAGAGAGCCGGCCATCTGAGGATGTATCTACTGAGACTTCGGGGCCTTCGGGAGTTGGTGGTGGAAAGAAGAGGTTGAAGAAGTTCGAAACTGTTTGGCAGCAGACCGGACCTGCCCCTAGAGGTCCACAAGAGCTGGATATGATTCCATCATACAGTGGACACATTGTTGCAACTATATAGTGTGGATAGATATTTTTTACAATCCTATTATGTATGATTTCATGATTTTTAAAAACTATAAATGTTTGTTATATTTTATCTTAGTATATTCTTATATTTCTATAATGGAGTTTTTTATGTGATCGTTCTTCTAGTGCAGGATCGACCTATATTGAGATTATGTGGTCATCATGCGACACTTACTGGGTACACACTAAGAGATGGTAATGTTAGACGGATGGCTGCTACATCAGGATTAGTTCATCTATAGTCGTGCATGTTCCAATATGGGAACAACACCATTTTATCTGCATTGTGGAGAGATGTCAGCCAGACACTAACTCATTGTATATGCCGCTATTTGTAGAGAGATGTCAGCTAGATACTAACTCATTTCATATTCCATTTGGAGAGATAACGATCACACTATGTGATGTAGAGCTTATACTGGGATACTTGCATTAGGGCTATAAACGGGACGGGTCTTACCTGTACCCAGTCGGGTTTATACCCGCTATAGCGGGTAAGGTTCAAAATTTATACCCGCGGACCCGAACCCGTACCAGTACCCATATTACTTCTATTAAATGGGTATGAGTAGGGTATGATGATACTCAAATCCGTTTACCCATATATCTGTTATGATAGAATAATATATATTATATTATTTTTATATCTTTTTTATGAACAAATAATTTTTTTCCTTAACTAAGGTCCTTCCTCGGATTGGTTAGTTTGTTTCCTACTTAATTCATTCTTTCTTTCTTTCCTTATCTACTAAGATTAATGTTGGTAGTTTTTTTTTTTTGGGTTCTCATTCTAGTTTTAAATTTAGGTTCAAGAACTGGGGTAGTTTAGATCCTTACAGAACAACTGAAAATCTTGCCTTTGTTGTTGCACGTTTTTACCAAAATGGAGGTTCTTTCCAGAACTATTACATGGTTAACTAATTATTTTTCATCAAATTAATCCCTTTGTATTTTATTTATATTTTATTTAACAGGAAAAAAATAAAAAAATAACGACGGGTACGGGGATACTTGGACCCACCCGAAACCCTAGAGGATCGGGTCTAGGTCCATAAATTTTATACCCGACGGGTCTGGTCTGGGTTCATATTTTACTATAAGAGTTTGGGTCTGGTACAAGAAGTACCATAACCGTCTGGATTTATTTATAGCCCTATTGCATATGGTGAGCTACTAGACGAAGTTTTTACCTAGAATCAAATCATTCAAATGATTAATGATGATTTGGGAGTTAGGCTTTTCGTTTCTGAGGGTACTGATGCACATCATGGGATCCCAAAAGTACGTATATCTAATATTGGAACATATATGGAACGCTTTTTCCACTGTGTTGTGTCCCTGCATCTTACCCTTGTTAAACTTCGCCTGAACATTATATATTGTTTTATGACAGCAAAAAATTATATAAATTTATTATTAAATTAAAAAACATATATAGTATATATTATCATATCTTGTTTAAGATAATTAAGTTAAGCTACGCAACATTACAGTACTATAACATACCTCGCAGCAGTATCCAAATTATTCTCTCACAAATTCACAATTATAAAACGAGGTGCCACCTGATGCCTACTCAATTGCTCGGTCAACTTGAACTCCTCCTCTGCAAGTCTTGCTGCCTGAGAGTGACCCTGATGATAGACACAAATTTCAAGATTATGCCTTCCATCTTTAACATATAATTTCCAATGTGCTCCACTGACATTTTCTTCACCTTTTTAATTTAAATAGACAATAACATTTATTTGTTACATATAGACCCCTACGTTTTACAACAACTTGTTCTACTTCTTCATCGTTTTGTATTGCCTTACATTTTTTCGCTTTCCCAAGATGGCAACCAATATAAACGTACGGCCTAACCCTTAAACCCTTTTTGTAAAAACAATGCATGGTCATCACGTATGTGTCAACTCTCTATACTCGATTTTTACCCAATCAACCAAATTGTCTTTTGAATTAAATTCACACTCCGTTTAAAATAAATAATTATGGTCTATGAAATTCTTCGTATGTAAAATATCCTCAAATTGTTCAGAATTGAATTTATTATCTTCCTACACAATATTAGAAGATAAAAAATATAAACAACTCACATTTAAAAAAAAAATAAAACTAAGTAACGTAACAACATATTTATAACTTCATTAACATAGTAAACATCATGTGATACTAAACATATTAATTATAATAAAAATCAAACGATTAAAATATATAATTATAATTACAATTAAACAATTAATTATAACATAAACAAGGTAAGCACTAACTTTAACATAAATAACTAACATAATTAATAACATAATCATATTAAATATGAAAAGTGAAAAATGAATATAAAAAATTAATCATATGAAAAACAATTAATAAAACACATTTATAAATTTTACATATTAAAAAAAACCCCAAAAAAATGATAAACGAAAGCAGCTGGCGCACCAGTGGTGCACCAGCCACTCGTGTATGGATTTGTTCCATGCGAGCAGTGGCTGGCACACCAACTGGTTTGGTACGCCAGCTGCTTCCATTCAATATTTCAACGTTTTTTAGGGTTGATTTTACCTCAAAGTTGATGTTTTCCATTATAAAATCTTCAAAATTATCCATTTTCAATGTCGGAACCTTAAAAAACCTTCAATAATCTTCAAGTTAATTTAGAGAGAAGTTATAGAGAAACAGAATTGAGAGAGAAAGGTGTTTGGTTGGAATGAGATTTTTCGTGAAATTTTTATAATTTCATCGTAAAATTTATAAATCCCGCAAAATATACACATGCTACAGATAGTGAGAGTTGAGAGGGTAAGGGCAGAGGGAAAGATGAGTCTGAGAGGCACTAAGATTTATGGTTAGAATAATATTAGTTTTTTTTCCTCTTAAATATATATATATATATAAACAAGTATAGGTAGAGACAGGATTGAGAGAACTTGATTCCCCCTGCAACTCATTCCTAAACGTGAGTACAAATTTAAAATTCATCCCTAACAAGATTCCTAGTCAAATCGTAGTCTTATAAGTTTAGATAGAATAGAAATGGATTAATATTTGGTTCGACCCGCTCCGTTACCGGACTTGATGCCGCCATTACCCCATAACTCGGGACTGGGATGGACTCTGGAAGAAGTAGAAACGTAGAAATGGACCCACGATTTTGAAGATTCTTTCAAAATATGGGCTTATGGGCTTAGTTAATGAAAATGGACAATATTGTAATTGGGCCTTCTTAAAGTAGGCCCAACTTACTGGAAACTTGGATGAGAGGCTCAAATGGGTCCAAAGCTTATATAAAACCAGGCCCAACTTAGTTCCGTATAGAGTGATCCAGTCTTCTTGTGTTAATGATCAGCATAATCCAGCTCAGAAGCATTTTTCTTTTTCTTTTTTAGGTAGATTACCGGCGAAAAGAAATCGGGTAGAGTCGAGCTTTAATTTATCAAGTTCAAACTAGGATAAAATTTGTCAAGACTTGAGCTCATCCTGACTTTACGAACAAAATTTTTAAGGTTGAACTTGAATTGATAGTTTTTTAAAAGAATTAGAACTTGATTTGAAAAATCTCATATAACCTCTTCAACTTGATTCCAAACTCAATTCCAGTGTAAATTTAAATTCGTAAATCAAATTCTTAACAAATTTCGAGTCGAGTTTCGAAACTCGAGCTCGTCTCATTAATAATATGTTTAACTCATGTTTAATAAACAGTAAATTTTAATTAAATTTTTCATGAACAGTTCACAAAATACTTGATTCGTTTGCACTCCTAAATATACTTTTTAATTACTACATACAGTTAGAAATATAAAAGAGTTTCAAGAGAACTGAGGATGGTAAAAAAATATAACAGATTTTACACTTTTTACTAGGTATTTATTACATTTTTCTATTTACTTTCATCTCTTTATTCATTTATTACACTCGTATTATTTATCTCTCTCCTTATTCATTAAGGATATAAAAAATACTTTAACTCAACAATTATCTTATTTTCAATACCCTTAATTTTTATGCACAAATTTAAACCCTTATATTTATAAGGAGATGTAATATATTTTTTAACAAGTATTGGCATCTTGCTGGTATCAAGATAGGAGCTTTTAGATGGAGTTATGGGGCCAACTTATTCCAAAGAAGTGATCATATAATTATAATAAGATACCAAAAGAAGAGATTAATTAAAAATTAAATTTGATTGATGATGGATTAGTACTAGTACTAATTAGATTATATTTGCCGCGTTCTGAACACTAATCCAAATTGATTAAGACAGTTCACCAGTAGTACTAGTGACTCAAAGAGTGAAGAGACTATTTTAGAACAGGGCAGGGGAACTTCATTTCTCTCAATTTCACAGCTTTTCTTTTCTTTTGGACTCTTTCTTCTTCTCAAATCATCTGTACTACTTTATGTATCACGTACTAATTTTAATATATTTATTAATAAAATCTATTAAATAAAAAGTAAACTCTAAGGAAAAAAAGATAAAGTTTAAAAAAAATAGTATAAATAGAAATGGTATAGACATTGATAAGAAAATAGTATAATGATTCTGAATCTTGAATACAATTTTTTTTTTATTTTTTATTTTGTGGAATTCTCAAAGGACACGAGGAATGTCAAAAGGGTGGCCATTTTTGCACACCTTTTTTGTTTTTTTTTTTTAATCTTTTCATACAGTATGTACCATGAAATATCCCCATTTACTTACTTTCAATCAAAAAGTTGTGTGGCCACATTTGATACAAATTGGTTCATTCCCTCCGCACTTGTTATCTATAGTATATATTTTTCATGTTAGATTTTCTTTCAAAATCACATAGATTGTTTGAGCTGATTCTTGCATGCCTATATATGGTACATGGTATATGCTGAAGTTCTTTATAGTCTTTCTTTCATTTAGCTCGGGTGGGAGTTCTTTAAAGAGTTTTGAATTATATATATATATATATATTTTGTCATCTTGCGAGGATAAAATGGAAGGGAATGAAATTATTTTTCATCCAAATTTTCATTCTATTATGTGAATGAGAAGGAAATGTTATAATAGAATGAATTTTCTTTGTTTGGTAAAATTATTATTTAATGTCAAGATAAAATAAAAATTTATTTAATATGACTTAAATACTTTAATAATAAGGCCAAATTGAATGCACTTTAGACAAGTTTTTACTTGAATAACTTAATTACTAAACCTATTAATGAAAAAGAAATATACTAAAACTTAACAATTTAAAACATCTATTTCAATATTTTAAGCAAAATATACATATTAAATTGATTAAAATAAAAGTAATCATGAAACCAATTAATATTTAAAAAAGTTAGAGGGAACGTGTGTGTGAGTATATATATATATACACTGTTGAGCATTAAATGCTAAACTTTTTTATTACTATAAAAATTATGAAAAAATGAGAATAGTAAAATAGACAAGAATGTTTATTTATTTTTTTGGAATGACCATTCCTAAAGATTTTTCACTTCTTCTTGGTATGAGTTTTTTACAAGAAAGTCCATTCCAACTTTATTTTTACATACTGCAATGAAAAAATATATTAAAAAAGTAATTGTATTTCATTCCATTCTATTGTACCAAATATACTATAGATAAGAGTCTAATTATGTAATTTTTCGGCTGAGTTGAAATCAATCTCACCAATTAGTAAGATATCATTCAAAAGTATCACATGACACAAAATAAGTATGTGAAGAGATAATTAGAATATTAAATTGTACATGATTCGAATACGCATTAGTCGCATATCATATATAGATGAACAAAAATGCCTTTCAAATCCATACGAGCCCGTAAGGTATTCTTCCATATCAAACCAAAAAAAAGTTTAAGGGATTAATGACCATTGGGTTAGAGAACGATTATGTTGACAAATACATAATTAGGATGTATCCATGAACTATGATGAGCAAGAAAAGAGAATGCTTTGAATATATCAATGTCAAACTACATCATGAAAAGCAAATATATATTGAAATTTCTCCATCAAGAAAATTAACATACATAGAAGATTCCTTGCGTGTTTGTTAATTTAATCACACAATTAGCAAAGATCATATACACGTACGCTTCAACGTGCACGTGTGAGGCATATATGTATATATTGTCTGCAGCCGCCATTAAAATACTTTTCTTCAGATTAATTAATAACTTAATTATATTATTATATCCTTGTCTAGAAGATGATGGATCATATTGACAAAGATTTCTGAGTGACGCTCGCAGACAAATTAAGACACCATCATTTTTTCTCACAGAGATTAAGACCCCCTTCATCCCAAAAAGAAAGATTGAGGCCCTTTTTAATTTAATTTGTATTTCTCTATTCCAATATTTAGAATGTATGAACTGCAGACAACATTATGGTAGTAGATTTTAATGGTTGGTGTTTTTAAGGGGTGAGTATTATTGAATATTAATGACTTTTTCTTTTGCTAAATGAAAAGGATTAGTGACTTATTTACACATAATATTGAGGCGAAAATTGTTCGAAAAAGATATATGGACCTTGCTCTTATTAGATAAATTTTATATTTAATTATCGTGACATCCAAATTTACTTTTAGTTATATATATATTCATCTTAATAATTAAGTTTTGAGTAAACTATTCATAAAACGTTAAACAAAAAAAATGTATAGTGTTTAGTTAACATTTAGTATTATCTCTGTTTAAGAATATAAGTTGTCTTTTGAACTTGTGCAATAATATTAAGATTTAAAAAAATTATTTAACTTTTGAATTAAGAAAATTATCTTCCTCCCTCTTTTCCTCTCGCCTTATTTATTTATTATATCCTTAATAAATAAAGAGAGAGGAAGATAATAAATGAATTAAGAGAGAGTATAACTGAAAATTGTACAACAAATATACATGAATGTGTAAAATAATTTTTAATTTTGATCATCCTATTTAGGCCTAAAAAGATTTATATTTCTGATCGAAGGTAATACTTTTTAAAAATTTGTCAAGTAACAAGATAATAACTCAGTAATAAGGTACTACATCCTTTTGATATTAACTGCCACTTTGGAACATGACACAATAATTAAGAAAATAATTTGGTAGTCTAGATTCAAAAGAAAATAAACTAAACTATCATTTAACTATCACTGATAGTTGTAAGGGAAGTTTTTAACTAATTCTTTAACTCCAATTGATGTATAGGGGTATATATATAGAAATTTACTTATATGGTTATATTACTACACATAAGAGTATATATATATATATATATATATATGGTTTTGTCTAACATGTATCTTTGAGGTACACTTTAATATAGATAAATCTGTTTATTTTTGTAATTTAAATATAGTAAAAATTTTATAAATTATTTTAATTGTGTCGATTACAATCTTTAATATTATTTCTTACCCCAGGATCATTATACTATGGACCCTGTCCAAAAACGATGTAGTTTTAATTAATCAGGAAATAGACAAAAAATTAAACTCACTCTCATCTCCCGCGCATAGATTACATGAGTTATTTTAACAAAACCTTTCGTTCCCTCCCAAAAATCCCCACGCACTCACAAAAGTTAGGCATACATAATTTTAAAAGTAGACATTCACAATTATAAAATAAGACACAATATGTTACATAGTTAGGCACACATACTTACAGTGAATAATTTTGTATGTTTAATACTATAGTTACGGTTGGTTAATGAAAATTTTATACACCTAATTGTAAAAATGAGCACCAATTATTATTAAAATGGCCACCAACAGATAAAGTAAGTCAGCATGCATGTTATACATTGTAGGCACACATAGTTATAAAAGTAGACACTTATAGTTATAAAATTAAGCATTTCAAGTTACAAAAGTAAGCACACCCTACTTACAGAAAACCACTTCGTATGTTTCACGTTATAATCACTCTTAGTTATAAAAATATTTGTACTGCTACTTATAAAAATAAGTACCAATACATAAAGTAGATCAACTATGTATGTCATACACTAGAGGCATACATTAAAAGTAGATACTCACAGTTTTACTCCGTGTTACATAAATAAACACACCTACTCTGCTTGTTATAAACATAGACATTACCAGTTATAAAAGTAATCACTTTTAGTTATAAAAGTCGACACTCTCCATTATAAAAGTAAGTAGACACAGCTAACTACTGAAGTTTAAATATATAATATAATATAGTGAAACAATCCCTGACTATATTAAAAGTAATATAAGGTTGAAAATATAAAAAAACTTTACATTAAAATTGACAAAAAAAAAATCTAAATATAGAAACAAAATAGAAAAGTTGAAGGTTTCATTGGTTATAAATATATGCTCTCCTAATTGAAAAATTAGGTACTACTTCTAGTTATAAAACTAGGCACACATACATACAACAACACATAAATTATCAAGCAACAATCAATGAAAAAAAAAGTGGTATTGTGAAACTCCTTCCTCCATTGATTCCGGATGCACCAAAGCACTATCTTCACACACAGAAGAATTGAAAATATCACAATTCACATTCTCCATATCAACACATGACATAATAGTGGTTTTCTCACAATTCTCCAGAAAAAAATTGCAGATGATGAATGCATCATTGACTGCTACTGAAAAATTAACAAACAATGAGAAGATTGAAATGTCGGTAATCGATGAAAGTTGATCGCAGAGATTGCGGGGATAGAGAAAGAAAAAAACAATTCTTTTTCAGACAAGAGACACATGAACGGAAGAAATAAATGAGCAATTTTAATTAAATTAAATTATACTAATCAAAATTACGTAATTTCACTAATTGAGTATACATAGCTAGGTGTACCCGTATCCCTAGTATAAATTTTCCGCACCCTCACCCTCACCCCCACCCCCACCCCCACTCTACTCCTCTCCTCCACCCCAAAATATTTTCTTTTATTATATATTTTTCCTAAGGGTTTATTTTTTTTTTTGTAGGGTTTATTAATAAAATATACCAAATTATGAAAATTATCGAGAGTGTTCATTGGGAAGAAATTAGAATGCTCTTTTTTTATATTCGGATTGAATTGTGTATAATACCTAACATTCTCCGTAATATTTATAATTTAATATATTATTAATAAAACTTACCAAACAAAAGATAAACTCTAGAAGAAAAGATAAACTCTAACGGAAAAAGATATTATAAAAGAAAAAGTGACGAAGATCTTGAGTGTTTTCCTTTTTTTAGGGGTGAGAAAACGAGTGGGAGTAAGAGAGAATATTAAAAATTTTGATTGATACAATTAAGGTAAATTAATATAAATAATTATTAATTAATACAAAATTTCATATGTAATTTAATAGAATTTTCGTTATATTTGAATTACAAAAAGTAATGTAAATTTATCAAAATCTACGTCGCTCTAAAAATACACATTAAATAAATTCTATATATATGTTATTGAATTTTTTGACTAAATATTTTCCATAATTAATTATTGACACAACTGGGGGGTTAATGACATATAATTATTATATATGATTGATGGAAATAAATATAAAAATATATTTGAAAGGTCAATTCGATTGGATCAATTCTTTTTGTGGCCGGGAAAAGAGAATTAAATTGATTAAGCACCAACCGCCAATGATCCTTACTTAACTCTCTACTCCATCCATCCATCGTTTCTTCCCCACAAGATTGCATTGCCACACCATCAAATCTCCTTTCTCCTTTGGCACAATGTGAAATTCCCTTTCCTCTCTCCATTAATTTATTCTATAAATAATATCTTAGCTAGGAAAAGTTATGTTTGCACCACAAGACATGTAAGTAAGACATGTAACTAAAGTAATTAAGGTTTAAAATAATCTTAAACTAGGTTAAAATCTTGTTTAATATTAAACAATATTATTCATTAGAAAAATTAAACTCTCAAAAAATAATTTATTTGGGGTATTATGATTTTAATATATAGTGGTGATATGAAATAGACACATGAAATGATATTTTAAGAAGATTTTAAACTTTTTGTTACAAAATTATTGTTTTTTATAATATTTTTGTAATGAAATTAATAATAGGGATTAATCAGTTATGAATATATAAAAAATAAGGATGTATTCATAATTTATAAAAAAAGAGAGATGAAATTGTAATTTGAACAAACATTAAGGAAAAAATTGTAATTAATCCTTCTTTAATCCTAAACCTAACTTCAAATTAACATCTCTAATTGCAAATCTTATCATAATCTTTGTGATGTTATAAGTATCCCAGCAAAACTTTTCTTTTCAGACAAAAAAAAAGGAAAAAGAAGTTACCCTCTAGAGGTAACATTAATTTTTATTGGCTGAAACGTGGAGATCAATCAAATTCTCCTCATGCTATTAATTAAGAAACAATTAATTATAGAAAAGAAAACATGAGAAAGAGAAGTGTGCCTACGCAACCTAGCATATTGATAAACTTTTTGGTCTCATATTAAAGTATTATATATAAAAAATATTTAGGGGATCAATATTAAGTTGAATATTGTAGTTAAATAAAAAAAAATACACTTAAGTTTCTTATAGATAAAAGACTTTGTGCACGAAAAATCTTTTCGTCTTTTTTGTGCTAAAGAAATTGGCTAAATGTTCGATCTCCTCATTATATATATCCCAGATTATGATTAATAATGTATAAAACTATGTGCCAAAGTCAATGAGGGGTTTAATAGTTAATTATTGGGGTAACCCCATTAGCTTGCATTTGTTTAATTAGTGGGATTTACTTTGGGAACAAAAAGCATATATATATATATATATATATCACCATCAGATTGCCAAAAATTAACCAACAAAAGCTCCTAATGTTTGCTCATATTTAAATATACCATAAAAATATTGAGTCCCACACTTTTTGACGGCAAATTCCTTGGAAAACTTTTACATGCCGGCCTTGAATATATAGGACACTTTGTGTGTTTGCCATGTTAACCATGTTTATATATGTTTATATTATAGCATTTTGAATTGGGTTTCCTTCCAAAACCCAATACCCAATGTAAAATTCTAATTTTATGACGCATATTCTTCTTACCAACAATTTTAATCTTATGAAATTTAAAAAAATTCTTAAAATCAAATCATATCCAAATACAATTAACTATCCCCAAGGTATTTTAAGAAAGGAAAATTAATTACCCCTTCTATAAAGAGAATTTGTTTAAAATTAAACTAGTGTATGACAATTTTCAACATCCTTACATTTAAGATGGGATATATATGAAGTATGAAGTTTGTAGAAGTGGATTGTCTTATGGTTACTATTTTACTAAAATACTATTTTTAAGTAAGTGTATCTATTGGTATAATATAATAAGAAAAGTCTCTAAATTGTCGAACGCTCGAAACCATCAAACACTAGTATTTTATTGCATCTCTGATTTTTAATTAAATAAAAGAGTTGAAAAGATTTTTATAAAGTAAAAAAAATTATTAAAAGACAATTAAATTAAGAAAATAATTAAATATTTTAAAATAGTGTTTAAATATAGGAATTCTCCTAGAACCTTAAGTTAATTTTAATTAAAAAAATCATTGTAATTAATTAGTAAAACTTGTTGGTGGGATCACTCAAATGTAGGATACTCTCAATTATTAGATGAACACTCTCTGATTCAATATAACTGCTTAGAGAAGAATTCCTTCTAACCCTAAACCGATTATGAACAAATTATAGATTATAGTGATTAATTAATGATCTAAAAATTGTAATTAGTATTTCTACTAAATTACTAATTCTTATTATTTAATTAAGCCCAAGATTAATCTTCCGCTGTCAAAATTCTAATTAACCTTGTGAAATTACCAATATCTAGAAAATTAATAAACAATTACAAAAATTGAATAACAATCAAACAAGAATTAAATAATCAAACCAAGAAATTCATATAAGACATTAACAAAAAATTCTAGGGTTCATCCTATTTAAACACAAATAAAATTAGCCGCTAAACATCATTGTAACATATAAACTCATGGACAAATTCATATATAAGAATAAGTTTAAAGAGTTTAGGAGAAAAGTTTGAAGATCCATGATCTTGGCAATTGCTCAAGCTCGTCTTCCGATTTACTTGAATAATCTCCTCAATAGGGTCTTCTTACAAGAATATAGAATTAAAACTAAGACCTAAGCTGTCTAATAATCTAGCTAATGAAGAATTTAAATAGACAGTTTTGCTGCTAAAATCGTCGTAATCCTTTCCTAAAAAAGTTTGGAATCAAATTATAAAAGGAAAAGAATTAGTAATCTAAAAGGAAAAGTTCAGAAAATTAAAAATATGCCCTTCTGGTGACTTTTCGGTTTGGAAAGCTTATGTCCAAAAGTTTATTTATTTGTTCTGTTTCTTGGATCAGGAGATTATGTTGTACTTATTGAGTCTTTTTGAGTCCTTTAATGGATGATTTAGGTCATGGAATCTACACATAATTTCTAGAAAAAAAATTTTAGCTTTCCAAAATATCTTAAATCGTATCGATTGGAGTTGTATATCTCTGGTTATGATCATTTTATCGAAAGATGTCAAACTGGAACGTTGCTTGAGGAAGCAAAATTTTACACAATATTTTGGATGACCAAATGAACTCCGATTGAAACAAACTTTAGATTTTGGAAACCTCATGAAGTCCTCTAAAATCTTCAAGAATGATACATCTTCAATTAAGGTCATTAAGAAGGTAAAAAATATACTATAATATGCATTGGTCGACCATGGATACTATTTTAGGTAACTTATTATTTCTTCTCCTTTTTGCTTCGTTTTCGCTCCAAAGGCCTTTGTTTTGACTTGTTTTTGAACATATCTTCATTTTGAAGGCACCTAAATCAATAAGAGAAGAAACAGATCAATAAACTCTATTTTATAAACATTTAAGCATGAAAACCGATAAAACGACAACATTTAAGAGGGTAAGAGTTAGACTTATCATGGATACATTACAAAAAAAAAAAGGTCAAATTACCACCGGCCATTCGGTGGGTAAATGGCACTTACCGACCGATCGGTAATTTTTTGCTCAAATTTAAAAAATAAAAATAAAAAAGAGCCCAACTCATGGAACAAACTCGACCTACGACAACCTTGAATTTAAATGTTAACATTTTTCTTGATAGAGGTTTAAACTTGTGACCTCCAAGTTTGAAATCTTAGTTCTAACAACTTGCTCATTGAAATTGTTTTTGTATAACTTTTGCATATATATATATATATTTGAAATTTAAAAAAAAATAAAAAAATAAAATTACCGATTGAATTTTTTCGGTTGGTAAAATGGTCAGTAAATTTGAAATGTTACCGACCAATTACTGACTGAACGAGAGATCAGTCGATAATTTTTTAACATTGCTGGTCATTTTCCATTTGGTCGGTAAGTACAAAAAATTGCCGACCAATTTTCGTCGATTGGTAAAATCGATCGGTAATTGTACCTTTTAATAGTGCTATCTATGGGTGTGATATAATTATAAATTGAATAACTCTCATATATCATATTAAAAAACTAGATTGAGGCATATAATTCATTATTTTTTTGAAGCATCTTTTAGAAATGAACGTGGGAAGTATGTAATGTTGTTTTAATTTAAGAGGTTGGAAAAATAACTCAGAATCATTTGTAACATCTTCTTTAATCTTTTTATATTATAATACTTTCTTCTTTTAGCATTTTTCTTATTTTGGATGTATATTTTGTTTATAAATTATTATTACTATGAACTATGCGTGAAAAAAGTGTTAATGTTAGGGTGTGAAAGAAAGGAAATGGTGAAGGGAAGAAAGAGTGAGGAGTAGTAATCAATTAAAAAGAGAAATAAAGGAATTAAAGATGATTAAAAGGCAGATAAGATCATATTGACTAACTAGTAGCAATTTTATAAAAAGATGTTGGCAACCACCACCATATGCTATCTAAAGCTGAGTTTGTAGTAGGGCCCTGAGAAGATCTCTGGCCACCACACCACACCACACCCCATTGTATCGATCTAGCTAAGCTACACTTCCAAAATGCATATAAAAAGTAGACGTAATACCCTTCTCTAGCTCCTCCACTCCACTCGTCCACTTAATTAGTCCAGAGATACACAAAAATTAATTAATCATAATGAAGGAGATGATGAAAGGTAGAAAATTAGAAGTAGCATCCCCTTGTGCTGCCTGCAAACTTCTTAGGAGAAGATGTGCTAAGGATTGTGTTTTTGCTCCTCATTTTCCAGCTGATGATCCCCAAAAGTTTGCCAGTGTCCACAAGGTCTTTGGTGCTAGCAATGTCAGCAAGATGCTTCAGGTAATTACTGCCTCTATTTCATATTAATATGGGATTATACAATATAATAAATGAAACTGATGGTGCATTTTAGTAAATTGTTGATGATTAATAATGATGGCAGGAATTGGGGGAGGATCAGAGAAGTGATGCAGTGAGTGCAATGGTATATGAGGCAAACGCAAGGGTAAGAGATCCTGTCTACGGCTGCGTTGCTGCCATTTCATCTCTTCAACAGCAAGTCGATATTCTTCAAACTCAACTCGCCTTTGCTCAAGCAGAAGTTGTTCAAATGAGAATGCGTGGCGGCTCCTCCGCCTCCACCCCCGCCCCCATCCCCGCCCCCGACTTCTCTCATAATAATTCTAATTCAGACTACTACTACTCCAGTACTACTATTAACACCGCCGGGGCCGGCTCTGGCTCGGGCTCTGCCTCTGCCTCTTTTGAGAACGCTTCGAATCAATTTGAGATCGAGATGGACAGCAGCAGCAGTAGGTTTCCTTTCACCCAAATGGACTGCATGATGATCATAGATCATCATATAGAATCAGAGTCCTTGTGGTCATGCTAGGCTTTCATTAATTTTATTTATCATGTATATATATATATATATATATATATTTCTTTTTTGGGTAATTTCTTTATCCATCAATCGGCTTAATTAGTGTATGTATGTAGCCATTTAGTATTTCTTTGTAATAAGATGAGATCTTGATGAGCATTGATAATATATTGATAGATTTAATGGTCTGTCTATAATATATTATTTTGGAGGTTTTATTTAATTAGCTAGTTTGCTTTTTCATACAATATTCTCCTTCTTTTGTTTGTTTAAGAGCCCTTACAATTAACCTTTAAGCTTAGAGTTAAATAGCATTGATTCTCTTTTTTTAGGTTATATGTTTAACTAGGCAAACCATTTTTTCTTTTTCTTTTTCGTTTTCTATATAGAACTAATTTATTTCTATTACAAAGTGTTACTAAACAACTGTCCTGAACTTGTAAGTTTAAAAATGCAATTCATAGGTCTTGCAGCTTCTACGAACTCTACTTGCCAATCATTTTCACCAAAATGAATATTCTAAAGTAACCATAAATATTTAAACAATTAATTTCTTATCGTAATGATATCTTATATACGCGTATGAATATTAACAATTTACTAATATATAAAATTTGTAGGGAACGGGAGAGACAAATATGATTGTCAATCAAGGAGGTCATGTCATGTTATGATCAAAGCATTAGGGCTTCAAATTAACAATAACAAGCAGAAATTTCGAATATAGCACATTGGTTAATAGCATAGGCACCCTTATAAAAAGAGAGAAGAGAATATAGCACCATAGGCTTTTTTGAGTTTGTCCATATCACAACATGAAATATGCCACGATAGTGAATTTTTGTTTTTGTTCTGAGTTTACAAAAATAAAACAAAGAATTATATTGTCAACGGTGATAAGCATTTTTAAGAATGTATGCAACTTTTTTTTTTTTTTTTAAAAAAACAACCTTATAGTGCTTTTTTTTTTTTTTTTTTGCCTTCCTATAAAAAGATAAATTTTTTTCTGAAATTTTTAAAGTTCAAATTGTCTGTAACATTTACTATAATATTCTTTATAACATTCTTAATTTAATATATTTTATTAATAAAATTTACAAAATAAAAGATAAACCCAAAGGTCTAAAAAAAATTCAAAGCGGAAAAGATAAATTCTAAAGAAAAATATATTGTAAAAGGAATTGTTATTGGAGATCTTAAGAAAATGTTACGATCTAGGATGAAATTTTTAGAAGATATATATTATATAGAGCAATTGGCAAATTTGATTTTATAACTATCTATTGCATTTTAACTTTGTTCAATATCTTTTATTTTACTCATTTTAGTTTAATAACTTTTTTTTTTTTGGAAAACCTCTATTTATTCTGCACATTTGGTCCTATATATATATATATATATATATATTTTTTTTTTATTTTACTCATTTTAGTTCAACAACTATTTTTTAATGAAAACCTCTATTTATTCTGCGCGCATTTGGTCATATATCTTTAATTTACTTCGATAACTATTTGTTTTTTATATTTTTTGTTCAAAATATTTTTGAATAAATTTCAAATTGATCCAACAAAAAATGAAAACGTGTCAATTAAGGAGTTCAAATTGTAAAGTTCTCTTAAAAACCTTTAAAATGTAAAAAAGTATCAATCAAGTCCCTCGACTCACTTCTGTGAGGATTTAAACAATTAATCTCCAAATAACAATTAAAGCCAAATTGTAGACAATAATAAAGAAAAATTGCAAATTCGTTTATCGAATCCGATGTGAATTTTTATACTATCTATCAATTTTAAACCCATAATCAATTGATAAAATTTTTTTGCCACCAATACTGAACTCTCAGTCAGTTGGTAACCGATTATCGATACACTGGCAAATTCAAAAATAAAAAAATTAATTATTTTTTGATAAATTCAAATTAGAGCCTAAAAAATGTATTCCCGTATCAATTGACTACCTCAAATTGTAAAGTACTCTAAAAAAATCTTTCAAAATAAAGAAAATGCTTATTGATTACATTTTAAAGGAGTGAAGCGAGGGACTTGATTGATACGTTTTTCACAATATCAAAGATAAATAGTTATCGGACTAAAATTAGTATAAAAAAGACATAGGACTAAGTTTGTTCTAAATAAATAGTTATCGGACAAAAATAAATTAAAAGAATATAAAATTAAATTAAGACAGGATAAATAGTTATAAGAATAAATTTGTGAATTACCCTGCTAATATGTGTACTAAAATAAAGGTGGACCTAAAAACTTTATATCCAATCCTAAATTCTGAAATACACTATATAAAAAGCCCACAATTTAGAAGCTTAGATGGCCAGTGGTCCAAGGACTTTCTGTACTGTTCCAGAAGTGGACATATATATGGGCCTTTCCAGGCTTAAATTTGGTGGGTTGGGCTGCTAAATAGAAAAACTATAAAACCCATGTTTTTGTGGTCCTCATGAAAGCCCACGTACGCGCTAATCTCGTTTTATATTAATCACCAGTAAAGACTATACTGTTATAAAAATTAATGTATATAATTTAGTGGATGTATCATCCCTTAGGAAGTTAATTAAAAATGAGATAGCTCGGTCGTTACTATTGTCAAATGGGCCAATCCGAATCAGATCAGACTGGTCTATCTCAATCCACAATACAAACGGTACAAATTGGATCGGATCAAATTTTTACGAATGGAAAAATTTTAATTAATATCCGTTTGCACTCAAATTGCAGATATATAGGCCAGCCCGCAGATTGAAGGGTTTTTGTAAAAGAAATTATTTTTATTACAAAAGTATCAAAAAGTAATTTTTTCCTCAAAATTTCAGTTTTCTAGGAAAATAATTATACAATCCCAACTTCAACCCTTGAGTGAATAAGTGAGGTAGGTGTTTTTTTTTTTTTTTTTAGTAATTAAAAATAAATCTAATTTATTTAATTTATTTGGAACTAACGGTCAACCCGAAATCCGTTCGTATAAAACAGCAGATTTGACGAGTTGAGCCAAAAGTCCGTTATGCGAGCCTAATTTTTCTTATTCATACCTGCCCGTTTAGCGGACAGGCAGGTCCAATCTGCGGGCCACAATCTGTTTTAACAGTGCTATTGGTCATCAAGAATATCATATCATCACTAATGGATAGAATTCTATCTCTTGTATCATCTCTGTCTCCTCCTTAATTAGTTGTTATACTTTGCTCTATAAATAGGAGCATCACTTGAAGTTTTGTAAGTTGATGAAAGTAAATGATGAATGAATAAGAATGATGATTCCCTCTCCTTTCTCTTGGTTCTACCCTTCTTTTAGTTTATATTTTAGTTTATATATTGCTATTTTGCTTGAAAATTTCAACAATTTTATAACACGTTATCAGCACGAGTATCTACCAACAACTATTAGAAGTTATACCATATATTTGACAAATCCGTATAAAGACTTTGGTTTTCAAGTGTATTAGGAGAATCTATGCTTTAGATTATTTGGAAGTTAAGGTAAGTTTTCTCTATCAATATATCTATTTTCACACAGAATTTGTTAAATTTTAATTGGTGACTTTTCAGATTCCGGGAAGAAATTATCTATCAATTATGAATATTTGATGATAAAATCTATTTGGATATGGTGGTCTTGAAGATACCACAAGAAAATTATAAAACATCAAATCTATTTGATCTTGGTGATATTTTTTGAAAGAAAATATATACAATTATCAGAAGATGACTGTTACACAAACACTAATTTTAATGAGTTATACTCGTTTGGTCACAATATATATACTATATTAGTATAAATAATTTTGTAACTTTAGAATTCCTTTCCAATCAAGTTATATGACAGAAAAAATTATATATATTGGTTATGTGATAAAGGAAAAAATTCTTTCTATCTAATGCTTGAAATATGCTCCAGAAGTAGCTATGTCGAGAAAAATATTTTCAAAATTATTTTGTGTTAATCTCATGTGTATTTGAGTTTGTATGAGAAGATTAGTCATGGTTAAAGTATTGTGATATTTCACCAATAATTCTATATAATTTCCTGAAGTGAATGTAAATAAACCTTGTAAATTATTTGTAAAAGTGATTTGATTGTGATGTTGGATATGAATAAAATAATTTCTACAATTATATTGGTGAAATGACTCATAAAGTTTCCAAACTACATATTTTCGCTTGAAATGAGAAATTATGAGAAAGAAAATAAGAATTATGATTTAATATATCATGGAGATATTATTGATGCGATATGAATAAGTATTTATCACATACCTGTAGTATATTTGGCAATCCATATTGCTAATTAATTAGCATCAATTAAGAAATAATGAAAAGTATCATTTTACTTCCTTTGAAATTATGTTACTGATATTAATAATATCAATGTGATTATTTATTTTAATATGATACCTGTAGATGTAGTCAACTTCTCTGAATCTCTATTATGTACTATGTAATTTAAATTCTCGTATTATTTTTCATTAGTTTTATTTCTATTCATGAATGGAAAAATAGTATGTGTAATATATTATTCCACTTGTATATGTTTGGTCATAAATATCAAAAGTGAAAATGGTTATCTAGATCTAAAAGAACTAGTTAAGTGTAAGCTTTAGAAGAGTCACTTAATTTCAACTCTATAAGAATTATTATTGCCCGAAGTATTTAGTAGATATTTAGTATGAGTCATACTATATACACTAAAACATCGTTAAAAGTTTTTTAATTTAATAATATTATTCAAAAGAAAGATTATCTTGAGGAAGTGGATGAAATTAGTATACATATATTGCTATTTGAACAAATTTGCATTATAGAAACTTATCATTTCCATTCTAGATTTCATACAAAATTATGAATTTGAGATATATATTAAGTAACCTGAAGTTTACTAATTCAAATAGTTAGTTCATTTATTTAAATAATTTATCTGGTGGCGTGACCTATTGGACCATCCTAAGTCCCTAAGATATGAAAACTTATTTGGAATTTTTAGAAAATTTATAGAACCAGAAGTTTCCTTAATACAATAAAATTTCATATGCTACTTTCTTTTCAAGGCAATATAATTATATAAATGTTTTTAGTATTATTTGGAGTTGAATGTATTAGGAATAAATATAAAGAAATATTGTTCAATGTGTAGTGACAATATAGTCGTACATATTGTTGACATGCAATTTGCCATTGCGTCTCTTTGATTATGAGCTCATATTCAGTATTCTCCTACCAACAGAAGAATATGTACATGAACAAAATGATTTTGAAGAAACATAGAAACACTGCCTTGAATGATTAATTTGAATTCTTATTAGCATTTTGTATTTTGCCAACAAAGCGAGTTCTCCTCTCTCTTTAATTGATTTGTGGTTAGTAATAAATTTTTTTCCATCTCTAGATTAAATATTATTAAATGTATTTTCGTATTCCACCACAAAAGTAATAAGAGGGGACCTCAAGTGAGGTTATAAATAAAAATGATAGGAGCAAATCTCAACGGAGAAGATTTGTATTTTAATTATTTTGAATATGTTTCCCAACATAAAGAGGAGATGATATGAATTTAAAACCGGATGAGTGTAATATTATTTTGTGTTCCATGTTGATCCTCATAAAAAAAATCATAAATTTAAAGTTAAAAATATAATTTATCTAGTCAAGCATATTCACTGGCCAACATCCGGTTGAATGAATGATCTTATTATACTTGATGTCCCTGAAGGATAAATTACCACGACAAGTGAATTTGAGATGCAACTAAAATAGTAGTAGATAAACTGATTCCAATATGATGAATTTCTCGTATATGAAAGGAGAAAATCATTAAGCTGGTCACATAGTGTGAAATCGAGAAAAAGAATCTAAGTACAATTTTTTTAAAACATGGCATTTATTATTTTTTAAAGAAATTCTGGTACTTGAAAATTGTGGTAATGAGATCTCAATATGTCATCTCTTGATTATAAATTATTATGGAACCGCAAAATAGTACAGGACATCGATGGTATTTATGTGCATATTGTTATAAATCTAAATGAGGATCTAAAATAAAAGTATGCGTACTTAAAATTGAAGAATTTGACAATCGAGATAATAATATAGTGTCTGCATGAGAAACATGAAATGTCTAGACAATTAAACAAGTACACTTGAAGTGTACCTTATTCCTAAGAGAAACTATGCAACATGATATGCGAACCATGAAATATACAAATCAAACTTGTGGTTTAAGATTCTTCGTCAAGTCTGGTAATAATTAAATACAAACAATAAAATTTAGATGGTGGATAACATTATATTTGATTTTGCCGCACAAATTATTTAAATATGTATCTATTTGAAGTCCTAAAATGAGTAGATATGCTTAAAGCATATGAATAATCGTTCTTGAAGAATATGACATTATTGTCTTAGTGATACTTTTGAAAGAATAATATTAAAGCATCAAATATGTCTGTGTATATGAAAACTTGTATATAATAATATTAAAGCATCAAATATGTCTATGTATATGAAAACTTATATATAATTTGCTTATACTTGCCACATATGATTACTAATGTCCTTATTGCATGACTTCCTAATAATTACTTTGATAATTAGTGTTTTCCATATCAGAGGGAGACAATGATCAGCACAGAATCACATTACAATGAAGAGGAATATGATCACTATATCACTCGTCTAGCATATACATTAATGAACATGCAAATAGCACTATATCACTTGTCTAGGATATAAGTTTGTCCATTTGCTATTATTATAAAATAGCTATCTAATGCTTTATTTGGGATCCACTAGAGTTAATCAAGTATTAAATTTATAGATTATCTACTTTGGAAAATGACACTAAAGGATAAAATGTAAGTTTAAAAACTAATAATTTTAATGTACGCTTGAAGCGTGACTATCCTTTTTAACTTTAATGAGAAATATCTTAGAATGAAAATAGTGATCTATATGGTTCTCTTGAAAAGTTTCCTAAAGCAAGTGATTAATGAAGGCAAAAACTGTGATAAAAGGTTTCAGAAAAATCAAGCTTCAACATCTAAAACATTTCATACATGGCATAAAACATACAAAATAGTTGTTTGGATATTTGAGATGTGATACAGAATATTGAAGAATTTTTGTTTTGAAGTACTATAAATTGATACAGTATATATATATATATATATTAATATACTTGCATATAGGATGTCAGTAAATACTTCATATCATTCTCCTCTAATCCGACGATTAAGATACATTGCACTGAGTTTTACTTGCCATTTGAGACTCGAATTCGTATGCTAATCATTACTTTTTTAATATAGGTCCGAAAAATATTACTCCATAAAAATTCTCAAAACAATTCAATATTTTTCTCATTATATAAATGATACATCACACAATGTTTGACTTGCCCGTTGAAGCCTGAATTCGTGTGCTGATCATCACGTTTTTACGAAATTTAGGACCGAAAACTAGTTCTCAAAAAAATTTCTCAAAAGGATTCAGTATGTTTCTTAAGTATTAAGATACATCGCACCGAGTTTAACTTTCCATTTGAGGCCCGAATTCGTATGCTAATTTTTTATAAAATATTGGTACGAAAAAGATTGCTGCATAAAATTTCTCAAAATGATTCAGTATGTTTATCACTATGTAAAAGAGACATTGTACAATGTTTGAATTGCCCGTTAAAATCCGAATTTGTATGCTAATCATCACGTTTTTACAAAATTTAGGACCGAAAATTAGTTCTCAAAAAATTTCTCAAAAGGATTATGTATGTTTCTTAACTATTAAGATACATCACACTGCATTTTACTTGCCATTTGAGGCTTGAATTCGTATCCTAATCATTGCATTTTTTAAAAAATATAGGTCCAAAAAATATTACTCAATAAAATTGATCAAAACAATTCAGTATGGTTCTCATTATGTAAATGATAGATCACACAATGTTTGACTTGCCCGTTGACGCAGAATTCGTGTGCTAATCATCATATTTTTATAAAATTTAGGACCTAAAATTAATGCTCAAAAAAATTTCTCAAAAGGATATTGTTTGTTTCTCAATAATTAAGATACATCGCAATGAGTTTCACTTGCTATTTGAGGTCTGAATTCGTACACTCATCACGTTTTTTACAAAATATAGGTCCGAGAAAGATTACTTCAGAAAATTTCTCTAAATGATTCAATATGTTTCTGACTATGTAAATGATAAATCGCACAATGTTTGACTTACCTGTTGAAACATGAATTCGTGTGCTAATCATTATGTTTTTAGAAAATTAAGACAGGAAACTAGTTCTCAAAAAAATTTCTTGAAAGAATTCTATATGTTTCTTAAGTATTAAGATACATCGCACTGAGTTTCACTTGTCATTTGAGGCCCGAATTCGTATGCTAATTATCACTTTTTTTTAAAAATATAGGTCCGAAAAAGATTACTCCATAAAATTGCTCAAAACAATTCAGTATGTTTCTCATTATGTAAAAGATACATTGCATAGTGTTTGACTTGCTCGTTGAAGCCCGAGTTCTGTGCTAATCATCACGTTTTTACAAAATTTAGGATCGAAAATTAATTCTCAAAAAAATTTCTCAGAAAGATTCTGTATGTTTCTTAAGTATTAAGATATATCGCACCGAGTTGCACTTGCCGTTTGAAGCCCGAATTCGTATGCTAATCATCATATTATTTAAAAAATATAGGTCTGTAAAAGATTACTCCATAATATTGCTCAAAACGATTCAATATGTTTCTCATTATGTAAATGATACATTGCACAATGTTTGGCTTGCCCGTTGAAGTACGAATTCGTGTTCTAATCATCAAGTTTTACAAAATTTAGGATCGAAAATTAGTTCTAAAAAAAATTTCTCAGAAGGATTATGTATGTTTGATTAGTATTAAGAAACATCGCATTGAGTTTCACTAGCTATTTGAGGCCTGAATTTATATGCTAATCATCGTGTTTTTTAAAAAATATAGGTCCGAAAAAAATTACTCCATAAAATTGTTCAAAACGATTCAGTATGTTTTCTCATTATGCAAATGATAGATTGCACAATGTTTGACTTGCCCTTTGAAGACTGAATTTGTGTACTAATCATCATGTTTTTAAAAATTTGTGATCGAAAACTAGTTCTCAAAAAAATTTATTAAAAGGATTATGTATGTTTCTTAGGTATTAAGATACATTGCATGAGTTTCACTTGCCCTTTGAGGCTCGAATTCGTATGCTAATCATGAAGTTTTTTACAAAATAGAGCTAAGAAAAATATTGCTCCATAAAATTGCTCAAAACAATTCAGTATGTTTATAATCATGTAAAAGAGATATCGCACATTGTTTGACTTGCCCATTGAAGACTGAATTCGTGTGCTAATCATCACGATTTTGCAAAATTTAGGACATGTAAATTCGTTCTCAAAGAAATATAACAAAAGGATTCTGTATGTTTCTTAAGTATTAAGATACATCGTACTGAGTTTCACTTGCCATTTGAGACTCAAATTCGTATGCTAATCATCACATTTTTTACAAAATATAGGTCCAAAAAAGATTACTCCATAAAATTGCTCAAAACGATTCAATATGTTTCTCAATATGTAAAAGAATACATTGCACAATGTTTGAGTTGCCCATTAAAGCCTGAATTCGTGTACTAATCATCATGTTTTTACAAAGCTTATGACAAAAAATTAGTTCTCAAAAAAATTTCTCAAAAGCATTCTATATGTTTCTTAAGTGTTAAGAAACATCGCATCAAGTTTTAATTGCCATTTGAGGCCCGAATTCGTATGCTAATCATCACGTTTTTTTACATAAAATATAGGTCCGAGAAAGATTACTCCATAAAATTGATCAAAACGATTTAGTATGTTTCACACTATGTAAATGATACATCGCACAATGTTTGACTTGCCCCTTGAAGCCAGAATTCGTGTGCTAATAATCACATTTTTACAAAATTTAGGACTCAAATTTAGTTCTCAAAAAAATTTCTCAAAAGGATTCTGTATGTTTTTTAAATATTAAGATACATCGCACTGAGTTTCACTCCCCATTTGAGGCCCGAATTCGTATGTTATTCATCATGTTTCTCTAAAAAAGTATAGGTCCGAAAAAGATTACTACATAAAATTACTCAAAAACGATTTTGTATGTTTCTCAATATGTAAAAGATACATCGCACTGTTTGACATGCTTGTTGAAGCTGAATTCGTGTGCTTATCATCACGCTTTTACAAAATTTAAGACCGATTTCTCTAAACAATTTCTCAAAAGGATTTTGTATCTTTCTTAACTATTAAGATACTTCGCACTAAGTTTCACTTGCCATTTGAGGCCTAAATTTGTATGCTAATCGTCATGTTTTTTATAAAATATAGGTTCGAAAAAGATTACTCAATAAAATTTCTCAAAATGATTCAGTATGTTTCTCATTATATAAATGATACATCGCACAATATTCGACTTTCCTTTTGAAGCCCAAATTTGTGAGCTAATCATCACGTTTTTACAAAATTTAGGACAAGTAAATTAGTTCTCAAAAAATTTCACAAAAGGATTCTGTATGTTTCTTAATTATTATGATACATCGCACTGAGTTTCACTTGCCATTTGAGGCCCGAATTCGTATGCTAATTATTATGTTTTTTACAAAATATAGGTCTGAAAAAAGATTACTCCATAAAATTGCTCTAAACGATTCAATATGTAAAAGATACATTGCACAATGTTTGACTTGCCCGTTGAAGCCCGAGTTCGTATACTAATCATCACGTTTTTACAAAATTTAAACTGAAAATTAGTCTATAAAAAATTTCTCATAAGGATTCTATATGTTCTTTAAGTATTAAGATACATCGCACCGAGTTTCACTTGCCATTTGAGTCCCGAATTTGTATGCTGATCATCACATTTTTTACAAAATATAGGTACGAAAAAGATTACTGCATAAAATTTCTCAAAACGATTCAGTATGTTTATCATTATGTAAAAGAGACATTGCACAACGTTTGAATTGCCCGTTAAAATCCGAATTCGTGTGTTAATCATCACGTTTTTACAAAATTTAGGACAAAATTAGTTCTCAAAAAATTTCTCAAAAGGATTCTGTATGTTTCTTAACTATTAAGATACATCGCACTGCATTTCACTTGCCATTTGAGGCCTGAATTCGTATCCTAATCATTGCGTTTTTTAAAAAATATAGGTCCAAAAAACATTACTCCATAAAATTGATCAAAACAATTTAGTATGGTTCTCATTATATAAGTGATAGATCACACAATGTTGGACTTGCCCGTTGAAGCAGAATTCGTGTGCTAATCATCATGTTTTTATAAAATTTAGGACCTAAAATTAATGCCCAAAAAAATTTCTCAAAAGGATATTGTTTGTTTCTCAATAATTAAGATATATCGCAATGAGTTTCACTTGCTATTTGAGGCCCGAATTCGTATACTAATCATCACGTTTTTTACAAAATATAGGTCCGAGAAAGATTACTCCAGAAAATTGCTCTAAATGATTTAGTATGTTTCTGATTATGTAAATGATAAATCGCACAATATTTGACTTACCCGTTGAAGCCTGAATTCATGTGCTAATCATCATGTTTTTAGAAAATTAAGACCGAAAACTAGTTCCCAAAAAATTTTTTAAAAAGGATTCTGTATGTTTCTTAAGTATTAAGATATATCGCACTGAGTTTCACTTGCCATTTGAGGCCCGAATTTGTATGCTAATCATCACGTTTTTTTAAAAAATATAGGTCCGAAAAAGATTACTCCGTAAAATTGTTCAAAACGATTCAGTATGTTTCTCATTATGTAAATGATACATTGCACAATATTTGACTTGCCTGTTGAAGCCGAATTCGTGTGCATATTATCATCTTTTTATAAAATTTAGGACCAAAAATTAGTTCTCTAAAAAATTTCTCAAAAGGAGTTTGTATAGTTCTTAACTATTAAGATACTTTGCACTGAGTTTCACTTGCCATTTGAGGACTAAATTCATATGCTAATCATCACGTTTTTCACAAAATATCGGTCCGGAAAAGATTACTCCATAAAATTGTTCAAAGCGATTCAGTATGTTTCTTATTATGTAAATGATACATCGCACAATGTTTGACTTGGCCGTTTAAACCTGAATTCATATTCTACTCATCACGTTTTTATAAAATTTAGGACATGTAAATTAGTTCTCAAAAAAATTTCACAAAAGGATTATGTATGTCTCTTAAGTATTAATATACATCGCACTGAGTTTCCCTTGCCATTTGAGGCTCAAATTCGTATCCTAATCATTATGTTTTTTACAAAATATAGGTCCGAGAAAGATTACTCCAGAAAATTGCTCTAAACGATTCAATATGTTTCTGATTATGTAAATGATAAATCGTACAATGTTTGACTTACCCGTTGAAGCCTGAATTCGTGTGCTAATCATCACGTTTTTACAAAATTAGGACCGAAAACTAGTTCTCAAAAGAATTTCTCAGAAGGATTCTGTAATTTTCTTAAGTATTAAGATACATCACACCGAGTTTCACTTGCCATTTGAAGCTCTAATTCGTATGTTAATCATCACGTTTTTTACGAAATATAGGGCACAAAAAAGTTTACTTCGTAAAATTGTTCAAAACGATTTAGTATGTTTCTCATTATGTAAATGATACATCGCACAATGTTTGATTTGCCTGTTGAAGCCGAATCCGTGTGCTTATCATTATGTTTTTACAAAATTTAGGACCAAAAATTAGTTCTCTTAAAAATTTCTCAAAAGGAGTTTGTATAATTTTTAACTATTAAGATACTTTGCAGTGAGTTTCACTTGCCATTTGAGGCATAAATTCGTATGCTAATCATCACGTTTTTCACAAAATATTGGTCCGAAAAAGATACTCCATAAAATTGTTCAAAGCGATTCAGTATGTTTCTTATTATGTAAATGATACATCGCATAGTGTTTGATTTGCCCATTGAAACCCGAATTCGTGTGCTGCTCATCACGTTTTTACAAAATTTAGGACATGTAAATTAATTCTCAAAAAAATTTCACAAAAGGGTTATGTATGTCTCTTAAGTATTAATATACATCGCACTGAGTTAAACTTGTCATTTGAGGCCCAAATTCATATGCTAATCATTATGTTTTTTACAAAATATAGGTCCGCAAAAGATTAAACCATTAAATTTCTCTAAACGATTCCGTATGTTTCTAAATATGCAAAAGATATATTGCACAATGTTTGACTTACCCGTTGAAGCCCAAGTCCGTGCGCTAATTATCACATTTTTGCAAAATTTAGGACCGAAAATTAGTTCTCTAAAAAATTTCTCAGAAGGATTCTGTATGTTTCTTAAGTATTAAGATACATCGCACCGAGTTTCACTTGCCATTTGAGGCTCTAATTCGTATGTTAATCATCACGTTTTTTATAAAATATAGGTTCGAAAAAGATTACTGCATAAAATTGCTCAAAATGATTCAATAAATTTCTCATTATGTAAATTATACATCGCACAATATTTGACTTGCCTGTTGAAGCCCGAATTCGTGTGCTAATCATCATGTTTTACAAAATTTAGGACCGAAAATTAGCTCCCAAACAAATTGCTCAAAAAGATTATGTATGTTTCTTAAGTACTAAAATACATTGCACTGAGTTTCGCTCTCCATTTGAGGTATGAATCTGTATGCTAATCATCACGTTTTCTTGTAAAATATAGATCCGAAAAAGATTACTGAATAAAATTGTTCAAAACGATTCAGTATGTTTATCAATATGTAGAAGATACACCACACAATGTTTGACTTGCCCATTGAAGCCGAATTCGTGTGCTTATCATCACGTTTTTACAAAATTTAGGACTGAAAATTAGTTCTCTAAAAAATTTCTCAAAAGGATTTTGTATGTTTCTTAACTATTAAGATACTTCGCATTGAGTTTCACTTGCCATTTGAGGCCTGAATTCATATGTTAATCGTCAGGTTTTTTATAAAATATAGGTTCAAAAAAGATTACTCAATAAAATTGCTCAAAACAATTCAGTACGTTTCTCATTATATAAATGATACATTGCACAATGTTTGATTTGCCCGTTGAAGCTCGAATTCCTGTGCTAATCATCATGTTTTTAAAAAATTTAGGACATGTAAATTAGTTCTAAAAAAAATTTAACGAAAGGATTCTGTATGTTTCTTAAGTATTAAGATACATCGCACTAAGTTTTACTTGCGATTTGAGGTCCGAATTCGTATGCTAATCATCACGTTTTTTACAAAACATAGGTCTGAAAAAGATTACTCTATAAAATTGCTCTAAACGATTCAGTATGTTTCTCAATATGTAAAAGATACACCGCACAATGTTCGACTTGCCCATTGAAGCCCAAGTTCGCGGGCTAATCATCATGTTTTTACAAAATTTACAACCGAAAATTAGTTTTCCAAGAAATTTCTCAGAAGGATTCTGTATGTTTCTGAAGTCTTAAGATACATCGCACCGAGTTTCACTTTTTATTTGAGGCCGAATTCGTATGCTAATCATCACATTTTTTACAAAATATAGGTCCGAAAAATATTACTGCATAAAATTGCTCAAAACTATTCAATATGTTTCTCAATATGTAAAAGATATATCGCTCAATGTTTGACTTGTCCATTGAAGCCCAAATTCGTTTGTTAATCATTACGTTGTTACAAAATTTAGACCAAAAATTAGTTCTCAAAAGGATTCTGTATGTTTGTTAAGTATTAAGAAACATCGCACTGAATTTCACTTGCTATTTGAGGCCGAATTTATATACTAATCATCACGTTTTTAAAAAAACATAGGTCCGAGAAAGATTACTCCATGAAATTGCTCAAAACAATTCATTATGTTTCTCATTATGTAAATGATACATCGTACAATGTTTGACTTGCCCGTTGAAGCCTAAATTTGTATGCTAATCATCACGTTTTTTAAAAATTTGGGACTGAAAACTAGTTCTCAAGAAAATTTCTCAAAAGGATTTTGTATGTTTCTTAAGTATTAAGATACATCGCACTATGTTTCACTTGCCCTTTGAAGCCCGAATTTGTGTGCTAATCATGACGTTTTTTACAAAATATAGGTACGAAAAAGATTACTCCATAAAATTGCTCAAAATGATTCAGTATGTTTTTCATTATGTAAAAGAGACATCGCATAATGTTTGACTTGCCCGTTGAAGCCTGAATTCGTGTGCTAATCATCACGTTTTACCAAATTTAGGACAGAAAATTAGTTCTCAAAAAAAATTATTAAAAGGATTCTATATATTTCTTAAGTACTAAGATATATCGCACTGAGTTTCACTCCCCATTTGAGTCCCGAATTCGTATGCTTATCATCACATTTTTTCAAAATATAGGTCCGAAAAAGATTACTGCATAAAATTGCTCAAAACAATTTAGTATGCTTCTCAATATGTAAAAGATACATCGTGTAATGTTTGACTTTCCCGTTGAAGCCCGAATTTATGTGCTAATCATCGCGTTTTTACAAAATTTAGAACCGAAAACTAGTTCTTGAAAAAATTGCTCAAGAGGATTCTGCATGTTCCTTAAGTATTAAGATACAGTGCACTGAGTTTCACTTGCCATTTAAGGCCCGAATTCGTATGCTAATCATCACGTTTTTTACAAAATATGGGTACAAAAAAAATTGCTCCATAAAATTGCTCAAAACGATTTGGTATATTTATCATTATGTATAAGAGAAATCGCACAATGTTTGACTTGCCCATTGAAGCCAAATTCGTCTGCTAATTATCACGTTTTACAAAATTTACGACAGAAAATTAGTTCTAAAAAAAATTTCTCAAAATGATGTTGTATGTTTCTTAAATACTAAGATATATCGCATTGAGTCCCATTTGAGGCCCGAATTCGTATGCTAATCATCACGTTTTTTACAAAATATAGGTCCGAAAAGGATTACGACATAAAATTGCTCAAAACGATTTAGTATATTTCTCAATATGTAAAAGATATATCGCACAATGTTTGACTTGCCCGTTAAAAACCGAATATGTGTGTAAATCATTACGTTTTTACAAAATTTAAGATCGAAAATTAGGTCTCATAAAAATTTCTCGAAAGAATTTTTTATGTTTCTTAACTATTAAGATATATCGCATTGAGTTTCACTTGCCATTTGAGGCCATAATTCGTATGCTAATCACTACATTTTCTAAGAAATATAGGTCCGAAAAAGATTACTCCATTAAATCGATCAAGACGACTCAGTATGTTTCTTATTACGTAAATGATACATCGCACAATGTTTGACTTGCCAGTTAAAGCCCGAATTCGTATGATAATCATAACTTTTTTACAAAATTTAGGATCGAAAATTAGTCTCAAAAAAATTTCTCAAAAGAATTCTATATGTTTCCTAAGTGTTAAGATACTCCACACTCAGTTTCACTGGCTATTTGAGGCCCTAATTCGTATTCTAATCATCACATTTTTTTACAAAATATAGGTCTGAAAAATATTAAACCATAAAATCGATCAAAACGATTTTGTATGTTTCTTATTATATAAAAGATACATCGCACAAATTTTCACTTCCCGTTGAAGCGAGAATTCGTGTGCTAATCATCACGTTTTTATAAAATTTAGGACCGAAAATTAGTTCTCAAAAAAGTTCTTCAAAAGAATTCTATATGTTTCTTAAGTGTCAAGATACATAGCATAGAGTTTTAATTGCCATTTGAGGCCCGAATTCGTATACTAATCATCACGTTTTTTACAAAATATATGTTTGAAAAAGATTACTAAATAAAATAGATCAAAACGATTCAGTATGTTTCTCATTATGTAAATGACACATCGCACAATGTTTGACTTGCCCGTTAAAGCCCGAATTCTTCTGCTAATTATCACGTATTTACAAAATTTAGGACAGAAAATTAGTCATCCAAAAAATTTCTTAGAAGCATTCAGTATGTTTGTTAAGTATTCAAATACATCGCAGACAGTTTCACTTGCCATTTGAGGACAGAATTCTTATGATAATCATCACGTCCTTTTACAAAATATAGGTCTGAAAAAAATTTCTCTATAAAATTGCTCAAAACAATTCAGAATGTTTCTCAATATGTAAAAGATAAATCACACAATGTTTGACTTACCCATTGAAGCCTGAATTTGTGTGCTAATAATCGCGTTTTTACAAAATTTAGGGCCGAAAATTAATTCTCAAGAAAATTTCTCAAAAAGATTTTGTATGTTTCTTAAGTATTAAGATACATCGCACTGAGTTCACTTCCCACTTGAGGCCTGAATTCGAATACTAATCATCACGTGTTTTAAAAAATATAGGTCCAAAAAAGTTACTTCATAAAATTGCTCAAAACGATTCAAAATGTTTCTCAATATGTAAAAGATAAATCGCACAATGTTTGACTGGCCGTTGAAGCCCGAATTTGTGTGTTAATCATCAGGTTTTTACAAAATTTAGGACAGAAAATTACTTTTCCAAAAAATTTCTCAAAAGGATTTTGTATGTTTCTTAAGTATTAAGATACATCACACACAGTTTTACTTGCCATTTGAGACCCGAATTGTTACGGTATTCATCACGTTTTTTTTTACAAAATATTGGTTCGGAAAAGATTACTCCATAAAATTGCTCAACACGATTCAGAATGTTTATCAATATGTAAAAGATACATCACACAATGTTTGACTTGCCCATTGAAGCCCGAAATCGTGTCATAATCATCACGTTTTTACAAAATCTAGGACCGAAAATTAGTTCACAAAAAAATTTCTCAAAAGGATTCTATACGTTTCTTAAGTATTAAGATACATCACACAAAGTTTCACTTGCACTTGAGGCCTGAATTCGTATGTTAATCATCACATTTTTTAAAAAATATAGGTCCGGAAAATGTTACTCCATAAAATTGCTCAAAATGATTCAGTATGTTTCTCATTATGTAAAAGATACATCGTACAATGTTTGACTTGCCCATTGAAGCCTGATTTGTGTATTAATCATCACGTTTTTACAAAATTTAGGACCGAAAATTAGTTCTTAAAAAAATTTCTCAAAAGGATTCTATATGTTCCTTAAATGTTAAGATACCTCGAACCGTGTTTAAATTGCCAATTAAGGCCCAAATTCGTATGCTAATCATCATGTTTTATACAAAATATAGGTCCGAAAAAGATTACTCCATAATATTACTCAAAACGATTCGGAATGTTTCTCAACATGTAAAAGATACATTGCACAATGTTTGACTTGCCCGTTGAAGCCCGAATTCATGTGCTAATCATCACGTTTATACAAAATTTAGGACCAAAAATTAGTTCTCAAAAAAAAATTTCAAAAGGATTCTATATGTTTCTTAAGTATTAAGATACATCGCATTGAGTTTCACTTGCCTCTTTAGGTCTGAATTCGTATGTTAATCATCACGTTTTTTACAAATTATAGGTTCGAGAAAAGTTACTCCATAAAATTGATCAAAAAAATTCATTAAGTTTCTCATTATGTAAAAGATACATCATACAATGATTGACTTGTCCGTCAAAGCTCGAATTCGTTTGCTAATCATCACGTATTTACAAAATTTACGATCGAAAATTAGTTTTAAAAAAATTTCTCAAAAGGATTCTGTATGCTTCTTAAGTGTTAAGATACATCGCAGTGACTTTTAATTGTCATTTAAGGCCCGAATTTGTATGCTAATTATCACGTTTTTTACAAAATATAGGTCTGAAAAAGATTACTCCATAAAATTGCTCAAAACAATTCGGAATGCTTCTCAATATGTAAAAGATACATTGCACAATGTTTGACTTACCGGTGAAGCTCGAATTCGTGTGCTAATCATCACGTTTTTACAAAATTTAGGACCGAAAATTAGTTCTAAAAAAAATTTCTGAAAAGGATTCTGCATGTTTCTTAAGTGTTAAGATATATCCCACCTAGTTTCAATTGCCATTTGAGGCCCGAATTCATATGCTAATCATCACATTTATAACAAAATATAGGTCCGAAACATATTACTCCATAAAATCGATCAAAACGATTCAGTATGTTTCATAATATGTAAATGATACATCACACAATGTTTGACATTCCTGTTAAAGACTGAATTCGTGTGATAATCATCATGTTTTTACAACATTTCAGACCAAAAATTAGTTCTAATAAAAACATTTTCAAAGGATTCTATATATTTCTTAAGTGTTAAGATACATCGCACTCAGTTTCACTTGCCATTTGAGGCCCGAATTTGTATGCTACTTCATCACATTTTTTACAAAATATAGGTCCGAAAAAGATTACAGTAAAAAATTGATCAAAACGATTTGTATGTTTCTGATTATGTAAAAGATACATCGCACAAATTTTGACTTGCCCGTTGAAGCCCGAATTCATGTGCTAATCATCACGTTTTTATAAAATTTAGGACCGTAAATTATTTGTCAAAAAAATTTCTCAAAAGGATTTTGTATGTTTCTTAAGTGTTAAGATATATCTCACATAGTTTCACTTGCTATTTGAGGCTCGAATTCGTTTGCTAATAATCACGTTTTTTACAAAATATAAGTCCGAAAAAGATTACTCCATAAAATTGATCAAAACAATTCAGTATGTTTCTCAATATGTAAAAGATACATCGTACAATGTTTTACTTGCCCGTTGAACCCCGAATTCGTGTGCTAATCATCACATTTTAAAAAAATATGGGACCGAGAATTAGTTCTCAAAAAAATTTCTCAAAAGGACTCTCTATGTTTCTTAAGTATTAATATACATCGCAGTGAGTTTACTTGCCATTTGAGGCCCGAATGCTTATGTTGATGATCATGTTTTTTACAAAATATAGGTCAGAAAAAGATTACCCTATAAAATTGTTCAAAACGATTCATAATGTTTCTTAATATGTAAAAGATACATTGCACAATATTTGACTTGCCCGTTGACGCCTAAATTCGTGTACTAATTATCACGTTTTTACAAAATTTTGGACTGAAAATTGGTTTTTAAAAAAATTTCTCAAAAGGGTTCTGTATATTTCTTAAGTGTTAAGATACATCGTACCTAGTTTTAATTGCCATTTGAGGCCCAAATACGTACGCTAATAATTACGTTTTTTACAAAATATAGGTCCGAAAAAGATTATTCCATAAAATTGATCAAAACGATTATGTATGTTTCTCATTATGTAAATGATACATAGCACAAATTTTGACTTGCTCGTAGAAGCCCGAATTCGTGTGTTTCACGTTTTTACAAAATTTAGGGCCGAAATTTAGTTCTCAAAAAAATTTCTAAAAAAGGATTTTGTACGTTTCTTAAGTTTTAAGATACATCGCACTGAGTTTCACTTGTCCTTTGAGTCCCGAATTCGTATCCTAATCATCACGTTTTCTA
The DNA here is from genome assembly GCA_028651295.1 of Catharanthus roseus. Taxonomy (NCBI): domain Eukaryota; kingdom Viridiplantae; phylum Streptophyta; class Magnoliopsida; order Gentianales; family Apocynaceae; genus Catharanthus; species Catharanthus roseus. Next base: position 3,859,074 of record JAPQWS010000044.1, on the reverse strand, counting down.
AAAAATATATGTCTAAAAAAGATTACTCCATAAAATTTCTCAAAATGATTCGTATGTTTCTCATTATGTAAATGCTACATCGCACAATGTTTGACTTGCCCGTTAAAAACCGAATTTGTTGGCTAATTATCACGTTTTTACAAAATTTAAGACCGAAAATTATTTCTTAAAATAATTTCTCAAAAGGATTATGTATGTTTCTTAACTATTAAGATACATCGCAGTGAGTTTCACTAGTAATTTGAGGCCTGAATTCGTATGCTAATCATCACGCTTTTATACAAAATATAGGTCCGAAAAATATTACTCCATAAAATTGATCAAAACGATTCAGTGTGCTTCCTACAATGTAAATGATACATCGCACACTGTTTTACATGCTAGTTAAAACTCGAATTCGTGTGTTAATCATTACGTTTTTACAAAATTTAAAACCGAAAATTAGTTCTAAAAAAAATATATCTCAAAAGCATTCTGTCTATTTCTTAAGTGTAAAGATACATCGCATTGAGTTTCACTTGCCATTTGAGGCTTGAATTCGTATGCTAATCATCACATTTTTTTACAAAATATAGGTCCGAAAAAGATTACTCCATAAAATCGATCAAAACAATTTTGTATGTTTCTCAGTATGTAAAAGATACATCGCACAAATTTTGACTTGCTCGTTGAAGCCCGAATTCGTGTGCTAATCATCATGTTTTTAAAAAATTTAGGAACGAAAATTAGTTCTCAAAAGGATTCTGTATGTTTCATAAGTGTTAAGATACATATAGCACTGAGTTTCAAGAGCCATTTGTAGCCTGAATTCATATGCTAATCAACACGTTTTTTACAAAGTATAGGTCCGAAAAAGATTACTCCAAAAAATTGATTAAAAAGATTCAGTATATTTCTCATTATGTAAAGGACACATCGTAAAATGTTTGACTTGCCCGTTAAAGTCCGAATTCGTGTGCTAATCATCACGTATTTTCAAAATTTAGGAAAGAAAATTAGTTATCCAAAAAATTTATCAAAAGGATTTTGTATGTTTATTAAGTATTAAGGTACATCGCAAACAGTTTCACTTGCAATTTGAGGCCCGAATTCGTATGCTAATCATCACAATTTTTACAAAAAAATAGGTCCAAAAAAGATTACTATATAAAATTGCTCAAAACGATTCAGAATGTTTCTCAATATGTAAAAGATACATCGCACAATATTTGACTGGCACATTGAAGTCTGAATTCGTGTGTTAATCATCACGTTTTTTAAAAAATTTAGGACCGAAAATTGGTTCTCAAAAAAATTTCTCAAAAGGATTATGTAAGTTTCTTAAGTATTAAGATACGCCGTACTGAGTTTCAATTGCTACTTGAGGCTCGAATTTGTATGCTAATCATCAAGTTTTTAAAAAAATATAGGTCTGAGAAAGATTACTTCATAAAATTGCTCAAAACAATTCATTATGTTTCTTAATATGTAAAAGATACATCGCACAACATTTGACTTGCCTGTTGAAGCTGAATTCGTGCGCTAATCATCACGTTTTTACAAAATTTAGGACCAAAAATTAGTTCTAAAAAAAATTTCCTAAAAAGATTAGTATGTTTTTTAAGTATTAAGATACATCGCACTCAGTTTCACTTGCTATTTGAGGCCCAAATTCGTATGCTAATCAACACGTTGTTTACAAAATATAGGTTCGAAAAAGATTACTCCATAAACTTGCTCAAAACGATTCAGTATGTTTCTCAATATGTAAAAGATACATGGCACAATGTTTGACTTGCTCATTAAATCCCGAATTTGTGTGCTAATCATCACATTTTTACAAAATTTAGGATAGAAAATTAGTTATCTAAAAGATTTCTCAAAAGGATTCTGTATGTTTCTTAAATGTTAATATACATCGCACACAGTTTCACTTGCTATTTGAGGCCCGAATTCATGTGCTAATCATCATGTTATTTACAAAATTTCAGTCCAAAAAAGATTACTCTATAAAATTGATCAAAATGATTTAGTATGTTTCTCATTATATAAATTACACATCGCACAATGTTTAACTTGCCCGTTAAAGCCCGAATTCATGTGCTAATCATCACGTATTTACAAAATTTAGGACAGAAAATTAGTTATCCAAAAAATTTCTCTAAAGGATTCTGTATGTTTCTTAAGTATTAAGATACATCGCAGATAGTTTCACTTGCTATCTGATGCCCGAATTCTTATGTTAATCACATCGTTTTTTTAAAAAATATTGGACCGAAAATGATTACTCCATAAAATTGTTCAAAACGATTCAATATGATTCTTATTATGTAAAAGATACATCACACAATGTTTGACTTACCCGTAAAAGCCCGAATTCGTGTGCTAACCATCACATATTTACAAAATTTAGGATAGAAAATTAGTTATCCAAAAAATTTCTCAAAATGATTCTGTATGTTTCTTAAGTATTAAGATACATTGCAGATAGTTTCACTTCCTATTTGAGGCCCGAATTCTTATGTTAATCACCACGTTTTTTAAAAATGTAGGACCGAAAAAGATTACTCCATAAAATTGCTCAAAACGATTCAATATGATTCTTATTGTGTAAAAGATACATCGCACAATGTTTGACTTGCCTGTTGAAGTCCGAATTCGTGTGCTAATCATTGCATTTTTACAAAATTTAGGACTGAAAATTAGTTCTCAAGAATATTTCTCAAAAGGATTTTGTATGTTTCTTAAGTATAAAGATACATTGCATCTAGTTTCACTTGGCATTTGAGCCCCGAATTCATATGCTAATCATCACATTTTTTACAAAATATAGGTTCGAAAAAGATTACTCCACAAAATTGCTCAAAACGATTCAGTATGTTTCTCAATATGTGAAAGATATACCGCACAACGTTTGACTTACCCGTTAAACCTAAATTCATATGCTAATCATCATGTTTTTTACAAAGTTTAGGACAGAAAATTAGTTATCTAAAAACTTTCTCAAAAGGATTCTGTATGTATCTTAAGTATTAAGATACATCGCACACAGTTTCACTTGCCATTTTAGGCAAGAATTAGTATGCTAATCATCACATTATTTTACAAAATATAGGTCCGAAAAATATTACTCCATAAAATTGATCAAAATGATTCAGTATTTTTCTCATTATGTAAATGACACATCGCATAATGTTTGACTTCCCCATTAAAGCCCGAATTCGCGTGCTAATCATCACGTTTTTACAAAATTTAGGACTGAAAATTAGTTCTCCGAAAATTTTCTCAAAAGGATTCTGTATGTTTCTTAAGTATTAAGATACATTGCACACAGTTTCACTTGCAATTCGATGCCCAAATTCTTATGATAATCATCACATTTTTTACGAAATATAAGTTCGAAAAATATTACTCCATTAAATTGCTCAAAACGACCTAGAATGTTTCTCAATATGTAAGAGATACATCGCACAATGTTTGACTTGCCCGTTGAAGCCAAAATTCGTGTGCTAATCATCACGATTTTTTTACAAAATTTAGGACCGAAAATTAGTTCTCAAAAAAATTTCTCAAAAAGATTTTATATGTTTCTTAAGTATAAAGATACATCACACCTAGTTTCACTTGCCATTTGAGGCCCGAATTCGTATGCTAATCATTAAGTTTTTTACAAAATATAGGTTCGAAAAAGATTACTCCATAAAATTGCTCAAAACGATCCAGTATGTTTCTCAATATGTGAAAGATACATCGCACAACGTTTGACTTGCCCGTAAAAGCCGAATTCGTGTGCTAATCATTATGCTCTTACAAAATTTAGGACAGAAAATTAGTTATCTAAAAATTTGCTCAAAAGAATTCTGTATGTTTCTTAAGTTTTAAGATACATCGGACATAGTTTCACTTGCCATTTGAGGCCCGAATTCGTATGCTAATCATCACGTTTTTTACAAAATACAAGTCCGAAAAAAGATTACTCCATAAAATTGATCAAAATGTTTTAGTATGTTTCTCATTATGTAAATGACACATCGCAAAATGTTTGACTTGCCCCGTTAAAGCCCGAATTCGTGTGCTAATCATCATGTTTTTACAAAATTTAGGACAGAAAATTAGTTCCCCGAAAAATTTCTCAAAAGGACTCTATATGTTTCTTAGGTATTAATATACATTGCACATAGTTTCACTTGCCATTTGAGGCTTGAATTCGATCATCACATTTTTTACAAAATATAGGTCAAAAAAAGATTACTCCATAAAACTGCTCAAAACGATTCAGAATGTTTCTCAAAATGTAAAAGATACATCGCACAATGTTTGACTTGTCCGTTGAACCCTGAACTTGTGTGCCAATCATCACGTTTTTATAAAATTTTAGTCAGAAAATTAGTTCTCAACAAAATTTTTCAGAAGGATTCTGTATGTTTCTTAAGTATTAAGATACGTCGCACTGAGATTCACTTGCCATTTCAGGCCAGAATTCGTATGCTAATCATCATGTTTTTTAAAAAATATAGTTCCGAAAAAGATTACTATATAAAATTGCTCAAAATTACTCAGTATGTTTCTCATTATGTAAAAGATACATTACACAATGTTTGACTGGCTCGTTAAAGCCCGAATTTGTGTGCTAATCATCACGTTTTTACAAAATTTAGGGCCGAAAATTAGTTTTCAAAAAAATTTCTTAAAAGAATTCTGTATGTTTCTTAAGTATTAAGATACATCGCACACAGTTTCACTTGCCATTTGAGGACCAAATTCATATGCCAATCATCACGTTTTTTAAAAAATATAGGTCCAAAAAAGATTATTCTATAAAATTGCTCAAAACGATTCAGTGTATTTCTGAATATATAAAAGATACATCGCACAACTTTTAACTTGCCTGTTAAAGCCCGAATTCGTTTGTTAATTATCACGCTTTTACAAAATTTAGGATAAAAAATTTGTTATCTAAAAAATTTCTCAAAAGGATACTGTATGTTTCTTAAGTTTTAAGATACATAGCACACAATTTTACTTGCCATTTGAGGCCCGAATTCGTATGTTAATCATCACGTTTTTTACAAAATATAGGTCCAAAAAAAGATTACTCCATAAAATTTATCAAAACGATTCAATATGTTTCTCATTATATAAATGACACATCACACAATGTTTGACTTGCCCATTAAAGCTTGAATTCATTTTTTAATCCTCATGTTTTTACAAAATTTAGGACAGAAAATTAGTTATCCAAAATATCCTCCAAAAGGATTATGTATGTTTCTTAAGTATTAATATACATCGCACACAGTTTCACTTGCCATTTGAGGCTCGAATTAAATCATCACGTTTTTTATAAAATATAGGTCAAAAAAAGATTACTTCATAAAATTGCTCAAAACGATTCAAAATATTTCTCATAATGTAAAAGATACATCACATAATGTTTTACTTACCCATTGAAACCCGAATTTGTGTGCTAATCATCACGTTTTTACAAAATTTAGGACAGAAAATTAGTTATCTTAAAAATTTCTCAAAAGGATTCTATATATTTCTTAAGTTTTAAGATACATCGGACATAGTTTCACTTGCCATTTGAGGCTCAAATTCGTATGCTAATAATCATCACGTTTTTTTAAAAACTATAGGTCCGAAACATATTACTCCATAAAATTGCTCAAAATTACTCAGTATGTTTCTCATTATGTAAAAGATGCATAGTACAATGTTTGACTTGCCCTTGAAGCCCAAATTTGTGTGCTAATCATCACATTTTTACAAAATTTAAGACCGAAAATTAGTTCTCAAAAAAATTTCTCAAAAGGATTCTGCATGTTTCTTAAGTATTAATATACATCGCACACAGTTTCACTTGCCATTTGAGGCCCGAATTCGTATGCCAATCATCACATTTTTTTAAAAATATAGGTCTAAAAAAGATTACTCCATAAAATTGCTCAAAATGATTCAGTATATTTCTCAATATGTAAAAGATGTATCGCACAATGTTTGACTTGCCCGTTGAAGCTCGAATTCGTGTGCTAATCATCACGTTTTTACAAAATTTTGGACCGAAAATTAGTTCTCAAAAAAATTTCTCAAAAAGATTATGTATGTTTCTTAAGTATTAAGATACATCGCACTAAGTTTCACTTGCCATTTGATGCCCGAATTCGTATGCTAATCATCACTTTTTTTAAAAAAATATAGGTCAAAAAAGGATTACTCCATAAAATTTCAAAATGACTCAGTATGTTTCTCATTATATAAAAGATACATCGCATAAATTTTGACTTGTCCGTTGAAGCCCAAATTCGTGTGCTAATCATCGCGTTTTTACAAAATGTAGAACCAAAAATTACTTCTCATATAAATTTCTCGAAAGGATTTTGTATGTTTCTTAAGTATTAAGATACGTCGCACCGAGTTCCACTTGCCATTTGAGGCCTGAATTCGTATGCGAATCATCACATTTTTAAAAAAATATAGGTCCAGACAAGATTAGTCTATAAAATTGCTCAATATGACTTAGTATGTTTTTCATTTACATAATCAATGTTTAAAAATTCAAGTTCATATTTATGATTCAAATTTGAAGACTATTTTAGTTTCACACACATCAACACTTTAAGCCGTTTTACTATTATAAATATAAAGATAAAGAAATTACAAACATTATAATTAAAAATCTTAAAGAATTTTTCCTCAACAAAATTTAATTATTAAGTAGTTTCTTTATAGTGATATTTCCCCCCAAAAAAGGAGAAATTTTCACATTCTTAATATTTTTAATTAAAAATTTCATAAAAAACCGCAACCACCTACATAATATATTGTTAATGATTTATAAATATAAGGAACAAAGCAATCAAGAGATGTTTCTCAAACAAAGGAGTCCAAATTAGTAACACCTTCAAGGAAACATTTATAGAATAGGAATATATAATATGCACAACCACAACTTTTGCCTAAAATCATTCTTGTATTAAAGAAAAGCAAAGAAAGTAAATGAAACTGTTTTCTGTCTTCTTGTATTAATAATATTGGCATCATATATAGCCTACTCTATAACTTTCTCACCAATTCAAGGCAGCGTTTTCTTTAAAAATATTGTTGCCACCAAGAAAGATACAATCATCAAAATGAGAAGCAAAGAAAGAAATATTGTTTCCTTGAAGGTTCACTAATTTGGTATATTTTCCATTATATATGTATATTTCACACAAAAACACAACATCCAATTTAATATCGCTTTATTTTCTGTTAACTATACTCACATCCCATATACATTTTCCATAATATACACACACACACACACAACCATAACTTCATATATCCTAATCTTCTAGTCTAATATTGAAGCAGACTTAGTCTATATTGTCATCAAAAAACCAATATCAGTGCAAAAGCAAAAAAAAAAAAAAATGGCTGCTCATAAACAGAAAAATTAAAAAAAAAAAAAAAAAACTCACCCTCGATTCCAGTTCGGCTGCAGTCCAGTTGACTTCTGGTGGCAATGGCGATGGCAAAGATGATCACTTCCAGCGGCGCAGCTAGGAAGAAGAAGAAAATAAGAAGAAGGAGAAGAAGAAAAAGAAGAAGTTAAAAATATAAACATACAGAGAGAGAGAGAGAGAGAGAGAGAGAGAGAGAGAGAGAGAGAGAGAGCTTACTTGAGAATCGAAGAGTCGTCGGCGATGGGGGCGCCGGAGAATCATCGGTTGTGGTGTGGGCTTAGTTGGTGATTGGGGGGAGAGTGGGAGGGTAAGGGTTTTGATAAAGAATTGAATGATTTGGTGAAAGAGGAGAAAGGGTTTGCCTGATTTTTTAAAATCTCTGACTTTATTGAGGACGGTACACCAACGTCCATTCTGTCGATACAATTATTAATAAGTTACCAATGGCAAGTGTCATCGGTTAAACCCTAAACCAAAATTATTTAACGACGAAGTTGATATGACCGTCGTTAAGATCGTTCGAAACTTTATTTCATTACCGACTGATATATGTGTCATAACAAAGTTTGTCGGTAAATTATTGCACCGACGGCGTTCGCCGTTGGTAACATGCCGTCTCTTTTTGTCGCAAAGTTTCCCTCCATTTTCTGTTGGAATTGTAAAGAAATTATGACACACGATGTTTTCTGTCGCTATGCTGTCGGTGTTCACCGACGGTTTTGTTCTTTGTCGGTAAATGCCGTCGGTAAAAAAGACTTTTGTTTGTAGAGGAGGCTTATTAGGCAGCGTGTGGGCTGCCAGCAGCTGTAGAGGCTGAGGAATGGACACAATTTTGGTGTTTTCATGGTGCTCAAAGGTATGGATATATGGCATGGCTTGCACGGCATGATAGATTGGTGACCCGAAGTTTGTTATTTAATAGATATTGCAGTAATGACCCGTTTTGTTTAGTTTGTAACCGAGTTGTGGAGTCCACTTTACACGTGCTTTGGGATTGTCCATCGACGTGTGGAGTATGGACAAAGTTCGTTCGACTTGATAGATGGAGTAGTTTTGTGGGAAGTACTCTGTGCTCACTTAGGCCCTTAATCAGGGGTTGGAAGCACCTTTGCCAGACTTTCCAATTGAACACGCTGCGGGCGATGACACTCGGCAAGGTGAAGGCAAGGATAAACCAGACCTAGTTCCCCTTCCTCCTAGAAGACTAGTCTAGGATAGTAAAGTCAGTCAGGCTAGTGACTTTCAATTGGATAATTCAAACCCCACGGAGCGGGGAGTTCTACCTGGCTTTTCAATTAGTCGGGTACCACGCGCTCTCATTCTTTTTGGAAAGAGGGCAGTCCAGCATGACCCTCGTAACTTAATACGAGAGGTTAGTGCTAACACTCTATCCATGTCTGATATTGGCGTAATTATTGAAGCCTTGCACCGGGCAAATCACCGAAAGGAAGCCACGCAGGAGTGGATGACGCTTGTTTGTCTCAAGGATTTGGGTGGAATCCATCTCAGTTCAACCTTTCTACTTGGGACATGGTATTTTGAGTGGGTATTCATGGGATTTGGAGAAGACGCAATGCTTGGGTATTCTTCGAGGAAGTGGTGGACTGTGAAGGTACGATCCGGTGGATTGAAGCTTAAGCAAGAGAATGGTGTTCAACTTTGAACAATAGAGTTCTTCCAGTAGATGGATTTTTTTTTTTTTTTTTTTTGGATGCTTAGTTTGGTTGTTCTTTAATGTTGCAGTATTACGTTGTATATTTTTTGGCATTTTGGTGATATAATTTTTCCCTCATTCGACCAAAAACAAAGATTAATGGTTAACTAACTGAAGGTCACAAATACATTCAATGACAAGTTGATGGTTCAGTAATAGGAGCATACTTATATCAGGCTATGAGAAGTCTTAGTTAGAATTATATTTCTTTTCTTGATGTCTTAAAACAAATACATTGAGGAATAGGATGAAAAAGCTGTAGAGGAACGGAAATGGCTGACAAGAGGATTGTTGTCCGAAGGTGCAACTTTCCTCACTTAGATATCTCTATCTAATTCTGCATCGAGTAATCCATTGAACAGTTTAATGTCGTATATCAATCCTATGCTATTGTTTGAGGATTTTGTGCCTTCTAATCCCTTCCGAATCAGTGGATGATTCTAGGATACCGGGTTACATGGGAACGGGAATGGTCATTAATTGTGAGGATTGAAAAATTTTACAAGGGGGACCAATTAAGGGCACTAGTACTGTTGGAGTCAAAACACAAGTCACCATCGATCAAGTTTTAATGGCCTAATATATGGATCCATCTTCTCTTTCCTTTGATGAATCTTTTATGCATTTTGCAGAGAGTACTACATGAGTAGTCCAAATCATGCCCTAACTCAATTTGGAAGATCTCTCCTCTCATGATCAAACTCTTGAAGAATTAATCTAGTAATATAATACCATGCCAAAATCATCTTGCTTAGAAGAAATCAAGAACCCATGTCTGAATTTTTCCTCTTAATCCTCAGCTCATCATGATAGCTGGATGACTCATATTATCATATTTTTGCCTTCTTGTATTGTGATGCATTTGAAGATTGATAACTTAGCCCAACAGGTAACAGTACTTAATTTAATTATAACAAAGTCGAAGATCACAACATTTTTTCTGAGAATTCAGATCACAATATTAATGACCAAAAATATTGCCATGTCTTTAGATAAAGAATTACTTTAACAGGTATTAGAAAAATACTACTACATCATAAAAAATGTAGGATTATAATCGAAAAAAATAATAAGTGAAGCTACTTATTTTTGCTTTCCAGCTTGCATTAATATTTCTCTAGTGGCAGCCAACATATCTATACATAATAAGCTGCCCTAATTGTCCCTGCAGAGATCATTTTACCATGAAATTAATAAGAGTAATGCATGAATTGTACAGTACCATGAAAATGAGAACCTAGCAGTTCCACAATTCTCTCAGAGATGTGTATAATGGGTTTATCATTTATATTCCCTAGCTCTGTAGCTCCAGCCAGCAAAAAGGGTCAACCAATTTAATGGGGCCTCATGAGCTTATACATATAAACTTGTGGTAATGGTGACTACTTCCCCGGGTTTTGTGGGTCAGAAGAAGGTTGTTATCGCCGACAAATCTTTAGCTATGATTCTGGTGATTGATCGAAAATTTGAAACTTTAAGGGTAACAACAGTAATTGATTAAAATGATGATTAGAAATATTTTGGTAACTCGGTATTTAAGAGTAATCGTTTAATCCAGAAGAAAGATTGGAGGCAAACGATTCCAAACAACAATACATAATTGGTATATAATATTAAACCACTTTCCGATAACTCAAACGCAAAGCACCTTACTTAACATGTCAAGTGAAGGAAACTAAGCAAAAGAATCGCACCACCAAACAACGCACTTCTTGTCAATAATCCTAAATTATACATAATTTTTCCACTTGACTTGATGATATAGACTTTAACCCTACCTTCACTTCAAAGGACACTTACTACTGCTGATTTTTTATTCCCCTGATCATTTTTCTTTCTCTGTGCTGTTTCTTTCTGTGATTTCTGTAATCATTGCAATTAATATTGTAGCCTTTATGAAAAGGACATCACTACTCTCCCCACCCAATATTTTGCTTCACAAGAGAAATAACCCTCTATTAATAAATCCCAAGAGAAACATAAGTTTCATAGTATTATTATTAGTAAATCATCACATGTTAATATGAATATTGCGTGGAGTCGTTATCTGTTTTGAAGGATATACATCTAGTTAGTTGGTTTCCCACTAAAAACTACATTAAACTGATCAATTGTAAGTAATATTCTACATAGGCAACAAGTTTTTGATGGAGACCCTGAATTAAAACGATCCATATATATAAATATATGTTGCAGTCAGCTCGTGATCAGCAGAAGCACACTTTAGTGCTTTCTTACGATAGAAAGAATGCCTGCTTGTGAAATCCCCGTCTTTTCCTTCTTCGTTGGGACTATGGAATATGGATTCCTCTTCACAGAATGGAAGCCCAAATTAAAGGATACCCTCTTAATTTCTCCCACATTCACCATTCTACTTGTTGACTTTCATCTCTAACTATTCCTCCACATACAGACATATATATACATCGAACCAAATATTCAAGTTGGTAATGAGTACTAGTGAATCCGGTGCTAACTACACTTTGATACTTAATTAAGTTAAAAATATTGAAAAAAATATGAATTAAGTGTAAGGGTAACAATACTGTAGTCACTATTCAGCCCAAAAAAAATAAAAATAAAAATGCAGTGGTCACTGAATACAAAATATAATAAGTGGTTTAGATTAAGGAAACTCTTCCTTGCAAGAAAACATTATTGTGCCTTAATGGACTTTGGCGCGTAGGCCATTTAGATTATTTTGGGTGGCTCTCATTCGTTGGGATGCTCAATTCCACAGTTAAGCTAATATATAATTAATACTTATTAATTAATTTAATATATAGATTTTCATTTCAATTTTTAAATTCAATTTTCAAAGTTATGATTCAAAATTATACTTTAAATAATTCATATTTAGAATTTCAATTTTCAGTTTTGTCAAACGAGATTAAAAACACTCCTGGCTAGAATGGACGGTGGCCTATAAGCAATTCTGATTATTTTTAATTGACACTCATTCGTTAAGCTGTTCAACATCACGTTAGAGTCAATGCAGAGATATCTGGGCCTATGACGACGAAACCTCTAAGTACTTTTACCACTAAACTGCTAATTTATATTATATTGTGTATCAACTAATCATGAGCCATATTCTTTCAACATGAACTGTAACCCAATGCCTGATGTATAATCCTTTTTCATAATTTCCATCCCTAAACGAACCCATTTTCTTGGTTAACAAGTCAATAGGAAGCAATTTGATTGATTCCTACATTTTTCCATTGTAACTCTCATGATCTCTGTCTTTCACCACTTTCTCATCCTTTACATTATAAACACACATATGCCAATTAGCTCCTATCTTGGCTGTGGTTGCTTTTGAATTTTTAGTTACAAATAGTTGAGAAGCCATTATTTGTGGCATTGAGTTTTCTTCACACTGTGCAAAGTGCATATGGGATATAATGTATTGCGTTCTTCTAGAAAAGGGTTTATGCATAGTCTCACATATAACGATCATTAATAATTGATCTCTCTCTATCTCTCTCTCTCTCTCTCTCTCTCTCTCTCTCTCTCTCTCTCTCTCTCTCTCTCTCTCTCTCTCTCTCTCTCTCTCTCTATAATTCAATTTGCATATTTGCATGCAGACACAATTATACCATGAAATCAAAGTTAAAAAAAAGGTTTTTCATAGCTACCAAATATAAAGTGCTTTCCCATGACATGCATTTGCTGCGTAGAATTTCTATTTTCTTATAACTTAAAGGTGATTGAGTATTTAAAATTTAATGGGATGAATATAGAGTTAGATAAGGCCTGTAGAAACATAACTTGTCCATGTCATATTCGAAAGATATATATATATATATGAATGAAGAAAAAGTTTATTGTTTATTAAAAAAAAAAAATTGAATTTTCAGTCTCAGTTTGAAGTTTCAATTAGTAACCAACGGAGGTTGAATATCTATTAATTTAATTATTAATGTTTGTTTTGCAAAGTCGACACTAATTTGTTTTAAGTCATTCTTTCTAAAAAAACATGAAGATATAAGATTAATTTTAAAGAAAAAGTTTACGTTCATCATTTGTTATGAGCAGGGACGGAACTACACACAGCCTCGGGTGGGCTCGAGCCCACCCGGGAAAATTTTTTTTTAAAAAAATTTTATATTTTTTATATTTAAGCCCCCCAAAATTTTTTTTTCAGTTTAGCCCCCACAAAATGTAGGGACATCATTTTATAGACGAAATTCTGACAAAATTTTTTTTTCCTCCAGCCCCCCCAATCATATTGTTCTAGTTCCATCCCTGGTTATGAGATATATAGAAAATGAGTCTGCGTAAACGTAACTCAACTCAACTGATCTTAGATTGCAATGTTGATATCAAGAGCCTAAATTATTGCAGAATTGGTATCAAGAGTCCAAGTTCCATTATTAGGTAACAAGAAGTAAGTACAATTAGAAAGAGGTGGAAAATGAAAGTGATCTTCATCACTAATTGTAAATTGATACAACAGACATGGATTTAATCATAAGAGAAAAACTAATGAACTCTAGCTAGCTAGAAGACCATACACAGTACTGATGATCAGTACATGAATAATTTTGAATGATCATTACATATTAAGAAGTACTTGGTATTCCTATGGAAGCAGGTCCATGGTATTATCTGGCAATATATGATAATACATAAGATTGGAGATTGCCTCTTGTAGCCATTCTTCCTCTTGTCCTTTGATTAGCTGCAAATATTAATTAATTATCAGAAAACAAAAATATAATTTTTTTTTTTTTTTTTTTTTGAGAAACATATTTTACACGATCATCAGTAGAAGTAGTACCTGCTGAAGTGGATTGTTGAAGTATAAATCTGTTTGTTCTTCATGACAGGTGCTGGTTTGGTCTGTTCTCATCATCATCACTGATTCATCTTCTTCACTGCAGATTTCACCATTATTATTATTGTTGTTGTTCTTTGCAAATCTTCCCCTAACTCTAACCCTCTTATCAGCTAGGGTTTTCCTACAAGCATACTGCATGTAATGAAGGCCACCACCAATTCTTCATCATCATCATCATAATGTCAACTCAAGATTAATATTGAGAGAAATTATAATATGCATGTTTTGTCTTTTATCTTTTATATATGTTGAGACATATCGTTAAATACATCTTCTAATATAAATTTTTTTCTAAACTTATCTTTTAGATTTTAGGATATAACTTTTATTTTATAAGATTTATTAATAAAACTATTATAAAATAAGTGTTGCAGAAGAAATATATTAAAAGATGTATTAATGATGGACGCTTAATTGATTACCTTAATAGCCTTATGAGAGAAATACGTTTGATCTTTAATTTATCTAATTTTATGTTGAGGCATGAAAGAAGTTCGACAGTCAAATTGTCTAAACATATTTTCTAATACATTTTCGAGCACAATTTTATTTTTGCTGAGTTTAGTATTTATCTTTTAAATTATAAAATTTATTAATAAAACTAGTATAAAAAAATATATAAAAAATATAAAAGAAAGACGGATGGTTGTAAAGAGTGTATTAGAAAATGTATTAGTAGCCAATTCTAGGCAGGATTTTGAATATGATGGGCTCTTGATTGGAATTACCTTGATAGTCTTGTTGAAGTTTCTTTGGCTTCTCTTCTTTAGATATCTGAGAATTCTATCTTTCCTCTCTTCTGCTGAATATCTTGTGATCGTCAGAGTAGGCTCTTCAACTTTCTGCTCCAGTACCCTGTCCTCACTAATTTCCTGCTCATTGATGAAAAATAACCCAATAATTGTTTAGAAATCTCCTCCTAATTATAGACAAAACTTAAAGAATATTATGAGATGAAAATTATATACGTAATTGTACCCAATTGTCGCCGCTCATGGTATAAGCAGCAGCAGCAGCAGCAAGAGGAGGAGGCCAAAAGTTTGAAGCCATTAGTCCTCCAGTACTGCATTCCTCAAGAAATTCACATCCACCAACAAACCCTTGATTATGATCATTATTTCCAGCAGCAGCAATACCAAAGAAACCAGCTCTATCATAATCTGCAGGCAATGCTGATATGTTCATGTTTGAGACTCCTCCGCCGAGACGATGATTATCAGCAGGAGGAGGAAGGAATCCCATATTTGACATGCAAGATGAGGTAATATCTGATGATGAATCATAGGATGGTACCTGCATATTATTATTGTTCATTAATAATACTCCTCCTCCATTATTAGTACCATCAAAATTATAAGAAGGTAAGCAGCAGCTGGTTTCTTCAGATGAGCCACTACTCCCATAATCTGTGCCTATTGACATGGGATGATCAGTTGTTGGAAGCTCACAGATTAATTGATCATTTGTAATAAACATGCAATTATCTGCAGTGTAGTATTGATGATGAGGAATTGAAGCCATTTTGATACAAGGGAAAAAAAAAAAGGGAACTAACTGTGGGGTGTGGGTGGGGGTGGGTGGGTGTCAGTTTTGGTTACTTTGTGTAAAGGTTTTTATGCCATTATGTATTTATAGCACATTATATAGCTCTTTCCCTGCAAACACAGCCCTCACCCCCAACTTGTTTTGACATGATGTTTTCCTGTTGTATAATTTCTACTACTAATTTAATTACCTCAATCTTATATTAGTCTTAGGAATATCAGTTTTTGTCTGCTTACTAATATGATAATGGTCCATTTCTTAATAATGTTTTATTTTCTTCTATCACCAAACAGTACTAAACGAAAATGTCAAAATCTTGTTTTATTTTCATGTGAAGTAAGCTATAATAAATAGTCTATTTTATTTTTTTTAATTGTGAACTCTTTACATGTAAATATTATTGTTAAAACAATAAATATATAATGAAATCCAACTTAAAATTTAGTGATGTCAAAATTGAACGTAATTTTGTTATTTTAATCAAAGGTATTTTGTTGTTTCAAATAAATAGATAAGGCAATCTACTTCAACATTATGTGATTTTGAAGCTGGATTTCGCTACATATTTGTTATTTTGACAAAAATAGTCATATGTAAAAAGTTCATTATTAAAAAAATATAAAAAGTTTATTAAGAGAAAATTGGTCAAAAATACCCCTCTATAGTTTATGTTTTGCTATTTAAGGACATTATTTATTTTATTTGTCACTTCTACCCAATAACTTTTTATAATGACCGATAAATGTCCATTTACCGCTACATGAGTAGTTTTCAACCAATTTGTGTTATGTGACACTCACATGCTTTAGTAAGGGTAAAATTATCTAGCTACTAATTTAAATTCCAATATGCGACTAGAATGGGTCAAAATATCCTGATAGTGCTTTTGGATTGTCGAATTATTTCTACTAATTCTAACTGCTCGTGTGCACTTAGATTAGTATCTAGATAATTTTATTCTTACTACAGATAATATATGAAACACTCTTGACACAAATTGACCAAAAATCACCCATCATCGACGTATATAAGCATTTTCGACCATCATAAAATATTATTAAATATAAGTGTCTAATAAAATAAATAATGTCATTAAGTAGAAAAACATAAAGTATACTAGGGCATTTTTTACCCATTCCTCTAAAATAAAAGTTTATCATAAAACTAAAAGCTAAAATTATTCATAACTATCTATAACTAATTTCTCTATTTTCTTTCATCACTAACTCAAGAAAATTCCTTCCTCAATTAATGCTAGTCTTATATTAGACATAAATTAGCGTTGATGCTCGGCTTTAAACATGGCCTAGGTTTGATTAAGGTCCCAATTATTCGGATGTCTTGTTTTAATCAGAATAAAAATTTGGAAAAAAAAAAAAAAAACAGAAACAAGAGCCAAATGGGAAATATAAAGTTAGCTTTTTTCATGAGTTATCAAAACACAAAAGAAATGTAAGAGATATCCTTTTTCCTTTAGGAAGCTGATGATAAAGAACAAAAAGTTGAACAATAAAGGGTTATTAGAGAATCGTTTCTCATGTGATTACTATTCCTACAATGCCCTCCTAAACCATACATATACATACACACGTAGAGAAGAGTATAAATGTTCAAATCCTAACAGCGGTAGTATGGAGATTTTAATCTCTCTAATATGGAAGGTGATTCTTTGTGTCCGTCAGTTCCTGACTTCCAGTCTGCAGAACCGCTAACTCACTATAATTTTAATTCTCTACCTGGACGTCGGACAGTCTAGTAGAGACCTTGTAGACAAGTGATTTCATCTTTTGATACCCAATATAAAAGAGATATATATATATATATATATATCTCTGACCTATTTCCTAGGCTCAGAATCTAACACATGGGGCTACAGAGATTGTGCATCAAGTACAATCATATACACTATAGGCACTGGATGCCAGTTTCATTCACCACCTTCACATATATTTCTCCCCCCACCTCCCTTCTTTATTTCCTTTCAAAATACCACCACAGTGGTCAAAACAAACAAATATTTGGGCACCAGTCTCGTATCTGTTTTATTGTTCACCATTAATCTGATCGTTATTAAGCTTCTAACAAAGTTTTCTCTATACACAAGACTCGAATTAGAGCAACTCTTGTTGGTCTTGTTTTGCATTGTTTGTATATGTTAACTTGTTATAGAGCTCGTTTATCATATATATATGTATAGTGGCTGTGTTTGCATGAAGTTTGATTTAGTATTGAAATGGTTTAGATGCAAAGGTAGCTCTAGTAGTAGTGGTTGTTAGTGGAGAAACCACCAAGCAAGCAAAGATAACAATCTTTTTCTGTATGCATTCCTTACAACTTGCTTTATGATTATAAACAGATTCCCTGTTCAAATCTATATCAAGAAAAAAATTAGTCAGAATTGTATAATACATCCTCTAATATACTATTTAGTATACATAATAAAATTAAACCCTAAACCTAAAGTAAGTACTATTACATGATGTAATATACGATTCTGAGTCAGAAAAATATGTAGTAATTATAATTTGGTCATATATTCACTAACATAGGTCAAATCTCTGTTAGATATTCCCAAAATCACCATTTTTTGCAAAAAAAAAAAAAGGGGGGGATTTTAAAGATGATCATCTTTTGTGTTAACTATTCTTGAAAAATGTTCGACTTCCATGTGAGAATTTCTACAGAATTCTTCAGAAACAAGTTTCATCTTTTTTACCAGTCAGTCTATTTGCCGCAAAAAGATGCAGAGAAGAAAAAAACAGATAAAAAGAAAAATAGCAGAAGGGAAAGAAATCGTACTCTCTCCTTCCTTAGCATCAGGTGCCAAGAACAACTCTTCCCATCCCATCAAACAACTCAGCCTTGTCTCATCCACTTGTTCTGATACTCTCTCGTTATTAATTATGCAGTTCAAGAAAGCAATTGAGTTACATTCATGCGTTGTCTCAAATACTTTCTCATTTCATCATTATCTAAAATAAAAACATTAAAATCATCATCATCATTCCAACCCTTTCTTAAACCCATCAAGATCCAATTTTGAGGGACTTAATTCACGCCATTTTCTTGAATTATTGGAATACAGTAAACTAATGGTATATTCATACAATTTTCCTGCAGAATTTTAAAGGGATCTTTACATATATATTTGATTGATTTGAATGGGTAGGAGAATAATAAGCCATCAGATATTGATAATTAAGAGGATATCAAAGTGGGCCTATTATTGGGAAAGATTTGACCAAGGAAACAGAGTGAAGAAGCTATTCTTCAATTCCCAAGTGCAAATTGGATCACTTTTTTTTTTTTTTCACAAAAATTTTGAACCTAAACCAGTCAGTACAATCTCCTGTAATCTTTCAAAATGCATCTTAGAAGACAAATTTTCCAACGATTTGATGTCCGAACATATGAACTTAACAAACTTAGAATACAAGCATGAACGAAAGAAAGAAAAGCATGTGAGACAACAATCTCTCACCTTCTTTACTTTTTATCCACTCTTTCAACTGGTTTTTGTTTTTTGGTTAATTCCAAAAGAAACACTGTACTTATACTCAAGTATAAATTGAGTATTTGAACTTTTAAAATTGACAATCAGGTATCTCTTTTAGGTTTACACTAGAAAAAATTTAACAAGAATGGACAAAAACACGGATTGTCTAAAATGCCTTGTAAATGGGAAGAAGTTTATCAGTATTCAACTTCTAAAAAAGTAAGAAATAATTAACAATTATCAACGGAAGTAGACTTTTAAGAGGGGTATTTTGGGAAATAGATTTATCAACTCGTGAATTTTGAAACGAAAAGTTAAATTAGATACTTAAATGTCAATTTCAAATGTTTAGATACTCAATTAACACTTGAATATGAGTACGGACCCTTGTTTTTTCAAGGGCCAACAAGGTCATGTTGCACCCACCCATGTTGCCTAAAAATGAATCTTTAAAACGAATTTGAAAGCATAAGATCACTACAGAGATCTTCATGGCTTTTTTCTAATGATTTACATACAGGAGAATTTTTCTTGTTCTACGTTGTTAGTACACTTTCTTTATTGCTCTATCTAAGCAACCTGAGAGATTCTCTTGGTCATAGATTTGTACATCTTTTTATCTACATGTACAATTCTTTGTTTACAAAGAGGTAAGCATTCCTATCCCTTTTGTCAAACAAAAATCATAGACTTCCCTGTAGCAAATTCACATGAAGATCAAGCAAGAAACAACAACCAAGTAATTTCATTGCACCGGAAGAAAACAGAGAGAGAGAGAGAGAGAGAGAGAGAGAGAGAGAGAGAGAGAAGACAAGTATTTATCAGAAGCCAAAACTCGAAAATGGATTAGATAAGAGTCAATGCCCAAGAAAGACATATACAGAGAGTACAAAGCTCTTCTACTACATCTTATAAGATCTCCAGTGCAGGCATTAAGGGGAAAAAAAAGAATTATATACACAGATGCCTGCATGAGCATGGAGTTTGAATATCGAAGCTGACAAAATTGGTTCCTTTAGTTAAAATCCTCGGTAGTTGTCTTTTTCTCCAATGTTATACAGAGAAACTCATCTTCTTGTATTATTCAGCATAAACAACCAACGAGAAGTTTGCCTGCAGACTGCAATTTTATACGTAGAATTAGTTTAGTTGCACAAACTATTCGGATGATAACAAGGACTCCATGAAAAGAGAAATGTCCTAGAAAATGGAAGAGCTTAGAAGGAAGATTAAGAAGATATACCTTCTCAGCAAGTGATTTTCACCAAAATTATCTACTGTATGTTGCGATTAAGCAACCCTTGAAATGATAGATATAGATCCTTGTTATCCATCCCAAAAATCTGTTCTGCTTTCCTCAAAGTTTCCTGATAATTTCAGAAGAACAAAGCAAAGTATAGTCAACAAGTCACGATGTAAATATGGAATTTTTCAGTTTACATAATGAAAGATTTAGCTTTACCTCTCGGGTTTGCTTTTGTGCATTGAGTTCCTTTATGTTAGCCAAAAATGCACTAAACTGCTCATAGGATAAACGACTCCTGGATCAACAAGTAAAGATTTTCAAGTCAAGGACATCCTTTCCGAGTGACACTAATTATAGTACGCGAAAGAACATGAGAAAAGGAATTGACCTGGCTTGACGGAAGAATTCTTTTCCATCAATTCGGGGAGTGCGAGCTAAAATTATCAACAAACAGAATGAACAAATCAGAAAGTCACCATCTCCAGGAAATATAATGATATTGATTTGCTTTCTAACAGAACAAAATTAACAACAATTTCCAGCACCAACTTCAATGTCATATTCTGGGATGATTGAGAACAATTAATGATAGAACTTGCCCACATGTAGCTTTTATTTTTAAATATGATATTCAGTTGAACTACAAACCTGGCAGTGGACGCCCACGTGGGGGAGAGTTTGCTGCTGATGACTGCTGGCTTGATGGATACCATGATGAGAGTGAACCCCTGCCTTCATATTGCATCTTTGTTGGAGAGGTGGTGCCAGATGTTCTCGTAGGAGAACCTGCAGCAGAGTAGCTCCCAGGGGACACGCCAGCAGAAATGACTTTTGGAGTTGCAGTAGGGGTAAACCAAGGAGATATATATGGCGTCATGGAAAATTTAAACCCGGCTTGCTTTGAGGCTACAGTCACAGAAATATCAGCAACACAAAGGAAAGATAAGAAATGAAATGTGGAATAAAGGGGGAGGAGGAGTGGAAACTAGTTAGTAATACATGACAATCCATTAAACAGAACTTTGATGACAAATACCATCACTAGTGATGCTTGTGCTCTCCATTGATCCAGAGATAAACTGCTTCGAATAGCCGTTTGCCACCCCTTCTGCAAGGTAGAAGAATTAGAGAACATATTCATCAACAACCTCTAGAGGAACCTTCATTAAATTGATGCAAAGGAAACCAAGTCATGAAACGAGAGCAGAGGACTAAAAGACAAGGAAAAATTTTCTGATAAGACGCAGCTAAGGAAAAAGATTCTGATCACCATTCAAGAAATTGTCCGCCCTTTACAAAAGAGAATCCTACATGGCAATTGGCAGCTCACGCATGAAAAACATTTTTTAACAGCTCTCAGAGAGATTTTTTACCCTAATCTTATGAACACAAGCAACGGGAGCTAGTCTCGTTGTGGGCAACAGCTTATATACCTTGTGAAGGATAGGCTTTTGGAGCTGATTGTTCATAAGTGCCAATATCAACAGTTTCAGCCTGCTAAGAAGACACAATCATGAAATTTACGTTATTCCCACATGGAAGTGAAAAACGAAATGCGGTGAGGTATTTGCTAAGGCGCCAAGTAAAGAGAAGACGACAAAGAAAAGTGTGTTAGCTTACAGATGAACTGTCATCATTTAGTGACTGCATCAGCTGCCTCTTGAATGTTTCCAACTGTCAAAAAATATTAATCAGGGGAAACAGTACAACAGTCATTTGTGCACAACGTCAATTAAGGGAGGCAGGGGAAGCAAGTGGCAGATGATAGGTTGGCTAAAAACTATGCATATTCTGCAACACAAAATTAATAAATCCATGAAAGAATAGTCATGTGCATTACAAAGAAAGAAAAAGAAATAAACAAGAATTTAAGTCATGTGCATTGGCCCCATTTCTACTTGATATTATTATAAAAGGCGAAAATGGAAATATTCACCAACTCTAGAGCATGTTAAAGTAATTTCCGAGTCAGACCAGTAAAATAACAAGAAAGTTGAACTTATATTAGTCCTTTTAAATAACATAAGCAAGTACCTCTTTTCAAGTAAGTGGAGTAGGTCAACTCTTTTTTTAATGAAATATTTCTTTCTGGAGAACATTTGAGTCCTCCAAATGACATTTCCTCATTCATCATATCTGACATGAATTTGAAAAATTAACTTAGGCTTTCCGAAGTATAGTTTCCCATCAAAATACTAAATATTTTACTAAACGAGATTCACTACAAGAGCAAACAAAGTTCCTGAACGATAATCACAAGCAAGAAACTTTTCAATCTTAGTGTAGTTTCTAACTGCCTCTTTCACTTGAAGTTCTTCAGAAATAATTTAGGGCTGCATTTACTTTCACTACAAACTTAAGGATTCAGGTATCATTTTTCTTTTTCATACTTGTACCTGCAATCAGAACAGCATGCCTAACAGCATAAATCTAAATCCGGCAGTTAAAATGTTCTACAAGAAACTATTTTCTCTTAAAGAACTTTGTAGATAACAGAGTAGCATCTCTGAATATTTCCATGACATGAGAGGTGTATAATCCACTAGTCCAAGTTAAAGATACATGCTCATCAATCCAACCAATTTAAATCAACAAACTGTTGACTAAACTGCTGAAATGTTCATCTCTCCACCTCATTCAACCGAAAATTGATAATTATTAGAATGTTATACATACGTCTCAGAATTAGCCAAGATAGTCTGATTCTTCCCAGCTATATCACCAGAGGAAACAAGAAACTGCATGATTTTTATCTTTCCGCAACTTCCAACACATTATTTATCATGGAGTAACAAAATTCCAATAGAAAATGTCCATAAAGATATTGTCCGGCAATGAGTTAGATACAAGCAACAAACTTGCATAAAAACTAAGCAGGAAGGAAAACCTAGAGACAAGAAGGAAAAAATAAGGTTGCATTAAGAAGTTTTTTAAAAAAGAAAAACACCTTGGCCAAGTCCCGACTGAGCTTCTTCGCCGCCAGGGCCAAAGAATCCCTCTCCTTAGTCAGTTTCTCCTTCAACCACAAAAGACAGTAAATTCAAAATTCAATCTTTCTAAGCATTTCCCTGTTTTTTTTTTTCTTTTATGAAAAACCAAATAAAACGTATGTATGAATCCTACATTTTCGTCGCGAGTAATTTTTAGACGCAAGTCGGCTTCCTCATATACCCTTTGGAGGTCTGAAACCTTATCTTCAAGGTCGACGATGACCCGGTCCTTGTCGTTGAGCTTCTGCCGCAGCCTCCCTAATTCAGATTCAAGTTTGGTAACACGCGATGCAATTGCCATGGAAGTTATTTTCCTGGCCAGATCCAATTGCTCGTAGGGATCGGTAGGTATGACCGATAAAATCTCGTCCGGTAAATAAAAGTCCGGCACGCCGCTCCGACTGGTCTCGCTGATGTTGCTCTGGGTCGACGACATCTCTCCCCCAAACCGAAATCCCAGAATTTACTTGATTTTTGCTAGTAAAGCCAAAGCAAACTGAAGAAAACCCGTTCTGGGGAGAGAATTTGAATTGAAAGGAAAAAAAACGTCTTCAGAAATGTCAGAGGTCGGAAAAACCAATGTTCTTGTAGTGGAGCATCAATTTACTTCTTTATTTATTTTTCCTTTTTTTTTTTTTTTTTCTAAAGTACTACTGCTTGGTACCAAAAGACTAATCCCTCCCAGGCTAGAGATCAAGTATTGGTGCGCAGATGGAACCACGCACAAGGGACCACCCCACATTAAAGATGTTGAAATTCCTACATTGCGGCTGTCAGGATTTAAAGCTAGTCTTTGGTACCAACTCTTTAGCTCCATAACCAACATGCGGGCCGAAGTACTACTACTTCTTTATTTTGTTTGACTAATATAGTATATTTTATGAGTAAGGCTTTTAATAGAGTAGAATGGAATTATCTTGAAGCTGTTATGATCGCTATGCATGTGCCTCTAAATCTAGTAACTCACCTCATGAGATATGTTCGTTCTATTAAATATAAGGTGTTAATTAATGGTTCTCTAACTCCCTTTTTCTCTCCCTTTAGAGGAATCCGGCAAGGGGACCCTCTTTCTCCTTATCTTTTTATAATATGTGCAAAGAGGCTTTCTGCAATCATTAAGCATGCAGAAAGTCAAGGTTTGTTTTTAGGTCTCCAGTTCACTAACGCTTGTCTTTCTATATCCCATTTGTTCTTTGCAGATAACAGTTTGATGTTCAGTAAGGCGATAATGCGAAATGCTGAAGCCATCAAGAAAGTTCTAGAAGAATACACTGCTCTTTCAGGCCAGGAGGTAAATTACCAGAAATCTTGCCTCTTTTTTTATCAACAGGTCGCTAATCAAGTGCAGGATTCTATCACTCACATTCTGGGAGTTCCTAACAAAGAGGGTTAGGATACTTATCTAGGGCTTCCTTGCCTTATAGTAGATCCAAGAAAGACATTTTCATACGTGTAAAAGATAGAGTGTGGAAAAAACTCAATGCATGGAAAGAAAAAGTTATGTCTCAGGCTCGTAAGGCAATACTCATAAAAAATGTAGTTCAGGCCGTCCCCACTTATATAATGTCCTACTTTTTTCTTCCAATAAGCATAATACAACCTCTCAACTCCATGGTCAGACATTCTTTTGGGGGGATTCAGAGGATAATAAAAAAATGTACTGGAAAGCATGGAAGGATCTGCGTAAGTCAAAAAATCAAGGAGGCTTAGGTTTTAGAGAATTTGAAGGATTCAACATTATTCTCCTCGCCAAATGATGTTGGCGCATAATAAAATCTCCATCATCTTTGATGGCTATTTGTCTATAGGAAAAATACTATCTTACGGAAAACTTTTTGTCCTCCTCTCTAGGTCGCAGGCCATCTTTTTTATGGTGCATTATCTTGAAAGGGAGAAATCTTCTTTCTTTAGGCCTCTGATGCCATATCGGTAATTGAGTTATCCACTAGCATTTTACATGATAAGTGGATACCTACTCTCACAAAGCTTTTTTCTTCTTCCTCCCACTTATCTAGCAGACTGGAATGGAAGGTGTCAGAATTTATTGACTATAACCAATGTTGTTAGAGGGAAGATAGAATTCGGGCTCTCTTCTTACATCATGATGCTGAAGCTATTCTCAATATCGCTCTAAATCCTGCTTGACCAGAAGATCAACTAATTTGGAATTAAATGTCTATAGGAATCTACACTGTGAAATTTGGGTACAAAATTGAGATGGAATTCATGAATAATGATGCTTATGCTCAAGGAACTTCTAGCACTAAAACTGAAGAAAAAACTTTGAACCTGATCCACTATCTCCTATTAAAACCCAAAATCAGAACGTTCTTATAGAGAGCAACCTCAGATATCCTTCCTACTAGGAGAAATCTTATAAGACGAGGAGTCTACGAATCTGTTTCATGTGTACATTGTTGGTATGCGGTGGAAAATAACAAACACGACTTGTTTGATTGTACATTTTTCAAAGAAGTCTGGAGACATTTGCCTAATACTTGTCTGACATAGAGATTGCTGTCATCATCGAGCTTTAAAGATCTTATTTTTTCTATCTCTACCATGCATTATAAGGAAGAGCTTGCCATTTTTTGGATTACGATTTGACTTATATGGTATGTTAGGAATAAGTTTAAGCATGAATGAACAAACTCCTTTGAAGTAACTATTTGCACTGCAAGTCTTAAGTATGACAGAAGAATATCTAGCACTTATGAACCTATTGAGAAATCAAATTGGGACTATGACAATGTTCCCTAATCCCCCAATTACTATATAGTAATACATTAATTTAGTAGGGATATTTTAAGAAAAATTAGTTTTATATTATTAAAAACTCTAAATATTATGATAGGTAAATAGCATCTTTTATTGAGAAATAAAATAAAAAAATTGCTGAAAAGGGACCGCGATCTGCGGTACGGTGTCTGGGTTTGAAAATTTGAAGGTTTTCCCTCCAAAACAGCCCAAGGTGGTGACAAATGACAATTGACAAATATACTCCGCTTTGGCCTCTGTTCTGTTGGGGTTGGATTTATTACACTGAAATAATAATAATAATAATAATAATAATAATAATAATAATAATAATAATAATAATAATTAATAATAATAGTCCTTTATTGTTCATGGACTCCAATGCTATCCTATGAATGGGTTGCCATGGGTGGCAAGTTAATAGTTTACCATGGTGAAATTGGATAGGAACTCTACTTGAATTGATGTTTAATTTAAGAGATTTTATTTTTTTATTTTAATATTTTTCACTTTGTTTAATATTTCTTAACTAATACAGGAGAGATTTACGGAACACAATATTAAGGTAATTTGAATTCAACCCTCTTACTTAACAAGTTAAGTGAAGATATTAAGGGAGGAATGTTTTGTTATGAGCTGTCCTCTAATTATTTGCTTTTTTTTTTTATTTTAAGCTATATATATTCTCTCATAATAAATTTAATCCTCAAAAAATTCAATTAAAAAAAAAAAAGTTACTTGAAATTACTGTTTTTTCAATACTATTGGTCTTAGTTCTCCTCTTACAATAATTTTAAATCCAAGTATAACTAAAAATTTCAAATCTCAAACTTTTGAACTTATATCATTTTATATAAACAACGCAATTTTTATGAAACTTAAAAAAGAAAAATTAAAATTAAACTCCTTTTTAAGTATATCCTAGAAATAAAAAAATATGCAAGAAAATAAGAAAAATCAAAGCGAAAAATTTACAACGTTAAGTAGGGAAGACAATTGTTTGGTTATATGGTTAATTGCATTAAAGTAATTGAAACTGAACCAAACTAAT
This sequence comes from Catharanthus roseus, assembly GCA_028651295.1. Taxonomy (NCBI): domain Eukaryota; kingdom Viridiplantae; phylum Streptophyta; class Magnoliopsida; order Gentianales; family Apocynaceae; genus Catharanthus; species Catharanthus roseus. Next base: position 3,832,002 of record JAPQWS010000044.1, on the reverse strand, counting down.
TTGATTAATTTTCGTTATTTCACAACTTAGATTTAATAACTTTTAAATCAAATTTATGAAAAATATATAATTAAGTGTTTAAAATTTTAAAATAGTCTTAACTCATTAAATTTTAACTATAATTAATTATTAATTTCCAATAATATTTTAAATTATAAAAATTCAAATTGAAGATTAAGTGAAGTCTAAAATTCATATTTCTCTAAATTGAATTTTTTTTTAAAAAAAATATAATTAAAATTCTAGTTAAATTTTAGTTTAATTTGAATTTTCCAATTCTTTTGGAATAATGGATACACACAAAGTTTTAAATAAATTTTCTTTTATTGAAAACATTAATTTCTTCTATTCCAATAAACCTACCTTGTAACAAAAAAGGTATTTTGGTCATAAAAAACATCTTTTATAATATAATATGCTAGAATTTGTTAAACTGTTATAAAGATAATATTATAATACTAAAATAAAAAAAAGCATCAAACATGAGAGTAAATAAAGCTAAGCCTTTATTATACACGGGTACCTGATTCTTATGCACGACAGGTCTAAAAAACTCCGGCAACTGAGGGGAGGTGAAGGCGCCGGCAATACCAAATATGTCTTTACAGTAAAATGAAAGCTTATCAAATGCTTGCTTATAAGTTTAGTTTTACAATTGTAAGTAAAAGTAGAAATGAAGGCAAAAAAGAAGAAACTTTATATTAGTATTACAGGCTTACACAGCATGCGAATCACATGCCATATAAATTAACAATGAATTGCTAAGGCAAGGGCAACGAGGCATGCAGAATATCTCCTTCTGTCCGGTTCTTTATCTGTTTCTTTCAACTTGGACGTGGACTTGGAAGACTATATACACCACAGGAGACAGATAACAGCTGCTGCCACAGTTGATCTCCATATACACTATATACGGCTTCAAATTAATGCTTAAGGTCAATTGTAGCTGCTGTTTTAGCATTCCAGCATTTGAAGCATTGAATGAAATTCCATTCATGACTTAACTTGAACATGTACAGTAAGTCATTGCTGCGCGAAACATGTTTTCATACCTTTAACCGATGACTACCCAAGAATGCAACTGCAGCTTCTTCTGCAGAATCATTCTCTGTGCACGAGTCTAAAGAGAAACTGAAGAGGCAAATGAACAAACTTCACCTCATAGCTTTCTCCATATCACTTGACAGCATGCACACCAACAGTTCTCACACGGAAACGATACTGTGGCTGAGACTCATCTTCGTCTTCTTCTTCATCATCTTCACTAGACTCATCCTCAACTCTGTCCCACCTTGAATAGTCAAGTTGTGAATGCCCTTTCGGCTTTGGAATTGCTTGCCAACCTGAGGACTGTTCTTCAGATAATTTGCCAACGCTCTTAGTCTGAGTAGTGACTTCTGTTTTTGGATTGACCACTTCAACTTCTGCCTTCTGCTCGTCTACAACAACTTCCTCCATCATCTGATCTCCTCCATCTTCACCTTCTTCTGCCTCCCTTGTGTCTTCTTCCTTGCAGTGTTCTTGTTTTGCATCATTCTCATCTTCCTCCTCTTCTAGTTCTGCTTCATCTTCAGGTATTGGAGCAAGTGACTTTCCTTGAACAAAATAGACCATCTCTAATCAAAAAGTCAACACTCACCAAGAGAGAAAGGAACAGAAAAATCATAGTTTCCACAATTTATGTTATGTATGACCATGTGGTGAACTTTCTATCTCATGGAGAAAGATAATATGAAGGAGAGAAGTAAGGAGGCTGTTTTCTCATTCGAAATCACTGGGGAATGTCGATAATTCCTAATAACTAATAACTAAGAAAGCTATGAAACAAAAAATCTTCATTTATGCATTTGATCTGCAATAGAAAGAGATGGAGAATTGGAAATTTCTATAACACAGTGACATTAAGCAACAGAACAAGCATCCACTCAAAAACATGTCTATAGCAAGCACATATGCCTAAGAAATGATTTTGATAGAAACTCGTAATCATTCTCCTTTGTTAACACAAATAATGTTAACCCAGTTGTTCATGTTGGACTCAATCACCAAAATAGCCACTAATATCAACCAGGATGGAACAAATATTTGAGATGGTGAGATCATTTCAACATACATCTAGTGTCACTTTCTTAAATACTAAGCCTTAATGCAATGAACTTGAAAGCTCTTCTCCATTAAAAGAAAGTAAAAGTTAAATATCAATCAACCAAAGAAGAAATCATTGCTAATCTTTGGAGTTTGCTGCATGAATTGCACTCCTTAATCTCCTCAATCTGAGGCTAACTCTTGAATTCAGAAATTACAAGGCTCCCCAGATTACCTTGACAAATAACATAAACCACAAGTGCACCCTCTCCACTGAAGGCCAACATCATTCCATAACTATGTTTAGTTTTGACCAATTCTGTAAGATTGTCATTTTAACCTTTCCTAATTTCCTACTGATATCATACCCAAAAGAGACTATAAAGAAGGGCCTCCAATGATATCACAAATTCTTTGAGGCACTTCATGCAGATGCAGATTCCTTGTGTTTCTAATTTGACTCGAGATCCATTCATGTCATTCCTTTGATCCATCTACAATGAGAATTCTTTTCAGGTGCCCTTAAATAACTCTAATTTGCTATAGAATAGTAGGTATCTCAGATACAAAGGATAAGGAGATGCATAATCCATAACTAAACGCACACACAGGCACAAATAGCCACACCTCCAAACAAAAGCAAAGCAGCAAATAGAAAGTACGGAAGAATACCAATTGCGTCTTCAAACGAGCTTGAAGGTTTTGATACACTTCTGATGAAGGATTTAACTCAATCAACCGGGTGACATCAAAGAGAGCTGAATGATACTCCTTCAGTGTAACTAAAGTCTGAGCACGCAACATCAGTGCTCCAGTATGATTGTAATCAAGCTCAAGCACTGAGGTACATTCTTCTGCAGCCTAAAATAAATGGGAACTGTAGATCAGAGTAAGTCCATTTTATCCCTATATCTATTCCGTGCTAAAAGCAATAAGTCAAAAAGGGAAGCACATCAATCCCAATAAGTAGAGATAGTAGGAGAAAACTGGAAAAGCCAGCAGAAGTTGAAGGAAAGAGACAAGTATAGCTGAAATCTCTATCAGTATTTGGTTATTCCTTTATGGCCATTGAGATACACCATATTCTTATGATTTTTAGCAGTCAAACAGCATTAAAACCAGATTGCAGCTTTTAAGCTATCACAATCGCCTTGAGGACCTCCTGCTCTAACACAGAATTTGCCAGCTAAGAAAATGGTGAAATACATAAGTTCACCGTTTTGATTAAACCAGGAAAAGAATCGTACTTGTGAAAAAACAATCCTCTCTCTGACAAGCAGACATTAATAAATAGATAGCACAAAACAATCTTCCATCATTTGGAGTTGATTAATGAAGTTTGATTTCAGTTTATTTTCCAACTGATTTGTTCTTGTGAGTTTGTATTTCTTGGGACATAACAGTTTCCTGAGATAACTATTCCGGCGTGTGTTTATTCTCTTTAGCATCATCCATTATACTTCCCAGAATCATGAACTAAGATGTACTAACAATTCAATCTAGAGTAGTACAAAACATATCTACACATAACAATAGAAGAACACATCTAAATCAGAGCTCGAAAACTAGAATCATCTTTAGGATAGAACAGAAAGAAGTACAGAGAAGCAGAAGACTAAGAAAATACATACCTTTTTGAAGTCCTGAAGTTTCAAAAAACAAGCGGCGCGATTACTGTGGAGAGCAATTTTTTGGGGCTTGGTCTTGGCCATGGAAAGCGCTTCCGTGTAAAAACCCAAGGCTTCATCATATCTACCTTCTCTGTACATTTGATGCGCTCTCTCGATCTTATTTACAGCACCGCTACTCGGCGATGCCATATCCAAAATCTAATCCAAAAGAAGAAGCTAATCGAATGAAACAGAAGCTTTCTGCGAATCTGAATCACACCACCTATATATTCTTCTAGGGGGGAAAAAATGAATCTCGTTTGGATGGAGAAATAGTACCGATCAAACGGTAAAAGATATTAACGGAAGATGAGAGATGAAATGAAGCCCCGAAAAGATTTGTATGCGTGAATTTATTTAGACAGAACGAGTAAGATAAGAATCAAACTGATACGGAGGAGAAATCAAGAAGAGCAGCCAAAAACCATTGAAATGGACCGAGAGGCTAACTCTGGGATTCCGGAAACGGGAGGGGCGCTATGTCGCGATTACGTCCTCCACCTGTCGAGGGTAAAGTTGTAATAATCATATGAAATACTACCGCCTTTTCATAATGTAATAAGATTGAATTGTCCTATTTGGAAACTTTTATAATATTAGGATAAACTTTTTTTAAAAGAAATATATATCTATTTCATTAATATATCATTATCTTATTTATTATTCTTTTTTTATTTGTAAATTTTTATATTTTTTTATTTGTCACGTTAAAAACAATACAACTTTAATTAAAATTTTCTCATTATATCCTTTCAACATATCAATTTTATGTCACAGAAAATGTTGAATTTACTCTTTCCCAATAATTTTTACAACCTTCCCAAGTGAACAATAAAGTATGTGCAAAAAATTCCAAGTTTTCTTTAAGTTTTTTAAGAATTCGAGTAAAACATTGATGATTTTAAAAATTTTATTGAAGACAACATTGATTCAGAGATAAAAATCGACCAAATTGTTAGAAAAATTAAAAAATTCCTAGTTTTGGTCTAGAGATATTTCGGCCTAGATAGCCGAACCGAATTTCGACCCAACTAGTCGAAATTAGTGGGTTTTTTTTTCTTTCTTTTTTTGCTTATGTAGTTATGAATTTGTAGTTGTTATAAATTAGTATTATATTTTGACATATTTAATGCAACTAATTTTGACAATGTATTTTGTATGTATCAATTACATCTCATAGTAATTTTCATTATAATTAATTGGTATAGTATATATAGTTAGTTTCCTTATATTGATTTTGGCTATGTGTTATGTATGAAAATTAATTAAATCACACCTTGATTTTCATTGTAATTAAATGGTATACTATAATATTGTTAATTTCCTTATGAGCTTAATTTCTAATAAACTACAAAATTCATAAAAAAAAAAATTGAAACCCTTCATTTCGGCCAACTGGGCCGAAATGATTGCAAAATTTCAGGACCAAAACTATGAATTTTCAATTTTTTTTTAATAATTTGATTGATTTTTACTTATAAAATTAAATGTTTTCTTTAATAAAATCCCCAAAATCATCCATGAAGAAAACTTTGAATTTTTTCAATAAGATTGTAAAGAGAGAGAGGGGAATTTTTTTTAAATTTTTCGCACGTATCTTTTATATTCTCGCGCGTACCTTATCGGTCCCCTTCTAATATCAGTTTTAACCGTCACTCATTATTTCACACAAGTTTCAATTTATTTATTTATTTTTGCTGAATACAAGTTTCAGGTTAATTTTTAAACTTTTTCAATGGTAATAAATTAAGTGAAAGATTTATGTTAAGGTTATTTAGTCTATTTACACAAAAAATTCCGTATTTTCTTAAACTCTTTAAAACAAAGGAAGTAATTTTCAAAATTTGAATTCATTAATATCTGATAAAATTTGACATAGAGAGAGAGAGAAGAAAGAAGATAAAATATTGAAAGATAAAGTTTATTAAAATTAATAAAAAATATATTATAAGTATTTTACTGTATCAAATACATTAGCTGCGTTTTTTTTTTTTTTTTTTTAATCAGCGTGAAAAAGTAAATTAGACCTTGAACAGAGACGGAGGTGTAAGGATTTTTCTGGGAAGAACAGAAGGAAAAATGAAAAATGATAATTTTGGGCTTACTTGGGCTTCCTAGGTTCTGGACTCAGAAAGAGAACCAGGGTCCAGTCTTGATGGGCTTTAGGATGATTATACTATAGCCCAAGTTTCGATTGACACGTCAGATAGATCCCAGATCGGACCGTTAGAAAATTCAAATTCAAAATAAAAATCAAAGTCGACCGTTGTCAACAAGAGAGCGCTTCTTCTTTTACTCAGTTGGTCCCCTAAAAAACCACCTCTGCGCTGCATTATCTTCCATTCTCTGCTAAAAAGCAGAGTACACCAAAGAAAGCAAAGAATGGCAGATGTAACATCAATAATGGAGTCGAAGCCCCTACATCCGCTCCACCAAATTGCCCAGACCCCAACTCACAAGCTTCTCTTAAAGCAATGGCTGAAAGAAGAAGAATTGATCCTCAATAGAATATCCCTCAAAGAAACCCAAATCGATCACGTCCGAAAAGAAATCACCCAACTTTACTGTTTCTTCTTTCTATTTCACTCCACGGCACTCGTACTCCTCTTCAGTGCATCTTCAAGGGGCCCTGAGTTTTGCCGTAGATCGTGGATCCCATCACTGTGTTCTTTTTTGTGTTCACTTGGTATAATATGGGCAGTTCGATACAAGACTGATGTGGAGAGTCATTTGGAGAAGCTACTGGAAAGGGAAAAAGAGGATGGGAAATTGCTGGCAAAATGTGTGGAGGAATTGAAGAAAAAAGGGGTTGATTTTGATTTGCTTAAGGAAGTGGATGCACTTAGAAGGGCAAAGAGTTTGAGGGTTGAAACTAAGGTGGTTAGAAAATGGTCTGCTAGGGATTTTGTCACTCTTTTCTTCTTCACTATGGCTTGTCTAGCCCTTGGTCTCACAAGGATTATTTTGTGTAGCTAGAATTAGATTTGGATTGGCAATTGGAAAGGAATTGGGTATCAAATTTGTTAGGTTTATTATTGATTTTGATCTGGATCACAGAAGCTTTTGGTTTCTGAAATCAGGTTAAAATGGAGAAGGGGATGGGGGTGGGGTGGATATTGCAGAATATGCCGTTCTGCTTTTATTTTTATTTTTTTTGTAATATTTGGGGTTACATTTTGTTCAAATAAATCAATGCTAAATCTATCATTGCTTTCATTGCTAACATTTCTTTCCTGATACACTATTCTATTAATAAAACTGACTAATTAAAGATAAACATGAAGGAAAAATATAAACCTAAGAGAAAAAAGTATTATAAAAGGAAATATTACAACTTACAAATATGATCCTGAGTTGTCATTGTTTAGCTGTGCTTCATCAGATTTTGCCTTAGTTCCTCCAGTAGCCTTGTTTAGTTTATTACTCTGTTGCTGGATCAACAGAGTTTCAGAGCACATGCAGAAAAGAAACACTACTAGGCAGCAGTACCATTGCCATTTCTACTCATTATCCATTTAGCAACCTGAATAATTTCAAAGTTTTCCTTAATTTCAAAGTTTTGTAAAAGAGAAACATAAGATACACACATTCACCGGTCATTCCAACAACAAAGGAACAACAAAGGAACAATTCTAGCACTTATATACACTCTCTCTCTCTCTCTCTCTCTCTCTCTCTCTCTCTCTCTCTCTCTCTCTCTGTGACAGAAAAGAATAGAGAGATGAGGAAATGCAAACAACTACCAGTAGTTACTCATCTATCTACCCTCTCCAATGATATCATGAAGCATGGGCTTGCTAGCATTTTGTGGAGAATAATTTGTATCAGCTGCTGTGCTCATTGATGAACTATTATAGGGATCACTATCATGTGACGTTGGATTTCCACTGCTTAAGAAGCTTGTTGCATCTCTAAACTTCCAATCAGTCAGGTAACCAGGGCGTGTAGCAACTGCAGTAATTTCAGTATCTCCAGAAAGCATAGCTATGACGCGGGACATTGGAGGCCGTAATGCTGGGGATGTTTGAGTGCACAAAAGAGCCACCGCAATTACTCTTTTTACTTCATTTTCATCAAATTGAGATAAACTCGTGTCCACTAGCTCAGTCTCACAGTTAGTTTCATGAAGTTGCCAGGCCTGGACAAGAAAAAAAACATGTTAGGAACAACCATAGGAAACCCATGTAAGGCAGAAGCAGAAGTACATGCTAATTGGGACACTAAGACCATGAATTTGTGGGTAAAGAAGAAACAGTTTCCTTTTTCTTCCTGCCATTTTTTGTTTCATAGAAGAAGCAGTTTCAATAACAGTCGCATAGAAAATGAGTTGCCACTCTACAACATTTTGGGAATTCTTGAAGCAACTTAACAGCCTTGAGAAGTTTAGCAAAAGGGTTCTATTTCCTATCCCTACAAAGGATAAATTCTTTACACCATATTCTAGATTCTGTTTTCTGTACAGGATAAACAATAAACATAACCAAAAGGTTAAATGAAAACAGTAGAATGATTCAGAAATCATATGACAGCTAAAGTTATTAGCATTTTATTAGAATGTATGAAGAATCTTTTACCCATTCAAGAAGATATATCCTATCTTCCTCCAGACTTGGGTCAGAGTTTGGCCGTCCGCTGACGATCTCTAAAGCTACAACTCCAAATCCAAATATGTCGGCCTTTTCTGTGAGGTGTCCACGCATAGCATATTCTGGCGCAAGATATCCACTGTATCAAGAAAAAGAAATTGTGGTTAGCTCATTTACTTAATCCCCCTTTTCTAAGCTCTTTCATAAAAGACCACTGTGGATGTTCACTCATGTTTCTTACATTGTCCCTGCAACACGGGTACTTATATGGGTCTTTTTATCATCATATAGTTTGGCCAAGCCAAAGTCTGATATTTTGGGGTTGAGATCAGAGTCCAGAAGAATATTACTGGCTTTCACATCCCTATGCACTATCCGAACTCGTGACTCTTCATGAAGGTAAGCTAGACCCCTTGCTACTCCAATGCATATTTCGAAGCGGGTAGGCCAATCAAGATAAAGATCATTCTTTCCTGGTTTATTGAAGCAAAATATGTCACTCTTATTTTCAAAGAACAAGTTAGAACATGTCAACAAGAAAAGAGTAATGATGACGTGTCTACGTACCAAATAATGTTTGATCAAGACTCTTATTCTCAAGGTACTCATAGACAAGTAATCTTTTGTCTCCCTCGATGCAACATCCATACAGTTTCACTAGGTTGCGGTGTTGCACAGCAGATATGGTAGCAATCTCTGCCACAAACTGACTTTTCCCCTGGTGGGATGCTACAGAGAGTTGTTTAACAGCAATAACTCTCCCATCGACTACTACTCCCTGTTGATCACAAAAATACCGTAAACATTATTCACAAAAATATATTATAATCTCGATTTAGATGGCTGCAGTCATAATAAAAGAAAATGAACACTTCTGAAACTTTCCAATGGATGATCAATGCTCTAATATCTGTCTAATAATTTGGTCAGATCAGCCCCTATTTGACAACATAAGAGTACAGAATGTGCCTCCGTCAGCTGACCATAATATGATGCTTCGAGAGACACCCAACTGCTAATGTTTGCTAATCTAACTAAATCAAGGAACATGCTCTGTGCCTTTTAGAAGTAAAAACCTTTGACACACTAGCAAATCAGACCCCAGAAGCCTCACTAGTTTTTGTTATATCAGCCTCCTCTACAAACTTACTTCTTAGATTTTTTGAATGCATGACCTGGACAGAATTTGTTTTGCAATTTGCAGTGCCGTACTATATATTTAGCACTCCAAGTTATATACACGAATTACCTTGAAAACGGGCCCAAATCCACCCTCTCCAAGTTTGTTAGCAGGACTGAAGTCATTTGTTGCAGTTCTTAGTTCTGCATAACTGAAAGTGTATGGCCTGGCATCCAACCCCAAGAACTCTGCAAGTATGACGGAAATAGTTCATCAATTTCACTAAATCAAACTAAAGAAATATTTCATTCCCCTAAGGGAGCCACATTAACCATTCTTCAGTGAAAATAACAATCAATGTGCATGCTTGGCAGCCTTTTGGAATCCTTTCTAGCGACTTCTAAGAATAAGTTGGTCACATCTGAAATTTTCATGTATTTTAGATAGGAATGGGTATTGCATAGGTAATTATGTTACTCATAGTGATTCTTTATAAATGTTAAATGATCACATAAACGGCCAGAAAGGAGGATTCAATATTCAAAAGATACAGATCAAAAAGATTTCAAGATGATAGAGAGGCCATAGAGCAGAGCATCTTGTCATGCTTTGTTCTCGACGGGGTTTTTATTAACACCTTCAAGATGGCATTGTTTAAAATATACAGCATGTATTTCCAAAATAGTTCTTAAGCAAGATAGGTATAGCACATGATGTGATTGTTTTAGAGAAATGCATAGACATTCTATGAAAAAGATGCTTGGCAAATCTACTAATGTGTTTTCTCACCTTCATCTTCAATATACTGCTGCCTTTTTCTTCTCTGTATGAAGAAGTACACAGCAAATACTGACAGAAAACATACAATTGCCACGGGAACAACAATCCCTACTACCAATCCTGTCCTGTTCTTCTTACTACCGGGTGGATTGTTACTAACCCTGGGAATGAAGTCTGTAAAAGGGATCAAATGTTACTAAAGTGGGTTCATTATATTAGAATATCCATTTACGCTAGCCAATATCTTTTAGCTTGCAAGTACCTGGGGTGGCGCTGATTGCAGAAATAGAGGGCCCATATATACCTTGACCAGGTACACAGCAAGTTCCCTTGCCAGCCCAAAACAGGTGGATTTCAAGGTAGTTTTCAGAAACTAGAGCCGTATATTCCAATGGGACAGCAGTTAAAGATCTCCCCCCAGCCTGCCTCCTTATGTCAAAATCTTTGAACACTTGATTCCCCTGGACCCAAATAACAAAAACAAAAGTCCACATCAAGAAGAAAACTTTTTCCATGCCTATGCAAGAAACCTAACAAAAATGTCATTTTGACCTTAAATAATTCAAGATATGAACATGAAGTGCATAAGTAAAGCATGAAATGTAGAAAGGGAATTATATTTGTGCATCCAAGTCTACTGATAAAATGATCATGGCATCAAAACATAAAATGATATTTCAACCAAAGGGGTATTCACAATCTAAAAAGCAAAACCAGACTATATGATTGAAAACCTTCTGGGAATTTGGAAAGACAAAGATAAAATACATGTTTCAACCGGTCATTGTATGATAGAAAAAGACAGTACATGCACACAGTAATGAGACTTACTCAGGACAAAGGAAGCTGTAGTTTATATCGATTCACCCATGTTGAACTTATGACTTCCTATGACTACCTAGGTGACAATAAAGCAACATCTCCCTGTTTATCGGATGACCATCAAGAATATACTCTCAGACCTATTCAGTAATCATGCCGAAAATTAGAGAATATAATAATGAATTTCTCTCTTCTCTAAAACTATAAGATTTATATGACACAGCTAAGCCATATGCAATATGTGAAATCTTTTTAACTTGCTACCGTCCAGTAGAAAGTTTTCATGTCATGCACCAAGTAAAATTAATTATCTCAGGTAAGGTGTGTGCTAGACTGTCTAAGCATATACATCCTCCTTATCATCAAAGTGTTTAATCTATTTGAGAAAAGGTAATTGAAGATCATTAAATGATTGGAAAATGTTAGTGCAGCAGAAGTGTAAGGTATTTATGGCTAATCATGACATGGTCAGCCATGATCGACGCCCATGCCACAAAATTCATGAGCAAAGTATTTCCAGTTACTCAAGTACCTGGACATATATATCAAACACGCGCCTTCCAAGACTCCTCCAAGTCTGGGAGTTTTCAATTTCTGACTCAGCAAACTGCAGTCTCACAGTGTAATTACCATTCTCAAGCCCCAGACCATAGTATCTTAATGATCCAGCTGAAACACGCGCTGTCTGGAATAGCTCTGAGTCTAAGGTATTTGTAAATTGAGATGTAGAGATGCTTCTGAATTTTGGATTATTGTTGTCAGCAGGGACACCAGCATTACTAACTGCCCATCTCCCAGTACTTGTCATAAAATATGTAGCCGGACCAAGGGGTTCATTTTCTCGTTCATATAGAATGCCATCAGCAGACCTTATTTGCAGTCCACCACACTTGATTGCAAATTCAGAATCTGTTTATAATCAAAAGCACAAGAACAAAGCAGCTTTATAGTCCACTTGACATGTAAACAGTACATTTTAAATGCCAAAAGATTTTTCTACCTATAAATTTTCTAATCTTGATGTGGAAAATACTGCATACTCTTAATCTGACTTATCCTCATAAGACTTAGGAAACTGTTTTTCACTCTCATGAATCCATTATATCATAGGATTTTTAAAGACAGACTCTGTTTTGACTTTCAGAACTGTTTTTAATTTTAAGCAGTTTCAGTCTGTCTAACTACGTAAAAGAGGATGACAAATAAAATATTTGGCCTTGTAGTTTCCAATTCGAAGATGTGCAAATGTGTAACAGCTCTTACCATATTTCTTTATAGATTTCACACTTTTAGCTCATCTCCTAAATCAACGTTGTGGAGTAGAAATGACGGATTTAAATAGAAAATGACATATCATATCTTTAATCCCTCAAAGGCCTGATTGCCTATTAAGAAGTATCACTCTTGAAAGATGACCATATACGGTCATTGATGCAATACTTACAGATTGGGTTTCCTCGATTGCAAGGAAAATTTCGTTGAAGGCAGTTCAGTCCTGAAGGCAGACCACTGAATGTAACAAAGAAGTCAATTTCAAAAGGCAAGATACTGGTTTGAGATAAAACTGTGACAACACACAACTACCATTATCTATCCCATTTCACAAAGCAGTTATAGATCTGGACATACTTTATTTATCTTTTATATATTTTCTAAACTTTTGAAGCAATGCTGATCTGGTAATGATACAATTGTATGCACAACTGCATGCAGCATGCTGCATGCTAACATGAGCTCTCCAGCAGTAAAGTTTTTCTGCTCCACTAAGTGTAGTAATGACCATAAATGAATATGATAGCTTAACAATGAAGACAATTATATGCACTATAACATGAGTCTATTGCTTGCGGAAAAATATGAGATAGCATGTACAAAGTAAGACCAAGTGGTTTTGGCAGTTACCTGGAGTTAGAATTTGACATTGTGAAGTTGTTGGCCACAAAATTACTGCAAAACAAGAAAAGGTTCTTGTTATTCTCAAAAGAGCAACAACCTAAGGCCAAAACTGAAGGTCTCATGGTTTAGATGCATAAGTACAGTTGCAAATTTCGTTGGCCAACCCAAGAAGGGAAGCTCCCAGATAATCCATTGTATGACACGTCACTGCAGGAAAATGTAATAATGATTGTCAATAACATTTTCCATACTGAGCTTGTGGTGGTAAGGCTCGTGTGCAACTGAAAGTTATAGCTCTGTTCATCATTTTTTGTCATATCAAAATGCATGTATATGTATTTATGCATGTGTGTATTATTCAATGCCACAATACTTATATCTCCTCAAAGGAAAACCTATTGAGTGATAGGAGGGCTTACCATTTGCGAATGTAGATCTAGCAAAACTTCTAAAGAATAGTATTTTATATTGGAACAGTTCCCATGCCATTGAATGTTTAAGAAATCCTTAATTCAAAACTCAATGAACTAGATTGATTAAGCAGAGAGATATTCGCTATTGTCTTCACAGAGACTATGCAACATATGCAGCCAAAAATCAATATATTTGATCAAAGTTTTTAGTTCTCAAATATGTATGAGGGAAGGCATTAATGATCAACAGAATAGATGATTGAAAATCATTTCTTGCTGGAGACCTACTGACAAGCATGTCAGAAAAGAAGAACTACTGGGGTCCCAATTTATTTGGCATTTGATTTGATCTGCACTTCTGGTTACCTATAAAAACTAATATCTGATAGCTTGACAAAATCTGTAGTTTAAGATTTTCATAGAATGTATAACTACTAAAATTTTTCTCATAAGATTGCCTAAGTGACAATAGGGTTTTGAAACGAGAACATCCTTCTTGTTGACTTGACACTCCAGACAGGATGACTACTTAAGAAAGCTAGTATGATGAGAACACTACTTCTAAATGTAATGGGGAAAGGGGAGGAAAAAAACGTACATGTTCTGGAGATTTGGAGCCTTTTGTGGAGGCAAAGATCCAGTTAATCTGTTATTACCAAGAAACCTGGACAAGAAGTGGGGGGAGGAAGAAGGAAAAACGATGATGAGAACTCAGGAGTGCTTGTATACAGGATAGGCATCCAAAAAAGAGATCAGAGTACAGAAGTTCTTACAAATGAGTGAGAGAACTGTGATTGAAAAGCGAGTCTGGAATACTCCCAGTGAAATTGTTGAAGCTTAAATCCCTGAGAAACACATTGACTATAGTTCAATAAAGTAACTATTAGTTGCAGCAACTTACCAAAAAATTATTTTAAGTGTCATAGCATTGTAACTACAGAAATTATGAGCCACTCTATACAATGAATGAGCTATTTGGCATATATCATCAGTTGTAGGGCCTCTCCAGGTCAGGATATTTTAGGTGTTACATGAAATAATAAAATCTCAGCTCGCATCATTCTCCACCTAAGAACAGTTGAATAATCAATCATGTAAAAAAATGACTTACAGTTGTAACAAACTCTGATATTCTCCAAAATTCGACGGAACAGAACCGGAAATGTTGTTATTTCGCAACACTCTGCATACAAAAGAACAGTTTATTGTAACTCAACCCCAACAAAAGCAACAAGGAATTGATAAATAGAAGGGCTGCATTTACTAAAGCAGCTCCCTGTCTGCTTAATAATTTCTTACAAAGTGCTTAGATTCTTCATATCCGTAAGAAAGTCCAGAGAAGAGCTTCCATTTGATAGATCGCTTATCCTCCTACATGTCACGTTTGATGGATAGCATGAGTGTCTGTATAACTAATGACCATCAAGCAGCAATTGTAGAAGGAAAATCATATAAAGAAGGAACTCACAAAGTTTTCAAAGAAGTTAAATTGGAAAATGATGCTGGTATTGGACCAGCAAAAGAGTTCCCTTGGAACCTTCTGCAGACATATTATTACTTAGCTGATAACAGATAAAGCAAGAGAAAATCCACAAAGAAAAGAAAGAGATAGATATAAGCATGCTTGTCTACCTATAGTAAGAAGTAAAATGAGTGAAGATTCAAATACAAGCACTAGAATAAAAAGCGAAAAAATTAGCTTTAGCTATTTCCTTACAGATCAGTAAGCAATGACCAATTCCCAATGAAGGCAGGTATAGGCCCCCTGAGTTGAGTGTCTGATCCCCACCTGGAACCCAATAAAAGATTTCAAATGAAATTGATTATTGAAGGACAAATTCATAAGACAAAGCCCAGCAGAAGTTCTTATGTTTGTAATTTTGTCTGTCGTAGTTTCCTTCATGTATTTGTTTATTTTAGATGATCAAGCAAATGAGATAGCAGGGAGAAAGGTCCTACACTATCTCAAGGCTCTGTAAGTTGGCGAATGTTGGTGGAATTACACCACTTATTCCGGAGCTGTCAAAATAACTGCAAAGCACAACAGCCTTTGTGAGCATAAGCAGCAAAAGTTTTTGCCTAATTTACCAATATGATTACGTGTGATAGACCAATCTGCAAATGGCAGGCTTCAGAATCATGGGAATCAACTACAAAAGTGAAAAAGTTATTATATAAATAACAGACAAGTTATCCTCTAATTGTCTCCAATATCTTCTCAAAGTCAGAATAAGTAGAATTACAAGGAAATTATTGATGCCTTCACAAATTTCGAATTATTTGATTAGAAAATGAAAGATTAGAATGAAGTTGAAATGATAGACTTGGAAAATTGAAGACAACGTGGATACTTTTCCCAATTGTATTTAGTCTGGTGTTTCAAGAGACTGGAGAACACAAGCAGAAGAGGCTTGGAGAGAATTTGAACATGGCAGGAACATACTACACAATATGGGGTTGTCATATGAAGTTTTGTAGACCTGAACTAAGAAAAAAAACATTTGGACATGTTCTTCAGATTTGAGAATGAAACCAAAACTTACATTTGTGACAGCCTTCTTAAATTTCCAAGCTCAGATGGAAAAGGACCAGAGAAGTTATTTGTGCCAATCCCCCTACACACATCAAGTATATTAAAATGACATCCCAACAGGAGTATGTGATGAGAAGGATTGATAAGTAAAGAACAGTACTAGATAAAATGCAACTGCCCTCTTAGATCATTTTGCCCAATGAAAGAAAAATAGAATTTGCCAACAATTCTAGTATTAAAATTAAAGTGATGACTAGGGACATCTTACAATGATCTTAAGTCCGTCAGGAGTCCAAGTTCCCTAGGGAGCTCTCCAGATAATGCATTTATGCCGAAGTTCCTGATCAATCAAACCGAGTCAGTTAATCACATACTGATTGACTTTGCATTGTAATGCCCAAAAGATGCAAATAGACAGAATGAATGAATCGAGAAAAGGGACTTTACAGCCATTGCATGCGAGTCAGCCTGCCAATAGATGAAGGCAACGGACCTGTCAAGTAATTTTGAGCAAGATTTCTGCAGTGGAAAGAAAGGAAAGTAAATGTTACTAGAACAAGGCCGATCTTGCTTATGTTTGCCAGACCTGTTAACTACATAATCACACATTCTCACTACCAAACTCAAATTCCTGGAAGCTCACACATCTAATAGCTTGTCTTGTACAATTTTATAAGTTTAAATACAATGATCCCCATTCACAGCAAATTCAAGTTAGAAACTCCATCAGTACCATTATTTGAATAACTGCAGCTCGTAATTTACCAACTAAAACTAGTGTAAGAAAACGGGAAAAGGATAGCAAACGAAACGTACAGATTGGTAAGGAAAGTGAGATTCCATAGCTCGTCGGGGAGTGGTCCCACAACGTCCAATGCGTAAATTCTCCTGCAACGTTGATTTATTTCAGAACGAACAAACGATCAGAAGATCGCTCAAGAACGTACATACAAACTACAATTGCTCCGCGAAATCATGTTAAGAAGAAGAAGTTTGCGGAAATATAAGATTTTCATAGCAGAGAAAATGGAATTGGGGATACTTACAGGCCAGTAATGTGACAAGTAGTGCTGCGGTTGAAGGAGCAGTCGCATTTGATTCCGGGGTTGAGAACATCGATTGCGGAATTGTCAATGGCTACTCCGGAGCAGAGTACACCGCTGATGTTCCAATCAGTTGGTGGCGGAACCCTCAACTTTTGAAATATAGAATTCACTGCTCTTTCTGCAACCACAATAATAATGGATCAGCATTCAGCAGTATGCATTATTTTAAAAAAGACGCAATCATCAAAATGCATGAAATTAATTTCAGAAGTACTCCGTCTGTCTGTTTCATATTATATGTGATGTTAAAAAATCAAGTAATAATTATATTGTTTTAATTTGGAGTTCTATGAATTAAATTGCCTTTTCCTATCAATAGAAATATGATGAGTTTATTTAAATTATTTATAATAATTTATTATATTATAAATATTAAATAAGGGTGTATGTGTAAAACTTTTATTTAATACTTTTTTTATTTATTAAACTAAAGTGATTGATATTTTGAAACGGAAAAATATATTTAAGTGACAGTTAATATGAAACGGACAAAAGTTTTAATGTATTAAAAAGATGGTTAATTCTAAATAAATATCTTAATTTTGAGAAATTATTAATTAAGGGACCATTAGTTTGTTATAGTTAATTGTGGATCAGTTTAAGAAAAATGTAAATTTTTAAAACTTATGATTTAATTTGTATATCAACTATATTCTCAATTTTTCTAAGGGTCGTTAGATTGACCTGGGAAATAAGTAAGGAAAAGTAATCACTTTCCCAACATTTAAATTTCAATATTTGGTTTAGAACTAATGTTTTGGGAAGGAATCACAGCCTAGAAAGTGGGAAAATAAATAGAAAATATTATAATTGTAATCGTTACCTTAAGGTGATATTGTGATCTTTTTCCTTTATGGTTCTAACAAAATAATAATAATATTTTTTGAAATAAATAAAAAATATATTTAAGACTCTTTTTAACTTTTTTTTTTTACATATTTATAATCTATCATTCTCCTAATTCTTATTTATTCATTTCTCTCATACTCAAAATATTTTTTCTAAACTTTTTGTTGGTATATTATTACATAAAAATATTAAATCCTCTCTAAATTAATTTATAAAAGTGGACTCTTTTCACAATTCACATATATACTCCTCACATGAAAAATATTTTTTATTGAATAAGATTGACAATTTTTTTAAAAGTAAATGAATTGAATATCAAATTAACGAAGAATGATATATCGAAATGGAATTAAAGTTTTTTATTTAAGAATAAAAGTATTTTTAATTATAAAATTTATAGTTTTATTTTGATTTTTCTTAAAAATAATATATTTAAATTGTATAACCCTTAAAAAGGATAATTATACAAACACAAATTTATATGAAATATTTATATGTAATTTAAAATAGTAATATTAAATTTTAGGTTAGATAAATGCACTAGGATCATTTTGGCCAAATTGATATAAATATAAATTCATTACCTAGTTGTATTTTATTAAACTAAACATTTGAAAAAAATTCTTGTCATTTTCCTTCTTTAACATTATGAAATATCCCAAACAAAGTAAAGTAATGTGTATAGACTTACATTCCACGGATTTAAATTCCAAATAATCACATTCCTATCTCAACTTTCCTTTCACGCTAATCAAACGGGGGCCTAAATCTTTTTAAATTTTCTAATTTATTTTACCGTTAAACTTTTTTCATCTTTCGTCATTATATTTTTATAGCTAATTTGCCCTATATATTTTTATATTATTTTATTTGCATGGGTAACTATTTAACGTTGTTGTTAAAAAATCACTGTTAACTATTTATTTATTTATTATTTATACATTTAGTTTCATTTTTTTTGGTATTTGCCCATTAACATTTATCCCAGCTTTCCTCTATTTCTTCTCCTTTCTTTGCACTCCCGATACTATTTTTGCTCAAATTAAAATAAAAAGAAGGGATGACATAGAATGGAAGGGAGAGATAAGATAAAAAATTGAAAAAATAGTATAGAGACAACAAAAAGAAAAAGAGTCAGTTCGATCATAATTCTTTTTTACTAGTCTAATATATCAATAGAAATAAAATGAGATATATATT
This sequence comes from Catharanthus roseus, assembly GCA_028651295.1. Classification (NCBI taxonomy): domain Eukaryota; kingdom Viridiplantae; phylum Streptophyta; class Magnoliopsida; order Gentianales; family Apocynaceae; genus Catharanthus; species Catharanthus roseus. The sequence goes on along the minus strand of JAPQWS010000044.1, from coordinate 3,812,942 downwards.
GAATTAGTGTGAAATACAATGAAGAAAGATGAAAATGTTGGAGGGTGAAATAGATTAAGAAATTAAAAAAGATTCAGAGAACTTGAGAGTAAAGTTTATATGAAAATTAAAATATTAGTTCTAAAAATGATATGTTTACCTCAAATTGACCTTCAGTTAACAATTAAAAAAAGAACAGTTCTTTAATTAACAATTGTTCAAACATAACTTACTTATTTATGCTATGTTTGATATGCAGGAATTGAGTAGAATGAAATGTCTTTTCTAATTTCTCTTTCCATTGCAATGTTTTGTATTCACTTAGAAATAGGAATAGCTTTTTCATGGGAAAGTTTATTTCATGCTAAAACATATAGAAAGGCTTTTATAGGAGAAGTGGAAATGATTTTTAAACAAAAATTGGACTATTATATTATGAACATATTATATATTACGCTCAATTAATTTTTATATATCGTATTTTATTTTATTTTATTTTGATCTTTATTTTTATGAATGTTTACACTTTTATAAAATTTTTAATGTTCTTTGGGAGCTTTAATATGTGTTAAGATATGAAAAATATATTTTATCCTTCATTCAGGTCATATTATATATAATTTCGACATAAAATAATAATTTTTTAAAAAAGGAAAAAGAATAATTGTTCCCTTGTATCTTTTATTTCCAAACACTAAAATAGAAAGAGAATTCTATTTTATTTTCGAATAAGAAAAATTTTTAAATGATAAAATTTTTTATCACATATTACTTCAGTATAGCAAACGTCCCGTACTAATCTTAAAAAAAAAAAAAAAAAAGAAAAGAAAGTTGTCAAGTTGACAAATGGTAATGGTCAACACACAACTGCCCGGGTGAAGTTCGGTTTCATCAGCAACAACAACAAGGGCAACTCTATCCTTAATAATGGTAATAAAAATCACTACTTCCCATTAAAAAAAACAATAATAAAAATAATAATATCTCAGATAGAAGCAATCTAGGTCAAAGAAGGCAAAATTGTCAAATATTAACAACACAGGAAAAAAGTGGCGGTTCATTACCTAATATATGTTTTTTTTAATTATCATTTTGAAAAAAGACATTATAATAGCTCAACTTGTTTGCGACAGTTAAAGAGGATTTTTGTAGAACTAAAAGATAGAAACAAACATTACTACTACTACTATTAATATGTATAATAGTATGAAATAAACGTCATTAATTAGAAACAGCAAAATTGGACCATTATAATCGATAATGGTGGGTAGCGTGAAGATGAATTTGATAATGTTATGCAAAAAAAGATAGGCAGCAGTGAGCAAAACATACTGCAAATGGAAAATATTGAAAAGGGCAAGAAGCATCCGCCGCACATCCCCCACCAGCAAACGGAACCAGCACCACCACCACCACACCACGCCGCCGCCGCTCATCCGAATCAATAAAGAAACAGAGGACAGACGGTTATTATCAAGTGGTGGTGATGAGTAGATGCTATCAGATCTATCTATGAAGTCGCGCTCTAGAATTAATCCAGCTTAATTAATTAAAGAATACGATACAGTCCAGACAGGGATTATTATTAATTTATTTCTTTTTTTGATAAATCAATACAGGGCAATTTAATTAAAAAGGAAGTTAAAAATTACTAAAAGCAATTGGTTACGTAGGTACCTTCAGAGGGATCGAGAGTTGCATTATTGGTTGAGTTCTGAGCAGCCGCCATGTCCAACTGCAGTAATAATAATAACAATAAAACCAGTGAAAAATTAAAAGAAGAAGCTGCTGCCGCCCGCCATGGCGTCTTCATGAAGCTCAACCAGCTTGATCTCAGCTTCTTCTTCTTCAATTACTACTTGGCTGCTGATTTTAATGAGAAGTTAATTATAAGATATTGGAACAAAATCCGATCAGATTAGGCCGCGCGAAGAGAGAACAACAGTTTCTGCTGCTACCTGCACCCTACCATACAATTCCAGCAATATATATATATATATATATATAAATGAAAAGTCGTCAATGAACAAGTCAAAAGTGAAAAGTCGTCGGCCCTCTTTTATTCTGTTCAGATCCTCTATAATATTTTCTGTAATACTTTCGGTAACATTTCTAATTTAGTATATTTTATTAATAAAACTTACCAAATAAAAGATAAATCTTAAAAAAAGATAAATTCTAAAAAAAAAAAATATGTTATAAAAGAAAATGTTATCGAAAATTTACAAAGAATCTTGAGTTTACCATCCAACATTTATTTATCTTATCTCCACCACTCTCTAATTTGATGCTATTTCTAATTCAAAATAATATAATATTAATTTATTATATTTAGAGTTTTATATTATACACTAATTTTTATTTATATTTATTTTTAAAAAATATCTCTATTCATTTAATATATTATTAATAATTTTTAAAATTTAAACTTATTTACATTTGATAAAATTTTAAAATATGAATAGAAGTGAAAGAATATAAAGTTTTAAAATAAGAAATTTACAAAATTAATAAAAAATATTTTGTATATTTTACTATAAAAAATACCTTGCTTTAATGTTTTCTAATTTATATAAAAAAATAAACTTAATATTATATTATAAAACAGATGTGGTAATATTTTATTAAAATACTTAATAAATAAAAGATAAATTCTAAAGAAAACACATATTATAAAAAGAGAAGTGATGTATGAAATAGTATATATGATTATATATCAAATTAATATAATTAATTAGGTGATAGATACTTATTATAATAATTATAATTAATTAGTACTTGATTATGATAATAATAATAATAGTAGTAACCATGTGTATATAAAAACGCACGACAAGATTGATTCAAAAAGAAAAAAAAGGAAAAAGTCCAGCACAAGAAGGTATCTCATCCTACTTACACAACGCATGCCATCCCTCCCAACACTTGCATCATCAGCGAAGCTGCTATTCAGTATCAAAAGTACTTAAATTTAATGGTGATAGATAAATAATTTTACTAGCATTAGTAATTTTTTCACAATTTAACCTTAAATACGAGATATAATTTTCGAAATTGTTTAATATAAATCATAATACATTTTTTACATTGCTCTTTTATATTATTTTTATTAATAAAATTTACACAATAAATGATAAATTTAAAGTCTAAAAAATAAAACGTAAAATATAAAAGTTTGACATTAAATTATTATAAATTACATAAAGAATTTTAATTGGTAATAGAATCATTATAAAAAAATTTTATTATAAAATTAATAATGCATAATACTTCTTTTCTTTTGAAAGGATCATTAATAACACAACAAATAAACAAACAAATATTTGGGGCATAACCCCCCAGTGGCAGAGTCACATGGAGACCTAGGGGCCCGTCATATATTTTTTATTTTATCATACAATTTGTGTATTTGATGTTAAAATTCACATATTTTATTACGTTGGCCTCTCTACTTTTTTATATATAGTGTTTATAATTTGTCCATATTTAGTATTAAAGTTAACATATTTTATCATATTAGTCCCATAAATTAATTAAAATTAAGTATAAAAAATAATAGAGATATTAACTATTTATAACTATAAATTATTTTTACTTTTCTCTTTATGGTTACAAACTTTGATATTATCTTTTTCTAACCATAACCTATTTTTACTTTTCTCTTTATAGTTGTAAACTATGTTTTACCTCTCAAATATATACGTGAGTTATTTTGAATAAATTGTTACATTTGAAAAGTTAAAAATAATTCATAAATTAAAAGACAAAAATAAATTCAAAATTTATATTTATAAAAAGAAAAGAAAAATTAGTTTATGAATAGAAAAAAGATAAAGTTAATGTTTACACCGATAAAAAACAAAAATAAGTTGTTGCTAAAGTTACGAATATGATAACATATCAAAATAATACACAAATATTATTTTTTCGAATTAAATTTTATATTTGAATTTAGTCCCCAAATATTGGGGTATGGCTTTACCCGTGATAGCCCCTACTTAGGATCCGACATTATTTACGATTAACTATTTAATCATTTAATCACGATCGTATTAAAAATATGTATGTATATACTGTTTTTTAAGGGATATATGAATATTTTATTTGCTATTATTGTAACTTATCATCGTAAAAAATATAATATAATTATTCTTTTTTATATCATGTCTTTATATTAGTATTTAAACCGATTCTTACCCAGCTTCAAAATTAAAATTACCAAATGAGAATGAATGTATCTAATTAGTGAGAATCTAAGGTCATGTTTGGCTTCGAATACTTTGTTATAAATATCAACAAATAGAGGAACAATTTTAGGGGCACAAAAAAAATTAGTTATAAATATTCTGAAACATTTAGACTTTTCTTTTTATACCTTAAATGTTTTATTTTAACTCTATATACTTTAAACATAAAAAATTTAATTATTTATTACCTCAAACTATTTTTCATGCGTATTATTATAATTACGGTAAAAAACGATAAAATCTATTGACGGTAACGCTCCACTCACTTCTACACTAAAAAATGTCAAATTGGGCACGTGAGTGAGACATACTTATTGCCACTGAATTATGTTGTCTTTCACTATAATTATAATAATATACAAAACTCAAAAAATGTTTAAAGGTATTAAAAAATTAAAATAAAACATCGTTTTTAGTGCACTAATAAAGTATATTCATCGCCATCAAATTCTGTTAGTCTTTCAGTATAATTATAACAATAAAAAAATAATATTTAAGAATGAATATAAAAAATTAAAATAAAATATTTAAGGCAAAAACAAAAATTATAAAATATTTATAATTAATTTCTCGGGCACTAAATCATAAGGCAGTCTCTACTAATTATTACAACACTTGGAGGAAAATAGGTTGACCTAATTGTTGCGGCATTAAAATAAGTATAAATAAGATCATTAGCTAAAATGCAAGAACAGCTGTCAACCTGCGACACTAACTAATTAATGAATGGAGAGTGTTTAACGTAGGAGACCTGCTGTGCATGTGTTTTAAGGTTACAGTTGCATGCCCAGATTTGGCACTCGAGATTTGTGTACTTTTTTAAAAACAAAGATACACCTGTAGAATCTTACTTGTTGCCAGTGATTTTTAATTTGGTATTCCAGATTTCATAATTAATTCAAAATAAATTTACGAATTATGGGATTAAATTCAGTATAAAGTTATTTCCGGAGGGATTGGAACGTAATCTTTTCACCAAAAACACAAAAATGGAAGTACATAAAGGGGTGCTTTGTCATCAAACTATTGTTTATTGACATTTAGATTAAATTTAAAATTCAAAGTAAGATTTAAACCTTTACATACATATTAAAAGTCTTAAAAACAAGTCAATTTTTTAATTATAATACTCTTTTTACCCTTTATAAATAAATAAGAAAAGAGATAGATTCTTGAAGAAAAATAAATAAATAGAAATATAGGTAAAAATAAAAATAATTTCAATAAACGTTATTCAAAATTATAAAATCTCTTATATTTTTTATTATTTCTCGATGAGTTTATATTTTTGAGCCGAGGTAATAATTAATTTCCATCTACAGTTTTTTTAAAACTTTGAAAAATTTCCATCTACAGTTTTTTTAAAACTTTGAATTGTAGCTAGTCATGATCATTAATATCTTCTTTTTTTCTCAGTATCATTTAATATCAAACCAAGAACACAAGCGGAAGACAAATTCAAAGCTCAACTCCAAACTTTTTCAACAAAGACTTTTAATTAAAGATTAGTACCGGCAAGTGCCTGTTTTAATCCATGCATATTCACACGGCATAGAGAAATTATGTTCTTAAATTCTATTAGAGAAAATAATCCAACTTACTCATAAACAATTTATATTTTCTTGAGAAGCTACAACACTTTGAGCCTCAAAGTGGATAAAGAAAGGGAGATCCACTTTCACCCTACCTGCTTGTCCTTTACATGGAATTATTGGGTTGGGACAAATGATAGACAATGATGTTACCTCTGGGGAATGGAAAGCAATCAAGGCATTAAGGAACGGTCCTAGCATATCACATGTTTTGTTCCCTGATGATTTGATCCTTTTTGGGAAGATCTCATGTTTAAGCAACTGTTATTAAAAGTTTTTAGTGGGGAAAATAATCAATGTTTTCTGTTTTATTATGTTAAAATAATTACATTATATATTTGTTTACAAATCCTCTAGTCTAGTAGTCTAGCTATTAATTATGAAAATTAATTGGAAAGTATTTAAAGTATACAAAGCTTAGGATTTGTAAGTTATGAAAATATCTAAAATATATAGAACATATAGCTATGAAAACGTCCATGTTCCGTAACGCTCGCCCTCAAGTTGGAGCATGAAGGTCGAAAATGCCCAACTTGCAAGCTAAACAAAGAAAATGAGTGGGAAGGAGTGCTTTAGTGAGAATATCAGTAGGCTGGACCAGCTTGAGACGCATCCCGAACAAAATGACAATCAATTTCGATATGTTTAATCCATTCATGAAATACAAGATTAGCCGCAATGTGAAGGGCCGCATGATTATCACAATGGAGAGGAATGGGGCGAAGGAGAGGAACTTAAAGATCCCGAAGTAAGCCAGATAATCTGTTCACAAGATCATAGCCATGGAGTGATATTCAGCCTTTGCAGAAGAACGAGAAACGTTATGTTATTTCTTTGTTTTCCAAGAGATAAGAGAACCGCTGAGCGAAATAAAGTATTCAGTAACATGGCGAAGAGTAATAGGACAGGTGGCCTAATCAGAGTCGCAATAAGTGGTCAACAAGAGTGGAGAAGTAGACGATAGAAAAATACCACGACCAGGACTGCCCTTTAGATACCGAACAACCTGAGAGCAGCATCCTAATGAGCACAATGAGGGGCATGCATAAATTGAGCGAGGGTATGCACAATATAGGCAAGCTCAGGACGAATAAGGGTAAGATATATCAATTTACCGACGAGTCTGCGATAAAGATCTGGTGTAGCAAAATAGGGACCAGAAGCCATGGTTAATTGATAACTCGGTTCAATAGGAGTAGAGGCCGGTTTGGCCCCTAACAGGCCAGTCTTAGAGAGAATCTCTAAAATGTACTTACTTTGGCACAACAATAATCCTGAGGGATTTCTTGCAACTTCAATACCCAAAAAATACTTGAGGAGACCCAAGTCCTTCATATGAAAAGACGCACTTAAGGAAGCTTTGAACTTGGTAATAGATAGAAGAGAATTCTCAGTGATTAATAAATCGTCCATATATATTAGAACACAGAGAAAAATATTATTCTGGGAGTAAGTGAAAAGTGAATAATCCGCACAAGACTGGAAAAAACTACACTTACGGAGAGCAGCAGTGAGCTTGGAGAACCAACACCGAAGAGCTTGGCGAAGACCATACAAAGACTTCCTCAAACGGTAAATTTGCCAATGTAAAGAAGGACGAAAACCAGGTGGGGAACGCATATAAACTTCCTTCTGTAAGTCGTCGTTAAAAAAGGCATTATGTACATCCATCTGATGTATAAGCCCGTTGCGAGCGAGCGGCAGCAACTGAAAGCAAGGTGCGAACAATGACTATTTTAGCGACAGGAGCAAAAGTGTCTGTGAAATCAACACCGGCTGTCAGTGTGTTACCTAGAATTACCAAGTGAGCTTTATAATGCTCAACGGTGCCATCCGCTTTATACTTGATGCGGAATACCAATTTGCTGCCAAGAGCACATTTTCCAGGGGCAAGGAGGTCCAGGTCCACATGTCATTCTGTATTAGACATCAATTTCTTGTTGCATTGTCCTGCGCCATTGAGGAATAGAAACAGCCTCAAGAAGCTGATAGGTTCTCTACTAGTGATAACAGATGCCAGAAAGTGCCTGTGAGAGGGAGAAAATTTTTCATAATTCATAAAGACTATAATAGGATAAATGTACTTACCTGAGAGGTTCGAGGAGGAAGATGGGGCAGAATAGGATGTATAAGACTTCCAAATAGTATTACAATAAAAATCTTAAAGCCAAGTAGAAATGGTTTTCATGCAAGTACTTTTTCGAGTACCAAGTGTATTATAGGGCAAGCAGTCTATGGAGGGGCAGGCAGTTGGGCTGTCAGGTTGCCTGGCGAGACGGGCCCAGAAGCCGCTGGGCCAGGGGGAATATCATCAAGGTGGGCTGTGTTCTTGCTGGTGGGGCAATCATCGGTTGGGCTGGGAGAAGAAGCAAGTAGGTTTCGGGATGGAGTGGCATCCAGTGGGCTAAGAGAGACGGAAGCTGAGCCGCGTGTAGAGGATGAGTCGACTAGGCCGTATGTAGAAGTTTTGTCGACTGGGCGGCAGTAGGGAGTTGGGCCACTGAACATTGGTCTACTGGAGAGGGTCGACTATGGCAGTTGGAGCTGGGCAAGCAGATGATGCGGCTGGGTTCTGGGCTACGGAAGGAAACCCGTCTAGATGCTGGTCTGGCGGGTTGTCAGCTGGGGCAGTTGGAACTGGGCCATCGGATGGTGTGGCTGGGTTTTGGGATGCGGAAGGAAGCCCTTCTAGATGCTGGTCTTGTGGGTTGTTGGCATGGACTGTCCTTGAGAAAAATGGACCCCCCTGTCAGTGATAATCTGTTCCGTAGATCCCAAAATTTGCTCCACAAAATTGTAAGAGTGGGAAAATCTAGAGTATTTGTCGGAGCATCCGGAGTTTCCTTATAAGGAAACCTTGTCTAATCAAATATCATGTCTTTAGACAAAATAAATTTCTTATTTTGTAAATCATAGAATCGCCAATCTTTCTTGTTAAAGGGATATCCAAGAAAAATACAAATTTGACTACAGGCACGGAATTTGTCTTTTGGTAAGTCATGATCATGTACATAAGCTAAACATCCAAAACTTTTATTGTAAGAGTAAGAAGGCGTTTTTCCATATAATAATTCATACAGTGTCTTGCCATGCAACAAAGAAAAAAGGGGTGCGGCTGATAAGATATCCAGTCGTTAAAAGACATTCTCCCCAAAACTTTGTTGGTAGGTGCGCTGGAAAATGGAGGGCCTGAGCGACGTTCAGGATATGCCGATGTTTACGTTCCATTCTTCCATTTTATTGAGGTGTGCTAGTAATGGTGGTTTGATGCATCATACCATGTGTTGCAAAATACGACTTTAGACAAACAAATTTTGTTTCATTGTCGCTTCGTACTACTTTATTTATTTTGTGAAATTGGATTTTGATCATGGCAAAATAATCTTTCAAATTAGAGGTAACTTCGCTTTTCTCAGAGATTAAATATATCCATACTGCACTAGAGTAGTCATCTAGTACAGTAAGAAAATATGAAGCACCGATAGTGGAAATAGTTTTAAATGGTCCCAATAAATTACAATGAATTAAATCAAAATTTTTAGATGCTTTATTTATACTTAAAGGAAAATGGTAGATTTCGCTGCAAGGAGTAGTCCTATTTCTAGATTTCACTGACAGTCCCAAAACATTGTTCACCATAAAAATCTGAAGGATGGCCCAATCGTACATGTGATAATGTGCTAAAATCCAAAACAGAACTAGAAAAAGCAAATAGAGATGATAACTCCAAAGGCCTGTAGAAGAATATCTCATCCCGCTGCTCACCCACTCCAATCGGCATCATCGAGATACGGTCCTGTATCACGAAAAATCATCAGAGAGAGTGATAAAAAACTTCGAGTCACGCACCAATTGAGCAAATAAAATTAAATTACATTTAAGCTTGGGAATTAAAAACACACTAAGGAGTTTAAGACGAGGATTTAAATAAACCATTCCTTCTTGTAGAACAATGGCTTTAGCACCATTTGGTAGACCAACAATATATAGAAAGATAGTATTTAAGTTTGTTAAAAAATCTTTTCTACCAGTCATAGGATGAGAACAACCTGAGTACAAAATCCACAAATTTTCCATACCAGATAGTTTATCGGATTGACTGGGCTTTGAATATTTAGAATGGTCAAAAGGTTTGACCATTGCTCTTTGCTCAAATTAGGAAATTAGGGTGGGTTATAGCTGTCTTGCTGTTGAAGTCCGCTGCTGCGTTGGTTCCTCGGTGCGTTGCAGCATCGAACCAGCCATCTCCGGTGTAGCCGACTCCAACATACCCTATCGTCATTCGCTGCTGCTAACTGGTATTTGGCCGTCCATCGCATCCTTGGTTCAAGCTCATGCTGCGGATTCCTGCGCCTGTGGCTCCCCTTCCTTGACTGCTTCTGCTGGGATACACGCTGCGGCTATTGGACTGGTGTGCACTGGCGCCAATGGTACTGGCCTTGAGCCACCAATCGGGGTAGCCCACGAGATGGAAATACCCACTAACATCATGTCCGCTCCAATTATAATGGGTGTAAACTGTTCGCGAGGTGGAAGTTGATGACCGATCTGATTTTGTAGCTGTGAAGGTCACTATTCCTTTCTTCCGTTCGAGACATATTTCTGTGTTGTTCTTCTTTACTAATTTGGGCAAGAACGGTTCTTACATTTGGCGTTGGTTCTTGTTGAATCAGATGGGTGCGAACAGTGCCATAAATTGCACTGTTTAATCTCATTAAAAATTAAATGAACTTTTTTTTCCTCCCTCTCTTTTGTAATGGCAACCAAGAGTTATGTGTCTGTGGTGGATGGGAGTTGAGAATAGTTGTCTAATTCATCCCATAATTTTTTTAAAAGCAAATAATATATGTTTATTGAATCCCCTCCTTGTTTTCAATTTGCTAATACAACCTTCAATTCATATTTTTTTGGTCTGTTTCCAACCAAGAACCTTTCTTTTAAGTCTGACCATAATTCATCCCCTCTCTCCGAGTAAATAACAGAGGATTGAAGAGAAGGCTAAATAGTGTTAAAAATCCATATATTTGCTAGAGTGTTAATTTCCCACCATTCTTTTTCTTTGTCTAGGTCATTTTCTAGTATGAAATTGTTGCATCCAAAAATTCTAATTTTTTCTTTGAATGCAAAGCCAATCGCATGGCTTTTGTCCATTCCATATAATGATTGTCTTTTTCATACTCTTTTAGCTGGACTGTTTTATGATCAGCCCGGGACTATCTGAAGGTGCTTACATAGTAGGCATATTTCTTTATTCAACGAACATGACTTTCTTCTACTATGTCATTATCAAAATTACCAATATTCTTTGTCGCTACCCATTTTGAAAGGTCAAACAATCTAACTCTGATACCATGAAAATCTCCAATAAAGAAAACAATCAATGTTTTCTGTTTTATTATCTCAAAATAATTACATTATATAGTTGTTTACAAATCCTCTAGTCTAACCGTCTAGCTATTAATTATGGAAATTAAGTTACAATTAAGAAAGTACTTAAAGTATACAAAGTTTAGAATTTGTAAGTTATAGAAATATCTATAATATATTATAACATCTAAATATGGAAACATCCATATTCCGTAATAGTATGAATTGAATACTTGGACGTTTTTGCTTATAGAGTGGCAAAAAAAGTTAACATAATAAAATCCAAAATGTTTGTGGGTCCGCATACTCCCCACTCTGTGACTCAAAATCTTAATCAGAAATTTGGCGTGCCACTCACAGATGATCTGGGAATGTACTTGGGACACCCAATTATTCATGGAAGAACTCGTACTTCTCTGTATGAGTTTATCTTGGCAAAGGTTCGAAAGAAAAGTGGTTGGAAGATGAAGACTCTATTTCGGGTGAAAAGACTTATTTTAATTCAGACAGTTGCTTCAACGCAACCCTATTATGCTATGCAAATTACTAAACTCCCATGTGGTTTCCTTGATGATATGGAGAGCTTGTACTGTAAATCCTTCTGGGGAGAGGCAGGGAATCAAAGGAAAATTCAACCCATCTCTTGGGATGTGATTTGCGTAGCTAAGGAGAATGGAGGGCTGGGTGTCAACTGTCAAGTCCTTGCGCCTCATGAACACTGCATTGCTTGCCAAATTAGCATAGAGGCTTATTCACAATCCAAGTCAACCATGGGCCAAGGTGCTCACACGCAAATATGGTTCTCCCTTAATTAAAAGGAGTTGGTCCTCTGGAGTTTCACCAATCTGGCGTGGCATCCTCCATGGCAATGAAGCTCTATAGAATTGTCTCCCCTCAAGTTTGGCGGATTCGAATGAAGATTGCAAGGGTCTAGTTGGAAGCCCATATCAGAAACTAAGAGGAGAAGACAAAGACCAGCACTTATTTTCTAGGCTTGGGGAGGTTAACCCATTTATGATATCTGTAAATCCTTTGATGATCCTGCTTGCATGCAAGTGTGGAAACGGTTGATTCGGCCTCGGCTCAAAAGCCCAGAAAAATAATTGAGTTACAATTTCGAACGCGAGGCCTGAATGACAGTCCATCGACCAAAGGCTTCTGTGCAAATGTTTGGTAAAATGGATGCTGGGCCTTTTATCTTTCATGAATAAATATTGGGCCATTTGACAAATCCATCATTAGATCAAAAGAAACATACTAGTATCATTCATGATGGGTTTTTGGGATTTGCAATAACAGGAAACTAGGAAGTCTTTGATCATATTAGTGAAAAATCACCCTTAGCTTAGTGGATGATTTAGCCCTCAAGAAAAGGTAGAGAAACATATTTTTTCGACTAATTTGTAAGTGATAGGAGGAAATTTAATATAATTAAATCGGTCTTTAAGTAACTTGAATTTATAACTTCTTACTATTAATATGATAGGTAAATGAAGAAATCGCGCTACAGGATCACATGAAAGGCAAAGGCAGAGGACAGTTAAAATGGCTCTTGAATGTCCCCCAAAGCCAAAGCTGCCATATTCTTCATCTCCTGAAGAAGAACTTTTTCAAAATTAAAAGTTAGAGAGAGCATCAATGGATTTAATGACGTTAGCATAAAAATGGATGTTAATTAGGAGTGGAACCCATCACCATATTCCCTAATTAGGAGTGGAAAACCAACTAGACAATGATCCAACTAGGGAGGGTCCGACATATGTATATCTTTCGAATCTTATTGTACATATTAAATTTTGATATTTTTAGTTACATTTTCTTAAATTTGCTTCCAATAATTTTGAAAATTTACTTACACATATTTATATAAATTCTCGCTCTCTAAATTAAAGTAACCACGATCACTCCCTCCTGCGCACTAAAAATCGTTTCTTTTAATAATATTTTTTTAATTTATTTTTTTTAGAATTTATCTTTTTACTTGACATGTTCTATTAATAAAATATATTAAATTAAAAACAGTATAGGATCTCGGATTTATTCTAAAATGAATTGGTGCAAAAACAAGCGCATATCCTAATCTTATAATGCATTCGTAACACATAACCAGCTACGGTATTCAACTTTTACTTGCCATCTCACTCCATATCAAGATCAGGGGAAAATGCCCTAATCTGCTTCGAAAGAACCGATGTCATCAGGATGCAGAGGATGCATTTGGAGAATTTGTTCCTGAGTAAAGATCAAGAGATTCGCCACACCTTGCAAGAGCTGCCATAAAAAGAGATGTATCGCTCTGAGTGACCCGCTTCCTCTCAAAAGTCAATTTTTTATCTTTTATTCGAAATACCTCGACTTTTTTAGAATAACCCAAAACAATTAGGATACACACTTCCGGTATATCAACCAAGAAAAGCTACAGCTAGCGTTTGACTAATATAAATAATAATAAAGGTCTAGTACGGATATGAAAATAATAGTTCACTGACATCTATCACGGAATAATTAATATATATCATACTAACAAATAGTATAAAGACTGATAGAGGAAAATGATACAGATTATCCGAACTGCTATGTGAGTATGGATACGATGAGGAAGAGATGAGTTGTGTGTGGCAGGTGATGGGATGATAAGGAGTTGAGACAAAGGGGCAAAGGATGGCCTCTATGAGACCAAGTTGCTAAAGATCAGAGGTTGTAACGTTGTTCTCAGAGATAAACCCCACCCCACCCCCAACCCCACCCTTGTTTCTTCTCAGTCTCCCTTCCGTTGTTCAGGGGATAAACACCCTCTCGTGATTCCATAATTATATACCTAAAAGACAATTTAACAGGGCCATCCATCCATCTTCTCTAATAATTAATTAATTAGTCTTTTAATTAATTCTAACTTAAAATAATACCATATAATTACTATGCTTTCACACAAAGCACAGGAGTTTTTAATTTCTCGGTTTGTTTGATTAGATTTGTGACTAAATCTCTATCACAATTTCTTACCTAAAATTATCAGCCATAGAAGATCTCACAAGTTAGTTTGGGTGATGACCTATTACAATCATGAAATAATTGACCAAGAATGTGCAGAGAAATTCTTGAGCATGGCGTGTTGATTCGTTCATTAATTGGGTTTGGGTCGTCAACAAATTAAATGGGGAAAATAAAAATAAAAAATAATTATACAAGAAAGAAAAGAATTGAGAAGCGATGATATTCCACATCCACGTAAACATGAATCATTGGATGGAAGGAAGGCAGGGTTAGGGTTAGGGTTAGGGTTAGGAGAAGACAAAGAGCAACTACTTCATTAGTGTGGTAATGAATGAGTGATATTTTTGTTGCAATTTCTTGACTTGACAAAAGCATAGAAGAAAGGAAGGGAAGGGAAGGGAAAGAGGCAATTACAAATGGGTCAGCATGGCCGGGGGACGTTGCATCATGACCATGACACTTACTTACCCTTTTGTCTTGTTTTTTCCATTAAATTTAAATGTCTAATTTAACAACTCACAACTCACTACCAACGTCTAATTAAGGACAGGTGTGGGGGGGAGGGAGGAGGGGCACAAGTATCATTTTCCACGAACTGATTAAATATATGAGGTTCTCAACATACATAACTAAATATATATATATATTCAGAGTAAGATTGATAAAGCGAATTAATTAAGCTTGTAAGTTTTTGTGCCCACATCTTTAAAGCCCAATCTATTACCCAATGATGAATATGGGTCGGACCACACATTTGATCTCGACTGTTGGATTATTTAGTTGATTGTCGAGCGAGTGTTCATTCTCTGTTTGTTTGTTTTACTCTTACTATTCTATTCTCTCAATATCTCTGTCACGCTGCCTTCCTTTTTAAGGTATCTATCTTCTCTCTTGTCTCCGGTTTACCTCTACGCCATTCCTTTTGACGGCTTGCTACCAATGTCTTGCTGGCTTCTCTACTTGATCGATACTTGAGGAAGGCTTTGAGAAGGGTGTGTTGAGAGATTGTTTGATTGTGAGGTCGCTCTCTCCTTGAGGGTTTCATTTCCTTGTCCACCGAAAGTTTTAGATTTTTATAAAGTGTGTAATTTGTGCTTTATTATTCGGTTTTCTTGTAATAGATAGGAATATTGAAAGTTTACATGTATATTTTCTACATTTTTTATTAACTGTCATGTTTTGAACATTACAAATTAAGAAAGTATGAAATTTTAGATAAAATTTTTACACGAATTGGAATGCTCTTCAAATTAACCTCTCTACTCATTAGTATTGTACAAGTTTTAATATTAAAAAGAGTTGAAAGAGTTGACTTGTAATATTCCACCCAGTCAGAAATATAAGGAGTTTTAAACACATTCATAATGGTTAAGAATATAAAGGGTTTTACAACTTTTAATAAGCACTAATTGAATTTTTTCTATCTTTACCTATCTTTCTATTCATTTACTTCACCCGCACCATTTATATATTTCATCATTTATGAAGAATAGAAAGTGTATTATAGTTAGAAAATTATCTTGTTTTCAAAATTCTTAATTTGTATACAGAAATGTAACACCTCTTATATTTATAATCGAAAGAGTATATTTTATGAAAACACATAATGAAAAGGAATTCGTTAAATATTATTTTTCTTTACAAATGAAAAAAATACGAAAATCCACAATATAACAAAAAAAAAAATACAGGAACATGAGGCTCTATATGAATTGACTTTTCCTTACTTTCAATTTAAAGTTCTTTTTTACTTTTTCTCATTTTTAGACCCTCTTCTGTTCTCATAAATTATCTAACTTTTTATCAAAATTCAAACTCACTCATTTCAGGCAAAGACCAATCTCCAAATAAAGCCTAAGGACTTATACTTGTAGTGCACTTAACTGGCTATTTCTTCTTACTGAACTTAGCCCGATGAGCCATTTCCATCACTGGTTTACATGAATTCTTTTTGCAAAGGAAGGGAATGAAGAGTCCATAATTACGCACTAAACTAAATAGCAAATGAAATCTGAGGCTATAATCAACAAACTAAGCAGGAGGTGGTGGGAAAGTTTGACTGGACCAAGCTGAAAACAGAGATGATACCAACGTACTGGATATGTTAACTTAAGTAATTTTATATATTGGAGATGCTTCTGCACCTCTAAAGTCATCTACGGATATATTTACTGAAGGTGATGTTTAATTTAATTTATATATATATATGGTGGAATATTTGGTGGTGTACGGATAGAATCACAACCAACTTTGCCTCTCTCCATTGAAATCCTAATTAATGAATGAGAGAAGAAGAAGAAGAAGAAGAATATGAATATGGTGGAGAAGAGGAAAGCAAAAGAAAACACACTAGTGAATTTTCAACAGTAGGGCTCACTCAGCCATATATGTCACTTAGACTCTTTGACTTACTTTATACATTTCTTTCCATCTTTCAATATTCAGAGATAGCAGCTATTACCAAAACCCCACCCCACACATCATCATTCATTTTTCAAATATGATGGCTTTCTTCATCTTCATCTTCATCTTCCAAATGCATACATTAATATATATATTCAAGATTAATTATTTAATTACATATGAAAATGGAATGTTCTAAAGTGCTCATAAGTCATATTAGTACCTAATAGTATATTTTCTTATTAAAACTCCGTACTTAAAGCATTGAAAGATCAACTTCTAACTAACTTTTTCAATAATATTTAAAATTAGAGACAAAATTATTTACGTATAAAATTCTACGTATGATAAAAATAAAATATTATATTCTTCAGAATTTTTATTCAAATTGAATAGAATTATAAAGACGATAACCCTCTCTTACAACCTCTCTTATGGAGTACACAATCATAGATAAATATAAAGAATTTAGTGTAATTGTTGATGTTGTTTTGTTCCCCTTCTTTTTCATAAGAATAAGAAGAGAGAGCATGAAGACAATAAAAGGTGCAGTAGTAGTAGTAGTAGTAAATATTAAACGTATATATGTCCATGAGCATGAGCAAGCAGCCTTACGTTGTCTTCTTGTGCCCAAAGTCGTTGCCTTTTTTTGCCGCTTTCTGGTCGCAGAAATTTCAAATACATATCCATCTATCTCCAACCTTCTTATTTACTATTTTCTTTTTTTCTTCTTTTTTCTGCTAAGGGAATTTTTTCATTTGGTGTACATAAGGAATAATTCTCATATTGAAGAGGTTGAAATTCTCGTACTGTTATTACTAAGATTTGAACTTTGACCCTTATTACTAATTCTACAACCTCAAACCATCCGAACTAAGTTCATACCTCATTTTTTTCATTTTCTTGTTAATTGAGTACATATCCCCATCCCCAGCCATAAAAAAAAAAAATCATAATCTATAATTTTTTTAAGAATAAAAAACTGATATTTTTAAAAAATTTAAATAAAATAGTTAGCTCTAATAAAAATTATGTCTACTTAATTTCAAAAATAAAGATTGTCCTATTTAATACCGAAATAATTTAGATTTTGTAATATTGGTTTCTCAATTTTAGTTTGAACATTTTAGATCCTCAATTCATCCTTTTTGTCTTTTAGAACAAATTTATCTCTATAAAAATTTTTTAAAATTTTTGTATCAAAGTATTAGGAGTAATTTTGGTGATTTTGGAATTTTGAATGATAATTTGTATGATTGATTCAAACTTCTTAATATTATTATTGCAAATTCTCAAAATTACCCCCAATATCTTGGTTCAAAAAGTTTGAAACTCTTTTATGGGATAAATTTGTTTTAAATGACAAAAAAATGTTGAAGGTAAATTATTTGATAAATCTAAAAAAGTTCAAGTTAAAATTTTACTCTTATAATTTTTAAAAAATAAATAAGTAAATTCACATAGGTATAGTTTAACTGATTTTGGATTGCAAAATTGGTACCAACTACAAAAAGTTAAAATTCAAATTCTGACAACAATAATGTGGGTATTTCAAACTCTTTAATATAATGTGTAAAGTGATTCTTTCCGCTTGCACTTAACATGCTAAATAAAAAATTATAAATTTTAAATTATCCGAAAATCACTTTAATATTGCATGTTAAGTTTGTACTCTTATAAATGGATTAAAAAATTAAAAAAAAGGAAGAAAGACTAGGAATTAGGAAATGTAGCATCGTTGGAAATTGGTGTAGGCTTGCGCACCACACCCGATTCTTTTCTTCCTTTCTAGAAAGTGCACCCTCACCACCCACCTATTCTCCTCCGTACCCCCCACCCGGGAAATTACCTTTCTACCCCTAAACTTTTGTTCGGTGGCAATCGTAAAAAGCTACGAAACTGACGACAGTCCAACGTTAGCTGTTCGTGTGGGACCCTCTCTTTCGTGGATATCCATGTCATGCCCCATCCTTAGTCCCAGCCATCAACTCCACCTCTTTCGCTTTTTTCTCTTTTTTTTTTTTAGATTAACGAAAATGAATAAAGCATAAAATAGTTGGCGTTTAATTAATTAATTAATTTAAAGAAGAAAAAGAGGGTCGGGTCGGTGGTTTCCGTGTACGACTCGACCGTACGGTGCATACGGAAACGTCCCTTTGGCTGACGGTTACTTATTGACAACAACCCCCCCGATTCCCCCTACTTAAATATCTTTCCCGTGGGCCCCCCTGCCATTTTTTCAATTATTTAAAAAAAAAAAACCTCTGTACGGTATACCACTTAACGTGTCGATCCAACGGTGTACTGTTTATTTTATTAAAAATGAAAATTTATTCTCTTTTAATTTTTTTTAATGACCTTGTCATATTGCCTCACATTTTATGATATAGGATTTAGAATTTTACAAATATATTTGAACATTAATTTTTATTATTAATTCTGCAACTCTATAATCAATTGAGCTATGCTCATACATCTTTTATTTTTTCACTTAATCAATCTTTTTGTTTCCTTGCTCCAAGTCCAATTTTCTTTTTTATTTTTCATAAAAATATCATATTATTCAAATAATTCACTTCTTTGACAAATGCTAGTTGGAAGAGATATTGATCAAATCAAACATGAAGATATGAAGGTATTCAGATGGATAGTATTTGTGATGATGTATAAAAAGAAATGTAGAGAACGAATAATAATAAGTGAATTTAGGTTTAAATTTTTTATTTTTTATTTAAAAATATAAATTATTTGTAAAAATAGATGTGATTACGGATTTCAAAACTAAAAATAAATAAAAAATTTATTTTAAACTCTAATGCAAGTTGAGCCTTATTGTTAGGTGTTAGGTGCAACACACATATAAGAGGCAATAATTACAGGACATGTAAATGCCCTGTCTTGGCATTGGAGGGGTAATTTCTTCAAAAGTTACTCATTTCCCTATATGAGGAAAATGGAAACAAGTCTTAATATGGTAAGTAATTTAATGTTTTTAGTTCATCATTTATGGTTAATTACATTTTCCCACATAATATTTATTCAAATTACAATTTCACTCTTACATTTTGTATAAATTACAAATACATCATTCCCTATTTTGTATACGTTATAAATATAAGAACTATTGCTTTCAATACAAAAAACCTATAAGAAAAGAATGATTTTATTAAAAAAAAATTTAGAATCTTCATAAAGTGTCATTGTATGTGTCTATTTCTTATCACTACTATTTATTAAGACCATAATATTATTTTGTGAGTCTAATTTTCTTAATCAATGATATTATTATCTCAATATATAATATTAAATAAGAATTTGACTATGAAAATAATATTTTAAAGAAGTTTCAAACTTTTTACAACATAATCATTGTTTTCTGAAGAAAAAAATTCATAGAAATTAGTTATAAGGATTAATATTTTATGAATATATAAACAATAACGATGTACTTGTAATTTATGTAAAATAGAATGATGAAAATATAGTTTTGACAAATCTTAAGGGGAAAATGTAACTAACCTATTATTTAAAATTTAGATTTTATTTTGAGAAATTGGTTCAAAATGTCATATTTCCTTTTTGTCACTAAATTTCATTTTCGCTCTTTTTACCATTCAATGTATTTTGTTTCCCTCCATACCATTTCATCACTTTTTATCTTGCAGTCTAATTTATTTGGCATATCTAATACAAATGAATGACTTTGTATAGACTATTTTACTTATGATAAGTGTTTTACATGTTCAATTTCGTTCACTTTCTTAAAACAACATATTTTGCAAGAGAGGAAGTAAATTTTTTAAAACAGTATCTTACATACTTGTGACCTTTCTTTAGGTTTAAATTTTTGTAAATACATTATTTCCTTCAAAATCAAATTCAGATTGGACATACTTCTCCCATTTCAATTTATGTCACTTTAATAAAGTGCACAAAAATTAAAAAAATAATAATTAGATTGTTTTAATTGAAGAACAAATGATCAATTTATTTACATACTCTTACGAATATTTCTAATGAAAAGTTTATGGACATTTCCTTAATCCGAATAATAAATATATAGAGAGATATGCAGGGATGGAACTAGGGGCGGCTCGAGCCCCTCGGGAAATTTTAGAATTTTTAGGTATTTTACCTTCAAGTCTCCAATTTTTATTTTTTTTTTCAATACAACTCTAAAACTTGCTATTTTATTTGTAAATTTGGAATTGTTTAAATAGTTTTGTACTTGAAATGCATATATAAAATAGACGAAATTCTAACAAAATTTGTATTGTTCTTCAACTCTCAATTTTTTTGTCTTAGGTCCGTGCCGGGAGACATATGTGAATGCAATGTCTCAAATTTCTTTGAGAAGTATGTAAGGAAATGATGGTATCCTTCAAAGTCCAAAAGGGATGAGATGAATCAGAAGGAAAGCCGGTGATTGAAGCATTGGAGCCCATCCTTGTGGAAGATTTTCTGTGGATATTTTTAGAGATATTTGATTTTGAGTACAGAGCAGAGCAGAGAAGAGGAGAGGAGATCATGAATTCAATCAAGATGGAGAAGGATTGTGATGGTTTTGTAGTTTTAGCCAATGAATCTTTTCTCTGTCTGCTGGAAAAAAATTGGAAAAATTTCTTCTGAAAATGGAGATTTGGCAATGGCAGCATTGGCTTGGCTGGTCTCACATTCTTCAAGACACATGCTCTGCTCCTGCAAAAGCATGGGACCAAATTATGGTAATTTACTTTTCTTTTTGACTTTGCATTTTTAAAGCAAACAAAAACCAAATACCAAACACTTCCCACTCTTTCCCTAATTCATTAGTTTGACATTCAAGTGTCGTATGGATAAATAAAGATGGGAGGAATTGTATTAAATTCTTATGGAAATATAGTAAGTAGGTTTCCTTGTAATTTCTTTAATGACTCCCTCCTTTTCTACTTTATGTTACTACTATTTTGATTTATGTCGAGAAGAAAACCAAATGAGCCTTTAAGTTTAAGCAGAGGCATCATATTCAAATTCCGAAAATGTAATTGTATTTTATGAAAAAGTTTTATCGTATTTATAATCCTATTTGATTTATCGAATAGAGATTAATTTGAGTAATATAGTATAAAAATTAATTTAGGTATTATATGATTTAAAGAATGTTATATGTATTAACTTTTTCATGCGAATTCATATGATAAGATGAACTGTAACCGCACTTATATGTTCAAAAAATATATTTAAATTATTAAACTATTATAAAAGTAAATAAATTTTTTAATAATACATAATTGCATTTTCAAAAATCAAACTCAAAAATAGTATTTCTACTTGAATTTAAATATAAAGATGTGAACGAGTTAAACAAAATCTGAACTTACTCTAATTGGAGTTCAGCTCAAATCTCTTATAATGAGTTTGAACTCGAGTTGAATTCAAATTCGGCCTAAGTTCAAATTCGAATTGAATTTTAACTGATTACGGTTCATTTATATCCCACTGGAATGTCCATAGAATGATCCGAGCCGGTGAGATTCGGGTTGATGAATTGGAGACGTTTACTATACAAAAAAAGACACAGAGAGTTTACTGAATTTAGGAGTGGAGAGATAAAAGAAGAAAAGGTTGCTTTGAAGTGACAGTAGACACGGTGGACTGTCGCCGCTGGAAAAAAAAGAAAAAAAAAACTAATAATAATAATAAAGCAAATGAAAGAGGGGAATGACTGAAGCGGCAATCACGCTTTCAACGTTTTCAACACTAGTAGTTGTCCGCTTCTTCTTTCCGTTTTTTTCATCCTCACGCTTTTCGCTTTATCCACCTCTCTTATCTCATTCATTCCCTTATCTTCTCACCTCCTCCTCTGTAATGTATTTTTCATGCGTTTCTTCACCTACATTTTCATTATATAACATGTAATTTAAAAAAAAAAAAATTCACCCTATACACGAGAATAGAATTTTTGTTTAAAGATAATTGCTATTACTTAAAAATAAAAATTATATTTCAAACAAACTTGCCTATAAAACCATATATTGGCACTAGCATTAAAAAAAAATTAATACAAAAGATTTCATATTATTAATGGAGGTTAACATAAGAAACAATAAAAATAAATTCAATTATAATCATTCATGATATACCTTTAATTATTTTACTTCATTTTAATAAAATATATATTTTTTTTTGTTAAAGCTTCAATTCTTGTCATTAAGGAAAGGCTTCATGAGCCACTAAAAGTACTTAATATAGTGGGCTGAATTCTCAAACATTCCCTAATAATGATGGGAGATTTTGTTACAAATTCGATTTATAGCGAAACTCATTCATTAATTATGTTATTTGTATAATAAAAATAAAAAATAATATAATTTAATATATATTAAATTAGGAATAAATAAGAACATGAATCGGGTTGATGTTGAGTCTAAGTAGTAGTGGGGAGAGCTTCCAAAACAAACTCATATAATTTGATGATTTATTGTTATGAGGTTAATTTAAGATTGAATGTAGAGCACAGTTTAGTTTGCCCATGGGATTATATAGGGGGCATGCTATGCTTAATACATATTGCCTAATTTATTGACTACTATTCCTTTTGTATTCAATCTATCAAGAAAAGGACAATCCGTAGAGAATCTTCTGAATTTTCCCATTTTTTTCCTATTTTTTTTTTTGTAGAAAAATGACTTATTACAGGAAAAAAAAAAAAAAAAAACTAGACCTTTTGTTTTTATATTGATGAGTGAGTGTAACATTCTTGAAAATTCGTCACAGTCCCTGTCTGTGGAATTGGAATATAAATCTTTCGGTTATTACTAAAAAAAATATTCTAAATTTTGTCGTTATGTTAATTAAGTATTCAATATTTGAAAATGATAATTAAAGAACAATTTTATTTTTTCAGGAAAATGAATTGCACAGAGACTAATCGAAAATGAGTAATGTCTGTTCTACTAGTTTGAAAAATAAATTTTATCTTTTCATATAAGGAAAGTTGGTCATCAAAATGGAAGTAAAAAATGTCATAAAAAAATTATAAAATTGTCAAAAATATACTCGGGCGACAAGCAATGTTTAAGGTACTTTTTTGTAAGAGTATCATTTTGACAAATCATAAATTTTGGATGTTATAACTTTTTAATCCCTGTAATACTCCTTACCCATTACAATTAATTGCAAGTAAAGAAGTTTTTTAAGCCACAATAATGATTTGATGAAGCTTTGATATATAGCTTTTGAGGGCTTGGGAAAAGAAGAGAAAGAGTTGGAAGCAGTTGGGTGTTTTGATGGTTTTCGGAAGAGAGTTTCTTTTTAATTATATTTCTTCCCTTCATTTTGATAACCAGCTTCCCTCTTCTAGAAAGATAAAATTAATTTTTCAAATTTTATTAAAGCATAACAGACATTACTCATTTTCAATCAGTTTTCATTTAATTTATTTTACCGAAAAAATAAAATATTCCTTAATTATCATTCTTAAATATTAAATACTTAATTAACGTAATGAGCAAAATTCAAAATATTTTTTTTATATTAATCCTAAATCTTTTGAACCACATCAACCCTATGATTAATACCTTATGTCTCTTGTCCACTGCTGGCCCAGTTCATAAGAAGTTTCTTAAGACTAAAACCTTCCATTGCAGTGTAAATTAAAGTTTATATACAAGACTTTGACGATTTGAGTCTTCTTGTTCAATACACATAAAAATGGAGGATAAAAAAAAATTGAACAATTTCCAAACACTTTCTCAAATCCTACTAATAATAAGATCTGAATTAACGAATGAATAATTAGTAATACTACTACTAATATAAGCATATGAAGGTGACATTTTTGTTTTTCTTTTTCTTTGTCTCTTCAAACAATCCAAAGAGGAAGGAAGAGAAATTCTGCAAATGGAGCCAACCATAGAAGAATAGAAGGTATTAGAAAAATAGGGAAAAAAAAAGAATACACCAAAAGGATATTCCAATATTTTGGTCTATCTAATTGATTATATGGTTGTATTTACTCGTCTTTTTGTTTTTTAATACAATAGCGGTAAAATATTTGGTGGAAATTATATTATAATAAAAATAAAAATATTTAAATAAAATTCTAAATTAGGGAAAACGACAATTCTATTAAAAAAAATTAATTTCTATATTTAAGAAGAGTAAACCGTTCGACCTTTCAGTTAGAAGGCATCAACTCTTATCACTCACGTAAAACCTTACAGACTTGTATTTAATTATTTGGGTAGAGAATAATATAGATACTAAACTCCAAGTTATTTTATTATTTTAAAAGAGAAACTTGGAAGCCGACTAGATAGTAAAAAGAAAATTTTCTTTTCTAAAAAAAAAAAAAAAGAAAATTGACAAGAATAAGCCGCATGTTAAAAAGAAAAAAAAGTGTTGTATTATGCGCATTTATTTATTATTTCTCTATACATTTTTTCCTCTATTTTGTGTAAGATCAACTAATTAATATATTAATAATTTTTATGATAATTCAATTAGTTTATAATCCAATTCCATATTATTTACAGGATTCCAAGTTCCTTTCCCTCTCGACACACTTAACCTTAATTCGGTTGGTTGGGGTAAATAAAAGGAGAATAGGAACATATAATATTTTCAGTGTCTCTTATCGATGTTATTACCGATGTTATTTTGATAGGATCAATGTTTGCTCGGTTATTCAATTAGTTTTATATATTTATTGATAAATATGAGAGTTCGAATATAACGACAATTCGAACATAAGACAACGAGAGATATATAATTATGATTGCCATTATTAACACTTTCTCTTTTTATTTTCCATAAAAGAAAAGAGAAATATAGAATTATCCTATAAGAAAAGATGAAAAATAAAAATGTCGTATAAATATTAACTTCTCTTAAATGGCATTGACTAATGGCATTGATTAAGTTGGCAAAAACTGAGGTGCTTGATTGAAATAAATTTTACTCTTCCTCCTCTTTCACAATACGGTTTGTATAGTCAAAAATATTCTTTACCTCTTTATATTTTATCAATTTTGAAACCTACTCTTTTTCTATCGCAATTTATAATACTTAATTTTTTACGAATGGCTCAAACACCAACACACATTGATTTATCATATTTTAGGCAGAGAACATTATGTCTATTATACATAATTTGTTTATAAAAAAGTAAAATAAAAATAACATTGTCTTTATTTACTAATCAATGATCATGTTTTATATAAAAATATACATCAAGTATATAATTTTCTAACATATTTTGCTTATATCATTCCGTTATTACTGTTTAAGGAGATATTGTGACTATTTTATTATTTTATGAACGAATCATGTTATTTACGTGATAATTTTTATATAAAAATATTAAAATCTCTATGTTTTCATTTTTTACCATTCGTAACTAAAAAAGTTGAAAAAAATAAATAATATAGATCTGATTGACAAAATATAGAAAAAGTAAATGACATTTTGAATTATATTATCTTTTTTTAAAAAAAAAAGAAGGGTCATGATGAACTAATTTTCCTTGTTAATTTAATGGTAAACTTTTTTGTAATGGTTGGGGGAACCTTTTATTTGGGTGTGTACCACAATGGATTAATTAATTAGAAAAAATGAAATAAAATAAAAAAAATAGAGAGAGAGAGAGAGAGAAAAGCAATAATTGTACCTGCCAAGTACGCCTACCTGTACCTCTCTCTCTCTCTCTCTCTCTCTCTCTTAACCTCTTCAACTATCTATCTTTGCAAAGCAACATGCCGTTTCTCTCCCTCTCCTCTTCTTTTCCCCTTCATTCTCTCCCTTTTTCCGCCACAACCCCCACTATATATTCCAACCCCACTAACCCCCCACTCCTACTTCCCTTTCTCTCACTATAACGCTCATCACTTTTGTTTTCTCTCCCTCTCTCTTTCTCTTCATCGGAATTTCACAAGTTTTCTTTAATATACTGAAATGAAGAAATTGATTAGGAGACTATCGAGAGTTGCAGATTCATCACAATACTGTTTGCTGAGATCGGAATCGAGAACAAGGCGGACGGAGTCTTTTAGAGTCGGAAAGCGAGGCGTTCCGGTACCGGAGGGACACTTGCCGGTGTACGTCGGAGAAGAGATGGAGAGGTTTGTTGTCAGTGCGGAGCTGTTAAATCACCCAATCTTTGTAAAGCTATTGAATAAATCGGCTCAGGAGTACGGTTACGAGCAAAAAGGCGTTCTTCGAATTCCTTGCCATGTCTACCTCTTCGAAAGAGTCCTAGAGGCCGTTCGTCTCGGCGAAAATGACTCACGCGACCTTCAAGAACTTCTCAGCTCTCTCTCCGACGGATAGCAACAACAGTTCTGCTTTTTCCTTTTTTTTAAAAAAAAAATTGTTTAAGCTGATGAACAGTGAGATTAGACCAGTTAGAGACTCAGTGGAGATCAGATCTTGATGATCGATCCTACAATTAGCTTTTTTTTTCTTTTTGTGTATAGCTTTTGTAATCAACCGATGTGGTACTGATGTTAGGGTTTTTGACGAAGCTGGTGTAAAAGGAGGAGAGGAAGATGATACCAAAAAATTGTATGGCAAATTTGGGAAAGTTGCATCGTCTTTTTGCCCTAATTTTCGCTTCTGTTTGTGTAAGTTTTTAACATTTTGGTTGTTGACTGAAATTTTCACCTACTTCTTCCGGCATGCTAAGCAAGCGGCGTTTGATTAGTTCATTGTTTTTGGAGGGTATGGACATAAAAGGACAAGGAAGTTGGAGAAATTTACAGAAGGGGGACTTTGGATCTCATTTCATTCCCCCTTCCCCTCCAAGTGGTCCTCCTCGGAACTCGTGTGATAGTTGAAATGGTAACCGTCGACGGGTGGAAGGCCTCGAGAAGCGTGGTGCCTTTGTGGTAGCAATAGCAGTAACAGTAACAGTGGGTCAGTTTTTCAGCCTCTGTAATTTGCTTGATTTGCGGTGGCTCCTTTTGCGGCCATCTCAAAAAAAAAAAAGCCTCTAATCTCTCTTCTTTTTGCGGCGAATGAGGGAAAGCTTAATATTCTGATTTGAATTGGATTTTAAGTTTCTATTTACACTTTTTGGATAGAGATGAGAGAGGAGGATTATCTTTTTGGATATAGTGAATAAATGGGATTTTTGATTCCCCCAAAACACAAAACCATACTTTGAGTAGAGATGGGGATTGTTTTTGGAATTCCTTAGCATTATCCCTTGATAAATTACACAAAATTTCTGAATTCAATTGGGATATATATGTTTAAAAGATTGTTGTGGAAGATGATTCATGATCCGTTAATTCAGTTAGTATGTGATTGCCTCAGAAGTTCGTGGGATTTTGGTTTTGGCTTTGTGCTCTCTTTGTGGTCCAACAAATTCAACATGTGTGTGGTACTGACTACATTTTTTCAATTTCCATACTATAGTTTAATTTCATTCAATGAATCCCAATTAAGTTAATTAATATAGTTGCTATTATTATACCATAACAAAATATTTCTTAACTCTTATCAGTTTGCATAAAAAATTTCATTGTTATAACCACTATGTGTGAGCATATATATGCATAAGAAAGGATTTAGAATTCACATAAAAACAAAAGGGGGGGTGGTTGCTTAAACATTTGCCACCTAATTATATTAGGTGAGCAATAGACAGTAGTACTATTAGTAGTACCATTTTGAGGACTTGTATATTTCTACTTTAATTATGGTCCGGTAGTTGAACATTGAATAAATTGGAAAATTTTCTTTATTAAAAACAAACCAAAAATGAAAAAGCCACTAAAGAAAGTACTAAAAATACAACATTTGTTTATCTAATTTGTGCATAAATTCGAAGGAAGATGGATAGAGAGAAAGAAAAAGGAGTTAAATCCCCCCTTTTGAATTGGGGAGAACCCACGTACACGAAACGACACCGGAAGAGCGGTTAGGCCAATTGGCATTTCAGACTCGTAATACTTAAAGAGTTCAAAGTTATATGTCATGAGAAGATTAACGAGAAAGGAGTCCATACCATAATAACAACAGTGGTAAGATGTCTATTCTTTACTTTTTATAACAGTTTTTATTAGTATGAATAGTATAAAATAAAAGATAAATTTTAATTTTTAAAATATAAATTTTAATGTTATGTTTAATATACGAGAATAGGATAGAATAAAATGATTTTTTTAATTTTTTTTATTTTAATATTCGATATTCAAATTAAGAGTAAGAATAAATTTTCACGGAAAAGCTCATTCCAAAAGAAACTAGAAACATTTCGCGCTAAAACCTATAGAATGACTTTTATAGAAGAAGTGGGAATCATTTTAAAAAATATAAACTATTATACCTCAAGATATATTACATATATTATAGTTAATTAATTTTTATATATCTTATTTTTTATATTTAAAATAAATTATTTTATATAACCATTTTCAATCTTACATATTATAAATATTTATACTTTAATAAAACATTTTATATTAGAAAGGCATTTAGGTCTTATTATATATATCTGAACTAAAATAATAATTTTTTCAAACCCAAAAAATAATCATTATTACATTTTACTTTTTCCATTGAAACACTCAAACGGAAAGATGATTCCATTCAATTCCGGATGAAAAAAAAAAATTTGAGTGGTAAAGGATTTCATTTCATACCATTTCAGTGCCCCAACGTACTATAAGACCCCGTTATTGATTAGGAAAGTGAGTAGCACTTCCTCAAATTTTAAACTCCAATGTTTGGTTTATTATTTAGATTTTGGAAAAGAATCAAATTCCTAGGAAGTAGAAAATAAATAGAGAATCTTGAGACGGTAAATCCTTACATGAACGTGACATTGTGATTCCTTTACTTAGAATTATAACAAAATCATAATAAAAATATATTTTAAAATGAATAAAAAAGATATTTAGGACTTTTTTTTTTTTAGATATCATTTTCTTTATTAATCTCTCATATTCAGAACATTTTTTCCAACTTTTTACTAATATATTACTAGTACATAAAAATATTAAATCTCTTTCTCTCTCTCTCTCCACAATTCGTATATATACACCTCTGGTGAAAATATTTTTTTATTAAATTAGATGGACATTTTTTTAGAGTTAGATGAATTAAATATCAAAGTAACAAAGAATGATATAAAAATGGAATTAGAGTTTTTTCTTAAGAATAAAAAACCGTTTTTATTTTAGAATTTATAATTTAATATTGATTTTTCTTAAAAATAATATATTTAAATTGTATGTTAAGGATAATTATTCAAACACAAATTTATATGAGATATTTATATGTAATTTAAAATAGTAATATTAAATTTTAGGTAGATAAATATACTAGAGTCATTTTGGTCAAATTGATATAAATATAAATTTATTACCTGGTTATATTTTACTAAACTAAATATTTAGAAAGAATTCTTTTTATTTTCCTTCTTAACATTCTGATATATTCCAAATAAAGTAAAGTAATGTGTATAAATATACATTGCATTGATTTATTTAGATTCTAAATACTCGTATTACTATCTCAACTTTTCTTTCCCACCACTTCAACGGACCAAAGGAAAAAGTTACTAATAAAGACGTATAATGTTAAAGAAGTATAACCAGGAGTGTATTAAAAAATATTAAAAAAAAATCCAGAGTGTAATGATACTACTAATTTTCTTTCAATTATTATTATTGTTTGATGAATCATTGTATTTTCAAAATGAAGAAAAAGAAAAGGAAAATGATTTGTGGTTGGAATGTCATTGTATCCGCTTCAGCATATAGCCATTACAATAATTACGAGTCTTCTGACTCAGCTCCCTGCTCACTCTACCGGACTCATGTTTCCCACTTTGAATCTTCCTCCCAAACCCCACCCCATCCTTTTTCTAAAAAAATATATAGTAAATAGTATGAAACATTTGCAGTGTTATTAAGAATTTCTATTTGATTAGACTTTTAAATTTAAAATTCAACTTTTTTATATTAAGTTCATACAAATAATTTATCATTCTCTACTTTTTGTTCATTCTTATTTGTAATTCAAATACACTTTTTGCTGACTCGTTATAATAGATAATTAAGTGCATTCTAAATATTTAGAAGATCAAAAGCTTAAATTCGATGTTATAAATTATCTAGATCCAAATTCTAACCCTAAAACAAGTCAAACTTTATGACATTATAAAAATTAAATATAAATTAATCAGAATTGTTTATGTATAGATATATATCGAATACCCCGAATGGTATATAAGAAATAGAGAGGGGTGGACCCAATGATATAATCATGTGCTAAAGCACTTGAGAGGAAGTGGCAAACAGTCTTAGCCTCTCCCAATATAATTAATATATTACAAAACTCTTAACATAAAGAACTCAATAATAATAATAGTATAAAAACGACCACCCAATTTGATAATCAAATAATTCTTTTTTCTTCTTTGACAAGTAGAAAAAAATGAAAAAAAAAACAAAGAGCGGAAGGAATTAGCAATTTCTTGTAAAAGTTTTCCAGAAAGTAAAGTGGAAAAAAGAAAGAAAGAAAGAATGAATGTGCACAAAGATTCTGTATGGTTATGATATGATAGAGATAGAAGGAAATTGGGCGGTGAGACACAAAGTACGTTGCTTTTTGTGACGTCTGTCCTTAATCTCTCTCAAAAGATTAGAAATTGTCATATTAGAGTGTAAAGCACATTTCTTACGCCTACACATATTCCACTTTTGTTTTTGGGGGGTTTTCTTTTCTGGATTACTATTACTACACACCAATAACATAACAAAACTCTTGTCCTAACTCCCCTGCCATTTATCAATCAAACAGCCGAATAAAGAATATTCTTTTGCTTTTAAGGCTAATTTCTTCTTTGACAGATGGAGAATCGGGAAGAACACCAACAAGTTTCGGTTATCAAGATTTCATAAAATGATGAAACATGTGCACCAAAACCGTCTTTAGATAAGCCACAGGTAATTTTGCATAGTTAGTAACCACATTTTAAAAACTTGACAAAGTCAAATTTCTAATTCATTCTTCTCGTGAAGACCTTAAATTTAAATTTTAAATAAGAGTCAAATTCTTATATACTCTTTAAATTTAAAGAGCATTCAATATTAAAGTCGTATACTCTTAAATATAAAACAGTTCTATTCATGTATGGAGAGAACTATAAAATTTTCACACCTAAAAGTGTATAATATATCTTTTAGTACATTTAAGTTTATTTTTTGTTCTATAAATTTTATATTAATAAAATTATAATGAACATGCACTAAACAATAACATGTACTAGTTAATCTCTACTGAGTTTTCTTTAGGGCAACATTCTATGTAGAGAATCTTAGGCAACTGGCAATAAGATTAGTTAGGATTCCCTTCCCTTCCCTTCCCTTCCCTTCCCTTCGCCTGAGGTTCTTCACTATATCTTGGTTGATTTTCTATTTTATTATTTGTTAAGAAATTGACTTGGACACCTCTCTCCTTCTCCTCCAATCATGAAATGAGCGCAAATTATTATTCCCCCTCTGCACCGGAGACTGTATGAAAATAAGTTAACAGCTTCCATATCGTCAGTTAAGGCAGCAACCAAATATAATAATACGTGGAAATTGAATGGAAGTTCTCTCTGTCTAGCACAGAGTCTTGTTCGTCAATTCAATATTATTGACGAAGAAGATGAAGAGGATGTTGAACAAAGTTTCTTTTTCTTCAATCACAATCAATAAGTACCGTACGACGCGGTTATTCTAATTCATGATTACAACCTTAATCTATCTATATCCCTCTCCCAATATATATATATATATATATATTTCCAGTGTGAAAACACACAAGCCTATAATGTGTCCTTGATTAACGCAACACCCACATGCCTATTTTTCTACTAGTGTGATAACAAAATCAAAAGTAGTACCTACTTGGTGGTAGTAGTAGTAGTTCTTTTGATGCCGCCAAGGTATTTCTGCTTGGCTGTTAATATTCTTTTCGAGGAAAAACGACACGCGGATCCGAAAAAGAGGGCCAAACCTACATGTGAAGTTTCGATACGATGCACATGCCTTTCTAATTACACTCCTTGAAACATCTATTTCATATCTTTCGATATCTTCCCACCATTTCAAAACTTCTAACCCCCAAATAAAAACTATTTCCTCTACTTCCTTCAATAAGTAAAGGAGTTTCTCCGCATTCTCCTTGTTAAAATATTCAATTTGAACCCCTAATTCCATTCTTACAAAATCCCTCACAATAGAGAGAGAAATGCTCAAACCTTACGAAGAGTAATTTCTACTAACAAACTAGAAATGAAATTTTTAATAGACTCTCTCTCCTCCCACTAAAATTTGACATCTGGAGCATAAAATTTTGCAAGATTAGACAAATGAGGGTCTTAACACGAGCAACACAATATTACAACATTAGATTATATAACTCTAATACCATGTTAAAATATTAAACCTGAACCTAACTCTATCCCAAAAGATGTCTCGTGAAGAAAAAGTAAAATATCCCATAAAGATTGCCATTCGAAGTCATTTTTGCCCACAAATATCCATGTGGAATTCTAAGCACTCTTTCCCCCCTCTCTCTCACATGACTAAGATACCCCTTATATCCATGTGGAATTCTAAGCACTCTTTCGCCTCTCTCTCTCTCACATGACTAAGATACCCCTTAATGCATAGCTAACAGAATCCAATGCTCTAAGGAGAAGTATCTCTAGATCATCTATCGTTATAAGGTGTTTCATTCATATATAAATACAATACAAGGAATACTTTAGAGATACCTGAGAGTTTCAGAATCACAAGCCCAAAGAAAACAGCAGCATCTACTTTCACATGCTGCATCCATATACATGAAACAAGACACATTTAAAAGCCTCACATTGATATCTCTATTTTAAGTAGATTCAGCACTGCTATTACATAAAGAAGAGGTTCAAAATCAACTCACAAAGATGAGTAAAAAGATCACTATTTCATATCGCATATATATCAAAAAATGCAATAAAGAAGCACTTAACTGAAAATTTTTCGGAATTATCAGAGTCTCAAAAATCAGGGCTTAAATGACCATACATATTTCAACTACGTTGTTTTCTTCTTCCTTTGTTTCCTATACTGATCATATAATTTCAGGGACAAATTCGTTTTATCTAACTCATTCCTTAACCTCTTATTTTCCACAATATCACTGAGGACAGAAAATTGCTCACAGAGTTTCCCTTTAACTTCATTTCTGTCTACTAAGCTTACAGTATCAAGTTTTGATCCAGCGCTGCTGACTGAGGAAGTGCCACCTCTTTTTTTCTTATTATTCGACCTTGTTATCTCACTAGGTGGGATAAAAGATTCCTGCTCCCGGGACAACGCTAAGAAAGCTTGCTGGGGAGAGACGTTGGAATGACAAACCTGGTTGTTGGCAGAGTTCATGGTCGAAATGCTTGTAGCGAGGGCAGAAAGAGCAGGATGATAATGTTTAGTTAAAAGGTTAAGCTCCCAAAGGACCGAAGCAAGTGCACCACTAAGGTTCGGGTCTGAAGCATAAGGCTGATATTTCTGCATGTTATTAAAGTGCTCATCAATACCATGTAAGCAAAACAAGAAGATGCTTTTTGCAGGATTTAATAAAAGAAAATCATTTCCATATTTCATGAACCTATTAAAAAATGACTTTTTCAGTGAGACTGAATTAGTAGATGAGATAGACAAGAGGGGCTCACCGCAATTCCACCAGACACAGAGCCCCCTCCCTCATCATTTTCTAACAGATTCCGGCATTTGACATTCTTCAGAAGAAGATGCCTCGAAGTAATCAAGGCTGAAATAGCAACAAGAAATACATTTTAGGTCATAAAGCAGTCATGATATCAACAATATAGCAGAGTAATGATATTCTCACAATAGCAGCTTACCAGCCATGGATTCAGCAGAACCAAAGCATAAAGAGAAGGTTGCAAGACGTTTTATGAAAGCTGCAGCTCTCTGCATATCATGCTGTCTGTCAACGCACAACATTATTTTTAACGCCTCAGCTAGCACCTCACCTCTATCCCTGCAAGGGAACCGTAAAACACAAAATACATATAAGCAAATAGCAGATGAGCAATAAAGATGTGCAAATTGAAATTCAGCAAGAGAGCTGCTCCATGCCTCTTCTTTTCAGCTTCCCATGAGGAATAGTTAAATCAAAGCAAAAAAGAGCAAGAAAGGAGAGGTGGGAAGGGGGCAACAAGTACAGCGGACAAAAGTAAGAGTTGAAAAAAGATTTAAATCCCAAGATATCTGGGAGGCCTAAAAAACCTTCAACAAATACTTTGTATGATTAAACTCATTAAACTCATAAGAAAACAATGACCTTTTTCGAATTTCAGGTATATGTATAAGTGAATTTACCTTCCCGGCCTATATTCCAGTATCAGACTGTAAAGCTGTACAAAGAAATCTTGCAAATCAACATTAAGTGCATCTAGATTGTTCCTCATCACTTTGAACGCGACAATGCAGCACTGCAATCTCTCAGATACGGTCAAATGTTGCAAACAATTTTCAGAAGAACCAACTACGTTGCTGCCATTTCCAGAAAGCTTTCTCAGATAATCCAAGAGATCAGACATGAAGTCTAGGTCAATTAGATGAGAAAACTTTCCAATTCCATTCAAACATTGTCCAAGCAACGGATGACTCCCAGATGTGCACTCTACAGCATTAGCTTCAGATCTAAGCGCCAAAAGAAGATAAATGGATTAACAACATAATATTTGACAAAGTTATCTGACCCGGGACCTAAAAACGCAACAAGTTTAACCAGATCTTACATTAGTGTTACACTCCAAAATGTAGGCAGAAGCATAGATGTTTCAACATCACATAGTTGCTAATCCCAAATTACAAACACCATTGTCCCAAAAAATCATAAAAAGAGCACAAATATGATATCAAAGTTAAGACGCTTTCTTGAAGGTTACTTCTAATCTAAATTGATAATAAAAAGAGTTCCAATTGTGCATTCCACCAACACAGATATTTCTTAAAGAACCCATAGGTAGAAAATTTCTTAGGAGACGTAAAAGCTAGTGAAATGCAGATAAATCAATAGGAAACCTGAAAACCATTCCAAAAAGCCATATCATAAATGATAAATTGCATCCGTGATAAGTGAGACAATAAGCATAAACTTACCTAGGCTGCAAAGCATGCTTCAAAATTCGGAAGAATGTCTGAAATACGGCTGAAAGAGTCTCAGACTGCATCCTTCTACGCTCAGCGACATCTTGGGCAAGGGAAGCAGCCTTGTAGTCTGCTTTCACCTACAAAAAACACATTTATGAACAGCCCCAAGAGAACTAAAGAAGATGATAGTTCATATTTTAAACCGGGAAAAAAAATTTCAATACCTCTTCTCGTGTCTGCGACATTACTTCTTTCTTGCTTCTCTTTTTCTCATTTTCGGGCAATTTTTTCGGTTCCACAAAATTCTTTCTCTTCTTAGAATTTTTTGCATTGGATTTCTTATCAACCTCAGAGCTTTCCCTCTTGCCAAGATCCTCATCAAATGACAACGCCATCAAAACCTGAAAACCAGAAAAGTAAAATATGGTTATTGGAAAGCCACTCCTCATAATTGAAAGAAACATCCTAGGTTACATTTTTCTACAACAGTTCCACATTTGCAAAATCAAAATAAGCCAAAATAAGTAATACCCCATGCTTTAAGCACTTGTACGATTATAACCAACACTATGATGTGGAAAGAAAAGTTCTTTCTATAATATTATGCAGCAGGAAATTAATAATAGTGTACAAGACTAATCTCAATTGACTGAGAAAATAGATACAAGTTTATCAAATTATTCAAAAACAAAAAGAACTAAAAACATTATCATTTTTGCTGGCATGCAAAATCCTATCTTCCTCATCAATCACAGGTATAATATCGAAAAACTCAATTCAAATGGATGCAAAGGTACATGGCCACACACCAACAGAGGGATAAAGAGAGCAAGCACAAAATGCATCAGTTCCAGCATTGGGTCCACGTATAAATTGCTTTGAACTGCGTGACTTCATAATCCATTCATATCAACAAGCACGGCAAAGACAAAAAGCTTACCTCAAGTGAATCAGGATGCAACTGACAATTGTGAGCTTTCACAAGTTCTGCAATCATTTGTACTGCATCCACAGTAACTTCACCCCCATGCTTTCCCTCATTGATAAAAAGAGATTTTACAGTATCACAGCACATCTTCCTGTCAACAGGCAGAAGATAAAAACTTTAGGAGACCAAAGATGACCAAGAGAGGCTTTTCCGTGATATCATAACATAAATAAAACCCAGCTGTTAAAAGTAGGCATATTTTCAAAGCAAAGAATGGACCAAACAGAAGTGCAGTGACCATATTCTTCTATAGTCATTGCAGCACCTATAGCAGCCAAGATTTTGGCAACTCGATTTACACTAAACCTTTATAGAGAAACTCTCAGAGATCAAAACCAACTACGATGCTTCGACAATTAATATATATCATACCAACGTGAAGTAAGGAAAGAGAACTGAATTCAACTCCAAGCCTCAAATGAAATGAGAAAGACTTATGCCCAAGCAACAGAGAAATTATTGTTCTTGATTTTCAAAATTGGCCTCAGACAACTAAAAGAAATATGATACAATAAGAGTGTGCCAGATGTTCCAGTGGTAAAAGTCAAATCCACCATAGATACCTAAACAAATATATTTACTCTGTAAGGAATATAGGTGACCTTAAGACATCATCTTTGGAGCTTATGTTTTTTATAACAGCAGCTAGTAAGCTCTCCCGGAAGTTGAAATGTGGAACTGCCTCAAGCAGAGTGCAGATACAGCGAACAGCCACACGCCTATGCACTGCCTGCTGTTCCAGGGCCACTAATTTTTGCACATATGCCTGTCCAAGAATACAAGAATTAACTCTTCAAAAAAAAACCAAACAAATATATCTAGCTTGACCAAGAACATGTTAAGCATCTTTAAATAAAGAAGGTAATCAGAGTTAATGCACCTATGGGTTCTGGGGCTCCATAACGGCATGAACCTCAAACATACTTGTGCCTTACCAGGCAGAAGAACAAAAGTTATTAAACTAGAGCTTGTTTTGTTTAATTTTCAGCATGTGTACATAAGCATATGCGAATAAATATAAAAACATGCAGATATATAAATAGAAAAGAATAAATATAATTGAGAATACATGAATCACAAGGTGGCATGTCAAACCTTGTATGCATTTAAGAGAGTGGATTCATATAGGCGCATTTTCTTGACAGCCTTAGAAACCATCATTTCCTGCTCCTTTTCAGTGGGAAGGCGGATTCGGTAGCTGCAGTTCAGATTAGAGAAAATTTGACAGGTGAATGAAACAGCAAAAAGAAAGAGAAGTCACTGCAGAAAAATAAAAGCAGAGTGGTAGAATAGACGAAAACAAACATACCCCGGAATAATATCTTTGAAGACAGCTAACAAAGATTTTAGTCCAAGCCTGACTATACCCAGATCCTCATCTTTTGAAATGTCCAACATCTCCTTCAGAGATTTGATATGGGATTCTGGATCCATAAGCAGTTCAGTTCCCAACTCGGCAAGCCTATATTTCATTCTTTCACGGGCTTCTTCAGCTGTCAGTTCAGTTTTCACTTCATCCTAACATATGAAACAATTTTCGTTCAATTCTGAGAACAGTATAAAAAGAAGAACAATTGTTCGAGTAGCTAACGCAAGCCAAGTCTACATAGAGAAGTACATACAGCTGATAAAATGAGATTAAGCAAATTTTTCAAAAGGTTTTGGTCATGTTCAAAAGTTTCTATTAGCAACTATACTTCTATGCTCCTGGTTATAACTATACAATGCTACATATTGGTTAATCATTGCAATTAAGCAGAGAACCAGAAAAAAACATGTCACAACTTGACATTTTCTCATTACAAGAATCAGGAATTTTTTGAGGCATCAGAAACTAAAACTGTGTGCATTTGAATCAAGCATGATCTATGTGGAATGCATACCAGAACTTCAGCTTGAGAAGCATTCTGCACTTCCTCTGTCTGTACTTCCTTTGCTTGTTTCTTTGCCTCTTTCCTGATTTTTTTAATTTTGGCCCTCTTCTCTGCCTTTGTCAACTTCACCATAGATGTTTGAGTCCCATCATTTTCATTGGCATCCTTGGCCACATCTTCGGATTCACCATCAGATTTTCGTGGTGTCTTTGGAACTGTAATGCATGCACAGTTTGGGATTAAATGCTAATGGCAGCACTCATTACCAGTGATCAAAACGATGAGAAATGGCATTTACTTGTCCTGTAGAAAAGTTGTCCATCTAAGGTCTTCACTGGAAGTGCATCAACAGGATCAACCTTGAGCTCATTTTCTTCCTTGTCCTTAGCATCAAGTAATTTCTTCCTCATCTGTCGTCTCTCATACATAGCTTCTACAGCATCTTCCTTAACATCAGCAACCCGAGTAACATGCCTTTTGGAAGAAATATGTGAATTACGCACTCAGCAAATTTTCCTCTTAAAGCTAAAATAAAATGCGAGCATCAATGGCAGGAAAAGAAAGGAGAAAAAGACAAATCGAACCTACAAAAATCTGTTTTACAGGTCGGCAAGCATTGATTGTAGCAGGCAAATAAAGAATACAACTCAAAACTAAATAATTAACAGAACACACATCTTCCTTTTCTCTCTCACCGTACATATACAAAGTAAATTTAGCATAAATATGACTTAGCCTGATGCACAATGCTAGAGTTAACTCAGAACGAAACTTACTTATTAATGGATTTAGTATCCAAACTCGATAGAAAACCAGCGTAATCCAAATTTTCGTTTACGAACTGTAAATCCTCATCTGATACTTCGATTTCCTCATCCGGAACGTCGGGCGGGAGCTCCGGAGGGAGCACAATCTTTTGCTTCTTCGGCATTTTAAGCTAAAAAGTGCATATAAATTGGGAATCAACTCGAGGCTTAGGCAACAGAGAAAACAAGCAAACCAATAGTAATCACCTAAGAACTTCAGCTTTATCAAAAAAACTATTAGCAAAAATTTGACAGAGAGACCTACCTGCAACAAAGAAGCAACAGTAGAGGTGGAAGAAGAACAGCAGTAATTGAACTTAAACCCTAACTAGAACCTCAAAAGAGTTTTTTTTATCACTCTTTTAGCTCTCGTAAACTCGGTAGCTAAAAATCGGGGGTGGGGGCGGCAGAGACCGAGAATGAAGGGGTGGGAAAGTAGGGGAATAAGGAGTAGAATAAGAATATTAAAAAAGGCACCAAAGAATTGTAAGTATTCATTTTGACCCCCAAAAAATTGACTCTGTGTGCATTAACCGTTAAAAGAACGACAGGAGCTAACGAATGGAGAAGTTCTGTCAAATACCCAATTTATAAGAGATAACATAAATTATATGGATTATGTTAAGTAATAATACCTTTCATCTATGTGATTAATATATAAATTAGAAAAGGCGTTTGCCTCAAGATTAATGCATTCTTGTTTAAATGGGAGGGAATGATTTGAAAATTAAAAAATAAAGTACATTTTGCCTCTTGCTGTCATAAGTACATAACTCGTAAAAAATATCTTTTTGTCTTTAATTGAGATAAAAAATATCTCAACCTTGAAGTATTTAGATTGTTCTATATAAATCTTTTGTATAACTATGTTTTCACATATAAAAATACGAGAAGCAAGATTTTGATCACGCAAGAAATATAGCTAAATATAATTCAAAAAGTTCATATTTTTATTAATGTATCATATCTATAATAAATTTTCTAAAGAAAGGACTTGGCCGAAATAAATTTTCTATTTTCAAGGACCCTTGTAAATTTTTCAATTTTAAGGTGCCCAATTGAGACAAGTCCCAACCTTTATGTACGGAATTGAAATTTATCCCTGCCACGTTCACTTGGGAGCGGGCTTTATTTCCAGTGATGGGCCTTGGCCCTTCATGTGAACAAGAAAGCCCACACTCAAAAGGAAAAAAATAGAGCTCATGATAATCCTCCATAGTCTATACTTGCTGAGAAGGGTTGAGTGGTCCAATAATAACTTGATTTATTCGTTTAGAATCTCCCGTATAATATATAATATGTTAAAGTGAAAGGTTTTGACCTAGAGAGCAGCAGTACCAAAAAAAAATAGTTTATATTTGCTAGTTGCTAATTTATTTTATAAAGGCAAGGAAAATTTTTAAAAATATTTGTGAACTATTTACTTAAATTTCATTTTACTTCAGAATTTATTTTTGTATTTTTTAATCCATAAACTAATATGTGATAAAAAGTAGCTCATCGTCACAAAATATGACGGCACTACCTCCATAAATTTTTTTTTTTTTTTTGAAAATTCATAAAGAGCTCATGGAATAATAAAAATATCAATTCAAAACTTTAGTTCCTCTAAAATGCTCGTATACTATTTACTTAAGTCGTCATTATACCTTTGAACTCATTTTTCATTTTTCTTTTTACCTTTAAACTAAAATTGTGTCAAAAGTATCTTGTCAAATTTTTTTACATGGTCGGCACATAGTACTATCAAATGGTCTAGATCGGACCGGACCACGCCTAGACTAGACCGCATCCAAAACAGGCCTATCCCGTTTGGATCAAATTTGACGGGCCTAAATTTTTATGAACCATATCCATTCGCACTTAGTTTGCAAGTTGGACACTTTTTTTATAAAAAATTATTTTTATCTTTAAAAAATATATAAAATAAAAATTTTTCTTTGAAAATATTCGGCTAATCATAATTATAACTGTACTAACATTTAAGCCTAAAAATAATTATAAAACATAATTATAATTATAACAAAACATAATTATAATTGTCCCTAAAAATGACTTATAAGCTATTAGAGTTTAGATTACCGTCTATTGAGGCACTTGGTGCTTTTATGCCAACTATAGGGGGTAAATTGATCCTTATATATTTTTGGACCCTTGATTAAAAAAGTCATTCAATTTCCAAGACTAAGTTGAAGTTTACCCAAAAATAAATTTAGGAAATAAAATATAATTCAAGTAAATAGTATATACATTTTTTTTTTTTTGAGAAATTTTCCTAAAAACAATTAAAAAACAAACTTAAGTAAATACTCTTTCGAAATAAATACAATAATCAAAGAGTCATATGCTTATTTCCTCAACAAAGACATCTATGCCATCAATTAATAACTGCCGACTTGTTGGTCCATCAAAGAACCCTAAACCAAATAAAACATCAACACTTGAGAATCAAACTCATGATTAACTATTGTCCATTAATTATAAGAGGGTTGTGGAATTGACTAAGAACTGTAATTGAGAAAGCCATTATTTGCAAGCTCCTAACCGTTATCGTGGATACCACCACATATGTAGTTGTGATGCTTAAGGGGTTAAGTTTGAATTTTAAAAATACATTTACGTTTTGTTATTGTTTTTGTGATTTTATTCGGTTCTAACAAGGATTAAATAAGATAATTTAAAGATGTCTTAGATGATCTCGTAATGTATTTATGAGTCCGCCACTTAATATGTCTATCGATAAAACGAAAAAAACTTTTAAAACTACATAAGTGAGGTCAAATTTATGTAAATAATTCTATTATTATATTTAAATTAAGGCAGTTGGAAAATTAGATTCGTGATGCTGAATTTATACTCCAACCTTCTTGAGCATCATTTTCTTGATAAGACTCACAATTGTCTAGTAGAGCCTCTAGTAAACTCTATAATATACTTTTGTTTTAATAGTAGCCTTCTTTTATAATTTATTCTATAAAATTTATATTGATAAACTTATTATAAAAGATGTATAATAAAGAGTGTACCGAAAATGTATTAGGCAATCCTACCCATCTTGATAATCATTAACTTTTGAAGTTTAATCATTTACACCACGTTTGGTACGCTGAAATGATATGAAATACAAACATTTACCATCTGAAATCATTTCTCATTCGGAATGGAATGGGTCCTTGCAGTATTTTGAGGGAAAATGTAGAATGGAATGATTATTCCTTTACTTTGTGTAGAAAATTTATTATTTTATATCAGAATGGATTAAATTATATATAATATGACCTAAATGGCCTTTTCGCATAAAATGCATTTTTCATACCTAACAAACCTTAAAGCTCCAAAAAAAAATCAAATATTTTATTAAAGTGTAAATAATTTCTTTTTGTAACCTGATACCTGAGAACATTGACTAATCCGAGAGAGGGATCATAGGGCAAAGGTCCCCAAAAAGCAGACATTACACTACTCCCTAGTGAATCAAAATATTTGATTGAAGTGTAAATATTTATATATAGGATTGAAAAGAGTCATAAGACAATTCCTTTTAAAGATTAAAATAAAAAAAATACGATATATAAAAATTATATTGGCGAAATATATATAATATATTGAGGGTATAATTAATATTTTTTAAACTGATTCCTACACCTTCTTAGAAAGGCCTTTTCATAAGTTTTATTATGAAAAGGTATCTCTAACTTCTTCTTGTAACGAGCTTTTACGTAGAAAGATTACTTTTACTTTTATTTTAAATACAAATACTAAAATAAAAAAAATAAAAAAATTATCTCATTCTATCATATTTTCGCATACTAAACATAACGTTATAGTAGTTTATTAGATACTTTAATCAACAAAATGATTATACTTAATACTAGAGCAGACAATTAAGAGGATATTTTCAAGGGACTAACAAGTGGGAGTACTATATTATGTGAATGTGATGTAACACCACCTGATCAAAATTGGACAAACAAAACAAAAGGAAGTAACTCATCTATATTATTAGGAGACCGAAATTGCGAACCATTACAAATATATAACAACTAAATTAAAAATAAATAAATTTAATTTATCTATTACAAATTTAAAAGAAAAATTACAAGATCTTCAAAAGATATAAATATAAATATGATGAATAAAAAAAGAACAGAAAATCAGTGTAAAACAATCTCAGAGAACATGATCTCACAATCCAAAAGAATCTTCTAAGAAATCTCTCAAGAAAGTTACTACAACTCCAATAGTGCTCTTAAAAATCAATGAAGCATAAATAGCCGACGAGATTCAAAGAAAGAGAACACCGGAGAAGCTTGTTACAAGGAGGCAGAAGAAGCTCTCGAGAGAAATAAGAGAGGCGTCTGAAATGAGAGAAGAGAGGAGATGATAGGTCTTCATAAGATTGCGGGAGAAAGAGAGTATATATAGTGGTCCCAACTAAGAGAGAGAGTATCGATTAGAGGGAGAAAGGAGACCGAGGGGATTTGTCAAAATAGAGGGGAGGAGACCAAGAGAGAATTAAAAAGTTGGTTTGGGAGCTTGAGAGTCACCACGGGTCAGGTCCCAAAATAACCCAAATCCAAGATTGTGAAGTTCAAATCCATTTAATCATCATTGGGCACAAAAAAATATAATCAAGCAAATATTGTAGGCAATTATCAACGTCAATCTATCATGTGTAACAACCATATATATACTATATACATCCATCCATCTATCAATTGTTTATGCCTCAAGAAAGGGGGAAGAAATTAAAGGAAGAGAGATCTTCCCAATAGAGAAATTTAAGAAAGATAGAAAGCTACACAAAAATATAAAGATCGGGAAATAAATAAAATAATAACGCAAAAAATTAATGTAGTTTGATATCTTAATATCAGACTTACCCCTTCTATACATATATATATATATAGTGGCAAAATCAGGATAAAAATATTGGGACTGAAGAATAATAAAAATTTTGCTAGAGTTTTAGGACTTTATTAAAAAAAAAATTCTAGAAAGGTTTGAATGTAAAAAATCCATAGTTTTTAACGTTTTTAAAATTTTTCGGAGGGCTCAAGCCTACCCAAATCACTCCTAGTTCCGTCCCTATATATATATATAAAAGACTGAGGTTCATACATAAATTCCAATAGAAAAACATTCAATAATATAATTTTTGGAGGGACAAACCCTTGCAAAACCTTTACTAGGGTTCGAGACTTGGGGGCTTTTACTTTGTTTGTGTGTTGCTTAGGCTACTTTTTTTTAACAAGTAGTATGAGAGTAGTTTCGGAGCCAACATTTATGTTTTTTAGTACTTATTTAATTGGGACAAGTATATAAATATAGTCATGCAAATGTTTGTAGCTCTTGGATTTGGGTCCTCTTTCCCCATACTGAAGAAGAAGAAAATTTAAGATTCACCTAATTAGTCAAAAATATAAGTTATTTTGGACTTATGAACATATATTAGTATTCTTGAAATTAAAATGTCTTTTAATTTTAACCT
This sequence comes from Catharanthus roseus, assembly GCA_028651295.1. Classification (NCBI taxonomy): domain Eukaryota; kingdom Viridiplantae; phylum Streptophyta; class Magnoliopsida; order Gentianales; family Apocynaceae; genus Catharanthus; species Catharanthus roseus. The sequence continues at coordinate 3,768,059 of JAPQWS010000044.1, read as the reverse complement.
AAATTACCTTTTTTTTTCTCACCTTTTCTCAAGAGTTAAAACACTATTCAATTCTAATAAAATAAATGAAAATATATTTAGAAAAAAAAGTATTAAATGTCCATAGAGAAATGTAAAAGGACTTGTATATTTGACCACCCTCAATACGTCTAAAAGGACTAATATTTCCAACGGAAGATAGTACTTAATTCCAATTATGCTCATTGATCCATCATTATCATTCATCTCCTTATCCTAATCTTATCTTAAATTACTATTCTCTCTTATAAGTCACAAATATAAGCATTTTGGTATCAAAAGACAAAATCCTCGCCCTCAGAGTTTCTACTAAACTACATGACATTTAAGTAGAAGATGTAAATCATGATGACTTAAAAGTCCTGTGCAGATCGAATGTCCAAAACCTGATACGCACAAGAAATCACCTCCCACAAATATATGTATTTTTAGAAGAGAAATTGATGATTAAAATATAAATTTTTTTTACACTTTTTTAATGAACATTTATTGTATAATTTCATACTTTATTTATATCTTTATGTCATTTTTGTCATCTGTCTTTCTCCTTATATATAAGAATATAAATGAAATATTTATTATTTTAAAAGTTAGTAGTATACTATTACTTTCATAATCTTGAGGGGCATATTAGTCCTACCATAGAATGTAATAAGTATGGTGGAAGGGTGGTTAGTCTTTATTTTGTACTAGTAGTTTTTTTTTTTTGGTTTTACAATGTATTTAATGTAGGTTAGGTATATAATGAATTTGGAATAGTAAATGGTCATAATAAGCTTTTATTAATTCTGAAGGAAGGATGAGTATTTATCTCTGTGGAATAGTTTTAGGTCTGAATCATTTAATTCTATTGAAGGCAGCAGCCACACAACAAATTAATTAAGGGCAGCCATTTTTGTATTATTATATACATATCCCTCCTAAAATGTCAGTGTACAAATATCATCATACCTTTGTCCTAAATATATGTATTATATATTCACATTTATATTTATCTATTTGACTCTCATATAAAATTATAAATATCTCAAGAAAATATTTAATGAGAATTCCTCTCTTTTTTTCCCTTTCGTGACACAGAATTTATTAAGAATATCACATAATTAGTATGTTGTTTGTAAAAAATTAGTTCTTATAAAACTTGTATCAAAGCGGTCTTACGCTACGAAAATTCACGCTAAGCATTCCTCTCCTCTTTGACTTTTTTTCTTGAGGAGGGATTTAAAGTTTGAAGGGTGAATAATCAACTTTTGTTTTGGAGTCAAAAAAAGGGATAAATTATTATATATAATATATATTTTTGGTTAAAGATAAATTATTATATTTAATGGTTGTGAAAAAAGTAGAGATCAATTTTTAAGAAAGAGTTTCTGGTATAAAAGATCTTGAAGTGAAAGGGCCGTTTCATTTTGTCTTCTTATTAAAGACTTGCTGTTTATTCTAGGTTTGAGGGAAAAAACGAAAACAATCATAAATTAGGAGCTTTTTAGTAGAAAACTATAATGGATAACTATGATATCACGATGACGAGGCATCTCTCTCTCTCTCTCTCTCTCTCTCTCTCTCTCTCTCTCTCTCTCTCTCTCTCTCTCTCTCTCTCTCTCTCTCTCTCTCTCTCTCTCTCTCTCTCTCTCTCTCTCTCTCTCTCTCTCTCAATTTATTTGTCCCTTAAAACAAATTTTTGTTTTAACTCTATAAAATCAAGAGAGCATTAGATGGAGTTCTTTTAATTTTTTAGTAACTTAATATTTGAAAGTTATCGACTAATTTAGTAAGGATTGAATAGTACAAGATTCCCGATTTATTAAACTGCTCTCTAAGTAATTCGAACTCTCTAAATTTCTCATTTGATATAGTAGATAGAGGTACTTAAGTGAAGGAGTCGCGTCATCAAATCATACTCTTATTAATGAGAATTTTCCATACATATCCTTTATCCAGTACTATTGAAATATATAATATAATATATATTAATGGAACAGTCCATTTACCTCTTCAATGTTGGGTCCAAATACTTGTCAAGTATAAAGCCCTCCAAGGCTTGACTAGTCCATTAACCACTCGAATCACTTGAATTAAGAAAGGATTCAAGAGGATTAAAAGGTTCACTTATCTTAAATCTTACGCATTGATAGAAAGAAAAAATTGTGGACAATATACTCATATATATGACTTAGTAAAATATATATATAAAGATAATAATTCATTTCATATATCTCGTTCTATTCTTGAATACTTTCACTCTATCTAAATCAAATATAATTTTAACATCGGAGCTTCATAATTTATTTCTTTCAGTTCAGAATTAGACAATTAAAATTCATCAAACGTTTATACATAATTTAAAAAAACTTATATTTTCAAGTAAAAATAAATTAATTTTTTCCCTCGTTTGTGAGGTGGCATTTGAGTGTTGATCCATTTGGCAATAGAGGACAAGGAAATGAATTGGTTGCTTGATTAGGAGTTTTGTTAAGTTTGAATAATATTTTTCTCATTTATGATAAAAGTAAATGAGAGTAGCAACTCTCATTTATGAGAAATGTCACACACATATATTAATAATAAATTCTATACCAAAATTTCTCATCAACAGTTGACACATTAAATTGGTAATTAAATAGACTACTCCTATATTAGCAACTTTTGGTAAGAATTTCATTTTCCAAGTTAGGTGTGCCTAAGGAGTCCTAAAGTAAATGCCATGAATTGAACCTCACCCCCTCCCCCTCCCTTCTTCCTTCAACTTCAACTTCAATATGGTTTGATGGTCAAATTCAAAGCTTCCCTTTGCTTGGAACTTCAAACAAGCTAAGAAGACGTATAAGATTACAAGTGTTTCAAGATTTTTTACAAGAGAATATTCAAACGTGTTCGAAAAATAAATTGTATAAAAATTATCAATACGTTTTAAGGTAGTACTTGTTAATTCACACGCGATTTCAAATATTATATTATTCGTGTCATAACTAAATCTAGCGATGCTTTTGCTTTCTGTTACTAGACTTTTGCCATTTAGTAGGCTTAGGTACAGTATTCAGATTGCTTAACCAAATAGTAAGACACTTATATTGTTTTTCAAGCTCTCATTTCGTTGGGCGTTATGACATGAATTCCTTTTGCTTTCTTCTCCTCGATCTACCAAGATGTTCTTTATCGAAAGAAAAGTTTGAACATGGTGATGAAAACAAAAAAATCACCGAAGTGATTAATAAAATAGCCCGAAACTTGCCATGATTAATTGTTCCAACATGTGTTCTTGAGTGTTTCTTCATAAAAATCATGACATCTGCAGTGTTCTGAAACGTTCCAAGATGAGATGAGGATGCCAGACTCTGTATCAATCAATGGACACAAAAATGATTATACCAATTCATGTCGTACAGGCAATCTCTGTGGTAACAGAAAAGGATCTCATTTCTAATGATTAATAAAAATCCAATTCCTATTGTCTGAATACTAATAATAATAATAATACTATGCTGCTTAATAATTTAGTATCTAACACCACCAGTTGTTGGAATTGGTTCAAGAAGAAAGGGATAGAGGCTCATTTTCAACGTGCATTTAGAATTAGAACATTCCACAAACACACCAAAGAACAAATAGTTTTAGGGAAAAGGGGTCGTGGGGGTAAAATTTTGTCATGGACCAAATTCATAAATCGAGACATGAATCATTTAGATTATAAGAACGTATAGATTGAACTCATAAGAGAATTTTTTTCCGTAAATACCTGAGCAAGTATGTATTATTATGGTATGAAAACAAGAATGAGAAAGAGGGTAAAGTGAATGAATAATGAAGAAAACAAGATTTTTATAGGCTATTTATCCTAAGAAAAGAACATCAGATGCTTCATAGAGAAACCTTTCTATATACTAGTGTTCTTTTACTTACAAAATTATCTGCTGCTATCTTTACAAAAAATCGATAACACTGATTTTTCTTGAATATCTCATATTGAAATGTTAAGGTCAATACGAGGTTTCTTTGTCGCTGCAGGCAAAGGAACAACAGTACCACAACGAGGACATTTAGGATTACTCTTGGAAATTAGCACATAAAGCAGACAACTTGGGCATCCAGCAGCAAATGTAGCTGATGATGATTTCTCCTCTTCCTCTTCCAAGTCACTATCCTTGATTGATGATGAAGAATTCGAAGGAGGAGAAGATGATTTCGACATTGATATCGAACGTTTCCTGATTGTTTCTTTCTCCGCCCTTTCGAGTGCAAATTTCACTTTGTCTAGTGTGCAAACACTATGGTAACTAGGTGATGATGAAGCTGGTGATGCCGAAGAAGACGGAACCAACTTCAGTTCTAAGCTGCTTTCATCGAACAGACTCAAGGGCTGTTTCGCAGCAGGTGGAAAGTTAAGGTCTTGAAGCTTTGAAACTGTATCATTGTTCTGTTTCTTATGTTCTGAAGTTGAAGAAGATGAGTTTGAAGAATCACATTTCTGAAGATACACTTTTCCTGACTGCAATTAGAACAATAATAACAATTACTCATAAAAAATTCTCATTTCATGTTTATATCTATCTATACAATTAAAGGGATCATTGATCATGAATCCAAAATTGAGATTTTAAAATACACATTCAAATTCTTCCAAGCATTTGAACAGGGTAACAGAAATATCCAATCATAATATCTACCTTTACTACAGTTACAGAAGCAGAAGTAATAGCAGTAGAGAAAAAGGAACAAAAATGGATGCCTAAATCAATACGCTCTACTTTATTAAAACTGTCCATAAATGCTGCCTTTTATACAGTTAGTATATCAATTCAATTGAATGCAACATCAATGATCAATCGCCCCATAAATGCCAACAGAAATTGGTGATTGTAATTTAAACTAAATTACAATCAAAGGAGATAAAAAAAATTATTTCAACCAATTATATGCCCCCTTTATCCAATTTTCTACCAAAAGAATGAGTAATTTAAGAGAAAATCATCATTTGAAAGTTGATTTCTTGACATCAAAAGATCATCAATTTCATAACTGAAGAAAGTTCTGATTGATTTTTTCTAAACAAAAAGAAGAGTACTTTGGCAAAATTCATCCGATCAAATAAGGAATTTTGATTCTTTTTCATTTTGTCTTGGCATAAAATCAAACAGTTGAAACGCAACCCAATACAAAATTCAACTTCCACCTAATCTCTCTAATCTTTTACAGCAGAGAAATGAAGGAATCAACGATGATAAACAAAAAGGGTACCTTCAAATCGAGACGCTTTTCCCAACCAGAAGGGACCTGCATGTCAAGGTCCAATTCTTTAGAATCAAGAGCAAAACCACCACCAAGCAAATCCCGAGTAATCAAAGCCGTCGATTTTCCAGAATCATTCATATCAGCACCGTTCATTATCCTAACAAGAGAACTCACGTCAGCAGCCATCATCCTCTATGTCCCAGAATCTCTCTTTTTCCTTGTTGCAGTTCTGCAGAGAACAAAAGCAGAGAAGCCAAAGTAGAGAGAGTATTTATAATAATAAAGAAGAAACAGAAAGGACCCTTCAATTCAAAAACTTTGAAGAAGGAAGGGATAGATAAAGGGAGAGAGAAACAGAGGCCAAAGAGTTATTGGGAATTAAATGAATCCATCAGAAAAAAGAAAGTGTAATAATCCGTTATATATATATATATATATGCTGGTAGAGTTAAATATGGAATCACAATAATAATAATCTTCAATTATAAGGAAAACTTCGATAAATATGACACCAATATTTAAAGAAATTCATTGATATACATTTTTTTTTTTTTTCTATTTGTGAAATGTGTCAATAAACAATTCAATGGCCTTGACTGCTTAGGCTACAAAATGATTGGGATTGTTTAACTCTTATTTGGATTAGGATTTATGTCTTTATTTATAAACTGTTTAATTTATATTAAATTGCATAATTCATTTTTGGAGTTATTATTTTTATGATTGGAGACATAATTAACATGAGAAATAATTAAAGTTATTGTAATATTTTGAAAATTAATATATTTAAGAATATACGTGGTTTCATTTTTTTTTTTCTTCTTAAATTAGAATCCCCTTTCACTTTTTTTCTCTTCATTACCATACACTAATTTTTCATGATAAAAGATATTGAAATTTATTATTAATGTGAGAGTATAATGGAAAAAATTCATTAAGTATTATTCTGGAAATACAATATGTTAAGTAAAAAATCACCGAAATTGACATAATGTGATAGATAAAAAAATCGAAGGAATACAAATCAAATAGTTCATAAATAAGGTCATGGACCTAATCTATAATGTATATATACATATATATTCATTTTCCACACATTTATAATATACTATCATCCATTTCTTATTAAATGTGGCTTAGTTTTTTTTCAAAATATCTGTCACTTTATAAAATCAAATGAGTATTAAATTAAAGTTTTAAACAAGTACAATTATTTAGTATTTTGCGGATGATACAATATAATAAATGTTTAAAATAAATTCAAATCAATTGACATTCCAAAAGAAGTACAATTTAGTCTATTTAACTTTAAATTAACATAATCTAATTATTTTCTTACTACCTATGTTTTATATTCTAAAGTAATTTGTTATTTGACATAGATTTAAAAAAGATGAAATTGATGTATATTTTATAGTAAAATACCTCAAATACCTTCGCATTAATATCATAAACTTTTTATTCTTTAACTTTATTTTCTCTCTTCTTTCTCTATATTTCAAAATTTTGTTAAATGTTAATAATTTATATTTTGAAAATTATATTAAATAGTGATACATCGAATAAATTTGAGATATTTTTTTTAAAAATTATAAATAAAATTTTAAATATTACAATTTAAGCTTTTAGTATATACGAGACATATATAATAATATTTACAGAGAGTGGCACTTATCTATGGTGTCAAATCAGCAATTAATTGATTACTGTGTAATTTAAAGTAGTAGTAATTGAGGATTTGAAAACATTTAAGAACAAGGAAAGGAAATTGGGAAGAAGACGATAGGAAGAGAAGGGACCGTCAGTAATTGCGGCATTAAATGCCCAATGGAAACACTAAAGGACAGCTGTGATTATTACGATGGATTACTACGCCTTCCTCTCCATCCTAAGCACTAAGTACTTTCCTCTCTCCCTCACCCTCGCCTCGCCATTAATTAATCTGTGTGAGAGGAATCGAAGATACAAAAAGTTTAAAGAACAGAATTAGATCGGCATACGATATTAAATTTTTATTTATTTATTTAAATTTAAAATTTCTCATTTAAAATGTCATGTAAAAAATCATAAGTAAAAGAATCAAGCTATTAAATATCGCATAGACATAATTTAGTTGGTTATGAAATTACAGAGTTGGTATCAAGTGAAGGTTCAAATACTGGCAAGACTGTGTGAGAATTTTAACCTTTCTAATATGAGGGTGATTCTTTGTACGTACTAGTACTTAGCGTAGAACAATCTAATATGAGCTCTGTAGACGAAGAATTTCGCCTTGTAATAGCAAGTACTGAAATTGAACTTGTTCATCTCATATAAATACAATATTATTACATAGGGGAGGGAAGACCTTTTGGGTTCCTTTTTGCGATGGCCATGCATTAATTATAGTAATGACTTGTTTCTATTTTGTACGTCCACTTTCTCCTTTACAATTTGGATCCTTCTCCTTCTTCTTTATGCTCTCATTAATCCCTTTTGTTTTTTTCCTCACCCTCTATCTATCAAACGTGTGTGTAAAAATAATATCATATTATTAGTTTGTTTCATATTTTCTTTTACTTTTTTCATTTAATTTTGACCATTCTAATGCATAATTTTTTATTAATTTTGGACTTGTTTTTATATTCTTTGATATAGATTGCAATTATTATCATTATTGAATATAATATTAGTATTGTTGACTTTTAATAAAATTAGTAGTAATTAATATTTTTCCTAGGAGAGGGTTAGGAGTGGGGGAGTAGGTAACCAATTTGTTGGATTGTCAATGGGGACTGTATAGTTGTGTGATTAGATATATATATAATATAAGGTCAACTATATTAATTACACCAAACATGAATCAAATGTGGCAAATTAATAATTTAGAGTAAAAAATACTTCTTATTCAATTCAAATATTTAGTTATATTTTATTAATAAAATTTATTAAATATAAATAAAAAATATTATAAAATAAAATTTTACAAATAATATTGCAGATGATTTTGAATATTTCTTATTAGTAAAAAAAAAGAAAGGAATTGAATATAGGGTTTATTATTAGTAGGTATTATGGTAAGAAAATAAAGGATTTTTATGGTTGGAAGTGAAAAGGAAAGTAAAAAGTTACAAGGGGAAGAAAATGAATCAAGGTTAATGACAATTTGATGAGCATTTAATGACACAATCTTACCTCATTCAATGATATTATTAAAGACCCATTTTTTTCATTCATTGTTGATTTGTTTTCTAGAGGCACTAATAACTCCTACTTTTACTTGTATTCCTTTGTGGATTTATCTCCATATTTGCATATTATATATATACATATATATGTACAACTGTATCACCAATTATGTTCTCCTTCATCATTAATCACTAGTACCACTAGTAATTAATCACTTTTAGTACACAAAAAATGTATGGTATAGTTGACTTTGTACATTGGAGAAAAAGAAAAAAAGTTATAAATTCAAGTATTTTGTTTTTCATTGGAAAAAAAAAATCTTACTACCTCCGGTCCAGTCGAAAATATAAGGTAAAATTATAAGTTTTTTTACATGTATTAATCAATGTGTATTTGTTGTTTATTTTCTAATTATATTCTCTTTAATTTATTTATTATCTCCCCTCCACTTTTTTTCTCTTATTATTTATTCAGGGTAAAATAGAAATCTTACCTTAAAAATTACATATTTAATTCATGTGCAAAGTTCAAAATGACTTATATTCTTGACTGGAGATAGTATAATTTTGGTCCAAAATTCTTCATAAATATAATGAGTTGTTATGGGTATATAAATTTAATACTACCTCCATTTCCTATTAATTGTCGCCTAAATATATTTTTTTCGTTTCAAAATATCTGTCACTTTATGGAAGCAAAGGAATATTATTGAGAGTTTTTCAAATATATCCCTATCTTGAGTTAATAAAACACCAGTTTTCTACACATATTTTCTTTTACTTACTTTGAATTTGAAGACAATCTTTACTCAAATTCATTCTCGAAAAAATTTACTACTAAGATTTAGGAAATTTAAGTTTTTGGAATTAGAAGTACCACCCTATATTGATGACACGAGTACTTTAGTCCATTTGTGTTTAAATTTAAATAATCAACTTTCATAATTCTTGTAGCATGTCCTAAAGCGACAATTATTATTATAAGACGACATTATCATATTTTGAGTTTCATAATTTTAGGCAATTTTCCTTCATAAACTTTTTATTCTCAAAAATACCCCTATTCAATTATTTATATATATATATATATACCTAATACTTTAACAAGTATGATAAACCTTTTTATAATTGCTCTATGCATTTGATAACCTTTTGTTTGTTAACTTTAAAGGATATATTTTTTTTGACATTTGTGATTTGACAATCAGTCATTTAGAGTTTTCACTGATTTCATTATCCCATAAAAAAAAAAGAATTATTTTAGTTGTATTTGTATTTTTCAAGAACAATAATCGTGACTATTACAAAAATTATAAGTCTAAATAAAAAAAATTAATCTACTTTAGAAACCAAAATAAAAATAACTATTTATTATTTTTTAAAAAATTAAAAACTATAGTAAAATATAAAGAATTTTACTGGGCCAGTGAGGGCACATGCCTCGATGCCGCGTGTAGACGTCAAATTTTATTATTATTTGTATTTTTATTTATTAATCACATTGTGAAAATAATTCAACATTCAATTTAAACTACTTTTAAATTTTTTAAAATGAAAATATATAGAACTAATAATAAGAAAAAATATTGATTTGAAAGTTATTTTAGCTTATATAATAAAAAATATTAAAAGTTTTATATTCTCTTAAGGTTGTGATGTTTGAACGGAAATAATTGTGAGACTTGTCTTAATGCAATCGAGAGTCTCAAACTGGAAAGTTTTATCTTTTGAAACTATGATATTTGGCTTATGAATCCCTCTAAAATATAGATATAGAATTGGTGGATTTTCCCTTGTTTATTAACGAGGAAACTATTAAAATTTTATTATGAATTTAGTCCATATCTTTACTTATGAATTATGTACCTTATAGTAAACTATACTAATTTTCTTGTTATTCTTATTTTCATAATTAAAAGGAGGTGATGTGATTTAATACACGGTAAATAATTCATGAATAAAGCTACATACCTAATTTATCACATAATTCTCTATTATTTGGCCCTTTCTTCAGCTAGAATAGCTTTACATTTTCATGTTTTATTTGGATTGATTTAGAAACGTTCGTTATGATGTACATACTTTATCTCCATTGACATTAGATAATTATATTTTCCCTAAAAAAATACTTATTGTGCACTCTCTATAATAGTAAATGTTTATTATCTTTTATTTTATAAGATTTTTATTAATAAAATAATTATAAAAAATATGTATTAAAAAACGTACTACAAGATATGCTAGACAATATCGACTAATAAAAAATGATTATTTAAAAAGAAAAAAAAAGTGGAATAAACATAAAATTAAAAGGAAATTGGAAAAGAAGTATTGAAGAAAATTGAAGCTGGGCTGTGGCCCAATGTTCATTGAAGATCGTTTTAACAACTATCAGTCCAAATGTCTCATAATAAATCGGTAGTTGGCCCTTCTTTTATTTCTACCATTTAATTCATTTAGGATTACGGTAACATTTAATTTCTTTATAATATTTTTTTGAAATATTTATTTTTTATTTGATAATTTTTATTAATAAAAATATTCTATATTAGAAATATCACAAAAAATATTACAGGAAATGAATCTATACAAGGAATCAAATTAATTTGACTTTCCTGTTTTCTTCTTTCTATTTAGTGAATTTCAAATACTGATTAAAAAATAGTGCTATTACATGACAATTATCTTGCGAGGAAGGAGTAAATATGAAGGAAAATGTCAATAAATAAGCTGCAAAAATTAAATATGTTCACATGATATTAAATACTATTTCCCCTCAGAGATATAAACATAAGGAACTTTAAAGATATTGAGAATGATAAAAAAATATAAGGAGTTTTATATTTTTTAATAGGTAATTATTAAATTTTTTTTTATCTACACCCATTTGTTTGTTCATTTATTACATTGTTATCATATATAAAGGGTTTTAAATATTTGCATACAAATTAAAGATTTTGAAAACAAATTAATTTTTTAACTATAATACATTTTCTACTTTTCATAAATGAGGAAAGAGATGGATAATGAGAGTGAAATAAATCGTAAAATGAAAGGTAAAGATGAGAAAAGATCAAAACATGCTTATTGAAAGTTGTAAACCCCCTTATGTTCTTGATCACTAGAACACCTTATATTTTTTATTAAAAAAAATATCTCTTTTCTTAATTATTAACAGTATAAAGAATGCTTTAACTTAATAATTATCTTATTTTTAATGTTATTAATTCTTATACATAAATTTAAGACCTCTTATATTTATTATAAGACGTAATAATTTTCAATATTTATAGTAATGATGAAAAGAGAAACGAGATTTTTTCTTTTTTTTTTTTTTTGGTTAGGGGGTGGTGGCTGTAGAATTGAATGCTGTAGTAAAGAAGTAGAGACGTGCAATGCCCAATAAAATTAAAGAATGATATTAATGGGGGGCTTTGAATTAGGCATTTATGGAATTGGAATTAATTATTTCCGAGAATTCTTCCACTCTTATTTATTTCTGATTCAGATAAATATGAAGAAATTGCCTGTGGATTCCAAATAGTCTCCCTTCTTAACACACAACTTTTGAATATTTGAATGCCCTAATTTAATGTCACCTACAATCTTTTATTACTCCTCCTCTGTTTCTTATTTTCCCCTTAGAACCCCCGATTTTGACCTTTAAAATTCCATTTTTAGATATTTTGAATGAATTTGTTTGAGTTGATGAAAAAAAAAAAGGATGGATATGTGTTCAATGAATTTTTTGTTTAATGCTTCTAGCGGAACTGATTAATTTGGATGTGATATTAATTATAAATGTCTTCTCATGCGATCAGAATTGTTTAATACATACTTTAATACACTATTTATTACACATATTTTATAGTAATTTTTTTCAAAATATTTATAGAATTAAATATAAATGAGTGCTTCTCAAGTATATATGAGTAAGCTCAGAATCTCCCGGGTTTAATTTAAAATTTTTTTCGGTTTTAACAATGTTCATTCAAAATGAAAGTTCTTAATTTTTTAAATAAATATAGTTAAAATAAGTAGTTGATAATAGTTAAAAAATAATTAAAAATTCAAAATAAAATTTTAAATTTGTTTGGTAAAGAGATGTGGCCCAAAATTAGTGTTTTTAGGTCCAATAATATGACATGAGGCCCACGAATGAAGTGATGGGTTGGGCCATTATTTTTAAAGTTAAATAGTACTCTTCCGTCCTAAAATATTTGCTTATTTTTTACTTTTCACACAGATAAAATAAATTTTGTTTTTTGAGGGGAGATAAAATAATTTATAAGATCAATAGAAATACAAAACTCACAAGCAAAAAAAGGAATAATACCGAATCCCAAGGATGCTCCAGAATCTTTGAGGATTCCAGCCCGATGGAATCCGAAGGAATGAAACTGAGTTCGGAACAATTTATAAAGCATCCCCGGGACATTGACCTGAATTCTTGCACTAGCCGGTTGACGTCCTCCCCGGATGCCTTTAAAGGAAAAAAAGTAGGGGGTAGGCCTCGAAGGGCCTTTACTTTACAGGACAAGTCGTGAAACTATTCCTCAAGCAAGGCAGCCGATAATAAGTCATCGAAGGGTTTGTGTGAATAATGGAATGGTAAGCATTACTCATTTTAAAGTTTCTCACGATTTTTTTGTTGTCTTAATTTCCCCCTTTACTACTTACATGAATGGAATGAAAGCGGACATTGTCTTTGATCGGGACAGGATCAACCGCTCTTCTGATAAAAAAAAAAAAAAACTGGATCCTATCTCAAAAGAGGAATACTCTTTGGTCTTGGGTCTATTTTTCTTTAGCTTTAGATTCCATTTCTATGGTAGAAAATTTCTCAAGAATATCTTTCACCATTCAAACGTTCATCCACTACATTTTTTTTTCTCTTTTAAAAATGAAAAAATTGGAAAAAAAAAAAAAAAAGAATATCCAAGGATTGATCACAACTCACAATTCCCAAGAAAAATAAAATATCACAAATCACAATCGGAATAAATTTCAAGCAAGTCTTATCTTAATTCCTTTTAACGATTATTGTAAGAATATACAAAAATCCCAAAATCGGTTTACAATAAAATTTGAAATTTGATATCTTCATATTCTTTTTACATTACATTAGTCAATAACTCTCCAATATCGATTTACAATAAAATATTTTTTTTATAACTTAGTATTCAGGAGAGATCAACTAATTCGGGGAGAAAGAATAGGATACAAGGCCGGAAAACAGACTCATAATTTCTCATTTAACATAGAAAAACTTAAGTGAGAGATTATATCCTTAGATCACAGTCTCTTGTAGAATTATAAAATTGTACATTAAAAAATAAGGAACAGTTTAGGAAAAAGGAGTATTGGATTGGGCCTGCGAAATCTAATAGATTGGGCCTATTAATTCGCAATTTAAAAAATTAATAGAAATGGTAATATAGCGAAGCCGAGGAGGGCCGAGGGACGGTGGGGTGGGGGTACGGAATATATATAGGATGCCATGAATACGAGCGGAGGAGGGACCGCAGAGTTAGCGTAACTTCGCTGAGAAAGAGAAATCCCACTTCTTCGTCCTCCGGCCCTCTCCTCTTTTTATCTCTATCTCATTTCTTATTCTCTCTGCGTGGAATAGCAGCCGAGAACAATCAAAATCATGCAGATCTTCGTCAAAACCCTAACCGGCAAAACAATCACTCTCGAAGTCGAGAGTAGCGACACCATCGACAATGTTAAAGCTAAGATTCAGGTCTAACTTCTCTCTCTCTCTCTCTCTTATGCATGCGGATGTTCTTATTTTGTTTAATTTATTCACTCATATATGATTTTATCTTGCTTTGTAGTTTTTTCCTGAGTTTGATTATGAGTTAATCTTTTTTTTCTTCCAATTATGTTGTGCGAGCAAAATGTTATGATTTTTCATATGGTTATGTTAGAATATCTGGTAACTGTTGTTTGTCGATTTATATTTCTCTTTCTTAAATTTAAGTCTGCTTGATCCCTTAGCAATTAGCATGCAGATACTTGTGGCAAAGTTGTTTTTATGCACTTTCCTATTTCAGCTTTGGGAGCTGAATTTGGAAAATTGGCCGGTAGAGATGTTAGGGATAATTGATGTAGTTGTTTGTGGAATCTTTTCCGAATTCAATTCGTTTTTTTGCCGGTAGAGAGGCTAGATGAATTGTTAAAGGATAGATTGAGGAAGAAGGGGAAGAAAAGAAAACAAAAAGGAGAAAAACGGTGGTTGGAGGATTTGGTGGATAATTGAAAGAGAGGAAAGAGAAGGAAAGAATGAAAAATAAAAGAAGTATGGAAATTAGGGAGGATTTTTGGCTTGCATTACCTTTTTGTTTTGCTAAGTTATTGTCTACAAACTGATATTGAGTTTCTTATGAGTGTTTATAAGCATTGTTCCATGGAGTTTGTCGGACAGAATATGTACTTTCAAATTATTTGTAAAAGCAGTCATTGTTAAAGTTAGAGAAGTTTGCTTTCTTGTCCATATAAGATTTGGTCTTTCTAGTGTTATTTTTTAATGTTATTGTTGATATTCCTTTTCAGTTTTTTTCAATGTTATTGTTGATATTTCTCTTCATGTTCATTTTGACACTTTTATTTTCCGAAGTACTTGCAATTTCAATCACATAATTCCTATTTGATAGTCTTCCACTTTGTTAACAAACATGGGAAGTTTAAGATCTTGATACAAATTTGTTATGTAGCATATTGGGTTTCCATGAGGTATGATTGGCCAGGCCTGGTCCAGTTTTTTGTAATTTAGATGTATACTATGCGCTACTTTTGAGAGGAATCATTTTTTCCTAATACCATGACCAATATCGCACCTAGGGAGGATTAGGCCTTAATTTGTTTTTGGGGTTAAGATCTTGATTGGTTCATGCCCTTTGGTTCTCTATATAATGATCGTGATATAAATATTATAGAATTTCCATGTATTTGGTTGCCAGAAGGAATCGTGTTATTATGAAAAGATTTTCTAGAACTTTCATGTCTCTTTCTGGAAATTAAGGGTATGCTGGGCAATAAGCCACATAAGTTTTTTGTATTGTATGTCTATGTTTCCCAGGAAATTGTGACCCCAAAGATTTGTTTGTACAGAAATTTTAGCAGCCAGGAGTTTCTTATCTCATTGCCCCCATGAATGTCATTTATGTGCTTGGCTCACAACACTATGTGCCTAAGATGGCTGTAATTCTCTCCATCCTCTTTCCCTTTAGATTTGACATGTATCCTTTGTCTGGTTGGTTTAAGAGGCGTGCCATGGGTATTGCATTTAGATGAATCAATCTATCGTGTTTATGATCATTATACATGGTGGGATGAAGAGTATGCTTGAGATAACCCATTCTTTCTCCTGACACCTTTACAGTAACCATAATACATTATTAGTTATTAGTCTCTACATACACCTATATGTCTCTCTATGTGCTTGTATACCTACATTTATGCTTTCCCTTTGGATATATTTGTTTTGTAGCTGGCTGATTGCAAAGGACTGAGCTTCTTATTGCTTCCTCTGTTTTCTACTGTCACTTGTGGTTATTCATTCTAAAGAGCTTTGTGTTATCAGGATAAAGAAGGTATTCCTCCCGATCAGCAGAGACTGATTTTTGCTGGTAAGCAATTGGAAGATGGCCGTACTTTGGCTGACTATAATATCCAGAAAGAATCAACACTTCACTTGGTTTTGAGGCTTAGAGGAGGAACAATGATCAAGGTGAAGACTCTCACTGGGAAAGAAATTGAAATTGACATTGAACCAACTGATACCATTGATCGGATCAAGGAACGCGTGGAAGAGAAGGAAGGAATCCCACCAGTACAGCAAAGGTTTGAATTGCATCGTCTTAACTTAGTGATGTTAAAGTACTTTTAACTTGATTTACTGGTTCTAATGTTATTATAATTTTCCTTTTGGTGTGTGGTATTGAAGAATTATCTTTTTCATTTGGTGTCATGCTATCTTTCTGATGGCAATGGCTAGGTTCTTGATTCATTGCTTCCATCTTGTTACAGAATTGTTTCAGACCTTTTCAAAAGCATTCTTTTGCATTTTTTTGGTCTCTGATGCTGCTGTATTCTTGTCATGTAGGTTGCTTTTTAGCAGTTATGTTAAGACAGTAGTAGAGTTACCAAACCTAAACTGACCTTTCTTTTTTCAGGATTTCTAGATTTCAACCTCATTGGTACTGTTTCTAGTTACGTTTTGTTTATATATTGCCTGGTCTTTTGTTGGATGTATCTTAGAGTCAAGGATACACCTCTGTGTACAACTTTGACAGAGCCACCTGATTCCATGGTTGATTTTCTGGAATTTTCACTTTACATAAGTCACTTTTTGTAGATTAAAAATTTTGGCCCTGAAACATTTGGGTTTTTTTCCTCTTTGATTTGTTTTACTAGTTTTTTTTTTTTCCTTTCCCCTCTCCCATTTGTATATAAATTGATTGTTTTTCTTGCTTGTGTTCTGTTAGACAGCTGAACACTTTTACTTGTCACAATGTCCTAATGCAGACTCATTTATGCTGGGAAGCAGCTTGGGGATGACAAAACTGCCAAAGATTACAACATTGAAGGTGGTTCTGTTCTTCATCTCGTTCTTGCTCTGAGAGGCGGTTGTTTCTAGATGGCACATGCTGTTTGGGAATTAAAGGTTTGAAGCTTTTTTATTGAGTATGACGATGCAACAGACCATTAGTTTGAACTGAACGGTACCGTGGGAAAACAATGAAATTTGTGGTTAAAGATGTTTGTAATATTTGGTTATTGGACAATTTATGTCTAGTTAATGGAACCTTTGCAATATATGGTTCACCATTCTGATTATACTACGTTGTGTAGAACAAATGGAGTGATGTGCTTTTATCTCTAATCACTTGGAAAATGGTCATTGAAATAGATTCATTCTGAAAGGAATATAGGCGTTTGCCTCGTGGGGGTGTAGGCTGTTGATGCAGTCGTGTAGAGGATATTGCTGCCCAGTTGTGAGGTAAAGAAGTGTGCGTTTTTTAATCGACTCCTTACATTTGATTAACACTGGTCTTGGAGTGGTAACTTATTTGGCTAGGCCACAAAAGTATCTCCTCTCTCTTCTGGTTTCTTGGCTATGTTGTTAGTTTCATACCTCTTCTATTTCTTTTGACTCTGCTTATCTACTTGCCACCAAACTTAAAAGTACTACCAAGTACAATTTGTCTTCATACATACTCCAAAAAGTCCTTCCTATATTTCAAACACTTTTTATATTCTTTTGGGTCAATAGCAAAAAATATCTTGAATTTTGTACACAAACATAATTAAGTACTCAGTATTTGAAAATAACAGTTAAGGGATTAATTTTTGTTTCGTTGGAATCGTTAGGTTTCACTTGCTAGAATATCTTTTTGATCATTTCTAAAGTTGAAGGTTGAAACTTTTTAATTTCGATATATAATTGATTGTAAGCAAAAAATGAGTTTTTTAAGTCATAATAATGGTTATTTGTAATGGAATTTGATGATAGTTGAGTGTTTTTATGATCTTGAAAAGAGAGTTTTTTTGGTTATATTTATTCTTTTTATTTTGATGAGCAGTTTTTCCCAATAGAAGGGTAAAATTAATTTTTTTAAATTTATATTTTATTAGGGCATAACATATATTATTTATTTCTGATAAGTTTCCGTTCAATTGATTTTACGGAGAAAATAAAATTATCTTCTAATTGTCATTTTTAAATATTTGGTACTTAAATTAGTATAATGAGCAAAGTTCATAACACTTTTATATTAACTTTATTGTTTTTGAAAGCTACTCTACTTTTTTTCAAATTCTTAAAAAAGAAAAATCCTTAATAAATATTAGAATTATACTTAAATCTTTTATAATATTATTTATAACATATTTTGTAACATGACATTACAGAGGATTTGAACCTTTTGGACTGCTACTCCAGTAATAGAAGCAGCTCCTTTATGGTTTGTGAAATGTTTGAACTCCCCCAAGCGTGTGTGTGTAGTCAAGTGGCAAAGTCACACAAGGAAGGAAAGGATTGATATATGATGATGAAAGCTGAAAAAAGAGCATACACACAAGACACAAGTCTAAATTGTAGATTATCTTAACAGACATGCCTTTAGACTTGATAAGACTTGAGTGTGTTGGGTTTATTCATTAAAAAAAAAAAAAGTCTAGTCCGTGGTTAGTGAAAACTCTACTAACCTAGAAAACTAAACATGTCAAAAATTAGGTATCAAAATGGTAAAACCTCTTTAATGTTGCCTTCCTAACTGCATGACTTACTACTACTACTTCATATCTCTTTCAAATATTACTCATTTCTGTTAACTGAGTTTTCTTCATACATAATACTCCAATTCTATTAAAATAATGACTAATATATAGTGACGAAACCATAACAAAAAGGTTGGAGGACTGAAGAATAATCAAAATTTTGCTAAAATATATATTTTTTTTAAAGTCATTTTAAGTCAGCACCTAAGTTTTTTGGGTTGTATTGAAAAAAAAAATGAAAGGACTTGAAGGTAAAATATCTAAAAATTCTAAAGTTTTCAAAATTTCTTGGGGGGGCTTGAGCCCCCTACTGATTCTGCCCCCACTAATATATATATTGATCTTCTGTTAAACTCGTGTTGGTAAAAGTATATACTTGCAATCAGTCATCTAAATCGATAATGAACGTGATTATCATTTTCAACTCCACACATATATATATATATATATATATGATTGTTTGAAAAAAAGATATGGAGAAAGTGTCAATCTCATATAAGCAGGAGCAAAACGGCAGTGGAATGAATTGGGCTGGTGACCTAAATCACTAAACTTGTAAATTGTGAGTATAAATTAAAGAACTTGAAAAATATTGTGATGCATGGCATTTGGCATATGATCCATGCCGTGCACATTCACGCCACGAATCAATCTCCGAGATATTTTTCCTTAATTATTTGATCAAATGTCTCTGCAAATTCTTCTTCTCTATAAATTGAATTATGTTTCATAGAAATAGCAAGTTTTCTTTTTCTTTTGTTAGGTCAGCTAGGTCTACAAATTCATGTTTGTGGCAATATGCCTTTGGATCCGAGGAATATATAGATTTTATTTTTAACTAAAAATTAAAAAATATAAGGGTTATATTAATAAAATTACTATAAAAAATAATCTAGTCGGCATGGACGGATTTACACTAGGGACACCGCCCCGCTGACCTCAGTAAAATCTTTTATATTATAGTATGTTTTTTTAATTTTTTGAAGAGAAAATAAAAAGTTATTTTGATTTCTAAAATAGGTCAATTTTATTATTTGGTCCTATAAATTTGTTAATAGTTATTATAGTTCTTGAAATTTACAAATATAACTAAAATAATTCTTTTTTTATGGGCTAATAAAAATCAATTTCGTTACTCACACATTCTTTAAGAATTATAATTGATCATTAAAAACAAATATATATGGTCTAAATGTTAAGGACTAAAAGATGATTTTCCTTAAGGAAAGAGAATCTTTATAAGTATAAAATTTTATATGTAATTTTCTCACAATATACTCAACTATTTTTGAATTGTTATTTAGTTGCAAAATTATATTGAAACATTGTTGCGTAATTAAATAAAATTTTTAAATGAATAATTGTCCATCCACAAATGTCGAAAAAAATATAGCTTGAACAAACTAGAAAGGCATCAAATGCAAGGACCAACTATAAAAAGTTTATCATACTTTTTTCGAGTGTTAATAATATGTTCACTTTATAAAATTGAATTTAAATGTTTATATATATTTTTAGTTTAATTTTGTTTCTTTAAAATTGAAATGTCAGTATGCCCCACTAATTTTTCGTTCTAGATCAGTTAGTAGCAGTCGAAATCATCTAATACATCGTCTATATATTCTCTAGTACACACATTTTATAGTAGTAAACTGATAAAAGATAAACCATAAGGGAAAGTTACTAATAAAAGAAAAGTATTAGAAAATGTACTAAATGATTTAACCTCTCCATTATAGTTAAGGTGTAAGATTAAGCACGTTAATTGGTTAAAAAAAGTTAAGCACATTTACGTTTTCTTGTGGTATACGTTGATATGGATGAATTATATTATATATAAATAAAACATATTATATGTGATAGCTAAATCTTAAAAAAAAATTAAAAAATTGAATAGAAATTGTTAAACTCAAAGAAAACTTATATATTAAAATTAGAAAGATAATCCATATTAACGCATATTTCGTTGGATACATTATTTTAGATAAAAATCAACTATACATAAAATTTTAATAAAAATATTATGCATGATTATTTAGGGGTGCTATATATTGTTGATGATTTTTTTATTTATCTAACGCGTGTTACAAAGTAAGACGTTAATATGAATTAACTTTTCAATTTATATTTTAAGATATAAATATCTTTAAAATTCAATAATTTTAATAAAATTTTATATTTTATTAAATTTATTATACTTCAAATATAATTTATCTATATTAATGTGTCTCAAAGACATACGTTAAACAAATTTCCTTATTTTTTAAAAAGAATTACCCTTAATTTTTTAAATGCTTTAACTAACTTAATATAATTTCGAGCAAGATCCAAATGTGACATCATCGTTCAACTACAAGTATCCTTATACAATTCTTAATTTTTGAATTAACCAAGAAGATTATGTATATGGTCTAAATGTAGGTCCCTTAAGAAGACTAACTCTATGAAAATTTTATTATTTGGATGTGACAAATTCTAAGCAAATTAAAAAACTAGGAATTTTTATTTTTCTTCTAATTACAACATATTGATACAAAGTCATAGTGTCCAATTAGGTCCATTATGTACAAGAAAAATTAAAACCTTGGGATAATATATACTACATTGCCCTATTGTCTACATTAAAAAAAAAAAAAAACAATATTCAAATCCACTTTTTGCGTACAATATTTTATCAAGAAATATATATATATATATTGAATACTTTCTTTTAAAAAAAATATGATATAATTTACTATATCAAAGATTATCAATAGTTAGCGTAACACCTGTTATATTTAATAAAAAATTATCAAATTTGATATAACACCTATTATCAATTGAATACTTCCAAAAAATTGACCAAAATTCATGATTTTTTCATTATCCATAATTGGTCCATATAAATAATGGGGTAACCACTAATTAACATATATACCATTGAAAGGGAATAATTTCATAGATGGTATTTTTTCCATTTTTCTTGAGGTCCATCTTTCCTAGACCTAGTAATACTACTTACAATTTATTATTTATTTTTTTGGGCTGAATATAGTGATAGTAATATTTACTAGTGCACTATATAAAGACCCCCCTCCCCTGTTGAGACAACAAAGTAAGATTAAGACAGCAGCAAAGGTTAAGAGATTTTAAGAAAAAAGAAATGGTGGGAAAACGAGCAAGAGGAAGAGCTCCCTGCTGTGACAAGACCAAGGTGAAGAAGGGTTGTTGGAGTCCTTCTGAGGATCAAAAACTCACCAGTTTCATTCAAAGAAATGGCCACAACAATTGGCGGGCACTTCCAAGACTTGCTGGTAAATTCTTTTTTCTTTTTAATCATCAGTTTCGGTGATAAGAAGGAGGTTTCATGCTTTTCATCTCATTAGTTTTTCTGTGTTGTTTGATTTTTTTTTGGGTGCCCGGATGATCATTTTCAAAACGATTTTCAAAACCACCATCGGAAACATGCGCGATGTTATTTTATCGCGTTGTTTATTATAATCGCATTAACATTTCATCATCGGAGATAAATTTTACATGCGAAAAGTTATTTAAGAGAAAGATGCATTTATTTTTTTTAATACCGCCGGCGGCCGGTGGATGATTTTCAAAAGGACAGAAAACATGCGCGATGTGAGTTTATCGCGTTGTTTATTATAATCGCGTTAACGTTTTATCGCCAGAGATAAATTTTACATGCGAAAAGTTGTTTAAGAGAACGTGGATTTATTTTGTTGGTACCAGAGGCCGGCCGGCCGACCGACCAACCATTTTCAAAAGAATGGAAAACATGCGCGATGTGATTTCATCGCGTTGTTTACTCTAATCGCATTAATAATTCATCGTTGGAAGTAAATTTTACAAGCGAAAGTTATTTAAGAATTACTCGCGACAATTCAATCCAACGATTTGTTTTACCTCTTATACATTCGTTTGATGTTCTTGTACCGGCCGGGCGATGGCCATTTTCAAAAAGATGAAAAACATGCGCGATTTTATTTTATCGTGTTGTTTACTATGGTTGCGTTAATTTCTTATCCCTGGAGATAAATTTAAGAATTACTCGAGCCAATTTAATTCAACGATTTTCTGTTATAAAAGAGATAACCTCTTATACATTTGTTTGATTTGTTTTTTTGGTATATATCGGGGTGGACCATTTTCAAAAGGATATAAAACATACGCGTTATCATTTTATCACGTTTTTTTTAAGTATATATCGGGGTGGACCATTTTTAAAAAGGATATAAAACATATGCGTTATCATTATATCGCGTTTTTTTTAAAAGTCATTTTATCGCGTTTTAATCAAACGATTTTCTTAACTCATTTCCTACTGCTATTTATGGAGACAGAAAGGATTCATATCTGGAAACTTTGCTGTTAATTACTTTTTGTTTTCCTATGAATAATTAATTTTCACAAAAAAAAAGTAGATTAAAATTGTAGTATGAATTTTCAAAACTCTAGAGAGTTGTTTGGATAATTCAAATTGATTTTTCATGGGTTCATTGCATAAAGAGAAATGAATTGGTTTAGCAGATTGAGAGTGGTTGAGGAATTTGAGAGTGATAAGTAGTCATTTGTCAACATCAAACAGAACCTAAGTACAAGACAATATTGTTATGTTGTCCTAATTCTTGTGTATTAATTAATTAGATTTTATTGAAATTTCTTAATTTTATTTATTTATTTTTAATTTCTTGTGTTAATCAGGGCTGTTGAGATGTGGAAAAAGTTGCAGGCTTAGATGGGTTAATTACCTAAGACCTGATATCAAGAGAGGCAACTACTCTAGAGATGAAGAAGACACCATTATCAGGCTGCATAAATCTTTTGGAAACAAGTATGATAAATTTTGTTGCTTTCAATTTATTTTGGTTTTTTTAATGAAAAAGTTTAGTTAGTTAGAATTTTGACTTATATATTCCTAATTAAATTTGATTAGAATTTAAGGCCGGAAATTTTGAAAAGAAACAAATTTTAGTCCCACATTATTTTGTTAGAATAATTAGTATTGTATTATATACTATTCATATACAACTTCCTTTTGTTAGCGTTTTTATAGTGTAATAAATATATAACGCTTCGACCGTTTATTTAGCTATGTGTTATTTGCTTGCCCGATTATTTATTTATGTGGGCCATTTGCTCATGAGTTGTGGACCTTAGCCATCCAACTTCTCTATAAACTTTTCGTAACGTTAGGATTATTATTATGACTTATATTCCTAATTAAACTTATTAAGATTTAGGCGTTTTTAAAAATTTTAGTCCCACCTTATTCTCTTAAAAAACATTGCTTTCATACTATAAATTATATAAGACCTTATATTACGACTTTTACGGTATTAAAAACATGTAGTGCTTTAATCATTTGTCTAGTTATGGACCGTTTGTTCAGTTATGAGCCCATCTTTTGTTGGGGTTCTGCTATCATTCATCGTGAGTGAGCAAGTGAATTTGCTTCTCCTCCGGGCGTAAATAATAATTGTTATTGAATCTTGAATGAAAATTGCAGGTGGTCAAAGATTGCTGCAAAGTTGCCAGGAAGAACAGACAATGAGATCAAGAACATATGGCATACTTATTTGAAGAAAAGATTGGAAGGTGGAAATGATCAATCAGGTTATAGTCCAAATTCATCACCAGAATGTTGCATTTCAGCAGCAGCAATGGTGGGAACTCCTGCTGCAAATAATGATCATCTGAAACAAGAAGGGATTATTGTTTCATCAGTGGCACCCGTTAATGTTGAACCAATTAAGAAGGAAGATTCAAAATCTGGCCAAGGAATGATTGTGCCATCAGCAGCAGCAGCAGCAGAGGATCTTCATGACTTTGAAAGCATTCCGTTTGATTCTGATGATGATATTTGGGATCTGTTGGATTCTTTAAACACCATAGCAGATTCTGATCAATTTCCACCAGAAGAAGTGCTGCCTCTTCCTCCAATTCCAAATGAGCTTCCCAAACCAGAGATGAAAAACATTGAATCAGGAGGAGAAGCTGCTGCCGCCAGGGCTGAAAGTTACAAGAAGTGGCTGAAATACTTGGAAATTGAGCTTGGACTTGATGATGACAAAGACAACTAATTTTTCCCTCAAAATTTCGGAAAATTCTGTTATACACTCCGTTCATATATCTATTTATGAACTATGTGATCTGTATCAGACCACATCACTAGGTCCACAACAGAATTTTCCGAAGATTTTGGGTTGGCATGTGAGAATCAACAGAGAGAAAAGACTTTTTTTTTATTTATTTGAAACTTATACAAATCAAAGCTTGACAAACATACAAGCTGGGATTTGGGATTAGGAAAAACATAACAATTTAATAGAAGAATAGAAATAGGAGGTTGTTGTCCACATTTCTCCCTTACATGAACAACTGAACAAATTTTAACAGTTTTTTTTTTTTCTTTCTCATGTAAAACTCTCATCTAATCTATCATCTTTTCCTTTTGGAAAATTGAAATAGAAGATGAATAGCATGAATTTGAGTTTAATTATCTATTTTGGGTACATTATTTTAGTTGTATTTACTTTATTTTATTTACTTTGGGTCACATATTATATCTTTTCTCACAAATATTTTAACTTTTACAAAGAAAAAAGTTATTTGCTTCGACATTGAAACAATTTATTGTCTCAATTGAGAGCATAATTGAAAAAACAAATAAAAAATACATTTTGCTCTCTTATTGTTATAAGTACTTGCATCGCGGAAAAAATTATTTTACCTCAATCGAACCAAGTAAATGTCTCGATATACTTCCATTTAGCATCATTCTTTCACAAATTCTAATAATAACAAAATTTACCTTTTCTTCAAACTAAAACACAATCCAAATAATATACTTAAACCTTTGATTTTACCAATAACTAATAATAATAATAATAATAATATAAGATAATAAAAATAGGTTCAAAATTGAGATGAACCTAACCATACACTTAGCATTAAGTTTATAGCACATTCCTTTATCTAATTAATGTGAAATTCTTAATAAAAATTCCTTTACATTTGTAGAATTGGATATCAGTGAAGTGAACGATTCAATACAGAAAACAAATTCCTTAAAAAAAATTTATTTTCCTATTCACTAAGTAGTTTAAAAATTATATATAATAAGATATTCTGACAAATTAATTCTCAATAATCATATTAGTAAGATTTTCCATAATAAAAAAAATTAATATTATATAAAATAAAAATATCTCCAACATAATTGATAAATCATGGTAATAAAGAGTTAAAAGTTTTTTTTTTTTTTTTAACCAAAGAGTTGAAGTAGTAGCTAGTGGGTTGGTGAGATTCCTCACTGATCAGAGCTAACACTTTGAGAATGTAGAGTTGAAATTGAGATGTCAGCAGCAGCATATACTAACTAGTATCTGTACTTGGAAAACATTGCTCAATCCGTGGTGACAGCGGCAAGTAGAAACTAGAAAACGACAAATACAACAAAAAAATCTTTTTTCTATTTATTTTTTGCCCGAATGACAAAAAAAAAAAAATAAATAAAAAATTCATGTAATCATAAGTATGCATTATATTGACATAAAATTTTAATAAAGAACATAGAATATTTATTATTTTTTCATAAAACTTTGTCACAACAAACATTATATTCTTATGGAAATATAAATACTATTTTTAAGAAATATTAACACAAAATTCATGAAACATGCATTATATTCTTATGGAACATTAATACATACACTATATAACACCAGTACTATTTTCATGGATCTCTAACAAAGAATATAAAATATGTATTATTTTTCTATGAAAACTTATCACAACTAAATATTGGAATCCAAGAAAAAATCATGGAATATGCACACTATTTCAATGGAATTTCGATAATATTTTCGTGGAATATTAATAAATAACTCATAAAATCTCTCACGCGTGTGTGCATGACTTACTTTTGTTGCGACTATGATACTTCTTTCGTTTTTTTTGATGTTTTAGTTGAACGGTTCCATTTCTGTACTTGAGTGCATCTTACAAGGCGCGCCCGATGCAATGTATAAGTATTGATATTTGATTCCTCTTCTATCAATTTTCTTTTTTAGTGTAGGCCAACTGTAACATAAGATCTCTCAAGGTAACTCAAACTCACTATCTCTTTTTTGACAAATCAAATGAAGGTACCTAAGGAGCATCTAGTATCGTCTGCACTATTTTGTATACCACTCTCTATATCCATATTTCTAAGGGTTTGTCTTTGTTTAATAGACTTCATTAATAAAATATATTACATTAAAAAATAATACAAAAAGTGATACACATAATGTTACAGATGATCCGAGTCGCCTACAGAGAGGATACTTACCATCCTCATGCCTCTAGTCGTCAAAAGTTATCAAAATTTTCAACCACAAAAAGAAAAAAAAGGCCATTGTCAAAATTTTCAACCCAAAAAAAGAAAAAGAAGAAAAAGGAAATAGGCCACTATGAGAGGCCCAAATTTCTGTCTGTGTGAATATGTAGATCGTCGGCCCAATACTCAGAAGCTTAATTTCCAAAAGGCCCAAAAATAAGCAGTGATTCGAAATTACCATTATGCCTACACGAAATGTGAAAAAAAGACCTCTTTACTCTTCTCTCTTGCTCTTGATTCTTCCAGTTCGAGGTTCTTCACTTTTTCAATTTCGCGCTTTGACAGAATTTTTCTTTCCAGCGAGTAATATGCGGTGAATCCATTGGAGGATTTCTACTATGGCGAACGTTGAAGAATGCAGTGGAAATGGGGATTCCTCAAGCACCATTTTTACACAACTTAAAAACTTGTGTGTACAATTGCTGGAGCTACTCCAGAACCCGAAGAAAAGTTCTTCCTCTCCCTCTCAGCTTCTTCAGCTAATCCGCCATTCTCCTCCCGATGCTCTACAACCGTTCTTCGAGTATGTATTTCCTCTTTGTTGGACGAATACTTTGTTTACCTGTTCGGTTTTCCTTATATATTTCTACTATCGGAAGTTTCGATTCAGAAATTTAAATGGCATCTCAGTTTCCTGGAAAATATTTACAGAATTTATCTTTTGTTACTCGCGACTTGTAATTTAATTAAAGAAGAAGCTTTTCTGAATTTGTCTGGTAGCTGCCCTGGAATGTACATGTACTGCTGCGCTTATATATACTATTTCTTGTTCTTTGTTTTTGTTGATGAAAGATGCTCATAGAAAAACTTAAGTCGATTAAAGTAAGAGTGAAGAGTGTAGCTTGGCTGGAAATGATGGATCATGTAGAAACAAGAAATCAGGAGTCCAAAGTGCAAGGACAATGTTGCCAATAGCATAGTAGATATTACCCCTATCAGATTAAAAGTAATAAAGAAAACAAAAAAAATGAAGGTCTTTAAGATACTATGTGTTAGAGGAGTGGGATTTCATGCAATTTAGATGAGCTGTTCAATGAACTGCTGCTGCTCTTGTCTATTTCATTTCTCTTACGAGTCAAATTCTAAATATTAATCTTTGTAGCACTTGAAGTCTTCTTACTATGTCATATATGTGATGACTAGAGTAATTGAATCCATTGTTTGGTAACTTTGAATTACATAGCAAACACCTTTCTTCTTTTATTGGAAAAGGGTCGACACATTATATTTCATAAATGGTCAAAATTTACATATAAGAGAGTAAGATTGCTATAGCCCTCTCACTGGCTGTCTGAAAATCCTTTACATCAGTCAAAATATTACATGTCCATACTTTTGGAAGCCAAAGGTAACTCAAACTGCTGCATAAGAAGTTCATACCTCTTGCACCAAATTTCATGAAGCACACCTCTAAAATCACAATCCCATTTGAAACTGAGAATTCAAACGTAAGAATTCACCTTGCAAATAAGCACCCATCCAGTTTGCCACATTACTTATCCCGAAAAAAATGAGGCCCTTGGATGTAACAGTCAGGTCCAGATCTCCACCGACCATCCACAATCTCTTAATAACGGATGAATGATGTATTCAACTTTTGTATGATAAATTCCACAAACAGGTGAGGGAATTGTCTTTTTATAAACATGTGGCTCCCCCACCTTCAAACACAGTTTTAGAAGACATATTGTTCAAACATACAATGGTATCCCTGTAAATTGCAATCAGGTTATAGTTTCAGGAGAACTTTGTCACTCTTCTTTAAGTTCATTACTCATCTCAAAAATGAAAAGTTGCAAGATATGAAGCCTATGTCCATTTAAACTATTCATTTTTTCTTCTGAGTTCTTACAATTTCCCCCCTTCAGCTATGCATTGTTTCCTTTGCTGCTTCTGTTGGATGCAGCAGTGGAATCTAGATCTTTACCAAAAGGTGATGTCAAGGAGAGATCTGTGGTGTCTGGTGCTCCTGAAGTAGCACATAAAGTTAGTGACGTCGTGGCTGAAGCTGTGCTATCTTGTCTGGAAGAACTTCTCTACAAGTGCCATGTGGGATCTGTAGATCAGGTAGTTTACTGCAAGCTGTCACTTTAACTAAGAATTTAGCTTTAGATGTGGCTGTTCAGGATCTGTCGTTGCTGTTTCCTTGTTTAACTTTTCAGTCATAATTTCCTAGATGTTGAATAAGCAGATGAATAGTCGACATTCTTATGGGGGGTGTGCTCTGATTTATTCTGAATGAGAGTAAATGTTGACACCCTAATTTTCTCTGGAAGGGTTTAGTTTTAAATCAACTTTTCAGTTTCTAGAGCTGTGAATATGAGAATTTGTTGCTTCTGCAGTTGGTTGTCATTCTAAAGAAGTTGACTCATGGTGCCTTGCTTTCTCCGCTGGAGGCCGCAGAAGAATTTCGCGAAGGAATAATAAGATGTTTCAGGGCGCTACTGCTTTCTGTTCGTCCTTGTTCTGATGAGTTATGCTCATGCAAACAACTCGAAGGCTGTCCTCTGCTTCTAGCTCACAGTGATCAGCAATCTTCTCTTGCTAAGGTCTTAAAGTACACTTCAGATCCAGATCAATGTTTGCTCGCATTTCTTCAGTCCGAATCTGCAGCAGCTGCTATTGGTCATTGGCTCTCTCTTCTGCTGAAGGTTTATTTCATCCTGCCTTGAGGCTATCAATTTTGTTGAAGGAATTAGTGATATTATTTAATTTGCTTCACATCTTCGTTCAAATTTACATAATTTTCTGCTGAATTAACATTGAATTATGCATGAAGGCAGCTGATGTTGAGGCAGCACGAGGACACCGTGGTAGTGCATCACTTCGTGTCGAAGCTTTCACTACACTTAGAGTGCTTATATCTAAGGTAATTTGTCTATGGCTTTCCTTGTAACCCAAAGCATTTTATTAAACCTTGCTGGTCTTTTTTATGGGATTTTGGGTTATTGAAAATTTTATAGGCATGTCATGGTTGCTTAGTTATTTCTTTCTTGGATGCTCTGTTTGTTTGTTCTTCAAAATTTGTATAGCTTCATTTCATCATGTACCGATTGAGCAGATACTTTACCATGTGAATTGGAGTCTCATGAATTGAAGGGCCTTGTCATGAAGTTAGGATTACGAAAGACATGCATTGTACAGTTCGAGTAGTTTGAGCTTTCTGTTTTTTTCTCCCATTTTCTTTTTCAGTTAGCTATTTATTTAATTTTTCATAACACCAATAACAAGTACCATATGCACACAAGCTGTTGATTTTAAATGATCTCTTGCAGGTTGGAAATGCAGATGCATTGGCTTTCTTTTTACCTGGTGTCGTTAGTCAGATTGGCAGAGTTCTTAGCGTATCGAAAACTATGATTAGTGGGGCAGCAGGAAGTACTGAAGCCTTAGATCAAGCAATTAGAAGTCTGGCAGAATTTCTGACAATTGTTTTGAAGGATGACCATAATTTACCTGCTCTTAGTGAATTCCAGGAAGATTTTCCCATCCCTGACACGAGCAAGGAGAAGTCTCTTGTATCCTTTCTGGATGAACTGCGTCACCTGCCTTCAAAGATTCAACATGGAGGTGTAATGGCAATCAAGGATTCAAGTGAGGTTCTTCACGCAGGTCCTCCAGTGTCTGACATGAAAGTGGATGGAAGTGTCAGCCCTAATGGCGTGGGAGGAACTTTCCGTGCTAATCGCACAAAAGATTGGATGACAAATACTTCACTGCACATAAATAAACTTTTTTCTGCAACTTTTCCTCATGTAGGCTTTTGCAGCTATGTTTAAACTGTTCTTGGTCTTCCATGATATTCTCGTTCTTGCTTCAATGCTTATGTTTAACCCTTTCTCTGTTCGTCAGCTTTGTGTTCATCCGTCAAAAAAGGTGCGACTAGGAATTTTAGCGGCTATACAGACATTTTTGTCAAAATGCAATTGCACACTGAAGGAAAGCAGATTGTTGCTTTTGGTTAGATGCAACCTTAACCTGTAGTCTTATCCTATATGAATTACCAATACAAGCACTTCTCATTTACACATCATCACTCTTAACTATGCAGGAGTGTCTGTTTCTTCTAATGTTTGATGACTCTCAAGAAGTGTCTTCAGTTGCACAGGCATTCTTTGGGCAGTTGTATTCATCAAGCAAGAAACATGAGATCCAACATGATATTTCTGTGATTTTTGGCAGGTCCATCTATTTTTTGTTTGGGAATTATGAACTCATCTCATTGCCTGGAAGATAGTCATTGGTGTTTATTAATTTTGTTCAGGCTTGTTGAAAAGCTTCCTCAGGTGGTGTTGGGAAATGAGGAGTCACGTGCTCTATCACATGTGCGGAAATTACTTGTAGTAATTTATTTCTCTGGGCCAAGATTTGTCGTTGACTTCCTTTGCCAGTCACCTGTACGTCGTGGTACTTTGTTTTCATATCCTGTTATGGTTTTAAATCTGTCTATCAGATGAGAAGCTTGGACGGAACCAGCTCTGGTCTCAGACAATGAATTTGCATATTCGACTGTGTATTCCTGGATTAACCATTGAGTCCATATCCTGTAATTGCTTTGGAATTATTTAGGTCCTTGGAAACAGACTGCTGTAGATTTTTCCCAACTTGGGATTTCTAAGTAATTACCAAAGTTGGAAATAGAGAGCGTCACGGCACAATAATCCTTTCTAGGAATATTGAAGAACTACTGTTTTAAGAAAAAAGCGAAAAATATAAAATCGATCATGATGACCTTTTCTCTTTATGGTTGTAGCCTTTGACTATTTTGTTCTAACAACCTAATGCTGCAAATTTCTATTAATCTGATGCTTGGGGATACTAGAATTTAGTTCCTACTTGACGTTTTTATAAACAGAGACAGCAATCTTCAAGTCATGCACAGATTTTGTGAAACTCTGCTCCATGAGCTCCCATCTTGTTTAGTAGTTCAATGTTTGAAAGAAATTTCTGTCAAACTGAACTGAGAGAATGACACAGTTCAAGTGCATGTCTCATTGGTTTTTATGTCATGGACAGGCTTCTCAGGCTAACACTAACATGTTTTCTTTTTCTGCAAATTTTGTAATAGTTGATTTGATTCTCGCAATGGCATTATAGGTAACAGCCGCTCGATTCATGGATGCTTTTGCCCTCTGCTTGAGTCAGAACTCAGTGTTTGCTGGCTCACTGGATAAGCTTGTTTTAACAAGACCATTAGGATATTTGCACTCCATTGCAGAGATGAAAAGCATCATGGATATTGATGCTAAAGGTGCTGAGCATGTAGGAATGCCGAACAATAAAATGTCATATCCATCCAAAAAAATGCAAAAGGCATATGAGCTTCCGCGCTTGCCACCTTGGTTTGTTTATGTCGGAAGCGAGAAACTATATGAGGCTCTTGCTGGGGTTCTCAGACTTGTAGGTT
The DNA here is from genome assembly GCA_028651295.1 of Catharanthus roseus. Classification (NCBI taxonomy): domain Eukaryota; kingdom Viridiplantae; phylum Streptophyta; class Magnoliopsida; order Gentianales; family Apocynaceae; genus Catharanthus; species Catharanthus roseus. The sequence continues at coordinate 3,735,577 of JAPQWS010000044.1, read as the reverse complement.
TAGCTTTATTTGCAGGTTGTCTCTGCTCCTTCTGGAACTTTTTTGTGTTCGATGTCTCTCTTTGCAATCGTAACTGGAACTTTGTTACTTCGTTGTTTTTACTAGATTCCAGAAGTGAAGGATCTCTTTCTGTCATTGTTGATATTCCACTTGGTTACTTGCGAAAACTAATTCTTGAGATTCGGGCAAAGGAACACAGTCTGGAATCGTGGGAGTCCTGGTATGATAGAACTGGTTCAGGACAGCTGGTGAGGCAAGCTAGTACTGCTGCATGCATTCTGAATGAAATGATATTTGGTTTGTCGGATCAAGCAATAAGTACCTTCGCAAGAATGTTTCAAAATGCCAATTTAAAAGAGCAGGGTATTGAGGGATTCAATGCAATTGTTGATAATCAATCTGGCAAGCTGCAAGAAACCATGGCAGACAAAATCTTTTTGAGAGGTTGTAGGGAGACTGGTTTAAGGAATGAATTGATTGATTGTATTGGGAGTATACTGCATGAATATCTTTCTCCAGAAGTATGGACTCTTCCAGTTGAGCATACTGATTCTGTTCTCCAATCTAATCGAGGAGGTGCAGCTTTGAGTCTACATTTCTTCAGAGATACTGCTATGCTTTACCAGGAAATATATACTTTCCTAAACTTATGGTGGTTTTTGTTTCTTTTTCTTTTTGGGTGCTTGTTGGTGGGGGGTGTTGGGGGGGGGGTGTGAGGCAGTAGACACGCATATCAAGTTAAATGGCGGAGTTCACAATACTGATAGTAGTGAGAATTTTCCTTACAGGTTGTTACTGAAGGAATTGGCATCTTTGCTATGTGCCTTGGAAAAGATTTCTCTTCCTATGGATTTCTTCACTCCTCTCTTTTTAAATTGCTTGAGATTCTTATTTGCTCAAACTTTGAAGTTAGAGCTGCATCGGATAGTGTCTTACATACTATTGCTGCTACGCTTGAGTACCGAACGGTGAGCAGTGGTTTTGCAATCTTGACCTTTGATGAGTTATTGTTGATTATTCTTGGTTATATTTGTTATTAATCTTCTGGCAGGTTGGTCACTTAGTCCTAGCAAATTCAGACTATATAATTGATTCAATATGCCGGCAACTGCATCATTTGGATCTTAACCCTCAAATGCCAGAAGTTCTGGCTGTGATGCTATCCTATATTGATATAGGTCACATGATATTGCCATTGTTGGAGGAACCGGTATGTGTTTACTTTTCAAGAATAAGTTTTAGACTGCAAATATACTTGTTTTTAGCTTGTGCCTATGTGTTCCTTCCTCTCCTAGACATTGATTGACCCCCTTTTTATTTTAAATTGCACCTTTTACAGATGCATGCTGTTTCTCAGCAACTTGAGATTCTTGGCAGACATCAACACCCAGAGTTAACCATGCCCTTCTTAAAGGTTGTTTTTCTAAAAACCAACTTCTAGCTCTGCTGAATTCATATTGTATATGTAATTGCTCTTCATGCAACAAATATGGCGTGGAAAAACTTGGGCTCATATTTGTGCTGTCTGATGTTCTGGCATTTGATTTCAACCCCATTCTGGATTATTTTCTTCTAACCTGTTCTAAGCATATGTTGAATATGTAGATGAAAGTGTATCAGATATGGCATTCTTATATTTTCTCTTTACACATTTAACCTTCTTTGTAATCCCTTTTTGCTTCTGGATTCAGGCAGTGGCAGAAATAGCCAAGGCATCAAAACATGAGGCTTGTACTTTGCCAAGTCGAGCAGAAGCTTTCTTCAATGATATCCAAACCAATGTTTCTGACATAGAGAAAAGACTAGACTCATCTTTTCCCTTTGAAGGTGAAACAGCCATGGAGTCAAGAGAATCAGGTTAGTATTTTTTAGTTGCAATAAATTTCCTGATGTGGAAAATAGAATAGTTGGCAATATTTCTAGAGGGCAGAAGTTCAAATTCAGAATGTAATACTCCCAACCCCTCCACTAGGTTAACTGCGGCTGAGTAGGGTATCAGCGTGCCTCTCAGCACTAAACTACAAGTCCCACAACCGAAGCAGAACTCGGGACAACACTTAGAAGTATATACATATATTATGCAGCGGAAAAATAAGTAAACTGAATACGGAAAGAGCGCTCATTACATAAGGTTCAGGGAAGCTTCTTATGATATCTCTAATATAGGGAAAAAAATATTTTACAAAACCAAATCCACACGAAGAAAAACGTTATGAACGGTTCGAGCATAAAACATAAAAAAAAAAAAAAAGACAAATACAAATGTCCTTCCAGAAATGACCCAAATCCAAAACTCCATTTCCTGTCCTTTGTTCGCCTCGGGGCCTCTTGGAATCTCCGAGTTTCCATGGTCCTTGTCCAGGACGTTTATATGGGGGTGCAACTGGGCCAGTGGCTACTTTCCTTTGTATAACCGTCTGATCAGCCATATCTGTCTGTGTGGCGGCTTCCACGGCTGCCGCGAGTCCCACAAGTGGTATCAGAGCATATATGTTCAATACTAGGTTTGAATCTTTAGATCCTAGACGAGCTATAAGAGCCAACTACTTAAACTCTGATGTTAACCATGCGATTTTTTTAGTTAGTACTGACCCTAAGATTCTGTATTGTTGGTATTAGATGGCACACCATTCACGTGGGTGGGTATACCAAGAGGGCAAGCTCCTGGGGGGTCCAGCGGGGCTGCATCGTTGTCATCTTATTCCCTTATTATCCCAGAGAGGGGCCCGATTCCAGTAGTTGACCTTTCTGATGGTGAGTCTGTGAGGCACCTAGCGGTGCAGGGGGTAGAGTTTGGGACGTTGATAGAGGAGGAATCTAGCGAGCCCAAGTCAGATTCAGAGATGTTAGCGGAGTTGGAGGGAGTGGCACCGGCTGAGACTGAGGGGATGGACACCCCTATAGCGGATGGTCCCTCGTTAGCAGTATCGCCTATTTCTGTTTTGCCTGCGGAATCATCTTCTTTCCCATTGTTACCACTATTGGGCAAGTTTGGGGAACAGGATATTTGTGGAGCAGCGGATTGAGGATGCGGGTCGGCTTATTGCGGAACTGAGGAGTGAAATTGCACGAATGGATAGCTTATTTTACACAGCTCGTCAGGCTTGACGATGGGAGACGACAAAGGCCGATAGATTGGAGATTGAGCTAGCTCGGATGATAGGCGCATGAGGCATGAGAGAGAGATCCTCGAGTTGTTAGGGCGAGATTGGCTTAGGCGATTCTCCACCCAGTTCCTTGGCAGCACTAGAGACTCTGTAGATAGAGCCCGTGTTGAGTTGGAGGCCTAGCTAGGGTGTTCCAGTAGTCAAGTCAGCACCACTAGGCGGAGCTAGACTTTGGTTAGGATACCGGGATGTTTGTGTATTTTAGTCACTTTGATAGTTGTGATTGATGTTTTGATTGGTACTTGGTACGGTAGATTAGGGGTCGTGGATACGAGATCCCTGAGTTTTGGGTATATATAGTGACCTGGACACATATTTTGGGTGGTAGGACTAGGATGACCTACTTGTATTAAGATGGTGTGGATGCGGCACCACTTGTATTGAAAATCCTCATTTTGAGATATATATATATATATATTTATATGTACGTAGTGATGTTTATGCCTCTAATGAGTTTATATCTGCTTGCTATGGTATATCTACAAACTTAGAGTTTTATTAGTACCGGAACTTCATGTTGTTTAGAAGTATGTCGGGTTCACAATCTCCTAATCATGTGGATGAGGCCATCTCTAAAAGTTTTCAAAATAGACAGTCTGAACTAATAAGGAAGGCCACACCCCGTCCGGAACAAGTTACGCACAGGATAATTGAGAATTTTATGGTCAAGATGATGGAGTTATTGGAAGCTTCAATCGCAACTAGGAGGAACGGACGAGTACCTGCCACTGGAGCAAATGAAGCATTGGAGCGATTTTTGAAGTTTTGACCCCCAAAGTTCTATGGAAAAGTTGAACAGGAGATCAAAGCTGAATTATTTCTTGAGAAGTTGAACGAGACTTCAAGGAGTGGCAAAAGATTGGTGGCTTGGAGCTTCCGAAGCTCGTGCACTTAAGGACCAACCATGGACTTGGAATGATTTTCAAGAAGAGTTCAAAAAAGAGTACATACCTTGCTGGACTCGCGAGCGACGAGAGGACGAGTTCCAATAACTAAGGCAGGGTATCCTGACAGTTGCGTAGTGTACGACGAAATTCAACAAGTTGGCTAAGTATTATCTAAGATTGATAGACACGTGAAGGGATTAAGGGTTGAATTGCAACGGGTTCTGGCTCTTTACCACCGATGGGATTCGTGGAAGCCGCCACATGAACGGAGATGGCTAATCGTACGGTTATACAAAGGAAATTAGCCACTGGCCCAGCTGCACCCCCGTATAAACATCCTGGACAAGGACCATCAAAACTCGGAGATTCCAAGAGGCCTCGAGGCGAACAAAGGACAGGAAATGGAGTTTTGGGATCGGGTCATATCCGAAAGGACATTTGTATTTGTCTTTTTTTATTGAACCGTTTGTAACGTTTTTCTTAGTGTGGATTTGGTTTTGTAAAATTTTTTTTTTCATATATTTGAGATGTCATAAGAAGCTTCCCTGAACCTTATGTAATGAGTGCTCTTTCCGTATTCGGTTTACTTATTTTTCCGTTGCGTAATATATGTATATACTTCTAAGTATTGTCTTGGGTTCTGCTTTGGTTGTGGGACTTGTAGTTTAGTGCCGAGAGGCACGCTAATACCCTATTCAGCCGCAATTAACCTAGTGGAGGGGTTGAGTGTATTACACAAAATGTTCTGTATTACTGGGTGTTGCATTTCTTTCTTATGCTGGCTTCTAACTCCCAATGCTGCTTGATATTGTACTAGAAAGGGAGACGGGTAGCTGCTCCAGTTTATATATACTGAGAGAATACTGGGAATCAATTGTATTCCAATTAAACAACTCCAGAAGATATAGGCGAACTATTGGATCCATTGCAGGTTCTTGCCTTATTGCTGCCACTCCAATTATTGCTTCTACTAATCAAGCTGCATGCTTGATAGCTCTTGGTATAATTGAGGTATGTTCTTCCTCGGTGATTATTCTAATTTTAGGTCTTGGCAGCGATCTGCAGATAAGGCGTGAATGTTGAGGATTTTGCTATTTCTCTCCAAATGTCCTATTAAAAATATTAAATCTTCTTGTTGTTTGATAATTGCTGACCAGAAGAAAAGGTTATTTGGTTGATTTACAGCTCAAAGGCCCCACAAAAGTTTACTTTTGAGATTTATGCAGTTCCCATCTAGGCTTATTTGCCTTCTACTTGTTTTTCCACAACCCTCTAAACTGCATATTATCATGCAGATTAATGTACTTGGATTTCTATATTAGAGAGGTCTTCAATTTGAAAATCTGAGATACTGTTTATGTCCTCTTCTACTTCTTATGGCGATACATTTTTTAATATTTCCAAGTTAACGGTGCTTTATCGTTTCCAGGATGGCATTGTGGCTCTTGCCCAAGTGGAAGATTCTTACAAACATGAAAAGGCAACAAAAGAGGCACTCGAAAAAGTATTTAGTATTTGTTCTTTTCCAGATCTTCAAGACACCCTTGATGCAGCTGAGGATGAATCTGGGGAAAATAGATTGCTCCCAGCAATGAATAAAATTTGGCCTTTGTTGGTATCTTGTGTCAGAAATAGGAATCCAGCAGTGAGTTTCTTTCTTCCCCTTCTGCTTCTTCATTTTTTTTTCTTTTGGCAGGGGTGTTTGGGGGGGGGGTGAGGAGGGGGTGAGTTAAGGGGGTAAAAGAGTCAGAATAAATGGAGAACCAATATAAGGTCACCATTTCAAATCTGGTCTGTGTCACTAGAGGAAATAGCTGTGGCTGGAGTGTCATTACATTGCCTATTGATGCTGTTGATTTCGTTGTGCCTGGATTTTTTGGGGGTATATATTAAAAATTAATTGTCTTGGATATTGTCTGCTGATTTTGGTTGTTTCTCTAGGCTGTTCGTACATGTTCATGTACAATTAGCAAAGTGGTGCAAATCTGTGGCGGAGATTTCTTCTCTCGACGTTTCTATGCTGATGGGATCCACTTCTGGAAACTGCTTAGCGTATCACCTTTTCAGAGGAAACCCATCTCAAAAGAAGAAAAAATCCCGTTACAGCTTCCATACAGGAGGAGCAGCTTAACATCTTCAGAAGACAAAGTAGCTGAGCTATCTGACCTAAAAGTTCAAGCAGCATTGCTCGAAATGATTGCTGATATAGCACGGAACAAAAGGAGTGCTTCAGCTTTAGAAGCAGTCCTCAAGAAAGTCAGTGGACTGGTTGTGGGTATAGCATGCAGTGGTGTTATAGGTCTTCGGGAGGCTGCTATTAAGGCCCTTGTAAGTCTTGCAACCATAGACCCTGATCTTATTTGGCTTCTTTTAGCTGATGTTTATTTCTCGCTGAAGAAGAAAGACATGCCTTTGCCACCAGGGGAAGAGTTCCCTGAAATTTCTGAGATTTTGCCTCCGCCCGTGTCTTCTAAAGGATACCTTTATGTTTTCTACGGTGGACAGAGTTATGGGTTCGAAATTGATGCTACTGCCGTAGAACATGTATTTAAGACACTGCACGCCCTGTCTTTCACTTCACAGGTGTACAGCTAGAATGATTATAGGAAAGGAGAAGATTGAAGATTGCTCCATGCAACGGATACGTAATAGACTAGGGTCTAGATAGATACACATAGATGTAGACAGAAACATGTATATATAGGGAGGGTTTGTAGTTATAAGAAAGAAAAGACTCTTGTTTTATGAGTTGCTTCATAGTTATTATGCAGCAACCCCATTTTGAGGAAAACTAGAAAAATGAAATGGAATAACAAGTCTGTTTTTTGTATATTCCCAGAAAGATCATCAACGCTGCATTTCTTAATAGAGAAACATTTCTTTGTTTCATTCCCATTTGCTCTTCTGATTATTTCTGCTCAATCATTTATCAAACCAATGTCTCTCTTTCCTGCACTAAACAAAGATGTTACAATTAAATAGGGGAAAATTCTGTCATGAATCCGATGCATGTCCTTACTCATAGATCATGTGTCCTGTTTTGAGCAATATTTTCTCATAGTATTAATTATGTCTCCCTTTACAAAGATAAGAACAACTAAGAAGACTATGTAATTCATTATAAGTCACATGATTTATAAGTGGGAACATGTACTTCAAGGTTCCGAGCTAACTGTTCTCTCTCATCCGGAAGTACCTTCATGGATTGTTCTTGGATCATGTTGACATCTGTGATTGTCCCTGTTGACTCCCCCCTTGTGAGACGTCTTCTGAGGTTTCTGGTTTCGTTCTGGTCTTGAGTAGTGTTCGTCCGATCTGTGCCCTCCTCTCCTCGGGAGAGCCTGCCTCTTCAAAAGGCCCGATTGGTCATGGGAAGCACAAGTTGCAGATAGTCTTCCAGAGAGAAATGCCTAGAATCCAAGGACATCCTATAAGTGGAATATTAGAGTGTAGTTTCAACATCAGATCTCAGTGTAATTATTATGTTGATGAGGCTTTCTTGATCCTGCTTTTAGGTGATCTTTCTTTTGCATTTTCAATTTTGAATCCTCAATTTGGCTCTATAATGAGCTCGGCTCATGTAAAGTATGGTTAGCTTATTTTCTTATGGAAACAGTCTTACCAATTCTAATTAAGAAGACAGGGAAATGTGCAGAGCCAAATATAATGCCTCAATGAGAAACAAAATTATAAAAATAAATAAAAGTACACTCGGTTTCTTTGCTGGTAAGTCTTCCTTACAAAAAATACCATTTCACCCTTACTTTAGCAGGGGAATTTGCTCAATATTAATCTGCTTATCACTACTTGACAAGGGTAACTATAAGCAACACAATCACGAGGTTGGAAGATCTGTCCTTTAGAGCTTGCTATTTCTTCTGATTAGTAGTCTTTCAAACAACTCAAAGCATAATAAGATTTTACAAAATTGGCAGAAATGCTGTTAACCTTAAACTTACATTCCTGCAAAACAATATTTCTATCAACTTTTGGAATTCTAGATGCCCAAGGATATGATATCCACAATCAATCTCTCAGGCGACGACTTATAACATATCTTGTCATGGTTTCTTATGCTTCTTTTTAACATTCTTGGGGCCTAAGAATTTGTCCACATCATCCTCATCATCTCCTCCCCTTCGTCTCTTCTTTCCTCCACTTTCTTTGATTTTCTGTGGAAGATTGAAATGATAAGCAGTCAAAAGCTCTACAATTCTGGCAATATCAACTAGTAAAACAATCATTAAAACACCAATATATCAACACTACATTAATTAGGAAACTACATTGAGATCATATAGAAGCCAACTGAATTGAATTGGCGTTTAATTGTGCCAGCAATTGCTTAAACAGAATATGCATGGGGGGCAAGCTAAAGTCAATTTGTACCATTTGGGATATTCTTTTAGACTCAGTAACTCGCTCCAATAGAAGCAAAACTTCCTCTTCCTCAGCCGGGAACTCAGGTAGCTTCTTCCCTGAAGAAATAAAATGATGTAATTGAATGAAGCCATTTCATAAAACATCAAAAGCTAATAAAACAGCCAAAATAAATGTACCCTACCAATCAGCTTTTCTATCTGTATATACCACTCCAATTCATACTGATTCACCAAGGAAATTGCAACCCCTGATCGTCCTGCCCTAGCAGTTCTTCCAACTCGATGTATATAGTCCTGCAGACGGCTTTTAAAATGATGACTTCTAGCATTTTTAATGTATGCACAAAAGAACAATGACGATCAAAGATGAAATATATTGCAGATGTTATCAAAGACGTTTTGCAACTAGTGTTGTCAAAAGAGCATCAATTTTGTGCATAAGTTTGAGACAACTCCCCACTCCTCCAAAGTAGATGTATGGAATAATCCCATGCAATTTAACAGGATGATTCAGAGTCAAAAACCAAATCAAGCAGGGGGAGAAAATTCTCAGAAAACATATGAGTAAAAAATATGGCATATAATTAGGTTGGCAATCTTAATAGAAGGTCAAAAGAAATGGAAACAGTTACTTATCCACCCCCACCACAAAAAAAAAATAAAAATAAAAACTCTTGTAAAAATGGGATCAGGCTTCATCCAGAAGAACAAAGAATACAAAAGAAGGCAAAGAAATTTTTCTTCACCCTTCAACCCATTAAGCTCAGAAACTTGATAGTGCCTATGGCATAAGAGAAGATGATGTTACACTTATTCACAGCATCTGAAACACAGGAAGGTAGTAGGACTGACACATGCATCTCAGCTTTATTATAGACAAGGAAACAAGCTTAACCTTTGAGTTTGAGGGGATATCATAATTGATGACCATATCAACAGATGGAATATCCAGCCCTCTACTAGCAACATCAGTGCAAACCAGCACATTACACTCTCCAGCCTTAAATTTGGTTAAAGCTCCAAGTCTTTTGCCCTGTCCAGAAAGGAAAAACAGGACGCTCATTCACAACAGATAGGTGAGATACTAGAGATAACCCGGATGTAGGGCACACAATAGAGAGATACAGAATACTTCCACATGTTAATTGAAATATATTAATGGTATACCTGGGTCATTTGACCACTGATAGGAATGGCCCTCAAGCCCAGGTTTCGAAGCATCAATGCCAAAAGACGAGTAGCATCACAGGTTCGTGTGAACACCATTGATGTACTTCCAGACATCTCGGTCAAAATATATACAAGATAGCAATCCTGTGAAGTATAAAGGATGATTCAAAATAAAGTACAATTTAAAAAGGACCATTACACACTTATGAAGTAACTTTCAGCCTAATACTCTCTTCATAAAAGGAAATGTTATGAATTACTAACTTGTTGACTTCCTTCTTCCTCTTTTTCTAGAGGTGCTACAGTAAGGGTTCACCAAGATTATCAGAACCAGCCTCGGTAGAGGCGGGTTCTCACAGGGAAGGACAGGGCAGCGACACCTGTCACCACCCGACTCCAGAAAATTTGACGAGAAAAATAGAAACATCTCAAGGTGTACAGAATTTCTTTGAGGATTTTTAGAGACAACTGCCTTTCGGACGAAAATTTCGTAAAAAACGTGATTGTTAGCACAAGGGTTCAAGCTTCAATGAGCAAGTTTGAAAAAATTAACTCTATCGATCTCATTGGTCCCCATAAGTCTATGTCCATTAATACCTTGTTCAAAATAATGCTATTTTTTAAAGTCAGACAATCTATTAAACAAAAGATGATCAGCTCAGCACACCTAAACATGCAACTCCAGAGAGATGATCTATTGGCTTAAAGGCTAACGTTCAAAGGACCAGGCACACACTTGGAAATCAATTTGATTCTTCATGCCAAACACAAGAAATTATGATGGTCTACAAAAATAAACCTTATATTTTGCAGGAACAAAGCGATATTGTTGCTTCAGTGTATCAACAGTCGAGTACTTGGATGCAGCTTCAATCTATAAAAAGTAACAATAAAAATAGAAAATAAAAAGTATTAGAATGATCATACAGAAAGTCAACATCAAAGAAATAAGCCAATGACTTCTTACTTTCACAGGATTCCTCAAACAGGCCCTCTGTAGCTTCTTGACCTGCAATGTTGAAATTGCAAGCTTTCAATACTTATTATTTCCAAAAAAGAAAACTTTTTGCAAGCCCTAATCCGAACTTTACAATAGGCATCACCTCGGGAGGGAGAGGGAGAGAGGGAGGGAGCTCTGATAACAAAATTTAATGTTCCAATTATCCACACAAAACTTAAAAATAAAAAAGCAAATAATGAGCACTTCTCATCATGAAAGAGCTTTAAGAACACATAATATGATATGAATGTGTAGATTAGTTAACATGGCAAAATTCAGAGGCATTGGATGAGCCAGAATATGACAGGTAGACTTGTCTTGTCAAAGATGAAGAGAACCGCTGGCATCAGGCATGACCTTGAGATGAGGATTAATGAGGTTTGATCATAAAAAGCATTCTTATCAAAGGTCTGAGGCACATGGTAATGGGTAAAAAACCATCAAGGATCTTAATTAAAATCCCTTCCAGAAAAAGTACTAAAATCTAAACACCAAAAGTAAAGTGGCATTAAACAACTCTAAAGGACAAGATTTTGGAATTAGGACAGGTAAGAACCATGGAACATTTTCAAATGGATAATGCGCTGTGCCAATGGAATGAAATGAATAATCACTTGTTCACCTTTTTTGTCATTGTAGCAGAAAATAAGTATGTCTTTCGCTCACGCGGGATAGCATTCAAAATTTCATCAAGAGCTTTCTCAAAATCTTCATTCAGTAATCTATCTGCCTCATCCAATACCTTGCATAAAAAAGCATACATTTGTGTTAGCATATTGCAAACTTCACCTCCAAATCAAGCACATAGTTAGCTATGCATTTTGGACCAGCCTTCCCACAGCATTCTTTATCCACTTCCAGGTACTTATGATATAATTAACCATCATTATTCTCTGTCTTGCAGTATAACTTGAAAATAGCCAGCCAGAATCATAAGCTCATATTAGCATGAAAGAGATCCTCACCAAATACTTTAGCATGCGAAGGGAGAAACCTTTGGTATTTGAAAGATGATCCACTAGACGGCCAGGGGTTGCCACCTTCAAAATGGAAAGGCAAAATAGCGCTGTCAGAAAATAAATTGAATGTTCCAGGAATGAAGCAGCACAAAAAACATAGCTACTTTTGAATATCATACCAGCAAATTAATTAAGCATTTAAAAAAATGTAAGAGACAATGAAATAAAATCCCAGATCCAAAGCAACCATAAGAAATTAAAACTATGCTAATGAAAATCAAAACTCACGACAATATGTGGCCGCCTTGCAAGGGCAATGCTCTGCTGTGTTTGATCAACCCCTCCGACAAGCTGAAGAAAAACTCAGTCTCGTCAAGAATTAGCCAGAAATCCTTAGAATACTTCATTGTGTTCAAAGAAATGTTCATTTATGTGCAGGATACATAAATGCTTTCCAAAAATATTAAAGCAGTTACAGCAAAAGATGTAGCAGAACAGTGTATCAAGCCATAATTAAAAAACTCACAGCTGCACATCTGACGCCAATGCCTGATCCTAAGGCTTCAAACTGCTCAGCAATTTGTAGTGCTAGTTCCCTATAGAGTAACAAGAAAACAAGTCCTTAACTTTTAAATAGCAAACCCTTAATCCTTCAACATCTAATACTCAGATAAAAAAGACAAATTAGACAGATTACTTACCGAGTTGGGGAGAGCACACAGGCAAAGAAGGCTTGTGCTTGCGGAGCATCAATAAGTGCCTGCAGTATTGGGATTGCAAAAGCTCCAGTTTTACCAGAACCAGTTTGGGCAAGCCCAATAAGGTCCTTTCCTGCGCCAAGAATTCCATACAGCTCAATATCCATCTCAAACCAACAGTTTGCAAGAAATGGATAAATAACTCCTCATACAAATACTACTTTTTGTTCCAAACCCAAAAAAAAAAAAAGTCCTGACCTTCAAGTGCATGAGGAATTGCTTCAATTTGTATCTTAGTAGGAGCTTTCCAGTTCAAATTATCACAAGCCTCCACCAATTGGTCAGAAACTCCTAAATCCTTGAATGACACCTCTTCTTCTTTCATGTCTTCCATTATTAACTATCAGTGGCGGAACTAGGACAAAAAAGCTGGGGGTTAAACAATACTAAAAATTTTGCCAGAATTTCATTTATAAAATAAATGCATTCCAAGTACAAAAATATTCAAACAATTCCAAATTTACAAATAAAATAACAAAAGAATAGGTAATCGCCTATTACCAATGAGAAGTGATCACCCATCACTCACGAGGAATGATTACCCATCACTCACAGGATAAGTATCACATATTAATGCAAATAAAATAGCAAAAGAATAGGTAATCGCCCATTAACAATGAGGAGTGATCACCCATCACTCAAGAGGAATGATTAACCATCACTCACGGGATAAATACCTCTATCAAGCTGAAGAAAATTAATGCAAAAGTCGTTGAGAATCTTGAGATAACTGATCGAGCACGATCAAAAGACGACCTCCAATATGAGCTGCAATTAATTTGAACAATTAGAAAATTAATATAAAAACTTCAAATTAGAATTAATATAAAACAAATAACAGTCGTACAAATACTTTTTACAATGAAAAAGAAATCACTTTATGTACATTGTAATCTAACCAACTAAAATCTTTAAACCATACCCTCTCCTTAATTCATAAAGATAACTATCAATTGATTTATGCAATCTTGGATCACCAACAATGTCACAATCCGAAATTTCTACCCCTACTCGAAGCTTTTTCCCACATCTTCATTATTAACATTTCCTTTATTAGATGATGTTTCTTCAACGGGATTAGAACCCTTCTTCCACTTTTCAAGATATTTGTTCATAGTAAAATCATATATAATAATCAAATATTTTTAATTAAATTCAAAACTTTTCACTTATGAAACCCAAGAAACAAAACAACAATTAATTAGTACTTCATTATTTAGTTGAACAATTAAACCATCTTTTATTATTTTTACAAAAATAACCCTAGAAAACAAATATTTGGAGAAAAACTGTAATTAAAAACAAAAATTTGAAGAAAAAACTGTAACTAAAAATGTAAGTAAAAAACATACTTTTTTTTCTTCAAAGTTGAAGAACAGTTGCAGGAGAACTGGAGAGAGAAGCCAGAGCGAGAAGCTACTGCCACTACGTCTGCCTGTCTCGTCGTCGACTGCTGCGCGCCGCCACCGCCCACCGGCCACCGTTGCCGCCGCACGCCGACTCAGCCGAAGAGAGATGGGAGGGAGGGAAGAGAGTCGAAGAGAGAGGGAGCAAATGTTTATTTTCTGTCGACTTGTTGAGCAGCAGAGTTTTAGTTTTAGGTTTTTTTTTTTTTTTTTTTTTTTGAATGTCAAGTAGCCAAAGTTCTAGGGATACTTTGAAAAAAATAATTCTAGGGGGGCTTAGATGTAAAATTCACATAACTCCTAAAGTTTTTCAAATTTCTTGGGGTCTCGAGCCCACCCAAGGCCCCATGTAGTTCTGTCACTGTTAACTATCACTTACGAAACAAAAAAGTAGGAATATATGGCCCAAAAAACAACTTCAACCTTCAAATACCACTCTAAACCAACCGCCTTCAACCCAAATTAATTGGCGACGACGTCTTCTCAATACCTAATAGTAAATATCACCGGGGGTAAAGGCTCACGGCAACGAACCTGATTAGTGTCCTTTTATGATTTAAGATGATGAGTGCATATCACAAAATTATCCTTTTAATATAGCGGGACAGGCTTTTCAAAATTTCTCGGATAATTTTGAGTAACCCAGCCCAAATATCAACCCACCCATACCACGTCTAGGGGTGTAAATGGGATAGACTCTCTGGGTACTCCAGACCTAGACCCTTCTAGTGAAACATGGACATGGACCCAGCCCGTACCAGTATGACATTTTTTTTTTCCTTGTTAAACAAATATATATATATATAATTTCAAAAAATATAACCTTAAAAAATCATGTCTCTCTTATTCGCCTTTACAACAAACAAATACTGGTATAAAATTTTGAAGGAGATAAACGAATGTACAAGAAACATCCAATGGAGTAAACAATAGTATTGGTGTCTTGGATAAGAGGAAATCTTGAAGAAAATTTTCTCTTCTCTCTCTAAACTAATAAAATAGACCATTCAATATAATAAATGTATAAATTATGTATTAATAAAAAAATATAAAAATAATATAATATATAATATAAATATATATTATTTTATTCTAATTGGTATATGTGTATACGAGTCTCGGTATCATCGTACTCTACTCGGACCCATTTAATAGAATCTATATGGTTACGGTATGGGTCCGCGAGTACAAAATTTTAACCTTACCCGCTATAAATGGATATAAAATCCTGTGCGGGTACGGGTAAGACCCGTCCCTTTTATAGCCCTAACGTCACATCAACCAGCTACTGCCAGTTTCATGTAGGGGGTGCAAAATATTCGAGCAAGTCGAGCTTTATTAAGGCGCAACTTCAATTGGTTTTTATTTTCGAAATTTTTTCTTTTATTTAGTCCTTTTAGATTACATTTTAGAGTATTCATCATATATACTTTATCAACGACTGCATTATTACTGCACCTATATTTTCTAACCAATAAATTGAACACTATCAAATTCTATACACAATAAAAAAGTTATCTCTGTTCTTCATTTTTTCCCTCTGCAAATCAATCTTCATTTATATAGCCATACCCATTTGTCAAATGTATGTCAACTCTAGCGTTGGACGTCTGTTCTCCTTTTTGCCAACTCCCTTTTCCCAAGCCAGCACAGTAAAGAAATCTCAATTCCGGTATATTTTTTTTTTTCCAAACTTTCTCTCGTAAGCTGTTGACATACCTTGACTTTATTTGTGGTAAATGGCAAGAAATTGATTATTCATAGTGTAATGTTATTAATTTCATTGTATCATGAGTATATCGTATATTTTTTACAATCAATTTCTGTAGTTCAGATGAATTTTAAATTTTCAGAAAGGTGAAACCCTTATACATTATACTGTTGTCAACAACTTTTTGTTTATGTCGATATGTTATTACTTGTTTATGCTCATTGATTATACCATTATGTATTTTGATGATAATTGCTTCCACCAAACAACACAGTTGCACACTAGATTCAGGCGCCCATCAAGTATAACAAATTTGCAATCTCATTAATGAGGATGATATGACAATACTGACTTAAGAATTATGGAGTTTTGGGGGCCGATAAATACAATTCGGAATCTATAAGGATAACTCGAAAAATTTCAAAATATTCATTTTCACCTAAACACTTTATCTCTCTACATACTTTCTCTCTAACCTCTCTCTAAACTACAAACTTCAATCTCAGATTTTGGAAGATCCGACCATCGAAATTGGAAAAAAAGGTTAGTTCTTCAATCTATTCTCTTTTATTACAATGTTACCATTTTATATCGTTGAAATATCTGTTAAAAAAGGAAAAAAATGAAATTTGTTTTAAAAAAAATCTGCCCGAAAATGGGCACTTTCGTCCGTTCCCGGCAAAAGTGCCGAGTACTTTCGTCGCCGGTGGCTGAAAGTACTCCGGCACTTTCGCTAGCGACGTGCGAAAGTGCGAAATTTTTTTTATTTTTTATTTTTACAGTTTTGCCCGTTACCGGCGAAAGTGCCGGAGTTCTTCGCCGGCGGTGAATGAAAGAACTCCGACACTTCCGCCGGCGACGTGCAAAAGTGCCTTTTTTTTTTTAAATATTTAAATGTTTTAATTTTTTGTTCACCATACTATATTTGATTATTTAATTAATTTTGTATATGTAGAATGGATCCTTTTGAAGAATTTCTGCAAGAAAATATTGGTTTTGAGGTAAGAAATCGATTTTTTTTTCACATTTTCTGGCACACTTTCGCCCAGATTGAGCAAAAGTGAATGACTTTTGCTTAATCTAGGCGAAAGTGTGCCCGAAAATGTGAAATTTTTTTTTTTTTTTGTGTTTTTTGTTTTTTTAGGTTTTTCTTTTTGTAATATCAATTTTTCATTATACATTAACAGGGTGATGAAGATCCAAATACCTTTGAAGAATTTCTAGATCCGAAAGAATATATCGATCTTGGACATTTATTTACAACGGACTGAATATTTAGTTCGAAAGATGAGTTGTTGGAGTGGGCAAAACAGATTGCAATGAATGCGAAGACATATTTAATCATAACTCGGTATCAAAGAGCCAGAACATTTGACCGTCGACCGTATGCCACATTGGCTTGCGAACGCGGAGGTTCAGTAAGAAAATATAAAAACTAATAGTCGACGATGAGGAAGAAGAAATAACGAAAAAAAAAAGCGTGGACCATATGGGACGAAAAAATGTGGTTGTCCATTTAAACTAAAGGGAGAGCAAATGGCAACAAGTGAAAATTGACAATTGTCCGTACACAACGGGAGGTACAACCATAAAATAGCTGTTTACAGTCACGGTCATGCTCAGTCTGCAAGACTTACGGAGGAGCAGTTGCAACAAACCGAGCAGTTCAGGAAGAGTCATGATCCACCGCGCAATATATTATGATTTTTCCGAGAACAAGACGTTGGTTGTGCAGTTAGGTAAGTTATAAGAGAATTATTAGATTATTTTTAATACTTTATTTAAATATTTTAGAGTTGTTTTTATTCCATTAACAAATATAAAATTTTGATGTATGTAGTTCCCAAAAAAGTTACAATGTTATTGCCAATATTAAGAGGGACCGAATGCAGGGAAGAAATACAGTAGAGAAATTCTCCACTTAAGTGTGGAAATGGGCTACACCGTTTTCTATAGAAATGGTGAGGACAACAACGTACTCAGTGATATTATCGTTGCACACCCGACATCGATTGCAATGATTAGAACGTGGCCATATGTGCTAATAATGGATACGACGTACACAACGAACAAGTACTATAGTTGATTAATTGTATTATTAGATATCTTTATTAATTTATCGCACAAATATTTAAATTTTTTTATTTTAGTAAATAGTTAATAATATTTTTAAGTCCGTGAAAAATGATTAGTGAATGTTAATAATTAAATTTATCACTTATTTTTTAAGGTACAACATGCTACTATTAGAATGTGTAGGGATGACTCCAACAGGCAAGAACTTCATAGTGGCAACAGCTTTTATGTGCAACGAATAGGCAACGACATACAGATGGGTTCTTCAACAAATCAAGCACTACATTTGCTATGTCGAATGGTCAGGGTTAGGCTATCAATGAAGGAGAGCCTATAGTTGTTTTTAAGGATAGGGAAAGTGGACTAATGCTGGTGATCGATGATGTGTTTAGCAATTCTTATCATATGTTATGTAGAAGACACATCGATCAGAATGTATTAGCAAAGTTGGCTGAGATGGTGAAAGATGAAGAGGTGGCTCAACGGTTCGTGAATGGCTCTTAGAGGAAATTAATTAATGAACTTGATGAGGTGGAATATCAAAGAAAGTTGGAAGTGTTAAAAACTAGGTGGCGAACCAGGCTTGACTTTTTACATTACATGTTCAGCACATGGTTGAATCCATTTGCACATAAATTTTGCAGGGTTTGGACCTCTCAAGTGTTGCATTTTGGGGTGGAGACAAAGAACCATGCTGAGAGTGAACATTCAGTGTTGAAGCTGTGGCTATCAACGTGTCACGGTGATTTGGACACCGTATTTTTGAATATCGACTCCTCATCCAAGCTCAAGTCGCAGAAATTAAATACTCTTTGGAAATTTCAAGACTTAAAGAGAAATATGGCGCCAAGAGTAATCTCATCCTGAAGAATTCATGTAATAAGATTAGTCATTTGGGATTGAAGAAGATAATGGATGAGTTAAAGAAGGCACGTCAAATGGTAGAAGAACCGGGCAGTAATTGTCTGCATTATTTAAGGAAGTTGCACGGTCTACCTTGTGCATGTGAACTTGTTAATCGGTGCCAACATTTAATGCCAATCCAAGAGGAAGATGTTGTCATCTTTTGGAGAAAACCAGAAATTGGTTCTGATATTCCTAAAGAACACCATAGAGATATGGAATCAAAAATGCGTGAACTCATTTCACTGTTACAGGAAATTAGTACTGGTCCAATTTCTAATGTCCGGGAAGTTAGGCGACTCATCAAAGGTGTTATACATCCAGTGTTGCCTGATGATCCTTGTCAGCCGTTGTCAATCCCCCCAGAGACCGCAGTTACGAAGGGACGACGGAGGACGAATTTCACCAAAAGGGATAAGTCTCACTGGAAATACGTCTCCATCGCCCATAGGAAGATAGGAAAGTCCAGCAGTTCAGGTTCTGGGTCTAATCCTAGCCCTCGTGGAAGAGGTAGAGCGCCTCGTGGCGGTAGGAGTAGGGGCAGAGGACATAGCAGTGGTAGGTCCAATTTATCAACCATTGTAAGTCCCGATTCACCGCCAGTGCCATTCTCTTCCAAAAATGCATTTCCCGAGTTTACGTATCAATTTATACGAAACTGGAAGAACGTTGTTGGAGATGGTAACTGTGGTTTCAGGGTTCTATCAAATTTCTTGTTTAGAGACCAAAATCATTGGGTTGAAATTCGTAGAAGAATGAGCTATGATTTACGGCACCATATGCACGTATATGAGCAATTGTTCACCTTAGTTGAACGTGTGACAGAGTTGATAATACAGACAAATTGGGAAGAGGGTTCGGCGCCACGGGAGTATTGGATGAATACACCTGATCACCTTTATGTCATTGTTAACACATTCAATCTATGTGTTGTATTTTTTGCACGGTCACAGTCAACCACTGTCTTGCCTCTTGTTTCTAAAATGGATGGGCCTTCGGGAACGATATTCGTCGGACTCATAGAGGAATTACAGCATTTTATACAGGTATTTATTATTGATAACTTTTATTATTATTATTAATTGAATTATTGCAGACTGATATTTTATTAATTGTATGTATTAATATTTTTTTTCCAATTACAGTTGGTAGACGGATGCCCTTTGCCCCCATTACTTGTGCAATGGGAATATCATCGAGATATGCGAGTTAGTAGATGGGCAGCCCCATATCGCAATTGGATGGCAGATTTGGTTACGAGATACAAATGTATCCGCCACAGAGACATTTTATGTAATAATGTTGCAATTTGTAATTTATAACGTCGTTTATTTTTTAAAAGTGTTAATAATATTTCGTAAATTTATTGTTCGGAATTTTTTTTATTTACACCTTTTCATGTAATTATATTAATATGCAATAATAAACCAATCCATGCATGCACGAGGGAATAAATATAATGAATATGACAAAAACTCAGTAATACACAACCAACAGAAAAAAAAAAATACACAGTATAATAAATAAGTATCTGAATACATAAAGATTTACTAAAGAGCTTTATAATGAACCCTTAGTAAATCTCAAACCCTACGTCGAAACTCATCATGTGCAATATCCTGTCTGTGACACTCACGTGCAATCATATCTAAGAGTGCCTGTGGTGGCATGGCAGGAGCTACCGGGACATTATAGCCACTGGGAATATTCCCGGGATTCTGAATCCTCGGGTGAGTGCAAGGGAGGTACCAGTCCAAATAATCATCGGTACATGAACTCGCTGCAATGGCTGAGACACTAGTCTATGTCTCTGTCAGTAAGTGCGAAGGTGCCTCGTGCCAGAGTGCCTCCACAAAAGTGTTCCTCAAGACATACATCCTGTTATTCAGTGGTCGGCGTGCCTCTCAAGGCTGGATGGGGTGGGCGGGAATACACTGTCTAAAACCGAACTGCCGCAGAAGCCGGTCAGGCATGTAAGGCTCCAAGCAGTCAAAATATGCAATGAAGCTGTGCCATGTTGAAACTCAACAATCACGAACATCCTCAGTCCTGTACGGCATCCACTGAACCTCATCAGCTATCATCATATCCAGCCTTAAATGAATATCCAGCAGTTTACTCTCACTCTTATAACCGATCTGCGGAAACATCTGCATGTAGGGCTTGCATCCTTCGGGAGAATGTCTAAACGGGGGAGCGAACATGGGAAAATACAAATATATCCATGCCTAAAATGTAAAATATAAATTCAATAAAAATATAAATGAAATATTAAATAAACAAACCCTAAACCCTAAACCGTTTAAATATAAAAAATGACATAATTAATGCTAATTTTAAAACACATACCTCCAATAGTGACTATCAACCTGCAAGCTCCTTCGCATCAGCTTTGGAAGCCTGACCCAGATTCCGGTATAGAAATGCAAGACAGGCAACACCGCATGCGAACCTCCCAACACGACTCACATCCCGCAGAAGTGGCCACAGTCTCGCGGGTACAATATTGCCACTCTTATCACTGAAGAGTGAGCTACCCAAAATGTATTGTAGGTAACATGCAGCTCTGATCTAATGTGACTGTGAGGTCTGTCTGCTAGTAGCAACGGCGTGAAGCTCCAGTGCATTAAACCCTAAACCCCCAGTTAGACCTAAACTCAGATCCTGCTGAACAGCTCGTATCAACTGCTCCCTCGATAATCTGTGATCCACTACCGCACCATAAGCAGGCACCCCAAGAATAAGCTCCACATGTGCAGTGTAATAGTCATCTCAACCCAGGGCACGTGGAAGCTGTTCGTGTCGGGCTGCCACCTCTCAACAAATGCCGACAACAATGCATCATTGGCGTGCTTAAACATGCACGATCGTAGGTGTGTCAGACCAGACCCGGACGCTAGAGGCCCAGCCTGCGAATCGGTAAGCTCCCAACCAGTGAGCGCCATATAACGAGATCGGCACTTCAATAAACCACGATCCTGAAGATAAAACAGATAAATTTATACAGTTCTATAATAATATATTTATTCCATTATTATTTTTTCTATTTATCATAATGAATAATATTTGACAGATTAAAGAATAATAACAATAATAAAAACATGTCAATTTAACATAAAGATAAATACCTGTCCACACCATATCCGACCCACCAAATGTCCACCGTATGATGGGATGAGCTCCGGGTCAACAGGACCTCCCTCTGCTGCCTCTGTCTGCTCCCAATCAGAAGGTTTCACTTTCTTCCTCTTTTATGTCGGTGCCGGAACATCACAAGCCACGTCGGGTTTTTTGTTATGAGACCCTGCAATCTTACTCATCACCGACATAAGACTGTCGGTCAAACCCTTCCCTTTCCCGTGACAAGGACGTCCATCTGATCCACTAGCTGGTGCCACGGGTGCAACATATACGGGCTGCTCCTCATCTCCATCATCATCACCGTCATCGTGATCATCATCACCACCGTCACCATCACCATCACCACCATCACCATCACCATCATCACCACCACCATCTTTATCACCTCTCTCATCCGCTTCTCCCTGAATATGTAGGGATCAGACTCTTTCTTGCTCCTCCCCAAAAACCCTATCACCCTCAGAAACCCTATCTGCAGGCCTAGGTACATAATGATCAAAAGATGAAACATCATACTCAGCATGAGAATAACCGTGTGTGCTGCAAGAAGAATCCTGACGGGTGGCTCTAAACATCTGATAAAAAAACTCAACCCCTATCTGCCTCGCCTGAGACCCATCGTACAATATAGGCTCCTAGAATGTAGATCTACTGTTGCTTTGCGTAACTACAAGCATTTTTGCCAGGCAGCCATAACCGAGCTTTGGGCTTCGCCGGGCCAAAGCTCTAATTAGGCTGAAATTTCTTCCTTTTTATTGTTATTTTATTTTTCTAACATGTTTTTTTGTCTTTGAAATTTAGTAATTCATCTCCTAAGAGTTTTGCACTTTTTCTACTTTATCGGTGGGTTTTGTTCTTGATTTTTTCAGATCTAGAATTTTCTCTTATTCTTTAAGAAGATACTTTTTTATCCGAACCATAACTGGATTATTTTTCTAATTCTCATCTTGATTTTAGGATATTTTCAAGTGGCTAAAACACTTCTCATCAGGTCAAAAGTTTTCAGTTCAAATCACATCTCTCAAACTATATAATAATAATAACAAAATATACCGAGTAGGGGTGTGACAAATGATTCGAATAGATTTCTTCCTTCTATTGTCTATTTTTCCACTTTTTTTTTTTGAAGGGATCTATTTTTACCAAAAATTGACCAAATATCATTCTCAAATTTTGATTTCTATTATTATTGTTATTATTTAAACAATTTGCAATAATTCAATTATATTTTTTTGTCTTATTTTTATAACAAGCAGATGAATATTCACGTATGTTAATCTAAATACAAAATAAGTATTACAAGTAATTTTTTATAAAAGAAACATATTCGAGGTACCATTTTGAGAAGAGAATCAACTTTTACTTCCTCCAAACCTATTGTGTTTTGTTGGGAGAAAATAACTTATAATTTCTAGAGTAGTTACATTTTCCCCCTTTAATTTTGTCCAAATTACAATTTTATCTATTTATTTTGTATAAGTTACAAATACATCTTTATTGTTTATATTTTTATAACTAATTAATCCATGCTACTAATTTATAATTTCAATAAAAAAATGACCAGAAAATAATGATTTTGAGGTAAAAAGTTTAAAATCTTCCTAAATTATTATTTTGCGAGTTTGGTTATTGTTTATTATCATATATTAAGACAACAATATCCTTCATCACATAAATTAGACTAATAAGAAATTTTAGCAAGGGTACTGCAGTATTAATATATAGTAGTAAACAAGAATTAGACACGCGAAATAAAATTGTAGAAAAAATTTAAACGTTTATCTATCAAATCATTATTTTATGATAATTTTTTATTAAAATTAGTAGTATGGATTAATTAGTTGTGAATATATAAATGATAAGAATGTATTTGTAATATTATAGCATAGAATGATGAATTAGTAGTTTGGACAAACTTGAAAGGGAAAAATGTAATTAACTATAATTCGTATTTTAGTTTTAAGGTTACCACAAGTGAACACTTTGTATTATTTCTTTATTTTTTTTTACAAAATTTAAATATTTGATGATAAAAATATACTATTGTAAATTATTTAAATATTATAACAGCAAAAAATGAATTTCGAAGATCATCTCAGGCCAAGAGAGAATAGATAATTAATTTTTATAAGGTGTAAGTTTTTTAAAATAGTAACGAAAAACGTGTAAATTTTTTTTCGTATAAGTTTTTTTGGGATAGATAGAAATTGGTTCTCGAGTGCAAAGATATAAAGGAACTTTTCTACGAGACCTAATCGAGGCGTGACAAAAATTGATTTTAGTGAAAGACGTGTAAGTTTTTTATTTGATAACTAAATATGTGTAAGATTCTTATTCGATCATAGTAATGATAACAAAAGATGTGTAAGTTTTGAATCGTAACGAAAATTGACTTTAATGATTCGATCATAATGATAGTAACAAAAGACGTGTAAATTTTTTATTCGCTACTATGATAATAAAAGACGTGTAAATTTTTTATTCGATACGATGATAACAATGCTAACAAAAGTTAAGTGTAAATTCTTTTGAAATTAAAAAAATTGGCTCTCCAATATAAAGGAAAAAAAGTTTTTCTGGGACTATCAATCGAGCAGAAGCGAAAATCGGCCACAGTGATTTGATCATGGTAATGGGAAGGAACCGCGCATGATAACACTTTTGTGAGTAAATAGGCCATATATTTTTTGTTTTCTCTTTTTGGTCTTCATATATTAACGGAAAAAAGAGTGTTGTCTCTCCAGTTCCTCCTTGGCTCGTTGGGGAAGAAGAGAGAAAATGCAGTAGCGTCTTTCCCTGTCGTCCGATGATTTGAAAGGTACAAAGGGTTTGGATTAGTTGGGTTTTGATTTTTCAGGTAATTCTGGGTTTAGCCTTACTTGTTTGTTTTATGATCTTCCTCTTGTTGTAAACTGGTTTTCGGTTTATGCATACTGTTCGGTGAAATGAGTGTGCGCGCGTGTGTTTGTTTGCCCCCATAATCATAATAATAGTTCATGCATCCCAGCAAATATGTGTCCCTCTGGTGGGATTCGCATTTCAAATGGTGAGGTTGTGCATTTTGTTCTTTCTTCAGTTTTTCTTTATCTCGCGGATAGAAATGATCTTTCGAGATTTCAGTTGGGCTTCACTTTAAAACGTGCAATTTATGCTCCCTTTTTCCCTCTGCCATGGTTTTGTTAACTGATAATGGAATTGGACCTTGATAAATTCGTAATTTAAGCTCACAGTTTGGGTTCAAATTGGCACTAGAGCTGGCATTTGCTGTATTCCTTCATAGTCTGCTGCCTAATTTAGTACAATCTCTAATTAAAACATAACTTAGACCCTTTAGAAGGAAGAACTTCCTGAATCCATCAGAATGCTGGGACACATCACCTAGGTTACATATCCTATTCTCTCTGCTCTGATCCTTATTTTTCTCATTGATTATCTAACTCCCAGAGGCTTCTATGGCATTTCGTGGGAGAATGCGTTCTGGAGAACTTCCCGAGTTCGGTGCAATTTTCATGTCAAACAGAAGAACCAAAAGAGAATGTCTGCAGAGGGAGCTCTTTGGCCTACCTCTTAAGTTCATTGACTTTGTGAAAAGTATCAGGGCTGGAATGATCTTATTCCTGTTTGAGCATGAGAGGAGAGAGTTGTATGGCGTTTTTGAAGCTATTTCAGATGGCGGTATGGATATTGTACCCCATGCATATCTCTCTTCAAGAAGGGCATATCCTGCGCAGGTACTTTTTGTTTGTAAGACCTATACTTATGTTCTATTTGCTTACGTATTTGTATAAGGTACTTTGGATTCTCCGATAGTTTTGGCATGCTTGTTCTTGGTTATTTAATATGGAATTATTTTCTTTTAATGTGAATGCGATTAGTTTCTTATAACCACAATCAAAGGGGAATACAGGTTAAAGTTCGTGCTTTGTGGAATTGTTATCCTCTCTCTGAAAGTTGCTTCCGAGATGCTATTAGAGAGAACTACTATGCTGCATACAAATTCAACTTTGGACTGTCTAAAGAGCAGGTTAGTACTTAATCATCTTCTTTGTTGAAATATTGAGCAGCTGTTTTCAGATCACTCCTTTTGTATTCCATCATTATTTTAGCCAAAGAACTTCTCGGGAGTTTCATATCTTTGAGTGGTGCATAAGATGCAAGTTGCTTGAGTTCTTCTGCCTAAGAGAGATCACATTATACCCCATTATATCCTCGTGAAGCTTCTTGTTTCATCATTATCCACAGACATAAACCTTACAAGCAAATGGATGCGAACCAAATTTGGGTTCTCGGTAACTTTTGTTCTATTTGCAGGTTCACAGGCTTCTTTCGTTGTTTAGTGTCAGAAGGGCCGGACATCAAGTGATTCCGAAGCAGAAGAAGATACAGGGAAGGCACTCTAGATCTCCTGATAAAGAAAGCATTTCAATTGATTCTGAAGACCATGTTGTCCCCGATAAGTTCCATGTTATACCTCAAAAATCAGAATCCCCGGATGCTAAAATGTCCAATTACAGGTCAGGTAGCATATCTTCTCCTATAGGTGAACAGAAGGAGATCAAGCGAATGAACCTTCCTTCCAGTGATTTCTTGGAGCTGGGTGATTATATTCCCTTATCTTTGCCGCAAGAGGAGAGCAAGCGAGTAGACCTTCCTGCCAGTGATTCCTTGGAGCTGGGTGATTATATTCCCTTATCTTTGTCGCAAGAGGAGATCAAGCGAGTAGACCTTCCTGCCAGTGACTCCTTGGAGCTGGGTGATAATATTCCCTTATCTTTGCCAGAACACACTGAACCTCAAGGCAATCATGACCAGAAACCATTGGTAAAGGGCTTATACTCTGATATTCAAGAATCAAAGAGAAGTGTTTTTTCACGTCTGACGATGCATTCGCTGGCCATGGCCCAAGAAGAAGAACAAGACAACTCTATAAATCTGGAAATAACTGAATCAGTGGAGAAGGTTATGCAAAATTTGCAGTTAAGGCATGAAAATTGGGTGAAGAAGAGAAAACGAGTTGACACCAGTACATCTCAAAATGTTGAAAATTCCGTGTGCCAGAGGAATAGTGTATTTTCCCGACTGAGTTTTACTTCAGCAGCCACCAACCAGAATACCAAGACAGACAAAACTCATGACAGAACCGAAAATGTGTCTAAACCAAAGAAGAGAAAAGTTACTGCATCCAAAGAGAAGAAAAAGGAAGAACATGATGTATTTTCCAAAGACCATTGTAATGCCTGCAATAACAATGCAGTCCAGATGGATACTTTGGATAACAGACAAGCAGTTGCTGAGGCACCAGTGGCATTAGGCATAACTGAGAATAAAAATGGATCCGTTGAAGAAAACATGTCATTGCAGGCTGCACGCTCGGTTCTTTTTGACCTTTTGAGGGGAGTAATTGATAAATATGCGACTGATGTTGCAACAAAGTTGAAAGACAAAGCTGATGCTCCTCCTGAGATTGACCACAAAGTTGCTGAATCAAAGCCTTCCATAACATACGAGCACCAGGAAAAGCACGGGTCTGCATCAGCTTCTGTCAAAGAACCAGCTGAAAACATCACCTCAGATAAAAGGGAAACTCAACAGTAATTCATACACCTACTGTATGAAGTTTTGAGGAACCCTCTGAGTTAATTGGGTATGTTGTAGAAGCTCTAGACACTAATTGTGGTAGTTGTAAGGCTTGAGATGTCTAATCCCTTTATGCTTTTGCCCTTATTATCAGTTTTCACCATACTTTTTAACAGATTATGATTTCTGATTCTGTTTTTGCTTTTGAAAATGGTTAAAGCATGTTCTTGCAATGAATACCTTTGTAGGAATTATTATATTATTTCAAGTAATTAGGCCATAATAGTTTCCCTCCAAATTTATCTCTTGATTATTTTATTACCCTGCCAATTATTCTACTTGAAATATCACAATTAAGTGCGAAAATGAAATTTTCAAATGATCAATTTACTGGGTTTGTCTTAGATGTATCTCAACATAATTATATTTATTCTTAAAATTTATATGAATTTTTAATCAATTATTATATAGCAATTTCTTTTGTGGGAAAAGCAAAACAAACTTAAAAAAAAACCCCACGCCACCATTTAAATATTCACATTGGATTATGAGTGCATGATCTAATAAAGAAAATGTTTCAAAATTTTCAAAGGGCAACCAATATTCAAGAGAAATTTTGGGAACACTTAAAAGAAAAAAAGAATTGGGTTTCTCCAAAAAAAAGAAGAAATATTTAGTATTATTTGGTAATTTTTTAGGGGATGTTATTTGGTATTATTTGGGTGCTATATAATGTATATATCGAGTCTAATAAAAAAAAGATAAATCTTAATTTAGTTCTTAAAAATATAAATTGCTTTCGCAACCCTAAATGAAGCATTCGATCACCATAAATTATATTTTTTTCCATTGTCGCAATTCATCAATCTCAATCTCAACTGGCACTTTTTCAACATCTAAAACTAACACTTTCCCTTAGCCAAATTGTTACCTCTAACCACAATCCATTATCCTTATCACAGAAAATCGCTATACACAAATACACAACTCTTCTATAAAATATAAACTGATCTTCACAATTCTGATTCAAACCAAACTTCAAAATACAAACTCATAAACTTTTCTTGACTCACGACACCTCCTGCTATATCTATGAACTTTTCATCTGCCTCACTTGAACCTTATTTATTGAGAGAAAATACTGCATATTTTATTTTGATAACATATGTTAATTGGGATTTTTGTTATCGCCATGTAAGAAAATAAGGTGTTTTCTCAATTGTTTGTATGTTCTCCATAATTTGACTGAAGATGGTCTTTCTATTAATACTGTAGATGGAAGTTAAAGAAGGACCACGTTGAAACAATTTCTCATTTTTTAGGGATTTCTTAAAAACAATTCTAAATTCAGGCCCTTATTTGATAAAAACCAAATTGAGATTTATCAAAAAAAAAAAAGAAAAAGAAGTTGTAAATTATTTATTTATTTATTGATTTATTGGTCTGAACTGAATAGAGTTATTTTTATTTTCCGCTAGTAAATAGTAATTTCTCCTTCGTCTCCTCTCCTTCTTCAATTCCATCAGCCGCAGCTGCGACTGTGACTACCAATGCCACTGCCCTTTTGATCAAACTTCACTTTGAATTGAAACTGCGAACTGCTGCTACTCTTTTCCTTAGTTCATCCAACTTCGATTAGTCAGAGGAAAAAGACAAACTTTTGATGGTCCCTTTTGCTGTCTGATTCAGATGGCATCAGCCGTTTTCTCCAGAGCTATCTTTTCCCACCGCTTCTTCCTTCGTCAAGCCTCATCTTCTTTATCTCACGAAACCCGCTTTCTCTCAATCTTCTTTACTGTAAGTAACC
The DNA here is from genome assembly GCA_028651295.1 of Catharanthus roseus. Taxonomy (NCBI): domain Eukaryota; kingdom Viridiplantae; phylum Streptophyta; class Magnoliopsida; order Gentianales; family Apocynaceae; genus Catharanthus; species Catharanthus roseus. The sequence goes on along the minus strand of JAPQWS010000044.1, from coordinate 3,706,633 downwards.
CAATTAATACAATTAATCTTCTATAATAGTAAAGATTGCATTTTTGTTAATTAATTGCGTATTCTGTGATGGCCCTTTTTTCACCTTCAATGAATTTGTTGATGGTACCTTTTTTGATGATTATTTGTATTGGGTTGTTATCTTTCTTGGGATTATTATGCATTTTTTATGACTTGCCAGTTTTATCCAGTATAGACTAGCTTTTGCTCGGAAGCTGAATTTCTGTTGAGTAAATGCCTTCTATATTCTTTCTGCTTGGAAATTTCGATTTAATTGAACATAAAAACCAAACATAATTGAATAGAAATTCTGTTCAACTCTCCAAATTTCTTTAAGCATGTACTTGTGGATTGTATACGCCCTTGGTGTTGATGAACTATCCGAGCTATGGACTTAGCTGCATTCCTATATTATTTGTCTTTTTTGTTTTTAAGACAAAAATCCTCTTATTTCTCCACCCCTTTTCACTGCCATGTTTCTACAGGCTTACCTTAGCAGTGCCGTGGTTGAGGGCTATCTTTAGTCTAAAGACCTCTAGTTCATCAAATTGGAAAAAGTTCTGGTTTGATGGTCTTTCTTATACCTTTAACTTCACAATATGTGCAGTCATAAGAGTCCAGATTCTGATGCCTTGATGTCGCCTTGTACTCTATGGCAATCAAGAGAATTTAGTGACAAGTGTCTCTAATTTCAGAAGCTTTTTGTTTTTGTTGTTCGAAGTAATTGCTGTGGCCTTTATTGTCATTTGGTTCTTGATAAGTATGGCTTATTTTTAAGCATATTGCTTTCTTTAATTATACACAGGAGAGGCCATTTCATTCAGGCATTGCTTCATCAACCTGGTCGTATAGAACTCAAACCAGAGTTTCACGTAGGATGGCTTCATCGACAGCTACATCACAAGCTTTCTTCTCTACACTTTCTACTCCAACTACAGAGCCTGTTGTTTCAGTTGACTGGCTTCATGCAAACCTTCGAGTGCCTGATATGAAGGTGTGGATTTCTTTTGCTATGTGCCTTTCGTTATTTTTGTTTTCCTTAAAAGCAAATTACTTTCTCTTTCCACTGCGAATAATCATTTATGAAGCTTGGATCTTTTTTATATTTTTTGTGATACTATGGACTTATTGAATGGAATCCTTCATTCCCTAGAACAATTTAACCTCAGAATCCTTGAAAGCACTTCTGTTCTCTTCCCCTGTGCAGTCCATGTTGTTCTAAGAGAACTAAAGGCCACATCTGTTCTCTCCTTTAGTAGTGGGCTAATTGGTTCCACCAGTTTAGCAGACTTTTGACTTAACTATTTACTCACATTTACTCTGAAATAGCTCGGACTAATTTCTAGCATTCTGTAAACATATCGTAGGGCAATAAACATGATTATTATCCTTCCCTGCCTTTTCAGCATACGAAACAACAACTAGAAAATGTCATAGCTTGTTTAGATTCTCTTATGTTTGGATAGCTTGTCTGGTCCATGTTAAATTATGCATCTTTTGCTCGTCAGAAACAACACTAATAGCATGAGGAAAATGAATCTTAAATTTTCTAATCTTATTACCTAGATGCATAAATGCTTTAAACTAAGAAGTTATTCATTCTAATCATATGCATCTTCTTTGGATAATATTATATCCTTGTGATCTTAGTATTTCTATTACTGACTTATGTGCTTGTTTCAGGTCTTGGATGCATCCTGGTACATGCCAGATGAGCAGAGGAATCCCCTTCAGGAATATCAGGTGCTGAGATTGTTGAACCACTTTCTGTTACTATGTTGTAATCTGCATTCCTGTTTGGAGCAGTATTTACTCGATCAGAAACTTATTTCAATTTCAACAATCCTTAACCTGTTAATTGTTACTGCCAGAAATCTCTTTCACTAAGTTTTTGTATACTATATTTTTTATTTAGCTGTTAAAGAATCTTTATTCCGCTGTAATAGTTCTAGTTCTTGAACAGGTCGCGCACATTCCTGGGGCACTTTTCTTTGATGTAGATGGCATATCAGATCGAACTACAAATGTGAGATGTTCTTCCCTTTGGCTTCTGCTGCTCTTCCTAATTAAATTTAGCTTCTAAGTAGAGTACCATTATTCATAAATGCTTTCATCACCATACTATCTCAATATTCTTGTATATATATCCTATTTACAGTTTACATATATAAGATGTTAGAAGCGAGAATGATGGTTGCGAGGTTTCTTTCCTTCTTGTTTAAGCTTCCTGAATTTTATTCTTTACTTATATGCAGCTTAGGTGTCTAATTGGTTAAATCAACCATCACCTGTCTTTCAATATGTTATATAATTAACTTTTTACTCTCAAATGATATATATCAGTTGCCACATATGTTGCCATCAGAGGAAGCATTTGCTGCTGCCGTTTCAGCACTTGGTATTGAAAATAAAGATGGGGTTGTTGTGTATGATGGAAAGGGAATTTTTAGTGCAGCACGTGTTTGGTGGTGAGCTCTCAATAGATTATCCTTTTTACAGTTTTGGTTAAATAACCATGCAAGGTCTGAATGAAGCAGTGGTTTCTTACTTAACTTGATTACTTACTCCCTCATGGTGTTGCACAGGATGTTTCGAGTTTTTGGCCACGATAAAGTTTGGGTTTTAGATGGTGGCCTGCCTAGATGGCGTTCTTCAGGATATGATGTTGAATCAAGTGCATCTGGTGATGCTATCTTGAAAGCTAGTGCTGCCAGTGAGGCTATAGAGAAAGTATATCAGGGCCATAAAGTAGGTTCCATGTTTTTCATTTGACTTTTATTTTAATCGCATTACGTCAAGAATTCTTTTCCTTTGTAATTTGCTGCTAGCATATAAATCTAGGTTGGCTACTATACATTTGAGTTTCAACTGCAATGGGCTTCTGAGATAGTATGTTTTCATATAGTCAGTGGGTCAGTATCACATATAGCTCCTCTGTTTTTGTAGGTTGGGCCGATTACATTTGAAACAAAATTTCAGTCACATCTTGTGTGGACACTTGATCAGGTTAGTTTCCTTCAATTTTACTCCGTAAAATTTTCTTTGACTCTTTTTGTGGAATCTTCTGTTAGATCTTGCAGTTCTGATCTTTTTCGCTCCTGAAAGTTTTGGGCATTATGGTCCAGGAAATGTGCTGTATTATCTCACTATTTTCTTATGAAAAAGATAGTAGTTCTGTTTAGGTAATATATAATAATATTTTATACACTAGAGGATGGATAGTTAGTTGAATGCTGTAAAAGGAAAGAAGAAATTGGTGCGCACAGGGTGAATAGGATCTTTAATGGAGTACTCTAGACGATAACATGTAGCTGGAGAGAACAAAAAAAGGAAGTGTCTACTTCATGGCTGGTTCTAGAATAGTAGTATCCTGTCACAATTTAAGTCCTTATAGTGCCATATTTTTTCTGTTTCAAGTTGCAATATCTCTCCATTTACAGGTTAGAAAGAACATTGAGGAGAAAACACATCAACATATAGATGCCCGTTCAAAAGCCAGGTATCTTTGTCTCCCTTTCATCTCTATTTTGACTTTTGGTGTGTTGATTATTCTGTAAAGACGTTATATTAAGTGGTAGAAATTTTTTACCCAAGATGTCAGAAGGCCCTGTGGAGCGATTAGGTGACCAAGAACTGTTCTTTTAGGGGTATACTTATATTTGATAATGAGAGGAAATATGTTTTTCCACTATAAGCTTCATATACATTGAAATGGTGGTGCAGTTTTAGGATCCATGGGAAATAATGCTCTTTTTGTTTTCTAAAATAAAATTGACGGGATTAAAATACATCAAGATGCATGTGTTTCTAAATACCTAATTGAAATGCATTCTGATGATAAACTAAATTGCTGAGCTATTGTGCTCTGTGTATATGTTCTATTCTCCAACACACACACGCACACAGACACAAAACATAGAATAAATAAGACTGCTTCATACTTTTCTTTTTTTTCTCTTGTGTAATAACTAAATAATATATACCTGTTTTGCTGCTTTCCGAAGCATTGCTTTTTTTCTCTTGATACATCTAATGGTCAATTGATGCAAGTCTCCACCCTCAACCCTAAGATGGTAGTCTCAGTTCTTTGTTTAAACTGGCTTGTAAATTGAAGGCTTATTGTATTAAGCTTTAACTGCCCCATAGATACACTTGCATAAAGAACTCGGATTCAATTGTTTGCAACACTTATAATGAGCTTGTACTCAGATTTCATTTTGAATTTCTATTCTAGATTTGATGGGGCAGCACCAGAGCCTCGAAAAGGAATAAGGAGTGGCCATGTACCAGGGAGCAAATGTGTCCCATTTCCCCAGGTGATTGAGTTTTCAAAGTCGGGGCTGGCTCCGATCAATATTGCTGTAAAAATATTTGATAGGCATGCTGTTATGAAGAAGCCTCGACTTTCTTCTGTTGTTTTTCCTGTTTCTAGTTTGGTCAGACGAGCCTTTCTGAAGCTATAAGATCCATGTTGATGATATGGTTGCTCATTTCTTGCAGATGTTAGATGGTTCGCAGACGCTCTTATCTGCCGATGAGCTGAAGAAAAAGTTTGAACAAGAGGGTAATAATTAGTATTGCTTTGCATGGCCCTCCCTGTTATCTTTTTTAAAAAACAACTTCAAGTCAACGTGTCTGTTTGTGCAAGCTATAATGACTTTCTTCTTTGTTTTGAATTCTTACTGATTAACAACAAATGTTGGCTGGACCCCTGCTCCGTTAGTAAAGGAAACAGGGTTTAAAATAGTTAAACAAAGTTATAACTTTTTCAAGGATCACATACTTTAGCATTAGAATGAGCTCAAATTTCTTACGAAATCAGTTTGTAATTTATAAACGTATAGAAGTTTCTGAAGGTAATTGATTTGAAGTGGACAGTGTAATTGGAACAAAAGCAAAGGAAGAAATTTGAGCTCATAAGTATGCCCTCTCGAGCTGTAGGTCGAGTCTAAGCATTCAGCAAAAAGTCTAACCAAGGATTACGATATCCTATCACTCTGTTCTGTTTCTTGTATTATCTATGGTGATTTTGCTTTAGCTTGTTCTTACCACTTTTTGCTATTTCCTGTTAATGTGATCTGTCAATCAATTAATCAATAACTCCCTGTAAACCCCTCAATACCTTTAAAGCTGTCCGCTGATAATTAGAGCCACTTTGTTTACTATTCCTATGCTCTTTTCAGGCATCTCCATGGACAGCCCAATCGTAACTTCATGTGGGACTGGTGTAACTGCTTGTATTCTTGCATTGGTAATCTCTCTCTCTCTCTCTCTCTCTCTCTCTCTCTCTCTCTCTCTCTCTCTCTCTCTCTCTCTCTCTCTCTCTCACAACGTTCGTTTCTTGTAGTGATATGACATGTATGTTTGATCATGTTTTCAGGGCCTGCATCGACTTGGAAAGACTGATGTTGCAGTGTATGATGGATCATGGACGGAATGGGGAGCTCATTCAGACACTCCTGTCTCCACTTCTGAGCAGTAGTTTGCCTGAATCTGAAGAAGAGTGCCCAGTTGAGTTTCATGCAATTCTCTTGTTTACTTCTTATTGTGACAAAAAAGAAAAAAAAAAAAAAGCAGAGAGAAAACTAAGCAGCTGAGAGATTTCCATTTTCATGTTTTGCAAAATCATGTGATTAGCTCAGAGAGTACAGATTGATACAATTATGGATGAATTTGCTTCAGACAAAAACAATAAATCTTAAGTTCTTGATTCTTCCCTGTTTTACACAACATGTTTCGAGTTCTCTATTTGCATTTTCCAACAAAGGGTGATGCGATTTAATACGCCACATGTTCTATAAGTGGGGACATGGATCGGATCTATAACATAAATTTCTATTTCCACATACATTGAATAATAGAACGGATCCTTCTTATGATATTGCAAAACGTTCAGGTCCAACCTTAATCCTTGAATAAGACTCAAATTCTGTAGACATTTCATAGACAAAGTTTAAATTAATATCCTGATACGAATCAGAATAAATCAGGTTGCGTATTTTATATAGAGGTATAAGAAAATTTCTATTATTATAAAAGTGTAGAAGGGAGTTACGAATGATTTACACTTCTTTTATTTCTTACTTTTTTTTGAATTACTTAAAATGCCCTTTAATTAGATGAATTATTAATTTTAAGTATATTAAAATATTGTCATTTTAAAAGTTTTTTTGTACAACAAAATTAATAATAATAGTTATAAAGTTAAATGGGGAGCTTTTTAACGATAAATGAATAGGGTACAATAATTTTTTAGTCTTAACTTGGTTCTTAATATTTGTTTCCATTTTTTTAGTTCTCGAACATTTATTTTGAAAAAGTTTTACTTCTCGCCATCAATTCCACGATTGACAGTAAAAAACATATTGAGTCTTACTTGACTTATGAGTAAGGTTGAAAAATCTATTTCACTTACTCAGCTCAACCTTTACTATATTAAACAAAATAATGGGGTTTAATTGAATATTTAAAATATTCTTGGAGTTTATGAAAAAAAATTTTCATAAATTGAAGGAAAAACAAGTTTAATCCCCCAATAATATTTCAGGTACCCAATTAGAGAAATTTTCTCTAAATTTGGAGGGAAATTTTTAGGTATTTAGATAAAATTTCACATAGACCAAAAAATATTTTAGGCATTCAATTAGACCACATTGTTTTGTTTACTAGAGTGACTGTGAGTTCAGTAAGTAAAATGTCATTTTTAACTTTACTTATGAATTATGTGAACCTCACATTTTTTTATTGTCAGATTTGTATAACTTTTTGGATATAAATATTCATGATTGAAAAAATTGAAAACAATGATTAAGTACCTAAGTTAAGACTAAAAAAATAATTGAGAAACTAATATTATTAAGTTATTCTTATATTTTCAAAAATGACCAAAAAAAAGAATTTTAGAAATACTTTTAAACTATACATATTTTATAAAATATAATATAATATTTTATTAATTCACATAACATTTTGTAAAATATTTTTTACTTCTCTATTTTAAATGCCTTTTTAAAACTTATGTTATTTCTAGAATCTTTATGTGTAACTAAATAATAAAAAAATTCTCTAATAAACTTCCACTGTCCTTCATTATTATGAAAATGGTTTCATAGAAGTAAATAATTATTTAAATAACACAAGAAAGAAAATTTTTAAATACTTTTGATATTTAAAAAATAAGTTTGTTTTACACATTTCATCAGGTGCGAATGCCATAGATCTTACTAGTTTAGTCAAAAAGATTTCCATTTTGGAATTTATCACATGGATTTTGGAATTTATCACATGGATCTTTGCCCTTCATTGCAAATTGGCCTATTGCTATTGCTTTGTCCCTATGGCACTAAGGAACAGGAGTATGCAAGGAAGAGAGAAAACTTAGGAGAAAAACAGGCAACTTAAAAGGGAATTGGATTTGCGCCTTGTATTGACTCTCAAAGTATTCTTGTCTTCCTATTCTCGTCATTCCTCTAAACAAAAGATCTTGTTAAAAGATTAAAAAAAAAAAATTCTGTAATTGGGTTCTGTCAAGAAATTCAAGAATGGCTGTTGAGGCAAAAGCAGAGGACATCATCAAGAATACCCAAGTTGAGGAAGGAAATAAAGAACCTGTTAAGATCATTGAGGAGGAAGAAACTAATGGAAAATTAAATGCAAAGAATGAAGCTCATGTTTCATTGTCCAATGAAGAGATTAAGGTTGACGGAGATAAGAAAGATGGGGAGGCTTCTCCATCTTATACCAGTGGTAATAAAGGAGATTCTTTTAATGATCAGTTTCCTGATCTGAAAGGTTATGAGAAGAAGGCATTAACAGAATTTAAGTCAAGGATTGAAGAAGCCATTTTGATGAACAAATTGTTTGAGAAGAAGAAGAAAGAAGATGAACCTGAAAAACCAAAATCAAATGAACAAGAAAATGAGGAAGAAAAGGAAAAAAAATCACAACAGGAGGATGAAAAAAGCAGCAGTAGAGATAAAGGGAAAGCAAAAGCTGCTAATGATGAAAATGAATCAAATCAAGACCAAAAAGTGGCTGAAATTCTTGAAAATGTGACTCTCTGGGGTGTCCCATTATTGCCTAGTAGAGGAGATTCAGCCACAGATACTGTACTAATCAAGTTCTTGAGGGCTAGAGAATTTAAGGTCAATGATGCATTTGAAATGTTGAAGGAAACTCTTCAATGGAGGAAAGAAAACAATATTGATTCCATTCTAGATGAAGATCTAGGAAACGAATATGATGATATGGTCTATATGAGTGGTGTAGATAGAGAAGGCCACCCTGTTTGTTTCAATGTTTATGGAATATTTGCTGATGATGATTTGTATAATAGGACATTTGGAACACCGGCCAGCCGTGACAAGTTCTTGAGATGGAGGCTGCGTTTGATGGAGAAAGAAATTCAGAAGCTTGATTTTAGCCCTGGTGGTGTTTCTTCAATGCTACAAATCAATGATCTTAAGGACACTCCTGGCTTTTCCAGGAAAGATATTCGTCTTGCTACCAAACAAGCTGTGGCACTTCTTGAGAACAATTATCCTGAATTTGTTGCTAGAAATGTAAGAAATAATCTTTCTTTAATAGACATTCTTGATGACCCTTTTTGAATTTGTCATGTGTTGAATTTTTTTACAATTGCAGATCTTTGTCAATGTTCCATTCTGGTATTATGCATTTAGTGCTCTTTTATCCCCTTTCTTGACTCAAAGAACCAAAAGCAAATTTGATTTTGCTCGTGCAACTAGAGTTTCAGAAACCCTTCTCAAGTAAGAAACTATCAATCTCTCTCTTTCGGTTGTTTGATGAAAGACATCAAGATTATCCCTTGTTAACTTCATTCAATGCAGGTATATTGCTGCAGAGCAAATCCCAACAAAGTACGGTGGCCTTAAGCGAGAGAATGATCCTGATTTCTCCACTGGAGATGCTGTTTCTGAGGTTCCCCTCAGGGCCGGATCAGCTGAAACTATAGAGATTCCAGCACCAAAGGTAAGGAACCTCCGGTTTCTTTTAGTTGTCTCATTTCATCAATACCTGTTTTTTTTTTCCTGGTCGCGTTGTGAAAACGATGTAATATAACTCTTTTCTGTTCTGATGATATTTGGCAACAAGGCGGGAAGCATTCTGGTTTGGGATCTAATGGTGACCGGTTGGGAGGTTAGCTACAAAGAGGAGTTTGTGCCAACTGATGAAAATTCTTATGCCATTATAGTGAAGAGAGGAAGGTGGATGGGATGGCAGGAAGAACCTGCCCGTAACTCTTTTAAAAACAATGAGGCTGGCAAGATTGTGATCACAATTGAGAATGGAATTTTCAAGAAGAAACGAATTCTATATCGTTACAAGACTAAAGACAGCTCCCCCTCCAATGTTTAATGATCTTTTGCTCTCCAAAAGTTTTGTAGTCAAACGAAAGATTTGGCAACTTGTCTTTAGCTAGATTCAGTTTTTAAATTCATAGTGATTCTTGCAGTTTATGCTTTTCGTAAAAGTACATTTACATTAGAAAGTGCAGCAAACCGCAGTTATAGTGTGGAGTTCATGCTGCTAATGAATGATGTAGAGATATTTATGCTTTTAATGGATATATATATATATATAGTTCCCTCTCGTCTATTGTAGTTTTTGTTGGTTAGATCAAGAGGTATTTTGAGCAAGTCTATACGTGTACACAAAAGGTAACCCTTTAAACTATATCACACTCACACTAATCCTCATTCGAGCCAGCCAGGTAGGACCACAAGGGTAATAAAGCTCTTCGAAGACACGGTTACATTCTCAGCTGCATTCAGTTGTTGTTTTTTGCCAAGTACTTGTTCTCATTCCCAATGGATACAATGGTTGCTGGGCAAAGAGAAGGGAGAAGAGGAGAAGACAATTGTCCTAGTTCTTAACAACTACTAGGTAAGTCTCATCCATTGCAGAAGTTAGTTAACAAGGTTGAAAGAATGAAGAGCAGCATTTATGGAATATGGTACTCATTAATAGCATTGATTTGATGCGAAGATTTAGATCTTGAATCTTGATGACCAGAATCGTGCCTGAGTTTTAAAATAATTCCTGCAGTCCGAGCAAGGGTTGTTGCCCATTTAATTGAAAACATCGGAATAGCAAGCTATGAAGTGGTTGATGATATCCAAAGCTAATGACTAAAAAGTAAATCCTTCTAGTGGTAGCTCAATAGATGTATTCTTTATCTCTTATGCATTCATAACACGAGATTTTACTTTGAGTACATTATATACTCAACATCAATATGTTGCAAAATTTATCATGACATGAGCTTTTGCTCATGGAGTTATATTTTTCATTAGAGATTACAATCCGAATCAAAGTGAAGATAATGTATTGGCAAGGATGTTAGACCATTAATAAGAGAAAGGGACACCATCAACTATATCGAATACAAAGCCTTTTATAGAGTCTAGGGGAATTTCTGTAGTCAATAAAAAACCCTAAGTATTTTGTCTGGGCACGTCTATTAAATTTTACAGCCAACATGTGCTAAGCCACTCCCAACATGTCATAAGCCACTAGACTTGGGGTAAAGCCAAGCAACTGGTTCTTGCTGGTGAAGAAGACAAATTGCTTCATGCTACCCTCCGTGGATGAATTGGAATCCTTAGGTTTTCGGGTATTGGATTTAGTGCTCGCACGGAGGCTTCTATCTAAGGTAGAAAGCTCCCCTACTGATGTATTTTACATCTCACAGCTTCAACAAAACGTTTAGCCCGTTTATCTTCACTACAACAGCACTCAATTCGACCACATTGTTTGATTAGATTCAATGCTCGAAAGACACTTTTTCCTTGGTCGACCGAGAAAGGCACCCTATTCTTAGGAGGAAAGTAAGATTTCTTTCCTTTCTTCTTCCCAATATCTTAAAAAGTTGCAGCTACTTCGTCCCCTTCATTGCCTGCTTGAATAAATCCTATTTCTTCTTGTGAAAACCAAAGTGTATGGTGTTTCCAGTGGCGGATGGGTGAGTAACACGTAAGATGCTACTCTTGGAGGGAAACAACAACTGAAAAGGACTGCTAATACCCGTATGTTGAGGAGCAAAATGAAGAATCTACCCACCTAGACTGAGAAATTTGCACCGCCACTCTTATACCTTCACTCTTAACACTTTTCAATGGATGGCTATTATCTTTCTCTGACCTTTAAATATAGGGTCCCCAAATAAGTGAAAGGGAAAGATTTTTGCGAAAATACAATCATCTGGTGGATGAGAGCATTGCTTTCTAATGATGAAGCATTACCGGTCAAGAATGCACTCTTTTCTTTGTTAATCTTCTGACCAGAAATCAGCGGACATAAGTAATGACCAAAATTGCAGAAAAACATCAAGATATTTCAATGCTCACGTATCAAATTACAGTAGAATGAGATGGAAATATCCTACATTATGAGGTGTTTATCTTCTATGTAAAACAACAACTATTGGAGCTAATGGGCGATTTAACATTTCTAGTTTGCAGCAGACCCAATTCTCAACTGGTAGCTTGGAAGCAAAATCTTGGACTCTGCCAAACTCTTCCCTACAATACAACCATAAAGAAATGAGTGGTAATATCTAACCTTCAGAGATCAGTGAAGATATTGAAAAAAGAAGCACCAATATTCGACAACAATGTGCTAAAAAAATGGCAGGAGGGAACAGCGGAAACCATTAAGAGGATCCTAGGCAACTGCTTACCGTCCACCTGGGTGACCCACATAAACCACAGCAGTGATGAAGCCCCCCGGTGCAAGTATTCTTTTGGCAGCCTCTAATGCAAGCAATGTTGTGTCCGACCTTGTAACAATAGTTTTTTGACCTCCTGGAAGATAACCCAAGTTGAATGCAACTAACCTAGATCAAACACAAAACATGCTCAAAATCAACAGGGAGGTAAACCTTATCATAACCTCAATTTTCCAAATTCTCATGTCTGAGTCAAGGTAATACCTCACATCAACACCATTAGGTACAACTTCCTCCATTTTGCTATGACACATCAGAAATAGCTCCACATGTTCCTTCTGCCTTGCATAAAACGTCAAACAAGCTTCTGAATGAGCCTTACTAGTCTCACTTATCAAGGAAGATCAATGTATGATGCTTTATTAGGGTGATGACAAACAGGAAAAGGGATAACCGTGACATCTAAATTAAAGTTGAAGTTTCCATATTCTTCCAAGTGAAACATAAGACATAGATTGTCATATTATAGAAATATTCAATTCCACAAAATGCCACAGTATATAGATGCAAGGACAACAGTCACATGACATGCAAGAAAGAAATTTGAGCCGGTCATATCCCACATATGGCTTATGACTTGCAAAGTCATCAATGTCATAAAATCAATGAAAAAGAGCCAATCCTCCTACATAGCAGATGAAAACCCCAGTGATGTCAAATTAGTTACTGATTTTGAACTTCCAGTTTTACGAAGCTAAGGAACTTTGATAAAAAACAAAATAAATCCTCTTCTCTCACACGCAGTTGAACCTCTTGCATTTGGCGCTGTCGACAATACATGAATATTATGATTATAGTAATAAGTACAATCAAAATGAATAAAGGGCATGAATAATGCATCATTACCATTATCAAGTTCAAGATTCAAATACATGGACAAATGAAAGTATTCTATTACCTCATCTGGACTAAGAGATTGGTCAAGTAAAACTGAAGTACTTTCCAAAGCATCTTTTTGTATGTCCATTGCGTAAACACGGCCTCCGCCGGTTTTATCAGCAACCATTCTAAGAAGTGCTAAGGTATCATGACCATTCCCGCAAGTAGCATCAATAACCACGTCACCTTTGCGTATAACATGTTTCCACAACCTGGGAGGAAGCCAAGGTGAGCGTAAACAAAATCTTGAAGCAGTGCCAATGCACATCCCTATACTCAGTTTCTTTAAGTGAGGGGAAGCAATTTAATTATTAGTGATGCCACAGGGAAATCAAAAAGTATATCGGTCCAAAATCACCAAATTTTGCTCCAGGTCTCCATCAAAAGTGACCTTAAATTATTTATCTGCCTCACTTCACTTGCTTATTCATATATCTACAAATATGAGAATGTTAGCTACTTTATAAGATTTTCTACAGAAAGGAAAATTTTTTCTAGCAGAACACTGCCATTGCTTTGAACCCTCAAACCAAAAGGGAAAAAGAATAACCAGTATAGAGATTATAAAGAAATACCTACGAGTGAACAACTTGAGTAGATTTCGTCTTTCCAAACAAATATCCCATCATAACTTCTTCTAGCCCTGAACAGAATTAACCGTCTCGAATCCTTTATAGAGCTGTTAATCCGATGAAAAAAAAATTGAATAGATAAAAAGATGATTGAGGAGAAGAACCTGAAAGAGGAGAGGCGTCAGCTGATGGCGGCCAACTAGTGGCTGCGGATGAAGTAGAGGATGATGCATTTCTCAGGTTTGGTCTACTACTCAAGTTCAAGTGAGGAGAAGAAGACGAGAAGGGGAGAGGAAGTAAGCAGCAGCTATTGAAATGGATCCTCCGACGGCAGGATGAGGATGACTTAGATGGGTGTGGGAAAATTTTGGAACAGAAACTACGAGCAAAATTCATGGCCGATTGCCGCTTACTTTGCCGCTCTCCCGAACCGATGAGATCACCATTCACAACCTCACCCTTTCTACCCAAACACTATTTATTTCTTTAACTGTTTTACCCAAAAAAATATATATATTGCTAAAAGTAATTTTTTCCTGAAGTTTATGAATAATTTTAAATTAATTATTTGTGAAATAAAATATTACATTTAATATGAGAGATTTCATCCAAATTTCAATTTTTTTTGTCATATTATTAAGGATCATTAATGGAAGCCGATAAATTGAATTTTGGAATATGAATATATAGGGAAAAAAATCATTATTTTTCTCATTCTTTCTCTCTCTAACTTCTCTCTACTCCTTCTTTACTCTAAAACTAAAATCTTTAACATTAAACTTGAATTGGAGGTAGATATAAGTCATTACGAAAAATTTGTAAAAGAAAATATCAATTTAGATGTAAAAAAAGTTGAAATAATTTTTTTTTTCAAAACTGGGCTCGGATTGCCGAACAGGCGACCCGGATATGAGCGGATCGCCCAGATGGGCGACTGGCTCACGTCCGGGTCGTCTGCCCGGGCAACCCGAGTTTTTTTCTAGGAAGAAAGAAAGAATTTTTGTAGGTATTTGGAAAACTTGAAACATGAATAACTCTGCGATTGGAGGTCCGTTTCATGCGTATGACCACTTGTTTTGATGGTTCTCATAAAGATAAACGCGACGCATCGTTGAAAAAGTGATCCGGAAGCGTTTCAGGGCAAAAAAATTGTCCCGTATAGTTAAAAACTTTGACGGGGCATAACTTTGCGCTCGGACGTCCGATTGAGGCAATTCTTGTGGGCATTTCGGGTATTTTTTTTGAGATCTACACGTGGAAAACAGGTTTAGGCTGTTTCCACCGACCGTTCTCACAAAAACGTCATATTTTTTGTTTTAATTTACGTTTTTGTAATTTTCTAATACTTTCTCTCTTGTTAACTAAAAAATTACGGCACCAATTTAAAAATTAAACAGAGGAGTAGTCTTCTGTTTGCTCTAATTAAAAATTCAAATGATTGAAGTTGGTAAATATTGGAATTCTTTTTACACGTAATTTTTTTGCCCCGAAATGCGTCCGGATCACTTTTTCGACGATGCCACTGCGTTTATCTTTACGAGAACCATCAAAACGAGTGGTCATACATATGAAACGGACCTCCGATTGCAGAGTTATTCATGTTTCAAGTTTTCCAAATACCTACAAAAATTCTTTCTTTCTTCCTAAAAAAAAAAAGGCTCAGGTCGCCCGGCCGGGACGTGAGCCGGTCGCTCGGGCCGGCGGCCCGGACATGTGCTGGTCACCCATCTGGGCGATCCGCTCATGTCTGGGTCGCCCGTCCGGGCGATTCGAGCCCAGTTTTGAAAAAAAAATATTTATTTCAACTTTTCTTACATCTAAATTGATATTTTCTTCTACAAATTCTTCATAATGATTTATATCTACCTCCAATACGAGTTTAATGTTAAAGACTTTAGTTTTAGAGTGGAGAAGGAGTAGAGAGAAGTTAGAGAGAAATTATGTAGAGAGAGAAAAAGTAGGAAAAATAATTATTTTTTTCGCGCTATAATTCATATTCCCGAGTTAGATTTATCGATTATATTTTCTTCCTTGATGTTTATTTAAATTATAATTTTATTCATCTATTTTTTTTAAAATTACAAATATATCCTTATTATTTTTATTTTTATTAACTAATTAATCCCTACTATTAATTTTAATAAAAATATTTATAAAAAAACAATGATTATGTGTTCAAAAGTTAAAAAAAATCTCCTTTAACATGTCATTTTACAAATTTATTTTTTATTTAGTATCATAATGGAAATAATATTCTTCATTATAAAAAATTAGACTAATAAAAATTTTTTTATCAAAAGTATTATGATCTTAATATATCATAGTGAATTGGAATTAAAGACATGAAATGATATTTTTTTTAAAAATTACTACCAAATCGTTATTTTATAAAGTTAGTTATAAGGGTTAATTAATTTATGAATATATAAACGATAAGAATATATTTACAATATATACAAAATAAAAAGATGAAATAATAATTTGAACAAATTTCGAAGGAAAAATGTAATTAACCCTAATATTAAACCATGAGACATTATTTATGTACAAAAGCTCAATTATCAAGATTAATTAGCTCAATGTCAAACTATGTTTGTTTTTCATTTTAAGCTGCAGAGTAAGCACAGCCAAACACAATTTTGTTCATTTTAAGCCCTCAGAAACGTTTGGACGCATGCTCCAATTATTTGTTAAATAAACTAACTGGCCATAACCTTTTCTCTTGTAGGTTTTTTGGTCTAATAAAGTCGGCATAATGGAAGCTAATAGGGCTTTTGGCATCCTTAATAAGAGAGTACCACAATTTTAAACACACAAGACATCCAAACTAGACTAATAATTTCAATAATCCACACACACTCCTGGTTTAGGAAATTTCATTTCTTGTACATGGCCGTACCAAAACCAACAAAATTATACTACCATTTCAAGTCATGTCCGCATGAAAACTTATTACAAATCTGGAGCTCTCTCTCTCTCTCTCTCTCTCTCTCTCTCTCTCTCTCTCTACAATGCCAGCCCTTTTATGAACTAAAATCTGCCTCTGGGAAACGAAATATTAGACAGGAAAATAGGACCAAAAATCTCCTCTAAGCCTCATCAAGGGCCAAAACTCCAGGAAGTTGTTTGCCTTCGAGAAGTTCCAAGCTTGCACCCCCTCCAGTAGAGATGTGGCTCATCTTGTCCGCCAGCCCAACCTTCTCCACTGCAGCCACTGAGTCACCTCCTCCAATGATTGTCGTAACTCCCTTACCGCTAAGCTCTGCCAATTTCTTTGCTACAGCCTGAAAATTTACCACAAACTTAAACACTCTTCTTGTCCCCTAAATGACATGAAAGACAAATTGATAATGCTTGAAGGGCCAAAAATTGGGCATACCTCAGTTCCGGCAGCAAATTTGTCAAACTCAAAAACACCCATTGGCCCATTCCAAATGATGGTCTTTGTAGTATCCAAAGCTTCATTAAACGTTTTGATAGAGTCAGGCCCAATATCTAATCCCATCCAGCCATCAGGAATTCCAGAAGCTGGAACAATCTGCAGAATCAATGAGCTGTTTATCAATCTGAATACAGATGAAAGTCTCACAAACAAATTTTTGTTTATTAGGCTAGGCTAAGAAAATTGTCCAAAAGTGGTCTCTCTCGACAGCATCTGGACAGCAAAAACTATTAAGAAATGAAGAAGCTCCAAAAGCTGATTGCATGAACTTCTAATAAACAATAACTCAAAAAAGAAACAGAGGAAGAGAGAGCTTCGGACCTTGCTGTTGGCATCTGCAGCAAACTTGTCAGCAGCAACAACATCAGTGGGAAGCATCAAGGAAACCCCCTTAGCCTTGGCCTTTTCCATGAGCGATACGGCAAGATTAAGCTTGTCCTCCTCCACAAGAGATGATCCAACAGAGTGACCTTGAGCCTTGTAGAATGTGAAGATCATTCCTCCACCAAGCAAAAGAATGTCAACCTTCTCCAAAAGAGACTCAATCACGCCAATTTTGGTAGACACCTTAGAGCCACCAACAATTGCAGCGAATGGCTTCTTTGGGTTGGCAACAGCTCCAACAAGATAATCAAGCTCCTGGGAACAAACAAGACGCAGAAGATACAAGCTTGTTATCCTCATGATTTAAATGATCGACTAGATCTAAGGATGCCAAGGAAAAGCAATCACTATCCATGCCATCAACTCATATCTAGCATGGAGTTCACACTGCTGCAGTAAAAGTTATGCCAGCACATGCAGGTAATATCAAGATCTCTATGTTCTTCATTACTTTTAAAAGATACAACTCTCTTTCCACAAATGCAGTCCTGGGACGGGTGAAACAATCAGAGAGGAATTGACAAACCTTCTGCATAAGAAATCCAGCAACAGCAGGCTTTAAGAACTTGGCCACTCCTTCGGTGGAAGCATGAGCTCTGTGAGCAGTTCCAAATGCATCATTACAATACAAGTCAGCAAGGGCAGCAAGCTTCTTTGCAAATTCAGGATCGTTCTTCTCTTCTTCCTTGTAAAATCTGACATTTTCCAGAAGCAGAACACCTCCATCAGGCAAGGTAGCTGCCAATTTCTGGACCTCTTCACCAACACAGTCATCTGCCATCTTGACCTATTGAATGTGAAAAAACAGGATTAGAAAAGACTTCTTAGTATACGGAATCAATCACAACAACTGAATCTTTATACAAAAGAGACCTCAACACCAAGGAGTTCAGAGAGTCTGGGCACAAGAGGCTTCAAGCTGTACTTTGGGGTTACTCCTTTTGGACGTCCCTGATGACCAAATCAATCCACTTTTAGTAGAATTCAGAAGTTTTTTTAAAAACATAATAGTAATAATACACAAGTGCAAAAACTGAAATGAACATAATTAACAATAAACAGCCGTATAAGGAAAAACAGCAGCCATATACACCAAGAAGAGAAGCACTTAGAAGCTCAGAAACACCAAAAGGAAATCTCCAGTGTAATCCATGTCTGTCTACTTACTGTTTAGACTAAAAACTTTCAGAAGATTCTTCAGATGCCTAGAAAAAGGCTGAATAACAATTTCCATCACCTAACTTTGTTTTCAAAAGATCCACGCAACATAACAATTTCCATCATCTAACTTTCCCTCTGTTTCCTTTTTCTATTTTTTGCAATCTAGCCATTATGAATATATACATGCCTCCTATATTTAAACACTGGAAGAAAACAAATAGAGCCACTAATCTAAATGTATCAAGTGCCTGAAAAGTACGCTGCTAATTCCAGACAAGCTCAGCTAAGATTTAGAGCAATTAACAAATCCAGAAATGAATCTTATATTAAGCGAAACCGTAGTCTAAGCATAAGCAAGAAGGGTTGAATCGGAAAACGAAATGAAAGGAAGCTTAAGAGAGTGATACATACAAGGTGAGAGGCAAGGATAACTTTAGCACCGTGGCCCATGAGATACTTGATGGTGGGAACGGCGGCGCGGATTCTGGTGTCGTCGGTGATATTGAAGTTGTCATCCAAGGGTACATTCAGATCCACCCTCACGAACACTCTCTTGCCCTTTAGATCAGCTTCCTTGAGTGATCCAACGCTCTTCTTAGTAGCCATTTTCAATAATCACAACAGCTGACGATTTCGCTTCTTTTCCTAAAAGAAAAAAAAAAGAAGAAACAAATCGATTGAGCTAAAAGAAGAATCAGAAACTAGGGGATTCAGCTTGGGATTGGAAGAAGACGGAGCTTACGGTGATGAGATTGGAATTGGAAGTTGCAATCTGGATCGAAGCGGGGAGTGGAAAGCTCGAGAAGAGAGGTTTTACTTTTATAGTGAAAAGGAAAGTCACGGGTCTTTGGGGGAGAAAGAGAGTCGGATGTTTTGCGCCCGCGAAGTTTCGGATATTTGGCGAACACCGTGGGCTGTTGGCCTTGGCCCACGGACTGCGCTTATGACAAAGTTTTGTGGATTTCAATTTTCCATGCCTTTTTTTCTTTTTGGTAAATTCAATTTTCCATACCTCACAACTCACCACCTCATCTTCTTTCCAATTTCAATGCAGACCGAGAGTATTGTCTTTTTACTTGTTACATTTTATTAATTTTAATATTAATTTTTAATTATCATATGAATTTTTTTAATATATCCTTCTTATTAAAAATAATTTTAATATATTTTAATTTTTTTAATTTAAAAATTTTGTAAAAATAATAATGAAACGAAATAAAAGTTTAAAACACATTTTAATCCACTAAAAAAATCTAAAATTTCGTATTATTTTAAATAATATGATATGATATTTAAAATGTGACAATTAATAAAAAATTAAAAAGTAGTATATTAGGCGTTAAGAAAAATGTTATAGATAATGTTATAACGCATTCGAATTACCATCAAATTTACAGTTTTCGAATAAATACTGAATTTTTTTAAAACTCTTTTTCTTTTGTTTCTTCAAATAGATTTCTCAATCCTCTATCCTCAATCCATATGAGGTAACTCAACTAGTTTTGAGGTTATATAGTTGGTATCAAGATTCGAATCATGGTATTGCGTAAGAAGTAATTCTTTGCGCGCTCTAAGATTTGGACCTCGAGTCTGCAGAATCGTGGAATTACTATAATTAACATCTTTCATATGGGCGTCAAACAAATAATCTAATAAACCTCTCTATAGACGAAAATTTTCACTTTTTAATACCAAAGAAATTAAACTTTATCCAACTACACCCGGAAACCAAGAAGGAAAATGGAATTAGAGTTGCAAGGAAGTATATTCTTTTGTGCTACAAAAGATGCTGAAACTTGTAACAAGTAAATAGTCTCATCACTAGTTAGCAAAAGGCAAGGCACAACCCCAAATTTGAAGAATGGACACAAGTCCTCTCATCATTTTCTTTCGGGTTAATTTCAAGAACACCCTTATACTATTAGTCAATTGTCAATTGAATGTCTAAACTTTTAATTTTAATAATTAAATATTTATATTAAAGTTCTGCTAACAAAAATAACGATTGAACCTTAATTCAAGTCTTTGATTGTCACAAATAAAAATTTATTTTGTTCACGGAATTTTAATTAAAATATTTAATTTTTAAAATTAAAAATTTAAGTATTCAATTGACAATTGACTAATAATATAAGGGTGTTCTTGAAATTAACCCTTTTCTTTTTGCTGAAAGTTCAGATCGGCTATTATTTTCTTCCAGTTTGCTTGTTATTTAAGCACAATCATTTAATGTTAGAGACACAATTAATATGGGATTAAATAAATACGTTTGCATAAACTTTTTGACTAATTTTGAGATTCCAGGGCAGGGAAGGCCACATCCTCAACCTCAAACTCATTCTTCTACTCTCCACTCTACAAAAGAGTTGACAATGCCCAAACTTCTCTCAAGCCTGAATCATGACATAGCCATTCATCTGCTGGCCAGGAAGGCATTATATCACAGGCAGTCTAAACAATAATACTCTTTCAATTTTCAAAGCTTCTTCATATGCTTAGTTTGGCCTATAACATAACAATAACACTGAATAAAAGAAAATGCCAAAGTCAAGTTAATGGAAAAGACAGAGTTACATGACCACAGAAATGAAGCAATACATGTATTTAGACTCTAAAATACATTCGTTACTCAAACATTGCGAGTTTATTCAGCTGATCAGAACCACCAACTGCTAAATCAGACCTTGTATTGAAGGCCAAGGTGAAAATCTACATGTCGAGCTCAAGCCATCCTATATTTCTCTTTTACAAACTCAAATAACATGGAAAAATGATTAGGTTTTATAAAAAAAAATCAGTTTAAAGTTTGTTTACACGGCAACTGTGGCGGCTTCTTCAAGAGCAATGACTCCTGGTAGTTCTTTGCCTTCCAACAGCTCCAGACTTGCACCACCTCCCGTGGATATGTGACTCATTACGCCAGCTACTCCGACCTTTTCCACTGCTGCAACAGAATCTCCACCTCCAATAATTGTTGTCACTCCCTTCCCACTCAATTCAGCTAGTTTCTTTGCAATGGACTGCAAGATATTTAAATATTCTATCATCAACGTGTTTCTTTTTAATCAGATATAGAAGTCAACATACAATGTAAATATAGGGACATGTTGTGTATAGACATCAGCTATAGACATGTTGCATATTAGGTATTGCGATAATTGGGAGAATAAGCAATTAAATCTAAGCATGTGCTATATATAGATTTCAACTGATACAGTTCCAAATAGCTTCCACCAGGAAAGGCCATTGAAAAACCTATCCGTACTTGTCCAGTAAAGAGGTTTAATGACACGGATTGACAATCGAAAAGGAAAAGGCTAAGGGTCTGACTGAATCTTTCCCTTGCACAGCTTCAATGCAATCTTATGCTACCACTTAATGAATGAATAGAAATCCAGGACTAAGTCCTTTATTGGGGGAAGGCAGGGTCAAGATGAAACCAAAGTTCAGAAAGAAGTTTCTCACCTCTGTTCCAACAGCAAATTTGTCAAATTCAAAAACTCCCATAGGTCCATTCCAGATGACAGTTTTTGTTGTATCCAAGGCATCATTAAAGGTTTTAACAGAATCTGGTCCAATATCTAATCCCATCCAGCCATCTGGGATAGCAGATGCTGGCACAACCTGCAACAACAAACATCATACTTCAGGTTTTAACTTATTAGTTGGCAAGTAAAGGAGTAATCATACTACATATAATCCATATCCATTTATGACAACAAACTTCAGAAACAGACCTTGCTCTCAGCATCAGGAGCAAACTTGTCTGCCACAACAACATCAGAAGGTAATAGAAGACTAACTCCTTTAGCCTTAGCCTTCGCAAGTAGAGATGTTGCAAGTTCTAATTTGTCCTCCTCTACCAGTGAGGAACCCACTGAAAGACCTTGAGCTTTGTAGAAAGTGAAGATCATTCCTCCACCCAAAAGTAAGATGTCACATTTCTCTAAGAGTGATTCAATTACTCCAATCTTTGAGGAAACCTTTGAACCACCTACTATGGCAGCAAATGGCCTTTTTGGGCTTGAAACTGCCCCAACTAAATAGTCTAACTCCTAAAATAACAACAGAATGCAAGTTCAATGTTTAGGAATCTAGAAAATTAAATTCAGGTATTTTGACAAAGCAACCAAACCTTTTGTAAGAGGAAACCAGCAACAGAAGGCTTCAAGAATTTTGTAACTCCTTCAGTAGACGCATGTGCTCTGTGTGCAGTACCAAATGCATCATTTACATAAAGATCTGCCAAAGAGGCGAGTTTCTTTGCAAACTCAGGTTCATTCTTCTCTTCCTCCTTATAAAACCTCACATTCTCAAGAAGAAGAACACCACCATCAGGAAGTGAAGCTACTAACTTTTCCACCTCTGGACCAATACAGTCGTCGGCCTTGACAACCTGTGTTCAGGATTTATAGTAGGCAGAAGTAGTTATAAACCTTTGGTAACAAAATCATATTTTTCTTTGTTTTGTTCTATGCATAAGTTTCAGACGAATTCTGAAGGCATGTACCTGAATACCAAGTAATTCTGATAGCCTGGGAACAAGAGGTGCCAAGCTGAATTTTGGAGTCACCCCCTTTGGTCGCCCCTGAAATCCAAATATACAAGAGTTACTAAGTACTGCATATCAATCTAGGATGATACAAGCTAAGACGAATGTAGCCACCGACATGGAGTAGATGAACAAGGCACTTATAAGCAAAAGCATAGAGTAGATCAAAACCTGCTATCAAATATATATTGAAATTTCAAGCAATATCCCAATTCCTCCCCACCCCCCTTTTCTTAATAAAGAAAGTAGGCACGATGTACAAATGTGGCATTATGAAACAAAGTTACCCTCAAGCAGCAAAATAGCATCCGTCAAAGCTGAAATTGGTTATACAAGTTAGCAGCTGAATTTGGGAGCTCAAATAAATATTTGAAAATATTATTTAGCAACTGCGGTATCTATAAATTGAAACTGAAAATGCAGAATCAGGAATTTTAAAATCTCAAAGAAAGTTGAAAGCCTAATTCAACAAGGAGCTGCTCCACAGAGTTGCAAAATACAGTAAAGAACAATGTAGAAGAAATCAAGGATCGTGCCAGAAGAAAACACAATGCCAACGGATTATAATAGTAGAGATTGGGGATAGAAACTTACCAAGTGACTGGATAGAATGACCTTCGCGCCGTTAGAAATCAAGTGCTTAATGGTGGGAACAGCAGCTCTAATCCTAGTGTCATCAGTAATGTTCTGATTATCATCAAGAGGGACATTCAAATCAGCTCTGACGAAGACCTTCTTGCCCTTCAAGTCGGCGGCACTGAGGTCGCCAACGCTTTTCTTAGCCATGGATGCAACACCCCTAACGGGCTTACCAGAGGCCTTGAGGGATCGGAGCTTGGTGGCAACATGGTGGGTGAAAATTGGGTCAGCGGCGGCTCCAGAGAAGCCCAAACGGCGAAGTGGGGTCTTGAGGAGGAAGCGAGTAGTGGGAGCACTGAGGGTGGCTCTAGCGTTGGATGATGAAGCAGTGCGAATGCCGCAGAGAGTGTGTGGTGCCGCTGCGGACGCCATTGTTAAAGTCCCAATTCCAAGTCTGGAGAGCAACTGGCTAGAGGAAGAAGGCAGGGAGAGAGAAATGTAGTTAGTGGTGGAGGGAGGGGCAAAGAAAGGAGGTTTGATTATTTGGAGGCGAGGACGTGGAAAATGAGGTGAGATTTGGGTTTAGATGGGATTTCTCTTATCGTTGAGGAGAGGTCGAAGATGTTCGATGATTTTCAGGCTCACTGTGCAGCATGGGCTCTCTCCTTGTCCCTCTTACTACTTGATTTTTCTTGTTGGCTCACGTTTAGATAGAATATGTAAATCATGATAATTCAACAGTTATATAAATTATAATAAATTTTATTAAATTGATTTGAAGATGTGTGTGATCAGATTGTACAATTCTCTTATTTAGAAACTTTCATTTAACCTATTAAAAGAAAGATTATGAGTTCGAGTTAAATGACTTATATTATCTAATTCCTTTCAGATTAGTGAGTTGAATTAGTTTAATCAAACTAATGGGTTCATGAAATCAGAACAGTTTAAGGTTATTTGTGTGTGCCAAACATTAGAGTTTATCTTTCTTTTTTTTTTTTTTTTTTTATTGATTGAGAACTTCAAATTATAACAAAAAATTGAAAACCTTGTCCTACCAATGAAATTTTTTTGGGACTAAATATGATAATTATTCTTTATCCATTATGTACATCAATAATTTTATCTACATAAATTGTGAGTTCTGATCTAAACGGGAGAGTTAAGAATATGAATTGGCATATCTTTATTAATATATCACAAATCTAACTATTATAACATCTTTATTATCAGCAAAAATTCTGATAAATTTGATATATTTATATAAACAATCCAGAGTTACAAATTGTATGTACAATGTGCCACAAGGACTTGGGGTGAGAATTCATTTTATAGTTTACTTAATTGGCAAATGCATGATTGTAGGCTTTACAGCGCTTTTATCTCTCAAATTTTTTCTTTTTCCAGCCCAATTGTCTTCCCCATTAACCCAGTGATGTTTGGGCCTCAACCTAATTGAATAGGCTGCCTTTGTTTTTCCCGCGTGTGACCGTTTGGCTTGCTCTTTTTATTGATGGCGTCTCCTCGGTTATTGCACAGTCTCTCTCGATCCCCTCTCTCAGCCGTTTCATTCTCTCCTGGTGTCTCTTGGAGTCTTCAAGACTCTAGCTTTTCTTCTCCTTCTCCATTCGGCTCTGCCATTGCTGATCTCTCTGTTTATGCTGTCTAACAGTCTTGTCTTCTGTCACCATTGTTTATCTGTTGGTGAGTTTAGAGAGATAGCCGTGAGGAAAGAAAAGAGAGAGAGAAATAGAGGTTGTTTGATTGTTGGTGATTCTTCCCGCTTGAGGCTCTTTTCTGAGGGTTATAATCCCGATCATCATCTTTCTCTACCGCCATCACCTCGACGTGGCTACGCCGCTGCTCGGCGACTGTTAACCCCTTGGTTTTGTGCTCCTCGGTCATCTCTTTCATTTTCTGTTGACCGGCTTGCCGGCAGTGATGAGCAAAAACCGTTCTTTATTTATATTGGGTTATTTAGTACTAATTGGGTGTTGTTTTGAAGATTGTTGATTTCTGTTCTTCAGAAAGAAAGATCTTTCTGTTTATTTTTCTTTCCGTTGTAATTTTTATTGTTAAAATTGTAATAGTAATTAGGGGATTTTCTCCAACAATGATTATAAGCAACTATGAAGAAAATTTTGTACAAAATCTTTCTTCAAACTTTATCAATTCTATCCTTCTTCTTTTTCGGCAACCCCAACTTGTTTCAAAATTAAATTTTTTAGCCCTTTTCCCTCTCTAAACTTCTCTCCTCTCTGAAAGGCCTTCAGCCATTTCTACGCCTCTCCTCCACCCTCCTCTTTTCAGCATATGGAGAGTCCTTCGGGCTCTTCTTATTCGCTGGATAAATGGAGAGTGGAGTTTTAATGTTCCTATCTAGTTTTTTGTGTTGTTTTTTAGAATGATATTCAGATCTCAGTCTTGGATCATCTGATAAAGATTTAGGTGGCTGATTTGTTATATGCTTGTTTAATATGCTTGCTGCTGTTTTTATGGTTTCTCATTAGCAACAGCAATGGCTAGACCCTTCCTTCTATTGAAGGAATCCATAGCTTTGCCTTTGTTACTATCCCATTGTGCTCTTTCTTGTGGATAAGATAGTGGCTGATAGGACGTGTTTTTTCTCTATCAAGCTTTGTTGTTGCCGAATCCGTTATCCCTAGTTGGTTGCTGTTGCCGGGTGTATGATGTTAATAGTGCTTTCGGGTGCTCCGATTGAAGTCTTTGATTTCTTTACAGATCTTGCTGCATGTTTGCCACGTGTATAACTTTATGAATTTGTCCTTTTTGTGTCTTGTTATTATAGGTGTAGCTTCTCGTTGTTCTAACGACTATTTTGGCTCAACATCTATCTAGGCCCCTTTCTTGTTTTCTATGTCACTTTTGATGTCGATGATGAGATGCTCTTTGTTTAGATTCCATTTCAATATGTACTCCATCAGTTGTACTTGTTTATTTGTTGAAATGAAAACACGAATTGGAACTTCCAGAAGAAAAAAACTTTATCAATTAATATTTCATAATCAAGTTGAGAAACTAACCTGATTCAGTGACCAGGTCCACAACATATATATGTGGCTTGATCACTCACAATTAAAATATCATCATCACCTAATTAATTTGGTTGCAAAAGAAGCTTCAATTAGTGATATCGGAAAAGAAAGGCACAATATTTGACTAAAAGTATAAGAACGGAATCAGATGTCATCTCAGTATTTATAAAAAACATTTACATGTACGTTTCTTAAGTTCATAAACATTTTCCTTCAAGTTCACTTCTAATATTTGCAAAATTTTATTTATATAAATTATAGCGTCTTAAAGTTGAAGTTTCTAGCACCGTCTATGATTAAGTAGTAGCGTGCCTGTTCTTATAATAGAGCTAGAAATTTGGACATTTCAAGAGTAAGCAACATGGATTTCATTGTATTGGACTTTTCTCTTGGGAAGATTGGCAGTAACATGGATTTCACAATTAAAATTTGGACATTTTTTTGTATGTTTATGTTCTTTAATGTATTTTTTAAGGTTTTAGATTGTTGATATTTGAATATTACTTGTTTGAGTTTTAATTGTATTTCAGACAGTTTTAGAATGATATTATTAATTATACATAAAAAAATATTGCCGATGATTCTTCCGTAAGTAAATATATATTTTTTTAAATTGAAAATTTTGACTGACGAAAAAGTTATCGCTACACGTCATCATTGATTCTTACTGGCGGATATGTTATTGACGGGAAATGCATTATAATTGGATTATAAGTGTGTAGGTGTTGTCCTAATTCACATGAATTATAATTAGAGGGATCAGATGGTACAAGGGTTCTCTAATCAGTCGCTTTTTAGGTGACTTTAAATTAAAACCTCTCACTTTATACTAGCCATGTCTACGTGCTTTAAGCACGGGTGATTGTTTAAAACTATATATATAAAACATATGTACTGATTTTGTTTTTCCAGGGGATATCAATGACTTATTAAAAGAATAAACTTATTTTAGCATTTGTGATCAAAATATCTGAATATTTAACAAAAATACATATCATACACAAACAATATTACATGTAATTAATTTACTAAAAATATGGCAAATGTCATAGTATTTGTTATTAATATATTCGAAACGTTTAAAAAACATACATATCAACATTTGTAAATATATATAAGAATATTTTTTTGATGATTCTCTGCTTCACAAATATTTGTTATTTTTATTAACAAATTATGAACCTCCCTGTTAAAAGTATAAATAAGAATAAATATATTTTTATACGATGAAATATTTATAAATAAAATGTCAATTTAAAACTTTATAGCTTATAACACATATTTTCTTAAAAGGTAACTCGACAATTTCATTAGTTTCGTTATTGATGTTGTTTTTTCGTCAACATTTATAACTATAGGGTGAGATATTATATTTTATTTTTTATTCCATGTATTAATCTGCAAAACAAATATAATATATAATATTATTAATTTATGGGACATAATATATAACAATAAGAAAATGAATTATAATTAGAATCATACCTCCTTCAGCATGTAGTTAAACTCCAAAAAAAATTATATGTAAACAATTGTGAAACATTAAACCTTTGACTACCTCATTGAATATTATAATCATTCAGTTTCACTTGAAAAAAAATCGATGAGTTATCAAGTTGTTCATCATTAATTTCAGAGTATTGCTTGTCCATCCATCTTATAAAAAGAAAAAGTAAGTAGCACATCTATTAAACAACAACAACACAATAATATATAGTTCATATATAATTAATTTAAATATTTCTACAGTATAAATCTTACTTTTAGATATAGTTCAACAATTCTCGATATCATGTCCAATAACTTTATTGGAAATGCCAAATTAAGGGCTTTCAGTTTCGTCCCTTGCTAATACTTTCAACATGTACCTTAATAACATATTTATCAATAGATTAAACATACATTAATTCATACAAATAAATACAGAAACATATTTATTATGTTTAAACTACACATTTGTATATGTTAATAGGTAAACTATAATTTACTCGAATAATATTATATTCAAATACTTTAATTTTGGATAATCAACATGTTTTGAGCAATTAGCATAGTAAAATTTTGATTCAATCTCCACCAATTTTATATAACACATCACACCTGACTTGTAATAAAAGTCGTTAATTCATATCAATACATAACACCATAACCTGTAAGTGTAATATTTCTCCACTTTCAAAATGATAAATATTTGATATTATATTTTAGAATAAAATATAAAAATAATTCAAAACATACTTGTTATGCAGATATAATGTATTATTACCTCAAGATTGACATAAGATACTACGAAAAAACTCTAATATTATTCATATATAGAAGGAGAAAATGAGAAGGTCTAGGATTTTTTTTCATATATATATAAATGTTAATTAAAAAAAATTAATCTCACTTTCAATCCATTATCATACCTTTTTTTGTAATTTCCATTTGCCGATTTTTGTACTAAAACCCCCCATTCTTCTTCCTTCAACACGAAACATCATCTACTTCGACCTTTCGCAGCTCTGCAACAAAAGATTATTATGATCAAAATGCAGTAATGGCCAATCGTTTCCTCTATCTACCTTCTCTCCGCTTCTCGAATACCATGCAAATTCTATCCTACAACACGGTTGCTGCGCGGCCAAGGGCAATTGATGTCTCTCGGACACTTTTAATTCCAGAAAACTCAATTGAACGAACTCGAATGTTCTTCAGAAAAACCAGACAGCATATTTCAATTAGAGCTCTCAGAGAGTGGCAAGAATACGAAGAAGCTGTGAAGGATAAAGATCTTGCTCGAGCCCTTAGCTTGCTACGAGATATTTCAGTTAAACTCCAAGATTCTTCGCTCGAGTCGACCGCCCCTTTGAATGTCGGAGGTGGTGGTGGGTTTGGCTCGTTTGAGCTGCA
This sequence comes from Catharanthus roseus, assembly GCA_028651295.1. Lineage (NCBI taxonomy): Eukaryota > Viridiplantae > Streptophyta > Magnoliopsida > Gentianales > Apocynaceae > Catharanthus > Catharanthus roseus. The sequence goes on along the minus strand of JAPQWS010000044.1, from coordinate 3,677,365 downwards.
GCGGGATTGGGAAGTTTTGGATGCTTGCTTGAATGCTGACGATATGAGACTGGTAGGAAGTGCCTACGTTTTTCTCAAGGACAGAGGCCGATTGCCCAGCTTTGGAAAATGCCGCAATATAGGTAAATCTATTTTGAATTTCGATCGTTACAGCTAATAATAATTCACCAATACTGTTGTTCTATCATATTGGGGAGTAATTTTAGCTCCATAAAGTTCTTTAATGATCCAAGGGATTTCTCTCAACGGCCTCTGCAGCTTTATTAGCATTTTAGAATATTTTCCTAAATCAATTGACAGCATTTTCTTGTTGCAGTACTAGAAGGACCAAGAGATATTACACCAACTGTTTTGGAGTCTGCTACTGGTTTAGAAGGTGCAGCACTCGATACCAATAATACAACTGTAACTTAACATTATATTCTTTCATCTCTAGATTATACCCTTTATAGTAAGTTGAAGTTTCATGTTTAGAACCTTGTTTTTTTTCCTCCTGTCCTTTTCTTGAGCTGAAATATATGTTTTTCTACAGTGTCAAAGCTTTCACCAAAGAAGTGGGGCCTCAAGGGAAGTTCTAGTGTAGTTCTATTTGGTTTTCTAGCTGGAGTGTCGTTATTGTTAAATCAAGGAATAGATATCAGGCCTAACCTTGCTGCAATACTGGTATTGACTACCCTGGATGCTATATTTCTTGGTGGTTCCTGCTTGGCTCAAATATCAAGTTTTTGGCCTCCTCAGAAACGCCGAATTATAGTGCATGAAGCAGGCCATCTCCTTGTCGGTGAATATCAATGATCTCTGTTTTTGTCTAAATAAATTTCCCTGTTGTTCTGCATATGCTGCAATCTGATCTATTCTAGTGATTTTCTGGTAGAACTGAATGTAAACTCTGTTTTTTAGTTCTTATATTTGGCATTTCTCTGCAAGGTAGTCTTTCTTCTGCACACTATGCCAGTTAAATACTCCTCCCCGTTTCAAAATATACTTCATTTTAGAAGAAGAAGAAAGTGTTCTCAAAATATAAGTCATTTCACATTTATCTATAAAGCATTTACTATCTATTCTAATCATACCCCTGTTTAAGACATTGCTTAAGATAATGAAACATAATTCTTCAGTTTCCATAATCTTTGTGCTCAGGTCAAAATGAAATATCATTTAAAAATTGGAGGTAGTATTTATATCTGGTCCACTTCTCATCCAGCAGCCTAACAATCAAGGCTTTGTTTGGATTTTAAAGCAATGAATATGAGAAGATTGCTAACTGTGATAACTTTTGTTATGTGAATTTCAGCATACCTCATGGGTTGTCCAATTCGTGGTGTAATTTTGGATCCTATTCTGGCAATGCAGATGGGCATCCAAGGGCAGGTAATTATTGTCACACGGATTGTTTTTGTGATATCTGACCTGATATCATGTACCATATCTTAATCTAACTGTAACTGTTATAGTATGCTTCCTTCGGTAGTTGTTCCAAGTTATTTTTTCTATAGTAAAAATAATCACTGAAAGTAGGTGCTGGTTGTGGTTGCTCTGCCAGTAACCTTGTTATGTATCATGATGAATTTTAGGTATCAACTAGGGCTTGTCTTAGTATTTCTTGTAAGCTACATTGTGTTCTCGTTGTCTTCATTATTTTGCTTATCCATTCTTCTCTCTCTTTTACCCATTCTTTAGTATTAGTTTTCTATTTTTTTTTTTTTCTTTGAGTGGATTGATTTTTTAGAGTAATCTATACTCCACATCCTTCGCTAGTATCTTACATGTGTTTGCATCATTTTTGTCAATATTTCAAGCAAGCCATTAATAGTTAAAACTCTGAGCATATATTGATGAAGATGTAAGGGTGTATTTATAAGTTATACTTTTGATGGCGACAAAAGCATAGGAAGGAGGGTAGGACCTTCGGTTCATATCGAATCTATGGGTTTTTGGAGGAAACCCCTATAGGAACCTCAATTTCGGACTAATTTAGCTAAATCAAGGTTCTTAAGGAAGAACACAGAGCCAAAGACCATCTCATATTAATGTGAATGGTATAAAACTTATTTTACAATGCGGAGTGATAGATTTTATAGAGAATAATCTATCGTAACCTATTAAGGATTCTTGTCCTTTAAGAAATTTACCAATATTGAAACTAAATCATAATAGGAGTCTAAATTATAAGAAGACATAATAAACCAAAACAACCAAGGATTTTGACCTGCTTCACCTTTCTTATTTTGACAGTTATTTATATGTACTTTATTTGATAGAAATATGTATTTTTTAATAATTTATATTTTTCTTTTTCTGGTGAATATTATAATAAATTACATACTCAAGTTGGACATCTTTTTTGGCTAATGAACTTGCCGAATTCTGGATATCCTTGGAATACATTTACCTTCTGGGGCTCCTTTTTATTTTTATTGATTTATTTTTTGGGTGACGACTTTCTTGGAGTTTTCACTGTTGTACTCTCATTAATATCCTCACCTTAATTCATCAAACAATACTCATTCAAGTGAGCATGTGGTTCCTTTTTGCACCTTTTTCCAGGCAGGAACTCAGTTTTGGGATGAGGGGTTGCAAAATGAACTTGCTGAAGGCCGGTTGAGTGGTTCTACATTTGACAGGTGAATAACTAAGCCAAATCCCCTAACCTTCTTGATTGGACTTAAGTGGAGTAAACTTCCCTTTTCCCTTGGGAATATGAATAAACCCATATTTGTTACACTCAAGTATGTATCTCTTTTATGTGTTATGCAAAAAAATGAGATACGGTCACACTTTTTAGTTGTTTTACTTTCCTTTATTATGTGTATTGATCTTGACTAGTGAATTTTACATAGCCTTCGAAATGTCATGCACGGGTTTGTTATGTTTTCCTTGAATGTTGAACTACCTGAGTTAAAAGTTGCATATGAATAGGATCAATTTATCAATGCATGCTAGATGAAACATAGATTTGGATTCTGCAGATATTATATGTGAAAGCCATTCATTCAAATGGTCAGGTACTCCATGGTTCTCTTTGCTGGTATTGCAGCAGAAGCACTTATCTATGGAGAGGCTGAGGGTGGAGAAAATGATGAAAACTTATTCAGGAGCATATGTCTTCTTCTGGATCCCCCACTCTCTGTTGGACAGGTCGGTCTTTGTCAGAGCTGTTTACTTTTCTAGATCTTCTCTCGTATGCTATCTCATTGTTTAAAATTACATAGATGTCCAATCAAGCAAGGTGGTCGGTGATGCAATCTTATAATCTGCTCAAATGGCACAAAAATGCTCATCGAGCAGCTGTCAAAGCTTTGGAAAGTGGAAGCAGTTTGAGCATAATCATCCAGAGAATTGAAGAAGCCATGGCATCCAAAGGATGAACTGCAGGTCCAGGTGTTTATGTGGTCACCAGGATGCAGCAACTAATACATTATGTATAGGGTTGTGATACGCAGGATATGGTGTGAGAAGAAAAATACCAGAGCAGCTAGACTCTTGAAGATCCATTTTATGTGGTATTAATTCTAAAACCTTCTTGCTTGGACAGTGACTGTGTAAGATTTAGGATGACATCCCAGATGGTCAGATCCTCAAGTAAGTGGTTGGAGAAATTTGGAGAGTAATAAGCACCTTGAGATTAGTCATGGTACTCGACAAGATGTGTGTGGTATAATGGTGTGAGCCCCTCACATAGAATCCTCCATCTGTTATGTCAAGTAAGAATTCCTGAGTTTAAATTACCTAAAGGGCGGTTTACTATCGCATGCTAGTTTTGTGCTGTTGTGTGGAAGTCTTGTGCCTTCCAATCTCTTTCGGATTAATCGATGACTCTTGAATATGGAGTTATTAAAAAGTGATCAGTCATGGTACTCCCTGATAAAAGCTACTGGCAGGCATTTGGTACTGGAGAATGTAGATATTGTGCTGAAATTTTTGGGGTTTACTGGGCCTGCCCCAATGAAGAAGGCATTATATTTTACAAAATGTGTTTTTCGGGGGAAAGACTCAAAATATTCCAGGAGAAAAAATAATTCATTCTTGGTTGTACCTAGTTATTCGCATTATTTCATGACATAATGTCCTTCATCGGAATGCACCCTTGTTGGTTGTACCTAGTCAACTCTTTTTTTTATTTTTATTTTGTATTTGTAGTCGGAATGAGAGGGTACAAGGCTAGCATACGCTATTAAATCGTTTGCTGAGTAACTCGAATTTAGGACTTCTCACCTGCCATGTCAGTTGGAGGTACCTAAGCAAGAGTGTCGTGCTGTCGGATTACACACCTCTTATCATTTGTTAATTTATCATTTGTCAATTTACTCATTCAAGGAAAGGAAATTTGTCTATTTGGTCCATAAAGTTCAAGTGTTGATATATTATGATTCTCAAAGGTTTTTTCAGCAAATATTATCCCTAAATTATTTACGGTCAGTCATTAAAGTTCCTTTTGCTGTTACACCTTTAATTTATGTTAAAGAAAAGTCTCAAGTTCATATTTCGTCCCTAAAGTTTAGACCTTGAATAATATGGTCCGCAAAGTTTATTTTCGGTCGTTATGGTCTCTAAACAATTTAGAACAATTTGATAAAATCTACTTGCCATCAAAAACTTAATTTAAAAATAAAAAATCATACTAGTTACTCATGCAAGGTAACATAAATGATAAAATAAGTGTTATATGTCGTTTTACACACATGAGATGCCAATTTTAAGAGGAGGTGTAAGCTTTTATTTCCCTCAACCAAACATCAGAAGACGTATTTTGTTTGTAAGGAATGACTCATAATGTCTATTTTACCCTTCAAGTTACTTTATGGGAGATGTTTGTGTAATTTTTTTTTACGGAATTCAAGTGTTTAATGGCAAAAGGATCTTATTTTGTGTAAATTGTTTAGAAACCATAATGGCAGAAAAATAAACTTTAAATACTATATCATGTTGAAACTTAAACTTTAAGGACTAAATAGGAGCTTGTGACTTTTTTTTTAATGGAAGTTAGAGGTGTAATGACAAAACGATATTAACAGTTGACCGTAAATAGTTTAGAGATGATATTGATTAAAAAAAAAAAATTTAAGAATCATAAAATATTAACATCTAAACTTTGGGGATCAAATAGGCAATTTTCCCTTCAAAGAATTTTGTTTTTGCTTTGTTTTAACTTTTTCAAAATAATTCTACAAACCAAATTTAGTTGGTGTAAGTGATTAATGATTGGTACTTTCACTCTTTCACTAGAAGTTCTGATTTGGAGCCTTAAGAATAAAAAAATTAGTTTGGACAGTACTTACCTTTACAAAAGACCCATCCTCTGCGGATATTAACTCCGGGCATCCGAATTATAAATAAGAGTAAGCCCAATTACTTAAGCCTAAAAAGGAAAAAAAGAAAAATCAGAGGAGCCCAATGGCCGAGTTCCATATTTATCCTTCGCCTTCGTCTGGTGTTCCGTCTGGGTTTATGCTCTCTTGCAGTGTTGTTGTTATAGATAAAAAAACATTTCTAAAACCCAGAGAAGAGAAGAGCGAAGCTGCTGCAAGAATGCCGGAGGACAACAGTCATCAGCCATTACTAATCCCTCTACAGTATCTTAATTGAATGCTTTGGGCACCGTCCTATTGAGCTACTGTGGAGGAGGAGATAGGCACTATGTCTTGCAGTGCCCATTATCCATATTACTTGTCCTCAGGAACAACGCCATTCAGCCAGACCAAGTCTTCTCATCTTCTTCTTCTTCACCCAAGACCCTTTTCTCCATTGTTCTTCAATTATAGGCCAAGACTTTCCCGCCATAAAAGGGCTACATTTTTCGCTTCTTCCGTTAAGCAACCAGGTGGGTCTGACGGGTTCTCATGGCTGCATCTCTCGCAGTCTATCCGCCGTGGTTCAGACCGGTTCTTTAAGAATCTGGGTGACTCTGTGAAGAGAGAAACTGGCCTGGATTTTGAAAGAGCTAATGCTGGGCTCGCTGAGCTTGCCGGTCGGGCTCGGCAGTCCGCCCAGAGGGGGCAGTCCGAGTTGGAGCGGTTTAGGTCGGAGTTGATTCCTGTGTTCTTCGATTGGAACAAATGGGAACGCTGGAAGGTAAAATTCTTATCTTTTTCTTTGTCACTTAGTTATTTTATGTTCCGTAACTGGAAATGAATTATTAGCAGCTGGCTACTTGATTATATTCCTGTTAGCTATCGTTCTGGTATCTGTGGCATGATGTGGATTAAAGAGCTTTTGTTAATCCATGTGTTAAGCTCAGATAGTATCCTAAACTCAGAATCAGTGTGGAAACATAATTAATATTAATACCAAAATGAAAAGGGAGAGCAAGAGTAGGAAGCTGGGGGGCATGGGTTTTGGTAGTTTACCAATTCATAGGACTTTAGTTTCCTAAGCAGTTTGCTTGGATGTTTGTTCTCAGGATGTTAAGAATTGGGATATCAAGAGAATTGGTGCCTTAATCTTGTATCTTGTTGTTGCTGTGCTTTCCTGTCAAAGAATTTACATGGCTGTTCGAGCTCCTCTTATTGATCGGGAAAAGCGAGAGTTGACTGAGGCATATATGGAGGCATTAATTCCTGAGCCCACTCCTGCCAATGTCAAGAGGTAATTACATTCATTATATCTTATTTGCCAAGAAAGTTGGATTAAATCAGTAAATGATCTTTTTTCCACTGTATAATTGTGAATAATTAGCACTATAATTAGGGAAAATTCTTGTAATTACCCACCAACTACATGCGGGTATCTCACTGTACCCAAAAGATTTTTGTACAATTATATTATTTTCTTGGATCACTACCACCAACCAGGGTTGGTTTTTTACAATCAAAGCGCCTGCCTGTCAACTGTTTACGAGAGTCTTATTTTACAAAAATCACACTGGAGACCACCGTGTGGGGAGTGGACATTCTATAAATTGATATCAGATGTTAGTTCATAGGTATAAAAATATAACAATGAAGAATATGGTAGAAAGAGATTCCCAACAATAGTTTCATGTTATTAGGATTTCTAGTGCCCTAAATATTATTTAAGTGCTGTGTCTTGCTCTGGTGATGGCTGCGCTGCCAAAATAGAATCTAGAATTGATATATGGTTATATTTCGATTGAACTTGTATGATATAAATATTCAATTGGTTGCATTCGACCTCTTAATCTTAAGCTTTTGTGTCAGAGGTTTCAAAGGCTGGTAAAAAAATTGCCTCAAAGATAGAAAGGCTACAGGCTATTGACCGAGAGTATTTTGGATTGCCTAAATTATTTGTGATGTGATGTTTGTAACATAAAATTGGAACTTGAGAAACATGGTTGCGAACAGCTGAAGTGCAATTTTGGTAATCAGTATAATTGTGTGCTTCATTCACTAGGAAGTGAGGTGATACGCAAACACAACAACATTGATGTTGAGAATCAGATCCTAGTTCCAGCCAAAATTTTGTGCTTCTGTTGCTTTTTAGGTCTAGATAATCTGATATCTCCTCTTTACAGGTTCAAAAAGGGTTTGTGGAGGAAGACAACTCCCAAAGGCCTAAAAATGAAGAAGTTCATTGAAGGGCCTGGTGGAACTCTTATTCATGATAGTTCTTATGTTGGGGAAGATGCTTGGGATGATGATGATCTTTCCCAAGAAAAGGTTAAAGAAATTATAGATCATGATGAGAGATTGAGCCCAGAAGATAAGAAGGTCTTGAAAGAAGATTTAGGAGTTTCAGGTTAGTCGCTTAAGGTCAATAAGTAAAAGATATCTCTTATGATGCTATCTTTTCGAGTCAAAAGCTTGACAAGTAGATTTGTTCTTGTTGTTTGGTGCAGAGTCTTGTATTTGTTCTTGGTGATCTCTGCTACATTGAATCAGTGGTTGTTTAATCGTCTGTTCCTTATTTGTGTCTTGCAAACGCTCTTACCTTTTTATTTTCAATTGTCTTTTAAAGTTAAAAACCTGGAAACTCAAGGAACATGGCGTGAAAGGCTTCAAGCATGGAAAGAAATTCTTCAGAAGGATAAGTTAGCCGAACAATTAGAGTCATTAAAAGCGCAATATGCTGTTGAATTTGACATGAAAGAGGTTGAGGACAGTCTACGTAAAGATGTAGTTGAGAAGGTCAAAAGTAACCAAGGAAACAGGGCATTGTGGATTTCTAAAAGATGGTGGCGCTACCGTCCAAAACTTCCTTATACATATTTCCTTCAAAAACTGGATTCTTCAGAGGTATACTTGTTCAATCCCTCCTTGCCTATATTTCTTCTAGCTATCTGGAATACAATCTATACGTTTTGCTAGATTGATACAGGAGTTCATCTACACATGTGCCTGGGTGTACAGAAAATAACTTTTGGGGCTGTTTTTTCATTTCAGTAGTTGATGGGACCTTAAATTTAATACTTAACTCCATGCTGGTTATGCTGCTGTGGACTATATTAAAACATTACTCATCATGCTATATTTTCTGTGATGGAGTTACTTATTTATGCTGAGGAGACACTTAGTTTAGATACCGGGTTAAAAAAAATGTGCATCATGATAGTAAAACTGACTCAATATGTGGCATATTATCTGGAATGATTTTTTATTTTCCAGGTTGCTGCTGTTGTCTTCACCGAGGATCTAAAACGGTTGTTTGTAACAATGAAAGAAGGTTTCCCCTTAGAGTATGTTGTGAGTATTTAATCTCTTTGTTATGCTAGAATATAGAATATTTCTACTTCAACTATAGTTGTTTATGGATTATTTCTTCAGGTTGATATTCCGCTTGATCCATTCTTGTTTGAGACTATATCAAGTTCTGGAGCTGAAGTTGATCTCCTCCAGAAGCGGCAAATTCATTACTTTCTAAAAGTTGTGTTGGCTTTACTTCCCGGAATATTGATTTTGTGGTTCATAAGAGAATCTCTGATGCTTCTCCATATTACGACAAACCGTTTACTTTATAAGAAGTACAATCAACTATTTGACATGGCCTATGCTGAAAACTTTATTTTGGTAGATCTTCTGTCCTCTCAATTGCTACTTGCATCCTATCTGAGTTACTTTTGACCTCTTACTTCACATCTTACTCAGCCAGTTGGGGAAGTTGGTGAAACAAAGTCGATGTATAAGGAAGTAGTATTGGGAGGAGATGTCTGGGATCTACTGGATGAATTGATGATCTACATGGGAAATCCTATGCAGTATTATGAGAAAGAAGTGAAGTTTGTGCGGGTAAAGTCTTCCGTTTGAATTTCTGATAAATAAATGTTGCTCTAACTATAGCGAGAACTAAAAGAACATGTCATTTGCCATCTTTTGCATTTTACAGGGTGTGCTTCTCTCTGGACCACCTGGAACAGGGAAAACACTCTTTGCTCGGACTCTTGCAAAGCAAAGTGGGTTGCCTTTTGTTTTTGCTTCTGGTGCAGAGTTTACAGACAGTGAGAAAAGTGGTGCTGCACGAATAAATGAGATGTTTTCTGTTGCCAGGAGAAATGTAAGCCTCTCCTCTTAAACTGTACTGTGGGGATCAGTCTGACTTGAAAGTACTGCAAGTAGATCTTTAGAGTTAAACATATGTTTTCTTTTTAGACTGTAGCAGTTAAATAATACTATGTCAAACACTACAACCAAATCCTTGAAGCATTATTGTGAATGAGATGTTTGGATTTGTTCTTTACCTGCCATTCTGAAATTCTAAAAGCTGCTAAACATGTAAGAAGTTAACCTGAATTCAAGTTTTGTTTTGTTCCTTTTGTTTTAAACATCTGATGACTATACCCTTGATGGCGAAATACTGCAGGCTCCTGCTTTTGTGTTTGTGGATGAAATTGATGCTATAGCTGGGAGGCATGCCCGTAAGGATCCACGGAGGAGGGCTACATTTGAAGCTTTGATTGCTCAGCTTGATGGAGAGTTAGTCCTCCAACAACGGCCACCCCCACACACACACACACACACACACCATGAATATACTGCTCCAAGATAGCTGACCAGTTATCTAGTTTTTTACTGTCTAAGTTCTTTAGAACTTGGGATGTTATTTTACATAAATGTCATGTTATGATAAGGATTATAATCTGCCACCAGCACTATTTTATAACATACATATAACACGTAATATGGTGAAAGGTACAAGAATAATACTTTGGAATTATGTAAATTTTTGCATGGTAATTAAGGTTGAAGCTTGCAATATGTTATGTTTGCAGTTCAAGTTCCAAGATGCAATAGAAATTGCTTGTACATGTAAAGTTCCAGTCAATAGATTTTCTTGTACCAAATGACATGCATGATAATGCTTTGCACATCTAGGTGCTTCAGGGATATGATGTTCTAATACAGTTTAGTGTAAAGATATGGGCCAACTTGTAACTTATTTTCTATGGTCATGTTAACAGCAAAATTTCTTTCCAACTATTCTTGTCATACCTTCTGCATCCCTTTTCATATAACTAAGAATCTTTATCAATTAAGCATCCGTGCAAGAAAGAGAAAAGCAGTGGGGAATGGGAGTGAGGACATATAGATGTAGAGTTAAAAGACAATTCTATAACTGCTGTATAGGACGCAATTTTGCCTTATAAAACCAATTTTAATAGACATTCTTGTCTACTTCCAGGAAAGAGAAAACTGGCGTTGACAGGTTTTCATTAAGACAAGCTGTTATATTCATCTGTGCTACTAACAGACCAGATGAATTAGACTTAGAATTTGTTCGGCCTGGACGTATCGATCGTCGTTTGTACATTGGATTACCTGATGCAAAACAGCGCGTGCGAATTTTTGGTGTGCATAGTGCAGGCAAGTTACTTGCTGAGGACGTCGACTTTGAGAAGGTTAAAAAGCTGGCTCCTTGTTAGACATTGCGTTTCTTTTATTGATTGTAGTTTTATGTCTAATTTAACCAGTAATTACTTATAAATTATGAAAATTTTCACTTTCGTGAAAGATGGTGGAGAAGGTTCATTTTGATGTTATACTTGCATTGTGTTTTTGGGAATCCTGTGTTTGGAATTATGGAAATCAAAATTTTCCAGTCTTAGATGTAGTTGTGAATTTGTCATCTCTCTGCTCTTGTGGATTTTATCTGGATTATTGACCTGCTTCACGAGATGGAACTAAGATGGTGCTCATTTAGCTTGTTGATTCTGCTTCAACTAAGATTTTTTTGCTTAAAACTTTACAGCTTGTCTTTCGCACTGTTGGATATTCTGGGGCAGATATCAGAAATCTCGTCAATGAAGCTGGAATAATGTCTGTAAGTTAGTTCAATCCATTTCTCTCAAGTTCGCTGAATCTTGTAATCTGTTGCTAAATGAAATAATGCACTGAAGGAATACTTATTTGATTGTCTGGAGATGTATGAATAACTTCAGACGTTGATTTTACCGTGTCCAGCATCTTGCTTGTTAAATTATTTCTTATTGTTATGCTTATAGATTTCATTTCCTGGTTATCCAAACAAGATTTGTCATTTGATTGCTACAAATTTTTGTGCTTGATACATTTTGAGGTCTGAAAATGTTCATTCTATCTGAATTTGTTTAGTTTTCTTTGCTTTCAGTGAATATAAGTAGTGTTGCTCAAGTTGGATGATGCTTCATCAACTAATAATTTAAGAATATTAATATCGAAGTTATCTGCTCAATAAAGTATGGAATTTCATATAGCTAGTTAGATGTCTTCGAGGATATTCTGGAATATATAACCTTAGCGAACTGCTGTAGTATTTCTTTTTTTTTTTTTTGGCTAAATAACTGCTGAAGTATTGCAGTTTTGGCACATTCATTAGTTTTTGCCAATAACAGGCTTTATTTGTGCATATATGCGTATAGTCTTTTCATTTAGAATGCATTAATGTCTAAAGCCCTTGATTCTAAAGAACATAGTTGGTGTAATTTAAAGTGTTCTGACATAATGCCTTACAGATTGTTCATAATTTTATAGCTTGACTTATTATAATGTGGTTCTAACGTAATGCCTTATCAATTGCTCATCATTTTATAGCTTGGTGTCTTAGAAAGAATTATCCGTGGTTCTTCCCAATTGCACCCCTATATATGATGCCCATGCCGAGAGGAAGTGTTTCTTCATGTTGACAACTGTTTTTTTTTCTATGGTAGCCTTTCCATTCTCTCCGAGCTCATTTCTGTTTCTTGACCTCATTCTTGGCAATTGTCATTATAAGTTGAAGATTTTGTGGTACTTTTGACTGTTTGAAGTTTCACAATCGTGTTTAAGTTTGTCCATGTAGAAGTTTTTATGCTTACACTGGGACGCCTCTAACTTTGCAATGGGCTCTGTTCCTATCACACAGGTCAGAAAAGGGCATTCTAAAATCTTTCAACAGGATATAGTTGATGTTCTGGACAAGCAATTGCTTGAAGGGATGGGTGTGCTTCTCACAGAGGAAGAGCAACAGAAGTGTGAAGAAAATGTATGCTTAGAATTTGAGGAAACTTGTCAAAGTGACAGCAGGCAAATTTCTTTGTGAAGAAACTATAAATTTTGTTCTTTCGGTTAATGGTATAATGTGTTGATATGGTAGGTATCCTTTGAAAAAAAGAGACTGCTGGCAGTACATGAAGCTGGTCACATAGTTTTGGCACACTTGTTTCCATGTTTTGATTGGCATGCATTTTCGCAGCTTCTACCTGGTGGCAAGGTACACATCCTTTGATTTCTATAGGTAGGTATGTGGTCGAAGATTCTGTCTGTATTTTCAACTAATGATTTTTTTTTCTTTTGCACTTGAGAAGGAAACTGCTATTTCAGTATTCTACCCTCGAGAAGATATGATTGATCAAGGATATACAACCTTTGGCTACATGAAGATGCAGATGGTAGTAGCTCATGGTGGGAGATGTGCCGAACGTGTTGTATTTGGTGATGATGTTACTGATGGTTGGCGTGATGATCTGGAAAAGATAACAAAGGTATATGGATAGTTTCCAATGTCACAATATCCATATAAGATGCTTTTCACTGAGTTCTATGACTCAACTATTGCTGGTTTATTAGTTGGAATCAAACTGTTTGCCTAGCTGTTGCGTGTTGCTTAATGATATAGTATTTTTTGCTCATCCTCTTCAGATAGCTCGAGAGATGGTGATAAGCCCTAGAAATCCAAGGTTGGGTCTTACAGCTTTGACAAAGAGAATTGGTCTGATTGAGAGGCCAGATAATCCTGATGGCGAGCTTATAAAATATAAGGTTATTTCACTGTTTTATTTGGAACTCTTGAAGTCTGATTTTACAAGATCCTTTGCACATACCGTGATTACATTCGTAAAATTTATTCTGCCTGGCCTACTAATCTTGCTTCATCTTGTTAATATTATAGTGGGACGATCCTCATGTGATTCCTGCTGATATGTCACTTGAAGTTTCTGAACTATTTAGCCGGGAGCTGACAAGGGTAACTCAGTTTTTACTTTGTGACATGCTATACACACATAAAGCAGACATGTGGGGGGGAAGAAACAGAGACTTGTGGAGTTTCTATAGTTTCATGAATGTTTTCTTGTTTCTGAAGTATTCTCTTCTTTCTTTCTTGCTGTTGGTAGTACATTGAAGAGACGGAAGAAATTGCAATGAAGGGCTTAATTGACAACAGGCACATTCTCGACATGATTGCTAAGGAACTTCTGGAGCGCTCAAGGATAACAGGACTGGTAAATCAGCACTACTTTCTTATAGGAAGTACTGTCAGGAAAGAGAACGATCAAATAGAACCTAGAGTTTTTTTTTTTTGCTTTCTCCTTGCTGCTTACTCACCCCTTCCCATTCTTAAGTGGTTGCATTGCATAAGATGCTATCAGAAGTGCAGTAGAAGATTTCTTACCTATTTCAATTATGTGACTGCGTTCTCTATTTCTTCCTTGAGATGAATCTCCAAAAAGTCTTTTGTAAACATTTTGCATAGGAAAGTCCCTTGATACATTGATGAATGATTCAACAGTTAGTTTGGCAGTAAGTTGTAAATATTGAGAGAATGTGATATTTTCTATTAATGGTGAGAAAAATACATTATCGTTTCCAAATTTTGGCCAACTATCTTTCGTAATGAGATTGATATGTCTTCTTGATGATTTTTTTCCCCTTTACTCTCAGGAAGTGGAAGAGAGAATGAAAGGACAATCACCCGTTATGTTTGAAGATTTTGTGAAGCCTTATCAAATAGATCCTGATCAGGTACAATCCCTTATTCTCTATTTACAGTTTGGTTGGTGTTATGCCAAAACTTGTGGCAGATAAGCATATAGCTGGTGTTGACTGTCACCGTTAATATCTCAAGACAAATGCATTGAAACCCTGAATTTGTCCTTCGTTTCCTTTTTGCCTCCACATGTTTCATTAGTTTCTTCCTTGTTCTATTGCTATTACAAAACTTGAGACAGAAACCCGATATTAACCCCCTCGTAGTTATTTTCATGCTGAAGTGCCTCGAGGAAGAACTATAGCAACTAATTTATAATTCAGGCCGTCTCTGACTTGTGCAGATGGCACTTCATGAATAGTTTTCGTTTAGTGCTGCACTCCCTCTGCACTGAATGTTTGGATTGATTGCCATGATGTTTCTTTTTAATGCTTTTTCTTGCATTCTTCCAGGAAGGACCATTGCCCCGAAACGATAGCCTGCGTTACAGACCCCTGGATATTTATCCTGCACCACTTCATAGATGTTAAAGTCTGTCTTCCTGCAATCTCGAAAGGTGATGGAAAGGTTGACAGAGTGCCAACTCTTCCTTCTATTTCGGAAAGCAGACTGGCAGAAGGCTTGCTGATGCCAAGCAAATCAATGACAGCTCCAGCATTATCGAGTTAATGATGCGATGAGGTTTCGAGAGCTACAAGTTTCAAAAGCAGAAGCACATTTGAGCTGCCATTTCAAGAAACTGGATTCTCCCTTCATCTTATTTAACTGCTGGGGTGATTAGGAGAAACTGTTTGCTTTTCAAGAGGAGATAGAAAATTTTTTTCCCTTTTTGGGGCACTTTTAGGCTGTCTTCTTGTAGGAATCTCATATTTTGATGTATTATTAATAAACTGTTTTCATAACCAATATAAGTATGGTATATAACTATTTATTGAGAGGAAGAGGTTCAATATCTTGGTACCAAAAGACTAAATCTCTCATCCTTGGACTATTATTAGACTGTTCGACGTCCAAGTGAAAGATGAATTCTTATTAGACTATTCGACATTTAAATAAAAGATGTAAATCATGATGACTCAACATTCTTGCAAATTGGAAGTCTAAAATCTGGCGTGCACAAAAAACTATCCCATGTTGAAAGGTTGAATATCTTATTAGTACTAACAATAATAAGTATACAAAAGATTGAAAATGAGGAAGAGTCAAAGTTTCAACTATAATAATGTCCAATCTGTGATCAGTAGGTTAAATTCCTGATCAATACTATAACCAAACTAAGACATCTTTCAAGCCAGATAGATACTGAACAAAAACATAAAGGTAGATATAAATATAGAGATCAAAAGTTGTAGAAACTTTGAAGTTTGAGGCAGATGTAAGATAATTATTCAATTATAATATGAAGGTAGTTGAATAATGTTCCTATAGGGTTCCTCTCCATGTGGAGGGACAAGTTACAATTTGCTCTTAGGCAGTCCAACTGGAGTGGCTCTTGATCTCTTTTCAACTGCCCGCGAGAGTTGTTTGACAGCATCCTTTTGTAAATGGCGTGGCCGGCTCAGCCAGAGTCCTCCATCAACCACCACTGTCGTCCCATTGACATACTTACCTACACATAAAAATACCCCTAAAAATCATGATACGGAAAGAAGAAAATGCAAGGGCAAAGGGGATCAAAGGGAATATTGCACATTGGCAGCACTGCTATGTTAATATTTGATGTTATCCCTCTCCTCTTTCAGACACACCAAGATTTCGTATAGATTATCTTAACCAGTACTCCAACAAATGATTATCGGGCATTTAAAACATATGCCAAGAACTTCGAAAGTACAATACCAATCAAAGAAAATAATCCTAAAGTCACAGGTTCACAGGTGGGAGGAGGGGATCCAGCCAAGAGCAAAGAGGAGAGAACATTCAGTAGCGAGGGAGATTTGGAAACCACTGGTTAAAAGATCTGGAATCCACATTATTAGCAACCCCTTCTGTGGCACACCAATTTCACATGCAAATATGTTCGAGTTCCAGAAAACTACAAAAAGAAACAAAGCTACTAACCAGCATCTGATGCAAGGTAAAGAGCAGCCATTGCAATATCCCACTTCTCCCCAAGTTTGTACAATGGCATGTATTCTCTCAATTTGCTACTTATCTCTTCAGGTGCAAGCTTACTCATGCCAGTTGTGTCACCTATAGGACCTGGTGCAATCCCATTTACTCTGATATCATAATCGGTTCCCCACTCCAGAGCTAAACTTCTTGTGAGAGAATCAACAGCTGCCTGGAGGTGAAAGAAGAATTGAGGTGAAACAAATTTACATTGTAATTATCTCCAGAGCAAAGAATGACATTCACAAACCTTAGCAGCAGAAACATGTATTTGATACCAAGATGCAGTATAATGGAGAGTAGCACTGATGTTCAATATCATCCCTCCACTAGATGAATCCCTTCCAAATCCACCCTTTTTTAGATACTGAAGAGCTTCATGGCACATAGTGAATGTACCAACGGAATCAATATCCAAAACTGCAGAAAGTAATCATATTAACAAATATTTCATTCACATCAAGAAATGAGCAACCATGCTAGAATATCAACATAGTAGAAAGATGAAGAAAAGAAATCATGAGAGTTCAGGTCAAATGTGACTTCATTCTTCAATATGTCATATTATACTCTTTTAAATTGCATAAAAGAAGAAAGATACAGATGTAGGCTAGAGGGGGCTGGTCAGATGGAGTTAGAAATTTTGAAACAAAACCTGTTCGGAACCCATTTGGCGATAAATCCTCAGGAGAAACAAGAAAATTGCCGGCTGCTGCATTGACAAGAATATCGAGTTTTCCAAAATGCTTGACGGTTGATTCAATGACCCTTTTTGCATCTTCCTGTTTGCGGACATCCCCTTCAAAACCAACTGCCTGGAAAAAGTGATTGAGAAAACAATTATATCCCTATGGTGACACATTTACTAATAACTTTACAAATCCAAAGGAAGAAATGCCATTAAGATAGTTATTTTTGTTTATTTCTGAGTTTTTGGACAGGTGAAAGAAAAGCAATTAAATGAAAGATTGAATGAACAGTTAAGCTCGAGAAACATCAACCAGAATTTCCTAGGACCGGTGGTGGAACTGGATTGAAAGACCTGGAATATAACTTGTAACGTTTGAGGGATATAGTATATGGCCAACAAAAAGACAATGAGCAAACAAAATTTCAATTTGGTACATACTTAGACATAAACCCACCACGGAATCATCTCATGCAATCTGTTTTCTAAGTGAAAGAAAATCTCAGTATTTGGCAAAAGGGGAAGAAGGCAAAGCAAGTTAACCGTAGCCCTTTCGAGAAGGGAAGTGGAACAGACACATAAAAAGGCCTTTCTTTTTTGTCTTCTTGAAGGGAAATGGATTTTCTTGTTGAAGGGATGGTTCGGATGAAGTCTAAAAAACGAACAAGAGAAGCAGAATTCAAGATTAATAAATTAGAAAAACCAACAAAATGGGAAAAAAAGGAAAGGAGGAGAGTGAGGAAGAAGGGTATTAATACCGGAATACCGAGGGAGCGAAGAGTGGCAACGGCGGAATCAAGGACGGACTTGCGACGGCCCATGATTGCGATAGAAGCACCATGCTTGCCGAATTGGGTGGAAATCTCGAAGCCAATACCAGAGCCACCTCCAGTCAGCAAAGCAACCTTGCCTTTCAATACGTTTTCCTTGAAGGGAGATGATGACTCCATTTCTTCCTTTCTTTCTTTTGAGATCACTCACTCACTGTAGCGGATGTATTAGAATTTAGAAGAAGCCGTTGAGTTGAGCTTGAGCCCCTCTGCCCAGCAGTCCTCAATTTAACAAGAAAATCTTCTGATTTTTTACAGCCAACTAGTCAAACACTCAACGCCACTCACTCACCCGCCTGACTTCAACAATTCAGCGACCCAAATCGCATCAGACTGCCATTTAATTTAAAGCCTTCCCATTTTCTTATTACCTAATGAATGATGTCCGGTCCATTACCATGGAAATGGATATCTAGAATAGATGTACATGACACGCTCATAAATCGAATATATATAATATATATTTTGATAAATAAATATGCAAAATTCATTCATCAAATAAATTACAATCGAATTTATATATACTTCTTGAATTTTATTAGTCTAAACAATTATGTCCATCTTCATGTATCGAATTTATAATAAAATTTTTTAAAATCATAAAAAATAGGTAAATTTAAATATTTTTATTTTTTAAATTACTAAAATTATATTTGGTACGCAAGAATATGATGGAATACAATGATTCTTTCAACTTCTTTCCTATTCCAGAATGAAATTGAAAAAGCTTTTACATATTAAAAAACCTATAGAAAGTCATTCTATAAGAAGTGGGAATCGCTTTAAAAAAATATTGAACTATTGTAACTTCAACATATTACATATACTATGCTTAATTAATTTTTATATATCGTACTTCCTTTTATTTTGATATTTAAACTAAATTATTTAATATATGAATATTTATCCTTTAATTAAATATTTGATTTTTTAGAACTTTAATGTGCGTTATGTATAAAAAATACATTTTATATTAAAAGAGCATTTATGTCATATTATATATAATTTTATTTTATTCTAACATAAAAATAATAATTTTTCTAAAAAAAAAAAAATAAATCATCATTCTATTCTATTTTTAGTTATTTTCCTTCTAAACGTTAGAATGAAAAGAATGTTCTATTCTATATCATCTCAATGTATCACAAGTATTGTAAGTATCTTTTTTGGGAAGAGGAGTTTGAACGGAAAAAACAATCCAAAGAATATTGTGCCAAAGAAAAACAAAATCCTTGTGACAAATGACTCTCCATCTGCTTTTTATTATTTATTACATTTCAAATATTACGCTATTTAAATAAAGATAAAATTTTAAATATTTTTTTTTATCAAAATGTTCTTCAATTTTTTTCTCTCTGAATAGAAGATGTTAAAATTCATCAACAATATATTGAAAAAAAATTTATTAAATATTAAATTCAACCTGGAAATTATTAAAATAACACAAGTAAAAAATAAATAAACTACTAATATAGCATCTGACCAGCAACCATTTGTAGATTTCGACAAAAGTTAGGATCCAAGAATATTCAGGTCCTCAAAACTTTTTATGACCAAAGAAAAAATATCGCGGTTTTTTAAAGGCTTTATTGTCTTTCCTTATTAAAAAATGAAACATCTGCAGGACAAGCATATATATATATATATATATATATATCTGTGGCCGGCACAGTTCGTTCCTCCCCACAAGACAAATCCCTTGCATTTCCTCCAACCTATGAAATGAAAAAAAAAAACTTGAATATATTATACCTGAAGGTTCCCACCTTGTCCAACCAATTCTTTTACAACATAAAACTAATATATATAGAAAACTTTATCTCTCATGTCTGGCAAGCTTAATAACTAAATATACATAAATCAAACTTCATCTCTTCGTCTAAATCTTCATGTCTCGCTTTCCTGTGTTTGAGATTCTGGAGGAGGCGGCTGAGTCTGAGACTGCGATGGCCACGGCATGAATGAGGGAGGTGCCCTCAGCTGTTGTCCGGCATATAGAGCTGCTTGATCAATTGGCTTTCCCATGATCATCCCAGTTGGTCCAACTGGATGCTGAGGTGGTGGTGGTGGTGGTGGTGGTACATAGTAATAAGGAGGAATTGAATCCGCAGGAGATCCCACCAGAGGGATAGTGGCCTTAGTCACTCCCAATCCCTCTTCTTTCAGTTCATCTCTTGGTATAATATCCACCAAGAAGTCAAATACATCAGTTCTTGAAATAGCAGCAGCAATGTCATTCTTCTGAAGTGTCCTCCTTTTGTTCTCTTCTGTATGAATCCACGATCTCAGTGTTAGCTCTAAGATAAACATCTCGCAGGCTTTTGCAAATACAATGGGAGCTTCTGCAGAGATCATTCTCACGTCTTCATCAGCTTTCATGATCTTCTTGATACGAGCAAGTGGGAGACTGTGGTTCTTAAAATCAGTAGTCTGTTCAATTTCTTGCACTTGATTAGCCCAGAAAGCTTGTAACTGTTGCTGCTGCTGGCTGTGGAAATGCTGAGCTTGAGGATAGGCAAGCTGATGCTGGGAAGCAGGAAAACCTGTCTGTGGTTGTGTTGGTGAGGATACTGCAGCGGCAGGGGTGCCCGTAACCATCATACCCGCATTTTGATAGGGAGAATTAGTATAAGACACTGCAGTGCCGCTTGTTACTGCTCCAACCAATTGCTGCTGCTGCTGCTGCTGCTGTTGTGTTCGATCTGACTGATCCATTGTCTCCGATAATAAAACCCTTTTTACTCTTGATTGTGCCCAAGATGCCGTCAATTGAATGCTACAATAGAAAGAGGACGTGCATAATTAGATTGGTCATGATGCAGAAGTAATCCTCACAAATCATATATTAGTATTCAAGAATCAAGTTATAAAGGAATTGGGACTATCTCAATACACTCGTTTGATTGAATGACACTATTACTTCTGCTAGTTCGTATTAGAAACATACCTCCATAAATCAAAGATTTGAAATCAATGACCAGTAATAATATTAAAAACAATCAAAGGCCAAAAGAATATCTTAGAGGGAAAAATCTTTTCTGGAAAGACAAATAATAATATGTTAGTTAAATGAATACTAGAAGATAAGCAATTGAAAGCAAAATAAATTAAGAAACTAAGCAAACGAAGTGACTTTCAATAGGAAATGAAGCACTGATTCTCCACAATCAAAACTGACGCTCCAATTAAGTTGAAAATTCAAGTCCACAGAAAAATGCAGGACACAAACAGACAGACAAAAAACGATATCTTTGCATCATTCTCTGAAAAACTTCTGTTCATGACCTAGGAAGAGCGGAGAAACAAAGTAATGAACAACAAAAGGACGAAGGAATAGCAATAACAGAAGTTCTGTCTCATCATTTGTGGGTAATAAAGAAATGAAACTTACTCTCCATAGATAGCACATGGAAGTCAGTGAGGAAAGAGAGATTTTTATTGAGTAAATTCATTTTTTCAAAGGAAATATATTTATGGAATTACAGGGAGTTTATAAAGCTTCATATAACTTTAGTTTTACCAATTTCTCCCTTGTTAGGAAACGTTGAACCTGGATTAATATGAGATCATCCCAGGTTCATACTTAAGTTTTAGTAAACCTTACTAATTTCTAGAACAAGCAGAAAAGCTAGCTCTAACCAATCTCACTCCCTCCGGGAAAGTGAGGTTAACCCAACTCCATATAAATCATGACTAATTCAAGAATTCATGTCCAGTAAGTTTCCATCCCATAAAGATAAAAGACACAACCTTTTTTCTTTAGGGTGAAAAGGGATCTAAGCTGGTACAATGCAAGAAATACCAACTGAAAGACACAGACTTTATCAAACAAGAATTGGCCTTTCATCCCAATTTTAGCCCAAATACCCCAAAGGAAAACTAAATTGGAAAAATAGACTGATTAAGTAGACATGCAAAAGAAAACCTTTGGGAATCAATCAGCTCAAGGTATGAAAATGCAAAGCAAATAGTTGAATTTCACAGTTCAGAGAACATACTTTTGAATAGAGATACATCAGCCATCATCAGAATCACCAAAATACCTGATTTTTTAATACACCAAAAAAAAAAAAAAAGAAAGAATTTTTAGCAGAAATTAAAAAGCTTCATTACCCATAATCATCGATGAGCTCAAGAATCCTCCGATGGCACACCTAAACCCTAACGCCAGAGAGATTATACAATTAAATGAGAGACAGTAGTAGGTGGTGTGTGATACATATGACATGCATGTACCTTTTTAGAGAGATAAATAAATGGAGGGACTGACTGTGACTGTAATTGTGAGAGAGGGCTATTGAATCAAAAATGGTCCCTTCCCTCCCCCTGAGAAAAGAGAAAGAGGAGGGTTCCTGGGGGCGGGGTGGGGGAAGGTGGGAGCGGTACCTGAGACACGTGTCGGACGGCGAGACCAGGAGAGAGTTGTCGGGTGTTCACGTGCCTCGAAGATACTGGAGGAGTGAAGAACCACCGAGGGCGGTAATTTCATGGGAGTGGGGCCGGAGGGAAAGAGTAGATGGATACAAGAGAAAGACGGAAGGTTGTTTGTCGTGTTGAGCACATGGAGAGCGTCTGAGCTGTCCGGCAAAAACGTGGAGATGGCGGGCCGTATTAATAGGCCCATTTATATCTTCTTATTTGGGCTTGAGTCCAATTACTCGAGACAAATGGGCTCTGAGAAATTTATCATCCGCCAGGATCTCGTGCTTTAATGCTTTATTGAATTGTGGCCCAATTTAATTATAGAAATTTGAACTTTTTATGCAAAAAAAAAGAAAGAATTTCTTTTTTAGGGGAAATAAAAGAAATTTTATTTGGTTAATATGGAAATCTATTACTATAGTAACATACTAATAATAATTCCCTATGGAATAAATAAATAAAATTAGAAAGTAAAATATAGGTGTTGTTTATAAATTTTGATTCATATGACCGAGTAATTGAGAAGAGAAGAGAAGAGAAGAGATTAGGAACGAGAGAAGATGAATGCGATTGAATACTATATTATCTTTTAACAGATTATTGTTGACTTAAACATTGAAAATTTTTTGAAAAATTATCCTTTTATTTCTTAGTATAATATTGCAAATCACCATCCTCTACTATACATCGTTATACATACATAAGATACAGAAAATAAAGTGTTTATTCTTTACGTTTATAATTACTTATCGTCTTACGACGATATAACAATTAAAAAAAAGATTAAACTGTTTGAATTTAAAAAGAAATTGAATAAATTATTCTTTTGCTTTCACTATTAATAATTATAATGAAAGTTTTTAGGCCGTTATTACATTTCAACTAGATATAAGTATATATGTATATATAACATCATTTAATACTTCATTAAATATTTTGAAATGAAAAAAATATATCAAAATAACAGACAATATGAAATAAAGGAGTATTTTCTTTTTGCCTTAGAGGCGAAAGAATGAAGGGAAGTTGTTGGGAAAATGAAGGAGATGGAGTGTTGAAGTAGGAATTAGGAGGAGCATTATTATTATTATTATTATTATTATTATTATTATTATTATTATTATTATTATTATTATTATTATTATTATTATTATTATTATGTAGTTGCTTGTTGGCCGACCCACCAAACCAAAGGCCAAATTTTTCTTCGTTTAATTACAGAAAATTGCTGCTAACTACTAAGCAATTATAGCAGCAGCTAATGGAGATGGGAGTGGCCGCCGGCTCTGCTCTCTCAATATTCATAACTTTAGTACCGAAATCAGGATAAAAAGCTTGAGGAAACTGAACAAAAGAACTTGAATATAAAAAATTTATAATTTTTAAAGTATTTAAAAATTTTTTGAGGGGTTCGAACCCACCCGATTCCATTCCTGCTTCAGCAATTGTTTGTTCCATCGGCGTAGTTTATAACTCACCATGTCTTTTTTCACTTTTTAATTATAATCTCATCCTCCCAAATATAAGAAATTTTTATTCTTTTTCATAAGCATTTATTACATTTTTCTATCTATACTCATATTCTTGTTCATTTACTATACTCTTATTATCTACAATTGTCTTGTTCTCAATACGCCTTAATTATTGCACAAACTTTGATCCGGAGACAGTACTGTTATCCAGCGTTATTCGATTTCTTGTTTGTTCCCAATTCTCAAAGTTCCAAGAATGCCAACCTACACAATGTCAAGAATGGAAGTGGGCTAGCTAGCATTCAGCAAGGAGCATTTGGCATTAATTTGTTCTTCATTATCATCGACAAACAAGACCATATACATATATGGTTGGATCATCAAACTAAATACCAATTCACCTCATTTTTCCATCATTCTCTTGTCCCTACTTTCCCCTACTTCTATCACTATGTGCTTGTCCAATTCTTAAACTATATTTGCTCTAATTTTCTTATCCCCTTTTTTAATTAGCACCAGTCAAAAAGTTTTTTTCCCCATATCTTTGGCAGCTGGCTGGCTCTTCCAAAGAGAAGAATATGCATAGTAGCAACCAACCAGCTGCCCCTACCCAATGCCACACTTGAAAATAGGGTCACCGCTCTGCCTCTCTCTGCACCATTACATTCACTGACTGATAAAATCATTGCCAACCAAAGCCTAATACTTCATTTCTTCCCCCCCGAGAGGCAATGGAAGCTGCCAACTTTTGGCATCATTACTCTTTCCCCCTACTTGACACTTTCAACCAAGACCTCGCCATTAGACAATTTTGTCCAGCCAGAGTACAGGAACAAACACCGGCCATTTCAGGCGATCAAGAAATCAATGCCGTGTTAGATGATCCTCAACAGCAGATGGGGATCTTCTCCCCCGATCATCATCATTATACAAAAACCATTTCTGATCAACTGGTAGCATCTTCTGAGGAAGAGGAGGAGGAGGAACAAATTGTTGATGACTTCTTTAATGTGGACTGTTTTGAGAAAGACAACAAAAATGTAGCCCAACTGCAGGAA
The DNA here is from genome assembly GCA_028651295.1 of Catharanthus roseus. Taxonomy (NCBI): domain Eukaryota; kingdom Viridiplantae; phylum Streptophyta; class Magnoliopsida; order Gentianales; family Apocynaceae; genus Catharanthus; species Catharanthus roseus. Next base: position 3,652,671 of record JAPQWS010000044.1, on the reverse strand, counting down.
GACGAATATGATCATCATCGGCTCACATTCCCAGATGGTGATCACTTCCAAGACCAACATCATCTTGAGAATTTTTCCATATCCAGCCATGTCTTTGGAGGAGATCACAGCCTAATGCTGGTTGATGAAATGGATGAATTGGAGTCTTTTCAAGATCTTGAGGCTATCTCGGACCACCACATGGTGCCTGCAGCCGTGGTAGAACAGGTGAGTCAGGGGAACAGAGTGGATCAAGGGCTTAACCTGGTTCACTTGTTGTTGGCTTGTGCAGAGGCTGTGGGCTGCAGGGATACTCACCTTGCAGACTCAATTCTTAACCAAATCTGGCCTTCCGTCAGCCCTTTGGGTGATTCTCTGCTGCGCGTTTCCTACTGCTTCGCCATGGGATTGAAATCCAGGCTTTCCCTTCTTCAAAATGTGAATCCCAACGGCACATTATTTGCCCTTAATGGAGCAGGGGACTTGTCCTTGGTTAGCAGAGAGGAAAAGTTGGAAGCTTTTCGTTTACTCCATCAAGCAACTCCCTATATATCTTTTGGTTTCATGGCTGCAAATGATGCTATATGCCAGGCAGCCAGAGGAAAAGAGTTTTTGCACATAGTTGATCTGGGTTCAGGCTCTCATCATCATCTTCAATGGCCTTCTTTGATAAGAAACTTAACATCACGCACGGAGGGCCCTCCAAAACAGGTCCGGATTACTAGCATTATTGAAGATCAAGATCCCATCCCTGATCTTGAAGCAAACATGAAGGGGGCAATTGAAGAAGCAAGCTCATTGGGAGTAATTCTTGAATTCCACATTATAACTGGGCCTGTAACTCCATTGCTGCTAACTAAAGAAAAGCTAGAGTTGAGAGAGGGAGATGCCCTGTTCGTCAATAGCATAATGCATCTGCACAAGTTTGTTAAAGAAAGTAGAGGCACTCTGAAGTCGATTCTTCAAGCAATTAAGAGACTAAGTCCTATTCTAATTACGGTAGTGGAACAAGATGCAAACCACAATGGCCCATTCTTTCTTGGGAGATTCCTGGAATCTCTTCACTATTATTCAGCCATTTTTGATTCAATGGAGGCTATCCTTCCACGAGATAGCACACACAGGGTGAAGATAGAGAAGTTCCACTTCGCAGAGGAAATCCGCAACATTGTTGCTTATGAGGGCTCTGATCGGATTCAAAGACATGAGAGGGCATATCAATGGCGAAGGCAACTTGGTCGAGCTGGATTTCAAGCAGTTGAATTGAAATCCATGAGCCAAGTTAGGATGATGTTGTCTGTCTATGGCTGTGATGGCTACACTTTAGCCACAGAAAAGGGTTGCCTCCTGCTTGGATGGAAAGGGAGGCCAATAATGCTAGCCTCTGCGTGGCAAGTGAACAATGCAGCTTAGCTAAGCTGCTCCAAGGAATTTTCCTTTCACCATTGTCCATCAGTTAACCAAATACATTCAACTCTAATCAGAATACCATAATAAGAACTAAATAGTGGTGAGCAGTAAATGATATTATTCTCTTCTTGGGGGATATAAAATGCTATTTCAGAAATTTTGGTTGAATATGTTTAATACAAAGCACAAGAAAGTTGTGCTCTTCATTCATTCAAAAGAATCTCCTTTTTTTTTCCTTTTAGGATGGCAAAGCCAAGGCTCCTTGTTTAAACATTGTTGTGTGAATGCTTTGTAAGTAATCCCATTTTGGTTTTGGAGACAAACTACCTTATAGGTGTCAACTGTCAAAGATTGAGTTAGATGTCCTATTTAGCAGCAGCTGGCTTGCTCTGGGCAGAAGCAGCAGCAGACATTGCTCGTAACCGACCAGCAATTTCAGTGAAAGATGGCCTGGCCACAGGATTTGGGGCCCAACATTGTTCCATTAACACTCTCCATTCATGATCACAGAAGCTTGGAATGAGTGGCCTTAATGTATTGTTCACAATGCCTCCTGCAATTAAAGAGGGAAAAGGAAGAACAATAATCAATAGATGTACACTGATTAATCCTAATGACTGACTCACAAGATAAACTCCACCACATCAGAAACCTTTAAAACATATGCTGCTAGTTCAGAACTGAAGCCATAAAGCTCTTTTTCCCTCTTCCCCCAGCCAGAAGGGACAGGAAGGATGGTCAACAGCAAAATAAACACCAAGACAGAGACAGTGATCAATTTTCTTGAAGGTTTAGGACTGGAAGCAAGAAATATGACCCACTGAGCTCAGATATTCACTAGCACAAGCTAAAATCGCATTAATTAAAAAACTGATATGAGACCTTTCATGTACATCTTCTAGTGCAGCAGTGCAGTTTCATTTCACAGAATCTAGCACACCAAAAATGCACCATCTTGAACTCTCCTAGCAGACTGTAGAGAAAACAAAACATTTAAAAGAGCATACCTATGATAGCACCATAATGCATGTTGGCATAAGGCTCCTCGCCGGTGAGAATCTCCCACAACACAATCCCAAAGGAGAAAACATCCACCTGGTGTAACGAAGAACCAGGAAGTCAAGATAGGAAAGGAGTTTAATACATCACATAAAAAACCAGCTTCAATGACGAGAAATTCATGACTATAGGGAAACAAAACAAAGCTATTATCAACATTATTTAGTGTGCGAACAACTTTCCTCGTCTTCTCTTCCTTCTCTCTTTTCTTTTCTACAAATACTATTTTCTCTAGAACGTAAAATGGTAATGGGACAGCTTTCTGTTGCAATAAGCTTGAAAAGAAAAAGCTCCTCTTAGATCCTTTAAGAGCCATTTTCCTTTTAATATACCAGTTTGCATCTTACCTTTTCAGAAACTTTATTGCTGCTTCCATTCAGAAGTTCTGGAGCCATCCAAGGAAGCGTTCCTCGAACTCCACCAGAAACCAAAGTGTTTCGTTTTATTTTCGAAAGACCAAAATCACCAACCTGAATTAATAGCATTGCATCAGTACTCTTGCCAAGCCACCAAGACTATGACTATGTCTATTCGGACGTATGGGGAAAGATTACCAAAGACTCCGTCAAGAAAAGTAAACCACCAACATGTAGAACACATTTAAAGTACTTACTTTGCAAATAGGTCGTGAAGGATCTTTCAGATTCACCAGTAAATTGTCACATTTCAAATCAAAATGAACAATATTCTTTGAATGCAAGTATTCCATTCCAAAGGCTGCATCCATGGCTATGATCAGCCGTTTTCGACGATCAAGATGCCTGTAAAATCAAAAACCAAAGGGATAAAACAAAAGTAATACAAGTAGAAGAAACAATGGGTGGACATAAAAAAGAAAAGCTGGCAGACGATAGGTGTGTGCAAATTCGAAAAATAGACTATTATATATGCAGATTTTCACAGAATAAGTTAGTGTAACACAGTGGCACATAGGATGAAGTTTAAAGTTAACAACAGAAGCAAACATACCTATCCTTTCGCAGTAAAACATGTCTCAAAGAACCATCAACCATATATTCTGTAACAGTAGCCAGCGTTCCTCCAGGTCCATCTTGCACTACACCATAAAAGGCCACCACATTTGGGTGGTGGAGCTTTGATAGAATATCAGCTTCTCGCCAAAATTCAATGCTCTGTGTAACGGAAGAATGTTAGTACTTGCAGAACGCCAATACCTTGCAAAATCAGCAACAAAGCTCTAATATGGAAAATAAACCTATTTTGTGCCATCATTTTGTAGCTAGGTTAGGATAGAATCTAAATTAAAATGTAAAACATATATTATAATTACCAGTCTCTCCTGCTCAGAAGATCGACCAGTGAAGCAACTCTTCTTTATACGCTTAATGGCAACATCCGTTCCTCTCCATTTTCCGTGATAGACAGTCCCAAATGTTCCAGAACCAAGTTCCTTCAGTTCCTCAAGATCTTCATTATATATAAGCTACCCATCACAATTCACAATTCACAATTCTTATTTAGTCCCTCAAGATCTCCATTCTTTAAAAGCTATGCATAAAATACATGATTCTTATAATTTCTATTTTCATATAACATGCGATGGGCCACATGATAAACATAAACTGTTTAAAGAAGAATTTCTCTTTAACTAATTTAGCGTTGTCCCATCTTCAGCAAGAAAACATTTCTGCAACCTTTTGATTTGCACTAGCTGATAATTTATATAGTTTTTGCATTCAAGTTCACCAATCATAAGAAAAAGAAGTCAGATATAGTTTTTAAAAAGGGCCTCTTACCTGCAGAGAGTTTATGTCAAAATCCACAAGAGAAGGATCTAGAAGTGGCAAGCCTTTTAACTGCTCATCCTGAAAATTATAAGACATATTAAATGACAAAATCACACAAAAGACATTGAAAAGATATTTAAGAAACCAGAGTAAACGAACCTCATATTCTGAGTCTGGTAATCTTCTGTTATCAGCCAAATCATCATACTGCATTCCTTCACTGATTTGCAAATGAGATGGGCTGTAATCAGAATGTGAAACTATAGCCTCAATTCTTTCTGCACCTGGCAGGTCATTTTGGCCATTTTCACCAAAATTTCTATAGGGATTTACTTTTCCCGCTGATAGTCCATCCTTAGTTAATTGTTCAAACCCATATGCCACAGAAGCTTCTTCAATTTTTGGTAATCCAGCTGAATATCCAATGTGGTCCTGATCAATTAGAGACACATCCTTTCTTGCAAAATCATTCCCGGCCAATTTCTGGAAGAAGGACCAGTGTTTTGGTTCATGATTTTCGATATTCAAACTCAGACCAGTTCCATCTTTCTGCAACGGCCTGATGTTTGAAGAACTATCAGAAATGATTGCTTTTGAGAATATATCAGAAAGGAAATCACGAGGAAATCTGTCATTTATATCTATAAGAATATCCGGTTGCTCGGATCTTGAAAAGCTAGAGGTTTTCTCATGATCAACATCATTGGTCAAGCTTTCTGTCCGTTCAGAAGGTTGAGAATGTCCTTCAGCGGTACTAATCACTGCTTTACTGCCAACCGTGTCACCATAAAGAGTCTCAGGAAGATGGTACTTGTCTAGATCCAACCTGTTGGCAGCAGTAACACTTAATGCAGCTTCATCCGTATCATCAGCTAAGAGGTTCTCACCATTATTCTTGGAGCATTTTATTTCACGCTCGGCAAATAGGCCCTGATTGTCACTACCATCTCCATTGGTATAACAGTCAGGCACTGCCTGTTTCATTTTTTGAAGTTTGGTGTATCCGGTGTCAATGTTTTGAGAATCCACCGAGAATGGATTTTCAGAAGGAAATGGCTGCTCCTTCCTAATTTCCATGTTTCCATTTTGGAACCTTTCAACAGTTTCTGAAATTAAATCCTGCTCTGTGATGCCAGAACGTGATTGAGTCGTAAGGAATTGAGAAGCATGTGAATCATCAGACTTGGATAACCTGTTAAGCAATTCCACTTGCTCGCGTGGGATCCGTTCAGATTGAAAGACCCTCTGAGAAGAAACAGAGGGTTCAGGGTAATTCAAACCAGTTGGACCAGATTCTGAGATTATAGATTCAGGATCAAAAGCACTAGGAGTAGTGTAACAATCAGCACCAAGTTTAGGAACGTCCATTGTATTGGTTTCATAGGATGATGGCACTCGGATTGACTCTGGAGGCTTTCCCTCTTTCTTCGAAGACTTTAAAGGGAATTCCCCACCCAGTTTAGGGACCACAACTGATTTTTCTTCAACAGGAACAGAATCCTTCGTGTTACAATTGGGTGGCGTTGAAGAGGAAACACAATCATTTGCAGATAAATGACTATTCTCGCTTGCACATTGGTGAATTGAATTGCCAAGTTTCAACCTCCCATCTTTAACCTGCATATTTGGCCCCAGGATATTATTGCCACCCAAGACCTGTACGTCAAAACGTTTTTCTTGTCCTAAGTCCCCATTAAAATGTTGTTGAAAAACACCTTCAACGGGGGAAAAATGAGAAGATGGAAAATTGTAATTATACTGCTGGGATTGCAGCTTACTTTCATCATAACGCACATCTTGTCCATGGTAAAAGTGTGAGTCCAATTCACTAGCATAGGAATTTGGTAAGATAGGTTGAAAAGTTTCAGCGGATGATAAGGAGACATTAAAGCCAGCCAAAGTTGATGTACTCACCCCAAGAAACTCAGTTGCAGCTCTGCTTGCATCCATCTCACAATGCGTTCCCTCTAACTCATCTAAGTTGTTTGCAGAAGAAATTCCTAAGCCACGTAGACCTGAGCTTTTTCGTCGGCCTATGTCCATGCCGTTCACAGCAACTACATACTGAAACTCAGAATCTACATCAGAATTAGCTAGACTGAAATGAGCATCTTCCAAATCACTTGAGGAGAACAGAAAGAGCCTAAGCTTTTTGCAGCCCTCTCCATCATCTAGAACATTACACTCTTCCATCATATTTTGCAGATCCTCATCACTGGACACAGAAACTAAGGCATCTAGGTCCTCTCCAGGAAGCTGGTACTTAATGGAATGAGTTTGTTCATAGACTGCTTTTGTTTTTTGCCACAACTCCTGCCATTCAATGTCCTTCCTTATACGGATAATGCGAGTTTCACCCCCAACATATCTGAGCTTTCCATCACTTGGACGAGGTAGGATTTTACCTCCAAAGCTGCAGAGAGCCTTAAGTTTCGTGGATGAGGTATCAGATACCCCAGATGAGGTATAAGCAAGTGAGTGACTATTGCTGTAGTCAGATGAAGTTCGTGGAAATGATTGTGCAGATCTATACATGCTATTGTCCTCATATAAGGAAGAGTTCTTTTGCTCAAATACCTTTGAACCTTTTTCTACAATGGAGAGCATGGAAATGTCGGAACCACTCTCAGATCCAGTATGACTGATGCCTAACATGCCTTTCAGTTCCATGTAAACAGGTGCAGGACTGGGATCACCACTGATGTTTGCAACAAAATGCTTCTTGGGATTGACCCGGTCACGCATAAACTCAAGAGCAAATTCTTCACCTGTTTGTATAGAGTAATTGCGCACAGGCTTAGCTTCCAAACCATTGTGCTGTAGAGAATTTATGTCGGTGTTTGCATAATCTGAAGAGTCCATCGTATATCCCTGCGGTTTAGAGTCAAATTCTTCACTAACATGCTCTCCAGAACTCTTTTGACCAAGGGCATGATTTCTTGGCTGGTCCATACTACAAATATGAAATACGTCCCTCTTTAGACACTGCTTAAAGAGGACCAAGTACAGATGACAAAACACTACAACTTTTGCAAGGAAGCCATAAAAGAACAGAGCAGTCCTTGATGCAAGTGGAGAAACTATTCGCTCGTAAACAAGTCTATGGTCACTTATAGAATACATATATCTTCACTTCAATGACCATGGCGTCTGAACCTCCAAACTTTCAAGTTTCAAATTAAGTTAACCCAATGGTCAATGAAGGTGGGATGATCTGAATGCTGGAGCTCTTCTATGTTCTCAAAGAAGCCAAGAACTTAAAACCAGAGTCAGAAATAAGCTGCACCCAAAGGGTAAAAGTTTCAGGCAAACCGTTGGAACAAAAAACTGGAAGAGAATAGATATTGTCATGCTGCTGTTGTTGAAAAATGTGTTAAACAAATTTACAATACTAAGTAAGAGAGAAGGAAAAACTCATTATAGCTCTAGGACGTCCCTTTTCATGTTTTAGTGTTTCTCCACGGAGGACAGGCCATTTATCATGCAAGGAAACTGTCTCTTAAAAAATTTAACTCTTAGAAACAAGTAAATATTCATGAAATAGCATTATTAGCAGAGCTGAATGTCAGTTAAAGATCACCAAAATCTCCATGACTAAATGGTTTCCACCTTTATTTACTCAAGTTCACCTAATCTTAAAGCTTCCCGAAGTGCAAAAGTCAGAAACCATCAAAGCCAAGAGTGAAGCTCTAGGTTGGTATTGCAAGAGGAAGACGATTGTTCCTCGACTTGAAATCCAAGTCAAGTTACTCCCAAGAGCAAGACAAATTTGGAGAAGCTCATAAACTACATTTGACATTCGAAAACAAATGATTCCCAGTTAACCATTCAAGTTGAAGAATCCTTATTCCTTTCCACACTTTAATTAACCTTCAAAATTCATGTTTGCAGATGAGCTAAAAACTTGCCCTCTTCCAGAAAACAAATGTTACCAAGAGAAAAGGGCTAGATTTAACAGCCCCCACTTTAAATGGCATCCAGAGAAAAAAGGAATACACTTTGTAATCGATAAGGAAACAGAGTGGTAAAGCATTATCAACATTTTTCCTTGTATATACATAGACAAGAAAGAAGGTTAATCAACATCTTAAAACACCCAAAATTTTAAACTTTGTCTTCTACTAATAACTCCCATTTTTCATATCATAAACCTGTCGCAAATAGCAAAAAGCTTTTATTTTTCTCTGCTAACTAGGGAAAATCAACAAAATACCACCCAAAACATGAAGCTATCAACCTGAACACAGACCCTTAGCTGCACAATCAAAAAGGGTGTCTTCTTTTAGCTAAGTAAGAATAGAAAATGAAGAAAAAAAGCAGCAGGGGGTGGTAAGAAGAAGAGCCCTACTTCAGAGGAAAATAGATCCAATAAAGAAACAAGCTTTAACTATGTACCGGGAAAATCATACAAGTAAGTGAGCTGAAACAAAAGAAGCAAAATAATAAAGTAAAAGAATAACTTGACAGAGAATTCAATCCGAGTTGCAATTGCAATAGTTTTTTAATCAATCCCCCATTATCATAACTCTGTCACCTCTTCTAGCACTACCTCTTCTGTATTTAGAGATAGAAAAAATTTGTATTCTGAATCCAGTTTCCCCGCCTGATTTTTTGCAAATGTTAAATACTCCTAATAATATATAAAAGAGACCTGAGAAAGAAAAGCTGAAAAGGAAGGGAAGGGTTGGCAAAATTGGTGTTCTTGAGATGGTTTCTGATTTTGTTTACAGACAGACAAAAGAGAATGACGGATTATCTCACAATGTCCCGTTCTTCTTCTTCTTCTTCTTCTTCTTCTTCTTCTTCAGTGATAATATTTAAAGAAACAATGCAAATTTCTACCAGAAAATTATACATGCGTCTAAAAATAACGAAATATTTTAAAGAAGAAGACAGAGGAGGGGAAATTCAATAACCTTCTAAGTTCTGCTGCCCTCTCCCTCTCCCTCTCCCGCCGCATGCTTACCTTAAGTTAAGCTCGCGGCTAGTCAAACTCAAACCAAAAGGGTCTCTCATATGAATTGACTTAATTGTCCTCCTCGTCTTCTTCTTAGCTTTTTTCTTTTTTAAATGTTTTCATTCTCTTTCTTTTCTCTTTCAATTGAGACCGACAAATTATATTTAAACTATCTTCCTTCAATTTTTTTATTTGTTCCATCTTATTAATTCTTGTAAACGCTGTTTATCCAATTTTGAATTCAAATTGCAATTCAATCGATCAATGTATAAAAAAAAATTACATGATAATTTACCCACAGGAATTTTAGTACTTTAGTACTCAGTAGTACGTGGTTGACCCCTTGCAAGGAACATTTAAGGGCATCCATTAAAGCTTTAAAAGCTTGTACAATAAATGCTTGGATATGGGGATCCATGAAACGTGTTGGTGCTCCAAAGAAAGATATGAGGTGAAAGGACCTCTTTTTCTCAAACCCACATTATATTTTTTATTAATAATAAGCATATTTTATTATAACATCACCCTCACTACCATATAAGCAAATGGAAGTTGATCTTATCTTTTTGTGTATAGTTTATATCCCCTTGGCCGTGATATCCTGCACACTTGACGGTGACACCTTTGAATCACTTTGATTTGGTTCATTGTCAACCAAAGCCTCCTCTTTCCTATCATCTGCATTTCCCCCCTTGAACTAATCGAAATAGATTTAAACCATTATTAAATAATAGTTCAGATTGTCTGTAACGCTTCCTCTAAACTAAACTATTCTGAGAGATTAAAACGGGTGTTTATTATTTTTATTCCCTTTTCGTTGACAAAAGAAAAAAGAGCATTTATACAACTCAATGACAATGAAGATCAGCTCATAGATATACATTATGTACAAAAACGAGGTTAACCTGTAAAACACACCCGTAAGAAGCAAGAAAACAAAACCCATACAAAACCTCATTCCCTCTGCAACTACTGTATTGCTTTCCCAGTCTTCTGTGAGCTAAAATTTGTACTTTGTCTGTGTCTTCAAGGAATCAATAAGGAAGGTTTTATATACCATCATAGGAAAGGTACTCAGAGAATGGTGCAGCTGCCTTCCTCCCTGTGAGGTATCAAACAATAGGCTAATAAGATGAAATACTAGTATTATATCAAACTTAATGATGCATTGCGTACCAGAGATGGTACCTACTTCTTGGGGTCTCCGTAACGGCTCATGGCCTCCTCAAATTTAAGCCAAATAGGGCCTGTCTCCTGCAGGTTCACGTTCAGCGGCCCAGCAACATAAGCCTGAACCACAAATTGCGGTGTCCTCTCTCTGGTCACACCACCAGATTACCCAACAAATGAAATCCATAACTCAATCAGAATACTAACATATGAAATCCAGAATAGTAACTTCTTTCTCTGTGGCTTACATTACATATCGCCAACAAACTTACCTCCCTTCATATTGTGATAACCAAGCTAAATAGGCTGCACCGAAGTACATTGAAACAAAAGGCTTGGTGAGGTCTTCAACTGACTCTACTATGTATGCCTTGTAGCCCAAATCCCTGGATATTATTATATTCAGTCAATAAAGCACTTTTTTTTTCTAGTTATAAAGCACTTAATATTAATAGTTAAGAGAAACAGAAGAGATGGATCCATCAAACTTCATAATTTCATTGGAAATAAAAACAGAAACAAAAGCTCATATTTTAGAATTTTCTTCAATTTTTCTGCATCCAACAATTAAGACATATCAAATCTATAACCAATTTACTTCCCAAAAATTACAATGGGTCATGAATCATCAACCAGGAAACTGAAACCTAGAAAGAAAGAAACTTTACAAAAATCATTGACATCTTAAAATGGAAAAAACAGAATGACATACTTGTAAAGCCAGCGCGCTGTAGGGTAGTCAATTCCCATCAATCCAGTACGTTGTCCGATTCCATTCACGAATCGCATGCTAACAATCTCGGCAATAGCACAAAGAACAGACTGTAAAAGAAAATTAGATAGTATAGTTTCAGTATACATAACCAGTTCCCCTAATGTCATTAATCTTGACTGATAGTAGAGTATTCAGTGTCTAAAAATGAGCACTCACTGGCTTTACTCCTTTTGTGCTGAAATGTTTCGACAAGATGATTTCTGAAACCGCCTGCAGGAAGTAGCTGATACCATCAACTCCAAAGATTGTTCTTGGACAATACAATTAATGCAAGATTCCAATTGAATAAAGACTAGATATGGCCAAAAAAAAAAGAAAAAAGAAAACAGCACAGTTGGGTCATTAGTCACCAGAGGCCAAAACCAGGAGATATTTATGGATATAATTTCATGAAGTACATAATACAGTTTACCAATAACAACATAGTTAATGAAAACCTAAAATTGATAATTCCTTGGTGAATATCTATAACCTTCAACCTTTTCCTCTCAGCAAAGGCCAAAACCAGGAGATATCTATAAAATTGATGTCTTACTTAATTTGATATATAAGGGTATATCTATAACCTTCAACCTTTTCCTCTCAGCAGAAAAGTGCACTTTCCCTGGATTGACAAACAAAAATGGATAATGAATTGATTTCCTTAATTCAGGAACTTATCATCCTCATCCACTGGATTTAATTCTTTTAGTCTCTTTACCTTCACTGTGTTCAGGTAGATAATGTTTTGATCCAGATAGGCCCCAACTCACATACTGCACGGATCTGTAAATCCACCTGACCTTTCACCTGACTTATATTTGTCCAAGAAAGGTATATCCTTGGGGGGGGGCGGTGTTTGAATTCTAAAAAAGGTATGCCAATAGCTCTTGTTTCCAAAAAGAAAAGAAAGATAACAAATTTCCAAACAGGTTTTCAGAATTGGCATTTAAAGTATAGAAAGCAAAATAAAAGTAAAAGACCGAATAAAAGTAAAAGACCGAATAGGAAAAAATGTGTAACAATCAGCACAGGATTTAAGCACATTAAAACCACTTGAAATTTTCAATAATAAGTTGTATCTTTAATAGACCTTCATATTACCTTTAGTTCTACGCGAGAGAGATAAGGTCTCTTTTCTGTATCATGAGAAAACCGCACTTTCCCCTTTTTCTCCCCCGACTTGGTCCATTCCTTGCTCACGATAGGATTATTCCATATCTCTTCCATATCCTCCTTGGAAGTCCTCGAATCCCATGTTGTATTTACCGGACGATCTGCTTCATATACAAAGTTATAAAATTATATAATATATATACAAGTATGGAGAGAAATAAGAGACTTAAGCATATAAAAAATTAATTTTTTAGTACATGCTAAGGAAGTTAGGAATGTTTCTTTCATCACTCCTTACTGTTTAGTTGCAGAGATTCAGCAGACAATCAAATATGATCCAATAAACATATATCTTAATAATCAAGTAAGCACAACAAAATCTCTTATTTTAAGGCTTGAAAGTGGAGAAGAGTGTTTACCATCTGGTAAGACACACAAAAGTCATAGTTATGACTATTTCAAGTTAACAATTCCAAATGCAAAGAACTCTCTTGCAGATAATGAGGCAAAATTTGCAGTGCGTAACGATGGAGTTCTCTTTCTTTCCTTGATGAAGAAAAAGAAAAAACAGGAGAGCTATCCCTTCTGGGAAAGTATACATGATTTTCTTACAAAAGGTTGGGAAGATTGAGAAGAGGCTCGTTTTGAATGATGTGAACAACTAGAGACTTTAAGTGGAGATTTTATCTGGACACTAAACAGTTCTGGGTGAATTATGTTATGTGATAACCAGAGTGTACCTTTTGAGTAGTAAATAAAGGCACAATACCTTTTGTATGTGGCGGAGGAGCTGAAGCTGAAGAAGCATTTGGCATAGGAATAACTTCAAAGACTTTTCTGCAGAAACATTAACAGGCTCAGCAAATGAATATAAAAGCTTTTTATTTAGTTAACTATACTAGATTATTATGCCAAGCCCATTTAGCAATTACCTCAGCGAGGTGTGTGTCGTAATTTTGGTAGGTTTTGATCACCAGGCATAAGAAAACCAGGATATTTATATCCATTATGTGTAGGAATCTGTACTATACCATTATAGCTGGGATATGGTATCATCCCACATAAGATTGAAATATGAATTACTATATTTATCAAAACAAATTTGGCTGAGAATTGGACAGAAGAACAATCCATTGCAACTCATAAATGTGATTTTGCGGCTATCACACATATTTCAAGCTCTCAAAAAGTAAAACCATGAACATGAAAAGGATGAATAATAAAATTATACATGTGACTTTTTAGCTGTGCAATATAATAACATTTCTATGGTAGTCTGATCATCTTCTGCTGCCAGATCAATATCTGTATGCAGTTAAAAAAATCATAAGAAATCAATCAACTCCATTCAACTAAAGCTTTATCCAACTCAAGTACAAGTGGAGAACGCTCTAACTTCTGCTTGTTCCAAGACTCAGTATTCTGAAGGTTTCCAGACATGATTACTTGTAGATTACTTCATATGACCATCACTCGGTATAGAATAATAAGGTTATATGTGTTTGAATGCTAGATACCCCATAGTTTTTCAAATTCAAGAATAATTACATCTTATACCTCTCCTTTATATTATTTTTTCTCCAAAATTCTGAAGGTGGTTTGATATCAAGAGCACAACTAGATACCTGGATGGAAGACTTTCTTTGACAGAGAGATATCGTCTCCAATATTGCAGTGTGGACTTATGATTTGCCTTATCTGTTCCACCTTTGTAAGCCCTCACCATGAACTCTTCACTTCTTTCCCTGTAGGTATAATAATACGGTTAAAGAATGCATCTCTAGCATTTTGAGATTCAGTCTTGCTATTAACACAGACAGTCAAAGGGAGGGACAGAAACTACAAATGCACACAGAGAAGATCAAAATTCATCTGCTTACTTTTGTTCGAAGTTTGATAACCACTTGAGATATGCAGCCCCAAGATATACATTAACAAAAGGCTTGTACAGAAGTTTTGAACTTTCAAACACCTCGTAACTCCGATAACCCAAATCTCTGCAGTGAAGGCCCGGATTCCTGTTATACTTACTAACTATCAGAAATTGAAACTTTCTATAAAGTGCAAAGCATCAACTCACTTAACCAGCCATTTTGCAGTTTTTGGTAAGATTTGCATGATACCCATCATTGTCTCTTTCGATTTTTTATTGTACCGAGTAGCTAGAGGCTGCCTGTCGCTTTCAAGTTCAGCAATAGCGCAAAGCATGTCCTATGGAAGAGAATGAGAATTCAGACTTTGAAAATTTCAGCAAGATCTTAAATTAACCAACGGTAAAAGGTTTTTACTTGAGGTGAAATTCATTGCTTTAAAGAACTCTTTCAGCAACTTAACTTATTTCCTGAGTACGAAGCATTTCTTAAGCGGACTGGAATTTTGCCAGGGAAACGCGAGGTAAAAACAAAAGAAAGATTTAAAGGTGGATTATTTTTTAAAAAATATAACTAAAATTAAAGAGTATAGAAAATTCTGTTGAAGTACCCTCATACATTGATCCAATTCCTATGAGAAAAAACGTAGTGCAACTCTTGCTCTAATAAAGTCGGAGATTGATCATAGTAGGCAAGCAGCACAGTATGTGAAGCAACGTATTAATATGAAATTATACATGTAGAAATTACAAACATGGGTGTTTTTTCAACTAGACCCTGATAGTATCTCCAAGGGACTGGTTATTTGGTTGGACATATGTACCTTCTGTAGACCCATGGAAAGTACAAGGACAAGTCAGAACATCATCAATTTGATATTACGTGGTGTATAACTGAAATTTTAAGTTTATCGTAGTATTCACATAAGCTAAATTGCTATTTTTTTCTATTTATTTAAGATAAGGAGATCATACTGAATCTATTTGTGAAACGAAGTGCTTCCTGGCAATAATCCCTGCTACAGCCTGCAAAAACAGACATATGATGCATGTTATTGAGATAAGAGAGATAAAGCTCGACAACAAATTAAAAACATTTTTGGAAGATGTTTCTATGAATTCTCTGGTTCAATCTTACGTATGAACCGCATCTCATTCTCATTTCAAAAGTAAAACACAGGAGCTTAAGGTTAGAGCTTAGAAGTTTAATGTACCAAGTAAAATTATACTGGTAAGTTTACCTTCATCTCAGTTTGTGTTAGATAAGGTTGACCATCAGGATCACGTGAGAGGTGAACTTTTGACCCTTGTGTTTCTCCAACATTAAGCCATTCAGCTCTTACATCAGGATCTTTCCACATTGAATCCAAGTCTTCAGGATCCGCACAATCATCCCAATATTTGAAGCTGACAGGCATCTTTGCTCTTGCTCAGGATCTCTGCAGCATCTAACAGCACAGCAGAAGTAATGCTGATAACAGTACAAGTATATGTTACCACCAATCAACACAGTACAGTTTGCACAAATAGATGAAATGTGCTGCGGCAAGAACAAGGTAAACAACCAAGACTCCTACTCAGATTAAGTTCAAAACGGTTCGGCCTATGCATGAATGATAAAATCGGATTCCAAATAAGTAATGCAAGCCTCTGATCTTCTCATAAAGGAACATTCCGTAAAGTCTTTCAGTGAAGACATTACTTTGACGTGAAAATGTGATCAAACATCATTACCACCAAAAACGGATAATGATCTAACCCCTTGACAGTCTAGCATGTTCATTTTAGGTTACTAAATATTCATGGATGCAAAAATAAACAGAATAACAAGCACGCACAAAGCATAACATGAGAATGAGGAACCATGAAATGGACTAACATACATCACAATTCACAGCCGAAGAACAAACTATCCAATATAACGGGGACCTTAACTTTTGATAAATATTAAAACATTCCACCAATAAATGTTCAAAAATGAATGGCATGATCAGTTTTATAGGTTGTACAGCATCATGCATTTCAGAGTATGGATCAGGCAGCAAATATAAATATACAATGTGCATTTTAATTTTTTTCTTTTTTGTAGGTTTTTAATTTATCATGGTTGGTTATGAAATATATTCTATTACATATTTAATTTAAGACATCAAGAGTCAAGGAACAACAAATAAAAGAAAATTACTAAGCATGATACGGCCAATCGTCCTAACAGTTTCAACATTAATCTATCTCAATGGCGAAAAAGCAACAATTTCTGGGGGCAAAATAAAAGAAATTACCAGAGAAAGCGTCTCGGTGGAATGAAAATTTTCCCCGAGAGTTGTTGATGTTGCAGAGAGGTTTTCCGACCTTCCCTGAGAGATTAATGGGGAAATTTTTTCTCTTTTAGCTCTTGAGGACAGAGGATTATTGCATCATTAAGGATCGTTGGAATCTAAAGGAGAATTAAACGTTTAATCAATGGTGGCGTTGGATTGGCAGAGCAGATAAATTTTTTTCCCTCTCGCTGAAATCGTATGGGGGGGGGGTTTGATTCGCGCGATTTTGGAGTGATAAAAGATGTTTGGGTTGGTTGTTACGGAGAGGTTGTCGGAAGTGACACGTGGACTGCCTTTTGTCATCCTCACCTCATCCCCCAACCTAAGCGGCTCATCTTTCATTTTCGTAATTGTAAGAGCTCCCGCCTTTTTTATTTTTCGTAATAATACGGCAAATTTGAAAGTGAAGTTTCTATCCGGTATGCTCTCTTCTTCTTCCCCCCTCCCTCCTAAACTCCGTCTCCCTCACCGACAACCCTCATCCCGTCGTCCCTCACCGCTGCTCACCGGCGAAGGGAGCCCTCCGGGGCTTTCTTTTGGCTGGTTGAGTCGGGTAGATGTTTATTCATGTTTACGAATGTGGAGTTTATGACATTTGCGTTGTCATTCTTTAACTGCCCTTTCTCCTAAGATATGACGGTGGTGGATGCACTTTGAACTCTTTAATAAATTTCTTAATAAGCGTTCATTCCTCGTTTACGAAGCGAAATTTCTATCCGTGTTTGCATTTGGTTTTGTAGATCTTTGTTTTTAGCTTGTAGTAATGTAGTTAGTGTTAGTAGTATTGTTCTTCTCTTTTCTTTTAATTTTAAATATTTTTCTAGTTTGTTATGTAAATATGGAAAGCTATTTGTTTAAACTTAGTTTTTGTTATCACATGCAATGATCTATTACAATAGTTAAAATAGTAAGTTTTCTCGAATCTAGTTAAAACTATTAAACTAGTTAGATATTAGTGTGGCTGAAATTTGATTTGACTATGTCGAACTTTCTAGTTGGAAGTACGTACCTCATCATTTGAAGCAACAATTGTACACAAGACTTTTTTTTTAATAACAAATACGAAATATTATTTTCTCAGCTAGAATGTTTATATATCACTTTCTATATCATACTTGTTAAAAATATATCATTAAATTATTAGGAAGACGATAATCTTATTAATAGGGAAGAGTAATTTCTCTCTTCTTCCCCCACCTCTTGCCTCTATTGTGCTATGTAAAAAAATAAAGAGATAATTGAATCAATTGATGTGATAATTAAGATGTTATTCCCTTCTCTCTTTAGATTTTTGGGAGAGTTTTATAATTATAAACGAAGGGGAGTAATCCTAGATTCACAGTCCCCATTCCATTTTTTTGTCTTTTTCTTTGATTGATTGATTTATTCGAACAGGGTTTCTCTCTATATTTATCTACTGAGAATTTGTCCCTAATAAATAGTTTTTTTTTTTTTTTTAATCTTGAGTTGTTTGACAGCTTGATTCTTTAATGCCCAATATAAAATATAAATAGTGATGATTTTCTCGATTCTTCTCATGGCAGGCAATAGGTGAAAGGAGTCGGAACCCTATACAAATTTTACTCATCTTTCTCTATTCTTATTCCTTGATATATTATCTTGAATTAATTACTAATAAATTATTTATAAATCATGATGAATTATAGGTTAAAAAGAAATATGTAAATATCTCTATGCTTTTCCTCTTAAATCTTTGATGCAAATGAAATAGTTAAGCAAACGTTTGAGTAAACGCTTGGAACTTCTTTGTTATCAAAGGAGATGAAATTATTAAAAATTATTTTTTCAAATCCAAGTTATGTAAATTGTCGACCTTAATTTAATTTACTGTATACTTTCTTATTTTTCTAGTGTGGAAAAAAAAGTTCAAAACCAATTAAATGATGGGATTAATTTTTGTTTTATAGTTATACATTGTTTTATATATATTTTTATTTAACAGGGAAAAACAAAAAAATAACATAAGGATCATGTCTGGGTCCATAAATTTTATATCCAAAATGTCTGGGTCCTGTTTTACCATGAGGACTTGGCTCCGGTACATACCGTATCCGTCTGTACTTACTTACACACTTAGCTCTAAGCAACACCCTTTTTACCTAGCAATCTGTAAAGGTCAAGTAGCAATTAAATTTAATACTCCTTCCGTTTTCTTACTCAATACATTTTGAACATCACATTATTTAAAAAAAATGAAATTTTGTATATTTTTTTCTTATATAAAATAAAAGCTCCTTCATAATTTTCTCTCTCCTTACTATTATTTCGTTAGTTTCTATATTAGAAAAATAAAAAAATTAAAATTTATTATTAATAGGAATGTATTATAAAAAAAATTTAATAAATATTATTTTGAAACTATAAAGTGATAAATAAAAAAATATAAAAATTTTATGATGCCTCAATAAAAAAATAGAGTGAGTAATAATTACCAAACTATTCACTGTGACTATCCAAAATTGGCCCCCAACATCATACGGCCTTTGAAACCAAGAAAGGAAAAAAGACCGTTCATTGCTCTACAGAAATGCTAAAACAGTCCATCCAATCGGCCAGCATCTGCTGGTTTTTGCAGTAAAAAATCAATGCCCCGATAAATTGCAAAGTAGGAGCAACATGGAAAATGATATGAAAAATATGTGAATCTTATCTATATTGTTACTCAATCTAAATTATATTTTTTTTACTATAGGTTCTTCTTTTTTCATACAAAAATTAAATGTATACTCTAACTAATTTTGTTTTTACAATTGGAGTTTAAATTATTTGCAATTAAAATTGTCCATGACATTTCATATAAATTTTTTTTAATATATTTTCATCAAGATTAAAATATTTTATTTGATAAGCTTAGTGTTAATAAAATATGTAAAATTAAAAATATTACAACAAAATTATTAAAAACGATATTAAGACAATAATCAATTATTTATGATATAATGTATGAATTTAAAAATAAAAAAGTTTAAAAATTTTTTTTTTGTTTGGGTTGGTAGACCTTAGATGATGAATCGATTGTCGGGGTTTGAGAGTTGTCACATGACTTTTGGACCACGGGCAGGGACAGGGGTTGGGCAGAGTAGGTGCGAGTCGCAACCATCACCAGCCTCCATTTTTTAGCAACAGACTAAACCCTGACCACAAATTGCAGAGGCTGCTGGTGGGCGCCGTTCCACTCCGCGCGTATCTACCGTACAATCTCCAAGATCCCAGCGAGAAGAGAAAAACGACACTCCATATTGTCGCAAAAAGATTGGAGGTGACCACTGACCATCACATAACACGAGACTTCTCTTGTGCTCATTTTTTAGTATTATAATTATGGCGGTAAAATTATATTTTTTCACAATAATTTTCTTTTCTAAATGATTTCTTTTCCACTTATTTTTATCTTTTGAAGACTTCAAACAAATAATTACTTAAAATTTTTTTTTTAAATATTAATACATTATATATTCATTTATTATATTTTCATAAAATAAAAAAATAAAATACTGTCAGATCTTGGTGCACCACCGCCAGTGCACTAGATAGATTAGTGTATTGACAGCTTTCATTTTATATTTTGTGATTTTTATTTTTTTATTTTAAAATCGATATTTTCTTCTACAGAATTTTAAAAATTATCCATTTTTAACTTTAAATTTTAAAAATTTTAAAGATTTTCTAGAGAAAAAAATGGAGATAAAGTGTTTAGAGAGATAAAGTTAAGAGGAAAATTAAATTTTATTGTGAAAATTTCTTAATTTTGCTGTTGTGGCAATTATTAATTTTTCCATTTTTTTCTCAAAGCAAAACAATTGTGCCAACAAGTCAATCAATCACTATTATTTGCATTTATAGAAAATAACAACGATAGTTTGTATGCGTAAAGAAAAAACAAGGATATTTTGTAAATGATAGTGATTCTAGCGAGTTGCACAAAGACATGTTTGAAAGGGAAAAAAAATTCATATTTTAAAATACATATTAAAATTTATATCACTTTAAAAGAAATAGTTTCTATCATGACATTTGTTAGTGGTTCTAAAATAAAAAAATCATTAAAATATTACAAAAAACAATGTGTTTTAATTTTAGAATAAAATCTTAAAATATAAATTGATTATATATTTAAACTATATAACTTTAAAGTTATTTTATTTTTTAATAATTATTAATTTTTATTTAATATTTTTTATAGGTATAAATTTTCGACATTACAAAATATAACGATTTAAATATTTCACGAAAGACTTCAAAGTATTTTGATTCATGAATCAAATAGATTAACGAAAATTTTTAATTTAAGTTATAAAAATGTGAAAAAAATATACTGAATGTTATTATGAAATTATTAAATTATCATAAATTTATAATATTAAAATTAGTTATGATTAAAAATTAATGATTACAATTAAAAAAGTGTTCATAATTTAAAATTATATATAATCTTAAAATGAAAGTAATATTTCACTTGCCATGCATAGCTCAATTAATTCAAATCATAATAAAAATTTTAACCTTTTTAATGTTGAGTCGGCTAATTTAAGTTAAAGGCTCGAGAGATTTTGATTTTGATAGTAAAATAATATTTCACTTAGGAAAAAAAAAAAAAAAAGAAAATCATTGGCACGACACGAGGGGAGAAAAGACTTGAAAAGCGAAGCAAATACTGACGTGGCTATCGAGGGCAACCATACGCCAAATAGTCCGCCCGATTCAACGTTAAACGACAATAGAAGCTGCGTTAGAGCCAGCAACAGCAAGAGCAAGAGCAAGAGCAAGAGAGAAGAAGGCGGCCAACTCAGTAACAGTTCTACCCATTCCCACGTTCCTAACGTTGGTTTGGTTGAGTTGCCAACAACGCCACCCTCTCTCTCTCTCTCTTCCCTTGTATATATATCAGTTGGTAAGGTACTACTCCTATCCTCTAGAGAGAGAAAGCAAAGGAGGTCGCACTGGTACATATATACTTAAGAATCTCCGCTCATTTTACGCATTTAAAAAGCAGGGAAAGTTGGCTTTCTCCTTTCCTCAAGGGCCGCCTTCATTTTCCTATTTCTCTTCCTAGGGTTTTTGCTGAGCTCTTTCAACCCCCGCTTTGCACTTTGGAAATGGCCTTCTCCACCGTTCTTAGATCTGCGGTTTCCCCTGTTATCGAGGCCTCTTGCGCCGACTCATTCCGCCCATCCGATCGATCTAAGGTCTTGTTTTCTTATCTATGTCCAGCACCAGCTTCTTGTTCATTATTATTTACTCTTATTTTTTGTTGATAGTTGTTCTGAAGCAAATATCCACCTTGTTCGTTGCATTTCATTCTGTTCTGGCCGAACCTTTAGTGAAGAGTCAAGAGTTCCAAAATATTTTTTCTTTTCTGTTTAACTGTTTTTCTTTTGAGTATAAATTTTAGGTTCCTATCTACTAGCAAAAATTTAGGACGATCACTATAGATTCAAAACTTTGTGCTGATCTTTTTTTCGGTGCCGTTTCCAGTTTTTGTTTCAGTATGCTATTTTTTTTTTTTGGGAGGAACAGTATGCTATAGTTTTTTTTTTTTTTGGTTGTATAACAGTATGCTATGGTTGCTGCGTTATGTTTTTGCTATACCTCCCATTCAAACTTTTTATTGCCATCAATATTTTTGCCTTTTTTTTTTTTAGGGAAAAATATTTTTGCATATTTGCATTAAATCGTATTACCTCCGATCAATCTACAATGTAGGATTTTTTTTTAAAAAAAAAATATCCACAATATTTAAACCTTTCATCCTATTTTGATAATATAAATACCTACTGTAGGCTTTTCAAAAATAAAATACCGACTGTAACCCCTGTTGTACAGTTCTGAACACCATTTTTCTTTTTTCGATGTAAGAACGTTTTTTTAATACGTATTTCTTCATAATTGTAGGTATCATGCAACTCTGTCAAGTTTCAATCAACAATTTTTGGTGCTTCTATCTCAGGGGATTCCTCTCCATTACAGTTGAGTAGAATCTGTTTTGTCCCTTTGCTTTGTTTTCAGAAAAACAAAACTACTCAAAATTGTGTAAAGTTTCAAATTTAGCTCACGTTCATACCATGTTTTCCAGAAAACCTATTGCCCGTAGTGTTCACCCTATCAGAGCTACAGCCACTGAAATGCCTCCTACTATTCACAGTAAGATCTTTTACTTATTACTGTCTATGTTATCAAGTGGTGATGAATTGTTGATTCTCACTTCCTTCATGTGTTTTGTATTTATCAGGATCTCAAAGCGGTGGTAGAACAAAGGTTGGAATCAATGGTATGTTTCATTAAAGTGCTTCATAACTTCTTTAATTAATTTATTTATTTTTGGAGTAAACCTGGGGATCGGCTCTAATCAGCTTGTGCAACCCATAGATATCTGTAAGGTGGTTTGATCAACTTTGACAGCATGCCCCACTAGGTTGCCATGGCAAGCAACACACCCGCCCCTCAAACAATTGTAGAGGTAAACCTGGACCATTGTAGAAGTTATGGTAGCTTTGGTCGGCCAAAAATTCAGTTTCCACTTTGTTTTAGTGGGGTAATGTCCCGACACAATCCACAGACCATTCTCTTGTACGTGAATATAATCATTATGGGAGTAAATTCGCACTGGGAACAAGCCATTTTCCGTGTAGATAATCTTGAAACCAAACTCCAGTGTCCATGGGGGCGAACTCTAGGCTCCAGTCCCTTAAGACTCACGTTCTTCCCCAAAAATTTGACAACCAGAGCATGCCGCCACGGAGCCCACAATTGTCATTAATCTTCCAGAGGAATTTCAATTGAGGGCTAGACAATGCCTCTTGTTCACCCTCGTTGGTATATAAGTCCCTTCCAAGCCGTCTTATGTAAGACCCAACCGGGACATGCACGCCTGGGGATCCCACACCATGCTCAGCCTCCTCCACTGTGGAAGACATGTCCGCATGCAACTTGTAATTTTTTAACTCTAAGCCAGAGTTGATCAAACTTTTCCGCCGAGAGCATCTGCTCCTTATGTGCCACCATTGACTCCTCAATTCATAGCGAAGATTGTTTTTCAACTTTAATTTCTTTGCCATGGGTTAGTTAGGCTATGAAATTTGTGATTGTGTTCTGCCATTGTCTTCTAATTTAATCCATCATCGCCGTTCTTCTTTGGCTGTGAACTTTTATTTGCTGCTTGTGTAACTTGGCTGCAAAACTTAGCATTCTACCTGTGTCCATCTGATATCTATTTTTCATTGTATTCTCCTTAAGTGTTCCAATCTCCTTGAATCCTGCAGGTTTTGGACGTATTGGGAGATTAGTCTTACGGATAGCAACTTCGAGGGATGATATTGATGTGGTTGCAGTTAATGATCCATTTATTGATGCCAAATACATGGTTAGAGTTTTTTAGATGTTTATGTATTTTATGGTTAACTGTCCTGTATTATTTTGGTTTCCTCATCTTTATGCTGACAAACTAAAATGTTGTAACAAATTGTATTTGTACTCTTCTCAAATTTCAGGCTTACATGTTGAAGTATGATTCGACTCATGGAGTCTTCAATGGAACTATTCAAGTTTTAGACGAGTCAACATTGGAAATCAATGGGAAGCATATTAAAGTTTGCAGCAAAAGGTACCTATGCTTGTGTTGGAAATATTGCAATGGGTTTTGATAACTAGTGAGATGGTGACAAACGAAAGCTTGATTACTTTGCTGCTAAATTTGAATCCACAGGGATCCGGCTGAAATTCCATGGGGTGATTATGGGGCAGAGTATGTCGTTGAATCATCCGGGGTCTTCACCACCATTGACAAGGCTTCAGCCCATAAGAAGGTTAGTTATATTGGTGATGTCCATCCTCTGTGTCCTAGCCTATGTTCAAAAGTTTCAAATTCTTAACATGGGCTTTTATGTGTTTGTGGTGCAGGGTGGGGCCAGAAAGGTTGTTATCTCTGCTCCATCTGCTGATGCACCTATGTTCGTGGTTGGAGTAAATGAGACTACATACAAAACAAACATGGATGTTGTTTCCAATGCTAGTTGTACGACTAACTGCCTTGCTCCTCTTGCCAAGGTTTGCTCGCTTGCAACTAAAATTCGATCACTCTTGGGACAATGTGTGCTGTGCTTGTAACCATTATTTCCATTTATTTTTTTCACAATATTCTGTTTTGCTATCCTTTTTCTTTTTCCGGGGGGGGGGTTGTGGGGGTGGTTGCCGAGAGATGTGAGATCCTTTTCTGAAAACTTTTTTGTTTGAGAGTGATGATGAAACATAGTTCAGGGAAAGGAGCACATCTTTTTATGTGCTCTCTTCATGTTTTTGGCAGGTTGTCCATGAGGAATTTGGCATTTTAGAGGGTTTAATGACAACTGTGCATGCAACCACAGGTCTTCCTCACCTGCATATTCCGTGCTTTGTTTTCCCCTTATATATATATTTATATACATATACATAAATATATATATAAATTTGCGGTCTTGTGATACTTTCTTATTCTCGTTATTTTCAGCTACACAAAAGACTGTCGACGGTCCTTCAATGAAGGATTGGCGAGGTGGCCGTGGAGCAGGGCAAAATATTATCCCTAGTTCCACTGGTGCAGCAAAGGTATCATTGTGATTGGAATGGAAAATTATATGCTTATCTTGTTCGTTATCACACATCTTTTTCGTCTTTCCTGTTCTAATTTCATGGGAAACTGTAGGCCGTCGGAAAGGTTCTGCCAGAACTTAATGGCAAGCTTACTGGAATGGCATTCCGTGTTCCAACACCTAATGTCTCTGTTGTGGACTTAACTTGTCGACTTGAGAAAGGTGCATCTTATGAAGATGTCAAAGCAGCCATCAAGTATGCCTTCTATTTTTGTTCTTTCACCCGACACCTCTCCTGTGCATTTATCCACCTAGACTGTTATGGTTTGCCTTCCTTTGTACCAGTAACTCATTACTCACCATTAACTTCAGGTATGCATCAGAGGGTCCTCTGAAGGGCATTCTTGGATACACTGATGAAGATGTCGTGTCCAATGATTTTGTTGGTGATTCAAGGTAAAATATACCTGACTCTTCTTCCCCATGGAATTTTCTAGTTACACATCGAATGGTGGGAAAATAGACCTTCGGAGACAGACTCCTTGGATAAATATAGGGTATTAGAAAACCCTAAATTGGTGAAAGAAAAATCATGACAACCTGAACATCACCCCCCACCCCCCCAAGGAAAAAAAACAGGTAAAGTGTGCACACGAAGTTCTTATGTTCAATTAAATTAAGCAAGGACGCGATCCTCGTAAATCTGTTCCCAAAGAGCAAATTAAAGAAGAGTGATCCAGTGATATTACCTGCAGTACCTACCATATCTGTTGTGCTTCTGATATATTTTAGTTTAATTTTAGGTGTGTCTCTATGGCAATGCCTTCACTTATTTTGGTTGGTTAGACATAGGCTTTGATTTTAATGACTTGCACTTCCAACATTGATTGCTTGTAGAAGGGTTGTTGGACAGGCTAAATATTCAGAGAACAGGAGTTTCTATAAATGGATGACATATACAGACGTAGATAGGAATGACCTTTTCAAGTTGGTTTTTCATCAATTATTAACTTTAACCGAATTTAATGTCTGAACATGGCACTTGAATACGATAAAACATGATCCTAGGTATTACATCAATAAATTTTGAAGATGGCATCAAATTTTCAAGGATTTCTAGTGGGTTTGCAGCTTTAGTAGTGTTTGCAACTATATTTTAACTTTCTGTTATTGCTCGAATGCTGCAAGTAAAGTATCTTTTCATTAAGAGTTTCCTGCCAAACAGTTTGTTCTCAAATCCATTATTATTTTAGGTCAAGCATTTTTGACGCAAAGGCAGGGATTGGCCTCAGTAAGTCTTTCATGAAACTTGTTTCGTGGTATGACAATGAGTGGGGTTACAGGTACAGCATGTTTTCTTCATATTCCTTTAATTTCTGAGCTTGGAGGAAAGATAAACTGCGAGCTTGCTTATGCTTTATTTGTTTGTTGTTATTTTTCAGCAACCGAGTGTTGGATCTGATCGAGCACATGGCATTGGTGGCAGCCACTCATTAGCATTTTGAGTATGCAATTTTCGGCCTATAGAGAATATGAGAGTGGCTATAAATTGTTAGCAAAGTTGTAGATTTTATATTTTGGATGGGTTTTAGCATTGATGCCTCTAGTATGCATAGTTTCTGGAATATGTGGTGGTGAATAAAGAGTAATATACTTTTTTGGGACATTATCTCCGTATGCTGTTTTTTTACCTGATTAACAGCATGGGGATTATATGAAATACTATATGCTTAGGAGGTGACCTCGTTGCATGATATCTTTTTTCTGGCTTATTTTACTGTCGTTACTACAATGGACGTTTGCGTCTTTATTTCTACTTTGTTGGAAAGGTGTTGCTATTCTTCTAGAGGCCATATTCTTATGAAAATTTACACGAGGAATGTATAGAATCCTCTCTTGAAAAAAATTCTCCAAGTGAAAATTTGATTAGTAGACTTGATGATTAGTATATGAATTAAGACTTTACCTGAGTAAGTTAGAAAAAATTAACCTCTTACATTGTTCTCATTAGTGCTTGAAAAATACTTGTCGAATGGGGATGGCTTTTCACTTATGCTCTGATGCTCAAGTCATTAGGGGTCGTTAGTAAATGAAGAGTGAGATACCTTATTTCCATTCGGCCAAGTAATGCGAGATTTTAGGCAAATGACCCGTGAAATTTATAACCTGGGTTGGTGCCTTCTCTATTTTTTAAGCCCATTGCTTACACTTTTTGGGCAAAATCCCATCATTTGTCCCCCTCTTTTAAAAGATGAATGGCTACTTTAGTAGCTAATGTTCTGATCACACAAACTCTACTACCTTGATTTTTGTGCATTGTCGTACGTCAGCGGTTTCTAATTTTCTAATTTGAATGCAAGTTTTACTTATCATCATTTGATCTTACTTTAGTGATTTCTTTCCTCTACCTTTGCTCCACCTCTTTAGTATATGCTTCTTTTTCTCGGAGAAATTACTTCCGCTTTAAATTGCTCTCTACTCCGATGACGTCTCTTGTGCAAAATGGCTTCCCAAAATCCTTCTGGTGCCCCAAGTTCTTCCGTGACCTTGGTACAACTATTATTATTACCCAGCACAAGGATGGTTTGGTTTTGAGTATTATTTACACCCAACTAGAGTGGTATTATTCTACCTTTCAGAAATGGCCTTGGCCTTTCGAAGTACCCATTCCTCCAAAGAAATTTGCCGTTAAGTTGTCAGAGAGAACTCTAGGTGCCGGAAATACTAGTGTTCTGAGTCGCATATTGTCACAGGATTTTGGGACACATGGTATCCCTGAAAGTCATGAATTAGTCTACTCCGAGTCTTACCATCGGGCTAACCATCTCTGTTCGCCCCTTAATTGTAGATATTCTCTAGTTTTGGAATCTGTCAAATATCCCCGAATTTTGCCCGGTATTTAGTCGGGTTCATGATCATTTGTCGGGCAATAAATAGGTGCCTTATTGGCAACATACCTTCTTCCATTTATCACTGGGAAAATTGTTTCTGTTTTTTATTTGTCCTGACATGATTCCATTCAAATGCACATGGCGGCGCTCTTGGAAATTTCTTCCAAATTCTAAACCCCATCTACACCACACTTTGACTTTTTTGGTGTCAACTCCCTCTTAAATACAATACCCCATCTCTGTATATACAGGAGAATTGGCCTCCCCGATTGTCGTCTCTTTACAGCTTCTTTGGGGACACTATTGATAAGCTTGCTTTATGTTAGTCATTTTCCCTTATAAATTGAAGATTTGGAGAACATTCGGAGAGCAGAGAAGAGAAAGTGAGAGATAGAAGGTATAGGGGTTTTGTTTGGGAATTTTTTAAGGAGAGAAAAGGAAGGAAAGGGAGGGAAGTGGAAGGACAAAACAAATGTCTTTCTCTCTATTTTCTTTACTTCCGAATAGAGATGAAAGGGAAGGAAATCGAGAAAAAGTTTTAAAAAGAGTGTGAAATATTTTTATGAAAATGCAAGGAGATACCTTTTACGGTGAATTCTCATAACATTATGTTTGGAACAAGGAAAAATGAATTTGGACGGAAAGACAAAGAGAAGAAGTCGTTGGCAGAATAAATGGAGCTAATTCTGTTGAAGAAAAAAGACACTATTTAAGATTGTTATTGAATCATATTCTTGGTACAAAGTCATATGAAGATTTGTTAAACAATCAATGGATTTCAATGTCCAAGTTTCAAAGAAGCAACAACAGTAAGAAGAGGACTTCTTGAATCTCATAGAAGCATATTTGAGTGTTTGGACGTTGCTTCTTCTTTTCGTATGCCTCATGTAATGAGACGACTTTTTGCTATAATTTTAGTGAATTGTGAATCGACTGATTTCAAGAAGTTTGGATACTTATCCTGAAATAATGTCCGATAATTTCCAAAGAATAGAAAGTTCATCAACTAAAAGACAAGTTTCAAAGACTTTAGATAGTCTTGGTTCATTCCTAGAAAGCATGGGAAAGCGTACAATGATATGATCTTCCAAGACTATCTATAGCCTCATCTGATAAATCAAATTAGAATCCTAGAGAATTCAGAGAAGAACTTTCTATTCATATACCTGAGATGATAATCATGCATAGTAAAGCTTAAATGAAGAATAATATAAAGCTTACTTAAGAATAGTTTCTCAAATATATTTAAGAAGAGCTAGTCTTTTCTTTGTTGATGGTCCAGAGGAATCGGGAAAACATTTTTGTATCGTACTTTACTAGAACATATGAGATCAAAAGGTATGATAGCAGTAGCAACTGCAATATCAGGTGTTGCAGCATCAATCTTGCCTGGAGGACGAACTGTGCATTCAAGATACCTATAAATGCAAATAAAACAAGAATGTGTACAATATCCAAGCAAAGTGTGATAGCAGAGTTGCTACGTCGAGCAAAATTAATTATTTGGGATGAGACAACAATAATGGCAAAGCGATGGACTATTTATAGTCTAGATAAGCTTTAATGGACATCATGAATAATGTAGAGCCATTTGGTGGTAAAGTAATGGTATTTGGTGGAGATTTTAGGCAAGTACTTGTGCCAAAAGCTACAATACAACAAACTATTGGTGCAAGCTTGATAAAGTCATATCTATTCCCAAAAATAGAAAAATTAACTTTGACAAAAAATATGAGGGCAATGACAGATCCATACTTCAACGAATTCCTTTTGAGAGCGGGAAATGGAGAAGAACCAGATGACAGTGAAGGTCATATTCTCATACCGCATGAAATGATGGGGAAACATTTGAGCAAAGACTTATTGATTTTGTGTTTCCATCACTAACACAAAATTCAAGCTCAGTAACTTACATGACAAGTCGGCTATTCTTACTATAAGAAACGAATGTGTTAACAAGCTGAATGAGAAAATGATCAATTTGTTTCCAGGAAAAGCAGAGATTTACAATAGTTTTGATGAAGCAGTTGATGATACTATAACTATTATCAAGAAGAATTTCTTAATTCCTTGACACCAAATGGACTACCACCACACAAATTAGTTTTCAAAACTAACTCCCCAATAATGTTGTTGAAGAACTTGGATTCATTTGATGGAATGTGTAATGATACTAGATTAGTGTGCAAGGAATTGAAAGAAAAAGTCATACATGTTGAAATTGATGTTGGACAACGTGATGGTAAACAAGTATTAATACTACGTATACCGTTATCTCCAGTAGAAAATGAAGGCTATCCTTTCCAATTCAAAAGGAAACAATTTCCAGTGTGTTTATACTTCGCAATGACAATCAACAAAGTGCAAGGACAAACGATACCACATGTTGGAATATATTTACTACAATTTGTTTTCTCTCATGGGCAACTATATGTAGCACTATCAAGAGGAATATCGTTGCCAACAACAAAGGTCCTAATCAAGTCAGAATTTTTCGACAAAAGATGACACACATGTACTCAAAATGTTGTCTATAAGGAAGTTTTTAAACAAAGTAACATTTATATGAACCTATTTTAAAGTTTATGTTTTCACAGATTGTATAAAAATAAGCATGTAGAAATTCTAATTTGTTGAAACTAATAACAGCAACAAGAATAAGCAAACAATTGCAATCAGAAGACATATGTTAATATAAAAAAAGTAAGAAAATATACTATATGTCTTAAGTTTATGTAAAATTAGGTTATATCACTGATCAAACTTTTTTCTAAAATTTAGCATGTAAAAAGGGTTTTATGTGTTTTTCTTATTATTTCATCCAAAATTATTCTTATCCCAGATAGTAATCAATAGCAAGTAACTTGTTTCATAATTAACATACAAAACAATTACTTTTCATTTTGCATGAAAAGTTATTCTCTTTACAAGAACAAATTGATTATGAGTTCCTATTTTATACCTTTGTGATTGTTTCTATATGATAAAAATTTTACTTTATTTTAAACATTTTGTTGCTATGTTATTTTACAATAAATAGGTTTATCTTAAGATTTTGCAGAACTGGAAGCATGGAAAATTGTTCTCTTTACAAGAATAAATTGATCATGACTTCCTATCTTATAACCTTGTGATTTATTCTGTATTTATATCATAAAAGTTTTACCAAGGGAGCGTCTCACCCTTTGGATGGTTAAATTTGCACCTGCTACCAACTTAAAAAAAAAATAGTAGTAGTGATTGTCACAAAGCACTTAAATAGTCTAAATTTAGCTTACCGGACAATAACACTTAATAGGGCAAATAACAAAGGAAATAATTAAAGAATCAGAAAGAAGCAATGAACTAGAGAATTTAAAATTGCAATTGCACTGAAAAGACTGAACAATTACCTAAGGACATGAAAAGCAAGAAGACTTCTCATAGAGAGGACATGAAAGCAGACGAAATATATTTCTCACACTACTATTATAAAGTATTGGTACAACCCAAACAAAACTCCATCCATGTATTTCTTGAACAACAATAGATTATGGGAATCAATAAACATAATTCAAGAATTTATATATATATATATATATATAGCAGATAAAATTAATTTTTTCTCGCCGAAATGAATCTCTTTAACCCAATTCTCTTTAACTCAAAACTCAAATATTTCACATTCAATTCAAATTTAAAGTATATATAGATAATTTTGAATATCTTTTGCAAGAAAATATCAATTTTAAGATTAAAAAATCTCAAAAATTTCTATTTTTCAATTTTGCTTAGTTTTTCCCAAATGAATAAGAAAAAATAAATTTTTTCGCGTTATACATATAAATTTCCAAATTATGTTTATTGACTCCATAGATTATATCATCCCAATACCCCTTTCTCCATCATTCCCTCCATTGTCATCATTTCGCCAAGCTTCTTCAAACAAAAGAAACAAACAAAAGATCCCTCTTTTCCTCTTCTTATCAACCCACCAACTAATCAATTAATGAATCAATCAAATCCACATGAAAAAAAACTACTAACTTTCTTTATATAATAACCACAATTATATAAAGAAACAAACATAGAGAACCCAAAAAAGGTCCTTCTGCTTTGTGGACTTAATTTTTTTAACAAACAATAAGACTACTATAATAGAATAATTTGGATAATTGATAAACATAGTTAAAGATCAACAAAAACAAACCATTTGGTTATGAAGCAAAAAGAAGACATCAAAATCAAATGCTAAATGAAATAGTAAACCCACACTATTATAAGAAACTTCGCCTGGCAAGCATTAATAAAGATACTCCAACTTGTCACTTGATACCTAACAAAAACAATAAAACATAAGAAATAGTAAACACCAAAATCAATTCAACCAAAGAATTAAATTGAGATGACATAAATCAAAACTAATTAAGAGAAATCAATATAAAAAACAAAACCCATATTCAAGGAAAAAATTAGAACACAATTGGATCAAGACAGTTGAGATTCAAGATCCATTAAAGTTCGGACACAAAAAAGAAACAGACATTATACCTTATTGAGTACAGAGAATCATTGGAGAATAACTTGTGATGACACTTATACAGATATCCATCTCTCCAGCTCGACTCATTTTTTATTCTTCACATTGTTATAAAAAATCAAGCAACCCAACTGCTAATTTTTCCCGTTGGCTTTTCTCCAATCTTTGCAGAGAGAAGTTTTTTTTTTTTCAAATGTTGTAAATCTTGGGTTTATGAAACTCGTAAAGAAATTAAAAAAACTCAGATGTGAAAAGATTTTCTTAAATTGCAAAGAAGCCCAAACCCCTTCCATATGTTACTCCTTTAATGTCTTACAAACCTTTTATTTCTCTTTTTTACTCTTTATTTAATATATTATTCTCCTTTAGTTGTTTTACTTGTCACGATGCCATAGAAAAAACACATAACATTTCTACTAATTTAATTTGATATCTCAACCTTCATTTTTTAAAGTACTTCAGATTTTGAATTTTTATAATACAATTATGTTTTGTATAAAATATAATTTTAAATCAATATATCTAATAATTTTTTAAAATATTTGTGCCATATGTTAATGTGACTGATAATATGAAATAAAATAAATAACAACCTACAGGCAAAGAGTATAAAAAAAGTTTTAATGCCTTACAAAACTTTCATATGATGCCAATTTCTTGCATCTGATATTTGTTTTAACAAATTTTCAAGTTTTAATATTTGTTTCATGAGGAATCTTGTATCTGCCCAAAGAACGAGAACAAATAATACACAAGAATTCATATAATCCTTAGATTAATAATGTTAAATTTTGTTGTTATCATTTTAATGATCAAAGAAAAATGTACTTTATTTAGCAAATTATTAACAGGACAAAAAATCCTTTTATTCTTTTATTTTTTAAGTTTGATCTTAATATTACTTTTTTTTAAAGGACCTTATTAAAAAATACAAAAACGCACGTGACATTATCTAGTTAATAAATGCTACTTTAACTCTAAAAATTTCAGTATCTGATATATAACAAAAAATTAACCTCCATTAGGTTTTACAACAAAAGTTAACATAATTCACAAAAAAAACTAATTGTCTTAACATCCCTTAAATTTTACTTAACCTATAAATACATCCTTAATATCACGCACTTACTTTTTCTTGTAAGTAGACGTGCGGCCTTAGGACTCCCACAAATGCTAAGAAAGCTTTAATTCACTCAAACTCTCAAACACTAGATGAGAACGTTGGAAAGTTTTAGGTAAATAATAGTGTTTATGAAAGGAAACTTCTATTATTTGGAAGGAGCTTACAAGGCTTAGAATAAGTTCTAGTGTGTTTTTCAAATGAAGGGGGTGAGACTATTTATAGGCAAGCACTTCCTCAACGGATGGCTAAGATTACAATATGTGGCAACGATCCAACGATTGTCTTAGATCATTCTAGAACATCCTACATAAGGATTTAGCTACGAAGTATTCTAGAGAATACTATACTAGTTTACATAATGCTAAACATCTCTATGGTTCTAGAGACTTCTAGAGGATCCTAGACTTATGTAGAAATTCCCAAAATTTTCTAAGGCCTTCTGAGGTACTCTAGACAAGTTTAGATCATAGTAGAACTTTTTAGAATGTTTTAGAACTTTGTAGACTTTTCTAAAAAATGTGGAAAAATCTCTTGTCTCACAAACATAGCGTGACATTAAGCTTTAAAATAACTACATCCTTCCTCTTTAAGAAGAGCATTTAAGAGATGCATCCTCCAAGACTAAAAATGCTAATTATTAATACCGACTACCAATCATTGCACAACACCAAAATAATTGTATAAGAAGAAGTCCTTTATTTCTGATTCCAAAAAAGAAGGACAAGTTATTCTAATATACTTAATTCTTATGTTAGTATGTTTTCAAATTTTTTTCTTCATGATATTCTTAATTCATATTTTATGTTTTACTTTTATGTCCCTCTCTTCCCACAGAATAGTATGGGATGCTCAATAAAATATTTGACGGAATAGGATTAAAAATGTAACATTCTATAAGAACTAGCAAGGGTAGGCAGAAGTGTGGGAGAGTAAGTATCACTCTATTCAAAGGCGTCCATTTCTTCCTTCACAGCAAAATGCCATTTAGAATGCTTTACTATCGCACAGAGATGACTAGGTTCAATTTCATCCTAAACCGCAGCCAAAAATTCTCTATAATTCAAAGAAAATTGATTAAGATATCAAATGAAGATATCAAATGAAGCTATAAGATACAGATATGTACATGACAGACCAAAAAGATGACAAAAGATCAGAATAGAATGGGTAATATTTCTCACATAGTAACACATATAATTAGAATATTTTGTAAGGGATCATGAGACACTTTCACTTCACTAAACTAAGAGATTAAAAGGAGTTCAAAAATTTTGGGGCAGATGGATAAGGTGAAATCAATCCAGAAGGAGGCTGGTTTGAAGAATTTCATACCATTCTCGTCAAATATTTTATTGAGTATGGATATTTAATAAAATATTTGACGGGATAGATTAGAAATATAATATTCATCAATTTTATTCAATTTTTTTATTTTTAAAGATTGGATTCATATTTTTTCTTTCAGATGTATCAAAAAATATGTACAATATATAATTCTAGCATATCGCATAAATATTTAAACTAGTACTCTTATATTAGTTAAAAAAATAGAACTTCCTCTATGCAAATTGAAAACGCCTAAAAAAAGAAGAGGTTGGAAATCAATCAATAGATGAAAACATTTGAAGTTAGGATCGGTGGAGAAGGTGGTAAGTGCCCATGCAAGTTGCTACGTGTCGAGGTGCATGTATATGTTGATTGCCACTTGTGAGAATTCGTCAAAGAGAGAGAGCAATGGCAAACTTGTGTTTTAATTTGTTATTTTAAGAAGAGGAATATTACAGTATATATAGAAATGGGTATGGAAAATGGTTCCTTCAATTCCATACTCAACTTCTTCTCTTGCTTAAGATTTAAAGACTTTTTTTTTTTTTTAATTTCATCAAAGGGACGTACGTAATTAGGATGGCGATGGGGCGGTGGTTGGGTGTTATATTGGTGTTGGAATTGGTTCTGTTGTTGGGTTCTCCAGGTTTGGAAACAGTGTTGGGAAGGACATGCGAATCACAGAGTCACCATTTCAAGGGGACATGCCTTAGCAGCCACAATTGCGGACTCGTTTGCAGGAATGAAGGCTTCACCGATGGTTGGTGCCGTGGCTTGCGGAAGCGCTGCTTCTGCACTCGTTCCTGTTGAACTTAACTTCAACTCCCTCCTCCTCCTTTTACTATATTACTACTACTATTGCAGCAGCAGCACTCAGTTATCCAAAGACATAGATATATCTATCTATATGATACTGCAATTTCGTAATAAATAAGGCTATTGTACTAGTACTACTGCTTTTAATTTTCTTCTTATAGAACCTTTCTGCATTTTCTTATAATATATAGCACTTTTAGCATTGTATTTCCTAGCAATGGATCAATCTATATGTATGTCTTTCAGTCCTTCTCTACGCTTGGCTTGGGATCTGTTCCGATAAGGTGAGGTCTCTCACATTCATATAACATTTGTCACTTATTTGACAGTCCAAAAAAATCAAATCTTGGGGGCTACAATGAATAAAACCCAACCTCAGAGAATATGAGATTGAAGGGATACAATACAAGAGTGAAAAGAGAAGGTGAAATGAAAAATGAAGAGGAGAATTTAGTTAGAAAATAATTGGGAGGTGATATTTGTAAGCTAAGGAAGGCATCAAAATCAGAGCAGCAAAGCAAAGTATGTCAACAATCAAAACCACCACCAAAACCTTCTTAAGCGATTAATTATAAAAAAAAAATATATATATCTGAACAGTGAAAATCAAGGTAAGTCAGAAGAGAAGGATGAGTTCACCTTAAATTTAAATTGCTCCGAGAGTTGTTTTCTTTGTCTACTTGGCTCTCAATTCCAATAGTCTCAATTCCAATAGTCTTTGCCATGAGATAATTCCACTTCTCCTTCCTGGGAGTTTGGGGAAGTTCTCTTATAATAATACGGTGAATCATCCCGCCATAGCCAGGATTATAGGTGCAACGAGAATGTAGAAATCTGTATTTTAGGGAGGTCAGGAGAAGAATAAGGGGGCAGAGGCGAGTGGAATGGGGGGAAATTCGAAAACAGGTTTGAATTTTGAGATCGGAAATTGAAATTCATGGTTGCCGTAGTCTTTAGAAAGTTGTATTGCTGTTTTTCCTTAGAAGAGGAAGAGGAAGAGGATCCTCTTTTCTCCCCCAACGGCAAATTAAATAAGGAGGTTGACTGCTTCCTTTTCCTTTTCCTTTTGGGGGGGGGCAGGCAGGCAGGCAGATTACATACTAGAATGATCTATATCTATATATAAAACAAGCACATGAACTCAACTGGCGTTGCAGTGCAGATCAGATCAACTTAATTCTCACGCGACCGACGCCAGAAGAACAAACAAACAAGAGACAATTACAAAGGAAAATGTCTATGAAAAACTACTTTTGTAACCTGTTGATGCTCATCTTCATGCTTTCTCGTGAGTGACCGAGTTCTCTCTCTTTAATTTCTCCTTCATGCTGTTTTCTTTTTTGTTCATGATTCTGTTGCCGTAACTATACCTACAATATTGATCGATACTAAGTGGCGGTTTGCTTTCTTTTGGTTTTGAATTTGATATGTTGAATGGCAGTGGTGATTGAAAAACAGAGCATGTTCAAATTTGTTGAAGGCGGAAAATTCTGCTGGAAGGCAAGTCGGTTGTATCGCGGATTTTGCCTGAGGGACGCCAACTGCGAGACCCTCTGCATTCAGGAAGGTTATTCCACTGGTGCCTGTAAGGGATTTCTCAACCGCAAGTGTATGTGCGGAAGAGACTGCGCCTCCGGCGAGGTTCCTCCTCCAGGAGAAGACATCCCTCCTCCTGGCGAAGAAGTCCCTCCTCCAGGAGGGGATTTCCCTCCTTCAAAGGCGACATCCAAATTCTCTAGCAAGCCATTATATTAGATACTCATTTACTACATGTATATTTGAGTCCATCACTAAATGTAACCACTGTGCTTGAAGGAGGAATTAATCAAAAAAAGCTTAATCAGAACTTGATTCATCAGCATTTCTTCAATAGTTCCACTGGACTTTTTGGGTTTTTTTTTTTTTTTTCCAAAATCAAAAGGATAGAATAGAATAAGATTCACTGAACGGAAAAGAGCAGAAAGAGAATTTTCTGCCTTTTTTCTTTTGTTACTATTCTGGATTTTAAAAATCTTAAAGCATCCTCTCATTTTCCTCCACCTAAAAGCAAACAAGTACATATTTTGCTGGAGAGGCAGCATATATCCCCTCCCTCACTTGGGAGACAGCGTCAAAACCCAAGCAGAATAGTGAGTTCTGTTATAGGCACTTCCTTTGGGTCGGCCAAGATAAAACATGCTACTAGAATCAAGAATGTCAAACCACACACAATTTCTTTGCCACAACTGAACTGCAGCATATAATTAATTTTCTGTGGAGACACCACACACGCTAATGTTCTTTCCAGTATTTTATACATAATTCTTCTTTTCCTTTTCAAGTCGAGGCAAATTGGTCCTGGATCTAAATAAATAGCATTAATTTATATTCTACAGCTTCCCCAGCATCCCCTTGGAAGATTCATCAGCGCTTCTGGCTCCAATCATTCAAATGATTCTTCTGAATTATCCCGTTCTCGATCAAATACTCGACAAATTCATCAATAAGATAAGGCCAAGCACCCTCAGAATCATAGTTCGACAGTCCAGGATCCACAGTCTGCATTAATAGACATTACGGGGATATAATCAGACATTAATTAGGGAACATACATAATCATACACTGTGCAAAGAATCATCCATTCCAAATCATGCATTCTCCCATTATTCAGACCTAAGCAGAATAAAAGGAATTCTCAGGGGAAGAGGACCAATATTTAGAACACAACAGCCTAAAGCACCAAAGTTTTTCCTTGTTTAGAAAACCAGAACCATTACATGCAGCAGGTGAAAGGGGGAATACATGGCTGCCTACCAAGAATGTATAGAGAGAACTAACAACCCAAGCTAGAAAGCAAATTTGCATGTTTTCTCACAAATTTTCAGCATGCAAAATTTCTGTGTAGTGATTACCTTTGCAAACTCCAGCAGTTGCGACCAAGTATCCCTAGAGATTGCTTTATTATGCCTTGCCTGTACCAGCCAATGAGAGGAGCCACCAATTGGGCGGGGATAATCATTAGAATTATGAATGAATGGAACTGAAGCAAAAGATGATATTGCATACAGCAATTAAGCCAACCAAAGGGCATGTTTTGCCATCATCATAGAATGAAATGACAACATTAAAAATGTGGGCTCAGGAAGTAGAGCACACTATCATGTATAAAAGATCCGAGCTGGTGAATTAAAATGATATTATGTTGTTG
This sequence comes from Catharanthus roseus, assembly GCA_028651295.1. NCBI lineage: Eukaryota > Viridiplantae > Streptophyta > Magnoliopsida > Gentianales > Apocynaceae > Catharanthus > Catharanthus roseus. The sequence goes on along the minus strand of JAPQWS010000044.1, from coordinate 3,613,839 downwards.
CATAAAGAACAGTTGAGTACTACATCAGGTTACAGAAAGAATGTAGGAAATATTAAGATATAGCTTATTAGAAATACCTGTAAGAACTGGCACCAGTGGTCAACTAATGGCCAGTCCTTCTCAGCAAATAGCAGCTGCCACATCCCTATTGCAGTATCCAATGCCAAAGATTTCTGACCCTGATATTGTGAAAGTTCACGAGCTTACAAGTGAAAGAAAACCCATGCATTCATTCATATAAAACTTACACGATAAGTATACCAACCAACTAGTTCCTCCATTTCAAAATATATTTGCTTATTCCATTTTACACCAGAACCGAGGTTTCAGATTTCACTGTATATATAATGTCCATCATAGATCCAAATAACTTTTAGCAGATAACTGATAACACAGCTCTCTTAACTCAGATGAAGATATTAGTAACTAGTTAAGGAGTAAATTTCATCTCAGTATTAAAAAATACTACCTCCATTTCATATTATATGATACTATAGTCCTTTTTGGAGTTCCAGAATATAAGATATTTATTCCTCTTTTAAAGTTGTTTTTTTCAATAATTAAACCCTCCTACCTAATAATCATCACCACTCGCTCTATTCGAGATCTCATCCAGCTAATATTTAAAAGTTCACAATATTTTCTTGCTTCTACCATCAATCTAATCACTCTTAACTATTCCCCAAAAGTTTTTTCATTCTTAATTTAATTCTCTTTTTTCAAGACAAGGGTGTTTTGAATTTTGTCTTAAAAAGTACATTGATTTCAAAGTTTCGGAATTTGTGTGAAAACTCCAAAGTATCTTATAACATGAAACCAAGGTAGTATAATATAATACTAGAACCGTGCATGTGCTAATGCACGTAATAAAATTTTCATAAAATTAAAATTATCATCTATTAAGTAAAATTATATCTTTTATAAATCATCCCCATTTTCATTTTGACATAATTATTTTGTGCTTATTTTTATGTTTTTCTGCCCTTTTTTTTTTTTTGGTGTCATAGTATCTAATACTCAATACTTATACTTGGTGGTTACAACTTAATGCTTAATTCTAATGAATATACTCAATATGTTGGGGGTTATAACTTTTTGTTCTTTTCTCAGTAAAGCATGTTAGTAGGATTATTTTTATTAATAGTATGTAGCAAAAAAATTATTAAAAGACATGAATTTACCTTTTTATTCTCTCTAATTCTCATTATCCATTTTACTACAAAGGTTAAATATGTCTATTTAAGAAAAGTAAATAACCAAAAAGCGTAAATCACCCATGACTCCTTACGGCGAGGGGCGAAGACAGACATTTATATATGGGGAGCCAAAATTTAAATACAAAATTATTTGCGCCATTTAACTTTGAATTATTATTTTTTGTTCATAGTAACTTAGTTTTAATTAATTTGAGGGCCGAAATAGAAAAGATATTATCTTTTACACAAAATGAGCATAATTTCATACCACATATGAAGTATAAAAGAAATTGAAGGCAGGTGTGGGACCCTAACATGGCTTCGTCGATGCTTATGGCACTTTTAGAATAATAGAGACAAAGATAACAATATATTTATGTATCAAAGCAGAGGGAGGAAATTGCAAGAAGGGCATCATCCGCAAAGTTGGCAGCAGTAAGGTGACAATAGGAAATTTTAAAGGAGGATGACACAGTATTCAATGAAAGCACCTCTCTCTTGTAATGTATCAGAATCCTTTTCCTCCTTTCAATTTATCCAACCAAATTCCTTTAAAGCCCATCTAAACCATTTGGACTTTAAATTATATAAACCTACAAGTGATGGGGTACAAAAACAAATATTTAACTGAAGTCTGCTCACTAGAAAGAAAAGGTTCCTAATGAGCAGTTCTCTACTTCCTATGAAATTTTGGTTCTGGAGGCTTTATGAGATAATAAATCATGAAAGGAGACATATTTGAAATTTGATATCAAACTCAAAGGAATCTTACCTTCTCCTTTGCCCAGGCAAAAGCAAAGTTATAGATCTCTTGGAACTTTTCTGGAAAAGAAAGAGAAAGATTATAAGGACTTAGTGACAGGTTTATCTAATAGTTCAAATCTTTATAATATTTCTAAGCATTCTTATCTAGTTTCTCCGCCAACGTACTCCACAGTGTGGAAAAAAATTAGACAATTAACACCTTAGACCTATTCCTCCCAAGATATCATATTTAAGATGGGAAATACATCTAGTGACATTTTATCAGCTTAAAATTGCAAGGATCCAGACAAAAATAAACTCTCAGAAAGTGATATAAAAACTGGTCTAACTAAAGAGTTGAGAATACTGCATCACCACATACGTTCGTCTTTCAATTCAGAGCGCATGAATGATATTTTTTCCTTCAATTTATCAAGTGAGTCTACCCTGCCAATAGAAGTTGAAATTTTATGAGTTTATGGTCAAATAGTTTAATTTGACCAGACACAAGGACAAAAAAGGAACTTCAGGACTTCATCTAGACTCACCCAAGAGACTGCAATCCTCCGATGAATTCCTGTTTGGAAAATTCACACATAGTTGCAGCCTTCATGTGCCATGAAAGTACCAACTGCAACATATCAAAGGCCATTCATAGTGCATTTGGTTTTCAAAAGACAATGTATGATTGATTAAGAGTCCTAATTTCTGAATGTAGAAAACTATCACATTAAATCAAGAAAATACAAAAGGACACAAGACCCTAAACTAAAATCCCTAAAAATGGCAATGTGGTTCTCCTTATAGCTCGATATATACACAGCCACCTTCAGGTGCACCTGCCATAATTTGGACTTTATTAAGAGAGAAACGTAAGCAATGGAAGCATTTTCAGGAAATGTTTCCTCCAAAACGCATCTGACCAACTCATATGGTGAAACATTTCTGGATGAAGTTTTGTAAAAAAAAGTAATCCCCAAGTGAACTCTTCCATGCAGAAAAATGGATTCTAGAACACGAGTAGAAGCTAGAATAAGACTGCATTTAAAAGAGCCTCCTAACAGTAAACTTCAGCCTTAGCTTCTCAATAATGCCATATGAAACCTTAAATTTTCCAGAAATGCAATATTGAAGCTCCCTACATCTGAGCAGTTTTTCCAAGCACATATATCCTCGTCTTTTCACATTTTGTGAAGATAGAAGAGTTGAAGTTAAGAGTGGAAAATAAATGTATGAGAGTTCTTCAAAAACACGACATAGCTACATACCATGACAATATCCTGAGGATCAACCTGCAAAAGAAAATCAACTAGTTACAAAAAGAACAACATCTCTTTTGACATGCATGCTTGTAAAACAGCTACACAAAGAAAAAGAAAAAAGAACATTGATGAAAAATCAAGGTATCAAAACCTGAATGTCAGCACATAAAAGGGTGATTCCATCAGCCATAATCATATCAGCGTATGGATCTGCAAGGTACAACATGCTGAGGAGGTTTATATTCAAAGCAATAAGATGACACTAACATATTCTTTTACAAATAAGGTGCATATTCAAGTCAAGAGTGAAACAAGTCAAACAAACACATGATTCTCGAGATGTCACACACACATGCATCACAAGGATGTCAGTCTGAAAAATTATAAAAAAATAACAAAACTGAAAGCCATATTGGGGAATATTTATTGAGGTGGCTTTGAGCTTGCCTTTATATCTGTTATACAGCTCCTCCAAGTGCCTGGAATCAGTATGTGATCTACTAAGGGGTTGGCTGTAGAAGACATCAAAAGCTCCTTCAAGATGCCAATCACTGGCCTTCAAGGACTGAATTGCAACCTTTTCACTGTGGTTGAACCAGAAACAAGGAAACTAAGGTACATGTAAAAGCAATCAGCTACGGAATACATAATTTATAATTTTTTGCCTGAAAATGATAGGCTAGCATGAACTTGAGCAAACTAGGCCCAAGACCTAACCACGACCAAAAAGAAGCAAGAAAAGGGAAAAAGGCACAAACAAAGAAACACTTTCATGCAAAGATGATCCCTGACGATGCAATATATAGGCTCAGCTCTTGTGAACATACAAACAAGAACCATAACCTTAAGAAAACCACCGGAATGTTGTCTTCTAGACCATGGATGCATATCCTGTTCAAATGCCATTCATGCAGTGACCAATGAGTAGGAGATCCGCACAGCATGGAAAGAAGAAATTCTGTACACGGAACTGCCAATCCCAACCAGATCTTAGGGATTAGCATGTTTCAAGTTGCATTTTCAAAATGACTTCTTGCATTAACTGAAACCTACATGCATCTAAAGCAAGTATACATCAAACTGGAGGTGTGTCTCTCAGCCTACCATGCTACAACAAATAGATCCTTCTGTTGCTGCTGGTGCAAGAGATATGAAGAAGGTACAAAAATTCATTTAAGAAATAATTTGGCTCGAATCTACATTAATCATTACAGAAATAGTAGTACCAATATAAGGGGTTTAACAATATTAAACACTCCAGAACTAAAAATTTTGTATAGGTAGGTTATTTAAGTTCCACCAAAATTGGAGTTTTCCAACTTGACAGCAGCAGAGTAAGCACAAAATGATCCAAAGCCACTGGAAATTAAAATATGTACATATCAGCATAACAAAAGTTCCCACAGAGAGGAGAAGTCTATCATTAGCAGAAGCAAATCTGATTAACAAGATCAGCTTACCTTGAACCAGTGATGGCCATGAATTGCTGGACTTTGTCCCGATGCCCTCTTCCCAACTTGTTCTGTCACATAAATTAAGAATCGTTCAGCTAATTAAAATCACAGCAGTAAGAAAAAAAAAAGACTTCCGAAAGGAAAAAACGAAAGGTATGGATAAGAGCATTGAATAATCAGATTTGGTTGCCAGTAAATGCTAATCGTAATCCAACAGCCATAGGAACTTGAGCAGGAGAATGGAGAACAGATACTATAATGTATACAACGAAGAAGACAAAGTCGAAGTATGAAGAATTTAAAGCAATAAGAAAGTGAGATAAAAAGGGGTAAAAGAAGAGCAGAAACCATGTTATTGAGCTGGTTGGGGAAAACCCTAATGCGAATTGAGAGCGGAGAATATGATCTGAGAAGTAGTCCTCAACCGCGGAGGGATAGGGATTGGCAGCTGGTGGGGGCCGGGGAGAGTGTGAAGGAGAGGGAAACTTGGATGGATCCCTAGCCTTGGTTTCCCCGGTTTCTGAGTGGACACCGGACGGACGTTGATGAGGGTTGAGAGAGTGGTAATAAAAGCTTCCCCGCTTCGCCTCCACTGGCCGCTGCTAATCACTCTTCCTTTCCTTCTCAGAACTCTAGGAGGAAAAGGAACTGCCTCTCTCGCTGCTCTCACAAGTCATACACCAAAAAAAATAATAATAACTAAAAAAAAGAGGAAAATACATACATATATATATTGTAAATTTGGTACTTTCTTGAAAAAAACCACTAAAATATAAACTATGAAATGAAGAGGCAAAAGAATAGTAAATAATATTTCTTCTTTTCTTTCTTCTTATTAGTATATCTATTTTTTTCAAAGCACGGAATATATATTGCTAGGAATATACATACAACAAATATGACATTCATGTTAGATATGAATGTAAGATAAATAAATTTGATATGAATATAAGATGAGTTCTACCTTACCATAAAAAAGAATATCAATAAAGAGGAGATCAAATAGGAGTTTCATGAAGCTAATAACGGTAAAGGGCATCATTTATTAATCTATTGGCTATCTAACACTTCTCATTGGATGTCTTTAATATAAAAAATATGTCTCGTTAAAATCTTACTAGAAAAAAAAATTCAACGGGAAAAAATAACTAGTGAAGGAAAAAGAGTATATTATTTATGTTTACTTCCCTTGTCAATATGATCTCTTGAGCTCCTTGAACTGACGCATATCAATCTTATAGATCATCTTCTTTAAAGTTGCATCGGCAAAGTCTTAGGAAACAAATCAGTTGGATTATCACATATCTGAATCTGTTGCACAACAATTTCACCCTTATTTTGAAACTCATGTGTAAAGAAGAATTTTGGTAAAATATGTTTAGTACTGTCTCCCTTGATATATCTTTCTTTCAACTGAGCTATACAAGCTGCATTATTCTCATACAATACAGTATGAATTTCTTTTTCGGATGACAAATCGCAACTTTTTCGAATGTAATTGACCAATAATCTCAACCACATACATTTTTGACTTACTTCATGGATAGCTATTAATTCAACATGATTTGAAGACGTGGCTGTTATAGATTGTTTGTAGAACGCCATGATATAGCGGTATTACCATACGTAAATAAATAGCCCATTGAGCATGTGCCTTATGAGGATCAGATAAATAACTAGCATTTACATAGCCAATCAATGCATGTTTTGATTCCTTTTGCATAAAACAATCCAAAATCTTTAGTTCCTTGGAGATTCGAAAGACATATTTAATGTCATTCCAATGTTGTCGGATTGGAGAAGAACTATATCTTGCCAATAAGTTTACTGCAAATGATATGTCAGGACGTGTATTATTTACAAGACACATTAGTGCACAAATTGCACTAAGATAAGGTACTTCAGGACCAAAAAGCTCTGCATCCTCCTCTTGTGGTCGACATGGATCTCTAGCAACGTCTAACGACCAAATGACCATTGAGTACTTAAAGAATGTGCATTGTCCATGTAAAATCTTTTAAGCACTTTCTCAGTATATGTTGATTGATGAACAAGGATTCCATATTCCAGATGTTTAATTTGTAAACTAATGCAAAACTTAGTTCTTCCAAAACCCTTAATCTCAAATTCTTGTTTCAAATAATCTCTTGCTTTCAGAAGCTCTTCAGGAGTACTGATGAGATTAATATCATCAACATATCTTGCAACTATAACAAATTTTGATTCAGATTTCCTGATAGAAACACATGGACAAATCGGATTATGTGTATATCCTGCTTGCATCAAACATTCACTTAGACGATTATATCATATTCTTCCATGTTGCTTTAATCCATACAGAGATTTACGTAATTTGACCATATTCACAAATGCCTATATAAAAAACCCAAAACACAACTACCCCAACTGTAGATACTGATGGCCTCAAAATCCTCCAACAAACTGAGATAGCATACGTGAACTAAGCTACCTGAGAAATCAGGGAGCACATGTCCTCCAAAAAGTAAGAAAATAAATATACAGACACGCAAAATTAGGTCATCATCGGTCTTTGAACCGGTAAATTCTCTCAAGATCTAAGCCTCTAGAGGTTCATTCTTAACTTTGTATCCAGAAATGTGTGTAAGGGACAACCGCAAACCAATAAGTCTCTCAATCGTATCAATCCAATACTGCTTTAAATGAATACTCCAACTGAGACCTGTAACAGGCAACCCCTCTATTTGTAAATCCCACAATACGTGCACATCATGAAGAGTGACTGTGACCTCACCACAAGTCATGTGAAATGTGTGAGTCTCAGGCCTCCAACGCTCAACTAACACGGTACTAAGTGCGTGGTCGAGACTAATGTAACCACATCTGAAAACTCTCTCAAAACCAGTCCTATCAATAATATCAACCAACCTATGGGGAGCTGTACTGTGAGACTGTAATAGAATGCAACCAAAACATCTATACTGAAGATCAGTAATATACGTTTCATGGTCCCCACTCCATATCAACCCAGACTTATGCTCGTGCTACCTCGTCAAAACATTAGGGACTATAGGACCTGGATGCACATGTGCTGAAATTTCTTCCGTCTACATTATTTATGGTTTGAGTTATGGTACATATCTATAATTTAAAGTAAATAATTTTAAATAAAGTATAATTCCAAACTTTCTAAGGTTTGTTGTTTATAGTACAATTATTTTAAGGTTTACGGTTTTATAATTTAGGGGTTTAGGGTTTTTAGAATTCCAATGGTATACTGAAGTATTATAACACTTTCAAAGTTTAAATATTAATGGATTTAGAACTTCAAATACAATATTTAAAGTAAATTATTATTACACAATTTCTAATGTTCATGGTTTGGGATTTTAGGGTTTACTCCTAAAAGGTTTAGAGTTTTACGATTTAATGTTTAACATATCAAGTTTAGGGTTTTTAAGATTTTTATGATTTACAGTATAGGATTTTAATATTAAGATTTTATGATTTTGGGGTTTACTGTTAAAAAGTTCAAAGTTTTGCGGTTTAATATTTAATGTAAAGTTTAGGGTTTTTAAGGTTTTTATGATTTATAGTTTAGGATTTTAATAATAGAATTTCAAGGTTTTAGGGTTATTAATGCTATATTTTATAGCTTAGTGCTTTACGATTTGGTAAATTCACCAGTAGAGTTTTAGGGTTTAGTCCATATATATATATTTTTTTAAAAAGTCTTCATATTGCTAATAGCATACAATTAATAGTGTACTAAATCCTAAAATTCTAAGCTTCGGTTCTACTAATTATAACAACAAGAAAAAAACTCAATTTTCAAGTCCTCATCTTTCTACTAAAAAACTTATAAGAATGATGCAAAATAATTATCTAAATAAATAAAGAAATTCAAATAATCATAAAATAAAGTACAAAAAAATTACCTAATTATCCAAATGAATTCATCAAAATAATTCATCATAAACGCTAAAATCACATTTGCAACACAAAACACAATTAGATACATAAAACGATCAAATTTGTACAAATTTATCAATAACAACAAGTTTAAACAACGAAACCCAATTTTACAAAAATAAATTTATAAAAATTGACAAATAATCCAAATAAAATTCATAAAAATAATTTATAAACAATAATAAACAAGCCCAAATAAACAATAATAAAAATTAATACATAGTACACCAAAAATTTAAATACATAAAAACTTACTGAAAATTTGAAATGAACCTTTGTACCATGAGCTTTATCTACCGTTCTCTACTTTAAAACTTTAAAGACCTTTGGACTCCAAAGAAGTTGTCACCGATTCAAACTTGAATTTAAAAAATGGAACCAAAATATTTCGAGATTTTCACTGTAAATTTCGAAATAAAAGGAAAGAGTAGAAGAGGAAGAAAACAAAAGGAGGCGGAGAAGAAAGAGGTGGAGCAGTGGCGAAAAAAAAATATCGGCAGCGGAAATGGGAGACGATGCATCGGGGAAGAAAGAAAGAAAGAAGAAATAAGAAGAAAGGCAGTCATGGCTAGGACATATTTTATAAGATGATAACGCACAGTGATTGTGCGTTATTTGGATTAATAACGCACAACGAGAGTGCGTTATTAATCAAGATAACGGACAATCGTTGTACGTTATTGCCAACTCACCACCACATCACTTGCAAATCTCGTCATGTCATTAAACAATATTTAAATGTGTCTTAAGTAGCTGATTACTTATAACGCACAACGGGTGTACGTTCGTGCGTTATGACCCCTTTAGGATTTTAAAAAAGTTAGACCACTTTAGTATCAATTTTTAAAAAAGGGACTAAACATGTAAAAAAAAAAAACCTTTTTTTGCGGCAGGAGAGAAGTCTTATAGAGGCTTCCCGCCAAATCCTTTGAAAGGACGAAATTACCCTTGCAAGTTTTTTTGGCCTCTCAAAGGAACCCCATCCAATTCATAACAGAAATGGAGCCAGGCAAGGACAGGATTAAGACAAGTTTGATATTTCTTTCTAGGGACTCTTTATAGAAGATTTGAATTCCATGAAAGAACTTGAGACAAAACCATATTTCCATCCAGGGATGAAATTGAAATTAATCCTTAAATTGGAGTGCTCTTAGCAGTGAAGCCCAAGACATGAGTAAACTTGTAAAGACCAAAATGGACAAGCCCATCCCCATATGTTTTATGTCGGATAATAGTATAATACCCAACCCACTACTTCTACTTAAATTAACGAACTGAAACAAAGAAAAAAATGCCATTAGAGGCATTTTAATAATATACTTTACCACCTCCCTCCGTTTTATAATATAAAATTATATTGCCACATTTAAATTTTTATATTATAAGATAAAATTCTTTTTTTTTCCAATAATACTCTTACTCATGGACTTATTTGAGGTTTCGTATTATAAGATGAAATTCTCTTTATAATTTTTTTTTTCTAATAACACTCATAATTAATTAATGCATCACTATCTATTACTTCTCAGAACCTAAAATATGGAGAATGGATATTGTAGACATGTTATTATAAAAGCCACATTAATTTCATGTGTAGGCCATTTGCGGCCCAAGTTACACACATTTTATTTCTTTTCTCAGCCCATTTCAATCCCTATGATGACAGTGGACTGGGCCTTACTTATAATTGGGCTTGATGGTCACTTTAGATGCTGGGCGGGTGAAGCGACTTTTAAGACTATAAAGTTTCGTTTCCTCTGTGCCCTAATTAGAGTGAACATTTCTAACTCCTCTCGACCGCAGTCTCTTTTGAGTTGCAGCCTTTTTTTTTCTTCTTCTGTTATCTGTGACCTCTCACCTTCTTGCGCCACCTATCGGCCTACTTCCGATACCCTGTCGGCCCTGTGTCTGGCCAGCTCGTGAGGTGAATACGAGGTAGAGAATTGTGAGTTAGACATTGTAACAGTGAGGTTTCACTCCAAATCTGAGTGTTTCTTTTACTTTGTGCTCATCTTTTCGGTTTTCTTCTCCAGTTATTTCGACACTGACTATGACGGTCCTATTTTGATGACGCACGACCAGCGGTTGTAAAAGCAATAATTCATCTCCCGTGTAATAGAATAGTAAAGAGGTGACTGTAATAGTAAATAGGAGTGTTCGAGTCATCGAATTTATGTAACATGATATTTTTTAATTTCTATAAAAAAAATTAATCTTATATTATAAAACAGAACTAATATCGTATATCTTTTATAAATAAGTGAAAATAAAAATACAATAATAAAAACAGTCCGATAACGCAATCTCTCACTCTCATTTAAGTAGTTGCACCTTCAGTTCTAGGAAAATTGAAAACCAACAATAACAATTCCATCTTGAATCAAGCTGCCATGCCACTTCTTTGTGTTTTCTGCCAATTAATCTAATATTTTCATTTTTCTTATATTCTCAGTGGATTATTTATATATCTACTTCATTAGTGATAATTAGCCCTGATTCATCATATTGATTATATTTACACCGAAAGAGTGCATGCTTTTTCCTCGATATTGAATTAAGAATATAATAATAGCAAGTAATTAAGTAGCATATAAGAAAGACTGAGTATAAGGAAAGCAAGCAAGAAACATGCAAGTAACAGGAAAACCTAGGAAAGGTTATATATATATAATATAATGCTAATTAAAGAGATGTAAATAATTTCTATGAAATGGGACGTGTAAATGCTTAATTGGGTTTTTTTTTTTTTTTTTAATAAAGTGGAGGCAGTTGGGGTTGCTGATGTAGTAAAGTTTAGCCTACGCACAAAAGAGGCGACATAATTTGTTTTTTCATGTATGTCCTTTTTTTTTTCTCTTGAGGGGTACGTCATCTATTAATTAATTATTATATTTAATAACTTCAAGAAAATATCAACCATTTATAAATTATTATCTACATACCTTTTAAACAAATATCTCAAATTTAAACTTTGAAAATAAAAAAATTAATTTAATAAGTATTTATTCTAAGTGGAAGATCGATTTAGTGCGAACGAAAATTAATCTATTACAGAGAATATACTACTGGTATATTATCCCAAGATTTGGAATGGAAAAGAAGAAAATGTGGATGGAATAAAGAAGAAGAAATTGTGTTTTTGGCAGGGAAAGGGGAAGGATTGATAAAGCCAAACGTACAATATAAGGTGGAAATCCAACAAAAAACCCAAAGCCAAAGCCAGAAGAAATGTGGGGATTTTGGATAAAATAAAAGTGCACTAGCAATGCCAATGCCTAATCTATGCCACTTCTTTTTTTATATTTTTTATGTTATTTCCTTTTAAAATCCCCCACGCAACAAAGCTATCCTCTGCCTACGCCTTCAAGTGGACACTTGGAAACTTCCTTTCCATTTCCAACTCCTTAGTATTTTTTAATTTTCTTTTAGAATTTTATCTTTCTAAATTTATATTTATTTTTTATTTTATTAAATTTATATTAATAAAACTAGAATTAATTATATTAAAATACTTTTATAAGTATTTATGTCAATTTAATATCCTTAACTAAAGATGAATGATGATTGTGTTAATTTCTTGTGTTAAAGGTCATTTTTATCTACAATAATCTTTAAATGTGAAAAAACTATTTAAATGAATGAATTAGTTTTATTAAAGTATCTTCATGTGATTACGTGTATTTTATTATATTTATATTATTTTGGTATTAATTAGTAATTTATAAAATTAGAACCTTGAGTATTTATTGGTTTTTGAGAAATTCAATTTGCTTCTTGAAGAAAATACATTTTTCTATTTTCTAAAGTCAAAGCAAACTGAATTTTCTTTATTAAAATTGAGTTTCAACACTTCAAAAGTTATTTTAGTTTGGATAAAATGGAAATGTACAAAGTTAATAATTCAAAATTTTAAAATAATTTTAATTATGTTATAACTTAGTTAGATTTATTGGTATTTAAATAAATTTATAAAGATACATATAATTAAGTTTATTAAATTTCTCCAAATAATACAAATAAATAGCTTTATATATTTCATAGTGTTAGTAAATGTTTTTAATAATAAAAAGGATAGTTTAAAAAAAAAAAAATCCAATTTTATAAAACTAACCTTCTTTGGTGGTGCAATCTAGCATAGGGTACTAAACTGTTATAAATATAACGTTAGAGTACTACAATGAAAATAACATGAAACGTGGAAGTATTTTATTGTAATTAACTTATAAAATTATTATAAAAAATATGTATTAAAAGGTATATTAACAAAATTATTTGACAGTACTATTAATTATTTCTTTATAAAAAATTAATGTATCTTAATGTATACCACAACAACATAACTAGATCGATGATAAAATTTTATAATCAATTAAGATTCTAATTACTAGTCCGTATATACTGGTATAATTCTTTCCTTGTATCGGATCTCTCTCTCTATATGTATAGTATACCAAATACCATACGTCCATAGAAGTAGTAGAGGACTACAGGATTGTCAAACTAAACTTTTTTTTTTTTTTTGGGGAATGGATGCGTATGATATTAATGTGTTTCATCATCAGGCGACGAAGGCGGTGGGGTTTGGTTACCTTTACCGTTTGAGAAATAGTCACCATAGGCACACACATTTACTCTCACAAATTTGTTTATACTGATTTGTACGTATGACATCATTGATCATCATCATCTCGTAATCATAATATGTCATTTGTATCACTTTATATCTCATTTATTTTATTATGTATTATTTTTTCTTTAAAATATATTTTTACTTATTATCAAAATTTATTTTTAAAGTTATAAATTAGAATCATTTAATTTTAAATTTTAAAAATGTTCATTTAACCCCCTATAATGTTAATTAATAGTTAAGTTAACTTTGGCTAAATTTACACTATCAAAAACGCCCTTGAATGATAACATTAGTTGTTATTATTTCTATCTAAAAGTACTAACCAAAAGATCATAATAATCCTTTCAAATTAATTAGCTATGCATTTTCATTTTTTTTTAACTAATAGAGAATGTATATTCTATTTGGTGAATATTTTGTTTGGAAAAAGAAAGATGATCAATTTCTGATTTGTGACAAATCAGAAGATAACGAAATATTATAATTTAGATCTTACTAATAGTAAACTTGACCTGATTAGTCTTGATGTCTTGGATTCGACCATTTATAATATTCATATATTTTTCGATAGAGTTTACAGCTATATATGGATATTCGACCATTTAATGTGAATTCAATATCGATTATAAATATTTTTACCCATTTTGAATCAATTACCTATTGGTAAACCCGAATACTAATTAAAATTTTGAAATTTAATAAAAATTTTAATTTTTGATACAATTAAGCAAAAAAATGGAACAAAAATTTCTAACCTATCAAAATTATATTTTTAATTATTTATACATTCAGAAAAATAAAAATTTAAAAACTTATTGGCTTTGATATTGGTCGACCTTAGAAATTACTAAACCAAGCAGATTAATTATTAGTCGCATAATCAATTATGTAATATGTCACTTACATATTTGGTGTCATCCTATAAAAAGAGTTCTGAACTATTTTCCTTCTTTCCTTATTTTTGTAGTATAATTTTAGTCAAAAATAATTTAATAGTTGACTAACGATTTAAGGTACGAGATTAAATTGACATTTTTTAACTTTGGATTAAAATTGTCCTATGATTTATATTAGTCCCATATGTTTTTTATATTTATTTTTTTCTTAGAATTTATTTTTTTATTTAATAATATTATACATAAAAAAAATTAGAATGTGTATATCATGGGATGGGAGGGGATATTGGGTGGGGATGATGGCAATTGGCATGCTCCCTCCACTACCTTTTTTCCAATATTCTAGCTCTCTACTTTTTAAACCTTTTCACTGAGTACGTATTATTCCATTTTCATAGACTTCCAATTCCAAATATCCATAGCTGGTGATCTCTAATCACAGAATATAAAAGATTCATTTCTCTATTTCAATTCAATCTCCTCAATCAAATTCCCACAAATAATACATTAATTACCATAAGGAAAGTAAGAAGAAGGGAGGGGGGAAAGGGAAAGGGAAACACCAAAAGGAGGGAAGATGAAGAGTCCTATTAAGAGCCCCATGAGAAGTCCTACTATCAAGAGTCCTTCGTCGGCCTTGAGTAGTAAAGATCAAGATTCTTTCGAATGCTCCCGTAGAGAATTGCTGTCTCCTCTTCCTCCTACTAATCCTTCTGGCCCAGAAGAACTAGATGATTCCTCCTCTTCTGCTTCTTGGAAACTCAACATCAATGAATTTCGTTTGCCCCAACGTGGCTCCTCCTATGACCATCCTTTATTCAGTTTCCGCCGACTCTGTGCTCCCAGTAATTACTAATTCTTTAAGCTTGAGTAATGGTGGAATAGTTGCAAAGTTTATTATATTTTTATGGGATTCTTGCGTGTGTGTTTTTGCTGAAATCAAATAATATGCTTACATTTGAGAGTTTAAATTTAGCAAATAAATTTACTTTTGTAATCCAATCCAACTTTTTTGTTTTTCTTCAAAACGGATTTCTTTCTTATTGCGTTGGTATGGGCGTTTTCTTAATTTTATAGGGAAACAGGGAAGAATTGCAGAGTATTACAAGCAGCAGGAAAGGCTTCTTGAAGGCTTCAATGAGATGGAAACCATTAATGAATCTGGATGTTTGCCTGGAACTTTGACGGAGGTTTGTTGATTCTTGCCGTCATCGCTCAGAGTTTTCTCTTCAGTTGCTACCTCCCATAGATGATTTACTGAACTACGTTCTCTTTATTGTTTTCCTATTATTATTTTGTGTCGTATATTTATTTGTTTTAGGTCCAACACCAAAATTGACTACAACTTTTCTTGCACTGGTTTCTTTTCTGTCATATTAATGTTTCATTGGTGTTAGATCCTAGGTAGATTATGGCCATACAATGGTATTGTTGCAGCATCTGAAATGAAGGAACTTACATAATTAATGATGTGGGATTTTCTCTATTTACTAAAATATGTACAACTTTGGCAGGATGAAATGGAACAACTTGCTAGAAGTGAAAGGATGGCCATTCATATTTCAAATGTAGCTAATATGGTGCTTTTCATAGCAAAAGTGTATGCTTCTGTTGAGAGCAGATCTTTGGCCGTAATTGCATCAACTATGGATTCCTTCTTAGATCTTTTATCCGGACTCATTCTCTGGTTCACTTCCCATGCTATGAAACACCCAAATCAGTATCATTATCCGATTGGAAAGAAGCGGATGCAACCAGTGGTAAAGTCCGAAATGATCAAGACCTTATTATTTCATTGTGCATTGATCTTGTTTTAGTACCATCTAATTTTCTAAGTAAGCAAAACTTGTGAATTTCAGGGCATTATTGTGTTTGCTTCTGTGATGGCGACTTTAGGATTACAAATATTACTGGAATCTGTCCGGGAGCTCATTTCTAAGGTATTATGATAGTATTTTATACTCTTTAGCTAAAATTAAGGTCTGTTCTGTTCTGGTCTGATTTGTGTGTTTGGTTAGTAATAATTTGTTGGTGTTTGGATGGGGTTGTTGCAGTCTCGTCCTGACATGGACCACGAGAAGGAAAAATGGATGATAGGAATAATGGTGAGTGTGACAGCAGTGAAGTTTGTGCTGATGATATATTGCAGAAGATTCAAAAATGAAATAGTTAGAGCATATGCTCAAGATCACTTCTTTGATGTTATTACGAACTCCATTGGTTTAGTCACTGCTGTTTTAGCAGTTCGATTCTACTGGTGGATTGATCCTATTGGTGCTATTTTGGTAAGGAATTAATTCATCCATTCAAAACCCCTTAAGCTTCTACATTGATTGATCTAACTAACAGATGATTGCAGATTGCATTGTATACAATAAGGACGTGGTCAAGGACGGTGATTGAGAATGTATGGTCACTAATAGGAAGAACAGCTCCTCCAGATTTTCTTGCAAAGCTAACTTATCTGATATGGAATCATCACGAAGAGATAAGGCACATTGACACAGTCAGAGCATACACATTTGGGGCAAATTACTTCGTGGAGGTTGACATTGTTTTGCCTGAGGATATGCTCTTGAACAAAGCACATAATATTGGAGAAACTTTGCAAGAAAAGTTAGAACAGCTCCCCGAAGTTGAACGAGCTTTTGTTCATATTGATTTTGAGTTTACTCACAGACCTGAACACAAAACCAAGGTCTAATCTAATAACCAGTCTTGTTTATTTGTATATGGTTGTTTGCTGTTTTTGTTTGGTAATGCCAATGCAGCAGCTCTAGGCTTTAATAAGACGATTCTGCCTTTTCCTGTATGTTTTATAGCCCCCCCTTCATAACTTGTCTGCTAATGTTTTTGCTGCTTGGCTGAATTTTTTTCATGGAAATCTTAATGGATGCTCTTTTTAAGGTTGATGATATATACAGGAAAGGTAATAATAGATTAGTTATGACATGATTTTTTTTTTTAGAGGGAAAATGACATATCTTCAAGTTTAGGCCTTAACATTTGAATGACTTCTTGGGTTATTCTTGGAAAATGACAACAAATCCTGCATGGTTCTCCTTGGATCACAATCATGATCACACCAGGTTCCGGCCCAAAATTGCAGCCATATATATATATATATATATATATATATATTTCCCATTTTGGTCATTCGGGGCCAATGTTGATATTCTGAATCAGTAAAAATACATAATATACTTAAAAATCGATATACTAAAATCTTATTAGTTCGATTTGATAATTGAAAGTTAAAGGTTTTACATAATTAACAGTAATTATATCGTTTATTTATAATGATAGTAAATTATGTATTGAACGGAAGAATTGTCCCTCAACAAATACATCACGTGCAAAACTCGTTTAATAAGCCATTGTTGTTCGATTTTGTAATTCTTGAGATCTATTCCAACGATGTTCCAACATTACTGAATGTACCAGAAGGCAAGTAATGTCGTTGCCGACATAGATTTACAATTCAACCTCGGCAATGACAAACCGCGATTGTATTATTTGTTTAGATGACTATGTGGATGGTGAAGAGATCCAAGTTTTGTTGCAGTGCGGACATGGTTTTCATGTCCATTATATTGGCACTTGGCTAGCCTCACGCTTTTCGTGCCCATTGTGCTGAAAAAATGTTATAGAGAATTAGAGTTTCCTTAATATATGTGGACCAGAAAGGCCAGAATATTTCTTTCGTTTCCCAGTACAGTTCAGATCATACACTTTAAATTATGATTGTAGTTTCTCAGTACTCTCCCTTATTTCTCGCTTCTTGTTATTTCTGCATTGCCACTATCTGTATTAATCACAAGTCTTGCAAGATCATATTCAAGTCTTTCAAGAATCATTGAAAAGTCAAATATATTGTAATCTTTTCATATGTACTTATCATGGTGGCATGACCATCATTGTTCGGTTTTGTAATTCTTTAAACATATTGTAACGAGGTATCAATATTAATGGAGTTATCGGAAGGTAATTATTGTTGCCAAAATACATTTATGATTGAACGTCAGTGACAGCGAATTGCGATTGCATGATGAAAAAAATGAAAAAGTTGGCGGATGAAATAAATTAATAAATTTAAAAAGACTTAGAGAAATTGGAGATGAATTTAATATGAGCATTAAATTATAAGTTTTAAAATTTATACATTTACCCATGTAGTTACAAAAGGAATTGTTCCTTTATTGGTAATTTTTCAAACTTAAGGTACTTATTTAGAATTAAAGCAATAAAAAAATGAGGACTAAATTGTTAACAAAGAATTAGTTAGGGGCTAGTTATGCACTTTACTCAAACACAAGAAAAAAAAAAAAAGAAAAAGAAGAGGACATGGAGGGAAGGAAATGAGTTGACGGAGGATATTTTAGTCATTGAGACTAGTAGGGTTTTATCTGCTGTGTTCCGCCCCTCCCATCTTATAGCTATATATATAAAGGTCACCCCCTATCGCAGAATAGCAATTGAGTAATTGAGGGCTGCTCTGCTGGGTCATTAGCGCAATTGTTAAGGTCGCTGCCTTTTGATTGCATTAGATGTTGAAGGGGGAAGACGAAGAAGAATAGGGTTTATGATTGTAATGGAATTGAGGGAGGAGACCTGTGATGTATGATGAATTGTCCGTACCATATGAGGAGTATTCCTTTGATTTTTCAATACCTTATTATCTTCTGAGGTCTCCTTCCTTTTTCCATTTTACTAATCTCGTTTGTGTTTTTTCTTTTGGTGATTTGGTAGAATGGGTGGCTGTGATGACGGAATAATTTTATACCATCAAACTCTGAATGTCCTTTGATGACATCATTAATCAAAACTGAGCCTTTATCTACCATTATATTTTAATCTTTAAATTTTCTATCGTGAATTTGGAAAAATAAAAAAAAAGGCAACAAATTAGAGTCTCTGATGCACTTATGCCAATAGTGTTTTCAGCGCTGTACGTTGCCGATATGAAAAAATCGGGTGCTGAGATTCTGGCGCCGCCCTCCTTCAAGAGGTCTGTGCATTCAGATGTGCCCACATCTTTCTTTTTAAATTTTCATCACCGATCTTGTTCAACGTCAATCAGATGATGATGCATGCCATTGATGATGGGCTTTTCAAATGAACGCTGTGATTCTCCGCTGTTGTTGGGGATTTGGATAGTTTAAATGGGCTTTTAGAAGAAACTAATAATGGACCAGAACCGTGATATCCATCCCCATTTGAAAAGAAAGAAATGCTCAAATAAAAATGAAAAATAAGTGATTAGAGAGGTTTGTGGTTCAATGGCTGAGGGATCCGCCTCGATTGCCCCTTCCTCAACTGGAATGAATGAGATCTGAAGAATGTTAAAGACAGGCCCATTAAACTAGAAAAATAAAATGAAAATATAAATTAAAAAAACAGCTTAAACCAAAAAAAGAATGAGAAAAGAAAAGAGGAATTGGCAACCTTATTTTTTAGTGCTTGACAATTTATTTTCAGAAATTTATAATTTTTAGAGGCGTTCGGTCGTATCTAACGAATCAACGAAATGACCAATCACCTATTAACGAAACAATAGCGTCTAATTTAAATATTTCAATATTCAATTAATTTTCTTTAAATATAATATATAAAATCTTCTGAAATTTCAATTGTAACCATTTTTTCTTTTTTAATTCTACTTATTTTGATGAATTAATAATTTGTTATTGAAAGAGACCGATAAATCTAACTAGGAATGTAAATAGAACAATTTCATTCTGTTTGTTTTTCTCATTTTAATCCAACTAAATTAATGCTAAGTTAACCCTAGATAATAGTTGCGGGGCTAATATTGTGAATTTTTCTTAAGAAGGAAAAAAAAGGAAAAAGGCCTCATGGCCGCCTTCAAAACCACTCAAATTCGGCTGCCACGTGTTTCCTCCTTCCTCTCTTCCCCAACACAAACTCTGTCAAACACAAGAAGACCAAAAAAAAAAAAAAGATCATTTCTCCATCTTCTTCTTGTTGCTTCTTCTTGCTTGTTTATGTGAGTAATGTCCTGCTCCTCATTCATGAAAACCAAATAAGCTCCCAAATAATTAGTAATAATCAATCATCAAGTGTTTCAGTTATGGCTTATATTCTACCCAATCTCTCAACCACTACTGTCCTCCAATCCAAAGATAAGCCAATAATCCTCCACCAAACCCCCTCCTCCTCTTCCTCCCATCTCCACCCGCTACTCAATCTAAATAATACCCTTCCTCGTGTTTCCCAGCTTAACCAGACTGCTCCTCCCGCCACGCCCACCCCAGCCGAAGAACGCAGCAGGGATGACTTCTTTGTTAACCTCGGCATGGCTGTTCGTACCCTTCGCGAAGACATCCCTCAGCTCTTTACCAAAGACCTCAATTACGACATTTACAGGTAGCTTTTTCTTTTCCCAGTCTTTCTCCACTTTTTTGTTTTTTTCGACATTTAGCTGACGCGGGTTTTTTTTTTTTTTTTAGAGACGACATAACATTTATGGATCCTTTGAACACATTTACCGGAATTGATAGGTACAAGATGATCTTCTGGGCATTGAGATTCCATGGTAGAATCCTCTTTAGAGAGATTTCCCTTGAGGTTCTCAGGATTTGGCAGCCATCCGAGAACTTGATTTTGATTAGATGGAATTTGAAGGGTGTTCCTCGAGTACCATGGGAAGCCAAGGGTCAATTTCAGGGCACTTCCAGGTATAAATTGGACAGAAATGGCAAAATTTACGAACACAAGGTTGATAATCTGGCTTTCAACTTTCCACAGCCTCTAAAACCAGCAGCTAATGTTCTAGACCTCGTTGCTGCATGTCCTACAACACCAAATCCTACATTTTTGTGGGCTCCTGTCGATGATTATTCTTCTTCATGGATTGAATTCTATAGAGCTGTCAAGGAGACTTTGGATCAAGAAACTCTGGAAATTCCTCAAGATTGCTTACTTACTTGTTTGTGATATAATAGGAGTAATGTGTACTCCCCTCCCTAGAGTTTAGTGCACAATATAATATATGTACAAGGTGGTATTTCCTCTCAATTGTCAAATAGAGGCCATCATTTTGGCTGGAGATATATAATACTTTTAGGACTCTGCCACAAGGAATATACAATACATACATATACATGTAATAGTAGTAGTAGTAGTATTATTGTAGTACATTTCTTAGCATAATTTTGCAAATTAAGCTTCTGAAGCAATGTGTACAGTACATTTTCTCTTTGCTCTTCTTGATCCCACTTAAGTTTTAGTGAGGTTTATTTCGGTCAAGCATCAAGAGCATCACCCCGAATTAAAAAAAAACCTTTAATTTGAGGCTAATGTTTTTTATCCATGATGAAATTTATAACACGAAGTTCCCAAGTTGACAACACTAATACATTTTGTACAGAAAACAAGATATTGTCTACTATTTTTGCTTCTTCTGCCTGCTGTATGTTATAGAGAACTGTTATAGTTCAGTTGCATCTGGAATGAATGTCACTTCCACACAAGGATTCCAAAAGTGGCATACCTCACACATTTCTTCACGGAAGCATTTCCAGTGGAGCTATTGCTGCAACCTTGTTAAATTCCACTTTCATGTATTTCTCACAAGTAACTTTTAGCAAACCTGTTTTGGCACCTTTCTGAAATTTTAAGATCATTTCTGCACAATTCCTGCAAAATGCAGATAAAACAGAGTCACATCATGATCACATTCCTTGTTAAAGAGGGTCGTGTAGAAAAGGCATGCCTGATCTGAGATTCTTCATAGCGCGAATGTTTCTCGAGTAGTGGGGTCCATGCTGGAGTCATTCTCATTGTACATCTTGCAAGATAGACGGCTGATGCACATAGCAATGAGGGCTTATAATTTAGAGCCTCCAACTCCACCAAGCAAAGCTCAATCAGATAAAATGCAAGATGTTCAAACTGGCATAAAATCCAAAAGACAAAGGAGATATTATTGAAATTGAAATGTCGGTCGCCCAGTGCTGATCTAAATAGGAAAGTATAACAAAGAGATGATCGTCGATGCTGTCAATTTGAGTTTTGTGAGCCAATGGACTCGCCATTTGATCCAGAAATCGTACAGCCAACACAAAAGCAATAACTCATATCAACCAGTTTTGACAAGTTGAGCAATTGTAATAAACTTAAAGTAAGCTGTTATCATATACCTTTCTGCCCCTGACCAAAAAAAAAAAAAATTATGTACCTTTTTGCCAGACTGAGCAGCCTTAAGGAGTCTCAGCATGAACACAAACGAAGTTGGTGCATTAAGACGGAAATTCAGTGTCCTCAGAAAGGCCGACTCCTAAAATGACATGCTAGTGCTTATCAGGTACAAGGGCAAAACCTTATACATTGGCAATAATTATAGAAAAAAGTTGTGAATTTGACAAAATTCATATAATCCTACTATTTAACCCAAAACTTTGAGCTACACACAGGCGCTCAACCTTTGAAGAAACTCACCATTTGAAGCATTTGAGTTCTGGTATATGGCTCGGCTGAGACGCTGATCAAGTCCATAATCTGTTCTCAGGGAATAAATGTTGGGTAATACTCATTTCTCAACTATCAAGATGTGAATCAGAGAAACTCTTAAACAAATCTGAAAGCTATCTACTTAGATTCTACCTTTGGATGCCAAAAGTCCTCATATTTTGATGCCAGCAAGAGTGCTGTAAGGCCAACCAGCTGCATTTCGCTTTTCTTGATGCTCACCAAGGACAAATATTGGTCTAGGAGTGTAACCATCAGAAACAGAGTTTCTTGCATCAAATCAAATTTTGTGTGTACCTGTGAGTTGAAACAACAGTGGCAATAAGAAAAGTTGGAGTTAACATTGGATGAAACGAGTGGAAAATTTTAAAGAGAGTGTTTTAGATAGAAAAACAAACTTCAATGAGCCAGTTGATCAATATGCCACGCATTTGGGGTGTCATTTCAGACTGAGTTTCTGTATAATCTTTTGATGGATGCTTCTGTGCCTATAGTAAAAAGAGTATGAATAATTTTTTCTAAAAAAAAAAAAGTGCAAGAAGAAGAATAAATGCAACCCATTTAAGGCAGAGAACTAAAAAGCGAAATATCTTGTGGGGAATGTGAAATTGCACCTCCATAACCCAGTAATATTGATAGATGTCATCAACATATTCACTAACTTCAAGATGATTATGATCATCATAGATATTAGGCAACTCTTCCTGCATTGTAGTTTCATGTTCCATTGTGAAAACACAGAACAATATCAGAAGTCATTGAAATCCTTAGAATGAACAGAAGCTAAAATTTCTGAGGAAAAAAGAGGGATGCATATATTAACCTTTGATTTTGATACCAGTAAAGACGTAAAGGATTTCCTACGACCAGATTTTCTTTTGGTAGTAGCATCTACTGTAGTTGTAGCTGTGTTGCTTTTGCACAAGGAACAGAGTTGCTGTGCTGGTTCATTGATAAGATTGGATGCAGCATGCTCAGATGAAGAAGATTTTTCCATGTTCTCCTTGGACGTAGTAGTATTAGCTTCCAGTTTATTCAAACCAAATATAACATTTGATTTAGAAGTCATTGGATCCTTGACGACTGTGGTCTTTGTTTTCACGCTAGACCGAGCAAGCTAATAACAAAATAATGAATAACACCACATTAATGTAAATCTGAATCTCATTGCTCTGGATAGAAATTTATATAAACAGTTCTAAACTAGAAACTGCAAATATGTTAGCGAGTAGGAACTAATATGCGTGTGGTAAGCAGGATGTCATTTCTGACTTGAAAGTGAAGATCACCAAATGTGCTGCGTCAATGGTACCTCCAGTGGTAAAAATGAGAGCCAAAAA
Organism: Catharanthus roseus; assembly: GCA_028651295.1. Lineage (NCBI taxonomy): Eukaryota > Viridiplantae > Streptophyta > Magnoliopsida > Gentianales > Apocynaceae > Catharanthus > Catharanthus roseus. The sequence goes on along the minus strand of JAPQWS010000044.1, from coordinate 3,589,873 downwards.
CCAATACATTAACCAAATCTTCATGCAAAATAGACAAGCACAGTAAATATAGTCAACAGGAGAAGGCCATGATAAATATGAGAAGAGGAAAAACTCGACTTTCGATAGTATAACTCACTCTTGAGAGGACAGTTTCTTTTTCTCATTTAATTTTCAAAAGAGAATACCAGTGTAGATTATGGAAATAGCAACCGTATAAGGACCATACTCAATAATATTTAAATTAGATATTTAAATTATCATTTAATCCAATGAAGCAAGACAGACAGTTCCAAAAGTTCTTAAGTCCTCATAGATATTCCCATATGGCTTCTGGAAACAAGTGGCAAACTTATGCATCTGCTCATTGTGTAAAAACATGCACACACACACGACAAAATTTTATCCAAAAAAATGGTACTTAAATCTGCAACCAATCACCGCATTTTGGACCAACCAGAGACCTAAATGCATAGCAGCACCGCAAAGTGCAAAGTAACCAAACAACTCAAAGGTATGTAAATCAGCATGTATTTGTAGCTCACTTTGGTAGTTCTTGAGGATGCTCCACCATCCAGGTTGGATTGACCATTAGAAGCCCTAAAAACAATCCTCAAACAAGATGATTAGTTGAAATGCTCATCCTTTCTGAATAAAGCACAAACAAAAATGAGATTGGAACGAGGAATGAGCTAGTTGGTTTACATATTTAGAAATGATTTATCTTGTTCTTGATTGCTTGGATAAATTTAGTGCCTCCATATAATACCACCATCTTTTATTTTGTTCATCTAAGAATTTCTAAACTCTAAGGTATATTTGTTCTGCGACCAACTTTTTTTAAAAAAAAAAAAAATTATCAGTTGTTCTGCGACCACTTTATGTGCATGCAAATAATACTTAACTGTTTCGAGAGAAAAACAGAAGTGGAGTGGATTAGTTAAGTCATCGAATAATTAAAAAAATAAAAAAATAAATCAGAAAACTCACATCAATCGTAGCCAGTTATCCCCATAAAATAAATATATAAAAAAAAATTATAACCAGTTATCTTGATCTAAACTCTAAGCCCAATTCTGATTAAATAAAGACAGAATGAAGTATGTCTAACGCGATATGCCATAAGTAAGCCAACTAAGTAATAATGCACGTATCTAGATTAGATTATTCTTCTCAAATTGCACCATAAGTATACATGTGTTTTGAATTTTATTAAACGATTGTCAATTAAGGTTGATCTCCCTTGTCCACCACCACAAGAGGCTTGCACAATTCACATACGCCAAAATTAAGGCCAAAAATCCTTAATTCTCTCTCTCTCTCTCTCTCTCTCTCTCTCTCTCTCTCTCTCTCTCTCTCTCTCTCTCTCTCTCTAAATTTTTACAATTTGGAGACTTCGCTAACCCATTTTGGTCAAGGACCGGTTAAGGAAAGAGTCTACAAGTAGTCAACTTTCATAAGAATTCTAATTTCTGGTAATTGAAACTCTGCTAAGTTTAATCTGCAATTTTTGGTAGTTTATAGTTTTAATGTCACAAAAGGTCATGTATATAGTATGCACTTGTATTGTGATTAAAGAGCAAATAGAACCAGAAGTGAATGGAAATTTCACGCATACTGCAGAACAGGAACGGAAGATCCAGAATCAAATTTCATATCACAGTCAAAAACTGCCTGAAAGTAGCTAACAGATACAACACTTACATTCTTATATATCCATCACTGACTCGAGTTTTCCAATGATGATTCCGGGTATAGCTTATTTGGGAAGCCACACTCCTGCTGACTTTGGGTTTCACTGGAGCACAGATACAGATCAGCAAATCAGAATTTAAGTTCCTCTTGTACAATTACTTGAAACAGGAAAGCTTAAAGCAGAACTTTGCACCTGGAAATCCAAATTTTCCTCTAGATCCTTCTAATCTTTCAGTAGATTCCTACAAGCAAAACAATTACATATTCAACGAGAATCAAGAAATGTGTCAAACTGCCTCTGTTTTAAGTTGCTAAAACAAAGCATACAAAAATGAAGGACTAAGAATGAAATCGTTATTGCAACCTCTTTAATATCAGGATTCGCCTTGTTGACTTGCCTTGATACTGGTAAAGATGTCCTTCAAGAAATTATATACGACAGAAAACGAGCATCAATGTCAAGACAAAATGCCCAAAATTTGAATAATGTACCAAACAAAATGCTTCAGAAAACCAGAAACCTTGTTGGAGGAAGATGTTTTGATCCAGATGTCCTGACAAAGGGAAAAAGTAAAAGAGACTAAAGTTCTTTTCAAAACATAAATTAATGAAATTATCAAAGATCACTAAACTCTTGCACAAAAATAAAATTTTAATGAGAGAGCATAATTGTTGTTTATACCTACTGATTGCAGAAGAGACCAGTTTACGACCTTGAGTCTCGCTCCTAAGGTCATTTGAAGTGGCCTTCACATCTTTGCAAGCTGCTGAAATTGGAGATAGTCTCATAGAGTAAGATGATGGACAAGCACTTTTAAACATTTCCTAAAGACATGTTTCTTACACTTCTTTGAAGTTTTCTGGCCGCCAGTAGCTCCAGTCAAGTTTGTCCTTGCGTTTGCCTATTACAGGTGACAAGAATTAAGTTTGTTTCTTGCTTGAGAAGATCAATTAGTGCTAACATTATCAGCTGTCAACACTAGAATACAACATATTGCACAAAGATCTGCTCCCTTTATTCTTTGATACATGGTTTTCGTCACTTTTTTCAAATTAAGCTCTTCTGATGGAAACTAATGACATATTAGTAACTTCTTTGAAAGTCATGAGCACACTTTTGTTGAATATAGTTAGCATATCTTAACGGATATATTAGTCTTGTGATCGAGAGAGTAAAATACACAGTTTTGCTGCAATCTGTCAATTTGGTATCAGAGCCGAACCTTAGCTGCTGTTCTGTTTAGTCTTTTTTTCTCACCCTAGTTGCTGCAACAATGTCTGCCACAAGTAACACAGGCAGTTTCTGACAGTAAAAACTCTCCAGCATCACCATTAGTTTTGGTCTAAAAGTCTGGAGATGCATAGGGCTGGCAGAAAGAAAGAGGGTTACATTACAGGGAGGAAGATTGTACCAAAGAGGATGATCCATGCCATGATGAGTGGGAGGCTGAAGACGCTCTTGTCAAGTCTTGGAGTCTAATGTCACCTTGTACAGTGTGAGAACAGTCAAGGAGGTTTGGGATTCAGTTAAACGGAGCTATCTTGATGTGCAAGATTCTTCTCAGGTCTATGAACTGATGAAGAAGTCCTTTCATTCATGTCGAGATACTCGACCTCTTGCAGAATACTGTAATGAATTAAATGCAATCTTCATGGAACTGGGTTATCGAAGACCTCTTGATATGACATGTTCTGTTGATATTGAGAAACTGAGGAAGTGTATTGTTGACGAGCGGGTATATATATTTCTTGCATGCCTTGATAACAAATTGGATCAAGTTAGAAGTCGTGTTTTGGATACTTCTCCATTGCCAAGCTTGGAAGAAGCTTATTCCAAAGTTCATCATGATAACAGAACCCCATTCAGAAGCTTCAGCTTTGGCTGTCCAATAGAGTACCTCTGGGACCTCTAATCAATAGTGTACTCATTGCCATAGCACCACTCATGTTGGAAAAAGCATGGTTACCAGAGTGGTATAAGCTTAAGCAAGCTAAGAGGAAGAACAAAAAATCTTCTCAGCTGGTCTTTATTGATCATTCCCCATCGTCTGTTTCCCATGTGGCTCAGGTATCTTCTAAAGAAGATAATTCTGGTCTGGCTCTCGTTTCTTCTTCTTCTCCTAATGCTTAGGTTATTGATCATGAGTCTACTGATCATATGACAAGTAATTCTTCTTTACTTGATTCTTTAATACCTAGTTCTATAACAATTGTCCAGGCTGCTAATGGGACCCCTTTTTCTCCCAACCTATCTCTAACATCAGCCTTACTTGCACCAAACCCTTCGTGAACATAAAGCACCTTAGGTTTCTCCAAATCAGTTTCTAATGTTGTTTATCTGATTTCTGATTATGTCTCGCATCATGGTATGTCTAAATCTCACCTATCTTTTGCCCTTCAGTTGTCTTCTGTATCCATTCCTGGTAATTTTCAGGAAGCTCTAGGAGATCCTCAATGGAAAGCTGCTATGGTAGAAGAAATGAGAGCTCTCTAGAAAAACTTAACTTGGGAGATGGTTGAGTTACCTAAGAGAAAGAGGACAGTGGGATGCAGGTGGGTGTTTACCCTGAAGAATAAGTTAGATGGAACAATTGAGAGGTACAAGGCTAGACTAGTGCTAAAGGTTACACTAAAACTTACGGGATTGACTATCAAGAGACGTTTGCCCCTTAGGCAAAGATGAATACTATTCGGCTCATTTTATCTCTAGCAGTCAACTTTGTTTGGCCAATACGGCAGGTTGATGTAAACAATGCTTTTCTTCATGGTGATCTAGCAGAGAAAGTGCATATAAATCCTCCACCAAGTTTTTCACCCAAAGGAGGTAAGCTGTGCTAGCTAAAAAAGGCACGTTAAGGGTTAAAACAGTAACCAAGAGCATGGTTTGGCAAATTCAGCCACTCAATGAAGAAATATACGTTTAAGCAAGCTTCTGCAGACCATACTCTTTCCTATAAATGAGCATGATGATATTACCTTGCTTATTGTTTGTGTGGATGATATGATTGTAACAAGTAGTAACAATAGTGAGATAGAAAAGTTTCGATGCTATTTGCCTAAGGAATTTGAGATGAATGATCTAGGGTTTCTAAAATACTTCTTGCAGATTGAAGTTTCTCGGTCCAAGCAAGGACTTTTTCTCTCCCAATGGAAATATACACTGGATCTCTTGATTGAAACTGGTCACTTTGCTTGTGCACCAGTAGACTGTAGATACTCCTATTGAGGTGAACCATGGCCTCTCAATCTTTCCTGATCAGGTTCCAAACAATAAGGAAAGATATCATAAACTTGTGGGGAAACTGATATTGACTCAGACAAGGTCTAATATCTCAGATGCAGTTAGTGTGGTGAGCTAGCTTATGAATAATCCTTGTGATTGACACATGAATGCAGTAAATTGTATTCTAGCTTATCTCAAATATTTTCCAAGTGAGGCTATTATGTTCTCCAAGTATGGTCACCTCAGTGTTGTAGGATATACTGACTCTGAATTTGCTGGGTATAGATTAGACAGGAAGTCTACTTCAGGATATGTATCTTTTGTTGGGAGAATCTAGTGACTTGGAGGAGTAAGAAACAAAATGTGGTGTCTCTATGTAGTGCAGAAGATAAGTATTTTGTGCTCTGCATTGAGCGTTCACACAGCTTACTTGGTTAAGAATTCTCGAGTGAGCTTGAATTTGGTCCAAAGACGCCAATGATACTCTATTGTGATAATAGAGTTGCCATTGAAATTCCTAAGAATCCAGTACAACATGATAGAACTAAGCAGATAGAGCTTGATAGGAACTATATCAAGGATAACCTAGGTTCTAGTATGATAACGATTCCTTACATTAAGAGTGCAAAACAACTTGCTGATTTGATAACTCATGTTGTTGCTACTGGTCCATTCAATGCTTCATTATCCAAGCTGGGCATGTCTAACATTTTTGCACCAACTTGAGGGGGAGAATTAGCATATCTTAAGGGAATTTTAATATTTAAAATCTTCAGCCTTGATTATAGGATTCTAGAATCTGTTTAGCTACTTGATCTTAGAGGTTGTTGAATATTCTTTCTTATCTCCTGTACCAAACTTGTATATAAGTTTGGTACAAGTTTACTTTTATATAAGTTCACTTGTCTATACCTCTGACTTGTATATAAGTCACAGGTTCTCATCAAACCTCACAGTTTTGCTGCAATCTCTCACTTGATATATAATCTCACAAAATATCATCAAATAGAAGTTGGCAGTGGTCTTATGACTCAATGATATATAACAAGTTTCTAGTTGTGACTTTCAATTATATGCTTCAGCAATCTAGGAAGATTTATTAGATCTGATTGTAAAAGACAAAGCAGAACACTAGCAAAAACAAGTAACTCAAAGTCAGATGTTTCATACATACTGTTAAAGGCTTGCTTGAAGAGCTGCTAGCAGACCAAGTATCAGCTGCCAACTTACTGGGAACGCACCTCGTAGGAAAAAAGATGTCCTTCGAAGTTAGAGAAATACAAGCATTGGACTGGTAAAAGGATGCTCAAGTCAATAAGCTAAATTCATAATGTTGACAGTTCATCTAAATATATATATTATTCAGCATCATGCATTTTTTTTAATTGAATGAGAACGAGTTATTGGCATCTAGTTGAATTGACGTGGCCAAAAACCACTAAAGAACTGTGAAATTAGATAAGTGTCTTGCCTTTTTCAGTATGACAGACCATACTAGGCATAATCAAAACAAAATTTGCAGGCTTAGAAAATATTTTGAAGCCACTTTTCAAACAGGAACATGATGCATAATTGATATGAATTCCTATCTTTAGACTGATGACAGTATGTCAGTTTTACTTACAGTGATTTAGACTTGTCTTGTGAACTTGGCTTTGCAAAGCTGCCCCTGATGTTACTAACATCAGCCAAAACTTTTCTTTGAACATTCACCTTCACTGAGATTTGATTTCGAGTCATTTATAAGGTTCCCAGCATGTAAAACTCAAGGACCAATGAAGAATCTAGTCTTGTTGAATTTACCAGAATTATCAAGCTTGCCCTTTATCTTGTCTGGTTTCTTGACATAACTCTTTACACACAAAGGAAAGAAAAGAAAGGACTAAGGAACACCACATCCATAATATGTTGAACAGATAATGGAAAATTATTTGAAAAGAAAATCAAAGGGAAGTGACCAAACCTTCAAAGTATTTTGGTCAGTCTCACATCTTCTGCCATTAAGTGAAACAGATTTCCTTCTATTAAACAAGATAGCAGAGCAAGTCAGTCCTGCATGATATAGCTAGCAGAAAGGATGGGCAAAGTTTATGCGAAGTGAGGCCAGTGATCCTAGGCACGTTGAACCCCAAGTTTTCTTTGTTGATTTAGTTTGAAATTTAAAGACAACCAGGAATGAAAGGTTCAGTCTCGAATCTACGAAACGAGCAAACATATCAAACTAAGGCATGTGGAATGAAGAATCAAAAAACAAATTGATGTAGTGTTGCTAAGGAAGTCATAATTCACTATCAGTATCTGGGATGAAAACTTAACAAGAAAATATGTTTATTAACAACTGTATGGAAGACGATGTATATTTAACCAGGCTTACTTGCTTTCTGAGTCGTTTGTGTCATGGTTGCGAAATTTAGCTCTATCAGGTTCAGCATAAATCTTGAAAGATGGAGCTCCAGTTGCTGGTGGGATCGGTTGAACAATGTTGGCAGAAAGATATTATCAATGTCTGGACGAACTAAAGGTAATAAAAGAAGACAGAAATGACCAGTATATAGTTGAATTAAAAATGCCAACAATTTAAAAAAACAATACCACTCTTGATAGCTTTCTTTTCTTGAACAGGTTGATTTGAGCCCGACGTCAGTTTGACCTAAATTGATGGAAGCATAGGAAATTCCGGATTAAAGCTGTCACAAAAGAGGGAAAAAGGAAACCAAGAAAGAAATGATCTTGGGCTTAGAAAGAAAATGCAAGTACTTTGACTGCCACCATTTGTTTATCTCAAAAGAAATTTGAGCGAAATGTTATCCGCACTGAATTTGTTCTCTGCAAATAACAGAAATTTATGAGCAAAACACAAGTGGAACTAGGGTTCTTGAAAAAAAAATAATAATAATAATAATAACTGATAACAGAAGAATTACTTGCAATATCCACAAAAGAATGATACCAAAGTGCAGTGATCTGCAAAGAGAAATGGAAAGAGGAAGAAGATAGCGGAAAATGAGAGGAGAAGAAAGGGGAATGTTTACCGTTGAATCTTAAAACTTAAAAGCAGCCTTGAGGGTCGAGACCGCCTCTTCCACCAAGTTTGAATCTTGGCTAAACTGCCCGGTAATCCCTCAACTTTTCCAATTTTCAGTTTTAGCCCTCAAACTTCAACATGATTAATTTTTAATGCTCAAACTTTTAAAATGTGTCCGAATAAAATCCTCAATAATTTTTTTTTTATTTTTTTTTTCATATAAGCAATATGACAATTTAGGAAGTAAAACTAGTGAGTCTTCATTACTTTATGTAATTTTTTTTAATTCCAATTGTAAGGTTTTTCTCAATCTTCCAACTTTTCTCATCCTTTGTGTTAGAGGATGATTATTTTAATTGTAATGATTCCAGTCTTTTTATTGATGGATAACCTCTTATTTAGAAAGAAAAAAAATATTGTATAGTATTTATTTTGGAAAAATTTATAAAATTTAGAAAAGCCACACTATTTGTAAAGTGGTGTACTATTCATATTGCAATAAATTCAAAAGGATAGTACAAAAAAATTCATTTCCAAAAAATTCTTTTTCTTGTGGTAAGACAGTAGTTTAGTGGTAGAAGCATTCTTTACAAGGGCAAACGTCATGAGTTTGAATTACATTCCTTTCCCAATGTTTATAAAAAAAAAAAAAAAAGAACTCTTCCTTTCTCTACATATTTTATATCTAACCTTAAGATAAAAAAACTCAGATCGGATTAAATCTAACTAAAATTTTAAGAAAAAAGAAAAATTATTAAATTGGTATATACACGTAAACGATCCGGATTGAATTTTTAAACAAAAATTTTAGGTCTTGAAAAAACTCAAAGAGAGACCAATTCAGGCATTACTTAAAGAAGACTTCCGCCAAGACTAGTGGAACTCTTCACAAAGTTCCCGACTGGGTTCTTTGAGAGAGGAAGAAACACCCATCCGAACGTTTCTCTACCAATTACAAGAAAAAAATATCAATTATGTGTAGCTTTAGTTTTCAAATTCAAAAATTTATCATTTTTTTTTTGAGATGTTAGAAAGAAAGTTCATAGAGAGAATTTTATGAAATATTGAGATGTTCAAAAGAAAGTTTGTAGACAGGCAATTTTTTGAAAATGAAGATCTTTCGTGCTATCTTTGAATATACCGTGTAATATTTAATAAGTCATGAAATGGGAAACTAAAAATGATAAACTTGCATTGAAATTCAAACTTTTTTTTTTTTCCCCCTTTTGGCTGAGTTTGAAAACTCTATTTCAAACACAGCATAATGGCAACTCTACCGGACCAACCCGTTTGAGTGCGTGCTAGGCAATCCTGTCCTGTCGGACCCGTTTAACAGTTCTAATAAGAAGAGAGAGATCATCAAGAGTTTACTCGTAAAAGAGGATATAGGAATTTAACCTGCACTTAAATATGATTGTGCCAAAATATATATATATTAAGTTCCATTTCCAAGAAGGCCATTTTATATATTCTCACCATCCAACATCTCAGTCACAGCAAATGAAGATAAGCAGTTAGGCAGATTGCAACTTTTTGGTGTTCTTCTGAGAGGCAAAAACCTTGTCATTTTAACAAGTCTCTCCAAACTCTCCCTCTTAACATTAGCTAGCCTATCAAAATGCAGATATAACATAACTATCATCGAATGGTTTAGTTTAGTAGCTCTTCCAAAGCTAGTCATGCTTACAATAAATCCAGACAAAGACACCCACTTCATAAATTATTATCGAGTAGAGGTCCATCACCAAGCAACTCTCATCTGCGTTTCTGGGGTTCCATCCATAGGCGTGGCATCTGATCTGCTAACCGAAGCAAGAAAGCACGAGAGTCAGAAGGTGAAACTCTGTAAGAAGCTCACAGTGAACAAAACTGTCAGATGCCAAAGAGTAAGCATGCATGCATATGAATTTATATTTAAGCTGAATTATTAGTGGCCTTATATATCAGCTTTTTTAAAATAAATAGGATATGTACCCTTGTCAATTCACATATACTTTTGTCTAATCCCTTTCAAAAACATATACATTTGATATACACAACATGTCTTATTTATATCCACATAAATTTTAGAAAAATTCTTACAGGAGAAATCTCAAAACCTTTCAATCAAGGAATGGAGTGAGATCAATCTTGAATTGTTGCTTCCCCTTGCTAGCATTCTGCAAATGCAATTTTGCAATTTGGCATCATTATTTAGTGGGTGTGACAATAGTCCTTGAGGGCCACCTTAAACGAGTGGCAAAGAAAAGGAGGAAGAAGAAAAAGAGTTCCAACTAATTCATCTGCTTCAAATTTCATACCAAAGAAGATAAAAATTGCAACTTCAACAGCTACACAGAAAGGGAAATGGATCCCTTAAAAAATAAGTTGATGTTCAAAAGCTCCAAAGGGAATTAAAAGCACACTCTTGCAGCCATAAGTCATCTTTTAATCAAAAGGCTGAAACAATGTATTAACATAATGCTCAACTCAGAAATGTACACCACTTTGAGAACAGGAAGTATTTATCTAGCACTCTTGGATATATAACTTGTATTATGCGAAAATAGGTACTTACAGCAATTGATATAAGCTCTTCTAAAAGTTCCTCCAAGTGGCGAAGGGGCTTGACAAGAAAAGAAGAAATAGATTACATCAAGATTCTGTATTTCCAATTCTGAAGAGTTTGTAGTGTTTTAAGCGAAAAATTGGAAGAAATAAGATTATTGACATATGGAAAGAATATATTGTGGAGTGGGCTGCAAACTCACCCATTGTGTTGGACCATCAACTGGAGCATTTAGAGGGTCATTATGCACCTAAGCAGCAAAAGAAATGTATTCATAAACATAAAGAAATAAAAAGGTAAGATTTCTATACTATAGGAGCTCGACAAATCTTGGGATCAAAAGGATCAATCAGTTAGAATTTTCCAGCATTTCATCTGTAAATCCATGAGTATCAAAAGCAATTCTCAAACGATTATGATTTCTCTAGTTCTCTCATTAAAAGAGTCACATCTGAAATTAAGCAGCCTATTAACCAGAGAAAGATCTCATTTCCAAACCTCCATGAAAATGCCATCCACTCCAACAGCCACTGCTGTCCTAGCAATGCAAGGTATCAATTCACGGAGACCTCCACTGGCTACACCACCACCCTCAAGCTGTTTTACAATGCAAAAGCAATTCATCATAAGAAATTGAACCAGTCGCTGCATTAGGGTTGATTTTGAACTCAAGTGGTTCCTTATCTGTATTTTACATAACTTAGTCCCAAATTTTCGACATGTAATTACACTACTTTTCATCTTGAAAATAGGTGCTGTGATTCACAAAATGTATTTTTTCAATCACATCAATAATTTGAAATGACAAGTTAACCGAAAACAGGAGAAAAATAAACTTCTGACTCCAAACTAAGATGATCCTAAACACTATCAGCAAATGATTAAGTTTGTATATGCTTTGCCTACTAAAGTACATTTGGCAGAAACAGAACCCACAAACTATGATAGAGTTTGATTTTAAAAAATAACCATTGTTTAAAATAGGGTTAAAGGATGTCCCCACCTTTTTCCCTGCAGGTTGTTGCAATGAATGTGTTACATCAGCCACCTGTAGAATGTTAAGTTTAGGACCATGGTCTTTCAAAAGAATAATGATGTAACATGAAACTGAGAGGAGAGCACAATTCCCGCTGAATGAAAGTGATTGCTTTAATTTCTTCACATTATATTAAACAATAAAGTCGATATAAAATAAAAACACAAAAGAAAAAGAGAATCATTTTACCACTGGACAATTGGCCTCTCTCATCCACTCCAAATTGCGTGGATCAACAATCAAATCATCTACATGGCATCCCCAATAAATCATTTGATTAGACTAGGAAGACTCTATAATAAAGCTTTAATAGCAAGATATAACAGCTTTGTCTTAGTAGAAACTCCAAATAACAGAAAAGTGTCCTTTATTCATGAGATGAAAAATGTCCAACTTCAGCTACAGTATGGGTATATTACTCTGCCCTGAAGAGATTGATTTCAATCTGCGTAATGGAAGTGATCTATTGAACTTTAAATTCTTGTGCAATATGCTAGACCTCCAGCTTTCATTATTGCAGAGACAAAGACCATACTTCCTGTATAAAAATTTTAAATGAGTCTGCACCACTACTTAGAGTGTTTAATGTCCAAATTGAGTACAACGTTGGAAACTGAAAAGCATATCACAATGACTATAAGGTAGTTACAAACATAAAAAAGCTGACTTCAGGATACTCGACAGGAATTAACGATGACTTACTATAGCCAAACATTGTTCCTCTCTCACAGACCATAATGTTTTGATTCCCGGCCAATCTAACTTTTTCAGCAGAGTTTAGCATAACCTGATATGCACATGATCATCAGTCTAACTCACATCTCAGAAGAAAGAGCACATATACTCATATAAGTTCATATAATCAATTCTATGTACAAACTTATGCTGTGAAATAAGTTTGATTAATGAAAGACATAAAAACAGGAGAAATTGAAGAACCCACTACTTACAGAAGGAGCACAGAATTGGCCTTTCTTTATATTGATAATTTTCCCAGTCTGTGCAGCTGCAACAAGCAGATCTGTCTGTCATTTGAAGAAATTCATTAACTTGAAGTACTGGAAAACCTAACAGAGCTTATTGATTCAAGTGACAGAGAAATATCCTCAAGCAGTCAAGTGACAATTATTAATACCTCCTACATAAAAAACGTCTCAAGAAAAGTAAAACCCAGGGGTAAATCTAACCTGTCGGCAAAGGAAAGCAGGAATCTGAATTATATCAGCAACCTGACCAACTGCCTCGCACTGAGAAAAATAATAGTCAAAACTGTTACTATCTTCCTTATGGAAAGGTCTGACCCAGCATCTTATGGAATAGCTTAATAGAAAAGAAACTGGAAGCAAAACATCCATCAGTATGATTGGAGCATAGCACTCTAAGTTGTTGGTTCACCTACATAATTTAGGAAATAACCAAAAACAGAGATTTGTTTCCTTGAACCAAGTAAACAAGAAAAGAAGCAACTCATAACAGGTCATCGTTCCATTTCATTCCTTTGCCAGTGTTTTGCATAATCATTCCAAGCTTGAATGTGGAATGGTAGTAGTATGAAGCAGACAAGGAATTTGGGAAAAGAGTACTGTTATTGAGTAAAGATGTCCAATCGTTTGAGGATCAAAATTTTAGAAGTTTTGAAGGGGAAAGGAGCAAAGTGTTACAGGATACACATGGAAGAAGTAGCATTTTGGGGAGGAAACAGTTACCTGAATTGTCTCGTGAACATCTGTGATTATCGGAATGTCATATGCAACTTTAACTTTTTCAAGTATCTGTAGAACAAACAAGTGACAACCATGGAATAAGGTCACAACATATCCTTATGGGAACAAACTTGTAGATCACTGCAATTTCAACATGGCATGCAAAGGAACCTAAAATATGATGGAATGTAAGAGATCAAAATGAATAGGGAAAATACAATGAAAACAGTAGAACTTAAGCCGATACCTTCAAGCCTTGAGACAAGCCAGGACCACGGAAAGATTTAGAGGAAGTTCGGTTAGCTTTGTCGAAGCTAGACTTGAACACCAACGGTAACCCAAGTCTGTGATTACAAAATTGAGTGTGTAAAGCAGCATTGGGAAACAAGAATAAGCTTGTGAACATGACATGTATTGGAAGGGAGGGACTGCTGGACAGACAAAGAGACAGAGCACTTACTTAGCAGCAATTGCCTTAATGTGCTTGGCCATGTAGAAAACATGTTCCTCCGATTCAATCACATTTGGACCAGCCATTAGGAAAAAGGGATCCGCATTCTGCTCCCAGAGAGCAGATTGAACCGTCAAGATTCAACTTTGGTTGAGAGGTGAGAAAAAAAGGAGGAAAATAGAAAAACACAGCAGCAAAACTATGATAAAAGAGATGCGACGAGATCACCTTAAGCTGGTTGAAAAGTGCCGTCGATGCATCCATCTCTGTGAGAGAAGAAATAAATAATTGCCATGAAAGAGAGTTGATAGAGTGATAGCTCGCGCAATGGCAGAGGATCAAGTGGTGAAGAACATGCAGGTGCTGTTTAACTACTATGTCACTGGTTTTGCAAAAGAATCAGATATGCTAAAAAAATGCAGAAAACGCCATGAGATTGAGAGTCCAAAATGGCTCAAAGGTATTTTAGTTAAACAAATTCTACTGGTCTTGTGATCCTTCTTATATGCTGTTTCTCAAGCATAATTCTAAGAATTCTGCCGGGAAAGAGTGCAATTAGTTCAGGATCGTGGCATGGTTCTAGGTTAAATTAAACTAACTTCTTCTGTATACTCCCATTACTATTTCTCTGATGAATTTCTTGGGTTCTCATGAATTCACTACTACCACATTGGAAAGACGGGACATTCTACGTTAGATATTAGCTGAGTAGTACGTTTCTTTTACGAAATGCAGCTATGACTTTCCTTTATCAACATAATTTAGTTGGTGATGGAGTAAATTGCTTTTCAAATCATAAACTACCGATGAACAGAAGAGGAAGAAGAACAAGGAGAGAGGCGAAAATGTACCTTGCAGATCGAAGATTAGCAGTCTACTGTCTATTGCAATTAGCAGCGGAGAGTATGAATTGAAGTAGAACTCGTCGCTTCTGGTTCTGGCTTCCACAACCACAGACACAGATCCTGAGCCTCCTGCTGAAGCCGTCGTCGGTCGCTGTCACTCTCTCTCTCTTGAGTTCCTTTTCGGGTCTGTAATAATGGGCCGGGCTGGGTGATGGTTTTCTGGCCCAAACATAATTTCTGTGCTCTAGTCCATTCTTTCTTGTCAGATGCTGCCCAATCCAAGAACATAATTTTTTAAAAAAATTAAAACAATAATAATCACAGGGATTTAGGAAAATATATTTTTTTTTTATCAAAATGATAGGAGAAATTGACTATTTATAATTATAAACTCTTTTTGCTTTTTTTTTATAATCATAAGTTTTTTAAATTTGTTTTTTCTAATCATGAATTATTTTTTTCTATTTGATTAAAGAAATAAATATATTTGTTTAGTCATGATTTACTTTTTTTTTCTCCTGGAAATAGCCATGAACTTTTTTTTTACCTCTCAAATATAGTTATGAATAATTTTTAATAAATTACTACATTTGAGAGATAAAAAGTAGTACATAGCTATTTTAAAAAAAATAGTTCACAGTTATAAAATATAAGATTAAAGTTTGTGACTATAAATATAAAAGTAAAAATAGTTCATAGATAGAGAAAGATGAAATCAAAATTTGTAGTTATTAAGAGAAAAATAAAAATAATTTATAGTTATAAATAGAGAATTTCTCAAATCATAATTTACTTTAATTAAGAAGAAATTTATTATTTTTTATTGTATTCAATTAGTTGGTTAGAGTTCTTTAATGTGTGCCCTTTTAATTTCAAGAAAGTTAACATATGTATATTTTCTTTTTTCACCCTTGAACTATTTCATATAATTCCAGTTTTAAAACCTAAACAATAACTTTGAACTAAAAAGAGTATTACGAGATAAAAGTAGATAATTATTTTAATTCTTAATAATCATGATATTCATGGTGATTGGTAAAAATCCTCGCATGGTTTCTTTCTCATATATATATATATATACACTCATAATTTTGAAAATTATTTTGTAATCTATACTTATATATGTATATGTATATCTATATCTATCTATACCTACATTGTATTATATATATACACTAAAAGAAAATAAGGTAGGAGATAAGATGAATCTTGACCATTAATTTTTTCTCTTTTATAATTGAAGGTTGAGATTGTTTCATTTATATCTATTCTATTTCTATCTATGCCACCTTTTTTTTTTTTTAAATTTATATACTTATATACTAAAAGAAAATAAGGTAGGAGATAGAATGAATCTTGACCATTAAGTTTTTCTATTTTATAATTGAGAGTTGAGATTGTTTCATATATATTTATATATATTTTACATCTATCTATACCACCTATATATTTTTATTTTATTTATTATTTACATACTAAAAGAAAATTAGGTAAGAGATAGGATGAATCATGGCCATTAATTTTTCTTCTTTTATAATTGAGAGTTGAAATTGTTTCAATATCACCCACTTACAATTTTGTTTATGATTATGGTTTTTTTTTTTTTAAATAAAAGATTATACATTGATATTAAATGAGTCAAGACTATTACAAGCATACTATTCTTCAAACCCCTCGTAGAAGAGTTGAAGAAAGGGAAACATGCTACGGATAAAAATCCACACCCAAATGAGTATAACATACTAATACTAGTAAATAAAATAAATACATAATGGTCTTTATCGTAGTGTCTTGTTGCCGTTCTTGAGCCACAGCAACAATGAACACGAATGACTAGCTTCAACCTCTCTCTTACCAAAGGACAACTCATAAGACCATAGTATCGATTCGGAAAGAAGTCACAAATTAAGAAAGGGTCCTAATGTTATCCGGGTTTTGAAATTTTCTTCAACAAAAAAAGAGAACTCTCAATCAAAAAAGAAATCATCGTTAGATCTTGAAATATGAAAAAACTCATATTGAAAGAAACTCATCATGATAAAAGAAAAAAAAAAGAGAGAGAGAAAGTAAAAAAAAAATGAGTGAGGAAGGAAACTGGCCAAGATCTGACGGCTGGCCGGATCTAGCCAGTAAAGGCCTCAAGGTCAAGATGCAGCAGTGGCATCGAAGTAGAAGGGAGAGGGAGAGGGAGAGAAGGGAGGGGGAAGAAGGGGCTTGTACTCATACTCATTGCGGTATTGGACTCTTCATGTTAATATTCTCATCCTACTCTTTCTGTCTTTTTTTCAAAGAACTCTGCTGCTAATGAGTTCTAAGTTTTTTCTTATTTTTTCGTTTTTGTCCCTTTTATTTTTATAGAGAAATTTATATTCATTTTTTTTGTCAATTTCATAAAAAACACATTTTCATAGTGTATTTTCTAAAACATTTTACCAATAGCACAATATGACTATACACATTTGTCAAGAACTAAAACAACATATTACAAGAATATGATATACTTTTAGTAAATATTAAAATTTATTTCGTTATTCAATACTTATATTTCTATTTCTTCTTAAAATATTAAATATTTTTATTGTATTTTTTCATATAACTTTAAAATGATGGTTTCTAACATATACATAATTATTTATGTATCATATTTTATATTTTTAAATAAAGAGAAATCTAATCCAATTTTTTTAATTAATTCATGTTCCATTCTTAAAATATATAAGAAAAAGATTAATTAAGTCATTTTCACAATTAGAATTCACAAAATATCTTATAATTGGGTAAACGTCTCGCCCAAAATTAGGAAAATATATTATCTTGTTCTTTTATGAACTTTCTTTTTTTTTTTTGTCCTTTAATAAATAACTCATTATGATGATGAGTTCTTTGCATCTTTTAATTTTTCTTAAATTGTGTTATATTTTTTATTATAATGCTTTCTTATAACTTTATAATAATGTTACAATCTCTTCAGAAATATCAAAAAATTGATATTGGAGGCTTTCTTTTATATTTGAAAAAAAAAATCCTCTATAATTTTTTTAAAAAGACCTTAAGTTTCATTTAAGAACATAGAAGTATTATCTTGCAATATATATTATATTCTAAACATAAATAAATAATGTTTTAAATAAAAATAATTTTTTATCATTCGAAATATGTTTGGTACTGGGCAAATTTTCCACGTGTACTGCAGATTGCAACTAGTTAATCGCAAAACGAAAAATTGATGAGAAGGGAGAAAAGATAAAAGGGTGTTGGATTTTATTTATATTCACTGTTTCAATATAAGTCTTTTAGAGCTTTTTGCATAAATAAATATAAATATATCGAGAAACATAAATAAGGAGAAATGAGAGAAATAAATGTATAAAAGCAAGAGAATATGATGAAAAAGAATGTAATGAATAATATATGAAAATTGTAAATAAAACACTTATTATGAAATAAAATATAATTTTAAAAAATACTTATTTAGAAATAAAGAAGCATTAGATGCTCATAATAGTGAAATTTGATTACTTAAAATTGTCAAAAAGTAGTTTCTCAAACAAGATTGACAAGTGTAAGAAGTTGTGTGAAAATTTACAAAGTATTTTCATAATTAGGTAAACTTCTCCCACTAAAGGAAAATATCTTGTTCTTTTATCAATTTTTTTTTTTTTTTACTTTTGTCCTTTAATAAAGAACTCATTAAGATAATGAGTTCTTTACATTTTTTTTTAATTTTTCTAATATTATGTTATACTTTTTACTATAATATTTTCAATATAACTTTATAATAATGTTACAATGTCTTAGTAAAATCGCTAAAAAATTGTATTCTACACTTTCTTTTATATTTGAAAAAAAAAAAACACTTCACTTGTTTAGAACATATTCTTTTTCTCGGTGACTTCAGACTTTTTAGCCTAAAAACTTATTACGTTGATGATTTCTTTGCATTTTTTTATTTTTTCTAAAATTGTATTATACTTTAATCGTAATATTTTCAATATAATTTTATAATAATATTACAATATCTTCAAGAATCTCCAAAAATTATATTGGAGGCTTTCTTTCATTTAAAAAAAAAAAAAAGAAAACAAAATATCATTTATAAATTTTTTAAAAAGACCTGATAATTCATTTGAGAAGATAGAAGTATTATCTTGCAAAATATATGTTATATACTCTCAACATATATAATTAATGTTTTAAATAAAAACTAAATTTTCATCATTATGAAATATATTTGAGACTGGCAAATTTTGCGCAAGTCGCACAAATTGCAACTAGTTATAACTATAATAATATAGAGACATCTATTATTTTTTTTGTTATTTCAAAGAATATTTTGATCCCTGATTGATAGAAATTAGAATCCGAGTATAAAATTTATTAATGTGTGATATATTTTTATGTCTTTTTCAAGAATAGAATGTCAATTCTAAAAACGTTATTAAGAACTATTACCTCATTTTATAATTTATTTATTTTTCATTAAAGTTGTGTGTTACTATGTTTTTGGACTATGAGATGACAATTAAAACATTAGCAAAACAATCAATTGAAGATGTTGGTGGTAATTAAGAGAATAAATAAATTGGTAATGGTCGAAAAAGTTGTCTAACTTTTGGGTAATGTCGGGGGAAAAAGCAAAGGCATTTGTCCGATTGGACGCCAAAGTAAAAGCAATAAGATTAAGAATTCATCAAAAAAATCCGATGATTATTGTGATGTGCTTTGGAAAAAGGAAAATGAAACCATTGTAACGACATCCCCGTACTCATATGGTGAGAAATAAATCGCCCTTTCTCATGCATAACCAACCATTCCCCTTAACCCCCCTATTTTATGACAACATTTTGAACACATAGCCACCAACCCAACCCCCACTCCCCAGCCTCCTTTTCTAGAGTTTCTCTTCTGTTTTCTCTTTGTAATGCTATTTTCCCCCTCCCTCCCACCCTCTTCCAAGAGTAGAAGCAAGCTCAAGTCCGGCCAAAGCTTTGTTACGTAAGTGAACTATAGAGTCATAGATTATCAGACTAGAGAGCCAATGGTCGAGGCTGAGGGTGAGGATGACGGCAATTGTTTTGGAATGGTTTGTGGTAGACACGTACTACAATACACAAAAGGGTCTCTCTATTCTGCAGTGAAGACATAGTAACATTTTAATAGTGTACGTTTTCTTTTGTGTTGTTGTTGCTGACATCCCATGCCCTTACGCCTAAGATGCTCTTATTTATTAGCCACAGACACAGCATTTAATCATCCGCCAGCATTTGCATTTCCACTGCTCTATTTCTCTTTCTTTCTTTTCTCTTTACTCTATAGTATTAGTATATATATACACGGTTTATGTGGAGTGTTCTTTGCTTTCATCCTCCAATACAAATTACTACTAGGGAATCTTTTTGTTTCCTCTTCTTCTCTCTGTACCTGCCTTCTTCCTCTGTTTTGCCATGAATTTCAATAGCTTTGGGTATAAGGTAGTCTTGGTAATTCTACTGCTTCCTGCTGTGGTATTGGGATGGGAATGCACCTGCAATGTTGAAACCAAAGTTCATGATGGGATGATGGGAGAATCCCTCAAGTACAAATTAGGCGCAGTAGCTTCAATTCTTGTAGCTGGTGCTATAGGGGTGAGCATCCCAATTCTTGGAAGGAGATTCCAGGCTTTGAAGCCTGAGAATGATATCTTCTTTATGATCAAGGCCTTTGCTGCCGGTGTTATTTTAGCAACGGGTTTCATTCATATTCTACCTGATGCTTTTCTGACCTTGAATTCGCCATGCCTCCCGCAGAATCCTTGGAGGGAATTTCCTTTCCCTGGTTTGTTCGCCATGTTGGCTTCCATTGGAACCCTAATGATTGATACTTTTGCCACTAGTTTATACACCAAGATGCACTTCAACAAGCATAAGCAGGTTAATGCAGATATTGAAGAGGCGGGTAATGAGCATGCTGGTCATGTCCATATTCATACTCATGCAACGCACGGCCATGCTCATGGTGCTGCTGTCCCCTCATCTCTTCAAGTCAATCTACCCAGTCGTGTAAGACAGCGAATTATATCACAGGTAATCAATCAGACAGACGGATACTCCTTTTTGCTAGAAATTGCTTGCAAATCATTTCTGTGTCAGTTAAGTTTGTATTTTCCCCTTTTTTGAATGTTGATAAGAAGACCATGCTGAACTTTTTAGGTCCTAGAGCTGGGAATTGTGGTTCACTCTGTGATTATTGGAATGTCTCTGGGTGCATCACAAAGGCCTGAAACTATAAAGCCGCTCATGGCTGCTCTGTCTTTCCATCAATTCTTTGAGGGCATGGGACTCGGGGGATGCATTTCTCAGGTACTCTCTGGTGCATAGTTTACCTGCATACAAAAGGAATCTTCTTGTTAATTATCCATTCTTGTTTTGGACCTACATACAAAAGGAATTCTTGTTAATTATCTCTTCTACTTTTGAACCCTAATAGGCAAATTTTAAGTCTCTATCAACTGGAATTATGGCTTTCTTCTTTTCCCTCACGGCTCCAGTAGGTGTTGGGATAGGTATTGGAATATCAAGTGCTTACAGCAAAAGCAGCCCAACTGCTCTTATCATTGAAGGAAGTTTCAATTCTGCTTCAGCAGGAATCTTGATTTACATGGCCCTGGTTGATCTATTAGCAGCTGACTTTATGGATCCAAGAATGCAGAGTAATTTCAGACTTCAGATAGGAGCACAAGTTTCACTTCTTTTAGGAACTGGATGCATGTCTGTGCTAGCCAAGTGGGCATGATTCTCTCTTATTCTATAGTTTTTTCCTTACCCTTTCCAGCAAAAAAAGCTAGCATAGAACTTTCAACTTTGAAACAATTCTCTAGCTAGTTTAATTAGCAACTAGTGCTCCTTTCAATACAAATAAATAATTCAAAAGAAAATAGAGGTCCAGCTTTTCTTTTTAGGATGGACAAAACAATTTGACACGGGTGGATTTTCTTCCTTCTAAACCAACTTGGAACACAGTTTGACTGGTAGGATATTAGTGCATACTATATTACCAGATGCATGGAGCACTTATGTTCCACACCCCATATTAAATTGGAATATATGCCGTGAGTTGTAGTTTCCACAAAGCAATAAAATACTTAGCAAGAAGTTGAAAATAGAATGCAGAGCATCAAATGCACCATGAGAAGTGGAGAAGAATAGAATCAATTTATGTTTCTACTTAATGGTTGCTAAATTCCCATGGCCTAGCATTATGGTATCGACAAAATTTAGTCTTTCTAGCTTAAAAGACCAGAGAACTGGTACTGTACCTTTTAATCGATGTGACTTCTCTGGTTGAATTCACAGCTCCTCATCTCTCACTTTAGGAACCCCTAAAACTTAAAAGATCAGATGATGCAATGCATGTCAAAAAATGCAGAAAATAGAAGAAGCAGAAGCTCAGCAATAATACACATGAAATATTCACTAGGTAGATAGCTCGTCCAATTGCATGTATATTCACCAATACACTAGTAAAGAAATTACAGAAACCTACTCCTGCAATTCCTGCAAATCCAATCCACCCATCAGGGACATTATCTGCCAAAAAACTATAGGCTATAATTTTGAATTCATTATAGCAAAATAGATCACCAAACTCTTCAATCATACTGATGGTAGTAGTCTGAATGCATAAACTTTAACTTCAAACGTGGTTACTTTGAGAAAGGTGGCGAGAAAGGGTGAGTGAGAAGGTCGAAGGAAATAAAACAACAAAGTTCATATATATAACTACAAGCAATCATATGGTACTAATTGCAAACTTATGAAGAGCCTCCTTCTCTAAGCATTATTCAGGTAATTTCCTTGACAGTAACTGTAATTCAAGAAAAAAACTCACAAAAACAATATATGGAGAAGCTCTTGTGTTCCTGGTGATTAGTCATGGTTGATTCAAGAGAAAAAATTAAGGAGGAATTATTTAATAAAAAAATAATAATCTTCATGAAATAAGAGGCCGGGAGTACAATATTTCAAAAAGGATAATGTTTCAGTTCGAACCAACTAGGGGGACATAGATTCTGGGAAAGGTTATGTATAATACTAATGATAATGACATTCACATCTGCATACATATGTGGTCAATAATTTCTTAAAAAGAAAAAAGAACTTGACTTCCTTGGCCCATTTTTCCCAAACAAAACAATGAGGTCTTGAATATTCATGTTCAAGATTGTTAAGTTAATTTACATGACAATAGAAGCAATAGCATTAACTACCTCATGCAGCTGAAAATAATGGATACCTGCTTGTCTTCCAATTTGCTTCCTTAATTGCAGTCTCAATTTAATCCTCTTAAAACAATGGAAAGCTACCTCCAAAATTTTCAAATGCTGCTAAATATTGAATGACCCTATTGTAGGGACTGAAATATGACAAGCTATTTTCACCAATCAGGAACCGTATCATCAAAGAATGACTAACATTATCTCTACTCTCATTCAATATATCCAAGAAGAGTGTAATATAGAATTCATCATTTGGAGAATACCAAGATTGCCTCTTTCCCTACTGAAACAAGCTCGTGGAAACCAAAGTTTTAGACAAGGAAGGAGCAGAGATGAAATGCATGTCATATGGTATGATGAGCAGGAAGTAGAGTGCTCTGTTCTTAAGTTCGTTTCATAATACTCTATAGCTGCAAAAGAGTGAACATGAATTTGGATTTTCTCACCGGAAAAATGCATATGACGTTGGCCTCGGTGCCGGTGGAGGAGGGGAGGTGGCCTCTAAACCCTCTCCTGAATTATTGTTCTCCGGCAATCTGACGGAGTTGACAGGAGGACAACCAAACCGCATGGGTTCTAGGAAAGGCCGGTTCAGGTTCAATGCGGCCCATTTCATATATTTATAATTTTGACCCGTTTTAAATTGGTCATTCATATTTGGGCTTGTATTTTTTTAGAAAAACAACCAATTTCCCGCTCTCTATTTTGGACTGTCTTGTTGTCCATTACATGGTACCAAAGCAAAGAAATTCTCGACCATAAAGTTCCTATCGGATTGTCTGATATTTACTCTGCATATTGGAAGTCAGACATTGCTGTATATAAAGAATCATCTATCAACACTGCAGTTCCAGAATCAACTGAGTTACGCCATACTTGTTGCCCATTACTTATAAAACGAAGTGTTACCTTCATTTATGTTCTTTCAAAATACTTGTTACGTTCTTAAATTAGGAAAATATTATATGATATATTTTTTAATATGCCCCTATTTTATTTACATTATATAATTATCAAGACACTTTCATTAGTTATTAATGACTGTCAGACGATAATTTAATTTAATTATTTTTAATTTAAACAATCCAGTCATTTTTTAATTCTTAAGTCATATTCTAAAGTGACATTTAATATTAAACAGATAAAGTAACCTTATTTGGGGCTAGTTATTTTTAAATCGTTACTGATTGTTTTTAAATTGTTCTTGATTGATTATTATATTTGCTTTTAAGTTAATATAAGTTGTAAAAAGTTATTTTGAGAAGTTATTATAGGAATGCTTTTTTGAAACTGCTTTTGTTTATTTATACTATTAAAATTAAAAATGTTACAATAATTTGTTTAAAAACACTTTTTTTTTAAGTTACTTAAAAAAGTATAAGCAATAGAGAACAATGATCATTATATAATCTAATACACTATCTAATATAATGTACTTCTTTTATAATGCTTAGTTTTATTAATAAAAATTTTATAAAATAAAAGATAAATTCTAAATAAAAAGTTAAGTAAATGCTCTAAAAACTGCATTAGACAATCCTAGGGGCTATTTAGATCTCTTGGAACAGTAACTTGTTACATTATTGGTTGATTGATAAGATTTTTTATTTTTTTTTGGGTCCAGGAAAAGAAGAAAGAAAATCCATCTAAATGCCTAATTTAATGGTGAGCTTTTATTTCCTTTTTTTTTGGTCTTTGATGATGCATTTGAATTATTTGCAGCAGCATTCACCAGAATGTTGATTGGAAAGCACCAAAGTTAGTGGTGGCTCTCTCTCTCTCTCCCTCTGCTTTTGGTTTTTCTTTTTTCTGTCTTTTCCCATAAGTTGGTTTTCTTCTCTTCTTTTGTTGGCAGAAAGAGATCAGCGATTGAACAAATGATTGATTGCAGCCTTTCTAAATTATCCAACTGTTGTTCTTCAGCAACAACAAGCTATATATATATATTCCACAGATAGAAAGGGGAGGAAACTGGGAAAGAACTTACTTCGGCCTTTGAGTAGAAAGCAAGCAAAAGAAAAAACTCTCCTTTTGGTTTTTTCTCAATGGTAAGCAAGCATATATGCTTTCTTGCTACAGTATCCACCAGAAGAAGAAAAAAGACAATGCAATTCCTCAACCAAATCCTTCAAACCCCTTTTTACATTTCTTCATCTATACATCTCTCACCATTGCAAGTAATGTGACTATGCAAAGTTGCCTGCTTTCGGAGAATCTGTCTTTTTGCAAACTTAAATAAGATAGTACTTGTTTTGGTTACTCTTCTAACTCTTCTACTGACCTTTTTGTTCATCTTCTATAGGCTTCTCTATTTATATCTTCCCTTGTAATTCATTTCTTTGAAGCCTTCAGTTGTCATCATGGGAGGAAAATGCAGATTATTGTGGACTTGGAGCCTTCAGTTGTGCATTTTGCATCTATATTTCTGTCTTGCTATTTTCTCACCGAATTGCGGTCAGTCTTGTTCATGATTTCTGCATTTATTTCATTCAATTCTATGCTACATTAACCATTAAACTGCATTTCTAAACTGCAAATGTGCAAATATTTTTGCAACTCGTAGAAAGGATTAATCTTGTGGTTGCAAATTAAAGCAGATGCAAGAAAATCAGCTTACATGATCAGGGCTGCTGCTGCAAATTCAAGAATTTCTGACATCAAGCAAGTGAAAACATTGAATAGAGTTGACATAGATATGGCTTTGGATTCCAATACTGATCCTTATGCGTATAGTGTGAGTTCACCATTCTCATTACCACCTTATGATTCACTTCCTCCAATTACCCTCCCTGAAAATGGTCCTCCATTTTGTGTATATCCACCACCATTTACCCCACAACCGCCTGCTACCACCATCCCCTCACCACCTGCTCCTCCTGCAGGAGGAGGAGGAGGATTCACTCCTTTTGTACCTCCTCCTCCTCCTATGTCTTCGGCGCCAATAGGACCAATTGAAAACCCACCACCTAGCCCAGTTGGGGGGCCAGGGTCAGTTCCGAATCCACCAGTTATTGTTCCTAATCCACCAAGCAGTACTTTTCCTAATCCACCAAGTCCTGGTACACCATCAATTTCTTTCCCAAGCCCACCAACGACTAATGTGCCAACTACTCCTGGTGGTTTTGTTCCCCGTCCACCATTGTACTTGCCCCCAATCATTTACCCAACACCAAATGTACCACCGCCACCACGCGTTGCTCCAAGCATGGCTGTTTGGTGTGTGGCAAAGCCAGCAGTACCAGAGCCAATTATACAAGAAGCCATGAATTATGCTTGCGGTTCAGGAGCAGATTGCGATCAGATTCAACCCAATGGAGCGTGCTTTCAACCCAATACATTGCTTGCACATGCTTCCTATGCCTTCAATAGCTACTTTCAAAGAACAAAGGTTGCAGGAGGAACCTGTGAATTTGGCGGCACTGCCATACTGGTCACTGTCGATCCAAGTAAGTTCTTGAAATTGATTTTACTACTCTGTTACTTAGTTGGACAAAAGCAAATGTTGCTGACGACACCCTCTTCATTCTCTCATCTCAGGTTATGACGGGTGCCATTTTCTCTACAATTGATTCTTTAATGTAGAAGAAGATGCCAGCTTTTGGACTCAAGAGAGTTTATAAAGTACACCAGAACAGAGGAATTACAAAAGAGGGGAAATAATAGTACATGAGAAATAAACAGAGGATGTCACAAATTTTGTAACCACCACAGCCCAGCACTGCATTGATTGATTTTAGATGAGTTAGAACTTCAAAATGCCATTTTTGGCTTTGATAATATCATATCAATCAATAGCCTAGACAGAGCTTTGAACTAGGGTTCCAAATTGCTCTTTTTACTTGTTTTTCTTTATGGATGGAAATGGATGAATGATACAAAATGTACCATACAATGCATTGTTGTTGGGCATATGATATAAAGTAATAAAACTCAAACTAGAAATTGATTCACAAGAATCATGGTATAGTACTAGATTGTTGAATCTGACAGATCCCTGTTCAAGATAACAGCATGAGAGGTTGAAGGTGCGATTTTGAACCAAATCTTTTGTTCAAGAAGGATGATTCATGATCGCCACCTTTTTTCTTCCTTTTTTTTTCTTAAACCAAGAACAAAGATCCGATTCCATAATTTGGATTCTTTCATACTAACTAAGAACAGTTGCGGGGCAGATTATTTTTGCTGCTGCTAATTAGGAGTAGCAAAAAGAAGAAACATTGTTCGAGTCGGGACGCACTAAAAGTGAAGATGGCCTTTGGAGTTTGGTCGATGCAGAAAACAAAGCTACAACCTTTATTTGTACCGAAAAAAAGGAATTTTTCTCTCTCTAAGAATATTTTATGATGATTCAGCCGTCTTAGCTATAGATAAGCCTATAGAGACAAAGTTCCAACCTTTGTTAGGACTGAGGACTGGCACTAATCTAATTTGTCTTCTACTTCTCCCGCCAGTCCCAACTCCACTAGTATTCTATAGTAGTACTCAACCATTAATTGCCCTTCTCTCCTAAAACCCTACTTACCTTTGGCGACTCTCGGGGTTTGCCTCCTTTTTTCAGCTGCCCTCTTACCGCTACTACTACCGTTAAAACCATGGACTTCGGCGACGATGGATTCTCCGCCGTCAAGCTCTTCAACCAGGGCTATTCCTACACTTACGACGATGTCATCTTCCTGCCACATTACATCGACTTCCCAACTGATGCTGTTTCCCTCTTTTCAAGCTTTAGCCGCAACCTCAAATTATCAACGCCCTGCGTCGCTTCCCCCATGGACACTGTCACGGAGTCCTCTATGGCCACTGCCATGGCCTCCTTAGGAGCAATTGGCATCGTTCATTCCAACAATACTTCCTCCGAACAAGCCTTCCTCGTTCGCGCCGCCAAGTCTTACAGGATACCTTTTTCCTCTGACCTCATCTTCCTAAGTTCCTCTGATTCTATTCTTTCAGAGGATTTCTTTAATTCTTCGCCCTGCGCATTTGTCACCGAGTCGGGAAACCGACAATCAAAATTTCTGGGCATCGTTTCAAGGTCCGATTGGGAGGCTTTGGGAGATAAGGAAGTTAGGGTTTCTGATTATATGAGGAAGTCCCCCGTTCAGTTCTTGCCTAACGGGTGTAACGTTGAACATGTTGCGGGCTTTTTAGCTAAGGAAACCCATGAATTAGTCCCTCTCGTAAGCAGCGACTGTACGGATGAGGGACAGACAATTAAGGGGTTTCCTAAACTTGGCTTTCCCTCTGTGGGGCCGGACGGGAAGTTTCTGGTGGGTGCGGCTATTGGTACGAGGGAGTCTGACAAGGTGAGGTTAGATCATCTTGTCAAGGCCGGGGTGAATGCAGTAGTTTTGGATAGTTCTCAGGGCAATTCCATTTACCAGCTAGAGATGATCAAGTATATCAAGAGAACGTACCCGGATTTAGATGTGATTGGTGGCAATGTGGTCACCATGAGACAGGCGGAGAACTTGATTTCCGCCGGTGTTGACGGTTTGAGAGTTGGGATGGGATCAGGCTCCATCTGTACCACCCAAGAAGTTTGTGCAGTTGGCCGTGGACAGGTATGCCCTTCCCACATTATTTACTACCTTTGCAAAGTTGTCGCCTTTATATGATTTTCAATTTCTGCATATCATCTTTTCAGCTGATAGTTTAAGGGAATTAGTCATTCGTACAATATTAACTTTAACTTGCATGGGTATGCAAAGTACTTCACTTTATAGGAGTTATCATTTTTCTGCCCTCCATCATCCTTTTAGCTGTTAGTTTCCCTCATAAAGAGAATTTCTTCTATTTCTAACTATCATTTTTCTGCTCCTTAACGCTCTGGATCCTACTGTTTGATGCGGGAAGGTGGTCAATATTTTGGAACCATTATATCTAATTTGTTTATTACTTCATCGCTCGTTTTGGCAATAGTTGCATTCCAGATCAACAAAACAACTTTTTTTTTTTTAACATTTTCTCTGCAATGCCTTTCAGGCAACAGCTGTTTATAAGGTCTCTTCCTTTGCGGCTCAACAAGGAATTCCTGTCATTGCTGATGGGGGCATTTCAAACTCTGGGCATATTGTCAAGGCTTTGGTCCTTGGAGCTTCCACTGTGATGATGGGAAGCTTCTTAGCTGGAAGCACTGAAGCTCCTGGCACTTATCATGATCAGGTGAAATTTTCTCCTGTCCATATCATCAATAAATTTTTTCAGTGTATATCACTTGCACTCCTAGGGTCCCTGTAGGAAACTAGTGTGACTTTTGCTAGTAAAATTCCCCCCATACTATTTATATGAATGCTGGCAATCATACATTTTAAAATGCAATTAATTATCTCCTTTCCATGTTGTTCACTGGAGTGTCTGGCTCTCTGTGTGTCGGGGAGCCGAGAAATAGGGACATTTTCATGGCTGTTATTTTGATACCGAGAACACACATGTTGCTCACCTCTGGTAGAGTCTGAGGGAGTGACTTCCTAGTGGTGATATCCCATGTTCTATGTGTGTTTCACCAGGTAGATTCTCTTACTAACATAGGGCTTCTGCAATGACAGAATGGTGTTCGAGTCAAAAAATATAGAGGCATGGGATCTTTGGAAGCAATGACGAAAGGGAGTGATGCAAGATACTTGGGTGATACAGCTAAACTGAAAATAGCTCAAGGTGTGGTTGGAGCTGTTGCTGACAAAGGTTCAGTTCTGAAATTTATACCATATACAATGCAAGCAGTGAAGCAGGGTTTTCAGGATCTTGGTGCTTCTTCCGTGCAATCCGCTCATGACTTATTGAGATCAGGAACACTAAGGCTTGAGGTTTGTAACTATGTTAACTTGAATCATTTGAGTGCAGTTGCTGTCTAGTTTTTTGAGTCTTCAATTTCTTTCTAGATGCTACTTGGCTCTGACTGTATATTGTGATCAGCATTTAGCCTGTTCTGCATCCAAATAAAATCTGAAGTATTTCAGAGCTTTAGGCTTGGCTTGATCTCGCTTGATTCTTTCGTTATTTTCAGGTTCGAACTGGAGCAGCACAAGTTGAAGGTGGAGTTCATGGACTAGTGTCTTATGAAAAAAGGTCCTTTTGATATAGGAGGGAGTACAAACTGGTGCAGTAGTTGTGGTGTGAAAAGATCACAAGGGATGCTTGCTAGTTCCCAAAGGCTGTTTCTGCTTGTATGCGGATTCTTGTTCAGTGTCAGAGGACACAAAGATGAACCAAAATGATCCAAGTTATAGTTTATAGATATCGGCAATTGATCATATATTGTCAATTTTGGGAGCTTCTTTCAGCTTTAATCATGGAATCGCTAATTATGCCAGAGAAGATAAAATAGCATCCAAATTCTGGGTTTTTGAAGTTTTGACTGTTGATTCAAATGATTTTGCTTTCTCTTTTGATTGTTTCATATGTTATATATCTCTTAACTGGTGACGATTTACTAAGATAAGGAGTCTTGTTGATCTGCTGGTTCATTTGTACCTGAACTGGAAAGTCTGATGGGATGCTAAATCAAAAACTGCAATTACAATGAATAAAAAAAATTGCCACCAAATGAAACATACGATCCGCAAAACAAAAAACCAAAAACAAAAGACCATTCAATTGCAATCCACTGCCTCTCTAATTAGGGAGCACAGGGTAGTTTTAATTGGAGTGGTATTTTTTTCTGGGTTTTTCACCAGCTTTGTTGAATTATACGTTAGACTGATGTGAGGTTATGAGAGACTGCAGACTGTTGTAGACTCAGAGAGCAACACCGGGTTATCAAAAGACGTAGACTTTTGCCAAACAGAGTTTTTAAAGAACGCATTAGTTAACGGTAATGGGCGTAACGCGTTCAATTGAATAGGAGGAAAAAACAGACCCCCAAAGGTTCTGTTTCAATTAAGCATCGGCTCGGCTGGCAGCGAGTCAGTAAAGATGGTGATAACCGTAGCTGCGGGAGCAGCGGTAGCAGGAGGAGGAGTCCGGCTGATGGCTCTGAGGTCTCTCTGTGTGGCCGCTACCACCCTACAGGAAGTCGCTTCTGCCATCCCCAAAGGTTACATACTTCGCATTCATTTGCTCTCTATCTTTCTACTCTCTTCCACCTTGCCTTCCCTGTAATCATCCATTTGCTAGCAAAATCTTTTATTTTCCTTTTTCATGACATGTTGAGAGATTAAAGAAAAGGCCTTGCTTTTCCACTTCCAATTATTCACAATGGGGACTGAGTTGGTTGGTTGGTTTTCCAGGCGTGGCTAAAGTTGTCCTCAAGAAGGGCAAGACTCAGCTTTTTAAAGACGGTAGTCCAATGGTATATAGCGGTGCCGTTGATCGAATAATTGGCAGACCACCACCCAAAACAGGGGATATTGTCCTTGTGGCTGATGGGACTGAAAAGCCCATTGCTTGGGGATTCTACAACTCAGCTTCCATGTTTTGTGTTCGGCTAATGCAACTTCAGGAAGAGGCGTCCAGGTATCTAATCTTATCTGCCTTCCCTAATCTTTCAATTGTACCAAGCTTTAATATTGCATCCTTAATCTTTGTATCATTTAGAGATCCTTCTTGCGCATTAAACATCGAGAAGTTGCTTGAAACAAGAATTGATGCTGCTATTAAATTGCGAAAGAGCTTGGGGCTTCCATCACCTAATACAAATGCATATCGTCTTGTTAATAGTGAAGGAGATAGGTACATTCTCTACAACTACCTACCTTATCCATCTTTTCCTGACTTCACCGTTGTAAGTTTGAGGAGTTTCAACAAGATGTTTGTTCTTTGTTTAAATGTAAGATGTTTCTCCTAGTAAAAACATAAATGCTACAT
Organism: Catharanthus roseus; assembly: GCA_028651295.1. Classification (NCBI taxonomy): domain Eukaryota; kingdom Viridiplantae; phylum Streptophyta; class Magnoliopsida; order Gentianales; family Apocynaceae; genus Catharanthus; species Catharanthus roseus. The sequence continues at coordinate 3,558,312 of JAPQWS010000044.1, read as the reverse complement.
GTTTTGGTTTGATCTCTTATGTGATTCCAACCACCAACCCCCCTTACCCCCAGCATCTTTTAAGAAAATCAATAAGATCATTTATATTCTTCCTGGAGCAATTTTGAAATTTGAGATTCAGCGGCTCATTTTTAGTCAATGGCTGGGATATCATTTACATGCTCTAAATTCTGCCGTTCAGCTAATTCACTTAATTCATCTGTTACTCACAAAGCGTAGTTCTTAGTTTTACCTCTTTTGCAACAGATTGTCTGGCCTTATTATTGATATCTTTAAAGACGTAGCTGTAATAGCATCATCAGCTGCTTGGGTTGAGAAGTACAAGCAGCAGATAACAGTTTGCATCAGCAGATTAACAAAAATCAACCATATAAGTTGGAGACCCTCTGTCGAGATTCTGAAGGAAGAAGGGTTGGATTTATCTGGTTCTACTGAACTTGATATCTGTGCTGCTTTAGAGAGGGTTAAGGCAATCTACTAATCTTGTTGACCTGTAAATTACATGTTTTCAGAAATTTTGTTACTCCAGCAGACATCATATGTTTTGGTGAATGTCTACTAGCACTGACTTCATGGTCTATATTGAATATTTGGTGTCAATCAATTTTGCCAGAGCAGGTCGTAGAGAACGGGGTTTGTTATTTAGTCTCATTGACTGGCCAAAAAACAGGGTTCTATGCCGATCAGCGTGAAAACCGTAACTTCTTGTCAACAATTTCCAATGGCCAGGATGTCCTTGATCTTTGTTGCTACACAGGAGGTTTTGCTTTAAATGCAGCAGTTGGTGGTGCTTTGAAGGTTACTGGTAAATTTGTCACCATACCCACCATTCTTGTTAGTTCTTGTCATGGCATGTTAACAACCATTGATCTATTTCTAACAACTCGATGAATCAATAATTCATTCGTGGGAGGGATCAATCTCTCTTCCTAGATATGTGTTGATCGGCAACAAAATGCTGGATAATCTTGTTTGCACTATCTGATATTCTAAGTATATCTCTTTATGCCTTTGCTGCTTTTTCTCCTTGTTTTGGTAGGTGTTGATACATCTTTGCCAGCTCTGGAACTTGCCAACGAGAACATTGTTCTAAATAGCCTTGACCCTGGAAAAATATCATTTGTGAGGAAAGATGCAGCTGCATTTATGAAGGATGCTATATCCAGAGATGACTCGTGGGATATAGTTATATTGGATCCACCAAAATTAGCACCTCGCAAAAAGGTAATGTAACAACATTCTTGGTTTATGCTTTTCTCATAAGATCTTATCTACTTCAGAAATAGTTGTTGCCAGTGCTTGAACCTTTATACCCCTCCCTTTAGGGCTGTGTTCATGGAGCTTCTTGATGTTAACTGAATTCTCTCTTGATCCAGGTTCTGCAAAGTGCATCTGGCATGTATAGGAACTTGAACTCTTTGGCTATGCAATTGACAAAACAGAATGGTCTTCTTATGACATGCTCATGTTCTGGAGCTATGACTCGAAGTGGAACATTCTTGCGGGTTCTTCAGGCAAGTTAAAATTTATTTTTACAAGACTTGAGATCTTTGTTGCCAATCTCTTCTCTATTTTAGGTCTCTGACTATGCTGTTGCATCTAGTATTTCATTTATCAAGTTCATACTCTACAGACCAATCAGTGGATTATATGCTTGGGTGGGCTATTGATGCTCACTTATGTTACTCTACGACTTAGTTCAATTTTATCTCTGGTTGTTCTTGGAGTCTTCAAATGCAAAGGGAGAAAATTTCCATAAGTAGCTACTATATTATAAACAACTTTCTTGTGCCAGACTTTGATTTGCTATGCAATTTAACACTATCCAATTTGGGTTGAGATTGATTAGGTTTATCTCCTCTCTTCTTCACTCAGGATGCTGCATCCATGGCAGGAAGGAAGATAACAATTCTACGTCAGTCAGGAGCAGCTTGTGATCATCCCATCGATCCATCCCATCCAGAGGGGGAATATCTCTCCAACATCTTGCTCAGAGTGCATTGAATTTTGGCTACTGCATCATGTTGTAGTTGGGAGGAACCATCAATCAGCTGCCGGCCTTCCTGCCTGGACAAGTCTTTACAGGCACTGCAACTAGTGCTAGTCAATCTGTGTTTGCATGTATTTTGAGCCAGCTATATCAGTAGGAAAGAAAATCTCAAGATACGATAGGACAGTAGCAAAATGAAAGACAGAAGAGGCCCAGAAGATGTGGAAAATTTTTCTATGTATGAGCATTTACAATTGTTGGGAAGGGGATGATATTTTTAACAAAGTCCTCAACTGCATCACAATGGAAAAGGGATGAAATTTTGGTGCACAAGTATAAAATCCCCAGAAGAGGGGAAATGCTTCATTAACCACCTCAAACAAATAAATAAAGAAGAAGAAATGCCAAACTAGACGGTCATATCACTTCCAGGGCACCCCTAAAACAATACATAAAGTTAACAAATACATAGTAATATTTGCAAGATCAAAGTTACAAGGCCGTAATACGCTATACATATGGAAAGCTTATATTAAAATCCCCCTGACTGATGTACTAAAGCCAATTTCACTGGAAACTCTTTTCGAGCTATCTTAGTGACCTCCAGGGTTCCGGTTCCACGACAAGTAAGATGGATCCCCAAGCCGCCTGAGAGAGAAATAATAATCTTATACATGGTTGTCAAAACAAGCAAGCTTAACATAATAGTGTGAAAAGTGAACTACTTATCCCAGCAGAACATAATGAAAAAAGGAAGACGCAGGAGACACCACATCCTCTTAATAATATTGAACATTTTCTGAGCAAGGTTATCATAAGGGAAGAAACATTCTTACAAAACTCAAGATCCTCTAGTTCATTTTCTAATACGCTTTTAGTACACTTCCATTTGTAGTAACATTTTCCTCAGAATTTATCTTCTAGAGTTTAGAGTTTATTTCTTATTCTATAGGATTTATTAAAAGAACTACCATAAGGGTGTTGCAGAAAAAATGCATTAGAAGGTGTATTAAACGCCCCCCGGCCGCTCTAAAAAAGTAGACAAGGACGCATTAACGAGTTTTTTAAGGACCTCTACTTAAATGATATCTTTCCTCGTGTCTTTCTACACATAAATGATACAAACATAAAATGCCAAATTCTTATAATTACCAAATCCGTTTACTCATTATAGGGAGAAATCCATCATTTTATTACTTTCAATACCGAATACAGATTTGATTCTTCGAAATTGAATCCCTAAGCTTCAATTAAATAAGCCAAACTCAGCCTACGAGTTCACTAGGCCCCTAAATGACTGGCAATGTGGAGACTTACAGCGCTAACATAAATATTAAAGAAACAAGAAAAGCAAAGAATGTTAGAGGAGGACCAACCAATATCCCTAATAATTCTTGAAACTATAACTGCAAAGTTATAGAAATAAAGCAGACAAATAAAGATATGGAGGTACCTGGGCTTAACTAAGTATATAATCGTGAATATCATGGCCAAAAAGAAGCAAAGCCCCCCAACAGTGAGATAGGCAATACCAAGAAAGTCATTCTTTCCACCAAGCCAGCTGGTAGTAGAAAGCACGAGCTTCTTCTTGCCATTGAAACTATAGGTGTTATAGTTGTTTTCCAATGTAACATTGATGACATCACCAACTTCAAGATCTACTTCTATTCTACCATACAGTTTTCTGAATGTTGGAAGAGCTGCAGTGCGCATCCACACGATAAGATCCTCCTGCTCACTCAACTGGAACATAGGATCACATTTGAAATATTATTAACCTCATTGAAGTAGAAAAATAACAGTAAAAAGAGTAAAATATAGCAATACTCCAGGAAATTCCAAAGTCAATGCTAAAAGTTGAAAATTAGAGAGAAATATACTACTAAGAGATTCAGTGTTACCAAAGACTGTCACATGTTTCATACAAAACTAAGAACATAACAAAATCCAGCTTTAATTTTGCTTTACCCTGATTCTGTTTTCAGCTATCATTTGACAGGCTGTCGAACTATGGCTTTTCTTTAGCGGATAAGTTATGTATTGAAATTATATTTGTTTGGATGGTCCTCAACTCTCAGATTAACTACTTTTAACATCAAGAATGAAGGCTTACTGGTATGGATTCGTTCAGATGTGCACCCCCTATAAGAGTGCGATTTTGAAAATTCTTGGGGTAGACATTTTTGCCAAATTTGTGATCTCTATCACTTTTCCATGAGATTTCCTTCTTGTTTATAGACAATTGTTGATTATTGCGGGACAAACTGTAAGTGTCATTGAACAAACTCCAAGCTATAAGGCCACAAGGTACAATTGCTGACCCATTTGCTAATGTATCCTCAGGCTTACAAGCAGATACATCATTGGCACTGTCAGGATCTCTCAGTTGCTGGTCACTTCTACTCTTCACATACCTGAAAGTGCGGTAATAAAGCTTTTAAAGGCAGGGAAAGTAGATAGATTAAGGAAATAGAATATAACATAAGTTACAATTTCCTTCAAACTCGCCAATCACTCTTCTCGTTCGACCAATATAGGAGAAAAACTAAAATAACTTGACCCACAAGTAGATCAATGCAAATTAAAATATGCCGTATTTTTTGGAATAAAAACACATGCATGCTACCGAACCACAGGCACAAAACTTAAACCTACATGTCACAGTGTCACTTTTCCCCTCAACAATCGCCTGATTGCAGATCACATACAAGCTTGTATTTGGAAACCAACCTAAACCCAAACTTTTTCTCAATGGACCCCGTATTGCCTCTCACATATCACAAATTTCAAGAAGAAAAAAACTCTCGTTTTTCAAATCAAAACTCAATCCAGATACACCCTTAATGAAATCCTTACACAAGTAAGGTCATCGCATTCCGGAATGGCTATTATTTCTACCCAACATAAGGTCACAGTGTAAAATCTTTGTTAAAGTTACGGAAAGAAATACTTGGTTGTAAAGACCAGTACATGATAAAGTTGCAGATACAAACCTCCGGTGATTCTGGTAGTAGTTGTCAAGCTGATAATACACATAAATTGGCTGCTTCATGCGCTTTGTGACCTGGCACGGATAAAAAATTCAGTCACAGTAAGTCCTTGAAACAAGAGGTTTTGTGATCAATTATAAATAAGACATGAACTTAATAACAACAACAGAAAAACTGGAAATTGCAAACTTAAACAAGGGAAGAGGCAAAGTTATGATCAAGGAACTAACATTGAGAGTTCTAGTGCATGTTTTATCCGCGGAGCTTTGAATGAACGCAACTTTATTATTTCTGAAATTTGGAGGTACGCACTCAGTCTCATATCGATCAATAATTTCTACAACCTGATAAAGCAACAAAGAGTTTGCAGTGAGTATTTTATACAAGGCTAAATTATTAAGCCAAGAATTGAAAAACGGAAAACTTGAGGCTTACATCTCGTGAAGCAAATAAGGAAGCAACACCTATTGGAATAAATATAACAGTGACTAGCATAAAAGCTGATATAACCTGCAATACATAGGCAGCAAAAAGGACATACGAATAAGTTCACATAATTGTCGCAATGAACATAGGAAATTGAGAAATATTTTAAAAAATGCGAACCCATTTGGGTGTCAATATAGGCTTGCACGCTGGAAGCTCCTGCTGTGTAAACCTTGAATCTGAGAATAAAATTGAAAAACGAAGTTTAGAAAGACACTGTAATATTCTGCATCGGAAAACAAAAAGGAATTTAAAAAAAAAGTGATATGACGTATAAAATTAACACTGAAGAAATGAAAATCCAATATCGGTCTATCAGAAATTTCCTTAATTAAACCCAGTATTTTGGGATAGCACCAGGAATTATGGAGAAAAAGTTCCGGTACCAGCGACTTACCAACATAACACTACTGATAAAAACAAAGAAAGAAGACATCGGAAAAATAGAAGGGATTAAGAAGAAGAGAGAAATACACTTAGGACGCTTAGAATTTCTGGTGGCAGGCGTGGAATCGGCAGATCCATGGCCTCCGGCACTGGAGGAGGGGACATTGGAGCTCATCGTTGAAGAAGGGCAGCACTTTCCTTTTCTTTAGTTTGTTCGAAAAAGAAAAACCCAAAAACCAATTGAAAAAAGGAAGATCGTGGGAGTCAGTGAAGGGGAAGAGGCGATCAATACAATCAAAAGTCTCAAATGAAGATATTGACCTCAAGGGAAGAGGGTTGATTTGGTACTTAGAATTGTCTGCAACTCGTCTGTCTTCTTTTGACTTTGAATTGTCTCCTCCTCCCCTCTCCACTTCTCTTTCTTCGAATATTGTAATTGAAATGAATAATTTTTTTAAAGGAAAAAGAAAAAAGGGGACAAATAGAAGAAATGTGAAAAGTACAAAGCTTTGGAGGGCTTCTCAGGTAGTATAGTAATCGGAGGTTTGATGAGTTAGGAAAGGCCGGACGCTACAGTACACCACAGGCAGCCGTCTTCTCCAGCTTAACCCTTTTTACTAGAGGAGTTATTTCTTATGGTTCTAGAAGGAAGGAAGGAAGGAAAGGCCTGTCTTCTTCAACCTCTCTGGTCAAAACCAACCAATCTACGCGCAATTCCCTACTACCTCTTCTTGGTGGACTGCGCGACTCCCGCTGGACCGCGGCTACGCGACCACGTTTCTTTGTTGGTTCGATCCACCTACATATTTTAGGTTGGGCTTTTCTTTATCTTGAATTTTCAAGCCCATTTATAATTATTCAATGATAATTTATAATTCCCAGCCAAAAAAAATTATAATTATTTATGTTTTTTTTTATGAATTATAATTATTTATCTTGGATTAAGATTTCTTTTTAGGGTTAAATTCAATTTAGTTCTTGAAATTGGATGTCTTTTTCAATCCAGGGTTCCATGTATAAAGTTGTCAATTTATTTTTGGCTAAAATTCTCCAAAAGAGGGCCTATGTGAACGGTCCTCTATCAAAATAAAGCTACATGAATTACGTGTCTTACTATATATGAGGCATCTTGTTCATTTCATTGGGACTTTACCATTAAAAATCTCCAAATAAACAAATAAAATGCGTTTTGTGTTTGGATTGATCCACCAATGTCGCAAGAGCAAAATATAATTTTTTTACTAAAATGTGAAATTTTTTGTTCAGGCATTAGTGTGCATAAGGAACCATTCCCTATATTAGAAATGTTGAAATTCTCATACTGTTACTGTCAGCATTTAAACCTTGGATTTAATACCAACTCTACAGTTCTAAAACCAACAGCGGAGATTGAACACTTAAGAAGCTAAAATTGAGAAAAGAAGAAGGGAAAGGAAGCCTTTTTTTTTTTTTTTTTTGTGGCTATAATATTTCTGCTGTGTATTGGTTTTTTTTTTTTTAATTTTATTTCATGGAGAAGTGTACTGGGTTTCTAAGCCTTGGATTTTTAAGGGTATAGATATGGTAAAATTATTGAAGAACTCTTTTTTTTTTTTTTTTTTAAATCAGCAAATTTTGAAGAACTCTTGTTTTAGATGTGATCGAGATTTTTATATCAAAGTTTATTACCTAAAAATTATTCATAAAATAAAGTAAAATTAATAAATAAATCAAATAACTAAATTAAAAATAAGAATGATTTAATTTTATCTAGGAGAGAGGTTTAGACTTTTATATAGTGATATAAGCTATAAATTTTGATTCATTAAAGAAATATATTATGTTTAAATGCATGAGATAAACCATCTAACCTATACCATGACTTATTCAATTTTATGACATAAATACTAATTTCAATTCTAAAAATTACAATATATTTGTAAAAATTACATATCTCTCATATTCAAAACAACAAGAATTAATATAAATAAAAATATCAATTAATCCAAATAATTATTCTATAAAAACAATCACAAAAAATTAATTTAATCAAACGAATAACATGTCTAGATATGCAATAATATAAATAATATAATAAATCTAAAAAAAATAAAATAAATCAAAGTCAAATAACTTATATTTTATCAAAATTATAATAAGAAAATTAGTTTGTGATTAAAAGGAACCAATTTCTTGGTACTTTTCCACTTGAAGTTGCTGTTGAATTTCTCCTATTTCTGGCGAATTTTTTTCTGCCCGCGTCGGATTTCTTGCGGCGCCATTCGTATTTTTCTGCTGCAAGTTCTTCAGCTGCTAGCGCACAACAGCTTCGTGTTAGATCTTTGGACTTAATTCATGTGCACACGTATTTATACAGTATTTGGACATGTAGACGTACATGTATTGCTTAATTTAATTATGTGGTTGTTATTATATATATTTTGAAACTCAATTAAGGTAATCTATATTTATATAGGTGGGTCTGTCATCTTAATAAAAGTATGGAGTCTTTTTATAAATATGTAGAAACCTAAGGATTGTATTGCAAAATTATGATAGGCTATTTAGCAAATATATCTATATATTAGGGTTATAGTTCCTATTGCATGTATGCTTAGATTATTAGCCACCGCTAAAAATTTCGATCTCAATCAATTTCCATGAATGTAAGATACACGTTTTGTTTAATTATTCTAAATAATCTATTGAGTAAGACTAATTTCTTGAGTTTTATTTATTTAGTTCCATCACTTCCTTCTTCTTCAACTTTCTAAGCAGCTTGCTCAGCTGCTTCTGGTTTCTGCTTTTTCTGTGATTGCAGCTGGTTCTGCTGCTTCTGTCTCCAGCAGCTCTCTTCAAATTGCGGCTGCAGCTGCTTCTGTTTTTTTTACTGTCTTCCGCAGCTCTTGCAGCAGCTGCCGCTGTCTCCCCACAGCTCTTCCTCTCTGTCTTCAATTTCTAGCCGCCCTTTTAAAGCTGCTGTTGCCTCGTAATTTTTCTGCAGCTTCTAAATTTCTTTCTCTTCTCCTGCTTGCCGCTTTTCTTTCTGTTTCTGCGGCTGCCTCTTTCCTTTCCCAGCAGCTGCGCAGCTCCTTTCTTTCCTAATCTTGTTGTGGCCGTTGCTTGCTTTCCTTTTTCTTCTTATTTCCCCTTTTTCTATTTCTTCTTTCTTTATTTTTTTTTTAATGCTGTGGGCTTGCTCCACTTTACTGAACCATTTTGGCTGCCCTTTTATTTCTTACGAACTTTTTTATTTCTTATGAACTTCTTTTTCGTTTATCGCCAGAATAAAACATAATAATTATATTTAATAAATAAATAAAATATTTTTAAAAATTAATAACTAAAAAGTTCTAAATTCATCATATATATATATATATTAAAGTTTGTTGTTCCCTCTCAAAAAGATCAAACCAAGCATCCAACACAATAAACAAGTGCCTTGTCAACTGATAATAGCCAACAAAAAAGAATTACATAATCATATCCCGCAAAATATTTTAGAAATAAATTTTCCTAAATGTTTTGCCCAAGAGTAGTCTTGGAATGAACCCCTTCAATGTTGGCACTTTCTGTATATTTATATGTTGCTGCCATTCTCAAACTGTCAAGGCTTGTGCATGGTTGTCCTTTCCAAGTCAAATTTGTTGAGTGCACTTCAGTATTGCCGACCATGACTGAGCGAGAAGGTCTTGGATTTGTCCAATTAAGTTTTTCAGGCACAATGCTAGTAGGAGGCCTTGTTGAATTACTTAAAATCTGAAGTAAAGTGAAATGTTAGAGAAAAAAGTAATGTTTGGAGTAAATGCAGTTTTTTTAAAAATAAAAAAGACACTCTTCACCATATTAGCAGTAGAATTAAATGCATTTTTTGTGTTGCCATTGTTCTTGATTTGTGGAACACCATTGCAAAATCCACATCTATTATTTGTCCCCATACTTTGTAGCTTCCTTGTTGCTGGCAACTTTTCCATCTCAGCAGGCCCTCTTTTCCTATTTTTCTTCAGTCTGCCCGGCATATTCAAGATTTCTGAAGGTAGCAGCTCATGCATGCTAGTTTCTGGTCATATTTCCTTGTCATTTATAGGTTTTAGCATATTGTTGTATGTCTTTAAAAATGTTTCTTTAGAGAACATCTCATCTACTATTTCTTCAGGTGTAATGTGCAAAAAAATGCAAGATGCAACTGCATGACAACAATGGATACCACTAAGATCCCATTTTCTGCAGCTGCATGACCGGGCCTTCAAATCTACCACTCTACTGTTGAAGTGACTATCAGTAACCTCAAATCTATAGTCCCCATTCCAAGTTGGAAAAATGCTGCAGATTCCTTCTTGATTATGTTTAGTTTCTGTTGAACAGATGGAAAAATGTCTCCATTGTAAGCCAAAATAGCTTGCCTTTGCTTGTAAACCCATTCCATCAAGTAAAGTCTTATTTTCTCCAACATATTCAAGATAGGTAGACTTCTAGCATCAATGATTTGTTCAAAATTCCATTAAAACTTTCACACAAATTGTTTAGCATGTGATCACATTTGCAGTGTGTTTAAGATATGCTCTGCTCCATTGATGTCTTTTCTGGGCTGGGCCTATTTTAAAAAAGTCCAGACTGAAGTGGGCCGCTTTTTTTTTTTTTTTTTCCGATTCAGGCCATAACACACAAATGGTTGTGCGTTATTTGTGCGTTATCATTTAATTAAGGTACTCAACCAACGTGGCTGATAACGCACAATCAGTGTGCATTATGACTCGGCATAACGCATAATTATTTTTTATTTTTTTAAATGTTTTTTTAAATATTTTTTTTTGTTTACAATTGTGTTATTTAATTTATTTTATTTTTTTGAATGAACATTTTTTTTGTTTTTAATAAAAATTTCTTTTTGGAAAACTTATAATTGTATAAGTTTTTTTTTTAGTAATTTGTTTAATGAATTTTTTTTTTAATGAAAATTTGTTTTGGAAAAACTTATAATTGTATATTTTTTTAAAAAGACTGTATTTATTATATTTAACTTATTTTGTATTATTTATATCATTTGCTTGGAAAATATATTTACATTTTGACCATTTCATTGCAAGTTTTTTGAAGAAGTAATACTAAAGAAACCGTAAAAATTTAGAGCAATGATGTAGTAATTAGAAGAAATTGAAAAAAAAATTTCATTATTATAAACATATTTTATTACAACTATTTCAAGAAAATGTCAAACTTATACATTGCTCGGTCCGGGGTTATTACAATTTTTCCTATTATATCCCGGCATGCGACATCTACCACATATTTGGGGAGAATTCGGATTTCTATAATCCATTTTCCCCTGAAATCGCTTGCCTTGTTTCCTATCCCGTTCATTTTTCATGTTTGGAGGATAGAATGTCAAATTAAAAGGGACATCCCTCCAAAAGTTCTCACTTAAGACCGGATGAAAATTCGCTTGGTAAGTTTTTATGTATGTTTGTCGCGAATATATCTCCGGTACATAAGCATCTATTCTTGACCCATTTTCTCTACACACTGCATGAATATGAGAACAAAGCAATGTATATGTTTGCCATTTTTCGCAACTACAAAATTTATTATTTAGCCGCAATGTATAGACGTTATTGTCCGTACCAGAAACTCGGATTGGAGATTTGACCATGTATATTCCCTCTCGCGGATTGTAAGTTGTAACTTTTTGTTCTCTTGATTTCAGTTTAATCCGTAAGAACTTGTCAAAAATTCGAGTTGGAAATGGATGCACACAATTTTCTACCTCTTCACGGTGTTGGTGAAAGTACTTAACTAGTTTGTTGAATATTATTCAACCAGGGCTTTTAAAAAGTAGAACCCTAGCTTTCTTCAACACACTGTTAAGTGCCTCGGAAATGTTGGTTGTCATGATACCGTGTCTGTGACCGCCATCATGCAACAGTGTCCATTTCTCTGCGTCCAACTTCATCAAGTAAATGTATGCATCTACATTTCTTTCTTGAATCTTTTTCATTACACGGTCAAATTTCCATTGTTTTGTTTCTGTTTCGGCCTGCCACATTAAGCTTTTTAGGGTTGTATTTTTAAAGGTCTTGTTGAAATTTGCTCGAATGGGGCGTAAGCAAAATCGGTGAACTGCAAATGGTGGTTGCCACAAAAGTTGACTTTGAATACCTGAGAAAATACCTTTGTGGCGATCAGAAATGAGGCATACGTGGCGATCTTTGACTACGTATTCTCGCAAGTTTTTAAGGAACCAATTCCAACTCTCGGAAGATTCCTTATCAACAATTGCAAAAGGAAGTGGGAACAAGTGATTATTTGCATCCCACGTACTTGCAATTAACAGCACGCCCTTCTATGGTCCTCTTAAGTATGTTCCATCCACAGAAATCACTGGCCGGCAATATGGAAATCCGTCTATACACGGCGAGACATACCAGAAAACAAATTTGATAATTAAGGGGACTGCTTGTTCTGTGATGCAAAAATTCGTAGACAGTCCCCGGGTTTATATCCTGTACAGCTTGTAAGTATTTGGGTATAATATTGAAGGTTGTATCCCAGCTACTAAAAACCCTCTCGATGGCAAATTTTCGAGCATACCATGCCCGCTTGTAAGTACAGCCAGTTTTATACAATACCTGCAACTCTTGAATGATGTTTGAAAAGGGTATGTTAGGATCGGTGGCAACTAGGTGTGATATGGACATTGATATAAATTTTGAAGACAGGTTTCTATATTTGTTTTGTTCTATCTGTACAAGGCATGTGTGTTCTTTAACGAATCTGGTTATTTCCCACCGATTGTGGGCTTTCTTTTTTATACGGACGTACCATGCACAGTAATTATCGTCATTGTGATGGTAACATCTTGCGGTCCATATATCTATCTTACTTTTCATAACCCCGGTACTCACGCCCCACACTGACAGAGTACTTACGAACCGCACTTACTGCCTGCACTTTGTCAACGAATCTCATGCCTAACTGTATGTCAGTCATGGAATCGTTCCAATCGAGTAATCGGACGGTACCAGATTCTATAGTGTCATCTACAGGAGAACTCGAGCCAATATCTAGGAATGTTCCAAATTGTGTGTAGTCATACCTAGCGTTGCTGAACCATTGGCTGCTCTCCCATTGTTGTACTGTGTTTTCGGTGACCAGGTTGACAGGGTTTACAGGATTGATTGGAGTTTGGAACTCTCCTTCTTCTGGTTCATTGTCATAATCCGATTCAGATTGATTAGAAACGGCATCATCTCCGTCTGACCTGTCAACCTCATCGTCATCATTGTTTACGGCACTATACAACATAGACGGTTCATCAGAAACCATATGTGTTACGGCCTAATATGTTCGGGCAAAGATATTATGTTCATATCGTGAGTAATTGGAATATTTTGTTGTTCGATAGACTTGAATTTAACAAGAATATGAATTCCTTCCTTCGATATGTCGGCTAGAATAGTCCATAAATACCGTATTTCTTCGTCGTTGTTCATGCTATATAAATTAAAGTAGAACATACGATGAACCTCGTAGTACGTAGGCACCCTCATCGTCATTCGAACACTCCAGAGATTGGGATCCATATCTCGGTATTTCAATATTTTTTTTACTAGGTCCGAATGTGAAATAATTCAGTTCGTTGGCAATGTCCAACTTTTCCGACTTGTTCCAGTAAAATAGGGACCGTATGCATCCCTTGCAATTTCAGAATCCCGAAATAGCTGTACTCTAACAGGGTTGATTGATTCCATTTTAGAAAACAGTAAAATGTAAGTGTTTAGGGTGGTTGAATATGAAGATGGTAGGAACTTCGGGAATTGAAAAGAGAGTGAGTGGTTTGCTGGATTGTTCTGAATATGTAAAGAATGTAAGTGTAGAATGTATTTATAGACTTCTTGGATTGCTGCATTATAGGGTAAGTTTAGGGTTGCTGCTTGAATTATTGTATATGTATTATTGTACATGAATTATTGTCTCATAGGTTTGGCTGCGAAATTTTTTAGTGGTTCACGGGTTTACATACATTATTGTCCTTGGAGGAAATTGAAAGAGGGAATTATTGTCCTTACTTCTGAGAAAGCTGTGAAGGAGGATGGTGAAATAGTGAAAAATCAGTCATGTGCAAGCAATTATTGTTGTGTGCAGGAAGTGAAAATTTTGTAAGAGGCTGATGAACAAGGATAACGCACATTGGTTGTGCGTTATCTTCTGGATAACGCACAACCGTCATGCGTTATCTCCTGGATAACGCACACCCAATGTGCGTTATCCTTGTTCATCAGCCATGTAATAATTAACGTCAATAATTGCATGCATGCACATGCAGCTTTTTCCTTTTTCCTTTTTGTTTTCTTTTTTATTTTTTTTAATTTTTTCTAACCGCGGCATTTTCTGCCTCTTTTCGTTTACTAAATAAATTTGAAAATTTTTTTTTCTTGAGTGTTTACCTATTTTTAATTTATTCTTTAATACATAAACTCTTTTTTTCCTTCTTTCAAAACCAATTAAAGCATTTCGTTTCGTTTGTGGTTTTTGCAAATCAAAGTAAAAAAGCTATTTTTATACCGAAGTATTTGAACGGCCGGATTTTTACCATATAAAAAATAAAAACGTAATAAGTAAGAAATAATAAAAAATGTACAATGAATACTGTAAAATTTATTTTAAATTACATATAACTGTCAATGAAAAATAAAAAATTATATTTGTACAGCTAAGGCCAATCGGATGGCGTGAATCAGACGGTTTTCTTCCCAACACGATGCCCGCTGCCGAGAGAATCCTGCCCCTCCTCTTCGTCAGACGAAGATGCCTGCGATATAGGCTGATGTGGCGTTGATGCACCGGCTGTGCCCAGAGGAGGTGGTGCCATAAACCTCCCAAACCCGTAGGCTGAAGGATGCGGAGATTGGAATGCTGTAAATCCCGAACTGGGCGCCGGAGTCATCTGCAACGTCTCGGATCCACTAGGGAGAGATTGGGGATCTGGCGTCAACCCCAAACTATAGGACGACATATCTAGATGGGGGCTGTCGAATGAATCAATATAATGTTGACCGCCACCAGATCCCTCACCCCTCTGAACCACTGCTGGGCCGGGGTCGACATATTCCTGCCTTTGTGGAGTATGAGGTACAGGAAGGCGTCCAGCACCTATTCCCCAGCAAGGATGTCTCCGAGCACCCCTTTTAACTCCACGAGCCCCTCAGTCTGGAACGTGCTCTCGGGGACGGCGACGCGACTACTGAACAGGGAACGTCGCCTGTATATCATGCTGTGAAGGAGTGCATCCCAAAGTACCCCCCACGGAGACCATGCACCGTCGGATGATCGTTTGCACTTTTTTCATGACCGCAGCAATCTGTGAAGGAGATGAAGGTGGCTCCCGAATCGCCACTTAAGCCATATCATCCACCTCCTGCAACATGGAAGTCTAAAAAAAGAAAATAACTAAATAAATTAGAATATAACAAATGAAAATAAGTAAATAAATTAGAATTTAACAAATGAAAATAACTAAATAAATTAGAATTTAACAAATGAAATAAGTAAATAAATTAGCATTTAACAAATGAAAATAACTAAATAAATTAGAATTCAACATAAATAACTGAAATGCATAAGAACTTACCATCATCTGTCTGTCCACGCAGGCAGGCTGATAACCATGCGCATGGGTATCACGGTTAGCTGGATTGCCGATGTAAACCCGTGTGATACCCCTGTACCATCTGATGTACTCATCACTGGGGTACGACAATGCCTTAACATATTCTACAACAGGATCATCCCTAACACTAACTCGCCACTAGTTCCAAACATTGACATGGATAGCATGCTGTGTAACCCAGGATGTGATGTCATTCCCTCTTAACTAGATCTGGTGCAGGTCCAGATGAGTATCGACTGCATCTGGAACCATCTGAGCCCGTGCAGACTGTCGCATCACACGTCCGCGATAGTGGTACTCCACTATCTCGTAACATATGAGGGGCACCTCTGCCCGCCACAAGTCAGATGGAACCAGAGAGCGGTCATAATACGGGAGCCACATAAACTGTCATGTCAAAACTCAAAGTCAATAAAAATGCAACAAGGAAAAGAAAACACAATTAATTACAAATAATACAAGCTATTGTAAAGCATACCTGGTCAGATGGCATAAAGTCCAACTGGTCTCTGTATGTAACCAGAGTGTGCGTAGGTAGCTGGCTACAGTCAAATGCTGAGCACCATATTGTGCCAAGAGGAGCAAGAGGGTCGGCCATAATCTTCGTCATCAGCTGAGGCCGCAATGTAGGTATACGCGACCACGCCCATGTCTGAACTAATACCAAAGCCCCTCCAATTTGTCGTGCACTCCCCAAAGCTGTCGTACACAGCTGCCTATACAGAAACTTAAGAACGCAACTATCCCATCTATATGTCCTAATAGCATCAAAATCCTCCAACAAGTTGAGGTAGCACATGTGAACCAAATTCCCGGAGAAGTCGGGAAGCATGTGTCCGCCAATAAGTAAGAAAATAAATCCGCGGGCGCGTAGGATTAGATCGTCGTCGGTCTCTGAACCGGTGAACGCTCTCAGAATCCATGCTTCCAATGGTTTCTTCTTCACTTTGTAACCGGAAAAGTGGCTGAGAGACAACCGCACACTAAGAAGTCTCTCGATAACGTCAATCCAATATTGTTTAGGGTGTAAACTCCAATTAGGCCCGGTAACAACCGTGCCGTCTATCTCTAAACCCCACAGCGCCTGTACATCTTGTTAACATATTGTTAACATAGTTTATAGTTTTACGTTCTCATATTTCCAAATATCAGGTATATTGTTAACATAATTAATCAACAATTTAGGGATTTTTAAATAAATAAGATTTTAAAGTTTTTAAGATTATTGTTATGTAATAAATTTCACTTTTATTGTTAATTTTTAAGGTTCACTGTTAAAAAATACCCGTTCCCATATTTTTAAATGAAATCCTAAAACCTAATATCAATTTTTACATAAAAAAAAAATTATATTCATAACATTAAAAAATTCGTACACTTTTATTAATAACTACAATTTTAAACATAAATCCAAACCACACTTTCACAAAAACAAAACATAATGTAAAATTTTGGATTTTAAAAATAGATTTTTAAGTTTTGTATTATTTAAATTTTACAATTTTTAGGTTGCAAAAAATAAAGTTTCAATAATTTCTACTGTTTAAAAAAATAAATATATGAAATACCGAATTACAGATTCCCATATTTTCTAACATTCAAATTAATTACCCAAATAATTAAAAAAATTCTATTAATCATAAAGTAAGAAATTAAACCTAATTATTGAAATAAATTCATGAAAAAAATCCTAAACTCTAATATCACTTTTTTAATGAAAACAAAAATTCGTACACATTTATTAATAACTACAATTTTAAACATAAATCTAAACCACACTTTCATAAAAAAAAAAAAAAAACATAATGTAAAATTTTGGATTTTAATAATAGATTTTTAAGTTTTGTATTATTTAAATTTTACAATTTTTAAGCTAAAAATTTTTTTTCCATAATTATCCGCTTGTAAATTCATGAAAAAACATTATCCTTAATATCACTTTTCAAATACAAAAAAAAAAAAAAATTACATATATAAAATTATCAAATTTGTACAAATTCATTAATAACTACAATTTTAAACATAAATCCAAAAATTAAAAAAATGTAAAATTTTTATTTTAATAATACATTTTTAAGTTTTGTATTATTTAAATTTTACAATTTTTAAGTTACAACGAAAAGATTTGTTTTTATATTTTCTACATTTAAAAAAATGTTAAAAATATCGAATTACATATTCTCATATTTTCTACTCAATAATTTATACGAAATATGCAAAATAATAATGTAAATAATTTCTAATAATCATAAAGTAAGGTAATAAAGTAAACATAATTATCCACATAAATTAAAGAAAATAATACATCACCCTAATATCACTTCTTAAATTCAAAAACAATTATATACATAAAATTATCACATTTGTACAAATTCATTAATAACAAATATTTTAAATATAAATGTAAAACCCATTTCCACAAAAAATAAATTAATTCAAGTTAATAAATAAAATTCATAAAAAATATTAACAAACAACAAATACCGAAATAATCACACTTAATATGTAATAAACAAAAAAAAATCTACATAATTAAAAACTTACTGAAACTTTAAAATGCATCTTTAGTAACCTTCGTACTCCAAATTCTTAATAGCCTTCGTACTACAAAGAAAATCTCCAAGATTTACTAATTTAAATGTAATTTTTAAAATAAAATACACATTCATTAGATAAAAATAAATCAACACATAATAATAAGAAAAAAATAAGAGTAAAATACCTAGCAGTTGGCGGAGGCAGGAACAAAAAATTTTCTGAAGAAAGAAGGATGAAAAAAGGAAGAAGAATGAGATGAAAGTGTCTGAAAAAAAGAAGAAAGAATGAAGGAGAAGGGGGCTGGAAAAACAGTAAGGGAGAAGGAGAGGAAATAGAGAAATAAAGAGGAAGAAAGGAGGAAATGAGGAAATAGAGTAAAAAAGGAGTGGGGAAATGTGGATGGGGAAAAATAAAAAGGGGGAGGAAGGAGGGGGGGGAGCCGCCTAAACTGGGGTAGAAAAAAAAAAAGGGGAAGGAAGGGGAAGGGGCGGCTAGGGTTTGTTGCTTTATAACATGATAACGCCCAGACACTGTACGTTATCAGCTTAATAACGCATAATGGCTGTGCGTTATTAAGCTTGATAACGCATAGTCATTGTGCGTTATCTACAACTCAGCGCGAGCTGGGATCCATGCTAGATTTTTACGCGATTAACGCGGTGATTAAGGATAATGCACAATGATTGTGCGTTGTTATGACCTTAACCGGAGAAAAAAAAAGTGACCCATTTTAGTCAGGACTTTTTTAAAATAGGCCCGATCCAGAAAAAAACCTACATATGCACACTCTATATGCAATAAATAAAAATTTTCGTTTCAGAGAGTAAAAGAAAATGGTCAATTTTAATTTAGTCACTAAAAGTATGCCATTGTCCAATTATTGTTGTCCATAAAGAGTTTCCCAAAAATGAAGATAGGTGTCAAAGGAGGACCTCCCTTGTTGCCATTATTAGGGTTAAAAGTATGACTGAAACCAAGATATAATACATTTGAAGAGTTAAAAATATTTCGTTTCAGGACTCTTTATGGACTGACCAAAGTTTAGGCCGTTAGATGGGACAAGTACATATTTCTAGGGACCAAATTGAAAATTAAAAATAAAAAATAAAAAACGATTAATAGATACCGATAGCTATTAAACCCTTAAAAAATGAAGCTATTTAAGAAAAAAAGAAAAACAGAAAGTGCATAAGTTCGGAGCTGGCAGCCTGAGAATCAAGGTAGGGTGGCGACGGCTGAGCTGTGTAAGCTGACAAAATAATTTTGTACTTTGGTGGTGGAATCCATCAATTGTTTCAGTACTCGGGCGGCGGCGGTAATATTTCGCCATTTTTGCATACTCATTGACGACTGAGCAAGAGAATTAAAGAGTTGGAATCGGAGAAGTGTAGGAAGAATTGGGACGGAAAATGGGTTGTTGGGCACGAGCATTCATAGGCGCACGCACGGCCCTCGCCTGCGGCGGAACCCCTTTTGCTCACTTGAAGCTGCAGCGTACCACTGCCACGCCATCCATCTTCATGCGTCAGGTAGATCACTTCGCTTTTCTTTCGCATGCAAAGCTCTGATGACTTCACTCTCCAATTTTGCTTCTGTTTCCATATTCGCAATTGCTTCTGTCTCTGTCTCTCTATCTTTATGGGCTTATCCCATCTACACTTCTGTTCATTTCTATCTCTGTCATTTGTTATACTTAATATCCGGAAAGCCTAGGCTTAATTTGTACCAGTGATTACTATGGAAAGCTCCTCCCCCGTCCCCATTCTGGATTTCTACTCTGTTATTCATTTAATTTTTAGAACAAAAAATCCAAGATGGATCACGGTGGGTGGTTCTACTTCCGTTTGGAGAGACCCAAAAAAAAAATGCATATCAAGCGCTAACCTGCCTGTCCTTCCCCCCTTTCCTCTTATAACAAATTAGCAACTTATGTCCAAGCATATTTCCCTTACCCGAAATAATGTAAAATGGTGAAGTTACTCATAATCAAGTGGAAGATTCTCAACATCAAACTTTATCACGCCTCTTACAGTACTTTTAACTGCTTGAAGTTATTTGTGTCTTTTAGTTGCACCAGTGTTCATATTATCTCTAATTCCTAACAATAATGTTGAAAGATTCCTTACTTGAATGTGTTTTTGTGTTCTTGGGATTTGGGTGAGCCCAAGGTGCACATCTGTTGTCCATTGCTATTGATTTATGGAATTTAAGATGTATTAGTTTTGTTGATTAGATGAGTACAGAAGCACAAGAAATTGCAGCTCGATTGAACAGCTCAGGCTTCCTGCAAAATCAAGGCCTAATTGCTGGAAAATGGACAGATGCTTATGATGGGAAAACTATCACGGTACGCAGATTGGCTTGCCTTGGAAAAGGAACGGGAAAGAAAAACTAAAAAATCACCTCCAAAAGAGAAAGGCGACAGTACCAAGCATTCATTCGGCAGAGAAAGCTGTGCTTATCAGCCACCTCCTTTAGTATATTAATTCAATTTCTTGGCATGCCAGGTATGCAACCCTGCTACAGGTGAAGTGGTTGCAAATGTCCCATGCATGGGCAGAAATGAGACAAACGATGCAATCGCTTCAGCATCTGATGCATTCAAGTGTAAGTGGCCTTTTATCTTATGATCCTCTTTAAGTTGACGTGTACTTAAGAAACCAGTTGACTTTTTTTTAATTTTTTTTAATATTATATAAAACTAGCCTTTGGAGCATTACAAAGCATGCCATTAGAGATGTAGTTGTGAGTATTAGAACCCTTGTGGCCTTGATGGACTGCCTGCCCATTGAAACTTATTTTAGCTTGGTACAGAAAGCAATCTTCGTCATCTTGTGAAAAATCTACATGTTGTTTGGTAATTATGTTGTATGTATTTGAAGCTCAAAATTTGCTGAGAACTTAACAGTTGGGTCTTCTTGTTCATTGTTATTAACGGAAACACTATATTGTGCCTGGCTACTATTTACAAGTGGCATCAGCAAAATCTGATAAAATACCACTTTCTTTCTAGCTAGTCATGGTTTATATGGAAATGGCTAGTTGGGTGTGCTTGTCACCAGAGTGCTAAACTGACTAGAACTACAACAAAGCCTTTTAGGATTCTACTCGCGGAATACTGTTTCATACTACATATCTGAACCGAGATTCAGAAGAAGTTGGTGAGATTATGAAATTGGCTTCTCATACACCTGGGAGGGGATGTGGAATCAATCAGAAGTTTCTTACATGTCTCCAAGTTTTCAGTTTAAGAAGTTATCCTGGAAAAAAAGGAAAATTCTTGTTGGACCCCTTCTCCATGTCATTCCCTCTTTCCCTCCTTTTTTCTCACGTTCTTCCTTGTTATAAAATGCAATTCATTCTGCACATAGATGCAAGTGTCTTAGACATCAGTTACTTATATTAACATTTTCCCCAGGTGAATTCTCAAAGGTTTATG
Organism: Catharanthus roseus; assembly: GCA_028651295.1. NCBI lineage: Eukaryota > Viridiplantae > Streptophyta > Magnoliopsida > Gentianales > Apocynaceae > Catharanthus > Catharanthus roseus. The sequence goes on along the minus strand of JAPQWS010000044.1, from coordinate 3,536,836 downwards.
GGCTACCTAACATTTGATCTTTTTTTGATAAAGCTTGGAGCAAAGTAGCTGCTGCTGAAAGGAGCAGGCGTTTAAGGAATTGGTATGGAAAATTTATCCTGCTAAATTTTCTTGTTTTGCCCATAATTCTGGATGTAAAAATAAGTTTACTTATTGGATTTTGGTTACATATTTTTATTCATGTGTACAATTCAGGTGTTGCATCCCCAGATTATTCCTGGAAATGCATTCAGCAATAGTTTTTAAGTCCACAAGGAAAACAGTTGAATATTTCTGAACCTTATCCTTCTTCTGATAGACTTTTGAGTTTACCATTGGTGTTGAAACTTGTGCGTGACTACTCATTTCCTTATTTATAACCTGGACGAACAAATTTTCACCTAAAAAGATGCATGACTGGAGACTATAAGTTTGATGTGAAATTCATCATTGCTGAGAAGTTATAGTTTGTGTTGAATTCTAAAATTATATATCTATAATGTCTTACTGCATTGTCTTTATGCATTTAAGGTATGATCTAATAATGGCGCATAAAGAGGAGCTTGGACAACTTATAACTTTGGAGCAAGGAAAACCACTGAAGGAGGCCATCGGCGAGGTAGTTAATGCTCGTAATGGCTTCTACATCCCAAGGATTTCTTCAGAATTTCTCTTTTATAAAGCATGCTATTTTCAGGTTAGCTATGGGGCCGGTTTCATTGAATTCGCAGCAGAAGAAGCTAAAAGAGTGTATGGCGACATCATTCCATCACCATTTGTGGATCGCCGGTTGTTTGTTTTAAAGCAGGTAAGTAGCTCATGTCTGCTTGGTTGCATCTCTGTTTCATCGAAATCTTTAACTGCGGTCGGGAACCAGGTAAGGCCAAAGATTAAATTTTCGAATGTGGTTGCTTGAAGTATAATGAATTATTGTATGCTAAAGAGGTGGAAGTCTCTCATGTATTGGCATTTTTGTGATTTGATCTTTTCGGTAACTTGGTGTGGAAGTTCTTTGCTAGATGATAGTAGAACTTTTACTGTGTAGGAAACTTCTTCAACATGAATTTGGCAATTTAAACATTAGTGTTAGAAATGATGATGGTCTCATTATGTGTGATTCTTGGCATGAAATGCAGCATTTGACAAAAGTCAAATACAACATATACAAACGTTGGCCTTTTTTTCCCTAGTGGAGAGTTCAATTATGGTTGAGGTTGAAACAAGGAAAATGAAGGTTAAATTTATCACAATAGAATTGGTGTGTAAGAGTATGTAGACACTGGTTCACAATGTGTTTACTTGCTTTCTAAATCTTAAGATTAGTGTTTTTATCCAAAAAAAATAAAAAATAGCCTAAGATTGGTGAATATATATGTTATAATTGGTAAAGAAACCAATTCTTGCAAATACCATATGATCTGGCCCTACAGATCTTGAGATAATGCTTACAGCAACATATTCTATGGCCACTTTTGCCAAGTTCTCACAATCTTTCATTTATACAACTCTATCGCAACCAGTTGCCTCTTTACTTTTATTCAAATTCGCTTCTGTTATTAAAGAAAGAATGGTGTTTTTATGCTTTTATGTGCAGCCAGTTGGTGTTGTTGGTGCTATTACGCCCTGGAATTTCCCTCTCGCCATGATCACCAGAAAAGTGGGTCTCTCTTGGCTTCTTAATTATCATTATGAATTACAGTGAGAATGAGATATCTTTGGTAGTGCATCCATATCAATAAAAATGCTGAACTTTTAACCAGGTTGGTCCTGCCCTTGCTTGTGGCTGTACTGTGGTTATAAAGCCTTCTGAACTCACACCTTTGACTGCATTAGCGGCAGCTGAACTATCTCTTAAAGCTGGAATACCACCGGTAAATGTTCTTTTTGTGTACACACATATATATATATTTCTTTTTCTTGATCAAATATATCAGTATTTCTTAATTATCTATTGTGTTGTACTCTGTCGTCTTTCTCCTTGAAAAGGTTTTATATTTATAAATAGCATAGTTTAGTTCACTCAGAATCATTCTTTTTTCATCCTCCACTAAGTACAGTAAATTTCTTAAATCTTGTTTCTTTGTGCTATGTTTGATGGTGATGTTTTGATCATGCAGGGGGTGGTGAATGTTGTTATGGGAAATGCTTCTGACATTGGGGAAGCTTTACTTTCAAGCCCCAAGGTTGATTTCTCGTTTGGCTTTGTGACATACATAGCTAATTGGGAGAGCTAGCATATGCACTATTTAGTTGGATAATTATCATATATTGTTTTCTTGTTAAAACTATCTAGGTAAGGAAAATAACTTTTACTGGCTCTACGGCTGTTGGAAAGAAACTAATGGCAGGTTCAGCTGGGACTGTTAAAAAGGTACTTTGGACACTTCAAGGAACATTAATTGCAAGAAGGAAATATTTGTTGCTGAATTACTAATTCATTTCTGTAGGTATCCCTGGAGCTTGGTGGTAATGCACCTTGCATAATCTTTGATGATGCGGACCTTGAAGTAGCTCTGAAAGGGACTGTAAGTCATGCTGCTACCACACTGCTGAGCCTTTTGTGCACATAAGGCTGGATATCTTGATTTTCTTTAATGCGAATTTTGTTATTAACTATATCAATCTCTTTCACCTTCTGGCCTCTTCACTGAACTTAGAAGATAGTGAAGGTTAATAAATTCGTTACTTTGATGTTGACCAACTGCAGAGAGGCCCTGCTCTTTATTAACAAAATTATGCATGGAAATGAAATGTTCAATATTTTCTAGGCTGTATATGGATGGATGCTTGCATTTATTAGATTATATGCCAACCTAGATAACCAAAATGAGTTAACATCTAAAGGCTTTGATACCGACTTTTCGAGTTCAATGGTACATGATCTCTGTTATAGATGAACACTTTTGTCTTTGGCATACAAGTTTATTGCTATGCAGAGAAAACATAAGTTATGAAAAGTTGGTGTTATTTGTCCATTGTCAACCTTTTTTTTTGTTTTTCCCTTGGGTTTAATTATTGAAGAGGTTGTGTACCATCTGTACAATGTTGAATTGTCATATTCAGTGAATCCTTGTGGTGACCGTGGTCTGTTATATACTTAACTGAATAATCTTGATGCCTTATGGTATCTTTTCAATCTCGAACATGTCCAGTTGGTAAGCAGTAATGGGCAGTCAGTTAGGAGAATACTTTGGCGTCTCATTTTGGGCATCCTCTTTACCCTTAACTTGAGTTTTGCTGTTGCAGTTGGCGACTAAATTTCGTAATAGCGGACAGACATGCGTATGCGCGAATAGAATTCTTGTGCAAGAAGGCATGTGATATAGTGTCCTATTTTATTCACACAATTTTCTACGTGATAATTGTTGATTATTTATTGCATTTGTTTAATTTTTATTTCCTTTTGCTTCTCATTAGCAAACAAACAAATATCATATCAACTAATTTAATATGTTGAACAAACTTCAGTCTTTCTTTATGTATATGTACTTGTTGGTCCAAAAATCAGGGTGGGGGTGGGAAAGACCCATGAAATTAAGAGTTCACTTGATTTACAACAAACAGATGATGGCATTTTGCTTACTATTACAAGGATTAGTTGTTCCTGCTCTGTTCAGATTTAGGACTGTTCCTTGTCTACTTTTACAGGGATCTACAGCAAATTTGCAGATGCCTTTTCAAATGCCGTGAAGAGCATGAAAGTTGGAGATGGTTTTGGTGAAGGTGTAGTTCAGGTGACTGCCTCACGTACTGAATTCAAGAAAATTGAATTTCTAGATGCTCCCATTTTATTCTTCGTCTGTACAGTATTTTATATTATATTGCATTTGTATTCTTGGAATATGGAGATGGCACTTTGCTGATTATTAATGGTGATTTATGCTCTATTGGTTATGAAACTACTAGCACTTTCCTCTTCTTGATAATTGAGAACAAGCAACTCCCAAGTGTATGACTTGTTGTTGGTCCAATTTTTACAGGGCCCTTTAATCAATGAAGCTGCTGTAAAAAAGGTCGGGGTATATTTTTGTGTTTTTCTGTTTGTTCGTGGAAAATGTGATGACACTGAAATGCGAATGTCTACACAAATTGAACTCTTGCGGACTTGTATTGCAGGTGGAATCACTGGTTCAAGATGCTATATCAAAGGTTTGCTGATAATCTAAGCTTTAAAGTTAACAAAGCTTTCAATTGCAGTTTATCAATGTCGTATACATTAGGTTTGAACTTTTGATGTGGACATGGTTAATGAAGTGGAATTAATATTTGACCTAAGAAAGGAGAAAAAAGCACTTGATGACTTAAAACAAGTCATGGTAATGTACAAATTCGGTACACGGAGCTTCGTCCAAGGTAGGGTAAGGATAGGAGTAGATGTATACTGGCTGACACTTTGAAAAACTAGGTCGTTTTCAACAATGAATATTTAAGTTTTCTTACCAACTATTTATCTTATTTTTACAATATTGTAATATATATGTTCTTTTGTGTTGCATGTATTCAATTTGGTACATAAGATTATTTTGTTTAAACGCTTTGATTGTTTTATATGATTCTTCTTGCATTACTGCTTGAAGGGAGCCAAAATTCTTCTTGGTGGAAAGAGACATAGTCTTGGTATGACTTTTTATGAGCCTACTGTGATTACAGATGTCAATAATGAGATGTTTATGTCAAGGTAAGATGGACTGATTTTTTGTATTATATGTACTCTTATATGAGATTTACAGATGTTGTTGTTGGTTAGTTATTCTTTGCCTAGCATTTGCTAAGATAAATTCTTGGTTTGTGTTTTGGAAGTTGTTAATACAATTCTGCTAACTGTTCATGGCCTGTTTTAAAGTAAATTTTCTTGATGAATGTTTTTAAAGAAAAAGAGGGAAGGGGAAAGGTTAATGATAGGAAAACCCAGACCGTAACTCTCAAGAGGTTGATGGAATTTGAAACTCCAAATGCTTGTTCTTGAAAAAGCCCTAGCTAGAACCCATTTCCTCCCTGATCTTCTAACTAGAAATTGAACCCCAATCCAAGATGGAATCAAGACCCAAATAATTGTAGTGGAAGAATCTACAACAAATTTAAACAATGAACCAAGTAATTCAAAGAATCACAAGACCCACTTGTAGGTAATTTGAGGAATCCTTCAAGAACTATTGAAGAAAATCATTCAAGAACTCAAGAAATTGAAAGAAGAATACAAGGGTGGTTAATTCCTTGCTTTAACTTTCATGGAGAAACATTTTCCTTCAAAGAAAATGGAAGAACCCTAAGGGTTTCTTCAAAGGAAGAGCCAAAGCTGAAAGATGGAATTTTGTTTAATGTTCAAAGTTGTGTGAGTTTTAGCCCCTTAAGGGGTATAAATACACGCCATAACCTAACACAACTAATACAGAGTCAAATGTGGCTGAAAATCACTTAATTACATCATTTGGGGATATCAATTAAAAACATGTAGAAACGAAGAAACCCGATATTAATGCAAAACATGACATTTGCTGGGCGCCTAGAAGCTTTTGTGTTCAATTCTAGTATATGTTGGTCGACCGGATTCCTTGGATGCTAGGCGCCTGGTATCAACTACTCCAACACTCGAGACATCCTTCCCAAATCCTTTTGGCTTGTTTTTCACCATCTTTGAGACATCGATCGTAAGGTGGTGATATCAGCCTTGAAAAGTCTCTCATGTACCTTCGATTCTTCACTCTTGAATGTCATCAAACTCCAAATATTCATAATATCGATAATCCTTGCGTGAAGATGAAGAATCTCAAGAATGGCCTTGATGATGCCTAGCTGTGGCCTTATTAGTTAATTAGAACCACAAAGGGAACACGAGAGAGTTGGTGTTCTTAGAGGGAGAAAGAGGGGTTTCAGAGGGGAGAAGGGAGCTTTGCGGGAGTTCAGGAATTTGAGGATTCTTTTATTATAATGAGTTAACCCCTTTTTCCCAATATAGCTTTTTAGGTGACTCATTTTAGTTTAAAAGAAAGAAAAAGAAAAATGAAAAAAAGAGACTCAATTTAGTAGAATAAGTAAAGGGATGAATAAACTTAGGCCTTAGTTAAATCATATATTTCTTGCTTCAGCATTTGAGCATTTGTTGTTCATAATGACTTTTCTTTTCCTCTATCATTTAAGGTTTGGAAGCTGTTTTATATTGTTAAAAAGAAAAAAAAAAAAAAAAGAAAGAAAATCATCAACATTGGAGTAGTAGCATTCAGGGACTAAATTTATGCTTTCTGATTATCCTTGCCTCTTGGGGATTTCAGGAGTGTTTAGATTCCTTAGTTTCCTATATATTCCATATGTTTTAACTTTTTGCATCCATTTAGTGGTTTATTTATACTATTTGCTGGTACAGAACTGGATTTCTTCTATTTTTTTGTAAGATTAATTTGATATCCTAGTTTGTTTCTGCAGACAGGAAGTGTTTGGTCCTGTTGCCCCCCTTTTGAAGTTTAAAACTGAGGAAGAAGCTATCCATATGGCTAACGACACAAATGCAGGTTAATGTATACAACTGTAAACTTGGATTGTTCTTGTTGAAGAATTTTCTGGTATTGAGTGAATAAATTCCTGTAAGAATAAATAGTTAGCTAATCTGTATGATTGAGGTTTTGAGTATCTATTAGAGGACTCCTGCTTTAATATAAATTGGACTGCAACAGTAGGACTGATTTTGCATATATATATATATATATATTTTCAACTTTGAAGGTTTGGCTGCATATATATTCACCAAAAGCGTCCAAAGATCGTGGCGCGTCTCTGAAGCTCTGGAATATGGAATAGTCGGAGTCAATGAGGGACTAGTTTCAACTGAGGTGTGTGTTCTGGAGCGCACAAGTAAAATATATGGAAGTTATGGGTATATCACTGATCGCTGATCTTCTTTTCATGTAGGTGGCTCCTTTTGGAGGAGTGAAGGAGTCAGGTCTTGGTCGGGAAGGTTCAAAGTACGGGATGGATGAATATTTGGAGGTACGTATAATTTCACTCTATTCTTAGAACTGAGATCGTAATCATGGAAGTTGTTTGTGGTGTAATAAATGATGATTATATGACCGTATTATTTCGTTTCCTGCAGATGAAATACGTGTGTTTGGGAAATCTTTGCTGAATGAGAAATTGATGGGCGCAGGGCAAAAGTCATATAACACTATAGCCTCCTCCTCTGTTGATAAAAATAATAGGAGGCACTGCAGCCCTCAGAGGGAGCACAGAGAGAGAGAGAGGGGAGGCTCTTCTGTTTTATATTTTCTTGCTATGAGCTCTCCGGCTCAGTTGGTGAAAGAATCGTCTGCATAGGATTTTTTTTTTAAATTTTAATTTTACTTTTTTGAATTTATCTTCATTGTAGGAAAGAATGCATGCAATAAAAGTCGTCCTGATTTTTAATTTTCTTTCCTTGTGCTCTCTCTCTCTCTCTTCTGTACTTATTGGGACTATTATGGGGATTGTCAATCTCTTGGGCTCTGTAGCCCTAAACGGATGATTGATTAAAAATGTAGGCCACTTGAGGCCTTGTTTTGTTGTAGCTCGTAAAAGAATAGAAGGAAGAATATGCATGCAACCTCCCTCTAAGATATGGAAATGGTCCAAAGTTAACCAAAGCAGGAGCACCAAGGAATCAGATTCCCCTACCGGCAACTACAGCCCCCATCTGGTTTGGGTCGGGTCGGGTCGCTTATACTTTTTTAATTAGTATTATTCAATACATTTTTTAATATACATTTTTAATATTTTTTTAATAGTAACTTCTTTTATTTCACTATAAAAAGGTTAATAGAGTGTACTAAAAAATTATTACAACATCACAAAAGATTAAAAAAAAAAAAAGGAAGAGAAATAATGCAAATGGAAATGAATTATAATTAGAAAAACGACAAAAAAGACGAAGGAGAAGGATGAGATTGTGATTAACGGTAATTGAATGGAAATAGTGATTGGGGGCCCCACTAATTTCACCCTGGTCAGTGAGTGAGTGAGTCAGTCCTAAAACAAACACGAAAAGCATTGTTGGCAAAAGGAATATATTCATTCATAAGGGGTTGGGGGTGTTGGAATAAATTCCCATTCCCATCTAAATAAAGTGCGTATAAAAAGATGCTTAAATTTTAAGCAAACAAATACATATATACATATATATTGCCTTCGCTTTTTCACTAATTAATTATCTTATTTTTTTATGGCTATTTTTATATATATATATATATAATTATATATGTATGGATACCCTAATAAACTCTCAATCATCAACCAAAGTTAAAACTTAACTTTTTGTCTAATAGTTGTGAATGACCATTTGTGGCTTTTCAGTATTAATATAATACAATTAAAAAAAAAAAAAAACAAGTCATGAATTGCGTGGATTCTGTCTCACGTGTTTTAACAAACTGTAAATTAAATAATACATATTATTTCTTTCTTATAGCTAATTAATTAACATGAGAATTATAATTATGACTTTTGTTTCTGGCAAATTTCTTATTTCTCTCCATGAATTCTAAATATATATAGCTTCGTCTTCGTTTTTTTTTTTTTTCTAATTTTTTATATAAAAAATATGTGCTCGATCACTTGATGAGATATGACTAAGAGAATCCTATGTGTATCCTTGGGACGTTGGACTTGAGAAATTTGGTTTAGTGAATTAAACTTATATATATACCAACACACAAAGATAGATATATGTTAAGGCAGGCAATTATATATATATATATATATATAATTATATTAGTAGAGTAGTAGTAGTAAAAGAAATTGAATAAGTAATTAAAGAGGTAGGGAGTTTGGGTTTGGGAATCTTTACTTTGATTGTGAAAGAAGAAAGCATTTATTCTCTTTAGGAGATGAGGGCTTTGGCTTTCTTCCTTTAGGTATTTGTTTTTATCAATACATTTGGGTTTCTTTTTGCGCTATACAGAGAGAGAGAGAGAGAGAGAGAGAGAGAGCAGAACAGAGCAGATGAGGCCAGAGAGAAAGGAGTATGCTCTCTCGCTCTTTTACTTTAGATTTTACCCTCTTTTACTTATACTAATATTAGGGGTCCCTACTTGTGCAACTCTCATCAACTCATCATCATGATGTCCACAGCTGCTTCTCTCTCTCTCTCTCTCTCTCTCTCTCTCTCTCTCTCTCTCTCTCTCTCTCTCTCTCTCTACTATCCTCATCACATGTGCATGCAATTGCATGGGAGAGTAAAGAGAGAGACAATCTTCTATTCCACAAAAGCACACCTTATATATACACAGACCTTTTAGCATTTACTACCACCGCATTATTATTATTTACTTAGTATTTAAATGGTAATTAGAAGAAAAGGAAGGCAGCAGGAGGATTTCTGGAAGGGTCCCAGCCCAATTCATCAACATCGTCTATTGCATTAATTTTCTACACTATTTTGTTCTAGAGGTCAACTTAAACATGAATTCTTCAAGGACCAAAATTTAAATAATTTGATGTATCATTTTATTAATAATTAAAAATTTTTATTTATTTGAGGTGTCATAGTAAAAATATATATATTATTTTTATATAAAATAAATATAATTTTATACTATTTATAAAGCATGAGATAATTTTTAAGAGCGTCGAGGTCTTTTATAGTTTTATTTATAAAAAAAATTATATACAAAATAGTTGTAACTATTTTGTATTTAAAAAAAAGATGGTATATAAAGATGGGAGAGATGACCAGCGGGCCCATTCAGCTCCTCCTCGTCGTCCCGCCATCAAAAGCTTCATTTCACAATACAATAGTCTTCGCTTTATGGTTTATGCTTATAAGATCTTCACGCCTTCCCATTCAACACTTAACTTAATCCTAATTATTTTAAAAGTTTTTAATTAATTAACTATTCCCATTAGTATGTATATTAGCTAGAAACTGCACGTATAAAATATAAATACAGTACTATTAATGAGCTTATTTGTTTTTTTATATATTTAGAGACGTGATTCCAACTTAATTAAAATCTTTATTTTGTGAAGAATTATTTTTATTATGGCAAGATAGAAGTTTAAGTGATAGAAACATTTCTTATTAGTTTAGACGTTTTGAATTCGAACCACATCACTCTCCCAATATATCAAAAAAAGAACCATTTTTGTTATTACTATATTAAAGGTGAATTTTCTTTCTTAAGCCCCAGCTAGTTTAGTTCACGGAAAGAGAAGGAGAGGGAGAGTGACACCATTTACTTTCATTTGGGGAAATATATCTATTTACTTCAAAATTATTTTGTAGAGGTGGGAGGGAAGTAAATTACAAATTACTTCATTGCGTTTGGTTAAAGTGAAAAGTAGAAGGTAAATAACTTTTATTATATATAATTTATTATTAGTAATCTTATATATATGGAATAAGAGTTTAGTATAAAATAAAATTCGTAATTAACTATTTTATAAGAGATTTAAATGAGCATTTTACCATCATTTACGTCATAATCTATCCGTCTTGAGAGACTAATTTGCTGACCTCCCCCTTCTCATTTACATCTCCTCCACCTTTACATTGCAGCTAAATAAAATATTTATATTTTGATTTACATTTCAACTTTTGTTTTTGAGTCAAAACGAGGGGGAAAAACAAAGGTACTAGTAGTAGAGGAGTTAGATGAGTATATAGGAGGAGGAGGGGGAGGATTTAAATATATTAGAAGATGACTTTCTTTTGGCAAAGGGAATGTGGGGACAGGCTTTTGTTAAAAATAAAGAAACAATTTGAATATATATAGAGTTATATATTTTTTTTACCTTCTTTCTTGACTAGTGTGGCCTGGCCTCCTATTCGCCTTATACTTGGCTTTCCTTTTCATTCTATTTGAGTAACCCATCCCCATCCCCATCCCCAAAGCCACAACATCCGCCGGCCTTTTCTTTCTTTCTTCTTCTTCTAATTACAACTATAGTTACAAATAATATAAACCAAACAAGCACCTATTCTCTCCATCACTACCGCCCATTTGAATTGATGCCTTGCATTTGTTCTGCTTCCAGCTGAATCTCTCCCAACCCCCAGCAGCTCCCTCCTATCCGTACTTGTTTCTTCTCTGCAGCTCTCGCTTTCTTTTTCTCTCTCTTGATATTTATATATATCTATCTCTGTGTGATCGCGCGCGGGGGAGATCCAGTCCTCCCAGCTATCTGCAGGTAGCTAGAGAGAGAGAGAGAAGAATGTTCCATCCGAAGAAGGCAACGAGTATGAATACTGCGCATCATGAGAGGCCGAGCATGTGTGTACAAGGAGATTCAGGACTCGTCCTCACGACTGATCCAAAGCCTCGCCTCAGATGGACAGTCGAACTTCACGAGCGCTTCGTTGATGCCGTTACTCAGCTAGGCGGACCTGACAGTACTGACTCTAAACCCTAAACCCTCCCTCCCTCATCATATTAATTATTTTTTTCTTTCATCGGGTTCATGATAATAATTGTTCATTTCTGATTAATTTATGTGTGTAGAGGCCACACCAAAGACTATCATGAGAGTTATGGGAGTGAAAGGTCTCACTCTTTACCATCTCAAGAGCCATCTTCAGGTTTCTATTTTTCATTAATTGATATACACTATATACTTAGACTTAATTAATTAATTACTTGCTATTAGTATTGGTTATTAATTAATTTTGGTTGGGATTAGAAATTCAGACTGGGAAAGCAGCCTCACAAGGAATTCAGCGATCATCCCATAAAAGATGGTGAGAGAGGTGAAACTATTAATTAATTATTATATATATATATATATATATATACTCCCTCCGTTTCTTAGTCTTCACGTTATGATCTGCACGCTATATATATAGAATTTAGTTAGATTTTTTATTTGCATGTGTGTGTGTTGCAGCTTCCTCTTTAGAGCTTCAAAGAAATACTTCTGCTTCCTCATCTGGAATGATTGGCCGCAGCATGAATGAGTATGTCTTTTTTTTTAAATTCTTTCCTAAGTATTAATGAATACTATATATATATGCTCATATCTTTTTCGACAATTCTTCAATTTCCTTCCTTTAGAATTCTTCTTTTGAAGAAAAAACCTCTTTTATCATGGGAAGAAGAGGGAGGCAGAGGGCAAATATTCTCTCTTCTTCCAATTTATATATATAAAAAAAAGAAAAAAAATAAACTCAATTTTCTTCTAAGGGAAATATCTTGAAAAAGGTATAATTACTGTTTGTAGAATTGTATAATTAATTAATTAATTAATGTTGCATTGTGACTGATGATGGGATCATTAATTAGGATGCAAATGGAGGTGCAGAGAAGGATTCATGAACAACTAGAGGTATAATTTTATTTTAATTAACTAGTAATCTTGCACAATTAGTGGTTGCAGGCTGGTAAGGGTTGAATTATGTGGGTGCAGGTGCAGAGACACCTCCAGTTGAGAATAGAAGCACAAGGCAAATACATGCAGACTATTCTTGAGAAGGCTTGTCAGACACTCGCCGGCGAAAATCTGTCTTCTTCTTCTGCAGCCTACAATAATATTAATAATAAAGGATTAATAGGTGATTTTAATTTTCCATCTCTTCAAGACCTTAGCATATACGGAGGAGGAGGAGGAGCAGCAGACCAACAACAACAACAACTCCAACTTCATCACGAGCAGCAGCAGTCGGATCATGGATTTGTTGAATGCCTTGCAGGCGGTAAGAAGAGGCCTAACCCTAACCCTTACGGTGGTGGTGGTGGTGGCACTAGTAAGAGCCCTTTAATGATGTGGTCGTCAGCAGACGATTTACGTCTTCAAGAACTAGCAGGAACAGCAGCAGCAACTTCATGTCTTGGTGGTTCCTCCTCTTCCCAAGATGATCATCATCATCATCATCAAATCCAGATTGCACCTCATCTATCGCTTGATCATCGAAATAATAATAACGAACACTTGGATTCGGTTTCATCAGACATTAATTACGACACCAAACCCAATATGTTGATGGCCGGATCATCAGATCAACATAATATTAATGCTGGGGAAAAGAATGCAGGGACAAAACTGGAAAGGCCTTCTCCAAGAAGGGCCGGCAGTGAAAGGCAGATGGTCAGTGCTGGTGCTGGACGAAATTCTCCCTTTGGATAAATTAATTGAATGCATCCATCCATCTCAGGACCTAATTCTCGGCGTATCGTAAGTCCTAGGTCTAATTTTTATTATATTAGGGTTTTTAATTAGCATTATTATTATTATTAAGAGTTACAATTAATCTATAAGAAACTTGTGAATTAATCATGAGATATATACATATATATTCTGTTATATCTATATATATTTAGTGCTTGTGTTGATTAGCAAGTTGTACTTAATTTGTGTGGCTGCTGATGGGTTATGAAAAGTTTATTTAATTAACAAGACAATGATGGAGGTGATTCCTAATGAGAAACATATATAAAAAAATTAAAGTATACGTAGTAATATGATCATGCAAGGATCCTCTCACTCTCTATTATACAAAATTATACCATTCATTATTAGTTACAATATATATTATTTTACTCGAAAATATAAATTTTTTTAGATTGTTTGAAAATATTCAAGAATATAAATACTTTTATACTTTTCAATATCAATAAATATTTGTTGTATTCTTTTCATCTTTACCAATTTCTTTATCATTTATTACTCTTCCTTTCTATCTGTCTTCTTATTTATTAAGGGTATAAAACATAATTTATTTTAAAATTTTCATTTTCGGTACCTCTAATTCTTGTATATAAGCGTAGGAGGACTTATATTTGTGAGTCGAGGTACCTCTTTATGCACAAGGTTGTAAATAGTATCTCTCATGATTCTATATATATATATCATCTTTAATGGGTAAAAAATTCTTACGATAAGGGATTTTACACTCATTGAGAATGATAATAAGAAGTTTCACATCTTTTACACTTAATAAACTTTTTTTCAGTTCTATTATTTATTTTTACTTTCACTATCTATCTCTTTCTTTATTTATAAAGTCTTTATTTATAAAGGATAGAAAATATATTATAATTTAAAATTTGTATATTTTTAAGAGTATATCCTTAATTAAGTTATATTTATGATGGGAAGAAGTAATATAATTAGTAATAATGTGGATTATCTAATGTAGTCTTTTCCATTTCCCTGAAAAGGATATGGATATAAGCTGGGGCTGGCGGTTTACTTAGATGTATAAAAGCTGGTTATGATCTTTTGAATTCTTGCCCCACACACATATATATATATATATATATATAAAAAAATATAAAGGACATGCATCCAATGCTGTGGGGGGGGGTGGGGTGGGGGTTATACATTCCCTAGGGGATTACCCCAAAATTTTTGTACTAACTGATAGTGTCTTTAGTTAGTTATGGTGAGGTCTCCATCCATATATACTTTCACTAGAATTTTATCAAAGAATTTTATCTTATTTAATCCCTCTGTTATCCCCTTAATTTCTTCCTATCTACTCTAAACCCCAACCCCTGCATTCTGCTTCCCCATTTTTTTCTCCCTACAAAATCTCTTATTGGCCTCTTCGGTCATGAATCCCCTTTGTAGCCAACAATTTAATTTTCGGCCGCCAACAACATAGAAAAAGAAGAAAAAAAGAAGAGAGAGGGAATTGGGGCGTTAATATTGAGTTTTAGAGAAGAGAAAGGTTGAGATTATTTAGGAAGGATAATATTGGAATTATAAAAAGATTGCCCTGGATATATCAATTGCCTTATATTCAATATAATTTGTCGGGTTTGGCCACAGTCGAAACACATTATGTGTCTATCTAGAAAGATCAGACAACATGTGATTCAATTACAAAGCGACATTTAGTAGAGTTTAAAATCTAGTTGGTTTATACAATGAGTTGGTGAATTTAATTTAAGGTAAAACGATAAAAACTAATCTGGTCATGAAAAGTATGCGGTTGAGGAGTGAGTGTGAGGAATAAAAATAAGCAAGAGCTATGACAAATAAAAGTTCCAGTAAATTATTCAAGAGTTCTGATAAGAATTCCAACGAAGAAGAGAAACCATTAGTCATATTTTGTAAGCAAGGAAAATATTAGTGGTCTCAAGTCATAGTATAAACCTTACAAAATCTTCTTCTGACAAAAACTCAAACTAGAACTTGTAAAGAAATAACTCACTATAGAGTAAGAGCTATGACAAATAAATTCGAGAAATACTGCAAAATTTAAGCAGATTCAAACAAATTTCAGTCTGAAAATGATAAATATCATTAGAAAAACTTTTAAAAAGATAGAAAGTGTGAAACTATCTAACAAGTAATTGAACTAACACTAGTGTGCTAAATGCATAGGAGAAGTAAAGATTCAGTTTTCTCATTTATTCCTAAAATTTATCACTAATTTTTATTCAATATTTTTCAATAATGAACTTGTTGTGCATTCTATTTTTTTTATATTTTCCTTTTGTACATATATATATATATATATATTACCCATATAAGATAATTCATGACTTTCTAATCAAGGAAGATATGAATGATGTTTTTGAATATTAATATACACTTAAACTTTTTCTCACTAAAAATCAAGCTATAACTTGCAAAGAATAAAATGCACCAAAGCAAGAGCTATGACAAATCAAAATTCCAGTAAAAGAAGGGATTTAATTTGCCACAATATTTTAAAGAAGATAGTGAATATGTTTGTGTTAAGAAATTTAGGGCGCAGAGAAGAATAATATTGAATGCTTCAATTGGTTGTCTTGATTGATTTCTTATTCATTATGATCTACTATTTATAGACTACAAAGTATCCTAATCCTAATCAATATAGGATTCTAACCAACCACTAATAAGGAATACTGCTATAATAATAGCATAATACAAAGTATCCTAATCCTAATCAATATAGGATTCTAACCAAATAATCTCTTATAGAATCCAAAATAATCTAGGAGAATCACATACTGATGTGATATCTCTAACACCCTCCCTCAAGTTGGAACGTGCAAAATTGCATGTCCAACTTGCCATAATTTTCAATTTTTTTTTTCATAACGTGCAAATTGCACATCTGGTAGTTTTCCACCATCTGTCGCTGTGGTCTTCACCATCACTCGCTGTCGCTATGGTTTTTGTCATCAATCGCTGTCGCTGTGGTTTTTTTGTCATCAATCGCTGTCGCTGTGGTTCTTCCATCAGTCGCAGTCGTTGTGATCTTCTTCCATCAGTCGCAGTCGTTGTGATCTTCTTCCATTAGTCGCAGTCGTTGTGGTTTTCTTCCATCAGTCGCAGCGGCTTCCGTAATCCATCATCGAAAATTCTTTTGATGTCGGTTTAGAGTTTTTTTTCGATAAAGCAACCATCAATGTCCAATTTCAATTTCTAAATCTAGGCACTTCAAATATTTGTCGATGAAGTTACCTGACTTGAATATGATTTCTAAAAAAATATAATCTCCTAAATTTTTATTGAAGCAAATTAGAAGAAATATTATTATTCAAGCTGAATGAAAAGAGAATAAAGTCATGTATGTGAAAGATTTTTTTTTCTTTTTCTTCTTTTTTTTCAAACCTGGCTCTGGCTCTGATACCATGTTAAGAAATTTAGGGCGCAGAGAAGAATAATATTGAATGCTTCAATTGGTTGTCTTGATTGATTTCTTATTCATTATGATCTACTATTTATAGACTACAAAGTATCCTAATCCTAATCAATATAGGATTCTAACCAACCACTAATAAGGAATACTCTATAATAATAGCATAATACAAAGTATCCTAATCCTAATCAATATAGGATTCTAACCAAATAATCTCTTATAGAATCCAAGATAATCTAGGAGAATCACATACTGATGTGATATCTCCAATAGTTTGTGGATCACTATATAAACCATACAAAGAAGACTAATATTTTTTTGCAAAATCCAATATTTGAGATGATAAAAAAAAAAAAAAAAAAAATGCCCAAGTAACATATATATTCACATGCAAAGAACAAAGTACTCATGCTTGCTAAAACTCACAAACGGATTTGCACAAGATGGCATGAAAGTCACTCTACTTTTATTCATGTCTCAATCTGCTTTAATAGAAGCAATAAGTTTAAAATCATCAATCAAATACACATGACGAAAATCAAAAGCTATATATGCGATATTTCGTACCTCTCCGTTAGGTCAACTGCGGTAGGATAAGGTACTTGCGTGTCTCTCAGCATTGGACTTATAAAAAACATAAAGCTAGAATACAAGCGGGAGAAACTAGAACGCGTCCCTCTAAACTAAACAAAGGAAGAAGAAAGTAAATTATAAACATAACTTTATGATAAAGGACTTCTCAAAACTTATACATATGTTTAAGGCCGCGAGGGCAAAAAATCTTCATATATCAAAATCTCATGGCTAGAGGTAAAAGATCCCAAGATTAAAGAATCCAGCGGCCTACATTGGCTCAACTAGCTAGATATGGTTTCCGAGTCATTTGAAAAAGGGGAAACCATTTGAAAGACATGAGCGAAAGACGCTTAATGAGTTCACGTGCACGTATGTTTTCGTGAGTATTCCATATGGGTAAAATAATCTTTATAAAATGGTTTGTCATGCCAGAAAAGAAACGTTTTCATAAAATCTCTTGTATGCAAGTTATAAACTTTTTGAAGGATTCGGGCCGGAAAGTTTGAGCGAATCTAGACACATCGATGCTGCCGCGATACTCGAGCTTTCAAAACTATGCAAGTACGATGATAGGCTCAACAGACAAAGTTCGGAACCTTAAACGAGGTCATCGGACACAAGTTCTAGTATCCCGTAACCAATACCAGTTGGAAACCCAAAGTACACTGGACGAACATTCGATTTCATAGACTACCACACACACCATTTACGCACAAAATAGGTAACGAGCCCTTGAGTACCTATCAGGCCACCCTGTAGTACCCTAGCCGGTGAGGCCCTCCTGACTCAACCTGCTAGAAAGTAGTCCTACCACAGGGCATAATACGGAGTCAAACGTAATACCATCTTGGGTCTAACCTTCCCAAGGTACTATACCCCCTGTCAACTGGATCCAGATGAAGAGTACACCTACCAAGCATGTCGTTCGGAAGAGGCTCTCGTACGGGGACTAGCCACGCATAGTACAATCCTCTCGACATGATAAAAAATACATATACAAACTCCTTCTGCTGGACTAGAGTTTTACTTGATTTTTCATAAAATCATAGGTTATCTCTCGGCCACACAAATAGTTTTTTTGTATTGAAAATCCCTATCCGCCGGCAAAACCGCAAACCTATAGACATGATAAATGTAACAGGCATGCAATTCAAACCATGTCTTTATAAAATTGCATAAAAATATCTGTGTTTCCCAAATATTTTCAAGACCATGTATACAATGAAAGTGTGCGTATATAACCTTTGAATGTAACCTTTAAGCAGAACATATTACCGGTTATAAAATAAGTTATGTTAATTTGTTTTTCAAAACTCCAGATAAATATCTCTCAAAAGGAATTATTAAATATTTCCAACAATTATAGTAATATATGAATAAAACAATTGGAGAAATATTCCTTTAAGAAGAAATTGTAAATATCCTCGAAATCATACTATATGAATATTTTAGTCATGGCAAAAATATTTCTTAGAAATCTTTTAACTCATAATATAAAAATATTCTAAGAATAATCTCAAAGTAATATAAAAATGTTCCAATAATTTAAACATATCTCAAAATCTTATAAAAGTATTTTAAATATTATTTTAAAGAGAAATAATAAATACTTTTAAAATAATTCCTCCAAATAATTTAAATGATAATATATAAACCAAGTTGTAGTAAAATTATCTCTTAAGAAAAGAAAGTTTTAAAATCATGATGATATAAATAATTTAAATAATATAAGTATATTCTAAAGAATATTTTAAATACTATAAGGATAATTATAAGATAATAATACAAAATAGTCACAAAAAGTTATAAAATTATATTTGACATCTTCTCATCAGTTATTAGCAAGATTATTTCTTAAGAAGGAATTAATAAATATTTTAAATATAAAACATATCTAGCATAACTCATAATATACCACCGGTAAATATTTTGTCAAGATCCAAAAATAGAGAAATATGCTTTTAAGAAAATACTTAAATTTCTTGTAGAAAAAAAAAGTTGGTGAACTCATCTTGAGCCGCGAAATGAGTCAAACTTACAAATCATAACATTCTAAACTTAATCAAATATCACCATAAAAATATAAACATGACTCCATGATTACCTTATGGTTCACCTAAACTTATTCTAAACCCAAAGAAACTCTAAAAACAACTTCAAAATAATTATAACAACTCCGTAAAAGTCATGGGTTCCAAAAATAATCTATAACTATTAAAGTTTACTGTTATTTATTTAGAAAATATAACCTAAAAAAAAAAAAAAAACTCCCCATATAATTACATTTAACTAAAAAAATTAAAAACAAAAAGAAATAAAATTTTTACATTAGTGAGAGAGAGGGAGAGCAGAGAAAGAGAAGAGAAAAAGAAGAAGAAAAAAAAGAGAGAAAGTAGGGAGAGATGAGAGAGAGCTGCCAAGAAAGAGAAGTGAAAATGAGAGAAGAGAGAAAGAAGAGAGGAGAAGAGAAAATGAGAGAGGGTTGAGAAAATGCCTCATCTTCACCTCTTTATATAGCCATATGTATATAACTTTCTCACATGTGGTCAAGACACATGGCACTTACCATATGTCCACAAATCACTATCCCCCTTGGACCACAAGTTCCCACAATATTATTAAAATCATCCAAATTTCTAGACTTTCTACGTTGGCCCCAAACCTTAAAAATGACTTAAAACTCATATTAAAATTAAAATCTCAATCTCCAACTTAAAGTGTTAAACACTAATAATCCTAAAATATGCCCAAAACAGTTTTCAACGAAAAATTCTTCCTTAATATTTTTAAGAATTACCAAATGACACCAAAAATTTTGTTTTGACCCTTCTCGATTTACGTTAATTTTGAGATACTAAAGAATGCAATCATTATCCTAAAATGAGAATATTAAGTGATAAAGGCAAGAAACAGGTACACAATATCAAAACTTTTGTAGGAATGTCACCTGCACTGATTTGGATGTTCTAAAATATTCTTCACTACAAAAAATAGCAAGACATCGACAGTTAAACCCGTCAAAATTACAGAATTCTCGACGGCACTCCGACAACGCGGTCCTTGTCGTCCTGCTTTCGTCGGTAACAACTATTATCGAGGGAGAGCCATCGGTAATTCCTGTTCCCGATGGATAGTTTAGTGTTCCGTGGGATTTCACTAGAGACGCGAGGCTTCCGTCTATTATAAATACCGACAACATTTCCGACGGTAAGTTGTTTTCCTTCTCTACTACATGCAATGCTTTTACCAACGATCCTGTAGCTGTCAGTATTTTTACCGACAACATCTTCTTATGGTTGTTTCCATTGGTAACTGATTTTTAAAAAATGTTTGCTACGGCCATATACCGTAAGTACCCAGTCAATAAATTGATTTTTTTAATACTTTGTAAAATGGACTCGAAACTCCCTGAAATGTATTACAAAAAAAAAAACCCAACAGTAGTAGTATATATATTCATAATCTCATGTTCATACATAAAACATCAAACCCATAAAACATCTATAAACTAAAACATTCATAAAACATCAAAGAAATATAACTGTACAATTATCAAACATCCTCAGGATCTCTAATATTAGTACAGGTTGGGGGAAAGAGGGGGAGGAAAGGGGGAGAGGGGGGGAGATCAACAGTGTTGGTACCTGGGGAATCCATAGAAGGGGGAGGAGAGGGAGAGTAGAGGAAGATACTCTCTTTGTGGTCCTCGCAGCTGTTGTCGTCATTGAAAATGTCGTCGATGGAACGACATCTTTAGCAGCTCTGACGATATCCCTCATCGGTGGCATAGGGTTTTACAATAAGTGGCTTTACTCGGAAAACCGCCTCATGTACTCATGAAGACAACGCAAACACTAGAAACAATAGCCTCAACCCTCATGATCCTCTGCTCTGCATCCAACTGCATCCAACGAGCAAGGTGGCAATCCAGCTGTGGCCTGACTACTCTCGGCTCTAAGATGAGCTGCCTCCGAACCAGCTCTATATAACTGGCTGCAGCTCAATCCACCAGCTAGAGTAGACATCAACTAGAGCTCATCGGAAATAACAAAGCTTGTAGCTGCAACTTCCTCCTCGGCCTTTTGTTGGCTCGTGAAATTTCGGCTACAATATGAAATGTTATTTGGATAATAATTTATTAAAAATTATATGAAATTTAAAGTTATAAGTTATAAATATTATATAAACTTAAGTTATAAATTCAATAAACTTAGCCAGAAGAAAATCCAAATATTACCCTTTCTTATCCCTTTTCTGATTCTTGTGAAGTTCTACCAAGTGTATTCTCTCGGAGAATTTTTCTATTAAATTTGTTTGCTGCAGTTGTTTTTTGAAATAGGAATTGTTCCATCGAGACAAATCCTAATTTTTCTTTGAACACAAGGCTAAGCGCATAGCTTTCACCCATTCTGCATAATTATTGTCTTTTTCATTTTTTTTTAGCTGGAATGTTATTACGATCAGCTCAGAACTATCTAAGGATGCTACATAGTATGCATCTTTCTTTATTTTACGAACATGGCTTTCTTCAACCATGTCGTTGTCAACGTTGCCAGTATCTTCCTTGTTGTCACTCATTATGAAAGTTTAGACAAGTTGGCTCTGATACCTTGAAAGTTTTCAGTAGAGAAAATAATCAATGTTTTCTGTTTTATTATGTCAGAATAATTAAATTATAAATTTGTTTACAAATCCTCTAGTCTATCCATTAATTATGGAAATATATCACCACTAGGAAAGTATACATAACTTAGGATTTATAAGTTATGGAAATATCTATATAAATGTAAATGTCTATATAGAAATGCTTAAATGCAAATATAGAAACATTGGCAGGAGCAAAGTAGCTAATATCCAGGCATTATCTGATGAGAGCAAACGCTGGTAGCTTATTGATCGGTTGATTATATTTACAATTGCTACTAATACATTGTTGTTATAACCTTACAATAAGGAAGGGAGTTTTTAATAACGTTAAAACCAGAATCATGCATAGTAGAATCGACATGCACATTGGACGCAACAAAATTGCTTGGATACCAGGTAGTTTGAGAGGGATTGGAGGGCACAAGGCAGACATATAGCATTAAACCATTCCCTAGATGACTCGAACTCAGGACCTCTCACT
Organism: Catharanthus roseus; assembly: GCA_028651295.1. Classification (NCBI taxonomy): domain Eukaryota; kingdom Viridiplantae; phylum Streptophyta; class Magnoliopsida; order Gentianales; family Apocynaceae; genus Catharanthus; species Catharanthus roseus. The sequence goes on along the minus strand of JAPQWS010000044.1, from coordinate 3,514,616 downwards.
TGGCATGCCATGTGGAGGATCTAAGTGAGGGAGGTCAAGCCATTGGACCACATATCTCTTGTCGCAACAAAATTTCAAGTCTATAAAATGAAAGACAAGAAAAATTAGCGATAAAGTGGTTTATTTAATATTTGGAATAGTTACAATAATCTTTAAAGAAGTTCATAATTTATATGAGAATCTTCCGATTACTCTCCTCAGCAAAACCTTGATTCAAAGGTGTGGAAGATTAATCTCGAATTGAACGAATTTTGATGATAAACTCGAGGGCTTGAAAGTTGAATCTCGAATTGAACAACCTATGATTGTGAATCGAGGGTTTGAAAATTTAATCTCGAATAGGACAAACTTCAATTGTGAACTCGACGGCTTGAAAGTTTGATGTCGAGTCGGATGAACTTTGATTTTGAAATCAATAACTTAAAAGTTTGATCTCTACTGGGACTGAATTTGTGAATCGAGGGTTTAAAAACTTGATCACGAATTGGACGAATTTGTGAATTCGAGGGTTCAAAAGCTTGATCTCTAATTGGACAAACACCGATGATAAACTCGAGGGCTTGGAAGCTTGATCTCATATCACAGAGTAGTCGAAGCTTTCTTCACCTCTTTCGAATAAAGAACACGAAGAAACTTGAAGATTTAGGCCTCGTTTAATAAAATTGAAAACTGACTTCTGAAATCTAAATTATTTAAGTTATGAATGTTGAATCTTAAGTTTGAACTCTGAATCTGAATGTTGAATTAATTAATAAGTGTTAATTATATATATAATCTTACAATTTTGCAAACAATATATATTTTCAGATTTAAGTTTTTTGAGTTAAACTGAAAATTTTTCTTAAAATTTACAATTACAATTAAGTATATCTTAAACAATTAAGTGATTTGCAAAAACTGTTATCAAACGCACTTATAATATTAAGTGCTTAAAAATTATCTATTTATCAAACACACTTGATATAACAAGTTCTTAACTAATTCATTCTAAAATGTAAATTAATTTATCAAACAAGGCCTTGGGGAAGACCTTTCTTGAAAAGCTTTTGGGGTGAGCCTATGAGGAGAGCTTTCACTTGCAGGAAGTTTGAGTCTTCTAAATGATTTTCTAAATCCTCTTCTAAATGGCATCTCAACCTTGTGAAAGACCCTTTTTTATAGACGGAGATAGAACTTAGGGTGGCTCGGTCACCAAGCAACTCACCATCGGTGTTGGCTCGGCTCAAATCTTAATTTGATGAGGCCCAATAAATTTAACTCATCATTTAATGGAGCTAATGTGAAATGACTTTGGACTCAATTTGGTTGGCTCTGATTCATATTCATATTTATTAAGCTTTATCTAAAAAGGGTTTGATTGAATACAATTTAAATAATTTCGAATAAAAACACAATTTAGATAACCCAAAGCTGATGATCTAATTTGCATGGCACAAAAGACATCTTTAATTAATTTAATTTAAATAATCAAAACTAAAAAATATATTTTATCTAGTCTTTGATTACATAAATAAATTTTTATATAAATGACCAAAATTGAATCCTCTCAAATAAAAGATTGGGAATTCAACTCTTCTATTATGATCTCCACAAATAGTTTGATACCTCATGTACTATAAAAAAATAGGGTTAATACAAAAAAAAGTACCATGAACTTTGTCTATTATGTTAATTAAGTACATAATATTTGAAAATGGCAATTAAGGAACAATTATGCTTTTTCGGTAAAATAAAGACAAAAATTGATCGGAATGAGTAATGTCTGTTATGCTTTAATAAAATTTAGAAAACTAATTTTATCCTTCCATAGGAAAGAAGTTGGTCATCAAAATAAAGGGGAGCAATATAATAAAGAAAATTATCCCTGCATAGGAAAGAAGTTGGTCGTCAAAATAAAGGGGAGCAATATAATAAAGAAAACTCTCTCTTCTCAAGACTATTAAAACACCTAGCTACCATCAAATCCCATTAGAAGAAAAAAATGGCGTGAGTCTCATTCTCTTCTTTCCCCAAATCCTCAAAAACTATATACAAAAACTTCCTCAAAGCATTATTGTAGCTAAAAAAAACCCATTGTTTTGCTTGCAATCAACTGTAAGGGGTAAAGGGTATCATAGGAATAAAAAAAGTTCTAACATCTAAAATTTGTGAAATTGTCAAAAAGATATTTTGGGTTAGTACCATAAAAGTACCCTGAACTTTGCTTTATTGCCAGAGTATCTTTTTGACTATTTCACAAATTTTTTCTATTATATTTATTCCCTCTATTTTGATGACCAACTTCCCCCTATATAAAGGTAAAATTAGTTTTTTAAATTTTATTAGGGTATAAAAGACATTACCTATTTTCAATAAGTTTCCGTTCAATTCAATTTACTAGAAAAGTAAAACTGTCTCCTAATTGTTATTTTAAAAAATTAGGTACTTAATTGATACAATAGCTAAGTTCATGTACTGTTTTAGTATTAACCCAAAAAAATATACCATTCCCTACTCTTTTTGTCTTGAATTCTCCCCACAGTGAAAACCAAACACAGCCTAAAGCCTCTCAATTTCATCTCAAACAAAGAAGACGAAAATCAGCATGCATGCACAAACAGAATATTTTTTCTCTAAAAAAAAAAAAAAGAAGAAGAAGACAATATCTATGTCGTCTTTCACGAAATTCTTTTCGTTTTTACAATGTTTTCGATCCAATATTTATTTTTCATTTATATTAAAAATTGATAAACAATCCGTGTGAATAAAATAGTATCACACATATAATCCTGCCTGTTCCCTATTTTTACAACTTTTCATCCCCAACTATGGATTCCAAATAAATAAATTAATTAAATTTAATAAAACACCCACAAACTATTTATATTTATCCAACAATACTCAAAAAATTTGAAGATACATTTTACTCTGAACTATTTACGTATTATCATTTATGTTCTTGACTTTTGACATTCGATCATTTTAATCAAGAAATTTACACGTGTTTAGTATATATTATATTGTTAAAAGATAAAATAATAATTTTTTTTTTTCATATGTACGTGTCAATTATTCAATTAAAATGATTGAGTTTTGAAGATCAAGGCATAATCATCATCCCATAAATAGTTCAGAGATAAAATTTGTTATAAAAATAATTTAGAGTATGATTGGTTAAAGGTAAATGGTTGGAGTGTATTTTTTTATTATTTTTTTTAAAAATAAAACATAAATACTACATTAATTCACCTGATATAGCTTAATTCACAACTATAGCATGCGAGTACGATTCCTTTCAAGCAATCCCTCCATGATGATCTTCTTCTTATACCCGTCGGAGTCAACGTCGTCAATGATGGAGTCAACGTCAGTTTCTTCCGACGACGACGAAGCTTCTTTGGAAGAAAGGGGAGGAATCAAGAAAAGGCAAGTTGAAGTACAGAAAATTGCAAAAGCTTTTCCCGAAAAAATCAATCCAACTAAGCAAATTAGCACGAAATATAATCCAATGTCCGTATTAAAACTCCCATTTTCCTTCTTCTTCATTGCCGGCGGCGGCGGCGGCGATGATGATGGAACGATGGGAGGTTTGTTGTTGGGTTTCAATTCTTTCAAATCTACAGAGCCCGATTGTTTACTTTCGGATCCAGTTCTCGAGCTGGAAACCATAGAAGAAATTGAAGAGGAACTTGATGAAAAATGCATTGATGAACCTGATGATGTAGATGTTGTTGAAAACAGAGATGAACGGCTCGAAACGCTGTTTTCTGCTGATGAGTCTAATTTATATGATGAGGATGATGATGATAATATGGATTTTGATTTCTTTTCGCATGATGTGTCGAATATCTTCTGAAATTTTGAAGATATATTACTATCGCTTGATGATCGAGATATTTCTTTCTCTGATTTTTTGTTTCGCTTTTTCTTCGTCTGTAAAACAAGTTCACAGCTCTGTCAATTTAATTGCAGGAAAACAAAAAACAAAAATAATTTAACTCAACCCAATAATTAATTCCCCATGAAAATTTTTCATGGAAAATGCAGATCCATATACGTTAATTTGCAATTAAACGGAAATTAAAATGGGAACCCAGAAAGAAATTCTTACAGAGGAAGATGTAGAATTAGAGAAAATTGCTTTCATGACACGAGGAAATCTCCGGAGAGGAGATTTAGAACCGTCAGTCTTCTTCTGATCATTAGAAAAGGTTAGGAAAATCTTCCCTTCTTGGCTACCCTTTATGGGTTTAAATGATTCTTCAAGAATATTGGGTCTGAAACACAGCAAAAAACACCACTTGTTGTTTTTCTTATGATGATGATTCTTAGAGGAACCCATAATGATCATCATCTACAAAACATTGCCCAAGGAACCATAGGTGTTCTTTTTTGTGTCTGTGAACAAACCAAAGAAAAAAATTGAAGGAATGGAGAAGAAAAAGAAAAAGAAGAAGCAGAGAGAAAAAAGAGGAATAATTGTTGACCCTTGACTCCTTTAAAATTCTTTGTGGCGCATACTAATGGCGTGTATTTAGGTAATAATGGTAATGGTATGAGATACCAAAGGACGTGTTCTTGACTATGTCTCCGTTTTGGTGGCGCTTCGATAAAAGAAGCTCCCGTTCTGTTCCCTTGGATTCAACCTCTCACAACTCTTCTAACATAGTACTATTGAGGATTATAATTATAATAGGATTATTAAATCTTGTATAATCAGATTCCTAGTTGTAATTTGATTAGTTTTCTTGTTATATTCTACTTAGGGCTTGTCATAAGCATGTATATAATGTAACTCATTTTGTAATTATAAAAGAAAATATTGAATTGTTTTTCTCACTAGAAACTTAAATGATATCATGATATTAGAGCCAGATTTGAAGACGAAAAAAAAAAAAGCTTTCACATGTATGACCTTATTCTCTTTTCATTCATGTTGAACAATTATTTTTGTTCATTTTGAATAAGTTTTTTTTTTAGGTTTCTAATATTTTTTCTAATTTGCTTCAATAAAAATTTAGAAGATTATATTTTTCATAAATAATATTTAAGTGAGGTAGATTCATTGACAAAAAAATTTAAAAAGCCTAAATTTAGAAATTGAAATTGGACATTGATGGATGTTTTATCGAAAAAACTTTAAGCAACATTAAAGGAATTTTCGACAATTGATGACGGAAGTTACTGCGACTGATGGAAGAAGACTGCAACGATTGCAACTGATGGAAGGAGATTATAACGATTGCGATTGATGAAAGAACCACAACGACAGCGATTGATGATAAAAACTATAGCAACAACAAGTGATGGTAAAGACCACACAACACAACAGATGGTGTAAGACTACCATTATCCCTCCTCCAAAGTTTCAAAAATAAATATGGCAAGTTGAATGTGCAATTTGCATGTTCCAAAAATTAAAAAATTTTGGCAAGTTAGACATGCAATTTTGCACGTTCTTTATTAGTGGTTGATTAGATTCTTATATTCTATAAATAATATATCATAATAAATAAGAAAGACATCAATTGAAGCATTCAATATTATTTTCTCTGCGCCCTAAATTTCTTAACAAGTACTACCTCCCATTTAGAATATAAGGGGGTTTTAGCCTCGAATACAGAGATGAAGAATTTTGAAAACAAGACAAATTTTGAATAACAATATTCTTTTTACCATTCATAAATGAGGAAAGAGATAGCTAATGAGAGTGAAATAAATCAATACAAAAATTGGTAAAGAAAGAAAAAATCCAATACATACTTATTCAGAGTTGTAAAACCCCTTACGTTATTGACTATCCTTAATGGGGTTAAAACCCCTTATATTTTCGACAAGAGATAATATTGTCTAAAATACTAGTAGTAATTTTATTCTTGTACTATATGGATTCATTCCTATTATACATGATTTTCTACATTTTTTTAACCTCGTATAACATCTTTTCTTATATTTTTTTTAAAGAAAAAATAGCTAAAAATACTTTCAAACTATTTACTTTTAAGAAATTATGTAGTATTAAATATTTTTGAAGATACATTTTACCTTAACCAATTTACAAAATATCGTTTATGTACATGATTTTCCTAACTTAGTTATTTTGATCGAGTAATTGGTGCACTGTAAATTGGGTTGGAACGCACTGTACTGTATATCGCATAAGCCTACACATAAAACGGTGTGGTGTGGGCTAACCTGTATTTTTGCAGATAAAAGAAATGTAAATTATATCCGCACTGCACTCAAATTCACGATTTGCAGGCTGGCTTGCTGGTTACAAGCTTATTTATTTTTTTTAACCAATTTTTTAAAAATTTCAAAGTATAAAAAAATAATTCATACAAAAATACTTAACCATACATCTACCAAAACCAAAAAAAAAAACCTCCAACTCTTCCTTTAGAAAGTTGTTTTACATATTCTTCCTATAGGGAGAAACCCTACAAAGAAGAGGTTTATATGATAGGACTCGTGGATTTTAGAATGAAGATGATAGACATGCACTGTTTGATTGTGAATTCGCCAAACAAGTTTGTGAACACATACCTCATGATACAAAATGGACTAGGTATGCTGCTTTTTGTTTTAAGGATTCATGCTTTTGATCTCTCTCTATTTTGAGGTAGAAGACATTGTCTTCGCAACTTTTGTGTGACTTATTTGGTTTGCTAGAAATCAACAATGTCACTAAGGCTTTTCTGCGAACTCAATTGCTCTAAAGCCATATCCTTTTCAGAAGAGTTCTTAAAGGTCAATAAAGGTTCTCCCTCTTCCTTGATTATTCCTAGGATTAGGATACTTTCTCCTAAAGTTTGGAGCTCCCTATCCCTGAGATTTTTAAAGTCAATAATGAAGATATGCCTTTTTCAGGTGATAAAATTGGCATTGGTAATATTGTACGGAATTACTTGAGTATCTCGCTTTTAACTAAATTTGTACTTCATATGGCTTGTTTTAGAGTTGATTATGGAGAACTTCTGACTATCATCAAAGTATATATCACAGGCTCCTCTCTGGGTGATCGGATTGTCCTAGAAAATGACTCGATTAGGGCTATCAATATTCTTACTTATAATGATGAGGATATATTTGAACTCAGCTTTCGCACTAGTATAAATGTTTCTTCAAGGTTCCATCTCCTTTTCCCATGTTTGTAGGTTAGGAAATAGTCGGACTCGTCTCTATTAGCAAAGGCTGATTTAATTTCTGATGTAACCCAGATTTGGACTAAAACATCCCACATAATGTATCACTTGCTAGCATGTTTGATTTTAATAATATATAATACTATTTTCTTTAAAAAAATTACAATTATTAATCACCATTAACATATAAACTAATAAAAAAAAAAAAAGCCCCAAACTAAAAGACAACTAAATCAATCCCAAATATAACCAAAATAAGGACGAGTTAAAAAATAATCATCCATTATAAAAATGAAAGAGGACCGAAGAAGATAATGAAAAACTAGGGTTTTCTTTGTTACTCCTTTACTTTACTTCATAGTTAACAATTTTTATCATAAAAAATTATAAAATAATATACGTAAATTATGAATTTTATTTAAAAAAGTTACGGGTTATCCGGTGCGGGCCAAAAAAGTCCATATCTTAAACGATCTTATATTTATAGATCATTGTCTGCATTAAAAGTAGACAGTGTGGATTGGTCCATGGTTTTCAATTCATTTTGACAGTACTAGACAATTTCGCCTCACAATAATATGTCATTTGTCGATCACATATCAATAATTATATAATCCAAAATACTCGAATTTCAAAAATGATGAGCATAACTATAGTTTATAAAATCTTTAGAGGTAAAATATGTCTTAAATGTAAATAGTTTAAGAGTATTTACACCTATATTATTTTTTTTAAACATATTTGAGAGATCATGTAAACCACCATTAATTTCGATAAAATTTTAAAAAGGAAAAAATGAGTTATCAAAATATAAATATTAATGGGTTGTTTGATATACAATTCTTTTTTATATTGATCTATATTTTGCATATAGAACTTCATGATAATGAGATCACTATAAACTTTTAAATTTTTTTTTTTTATTTAAGTGAGACCACTATAAATTCTTAATAATAATATTTTATACTTTATAAAAGAACGTGAAATATTTACTATTTTGCTTTCTAATAAATAATTTAAAACTTTTCAACTTGTATATTTTTAACAACCATTTTATAAAGTGAGAATAACTTTAACTCAATCTCTATCACGTCTTGACCTACTAAGGATGTGGCGAAGTGTTAAGAGAATTATTTTTAAACTTTCTCTTACGGTTTTCAAATCTTTATTTACAACTTTCTTAGGCTTAAATACTTTCTATTTTATTAAAAGAGTCAAGAAGGTTTTTGATCAATTCCGTATCGAGAATTTAATAATTAATCACAAGACATCCTTGAAAGTTTGTTAATTTCTTAACTTTTTTTAGCGTAAATTATTAGAGATCTAACAAAAAAATTTGATTCAATAATTATATAGCTTCTCAAGAAAAAAGAGAAAAAAAAAGAGGTGACATATTTTCAAATAAATTCTGAATTAAATTAGGCTATTTACACAAAAGGAGATCGTCTTGAATTATTATAAATTGTTTATGGACTATAGTAAGAAAAATTAACTTCGGAGAGTATAGCCTGAACTAACTTTTTGGGGAGCATATCTTATCAAGGACTAAACGTAAGGGACCAAATAGGAAATTTTCCCTTTTTCCTTTTAAACCACTGAACGCTTCGCCTATAAAATTCTAAAACCCACTGCTCTTCTCTTCTGGACTAGTTCATTTCTTCTGTTCTTGCTGAAGCTTAGGGCAACGAATAAGAAAGGCACAGTTACTTGCTCTTTCTCCTGTAAAACCAGGTTGTCAAATTCGAAGGAGGCACTGCTGATATCGAAATCTATCGTCAATGGAGCTACTTCGATCGCAACTATCGCGTGTACGAATTCCAGAACCAACAAACCGCATTTATAAGCAGGAATGCTGCGTCTCATTTGATACTCCGGTAACTCGCTAATGATTGATTCATGGAGTTTTTAATTGAGTGATTTCATGAATGATTATCGATTAATTGTTTTTATGATTTCCAGAAAAAAATTGTTTCTGATTTTCCTTTTTTTTTTTTGGTTGTCTTCTCTGTCACTCAATGTTTTTAGTAATGTAGTATTGTTTCATCAATCTAGTGGAGAGTAGTTTCTTTGTTGAACGACTAGGTTCTATCAATAGGAGGTTCAAAGATGAACGGCAAAACTCATTTTCTGGAAGTTTAATCGTTATTTACTTGGTACGAGTGAAGTTATAGTTTGTTTTAATCGGTTAAACTCTGAGCCGGTTTCCTTCTTATTTTCTTGTCAATTCTGTCTTTTGAAGAGGAATTCGATGAAGTTTCCTTTCTCTGGTAAAATATCACATGATTTGTTGTGTGATTCTGGTGCTATTTGTCTATGTCTTAGAATATTATTATTTTTTATCTTCTCTTGATGTTAATGAGCTCATTTGTATTTGTTACAATATCTGCATAAACTCTGTAGAAATCCGAGGGTGGACTATTTGTAGACATGTACACTTTTTAATTGGTTAAACTCTGAGCCGGTTTCCTTGCTTATTTACTTGTCAATTCTGTCTTTTGAAGAGGAATTCGATGAAGTTTCCCTTTCTCTGGTAAAATATCACATGATTTGTTGTGTGATTCTGGTGCTATTTGTCTATGTCTTAGAATATTATTTTTTTTTTATCTTCTCTTGATGTTAATGAGCTCATTTATATTTGTTACAATATCTGCATAAACTCTGTAGAAATCCGAGGGTGGACTATTTGTAGACATGTACACTTTTCTCGCATTTGGGAAGGATTATGTATTATGGAACTATGAGAAGACAAAAGACCCGGTTTATTTGCATATAAAGCAGATCATGAAGCCAGTTGGTGAAGATAGACCTTCAAAGAAGCCGGCTCTTTTGGCTATTGGTATAGTGCATCTCTTCAATCTGATTTTGAGTTTGTTTTACTATACATGTTATGCTGCTGGCATTGGATTTCAGGTTTGATGCTTTATTTTGCTGTTTTGGTTTTTCTTGTATCCCTCATGGTTATTCTTAGGCTCTGTTAGTTAGATATGCAATAGTTACTTTTATTGCTATGCATGCCAATATTGAAGCTATGAATGAAATGGTATCTAAAAAGTTAAAAGTTCCATTTAGATGTAAAAGGAAGCAGCTGAATTTTACGCACCAAAAATGTTTATATTGAAAACATTGCAGACGTAAAGATTATTCTCAGTAGGAAACAAAACTGATTGGGTTGAGTCATACATCCCAAACATTACATGAGTTGTGATCATCTATGACTGACGTTCTCTGCAGCTTCCATGTCATGTCTACATGCTCAATTCATTTTGTTGGGCACACTTTTTTTGGTTATTCCATTTTCTTCCGCTTTATATTTCTTACTTGTAGGTGTTGATGGAGGATTTGACAATAATGAGCCTGAATATGAAGATCACTATGAAATAGTTATACTGCCAGATTTTGTAACTCTTCCTTATCCATCGGTGGAGTTACCAGAAAAGGTACTCTGTCCTTTTACAAGTGAACTGGTTAAGTTTTTAAGGCAGATTAATTATTTCCTGGATTCACACACCTTAACTGGAATTCCAGGTAAGGTTGGCTGTTGATGGTGTGTTGCTGGCTGAAGGAGCTGAGAGGAAACAGCAAATTGCCCAATGGACAGCTGATAAGAAGAAGATCAGTAAATATGCCTTGGATCTGAAACAACTTGATAATGGGGTTATTGTTCCTCCAACAGGATGGAAATGTTCAAAGTGTGAGAAGACAGAGAATCTTTGGTTGAATTTAACTGATGGTACAATCCTATGTGGTAGAAAGAATTGGGATGGAACTGGGGGTAACAACCATGCTGTAGAGCATTATCAAGTAACCAATTACCCTCTCGCTGTAAAACTTGGTACCGTAACTGCTGATTTGGAAGGAGCAGGTATGCTGCTTTGTCTGTGAGGAGAACACAAGTTGTCTAATTTGAGATGTTGCTCATTGTCATCATTTTTTCGTAGTGTTTAGACATGGTTGCGTATAGATTTCAACACTGCAGTTGAAATCATTTATCAAGTTCCTTAATTCAAATAAAATCATGACCTGCTAATTTTGGCAGCTCAGATGTTTTCTCTTATCCGGAGGATGACAGTGTTGAGGATCCTCTTTTAGCACAGCATCTTGCGCATTTTGGTATCGACTTTTCCTCCTTACAGAAGGTGGGTGCAGAACTTGCGCAGTCTCTAATATGTTGCGCTGACTGCATGCATATACTGTGTTTTGCTTTTGGTGTCGGTTTAAGTATCTTATTTCTTTGGGGATTATTGTTTTCACTTTTCTTAGATTGAGTAATTTATCCTTTGTTGGCTTACATTGAAATTGTTATGTTTGGGAAAATGTTCCCTTGTAAGCATTATTAGGATTCTGCCAAAAGAAGAAAAAGGTTGCTTTCTTTTTTGGGTAAATATGAGTTGAATTTAAGGGATATTGCAGCTTGAGTAAAAAAATGTTGGTTTATTTTCTTGAAGCTTCTTCCCTGTCTAAAAATGTAGATTCTTCCAATTGGGCCATCATTTTTGTGGCACCTAGTCTCCGATTATGGTCATAATACTAATATGTTTCAATCACCCCAAGCTTGTTCTTGGGATACTGTTATCAATTACTTATCAGTAACATTGCTTACTTCTTTTGTTTTGCAGACGGAAATGACAACTGCTGAAATGGAGCTTGATCACAATACCAATTTTGACTGGAACCGAATTCAGGAAAGTGGGAAGGACACAGACCCTCTATATGGACCAGGTTACACAGGACTTGTTAATCTTGGGAACAGGTAACTTTATACTTTCTTAAACTCTTTCGATGCCAGTGAGTTACTTTCCTTTGCTTTTCTTTTCCTGATTTAGTTGTTTGCAGTTGCTACTTGGCTGCAACTATACAAGTCGTGTTCTCGACCCGTTCCTTCTGTTCACGGTTAGTTTATACTATTCCAGATTGGTTTTGCTAAACCAAAGCACTTTGGCGTGGGGTTTAGTATTTCTACTTCCAATTTTCTTTCTGCTAATTGTGAAAATTGCTATTTTATGTGGTTTTCTTATTAGATACTTCATTGATCAGAGTTTGAAAAAGGCTTTTGATACTGCTCTTTCTGATCCGACTGTAGACTTGAATATGCAATTGTAAGTGACTTCTCTATATGTTAACTTCTTTGGCCCAGAATGTTTTACAGTTCTGCTATTTGCATTTTTCAAGAAATTTGTTAGAACCAACTGGAGTTATAAGACATTCCAAACATTATTTAGTTAAGTTTCTTGCTTTGGAGTTGTTGGGGCCAGACAATTTCATTATATTCACTACCGAAATGCTTCACAAAGAATTGGTGACAATTGATTAATCGTGTTGGGATTCTGTTCTAGTCAAGCTTCACTCTTTCCTTCAACCTAAAGTAATGGCTTGAGAATTGATGACGGGAAATGGAGGGTTAAAGGTCATATGTATACTGTTGTAAATTGTCCTACACATTCTAAATCAAGAAACAACATCTGCATAACATGCAAATCATCCTTGATATTATCTTGTGAAGATAAAACATTGGTTTAAGAATATAGCTTGGAGAGTAGGCTACAATCTACTACTTCACTGAAATATAGATTGAGCCATATGAATATTCATCCCTATATAATACTTTAGGGTTCAGTTTTCCTTTTATTATTCTTTAAGTTGCTGGATTGCCACTTAGAATGGTTGATAAATCCCTCTGACAGAACAAAATTGGCACATGGCTTGCTTTCTGGTAAATACTCCCTTCCAGCTACAGAGGTATGTGAAATCTCAATCTTTCTTTTTGTAAAGACACTCTCTGCCTTGACAATAACACTTTTATTCATCATTCAGAAAGATGACTGCTCAAATGCCGCAAATCCAAGCATATCTCCTGTAAGCCCCATATGATTATCTAATTTATTTGTCCTTGTTGCAATTTCCTGTTTGCCTTGATTTGCAGGCGGTGATTATTTCAGCGTTGAATCCTTTAAGATTTATTGTTTTTGGCTCTTTTGATATCTGCTGACTTACTCTTCAGAAACAAGTAGGAATCGCACCCCGCATGTTCAAGTCAGTAATAGCTGCAAGCCACCCTGAATTTTCAACTATGCGGCAACAGGTATGTTTCATATAACATGAGTGATTTAATCAGTTTCTCCTAATGACCTGATGAGAGCTGAAAGATTTCTGCCCATTCTTTAGTAGTTTTCTATTTCTGACCTGTGATTCTGAATTGACATCTTCTCCTTTTGGATTGCACCAGTCCTTTCTAATTTTGAATTACTTGAATTGTTGGGTATTATAATAATGATGCAAAAGGTGAAGGGGTGAAGCAGTTGTGTTTTAGGGGGATGGGGGAGTGGAGCTTTTTTCTGATGGTAGGATGCAGAGAGATTGATATAGTTGTGTTGTGTCCTGGTTAGAAACATGCAAAACACTTGCCTGTCAGATATTTTTGCATGGTGGCTTACCTAGATAACTCAATTAAGTTGGTGTACTGCAACCTAACTGACATTATGAAAAGCTTGAGCTGATATAGAATGCAGGGGCGAACATGCTTTTACCTGGTTTCCTTAGCGAGCTGATCAATGTAGATTCTGTAATTTTCATAGTGGCATATGGTAGGGAAATGGGCTCTGGTAGCTCCTGATGTTGATGTGCTGAAATTGATGTCTCATCCAATTCTCTCTCTCTCTCTCTCTCTCTCATAGACTTATTTTAGTTTATATTATACAACTGCATAGTTATTGATGAAGAAAAGTTTCCAGGATGCTCTGGAGTTTTTCCTCCATTTTATTGACCAAGTTGAACGAATGAACTCCAACAATCCTACAATTGATCCTTCAAGGAGCTTTAAGTTTGGCATTGAAGAAAGATTGCAATGTCCGTCTGGTAAAGTTGCTTACAATCGGAGAAGTGACTACATTCTATCTCTGAATATACCATTGCACAAAGCTACAAACAAGAGTGAGTATCCTTTTAACCTCATTGGTTGAATTCACAAATCCTCTTTCTAATGTTATTATGGTTTAAATTTTCAGAAGAGCTAGAGGACTTTCAAAAATTAAAGGCTGAGAAGGACATGGAAGGAAAAGAATTGTGAGTTTAAATAATGGCTGGATGGTTGTGTCTTTTAGATATACATCCTTGATGGTTATTGAATAGGGTTTTGGCAGGTCCTCTGAGGAAATTGTTCGCCCAAGGGTTCCATTGATGGATTGCCTGGAATGCTTTTCAGGCCCAGAAGAGGTGCATGATTTTTACAGTACTGCCTTAAAGTCTAAGACAACAGCAATCAAGTGAGTCTTATGGCTTTCTACTCTCTAGTATTGTAATCTGTATTTTTTTGAGCCTTTGAGCTGTTTTTTGCACTCACTGGATAGGCTGGATATCTGGATGTTGCTGGAAATTGCTGCTTTTAAAACAATTTGTTTAATCAGTTCCGGCAATGTTTTCTGAAACTAAACTACAAAAACTATTAAAATCTTTCTCCGTCACTTATTCTATAGGAAAAGCGTGCCTTTAGCTACTTATTTCCCCTCTCAAATCCTCAAAATTAGCTACGAATTAGCTAAAGTCTAAATTACGTAGATTGTCAAAGAAAGTATGGCAAGGGTGAGCGAGTACTTGAGCAGTAAGAGTTGATAGTGGAACAGCTTATTTTGTGCCAATGATTAAATAAAATCTGAGTAACTAATTGAACCGCCAGCATTTAGCTCCAGGGAAAATAACAAGTGAATGTGCATATGATTTTTCCCCCACATTCGTGGCTTGTGAGATATTACAAAAACATTTCCCAGGAAACAAAAAGAAAATTACAGAATTTTCTTATTATTATATACTCCATTTTTTTTACTTGTCACATTCTACTAATTTCCGTTTTCTTTACTTGTCACGTTCTGAAAACAATGCAACATTTAATGAACTTTTTCCTAATATACCCTCCCATTAAAATCAAAATTTCAACATCTTTTACTCTTCTAACCTGGAAACTTGTATAAATAATAATGAGGAGAAAGAAGAGTTTCAAGGGCATTCTAGTCTACACAAGAAAAAACATCTAAAATTTTGGATTTCCTTAAACAGTGTGATGTTCAAAATGTGACAACTAATAAATAACGGAGGGAGTACTTTCAATTTAAAGTTAAATTTGTCTTTCTTTCTTTTTTTTCCCAGCCCACAATACATCTGTTTGATTTTCCTTGCAGAACTGCAGGTCTGACATCATTTCCTGATTATCTGGTGTTGCATATGCGGAAGTTTGTTCTGGAGGCTGGCTGGGTGCCAAAGAAACTTGGTAATTTGATATCTTTTTTGGTCTGTTGGGATGGAGTTCATATGAAACAATAACTTTAAATGCTGAATTATTGTATTATTGGTTTGGCGTTTTAGATGTCTACGTAGATGTCCCTGAAATTATTGATATTAGCAATATGCGCAGCAAGGGTCTTCAACCAGGGGAAGAGCTGTTACCTGAAACTGGTAAGTAATGGTATTAGATTTACCTTCATTTCTGGTTATAGGCTTAGAATGTTCCAATCTTTTGTTTAGTGATAAAAAAGTTATACATGTGCTATGGTTGATCACAGTTATTATTGCTATTGCATGTCCGTTTATAGCAATCTTAGAGGGATCATTACTGTTGAACTCTTAAGACAAGATCTTGATTTGTCGCATCATTAGTGGAATCATATTCAGAAATCTGATGTACTTTGTTGAGACTAGCTCTGGTACAGAAAATAGAGGTGATATGCTTTTACTGTTTAACATGCATCCCCTCACCTTTTTCAATATTAGTGCACCTATGGGATATTTTCACAAGCTTGACCCTTTGATGAGTGGCTTTTTAGTTTATAAAATCTATGTGACTCCTTCCCAAGGGCTTAAATAATTGCTATATTTGAGGAAAGCTTTAGTAGTCATGCTTCTAGGAAATCTTGATTCTCATGCTTCTAGGAAATATTAAATCTGCTTCATAGGTTGCTTCAGTTGATTTCAGGTGAGCTACATAAATCTTGACTGATCTGAAGTTGTGCTTGATCATTTTCCTATAACTGTTGCTATACCTCATTGTGTTCTTTTGTATAATTGTTGGTCTGAAGTTTGATATTAAGAATTTACTTGTTTTGTGCACAGCTGATGATGAAATGCCTCTTGCTGATGAGAATATTGTTGCCCAGCTTACATCAATGGGATTTAACTATCTTCACTGTCAAAAAGCTGCTATAAACACATCAAATATGGGAGTGGAGGAGGCTATGAATTGGTTACTTGCACACATGGAGGACCCTGGTATTCTTGCAAATCCCCTTCCTTCACTTGGATACTTTTTGCTTTAACAGAGTTTTGAAGGAAATTGATGGTCCTTTTTTGGCCAGATATTGATACTCCCATCTCCAAACAAGCCAAAAGCTCCGATGACCTGTCTTCATTTGTTGATCAGTCAAAGGTTGATGCTTTGATTTCTTTTGGCTTCGGAGAAGAACTTGCGAGAAAAGCACTCAAGGCAACGGTAAATTCCTAAATTTGCCTTCTCATTGGATGAGAAATATTTTATGACATTGTAATTTTGGTTTTTCTAATTTTGAACTTTACAGGGTGGGGATGTTGAGAAAGCAACAAACTGGATTTTTGACAATCCCGATGCTTCTTCAGCGACAGATATGGATACTTCAACAAGTAGTAATGTTGCCGGTGCTGATGCTGGACTTCCTGATGGAGGAGGGAGTGAGTTCCTTAAACCAATAGACACACACATACATAGACAACAAAGTTGACTAGTGCATAATTATTGGGGTTTAGTAAAACAAAGTGTTTCTAAGGTTCAAGTTTTTGCAGGATATAAACTCATTGGAATAGTCAGCCACATTGGTACTTCTACCCACTGTGGTCATTACGTTGCTCATATTCACAAGGATGGCAGATGGACAATTTTTAACGATGAAAAGGTTGCAGTTTCCAAAGATCCACCACTTGACATGGGTTACTTGTACTTCTTTGAAAGATTGGGATGATATTATAGGACTGCTTTAGCTCCAGGTAGAGTGGAGATGATACTGAAGGGGTTGGCAAGTAGCACTCGTGCATCTCAGAATCAATGTTCCTGTTCTTTACATTCACTTGAAGAGTAGCATTCCTTCCGTAACCCTTTTACCTCTTGTGGAATGGCTCTAAATTGTTTCAAGATGCAGTTTTACTCTGCTTGTTTCTGGCCCCTGAAAAATTTCATGTTTCACATCTTCATGTTACTTTGGGCATTTCTCTTGTACAATTTGAACTAGAAGACTTGGCGCTGTAGATTTACATGCTACATTGTCATGTTATTCATTGATTTGGAAATGAGCAAGTTATGATAGAAAGCCAAAACCCCATTTAGGCACAAGGGTATACTTGGATTGAAATTCAAAGTGGAAAATCTTTTTTTTTTTTTACAGTTTCAGTTTTGAATCCGCTGTTATTTTCGTGAAAGGAAAGACGTCCATTGGGTGCTGATGCCTGTTATTGTGCAGATTTTTCTTTCCGGAGTTACTTCTCCACAATGAGTTTTGCTCTGGCATGGCCTGCTTCAATCTTAAACTGTTCTCCCAACCCAAAATGTGACATAAGCAGCCAAACAAAAGTAATAAGCTCACCACCTTGCCTGATTTGTTGAGCATGACCATCTTCTCTACAATGACTTGCTCCATAACATAGCAATTCAAACCAAATTTTACTCATCATCTCCCATGTTTTCTCTCTCAGGAGGGAAATTAGTTATAAATAACTTAAATATTTTATGCATTGATCTTTATATAATAAATATTTTATTTTAGTTCTTTTATGTCTTCAGACATTTTTCAATTTGCATATTGTTATAATTTTAATGAAGGTTGTAAAATTTGGTAGTCGTGAGCACACTTCACTCATATTTTTAAGTGTATACGTGAGTGAGTGGTTGTGCTTACTGTGCAGTCTTTTACTATAATTATAATAATAAGCAATTGAGAAATGTTTCAGGGCACTAAAAGCTAAATAAAGTATCAGCTTTTTTTATTGTGGACATGAGTGGAAAATGTTCAACATTATTGTGTTTTATTGTCTTTTACTATAATTATAACAATATACAAATCTAAAAAATATTTAAAAATATAAATAGTTAAAATAAAATATTTAGAAATATAAAAAAAAAAAGCACAAGATGTTTTAGAGAATTTATAGCTAGTTTATCTTCCTCCGGATTATTATCAGATGCTTCCGTTAATTTCACCAAAGAACAGCTGAAGAATTTTTTGGCTCCCGCGGACGTGTCCTTTCTTGCTTTCTCAAAGGTTTCATGGAATTGAGTCCGTGCGATACCTGAAATATGATGATAACACTAACTTAGGTTGCATGATGAAAAAATACATCAAATAATCTGAGATAATCTTGCTTCTCCTTCAATGAATTTTTGGGGCTAATTTTTCATATTTTTTTTATCTTGATAAAAGCGTCAGTAGTAATATGCCACATCAAAACACTTCGGTCACATTCCACATTTTCACTAACACACACTCCGTTCAACTATAGAGGAACAACCATTATAATCAGAAGTGTCCAATCACCTATAGCAGAATATATATATATATCTTTAGCAAATTTTGCTTCTTTTGTACCCAAACCAAATTTCTTGCCCACACGACTGTCAGCCTCTATTAGACAGCCCAACGCTCAGGTGGAGGATGTTAAATCATGGTGATTCAGTGGCCCTGCAAACTGGAGGCCAGGTACTGGTGCTCACAAGAAACCACCCTCACATTGGAAAAGTTGAAATTCCCACATTACCGTTGCCAAGATTTGAATCTTGGTTCTTGGTACCAACTCTGCAACTCCATAACCAATTGAGTTATGCCCAAGAGAGGATTTTGCTTCTTCCTCTCTGATGGGGTTCGACTTTTCAAGGCTGATCCTATAAGCAAAAGGGCCCACCAGGATCCTCGGCCCACGAATAGCAAGCCCAATCAATAGAAAGTCGACTTGACAGCATCATTAATATGGGGAGGGTGGGGCAAGCCAATCCGACCGAAAGAAGTTCGCGGGTCAAAAGAGGTTCGCCCCACATTAGAAGGCCTAGTAACATTTTGACAAATGGTTAACTGATATGTGTTTAAGTGTCTTTAATTTTATATGTTATTTATGTCCTTTTTTGACGTTTTTAATATGTAAATCATGTAACTTATCTCATTTCATTCTTCTTTTGACTTGGATGCTTCCCGGAAAGGAGTTTAATGCATATAAGAGTAAAACGGTCGAAAATAGAGTAAAAACGAAGAAGGCAAAAAATCGGCAAACTTTGTTGCAAAACCTACCGCCTACGGTAGATGCCCCTACTGCAGGTGGCAGGTCAAGGGTTTCAATAAGAAGTGGAGGACAGAAGCCTACTGTTGATGGTAGGCTACCCATACCGCAAACGGTAGGTAGTGGAAACTTTGGAAGAAATTGTTAGCAGAGACCTATCACGGACCGTGGGTCTCGTTTTTAGTAGCCCTTAATACATTTTCGATTCCTTTATATGTATTTTCAAACCTTTTTGGGAAATTCTTAGTTTACATTTTAGAGAGAGAGAGAGAGAGAGAGAGAGAGAGAGAGAGAGAGAGAGAGAGAGAGAGAGAGAGAGAGAGAGAGTTGTGGGCGAAAATAATCTCAAAAACTCTTCCCAATTCTTCTTTAGTCAATTAGAATTCATTGATTAGACGTAAAATTGAGGGCTTAGAGAAGAGATTGAAGACTTTACAAGGAGCAATTTTGAAGTTCTTCGAGTGGATCGAGAGAGGAATTCAGAATTATGGAATCGACCTTCTTAGACCTAAGCTTTTCTTTCTCATCTCTTTATGAATTTTACTATTAATTTGAGTTTATTAAAGATGTTTATTTAGCTACTTCTCGTGTTGTTTGAATGAGGGTTGGATACTTAGATTTAGATGATATGATATTTAATTGAGTTTTTATAAAGTTGATGTTTGATTCCCTTTGTGTTGTTGTTCAATCGTGTTATTTGATTTTTGTGGAATCATCTAATTCGCAAAATTGATTGAATTGAAAAAAGAAAACCAATTTAGTGAAATTAGTTGAACATTAGGTGTTTGCAATTGAATACAAGTATTAATTGTGCACTTTAGGTCTTTTAATCACTAATTCTTAAAGCATTCATAATCAGTTAGAGAGAGAAAATAGTTAGAAGACTAGGGATTGAATGTGGGAAAAAATTCAAAAAATTTGGGAAATGGGGTTCAATTTTGCTGACCGACCCCAACAACTAAGGACCGGCCCGCATACTTGACTCGAAACCAACCCACATTTGATTGAGGACCCTATCATATGCGGTAGGCTTTTGCCTTGTCTATAAAATTGTACCCTTACCTTACCGTTGATGGTAGGGTAGCCTATTGTTGACGGTAGGCCTCTGCCTAAACTTCGAATTTATTTCTTTTTATTCCGTCTTTGCCTCGTTTCATGCCCGATGAACTCTTGGAACCGTTTCAACCGTCCAATCGTCAATGGATTCAAGCTCTCAAACACCTTAACACCAACAACAATAATAAAAAAAGATAAAACATGATAGAGAAAGAACATAAGTACAGTTATACAAATACATGATACAACAGAGAAAATAAAACAAATCTTACTCATTACGGAGAATTAAGGAAACCACTTGAAAGTTTCTTACATTCTCACCAAATTAGGGCTTCAATCGATCACGTTTACCTTAAAAGTACTTTTTTTGGGTGTGTTATACCGCTATCAAAATGGGCTCGGGCCCATTGGTTGGCCAGGACTGCCCGCACAATGAATGGATATGATTTTTTAAATTTTGGCCCATAAAAAATGAGCTAGGAGCGAACCGGACCATTTTGACGTGGGCTTTTACAGGTCAGTTCAGTCCCGTTCACAGATGGGCCCGTTGTGAGAACATTATTTACATTAATCATTTTAGGACCTAATTTTAAGTTATTTATTTTCTTAGGGACTTAAGTGAAAATATTTTTTTCTTAACCCTATACCTATCGTTCTTGTCTAAAGTTTCTCTCATTCTTCAATCTTCGTCTTTGACGTCGTTCTTCCTCCTTAATCCTTAGACAGCAGCAACCAACCACCTGTAGCCAGCCAACGACCCTTACCTCATGCCGCCGTACCCACCAATTGGTCGCCACTCTCCACGAACAATTGACCCGTCCGCTCCGCACCACTGGTCCATTGCTCGGCTTTGCAGCAGCACACATGCCACATGCTGCACCCACCCACCGCACGCGCACTCTTCGGCGACAACATATCACATACTCCATCTTCATCTTCTTCAAGTATGTTTTCTCATTACCGTTTTGGTTTTTCCAATTCCTTTGGGAGTCTCCTACATTTAGTTATTCTTTTCCTTCACTTGAGGGTTGGAAATAATGAACACTGGAAGCCAGGGCACCTGCAAGATTATACTAATAAAAAATACGAAGACATTCCAATTACATTATATACTAATACTGTAATTTGGTGTATTCTGCTTTGTTGGATTTTTCCAATTACAGTATAATCAAGAAAGGTTTAGGTGTTCCAATATAAATATACTAATTAGGGGACTAAATTTGAAGAATATCTTTGTTTTTGATTTGTTTTTGGCCAAGCCCCGTGGACTGGCTGCGGACGGATATGGATTTATACAATTTCGGCCTCTAAAAAATGAGCCTGGATCGGACTGAACCGTTTAGGTGTGGGTCGGTTTGGTCTGGTCCAATTCGGTCCATTGACAATGCCAATGTGTTATATGATACCTTCAACTCCTCTACTAGGTTAACTGCGGCTGAGTAAGGTACCTCCTCTCAACACTAAAACATACTAATCCACAATACATGTTTTGAAACTTAATACATACACAACTGCGGAAACTTATGTATATACATAAGTAGATCTATAACTTAAAATATAAAAGCTCTCAAAACAGATGTTACAACTGAGACTGTTTTTAAGTTGTCCTAAGCACTACATAAACTCATTTCTCAAGTCAAATTTACAGATAGTGTAGAAGTCCCACAAAAAATGCAAGTCAAGCTTCTAAAAGCTTATTGTTCCACCTCCTTGTCCAAAACATCTGAGAAAATATGCCATGCAAAAAGTATGAGTTTGAAAGCTCACTGGGTCCATGTGGATTTGTGCTAATGTGCATTTCTCAAAATAGATGATGCAACATGCAAAGTAAGATATTCATTTTCTTGGTAATTTCAAAAGAACAAATGCATAAATATACATGAAGGTTTAGATAAAAACTAGGAAGTTTGAGCGAATCAAGACATATCACTGCAAGCTCCAAAACCAATTCGAAATCATGCCAGAAGTCGGACTCGATAGACATATATCTGAAATCTATAACGGGGTCACTAGAGCTAAATTCTGGCATCCCATAACTAATACCAACCCACGCACCACCTATACGAACTTTCGAGTTCACAAATACAGCACTCTCTAAACAGAACCAGGTTATGCCAAAATTCTCAACTCTTTCTTTGTTTATTGTTTTACAACAATAGCTCTATTGGAGAAGATGGTAGACGGGCGTACAGAAGGTGGGAGGTACCGGTGTTGATTCCGCAATCGGCAAGGTGGCAGAAATTGGGTGAGGAGATGTTAAAGAGAAATGTTGATGGTTCTTTGGTCGGAAGGAGGGGGTTGTGCAGTGGTGACGTATTCATTCTGTTTTTTTAGTAGATATTTATTAATATAAGTTGGTTCTATTTTTTTTTCCCAAAATAAATGAAATCCAAAGGCATTAATACCACTTAGGATTGTCTAGTAAATCCACTAGTACACTTATCTAGTAGTAACTTTCTCTAAAAGTATATATCTATTAGAGTTTAGGATTTAATATTTTATTTTATAGGACTTTTATCAATAAAGCTATTATAAAAGGTGTGTACGAGAGAATGTACTAGAACCATTAAAAAAAAAGCATACTAGAAGATGTATTAGACGATTTCGATCGCCTTAAAGACTTTGTTTGGTTTAGAGATTTTAGTGTAAAATATTTTTCTTTAGAAAAGTTTTCCCCCGATAAAGGGTTGGCAACTAAAACTTGCCCATCTCAGAATCAAATGTTCCTCTACTTTACATTCCAATTGAAGAGTACCATTCCTTCCTTAATCCTTTTTTACCTATTATTGTATCCTTCCTTAAGTCTAGAGGATGCATATGCTTGTTATTGTATCCGAAATCTTTTAATACATTTTTTAGTACACTTTGGAAGATTCTAACAGCTGTTATTGTGCAGATTTTCCTTGCCGGGGTTACTTCTCCACAATGAGTTTTGCTCTGGCATGGCCTGCTTCAATCCTAAACTGTTCTCCCAACCCAAAATGTGACATAAGGAGCCAAACAAAAGTAATAAGCTCACCACCTTGCCTGATTTGTTGAGCATGACCATCTCCTCTACAATGACTTGCTCCATAACATAACAATTCTAACCAAACTTTACTCATCATCTCCCATGTTTCCTCAGGATGTTTATCAACCATTTCCTTCAAATCTTTAGCAAGTATAACAGCATCAAATAACAGTGATTTACTTCTATCACCTTTCACCTCAATCGGATTCACAGGCGTATCCACTTTTATCAACTTCTCACTTGCAGATTTTTCTGTCAATTTCACCCAAGAACGGCTGAAGAATTTTCTTGCTTCCTCACAGGTATCCTGAAATCTAATCTGTGCAATACCTGAAACTGATAACATCAACTTAGGTTGCATGATTAAAAGATACATCAAATAATCCGAAAGAATCTTGCTTCTTATTCGATGAATTTCTTGAAATCTTTCTTCATTTTCTTGATATTGATAGAAACATATGTCAGTAGCAATATGCCACATTAACACACTTTCATCATATTCCACATCTTCACTCACACTCCTTTCAACTATAGAAGAACAACCATCATAATCAAGAATTGTCCAATCACCTCTGGCAGAATATATATCTTTAGCAAATTTTGCTTCCTCTCCTTTCTTGGCTTTCTTTTCCAACTCATTAAAGATAAATTCTTTCAAGCCCTCATCAAGATTCTGCTTCGTAGGGTATAATAATTTGTGAACAAGTTCTTTTACTCCAAAAAACTCTGCAATTTCGTCCCCTAATTTCCAACGTTTCTTCAAACAGTAACTTATCAGATTATGCTGATAAATGTGATTTGACCATCGTTTTGGGAGTGAAATCCTTTTCTGAACTGCTAAAACAAATGATGGGATATTCAATTTCCATAAAAAAGGTCGAATTCTTGATAAACGCTTAGAATGCTTCATTAGAGCAATACTCCAATCTGAGAAAATTAGCTTTAAAAGAGCCACAAAATCCAGAATAACAGCACCAACAAGCAAAAGATACGTAGTGGCCTTATCAAAAGGATCAATATGGGGCTTTTGCTTCTGATGGGAAGAAGCAAAAATCACCAAAGAAATCACTAATAAACCACTGCAAACAAAACGCAGAATTCCACCAAAGATCCCATTATAAACAGTCGCCATCTTTGTATAAAGAGCATCATACATGAAATTCAACTCAACTTCCATGAACCCAAATGCTGGTTTTGCATTTCTTGAAAAGAAGAATTTTCTACTCTCATTTCTTTCATGGAAACTGAACATATGATCCACTATTAGCCCTCTAAATGTCTTGTAAAACGTATATGCGTATTCAATTTTTTGTATGTCTTCCAATTCTGTTTTTCCCCTTTCAGCAGAATCTGAATTAGTCCCTCCAGCACTTCTTTGATCAGGTTCTGGCACTCTGTCAATTACCTCTGGCAATCCAGCTGCTTGATTTGAAGAATATTCTTCCATTAACTGAGCATAATTAGGACCTGGATCTGGCTCTTGCCTTAAAGAATCTTTCAAATTACTCAAACAAGCCAAATATAAAGATCTTGTTCTTTCGGCATACTTAATTGTTCCTGCTAAAAACATGAGCCCAGTTGGAATCCAGAATCTATTAGGAAGTGATTGAAGAAAAACATATCCAACTGCAATAACTTGAACAGTAACACTAAGCATATGTCTAAGCCAAAGTTCATTATCTTCAAGAGAAAAAGCAGTGATTGTATCTGGACCACCCAGATGAAGTAAAAGAAATGGTGCCCAAAAGGCTGAAAGGGCATCATCTATAGTGGCTTTATCGCATTTTTCTCCTTGGCTACTGGAAATGAGACCAACGGCAAAAGCAGCAAACCAATCGGCTAGAAGATAAGAAGACCAAATGATTGAATTTATAAAAACGTTCCCAGATCGTTTCCTTAATGAAGTGGTGAAGATTAAAATGAATTGTAAAGAGAGGCTAATAAGAACAGCAATACGAAGGTTCCATTCTTCCCATAGGTTTATAAATCTCTTTGGAATGATTTGAAATGCCTCAACCATCATTGTGTGTTTCCTCCTCTGAACAAAAGTAGGTAGAATCTTGTTAAGGACCAATGTGATAATTCTGTCACGTGCAATAATCTACAAATCATATGACAAGGTAAACTATATTTGACGAGTTCATAGAGTTTTGAACTTTAGTGGTAGGCAAAGAATTTCTTCTATTCAAATAATAGGCCGATTCCTAATAGTTCAATGCTTAAGTTTGCAATGTTAGTACTAAGAATAGTTTTATGTTACACACTTGCTTTTATATCTACGGATAACTGTTGCATTGACTACTTGATAAGAGTTATCGTTATACCAAAATAGATATCTGACCTGTAGTAAATAGTTAATGTTTGGAGTTATACTCTAACATCCTTCAAACTTATGAAACTTATCACAATTGAAGGAAGAGTATCACAAATTTCCTACTAGTAACTAATTACAACTCAAATATGAAGCAGTCACAGAACAGAATAGAGCTAAATGGATTTGTTTTGCCAAGCAGCTACATTTTGAAGTTATTTCATGTAATGATGATGCAAAATGTCATTAAATGGAAAGCAAATGTGAGTATAGGATTTTACTAATCAATATTTAAGATTAAGCTAGTGAAAGAAAAATAATGGTTATAACAGTTGAATTCCCAGAAAAAGAAAAAAATTATAACAGTTGAAATACCTTTTTTCTTCTTCTTCTTCTTCTTCTTCTTCTTCACCATGTTCATTATTCTCAACCTGAGCTTAATATGGAAAGGAAAACGGTTAGTGACTGTGACTCCAATCATATTGCTTTACCCCTCCACACAAGTCAGGTATAATAATATATCTTTTTTTTACTTTTGTAATGATGATGCGATTCTTTTGCCTGAGCTCGTGAATCACACAAGTTTCAGCAAAAGGCTCCAATACTAGAACAAGTTTCTTTGCATCAAAACGTACTTGTGTAAATCAAATTAGGGTGTTTCAGCTACCGTCCACCTTCATTTCCAACGTAATCAAATTTTGGTAAAATTGAAATTATTATATATTTTTGTTAGTAAAATTATATTGTTTTGGATAAAAAAAAAATATAAAGGATTTTAGACTCATTAAAAATATTAAGAATATAAAGAATTTTATAACCTTTAATAAACATTTGTTGCACATTTTTTGCCATTGCCCATCTTTCTATTCATTTGTTTCACTCCTACTATTTATGTCTTTTCTCATTTATAAAAGATAAAAATGATATTATAATTAAAAAATTATCTTGTTTTCAAGAGATCTAAAACATTTTATATTTATGATCGGAGATAGAGATGGTAACGGGACGAGTCCATCTAAGTATCCACCCGCCATAACCCATCTCTACTCTTTTGATTTTGGTTTGACTAGGGGACCTAGGTGGGGATGAGGATGGATTTTATACCTAAGTTTAAGGATGGATTGGGAGAGGTTCTCCCTATCCCCACCCATCCCTATTATATATATATATATATAATTGTTTTAGAAAAATTATGTAATAGTAAAGAACGAGACAAAAAAATAAGAAAAATATTAAACTATTTTATTTTTTTTGCTAGACAAAGATCTAAACTGATTATTCATATGATATTTAGTCAATCTCTCTCTACTGCTCTAGTCTCGGTCGTTATAGTTCTTCATTTCAACTTTTTATTCTCTAATCAGGTTAAAGATTGTTGAATTAGTTTATGAATTTTTTATTGTTACACATGGTTAGACTTTTTTTTGGAAAGATTGTTAGATTATTTTTAAGTTTTAATTCGTTTGAATTGTTTTGTGTTTAACAAGTTACTGAAAAAATATATATAATCCCCGCTTAGGTCTCCAATTCTCTAGTGGATTTGGCGAAGATGGATTGGGGATGAGACTAAATTTCATCCCCAAAAGCGGGGATGGGTTGGGAATGGGGCTTAATTATGAGAGTTTAGGTTAGAGATGAGGATAAATTTCATACTCAAGAACGAGGATAGATTGGAGATAAGGACAAAGTAGGGAAGTGGGGATGGGGCCGAAGGTTGGTGCCCCACCACACCCACCCCCATGGCCATCCTTAACCGCAGAGAGTTAATTGGTACTCTTACTAGTTTTTTTCCTTATCATATTCTACGAATTCGAATGTTTTACTTACTTGTCATATGGTAGTTTTAAAAAAATGTTTAATGAACTTTTTCATATTATTATCTCTTATTAATAAAAAATTTCAACCACTTTATATTTTTCTAACATGAAAATTAGTAGACATAATAATGAGAGAAAAATTTAAAAGTCATTTTAGTTTACACAGAAGAAAAATATTTAAATTTCGTATTTTCTTAAACAGTGTAATATCCAAAATGTGACAAGTTTAAAAAAAAAAAGAAGATTTATTGTATGATCTTCGTTTCTTCTTTTTTCATCATAAATTACTAAAATAAATTGACATTAATGGTGTTATTTTAATACTGAATATTTAATTTTATGAATATATTTAATATTTTTAATATTTGATAATAACAATTTTTTTGTTCTCTTATTATTCAAGTATCCAAAATCTTTTCTAACCTTTCTTGTAAGTCAATATTAATATTACATTCAATATTGTGCAGTGGATCTCTTAATACACTTTCTAGTACATTTCTTTTAATAGTAATTTTTTTCTTATAATTTATTTCTTAAAGTATAGAGTTTATTTTTTATTATATATGAATTATATTAATAAAATTACTATAAAAAATATTAAAAAATATATTAAAACATGTAATTGGACGATCCCACCGTTAATACTATATAACAAAATAATTATTATAAAGATAATGAATTTACTTTGCTATTCCCTTGACTCTCATATTATCAAATTAAATTTGTCCATTAAAAGAGAAAAAAAGAAGTGTAAACAAACCATTACTCCTCATGGCACTATTAGAATATAGATGATGAAGAAGCCAAGTGATCTCAAAGTTTAAGGGCCCAAAAGTTGTATAAAATCACTTTTGATGTGAACAACAAGATTCCTCCATATATTTTGGGTGGCGTTAGTTTCATTTAACTCCTAAAGTATTTCACAAAGTAATCATTTTATATAATTAAACAAGAAAGGGTGCCTTTGCATTAGAAATGAAAAAGAAAAAAATTGATTATTTTTTTTAATTTTCATTAAAAGTAAATTTAATATGGGAGAAAGAATAGAGTAAGTGTAAAAATGAATTTAAAAAATAAATTCTAATTCAAGAACTCCCTAAAATAATTCCAATTTATTATAGTTTTCTTGTACTCGAGAGAGAAAAAAAAAAGAAACTTATTTTGGAAAACCAATGGGGTGGAAAGAATCGTGGGCATATTTAATTAATTAAATCCAAATGGGTTAAAAGTTTAATAGAAAAATGAATTAGCAGTAATTGTACTGGAGGAGAGGGGCATATGTTGACGTAGTACAATAGAACAAACCAAGCAACTGATAGTACAATGGGGGAATGTGTAGTACCACGACCTAAGCTCACGGTACTATTTAATGAACGAAAATGCATATTCATTACCTCATTGTTCTCCTATGTATTGGGGAAGTTTGTAGTATAATGCTTAGGAGAAGAACAAAAATCAAAGAGCTAAAAAATATCATTGAGTGCAGCGTTGATGAATTCCAAGTTCCAAGTTTTGGTATTTGTATTCTCACTGTGGATTC
Source organism: Catharanthus roseus (assembly GCA_028651295.1). Lineage (NCBI taxonomy): Eukaryota > Viridiplantae > Streptophyta > Magnoliopsida > Gentianales > Apocynaceae > Catharanthus > Catharanthus roseus. Next base: position 3,485,485 of record JAPQWS010000044.1, on the reverse strand, counting down.
ATCATCGCTGCACCCAATCATATTTTTACTTCTTTGAAACCAGCTTTGAGATGGGTAATCGGGTATTCTATTTTTACTTCTTTCGGTAAGTTTACTTCTTGTATATGACATTATGTAAAAGAGTTTCAGAATGAATCTTCTCAAATAGCTGCATTATATAAAAGAATTTTATCTTCTCAAATAATAGGTAGATTCTACTGAGTGTAACTTGAATCGAATCCTTAGTAGCAAGAATATTGTATGCTCTAAACAAAACAACTAATGAGAGGAAAGGAAGTGCAATGTTTTGAAATCTTGTCAGCATTTTCCTTGTTTTGTTACATTTTAAAGATAGCAAGAACCAGAAAAGGGAAAGGGAAGATAAAAAAAAATCAGAGACTAAATGTACTTGTATATGAGAATGTATATGCTCCAGAGGCTTGATCGAAGATAAAAAGGGAGCTACAACAGCAAAAACCCGAGGGAAAGGAGGTCTCTTATGTATTTTCCCCCTTCTATCCAGATTCCTATTTTATATATATATATATATATATATTTATTTTGACAGACAACAACAATGTTTGGCAGCATTATTTCTCTTTCTTTGGCTGGCAGGTGAACTACCCCCATGAGATGGGCAGTTTTAGGATTGTCCGTAACATCCTTTGTTATATTTGGAGATGTGACATAAGATCCGAACCGGTTTTAGGGGGCCATGAGACCTTCAATTGTGTAGAAGAAGGACTCTGCCCAGTCTGCTTTGAAAAGCAAATCTTGCAGGGTTTGGAGGACATTGTACTCAGGATCTAGCTTTCGTTGCCATCCCTGCAGGAGGAAAGAAACTTCTTCATATCAAGATTGACAAAAATCAGTCTTGTTTGATGATCTCTTGACGCAATAGACACAATATCAGGACAAGATCAATTTTCCATTCATAACATGGAAACTGAATAGGAGTTCCACATAAAGGAGGGCAAAGAGCAAAAGGAAGGTTTACAATGTGGTTTTATGGTTTAAGAAGTTTTGTGAAATTAACCATTGTATAAGTCTCTAGGGGATGAAAGTAAAAAAGAAAATAAATTCCTTCTAAAGAATGCTGGTCTCTGTAGCATACATGAAGACACTGCAAAGTATCAAACTAGGTAAAAACCAGAACTCACATGATCCACCCAAAAAATTGTTAAAGGTGACAAAAACAGAAAATTGAACTGTATTTGACATTTATTTATTTTAATTTGTTGCAAATTTCTGAAACAAAGAGGACAATCACAAAACACTAAATAAATAAATAAATAATAAGAGAAAAAAGAAAGTCATCCCATACCTCCAACACCAGAGTAGTGACCATCACAGTGCAAACATTACCGTCAATGTTTACTCGATGACGTCTAACTTGCTCGAGCATTTCTTGCATACATTCAGCAGGGTGAAATGAACCACCTTCTTCTGTGCCCCAGAAACTAAATGTCTTTTCCACTTCCTATTAATGATGAAAACATTATCTAAATGAATCAACCACTGAAGTCTATGATATTGTAGAAGTATTTCTTCACAATCATGACTAAAAGATAACAAACCAGTAATTGTATAAAGAGGACACCAAGATGCAACTTCCTATGGTCCAAGGCTTTCCATTGGAATAAAACCAATTCACATAATCAAACATAGAGATAGCACTTGGAAACATTTTTTTTTTTTTTTTTTTAGTGGAAATGGGATCTTTATATATAACACAAATATTTACAATTCTTGCGCACTAAAGAGTTATGCTGTGCAATAGAATTAAGTTTAATCAGAAACTCCTTTAAACTACACTGCATTGTAGATTTTTATTTATTAATGCCTTTAATTGCTAGTAATGTTAGACTGGAGAACAATTCCCCGGCCCCGCTCCCCAGAACTACCCCACAAAAGTTGGAAAACAGAAAAGAATTGCCCATTGAATAACAATTATGAACTTTCTTTTACTAAGAAAAAACACAAGTAGAATAAGCACCTCAATAAAGGCCGCACGATTTGGACAGTTCTGTTGTTTTGATAACCTAAGAGTGCACTCTGCAGCTATGCGACCATCTCGAAGTGCAACGGCCTTAAAGAACTCCAGTAATGTGGCTCGATCTTTCTGCGATAGTTCAGCTGTCATGCCTACATCAAGGAAAATTACATGAGGCCTCGGCCTAAACAGATGTCTAGCTGAAGCTTTTCCCGTAGATATTCTAACAAGAATATTTCCTGGATGCATATCTGCATGGATGAAATTGTCCACCTGGAACCAAAACACAGAATTTAAATTAGAGGTTGAGACAGGGAAAGCTATGACTATTAAATATTGAGGCAAAAAGAATATTGAAAAAAAAACCAAAGAACCAACTAGGCATAAACAAAGGAAAAGAAAAAGAATCATGAGGTCTCGGACTAGCATTTAACTGACAGTACAATATGTTTCCTACAAGTGCACATCAGTCTAGTATGGACATGCTAGGGTCTCATGTCCTTAAATGACATGTAAAAGGATTATGGATACCTTGATGCCAAATCATTTTCTGAAGGAAAGAGAAAGCATCTCTATTCATTTTTGCAGCTCCATTTTTCAAACCACTTTAAATTATTAAAAAACAGTTATTCTGTTCAATTATCCACAACCTACTCCTTAGGATCAGCAAATAATACAGAAGCCTAATTTTAGATGACTATAATTAAAAATTGAGAGGTAAACCTTAACCATACCAGGAGCATTTTTAGGAGTGCATGGGTCCCAATGTGAGCTAAGTTAGTTTTGATATGCCTATGTCCTTCAAGCTTCTCAACATAGTGCAGGACATTTCTACCATCCTCATATGTTTCAACTAAAACTGCTGGATGCACCAAAGGATATAATGGTTTTGGAAAAGAGACATCCTTCCATCGTCTGAAGTTGTAGATGAAACGATTCAAATTAGCTGCTTCCCTTGCTAGATCAACTTGGGACATCATGAAGACAGCAAACTGTTGTATGCTTTCTTCCAATCTCATCCACTTTCAATGTGGGAATCACTCTTGAAACTCCAGCAAATAAATTAATCAACATAAAGTCTCTTCTGATTGCCTCACCAACACCAGGATGTCTAACTTTAACGGCAACAAGAATTGGCTTAATTCGTTGCCCAGGATATTGGCATTTCAGGGTAGCCCGATGAACCTGTGCAATACTACCTGATGCGACAGGTTCCTCTTCAAAATGTTCAAAAATATCAGAAATTTTACGACCAAATGCATCTTCAATACTTCTCTTTGTATATGCATAGCTATGTGCAGGTGCTTTGGTGTGAAGTTTGGCAAGCTCATTGCACAGATCAATTGGAAATAAATCTGGTCTTGTTGCTGCCCACTGGCCCCACTTGATAAATGCTGGGCCCAGCTTTTTCTAATGTAATACGAACGGCGTGTACCCATGCCTTCCTATATTCATTGCCAAAAGATTCGGCAATTGGAGCCATAACTATACAAGGGGTGAATAAAAATGCTAGATATATTGCTCTCAGAAACAAAATCAATCCCTCTAAAAGAAAGTAAAATCAATGAGCTAACGTGAATGTCTCCATTCTGTGCATATGTATATAAAGTATCTCCAGTTGGGAAACCTTCTGCTTCTGCCCACATAGTTCGCTTCCATTTTAGTTCTCCAATAATGAAGGCCAAAATGCCAGGTGCTACTAGCTGTGATCGTGTCAAAGCAAGGGTTACAGCACAAGCTGCCCTACTTACTGGAGGCAGAATAGGACTTCCATAGGAACAAATTTGAGAGAGCCTCTTCCACAAAATTTGGGCATGGTAGGAAATTCTGTAACTTGTTGAGACGAACAGTATCTTTTCACATTTCCTACTTTTCCACAAGACCTGCTTTGCCTCATGCACTGGCCATGAAGTAAATCCCCGATAAGAAATCTTCCAATGTGAATACAAGCGGCAGAGGATGTAAGGGAGTCCAGCCGGAAATGAAGCCCAGTTATGATTTACCTCTGAGCAGCTAGTCTTTGGACTTGGGAGAATTGAGTCACCAATTCTCCTAACACTTCCAACTGCCAAAAATCTGCAGTTCTGAAGTCAAATTATTGATCCTAATACTATAACGTTCTCTTTCTTCAAATTCAGGAGTAATTTCAAGAAAAGAGCTTGAAGATTAAGAGTTGTTTGATTCTTAATTTTCAATTTCCAATAATTAAAAATCTAAGAACACCAAAAGAGGAGTTATTCAAACTAACATATCTCCAAATCCTACAAACTAATCTACTTTGGCTCTCTTATGTAAGCTCATGAAATCAAACTTGTCAAAAGTACAGCAATACCAGCTCCATTCAACAGCAATTATGTTGATATACCAACGAACATAATAAGACCATTGGATATTCCATAATCAACAAAATTCCAATCAATTTTGTATACCAACCAAATCAGAGTAGGCCTAGAAATAACACAAGAAGAAAACAGTACAAATGAAAGATAGAAAAAACAGATAAAGCAATAAAGTTGAACCTTGAAATGGCCATAGGAATCAGGTGCAGTCAGCTCTACAACACGGATTCAGCAAAGAACAGTCTGAGTCAGGAGCTTTTTCACTTCCATCCATTGGTCAAATGAATCTCCGACGGCCGCAGCACTACATCATCAGCCCTGAAAGTACCGGAGATTGTGAAGCGCCAGATATCATTTTCCGTCGGTTTCGATGGCTGCGCAGCAGTGTGAGAGTGGAAAGTCGGAATGAAGCAAAAAATGAATTTGGTATCAGCTAGCATATGCCAAACACCGTGGATCGGTTCGTTCGTAGCAATACGGGTAATGGATGATCCGATTACTAAGATCCAATCAATTTTGGGCGTAGTTGGGAACTATTATTAGGCTAATTTTGCCAAGCCTCGTTAACACTTTTCCATTTTAGTCCATTAAGGGAAATAGGTTGACTTCGACCCGCGTCCCTGCCGAAACTAAGCTGTGTAAAAAGGTTTGCCGAACTCCCGATCGCATTTAGCCTGTATTCAAATAGTTCGATTCGAATTGACTTTTTCACTAGTTAAAATTCCATATAAATTATATTTGTCCGCGATTATTCCGTGGATTCTTTATTTTGAAAATAAAAATTATTTTTAAATTTAAAAATATTAAAAATTAATTTTATTTAAAAATATTTAACTAATCATAAAAATTATACTAGTTTCTAAATAAAAAACAAAATAATTACATGTAAATAAACACTATAATTTGATAAAATTATTTTTTAACCTTAAAAAATATTAAAATTTAATTTTCTTTAAAAAATATTTAACTAATCATAAAATTACACTAATATTAAAATATGAAACAAAATAATTACATATTAATAACACCTAAATAAATCTAAAAAACAGGAAAAAACAAAAGCCAATTCACGAACCGAACTACAAAACCCACACTCATAAACGGATCAATTCAATCCAAATTGATTTTTTATAAGCCTAATTTTTAAAAATTTATATTTATTTATTTTTACGATCAGTTTGAACCAACTTCCGGCTAAGGCACGATTTGACAGTATCAGTGATCACGAGGAGTTATACTTTTTTTCTTTTATTTTTCTTCTCTTTCTATTTCTTGAGCAAACGTGTCATACTTTTTCTTTACCCTCATGGAAGTCATACTTTGTACTATCTCATCATACTTCTTCACATTTCACATTAATCAAATGTAGAGTCCGATTTTGAGTAAAGACAACTGTAAAATATTTCCGAAGAGGAAGTGGTTGGGACGAGGGAAAGCATCTCCCGGCCGTACCTTTGTGGAAAACGATTGTAAAAAGCAATATGCAGGCCTTTTGGATATTAATCTTCTCTAATATTTTTATTTTTCAGTTCACATATTTTACACCTAATGATAATTATGGGATTTCAATTGAAGAGTATGTGATCTGTTATTTGACTAGGTCGAGATATGTCGAATCAGGACGAAATTGGACCAATCCGGGACCTCCAGTTGCGACTCTACCTTTTTATTTGCTGCCTCCTCGTCCTTGATACAATTTGACTCTACTTCTTCTCCTTCTCTCTTTTGCACTTCCCAATCTCTGAGAGTGCTTTCACTGTCTTCTTTTTCTCCATTCTTCGCGGTCTGCTGCGCCGCTGCTCCTCTCCGACCTTCTCCGACCTTCGATCTTCCTCCGCGACGCCGCCTTGCTGTGAGCGGGTGTCTTTGGTGGTCTTTTTGATCACGGTTACAGTGAGAGCTTGAGAGAAAGCCATGAGGGTGAGAAAAGTGAGACACCCGAACCTCTTGGACTGAGGGTACCTGATCTGATCTTGTTACCGGCGATGCCGCTGCTCAACGTCAGCTGCCACTGTGATCGGTTGTCCGCCGGCGAAACTAACGCGCGGCGATGAGTAAGGAACATTTATATATTTTTATATAGCTTTTCTTGTTTTTATTTCTTGGCTAACCATTTTTGCAGATTAATCTTTTTGGCTGAGATGGGCTTTTACGGATCGAGTACAAGGAGAAAGGAAAACCTTTTGTAATAGAGTTAGATTTTTATTTTTAAGCTGTTTTTGTTATTATTTAGTTTTGTAATAGTAAATAAATTGTGTAATAGTAATTAGTTTTCCTACACAATCTTTTCAGTGGAGTGAATCAAGAATTCTGCACCATAGCAAGAGTTAAAGGCAACAAAAAATTTTTTGTTTCGATCGAGCAGTGGTGGCCGGTGAATGAAAGTAGTAATAGTAGCGAACCGCATAAGGGAGCTATTATAGTGAAGATAGTGGCGGTTTCTTCCCCATAGCCCGAGTTGATCTGATTATATTTCTCAGTTTCTCAACTTTATTTGTCTTCTAAATATTGTGTAGGCTAAGTATTGATGTATTAGCATAGTTCAATGAAATTAAACTCACACTGGTTACATATTCCTTATCAAGTTCCTATGCAAAGTTTCATGCTTTCTTGGTATATTTAGTAGAGAGACTATTTGTCTGTTTTTCCTGTTAATGTGAAGCATGAATTATGTTAATGAATTTGGCATGATATAGATGTTCTGGGTTTTACCATTCTTGAATTGTGAATTTTCTGCCATGGGTAAAACCATTTGTTCTTTTCTAACTTGAATAACTCTCTCATTCATTGTAACTCTTTCTTTTATCCCTGCACTTTATATGTATATCATCAATTTAGTCACTCATCTCTTTATGCTCGATAATTTCAATCCTTATTAACTAAGTCTACATTTTTAGGCTTCTATTGTAACTTTTAAATGAACAATTAACTCCTTGGGCTACCTATCACAACGAATTCGTACAAACAAAGCACGTAATACTTTAATAAGAACATTGGAAAAGTTAGGTTGGGGGCAAATGCATATTTTGCATTTATCTCTCTAGAAAAATACTAGAATTTATAATACCATCATGAAGTAAACTTTGCATATGAGACTTTTAACTTGTGATTTCTTGTTTTTAACATTTGCAAATTACTCTTTTCACTTGCAAAAGCTAGAATTAAGACTTGAAAGAACGGTTGGAGTAAGAGAGATTTTTAACAAAGCGTTGACTTGAGGGTTTGGAAGCTTCTTCACAAATCGAACGGACTTTGAGGATGATTGATAGATTATAGAGCCGCTGGAGCTTTCTTCGATCTTTGGGAGGAAGAAGGCGAGAACCACTGTCAAGAAATGCTTGAACTTTGACGAAGATCTTTGTTGGACAATTTTTTGGAAGAGTTTCTGGAGAGTTTTTCACTTGCCTCGAACTTGAGTGTCTTATAAATTATCTCTCAACCTTAGTCAACCTTAGTAAAGATCCTTATTTATAGGTGAAGATAGGGCATCGGGTTGATTGGTCATTAAGCGATCCATCACCAGCGTTGGGTCAACCCAGTTTCTTATTTGACGAGACTTAATAGATTTAACCCATCTCTTAATGGAATTAATGTAAAATGATTTTGGACTCAATTTTATTGGGGCTCAAATGCATTGGTTTTATATTTATTGAGCTTGGGACATTGTTTGAATAATTCCAAATATGACCCAATTTAAATGTCCAATGAATTTAACCCAATTATTTAATAGATTTAATTTAAGGTGAATGTGGACTAAATTTAATTGGAGCCCAAAAATCATATTTCTTGTATTTATGAGGTTTTATTTAAAGTGGATTTGGACATTTAAAAACTATTTTTCAAATCCAACCCAATTTAGATAGCCCTAACTCGAATGATCCAATCTTCATGTCTCAAAAGACCTCGTTTTATTAATTCACTTTAAATAACCAAAGTAAAAAATTTATCTATTTTATTTAGTCTTTGATTAAATAAGTAAATTAAAATTTATTTGTTTTCAGACATATGCAATAGTAAAAGAAATACATGTGCATTTTTTAGTAATAATTCAAATTATAAGAACCCTCAAAATCAACTATTCTACCCTATATAGGATGAAGGGTATAGTATGATGTTGTAGTTTGAACTTTTATCTTCTTATGACACAAAAGAGATGCGCTGACTTCCATCATATATCACATTATTAGTTTAAGGATAAATTTAAATTTGATATCTAGAAATTTGCAATTGCCTTAAGTAAGGATAACCCATTTGTCTCAAGTTGGTAGTTCTATTATATTTCAAACATGAGACGTGTTAATTGGGATTGAAATGTTATAAACAAAATATATGGGGTTTGTTTGGAAGATAAGATTTATTGGACCTTAATTGAAAATTTATCTCACCAAATGCATTTATCTTCTTCCTCTCTAAAGTTTGAACAAGAACTACTGTGTTTTCCTTTTTATCCCAAATTCATCTTTTTGATTTTTAGAAATTTATTTCTCTTTTTGAAATTTTTGAAATTCATTTTCAAAGTTCACAGCTTTTATTAATTGCACAAGTAGACTTTTCTGTATTTCTTGAAATTGAACATAGGGAAGATGCTTATTGATTCTAACATCAAAAGAGAATATGTTTATTAGTTACGCATGTTTGAACTCTGTTGATATTGTAGACCTTTAAGAATTTTTTTTTCTCACTTTAGCAGATGGCCTTATGGATGGATACATTGGTATTTGATCCATTATTTTCCTTAATTTAACTTAACTCTAATTTATAACTTTTCTTGAAACTTTCAAATATGAATATTGACTACTATAGTTAAATACAACCTTTCATGTATATTTATTGAAAAAGATTGCTTTTTTTACTTCAATATCTTCATGAACTCTCTAATTTCCATTAGAGCCATAAATTTCAAGTCTTTGTTTATATTTCATCCAAGAATTTGTTTCATTGAGAGAGACCATCATATTTTGCAGATGATTTATTTTTGTTTCATGTTCTTTTATGTTCAATTCGCAATCAATATTGACTTTTTTGTGTAAACTATATGAATTGTATTTTTCTTGGTAATGAAAATTGAAGAAGATTAAAGGTAAAAGAGTATAGGCCTAATGAAAATGGAAGTTCAGAAAGAGAATTTTTTTCTCATAGAAATCAGAAAAAGAAATTTGGGTGAAAAGAAAACATAGTTGTCCTTGTTCAGACTTCAAAGCGGAGGAAGAAAATAATGCATTTGGTGGATTAAATTGCTATTAAGGTTCAATGAATTTTATCTTCCACGTATATCCCAAAGTATATCCCCATATACTAATTAACAAGCCTCATATTTAAAATCAAATAGAAGCACCAATTTATGGGTCGATAAACTATGTGTCAAAAAATAAAATTTACGTATAAAAAAATTTCATTTTCTCTTTCCCCTTCTCTCTCTAACTTCGCTCTACATCCCAAGACTTTAAATGACGATATGCTCAAATCTAATGGTTAAAAATAAAAAAAAAAGTTAATATATCATTCTATACATATTTATTTATACTTTTAATAGATATAAAAATTTAAAAAATGCGCTAAAATAAAAAATATTAATCCTTGCGCCAACACTTGGCGCTATTTCACTTTGCTTATGCATCAACTGATGGCGCCATTAACTTTCCTTATGCGATAACTAATGGCGCCAAATTCATGATTACTGTTTTTTTTTTTTCTTTCAAAGAATGGCAGTTATATTGTTTGGTTTTTTTTAATTATTAACATTATTTATATTATTAAATTAATTTTTTCATATATTTTATACTATTATGTTAATTTTTGATTAATTTATATTGTTATATTATCAACTAAATGAATTAAATACTAACACACATACACACTACACTATAATATGAAATTAACTAAAAAATTAACATGTTATAAAGTAATTAAAATTAATAGTTAATAAAATTAAAAAAAACGAGTCCACCTTGTTTGGATCATCATAGTCCGAGATTGTAAAAATTTTAAAAATACACCATCTGCACGCTGCCCTACCCTAGCATGAGTAGGGATATCCCTGTGCCAGGCCTTGGCGCAACTCTCTCATTGCCAAGACCTGGCGCGAGAATACCACTACTTGCGCCAAGCCATAACTTAAGTGTTCATATGATATATTTTTTAATTTTTGAAGTATTTTTTATAATTTTTATTTCAAAATTAATCGTATTGTATAGATTATATTCAAAATTATTCATTTTTAACTTTAAAATCTTCAAATTTTGAAAAGATTATCATAACTCTTTTTAGAGAATGTGTAAAAACATATAGAGAGAAAGAAAAAATGTATTTTGAAAGAAAAATATCTAAATATTTTGGGCATAATTTTATATTTCGACGTTTAATATACCATTTTTCCAATTTAAGACAAATAAATCAATTCTAAGTAATCTTTAAGATAATGACGAATTTCCACCTACTAAATTGAAATTTATCCTCATTTTAGCTCTAATCCTTCGAATTTATATATGGTAATAACACATAAAATAAAATCAATATAAACTAAAAGAGATTATTTCCAAAAATAAAATGCTTGCCTAAATTTCTTGAATTTCATTGCAGAAGAACATCATCAGATCTAGTTTGGTAATGACATTTATGTATATTGATCGAATTTATTTAAAAGATTCTGATCTATACATTTTTAATTTCATATGTTTATCCTATTAAAATCGAATAGTACTAGGACCCCAGCTATTCAACTCCATGACTTTATTGATAGATTTCTCCCTCCTCTTCATCTTCTCCTCTCTCATCATCTTGTTTGAAATCACCGAAGAAGATTGATACAGAGAGATTCTCCGTGCCTGATAATAGGTATCGAGCTTGGTTTTGGCATGGTGTTGAATAGATCTGAGAGGATAATTCCATCTGCAGAAACCTAATTGATCCTTAAGTGCCTCAACGGCTCCGATGCTCGCTGCAACTACCCACGCTTTTCTTGCTCCGCTGCTCATGATTGAAGATTTCTCAATCAATTTTGCAGAAATGTGAATTAAATCGAGATTTTGTGGAAGAAGAAGAAATGTTTTTTGGGGGATTTATCGGAGGGTTAACGAAGGGATGTTGCTTATGAACATATATAGGTGGAGTAAAAGGGGAGAAAACTGGAACACCATGGGAGACAAAGGGAGGAATATAATACAAAAACCAGAGGCGGCTTAACCTATAGTTTAGGAAAAACCGCTGGTTTCTTAATAAAACAAGGGACTTTTTAGAGTCACTTTCTAAGGCTTGGCTCCTGGTTTTTTATTCCTTAAACTTAACCATGGTGGTTTGGGGCTAAAAGACACAAAGGTTTGTAATAACGCTTTACTCACTAAAACCCTTTGGAAGATACACTTGAAGGAGGATACTTTATGGTGCAAGTGGATACACCACATCTACTTAAAGGGCTCATCCATTTGGCTTGTCAAGGGCAAAAGAGATACTCCACCGTTGATGAAGAAACTGCTGGAGTTAAGGGACTTGATGATTAAGACTACGGGCACTCCTGAGGATGCAGTGAAGGCTTTAGAATCTTGGAGTCCTAAGGGCCGGTTTCTGACTAGAGCCGCGTATGATTTCTTCCAACCTAAGCACAGAGTATTTTCATGGCACAAAATAATATGGAACAAGGTGGTGCCACCAAAGTTCTCTATTATTTGCTGGATGGTGATGCTAGAACGGTTGCCCACGAAAGACAGATTGGGATTCCTTGGTGTAGAGACGGCATGTACACTTTGCGGACAACAGCAGGAAAGCTTGAGCCACTTATTTTTCTCTTGCAGGTTTACGAAAGAGGTATGGGCTCAGATCACGGCATGGGCAGGCCTGAAGAGAAGAATGTCTACTATCCACAGTACCATCAAATGGCTACGGAAGGAGAACGGAGGCACATCCTGGAAAAGCAACTGGAGGCAGCTTTGTTTTGTAGCCACGGTTTATTACTTATGGAAGTGTAGAAACCAGGTGATTTTTGAAGTGTTCACCCCCGACAGCCAACATTTAGTTAGGAAAATCAAAATACAGGTGTATAAGATTGTCTTTTCTCTGTACCCCATATTTTGAATTCCTAATTGCTTTGTTTTGGTTGATGGTCTAGAAGCCGTAGGTACTTGGACCTTGGTTTGTAAAGCCGTGGGTATGCCCGCGAGTAGTTTGTACATTCCTTCTTTTGATCTATACATATTTACATTTAGATCAAAAAAAAAAAATAACGCTTCTTTTAGTTCTTGACACACGTGCACATATATATATATAAAGAGTTTTATATTTTATTTTTTTATTTAATACATTTTTTATTTTTATTTAAAAAATATAAAATTTTAGTTATTTTTCTTATATAGATTAGAATGTTCTTTATAATTTTCTCTTTTCTCATTATTGTTTCACTAATTTTTATGTTAGAAAAATAAAAAGATGGTGAAATTTGTTATTAATGTGAAGGTATTGTAGGAAAAAGTTCATTAAATATTATCTTGCAACTACAATGTGACAATTAAAAAAAAAAAAGGAATCCCTACATTATGCCAAGTAAACAGAAAAACGGAGTGAGTACTAATATATTCCTTATAAATATAGAGAGAGAAAAATATAAAGAAAAAGAGATGGAAGAAATAAATAAATAGAGAAAGGAAAATAAAATAAAAAAAGTATAATAAATACTTGTTGAGAATTAAAAAAAAAACATTATTGTGGAATAAAATTTGTCTCTAAAAAGACATTTATTTGAATCGAAAAGAGTAATATGTTTTTTGGTAAAAAGCCTAGATAACCTAACCCTTTTTTGAACTTTTTCTTAATATTTAACTTTAACACTCTAACTTGAAAATCACTATGGTTAACACACTTGAATTTTTAAAATATTTCAATGATTGCCCTTCTAATAGTTTTAGCTGTTAGAAGACTAACAGTTAATGGTCAACAAGGGTATTTTTGCAAAATTAATTATTGGCACAATATTCTAATTACTTTTAAATAGAATTTTACTTTTCATCGTTCTTCCTCCCCTACCTGTGTAATCACTATCCTCAGGATCACAACTCCATAAAAAGAAATTTTTTTAATTTTCATTCTTTCTTCACTCTCCCTCTCTCTTGCATCACCATTTGCATACAGCCACACTCTAATGGTTAAGCCTGAAGACCACTTTAAATGAAATCCAAAGTTCCAGGCGAAAGATATAGCACAATCCAATTAAAAATACAAAAAGAAGCGATAATTCATTAACTTAATTCGAATTCCACAAAGCTAGAAAGCTCTTTGATGAAAATACTAATGAAATAGAAAAAACATACAAATTAATATAAAAGCTCTGGTTATTCTCTAGAATGTTCATTGTCGAAATACTGAAATAGAGCTTGCTGCATAAAATTCAATTATGATATGGAATGTTGGCGGTTTTTTTATGTATTGGTGGAAGAAGAACATCTAGCTAGTGAAGATACAATCAACATTTTTAAAGTTAGGAAGAAGAGCGAGAAGTTGCGTGATTTGTCTGCAGAGTTAATTGATCCAAATTTTCAGACGTGCCTTAAAAGACAAGGAAGTGGAAAAATAACGATCTGGAGTGAAAGTTTGAGAAATCCTTCAACATTTAGGAATTAGAGATCGTTAAGGATTGTTATGTAAAGAGGATTATTCTTATAAAATCCTAGACTATCTGTAATTATGATTTATTGTTAGTTTGGGTTTTCTAGTCATATTTTGTTTAGGATTTGTCACATTGACTTGCTTTTCCCACTGGAAACTTTTACGGTATCAGAGCCAATTGTCTAAAATCCCTCATAATGAGTAATGACAATATTGGCAATGTTGATAATGACGTGGTGGAAGAAAGCCATGTTTGCAGAATAAAGAAAGATGCTTCCTATGTAACATCCTCAGATGGACCTAGACTGATCCTAACGATAGTCCAGCAAAAAGAAAACGAGAAAGACAATAATTATGCAGAATGGGCAAAAGCCATGCGCTTGGCTTTGAGATCAAAGAAGAATTTGAGGTTTATTGACGGAATAATTCCCATTCCAGAGGACGACCCCGACAAGGAAGAAGAATGGTGGGAAATTAATACTCTAGTAAATTCTTGGATTCTCAACACTATCGAACCCCCTCTCCGATCTTCCATAAATTACTCCGAGAAAGTTGATGAATTGTGACAGATTTAAAAGAAAGATTCTTAGTTAGAAACGGGCCAAGAAAATACGAGTTAAAGGCGGCATTGGCAAATTATAAACAAAGAGGAGACTCGATGAATGTGTATTATTCACGTTTGAAAAAGTTATGGGGTGAATTAGAAAATTACTCTGTACTCCCATATAGCATAGATACCAAACTCTTGATTCTTATCATAAAAGAAAAAGAGGAAGAAAAGATTTTTCAATTTTTAATGGGATTAAACAGTGAAATTTATGGCACTGTTCGCTTCCACATGATACAACAAGAACTCATGCCAAAGTTGTGAACAGTTCTTGCTTAAATTTGTAAAGAAGAACAGCATATTAACCTAACACGAGCAGGAGACGGTGCTTTCTAAACTTTTCCCAAATTTTAGTTTTGGACCTTGAACTTCAAAATAGTAAGTCTTGGATCCTAAACTTCAATAACATATTAAAATAAGACCTTCCGTCCAACTTATCTATTAAATGGCTAACAATTAATAAAGTCCAAGGGTATTTTGGGATATTCACTTTTATAACTACTCGTTGGCGCCACTAATTCCCTCCACCATAATTCTCTCTCGTGCTTCTCACATGCCAAATTCACTTTACTGTTTTCACCAAACTTTCTATATATTATTCCCCTCATTTCTTACCTCTCTCTCGATTTTGTTCAATTTTTGGGTGTTTTAAACCCGTGTTTTTTCTAGTTTGAGGTGTAATCTAGGGAATTAACGTCCCTAAACAATGCTAGTTAGTTCCTTAATTATTTTAGGATAGAAATACTATAAATACCCCATTATATATATTGTAATTTCAAGAATTGGTATTTTGAATGAAACTTCAAAGTTGAATTAATGATGACATTATAAATTCTAGCATTTTTTCAGACAGATCCGATGCAAAGTATGCATTTGTCCAACCAATTTTTTCTAATGTTTTTATTTAAGTATTCACGTGTTATGTGCATGCTTTTTTTTTGTGAGTTTGTCATGCTAGATAGACTAAAGACATAATTGTTAAATTTAAGTTACATTAGAAACCTAAAGAAAAATGACTTAATCAACAAGGATTGGAATTGCAAAGCATAAATACATGAGGGATTAAATTGGTCATTTATATGTAAGTTAAGGGTAAAAAAATAAAGCTACTTATGAATGAGAGGGTTATTCAAGTTCGAAAAAAACAAATGGTTTCGTCCATAGTAGAAAGTCCACAATTAAAAAAAGGTTAATTTTTCAGTCCTTCATCAATAACTTTTGATGGAATGTCTTTCTTTGATCTTAAATGACGTGCTTTTTCTAGCTGTGTGAATCAAGAAAATGTTCTACCAAAGGTCACTCTTAGTCGTAGGAAAGCAATTTTCAAATAATAGAAAACTTGGGTTGAAGAAATGGATTTGTTACATGAAGATGTTTTGAAAAAGGTTGGCATTAATAGTTCTATTATGATCTCTATTTACTTCATCTGTCGTGATGAAGGGATCATATTTTCCTAGGCAAAAAATTCTGTCCTCGATGAAACAAATTTGTGTTTTCTTGGGGAGAAGCTACCATCACACTAGAAGATGTGATGTTTTGTAGGAGGTGTTTCAATTCTTGGAGATCCGATCTTTACCCGAATCAAAATTCAAGAACTGATTGATACAAAAAAATTATCTGCAACAAGAAAAGAAGCTTCAAGCCTCTACAAAAAAAGGTTAGTAGTTATCTATGGATTGAAAAATTCATTAGTTGTGAAAGTAGAATTGCACATGAAGCTTGTCTTGCACTGTGGCTATCAATATTTGTCTTCCCAAGTCTGAATGATAAGGTCTCAGAAAGTGTTCTGCAAATTGCAATTATCTGGCTAACGATACAAAAATCACCCTTGCTTCAATAGTTCCTTCTAGTCTTTATTCTAGTTTTTGCAAGTTAAAAGAGTACTTTGTAAATGTTAATCAAGAAATCAAAAGTTCAAAATATAAGATGCAATTTTGAATTAATGATGACATTAGAAATTCTAGCATTTTTTCAAACAAATTTGATGCAAAGTATGCAGTCGTCCAACCTATTTTTTTCCAACATTCTTATTAAAGTATTCACGTACTCTGTAAATGCTTTCTTTGTGCGAATTTTTCGTGCTAGATAGATTAAAGAATTAATTGTTAAATTAAATTACATAATTAGAAACCTAAAAAAAAGGATTAATCAATATGGATTGAAATCACCAACCATATATACATGAGGGATTAACTTGGTGTTTTAAGTTAAGTGGTAAAAAAATAGAGCCACGATCAATGAGAGAGTCATTCAAGCTAGAAAATAATAAAGAGTTTCACCCATAGTAGAAAATTCACAATTAAAAAATGGTTAATTTTTTATTCTTCATCAATAACTTTTGATAGAGGGTCTTTCTTTGATCGTCAATCACATACTTTTTCCAGTTGGGTAAATCAATAAAATGTTCGACTAAAAGTTACTAAGCTACCATCACACTAGAAAATGTAATGTTTTTAAAAGGTTTTTTTATGTTCTTGGCGATCTGATCATTACCAAAACAAAACTCAAGAATGGATTGCTACGAAAAAAAACTATCAACAACAAGAAAAGAAGTTTTCAAGACTGCCTTAAAGAAAGTTACTAATCACTGATGGATTGAAAAATTCATTGGCGGTGATAGTGAAATCGCATTTGAAGCTTTTCTTGCACTATGTTATCAAGATTTTTCTTCCCGAGTCTAGATGATACGTCTCAAAAAGTGTTATTCAGACTGCGATTCATTTGGCTTAAGGTACAAAACTTGCCCTTGTTCCAGTAGTTCATTTTAGTCTTTTGTTCTAGTTTTCGCAAGTTGAAAGAGTTCTTCAAGAATTTTAATCAAGAAATTACAAATTCAAAATCTAATATGCAAAGTTGAATTTATAATTCTAGCATTTATTTAGGCATATTCGATGCAAAGTGTGCATTCGTCCAATCAATTTTTGCTAATGTTACTTAATTGTTAAATTTAAGTTACATTAGAAACGTAAACAAAAATGAATTAATCAACAAGGATTGGAATTACCAAGCATAAATACATGAGGGATTAATTTTGTCATTTATGTATAAGTTAAGGGGTAAAAAAATAGAGGTATTGATGAATGAGAGACTTATTAAAGTTCGGAAAGAGCAAATGGTCTCACCCACAGTACAAAATCCACAATTAAAAAATGATTAATTTTTAGTCTTCATCAATAACTTTTGATGGAGGATCTTTTTTTGGTTTTCAATCACATGCTTTTTCTAGCTGGGTGAATCAAGAAACCAAAGGTTACTCTTGATGGTCAGAAAGCTATTTCTGAACGATGGAAAACTTGGGTTGAAAAAATGCATACATCACTTGAAGCTGTTTAGAGAAAGGCTAGAATTAATAATTCTATTCTGAATTCTGTTCAATTCATTTGTCGTGATGAAGAGATTATTTTTTCCTAGGCAAAAAAAATTCTATCCTCGATGAAACAAATTTGTGTTTTCGTAGGAAGTAGCTACCTTCACACTAGAAGATGTGATGCTTTTAGGATGTTTTTCAATTCTTGGTGGTCTGATCTTTACCTGAATCAAAACTCAAGAACTAATTGATATGAAAAATAAATTGTTAGCAGCGAGAAAAAAAGCTTTCAAGACTCCAAAAAAAAGTTACTAGTTACCGATGGATTGAAAAATTCATTGGCTGTGATAGTGAAATTGCACATGAAGCTTTTCTTGCACTGTGGCTATCAAGATTTGTCTTCCCAAGTCCGAATGATAATGTCTCAGAAAGTGTTTTCCAAATTGCAATTATTTGGTTAAATGTACAAAAATTGCCCTTGCTTCAGTAGTTCCTTCTAGTCTTTATTCTAGTTTTTGCAAGTTATAAGAGTACTTTGCAAATGTTAATCAAGAAATCACAAATTAAAAATCTAAGGTGTAATTTTGAATTAATGATGACATTAGAAAGTCTATCATTTTTCAGACAGAATTGATGCAATGTATGCATTCGTCCAATCCATTTTTCTAATGTTCTTCTTATTAAAGTATTCACATGCTCTGTGCATGTTTTGTTTGTACAAATTTGTCTTGCTAGATAGACTAAAGAGTTAATTGTTAAGTTATATTGGAGATATCACATCAGTATGTGATTCTCCTAGATTATCTTAGTTTTATAGGAGACTATTTTAGATTCTATATATTATTGATTAGTATTATTATGGTGAGTATTATGGTAGTGTGCCTTATTAGCAGTGAGTTAGAATCTTATTTTGATTAGGAAGCTTATATTCTAGAATTTGGATAATTTGTAGACTATAAATAGTAGATCATAATGAATAAGAAAGACACCAATTGAAGCATTTTATATTATTCTTCTTGTGCCTAAATTTCTTAACATGGTATTAGAGCTAGGTTTGAAGAAGAAGAATAAGAAAAAAAAAGTCTTCCCCTAATTATAGTACTACTATAATCTTCTCAACCACATCTATGACCTTATACTCTTTTCATTCAGCTTGAACAACTCTTTCCGTTCAATTTGAACAACAAGTTTTTTTTTACGTTTCTAAAATTTCTTCTAATTTGCTTCAATAAAATTTTAAGACATTATTCTTTTAATAATATTCAAGTCAAGCAACTTCATCGATGAAACTTTGAAGCTCCTAGATTTTAGAAATTAAAATTAGATATTGATGGATGCTTCATTGAAGAAACTCTAAAGCGACATCAAAATAATTTTTTGCGACTGATGGCAGAAGCCACTGTGACTGATGGAAGTAGACCATAACTAACGATTGTGACTAATGGAAGAACCACAACGATAGTGATTGATGACAAAAACCATAGTAACAGCGAGCGATGGTAAACACCATATGACTGATAGTGGAAGACTACAGTTATCAACGAAAAAAAAGTTTTAAAAAAATTGTGGCAAGTTGGATGTGCAATTTGCACGTTCAAAAAATTGAAAAATTGTGGCAAGTTTGACCAGCAATTTTCACGTTCCAACTTGAGGTAGGGTGTTCGAGATATCATATCAGTATGTGATTCTCCTAGATTGTCTTAGATTGTATAAGAGATTATTTTAGATTTTGTACGTTATTGATTAGTACTATTATAGTGAGTATTATAGTAGTATTCCTTACTAATGGTGAGTTAGAATCTTATTTTGACTGGGAATCTCATATTGATTAGAATTAGGGATACTTTGTAGACTATAAATAGTAGATTATAAGAATAAGAAAGACTCCAATTGAAGCATTCTACATTATTCAAATACCACTTGTTGGGAGCTGGCAGCGGAAACACACACAAAATATATAGAGAGAAAAGATAAATAAACAACACAAGAATTAATGTGGTTCAGTTTCAACATAAACCTACATCCACGACCCAAAAGGGTAAACCTATAATATGTAGATTTTTGCACAGAGAAAGTTACAAACCCTCTCACTGTGTAATTTTTGTACGGAGAAAATTACAAACCCCCCTAAAGACAATTCTCAACCTATGGTATGAGTTGGGCACCCACAACTGACACAAGAGACCTAACCTAGGATAACCTATTTATAAGTATCCATTCTCTCAATTATTCTCAACCCTTTCAATGTGCAATTGAGATATCCTACTCTTAATTTGATATTGAGAAAATCCTAATACAATGGAACTTGAAAAACAGAATTCGAACAAATTTTCTATTTTTCTCAATTTCCTAATCCTAACAAATCTTTCATTTTCTCAATTTTCCAAATTACAACAGAATAAGAAAAACCTAATCATCTTCCAAGTCTTCATGGTTTTCTTCTTTGTTCCTCCATCAAAGTTTTTACTTCCTTGAAAATGTCTTCAGAATGACCATATAATTCAATAGCTCCTTCAATATAGAACAACCCTCTGAAAATGTTCTACATATTGTGATTCATCTGGCTAAAGGTACAAAAATCGCCCATGCTCCTGTAGTTGCCTTTGATATTTATTCTGGTTTTCATAGGTTAAGAGAATACTTTGCAAATGTCAATCAAGAAATAAAAAATTCAAAATCTAAGATGCAATGTTAAATTAATGATGACATTATAAATTATAACACATAGTTGATACAAAGTATGCACTTGTGGAACCTATTTTCCAAATGTTCTTATTAAAGAATTCACGTGCTATTTTCGGGCTTAGTTTGTGCAAATTTGTCATGTTTGTTACACTAAGGACTTAATTGTTAAATTAAAGTCACATTAGACACCGAAAAAAAAAGAATTAATCAGTAAGGACTTAAGTCACCAAGCATAAATACAAGAGGGATTAAATTGGTGATTTATATGTAAGTTAAGGGGTAAAAAAATAGAGCTACTGATGAACAAGAGAGTTATTCAAGTTAGAAAAGAATAGATGGTTTCACCCATAGTAACAAATCAAAAATTTTAAAAATGGTTAATTTTTTAGTCCTTCATCAATAAGTTCTTTTGGAGAGTCTTTCTTTGATCTTCAATCATATACTTTTTCCAGCTGCTTGAATCAAGAAAATGTTCGACCTAAAGTTACTCTAAGTGGTTGGAAAATTATTTCCGAACAATGGAAAATTTGGGTTAAAGAAATGTATACTTTGCATGAAGCTGTTTGGGAAAAGGCTGGAATTAATAATTCCATTTTGAATTCTGTTCACTTCATCTGTCGTGATGAAAAGATTATTTTTTTTTCTTGGCAAAAAAACTTTGTCATCAAAGAAACAAATTTGTGTTTCCTTGGGGAAAAGCTACCAGACACTAGAAGATGTGATGTGCTTAGGAGGTCTTTCATTTCTTCTGGACTAAATCTTTACCCAAATTAAAACTCAAGAACTGATAATACAAAACCAAAATTGTCAACAACAAGAAAAGAAGTTTTCAAGACTCCCTGAAAAAGTTACGAATTATTGATGGATTGAAAAATTCATTGATTGTGATAGTGAAATTGTACATGAAAATTTTCTTCCACTGTAGCTATAAAGATTTTTCTTCCCAAGTCCAAACGATATGATCCCTGAAAGTGCTTTGCAAATTGTGATTCATCTAGCTAAAGGTACAAAAATAACCATTGGCCTACCGTTCCTGGTAGTTTTTATTTTAATTTTTGCAAGTTAAGAGAGTTCTTCACAAATGTTAAGCAAGAAATAATAAATTCAAAATCAAAGATGCAAAGGTGAATTAATGATGACATTATAAATTCTAGAAATTTCAGACATATTCGATGCAAAGTATGCATTTGTCAAATCTATTTTTTCTAATGTTCTTATTAAAATATTCACATACTGCATGTTTTTTTTTTTTTTTTTGTGTGAATTTGTTGTGCTTGATTGACTAAGAAATTAATTGTTAAAATAAAGCCACATTAGACACCATAAAAAAAAAAAATGAATAGGGATTGAAATCACCAAGTGCAAATACATGAGGGATTAAATTAGTGACTTATATGCAAGTTAATGGCTCAAGAAATAGAGATATCAATGACTGAGAGAGTTATTCAAGTTAGAAAAGATCAAATTGTTTCATCCATAGTAGAAAATCTACAATTAAAAAATGATTAATTTTTGAGTCCCTCATTAATAAATTTTTGAAAGGCACTCTTCGTGGTTTGAAAGCTATTTCCGAACAACGGAAAACTTGGTTTGAAGAAATGCATACTTTGTATGAAACATTTTTGAAATAGCTGGAATTAATAATTCTACTTAGAATTCTATTCACATTATCCATCGATGAAGAGATTATTTTTTCCTTGGCACTAAATTTTGTCCTCCAACAAACACATTTGGGTTTTCTTGGGGAAAAGCTACCATCACACAAAAAGATGTGATGTTTTTCGGAGGTTTTTTAGTTCTTGGTGATCTGATCTTTACCCTAATCAAAGCTTAATAATTGATTGATACAAAAAAATTGTGAGCAGCAAGAAAATATATTTTCAAGAATCACTAAAAAAAGCTACTTATTGTCGATGAATTCAAAAAATCATTGGCAGTGGCAGTGAAATCGCACTTGAAGCTTTTCTAGAAATGTGGCTATCAAGATTTTCCTTCCCAAGTTTGGATGGTACGGTCCCAAAAATAGTTCTGCAAATTGCGATTCATCTGGCTAAAGGTACAAGAATAACCTTGCTCAAGCAGTTCCTGCTAGTCTTTATTCTAGTTTCCGTAAGTTCAAAAGTACTTTGCAAATGTTAATCATAAATCACAAATTGAAAATCTATGATATCATTTTGAATTAATGATGACATTAAATATTCTAGCATTTTTTCAGACAGATTTGATGCAAAGTATGCATTTGCCCAACTCGTTGCTTCTAATGTTCTTATTGAAATATTAACGTGATATATGCATGCTTTGCTTGTGTGGATTTCTCATGCTAGATAGACTAAGGACTTAATTTTTAAATTAAAGTTACATAGAAACCTAAAAAATGAATTAATCAAGAAGGATTGAAATCACCAACTGTAAATACATGAGGGATTAAATTGGTGATTAATATGTAAGTTAAGCGGTAAAAAAAGAGCTACCGATGAATGAGAGAGTTATTCAAGTTAGAAAAAAATGGTTTCATATATAGTAGAAAATGCACAGTAAAGAAATGGTTAATTTTAGAGTCCTTCATAAACAACTTTTGATGAAGGGTCTTTCTTTGATCTTAAATTACATGCTTTTCCTGCTGGGTGAATCAAGAAAATGTTATACCAAAAGCTACTCTTGGTGGTTGGAAAGTTATTTCCGAACAATTGAAAACTTAGGTTGAAGAAATGTATACTTTGCATGAAGTTGTTTGGAAAAAGAGTGGAATTAATAAGTCTATTCATGATTGGAAAAATGAGTGGAGTTAATAAGTCTATTCATGATGAAAAAGATTGTATTTTCCTTGGTAAAAACATTATGTCAAAAAAATAAATTTGTGTTTCCTTTGGGAAAGATACCATCACACTAGAAGATGCACTACAAAAAACCAGGCATTTACCAACGGATATTACCAACGGTTTTCTACACCGTCGGTAATTTCAGACGGATCATCGACGGGATATCCATTTCAATGGTCTAATATTAAATTTGTCCAAAAATTATGGAGGAAGAATTCGCGCCGCAAAATAACTAGTAATACTGACGACAACACCTGTCGGTAAGACTTGTGTATCGACAACTGTGACAATTCATCCGTACTAGGTTTTGCTACCGCAGGATATACCGACCATTTTCTAAAGAAATCGGTAATAGGCCAAAAGACCGACTGGAGGCGGCGGATATGTCATCGGTAATTCGACAAAAATTTGGACCGACGGATACGCCGTCGATGTGCCATTGGTAACATGCTCCAAGATTATTCAAAATCAGGAGTAACTATTCTCCCCAATTCATCCTTTCCCTAAACCCAATCAAAACCCTCCTCCCTCCAACCTTCTCATGACTCACTAATCACTTTGCCGTTGCATCGATGACGACTGACCAGTAAGCTTCCCTCTCTCTCTCTCTCTCTCTCTCTCTCTCTCTCTCTCTCTCTCTCTCGGTTTCAGCTTTTTCTTCTCTGCTACATCTTCATCTTCTTCTTCTTGTGCGGAATTCTCATTCAGGTGCTGTCGCCGCTCCGACGCTGCCGCTTCTGCTCCATTTGGTTTGCATTAACATTAATTTGTGTTTTATTTTGCTACTATAGCTGCATTGTTTTAGTTTTTGTTACCATTTGGAGTAATAATATGAAGAAAAAATATACCCTTCCAAAATGCATAGCAGTAATTATTATTTTTTTTAACAACACTCTTACCTAAATTCAAATCATAAATAACAACACTCTTCAATTAATAATATTTGCTCATTGGAGGAATTTGTTCAAAATTTAACGGAGGATTGCATTTTTTAGTATTCAATAATTGGAGGACTCTGAGTAAGAAGAATGTAAGTTTCGTGATAGTCACCGGTTCAAGATATATAAGAAACAAAGGGGGAAGAAGAGGAAACTGGAGCCAAAGAGACAGGTGAAGACGATGTTTTACTTTCTGTTAACTCCTAGATTACAAAGATAGAATGCATCTAAAAGAAATGCCAAGCACATGAGATGGCATATTGAAAGCTCGCAGTCGTCGGATGTGATGAATCATCCTAGAGATGGTGAAGCTTGGAAGCATTTTGACAGGATTTACTCTGATTTTTTTGTAGAACCAAGGAACGTGAGACTTGGCCTTTGCACATATAGGTTTTCACCTTTTGAATAACGGGAAAGATATAAATTTTGTGGCCAGTAATGGTAACATCGTATAATTGCCGCCTTGGATGTGTATGAAAAGGAGGTAAAGTTCTTGATGGTTCTCATCCCAGGTCCGAAAAATCCAAAAAACAACTTGGATGTTTATTTGCTACCATTAATAGAAGAATTAAATCAGTTATGGGATAATAGGACCCTTACTTATGACAGATCGAAGAAACAGAATTTTTAGAATGTAGGCCTCAGTTCTTTGGACGGTTAATGACTTTCCAGCATTCGGTATGTTGAGCGTTCGGAGTACAGTGAGGGTGTTAGCTTGTCCATATTGTATGGAATAGAAACAGTCCTTTCATTTAAGAAATGGTGGAAACCATCTTGGTTCGATTACCATTGATGTTTTTGCCAACAGATCATCAATTCAGATGAGATTCGAGGTCTTTCAAGAGAGGTAAAGGTGAGGGACACTCGTCACCTCCATCGCGACTTCACGAGAAAGTATATGGGAAAGGGTCCAGGACTTTCCAAAAATCACCGAAACAGGAAAAGAATTGGGCAAGTAAGATGGCAGGGGAAAAGATCACAATTGGATAAGGAGAAGTATAGTGTGGGATCTTTCTTATTGGCGTACCCTCTTAGTTTGTTATAACATTGACGTGATGCACAATGAGAAGAATGTGTTTGATAATTTATTCAATACTGTCACAGATATAAAAGGGAAGTCTAAGAATAATATCAAGGCTAGACAAGACCTATATAGGCCTCCCGATTATATATATACTTTGATGGATGTTTATATTTTTTACGTTTGATGGATGTTTACGTTTTTAACATTTCTTGGATGTTTGTGATTGTTTTATGGATTATATATTTAGTTTATCGGTTTTTTAATCTCTGATGGATGTTTTACATTTAGTTTATGAATGATTTATACTGATACTATTGGGTTTTTTGCATTTTATGGGAGTTTCAGTTCCGTTTTTAAACAATATAAAAACAGTATTATTGACGGTATACTGACGGATCCACCACAAAATATTTATTTTATTTTTTCTCATTTTAGCACCAAACTGAAACCTTGTTGGTAGTTTCTATCAGTGGAGCTTGCTGACAGCAACTACTATCGTTGCTACGTCCGTCTTTGAGTGCTACCAATGACAGGAAACTGATCGATAAAGCTGTCGGTATTTGTCACCAACAAGACACGTTAGTCGATAACAGAATAAATAACGGAAGCAAAAAAGACTTCATTAGGTTGGTTGAAAACCTTGCTTACCTACA
The DNA here is from genome assembly GCA_028651295.1 of Catharanthus roseus. Lineage (NCBI taxonomy): Eukaryota > Viridiplantae > Streptophyta > Magnoliopsida > Gentianales > Apocynaceae > Catharanthus > Catharanthus roseus. The sequence goes on along the minus strand of JAPQWS010000044.1, from coordinate 3,459,550 downwards.
ACAAGCTATCGGTAGCTATTGTTATCGACGAAAAGTATCCGACAGTTCCGTTTTCATTGATATGTTATCGGTAATAGGATCATAGTGACAGTTTATGCTGTCAGTAGTTGGATATATTTTTGTAGTGACATGATGTTCTTAGGATGTTTTTTAGTTCTTGGTGATCCGAACATCACCCGAATAAAAACTAAAGAAATATTTGATTCCAAAAAAAAAAATTCTTAGCAACAAGAAAAGAAGTTCTCAAGAATCCCTAAAAGTAAGTTACTAATTATTCATGGAAAATTCATTGGCTGTGACTATGAAATCTCACATGAAGCATTTATTGCACTATGGATATCAAGATTTTTCTTCCAAAGTCTGGATGATACAATCCACAAAGTGTTCTGCAAATTGCGATTCATTTAACTAAAGTTACAAAGTAGCATATCCTACTAATCTTTTTTCTGATTTTCAAAAGTTAAAAGAGTTCTTCACAAATGTTAATCAAGAATTAATAAATTCAAAATCATTGATGCAAAGGTGAATTAACGATGACATTACAAATTCTTCAATTTTTTCAGATAGATTTGATGCAAAGTATGGATTTCTCCAACTCATTTTTTATAATGTTCTTATTAAAATAATCAAGTGCCATGTGTGTGTGTTGTTTGTGCAAATTACTAGTGCTAGATAGAAAAATAACTTAATTGTTCAAATAAAGTTACATTAGAAACAAAAAAAAAAAAGAAATTGAATTAATCAACAAGGATTGAAACCACCATGTGTATTAAGTACATGAGGTATTATATTGCTTACTTATATAAGTTAAGGGGTAATAAAAAGAGCAACCGATGAATGAGAGAGTTATTCAAGTTACGAAAGAGCAAATGATTTCACCCATAGTAGAAAGTACAATTAAAAAATGCTTAATTTTTTAGTCCTTCATCAATAACTTCTGATGGATTGTCTTTCATTGATCTTCAATCGCTTGTTTTTTCCTGTTGGGTGAGTCAAGAAAATGTTCGACCAAAAGTTACTCTTGGTGATGGGAAATCTATTTCCAAACAATGGAAAACTAGGGAAAAAGAAATGCATACTTTGCATGAAGCTATTTGGAAAAAGACTAGAATTAATATTTCTATTATGAATTCTGCTCACTTCATTAGTCGTGATGAAGAAATTATTTTTTTCTTGGCATAAACCTTCAGTCCTCAAAGGAACAAACTCGTATTTCCTTGGGGAGAAGCTACCATCACAATAGAGGATGTGATGTTTTTAGGAGGTTTTTAAGTTCTTCGGTATCCGATCTTCACCCAAATTAAAGCTCCAAAACTGATTAATATGAAAAACAAAATTATCAGTAGCAAGAAAAGAAGTTTTCAAGACTCCATAAAACAAAGTTACAACTTATCCATGGATCGAAAAATTCATTGGTTGTGACTATTAAAGCGCACATGAAACTTTTTTTGCACTGTGGCTATAAAGATTTGACTTCTTAAGTCCGAATGATACGATCCCAGAAAGCGTTTTGCAAATTGTGATTCATCTTGCTAAAAGTAAGAAAATAACATTTACTCAAGCATTTCATGGTACTCTTTATTTAAGTTTTCGCAAATAAAAGAGTTCTTCACAAATGTTAATCAAGAATTAATAAATTCAAAATCTATGATGCAAAGGTGAATTAACGATGACATTACAAATTCTTCAATTTTTTCAGATAGATTTGATGCAAAGTATGGATTTCTCCAACTCATTTTTTATAATGTTCTTATTAAAATAATTAAGTGCCATGTGTGTGTGTTGTTTGTGCAAATTACTAGTGCTAGATAGAAAAATAACTTAATTGTTCAAATAAAGTTACATTAGAAACCAAAAAAAAAAAAAAAAAGAAATTGAATTACTGAACAATGATTGAAACCAGCATGTGAATTAAGTACCTGAGGGATGGCATTGCTTACTTATATAAGTTAAGGGGTAATAAAAAGAGCAACCGATGAATGAGAGAATTATTCAAATTAGGAAAGAGTAAATGGCACAAGAGGTTTGACTCTTTTATGTTAAACATTGGTTTTTCAAAAAGTAACTATGATAGTTGTCTTTATTTTCTGGTACTAATATTGATTCTGCTATCTATTTATTGCTTTATGTGGATGATATGGTAATTGCTTGTAGATATAAAGCTAAAATTGATGATCTGAAATCCTTGTTAAAATCTAAATTCGATATGAAGGATTTGGGTATTGCGTCCAAAATTTTTGGGATGAGTATTTCGAGAGATAGAACTGATCATTCATTGTTTATATCTCAAAAGCCTTTCCTTCAGAAAATCGTATTCGAATTTTCTATGCACCTATGTAAACCTGTTATAAATCCTCTTGCAAGCCACTTCAAACTTTCTGACAAAACTTGTCCTAAAACCGAAAGTGAGAAAAGAGATATGGCCAATATTATTTACAGAATGGTCATAGGCTCTGTTATGTATTCAATGATATCTACCCGTCCTAACATTGCTTTTTCAATAAGTCTTCTCAGCAGATTCATGTCTAATCCTGGAAGAGATCATTTGGCTGCTCTCAAGTGGCTACTGCGTTACCTTAATGGAACTTTAGATCTGGGTTTACATTATCATAATTGGTCTAATTTTGAATTAATCGGTTTTGTTGACTCGGATTTTGCAGGTGATAAGGATCGTAAGAAATCTACCTCATCCTACTTCTTTACCTTAGCGGGTAATTGCATCTCATGGAAGTCCCAATTACAGTGAGTAGTTGCCTTGTCAACTACTGAGGCTGAGTAGTGCCGCAACAGAAGTGATCAAAGAAGCCATTTGGCTTCAAGGGTTATTGAATGAACTACAAGTTTTACATTCAAAAGCTATTATATATATTGATAGTCAAAGTTGTTTACATTTATGTAAAAATCCGGTTTATCATAATCAAACCAAAAATATAGATGTCAAATACCATTTTATTAGAGAAAATGTTACTAGTGGTTTAATTGACATAGACAAGATTAGTACTGATAATAATCCTGCAGATTTTGGTACTAAAATAGTAAACAATGACAAGTTTATGTTTTGCAGGGACTTCCTTCACTTGAATGCGGTATAATTTTCCGGTAAGTTCGAAACAACGGTTGGAAAATATTGTTCGAGGTGGAGATTGTAGGCCTTTTTTGGGCCAGTCTTCCCAATATTTTCACATTTTTCGGCCCATTTAACCTTGTGATGAAACTGGGCCTCAGCTAAGAGAGAGGTGCACTTGACCTAGTCAAATGACCGGATCAGACCCCTGGCCACCCGGGACTGCCCATTGGAATCCCTCTTTAAAACGCTCTCTTCCCCTTGATAGTGGTGAAGCCGTCTGACTTCTCTTTCTTTTTCTTCTTGGAACTCATTCTTTTCCCTCCTTTTCTTGGACTGTTGGTTTTCCGATTCTTCCCTTTCTCTCTTCGTCTTCTTTGAGGTTTTTCAACCATTGCTCATCTCGGCCTCCGGCCCCCTGAGACCGCTGGTATTCTTTTTTCCTGGATCCTTTCTGATTGATCCTTGTTCTTTGGATGTTTGAGAGAGTGAACCGAAACATAGAGAGAGAAATATAGATAGAGAGAGAGAGAGAGAGAGAGAGAGAGGGAGCACCGGTGATGTTTCGGTTAAGGTCCTACTATGAGGGTCTATACACTCCTCCTCTCACCAGCAACACCTCGACGCGGCTCTTCCCTCAAAGCCATTGCTCGGCGTCTTTACCCTGCTCTCCACGACTCCCGCCGGTGGTCTTTATCCGCGACGGAGGTAAGGTTTTTTTTTTACCAAAAGTCCTTTATCCTTATTTTTCTAACAGTTTGCTATTTTGCAAATTATAGTTTTAGGGTGTCCTTTCTTTCACTGTTCTTCCACTGTTTCAGCATTATTTCTGTTTTGTGGCATATAATTGTAAAATAGAAATCTGTAATAGTGATTAGTTTTTCTCTACATCTTCAATTTTTTCAGATAGATTCGATGCAAAGTATGCATTTCTCCAACCCATATTTTATAATGTTCTTATTAAAATAATCAAGCGCCATGTGTGTGCGCTGTTTGTACAAATTACTTGTGCTAGAGAGAAAACATAACTTAATTGTTCAAATAAAGTTACATTAGAAACCAAAAAGAAGAAAAAGAAATTGAATTATTCAACAAGGATTGAAACCACCATGTGTATTAAGTACATAAGTGATTAAATTGCTTACTTATATAAGTTAAGGGGTAATAAAAAGAGGAACCGATGAGTGAGAGAGTTATTCAAGTTAGGAAAGAGCAAATGATTTCACCCATAGTAGAAAGTACAATTAAAAAATGCTTAATTTTTGAGTCCTTCATGAATAACTTATGATGGAGGGTCTTTCATTGATCTTCAATCACATGTTTTTTCTTGATGGGTGAGTAAAGAAAATGCTCGACCAAAAGTTACTCTTGGTTATTGGAAATATATTTCCGAATAGTGGAAAACTAGGGTTAAAGAAATTCATACTTTGCATGAAGCTATTTGGAAAAAGGCTAGAATTAATACTTCTATTATGAATTATGCTAACTTTCATTAGTCGTGATGAAGAAATTATTTTTTTCTTGGCATAAACGTTCAGTCCTCAAAGGAACAAACTTGTGTTTCCTTAGGGAGGAGCTACCATTACAATAGAGGATGTGATATTTTTCAGGAGGTTTTTAAGCTCTTCAATATCCGATCTTCAGCCAAATTAAAGCTGAAAAACTGATTAATATGAAAAACAAAATTATCAGTAGGAAGAAAAGAAGTTTTCAAGACCCCCTAAAACAAAGTTACTACTTATCGATGGATTGAAAAATTCATTGGTTTTGACTTTTAAATGGCACATGAAACTTTTTTTGCAGTGTGGCTATAAAGATTTGTCTTCCTAAGTCCAAATGATACGATCCCAGAAAGTGTTTTAAAAATTGTGAGTCATCTTTCTAAAGGTAAGAAAATTAAATTTACTCCAGCATTTCCTCGTACTCTTTATTTTAGTTTTCGCAAGTTAAAAGAGTTCTTCACAAATGTTAATCATGAGTTAATAAATTAAAAATCTATGATGCAAAGGTGAATTAACGATGACATTACAAATTCTTCAATTTTTTCATATGTATTTGATGCAAAGAATGCATTTCTCCTGCCCATTTCTTATAATGTTCTTATTAAAATATTCAACTGCTATGTGTGTGCGTTATTTGTGCATATTACTCGTGCTAGATAGAAATAATAAGTTAATTTTTCAAATAAAGTTACATTAGAAACCAAAAGAAGAAAAGAAATTGAATTAATAAACAAGGATTGAAACCACCATGTGTATTAAGTACTTGAGGGATTAAATTGCTTACTTATATAGGTTAAGGGGTAATAAAGAAAGCAACCGATGAATGAAAGAGTTATTGAAGTTAGGAAAGAGCAAATGATTTCACCCATAGTAGAAAGTACAATTAAAAAATGCTTAATTTTTGAACCCTTCATGAATAACTTCTGATGGACTGTCTTTCATTGATCTTCAATCACTTGTTTTTTCCTGTTGGGTAAGTCAAGAAAATATTCGACCAAAAGTTACTCTTGGTGGGTGGAAATCTATTTTCGAACAATGGAAAACCAGGGTTAAAGAAATGCATACTTTGCATGAAGCTATTGGGAAAAAGACTGGAATTAATATTTCTGTTATGAATTCTATTCATCTTGATTAGTCGTGATGAAGCAATGATTTTTTTCTTGGCATAAACATTCAGTCCTCAAAGCAACAAACTTATGTTTCATTGGGGAGAAGCTTCCATCACAATAGAGGATGTGATGTTTTTAGGAGGTTTTTAAGTTCTTCGGTATCCGATCTTCTCCCAAATTAAAGCTAAAAAACTGATCAATCTGAAAAAACAAAATTGTCAGTAGGAACAAAAGAAGTTTTCCAGACCCCTTAAAAACACGTTATTACTTATCCATGGATTGAAAAATTCATTGGTTTTGACTTTTAAATCTCACATGAAACTTTTTTTGCGGTGTGGCTATAAAGATTTGTCTTCCTAAGTCGAAATGATACGATCCCAGAAAGTGTTTTACAAATTGTGATTCATCTTGCTAAAGGTAAGAAAATTAAATTTACTCCAGCATTTCCTAGTACTCTTTATTTTAGTTTAGTTAAAAGAGTTCTTCACAAATGTCAATCAAGAATTAATAAATTCAAAATCATTGATGCAAAGGTGAATTAACGATGACATTACAAATTCTTCAATTTTTTCAGATAGATTCGATGCAAAGTATGCATTTATCCAATCCATTTTTTACAATGTTCTTATTAAAATAATCAAGTGCTATGTGTGTTCATTGTTTGTGCAAATTACTCGTGCTAGATAGAAAAAAAAAAACTTAATTGTTCAAATAAAGTTACATTAGAAACCAAAAAGAAGAAAAAGAAATTGAATTAAACAACAAGGATTGAAACAGCCATGTGTATTAAGTACATAAGTGATTAATTTGCTTACTTATAGAAGTTAAGGGGTAATAAAAAGAGGAACCGATGAGTAAGAGAGTTATTCAAGTTAGGAAAGAGCAAATGATTTCACCCATAGTAGAAAGTAAAATTAAAAAATGCTTAATTTTTGAGTCCTTCATGAATAACTTGTGATGGAGGGTCTTTCATTGATCTTCAATCGCCTGTTTTTTCCCGCTGGGTGAGTCAAGAAAATGTTCGACCAAAAGTTACTCTTGGTTATTGGAAATATATTTCCGAACAATGGAAAACTAGGGTTAAAGAAATTCATACTTTGCATGAAGCTATTTGGAAAAAGGCTAGAATTAATATTGCTATTATGAATTATGCTAACTTTATTAGTCGTGATGAAGAAATTATTTTTTTCTTGGCATAAACATTCAGTCCTCGAAGGAACAAACTTGTGTTTCCTTGGGGAGGAGCTACCATCACAATAGAGGATGTGATGTATTTAGGAGGTTTTTAAGCTCTTCAGCATCCGATCTTCTGCCAAATTAAAGCTCAAAAACTGATTAGTATGAAAAAACAAAATTGTCAGTAGGAAGAAAAGAAGTTTTGAGGACCCCCTAAAACTAAGTTACTACTTATCCATGGATTGAAAAATTCACTGGTTTTGACTTTTAAATCGCACATGAAACTTTTTTTGCAGTGTGGCTATAAAGATTTGTCTTCCTAAGTCCAAATGATAAGATCCCAGAAAGTGTTTTACAAATTGTGATTTATCTTGCTAAGGTAAGAAAATTAAATTTACTCCAGCATTTCCTGGTACTCTTTATTTTAGTTTAGTTAAAAGAGTTCTTCACAAATGTTAATCAAGCATTAATAATTTCAAAATCATTGATGCAAAGGTGAATTAACGATGACATTACAAATTCTTCAATTTTTTCAGATGGATTCGATGCAAAGAATGCATTTCTCCTGCCCATTTCTTATAATGTTCTTATTAAAATATTCAACTGCTATGTGTGTGCGTTATTTGTGCATATTACTCGTGCTAGATAGAAAAGATATGTTAATTTTTCTAGCAAAGTTACATTAGAAACCAAAAAGAAATTGAATTAATCAACAAGGATTGAAACCACCATGTGTATTAAGTACATGAGGGATTAAATTGCTTACGTATATAAGTTAAGGCGTAATAAAAAAAGCAACCGATGAATGAAAGAGTTATTCAAGTTAGGAAAGAGCAAATGATTTCACCCGTAGTAGAAAGTACAATTAAAAAATGCTTAATTATTGAACCCTTCATGAATAACTTCTGATGGACTGTCTTTCATTGATCTTCAATCACTTGTTTTTTCCTGTTGGGTGAGTCAAGAAAATGTTCGACCAAAAGTTACTCTTGGTGATGGGAAATCTATTCCCGAACAATGGAAAACTAGAGTTAAAGAAATGCATACTTTGCATGAAGCTATTTGGAAAAAGACTGGAATTAATATTTCTGTCATGAATTCTGTTCACCTTTATTAGTCGTGATGAAGCAATCATTTTTTTTCTTGGCATAAACATTCAGTCCTCAAAGCAACAAACTTATGTTTCCTTGGGGAGAAGCTTCCATCACAATAGAGGATGTGATGTTTTTAGGAGGTTTTTAAGTTCTTCGGTATCTGATCTTCTCCCAAATTAAAGCTCAAAAAGTGATTGATATGAAAAACAAAATTGTCCGTAGGAAGAAAAGAAGTTTTCAAGACCCCTTAAAACAAAGTTACTACTTATCGATGGATTGAAAAATAGATTGGTTTTGACTTTTAAATCGCACATGAAACTTTTTTTGCAGTGTGGCTATAAAGATTTGTCCTCCTAAGTCCAAATGATACGATCCCAGAAAGTGTTTTACAAATTGTGATTCATCTTGCTAAAGAGAAGAAAATTAAATTTACTCCAGCATTTCCTGGTACTCTTTATTTAGTTTTCGCAAGTTAAAAGAGTTCTTCACAAATGTTAATCATGAATTAGTAAATTAAAAATCTATGATGCAAAGGTGAATTAACGATGAGATTACAAATTCTTCAATTTTTTCAGATAGATTCGATGCAAAGTATGCATTTCTCCAGTCCATTTTTTACAATGTTCTAATTAAAATAATCAAGTGCTATGTGTGTGCGTTGTTTGTGCAAATTACTCATGCTAGATAGAAAAAATAACTTAATTGTTCAAATAAAGTTACATTAGAATCCAAAAAGAAGAAAAAGAAACTGAATTAATCAACGAGGATTGAAACAACCATGTGTATTAAGCGCATAAGTGATTAAATTGCTTACTTATATAAGTTAAGGGGTAATAAAAAGAGGAACCGATGAGTGAGAGAGTTATTCAAGTTAGGAATGAGCGAATGATTTCACCCATAGTAGAAAGTACAATTAAAAAATGCTTAATTTATGAGTCCTTCATGATTAACTTATGATGGAGGGTCTTTCATTGATCTTCAATCACATGTTTTTTTCCTGCTGGGTGAGTCAAGAAAATGTTCGACCAAAAGTTACTCTTGGTTAATGGAAATATATTTCCGAACAATGGAAAACTAGGGTTAAAGAAATTCATACTTTGCATGAAGCTATTTGGAAAAAGGCTAGAATTAATATTTCTATTATGAATTCTGCAAACTTCATTAGTCGTGATGAAGAAATTATTTTTTTCTTGGCATAAACATTCAGTCCCCGAAGGAACAAACTTATGTTTCCTTGGAGAGGAGCTACCATCACAATAGAGGATGTGATATATTTTGGAGGTTTTTAAGCTCTTCAGTATCTGATATTCTGCCAAATTAGAGCTCAAAAACTGATTAATACGAAAAACAAAATTGTCAGTAGGAAGAAAAGAAGTTTTCAAGACCCCCTAAAACAAAGTTACTACTTATCGATGGATTGAAAAATTCATTAGTTTTGACTTTTAAATCGCACATGAAACTTTTTTTGCAGTGTGGCTATAAAGATTTGTCTTCCTAAGTCGAAATGATTCGATCCCAGAAAGTGTTTTTTTAAATTATGATTCATCTTGCTAAAGGTAAGAAAATTAAATTTACTCCAGCATTTCCTGGTACTCTTTATTTTAGTTTAGTTAAATGAGTTCTTCACAAATGTTAATCAAGCATTAATAATTTCAAAATCATTGATGCAAAGCTGAATTAACGATGACATTACAAATTCTTCAATTTTTTCAGATGGATTCGATGCAAAGAATGCATTTCTCCTGCCCATTTCTTATAATGTTCTTATTAAAATATTCAACTGCTATGTGTGTGCGTTATTTGTGCATATTACTCGTTACATTGGAAACCAAAAAAAAAAATTGAATTAATCAAGAAGGATTGAAACCACCATGTGTATTAAGTACATGAGGGATTAAATTGCTTACTTATATAAGTTAAGGCGTAATAAAAAAAGCAACCGATGAATGAAAGAGTTATTCAAGTTAGGAAAGAGCAAATGATTTCACCCGTAGTAGAAAGTACAATTAAAAAATGCTTAGTTATTAAACCCTTCATGAATAAGTTCTGATGGACTGTCTTTCATTGATCTTCAGCCACTTGTTTTTTCCTGTTGGGTGAGTCAAGAAAATGTTCGACCAAAAGTTACTCTTGGTGATTGGAAATCTATTCCCGAACAATGGAAAACTAGGGTTAAAAAAATGCATACTTTGCATGAAGCTATTTGGAAAAAGACTGGAATTAGTATTTCCGTTATGAATTCTGTTCACCTTCATTAGTCGTGATGAAGCAATCATTTTTTTCTTGGCATAAACATTCAGTCCTCAAAGCAACAAACTTATGTTTCCTTGGGGAGAAGCTTCCATCACAATAGAGGGTGTGATGTTTTTAGGAGGTTTATAAGTTCTTCGGTATCCGATCTTCTCGCAATTTAAGGCTCAAAAGCCGATTGATATGAAAAACAAAATTGTCAGTAGGAAGAAAAGAAGTTTTCAGGACCCCTTAAAACAAAGTTACTACTTATCGATGGATTGAAAAATTCATTGGTTTTGACTTTTAAATCTCACATGAAACTTTTTTTGCAGTGTGACTATAAAGATTTGTCTTCCTAAGTCCAAATGATAAGATCCCAGAAAGTGTTTTACAAATTGTGATTCATCTTGCTAAAGGTAAGAAAAATAAATTTACTACAGCATTTCCGGGCACTCTTTATTTTTGTTTAGTTAAAAGAGTTCTTCACAAATGTTAATCAAGAATTAATAATTTCAAAATCTATGATGCAAAGGTGAATTAACGATGACGTTACAAATTCTTCAATTTTTTCAGATGGATTCGATGCAAAGAATGCATTTCTCCTGCCCATTTCTTATAATGTTCTTATTAAAATATTCAACTGCTATGTGTGTGCGTTATTTGTGCATATTACTCGTTACATTGGAAACCAAAAAAAAAAATTGAATTAATCAAGAAGGATTGAAACCACCATGTGTATTAAGTACATGAGGGATTAAATTGCTTACTTATATAAGTTAAGGCGTAATAAAAAAAGCAACCGATGAATGAAAGAGTTATTCAAGTTAGGAAAGAGCAAATGATTTCACCCGTAGTAGAAAGTACAGTTAAAAAATGCTTAATTTTTTAACCCTTCATGAATAACTTCTGATGGACTGTCTTTCATTGATCTTCAATCACTTGTTTTTTCCTGTTGGGTGAGTCAAGAAAATGTTCGACCAAAAGTTACTCTTGGTGATTGGAAATCTATTTCCGAACAATGGAAAACTAGGGTTAAAGAAATGCATACTTTGCATGAAGCTTTTTGGAAAAAGACTGGAATTAATATTTCTGTTATGAATTCTGTTCACCTTCACTAGTCGTGATGATGCCGTCATTTTTTTCTTGGCATAAACATTCAGTCCTCAAAGCAACAAACTTATGTTTCCTTGGGGAGAAGCTTCCATCACAATAGAGGGTGTGATGTTTTTAGGAGGTTTATAAGATCTTCGGTATCCGATCTTCTCCCAATTTAAAGCTCAAAAGCCGATTGATATGAAAAACAAAATTGTCAGTAGGAAGAAAAGAAGTTTTCAGGACCCCTTAAAACAAAGTTACTACTTATTGATGGATCGAAAAATTCATTGGTTTTGACTTTTAAATCGCACATGAAACTTTTTTTGCAGTGTGGCTATAAAGATTTGTCTTCCTAAGTCCAAATGATACGATCCCAGAAAGTGTTTTACAAATTGTGATTCATCTTGCTAAAGGTAAGAAAATTAAATTTACTACAGCATTTCCGGGTACTCTTTATTTTAGTTTAGTTAAAAGAGTTCTTCACAAATGTTAATCAAGAATTAATAATTTCAAAATCTATGATGCAAAGGTGAATTAACGATGACATTACAAATTCTTCAATTTTTTCAGATGGATTCGATGCAAAGAATGCATTTCTCCTGCCCATTTCTTATAATGTTCCTATTAAAATATTCAACTGCTACGTGTGTGCGTTATTTATGCATATTACTCGTTACATTAGAAACCAAAAAAAAAAAAAATTGAATTAATCAACAAGGATTGAAACCACCATGTGTATTAAGTACATGAGGGGTTAAATTGCTTACTTATATAAGTTAAGGCGTAATAAAAAAAGCAACCGATGAATGAAAGAGTTATTCAAGTTAGGAAAGAGCAAATGATTTCACCCGTAGTAGAAAGTACAATTAAAAAATGCTTAATTTTTGAACCCTCCATGAATAACTTATGATGGAAGGTCTTTCATTGATCTTCAATCACATGTTTTTTTCCAGCTGGGTGAGTCAAGAAAATGTTCGACCAAAAGTTACTCTTGGTTAATGGAAATATATTTCCGAACAATGGAAAACTAGGGTTAAAGTAATTCATACTTTGCATGAAGATATTTGGAAAAAGACTGGAATTAATATTTCTGTTATGAATTCTGTTCACCTTCATTAGTCGTGATGAAGCAATCATTTTTTTCTTGGCGTAAACATTCAGTCCTCAAAGCAACAAACTTATGTTTCCTTGGGTAGAAGCTTCCATCACAACAGAGGATGTGATGTTTTTAGGAGGTTTAAAAGTTCTTCGGTATCCGATCTTCTCCCAAATTAAAGCTCAAAAACCGATTGATATGAAAAGCAAAATTGTCAGTAGGAAGAAAAGAAGTTTTCAAGACCCCTTAAAACAAAGTTACTACTTATCCATGGATTGAAAAATTCATTGGTTTTGACTTTTAAATCTCACATGAAACTTTTTTTGCAGTGTGGCTATAAAGATTTGTCTTCCTAAGTCGAAATGATACGATCCCAGAAAGTGTTTTACAAATTTTGATTCATCTTGCTAAAGGTAAGAAAATTAAATTTACTCCAGCATTTCCTGGTACTCTTTATTTTAGTTTAGTTAAAAGAGTTCTTCACAAATGTTAATCAAGAATTAATAATTTCAAAATCTATGATGCAAAGGTGAATTAACGATGACATTAAAAATTCTTTAATTTCTTCAGATGGATTTGATCCGAAGAATGCATTTCTCCAATCCATTTTTTACAATGTTCTTATTAAAATAATCAAGTGCTATGTGTGTGCGTTGTTTGTGCAAATTACTCGTGCTAGATAGAAAAAATAACTTAATTGTTCAAATAAAGTTACATTAGAAACCAAAAAGAAGAAAACGAAATTGAATTAATCAACAAGGATTGAAACAACCATGTGTATTAAGTACATAAGTGATTTAATCGCTTACTTATATAAGTTAAGGGGTAATAAAAAGAGGAACCGATGAGTGAGAGAGTTATTCAAGTTAGGAAAGAGCAAATGATTTCACCATAGTAGACAGTACAATTAAAAAATGCTTAATTTTTGAGTCCTTCATGAGTAACTTATGATGGAGGGTCTTTCATTGATCTTCAATCACATGCTTTTTTCCTGCTGGGTGAGTCAAGGAAATGTTCGACCAAAAGTAACCCTTGGTTAATGGAAACATATTTCCGAACAATGGAAAACTAGGGTTAAAGAAATTCATACCTTGCATGAATCTATTTGGAAAAAGGCTAGAATTAATATTTCTATTATGAATTATGCTAGCTTCATTAGTCGTGATGAAGAAATTATTTTTTTCTTGGCATAAACATTCAGTCCTCGAAGGAACAAACACGTGTTTCCTTGGGGAGGAGCTACCTTCACAATAGAGGATGTGATGTATTTAGGAGGTTTTTAAGCTCTTCAGTATCCGATCTTCTGCCAAATTAAAGCTCAAAAACTGATTAATATGAAAAACAATATTGTCAGTAGGAAGAAAAGAAGTTTTCAAGACCCCCTAAAAAAAAGTTACTACATATAGATGGATTGAAAAATTCATTGGTTTTGACTTTTAAATCGCACATGAAACTTTTTTTGCAGTGTGGCTATAAAGATTTCTCTTCCTAAGTCCAAATGATACGATCCCAGAAAGTGTTTTACAAATTGTGATTCATCTTGTTGAAGGTAAGAAAATTAAATTTACTCCAGCATTTCCTGGTTCTCTTTATTTTAGTTTAGTTAAAAGACTTCTTCACAAATGTTAATCAAGAATTAATAATTTCAAAATCTATGATGCAAAGGTGAATTAACGATGACATTAAAAATTCTTCAAATTCTTCAGATGGATTCGATGCGAAGAATGCATTTCTCCTGCCCATTTCTTATAATGTTCTTATTAAAATATTCAACTGCTATGTGTGTGCGTTATTTCTGCATATTACTCGTGCTAGATAGAAAAAATAAGTTAATTTTTCAAGTAAAGTTACATTAGAAACCAAAAAAAAAAAATAAAAAAGAAATTGAATTAATCAACAAGGATTGAAACCACCATGTGTATTAAGTACATGAGGGATTAAATTGCTTACTTATATAAGTTAAGGCGTAATAAAAAAAGCAACCGATGAATGAAAGAGTTATTCAAGTGGGGAAAGAGCAAATGATTTCACCCGTAGTAGAAAGTACAATTAAAAAATGCTTAATTTTTTTACCCTTCATGAATAACTTCTGATGGACTGTCCTTCATTGATCTTCAATCACTTGTTTTTTCCTGTTGGGAGAGTCAAGAAAATGTTCGACCAAAAGTTACTCTTGGTGATTGGAAATCTATTTCCGAACAATGGAAAACTAGGGTTAAAGAAATGCATACTTTGCATGAAGCTATTTGGAAAAAGACTGGAATTAATATTTCTGTTATGATTTCTATTCACCTTCATTAGTCGTGATGAAGCAATCATTTTTTTCTTGGCATAAACATTCAGTCCTCAAAGCAACAAACTAATGTTTCCTAGGGAGAAGCTTCCATCACAATAGAGGATGTGATGTTTTTAGGAGGTTTTTAAGTTCTTCGGTATCCGATCTTCTCCCAAATTAAAGCTCAAAAGCCGATTGACATGAAAAACAAAATTGTCAATAGAAAGAAAAGAAGTTTTCATGACCCCTTAAAACAAAGTTACTACTTATTGATGGATTGAGAAATTCAGTGGTTTTGACTTTTAAATCGCACATGAAACTTTTTTTGCAGTGTGGCTATAAAGATTTGTCTTCCGAAGTCGAAATGATACGATCCCAGAAAGTGTTTTACAAATTGTGATTCATCTTGCTAAAGGTAAGAAAATTAAATTTACTCCAGCATTTCCTGGTACTCTTTATTTTAGTTTTCGTAAGTTAAAAGAGTTCTTCACAAATGTTAATCATGAATTAATAAATTAAAAATCTATTATGCAAAGGTGAATTAACGATGACATTACAAATTCTTCAATTTTTTCAGATGGATTCGATGCAAAGAATGCATTTCTCCAGCCCATTTCTTATAATGTTCTTATTAAAATATTCAACTGCTATGTGTGTGCGTTATTTGTGCATATTACTCGTGCTAGATAGAAAAAATAAGTTCATTTTTCAAATAAAGTTACATTAGAAACCAAAAAGAAGAAAAAGAAATTGAATTAATCAACAAGGATTGAAACAACCATGTGTATTAAGTACATAAGTGATTAAATTGCTTACTCATATAAGTTAAGGGGTAATAAAAAGAGGAACCGATGAGTGAGAGAGTTATTCAAGTCAGGAAAGAGCAAATGATTTCACCCATAGCAGAAAGTACAGTTAAAAAATGCTTAATTTTTGAGTCCTTCATTAATAACCTATGATGGAGGGTCTTTCATTGATCTACAATCACATGTTTTTTCCTGCGGGGTGAGTCAAGAAAATGTTCGACCAAAAGTTACTCCTGGTGATTGGAAATCTATTTCCAAACAATGGAAAACTAGGGTTAAAGAAATGCATACTTTGCATGAAGCTATTTGGAAAAAGACTGGAATTAATACTTCTGTTATGAATTCCATTCACCTTCATTAGTCGAGATGAAGCAATCATTTTTTTCTTGGCATAAACATTCAGTCCTCGAAGGAACAAACTTGTGTTTCCTTGTGGAGCAGCTACCATCACAATAGAGGATGTGATGTATTTAGGAGGTTTTTAAGCTCTTCAATATCCGATGCTCTGCCAAATTAAAGCTAAAAAACTGATTAATATGAAAAACAATACTGTCAGTCGGAAGAAAACAAGTTTTCAAGACCCCCTAAAACAAAGTTACTACTTATCGATGGATTGAAAAATTCATTGGTTTTGACTTTTAAATCGCACATGAAACTTTTTTTGCAGTGTGGCGACAAAGATTTGTCTTCCTAAGTCGGAAATGATACGATCCCAGAATGTGTTTTACAAATTGTGATTCATCTTGCTAAAGGTAAGAGAATTAAATTTACTCCAGCATTTCCGGGTACTCTTTATTTTAGTTTAGTTAAAAGAGTTCTTCACAAATGTTAATCAGGAATTAATAATTTCAAAATCTATGATGCAAAGGTGAATTAACTATGACATTACAAATTCTTCAATTTTTTCAGATGGATTCGATGCAAAGAATGCATTTCTCCTGCCCATTTCTTATAATGTTCTTATTAAAATATTCAACTGCTATGTGTGTGCGTTATTTGTGCATATTACTCGTTACATTAGAAACCAAAAAAAAAAAATTGAATTAATCAACAAGGATTGAAACCACCATGTGTATTAAGTACATGAGGGATTAAATTGCTTACTTATATAAGTTAAGGCGTAATAAAAAAAGCAACCGATGAATGAAAGAGTTATTCAAAGTTAGGAAAGAGCAAATGATTTCACCCGTAGTAGAAAGTACAATTAAAAAATGCTTAATTTTTGAACCCTCCATGAATAACTTATGATGGAGGGTCGTTCATTGATCTTCAATCACATGTTTTTTTCCAGCTGGGTGAGTCAAGAAAATGTTCGACCAAAAGTTACTCTTGGTTAATGGAAATATATTTCCGAACAACGGAAAACTAGGGTAAAAGAAATTCATACTTTGCATGAAGATATTTGGAAAAAGACTGGAATTAATATTTCTGTTATGAATTCTGTTCACCTTCATTAGTCGTGATGAAGCAATCATTTTTTCCTGGGCATAAACATTCAGTCCTGAAAGCAACAAACTTATGTTTCCTTGGGGAGAAGCTTCCATCACAACAGAGGATGTGATGTTTTTAGGAGGTTTAAAAGTTCTACGGTATCCGATCTTCTACCAAGTTAAAGCTAAAAAACCGATTGATATGAAAAACAAAATTGTCAGTAGGAAGAAAAGAAGTTTTCAAGCCCCCTTAAAACAAAGTTACTACTTATCCATGGATTGAAAAATTCATTGGTTTTGACTTTTAAATCTCACATGAAACTTTTTTTGCAGTGTGGCTATAAAGATTTGTCTTCCTAAGTCGAAATGATACGATCCCAGATAGTGTTTTACAAATCGTGATTCATCTTGCTAAAGGTAAGAAAATTAAATTTACTCTAGCATTTCCTGGAACTCTTTATTTTAGTTTAGTTAAAAGAGTTCTTCACAAATGTTAATCAAGAATTAATAATTTCAAATCATTGATGCAAAGGTGAATTAACAATGACGTTACAAATTTTTCAATTTTTTCAGATAGATTCGATGCAATGTATGCATTAGAAACCAATAAAAAACAAAAGAAATTGAATTAATCAACAAGGATTGAAACCACCATGTGTATTAAGTACATAAGGGATTAAATTTCTCACTTATATAAGTTAAGGCGTAATAAAAAAAGCAACCGATGAATGAAAGAGTTATTCAAGTTAGGAAAGGGCAAATGATTTCACCCGTAGTGGAAAATACAATTAGAAAATGCTTAATTTTTGAACCCTTCATGAATAACTTCTGATGGACTGTCTTTCATTGATCTTCAATCAATTGTTTTTTACTTTTGGGTGAGTCAAGAAAATGTTCGACCAAAAGTTGCCCTTGGTGATTTGAAATCTATTTCCGAACAATGGAAAACTAGGGTTAAAGAAATGCATACCTTGCATGAAGCCATTTGGAAAAAGACTGGAATTAATATTTCCGTTATGAATTCTGTTCACCTTCATTAGTCGTGATGAAGCAATCATTTTCTTCTTGGCATAAACATTCAGTCCTCAAAGCAACAAACTTATGTGTCCTTGGGGAGAAGCTTCCATCACAATAGAGGGTGTGATGTTTTTAGGAGGTTTATAAGTTCTTCGGTATCCGATCTTCTCCCAATTTAAGGCTCAAAAGCCGATTGATATGAAAAACAAAATTGTCAGTAGGAAGAAAAGAAGTTTTCAGGACCCCTTAAAACAAAGTTACTACTTATCGATGGATTGAAAAATTCATTGGTTTTGAATTTTAAATCTCACATGAAACTTTTTTTGCAGTGTGGCTATAAAGATTTGTCTTCCAAAGTCGAAATGATACGATTCCAGAAAGTATTTTACAAATTGTGATTCATCTTGCTAAAGGTAAGAAAATTAAATTTACTACAGCATTTCTGGGCACTCTTTATTTTTGTTTAGTTAAAAGAGTTCTTCACAAATGTTAATCAAGAATTAATAATTTCAAAATCTATGATGCAAAGGTGAATTAACGATGACATTACAAATTCTTCAATTTTTTCAGACGGATTCGATGCAAAGAATGCATTTCTCCTGCCCATTTCTTATAATGTTCTTATTAAAATATTCAACTGCTATGTGTGTGCGTTATTTGTGCATATTACTCGTTACATTAGAAACCAAATAAAAAAAATTGAATTAATCAACAAGGATTGAAACCACCATGTGTATTAAGTACATGAGAGATTAAATTGCTTACTTATATAAGTTAAGGCGTAGTAAAAAAAGCAACCGATGAATGAAAGAGTTATTCAAAGTTAGGAAAGAGCAAATGATTTCACCCGTAGTAGAAAGTACAATTAAAAAATGCTTAATTTTTGAACCCTCCATGAATAACTTATGATGGAGGGTCTTTCATTGATCTTCAATCACATGTTTTTTTCCAGCTGGGTGAGTCAAGAAAATGTTCGACCAAAAGTTACTCTTGGTTAATGGAAATATATTTCCGAACAACGGAAAACTAGGGTAAAAGAAATTCATACTTTGCATGAAGATATTTGGAAAAAGACTGGAATTAATATTTCTGTTATGAATTCTGTTCACCTTCATTAGTCGTGATGAAGCAATCATTTTTTCCTGGGCATAAACATTCAGTCCTCAAAGCAACAAACTTATGTTTCCTTGGGGAGAAGCTTCCATCACAACAGAGGATGTGATGTTTTTAGGAGGTTTATAAGTTCTTCGGTATCCGATCTTCTCCCAATTTAAAGCTCAAAAGCCGATTGATATGAAAAACAAAATTGTCAGTAGGAAGAAAAGAAGTTTTCAGGACCCCTTAAAACAAAGTTACTACTTATTGATGGATTGAAAAATTCATTGGTTTTGACTTTTAAATCGCACATGAAACTTTTTTTGCAGTGTGGTTATAAAGATTTGTCTTCCTAAGTCCAAATGATACGATCCCAGAAAGTGTTTTACAAATTGTGATTCATCTTGCTATAGGTAAGAAAATTAAATTTACTACAGCATTTCCGGGTACTCTTTATTTTAGTTTAGTTAAAAGAGTTCTTCACAAATGTTAATCAAGAATTAATAATTTCAAAATCTATGACGCAAAGGTGAATTAACGATGACATTACAAATTCTTCAATTTTTTCAGATGGATTCGATGCAAAGAATGCATTTCTCCTGCCTATTTCTTGCAATGTTCTTATTAAAATATTCAACTGCTATGTGTGTGCGTTATTTGTGCATATTACTCGTTACATTAGAAACCAAAAAAAAAAAACATTGAATTAATCAAGAAGGATTGAAACCACCATGTGTATTAAGTACATGAGGGATTAAATTGCTTACTTATATAAGTTAAGGCGTAATAGAAAAAGCAATCGATGAATGAAAGAGTTATTCAAGTTAGGAAAGAGCAAATGATTTCACCCGTAGTATAAAGTACAATTAAAAAATGCTTAATTTTTGAACCCTCCATGAATAACTTATGATGGAGGGTCTTTCATTGATCTTCAATCACATGTTTTTTTCCAGCTGGGTGAGTCAAGAAAATGTTCGAACAAAAGTTACTCTTGGTTAATGGAAATATATTTCCGAACAATGGAAAACTAGGGTTAAAGAAATTCATACTTTGCATGAAGATATTTGGAAAAAGACTGGAATTAATATTTCTGTTATGAATTCTGTTCACTTTCATTAGTCGTGATGAAGCAATCATTTTTTTCTTGGCATAAACATTCAGTCCTCAAAGCAACAAACTTATGTTTCCTTGGGGAGAAGCTTCCATCACAACAGAGGATGTGATGTTTTTAGGAGATTTAAAAGTTCTTCGGTATCCGATCTTCTCCCAAATTAAAGCTAAAAAACCGATTGATATGAAAAACAAAATTGTTAGTAGGAAGAAAAGAAGTTTTCAAGACCCCTTAAAACAAAGTTACTACTTATCCATGGATTGAAAAATTCATTGGTTTTGACTTTTAAATCTCACATGAAACTTTTTTTGCAGTGTGGCTATAAAGATTTGTCTTCCAAAGTCGAAATGATACGATCCCAGAAAGTGTTTTACAAATTGTGATTCATCTTGTTAAAGGTAAGAAAATTAAATTTACTCCAGCATTTCCTGGTACTCTTTGTTTTAGTTTATTTAAAAGAGTTCTTCACAAATGTTAATCAAGAATTAATAATTTCAAAATCTATGATGCAAAGGTGAATTAACGATGACATTACAAATTCTTCAATTTTTTCAGATGGATTCGATGCAAAGAATGCATTTCTCCTGCCCATTTCTTATAATGTTCTTATTAAAATATTCAACTACTATGTGTGTGCGTTGTTTGTGCAAATTACTCGTGCTAGATAGAAAAAATAACTTAATTGTTCAAATAAAGTTACATTAGAAACCAAAAAGAAGAAAACGAAATTGAATTAATCAACAAGGATTGAAACAACCATGTGTATTAAGTACATAAGTGATTTAATCGCTTACTTATATAAGTTAAGGGGTAATAAAAAGAGGAACCGATGAGTGAGAGAGTTATTCAAGTTAGGAAAGAGCAAATGATTTCACCATAGTAGAAAGTACAATTAAAAAATGCTTAATTTTTGAGTCCTTCATGAGTACCTTATGATGGAGGGTCTTTCATTGATCTTCAATCACATGCTTTTTTCCTGCTGGGTGAGTCAAGGAAATGTTCGACCAAAAGTAACTCTTGGTTAATGGAAACACATTTCCGAACAATGGAAAACTAGGGTTAAAGAAATTCATACTTTGCATGAAGCCATTTGGAAAAAGGCTAGAATTAATATTTCTATTATGAATTACGCTAACTTCATTAGTCGTGATGAAGAAATTATTTTTTTCTTGGCATAAGCATTCAGTCCTCGAAGGAACAAACATGTGTTTCCTTGGGGAGGAGCTACCTTCACAATAGAGGATGTGATGTATTTAGGAGGTTTTTAAGCTCTTCAGTATCCGATCTTCTGCCAAATTAAAGCTCAAAAACTGATTAATATGAAAAACAATATTGTCAGTAGGAAGAAAAGAAGTTTTCAAACTAAAAAAAAGTTACTACATATCGATGGATTGAAAAATTCATTGGTTTTGACTTTTAAATCGCACATGAAACTTTTTTTGCAGTGTGGCTATAAAGATTTGTCTTCCTAAGTCGAAATGATACGATCCCAGAAAGTGTTCTACAAATTGTGATTCATCTTGTTGAAGGTAAGAAAATTAAATTTACTCCAGCATTTCCTGGTTCTCTTTATTTTAGTTTAGTTAAAAGACTTCTTCACAAATGTTAATCAGGAATTAATAATTTCAAAATCTATGATGCAAAGGTGAATTAACGATGACACTACAAATTCTTCAATTTTTTCAGATGGATTCGATGCAAAGAATGCATTTCTCCTGCCCATTTCTTATAATATTCTTATTAAAATATTCAACTGCTATGTGTGTGCGTTATTTGTGCATATTACTCATGCTAGATAGAAAAAATAAGTTAATTTTTCAAATAAAGTTACATTAGAAACCAAAAGAAAAAATGAAATTGAATTACTCAACAAGGATTGAAACCACTATGTGTATTAAGTACTTGAGGGATTACATTGCTTACCTATATAGGTTAAGGGGTAGTAAAAAAAGCAACCGATGAATGAAAGAGTGATTCAAGTTAGGAAAGAGAAAATGATTTCACCCATAGTAGAAAGTACAATTAAAAAATGCTTAATTTTTGAACCTTTCATGAATAACTTCTGATGGACTGTCTTTCACTGATCTTCAATCACTTGTTTTTTCCTGTTGGGTGAGTCAAGAAAATGTTCGACCAAAAGTTACTCTTGGTGATTGGAAATCTATTTCCGAACAATGGAAAACTAGGGTTAAAGAAATGCGTACTTTGCATGAAGCTATTTGGAAAAAGGCTGGAATTAATATTTCTCTTATGAATTCTGTTCACCTTCATTGGTCGTGATGAAGCAATCATTTTTTTCTTGGCATAAACATTCAGTCCTCAAAGCAACAAACTTATGTTTCCTTTGGGAGGAGCTGCCATCACAATAGAGGATGTGATGTATTTAGGAGGTCTTTAAGCTCTTCCGTATACGATCTTCTGCCAAATTAAAGCTCAAAAGCCGATTAATATGAAAAACAAAATTGTCAGTGGGAAGAAAAGAAGTTTTCAAGACCCCCTAAAACAAAGTTACTACTTATCGATGGATTGAAAAATTCATTGGTTTTGACTTTTAAATCGCACATGAAACTTTTTTTGCAGTGTGGCTATAAAGATTTGTCTTCCTAAGTCGCAATGATACGATCCCAGAAAGTGTTTTACAAATTGTGATTCATCTTGCTAAAGGTAAGAAAATTAAATTTACGCCAGCATTTCCTGGTACTCTTTCTTTTAGTTTAGTTAAATGAGTTCTTCACAAATGTTAATACATAATTAATAATTTCAAAATCTATGACGCAAAGGTGAATTAACGATGACATTAAAAATTCTTCAATTTTTTCAGATGGATTCGATGCGAAGAATGCATTTCTCCTGTCCATTTCTTATAATGTACTTATTAAAATATTTAACTGCTATGTGTGTGCGTTATTTGTGCATATTACTCGTGCTAGATAGAAAAAATAAGTTAATTTTTCAAATAAAGTTACATTAGAAACCAAAAGAAAAAATGAAATTGAATTAATCAACAAGGATTGAAACCACTATGTGTATTAAGTACTTGAGGGATTAAATTGCTTACCTATATAAGTTAAGGGGTAGTAAAAAAAGCAACCGATGAATGAAAGAGTGATTCAAGTTAGGAAAGAGCAAATGATTTCACCCGTAGTAGAAAGTACAATTAAAAAATGCTTAATTTTTGAACCTTTCATGAGTAACTTCTGATGGACTGTCTTTCACTGATCTTCAATTACTTGTTTTTTCCTGTTGGGTGAGTCAAGAAAATGTTCGACCAAAAGTTACTCTTGGTGATTGGAAATCTATTTCCGAACAATGGAAAACTAGGGTTAAAGAAATGCATACTTTGCATGAAGCTATTTGTAAAAAGGCTGGAATTAATATTTCTGTTATGAATTCTGTTCACCTTCATTGGTCGTGATGAAGCAATCATTTTTTTCTTGGCATAAACATTCAGTCCTCAAAGCAACAAACTTATGTTTCCTTTGGGAGGAGCTGCCATCACAATAGAGGATGTGATGTATTTAGGAGGTTTTTAAGCTCTTCCGTATCCGATCTTCTGCCAAATTAAAGCTCAAAAACAGATTAATATGAAAAACAAAATTGTCAGTAGGAAGAAGAGAAGTTTTCAAGACCCTCTAAAAAAAAGTTACTACTTATCGATGGATTGAAAAATTCATTAGTTTTGACTTTTAAATCGCACATGAAACTTTTTTTGCAGTGTGGCTACAAAGATTTGTCTTCCTAAGTCGAAATGATACGATCCCAGAAAGTGTTTTACAAATTGTGATTCATCTTGCTAAAGGTAAGAAAATTAAATTTACTCCAGCATTTCCTGGTACTCTTTCTTTTAGTTTAGTTAAAAGATTTCTTCACAAATGTTAATCAATAATTAATCATTTCAAAATCTATGATGCAAAGGTGAATTAACGATGACATTACAAATTCTTCAATTTTTTCAGATGGATTCGATGCAAAGAATGCATTTCTCCTGTCCATTTCTTATAATGTACTTATTAAAATATTCAACTGCTATGTGTGTGCATTATTTGTGCATATTACTCATGCTAGATAGAAAAAATAAGTTAATTTTTCAAATAAAGTTACATTAGAAAGCAAAAGAAAAAATGAAATTGAATTAATCAACAAGGATTGAAACCACCATGTGTGTTAAGTACTTGAGGCATTAAATTGCTTACATATATAAGTTAAGGGGTCGTAAAAAAAACAAACGATGAATGAAAGAGTTATTCAAGTTAGGAAAGAGCAAATGATTTCACCCATAGTAGAAAGTACAATTAAAAAATGCTTAATTTTTGAACCCTTCATGAATAACTTCTGATGGACTGTCTTTCATTTATCTTCATTCACTTGTTTTTTCCTGTTGGGTGAGTCAAGAACATGTTCGACCAAAAGTTACTCTTGGTGATTGGAAATCTATTTCCGAACAATGGAAAACTAGGGTTAAAGAAATGCATACTTTGCATGAAGCTATTTGGAAAAACACTGGAATTAATATTTCTGTTATGAATTCTGTTCACCTTCATTAGTCGTGATGAAGCAATCATTTTTTTCCTGGCATGAACATTCAGTCCTCAAAGCAACAAACTTATGTTTCCTTGGGGAGGAGCTGCCATCACAATAGAGGATGTGATGTATTTAGGGGGTTTTTAAGCTCTTCATTATCCGATCTTCAACCAAATTAAAGCTCAAAAACCGATTAATATGAGAAACAAAATTGTCAGTAGGAAGAAAAGAAGTTTTCAAGACCTGCTAAAACAAAGTTACTACTTATCGATGGATTGAAAAATTCATTGGTTTTAACTTATAAATCGCACATGAAACTTTTTTTGCAGTGTGGCTATAAAGATTTGTCTTCCTAAGTCGAAATGATACGATCCCAGAAAGTGTTTTACAAATTGTAATTCATCTTGCTAAAGGTAAGAAAATTAAATTTACTCCAACATTTCCTGGAACTCTTTATTTTAGTTTAGTTAAAAGAGTTCTTCACAAATGTTAATCAAGAATTAATAATTTCAAAATCTATGATACAAAGGTGAATTGACGATGACCCTACAAATTCTTCAATTTTTTCAGATGGATTCGATGCAAAGAATGCATTTCTCCTGCCCATTTCTTATAATGTTCTTATTAAAATATTCAACTGCTATGTGTGTGCGTTATTTGTGCATATTACTCGTGCTAGATAGAAAAAATAAGTTAATTTTTCAAATAAAGTTACATTAGAAACCAAAAGAAAAAATGAAATTGAATTACTCAACAAGGATTGAAACCACAATGTGTATTAAGTACTTGAGGGATTACATTGCTTACCTATATAGGTTAAGGGGTAGTAAAAAAAGCAACCGATGAATGAAAGAGTGATTCAAGTTAGGAAAGAGCAAATGATTTCACCCCTAGTAGAAAGTACAATTAAAAAATGCTTAATTTTTTAACCTTTCATGAATAACTTCTGATGGACTGTCTTTCACTGATCTTCAATCACTTGTTTTTTCCTGTTGGGTGAGTCAAGAAAATGTTCGACCAAAAGTTACTCTTGGTGATTAGAAATCTATTTCCGAAAAATGGAAAACTAGGGTTAAAGAAATGCGTACTTTGCATGAAGCTATTTGGAAAAAGGCTGGAATTAATATTTCTGTTATGAATTCTGTTCACCTTCATTAGTCGTGATGAAGCAATCATTTTTTTCTTGGCATAAGCATTCAGTCCTCAAAGCAACAAACTTATGTTTCCTTGGGGAGGAGCTGCCATCACAATAGAGGATGTGATGTATTTAAGGGGTTTTTAAGCTCTTCATTATCCGATCTTCTGCCAAATTAAAGCTCAAAAACCGATTAATATGAGAAACAAAATTGTCAGTAGGAAGAAAAGAAGTTTTCAAGACCTGCTAAAACAAAGTTACTACTTATCGATGGATTGAAAAATTCATTGGTTTTGACTTATAAATCGCACATGAAACTTTTTTTGCAGTGTGGCTATAAAGATTTGTCTTCCTAAGTCGAAATGATACGATCCCAGAAAGTGTTTTACAAATGGTAATTCATCTTGCTAAAGGTAAGAAAATTAAATTTACTCCAACATTTCCTGGAACTCTTTATTTTAGTTTAGTTAAAAGAGTTCTTCACAAATGTTAATCAAGAAATAATAATTTCAAAATCTATGATGCAAAGGTGAATTAACGATGACATTACAAATTCTTCAATTTTTTCAGATGGATTCGATGCAAAGAATGCATTTCTCCTGCCCATTTCTTATAATGTTCTTATTAAAATATTCAACTGCTATGTGTGTGCGTTATTTGTGCATATTACTCGTGCTAGATAGAAAAAATAAGTTCATTTTTCAAATAAAGTTACATTAGAAACCAAAAAGAAGAAAAAGAAATTGAATTAATCAACAAGGATTGAAACAACCATGTGTATTAAGTACATAAGTGATTAAATTCCTTACTTATATAAGTTAAGGGGTAATAAAAAGAGGAACCGATGAGTGAGAGAGTTATTCAAGTTAGGAAAGAGCAAATGATTTCACCCATAGTAGAAAGTACAATTAAAAAATGCTTAATTTTTGAGTACTTCATTAATAACTTCTGATGGAGGGTCTTTCATTGATCTTCAATCACGTGTTTTTTCCTGCTGGGTGAGTCAAGAAAATGTTCGACCAAAAGTCACTCTTGGTGATTGGAAATCTATTTCCGAACAATGGAAAACTAGGGTTAAAAAAATGCATACTTTGCATGAAGCTATTTGTAAAAAGACTGGAATTAATATTTCTGTTATGAATTCCATTCACCTTCATTAGTCGTGATGAAGTAATCATTTTTTTCTTGGCATAAACATTCAGTCCTCGAAGGAACAAACTTGTGTTTCTTTGGGGAGGAGCTACCATCACAATAGAGGATGTGATGTATTTAGGAGGTTTTTAAGCTCTTCAGTATCCGATCTTCTGCCAAATTAAAGCTCAAAAACTGATTAATATGAAAAACAAAATTGTCAGTAGGAAGAAAAGAAGTTTTCAAGACCCCCTAAAACAAAGTTACTACTTATCGATGGATTGAAAAATTCATTGGTTTTGACTTTTAAATCGCACATGAGACTTTTTTTTGCAGTGTGGCTACAAAGATTTGTCTTCCTAAGTCGAAATGATATGATCCCAGAAAGTGTTTTACAAATTGTGATTCATCTTTGTAAAGGTAAGAAAATTAAATTTACTCCAGCATTTCCTGGTACTCTTTCTTTTAGTTTAGTTAAAAGAGTTCTTCACAAATGTTAATCAATAATTAATAATTTCAAGATCTATGATGCAAAGGTGAATTAACGATGATATTACAAATTCTTCAATTTTTTCAGATGGATTCGATGCAAAGAATGCTTTTCTCCTGCCCATTTCTTATAATGTTCTTATTAAAATATTCAACTGCTATGTGTGTGCGTTATTTGCGCATATTACTCGTGCTAGATAGAAAAAATAAGTTAAATTTTCAAATAAAGTTACATTAGAAACCAAAAGAAAAAATGAAATTGAATTAATCAACAAGGATTGAAACCACTATGTGTATTAAGTACTTGAGGGATTAAATTGCTTACCTATATAAGTTAAGGGGTAGTAAAAAAAAGCAACCAATGAATGAAAGAGTGATTCAAGTTAGGAAAGAGCAAATGATTTCACCCATAGTAGAAAGTACAATTAAAAAATGCTTAATTTTTGAACCTTTCATGAATAACTTCTGATGGACTGTCTTTCATTGATCTTCAATCACTTTTTTTTCCTGTTGGGTGAGTCAAGAAAATGTTCGACCAAAAGTTACTCTTGGTGATTGGAAATCTATTTCCGAACATTGGAAAACTAGGGTTAAAGAAATGCATACTTTGCATGAAGCTATTTGGAAAAACACTGGAATTAATATTTCTGTTATGAATTTGTTCACCTTCATTAGTCGTGATGAAGCAATCATTTTTTTCTTGGCGTAAACATTCAGTCCTCAAAGCAACAAACTTTTGTTTCCTTGGGGAGGAGCTGCCATCAGCATAGAGGATGTGATGTATTTAGGGGGTTTTTAAGCTCTTCATTATCCGATCTTCTGCCAAATTAAAGCTCCAAAACCGATTAATATGAGAAACAAAATTGTCAGTAGGAAGAAAAGAAGTTTTCAAGACCTGCTAAAACAAAGTTACTACTTATCGATGGATTGAAAAATTCATTGGTTTTGACTTTTAAATCGCACATGAAACTTTTTTTGCAGTGTGGCTACAAAGATTTGTCTTCCTAAGTCGAAATGATACGATCCCGGAAAGTGTTTTACAAATTGTGATTCATCTTGCTAAAGGTAAGAAAATTAAATTTACTCCAGCATTTCCTAATACTCTTTATTTTAGTTTTCGCAAATTAAAGGAGTTCTTCACAAATGTTAATCATGAATTAATAAATTAAAAATCTATGATGCAAAGGTGAATTAACAATGACATTACAAATTCTTCAATTTTTTCAGATGGATTTGATGCAAAGAATGCGTTTCTCCTTCCCATTTCTTATAATGCTCTTATTAAAATATGCAACTGCTATGTGTGTGGGTTATTTGTGCATATTACTCGTGCTAGATAGAAAAAATAAGTTAATTTTTCAAGTAAAGCTACATTGGAAACCAAAAAAAAAAAAAAAGAAATTGAATTAATCAACAAGGATTGAAACAACCATGTGTATTAAGTACATGAGGGATTAAATTGCTTACTTATATAAGTTAAGGGATAATAAGAAGAGCAACCGATGAATGAAAGAGTTATTCAAGTTTGGAAAGAGCAAATGATTTCACCCATAGTTGTAAGTACAATTTAAAAATGCTTAATTTTTGAGTCCTTCATCAATAACTTATGATGGAAGGTCTTTCATTGATCTTCAATCACATGTTTTTTCCTGCTGGGTGAGTCAAGAATATGTTCGACCAAAAGTTACTCTTGGTGATTGGAAATCTATTTCCGAACAATGGAAAAATAGGGTTAAAGAAATGCATACTTTGTATGAAGCTATTTGGAAAAAGACTAGAATTAATATTTCTATTATGAATTATGTTCACCTTTTTACTCGTGATGAAGCAATTATTTTTTTCTTAGCATAAACATTTAGTCTTCAAAGAAACAAACTTGTGTTTCCTTGGGGAGAAGCTACGTCACAATAGAGGATGTGATGTTTTTAAGAGGTTTTTAAGTTCTTCGGTATCCAATCTTCACCTAAATTAAAGTTCAAAAACTGATTAATATGAAAAACAAAATTATCAGTAGCAAGAAAAAGAAGTTTTCAAGACTCCCTAAAACAAAGTCACTACTTATTAATGGATTGAAAAATTCATTGGTTATGACTGTTAAATCGCGCATGAAACTTTTTTTGCACTGTGGCTATAAAGATTTGTCTTCCTAAGTCCGAATGATACGATCCCAGAAAGTGTTTTACAAATTGAAATTCATCTTACTGAAGGTAAGAAAATAATATTTACTCCAGCATTTCCTGGTGCTCTTTATTTCAGTTTTCGTAAGTTTAAAGAGTTCTTCAGAAATGTTAATCAAGAATTAATAAATTCAAAATCAATGATGCAAAGGTGAATTAATGATGACATTACAGATTCTTCAATTTTTTCAGATAGATTCGATGCAAAGTATGCATTTCTACAATCCATTTTTTACAATGTTCTTATTAAAATAATCAAGTGCTATGTGTGTGCGTTGTTTGTTCAAATTACTCGTGCTAGATAGAAAAAATAACTTAATTGTTCAAATAAAGTTACATTAGAAACCAAAAAGAAGAAAA
The DNA here is from genome assembly GCA_028651295.1 of Catharanthus roseus. NCBI lineage: Eukaryota > Viridiplantae > Streptophyta > Magnoliopsida > Gentianales > Apocynaceae > Catharanthus > Catharanthus roseus. Next base: position 3,429,635 of record JAPQWS010000044.1, on the reverse strand, counting down.
AGAAATTGAATTAATCAACAAGGATTGAAACAACCATGTGTATTAAGTACATAAGTGATTAAATTGCTTACTTATATAAGTTAAGGGATAATAAGAAGAGCAACCGATGAATGAAAGAGTTATTCAAGTTCGGAAAGAGCGAATGATTTCACCCATAGTAGTAAGTACAATTAAAAAATGCTTAATTTTTGAGTCCTTCATGAATAACTTATGATGGAAGGTCTTTCATTGATCTTCAATCACATGTTTTTTCTTGCTGGGTGAGTCAAGAAAATGTTCGACCAAAAGTTACTCTTGGTGATTGGAAATCTATTTCCGAACAATGGAAAAGTAGGGTTAAAGAAATGCATACTTTGCATGAAGCTATTTGGAAAAAGACTGGAATTAATATTTCTATTATGAATTCTGTTCACTTTTTTAGTCGTGATGAAGCAATTATTTTTTTCTTAGCATAAACATTCAGTCTTCAAAGAAACAAACTTGTGTTTCCTTGGGGAGAAGCTACCATCACAATAGAGGATGTGATGTTTTGAAGAGGTTTTTAAGTTCTTCGGTATCCAATCTTCACCTAAATTAAAGGTAAAAAATTGATTAATATGAAAAACAAAATTATCAGTAGCAAGAAAAGAAGTTTTCAAGACTCCCTAAAACAAAGTTACTACTTATTGATCGATTGAAAAATTCTTTTTTTGTGACTGTTAAATCGTACATGAAACTTTTTTTTTTTTTTTGCACTGTGGCTATAAAGATTTGTCTTCCTAAGTCCGAATGATACGATCCCAGAAAGTGTTTTGCGAATTGTGATTCATCTTGCTAAAGGTAAGAAAATAACATTTTCTCCAGCATTTCCTGGTACTCTTTATTTTAGTTTTCGCAAGTTAAAAAGGTTCTTCACAAATGTCTTTATCAAGAATTAATAAATTCAAAATCTATGATGCAAAGGTGAATTAATGATGACATTATAAATTCTTCAATTTTTTCATATAGTTTCAATGAAAAGTATGCATGTGTCAAACCCATTTTTTCTAATGTTCTTACTGAATAATGACATCCTATGTGTCTGCTTAGTTTATGTGGGATTTGTTGTGCTATATTTACTAAGGACTTAATTGTTATATTAAAGTCGCATTAGAAACCATAAAAGATGAAAAATAAATCAACAGAGATTGAAATTACCTAGCATAAATACATGAGGGATTAAATTTGTGATTTATATGTAAGTTAAGGGGTAAAAAAATAGAGTTACCGATGAATGAGAGAGTTAGTCAGGTTAGAAAAGAACAAATGGTTTCACCCAGAGTACAAAATCCAAAATTAAAAAATGGTTAATTTTTTAGTCCTTCATTAATAACTTATGATGGAGGGTCTTTCTTTTATCTTCAATCTCATGCTTTCTCATGCTATGTAAATCGAGAAAATGTTCGACCAGACGTTACTCTTTGTGGTTTGAATGCTATTTTCGAACAATGGAAACTTGGGTTGAAGAAAATGCATACTTTGCATGAAACTAATTTGAAAAAGGCTAGAATTAATAATTCTATTCTGAATTTCGTTTATTTCATCCGTCGTGATGAAGAGATTGTTTTTTCCTAAGAAAAAAGTTCTATCGTCAAAGGAACAAATTTGTGTTTCCTTGGAGATAAGCTACTATTACACTGGAATATGTGATGTATTTAGGAGATTTTTACATTCTTTGGGATCCATCTTCACTGAATCAAAACTTAAGAACTGATTAATTCGAAAAACAAAATTGTCAGTGACAAGAAAAAGAAGTTTTCAAGATTCCATAAAACAAGTTACTAATTATCGATGGATTGAAAAATTCATTAGCTGACAGTGAAATCCTACATGAAACTTTTCTTACACTGTGGCTATCAAGATTTGTCTTCCCAAGTCCGAAAGATACGATCCTAGAAAGTGTTCTGCAAATTGCGATTCATCTGGCTAAAGGTACCAAAATAACCCTTGCTCTAGCAGTTCCTACTGGTCTTTATTTTAGTTTTCCCAAGTTAAAAGAGTTCTATACAAATATTAATAAAGAAATAACATTTCAAAATCTAAGATGCAAAGGTGAATTAATGATGACATTATAAATTCTAGAACTTTTTCAGGTTCGATGCAAAATATGAATTGTCCAACCCATTTTTTCCAATGTTTTCAATAATATATTCACATACTATGTTTGTGCTTTTTTGTGTAAATTTGTTGTGCTAGATTGACTAAGGACTTAATTGTTAAATTAAAGTCACATTGGAAATGATAAAGAAAAGAATTAATCAACAGGGATTTAAATCACCAAGCGCAAATACATGATGGATTAAATTAGTGAGTTTTTTCTGGGAGGATTAAATTAGTGACTTATATGTAACTTAAGGGGTAAAAATGTAGAGTTATCCATGAATGAGAGATTTATATAACCTAGATAAGAACAAATGGTTTCATCCATAGTAGAAAATCCACAACTAAAAAATGGTTAACTTTTTGGTCCTTCATCATTAACTTTTGATAAAGGGTCTTTCTTTGATCATCAATCACATGTTTTTTCCTGCTACGTGAATCAAGAAAATATTCGATCAAAAGTTACTCTTAGTGATCTAAAAGCTATTTCCAAATAGTAGAAAACTTGGGTTGAAGAAATGTATACCATGCATGAACTGTTTGGAAAAAAAGACTGGAATTAATGATTCCATTCTCGATTCTGTTTAGTTCATCCTTCGTGATGAATAGATTATTTTTTCCTTGGGTAAATAATTCTATCCTCGAAGAAACAAATTTGTGTTTCCTTAGGCAGAAGCTACCATCACGCTACAAGATGTGATGTTTTTAGGAGGTTTTTTTAGTTCTTGGCGATCCGATCTTCACCAGACATTGGAAAACTTGGTTTGATGAAATGCATAATTTGCATGAAGTTATTTGGAAAAGGGATGGAATTAATAATTATATTCTGAAATTCTTTTCTCTTCATCCGTCACGAAGAAGAGATTATTTGCTCCTTGGCAACAATACTATGTCCTCAAAGATACAAATTTGTGTTTCTTTGGGGAAAAGCTACCATCACACTAGGAGATGTGATGTTTTTAGGAGGGTTTTCTGTTCTGGACGATCCGATCTTCACTTGAATTAAACTCAAGAATTGATTGATAGGAAAAACAAAATTGTCAGCAGCAAGAAAAGAAGTTTTCAAGACTCTCTTAAAAAAAGTTAACAATTATCACTGGATTGAAAAATTCAATGGTTGTGACAGTTAAATTACACATAAAGCTTTTCTTGCACTATAGTTATCCAGATTTTTCTTCTGAAATCCATTTGATACACTCCTAGAAAGTGTTTGAAAATCGCAATTCATCTAGCTAATGGTACAAAAATCACCCTTACTCTAGCAGTTCTTTCTAGTTTACTTTCCAAATGTTAAAAGAGAAATTAGAAATCAATAACCTAATATCCAAAGTTTGCTTGATGATCGCATTATGAATTCTAGCATTTCTCCAAACAAATTGATGCAAAGTATGTATTTATCCAACCTAATTATTCCAATGTTCTAATTAAAGTATTATGTGCGATGTGCGTGCCTTCTTTGTACGAATTCGTTGTGATAGGTACCCGAAAAAGTTAATTGTTCAATTACAGTTACAATAGAAACCTAAAAATATAGAATTGATTAATAAGGATTGAAATCACCATGCATAAACACATGAGGATTAACTCGGTGATTCATATGCAAAGTTAAAAGGGTAAAAAAGAATAGCGCAACCTAAAATGACAGAGTTATTCAAGTTAGAAAGGAATAAATGGTTTTACCCATGATAGCAAATCCACAATTTAAAAACGGTTTTTTTTGTGTCCTTCTTGAATTACTTTTGAGAGAGGGTCTTTGTGGTCGGAACACTATTTCTAAACAATAAAAAGCTCGTGTTAAAGAAATGCATACTTTGCATGAAACTGTTTAGAAATAAGCCAGAATTGATATTCCTATTACGAATTATATTTACTTCATACGTCATGATGAAGAGATTACTTTTTCCTTGGCAACAAAATTCTATCTTCGAACAAGTACATTTGTGTTTCCTTAGGGAGAAGCTACCATCTCATTAGAAGATGTGATATTTTAGGAGGTTATTCAATTCTTGGCGATCCGATCTTCACCTCAATCGAAGCCCAATGATTGATTGCTATAAAAATAAAATTGTCAGTAGCAAAGGAAGATGTTTTCAAGACTCCCTTTTAAAAAGTTATTTAAAATTACTAATTATCGATGGATTAAAAAATTCATTGGTTATAGTAGTGAAATTGCACCTAAAGCTTTTCTTCCATGTGGCTATCAAGATTTGTTTTCCCAAGTCTGGAAGATATGGTCCTAGAAAGTGTTCTGAAAATTGCAATTCATATGGCTAAAGGTAAAAAAACGTTCTTGTTCCAACAGTTCCTGCTAGTCTTTATTCTAGTTTTTGCAAGTTAAAAGAGTTCTTTGCTAATGTTAATAAAGAAATTAAAAAAATACAAAATGTAAGATACAAAGTTGAATTACTGATGACATTGTAAATTCTAGCATTATTTCAAACGAATTCGATTAAATGTATTCATTTTTCCAACCCTTTTTTTGAATGTTCTTATTAAAGTATTCACGTGCTTTGTTTGCGAATTTGTCATGCTATATAGACTAAGGACTTAATTGTTTAATTAAAGTTACATCAGGGGATTAAAAATTTGTTATTTATATGTAAGTTAAGAGGTAAAAAAATAGAGCTACCGATAAATGAGAGAGTTATTCAAGTTAGAAAAGGACAAATCGTTTCTCCCATTGTAGAAAATCCATAATTAAAAATTTGTTAATTTTTAGTCCTTCATCAATAACTTTTGATGGAGTGTCTTTCTTTGATCTTCAATCCAATGTTTTTTCCAGTAAGGTGAATCAAGAAAATGTTTGACCAAAAGCTATTCTTGGTGGTTGGAAAGATATTTCTAAACAATGGAAAACTTGGGTTGAAGAAATGCATACTTCGCATGAAGTTGTTTGGAAAAAGGGTTGAACTAATAATTCTATTTTGAATTCTAATCACTTCATATGTTGTGATGAAGAGATTATTTTTTTCCTTGGCAAAAAAAAAAAAAAAAAATTTGTCCTCGAAGAAACAAATTTGTGGCTATCAAGATTTTTCTTCCTAAGTCAACATGATATGGTCCCAGAAAGTGTTCTACAACTTGCGATTCATCTGGCTATAGGTACAAAAATCACCATTGCACCAGCAGTTCCTGCTAGTCTTTGTTCTAATTTTCGCAAATTAAAAGAGTACTTTGCAAATGTTTATCAAAAAATAAAAAATTCAAAATTTAAGATGCAAGGGAAAATTAATCATGACATCGTAAATTCTAGCATTTTTCCAAACAGATTTGATGCAAAGTATGCACTTGTAGAACCTATTTTTCTAATGTTCTTACTAAAGTATGCACTGCTATTTGCATGCTTAGTTTATGTGAATTTGTCGTGTCAGGTAGACTAAGGACTTAATTTTAAATTAATGCTACATTAGAAACCGAGAATGAATCAATAAGGACTTAAATCAAAAAGCATAAATACATGAGGGATTTAATTTTGTGATTTATATGTAAGTTAAGGGGTAAAAAAAAATATACATACTGATGAATAAGAGAGTTATTCATGTTGGAAATTATGCCCCAAAAGACTTATATTTGATGTAACTCTATACTTAATGGAATTAGTATGTAATAATCGTTATGAGTATATGTTTGTTTGGGTGCATTTATTTGCTATACACATATAAGGTCTGCGTATTTTAAGTAGGAATCCACGTGTTGGGGTGTGCTTCAAAGTAATGTGCGGATTATTGTTACTTAAAGTACAAGCAATATTGTTCTTAGCCGTTCAATGGTGTTGGGCATGCCATTGAATTAAAGGTCATTGTATGATAGTCTCCTTTATGGATGATCATATCTTAGATCAATGAGTAGTCTTTTCATAACTATTATACAAGTATGCTTGGAGCATATAGAACTGGACCCCATGATATAGGTTTTCTAGAAACTATTATAAAGGAAAATAAACCTAGTCTATCTTAGCTACAGCATGGATAAGTACTCTATAGTTAGTGTACAACTTGGCATTCAAGTGAAGCTAAGCTCTCACTATCTAGATATGCTATTGGTGAGACTTCTACCCATAAGCTTAATAATCCTTGTATATAGGGTAATTGGAATTAGTTAGTCAAGACGGCCTCGTATGATATCTTCTATGGGAATCACCCCATTGTGATTGTTCAGGATAATCGGCAAGATCCATGACCCTGGAGAATTTCTTTAGGTGTTTGCTTAAGGGTCGCTCCATGAGATAAGCCAGAAACATCCGAAGGAGTCGTTGATGATCGGACTAAATATCTAAGGATGGTACATATCATTGAGGAAGGAGTTTGTACACTAAACCTATACTAAATAATGGATGCCATATAGAGGGGTATTCTCGTTGTTACACCTATAGTTTAAAGACCTGTTTCCATATTATTCTTGGGATCAATATCTTCATATAGTGGTAATTGAAGATATTTAAAATGAGAAATACCACTATTCTATAGCAAGGGTATTTTTGCTATTTTAGTAGCCCAGAATAATTTGTGTTTGGCCTTGGGAGTAGCACATGAAAACCTATGTGGTTTAATTACCATAACATGAAAGTATAAGGACCAGAGAAGAAAAAAGGGTTACTTAATAAATTGGGCTATCCTATTAATTAAATTAGAAGCCCAGAGGCCATCTAATAAATAGGTGTGGTGGTTATTTGGTTTTAGTTAATTTATTTGATTAAAAGAAGCCAGAAATAACTATACCAGGAATAGATGATCGGGCTGGTTTATAGTTGGATTCAAAGGCTTTAAACCCAAGTCCATGAGCTAGCCGAAACCCTAGAGAGTTAATCTTTAGGTGGTTGGCAAACAAGATAAATGGCAGCCTCTTTTGAGGCTTGAGAGTTAGGATAGAGATAGAGTGGGAAGCTGTGTTCTTGTGGGATTTGGTTCTTATTAGAATCACCCCTAATTTGATCAAACAGCTCCAGAACGCTCATTCTCTTCCCAATCAGCCTATGCATGAAATTCTTCTCTTCTCTCTCCCCTCTCATGGCCGAAAATTGCAAGAGAAAAAGAGCCATCTTTAGCTCTTTAGTTTCTTTTCAATTTCTTCTCTTCTTTTCTTTGTTTTTCTTCGTCGGAAGTACTCATGCGGGTGAGAGAATACTCCAGAAGATCATGGAGTTTTGTGGAAGTATTAAGCAATTTCAATGGAGGTCTCAGGAACAAATCGCGACTTCTCCGGTCTGCGCGTTTCTTCCTCTCCGGCAATGTCAGGTGACTCTTGTTGGGCTCACGGTGGTTAGCGTCTTATGGGGAAGCTCACGATGAAAATGCATGGCGAGCTGAAGATTTTTTTTTTTTTTTTTTTTTGATGAAAATGCTTGGCCAGCAAAATTCTGGCGAGCCAATTTTTGCTTTTCTTTCTTTATATGAAATCCTTGGACCATCAAGCTGTTCTTTTTTTTAACAACATAATGTGTTAGCCAGCCTATTACACACAAGATCCTCAGACGAGTAATTCTTTTTTAAAGGAATCATTTGGCGAGCAAATATACTAGTATTTTTTTTAACGAAAGAAAAATGTGATGGTTACATTATGGTGGGATGCATTCCACTTTGGTGGAATTAAAATATTTGTCCTCAAATTTACTAATTTCTAATTTCGTTAATTTACATTAATTTCACTAATTTCTCCAAATAATATTCATAACTTATTCATTTATTTAGATTTTTAAAATTAAATTACTTATATTGATTACAAATATACTTATAATTTATCTCAAAACCTACTAATTTCCTTATTTACAAAATTTACATTAATTTCACTAAGTTTCACAAAATTCATTAATTTCTCATAATGAGCCCATGACTTATGAATTTGTTATTATATACATTTATTTTAGTTTTTTCCAATAAAATAACTTATATTAATTATAAATATACTTATAATTTGTTTCTAAACCCGCTAATTTTGTTATTTTACGTAATTTACATTAGTTTCACCTAAGTTTTCATAATATTCCTTAGTTTCTCAAAATGACCCGCATAACTTATTCCATTATTCTGATATACATTCAGTTTGGTTTTTCCATAAATATACTTATAATTTGTCTTTTAGTTTTTCAAATAAAATTACTTATGGTAATTAAATGTACTCGAAGTTTGTCTTTAAACCCGCTAATTTAGTTATTAGACATAATTTACATTAAGTTCACTAAACTTTTACAAAATTCATTAATTTCTCAAAATGATTCCATAACTTATTCATTGTTATGATATACAATTTTTTCAAATAAAATAGTGTTATAGTAATTATAAATATACTTACAATTTGTCTCTAAAACTTGCTAATTTCATTATTTCACGTAATTTACATTAGTTTTCTTAAGATTTCACAAAATTCATTAGTTTACCAAAATGACCCCCATAATATATGAATTTGTTATGATATATACATTTATTTTAATTTTTCTAAATAAAATAACTTATATTAATTCTGTAAATACTTATTATTTGTTTCTAAAGAAGCTAATTTCATTATTTTACATAATTTACATTAGTTTCTCTAAGTTTTCGCAATATTCATTTGTTTCTCAAAATGACCCCATAACTTATGAATTTGTTTATGGTATACATTCATTTTAGTTTTTCCATATAAATTAACTTATATTAATTATAAATGTACTTATAATTTGTCTCTAAACCCGCTAATTTCATTTTTTTAAGTAAATTACATTAGTTTCAATATTCATTAGTTTCTCAAAATGACCTCATAACTTATTCATTTGTTATGATATACGTTTATTTTAGTTTTTCCAAATAAAATTACTTATAGTAATTATAAATATAGTTATAGAATGTTTCTAAACCGCTAATTTCGTTATTGTAAGTAATTTACATTAGTCTTACTAAATTTTCACAAAATTTAATAATTTCTCAAAATAATCCCATAACTTATTCAATTGTTATGATATACATTTATTTTAGTTTTTCCAAATAAAATTACTTATATTAATTATAAATATAACACTTGCCATTTTCCAGAAACACAGGACTTATTTTGAATGAAACCATCGGAATAGCAAGAAACAAAACCAACGATTTTTCACCCCTGTTTTCTCTTAATAGACCATTTCTGGGTACATTTGGATTATTTTTTGTCCAAAAATTATTACTATTAAGAGAAAAAAATTGAATTTCAAAATTTTAGATTGAAAGGAAAGTTATTCACCCTTTTATTAAAATTTTAAAATTTTTAATCTTCTTCAAAAAGTCGTCCAAATGAAATTAGTTTTTGGATTGAAAATTTTTGGATTGAAAGGTAAATCAATCGCACTTAATACTTCTGGTTTGACCCCAAAAAAAAAAATGCTTTTCTAGAATCATGAAATGACAAAGACAATCACAAAGAAAATTATGTGTTAATTCTATAAACATGTGCTAATATAATGTGAGGTTAAGTTAAGAGTTTGCCCTTTGATATCCTAACTCTCTCGAAAGTGAATCAAATTATGGAATCTCTGTAGATCGAGCTCGAATTAACTAAAATTGTACACATTTATAATATAAGACGCCTCTTAAAAATAATTATATCATGATTGATAAATTGGTTTATATCAGAATTTTTCTATGGCTTCAGAGAGGAGTACGGAGGCGGAGAGATCAAGAAAATAGTGAATGCTTTTTTCCATTGGATGCATTGGGGCCCAACGCTAACTAGAAGCTCTTCTGTCTTCTCCAATACAAATGGGCTTGTCTAGTCTTTACAGTGGGTCAGGCCTTATTACCCACTTAATGAGACCTGTACAAGGGCCCATAGACGTTTTAACGTTCTAAGACACCCCCCACACCACTGGTCCACAGCCCAAACTAATCTACTACAAAACACAATTCTCTTTTTTTAAACAGAGTTGCTCTTATAGTTTGCCACTTTTTTTCTTTCTTTTTTTTTTTTTTTTGTGACGAGGATTGATTTTTTTTTTTTTAAAAGGAGTAATTGGAAAATCATAAAGTCATCCATTTAAGGCTATCGTCAGCTCGTGTCGTGAGATGTTTGATCAAGTTCTCGTATATGACAAGCGCCTTTAAGTCTTATCATACATAAACTAATTTTCATTCGAGTTAAGTATGATTACACTACCAAAAATTTGCGGATTACTGACAGAACATAACGATGGAAAGTGACAGAATTTCGCGGGCAGTTCCTTTCAACTTAATTTTCAAAAAATCTTTGAAAATTTTGGACGGAATTATCGCGTCATTAAATCACAAAGTATACTGATGGAAGCTCTATCGATGAATCTACCTACCGGCAGAAATTGGGCATGGAAAACAGACTGTTGATAAGTTGTCTTTCACTTGCTGACGAATGTACCGACATATTGTGGCCATCGGTAATTTATTTTAAACTACCAACGTTTTGTCGGCACTCCTTTCGTCGGTAAGGTATTTGATTTTATTACCAACGGCCTTTCTATCGCTATGGCCGCTGGAAACAAAGGACAGATGTACTAAATAGTCAAGCCATTTTCCTCCCCAATTTCTGATAATCTAAAACCCCTCTCAAAACCCTCCCGTTCAAGAGCCCCACCGACATTGTTGTCGACGACCCCCTATTCCTCCACTCCAATCAGCGTTTTGCACCACTACCAATAACATCAATAAGTCTCTCTCTCTCTCTCTCTCTCTCTCTCTCTCTCTCTCTCTCTCTCTCTCTCTCTCTCTCTCTCTCTCTCTCTCTACTTCAAGGTTTTAATTTTCCAATTCTTCTCTCTTCCTCTTCTAACTCTTCTTCTTCTTCTTCTCTCTTTCTCTGAGACTCTCTTCTTCCTCTTCCCAAATAGAGGTTCTTCACTGCTGCCGGAAAGGTCCCGTTGGGGCCGCCATTCACCGGTAAGTCTTCTTCCTCTGTTTTTTGTTTATCTTTTTCCCTTTCTCTCTGCTATTTTTCATCAGTTGAACGTGAAAATTGAAAATTTATTGGTTTTTTTGAAAATTGATTAGTTTTGAAAATGGCAATTCTTATTTCTAAATTAGATTATCAACATTTTGGTTTTGTTTGGATGATCATGTAATTTTCTCTTGTTTAAATTTATCCTAATATTAATGTTAGAGTTAAGAGTTTAATCATGAAAATAAAAAGATTTTACTCTTATCTAATTTGAAAGAAAATTGGGTTTCTTTTTATTTCTTTTGTTTGAATCATATAGCTAATTTTTTAGGTAAAATTGGGACAAGAGTTAAAAGAATTATTTATGATAATCATTATTTTATTAAAAAAGAAGTTAAAAGAATTGTTAGTTTGAGAAGTTGATGAGATAAATGCAAGGATTGAAAAGATTTCAAATCAATAATTAATGTTAACTTTTTAAAAAAAGAGGAAAAAAAATTATGGGTTAGAGAAGCTAAAAGAGGAAAAAAAAAAAAAAATGAAGGTTAGAGAATGGTGAGTTAAATAATTTCCCATTAATTTTGTAAATGCAAGTAGCAATTTTCATAAAGATGTGGCTCATTCACACCCCAAACAGTTCAAAAGCTTTTTAAAAGAATATATTTTTGATTAAATGTAATAAAATAAGATTTAGTCAAAATGCTAAGATTCTAGTGTAATATATATATAGATATATATAGTTTAATACAAGTTATATATAGTTTTATGAGAGAACCCTAACTCTTTTACTTTAAATATATAGTTTTACGGAGGAGCTTTAAATCTTTAGGTTTAAATATTACTTTATGCGGTAGTCTTGACTCCTTTAGTTTAAATATTGTTTTACGGGGGAGCCCTGACTCTTTTAGTTTAGATATTATTTTACGAGAGAGTCCTGACTCTTTTAGTTTAGATATCGTGTTTGTTGCCTGTTTGTATAGTTTGTGTGCTTAGAAAATGTTTATAATATAGAGGAAACTCTGCTAAAATTTTTTTAAAATTATACAAAACTTAGACTTTTTATAATATATATAGTAATAAAAATGTAACGAAGAGATATTGTTATCCATTTATAGTAATTGAATGAATAAATGAAGTCATAATCAAATTAATAAATGAAGGAACAAAGTCACAATCAAATTAAATGAAAGGAACGTTGAATTCATCATATAATTTTACAATGTTTATTAATATAAAGTGAAACTATTAAGTTTATTTTAAATGAATCTTAAGATTAATAACTGAAATTCCTATGGCTTATGTTTAAACTTATAAAGTATAATTACTCTTATAATCATATTGCAGGTACAATGGCACGTGGACGGAAGATAAAGTATGTAAAGGATGCTAGCACATTCCGAGGAGAGCTACCGTCATTTACTACTCCTACTCCATCGATGATGCCCACACCAGCTACTACTCCTAGTTCATCGATGATTCTCACACCATCAACCACACATGATGCAGCGGCCTTATCTTTGTCTTTGTCGTCCCAATTTGCTACACCCCCTCCGACATAGAAGCAGTCGACCTCCTGCTTCAGAAGCTCCCACGACATCTTCCCAACTGGCCACACAACCATTTACTTCTTCCCATGCTTCCGTGGCTTGGAAGAAGCCTCCCGATGATCCTCCGGAGCAGTTGGAACTAAATGTAGATCAGTAAGTTTATTTTACTTTATATAATTGTCATTATTAAACTATAATATATACTAACCATATCTCTGTGTAAGAGATTGCATCCATCTTCGAGAGCCGCTACTGCTATCACATCTATATTTCACGAAAGGTTTGTGTGGGATACTATACATGGAGTCAGGTCCCTCCGGAGATTCGAGATTTTTGGTGGGAAGAGTTCCAGGTAAATAATTCAAATTTCAAAGTTTTTTTTTATGGGTTTAGTTGTTTCTAATAACAAATTTAATAATCTTATAAATTTTCGTTAAATGCAGAAAAAATGTATATGGGACCCGGCCTTACCCATGTCAAAGGTCCGAGATGCTTGGGATGGTGGGACAAGCATTCAGATAAGGAATTTGATGGGCGACATTCAGAAAGATGGTAAGTGGCCCTCGTGGATTGAGGAGAGATACTGGCAGACGATATTAGATTATTGGAAAAGTCTGAGGTTTCTAGCCCTATCCCAACAGAATAAGAAGAATAGGAATGAGGGACGGGAGGACGAGACCCGAAAAATACATCGGCAGGTCTGTTTCCTTCATCGAGTCTATTTCTCGAAGGTATTAAATTTCATCAATATTTCATCTTTTGGTTAGTTAATTGTAGATTTTATTTAGTATATATTATTCTTTTGCACCAATCAATATTAGATGAGAGATTTTCGAAGAGCAAGGAGTTGGAGCAGTTTAACACTACTTGTTGGCAACGGGTTTTCAACGATTGGATGTACTTTCCATGTATATAATGGCTATTAATGAATAAAAAGCGCTGGTTTGTCTATGTGTAAGTTTAACAGCTTGATTGTCAAGCTTGGTAGTACGGTCCCGAGTTAGACTTTCCAATATATCCTCGCTCGTAAGCATAACAACAAAGAAGAGAGAGTCCGCCGTTCAGAGATGCTATCGGAGTAGCATAGTTAGCTCAAGCATCACTCGGGGGGAGAAAGAGGGGGAGTACGTAGATTTTACTTCAAAAGAGTTTTGGGTACGCTAGTTGAAATTAAGTTTATATAATATTTTTAATTATATCTAATTAATATTTTATAAGTTATTATTATCTACCTAATATTTTATATTATAGGAGAGGTTTCACGAGGCGAGGAGGAAGGCCGAGGAAGAGACTGCGGTGGCAGGCACAATTGTGCCTGATAATCTGGCCCTTATGGCCACAGTAGCAGGAGGCGAGAGGCGTGGACGTATGTATGAAGTTGGATCGGAAGCTGTCCATCTGAGAGCTGAGAGGATTAGCTCCTATCGGGCCGTGCTGTGCTGACATGCTAAGAAGGGTAGAGGCTGTTGTTTCGAGCGTCTCTGATGCTTTTAACGAGTATATGAGACAGTTTATAGAGCGGAATCATTTATTGTACATTCTTCCACCACCTATGTTGGACCTCTTCAAAACGGCTATAGGTACCGATGCCTCAACATCTTCACTGCCTACACCTGTTGCAAACTCAGAGGCCCCTGCCCTTGATGTTGCAGTTCATCTTCTTCTCCTCTTTCCCTCTATTCGTGCTCTCGGCACTGATGATGTCCCCCGCCCTCTAGTGATCCTAGAACAGATCAGTATATTTGATTTATTTTTACTTATATTTTTTAGTAGGATATTTTATATAAGTATGTATATATATGTAACGTTTAATATTATTGAGTATAAACGTTTTGTATTTATATCTAGAGTTATTAATTATGTTGAATGTTTAACATTATTGCTTGTGTTGAGAATTTTGTTATTTTTCAAGGAGTTTATACTAGTTTTTTAGATTATTTTAAAGTTATTTTCTTACCGACAAACTTACCTACGGAAATGCCGTTTGTAATCTATTTATTTTTAAAAATAATTTATTCGCCCTTCGTCATTATGACCGTCGGTAAAAACAATATCGACGGTTGAGTCTTCGTCGGTATATTTTACTAACGGCATTAATGACGACAACTTTTTTCCCAAGCCAATGTCTATGAGTACTTCCGTCGGTATTCCTCTGAAAATATAGTTACTGACGGTTAAGACATCAGAAAGTGAAGTTACAAACATAAAATAGCCGACAAATCATTAGCCGTCGGTAACATAATCACACCAGCGAAATACCTACAGCTCTTTGTCGTTAGTATTTGCCTGAATTAATACATAATATTAAATTACCTTTTTAATAATTTAAATTCAATACTTTTAACTTTACATTCTAAATGGGAACAGTTAAATAAAAATTTACACTATCATATCACACACGACTAATCAAAAGAATATTTTGAAATCACCTTGTAAGAGATTATTAGAATTTGAGTTTGCACCTAACTCACCCCAAAAGGTAGCTCTAGAGAGGAGGACTGCTCAAGTCTTTGTGAGTTATAATTATTTTATTTAATTAGTTGATGTGGAATTCTCAACAGAAATCGAAATATGATGTAATGATGAATTTTTACACGCAATGAGGAGTTGGTAAAAGTGCAGAATTCCAATTAATGGTAGTACTCCATTATTATGAGAGGAATAGAAGTAGTCAAGAAATTCCTAAGGGAATCAATGACACTAATAACCTAATCAATACCTACCTTCCAACTAACCTAAGCCAACAAACATAGCCCACATACATTAATAGAAACTTTCCTTACAGAATCCTAGCTCACCCCTTACACTATATTGTTATATTCGTTTTACTCTCTCATTTTTTTACCATGTTATATTGGGAAAATTTTTATATATTTTTGTTTATTATCTTATCATTTTAAAGTAATATGTAATAATTTTTTTAATTATATTTTTTATTAATAATACATTTTAATTTAAAAATTAGTAAAAAATAACAAGAAAAAAAAAAAGTTCGAAAGGTAATATGCATGAAATCTCTATTTTGTCTCCTTCTATTTATATATACTTGAACTTCATTCTCAACCAACAAAATGATTGGAAATTATTTGTTGACTATCTTGAATATACCAAATCAAAAGCAAATATACGGATATGAAATACTATTTCTTTAACATGAATCATAACTAATATCACCTCATGCAGATGAAAAACATAGTTGTATAAGTGTGCATCACCTTGTGTATCTATTTCAAATATCCATCTCAATTTGTAATTAGATTTTATTTAATAATTTGAAATAAATGTATGAAATTAATAAGGACAAATTAAGTTACTATCATTTCACAAACGTCAATTTAGATAAGAATTATATTGTATAACTACTTATATGAGGAAAATATATGCATGTCTTGTGGTAGGTGGTAAGTTGGTGAATGTATTTCATCAAATCTTCCTTGTATATAAGAATTCTTCTGGAAATACATTATTTATTCGATCATAATAGAAAACAAGCACTTAATTCTTAAAATTAAGACTTGTTTGACATAATCACTTCACTGCCTTATTAAAATTTTAAACCTAACTCAAATTTATTTAAAGCTTAAATTGGAGGACATAATAAAAACACTCATCAACTAGTTGTACCATTATATCAATTGATTTTTAGTTTTTAAAAAGTGAATTTTGTTTATAGTTTTGTTTAAATTAAATAATTTTTAAAAATATATATTATTAGAAAAAACATATGAAAAAATAATTCAGATTCAATTAAAAAAAAAACCTAGACTCTATTCGTTTGCTCTCCATCCTCTTTTCTCACCAAAATCATAAAATGGCCTTTATTTCTTGATTTCACATCTTGACTTGTTAATTATGACAAAAAGGAAAAAGGTCACTGATTGCCAATAATTGTTCTCAATGAAAATGATTTGGATCCACAAATGAATCAGTGGTGCTTCGATCGATTGGTTTCGGAAAATTACATATATATATATATATATATATATAAAGGAATACAATGCGGAGCTCAAATAGTCTACCATGATTAAAATTGTTTAATTCGGTGGCCGACTTTTAAAAGCATGCCCTTTATTTTTTAATATATATTTATTGTATAATATTTTTTATAATAATTTTATTAATAAGTTATATTGAATAGACAATAAATTTAAAGTTTTAATAATATTGGCCTTTGTGTGTAAGTAAACTTTTATGTGATAAAATAACAATTCAATTAATTCAAAATATTTTTGACTATGCAATTGATCATGTGTTCGATTCACATTCTTCATCTTCCAATATATCAAAAGACGGAGTTATCAGGATCCTCCAATGCACATCATAACACATTTCTTTTTTTTTAATCACTCTTTTATAGTATTTTTAAAAATAAATCTTATACAATAAATGACAAATTTAAAACTCTAAAAGATATATATTAAAAGAAAATTTATTGTAATAGAAGTGTGGCATTAAATATATTAAAAATTATATAAAGAATGTTAAGTGTAAATAGAATCAATATAAAAAATTTCTTACTATGAAATTAATAATACATAATTAATAAAAAAAAAATTTAAACCATTAATAAGACATAATATATGAAGAACAAAAAATTGTCCCTTTGAAGATCTACCACTGAGTATAGCGTACTACGGTGAAGAAGCGTATTTGCGAATTCTAAATCGGGTTCAAGAGTTCTTAAAATATGCTTCAGATAATAAGTTGTAAGCATCCCATATATATATATATATATAATTTCCTCGTCTTAATTTTACATCCACTTTGAGTAAATTAATTAATTTTTTATAGATTAATTAATTTGCCTAAACCAAACAAACTTTTTTCCGACATGATAGTATTAGTACGACTACTAGAGGATTAGGTATTGACTTTATTACACTAATAATAACTCATCAACCTATTATTAGCATCTTTCTTTCTTTCTCTTTCCCTCAATAACTCATTACGTCATCTCTCCACGTTCATAAATGATAAATGCCCAATAATTTAACCGCTTTATTAACTTCAAAGATTTATAAATCGGTTCAAATAGGTATGATACAAACTGGATACAAGTTTGTTAACTAAAATTTCTTTTCAAACCCTACGCATTATATGGATCCGTAACTTACCCTAAAAGGTAGAATATGAGTTTACTCGTTTAAAATAAATATATTTCAATAATTTTTTTGTTAAATTAAAAATTATAAAACAAAAATTTTAATTTCTTTTATCAAGAGAACTTTATAACAAAACTTTCATTACATAAAAAAGAAATAATTTATAAGATAATTTTAAAATTCTTCAATAAATAAAATTATTTAACATATCTAAATTTAAAAAAAGCAACTATATTCTAACTAAAATTATCAAAAGTTCATGTACAATCTTTCCCAATACATGAATCAAATCAAACATAACCTTTAGTTTAATACATTAACTAAAGCATATTCTCCAAATGTATATTATAATTTTAGATATTATGTTATAATATAAAATAAATTATATATGAATAAATATATTATTAATATATTTTGTTGGATAAATGAGTAAATGGATATTTATATTATAATACACGACCAAATCCATTTAATAGGAACTAATAGGGTTTGGGTCTTGGTTCGAGTCCGTAAATATAAGATATAGACCTTATTCGTTATAATGGGTAGGATAAGTTTGGATAAAACTCGACCCATTTACAGAATAACCTCCCTTGTTTCCTTCATACGAAGGCATCTCAATTAATTAATAACACTTTTACTCTTTAATATATCTTGAGTTTAATTTACATTTATGATAATGTAAAAAGAAAAATGTAAACTCTAGGAGCGATAGTTCTTATTTTAATTAATGATAAATATTGATATGTGTTAATTATTTTATCTTTGATGTGATAGAACTTTTGGATTGAAAGATAAAATCTTCACACAAGAGCTAAAATGTCAAAGGCAAGAAGATTCAAGGATAGATTTCAAGCATTGCCAAAATGAAGTAATTAAAGACATACGTTATGGTTTAAGTTTGTAAGGTACATCTTGTAAAAATTTTTCTTAATCTTATTTATTTTAGTATACATTGATAAAGCTCAGTATCAAAGTATTTTGTAGAATGAACCAACTATTTTTCAAAACCTGTATTTTATTCTTCGAGTCAAACATGTTTTATAAAAAAGGTTTTGATTTGAACCAAAATATTTTGAGATATTTGAATTGAATGATTAATTTTAGGTTAAAGTATTCATGACTGGATAATATTGATTGAAGGTTTAGTTGTTTTTTTATCTAGGAGTAAAAGTTATATGTCATGTGAGTTATGGAATTCTACATTTTAATTGCTAATGTTCCATTGTAATATAACTATAGTCCTATATTTCAATTGCCAATGTTCCATAATGATAGTAGCAGCTTTATTTTCATATTATTTGATTTTTTTTTCTTTTTTATCTTATTCAATGTATTGTGTATATAAAATTATGAGAAAATCGTTATTTGCAGAAGATGAGAAGGAAGAATCGTTTTTTTTTTTTTTGGTACGATTGATGGGTTTTCTGGTTGTTAGGTTATATTGTGTTATATATAGAAAAACTAATAGTGGAGCATCACCGTTTCTTTATGTTTTATGTTTTAGTGGAGCATCACCGTTTCTTCAGCCGAGTGGAAGGTATAACTATTGTAAAGATAATTGTTTGATTTAGATTTCAAAAATGGATTTTAAGTGTAAGTTTGGAAGTTCTAGAACCAAGGTTCAAACATGTGAAGTTGAATTTTCTATGTCAAAATTTGAAGGTTCGGATGATAAGTTCGGATGACACCTTGAAGGTCCGGACGCCCGAAGTTGAATTCTTTGGGCCAAAGTTTGAAGGATCGGATGACAAGTTTGGATGGTACCATGAAGTTCCAAACATCTGATCTTGTCGGGACCAAGTAAAAACTAGCTGTTTTCTGAATGTTTCAAGCCTCCTTATAAATACAACACCTCCATTTTGAAAAGTAATTACTCAGTATTCGTGTCTAAACATTTCATAATCTTTTAAGAGTCAAATCATTCATTATTTTTTAGCTTTATTAGTGTTTATTAAGTAAAAGAGTGATATGAGATATTGGTGCTTCATTTGGTTGTAATCTTCTCATTAAGTGTAACTCTTTTATTTCTTATTCTGTCCTATCAATGTGTACAAGGTTGTAAGTGGTACACCCCTATTGTATAGGGTGATCCTTGCAGTTCTATTAGAGTTAAATGGTTGAAGTGTAAAATCCATTTAAGGTGAACCACTTGTGTATGATTGGTTTTCCTTACCATAATTGATTTGAGAAAGGGAGTTAGTGTGAGGTAGTGAAATCCTTGGGGGAGGTTCACGATAGTGGATGTAAACATTTAGTAGAGTCTAAGCATTATAAATCGTTGTGTTGCTTCTCATTCCTTTTACTCTTGTTATTTATTTATTATCTGTCTTTAAGTTTTTCTTTATTTGTTATTGTTGTTCTAAAATGTTTTTATAAAGGAAAATATTTTCTTACAGAAATCAAGAGTTTTAATTGGAAAGTTTCTAAAGTTTGTTATAAAACCTAATTCACCTCCTCTAAAGTTTTTAAAAAAAGTATTGACTCACTATCGTCCATAATATTTTCTTTTTTATATTATAGAGAAATTAATTAAAACTGTCATTCAACTATTTATGTTTTGCCAACGTGATGATTAATCCTTTTTTATTATCACTTATGTCCATCTAATATTTACATGAAGCTAAAAATACCAAAATATGGTGAAAGTTGGTGTGTAATGGCAGAGCTTCTTACATTATTTGCAATGGAGCCGTTAATTAAAGGATAAATTTAGCTTAACACTATATCTTTTTCTTCTAATCTGACTAAATATTTAACCACAGCTAAACATTTGTTATATATGCAATTCTTCTTGACCGCATATTAGGAGTAAAAACGAAGCTGTAATTTCTATTTTATGTCTATTTTATCCCTTTATTATAGTCCATGTACATATCACATGCGTAACTTTGTCAAAACACACCTCTTCTATCGTGTTAAAATATTTTAGTCCACTCATAAATAATAAATAAGTATAAATAGAGACAAAGAAAAATTTATTCGTTAACATGATGAAACTTGATTAGTTGAAGGACATTTTAACTACTTTCTTCAAACTAAAAATGTTAGCTAATGTTATGACGAAGTAGTAGTCAAATAACAAAATTCCTCTCTTAGTTATTAAGCCTTCAAAAAATAAAAAAAAGAAAATTAGTATCGCATGGGCATAATTCAATTGAGTTTTGAACTGTAAAATTAGTACAAAGAATAAAGTTTAGTGTGAGAATTTTAATCTTTATAATATGAAATGTGATTTTTTATTTACACCAACTCGGGAACTTCTAGTCTTTAAGATGATAGAGTAATTATGATTTACTGAATGTCGGATAGTCTAAAAAAATCGCGAAAGGGATGAGGTTTCGATTTTCTTTTAGCAAGTCTTCAAAACTAGGATTACCAAAATGCAGATGCTATAGAAAATCTTATTTATCTTTCTCTTCGGAAGCAACAGCCCGGCAGAGGCAACGTGAGCTGAGTCACGGAACAAGTGGGATTACAATGTGCGCCGGGCGTGGGAGAAGTGCGGGCGGACGTATAAACCCAAAATAAATCCCATTTAAGCATTTCATTTCAAGTCCGCCTTTTCCGTTTCCCCTCGCTCCAAAAATTATTGTTTACTTTAGGCCAAACAAATTTTTATTCTGCGAGTCTTCTCTGACTTGTATTTTTCCCGCAGAATTTCCAGTCAACGCCACAGTTGACTTCGATGCGTTAGGGAGTCACCGGAATATTGCGTCAGATTCCGACGAACTCCTCTTGCATGGCGATCGCTGACCATAGCCGTCACAGGTCACATCACTCTGAAGGAAAGTTATGGAAGCTTTGTCCGTTTTGGCAATCCGGAACTGGTTCTTCATCTTCTTCTTCTACTCAGAATCTGCAAACTCAGAGTCAGCTCAGCCACCAAAACGGCGTCGGAACTAACTTATTGCGTTCTTCTTCTACTACTACTGTTTCTTCCGTAGCTAGATCGTTGCTCCCAGCTCGACGACGGCTTCGGCTTGATCCGTCTAGTAATCTCTATTTTCCTTGTGCGCACTCCTTTCTGTCTCCTTTCTTTTTTATTTCACTGTTCGCCTTTAGCGTGATATTGCTTTTGTGAAATTTAATTGATTTTTTTTTTTATTTTATTGTTTGAAGTTTTTTTATGAGAAAGGAAAATTTTATCTGAAGTTGTTAGCTTCAGAATTCGCTTGCGTCTAGTGTATTTGTATCTCAATATTCGGATAGATTTGAGCTTGAGATAAGAAGAAATCATAAGCTTGTACACACACACACACAAACACGCACATATATATTATATATATTTATTGCCAATGCTGATTTGGTAATCTTTTTTGCTTTGTGAAAAAAAAAATAATAATGAAGATGAACCCGGTAAGCAGGTGAGAAGTGCTGTTAGGATTAAAAACACCAGCAAGTCTCATGTGGCATTCAAGGTACCTTTCTTTGCCTTGTTCTACCCAATGTTTTTACACACTGTTTGAACTTAGAATTACTTCTGCTGTTTTTTCCTTTTCTGGTCGCATATAAGAAATTTTATCTTAAATTTAAATAGTTTTTTTTTCTTAAATGGACTAAAATATCCTCCTTTAATACCATCATTTTATTAATACATGTTCCATTTTCCATAGAAGAACAATTTTTTCATTCCCTTTTCATTACCCAAAAAAAAAGAACAATTATTTATTTATTTATTTTTTGGTGAATGCCAAAAATCAAAGGAAGGTTTGAATCACTTTTTGATATATAGCTGAAACTCATTAACTACCACGTTGATTTTATATTATGACAAATAATAAAAACACATATGCATGACATTTTACTAAAAAGAAACAGAGGATTATATTTCATTCTTCCATTTAGTAGTTAAATTCAGAGGTTTATGTTGACACTATGGTGTTGGCAATTTGCAAATATCAGCAATCATTTTCCAATGAAGTGTCTGTTATACCTGAAACAAAGCTCTCACTTCTCCTTTTTAATATTTTTAGTTTCAAACAACTGCACCAAAGAGTTGCTATATGCGTCCTCCTGGTGGTGTCCTTGCTCCTGGGGAAAGCATAATTGCTACTGGTAATTTGCTTGTCTTGGCAGATTCTCCTTGGGTTTGATGGTTTTCAGTATATGCAGCACCGGTATACGTAAGGGTCCATCATTGTTTTTCGATGTCATCCACAGTCTTTGATAATGTATTTGCTCTGCAGTCTTCAAGTTTGTGGAGCATCCGGAGAATAATGAGAAACCAACTGAACAAAAGAGTAAGGTCAAGTTCAAGATCATGAGTCTGAAAGTGAAACAAGGAACAGATTTTGTACCTGAGTTGGTATGTTTTTGAGATCCCATGTAATTGGTGTTTGATCAGTGATCTACATTGTAATCCTTTCTTCTTGATTTCTTGCTTAACCGTACAAAGTGGTGAACCTGTTATTAAATATTTACAATCATTATTTGTTTTGTTTTACTTATGCCTGTGCTGTATATTAGAAACTTTTAAGCTGTGCCTCTCTGTTAGGAAAACATTTCTGTACTACATGAGAAGGAATTAACAATTAAAGCAATAAAATGTATTGGATATTTTTCCATTGGGCAACAGTTAATCAAGCTGTTGTCACAAGTTTGTTTTTATTGAATAGTTTTTTCTGTTTATTATTTCGTGCCTGACAAGATAACTTGAGGAATAATGGTGTTTGCGTGATATGTTGTTGTTTGCGTGATATGTTGTTATTCACTGATGATTGTGCATCTGGCAGTATGTTTGCATGAACACTTGTTTGTAGTTGTGTGACTTGTGCATAGCCTTTGTAACACTTTGAGATACCTATGCTGTTACAATTTCAGTTTCCTGTTATTCATTTCTGTAGTCCGCAGATTTTTGCCTTCACTGATTCTACTGCTCCTTTAATGGTTTTGCACTGTAAGTGCAAAGAATTGGTTACTACAAGTTTCATTTGAAGTTAGTCTCTTTTTTATGGATGATGTGCTAATTAACCTTGGTGCATTTCCATGCATTTGTACTTAAAAAAGTCTCATGATATTCTTTAAAGGACGAGTGCAGTCAGAAGCTGATTTTACAACCTTCTTGTGATAACAGTTGATTCCTGCAGTGATGTTATGATATGTAGCATTCATCTTAATTGACAAGCTGATATTTCCTTGTTCTTTTTTTTGTGGCTGGACCATGTCAACAGTTATTCAGTGAGAATCTGCATCCTTCCCTTTTTACTTCCTATAAACCTTGTCACCGATCACGATTCGGGCAATCATTGTGTCTTTGTTCTGTCGCGTAATTAATCTCATTGGGAATTATATGGCTTAGGTCATTTGCACTTGCTAAACATTTGTTTTGTGAACACAACTCTATTTATGTGTATTTGAACACAGCTGTATTTATGTGTATTATACCTGACTTTAAGTTGTTTGAGTCAACACAATAGTAATAATAATCGTGCAACTTGTTAGAAACTGTTGTTGCCTTTTAAATTATTTCTAGAGAAATGAATTTTGTATGTTATCATGCATGACATAATAAGAAAGCTGGGATTTGGCATTTAGATGGACTAGTTGTAATTAATCTCAATGGAAGTTTTTGTTTAAGATTTAAATTGGGGTATGCTTCTTTTTGATTGACTATGAATGGTGGAGATGCACATTCATACTTTTGGCTTATGTCAATGTTATTCTTTTCCATGCAGTTTGATGAGCAAAAAGATCATGTGACCATAGAGCGAATTTTGCGAGTTGTATTTTTGGATCCAGAACGCTCTACTCCTGTTAGTATAAAACAAAACACACTTAGTTTCTGTTTGCTGTTCCTTGTTATGCATGCTGATCATAGATGAATAACTTTGGTTGCTTTAAGGCATTGGAAAAACTAAAGCGTCAATTGGCTGAAGCTGAGGCTGCCATAGAAGCACGCAAGAAACCTCCAGTTGATACAGGACCCCGAGTGGTCGGAGAAGGTCTTGTTATAGATGAATGGGTAAGTATCACGAGAAAAGCTTTGTGGGTTTTATATTTAGGAGCACCTAAGTGAGGTGCCTAGCCTTTTCGTATTGATTTCTCTTTTCAAAAAGTTTTCTTTGTTGTCTTGCATTTCCAGAAAGAGCGTAGGGAGAAGTATCTTGCTCGGCAGCAGGTTGAGGCTGTAGATTCAGTGTAAAGTTGTAGAAGGTTTTTCTTTTAAGTGCTGCTTTTTGGCTATGAGTGGAAAATTTGCGATCACTACCTCCAGACCTTTCTGTATTTTGGGTTCCTTTCAAGGGATGGAGGGGAGGCACCAACATGTCCAGTTAATGTAGAGAAAAAATAACGAGATCGGGGGGATCAATTTTTGGTGACGTGAAACTGTATCTTAATAGGATGATTCTCTTGAAATCTGTAGATATTGTAGTTGTTTTAAAAGTTGTCTTTCGGTTGATGAGCTGTTTGGATTTGTTTTGTGTACAATGATTCAAGTAGCTGAACAGTTGCCATTCGTCCCTTCACTTTTCCTCTCCAATTAGTGTTTCTTAAGCTTCTGTTTGTCGATACTTGACAATTATGTGCCCTCATGTATTTCAGTTTTCAATGTAATTGAGCAGATTGATTTTTATCCGTACTGTTGATCTGCAGTTCAGTTTCTTACTAATTTGCTTGGTTGGTTTTGAAAGATAAAACCAAAAAGATGACAAGGCGGGAAGCAATTAGAAGATTTGAAGGGAATATACTTAATGATACAAACGGCTAGTCCATGTATGACAACTAATATACGTTACATAATTACTGCCAACGGCTACTCCCAAGAATGGTAAGAAAAATCTTACGAATCTATCACTTAATTACACAATAATCATTCAATCATCGTTATTGATCTTTGATTCTTTCTTCTCTTTGATTGGGCATTCATTGTCTTCATTAAGAGTAGGCTGCAGATGAACTAAGCTAATGAATTAAGCTGTTCATGAAACAAAATTCAGTCAATATTCGTTTGCATTTGGGTTGATTAAGTGCGACTGGGTTCAAGTTTGTTTGAGTAATGAGACAAGTTAAGTTTAAATTTTTTAAAACTCGGACAATTAAATAAATATATAATTTATATTTTTATATATTTTTAACAATATTAAAGTTTTAATTAATTAATAAAAAATTGTTTATTATAAACTTTAATTATTAAAGTGTCTATTCAAATTTAAGTTATATACTAACATAAATATAAGAAAAAATTATAGATTCAATTAGTAAATTTATATTAATTAGTGGAATTGTTGCAGCTTAGTGGTAGAAGTACTTCTTACAAGTCAGAGATTCTGGTTTGAATCGCATCCCCTCCCTCAATGTGTAGAAAAAAATTATATTAATTACTTTTTTATGAACTCATAATTTAAGTAAAAATTTATAATTAAATTTACTTATTTAATTTTTATTCTTATATTTTCAATTAATTAGTGTTATATACTTTTTATTTTCTTTATGATACAAATTATTTAAAAGGTAATCTATTCGCATGTTTTTTTATAAAAGCGTGTCACAATTAACTAGACATTATAAATTAAAAACTCGAGAAAAGCTTATATTCGACCTAAGCTCGAGACAAAACATTTAAAAAATAAGCTCGAAAATGCTCGGGCGAGTTAGAGTTAAAAAAATTTAATAAAACTTGACTCGATTAAGTTAAAGCTTAGCTCGACTCAACTTGGATCTTTTATACCCTTAGTTACATCCCCCTTAAGCGAAGCGGCACATGCGAGAGTGGAAGCTTCAAAATTAGATAGGAAAATCTATCCCGAGGAAGGGATTTAGCGAACATATCAGCTATTTGGTCATTTGTGGATATGTACTGAATGGGAAGGGCTTTTTGGATACCCACTCATACAAAAGATGGTAGTTAATTTCAATATGGCACGTGCAAGTGTGAAAAATGTCACAATGAATCAAGGGAATCGAAAGGTAGTAGAATACCAAGTTCTCTAAATAAATAGCAAAACCATCATACCTTAGTTGCAATAATAGTAAGGGCTTGGTATTTGGCTTCGGTGTTGGACTGAGACTTTGCCGTCTACTTTTTGGCTGTCCAGGTTAAGAGATTTCGCCCAATAAATATGCAAGTTCCAATTGTGGAGCGATGGTCATAGATAACCAGCCCAATCGAAGTCAGAATATGCCTTTAATGTAAGATGATGATAACGATGAAAAATAAGGCAATGATCAATAGTGTGCTTAATATACGGCAAAGTTCTTTTGACAGCCTGGAGATGTGAGGTCAGTAGATTATGCAAAAATTGGCATACTTGATTAATAATGAAGTGTTGGGAAGAGCCTAAGCTCTAATACCACTGTTAAGAATCGTTGCTCTGGTGATCAACCTGTTGCATTAACATAAAACCTCTACAGAAAACTATTACAACAGCAAAAGAGCAGAAGAACAAGAAATTACTAATCTATTATAAAAACCGGATGATGGAACTGGATAACAACTCTTAATCAAAGCTCTTCAAAATTGGATGAGAAGTCTGAAAAACAGACTTCATTTTCTTCTTTAAATACCTCCAAAACAGATAAACAAAACAAGATGAGCCTGCCAAAATCAGACGTCCGATTTTTGCCACAAGACAAAATTGGACGACTGAAACCAAAACCGGACGTCCGGTTATGAAAAACGGATGCTAACACAGAAGAAAACGGACGACCGATTTCTATGAAAAAAGGTAACAGAGATATTCGGATGATCAAAATGGATGAGAAAGGGAAAAACCAGACGACCGGTTTTTCTCTGTATGTCAGAATCTCGATCAAACCCTCAACAATGAATGAGCCTTAAACAACAATCTAATCTCTCACTTTCGGTTCTCTCCTTCACAAACTATCCAAGCACGTGGTCAACCAACAATGGTGACTAATGATCGGGATTTTTTAACTAAGTTTTAAACCCAATACTTGCAAGTGCACAAGATCAATGTAATACGGAAGTATTTGGGTATCGAATCACAGAGAAATGTTTAACTACTTAAATTACTGTCTTCCTAAATTAATTTTATAAAAAGAAGAATCAAATTATATTATCTTAAAATTTATTCCTAAATTAGGTAAAAACAATAAATAAAATAACTAAATTATAATTAACAAGAGTTTAAAACCAAAGAAGATGATTTAGAACCTTGAATCCACTACTAACCTATTAAACAATGATTTAATTTTATTTTAGGAGAAAAGATTAAACCTTTATGTGTTGATCTAGACTACAAGCTTCGATTCACTAAAGAAATTGTATTTAAATGCATGACATAATCCATCTAACCATTAGCATGACCTATTCAATTCTATGACATAAATCATCTAAAATTAGCATGAACTATTCAATTTTAAAACCCACAATATACTTGCAAAAATTACATATCTCTCATACTCAAGACTACAAGAATCAAGCATGGATAAAAATATCAACTAACCCAAATAATTATTCTACAAGAACAATCACAAAGAATTAATTGCATCACTCCAAGAAAATTCCAAAGATATGCAATCACATAAATAATATAATAAATTTCCAAAAATAAAATAAACCAAAGTCACATAGCTAGGGTTTCATCAAGATTCTAAAAATAAATTTAGTTTATGGCAAAAGAGAAAGAAGAAACCAATTTGTAGATCATGGCCTTCTCGCAAGTAATAATTGCTGTTGCTGTCGATTTTTCTACTCCTTGTGCTCAGCTGCGTCCGGTTTCTTCAACAGCTGCGTCCGGTTTCTGCAACAGCTTTTGTTTAGCTGCTGCTCGCTGCGATTGGTTCGGTTCTGATTTCTGCTTCAAATTTCGCAGCAGCTGCTGCGGACTACTGCTGATTCAGCTGCTTCTTCGTCCAGCAACTCGTTTTCAAGATTGCAGCATCAGTTGCAGCTGCTTTTGTCTTTCTATTTAGCTGCGGAAGCAGCTGCCTCCTCCTTTCTTTATATTTTTTTTTTGACAGACGGAAAGGTAGAACAAAAACCAATCTTTATGAAAGCATTTGTAGAAGAGGCAACTGAACCCTTTCTCAAGTTCTTGACTCAATGCTAGGCGATTTGCTAACCGGTCCCTGATGATTTCGTAGAACTTGTGACAAGGAAGCAATGGGGGAAGGCAGGCCGGTAGAGGTGTCACCGGTAATCCACTTGAAGAGCTTTCCCTTTCCTTTATCGTGCTTAGAATGAAAACGTGAACTGGTATGATTTATAACTAACTTATTTGATTCCAGCCTTTCTTCTGGAAAGAAAAGAAAATTAGAGCTTTCTGACTCTTTTGAAAAGTACAGCTACGGGTCTCGTCCCTTCGCTTCACTTTAAGGGGACCGACAAACTGGAAAAATAGCTTTTGCTATCGATACCATATTAAACCAAAAGCAAATAAACTCAAGGGCCACCTCTGAGAGTGAAACATTGTATTGTGTCTATGTAGCGATTGGACAGAAACGCTCAACTGTGGCACAATTAGTTCAAATTCTTTCCGAAGCGAATGCTTTGGAATATTCCATTCTTGTAGCAGCCGCCGCTTCGGATCCTGCTCCTCTGCAATTTTTGGCCCCATATTCTGGGTGTGCCATGGGGAAATATTTCTGCGATAATGGAATGTACGCATTAATAATCTATGATGATCTTAGTAAACAGGCGGTGGCATATCGCAAAATGTCATTATTGTTACGCCGACCACCAGGTCGTGAGGCTTTCCCAGGGGATGTTTTCTATTTACATTCCCATCTATTAGAATGAGCGGCTAAACGATCGGACCAGACAGGCGCATGTAGATTGACTGCCTTACCCGTCATTGAAACACAAGCTGGAGACGTATTGACCTATATTCTCACTAATGTGATCCCCATTACTGATGGACAAATCTGTTTTGAAACAGAGCTCTTTTATCGCAGAATTAGACCTGCTATTAACGTTGGCTTATCTATTAGTCGCGTCGAGTTTGCCGCTTAGTTGAAAACTATGAAACAAGTATGTGGTAGTTCAAAACTAGAATTGGCACAATATCGCGAAGTGGCCGCCTTTGCTCAATTTGGCTCGGAGGACTTACACTCAGACTTATATACTTATACTTTTGGTAATAAACTACTTCAATTGAGAGTCAATCCCTTCCAACCGTAATGAATTCCTTCTAGGAGTGAGCTTGTTCCTTGGCGGTCAGTAGAAAAGGCTTAAGAGGAAAAGTTTCATAAAAGGTAAAAACCTCATACTGGGCGTTGATGAAAAGATAGGGGTTTATAGGCTCCACACTAGTCTTTGTCCAAATTTTCGTAATTGGTTTTCTACCCGTGCGATGATAGATTTAGGCTTTGTAGGCCCCAGGTTTACTTAGGTACGAGGTCGTGTTAAAGAAAGGGGTTAGCGGCTAGCCGGAACTATTAAGTAAATCGGTAATTGTTTTAAGCATTTTCGTCTTTCTCACATCAATAAGTCTGATCCTTCTTCAAAGAAAGAAAAGAAAGATAGTTTATGGGATCAGTCAGCCAGAGAACAAAGGGAAGTTCAAGGGGGCAACCATCTTGCTGTGATGCTTAGACTGGCCTTACTTAGTTACTCTCCCTAGGAAGAGAAGGGAATGCAGGGGAAGTCGAAAGAGAACTGACAAGCTTTCCGCCAGAACTTACAAGGATTGGGGGATCAAACTACGCTTCGAGTTCAGATGCGACTTCGTGATTAAAGGAAACTGGCGATCTATGCCTCACCCAGGTTACTCTAAAATCCTATCCCAACACTGCTTCACTCGATAGCAAGTGAGGAAGCGAAAGCGAACGAAAGAGAAAGCCCTAACTAACCAAGAATGAAAAAAGGGTTTTTCCGTAGAGATACTGAAATTCCACCAGAGGGTAGGAAAGTGTCTTCCATTTTTTTATATATGCGAATGACAGGATGTGGGAGGGCCATGCAAGAACAGGATCAAAGAACCTCTCTCTTACGGTCGAGTTACTTCTACCTTCCTCGCTGCGGTGTGAACATCTTTCATCTAGGGCCTTAAGCATTCCCCGGTACGAGATCTATCCATTAGGAAAAAATCCATTAGGTTCTTCAGAGTCATGATGATATTACTGCGATACAACCGAAAGAAAGAGAAAAATACTTAAAAGACTAATAACAACAAAAACTATGCCAACACAAGGACCGGCAACTTCACTGACTCAAGGAACTAAAATAGCTGAAAATGAGTCCTTACTTCAATGCAGGAGTTTTAAATTCTCAAGGCGCAAAGACAGGCCTGGGAGAAAACTCGTGCCCCACAAATAGCAGGAATTTCAATCATCAAGCAAAGAAGAAAATAGGCCAACAGGAAGCCACCGAAAATCGCGTTCACTGACAATATGAAAATAACTCGGCTTATTGAATAGAGCACCTCTAGAAGGAAAAGAAAAATTGGAATCATTGTCCGAGACAGTGATGGTGCTATTATTCATTCAGTATCTTCTCCATATTCAGGAATTACTGATGTTACTTTTTTGTTCTGCCCTCAGCTCTCTCGGTTCTCTCCCTTTATATTTTTCTCTCGTCTGTGCAATGATGGCTGATGCTTCTTTTACAGCTGCTTCCTCTTAAGCAGCTTCCTTTCTTTCCTAATTTTTTTCAATTTTCTGACTGCTTCTCTCGTGGGCCGCCCTTTCTTTTCTTCTTCTCTTGTGGGCTTGCCTTTTTTATAGAATCATTTTCCTTTATCACCAATAAGTTAAATATAATAATTATGTTTAGTAAATAAAATATTTTTAAACGTTAGTAATTAAAACTTAAGGTGTTTATTTGTACTAAAAATTAACTCTATCAACTAACGGCGGCAGTAACAGAAGAATTCACAGAGAACAAACAGAAACAAGAATCTGCAGAGAAGAAGAAGAGAGAAAAGAAGGCTTCACATAGAATAAACAGTCACGTCTCATCTGTTTGCAACAAGACAAGGATAAGAGTATTTATAGAGTTTCTAAAGTAGACTTATTCAAACAAGAGAACAGTCATTTGGAAGGATTGTTCAATAATAGAACATCCTGTTACCTGGAAGACCCTTTCAAAGAGGCAACAGCCAAGTCACCTAGGGAAGGCTCAAGAGGATTGGGCTGTTTACCAGCCCGGCATACCCGACATCTTGGATCAGACATAAACTTATCCTATTGGGTTGTAAGGCTCAGTCCAACTCATCACAGGGATTAAAGAACATGGGCTAATAAGAGAAA
This sequence comes from Catharanthus roseus, assembly GCA_028651295.1. NCBI lineage: Eukaryota > Viridiplantae > Streptophyta > Magnoliopsida > Gentianales > Apocynaceae > Catharanthus > Catharanthus roseus. The sequence continues at coordinate 3,397,864 of JAPQWS010000044.1, read as the reverse complement.
ATGTGTGAACACTTGCCTAATTGGCCTACACAAAGGAATTGTCCGATCTAATGAGCATGAGGTATTGAAGGCCGCCCACCGTACTCCTATATTCAAGGCAGAGATCCAAGGTCCCGAGATAACTGGTGTAGAGTATGACTTGCATCCCAACATGTTGAAATATTTGAGTAAGTTTGCAGTATACTTGCTTTGAGTAAGGCGAAGTAGTGTTCGGTATGATTAACTTCCATGCCCAAAAAGAAGCCAAGATTGCTAAGCTTCTACCATTAAACATAGAACAAAGTTGATTGATAAATCAATTAATTACAAAAAGGTTACTGTCGGTGACAATTAAATCATCTACATAGACTAATATAAAGAGTATGAGTTGAGGTTTGTCTAATAAATGGAAAGGCATCGCACTAGCTGGGTCGGAATCCTTGAGCAATTAAAAAGGTATGAAAATGATGATACCACACATGAGGATCTTGCTTCAAGTTGCAGCATGATACCTCCATCCAATCAACGATTCAATGATTTTTCAAAGTTTTTCCAAGGAATTAACTAAAGGTTCTAAGGGAATTCCCTTATTTGAACACTTTCTTCCAAACTTGTCTTTAACCTGATTTTTTGTTACTTATATTTAATTAGTTATTTTATAGATTTGCTACTTTAGTTTAAATTCTTTTCAAATATGACTTTATTTGATTGAATAGTGAAAGATTAATAATTACTAGTGCTTGGTTGTTCCGAGAGATCGACAATCCAAGAACTTTTCTAGTTATACTCAAATGATAGGTACATTTATCTATAGTGGTAGTTGCTAGTTTAGAAAAAACCCCACAATAATCTCAACTCCATATCATGTGCACGGGTAGCAAGTTCTTAAGATGTTTTGGGCATGATTCCTTTGAGAATGTATTGAAGTCGCCAATGCATACCTTGAATGCACATCTCTACGCCAGACGGTTCACTTAGATGATCTGTGCAATTCAGATTTAGATTTCTCTATCTGTTGATCTAATCAATCGCAGGTTCTTCTTTTCATTGGCAAAAATTTGTCAATTCCACCATGCTTCCAACTTGGCAAGTGTTGTAGGAACGCTTCATAAATTCTTGCTTGAGCTAACCCAACTATCAATAGTTCCAAATTCTAAATTTGAGTACCAATCGAACATGTTCCCTTTAAGAGATCATACAAATTTCTTGATGACAAGATCTCCACAAGTCATAGCATGGTTGCATGTCTCAACAAAGTGAGACACATGTTTCTTGGGGTTTCTTTTCCCATAAAATTATTGAAATTTTGGTGGTAATATCTAATAGGCATCACCATGTTATCAATCCTCTGAGAATAAGGATTTGCTTAACTCTAAATGGATTGCTATCACCCTCTTCATACTTTTTTTTATGGCGTCCTTGATAAAGTCTCTCAATTGATCGACATGAATCAAGTCAATAGAAGATACTTGGATGTCGTGATCTTTCTTTGAATTGGCAACTTTATCTTGAATCTCCAACTTCTTAGTAGGAGCTTGACTTGTGTCACCGCATTTTTCTAGATGAATTGCCAATAGAGCAATCAAATAATCTTTATATTCGGAGCATTTTGCAAGGTCTTCAATTAACCTTGTAAGATTTGCTAGTTGCTCTCGATACTATGTGTTCCAATTACCATGACATGCACCATTGAAGAAGCAGCTAAGTCTTTCGCCATAGAAGAATCATACCTTGAGTCCTTATGAGAACTTTGAGGGCGAGACTTTGCACTTGAATCTTTATCATCTTGTTTTATCAGTGATGATATCTTTGGAGCAACCAATGAATCTTGGACTTCCTTTTGTGAAAGTGTCTTTGTTGTACTCCTTGTCCTGATTCTAGCACTTGAAGCTAGTGAAAGCATGCTAGAATCAGTGAGAATTTCTTTGATATCAACAGCCTTCAACAAGTAGATTTTGACTTGTCGTTCTTAGGAGCGATATATTTGATACTTCAAATTTGAGGTTGATTGATTTGAATTTTGAGGAGAAAAGATGGGAAGCAAAGATTGTCCTACTGGGCGTGCTAAAATTTGTACACAACAATATTTCAAGTCTGCAAATTAAAGACAAGAAAAATATATGTGAAGACAATGCCAATTATTTAATATTTGAAGTAATTACAACAATCTCAGGGAGAAGTTCCTAATATGTAGGAAATCCTTCAATTCTTTGCTTCAGTAAAATGTTGACTCAAGGGCTTGAAAAACTTGATACTTTGATTGTGAACTTAATGGTTTGAAAGTTTGATCTCGAATCAAACAAACTTTGATTGTGAACTTGATAGTTTGAAAGTTTGATCTCGAATCATACAAACTTTGATTGTGAACTTGACAACTTGGAAACTTGATGTTGAGTCGGGAAATCTTTGATTGTGAATGGGTGTTTGAAAACTTGATCTCAAATCAGATAAACTCTAATGATGAACTTGATAGCTTGAAAGCTTAATCTCGAACCGCAGAGCCATTGAAGCTTTCTTCACTCCTTCGGGCGAGGAATGTGAAAAACGCGCTTGATGATTCGAAGAAGATAGGTTGGAGAGCCCTTGAGGAAAGCCTTTGGGGAGCTTTCACTTACCTGTAGTTTGAGTCTCTTCTAAATCTCTTTTAGAATGATCTCTCAAGTTTAGGGAAGACCTTTATTTATTGGAGGAGAAGGAGCTTTGGTGTCCTTAGCCACCAAGCGACCCATCATCGCTGTTAGGTCGACCCATTTTCTTATTTGATAAGGTCTAAATTTAACCCATCATTTAATGAATTTAGCCTCAGATTGCTTGAGGTGAATAAGGGAGGGAAATATAAAGGGATGTAAATCAGGACGGAAATGTCCTATTTACGTCGTTTGGTTGCAAGGTAAAAGTGAAGGGGATGTAAATGTAGAGGGAGAGAGCTCCCCCTCCATGTCAGCAAATTAACCCTTCCCAAAATGGATGGATTGATACGTGAATGATATTGAAAAATCCATTTTATCATATTACAAATTAGTTTATTCCAAAATTTTCCTAAGCAAAACTCCAACCCCATATATATAACATTTCTAATTTTGTGAAATTGATATAATAGTAAATTATATATAAATAAAACTATTTACCTTCCACTTTTCACCTCAACTAATTCGAGGAGAGTGAATGTGATTTACTTCCCTCCCACCCCTATCAAATAATTTTAAAATAAATTAATATACTTTTCCTAATAGAAATAATGGTGCCATTCCCCTATCCCCACCCCCTCTCCGTGAACCAAATTACGGCTTAATATAAAATGACTTTGGACTCAATTTAATTGAGACCCAATGAAATAAGTCTCATTTTGTTGGATTTTATTTACAATGGCTTGAATATTAATTAAATAATTCCAAATCCTCTCCAGTTTGGTATTTTAATTTAAATAATAAAGGCTAAAATATTTATTTTATTTTGTCTTCGATTAAATAAATACATCTAAATTTTACTGCCTACCCTATTGTTTTGAATTATTTTTTAATTTTCAAATTCGATTTGGTTTGAAAATAAAAAATATAAAATTAAATCAAAATTAAATTTGAAACTTTAAACTGACTTCTCAAACCAATTTTTTTTTTTTTTAAAAAAAAAAAAAGACAAGAAGAAAAGGAAAAGAAAAACGGCGATCATTGTGAGTTTTATTTTCATCTAGAGAAAATAAAAAAGAAATAATTTACGTAAAAAAACTGAGGCAAAACTGACGATTTTTCCAAAAAAAATAAAACAAAAGAGCATTATTTTTTTTCATCTAGAAAAAAATGAAGAAAAAATCAATATGTTTTTGCGAGCCTTACTTTCATCTAGAGAAATTAAAAAAAATTATGTAAAGTGACATAAAAATTTTAATTTTTACTTTAAAAAGAGTTCCTTAAAGAATGATTTATCAGACATTTTCCATCAACTTTTTTTTTTCTCACCATAATGTGAAAAAACATTTTTCCATATTTCGAATTGTACTTTTCCTCTGAGTTTTCCTAACTTAATTTTTCATAGTACTAGTTTTCTGATTCGTACTACACACGATTATTTCATAATGCCATTGTTATTGATAAATTAAGATTAATAAAATATTCGAAATTTTATTTTCTGTAAATTTAAAAGATCACTATATATGTTAATATCAAGAGTTAAATTTGTCACATTTTTCCAAAAGTTATTATATTAATGATTCTTCTTGATAAATTAAAAGATTTTACAAACTTTATATTTTGAAATTATAAAATTCTCGTAAATTTAAAAGACCATTAAATGTATTTATATTAAAATTGATTCATCACAAATTTCTAAAAGGTACTTTTCAATTTTTTTGTAATTGCAAAATATCGACACATATTTTAAAGATATGTATTATGAAGAAATTCATTAACATATAAGAACAGTTTGTAATGATATTAACTGTAGTTTATAACTATTAATGTATACCAATAGTTATATGTTAATAGTATACATATAATTTTATACATGTAAGACATAATAATGGATGACTATAGTTATATATTATAGCATACAACTCTATTATATACTATAATTTATATCTATCAGATATACTACCGGTTATGTACTATAGTTATATATTAGAGTATATAACTATCCCAAAAAAAAAACGAATTAAAATTTAACTAAAATTTCAATTATATTTTTTAAAAATTTTCATTTAAAGAATATGAATTTTCTCCATATTAAATTTTAACTTTAATTTTCGGTTTGTGTTTTTCTAATTTAAAAAATTATTTAGAACTAACAATTAATTGTAGTTAAAAGTTAATAAGTTAAGACTATTTTAAAATTTAAATAATTGATTTTATATTTTATATAAACTTGATTTAAAAGTTAGTAAATCTGAAATTGGACATAATGAGAATTATTTTGAAATTTAAAATTATTATTTTTATTTCTTTTGAGCTTTTTCAAAGGAAAATATAAACTATATTTTAGAAAAATTGATCTTGGTTTAGTTTTATTGAAAAAATTTAAAAACTAATACACATACATATATAGAATGCATCAATTAATAGCAAAATAATATTAAACTATTAAAATAAAAAGTTACAAACATTAGAATACTTTAATGAAACTAACTTTTACTTTTTTATTAAAAAAAAATAACTATTTTAAATTGTTCTTGAATGTTTAATTATAAATAAGGTTAAAATTGAATTTTTGCATTAAAACTAAAAGTTAACACCATTACAGTTGACCGTTAAAAATAACACACTAGGATACTAAAATAAAAAAAAACATCAAATATGAGAGTACTTTAATATAATTAATTAACTATAAATATTCTAACTGTAATTTTGTGTGGAGAAGCTCGTATGAGTGAAAATTAATTAATTTTGGGGTTATAGAATTAGTATTAATGACTAATGTTCAAATCTTAAAAGTGACAATATCAACATTGAGGCATATTAATTCTTTGACCTTCTCATAATTTATATTCTTTATCTAAGAGTCAGACACTAGGAAAAAAAAATTGAAGATTCGTTGTAAAAGGGCACAGGAGTAGGAACCCAGACTGTGATGGACGGTATCCAACTCACCTTCCTCCAACTAATTAACCCACAACGTGTCACCGACTCCTCCCTCTTGGTACGCACATCTAATCTTCCTAACCTTTACTTCTTTTTTTTTTTTTGGCTGTCGTGATCTAAAAGTAAAGCACATATTATTTAGCAAGAATAAAAAGATTTTCATTGTAAATCAATTTTGAAAAATAATATTAATAAATTCATATTTAACTTATAAAAGTGTAGAAGCATCATTTATTAAAAATTATTCGTACTAATAAGAGACAGTAGTGTAAATATAAGAAACGTAATTAATTTGTTGAATTCATTAAAAAAAAAGAATTAATTTGTTGAGATATTATAATCATATTAAGAAATGCAGTTTATTATGAATGCAAGCTATAAATAACTAACTTCAAAGGCAAACCACCATTTCCTTCCCACCTTTCTCTCCCTACCACTCATCTTCCCTTCATTTATATTATTATTATTATTCTTCTTCTTCATTCCCCACCCATTTTTCAATTTGTTTCTTTTCAACACCCCTAAACCAAACACCAAAAAAAAAAAAAAAAAAAAAAGAAATAGTTGAAAACAAGAAGATTTCGAAAATTTGATACAAATTCCTCTTTCCCTTTAATCGTTTAAATCACCGGCGGAGACGACACGTCAGAAAAAAATGGCGCGCCGTCTCTTTGCCTGTTTTGGTAGAGGATCATCCTCATCTAATTCCGGCAATGAAATTTCCTCCGACAATGCCGCTGCGACAGCTGATTTAACGGCGGAGGAACAGAGGAGAGGAGGACCTGTGGTGTTGGAATTATTCTCATCACAAGGCTGTGCCACCTCTACGGAGGCGGAGCTGCTCTTCTCGAGGATCGGAATTAGGGGTGAATTTAACCTAGAGGTGCCGGTGATATTGTTGGCATACCACGTGGATTACTGGGATTATAAAGGGTGGAAAGACACTTTTGGGTCTAGCCAATGGACTGTTAGGCAAAAGGCTTATGTTGAGGCATTAAATTGGATACTATGTTTACGCCCCAAGTTGTGGTTCAAGGAAAGGCCCATTGTGTTGGAAATGAACCCGATGCTTTATTGTCTTCCATCCAATCTGCTCTTAGGGTCCCTGCTCCCACACTCCAGGTAAGAAAACTCTCGTTTCTCTCTCCCTTTTTTTTTAAAAAAAAAAAAAAATCATTTATAAAAATTCATCCATGTAGTAATCTCTATAAAATGGAATGATTCGATTTTGATGCATTGGATTTTGATGAATCTCCACATGGTATGATTCGATTGAACAGGCCACATTCCAGAGGCCATCAGTGGAGTCATTACAGGTATCAATAACGGGAGCTTTAAGGACAAAGGTAGATCATCAGGGTGCCGACATTATGGTTGCTTTATACGAAAATGGTTTAGTGACCGATTGCCAAAAGGGAGAGAATGCAGGGAGAGTGATACCTAATGACTTCGTTGTTAGGAAGCTTGAAAAACTTTGCTTTGTTAAAGATATATCTGCCAAGAAAACTATTTCAGGAACTGTTACTTTTCCTCTTTGGGATGGATTTAATAGCAGTAAATGTGGAGTAGCCGTCTTCGTGCAAAATAGTTCTCATCAAATTTTTGGATCTCAAAACTTTAAATTGCCAGAAAATATATGATATGATGATATTTGGGGTTTCGCAAACTTAGGATGGCTTGTTTGTATGGGTTTTTTTTTTCGAATAATGAATATATGCACCGAGCTTTCCGGCTATTATGTACAGGATTCCTTTTTTAGGTTTAAATCTTTTATTTCTCTTTTATTTTTTTTTTTTGTTTTGACTTTCTTCCAGGTTAAACTTAGGAGATAGAGATATTTCTCTTTTACGATGATTTAGAATTAAGATATGATGTTTTTACTTGTTTCAATTTATTTTTTATTGTTTTTACTTCAAACATCTTTTATGTATTAAACTCTAATTACGTTATTTCCACATTCAATCATTTGAGGAATTTTGTCTTGATCCATAAATCCAAACATGAAATTATATCTTCACTTTCAAAAGCTAATATAACAATGTATTAATCACATGAGTGATATAATTTAATATAGTTCATAAAGTTTCATATTCTTCGCCTATAAACCAAGTCCAACGAGAGAATTTTCCGGTCATTTGAGCCTTGGCAAGTTCTTGCTCCAAAGAGTTCCGTCTCTCTCTATGGCTTCAATGAACTTCAAGTACCTAAATTTTAATTTCCTAGCATCATAAGTTTTAAGCTTTAAAATATATAAAAACATGGTAATACTCAGTATAGCATATTATGACATTCATATGTTTCTCTACAATGAAATCAACAAATTTATCAAAGTGCACAAATGAGAAATGGAATCAAGATGTGTATTCACTTCTCAAAACAAGATTTACACCAGAATGAAAGAAATTGTGGAAAATAGACAAAAGGTGATCAGAAATAAAGGAAACCTAATCGAGACAATCAATGATCAATCAAAGAGAACAAAGCATCAAGATCAATCAAGGATCATTGGAAGATATCTGTAATTAAGTGATCTATTTGTAACGTGTTTATTACCATTCTTAGGACAACCTGTTGGTAGTAAATATGTAATTAGTTACCATACTTAGAGTAGTCATTTGTATCATTAAGTATATATATATTTTGCTCGTAATGATCAATTTGATTAAGGAAGAAAAATTCTCTTCATATCCTAATTACTTCATGCCTTCTCTTCTTTATTCTTTTATGGTATTAGAGCCTTGTTCTGCATCCACCTGGGCTTGTTCCCTTCTAACTTCTTTCAATATCCTCCTCTTTTTTTTGCCCTCATGGCACATATACCTCTATAGGAAATCACTATTTGAGGACGTACTAGATATTCATGGCCTAAAAAATAGGGTATATGCATCTCAATCTCAACTAAAAGCTAAAGTTTCCGATGACAAAGAAAATCCAACTTGTGATCTATGGAAGAAAACTAATAAAATAGTGTTGAGATGATTAAGGCCATGGTTATTCCCTTTGCTCAAGCTCTTATTCCTTCTTGTTCAACTTCCTTTGAAGGATGAAAGTTATTGGAGAGACATTTCTCCCTTGTTTCTAAAATGCACATTCGCACTACTTATGATAAACTTCGCTCTCTTAAAAAGGAATTTGATAAGCTAATAATTGACTATCTTCTCCATGGCAAAGCCCTTGCGGATTCTCTTGTTGCCGCTGGGTCTTCTATCTCCGATTTTGATCCCATTGAGAGCTTGTACTGATGGTCTTGGCATACTTGGAATTCATGACCTCTCTGCATGCTCACCAAACTACTTCATTTGACGAGTGTGATCGAGCCATTCAAGAATATCTTCTATAAAATAATATCCCCAATCACTTTTTCCACCGGTGTGACTCAAGTAGCCTATCATACCCCTAAGACCATAGATAAAACTTCTGGGGAGTCTCCTAATTTTTATCAATGAGGTCATGAAAGGGTTTGATACCAAGGAAGAGGCGTTTGGTCTTCGCCATCAAATTCAAAATGGAGGCCACCGATGGATAATCAGTTATCTATTCTCCCTACACTCACGTACTCATCTCATTCTTCGGTTCCGGCTTCAATCAAACAGGTAGATAATCAGCAACCTCTTTCCCCACACCTACAGACTCACCTTATTCTTTGGTTCCAACTTCCATCAACACTTCTTTTGCATGTCAAATCTGCAACAAACATGGGCATACAACAATAGTGTTCAATGAAATGCAAAATCTTGCCTACAATGATAAATATATGTATCAACCTCAAGCTTCTCAACTCATGGATCAATTTAATCCTAACAGGTGTCTTGACTCTGGAGGAACACATCATATGAATCCTTTCACTGCCTCCCTTTCCAAAGCTCAACCATATGCTGGTTATAACAATCCACCGTTGGTAATAGATCCCTACTTCCCATCACTCATGTTTGTTCAGGTTCTATATCAACACACTCATGTCCTCTTAATTTAAATGGAGTTTTATGTGTTCCTACTATTAAAAGAAAATCTACTCTCTATCCCACGTTGCGCTCGTGATAATAACTGTTACTTTGAATTGGATTCTAATGGTTTTTTTGTTGGGAATTATGCCTAAAAAGACTTTTATTCGATGTAAAAATCTATACTTAATGGACTTAATATGAAATAATCTTTACAATTATGTGTATGTTTGGATACATTTATTTACTATGCACACATAAAGTCCACGTACTTTAAGTAGGCAATCCAAGTGTTGAGGTATGATTCACTGTAAGGTGCGGATTGTCGTTACTTAGAGAATAAACGACACTGTTCTTGGCTGATCAATGGAGTTGGATATGCCATTGAAGTTAAAGGTCATTTTATAGTAATCATAATCTCCTTTAGGGATGATCATACCTTAGATCAATAAGTTGTCTTCTCATGACTATTATATAAGTATGCTTGGAGCATATAGAACTGGAACCCGTGATAGAGTCTAGAACGTACTATAAAGGAAGAGAAACCTAGTCTATCACAGTTATAGCATAACGAGTACTCTACGGTTACAATATGAGTTGGGGATCTAGCGAAGCAATGAAGCTAAGCTCCCTCTACTTAGATGTGCTATAGGTGAGACTTCTAGCCACGAGATCAATAAAAATCCTTGTAGGTTGGGTTGTTAGAATTAGTTAGCCAAGACGAACTCATATGATAACTACTATAGGAATCACCCCTTTGTGATTGGTCGAGATAATCAGTAAGATCCAAGGCCTTAGGAAATGTCTCTAGGTGTTTTCTTAAGGGTCGCTCCCCATGATAAGCAAGAAACATCCTGATGAGTCATTGATTTATCGAACTAGATATCTATGGATGATAGATATCATTGAGGAAAGAGTTAGTACACTCAACCTATACTCAATGATGGGTGTTACATAGAGGGATATTCTCGTCATTACACATGCAAGTCGAAGTTGTGTTCCATAGTATTATTTTGGAGGTCAATATCTCCATATGATGATAATGGGAGACATATAAAATGAGAGATACTGCTATTCTATGGAAAGGGTATTTGGATCATTTTAATAACCCTGAATAATTTGTCTTTGACCACTGGAGTAGCTCATGAAACCTATGTGGTTTAATTACCACAACATGAGAGTATAATGACTAGAGAAGAAATAAGAGTTATTTAATTAACAAGTAGATGTTTATTTAATAAATTGGGCCAAGTTTTTTAATTAAATGAGAAGCCAATGGGCCTTCCATTAGGTTAGTAGTTATTGAGTTTTAATTAATTCATTAAATTAAAGGAAGCCCAAAAATAATCGGACCAAGCCAATAGAGACGAGCTGATTTTTATGGACTCCAAGATCTTTGAACAACTCCAAAAATCAGTTGAAACCTTAGGGCATTAAACTCTAAGGTGGCTGGCCATTTGAAGTTAAAATATCCTCCTTAGAGGCTTAGTGGAATGGTAGACTTGGAGTCTATAGCTGGAGAAAGAGGGGGATTTCTTGGCTATAAAATTGAAGAGAAAAGAGCCACCTTTTGGCTCTTCAGTTTTCTCTTTAATTTCTTCTCTTTTCTCTTTGTTTTTCTTTACCGGAAATGGTTATGTGGGTGAGAGAATACTCCAGAAGATCATGGAATTTTGTGGAGTTCTTTTGAAGATGGTGAAACTGCTGAAAACCCAATTCATTACCAAGTAAATTGAGGAACAAGAACAAGGCGCGAAAACTAAACAAATCGGCGAAAACTGAGCGCTACAACAGTTTTCGGGCAGCCGAGGAGTTTTATGCTCCTAGAGGTAAACTTTTCAATCCCCTAGCTTCCCTTATAAGCTTTGATAACCCTATATGTGGTATTAGAGTAGTTAAAACCTTAGAAGTAAGCTAGGCCGTAAGTTAAAATTTGAAAATGTAGCTTTTTTAGTGTTTTTATATCTTTATTTATTTTTTTTTTTTTTGGTTTTGATGGCAGTTTTTTGCCTTTTTTTGCTCCATCTCATGGGATTATATTTCGTCTATGCCTCATGGTTAGAGGCATAGGTGGCTATGATGTTCTGATTTATTTAATTCAGTTTTTCTCCATAGAAACGATGCACACCTCGCGAGTGAAAGTGTAGGAACATGTAATTTTGTTTCCACTTTAAATTGCTATTTTTGGCATTTTTTATCACTATTTTTGTATGGAGTCTTTCTGGGATATGCAGCTACATCAAGGATCAAAGAATGTCAAAAAATGGAGCCCGAAATGACCCAAAATGGATTGTTTGATAGCTTATAATGCAAGCTACTAAGCAATCGACGAAGTGAACTCTTCAGGCAATCCATAGGCTATTGGGGCTGCTGAGGCTGCCCGAGCCTTTGGTAGTGGGCTTGGAACTTCCTTAGGTCTCTAACGGGCCAAGGAATTTAGGTTCATAGGATATTTTCAAGTTCAGGAAAGAGAGATCACAGAAAAAGGGGAGACGAGGGAGACAAGAGGATAAGAGAAAGAAGGAGAGAGGGAAGAAAGAAGAAGGGTGTGGCGGCAGTTGTAGACCAATGGGGAGGATGGAGAAGAGAAGGAAAGAAAGAAATGGAAAATGGGCGGGGGTGCTGGTACATTGGGGTTTTAAAGAAACTAGTTTGCGACAGCCTATTCGGTCGCAAATTGGTCACAATTTTAATAATTTTGCGATTAGTCCAACACTTGGTCACGAACTGAATTGGTAAGTCTTATTGGGTTGTCCAATGTGGTTGCGAACTCTGCGACAAAAAATTTTGATCGCGAATTTTGGTTGCTATTCAATGTTTTTCTTGTAGTGGTATTGGAAGTCAAGGCATGGTTAAAATAAAAACAGGGCGTTCATAGTAGAAAATAAGAGAAGAAAAAGCAGAATCTCTTTTTGGCCTAGCTAGAGTATTGGTGCAAAAATTTGCTTCTCTGTAGTTATGACTGATCCAAGCATCTGGTAGCCTACGCAGAATGTGCCTGCAGCCCAAAATCAAAGCAAACAAAGGATGATAATTTGCATCTTCAGAGTGTAGTAAATCTTACATAACATTGACATCAATTTAAACATAAAGATTAGTGAATCCATTTGAAATAGCAAGAGATAGTCCATCTCTTAAGCCCAATAGTTCCATGGCTATGTTGGAGGTGTAACCTAAGTTATGGCTATACCCCATAAGCCATTCTCCGTGATGATTCCTAAACAAACCTCCAGCACCTATATTTCTGGGGTTTCCCATTGAAAATCCATCATAATTGAGCTTGATTCTACCTTTTCTGGTGGTATCTAGCCAATTGCTCGAAGGACTTTTGTAGTAGAAGGAGAAAAGTTCATGTAGTAGGACATTTGGAAGGAACGAAAGAAAGAAACAGAAAATGAGAGAGGGTGCTTGTCCAAGATGGAAGACTTATTTAGCCCTCATGATAAAATCCTTCATCGAGCTTGCTTTTGGCTTGTTAAAAATAGTTATATTTCTTTGATTCCATATCTCCCAACAAGTAAAAGGAAAAATAGTACCCCTGAGGTCCCCTATCTTTATATCTCATATTCTTCTCGCCATATCCCTTTTTAGAACATTCATCAAAGGTCTATGTCGAGAGATTGGGGTTGAAGAAGAAGTCTAAAGTGATAGGCTATGCTTTAGGGGAAAAAAACCAGGTTCAACTGGTCTGACCAATCGAACTGGCCAATTTTGATTGGGTTCGGCTGGTTCGTTCCTAAAGTGATTTTCATTATTAACCAGACAGGACAAGTGATTGGTTCTCGATTCGACCAGTCGAACTAGCCAGTTCGTCCTATTGTTTCAACATTGCTTATAACCTATCTTCATTTTTTTGTATCAAATCCTTGGAGCTACCCGAGAGATATATCAAGTAAGTTTCTTTATCTCTTTTTCTTAGTTTATTTTGTTTTTTTAATGTTAGTACGTGTCAAAAAAGGTTCCAAATCCTATAACTCGAGCCATTTATATGTTTTTTCTTCGTATTGAGATAAGTGGATGATGAACATGAACTCTGTAACAATTTACTAATTATGAAAATTTGAATATTTTTTAATTGAATATTTAAATTGGAGAACAAGGTGCTTTTTAAAAATGATTTTTGGATAAGCTTTGTGATAAGAAGTGATGAAGAATTTGATATATGTATTTGTTTTAGAAAATTGATATTTTGTATTTGTTTTTAGATATTGTGTATTTATTTTGGGCATTGATCTTATGATTAGCTATGGATTAATTTCATACATGTTCTACCCATATGTTCTGAATCCATGGGCATGAACGAAAAACCCCATCTATTTTGCCCCACGTTGCGAGATAAATAGTGAAACTTGATATTAAGTAATTGACCAATCATTGTCCTTTGTACTGTTTTAAGTTCAGTGCTAAAAGTATGATGTGAGCATATTATTTCAAAATTTGTTTGGAGAATGTAAGAGTATTTGAGAATTCATTTGTTTGGTATCAAAAAGCATATTTTATAAATTTTAGTTTGGTCCTACAACCTCTCGAGTATTGTTTTTAAAGTTGAGATAATATTTTATACTTTCTTCAGTTCTTGTTTTCGCCTCAAAACTTCCAAGATATGATTTGAAGCCTATGATTATGTTATGAACTTTCTACCATTGTAGTTTTCCTCAAGGAACTATTTTGTACTCTGAATGATCTTCTATTTCATAATATATGATTTAGTAAAACTATTTGGTACACGCATGTCCAATACGAGAAATTGTTATTTGTTCTCCACTTACTGAGTCGTTGTACTCACTCCACTCTTTATCGTCTATTCCAGATTGAATCTGAGAGTGAGAAAGTGTTAGATTAATTAATGTGTAGAAACAAAGAGAAAGGAGGCTTCTATTTATTGATAATATAACAGAAATATTACAAACACTTAAAAGACAGAAGTCTTTAAATAGTGAATAGAATCACATTCCTTAAGATTATATTTGTCCTATACTAAGCGCAATTAATAGGACAAAGACCCTTTGGAATACGATAAAGATCTAGTTAAATAACAAAGCACTACGAAACTCGACACCCTTCACAAAGATAAAAAGAGCAGAAACTTTCTAACTATATGGAATTTTTTCCTACAGTAAAAAACACCATATGATCTATATTTATAAACATTAGAGGTTCAGGTTACATCCTTTATCACAACATAAGATTACATCCTTTATCACAACATAAGGTTACATCATTTAGTCATTACATAAGGTTACATCCTTTTATAATATGTATCTGATTGTGAAATGTTATACCCATGAAGATGTTTCTTAATATGAAAAGACACAAACATGAATTGTGATGTTTCAACTTTAGGTCGCATTATTTACAATTATTGAAAAACTCTCCAATAAGCCCCCCACTATTTTCAATATTTTGAAAATCAAATGGATCCAGAATTATTTATGATAATTCATGTATTAGTAATAATGTCTTTCGACTAGAATCACTACCTTAGTGTCGCTTTCATAATTTGTAATACAACTTGGCAAACATGCATTGAACCAAACGCATATGTAACAAACCACTAACATCGACACACATGAATTCACTTTTCCTCAATTTTCTATACAATTAATACATAAGGTCTTGTATCTATATCCTTTCATGAATGTTTCAAAAGCTAAGTCCCAAGCTTTATGTGGATTCTCAAATTTTACATTCATATAGGCAATCTCTAAATGCCCCTGCTATTTATAGCATTCAACAAGAGTTTGTTAAGAACCAATGTTCACCCTACTTCTTCTTTTGGGAAAATACAATACGACCTTGAGATGACTTTTGTAGTGTTCCAATTACATTATATTGTACTATCACTCATTGAATTTAATACTGGAAAATAATCCAACATTAAGTTGAGGTCCAATCCAAGTAATTATATTTTGGACTTTAGCCTCATCCCTAATGATGTCTTTAACACCATCTCTTTTTATAATCCTTTTGTCAAAGGATTTACCAAATTTTCTTTTGACTTTACATAGTCAATATTGATTATTCCACTAGTGATTATATCTCCTACCAGGCTATGCCGTAATCCAACATGTCTAGATTTTCCGTTATACACTTGGCTATAAGTTTTATCTAGTGTTGCTATACTATCATAGTGAATTGACACTGGCGTCACCGTCTTAGGCCAACATAGGAATCTCGTATAGGAAATTCCTTAGCTATCCATCTTCTTTACTAGCTAAAGCTAGCTAAATCTCAGCTTCCATGGTGGAATCCACTATACACTTTTATTTCCTAGATCCCCAAGAAATTGTCCCTCCACCAAATAAAAAGATCCAGCAACTTGTAGATGATTGATCATCTTTATTTATTATCCAACTTGCATCTGAATACCTTCTTAGACTGTTGGATTTCCACTCTAATAAATTCCATAATCTTTGGTTCCCTTTAGGTCTTCAGAGTTCTTGTAACACCTTCCCAGTGTTCTTTACTAGGATTGCTCGTATATCTACTCATTATTCCCACGACATATGTAATGTCTAGGCGAGTACATGCCATAGCATACATTAAGCATCCAATCACTTGTGCATATTCTCCTTGAAATACAAGAACTCTTTTATTCTTGACATAGTTAATTTTAAGATATATGAGAGTTGAAACCAGGTTAGAATTCGTATGATAAATCTCTTAAGAGTTTTCTCAACATAGTGAGATTGGGTGAGCATTATTTCATCTTGCTTACTTTTAATTCTTATTCCTAATATGACATCAGCCTCTCCTATGTATTTCATCTCAAATTTGCTTGATAATAACCTTTTGGTTTCTTTAACTTGTGCTAAGTTTGTACCAAAGATTAACATGTTATATACATACAAGCATATTATGACACCTTTGCCATTCTCATACATACTATATACACATTTATCTAATTCATGTATTTTGAATCCACAAGTGAGTATCACTTGATCAAATTTCTTGCGCCATTGCTTTGGAGCTTGCTTTAGTCTATACAGTGACTTAACAAGCTTGCATACTTTGTGCTTTTGCCCCTCAACCACAAATTCCTCGGGTTGATACATATAAACTTCTTCATCCAAGTCATCATTCAAGAATACTGTCTTGACATCCATTTGATAAACTATCCATTTTTGAATTGAAGCTAGGGAGTGTAGCATTCTTATTGTAGCTATTCTAGCAATCGGTGAATAAGTGCCAAAGTATTCAATGCCATGTTTTTGTGTGAAACCTTTAGCAACCAACCTAGCTTTGAACTTGTTAATAGATCCATGAACCTTTAGTTTTTTCTTGAGGTTCGCTTAAAGGAAATATGTTTGGACCCCAGTGGAAGATCCACTAACTCCCAAGTTCCATAATTGAATCCATTTCATCGTTTATGGCTTCTTTCTAAAATAAATCATCTAGAGATCTCATTGTTCCTTCGAATGTTTTTGGATCAGCCTCGATTTTAAAATAGTAAGGAATTTGATTACTCACTTCTCCTCTTGTTCCTTCAACAAGATAAGTGACAAAATCCGAACCAAAGGACTTAGCCCTTCTAACTTGTTTGCTACTTCTTAGCTCGACTTTTGTTATTGTCATTGTCCTCTTCTTGTGTTGTTCTTATTTGATTTTGACCATTATAAAGAGTTTCGAGTATTGAGGTGAAACTACCTTCATCAAAGATAGCATCACACGTTTCAATAATTGTATTGATTGAGATTGAATTATCAGGCTCTATGACCATAAATCAACAGGCCTTGCTATTTTGTGCATATCCAATGAAAATGCAATCAACCCTCTTTGTTCTAATTTCCTTTTCTTAGGTTCTGGGACCTTGACAATTTGCGCAGCAACCCCAAACTCTCAAGTGTTTGACACTTGGTTTTCTTGTATTCCAAAGTTCATAGGGGTTTTAGAGCTCCTTTTATTAGGTGCTCTATTGAAAATACAACAAGTTGTTAGTATAGCTTCACCCCCAAAAACCTTGGCTTAAGCTAGAATTGGACAATATAGCATTAACCATTTTGGTTAATACCGGATTTTTCCTTTCAGCCACACTATTTTGTTGTGATGTCTATGGAGCAGTTACTTCATGTTTAATACCACTAGATTTAAAATATTCCTTTTGATAGTATTCACATCCTTGATCACTCTTTGATATTTGTAGATAAATTATATGCCAACTCTACTTAAGCTTTGTCAATTTTTAAACATTTTCATAACTTGCTCTTTAGAATGCAATAAATACACATGGCAATATCTAGTAGAATCATCAATAAATGTAGCAAAATATTTATTTCCACCTGATGATGGAGTTATTTTCATCTCATCTTTACTGCATATAGGCAATAAGTCATGTTTCATCATGTTCTACAATTTATGCCATAACTTACAAGACAACTCAAGCAAATAAGCAAAAGTAGTAGTACTTTTATATTTATTCTTATTGACAGGAATGACATTCAACTTGAACATGCCGCCCTTCCCTACAAACATTCTTTCTTTTGATAATACAAACTTGTAGATTCGATGACAGTCTTAAAACCAAACTTATTCAACATTGCTCGCAGATACTAGATTTTTTCTAACTTCGGGAACAAACAGTAAATTTGTTAAAGTTACAACATGGCCGAATTAAATTTCAAATCTACTTCACCAACCCCTTTAATAGGAGCAGTGGTGGAATTACCCATGCAAACTACAGAGTTTTTATCCTTCACATCCTTTAAGGTTTTGAAGCAATCCTTGTGGATGCAAACATAGCAGATAGTACCCGAATCAATCCACCAGGCAGGGTCTTCCTCAACATTGTTGATTTCTAAAATCATTGCCACAAGACTCTTGCCTTTGTTGCTGGAATAAGCGGAAGCATTGTCTCCATTTTTCTTAAGAAGTCGACACTCGTACTTGTATTGTCCTTCTTTTTGGCAATGGAAGCACTTCCCTTTCTTCTTCTTATTTTGGTTGGACTGACCCTTGAAGTTGTTTGGCCTTTTCGTGCCTTTGGACTTGTTAGATTGTCTAACATCAACCAGATTTACTTTCATGGTCGGATCACTTTCTTTGGTTGAGTTTATTTGCTTTCTTGCAATCTAAACTCTTCCTCAACATGCAAAGAACTAGCCAAATTTTCAAGATTTCTTTTTTCTTATGTTTAAGATTTTTCTTGAAATCTTTCCAAGAAGGAGGAATTTTATCAATATGGAACTCAAAATAATAGTTTCATCCATAGCCATACTATGTTGAGTAAAATAGTTTAACATTTCTCAATTTCAGCTAACTCTTCCATTGTAGGCCTTTTATCTACCATTTTCTTGTAATTCAGGAAATTAGAACAAGGAACTTCTTACTTGTTGCATATTCTTGCATATACCTTGCTTCAATGTGTTCCCATAATTCTTTTGTTGTGTTGACTGAGTAAAAAACATCGAACAAGCCATCAGTCATGGCATTGAGTATGTGACCCTTACAAATCTCGTCATCTATGTCCCATTTTTGGTAATTATGTATATTCTCCAATGTGTCATCGTCTCCATTTGTAGTTGGCTTGGGAGTGGTAAGAACATAGCAGACCTTGAGTACCACCAAGAGGAAATGAATCCTCTTTTGCCAATGGATAAAGTTTCCACCATCAAACACTCTAATTTCACTATATTGGAAGCCAAATCTTTCAAAGACCAGCCATCCCTACGTAAATATAGTTTTAAGATTGTTGGAATAATATGTAGAAAGAAAGAGAAAGGAGGTTGCTCTTTATTGATAGTATAACAGAAATATTACAAACACTTAAAAGAGAGAAGTCTTCAAATCGTAAATAGAATCAATTTCCTTAAGACTATATTTGTCCTCTACTAAGTACAATTAATAAAAAAACTACACTTTGGATAAGATGAAGATCTAGTTGAATAACAAACCACTATGAAACTCAATACCCTTGACAAAGATAAAAAGAGAAGAAACTTTTCTAACTACATGAAATTTTTTCTTGCAGTAAAAACACCATATGATCCATATTTATAAGCATTAGGGGTTAATATTACATCCTTTATCACAACATAAGTTTATATCCTTTCGTCATTACATTAGGTTACATCATTTCATGATATTTATCTGATTGAGAAATGTTACACCCATGAAGATGTTTCTTAATATGAAAAGACACAACTGTGAATTCTGATGCTTCAACTTTAAGTTGCATATTTTCAATTATTGAAAAACTCTCCAACAAAAAGCATTTGGAGAAAATCAAAGTTAAAATTGGGGGCGAGTTTGGATTGGGTAAACCTTTTAAACTAAATTTGTTTTATTTTGAAATAATTAATTTTACGCACCATAATTTTGAGGCTTGTGTTCTTGTGGGTAAGGTGTGCCCGTCTCGCGTATGGACAAAACCTGAATTCGAGATGTGACATCACTATTTGAATATATGTGTATTGTTCTCCCAAAAAGTCACTTGAGCATATGCAAGGATTTTCTCTTGAAACATGTGTATATATTTACTGAGAGGTCCATCTTTAGATGGTGTTGGATATAGTAGAGCGTAGCTTGATATAAGTATTTGGCCAGTTCTATTTTTGGAGGATCCTTTTATTTTGTTCTTATATTGTGATAATGTGTACTTTTTGAGAAATGAGGTGGCATGAGACGCCTTTGAAGTGGTTTCTCATACTATTAAAAGCAATTATAGATTGGTGGTTCCCACCGATAATGGCTTTACCCCTTTTGTATGGGATAAAGAAATGCTTTGTCCACGAGAAACTACCTCAAAAATTGAAGTTTCCTTAGTAGAAACGCAAACAAACTCTTTTATCTCAATCTCCTCTTTCTTTTTAATTTTCCCCCATTTTTTGGATATGCCACTATCATATCGTTCTGGATCATTAATACATCATCTAATACATTACTAGTACATATCTTTTATAATAGTTTTATTAATATAAATCTTATAAAATAAAAGATAAATCCTAAAACTGTAAAAGATAAACCTTAAGGGATAGTTACTACCAAAGAAAGTGTGATAACCCAACCCTGCCACTAGGTCAATTGCGGCTGAGTAGGGTATCTGCGTGCCTCTCGGCACTAAACTATAAGTCCCAAAGTACAAACACAAACCTAGATTAACACTTATAGGGATATACAAAAAGTACACAGCGGTAAAGTTCGGTAAACTGGATACTACTAGTGTACTCAAATACAAGGTTTAAGAAAAACTTCATGAAGTTACTTTAATTCAAAACTAAAAGTATCTTACACCATCGAAACCTTACGACAAAATAAAAGAGGAACTTTACAACGGCTTGAGTCTAAGAAAAACAGAACACAAATACATATCTTTCCAGGAAAAATGGATCAAAACTCCAAGCCCAAAACATCAGCGCGGTACCGTGCCTCTGTATGTCCCGAGTTAATCTAAGGAGAAAATATGATATGGAAAACGTGAGCACGAGTGCTCAATAAGTCCACGTGTGTGTGTGTGTGCATCTCACTAATTTCTTTGAAACAATGATGATGCAGTTTCACAAAAACAGTTCATGCAAGTTATAAGAAAAAACTTTCCTTTTTTATTTTAACAATACTGATGCTTGAACCGATATGAGGGTTTCAAGCGCAACTGGGAAGTCTGAGTGAATCAAGACACATCAGCGCAGCTTCTACAATCGAATTCAAAGAAACATACAATGCCACAGTCGGGCTCCATAGACAAGGTCCAGATCCCGAAACGAGGTTATTGGAATCAAGTTCCGGCATCTCGTAGTCAATACCAGCCAAACACAATACGAGCGTTTGATTACCAAACAACCGCACTCCCATTTCACTGGTTAAAATAGGCTATAGACTCTTGGGGCACCTATCAGGTTTGCCCTGGGACCAACCTCAATTTCGAGCCCCTCTTGGCTCTTCACAAGGCGGCTGTCCCATCGTAGAGCATGATGCGGTGTCCACGTAGACCGATTCGGCCACACCCTCCGCAGTCTACGCCCCTCTTCAAGTGGATACACTCTCCCGAGTCTAAAACGTCCACGCCAACGGAAGAAGCCCTCGTACGGGAGACTAGCCACGTACAGTGCAATCCTCTGATGCTTCCGAACACATGATCATAATCAGAACTGTAACCCTGGTCGAAATGGGGATTTCATATGTGTTTATAAACAGAAAGGCCGCTTGCCCAGCCGTAAGGACATAATCAGGTCATAAATATTTTCAGCAAAAATCCCCATCCGCCAGTTCATCACATGCTTATGTAAATTTCACACAATTATGCCAGAGTTATACTCATGCATATCAAAATGGTGTAGCTTTTCAAGACTAGCACATTTTTCAACATATAAATATTCCCAGAAAAACCTATGTATAACCAAATCCTGCTTCACAGCAACTATAAATTGTTTTGAAAAGGCCACACCTATATGGAGCACGACTTCTATGCATTTTCTAAGAAATAGGTAACACATTGTGGAGAATATCTTCGAAAAACATGCTAAATTATGTCATGCTAACGGTAGTAAATATTTGTAACAGATTCAGGAAACATATTTTAAAAGGTCCGTAATATTTGAAAATAATTAGAAAACAGGGTTTATGGATTCACCTGGATGCAGCTCTGGTGCTATAATCCTAAAAACAGAATACCAATAAACACTTAAGTATAAATCCAAACATTTCTATTTGCCTCCGAAAATAAAAGTAATAACTCCTTATGAACCAAGGATATAACTAAACATATACTAATCCACAGAGCCTAAACTTCTTAACCCATCTTGAGTGCCTACCGAGTCGGGCGTTACAGGAAAGTGTACTAGAGGATATACTAGATGATCTTGAGTGCTATCATATCCTTCTTATTGTATGCCAAATAATATTTTTGTAACTAGTGTTTGGAAGGTACGTGTTATTATGGATTAAATGTTTGATTGTTTTAGAAAAGAAATTAGCTATGATTAATCATAAACTATTTTCACTTCTCTCTTTATATCTAAACGAGAATATAGCTAAAATTATCCTTCACATTTTTATATTTTGTCAATTTGAGGCCTATTATTTTTTCTTCTCCACATATGTCACTCAACTTTTTTTATCGCTACTTATGCCACTCAACTTTTTACGAATGGCCAAAGATGACAAAATATGTTGGTTTTTGGTATTTTAGACGAAGATTATTATGTGATTTACACATGATTTGTTCATAAAAGAATAAATAGGTATACACTGCCCTTATTTGCTAACTAATAGTCTAGTTATTCATAGAAACATGCATCCTCCTAGTGTATAATTTTCTCTCATATGTTACTTGTATCATTCCATTGTCACTTTATAAAGGTAGTATTATACCTATTTTACATTTTATGAAAAATAATGCCTATTTATGTGATGATTTATGCACGAAGACACTGAAAACCTCCATGTTTTAGCATTTTTAGTCATTTGTAAAAAGATAAGTGTCATAAGTGGCGACAAAAAAAGTTGAGTGGCATAAATGGTGATAAACGAAAAGAATGGTTTTCAACTTGGCAAAACGTAAAAAGGTGAATAGAACTTTTGGGTATATTCTCTAACCAGCAGCGTAAAGCTATTGAATTATGAGTTTAATCCAAAGCGGGAAACTCATTTTATGTTATCTTCAAAGTCTTCTCTTGACTATAGCACCTTGACTTGAAATAGATTTGAGGTGATGCAGACAGACATCTAGAGAGATGCCCCTCATGCACCATTTGAAGATTTCACAAAAAACGGAAAACTTACTTTTACACTAAATATGAAAGCTCAAATTGACCTTATCTCAAATATTCATATTTTATTTTCACTTGGATAATTAAATCTTTACATAATCTCTCTTTACTGAAGGAATTAAATGTTCTTGGAGAACAATTGGTGATAAGACAAAAGAATAAGAGAAGTTTTGAAGAAAAGATTAATTACTTGTTCAGATGGCATATAAATAGGCAACTTTGATACTCAACAAGCGAGATTATTGAAGAACACAGGAAGCTACGACGAAAGATATTCTAAGTTGGTTAGAGGTCTTTAAGTCTTAAGTGATTAATTCTAAATCAAAACATGAAGACATGAAGCCTTGATTCCTTATTGAAGATATTTCGAATAGACTATGAGTGTAAAAAACTTTTTCATAACTCTTGTTTGGGTTCTACAAAACCATTTGAAAGCTTGTACTGAACTTGCTCTTAGAGAGTAAAAGTTCATAGTTGGTTAGGTCTATTTAAAACTAGTATAGAAAGTTCCTCATCTTTGTAAAATCAGTCATTTGCATAAGGATAGTTCATAGACTATTGAAAACTAGGAGTAAAGGTTCCCCTCTACTGGAAAAGAGGTTTCTTTAGTGGATACTCCTAAGGATCGGTTCTTTAGGACGAGTGGATATGTTGGCAAATTAGATGAACCATTATATATCTCTTGAGTGCCTAGTTTTTTCTTCTTTAGTTTCCTGCACTTTTTCTGCTTTTACACTTGTTTACTTTCAGCTTTAAGTCTTTTATCAGTAAAAAGAAGTTAGCTTCGTAATTTTCTTCCAAGTAAACGACTTTACAAAGCTAATAAGTGTCAAACTCTTGCGAAAAAAATTTTATTAGCCATTTTACTTAAGTATTCAAATTCATGCCCTCTTGGAATCCCTTTGGGACTTACATTACCCCTGGTCCTATTTGATTGATGGGAAAGGAAACTTGAAGCAGAAAAATGTGATTACTTTGTTTCGGATGTATAAGAATGTTAAGAAGGAAAATAAGAAGAATTTTTTTTAAAATATTTAGTTTAATAAAATGTAACCATCCATTTCTGTAAATTATTCTTCGTTAATTTGAAATCTACCCTTAAAAAAAGTAATGTCTATCTAATTCAATAAAAATATTAATTTTCATATAAGGTGTAAATATTTAATATGTATGTGATTTGTGGGGGGAGAGAGAGAGAGAGAGAGAGAGAGAGAGAGAGAGAGAGAGAGAGAGAGAGAGAGAGAGAGAGAGAGAGAGTCTAGTTTTATAAATTAATTTGGAGAAGATTTAATATATATATATATATATATATATTAAAACAAAGTCATACTGAAGTCCTTCATGTAAAAATAAAAAAATAGAGAATATAAGAAATAGCTAATAATGACAACTATCTTCCTACATTTAAGGTGGACTACATCAAAATTAAATAAATTAATATTCTGATAAGAACAAATGGTGACAGGAAAAAAAGATAATACATGATATAAGTAATAATGATAACTATCTTCCTACATTTAAGGTGGGTTATATTAAAATTAAATAAATTAATATTCTGATAAGAATAAATTAGTGACAAGAAAAAAGATACATGAGATAATTAATAATGATAACTATTTTCCTACATTTAAGGTCGGTTACATTAAAATTAAATAAAATAATATTAATCAAATTAATATTATTGTAAGAACAAATTATTGACAAGACATTTAAGGTGGATTACATTAAAATTAAATAAAATAATAATATTCGAATTAATATATATATATAAATAGAACTCCTACATGGATCACTTTCGCCATTTAGCGTACATGTAGACACCTTCTCATTTTTTTGTTTTATTTTATTATTAAAAACAAAAAGAGATAATAATGAATTTAATATAAATAATAATTAAAGAGTTTTAGTTTGATAATGATAATTAAAGAGTTTTAATTTGATAATAAAACTTTATTAGCTGATTATTTGAGAATCTTGCAAGAAGCAAATTAATTTAATAAAATAAATTTGTAAATTTTAATTTCCCAAAAAAATTAATTCGCAGCCGAAAAGCTACAATATTTTTTAAAATATATTTAAAATAAATAAATAAATTTCTGAAATTGAGAAAACAAAGAAAATACGAAAATAAATTCAAAAAATTTAATTTTAAAAAAGAGATAATAATAAAATATTAAAAATAAATGTGAAAATTTTATTTTTCAAAATTGAGAAAAAAAAAGAAAATGGGAAAATAAATCCAAAAATTTTAATTTACAAAAAGAGATAATAATGAATTTGATATAGATAATAATTAAAGAGTTTTAATTTGAGATGATTTGAGAATTCTGAAAGAAGCAAGTTAATCTATTAAAAAATTAATCTAATAAAATAAGTCCGGAAACTTTAATTTATGAAATTACTTAAAAAAGAAAATGAGAAAATAAATATGAAAAATTTTAATTTAAAAAAAGAGATAATATTGAATTTGATATAGATAACAATTAAAGAGTTTTAATTTGATAATGATAATTGAAGAGTTTTAATTTGATAATAAAATTTTATTTGTTGATGATCTGAGAATTCTACAAAAAACAAGTTAATATAATAAAAAATTAATCTAATAAAATAAATTTGAAAACTTTTATTTTCAAAAAATTTAATTTGTAACTGAAGAAATATAATAATTTTTTTTAAATATATTGAATAATAAATCCGAAAAATTTTATTTTATAATAAAAGATAATAATGATTTGATATAGATAATAATTAAAGAGTTTTAATTCGATAATGATAATTGAAGAGTTTTAATTTGATAATAAAACTTTATTGGTGGATGATTTGAGAATCCTGCAACTTAATCTAATAAAAAATGATTTAATAAAAATACATTTAAAAAACTTAAATTTCTAAAAATTTAATTTGCATTCGAAAACCCACAATATTTTTTAAATATATTAAAAAATAAATTCGAAAATTTAATTTCCAAATTCAAATAACAAAGAAAATGCGAAAATTAATTTGAAAAATTAATTTTAAAAAAAAGAGATAATATTGAATTTGATATACATAATAATTAAAGAGTTTAATTTCGTAATGATAATTGAATAGTTTTAATTTGATAATAAAACTTTCTTTGTTGACGATTGAAAATCTTACAAGAAATAAGTTAACCTAACAAAATAAATTCGAGAACTTTAATTTTCAAAAAATTTAATTTGCAGCAAAAAAAAACTACAAATAAATTTTTTAAAATGTATTAAAAACTAAATTCGAAATATTGGCAAGAAAACATTTTAATATATATATATATAAACAAAGCCATAATAACTTAACATGTAAGACACCTTTTCCTTTTTTCTTTCAATGCAAAAATGAAAAAAATAATATATGAGATAATAATAAATGAAACATATCTAATACTCTCCCTATTATTTAGGGAATTTTAATATTTTAAAAAATAATATAAGAGATATAGTAAATAAATGAAAAGGATTAATTTTTATTGACAACTGATGTTATACTATTATTTAGGGGTAAGTCATTTTAAAAATTTTAAGATATTTGGAAATATCTCCTACATCAATATTTATAAGGTGATGTTAAATATAATTCTTTTTAAACTGACTTCTCTTTTGATGCCAAATTCCCACCACCATCGATATTGTTTATCAACAAAGCATTAATATGGCTTCTCGATTCATCATCTTTTAATCTTTCATTCGTGAGTGATGATTTTGTGTATTACGCCATCATATATTAAAATGTGAAAGATGAATAAATTTCAGTCCTTTAGATTGATACGAAGAAGGTGTTTGCAAATTGCAAATTTTTTCCTTTGTAATTCTTTTTTTCCCTCCTGGACTATTTTTTTTTTGTGTTTAAATATAATTTCATAAAAATGTAATATAATTCATTTTTCTTTCTCTTTTTTATGTGTTTCCATTTGTTAAAAGATTGGATCTTTGTGGCTTGCTATCAATTTGATGATCAAGTATTTTTGGTGTATTTTGGATTAAATTATAGTATATCTAATTATGGCTACTAACCCCTTTTTTAAATTTATTTATGAGATTATCTTTGTTGAAATTTTAGTTGCAGACATTTGAGTTGAAACTAATGAATGTATCAAAATATATTTGGGTATGTCTTTCTTTTAATATTATCTGGTTTTTTTAAGTATTATCTGACTTTCTCATTTAAAAGAAACATTATCTTACTTTTACATTTAAATTTATGGTCGTTTGTGAATTTATTTGTTTCTTTTTAACATATGATGGGGATAAGATGTATTTGTACATGTTAAGTACTTTTGTGTATTTTTTAACTATACTAATCTATTTTTGTTTGATTTTTTATGAGATTATTATTGTTAAAATTTTAAGTTGCATATACTTAAGTTGATGTTAATGAATTCGTCAAAATATATTTGGGTATGTCCTTCTTTTAAATATTATTGACTCTTAGATTTAATATTTATAAGTATGATGAGAATTCGTTTATGAATTATTTTTTTCTCTTTTAACATATGATAAAAAAAGAAATGTATATTTTTAACTTTTTTTTCGCTAAATGTGCAGCTATCCCTCACAATCTCTAGTTATATGTAAATTTGTCACTTTAAATAATGTTCAGATGCTAGCAAAGATTTTCCATGAATGCTAAACTACGCTATGTTGAACCTAATTTTAAAAGTTGCATAAGAAGTAACTTTTTTTTTTTTTTTTTTTGTAATTATATTCAATCCCCATATTAGAAAAAATATTTATGTCGTTGCCAATTATTCAAATATGCCATTTCTTTAATTTTAATTCCAATTTAATAGTAATTGTATCCTTTTTTTTTTTTTTTTTTGGGTACAAAATATTCTTTGGAAATCTTTTTTTTTTTCCAATTTTTCTTAGGAACTCAATACAATTCCATTTTTTCACTTTTCATTTATAAACTTGATATAGATAAAATTTCTTATTATTTTTTAAAAATGTGTTTTAATGGCTTTATGACAATGTTTTTTAAATGAATTTATTTGGGGTTTAATTTGAATAATTACTCATTAATATTCGTCGACAGTCATGATATCTATATTTGGTATCTATTTTTCTTTATATTTAAAATGTGTTAGTAAAAATGAAGCAACAATTTTAGTGAGACTAATTATGTAATTTTCTTCATTTTTTTATGAAAAATGTTTGTGATGTATAAAATTATACAATGGTCGAAGAAGTTCTCTTTTTCTTTTGTGAGAAATGTTTTTTAAAAGTATAAAATAGTTGAAGAAGTACATTTCTAATATATATATATATATCATGTTTGCTTTGATGTAGGTCAATTAGATAATTATTTAAATTTTTTATCTCATTACATTCTTTTTTAATAGAACATTACAATTTTTTAATTTTTTCTTCTTTTTGGGTGGAGGAAGATGAGGTGCTGGAAGGGTGAGTCACAAGTGGAAAGGTATTTTAGTTACGATTTGTTACCTACTTTCTAAGAGTAGGGAAAGAATTTTGGGGAGGGAAAGATGATTTTTATTTTTTATTTTTTTTGGTGGGGAGATAGAGGAGTAAGGGATATTTGTTACAAATTTTTGCTTTATTTTTTAAATAGTAAATGAGAATCATTAATGAATCCTATCTAATTTTTTATTTAGCAAATAAAAATCCTTTTATTCAATATTTTTACATTTTTTCTTATACCCTTTTTCTTCAATATTCCATTTTCTACTCTTTTTTATTTACATAGGTTTATTTAAATAAACTCATAACTATATTAATTATAGACAGCAAAAAAAAAAAAAAAAGACTATTGTACTACATATGTGTTTTTAGTCTTCTTCTTCCTTTGATCATTTTTTAAGAATTTTTAAAGGTGGGAAAGAAGAAGTATTGTTCTTTGTTTTAAAATAATATTTATCATTTTTTAATTAAAAAATATTTTCCTTTTTCAAAAAATGGAATATTATGTGTTTCTCAAAATTATAACAAACTACTCATTGCACGATTTTTTTAATATATAACATTATAATTTGATCGTTGCATTAGATATATAAGAATTTCTAACTTTATTTTAATATAATTTTATAATTAATAAATATTTATCTCGTGCTTCAATCTGATAAATCTTTTTGTGAGGAGATAAATGTGTTTCTTTGATTGATTTAAAAACATAGAAATTTCCTTTTAACTAATTTGAACTTCCAATTCTCATTAATTTCAGACTCTTAAAGATATAGATAAACTAACATTATCATAACCTTCTAATTCAAATGATTTTTTTTACCTCATCAAGATTCATCATCCTGTTTCACACATGTAATAAAAAAAAAAACTTTTCCTAGCATCTATACGGTATGAAATGTATGAATAATAATTCAAACAAAAAGATATAATCTAAAATTAACGATAATGTCCTTTAAAACAATTCGAGGAATTGACTCAATTTTTCCCTTAAACACAAGGGGTGCCTCATCAAAAAGCAATAATTGTTCTTTTAAATTAAACATGCATCTTTTATGGAGAAAAGGTGTTAGGCATATAAACAAAATTTGGAACCAAAATTGATATGTGAGCTATGGTAGTAATAACTTTACGAAGGATTACTAGTACCTTCACGGTGCTTTGGTGATCTAATATGGAAATAGTAAATCTAAAATGGTATATTCATCGAGACTCTTTTTTTTTTTTTTGGAGGGACATGAATTAACAAACACAAAGTACAAAGATTATTTTTTACACTCTTGAACCATAGCAATCAAAGTTTCATTTAAAAAATCTACAAAGCACGTAATTATTGGATTAAAATTGAGCAAAAAATTATTAATTAATAAAAGGTAAATTGTCACTAAAATAATACAGTATTTTTTCACTCCCTATATTTCTTAAAACTTTCAAAACTAAAATATTCTACTCCCATATGACTATTTTTTCAATTATGGATACGTTAAAATATTCTACTCCCTGGGTCATTCGTTAATTATGGATTAACTTTTCAATTTAATATATAAGTTTTTTTATGGTTTAACAATTTATATTAGGTTTTCATATTTTATATTATTTAAGGTTATTTTAAACAACACCCCTGTACTTTTAATGAATTGTCAATTCAGTACCTAAACTTTTAATTTAAAAAAAGTACCAAACTTAGGGTTTCGTTAAAAAAAAAAATAATAACTACTGAAAAATTTTAATTTAATAGTCAAGTACCTAAATTAGGGTTCAACCCGTTATTTTTTTTACAGAACCCTAATTTGGGTACTTGATTGTCAAAATTAACCCTTAATTTTTTTCAAGTACTGTTATTTTTTTTTTTTTTACAAAACCCTTTTGGGTACTTATTTCTCAAATTAAAAGTGCAGTTACTCAATTAATAATTCACTAAAAGTAACAGGGCCAGCGCTTCAAATAAGGGAAACATAGCTAGTTTTTATGTGATAATATATACTAGCAGAAAGTTTGAAAAACATGTGCAGAGAATGACAAAAGTAAATAAATAAGAATGAAGAAAATAATAAATTATAAACTTGTAAAAAAGAAAGAAAAAAAGTCTTGTATATATTTTATTTATTTTAACAAATAATTTTATTACTATTTTTTGGGAGTTAAGGGAAGAATCCCAATAACACATAGAGGTAAGGATTCATAATCTTAATATTCACCATCTATTTTCACACTTCTTAAGAATCTGGTTCCTTTTCTCAAACATAATTAATAAACCAAACGTTCAAATTTAAAATTTGAAAAAGTAATTATAAATTTCCCTGCTCACTTTCTTGATCAAATGAAACGGGACCTTGAAGATAGATGAGAGCGGGCATTTCTAGCCAAATGTCCGTCACAAAATCCTAAATTTGATAGATATAGAAGTTTAAAAATTGTTCATGTACATAAAATAAAAAGATTAAAAAACTTGATTATAAGAAGAAAAATAGAATAGTTTATGTTAAATATATTATAGCTAATTTCTCTTTTTCGAATTCTTTGGATTTTATTCCATATTAACATGGGTCTGAAGTAGGGCTATAAACGGGGTGGGTATTACCCGTACCCACGCGGGTCTATACTCGTTTTTAACGGGTAATGTTTAAATTTTATATCCGCGGATCTGTACCCGTACCTATACCCATATTTATTCTGTTATATAGGTTTGGACAGGGTATGATAATACCTAGACCCGTATACCCGTAGACCCGTATTAATAAAATAATAATATATTTATATATAATATATTAGATGGAGGGTAGTGAATGTGCTTAAGGAAGTATGTTTGAGTGGTTGAGGAGATTATCTTAGAATCTAGCTTGTTATTTTTATGCAGGTTTGAATCTTGATATTGTCAACTTTTTTATCATTTTTATTCTCCTTTTCAGTCTTTTTCTCTTTTTTTTCCCTCCTTCTCAGTCTTTTTCGCTTTTCTTTCCTCCTTTTCAGTCATTTTCTCTTTTTATTTTCTCCCTTTCAGTCTTTTTCTCTTTTTTCTCCTTTTCAGTCATTTTCTCTTTTTTTCTCCTTTTCAGTCCTAAATAGAGCCTCTTTAGTTGATGAACTTGTCCCAACTAACCTCTTTCAAATTATTTATTTATTTTTAACTTTATTTTAAATGCCATTTCACAAATAATATATTTTTACTAAATATAAAAATAGATTCTTTCATCCTGTGTAAAAGTAATTCATGATAGTAATATTTTTGTCTTATTTTTTATTTCATAGAACTGCTGAAAATAGGATCATGACAAAAAGAACAATCTTTTTCTTTGTTTTTTTTGTCGTTATCTATCTTATATGCTATTATTTAACTTATCTATTAGCTGACATCGTATTATTTCATATACTCTTTACTCAGAGGTTGTCCAAGAATTTAGATTACAGACTAATTTAATATAGATAAAGAGGTATATATCCCTATTCATTTATGTATATAAATAATTGTATTTGTTGAAAGAAATGTTGAGAAGACTATGTTAATCATGTTAAGATTTTTATTTTAGGATTATGCAATGTTTTATATTTTTTTTTAACAGGGAAAAAAATGAAAAATGTCATACAGGTACAGGTATACCCAGACCCCACCCTGGACCTTGGAGGGTCGAGTTTGGGTCCAGAAATTTTATACTTGAAGGGAATGGGTCCGGATCTGAGTCCAAGTTTCATTATAAGGGTATAAGTCTGGGTCTGAAGGTACTCTGAGGATTTGGACCCGTTTACAACCCTAGTCTGAAACATAAATTGAATAATAAAAATTACAAATATTTTTGAGCTATTTATCATAACGGGCTCTGTTTTGATGTATAAAACGGGGCAATGAAGAATCCGACATGATCTTAGCTTAGCTGTTCTAAGGCTTAAGGAAGCAAGCCCCTCCAAAAAATATTCACATGGGAGCTCCATCAACCTTATTCTGATCAAAGAATTCTCCCGTCCCTTTTCTAATACTATCATGAACAGTGATCTTCTGTTTCTATCTCAAAGAAGGAATAGCATGTTTTCTGGTGGAGAGGCCCAAAATTTTAGTAATTCAATATTCGAAAATCATCAACTAGTTCGAAAGAGATTGGAAGGTATAAAACTTTTAAACACTAGTACGAGGCTAATATAAATTATTAAACTGCTTCTTAAATAATTTAAATTTAAAATCTTTCATTTACCATTTCAAGTAAAAATACATAAATAACGAGTCCCGCCAGCCAAATTTTGAGGTTAGACATTAGTGGTTCATAAAATTGATTGATGGTTTGATTGATGGTGGGAGGATGTGCACAAATGCAAAACGGCTCTAGATAAGCCCTTATCTCCGGTCACGGTTTGGAGTTTGGTTGGGTGCAGTATACGAATATCTTTGTGATGCTATATAATTATAAGGCCTCTTATAATTATTGGAGGAAGAAAAGAACAAAAGCTAGGAAACTGCCCCGAAACTGTGTTTCCCAAACGCATTTGCGAATAAGACTCCTTCCTACTGCTCTCTCTAGGCCTTTGCCAATTGCCGATGCCTACCATTTCCTGCTAAATGACACCGTCCTGGCTAATACATACCCCCTCATCCTCTTCTTGCCTTCTCTTCCCAAACTACCCCTTTTTTTTTTTTTTTTTGCATTGTACAAATTTCTTATTATTGGTTTATTTGGTTTTTACTATGGCACAATCATCGAAAATTATCTAATGCATTTTTCACTACATTCTTTCATTTGCTATACTTTTTTTTTTTTTTTAATAACACTTATCTTTTATTTTATATACTTTATTTATAAAATTACCATAAGATAGTGTTACAGTAAAGTGTATTATTAGACAATTTTGACAATTATATAATTATAATTTTATTAGCATAGATATACATTCTCTAAAATAGTACTTGAATATTTTAATGCGTTCCTTAATACACTAAATAAACTTCAACATATAAACAATACTATTGAACTAATGAAGCATTATTGGCTGGACTAATCATATTGCTTAAAAATGAAATTTAATTAGTGTATTAAATAATATACTTTTATAGTAGTATGAACGTTGATTTTTAGCCAATCTTGGAAAATAGAAGGGTTATATTTTCCTTTAAAAAAGAAAATGTGAAACCGGTTTAAGTAGTCCAAATCGTTTCTTAAGTAACTTAAAATCAGAATCTCTTACTTAGCATACCATGTGAAGGATTTTAAGTGAAGAAAATCAAGTCATTAAACCACATGCCTCTTGTCTATTATATATATATATATATATATTATTGAGGCCTTTGAGGTTGATCTATGTTATCACATTATGGACAATTTTATCCAACGATTAATTTTCATATTACTGTTATTTATTAAAAAAAATTCTTATTACTGTTTATGATTATTGAAATGTGATAAAACCAAAGGGTACTCTTGTAAGTTCAAAAACTTGTCAGTTACTTCCTTTCCCCTGATGGATCACTTCCAAAGTAACATAATCATCAATTTCTTCTTCTTCTTCTTCTAGATAAATTTTCATTTTTTAATATATCCTCTCTCCACAACTTCTCCCATATATCTTACCATTACCTTATTAAGCCCTTCTCTCACTCTACAAAATCGTTTTAAAAAAAAATCACAAACTTAATTACAAGAAATGAGCAGTACTCGGCATTACAAGAAAACTTGCGATATGCAACGGACAAATCACAGTGACAGAGACAACGACGAGCTCGAAGAGACGGAAACGGAACCCGAAACGGAGGAAGAGGAGGAAGAAGATGAAGGAAGCAAAAGAAACAACGTAGGACGACGTCGTTTGGGAGGATGGTTCATAGGGAAGGTTCTAGACCCAAGAACTTCATGGATACAAGAATGGAATAGAGTATTTCTGTTAGTATGTGGAACCGGTCTCTTTCTTGACCCTCTCTTTTTCTACACACTTTCAATTAGTGAAAACTGTATGTGCCTTTTCGTCGACGGTTGGTTCGCCGTTACCGTCACTGTTCTCCGATGCATGACGGATGCTTTACACGTGTGTAATATGTGGCTTCAGTTTAAGATTAACAGACGTCGTCCGATGAATCCCATACCGTCCGTTAACAACGACGGAGGAGATGACGATGAAATTATTGCAATGAGTTCTCGGAGAGTTGCTCTAAGATATCTAAAGGGTAAAAAGGGTTTTTTCTTCGATCTCTTTGTAATTCTTCCTCTACCTCAGGTGAGTTAATTTTAATTAATTTCTTTCTTTATTTTTTTTCCTTTTTGGGGATAAAAAATAAGAGGGGAAAATGACAATATTGGTGATTATGGTTTTCTGAAGTTAGTGACGCTAAACGACCAAGAAATTCATCGTTTTGTTATTTATCTTTATTGGAGAAATGACAAAATGCATGCATGTCATATTCTGGTTTTTGCATGTGAAGATTGGCTTCACATTTATTTTGCTGTAGTAGCAAACAAATGTTGGTAACAAACTCGTCATTTAGTAAGCCACTAATTTAGTGGTACAAGTATTGTTAAGTAATTAAAAAAAAAGTATTATTAAGTAACATGATTTAAGTTCGGATTATTATTTTTCTCGAGATATATAGAAAAAAGGTCAGCATTCCTTCAAATTTGCTAAAAGAGTGCATCTTGACTCTAAATGGTACTCCCTCGATTTTTGTTATAATTTTTAATTATATTTTTTCACTTGATATATTTAGTTATAATATTTAATTATATATTTTTACTTGATATATTATAAAAATAATACAATATTCTACAAAAAGATAAATATCAACTACTTTTAATTCTTATGACATATAAACTTTAGAGTAATAATGATGAGAGGAAAGAGAAATTAATTTGAAAGTTATTATACTCTATATAAGAAAAAAAACATTTAATTTTTCGTATTTTTTTTTTAAAAGTGAGATGGGTGAAATATACTAAGTAAAAAAGACGGAGGGAGGGGATAAGAGCATCAAGTTTTTACTATTGGTAGAGTTCAACACATAGGTATGAATAGCAATATTCCGGCGGCTCAATATACTGTTAATCTTGATTCAACTTTGGTTTGAATAGAGGAAACTCCTGATTTTGTAATTTCATACTCATATTTTTTATATTTAATAAAATTATACATTTTCCCTAAAAAAGAAGCAAAACAGATGGAGGGAGTATAGAAAATATTATCTTGAAAGAGAATAAAAATCCAAAACACGTGCCAATTATTTTAAATTAACAAACATTTGTGAAAGAGATGTTATATAAAGAATATCAAAATTATTGTTATGAGAAAATAATTTAAAAATGATTTTGATACGATATAATGCCTGCTTAATTTGAGAACGACAAACTTTTTAGAATTTCCAATAAAAATAAAAAAAATCCTTTTTGGAATGATTCTTTAATTTATGAATTCTTTTTAAAAAATTAAATGATTGAGGTAGTTATTCTTTAGAAGCTTTATTTATAAATTAATAAGTTCCTAAATAATGGATTGGGGCCAAAGATTTTAGCTTGAAATTAATTAAAAATTATTCTCTATTCAATCATAATATGATATACTATATTTAATTTTGCAGATTGTGCTATGGGTGGTAGTTCCATTGCTTTTGAAGAAGGGATCAACAACACTTGTAATGACAATGTTCTTGATAATATTTCTATTCCAATACCTCCCAAAAATCTATCACTCTGTTTGCCTCTTGCGACGGATGCAAAATCTCTCTGGCTACATTTTTGGTACTGTTTGGTGGGGAATCGCTCTCAATTTGATTGCATATTTTGTAGCTTCACATGTAAGAACGCATCTAAACTACCCTCTATTTCTTTTGTCTTTATTTTGATGACAGATTTCATTTCAAGAAAGTAATCCTATATGCTATTCTTCTGGTCACTTTATTTGTACTTGAGTTAGGTCTAAATTTAATTATTTTTTGCCATGATAACAAAATCATTTAGCGAATGTAAATATTGATGTCTTGTTTAAATTTGTAAAAGATGGGATCTCTCAAGTGAATAGTTGGGAGTTCGACTTCTTCTGCTAAATGCATAATTTACCCTCCGTTTCAATCAGATTGTAGCCTCCCTTATCATGTTTATATGCTTAAATGCTTTTATGATTATTATGATGATGTAATTTTCATTAAGTATATCATCTACTTTATTGAAAATGATAATAAATAAATAAATAAGTTATTAATCAATATTGGAACACGTTTTAGATCACTAATAGATGTCTAGTCATAAAAACTTTACGCATAAAATGTCAAATCATAGATGTGAAGGGGTATGTTGAAACTTGTTCAATTATCCTCTTACTCGTACTTTTGAGATACATTTTATAGTGCAATGAGAGCCTAAACCAAAATTTTCATATAATTGATCAAGAGAAAATAAAAAATCCTAGCAAAGGCTTGGAGAAACTTAAATTTCTTACAGTACATACATAGATTTGTCTTTAATTTCATGATTTGCAGGCAGTTGGAGCATGTTGGTACTTGCTAGGTATCCAAAGGGCTGCAAAGTGCCTAAAAGGGCAATGCATTCTCACAGAAGGTTGTGGCCTAAGAATGTTAGCTTGTGAAGAGCCCATTTATTATGGAACAAGAAGCCTTGTAAGAGACAGATTTAGATTGATTTGGGCGGAAAATAAAGATGCAAGGTCTTCTTGTTTAGAAAATTATGATAATTTCAATTATGGAGCTTATAAATGGACTGCACAACTTGTCACAAATGAAAATCGTCTTGAAAAGATACTCTTTCCTATCTTTTGGGGCCTAATGACTCTAAGGTATATATATATATATATATAACAATATTTCTATTTATGCTTAATTATTTTGATACTGCTATTATTTAATTTCTCTGCTTATAGTTTCCCTTTGGTCCAAAATAACCTTTGAGAATTTGTACAATGGATAGTACTTTTGGGAACTTGGAGAGCACAACAGATTGGTTGGAAGTAGTTTTCATCATCATCGTACTTACAACTGGACTCCTTTTGGTTACCATGTTAATTGGGAACATTAAGGTGAGTATAGTTTACCTCTATAATTAATTCCTCCTTCTTAATAATTCATTCATTTCAATTTACCTGTCATCTTATAACATTACACAATTATTAAAAAAATAATTAAATTACCTTAATTGAAGATTGGATATATATAGACTAATTGCTCAAGACTTGGGAATATCAATTTCTTTGAATTATTCGGTTCGTTCAATTTATCCCTCTATCAATAAAATATGTCACATCTTGTCTTAGTTGAAGGTTGAAAAGACAAAAGTGTCTTTACTTGAGAATATGATTTTACTTGAGAAAATATATATGCACAAAAAAGACAGATAAACTGAAAATACTTGGGATTTAAAGATAGTTGATTTAAGGAGTAGAAAATTTCTGAATTTATTCGGGGTTGAGCTTAAAAGAGCGAGCTCGATTTTATTTATCATGTGAGTGATTGGATGAAATTATACAGGTATTCTTGCATGCAACAACATCTAAGAAACAAGCAATGCAATTGAGGATGAGAAATATAGCATGGTGGATGAGGAGGAGACGTTTGCCTACAAACTTTAAGCAAAGAGTTCGGAACTATGAAAGGCAAAAATGGGCAGCAATGCGGGGAGTGGATGAATGTGAAATGATAAGAAACCTTCCCGAGGGCCTTAGGAGGGATATTAAGTATCACCTCTGCTTGGATTTGGTTAGACAGGTATGCAAATTGGTTAGACTAAATTAACTGTGTAATATTTTTAATTAATAAGTTTAATAAAATAATAAAAAATAAGTTTTTAAGTATAAATTTTGTATTAAACTAAAATGTACAGAGAATATTACAGAAAATTTAAAATTCAGAATTTATATTATTATTTGTGTAATTTCATCATTCCCAATCTTCTTTCAGGTGCCCTTATTTCAGCATATGGATAACTTGGTCCTGGAAAACATCTGTGACCGTGTGAAGTCACTCATATTCACAAAGGGAGAAACAGTAAGTTCTCCATCGGATTGTTTAATACCCTTTTTCTACTATACTTCTTTTGTAATGATTTATTAATAAATTTTATAAAATAAAAAATATACTTTAAATTATAAGAGAGAAATTTTAAACAAAAAATTACTATTAAAAAATATGTATTAAAAAATATATTTCAGAGCATTACTCTTTAAATTATAAGAGATAAATTCAAATGATTTGGACATTACTCTTCTTACGTCTCTATAATACATACGTAATCCTTCCCTTCCGTGACATATATAGATTTTAATAAAAGTGACAAGTCGTATTTTTGTTACTTAAATTTATGATGAAGAAAATTGTTTATAAAACTATTTTGACAGCATGCATAATAAAATACTTGAAGACCTTATTAATCCAAAGTTTTGTGTGATCACTTTGGTTGGTAGATTACCAAAGAAGGCGATCCAGTACAAAGAATGTTATTTATAGTAAGAGGTCATCTTCAAAGCAGCCAAGTACTAAGAGATGGTGTCAAAAGTTGTTGTATGTTAGGCCCCGGCAACTTCAGCGGTGACGAACTTCTTTCGTGGTGTCTACGGCGACCATTTGTGGAGAGACTGCCACCGTCTTCATCGACGCTAATAACATTAGAGACGACGGAAGCTTTTGGATTAGAAGCTGAAGATGTGAAATATGTGACACAACATTTTCGTTACACATTTGTGAATGAAAAAGTGAAGAGAAGTGCAAGATATTATTCACCTGGTTGGAGAACTTGGGCAGCTGTCGCAATTCAATTGGCTTGGAGAAGGTATAAACATAGATTGACGTTAACTTCTTTGTCATTTATTAGACCAAGAAGACCATTGTCTAGATCTTCTTCACTTGGTGAAGATAGGCTTAGGTTGTACACTGCTTTGTTGACTTCACCTAAGCCTAATCAAGATGATTTTGATTTTTGATTAAGTCCAAGATAGTTTCCTAGGAATGAAATGTAAGATGCAACTCTATATGTCTATTTCAGTTATGAATATTTTATCAGTAAATCATTCATTTAATCAACATTATTTGAATTGAGTTTGATTTTGAAATTTTTTTTTAAGCTTTACAAAATTGAAATTATTTATGAGGACAAGTAAGTTTCAAAATTGAAATTTTACAGTGAGTTTCAGTTTTGGTGTATTTAGTTTAAGGTAAAAAGTCTCAGTGTTTCCTGAACTTTTTCAAATTTTAATTTTGAATCTTAAATTTCAAAATAACAAATTTTAGACCCTAACTTTAATAACGTATCAAAATAAAACTTTTCGTCCAATTTATCCATTAAATGGCTAATGATCAATAAAATCCAAAGATATTTTGGAATGTTCACTTTTATAACTCTTTGATGATGCCGCTAATTCTCTCCGCTCTAATTCTCTCTCATGCCTCTTACATGCCAAATTCACTTTAACCTTTTCACCCAACTTTCCTCACAATATTCCTCTCTCTCTCTCTCTCTCTCTCTCTCTCTCTCTCTCTCTCTCTTAGGCCTTCCTGGTTGTTTCCATGCTATTGGAGGATCTAAATTCACCCCTTGACTATCAGGCCACTGATCAACTCCATTCATAGGTTGAAGTACATTCTCATATAGCTGAAGAAACTTAGCTTTGCTGCAACAGTCATCAATCATTTCATGTGGATCCAATCCCTGCTTATGTTTGCAGCTATATCATGAACACATGGTATTCTTGACAAACTCCATGCCATATAACTACAACTCTTCTTCCCCATATCCAC
Organism: Catharanthus roseus; assembly: GCA_028651295.1. Taxonomy (NCBI): domain Eukaryota; kingdom Viridiplantae; phylum Streptophyta; class Magnoliopsida; order Gentianales; family Apocynaceae; genus Catharanthus; species Catharanthus roseus. The sequence goes on along the minus strand of JAPQWS010000044.1, from coordinate 3,357,532 downwards.
TATAAATTGTTTCTTCCTTGGTCCTAGAACTTGATATCCCTGAAGCCCATTCCAGATAGGCTTCCAAAGTCTACTTTCAATGTTTTTCTTAAGAGCTTTTGCAGGAATCTTGTTATTCACTTTTATCCTTTCCATGTATCTATATACAATCCATTTGGCAGTAATTAGTGGGTTCTTCCAAGCATGTTTGCAGTTTTCATGCTTCAGCTTCCAAGTTTTTAATTACAAAATCTTTTGATTTTGTGGCAACCTCCACTAAAGCAAGAATATTCCAATCACAAATCTCAGTCCTACACCGTGCCCATATTCTTGTTGATTCACTTGGTTTGAATCTCACAGACTTCCCATCATTGTTGCAAAAGTTTCTAACTCCCTCCCTAAATTCATCTCCATTTTTTAACCTCCTGCCAATCTCAAACTGTGGCTTCGTCATGTCCCTCTCTGCATTGAAGTCTTTATACCTGCCCCTCACCTCATTATATTCATCACTTGAACCATAACTTACATCCTCAAGTTCATCATCTACAAAATCACCATCTAAAGACCCGCATGTTTGCTCATTCAAATTTACCCTTGACCTAGTTCTCATACTAGGTACAGCAGCCACTCCACTTGTCTCTTCACTATTTTGCCTAGTTTCATTGGCCACCCCACTTGTCCCTTCATCATTTTTTCTCAGTCTCATAAACCCCTATATTATCTATACAATATAAATCATCATCACTGAAATGTGCCACCTCATAATCCTCATCACTACTATCATCATGCTCTTCATCAGAATTGTTATTCTCACTATCCACCACCACCCCCCTTCTTTGTCTAGCCCTCAACTCCCTCTCAATATCAGCAACGCCCAGCTTATCATCCCTCAACTCATAAACATTTCCATCTACATCCATATGATTCTCATCAACCATACTCTCTAAAATCACATAATTTTCATGATTATTACCCTCTACATTCATAAATTACAATAACATTATTGCAACATAATTAATAATAACCATTGAATCAGTTAGAATCATCATCAATTGATTTGTATTCCTCTTCTTTAGTTGCTTCATCTTGTGACTCCCACTCCACCTTATCATTGACAAAATCATCATTTACTTCAAGTTCTTCGAGAATGTCAACATTATTGTGTCCGCCTATCTCATGTGTGACATGTCCAACTTCTTCAATCCTACGATCTATTACTGAAGTCTCGTTGACTTCCATATTCTCTTAAAATGCTAGTTCAACTACAAGGACATCAAACACTTAAGTTCTTGACTTCATTACTACCAACCAATTACTCCTTTGTCGATTAGCACCAAGATATATGATGTAAGACACTTGTTCTGCTTGATAAACAAAGACGAATAGATCGTAAGTAGAGTATCTTTTCTTAGAGTGAATCTCGACAAGTTTATACTGAGGATGCTTAATTAAACATTTATTTGAAGAATCAAACTAAACACAATTAAAGAGTATAACTTTCTGAACAGGTGTATTCACGAACTCAACCTCAATGGCATCAGTTAAGGTCCCATAATAGTCCCCCTTCACTTGTACGCCACAATTATTAGTACATTTTCTGGAGTCATACTCTCGAATATTAAATCTGAATTCATTGACAATATAACTATTTCTTATTTTTACATATCTAGACGGACCCCAAGAGAGGTTTCTAAGTAGTTGGTGGCAACTCCCCATGTTCAAAGGTTTGTGCATCTGAAAAAAATTGTATTATTATATTTATTTCGTAAAATGTTTAACATTCTTAATTTAATATACTTTATCTTTAAACAATTTGGAAAAATTCATCGTTGATAATTTCCTTTAAGTGTTCTTCTATAATACTTGGATAACGAGTTCTCATTTCTGATGAGTACTTCCTACCGTTAATAACTCACGGTCAACCATATTTCCAATCAATTCAACTTAATTCAAATATAAAGGAATAAATTCGATGAACTTGCTTGATAAAAGGTTCAACCTCCTCAATTAAATAGGATGTAGTTTGTTATTGCCTTATAGTCTTCCTCATCTAAGATTCTCTTCTTCATCTGACCATATGGTCTTCCTGGCATATTACAAATAGAAAGAACAGAGCCTTGTTCATGAGACTGCTCACCCTCATCTTTATGTCCTACGTCTCTAGTTTTAGTGTCAACGACTAGTCAAAGTAGTAACTAAAGAATGTTGCATCCTTCTTAATTAAGTACGGGTTATATATCGAACCTTCCACCCAGGCCTTGTTCTTGATCTTGTTCTTTACATGGTTCATATACCTAAATGAGAATATACTTTAGGGTTTGCATTAATTAGTTATGTAAGAGATATTTAAGACAAGATTTCTTGTCCTTACCTCTCAAACTGATACATCCACCTATATTGGATTGGGCCACAAACTCTAGCCTCATACGTCAAATGAACAATCAAGTGTTCCATTATATCAAAGAATCCTGAGGGAAAAATACTTTCTAGCTTACATAACAAAATTGCAATACTAAATCTCCAATTGATGCATATGCTTCTCACTAATCTTTGGCACACATAAGTCACGGTAGAAAAGGATCAATTATGCTAAGACGCTCCAAACCTTTTACGAAAGAATCTCTCTAAAGGCAATTGGTATTAATCATTCTATAAACACATGACAGTCATAGCTTTTCATCCCGAACATTCTCAATTCTTTCAAATCGACACATCTTCCCAAGTTAGAAGCATACCTATCTGGTAATCTCAACACATTTACCCACTCAAGGATAAGCTTCTGTTGTTCATTCATTAATGTGTAACATGCCTTCGGTTTTGACTCTTTACCCCTAACTTTATTACAGATTATCAACTCAGGTTCGATACAGTACCATTATGTGTCTTCTCTAGCCTTGACATTATCCTTTGTCTTTCCTTTGATACCCATTACAGTGTTGAATACATTATCAAACACATATTTTTCATTGTGCATTATGTCAATATTGTCGCGAACTAGAGGGGTACGCCAATATGAAAGATCCCAAAATATGCTTCTCTTTGTCCAATTATAGTTTGCACCTTTGCTATCTCCCCTACCAATTTCCGTGCCTGTTTCTGTAATTTTTTGCAACCCCTGAATTCTCTCCCACAACGTTCCCTAGAAAGGCGCGGTGGTGGCAAAGAGTGATCTTGGCCCTTGCCTTTCTTAATAGTCTTTCTATCTTTTCTAAATGGATGCTCCTGTGGTAAGAAGAATTTATGACAGTTATACTAGGATTGTTTCACCCTGCTTTGTAGTCGGAACGACTTTGTTTGTTCCATACAATATGGACATGCAAGTGCACCTGCAATACTCCAACCGCTCAATATTCCATATGCCGAGAATCACTAACCATTCAAAGAAAGATAGCCAGCATGTTGAAGTTTATTGTTTCTTGGATATGTCTTATCTAAAGGTACCCACATCCCACAAATCATTCAACTCTTCTATTAACGGCTGCAAATAGACATCCAGTTTAAATTTCGAATTCTTAGGACCAGAAATAATGATAGTGAAAAACATAACTTCTTTTTTTAAACACATCTAAGGAGGCAAGTTATAAGGAGTCACAATATTAGACAAGAAGAGTATTATTTCCCAGTCATTCCAAAAGGAGAGAAACCATCTGTACACAAACCCAGCTTTACATTCCTCCATTCAGAGACAAAGACAGAATGCACCCTATTGAATTACTTCCATGCTTCTCGATCCCTAGCATGGCTCGTAATGTTCGCTTGCTGCTCACTTTGTGAATGCCATCTCATGTGCTCGGCAGTTCTTTTTTATACATACAACCTTTGCAATTTAGGAATTATGGGGAAGTAATACATCTTTTTGTAAGGTACCTCATTTGTGTTATTATCCTTAGTTTTCTTCTTCTTATACCGTTCACAACCACAAAACTTGCACTCCCTTCTATGACTGTCTTCCTTCTAATAAAGCATGCAACCTTTAAGACATACATCAATCTTCTGAACAGGCAAACCTAAACCAAATACTAATTTTTTTGTTTGGTACCAACCATCTATCTCCTTATTCTCCTTGTGAAGTAAGCGTTTCACATATTGTGCCACTTGATCAAATGATTGTTCAGACCAATTGTTCTCAGACTTCATACGCAACAACTCCATTGTCGCAAAAAATTGTGAATAACTACACCCTTCATATAGTGGTATATCTACTACTTTTAACATATCATAGAACTTTTGCGCCTCTGGATTAGGTGCTTCCTCATAATTATAGTTGGCGGCTTCAGGTCGGAGTTCGGTCCCGCAACATCAAATATCATTTCACGAATCAGGCCCCTTTCTACAGTTCTACTTGATACTGTTTCCCTTAAAGTACTCATATTCGTCCCCACATTTACTCCCCAAGGTGCTTCTCCATGGAATGTCCGATTATGATAATTAGGCTTTAATCCCTACATATAAAGATGTGACCTTAAATCATCCTCGTTTATTAAATTTTTATTTTTGGACTTTGCTCACATATACCTTATCTCATTTTCCTTATTTGTTGAAAGACACCAATCTATAAACCAATGTACCCCAATGACAAATTTAGTATTCAATCCCTTAATCCCACGTCTTGTATACATCCAATTTCTATCATACTCCATAATTTTGCTACATTCAAGAGAATAGAAGGATAAGTTTATAGATGAGAATAAGAAGGAATCAAAGATGAATGATTTGTTGAAAGGCATCCTGCTATTCTTCAATTTTCATAAGTTAGAAGTACAAACATTTCTATTAAATCTTCATAATTTAGACATTAAGAAAAGAATATGAGTACAAAGATTTCTATTAAAGAAAGAGTAGAAGTACAAGTACTTCTATTTCTCGCTTTTGACAACTTGGAAATGAAGAAATAATAGAAGTACAAATATTTCTATTAATCAATAAATAGAAAACACTTCTATTATTTGTTTTTAGTAACTTGGAAATGAATCAATAAATAGAAGTACAAACACTTCTATTATTTATTTTTGTAACTTAGAAATGAATCAAGAAATAGAAGTATAAACAACTTTTATTATTTGCTTTTGATTACAAGGAAATGAAGATAGAATAGAAGTAAAACACTTCTAATTTTTGTTGGGAAATAATAGAAGTATAAATGCTTCTACTTTTTGCTTTCGATAACTTAGAATAATACTTAGACATCTATTATTCTCTAAGTTGTAAAAAAAAATTTGACAGAGTCTCCTTTGTAATATAGACATTTTCCAGACACAATGGTCACTCAAACAAAAAATTCAACTGTTAAACAATTGAATAAAGAGTCTGGGCTCCCCCAAAATACCCAGCAGAAAATGGATAATTATCACAATTCTTCAAGTGTAAAAAGGGGAATCACAACCCCAAAAACAACAAGAAAATAGCGGAATCACAGCCCCGAAAATAACAAGGAAATAGGGACAATTCTTCAAGCATAAAAAGGGAAATTACAGCCCCAAAAACAACAAGAAAATATGGGAATCATAGCCGAAAAGCAACAAGAAAATAGGAACAATTCTTCAAGCATAAAAAGGGGAATCACAGCCCTAAAAACAACAAGAAAATAGGGGAATCACAAGCCAAACTAAGTGCAAAAATAAATGGGTCACAGCCTACATACTAACAAAAGCAAACAGAAATTAAAAAGAACAAACGACAAGGAGCAAGAGTGTACCAGAATTCAAGAGAAATTGAAAGAAAACTTCACAGGCAGCCCACTATATTCTGATGGAAAGTATTTTTGTCTAGAATACCTCAAGTGGAAAAGTTATAATCTGTCAAGCACGAAGATAAATGTGAGCTTAGAAGTGCAATATATTAAGACCATATATCCAAGTTGAGCCTCAAAATTCTTAAAATTACATTATGACTTTATATTTGAAAATAATTATATTTTGACCTCTAATGTTTTTCAAGACAACTAATTCAACTGTGGACTTCAATTTTATAAATTAAAATTCAAGTTAACAAAGAAATTCCAAAAAAATATTAATACACATTAATTAAATGCCAAAATTATTAAAGAATTAGTCACTATAATTTTTATCAGAACAACATTGCTAAGTAAAAATTAGAAGCATCATAATTTAGACTGGTTTTCAGTTAAAAACTTTGTTAGAACAACATTGCCCATTGGTGCAGCAAACTCATGTTAGTATATGACCTAAGACCAATTGACTCACATTTATGATTTATGAAGCATGTATTTTTTAATTGTATTTTATGCTCTTGGTCATCAAGTATGTGACTTGATAGTAAAACCCTTATAGCTAATAAAATACTATTCTTATTTGCCCCTAGTTTATTACATCTTGTAAACTAGTGTGAAGTTGATTGATGGTCAAGTTTTACTGATCATGAATATGAGATATAAAATCAATTCATAAATACATATTGAGAATATTTTATTGGACATGACCCAAAGTGAAGAAGAAATATTGCATTGGTTTAAGTTATAAGTATTTCTTCTCAGTTTTATATTTGGTGTCCTTTGACCTAACGTTTCTAATGTTTCTTGCATGGGGAGAAAATATGTTTTGACATAGTCAAACATCACTTTTAATTAGGTGATCATTATGACTATTGATTGGCTTATTTTCTTGTCATGGCTTGAATATTGCAGATAGTGAAAGGAATTTGTCCCTCTCTTTTTAGAGAGAGATATCCATGGGCCCCTTGATAAGGAAGACTGGAAAATATGCATGGCCATACTCAAATAAGTATTAATAAGGTGTTATTAATATTATTTGTTAGAACAGTCTACCTGGTGATCAAGTAAATGGTTAATTAAGTTTTATAAGGATGACTTGGTCCATGTCTTATACTTAATTAGGATATCGTGTGACAAAAGTACTAAATATTAAATCTGATGCTAGGTTATTATTACATTTACTTAACTTGGGTAAGCATAATGTCTTGCTAGAGGCCGCTTATATTTTGTGAATAAATGTCTAGGACATTTTTCATTCACTGTCAACGTTAAGTGAACCTACAGGGTCACACGCATAGACGATCTTGTGAGCATAATGTCCACGTTCAATGAATCTAGATTGTGTCCAGATTCATTGAACGTATACAAAAGGGGAATCAAGATTTCATATTGTATTTTCTGGTAAGTTAATAAGTAATTAATTTTATTTAATCGAATAAATGAAATTAATTACTTAATATTACTCATCCAACCGTTGGATGATTATAGGAATAGACGGACGAGATTAAACTGTGATTAGATGACAGTTAGGGTTTTGATATTAACAGCTATAAAAGGTTATGTTAACCTTTCCTTGGTGGCGGTCATTTATCTGATTACAGAAAAACAAAACCCTAAACCCTAGAACGGCGATATAGTATCTAGCCTCCTCTCTCCGAAATACGACCGATTACCAGATAGTCAGGATCAGTTCTGAACAGTTTTCAGAACACAGAAGGGGCTAGCATCCCGATCGCTTGAGAGGAGTTCGTCGCGTGAATACCAGTAGAGGGCGAAGCGTACAAAGTAGCGCCTCCACAATGAACAATCAAAACATTGAGGTAATTTCTATCCAATCGGTTTTTCTAGTATGTGCAGATCCTGTTGGTGGATTTCCGTAGTTTTATTTTATTTTGTTTTTTCCTACGGATTCCAACAACTCATTCATTTTGTGTCACAGCAATATAATTAATAATTCATTTTGTGTCAAATTAGTTATCCTTTCAAGAGAAATTGAATCCCCCAGTAGCAGACATTATTGTCCCTATGAAACTTCCTCAAAATTGCTAGTGTTCCTCATATTTTGGAGATTACATACAAGTAATAATTCATAAATTATGACTTTTGGCTATTAAGGGAGTATGTTCAGTAAAAAGAATAGCTCAAGATTATCTCTTATAACTTAAAATTAACTTACTTTAAATTACAGAATAATATATATATAACTCGAAGAGGAATCTAATGAGAATTTGGTTTCTAGGTTGTTTGATTGAGATATGATTTATCGTATCTTGATTATCGATTTAATATATATTATAATATATATATGTATATAGGAACTGATCATGCATGCTTGTTAATCTCTTGTTTGAGGCATCCATATTACATAGACAACAAAACTTTGATAGCAGCATTACATACTCTTTTTGCACCATGTTTGGTTCTCCCGCTAGCTACAATCTTGTGGTTTAATTTGACTATTTTTCTAAAATTCACACATCTGTTTGCACAAATAATTCACTTTTTAATGAAATTCAACAAAATTGTCAAAATCCCGTCAAAATCAAATACTTTCTAAGTACACTTCAACACCAGAAGGAGATGGAAGTCTTTTATTTTCTGTAAAGTGAGAGAGGAAGACATTCATGGTGGTGGGTGCAATGAAACGATTTTATTTTAAAATATGAAAAGGCATAATCACATACTCAGATCCCCCTCAATGGATTTTGTTTAGAAATATTAGTCCCTAATGTAAACTTTGAACTTTTTGTATCCCTAATATTTTTCTAATTAAACTAGTTGGTCCCTTTAACTAACTTGACAGTGGTTTATAACCATTTGGAGCACAAATAAGCTGACTTTTAATTCAAAATTCAACATTTTCTAGCCCAAAAAATGTGTCACATAACCATGGTTTTTGGATTTGAAAATTTTTTTCTATATTCCTTCTAAAGTCAGTCTTGGTTCATGTTTCAAATGATCAGAAACTATAGTGAAAGTAGATAAAGAACCAAGTAGTTTAAAATGAAAAAAGATACACTAGAGACTAAATAGGGATAAAGCCTTATCAATAAGAAAAGCTAGCTTAAAAGTTGAAAAATATATTGATAAATGTATTCGGTTTGCATTCACAACAGCAGAATTCTCAATTTGAATTCTCAGTTTTATATCAACAATTTAGATAAATAATTGACAAAGATTATTCCTTTTAGAGTCAAACTTGGAGCTTAACAAGCTTGGTGCATCCCAATACAAAATTAGAATATGAAAGTTTCTTTCAAACAAATAGTAGGGACATTGCCAATGCCCATATTAACAGTAACCAGAAATTAGAATGTTATTAAGAAAAATATTAGCTTCAAATCCTATTAACAAAATCTTGGTATGGATTATTCTGAAATACAATAAGGGATTGTTATTAGGAGGGCAAAGTAAGAGCAGCTTACTGAGTTCATGCCTCTTGGTTCGACGGTTGTGGGGAATTCTTGAATCAATTTGTGAGTAAAAATGCTGAGAGGATACTGGAACTAAGGGTCAGCAGCTCCGGATTCAGCAACTCCAGCGTCAGCAACTCCAACATCAGAAGCTCCAATGTGAGAGGCTCCAGAGCAGTGTCGAGCTAGAGACATACGAGACACGAGAGAAAAAAGGGAGAGAAGCAAGGTGGCAGCAAAGGGGTGGCAGTGGGGGGCATTGGTGCAGGCATGCAGTGGCGGTAAGGGGGCGCCGGTAAAGGAGTAGTGTCGAGTGTTCAACAGAGAAGGGGAGGTGGACAACTACGTTTTTTTAGGAAGAAAGGGGTGAACTAGGTCGGCTTTAACCTAACAATTTTTAAAAGTAGGCGACACATTTGCAACGGATGGGTCGCAAAGGTTGCGACTAATGATATTTCGTCACTAAACGGTCGCAAAAATTTTATATTTGCGACGAAATTTGTTTTCGATCCCAAGTTCGTCGCAAAGTATTGGTCAATCATGTTAGGTTTCAATTCCGTCGCTAAATTAGAAACAGAAATTTATGTCGCAACTTCCATCGCTATTTCTTATTTTTCTTGTAGTCAAGAGGCTGAGACTAAGAGGGTTAGACTGAGACACTTAGACTTAGAGTTAGGTTTTAAGGATGGGTGGGTGGGGATTGGTGGGGATGGGGCCAGGTGGAGATGGGGAGAACCTTATCCCTGCCCCCAACTCATCCCAAGCTTGAGTACAAATTTAAAACCCATCTCTAATAGTATCTCCAGTCAAACCGGAGTCAAATGGGTTTAGATGGGTTGGCGGCGGGTGGATATCCGATTGGACCCGCCTTATTGCATCCCTAAGCACATCCCACAACCAAATGTCATTACAAGTATGAGAAATTGTACAAGAATTTCTTACATAAGAGGAAATTGATCATCTCAAATTACGAAATGGGAAGAATGTAAATTCAATTGAGATAAATATAATTGAATCTTTGCTTGAAGAAGGAAAAGGTTTTATTGAGAAGATGGGAGATGAAAAAGGATAGAGGAAAATCAAGTGTTAGTTATGTTTTTAACATGGAATGGTGTTGTTGATAGAATCAAGCTTAAGACAGGGTAGATAATTCAAGTATGGTCAGTTCGAGTTGGGGAAGAGTTATGGTTTCCTCTTGCTAAGGTTTTTGAGTGAGTTTCGGTAATAATGAAGACAATTCAGAATCTGGATCTACAAGACCATCTTCATCATCGACAGCACAAGAACAAGAACAAGATTAGTTTATAGTATTTTCTTTCCCATTGAAAGACAATGGTAGAGAAATTTAATAGTGGGGATTGACTAGTTTTGATTGATCTTGTCAATTGTTTATCACTGGGACCAAGGAAAATCAACACCATGGATATTTTTGCTTTTATTTACTTGTTGTTTTTCTTGATATTTCCATTTTATATATATTTTTAGAGTATTTAATCTTCGATTTTCGAAGTATTTTATTGGTAAAATGGAATATTTATCCTATGTTTCTTTTTTTTTTTTATTTATAGGTATGTTCGGATGAGCTAGAAAAAAAAATAAAGTGAAACAGGAGCATGCGAAGCAAGAACAGATGAAAAAAGAGAAGAGGTGCAAAACTCCAGAATGTGGCCAGGCCCGGCTAAAACAGCAACCAAAAGAGACTATTTTCATAAGGTCCCAACTCCCTAATGGGGATGAACCCTAGTTGTTTATAGCGGCTAGGATTATTTTTGTTTCAATGGGGATGAACCCTAATTGTTAATTCTACTCTTCCCAATTTGGGGCTTTTATGACTTGAATGTTGTCTGTAATTAATTGGCTGTTGTTTAATTGCTTAGTTGTTTATTCGATTTTAAAGGAATTGTTAGTTCTCATGGTTAATTGGAATTGACATAAGAAGATTAATCTAGGGCAACCAATTAACAATAGAAGTTGGTAATTGAGTAGAGATACTAATTACACTCGTAGGTCATTAATTCACTTTTATTTCTAAAGCATTCATAATCGTTTAAAGAGAAAAGTGACTCTTCTCTCTCGGTTAATTGAATAGACTAAACTTCGCCTAAACATAGAGATTTCTCGAATACTCGTAATTGAAGCCCAAGCCCAACCAACCTTTGCAACATTCTTTTCTACAAATTCCTAATTGGAGTATTTGAAACCATAAGGGAATTTCACCATTCAAACATTCTTCTCAAACTTGATTTCAAACTACTTTTAGATTGCTTTTAAAGTATTTTATTGTTTCTTAGTTTAAAAAGATTTCCAACTCATTTTCTATTGATTAAACATTAGAGACGCAGTTACTATTATAATTTCTCCATCCCCAGAATTAGACAACTCAGGAATTCTCTAATACTACCTCGAGAGGTGCACTTACTTGTTAGGTGATATTTGTAGTTTAGTCCCAAGCTAACACCAGTCCTTCATGGTTATTTTTAGGAGAACATGAACTTATATTGTATTGACAAATAATAAATAAATAAAACAGAAGAAGGTATGAGATACCTGGGTAGTAAGCTTACGAGTTCAAAAGTAAATTTAAATTATTAATATTTTGAAATTTCATCTCATTATTAAAGTTTAGAGTTTGATATGATATGGTTTCAAAGTTTATTTTTTGTCATTATAATTCTAAAACAATTTACAATAACTCAAAACAATTCAATGGGATTCTTTTGCCGTCGAAAAAAAAATACTATGCAAACTACTTATGTATGGTAATCTCAAAACTAAAATAAGTATTATAAATTATTTTCTAAAAAAGAAATACACGGTGCGATTTTGTAAAAGGGAGGATGTTTTATTTCTGTCTAAGGGAGTAGGGACCAAGACAGACATTTTCCCTTATGGTTAATTAAGATTTATTTTCAGTTAACTAGGGTTTAATTTTCTTGAGTGGCCCTGAAAATAAATAACTGATCGAATTCAATTTGCAGAAGGGTTCATATATATTGAAGGCTTCAATTACATAGTGGATAATGTTGTGGATAATAGAACAATTTTCAAGGCTAAACCTGCTTCCTGCCCTCTTTCCTCTTGCATATATGGAGTTCCAAGATACAAGGTATTTTGACTAATTATACAGACATTAAAGTAGGGAAAAACATATAGTAACAAGGTTAATTGAAGCATATGATTGAAGATATATAAGCAAGGAAAAACAAAAAAAATATATATGTCATGACTAAAATAAAACCTTCATCAGTATAAAAATATAAAATTTGCTACTCATAAGATGAAAAAAACAGGTTTAGGCTACAACTTCTTCCAACTCCAAATCTTCAAGTTTATCTGCTTCCTCAGCTTCAGATCCTGCTGCTGCTGAGCCCCTAAATAGTAAAATTGCAAGACTCCCAACACAAAAGTGGATGAAACATCCATGACAATGAGTCACAAATGAACCAAAATCTGTCCCAACAATGCATTGCCAACCAGTTCCATGCGTCCTATCAAATGCCTGAATCCAAAACAAAAACCATAATCCCAATCAGCCAAGATTTTTGGGAAATACGGTTAAGAACATAGAGAGAACTTGACCTTTACTTAACTTAGACAGACATACGTGAAAGATAATTAGAGGAAGAGAAGAGAAATAACCTTCTTAATAAAGCAAGCAATATCAGTGGCTTCAGTAACATCAAAGTAATCAAGTGCCTTAGCAGCTAAATCAAGAGCATCGTTTTGCATAGCCTTAAGCATATCTGTTTCACCAATCACAGCTTTACCTTCTAACATGATTGATGGAACTAAAAAGAAAAAAAATTACAAAATGGGTTTTTTTTTTTTTTTGGGATATGAAAAAAGAAACTGGGGATTGAATTAATTTTGTTTTGATTCTTTCATTATTCCCATGGAGTCAGGAGTCGGCTATATATACAAGCCAATGCTAGTGGCTAAGCCACAAGGTAAGAGCATCCCATATATATTTTGTGGCAAGAAAAGATTCAAGAAACTGACTGTGGCGTTATTCTGAATGGCCTGTGAATAAAGACGAAGCAAGTGGGGATAGGCGCCGTGTTGTGCTATGGTAGAGGAAAGCACACATGGGAGGTGAAGAAGAGAATATTGGCATATTATATGCCCATGTTTTTCTTTCTCTTACTTGACAAGCAAAGGCTACAAATACAAAGCTTTTGATCAATTGATTTTTGCTTTCTTTTTAATGTTTGGATAAACCAACTCTTATTAGAAAATTATAGTATAGTTTGAAGGTTTTGTAACTACGTGAGAAAATTGTAGACTTTTATTTTACGCTATCATAAAAAAAAATTAAAACCTTAGACCTTTCAAATATTCATATTCACATTTACACCTCGTTCAATCAGTAATCAACTTGTTAACTAAATTTGGTTTGGTATTTAGAGTAAAAGGAATTTTGGTCCCCCCTCTTTATCTTTGACACTTGGATACATTCTTGTGGATGATCAATTATCACTTATCAGTAGGATGATGCCAAGTGTTCAGAGTTTTGGATTTATGGGTTTGTTAAACAATTTGGTGTAGCATTTTTTAGATCATTTAGAAGGAGATCCCAGAAAAGGTGGATAACATTCTACTTCTGCATAATTCAGGGGTTCGGAGCCTGTAGGAAAGGATAAAAAGAGTGGTGACGGCCCAACCCAGCTAACTACTACTGTTTCTGGACCTAATTAAAGGCCTTTCCCAAAAACAAAAGTACCTTTTTTTCAATGAAAAACGTACATAAGTAAAGATAAACTCAACCCTTAACTTACTGCTTCCGTAATTGTGCCACTAAGTTTGTGGACGATTAGGACAATCATAGGCAGCTCTATCATAACTATTAATCGATCTCTCTTATTAGGTTTTTTCTCGATTTTATACACTTTTAAAAAATAAACACTAAACTAGCTTAAAATTTTTTTTTTCCAATTAGGGCCATAACGCACAGTCATTGTGCGTTATAGGATTTGAAAACGCACAATGACTATGCGTTATCTTTAATAACTATCATACCCGTCCATTAATCATGTTTATTGACATGGCAATAACGTGGCAGAGGCGAGTGCATATGTGGTTGATAACACATAACCGTTGTACATTATCTTGACTAATAACGCATAACTGGAATGCGTTATTATAGTGATAACGCACAACGGTTGTGCGTTATCATTTTATAAAAAAAAAACCCTAGTTGGGCCGCCCACTTTTCTCTTTCTTCCTTCTTCCCTTTTTTTCTTTCTTCGCCAGCCGCGCCTCCCCCTTAAATTTTCTTCTTCACCTTCTTCTTCTTCCCATTGCTGCTCTTCCTTCTTCCATTTTCTTCCTTCTTCTTCTTTTCTCTTCCTTCTTCCATTTCCTGGTTTAGCATTTCACAGCAGGTTCCATTTTCTTATTTGACATATACATTTCCTCAATGGAAACACAGTGACAACAGCTTCACCAAGGTATGTTCTTCCTCCTTCTCTTGTTCACTTCCTCTTTTTCTATTCTTCTATTTTTATATTTACTTGTCTCTTTTCCAATTTTTTAGGGTTTTTTTTTTTTTTTTTTACCGGCACTTCATTGGAGTACGAAAGTTTTCAAGTTTGTGGAGTGGAGAACGGAGAGAAAAGAATACCACAAAAATCAAATAACGCCAAATTAAATTTATTTAAATTTTTGGGTAAGTTTATTTACGTTGATAATTGTTTTAAAATTTTTGTGTACTATGTTTAAATTTTTATTATGTTTTAATTTTTATTATTGTTTATGTGAAATTTTTTTTTTTTTGTGGTTTGGGAATTAAATTTATGAATTTCAATATTATTATTTTTATGATTTTTACAGTTTGAATTTTGTAAATGAGTTTATAGGGTTTATGTTTAGAGTTGTTGTTATTGAATTTTATTTTGGGTTATTGATCAACTTTTTGTAATTCATATTTTTTCTGTTGGTCTTGTATGATACATTTTCTAATTATGCTATTACCATATTTATTTACTTTGTAAATGTGATTTGTTGGAATGTGTTTATTTATTTATTTATTTACATTGTAAATTTATGAATTAGGGTATTATTAATTTATTTATTAATTATGCTATTAAATCATGATTGTTTTTTTTTTTTTTTTTGTAAAATATTACTAGCATTCCTAGAGTTATGCAAAATTAATGTAATATTTTATTGTTAACATTTATATAATTTTATTGAATTTATATAATATTGAATTCCTAAATTGTGCACCGTAAATTATAAAAAATTGCATTTATATGATTAGATTAAAATCCTAATAAATTTATGACGTGAAATATAAATTAGGTTTTACATCAATAAAATCCTAATATGAAAATCCTAAACCTTGAATTCAATAAAACATAAATTAAATCGTACACCATTCATTTATTAATATTCTAAAATTCTTAATTGCAAATTGTCATGCTAGTAATTTTGGGAATGTAATTTTAACTAGTAAACAATGTAGATGGAAGAAGTGCCAGCACACGTGCATCCAGGTCCCATAAACCCTGTTGTTTTGACGAGACAGCACGAGCATAGATTTGGGTTGATATAGAGCGGCGACCGCGAGACATCTATTACTGATCTACAGTGTAGGCATTTCGATTGCAATCTGTTTCAGTCCTACAGTACAGCTCCCCACAAGCTGATTGATATTATTGATAGGACAGGTTTAGGGGGAGTTTTCAGATGTGATTATATTGGTTTAGACCACGCTCATATTCCCTCATTAGTTGAGCATTGGAGGCTTGAGATTCACACATTTTACATGACATGTGGTGAGGTCACAGTCACTCTGCAAGACGTGCAAGTGTTATGGGGTTTAAGTGTAGAGAGTTTTCCTGTTACAGGTCCTAGTTGGAGTATACACCAGAAATAGTATTGGATTGAGATGTTCGAGAGACTTATTGGTGTACGGTTGTCTCTTAGTCACTTTTCTGGCTATAAGGTTAAAAAGGAACCTCTGGAAGCCTAGATTTTGAGAGAGTTTACAGGTTCATAGACAGATGATTTTTTTACTTCTGGGAGGTCATATGCTTCCCGATTTCTCTGGAAGTTTGGTTCATGTTCGCTACATCAGTCTGTTAGAGGGTTTTTCGACCATAGGCACATATAGCTGAGGTAGTTGCGTACTTAGTTATTTATATAGGCAGTTGTGCACGACAGCTTTAGGGGGTGCACGGCAGATAGGGGGAGCCTTAATCTTATTACAGATTTGGGCGTGGTCGCGTATACCAGTGTTGCGGCCTCAAGTTATCCGGCATGTGCATGACGACCCGCTTGCTTCCCTTGGTGCTATGTGGTGCACGTTATTTGATTGCAGCCAGCTGCCCACTCACACTCTAGCTACGTACAGAGACCAGTTAGATTTCATGCCATGTGATCAGCTGAAACTGAAACTGAAAACCATGATGACACGACAGGTGTACAGCAAGTTCATCTACACCGTATCAACCCATACCGTATGCATCTTCATCTGATGAAGAGGAGCAGATGGATGACACGACACATGTACAGCAGCTTGGATTTGGACATCGTGTTGGGAAAAAGACTACGAGTTTCATGCCATCCGACTGGCCATAGTTGTACTACCCATTTGGAGTTTTCATTTTCTATTATTTGTAAATTAAATTTCAATGTAGAGTTTTCAGTTTTATGTATATTATTGATTATTTTGTTTAAGTTGTAAGATGGCATTTTATGTAATGAAAGTACTTTTACTACTTCAGTGTGTACATTTAATAGGGTTATAAATTCATTTATTTACCATCTTAAACATTAGGGCTTAGGGGATTATTTTTCTTTTACCATAGTTAGTTTTTAGTTATAATTAGGGTTTACGGTTTTCTAAATTAGGGTTTTATTTTTTTTAATTAGGGTTTTATTTTTTTAAGTTTAGGTTTTTCTTTTACTATAATTAGGGTTTAGTTTATAATTAGGGTTTAGGGTTTGTAACATTAGGGTTTTATTTTTTATAAATTAGGGTTTCATTTTTTAAAGTCTAGGGTTTTCTTTTACCATAATTAGGGTTTAGTTTATAATTAGAGTTTATGGTTTTCTAAATTAGGGTTTTATTTTTTTTTATAAATTAGGGTTTTATTTTTTTAAGTTTAGGATTTTCTTATACCATAATTAGAGTTTAGTTTATAATTAGGGTTTAGGGTTTTTAACATTAGGGTTTTATTTTTTTATAAATTAGGGTTTTATTTTTTTAAGTTTAGGGTCTTCTTTTATCATAATTAGGGTTTAGTTTATAATTAGGGTTTAGGGTTTTTAATATTAGGGTTTTATTTTTGTATAAATTAGGGTTTCATTTTTTAAAGTCTAGGGTTTTCTTTTACCATAATTAGGATTTAGTTTATAATTAGGGTTTACGGTTTTATAAATTAGGGTTTTATTTTTTTTAACCATTAGGGTTTTATTTTTTTAAGTTTAGGGTTTTCTTTTACCATAATTAGGGTTTAGTTTATAATTAGCGTTTAGGGTTTTTAACATTAGGGTTTTATTTTTTTTATAAATTAGGGTTTTATTTTTTAAGTTTAGGGTTTTCTTTTACCATAATTAGGGTTTAGTTTATAATTAAGGTTTTTAACATTAGGGTTTATTTTTTTTATAAGTTAGGGTTTTATTCTTTTTAACAATTAGGGTTTCATTTTTTAAAGTTTAGGGTTTACATTTCTAAGGTTTTCCTTAAAATTATTATTCCCGATATGTACATGTAATTTATTTGACTTGCAATAATTCAAGACACAACAATTTTTTTTTTGGCATTTAATTTTTTTTTCTTTTGTGTTGTCAGGTCAAAATTTTTTTCCACTAAACTTTTACACCCTAAAACTGACATGCCCATGTGGACTTCTTATCTCGGAAATAATTCATGACCAACCTTCAACCTTTTCATTGTGTTATCTAGTTATTTTTTTTCAGTTTGTCATTACTCTCGATATAACACTCTTAGTCAGTTTTGTTCAATAATTCAAAACCCAACCCATTTATTTATTTCATATGCCATGTGTTGTCATGTCATTCCAAAACTTTTGTATCATAGACCTGACAATGACATGTGAATGACGGTGAAATTGCAAGAGAAATAATTCATTGGGTTTGTCTTCACTCCCGACAAACCCATGTGGGAGAAATTGAATTGTGGAGTGTTGTCATTCACAAAGTTGAAGAGACACTTCAACTTTAAACCACTATATATACGTACACCCTAAAATGCATCTTCATCCATAACAACTTCTCAATCATTCTACTTTCATTCCTTTTCAATTTATAAATTATTTAACTTCTGTACATTTCATCCTCTAAAAACCCTAAACACATCCAATTAAATCAATTTAACATGGAAGCAATCCACCCTGTTAGAGTTATGCTATTTTGGGATTCAGAAATTGAAAGGGATGCATATGGTCCCTATTTCATTGGAGTAGTGCGGAAAAGTTGGACATTGCTAACGAACCGAATGATTTCACATAACGAACTGGTAGGGAAAATATTGAAATACTGAGATATGGATCCCAATCTCTGGATTGTTCGAATGACAATGAGGGTGCTTTCATACTACGAAATGCATCGTATGTTTTGCTTTAATTTATATAGCATGAACAATGATGAAGAAATGCATTATCTATGGACTATTCCACCTCACTACGCGAAGGAAGAGATTCATATTCTCGTTGAATTTGAGCAGATCCAGCAATATAGTATTCCAATTACACAGGACATAAATACAACAAACATGACCGAACATATTACAACAGTAACACAAATGGTTTCTAATGAATCGTCTATATTGTACCCTACCGTCAATGATGACGACGATGAAATTGACCAATCGGACAGAGATGATGTCGTTTCTAGTCAATATGAATCAGATGATGACAATCGCACTGGAGAATGAGAGTTACAAACTCCTGTAAACCCTGTAACTGAAAACATAGTGCCCCAATGTGAGAGCAGCCAATGGTTCAGCAACACTAAGTATGACTACACACATTCTGGAGCATTCCTAGATATGGGCTCCGGTTCTCCTATAGATGACCTTGTAGAATCTGATACCATACGGTTACTCGATTGGAACGATTCCATGACTGACATTCAGTTAAGCATGAGATTTGTTAACAAAGTACAAGCAATAAGTGCGGTACGTAAGTGATCCATCAGTGTAGACGTGAATACAGAGTTTTGAAAAGTAAAAATGATACATAGACCGCAGGATGTTACCATCACAGTGATGCTAATTACTATTCATGGTATATCTATATCAAAAAGAAAGCAAGCACCGTCGATGGGAAATAACCAGATTCGTAAAAGAACACACATGCCTTATTCAAATTGAACAAAACAAGCACAGAAACTTGTCCTCAAAATTTATTTCAATGTCAATATCGCACCTAGTTGCCAACGATCCTAAGATACTTGTGTCAAACATCATTCAAGAAGTGCAGGTATTGTTTCAAACGAATTGTACTTACAAGCGGGCATGGTACGCTCGAAAATTTGCCATAAAGAGGATTTTTGGTAGCTGGGAGACAACATTCAATATTTTACCGAAATACTTACAAGCTGTACAGGATTCAAACCTGGGGACTGTATATGAATTTTTGCATCACAGAACAAGCAATCCCCCTAATTATATTTTTAAATTTATTTTCTGGTGTTTCTCGCCATGTATAGACGGATTTCAATATTGTCGGCCAGTGATTTCTGTGGATGGAACACACCTAAGGAGACCATACAAGGGCGTACTGTTAATTGCAAGTACGTGGGATGCCAATAATCACTTGCTCCCAATTTTTTTTGCAATTGTTGATAAGGAATCCTCTGAAAGTTGGAATTGGTTCCTTAAATACGTATGCCTCATTTATGATCGCCACAAAGGTATCTTTTCTACTATTCAAAGTCAACCTTTGTGGCAACCTCCATTTGCAGTTCACCGATTTTGTTTACGCCACATTCAAGCAAATTTCAACAAGACTTTTAAGAACACAACCCTAAAAAGCTTGATGTGGCAGGCCGAAACAAAATCAAAACAATGGAAATTTGACCGTGTTATGAAAAAGATTCAAGAAATAAATGTGGATGCTTATATTTACTTGATAATGTTGGACGCAGAGAAATAGACATTGTTGCATGATGGCGGGCACAGACACGGTATCATGACAACCAATATTTCTGAAGCACATAACAGTGTGTTGAAGAAAGCTAGGGTCCTACCTTTAAAAGCCCTGGTTGAACTAATATTCAACAAACTAGTTAGGTACTTTCACCAACACCATGAAGAGGCTGAAAATTGTGTGCATCTATTTCCAACCCGAATTTTTGACAAGTTCTTGAGAGAGAATATAAAGTTACAACTTACAATCCGCGAGAAGGAATAAACATGGTCAGATCTCCGATCCGGGTTTCTGGTACTGACAACGACGTCTATACATTGCGAATAAATAATAAATCATGTAGTTGTGGAAAATGACAAGTATATATATTGCCTTGTTCTCATGTTCTTGCGGTGTGTAGAGAAAATGGGTTAAGAGCAGATACGTACGTGCCGGAGATATATTCACGACAAACGTACAGAAGAACTTACTAAGCGAATTTCATCCGGTCTTGAGTGAGAACTTTTGGAGGGATGTTCCTTTAATTTAACATTTTATCCTCCAAACATTAAAAAGGAACGGGATAGGAAACAGGGCAAGTGATTTCAAGGGAAATGGATTATAGAAATCCGGATTCTCAAGCAAGATGTGGCAGATGTCGCATGCTGGGACATAATAGAAAAAATTGTAATGACCCCGAACCAAGCAATGTGTAAGTTTGTTTTCTTGGAATTGTTGTAATAAAACAGGTTTCTATTAATAAAATTTTTCTTTCAATTTCTTCTAATTACTACTTCATTTCTCTACATTTTTACAATATATTTATTATTACTTCTTCAGATAACTTTTCATGAAATGGTTAAAAGTTAAACATATTTTCCAAGAAAACGGTTATAAATATTATCATAACAAATACGCTTAAAATAAGTTAAATATTTTATATACATTCTTTTTAAATAAATTATATAACTATAAGTTTTGAAAAAAATGTAAAGAAATTTTTAGTTCTTAAAAAAAATTAAAAATAAATAAAAAATAAATAACTAATGTGACAGATAATGCACAATTACTGTGCGTTATCGCCGGGTCATAACGCAGAATGGTGGTGCGTTATCCGCCACATCGACGGATTACCGGGGCAAATTATAATTAGTTGATAACACACAATGGTTGTGCGTTATTAATAATGATAACGCACAACCATTGTGCGTTATGGCCACAATAAGGATTAAAAAACAGCAGGATACTTTAGTAGCCAAATTTCAAAAATGGTATAAAGAAAGAAAAAAAAATCCTCTTATTATTAAGATCCTGTTTGGTTCAACGATTTTAGTAGGAAAAAGAAAATGATTTTCTTAAAAGAATTAAAATCTGCATTGACTGACAGAAAATACTAAAAAAGTAAAATTGCTCTTATTTGGTTAATAAAGTTTGAAATGGAAATGAAAAAAGAAAGACATTGAAAAAGGTCTTGTTAGTACTCTACCTATATTAATGATGAAAATTGATAAATTGATATTAAAGCTATTTAATTTACATTAACTTAGACGTCAAACTGTTTCATTTATTATTTAGTCCAAATAGTTTTTTTCTTAAAAAATATTGATATGCTATCCCTTTATTTTAGAGTGAAATCTAGCAAAGTCATATAAGTTAGACTTGTATTGATCATCAACGAAAGCCAAAATCGTCAATTTTCAAGAAAATGCATAAAATTTTAGTTATTTCAATTCTCTTTTATTCATAATAGAAGTCAAATTGAATAGAAAATACTATTTGTACATAACAAAGTTTCAAGTTTGCAAATTAAAGACAATAAATATATATATAGCGATAGTGTGGTATATTTAATATTTAAAATAATTACAACTAGGACTGTAAACAGGGTAGGTTTTACTTGTACCTGATCGACTCTATGCCTGTTTATAATGGATAAGGTTCAGATTTTATGCCCACCAATCCAAACTCGTACCCTACTTGTATAACTTGTATTAAATAAATGTGAATATAATATTAGAATATTCAAACTTGCATATATTCATCATAATAAAATAATAATATATTCTATTATATTTTTAATTTTTTTAATAAGTACATAATTTATTTTCCCTACGACCCGAGCTTCCCGGACCGAAGGGGGTCGGCCAGAATTCGCCTTCTTCATCCCTTTGACATGCTACCTCTGCAACTTAACCCATAAAATAACTCACACCTTTCAATTTCCTAATCTACCCCTTCCACTTTTACTGAATTCTCTATCTCCTTCTTTGCTTGCTTCTTCTTTCTCATCATCAATGTACACTTTCCTCCATAATCATATACCACAAACCCATAGTCTTGGACCCATAAAAGAAGACTTATATTTTTATTTTTTAACTTTTTCAGGAAAATATATAATTTCTCTATATATAAGACTCAAATTTAAGAGAGCCCATCATTCTTTTTATTGTTTTTTTTCTCTCTCTGATGGGTTGTTTGTAATAAGGTATGCCTCTTTTTTTTTCATTTACTAATTTTTTAATCTCTTGAACATTTTATCAATTGGTTCTAAGTCTATTAGAGACTGATCGATTCTGCTTTGAAAGAAAAACGCATTGTTTCCCTTAATTGGCTATCCTTAAACTAACATTTATCAGTTTCTTTTTTGTTATTTGTGTTCTTCTGTTGACTGTTATATTATTTGAAAGAAATTTTTTTTAAAAATTTTAGAAATATTAAAGGATTGTATTTGTTGAAGACATGTTAAAAAAATCATGTTATAATTTGTTTAAGGGCTATATATTTTTTTATATATTTTTTATTTAACAGAAAAAATATCGAAAAATGACCATTCTAAACGGATATACTCGAGACCCTCGAGGGTAAGGTCTGGATTCATAAATTTTATACTCGTCAGGTCTTGGTTTGGGTATGGATCCAGATTTTACTATAAGGGTTTGGGTCTGGTACAGGGAGTACTGTACTCGTCTGGACCTGTTTACAACCCTAGTTATAATGATCTCTAAGAGAAGTTCATAATGTGTAAGAGAATCTTCTGATTCTTCTCTTCAACAAAACATTGACTCGAGGTCTTGAAAATCTTGATTTCAAATCGAACGAACTTTGATTGTAAACTCAAGGGCCTGAAAGCTTGATCTTGAATTCAACAACTTTGATTTTGAACTTGATGGCTTGAAAGCTTGATGTTGAGTCAGACAATCTTTAATTGTGAATCGAGGGTTTGGAGCTTGATCTCAAATCAGACATACTCCGATGATGAAGTTGAGGGCTTGAAAACTTGATCTCGAATTACAAAGTCGTCGAAGTTTTCTTCACTCCTTCAGATGAGGAATACGAATAATGTTTGAAGATTCGTGGAAGATCTTTATTTGGAGAGCCTTTGGGGACCATGCACCTGCCTAAAGGTTCATTAGAAATGGAGGAATGGCTTCAGCGTGAATCGTGTCTAATGAAAAAAATTACCAAACGTGCATTCAACCAAAAGGTACCCGAGCTAAGGAAATACTTTACCTAATCCATAGTGATGTTTGTGCTCCAAGGACTACACCAGCTAGAGGTAGATACGAGTACTTCATCACATTTACTAATCTCTTGCTATGGTTATGTTTATTTGATAAGGCATAGATCTGACCTTTTTTTAGAAATTCAAGGAGTTTAAAGATGAAGTGGAGTGACAAAACGGTAGAGTGATCAAAGCAATGACAATATTGTGGTGGAGATTATATATCCAGTGAGTTTAAAGATTACTTAGTACATCAAGGGATTGTATCATAACTTACTACACCAGGGAATATGCCAGCAAAAGTGATATTATTCGGAAGGCTCAAGAGACTTTGGACTTGATGTGATTACGAGTCACAAGATCAATGGCAAGGAAGATAGATGAGGAGAACAAAGGGATGGTGGTAATATTCGAGAAGAACTTTCAAGACCATACTTGGAATTCTTTGGAAGGAAGATAAAAACCAAAGAAGCACCAAATAACTCCTAATATCCATAGTGCAAGAACGGAAACTAAAAGAAGTGCAGAAGACTTGGGAGGATAAAACATCACAGTAGGGTACCTTTACCGATCACAGTAGGGTACTGGATAGATTCATCAAAGGAGCACATACTCTACCGCCCGCGGTAGGTCGAGACCTACCACTTGCAGTTACGGGTGTAAATGGGTCCAGACCCTCTGGGTACTCCCAGACCGAGACCCATACCCTTATAGTGAAACATGGACCCAGACCCTTTGGGTATAAATTTATGGACCCAGACCCGACCCTTCATGGTCTAGAGTAGGTCTGGGTATACCCGTACCTGTATGACATTTTTTCTATTTTTTTCCTGTCAAACAAAAATATATATATATATAAATTCAAAAAATCAAACTTTCAAAAATCATACATCTATCATTCGCCTTTTGGAACAAATAACTA
Organism: Catharanthus roseus; assembly: GCA_028651295.1. Classification (NCBI taxonomy): domain Eukaryota; kingdom Viridiplantae; phylum Streptophyta; class Magnoliopsida; order Gentianales; family Apocynaceae; genus Catharanthus; species Catharanthus roseus. The sequence continues at coordinate 3,332,889 of JAPQWS010000044.1, read as the reverse complement.
CAGGTATAAAATTTTGAATGAGAGAAACAAGTCCACAAGAAATATCGAATGGAGAAAATAGTAGTACTGATATCTCGAAGAAGAAGAAATCTTGAAGAAAATTTCTCTTCTTTAAACTATAAAGAAAATTTATCTTATCTTCTCTAAACTAAAAAAATAAACCACTCAATATCATAAATGTATAAATTATGTATTAATAAAAAATATAAAAATAATATAATATATATATAAATATATATTATTATTTTATTATAACGAGTATACGGTATACGAGTCTGGGTATCATCGTACTCTACCTAGACCCATTTAATAGAATCTAAATAGGTATGGGTACGAGTCTGCAGGTATGAAATTTTAACCTTACCCGTTATAAATGGGTATAGACCCACGCGGATACGGGTAAGACTCGCCCCATTTACAGCCCTACCTACAATATTAGGGCTCAGCTAAAACTCCTATATTGTGATCTTCGAGTGTATTTTGACTTCTTAACTTAGTTTCTTAACACCTTGACTTGTAATTGAGTGGGATAAGTTGCCCATTTGATTTCTTAAGTTAGTTTAGAAGCAGGGTTTAGAATTAATAACTAAGGGCCTATATACACTCTTTCTCACCCTTTTTGAAGACATCGAATGACAATATACGATATTTGAGAGAAAACTTGGGGTTTTCTATGGTTTCTTATTCTTCCTTGTAAATTAGTGATTTCAATTTGTAAATTTAGGCAGGATATTCGTGAATTTCAATTCAAGAGTTTTTGTTTTTCCTCAAATCCTAGATTTCCTTGAGGTGCTAGCTTTTTAGCTAGTGCTGCTTGAAATTAGGTCTTTCCTTGAGAATGAGGTTTAGATAGAAGTTCCAAATGGCTCTTGTTGATTCCTCTTCTAGATAGTTGGCTTCAACTGTTTGCTCTATCACTTTTCCCACTTATAATTCTCTCTCTCTCTCTCTCTCTTCAACAATTGAAAACTAGAAAGAAAATTGAAGACTAGAGAGAAAATTGAAGCTGAAAAAGTTGTTTGGAGAACTTATAAAGAGAAGAAGACGAAATTTGAAAAGAAAACGGTGTTTCTTGCATGTACATCCGATGGGATGGGTTAGTACGCACCATCAGCATCATCATTTTAATTGATAATAAATGAACTTGTTTTCTTCATTCGAGAAAGAAAACACTTATATTTGAATGAATAATTGGAAATTTTAGTGAAATAATTAGCTAAAATTAAGTTACTGAAATTAAAGAAGTAATCATATAAAAAGTTACTGAATTAGATACTGCAATTAGCTTAATAAATAGTTAATTAAGCTAGAAATTTGACACTTCAAAAAAAATAGTGAAATTAGAGAAGTGATTAGGTAAAGTTAGTAAAATAAATTATTAAATTTTTAGTGGAGTTGTGACATGACTATATGTTTGTGAAATTAGTAGTGGTTTTTTCTCATAAAGAATAATTCTCATCCAGTAGGAAAAAAAATAGCAGGGGAGAGGAATAATCGAACAAATACAATATAAGCTTGCTTCATTTGTCCAAATCCAAACCCTTCCTTAACTTAATCCCACATCGATTTTCATATAAATAAAATGCAGCATATAAAACTGACACATGAAGACATCGATCGCCGAGCTCAGTAGCGTGGGCTTGTGATCCAAGTGGAGGCAATAAGGAAATGGGACATTGGGGCTGTCCAACGGGCACGGTTGTCGGTGGTTTAATGCTGACCCGCCCATTCCAAGCTGAGAGTGGGCCGTGCGACTCGGACGTAAGCCTGGGCCGCACGGTCCCTAGAGTGGTGGGCAATGCGTGAGGCTGGTTTGACAGAGCAGCGAAAACTACCCGCTCTCTGCAGTGGAAGGATAACGGGCTGGTTCCGCTACAGCCTATTAATGCCCAATGGGCGGCCCTAATCGGACCATCTCTTTTGGCAAAATTTGTGGGCCATGCAGCTTTTTGTTCCTTTTCCATGAGCCCACCAGACTGGGCCCAAATGTATGGATGGATAAAGAATTGTTAATGGGGCGGGGTTAGTCCAGCCATGTTTATCATATTTATAAAATTAAAATTAAATTTTGAAATTAAAATAAAAAGGTTAAAATGTAATTATTTGAAATTAAAGATAATAAACTTATTTCACCAAAATAATAGATAATAAGTCTATTTATAAATTTTATTGTTTATCTTAGATTATAACCATATTTATATAAAAGGGTAAAAGTATAATTATTTGAAATTACAGATAATAAATTTATTTTATTTAAATAATAGATAATAAGTTTATTTAGAAAGAATATGATTATCTAGAATTTAGATGATTATGTTTGTAAATTTCGAGTTAAAATAAAAAGGTCAAAGGATAATTATTTATAACTAAATAATAAGCTTATATATAAAAAATAATTCTTTGATCATCTAAAATTTAGATTATAATTATATTTGTAAATTCATAATTAAAACAAGAGGGTTTGGGTGTAATTATTTAAAATTACAGATAATAAATTTATTTCATGTAAGTATTAGATAATAAGCCTGTTTATAAAGAATAATCCTATGATCATCTAGAATTTAAACAATAATGATGGTTGTAAATTTAGAATTAAAATAAGAGGGTCAAAGTATAATTGTTTGAAATTACAGATAATAAGTTTATTTATAATGAATAATCCTATGATCATCTAGTATTTAGATAATAACTATACTTGTGAATTTAGAATTAAAATAAAAGAGTCATAGGTAAATATTTGAAACCACATATGATAAGTTTATTTCATCTACATAATAAATAATAAACTTATTTATCAAGAATAACCATATGATCATCTAAAATTTATACTATAACAATGTAAATTTAGAATTAAAATAAGAGCGACAAAGTATAATTGTTTGAAACTATAAATAATAAGCTTATTTCATCTAAACTACTAATAATAAGCTTATTTATAAAGAATAATAATATGATCATCTAAAAATTTAGACTGTCACCGTACTTGTAAATTATTTGAAATTACAAATAATAAGCTTATTTATCTAAATAATAGATAATAAGTTTATTTATAAAGAATAATTATATTGCCATCTAAAATTTAGACAATAACTATATTTGTAAATTTAGAATTAAAAATAAGAGGTTAAAGTATACTTACTTATAATTAAGTTAGACTATCAATTTTTGGAGAGGTATAGTTAAAGATTGTAAAACTTAAAAGGCTATTGATTGTTTGCTTAGAAAAAAGGGAGTTTAATTGCAACTAAGTCATATTTTTAAAGAGTATAGCCTAAACTAGGGTTAGAAATAATGAATCAAATAAAAAGGGATAAAAAGGGATTCAACCGAAAAACAAAAGTCGAAGAAATAGGGAGAGAAATATGGACCGATTTTAAGGGAGAGAGAGAAGAATGAGACAAATACATGAAGAAGTGAAAACAATTGAGCCTAAATTTTCACTTTAAGAAAAGAAATAGAATAAAATTAAAATTTTTTTCCAAATAGTGAAGGGTCATGTTTGTCATTTTACTTTAATTATATTTTTCCTTCCCTGCGAGTATAGCATGATGTCTTTGCCCCGAATTAGAAGGGATAATCTCCGATCTCATCTACTTGAAAATTCGTGTAAAAGTTACTAAAGGGACACGTTGGTTGAAAGTTCTATCCATTGGAATCTCTGGACTACTTGGGACCTAAGAATAAGTCTAATGGGTTCGCCTTAATATCTACATTAGCTACAGTAGCGGTACTGCTTAATTTTAGATTTTATTGTGAAAATGAATTAAAGGTGAATATACTTTTATCTACCTAACATTATTCATTCTTAAATTACAGTTGACATCTCAAAGCTATTACTTCTTTGTCTGGAAACACATAAATAATCATTTCTTTCATTGTTATGTTTGATACAAATAAGGAACATGGTAAAATATAATAGGAGAAACACAAGAATTAATGATCTTTTTGAAGAAGAAAAAGGGAAAAAAAAAAAGAGCAACAAATAATGATGATAATAAATATAGAAAACCACTGAAGATCCAGGGGACCGATGTTTTCTTTTTAGATCTGTGTAAGTTCTTCAAAAGTCTTCATAGCAGAAGTTGGCAATCCTAGAAGCACATTGATACTCTTTCTTTCTTTCCCATGAGACAGGAATAAACTGACTTCCTTCTCTGGCAAAGCCACAGGACCTGAACAAATAGGTTCTCCCCAACCGAAATCAGTGGTGTGGAAAGAAAGCCTAGACCAAGTAGTGATCAAAAGAGTTGCAGTCAATGATGGCCTTGCCCTTGTAGCTTCAAAAAAATCAATAGCTGATCTCATGTAACTATTTGTAACCATTTTCACTGCATCTTGGACAAGTTTCACTGCAAAAGAAAGAGGATTTTCAACTAGCTCTCCGGCGGTGCAAAGTGAATTTGTCAGAACAATTCCATTTCCAAAGTAGCCTTTCGGTATCGGTGGATCGAATCGAGAACGACCGTCAACAGCAAATAGGAGCTTTGTCTTTTGATCTTGTTTCATTTTCAAAGCCTGACTTCGAGCTTTCCAGATAAATGCTGAAAGAGCTTCAAATGTGGTACACTTTTCTAGTATTCCATCTTCCATGGCTTTGTTTTTGAGTTTTTCGAGCTTTTCAGGATCGAAACAGAAGGATCTGTACAACATTTCTTCTTCATAAAGTTTACTGGAGTTTGATATGTCTTCAATCTCAGCAAATTCATCGTGAGAAAATTCTGCCTTTGGTGGACTTCTGGCTTTTAGTATGGTTCTATCCATGTATGGAGGAGTTTTAAGAGATAGACCTCGAGCTATTTCACCCCATGAGTTAACAAACTCCATTGCTCCAATTCCATCAAACATGCAGTGATTCATGCACAATCCAAGAACAAATCCTCCACACTTGAACTTCGTCACCTGTTTGGAACTAAAATTAGCTATCAATTGAAATAAGCACGATGTGTATATGTTATGCATTTGATCAGGGACAGAACTAGGAATTGTGGGCTGCACTCGTGCTTAGCATAATTTAACTGTTAAGCCCGTTGGCTGTGTGAAAGGGCACAAAATCGTAATTACCACTCTTGTCTACCACTTTTTGTAACTCTTTCATTTATAATATATTTTCTCTTTAAAGAATTCATCAAATTCTTTTAGAGTTTATCTTTTATTTGTTAGGTTTTATTAATAAAATATATAAGTGATAAACTGGAAATACCCAAAAGTGTTAACCAATGTGTGAAAGGGGATAGGGAGTGAAGGACAAATGGCAATATCTGTCTGAATTATCATGGAAATATTTGTCTGAATCATCAAGACTTGTTTTTTTTCCCTTGTCTTCTCTCTTTTAGTGTTGATTTAGAATAACCCAAATGTTCAAGTTCAATCTTGCGATCGTCTAGTAATATTAGGTAAGGTTAGGTAAATTCTCTTTGAATTCATGTATAATTAAGTTTCAGTTTTACTCAGTTGAGGACTCAAAATACTTTCTGCAATATTTTCCAGTAGACCAATTTAAATTTAGCATATGTAACTGCACAACAAGTCTATTCTTGATCTGAACTTGTGATAATACGCACACACATGGTGTAATTGAATTGGTGTATTTGAAGACTTAATAGAGAGTTTATTAGAAATACGTTTACCTGAGCCACCAAAGGAGGAATTTCCAGTATGTTTTTAGCGCCAGGAATGTCATAAACAAGCTTTCCGAGAGTGAGAGGATCAGGCTTTGTGTTATCACCTATCATTTCAATAGAACAATCTGCTTCAGCCTCAACAAAAACAGCACCATCACCTGTGCAATCCACTATGAGCTTTCCTTGAGGACTAATCGTCAATCGCCCCGCCAGTGGATAATAGTACACAAGAACTTTCGACAAGGCATCTTTGATCACTTGGACAGCTCTTTCATTTCCTTGTTCTAAGTCCTCTGATTTGAAGCAGTAAATTGTTCGGACAATTACTGCAATGTTCTGATCAAGATTGGACAGAAAGTACATACCCTTGTCAGTTTCTTGTGCCGGAGGAACCAATGTTGGAACTCCTATTTGGTTCACGGTCAGTTCAAATTGTTTTCCTCCCTTACCATTCTCCATTGATAAATGAATGCTCTTCAAATGAATCAACCTCCTGAATGAAAACAAAAACAAAATTATTGTGATTAATTTTTCTCATGCAAATTGCATTACCTAACATAAAATTAACTTCACGTGTCTTTCTTCCAGTCTCTCATTTATGGAAGAATCATTTTATCAGTTTTCTCTATGTATGATCTCCTACACCACAGTAGCTTTCCTTATAGATAAACACCCTCATTTATAGCCAGGGGTCGCTATACCCAATATTACATGATATTCATTTCTGTCTACCCATACTAAATGGTACTCCCTTTACTTTTTTTATTCTTTTTTTCTTATAGAAATAATAATAAGAGGAGAGAGCAATTTGAAGGGTATTATATTTTACATAGAAAAAATATTTAAAATTTCATGTTTTAAATCTTTAATGTCTAAAATATGATAACTAATAAAAACTAAAGAATTATATGATTTGTATGTACTTTTTAATTAGCTTTTATCATTGTAAGTATTCTAAGCACTGTGTTTTATTTCTTTTCTTTCACGTTATTCACAAAATGGAGATGGCCGCCATGTTTATCCTGATTTTTGTAAAGAAATAAAAGTAGAAAAAAAAAACTAAAATCACTTTACACATAAAATTAATGTATAATAATATCCACTCATTCGTATAATGTACCCTACCAATTGTTACACCCAAAATCCGTAATTAAGGGAGTGTTTGTTTGAACTACATGTACAAACCTCACCATGTAATCTTTATGCCCTTCAAACAGACATTTCCTAATATTATTTCGTCTTTTCAAAAAAAAAAAAAAAAGAAATAAAGAGTATAGAACATTTTGATTAACTCAAATATATCATATTACTTCAAAAAAAATTTAAAAAAAAGGCCCTATACATTTTGTATAGTTCAAGAAGCATCCCACAGTGCCAACTTAAGAGAAAAACCCATAAATCAAAAGATACATAAAACTTAAAAAGATTTCAAGAATATACCTCAAAAGCACAGAGTTTTGAATCCTTATTAGGACTTCAAGCTGCAACTATCACATTGACAAATGGGGTTTACAAAGGAATATATATATAGACGAGAATTGTTAGAAAACTTGAAGATTGTTAAGTTTTGGTAAACAAAGAGGTTTGCTTGAAAGTGACAGAAACTATATTTGATAGAAAAAGGAAATTATTATAATTTTTTTTTTTATCTCTGATCAATCTTGATCCGAACATTATTTATGGAAATGGAAAATTTTGTTCTAGTCATATGGGTAGGGTTAGGCCACTGGCCATTGAAACAAAATATTACCAGTACAAAGGTCTGCGCTGCAGAGTGGGACTGTGGGTTTAAGTTGGTGAGGTTGGCGTCCAATTTTTTCGGTTACTTGGTGAGTTAACATATTTTATTAGTTAACTTTTTTCCTTTTTAGTTTCTGTTTTTAAATACATAAGGTTTTTCCCTATTTACTTAAATGATTAAATGTGTCATTTGTTCTCCATTAGCTTTTAACTTATTTTAATTTATAAGTTATTTTAAATTTGTTTTAGATTATTTATTTTATTTATTTTTAACTTAAAAAAATTTAATAAAATTTATTTTTAAAAAGTTAATGTAGAAATTCTTTTTAAAACTACTTCTACTCATAAATAAAATTATTATATTAATTTATTTAAAATAATTTTTTATAAATACTTATTTTTAATTATTTAAAAAAATATAAAATAAAAAGAACAGGACTATGGGAGACAATTGAGATTAAGTAGAAGATTATGGTAAAATTTGAAAGAAATCTAATGCCACAAGTTAAGCACTTTTTTCCTCTGATCATGGCTTTTTAACTTTTGGAAGTTGTCATGTTTTAGAACTTTATTGAAAAGTTTTTTGGAACTTTTGTTAAGACTTAAACAAAAGATTGTTTCTCGACAATGAATAAGAAATGATTGAGCATTCCATTCTTTTTGCTTTAATTCACACTTAAAGGTTGAATCCTTTATCAAGCAACTTGACTCTTAAAATAATAAATAAAATAAAAAAGAAACATGACTCTGTAAGTATAATTTGAGTATATATATATATATATATAATTAAATAGAGAAAAACATTATATAAAATTAAATTCTCTCCTATTATCACTTCTTATATAGATCCATTTACAATCCAGGAAGGTTTGAACTCTTTTGAAAAGTTTGACAAATTCTTGAAATGCTTTATCCTTTTTACTTAAAAATAATGTCCAAGTGAATCTTGAAAAATCATCCACTATAACAAAAACATATATCTTACCATCAAGACTAGTGATCCTCATTGGTCCAAATAAATCCATGTGAATGAGTTCTAAAGGTTTCGAAGTGGAAATCACCTTCTTTGGTTTAAAAGAGGTGTTAACTTGTTTTCCAAATTGGCAAGCATCACAAAGTTTAGTTTTCTCAAAATGTAATTTTGGTAAGCCTCTAACAAGCTCTTTTGAGGAAAGATGATTTAGTAAATCCATGCTAATATGGTCAAGCCTTCTATGCCACAAAAATGAATCATTATCATGAACCGAGAGACACTTTTAAGTTTTGAGAAATAAGATCTTCAAGATGGAAAACATAGACACTTCTTACTCTTTTTGCAACAAAAATTGTTTTGTTTATCAATAATAGAAGAATGATCACTTTCAAAGATAACTTTGAACCACTATAACATAATTGACTAATACTAAGCAAATTGAACTTTAATCTGTCAATTAAGAGAACTTGCTTAGTTAAAGAAGAAGAACTGTTACCGATGTTACATATACCAATGATCTTTCCTTTCTTCTTATCTCCAAAGGTGACGAAGCCATTTTCGGTTTCCTTAAACTCACTCATAAGAGAAGCGTTGCCGGTCATGTGTCTTGAGCATCCACTATCCAAGTACCATCTGGTTGAGCTTGGTTTGTGTTCCTACAATAGAAGAAGTAGAGATGACTTTTGGTACCCATATCTTTTTGGGTCCATGAATGTTAGTTGCTTTTCTTTTACTTTCCAAATGGTTTTTACTTCCATTTCAATCTTTCTTTTTATAAAATATTTTGTGACCTTATAACCATTCTTTTCACAATATATGCAACAAAGATGTGAGAAGCATGAAGAAGCTTTTACAGAGCGTGTTTGGTTTGAAAAAGTATTAGAGTGATTATATCTAATACCGTTTTTGTCAAACAGTGATCTTTGAGAGCCAAGAAGTTTTTTAAAATTTTCTTTTCCTTTTGTAAATTTTTCAATACATATGGTGAGATTACTCACATTTTTCTTCAAATCATTGTAATCAACCATGCATTTTTCAAGAGAAAGAACTTTTTCACAAAGATTTTTGTTCTCTGTAACAAGTTTTTGAAATTCTATGTTTGAGAAATCCTTTTTATTTTTCAAAACTTCTAAAGATTCAATAAGAGTTTTATTTTCACAAACAAGTTTTGAATTTTCCTTTAATAAATTATCAATCTTGTTTTTCAACTCCTTGTTTATTTTAGAAATCTTTTTGAGTTCATCATCATCATCATTATAGAACTAGGATCATCATCATTATCAATAAGACTAGAGAAGTTAGAAGGTAAAGATTTTACCTCATTTTCTAATACCATGAAGCACATGTTGGCCTGTTCTTCTCCTTCACTCTCACTTGAATCTTGATCACACGCTCCTATTAGGCATTTACCTTTTCTTCTTTTTCTTTATGGCTTCAAGCTTTACTTCTAATGCTCCTTTTTTTTCTTTTCTATGGCTTTTGGGCAATCGGCTATAAGATAGTCAGTGTTATTGCATTCAAAACACATAGCCTTGAAGAGTGAGGAACTTTGTCCTCTTTTCTTGAATGGAGGTTTCTTCCCTCTTTTGTTGAAACATTTCTTGTAAAATTTTTTGAACTTTCGCACCACTACAGTCATATCTTCATCTTCATTATTTTCATCCTCATTGTTGGATGAACTTGCTTGTTCTTTCCCATTTACTTTGAATATCACACCTTTTCTTCCATTGTCTTTATCTCTTTATCTTCATCTCATAGGTGAGAAGGGATCCTATGAGCTTTTTAATCGGAAGAAGTCTCAAATCTTTGGGTTCTTTTATGGCAAGAGTGTTTGGTTGTCATGCCTTTGGAAGTGCATCAAGAACTTTTCTATTTACTTCTCCACTTGTATACTCTTTTCCATATGCCTTTAGTCTATTTATGATGTTGGTGAATCTTGTGAACATGTCACTAAGCTTTCATTTTGTTTCATCATGAATAATCATAGTCTCTCACCAACATGGCTACTTTTGATTTTTTTACCTGATTGTTCCTTCATGAGTGACTTCTAACAATTTCCACATTTCATGAACCGAATCACATCCGCTCTACTCAATTTTTATTCAAAGCACAACTTAATATATTCATAGCTTGAAAATTGAGAGTCATCTTTCTTGAGTCAAATTCATCAAATTCCTCAACTTTCTTGACTCTTCCATCCTTTTGGGGAACAAAAGGTCATTTTTCTACAATACTCCAAAGATCAAAGTTAATAGAGCAAATATAAATTTTAATCATCGACTTCCAAAAAAGTACAATTAGTGTCATTAAAAATTGGAGGTCTATTTGTAAAAAAGCCTTCCATATAAGGTAAGTTTGAAATACTAGCCATTTTGTAAAAAATCTTTTGCTTCTTAGGATGTTAATCGTTTTGAAAGAAGACCTGCTCTAATGCCAATTGAAAAACCTTAGAGGAGGTGAATAAGGTTTTTCACTAATTAAAAAATTTTTGCACAGTTAAAAATTAGAACCTTCGATTTTGTTTGAAGAAGAATTTAGTAACTCTTTTTAATAAAATTCCTAGCCAAACAAAATCTCTTTTATGAATAATGATCAAACAATAAACATAGAGATAATGAGCAAGACACAAAATAGAGAGAGAGAGAGAGAGAGAGAGAGAGAGAGAGAGAGAGAGGGATTTATAGTAGTTCACTCTCTCAATAGAGCTACATCCACTACCTTGAGGCTTAACTCAAGAATGTCACAAATTTCACTAGTCACAAGCTTTTATAAAATACCACAATGAGGATCACCCTTCGAGAGTTTTGCACACAAACCTCAAATATCAAAAGACAATACAAGATATCAAAATATCAAAGGATCGTCCAAAGGATTTTTCACAAAAACTTTGATCACAAATTAAGATGAGAGTAGAGATGGAATAATATTACCAAAGAAGCTTGATAAGAAATTATACAACTTTGTGTAATGCTTCTACAAGCTTTCTTTCCTCATTCTTTAAAAGATAATCAATAAATGCAACCCCAAGGAGTTTTTCTTTTTAATATGATAAAGATTGAATAATGTAATCTTTAATGCTCTTAAAAGTTCTTCAACTACTACTTATTTATGGCTGATCAATAGTCTTTTATATGTGAAGGTAAAAACTGTCGTTACTGTCAGCAGCAACGGTCATTTTTTTTACAATAAAAACACAAACCGAACGATCGATTTTCAAAAGTGGACGTCCGATTTTCTTGAGAACAGAAAATCGGATGACCGATTTCCTTGAAGAGTGAAAATAGCAAGACCAATTTTTTTCAATCTTAAGAAAAATTCGAACGTCCAATTTTTTTGTGTGAGTCCAAAAATAGGACGTCCGATTTTCCAAAAACACACATGATAAACGGACACATGACACATGAAAAACCACAAACGGGCAACAACACCGGAAACAACACACATAGTTAAACACATGATAAGAAAAATGAAAATGAACAAGAATAGAGCAAAAAGGGGCCCAAAATTCTCCAAAATCTTAAAACAGGTACTAAAATCCACACAGAAACAATGAACTAATAAAACACAACTTAAAGTCTATGACAATAGAAATCTTAGTTGTAGCCCGTGTGTCCAAAGTGTATCAGGCAACCAACAATTATCAGGAAAAAAAAAAAGGCTACACCCCTAATAGGTAGAAGCAGTAAATTCCAATTAAAAATGAACAAAGAAAAAAGAGGACTTTAGAGAAATTTAGGCCGATTCTTTGTCAAAACGAACCGCCGCTACCAAAGTGTCGGAATGTTGCTACTTCGAGGTTTTGGCGGAGTGCCGCCGCTATCTATTGTCACCAAATTGACTAAGTCGCCTCTGTTGGTCTTGGAAAAAAATAAAGATCGAGAGGGAGGGGGTACATACATGAAACAGTGGTTTGGTGAGGGGAAGAAATAGCGGAGAAATGAGTGGAAAGGGAAAAGAAGAAGAATGAAAAAGTTTAATTGCATACTCCGATGCTCCATTGATCTTGAAAATATCATACACCTTTAAGAAATTGGCAATTTCTGCATTAGGATCTTCCTCAGGCAGCCCATCGAATTGAACATGATTTTGTACTATTTGAATAATATTGGGCTTGATCTCGAAATTTTTTATGTCCACCACCGGTCTTGCTATGCTTGGCTGCATCCCAGTGATGGATGGCGAGCATAAACTGCCATAGTATGTTCCGCTATTAGAGGTGGTGGTGGTGATGGATCATTTGGCTCATCCTCCTTAGTCTTGTCTGCAACTACTAATGTTATTTTATCTTTATTTCAAAACTGATAGCACATCGAACTTTCCGCAGCATTCTCTCAATTTTCAATTAAACTCAACCAATTCACCATGTTGGCATAAATTAGTTAAAAGGACCTGAGATGGATGAATTACGAAATAAGTGAGCCTTAGAAAATAGAAATAGAAGAATAAAGAATATAAACACGCCACAATCCAAACAGGGACAAAAACAATAAACAACAAATAAAACACAAATAAAACAAGAAAACAATTAAAGCAATAAATAAATAGTGTTCCTAATATTACCATCCCTGCAATGGTGCTAAAAACTTGTTGTGTGGTTTCAATCCTAACTAAATTCCACTTTTAAGCAAGCGTATCTATTGGTGTAATAAGGCAAGGAAACTCTCCAAAGTATTGAACTCTCGGGACACCCAAGCACTAGCATTTACTAGGCGCTTACTGTTTAATTAAATAAAACGATTTCAGAGGATTTTGAAAATAAAGAAAACAATTAACGACTAAGAAAGAAAATAAAAAGGGTTTAAGTCAAATTTGGGAAAAGGTGTTCAGATGCTGGAATCCCCTTGAACCTTTAGCTAGTTTTATTTAGAAAATTGTAGTATTAATTATTCAAACTCGTTGGTTGGATCTCGCTTAAACAGTTAGATTAACCCTATCTCTAGGCAAGAAGCCGTTATCCACTTAATTGCTTAGATAAGAATCTCTTCTCTCCTTAACTTAATTATGAACAAATTAAAGATTATAATTGAAATTAGTGATCTAAAGATCGTAGTTATTATCTCTAATCAACTTACCAATCCCTATTATTCAATTAAAACCCTAGGTCATCCTTCCTTTTTCAATTCCAAATAAAACCCTAGGTTATTCTTCCTTTTTCAATTCTAATTAAAGCCCTAGGTTAACCTTGCGAAATATCTCACAAAAATCGGTAAAGCAATAACAACAATTCAATAACCACCAAACAAGAAAAAAATCAAAACAAATTTTAATAAAAATCAATCAAGTATTCTAGGGTTCATCCTCATTCGAACACAAAGAAAATTGGCCACTAAACATATTTCTAATCCACTTTATGAAATAGAAAAGTTTAGGAAGCTTATAAGAAGTCTTGAAGGTTGTATGGTTAGAGAATGCGCAAGCTCCTTTCTCGATTCGCCCAAAGAAATCCCGAAATTGCCTCCAAATTGGGTCCTCAAACTTCTTCATAAATTGAAACTAAGAAAACCTAAAACCTAAGCTATGAATTAATCTAACTAATGGTGGGGTTTTAATAGAAATTCCCCTGCTAAAGACGCACCCTAATCCTATCCTAAAAAGAGTTGGAAACTGAATTACAAAAGGAAAAAAGAACTCTAAAAGGGAAAATTGCAAAAAAATTGAGAATATGCCCCTCTGTATGACTTTTCATATCAGAAAAGCCAAGCTTTCTGGATCTGGAAAGGGTCTAGAGAAACTGCTCTAATTGTTCTATGTGATATCCAAATCTGAAAAAAAGCACTATCCAGATCCAGATAGTGTTTTTTTCCAACAGCTCTTGCTTTTTGTGCGTTCTTCTCTATTTGGCTTTGCTTTTCGCTTCGTAGGCCTTTGTTTTGACTTGTTTTCAACATTACTTCATGCTGAAGGTACCTAAAACATTAAGAGAAGAAACAGGGATCAATTAGTTCAATTATAAAAAATTAACCTATAAAAATCGATAGAAACTTAATGCACAAAACGGTAGAAAATGAACATATCAATCCGCTTCTCTCCCTTCTTCTTCACATAGCCTTATCAGTAAAGAGATAAAGATAGAGCAGCAATCCTCAGCATCAAAATTGGACCCACCCCTGTAAATTAGGTGGAAAATTCTTCAACAATTAAGTCATCATCAAAGACAACTTTCATTTAGAAGAAAAAAAAAGAAAACAAAACATAATAGTATCAGAGACGATATATGATGTGTTGTGCCTGGTTTCTCGAAGTTGGAGAACGAAGCAGCGGCAAGTTGACTAAAAAGAATAAAAAACACACAAACTGGGTTTTACTAGTTCCTGGTCGAACCGGCCGGTATTGATCGGGTTTGACCAGTTCAGTGCTATAGTGGTTTTTAGAATGAACCAAACCAAACAAGTGACCAATTCTTGGTTCAACCGGTTGAATTGGCCGGTCCAATCTAATTATTTTCAACACTGGTTGCAATACCTAGGAAATAAAAATCAACTTCAAATTGAAGAACCACCCTTTACTAACAAAAGCAAACATCACTAATGCTTGCTACATTCTATGTGGTATTCCTTCATAGTTCACACACAAATACACGTACACACACATATATATATGTGTATATGTATATGTATATGTATATGTATATGTATATGTATATGTATATGTATATGTATATGTATATGTATATGTATTATACATACATTCCATGTGGCATTTCCTACAGTTCACACACGCGTGCACACACAGGTATATACATACATAAATATATATATATATATGTATATATATGTAAATATACATATGTATATATATGTATACATATGTATACATATATATATACATATAGATGTATATATATACATATATATTTATATATAATCAGTATTGAATTTTTCTGTCGATAAGACTCCTTCACCAAATCTACGGTTTCAGTATCGGTTGACTTTAAGAATTACCAAATCCTAATGGATTAACCTACGGTCATATAATCGGTCGTGCAATAAGGACGGTTACCGTCGGAATCGAAAAAAAACCATACCGGTGTGTTGTTTAAATGGGAACTACTCTAAATTTCACGTAATAGGTAAATGGACCTATCGATGTAGTACTAAAGGAAGTCCCGGGTTGTCGAACTCTTGGGATGGAGAAGCTATAATATTTACCATTTTTCTAGGGTTCAATCAAAACAATGTTTAAACATGGTTTTAAAACTAAAAGCAATCAACACAGACAAGAATTAATGAGGACATAAAAGTTAGTTTAACAGATGAAATTATAGAAAAGAGTTTGAATGGTGGAAATAGAATTGTCAACTACTCCAATTGGAAAAAGAATAAAATAGATGCTTGAAAAGTATTGATCAGGTCATCACACTTGAGTTATGTAATCCCAATCTCTAGGCGAAAACTATTCTATTCATTAAGCTTTAGATAAGAATTTCTTCTCTCTCTCTCTCTAACCGATTATGAATGCCTTAGGATTAGGTGAATTAGGCACCTAAGATTGCAACCAGTATCTCTACTCAATTAATTGCCCTCAATTGGTTTTCTTTTTTCAATTCCCACCAACTTTGTAAATTAAATAATTCCACGAAAATCAATTATGCAACTGAACAATTGAACAACAACCCAATAGAAATCAAACATCAATTTCATAAAATTCCTATCAAATAGTCATATCATCCAAAACAAGGGTTCAACCCTCATTCAAAACAAATAGAAATTTAGCCACTAGACATCGTCATTAAACACAAACTAAGAATAGAATTCATAAAAAGACAAAGGAAAGAGAAGCTTAAGTCTAAGATAGATGCCTCTATGGTTCTGAGTAGTCTCCGAGCTTGTCTATCGATTCGCCTGAAGAACAAGAAATTGCTCCTGCTTCAGATCTTCAATCTCTTCTCTAAACACCCAATTTAAAGTCTAATTGATGAAAACTAACTAATAAGAGGTGATTCAGAGAAATTGGAAGAGTATTTTAGCCCTCAATTCAGTCCTCTCAAGCCCTAACTTATAATGTCCAAAAAGAACTAAAAAATTACACTTAAAAGGGTCAAAAAATGCACTAATTGGATTGCTGATCAAGGCCAACCGTCTTACGGTAGGGGGCCTACCTGAACCGGGAGGCTTCTATGTAAATCTCTAAAAACTACTCCAACCATACTATTTGAAGGTAGGGTACTCTACCGTCACTAAAAGGATCCTACCAAAAGGAATGTCGAAGTCCATTTCTCCATTTTTTTCTCCTTTTGCTCCCGTTTCAGCTTGTATCCACTAATATCTACTTCAGGACACACCTACGTCAATAGGAGAAGAAAATGGAGGTAAGTTGTACTTTCTATATTTTAAAAACATCAAAAACAACACAATTAACATATGAAAGTAAAGCCAATTAAACGCTACCATCCCTAACAAATGAGATAACTCAAAGTATAAATAGACAATGATGACAAACATTACAATGATAAATGATTTACAAGGAAAAAATATTCTAAAAAGAGAAAATTGAAAATTATTTCAAATAACTAATAACGATATTGGAAAAAGTTCCATTAAAAAGAAACTCAATAAAATAAATAATAATTTTAATTTTACAAAAATTTATTACATGCAAATGCACGCACATATGCTACTAGTATCCTAAAAGACTCTCATATGTCTATAGAATCAGTAATACTCTAGAGTTGACATCGTTAATGCAAGACGCTGTCAAACATAGGGTTTCTTTCGATCCTTGAGGATATTTCACTAAACTAGATTGCATACCAAGGTATTGGTGAGACGAAATAAGCCTTTAGGAATGCAACATTGTTACATGTCTGGGGGCCGTCTTGATCCCACAAACTGTTATTGTTCTAACAAATGTAAGGGTTTATAAAACACCATTAGTTGATAAATGATAATGGGTAGTGTTGGTGCCTAAGATGGGTAGTATTGTGTGCCTTTTAAATTAGTGTTGAGGGTAACCACTACGTTAGGCTTGCCCTATAAAGACCATTAGTCATATGGGTGTGGGTGAGCATATATCCATTATTTATATGCCCATCTAATACTCAACCAATCGTCCATTTACCAACCCCATTGATTTTTAAATTTTTACAATTAAGTTGTATGAATGCTTATTATGTCAGATTTTTTTTTTTTTTTATTTGGGAGAAAATAATATTATTATCTAAATGTAAAAAGTTTGAAAGGTTGAAAGATTCATGGATGGACACTAGAGTAATTTGATTAATTTATAAATAATGACATGATCTTTTGTTAACCCCTAACTAATTACTGAAAATAAATAAATATTATTTGACATCATAGAGTGAAGTGATAGTGTTTTAACTTCATGAGGATATGATGTAAATTAGGATTTACAAGGTTGAAATCTTCACAATCAATACCCAAGGATCTTTGCCTTCTATAGGACTTGAAAATGCATCATCCTCAATCTAAAGACCTCTTGAATCAATGATGAATAATATTTTCCCTATAAGCTAATTCAATATTGGGGATGGATGCCCAACACCTAAGTAGACTCTTCTAGAGAAGACCTAAACCAAATGGCAATTCACAAGATTGTGAATATCCAAGGAAGTAGGAATTTAGATGATCAATTAGATTTCTATAGACCTTCAATCTATATGCATCCATTGAGCACCCCCTAAGGGAAAAAAAAAAAAAAAAACCTTAGAAAACTTTGCTAAAGAAGGTTAAAAAAACGCTAGAACATGAAAGAGAAACCTCTCTATTCAATTTATCATTTCATCAAAATTTACTTAAAAAAGAGGCCTAATGGGGTATTTATAGGTCCCTAGCTCCATCCTAGCCCTAATGACTAGGATATGTTTAAAAGACATAATTTTAAACTTTAATGAAGTCAATTACAAGTCTTGGAATTAAGGAAACCGAAAACTAGACCAAAAATAACAAAATTGACCAAATTATGTTGTTATTGTCAGGTCCGGCCGAGTCCAGCCGAGAAGGGTGGCCGGGTCCGACCGACGCACTTTAAAAAGCTCTAATTTGGACAAAACAAGGCCAGGGCCGGCAGGTTGTAGGGCAGTCGCGCCCTGCGGGCTCTGTTTTCATCCCTTGTGCAATTTTTAGCCCTCCAACTTGCTTCATTTGTTGCTCCTTAGATATGGCATGTAACATGAACACTTTAGAAGCTTTATAGCCATCTTCTAAGCCTTCAAATTTGATTTTAAATACTCCCTTCATGACTTTATCTGCAAGTGCAATCAATATCGGTAGAGTTCCATGGTCTCATACTTGACCCAATTCATATCATCTACCCTCCTTTGAAAAGATTTGTCCTCAAATCTTCAACTACATAAAACCACCAAAGGCGAGCAACGTTAGAACGAAATCATCAGAAAGAGCAATGCTAAGAACTACACATGCAAAGTCAAATGGCCATCTACTCATCAAATGAAGCAAGTTGTCTAGAACTTCTTTGAAGGGTATATGATAAACAAAAAGATTGTAAACAAAGAAGTTTAAAACATGATACTCGAAAGAACACGTAAGCACCAACCACCAAGGACTTACAAGTCCTTTCTTAATGATATATAAGTGAAATAACAATAATCTTGTAAATCGAAACCCACTACATCAACTTCCAAAACTTCTATGAAAGGACGATAAAAAGTAAAGTCAATTCCTTAAAAGGTTTCAATAATAAAAACAATAAGTTTTACATTTGAGATTCCAAATAAGAATTGCTCCTTCAAAATTTTTACAATGGACATTTGAAATGAAATTTCTTAGGAACAACTTCCTTGACATTTCTTCCAAGAAAGAACAATTACCAGTATCCTTAAAGGGCAAATGATAATAAGAACACTTATCCTTCCTTGTTTCAAAAAGTAAATAAAAGAGATCAAGAATTTGGAATAACTCTTCTTAAAAAGGATGATGATAGGAAAAATTAACTTTCCAAATACTATCAAAAGAGATTAAAAGCAAATAAAAGACTTTAGATTCTATAAACTCTTCAATTTCACCACCAAGATAAGAGAACATAGAGACAAAGTTTTCCCAAGGTTTGAAAATTTTCTTCCCAGAATCCACTTCTTCAAACAATCTTTAAAAGGAGAATGATAGAATGAGAAACTTTCAAAATCTTGATGTTGATGAGAAATTGTTTCTATAATTTAGAGCACTCTCTTTGAAAGGATAGTGATAGTGAAAATGCACTTTAAAAAATAATGAAAAGCATTTACAATTGAAGAATACTCCTAATGAATCTCAAATTTTGTCATTTCACAAATGAGGTGAGAAAATATAGACATAAAATTTCTAAAAGTCGAAGATGGTCGACATTCCTCTTTGAAAACCATTTAATCTAAGAATTCTTTAAAAAGTAAGTGATAAAGCAATGTATCTTCAAATTTATGTTTCAAAGTTAATGCACAAGAGTTCTTCCAAAACAATGTAAGTGAGATGATGTTCTTCAAAAACCACTCCTTGAAAGGTATATGGTAGTAAAGATGCCCAACAACAAAATCTTTGCAAACTTGTTCAAATGTTTCTTTTCTCAAAATAGATTTTACAAATGCCATAGGATTAACTTTGAACATCTCAATATATGCTCCTATTTGGTTTTCAAAATCCTTCAACAAGAATTCGTTGAAATGCAAATGATAAAATTAGAAACCAAATGTGTTTTCCAGTAAAGTGTTCAAGGATTCAATAACATTTGTAAGCTTTTGTTCAAGGTAAAGAAATTCCACTTGGCTGCTCAAAAAGGGCAAAGGTCGGTTTAAAGAAATAGCTCCAACAAACTTTTTTATGAAAATTTCAAAGAAGGATAAAATATAATCACAATTTTTAACAAACTTTCTTTAAAGTTATCATGAAAAACATCAAATAAAGCACAATCTAACCTTAAACCAACAACTTTTAAATCAACTAAGGAATCATCATGGACCAACTTACAATTAAAACAAGAGCTTCACCACTAACACCATTAACCACAAGTTGGTTTTCCAAGGAATTGTGAGAAGAAACATACGTAGAAGTAAAT
Organism: Catharanthus roseus; assembly: GCA_028651295.1. Classification (NCBI taxonomy): domain Eukaryota; kingdom Viridiplantae; phylum Streptophyta; class Magnoliopsida; order Gentianales; family Apocynaceae; genus Catharanthus; species Catharanthus roseus. The sequence continues at coordinate 3,312,552 of JAPQWS010000044.1, read as the reverse complement.
GGCACAACTGGAAAGAGACTACCACCAAAATAGATAGCACAAGCATCTCCAAGTATGCTCACATGAGAAATTTAAAATGCTAAAAACAACTTTAATTCCTCATAAGAAACTTCATGAGATAAACGAGAAGGTTGAAGAAAAGGGCTTATTGATGAATTTAATGGCATTGAAATAGCTCTTTTCCAGCAATCTCCCCTTGTTCTTCAAACACCATGGTGTGGTTCCTTCCCACTATTGATGTCAAAGTGCAAGGATGTTTAAGAGAAATCCTACCAAAATTAAGTGCGAAAAAATGCAATTTAGCTTCCTTGAGAAAGTGATCAAAACATAAGTAAGAAGCAGGAGTAAAGAAGCTTATTATCTTGTAGATGTTGTAGTCTATGCTCCCTTCATTCTCCATGTTTTGTAACAAAAATTTCTGCACACTTGAAGAATTTCTTACGAGAAAAGAGTTATTTTGGTTAATAAAAACACTCACTATCTCACTCTTGTCAAGTGGAACTACCTCTTTTTCTTTTTGCTCTTCTCCTATACTCTCTTATTTTTCAATGAAGCACTCACTTTCTTTTGCTCTCTCACTTTTCTCAAGATCAATTTCTTTTTTTTTTTCTCACACTCATCTTGTTCACACTCTTCAAATAAAGCAGACATGGAATCAAAGAAACATAATTATTTAATTAATCTCTCTTTTTTCTTCCACACTAACTTTTTCTTTAATCTCAATGCACACTTTTTCAATGTTCTTTTCACTCATGGAATCACAAGGATCTATATTGGATGTCTCTTCCTCAACATGTGTTTTAACACAATCTTCAACTATATCATTAGCATGCGGTTCTTTGTCCTTTGGAGACTTTTTATTCTTTGATGGTTCCATGGATTTCAACTTCGTAACTCCTTGAGATGGAATGGCAAGCTGCATTTCCTTCTTAGACCTCATTTTTGCATTCAACTTTCTTTTGAGCTTCAAGATAATTAACTCCATAGTTCATCTCATGTCTTTTTTCATCTCTTTCCAAGTTGTGATGGTTTCTTCCTCCAAAACTCTTCATTTTATTCCCATCCACTAATAGCAAAAGAAGTGAAAGATTATAAAGCTAGTGGAACCCTTTCTTCCTCCCTATTGTCATATATTTTGGAACAACTCTTCCACTCTTTTCTCCCGTTCAAGATAAGCCTTCGGTTTAGACACTCTGCGAAAAAGGGTAATTTCAACTTGTTGTAACTAGAAAGTCTTGATGCATTTCCCAAATTTTAAGGAATTCTTTCACAACTATATAGTCCAGAGTTATAACTATCATGATACTCATGAATTCCATACATGCTCTCACCATATGAATTACTATCATAGTTATGCTCATGATGATCATATCTATCATGGTATCCTTCAAAACAATCATAAGGAGTATGCTCATAGTAATCATATTTAGCATTAACTCTTTCATAACCCTATAACCATCATAAGAAGTATGCCCAAAAGATTTAGCATGAGAAGAGAACTTACCAACCCACGAAGCATTTACTCCATTGTCACCACGATAATAGAAGCTATGCATATCCCTTGCAAGCTTGGTATGAAATCCTCTTGTTTTCTCTTTGCTTCTCTACTTTGCCATGATGAATTTGAGCAATTATGCTCCATTTATTTCTTGTTTAAAATTTCACAAAAAGGTTAGAAAAGAAAACAAGGACCTCCCATCACTCCCTTAGTGTTTGCTCTCTTTAGATGATCAAACATTCCTCCCATGTGTGCTCTCTTTAAGGCTTTTGATAAAATAAGCTTACCCTCTTGCCTTTTTCCAGACTCTCACCTCACAAGAGTTCTTTAAACTTCAAACTCCTTCCACCACAACTCCCAAGTTGATCAACCAAATATAAGACTTCAATCAAAATACTTAGTTGAGGTAATCAAGGAATTCAAAGAAAAATTTTCAACAAACACTTAAGGTGTAAGAGTTCCAAAGAAATTCCAAGAGCAATTAGAATGAACAAAGGCAATTGGTATGAAGAAAGTAAGTAGAGTTCAAAACAGCTAAACAAAACAAGACTAAGTTAATCAAAGAAGAAAAAGTACTAAAACAAAATTTTCCAGAAAACAAAGGATAATGATACCCTGTTACTGAGGACCGTATTACTCAATAATTATTTCTCCAAATCGAGTTAAATCAATTCAGTCAGATACACAATTCGAAGAGGATGAATATGAGTACAAATTTCGATCAATTTGGGTCAGAAAAACATAAGATATGATAAATTAATCCACCATTGTTCAATAATTTTCGGTTTCTGGACACCTCCGAAATTTCAATCAATTTTACCAACCAAATCAGGTCCGAATTACATGAAACCAATTGCAAATGATTGTCAACTCATAGAAGAAGACATTCAACAAAAAAATTTCACAAAAGCATCAATTAAGGGTCGAACTCAAGCCATTTTTCTGTATGAATTTTGCATGATTTTCATGGATTTTTATTAGATCATCATATATCTTTTTCTTTTTTTTTTTTGAACTTTTTGCATAAACTAAAACACAATTGAGCTTACTTGAAGGTAGTTGATACTAATTTGATGTGAATTAGGATTTACAAGGTTGAAATCTTCACGATTAACATCCAAGGATCCATTCAAAAAACACACTCAAGAATATGTTTAAAAGACATAATTAGCCCTAAATGAAGTCAATTACAAGTCTTGGAATTAATGAAGTCAAAAATTAGACGAAAAAATAACAAAATGACCAAATTATAAAAAATAACAAAATGACCAAATCATACTGTTGATGTCAGGTTTGATCGCGAAGGGTGGTTGGGTCTGATGGGGGCACTTTAAAATGCTCTAATTTGGACTGAACAGAGCCGGGGCCGGGGCCAGCAGGGTACAGGGCAGCCAGGGCAGGCCAGCTTTGTTTTTATCTTTTGTGTAATTTGTAGCTCTCCAACTTGCTCTATTTGTTGCTTCTTGAATATAACATGTAACATGAATACTTTAGAAGCTTTGTAACCATCTTCTAAGTATTCAAACTTGATTTTAAATACTCCCTTCATGACTTTATCTGCAAACGCAATCAATACGCGGTCTTTGAAAAAGTATAATGGTCTCATGCCCAACCGCTTCCCGATTCATAGTAAGATATTTCGTCATTAGAACCAAATGTGTACTCTAATGTTATAAATTAAAGTGATACTAACTCCTGCAACTTCCACAATTGAAACTACGAAAATCGTAGTTTTGTTCAAACCTTGATAAGATGTAAGCATTAAAGGTTTATTTGGATCGATTCTTTAACTTCAACATTCATTAACCATTCACTTTCACAAAATCCGTGAATAAAAAGGGTCACTCTTTTCTATCAAAAAATCGATACAAATCAATCCGAAGAAACTAACAGGTGTGATTGGACCAACTAGAATAAATGCAAATCAGTACAGATCAAGGGAGCTTAAACAATATGGAACAAAGAAAAAAAAGTATCTATAATTTTAACAACAATCTTACAATAATTCCATATAATTCCAGCTTCTCCAATTCACCCTACATGTTACAAAATAGCCAATTTATCAAGCACAGTAAGTTAGTATAGAAGACACTGGTTTCACTATCTAAACCCCATTTCTGGTTCCTAGTTGTCCTATAAACGGCTAAAGATGAAAAAAATACAGCTGGCACTAATTCTCCAGGTTATAACTTATAAGCCAAAGACAGGAAGAAAGAAGAGAATGACCTAACGAGAGGTCTAGGAAAAGGAACTAAATAAAGTGAGAATTATAATACAGCAACAAGAGATAGGGCGTTCTGTTATATGGCTGGTCATCATGCTCACAGAAGTCACCCCGATGCCATGTATACTTTCATGCACAGAAAACAAATAAACCATCAGTCTACCAGCAGTTACAACATTGCTGATAAATTACTCATCATTGTCATCTTCATCTTTCTCTTCATTGCCTCCAGCCTCAGCTTCCTCATCATCCTCCTCATCCTCATCATCAGTCATGTTATTTATAACCTCTGTAATTATACCTTTGACTTCTGCTTTCCTGTGCATCAAATCCACACCGAAGTGGGTTCCTAACATCACCAACATTTAAAGGTTAGCATAAACAAATATGAGGATTATCAAGTTTCTAAAGCAACCCAAGAATCAAGGAAAGACGTACCAAGTTGCCTGAGGATATCGGATAAGGTAGCCTGCAATTCAAGTAGACAAATCTTACTTATCATCTACATGCACTCAGAAATGACATGGGCTGAAAAACAGAATTTTTCAGTACTTCCACAGTGAGTGTAAGAACAACTTACAGTATTAAAATCTACTTCCTTCAGAATATCCACAACTACAGAGTGCATTTCTTCTTTGCTAGGTTCTGTCTTAGACTTCTTGCCACTTTTCCCTTTACTTCCTGCTTCAAAGGGCTTGAAATTATGATGAGATCCCAAAAAATAAAATAATATCTGACAATGAATGAGAAAACCGAAGGTAGGCAATCACCCATAATAAAGATAAGTATCAGATCAGATGGAAGCAACAGCACGATAGAAGATTGAACACAAATGGAGAGCATGAAAGAGAAAATTGCATCGACAAAATGCTTAGATGCATATAATTCTATTGTGTGTGAGTCATCAATTTCAAGATTAACACAGGAATCAATTGCATATAGGCGATGACCAGTAAAGCAAAATATATAAACAAGTATAGTTTATCACCAACAGATATTGATGCCAGCTTAATAGATGTATTGAGACCCCTAAAACATTTGAGTATTAAAGTTAGGTGCACTTTCAAGCTAGAGGATTAAAAAAATTCTAAAGCACAACCACCATCTAAACAACTGCCAAGTTTCCAACTAGGTAGTTTAGTTTTACAAATCAGAACTATATGAAGATCTTCAAAGAACTAATTTTAAATTATGGTATCTACACAGCAATACAATTTGCACGCTTTTAAAAATATTCATCTTTCTTCACCTAATAAACAATAAAGAAAACCACCAGTTTATTTTTGTCACATCTTTAAACTTGTTGGCAAAAATCATAGAATTCATGTTGCCACTTATAAGCTGAAAATCAGGAAAACAAAAGTTTCCATTTTTGAGCCCTTAAATAAAATTCAAGGTGCAAATTAGCAACACGTAAAACCTGTGGTCACAAAAAGGCTGTTAGAACTTACAGGAGCAAATTGCAAATGGCGGCGGTTTCACATATTTAAGCTCAAAATCAAAAGATTACAAGAAAAAACCCTGACCATCTCAAGCCAAACAATAGATGAACCAAACCCCTTCCAGAGCATAATTATCCAGTGAGAATGATGTATAACGTAAGTACAAGATTAAAGCATTTCTAAGATAATAATTAATGAAGTTGAATATATAACTGCTTTTTAAATCTAAGTGTCTGGTAATAGTTGTATGTTTCTCTCAGCTATTATATACTAAGTCCGCTAGGCTTTAACTGGGGTCAACCATCCATAGATTTTGGACGAAAAAATCAGCTTTTAAGTTGCTAGACCTCTGAAGTTCTCTATGTTTTTGAAGAAGTTTTGCTTCTTGGGGCTTGATGGTCTATATGTATTCATTGTAACAGCTTTAGATTGGGGGCCCCTTTATTCTGTCGCTGAAATCTGTCCTGCCCTCTATTCTTTCTCTTCTAAAACCAAACACTTTTGTCTTCTATAATTCCATTAGTATTTCATTAACACCATATAAGGCATGCCTCGAGCTGAAGTGATGCTGCATCAGGAGTAAACGAAATTCTTTCTCTTGGGGACTTTTCCTTTCTATGTTGTTTTCAATCATAATGGCTATAAATGCTGAACTTGAATCACAATTGATTGGAAACATGTTCAAAAAGGCAAGCTTACAGACAAGACTTTTAACTGCGATGTAGGTTCTTTAGGAGCCACTATCAATTCCATTAAAGCTTAAGAATACACTTCTCATGCTAAGAGTGGAAAGATCTGAGGCAAAAGGATGAAGTTCCTATCTCGAGCAAATAATGCAAAAAATAACTAAGCATGTGGTTTGATTCCCGATTCACCAAGAGAAGCTCCTACAAGTAAAATATCCAGTCCTACTTCTCAACAATACATCTGGAAGTGTCTCTCAAAGCTGTAAAACACCCCCAAGAACCCTAAGCCAAGCACATAAACGAGTAACTAAAGTTGAGAAATCTGAGATCAAGGATGAAAACAAGGTTGAGAATCAAACATACAAAATGGGGATATCTTTCCCAAATTTCTTGCTTGTGCTTGAGCATATTTATGTTTCAGGATGTAATTAAGAAAGAACCTTTATTAGGTTCTTCTACCTCCAGTGGTTTATTATCAAATCAAGAACACCGAAGACTTCAGTAATCAAAGTCAGTTACACTTACAACAGACATGATTTCTTATCCTAAAGCACTTCAGAACTCAAGATTTGAGTTTTTCCCAAGGCAAGGGAAGATAAATAGAATGCAAAGAAAAAATTAAGATGTTCTGGAAGATCATAATGACGATAAAACTGAGGAATTTATAATCTTTGTAAGGGAAAATGACCTATTTTATTTAGTCTCTAAAGTTTTTTAAACCTTGACGTGATACGGTCTTCAAAATCATTTTCTACCTTTATGGTCTCTGAAGAATTTACAACAATCCAATAAGATCCTTTTGTCATAAAAGAAAAACCATACAAGCTACTCACGTATGGTAATCTAAATAGGTATTATAAGCCATTTCACCAAAAGAAACACCAGTGATGCACGTTTTGCAAGGGAGAGCAGCTTTTATTTCTCTCTAAATCAAGCCTCACGTGTATTTTGTTTGGAGAGAATGGCTTATAATGCCTATTTTACGCTCCAAGTTACCTTGTGTTGGCAGCTCATGTGGTTTTTTTACAGAAGTGTTTGATAACAATAGGATCTTATTGGATTCTCGTAAATTGTTTAATGACCATAATGGCTGAATATAAAACTTGAGGATCATATCATGTCAAGGACTAAACTTTTGGGGCTCAATATGCTATTTTCCCTTTAAAAAAATAATAATAATTTCAGTCTTGGCATAGTTGTATCTATCTGTAGGTTATGACAGATTAACATAGCTAGAGTTACCTGCAGACAACCTACAGTTCTTTTGGTCAAGATTTCTGCTATTAAGTAACTTACAATTGAGGCTTTTTAGTATTGAAGTTTTTTTTTTTTTTCCTAGTTTAACGTCTATATTATTGTAACAGCTGTAGATGAAAGATGATTATTGAATTATTAAATAGTGCTTGTTAGTTATGAGGTTTTGCTTCTTCCCCTTCTATTCTGTTACTGATCCTTTCCAACCCTTTATTCCTTCTTTTCTTCTAAAAGTAAATCTTTCTCTTGAATAGTTCTTTTTTTTTTTTTTTTGGCCAAATCTCTTGAATAGTTCTTCATTACTTCATAAATTAAGCAATATGATGTCAACCATAACCAAGCTGAAAATGTGCACCATCCGCAAAATATCAATTTGCATAAATTGCATTAAAATTAACATACCTTGATCTTTTTCCGCAACCTTTGCTGAAGAGTCACTTGACAGTTTCTTTCTTGAAGCTTTTTCTCTTGTAGCACTTTGCTCTTTCTCACTCTCCTTCTCAACCTTTTGTTTCTTAGTAGAAGAAACCTTGTTCTTCGTTGTTGACTCAGCTTCCGAAATACGTTTCTTTGATGCTGGACTAGAAGAATCTTTAGTAGATTTAGAGAAGCTTTTGGGAGATTTAGCTGATTTCTTGACAGCCTTAGACTTCTCTTTTGTTCTTCCCTCAGAATCCTTTTGAACACTCTTCTTAGCATTTCTTTCACTTGACACTGACTTCTTCTCTTGATGTTCCTGTTCCAGTCCATCTTGCTCCGAGTTCTTTTCCTCATCACTGCCTGTTTTGCCAGACATGTCATCATCATTGTCATCCTGAGAACATTCTTTACTGTCTGAAGCTTCAACTTCTTCATCTTCACTTTCATACTTTTTTGTGAGCTCTTCTTCAACTTGAGATGCCTTTTGTTTCTGAGAACAATTAGCAAATAAAAATTCATTAAAAATTACCAACAAAAAAAGGAGCAAAATTACTTCAAGAAGTCCAGTTAAAGTATGAAAGACAAGATTTAATTCTGCATTTGACGCGTTCAAAGGAAGAAGAGGAAATCTCATGGAAAAATTACCATGCAGATAATTCAGAGCGGAATATTTATAGCTAGCCATTAGGCATGTCAACCATATTTTTGAAATTAATCATCATCAAAAAAACAAGGAACAACCCTTAAGCATCCTCAGTTTAACAAGCACGAAATTTGACATGCACTTTCACTGATCTTAGAGTGCAAGAGAACTATATCTGTCTCCACTTTAGGTGAGAATTGACTCCAAGAAAGACATAGAGCATCATGAGATCTTAAACCAACTTCCCCCACACCAACAATTATTGGCTAGCACACACTTATACTCCCTGCATTTTAAAAAACATGCCAATTACCCCCAGCAATGAGGATCCACAAGTGGGATTTAGGGAATCAATCAGCACCTGGGGTTAGAAAATTACTCTAATGCAGCCACCATGCTTACCTCTCCCATTCTTCTCCACTCTTTCTCTTCCTTCTATCCTCTGTCATGGCTGCACATTGTCCAACTCATCTCTACTCTATTCTAACTACTTCAGCCACCCTAATCACCAACTTTCCTCTACAAGTAGATAGCAGCTAGTGCTGACGCTGGCTAAGGAAGCTACCAATATCAGACTTACTCCAGCCTCCATCTTTTCTACTTCCAAAAGCCATCACTTCTTGTCTCTCAATTGCTGGCTGGAATTTCCCCAACACAGCCTCAAGCATTCTTGCCTGATTTGTGTTGTCTCATAATTGTGAGTTGGTTAGCATTTGAGACAGGTGAGAGAGAGAGAGAGAGAGAGAGAGAGAGAGAGAGAGAGGGAAGAGAGAGAGGTTGGAACCATGGAAACTGGTTGGAGGGAAGAAGTACATAGAAGCTGTGGGGACAAAAGCAAGAGCAAAGTCATGGCTATGGTGTCCGGCAGCTATGGTTTCTCTTGTGCGGGAGAAGGTGAAATTAATCATAGTGTTTCTCATTGTTTTGCACTTGTTTAGAAATTATTATAGAAGATAATTATTAGTAGAATCCTTCAGGGCCAAGATTGTCAATGCAACAACTAAATTATTACCATTTCAATTTTTTATATGATCTTAACAACTGCTAATGGGTGTAATCCAAATATCTTTGGACTGTAATTTTCCCCAAATTTTATGGCGGTTTCTCAATAAACCAATTCTTATTGGAATTAGAAAAGAGAAATACTCAAAGATAACTGCCTTTCTATAATAATATTTGAGTTTTGTCTTTTCCCTGCCCTGCAGCAATTACCATCCTGTAATGATGAGAAGCACATAACTTCAAAATGAAGCAGCAAAAGAAATCGCTTCAGAGAAATAGTTTACCTTCAAGCAGCATTTGAAACATTTAACTTTAAAGGAGATGAAAGTGAAACCCAGAAATTATTTCATACTATTGGCTTGCAAACATCAGGTTCAAGTCTGAAGAAAGAATCATGAATCTGAATTTCCCCTGTATTGATGGCCCGCAGCACTACTTTGGGTTCTTCTAGAATGGACATCCACTTTATTGAAAGAAATATACATTGAATTCTAAGCGTCCACTACTAAGCTCACATAATGACTAATTCACTAACCCACTTGGTTGACATAATAATTCATTACTAGTAAGATTATTAAATACACCCCTAAATGTATGTACCAAGTCAAGTGTTGCATTCATTTATGGGAGGGAGTATTTTAAGAGAAAAGAAAATTCACTCTTTTCCCTCTCTCACATTTTTATAACCAGAGTTAAAAGGTTTCCAAAAACAGTCGAGAATGCACAGATGAGAGGTGAGTGATAATGCACTCATTCACCACACTGACAACAGCAACAGTTGAAAAGATATGATTAAATGGAAGAGAAGGAAATTAAATATGCCCATCACAAGCCAACATGATGCTGATGAGCTCATATTCTCCAGAATAACTGACCTCTTGACTTCAAAGTTGACAAGACAAATTAGCAAAAACAGGAACCAAATGCCAATGCAACTACAAAATTCCTAATTTTTCTCCACGTCATAAGGTAATAAACATCAGCCTCTAACTTCAGGTAATTCAATCTGGGCTGTGAAAAAGGGATTTTCCTTGTTCTTCAATACCTGGGTTGGTGTTTTTAAAGATTCAGAACTATTGAAAACAAAAGTATTAATACATATATACCGCCGTTTCATATTATTTGTCCCTTTAAGACAGCGCACAAGCATTAAGAAAACACTTAGGTTGTCTAGATTCAAAAGGAAATAGACTAAATCACCCTTTGACTGTCATTAATAGTTCTAATGAAAATTTCTAGACATTTGTTTAATTCCAACAGGATAAGGGTATATGTCAAAAAGTATCATTTAATACTCCTTGATTACTAAAGTGACATATTTTGAAGCAAAAAAAGTATGTCCTAGCAACAGTTAATATGAAGCAGAGCTAGTACATGGTTTCAAGTTGCCACATCGCCTGTAACTTTAGGTAATTCAATTTGGGCTGTGAAAAAGGGATTTCATTTGTTCTTCAATACGTGGTTGGTGTTTTTAAAGCTTCAGCACTATTGGCGACAAAAGTATATAGTTTCAAGTTGCCACAAGGCTTTGCACGACCATTATGATGACAACCTCATTAAATCACTGAAATAAGCACATTTTCCCTTAAAATCCAGATAAAACTGTATAAGTCTGAATGAGATCCCTTGGGAAATTATCATACACCAATCAACCGTAAAGGTTACAAAAACTCCCAAAGGGACCCAGGCACTCATTAGCCATACATTCACTAACTGTTATCTTTCTCATACGTGGCAAACTTACGGTTACAGCATATAGTATATTGCAGATATTCAAGGCCCCCTGCTGACTGGTCTAAGCAAATAAACTGATAAATAACATACTAGTTTACTCACAGTAAATAACATACTTAATTTTATTTACAATCTCCAGTTCCCAAACTCATTTAAAACTCATAGTTTCCACCATTATCTTGCCAACACAAGACTCCGATGTCATTTATGTGGACAATCTCGAACTCTTGAGAAAAAAGAATTCCTTCCTTTATCCTAGTTTGGTTCGCAAAGGGGGAAGGGGAAGGGAAGGGGGAGGGGGAATGGCACCATTTACTTCCACTAGGGGAAATATATTCATTTACTTCAAAATTGTTTTGGTTGGGGTGGATTTACTTCCCTTCTGTCTGGTTGGGGTGAAAAGTGGAAGGTAAATAGTTTTTATTATATATAATTTACTATTATCCCTATTGCAAAAAATTAGAACTGTTATGTATATTGGATAGAAGTTTAGTTTAGGATAAATTTGTAATAAACTAATTTGTAAGATGATAAAATTGATTCTGGGTCAACCCAGTGACTTCTACAAGGAAGGCGGTGCAAAGAAGGCTCAAGAGCTTGTTAAGGAAGGCGGCAAGGGCCGACGAAGGGGGGAAAACGCCTTGTGTTTTCTAGTTTCGTGTCTAAGGTCTAATGATTACATAGAACTTGTAACAAAGGAAGAGATGGGGGAAGGCAGGCCGGTAGAGGTGTCACCGGTAATCCACTTGAAGAGCTTTCCCTTTCCTTTCTCGTTTAACATCATTTACGTCCCAATCCGTCCGTCTTGGGAGGGGCTAATTTGCTATGGTGGAGGGGGAGAGTTACCCCTTCTCATTTACATCCCCTCTACTTTTATGTTGCAACCAAAAGATGCAAATAAGACATTTACGTCATGATTTACATCCCCTCCCTGATTTCACCCCAAACAAACCTAGGCTTAGTCTTGAAAGGAACAAATACCACATCAGTAAACCATGGAAGATTCTTCTACTATACCATTAATATGCATAAAGACACAATAAAAACATATGCTGAAACAAACTTATTTAGCCCCAAATGGACTCAGCACAAGCTCTTGAAAAAGATGGAGAAGAACTTTTGACAATCTTCATTTTATCATCCTAAAACTTTACAAATTTATGGACCTAGGTAAACACTGGCTTCATATTTTTCCTTTCATTTTAAGAGAGCCAAATGCATATTTAGATACAAGGCATTTCATACAATCGACATTTATCTTGGAGCAACCATCAAAGAGTAGACATTCAATTCAAGATGCAGAAAGGGGTGGGTATTGTGACAATGAAATAAAGCACAAAAGATGGCAAGCTGAGCACATTCTTTAGGAAGGAAAGAAAAAACATAAAGAAGCCAACTGCTAATACTAACTTTTATCGACAATATATAAGAACTTCGAAATAATGATTACTAACATTTTTTAGAATAGTGACACATTCAAAGTGCAAATAGAAGTTCCCAGTCATATCAAGTGTGCATATTCACACAACAATATATAAAAAAGCAAACAGAAATAGCATGAACAACGCAGCACTTATTTTCTTCTTTTACCATCCCCTCCACACACAGAAAAAGAGGGGGAACTTCTTGTTTGACAAGAGCTGTATTCGAACATGAACAAACCGAGCATCAAATTTTTATCTCAGAGCATGTATTACACAAATACTATTTGAGTTAGACCTATTAATGTATCGAGCTTGAAATTTTATTCAAGCTTGTTTGTTTATTTGTTCGTAAAATTCTAAGTTTTTTCATGTTTGAGTTGTTTAATTAATGAGTTGTTCGATTAACTCGAGTGGTTTTCAAGGTTGAGTTGTTCAAATAAAATAATAAATTGATAAATTAAAAAAACAATAATTTAATAAAAATAATTATAAAAGTATTATGTTATTTTATATATAAAATAAAAATATTATAGAAACGTATAATATAAATGCTATACAAACATTATTTAACTATACAAATGATAAATTTATGTATATGTTCACAAACATTCAAATTCATTTGCCGACATGTTTGTGTTTATTCAATTAATAAACAAACTGTATTTAATGTTTGAGCTTGACTCAAACATCAAACCAACAAACAAAAACCAAATACAAATGAACTCGAACAAGCTTTGTTCACAAATGTTCGTTTCAAATAACAGCTATATTAATTTGCCCTAAAGAAAATGCATCAATCGAGAAAGCAGATTGATATTGTTCTTTCCTGTTGAGAAATACTGGGATAACTATTATCCAGAGAATATTACCAAAGTAACCAGTTTGTTTACATTAAAATTAGGCCTGAAAAATGGGACCGGTTTATCCGGAATCAGATCCAAAATACTTTGGATCTGGAACAAGGTTTCAAACCATTTACCCAGATCCAGATCTGTTTTTTAACACAAAAACAAACCCAATTCTGGAATATGTTACTCTGAAATTTGCATTAGTATTTGCAAGTATTTTGGCACCTTTAGTTAATATATTGCTGTTAAAAAATATCTAATCAAGATGAAAAATTATAGTCCAGATTCGGATCAGAACCCCTCCAGGATAGGTACGGGGGGTCTAGTAAAATGCTATCCGTGCAGATATGGACCTACATCTGGTACTCGGACACATTGTTCCGGACCCATTTAGACCCGTTATCAAGTCTAATTAAAACTACTTTCATGACAATTTCCACATTCCATATATTTAAGTTACTAACCTTAGCAGATTTTTCTGCAGCTAAATCCGAAGAACCAGCAGCTTTACTTGCAGAAACCTTTCCCTTTCGCTTCTTACTCTTCTGAGCCAAGCAGACAAAATTTAGCAAAAATCTTCTCTGATGAATCAATTAAAATTCAAAAGTCGAAGATATGAAGATAGGAAGTAATTAAGTTATGAAAGAACAGTTTGTGTTCGTGCGAGTGTGTGCGCAAGCGTCACTAACATTTTCCTTATCAGCAAGCAAAGTATCTGTTGTAGCACATGGTGATTCCAAAAATGTCAACAACTTCGTGGAGAGTTCTTCCTGAGGAACAGATTCAAGTATGGTCAAATTGATTGACAAATCAAAAAATAGCATAATAACCAGCAGAGATTTCACTAGTTACTTGCCTTCTTTATAACAGCTCTATTCACTGGAATGTTCAGTATATCACAAAAATCCAACAATTTCTCTTTTACGCATTTGTCAAGCTTCTCTTTCACTTTGTCCCTCTGCTTACCATCCTGACAAGTAGCAACTAATTATAACAATGGAGTACAAGTTTAACAAGTTTGCATAGATAAAAAATGAAGTACCAAGGGCACCTGCTACCACTAAATGAACTGCATGGATTAGAAAACATGGGAAATAAAGGATTTTCATTAACACTGAACTAACAGCACTGATTAGATAAAGCTTTCCAGCTTTTGTGAAAGGAAGGAAAGCAAGAAAAGTTAATGAAGCAAAATAACTGCCTTCTGTTAACCTGCATCTCCAACTTCTCAGATTTCATGCTCTTTTTATTCTAAAATATGCCAAAATGACGGATTTACACAATCCGTTACATCCAAATGCCATATAACCCCTAATTCTAACAGGGTCATTGTACCCATTGGTTTCTGTCAAATTAACATGCCACCCTTATTCTATAGTCCTTATTCTAATGAATAACATATGAAAGATAGAAGAATGGGTAAGACCTGCAGAGTATAGCAACTTACATTTATGTCTGTAACCTTCTCTATAGCCCAAGCATATCCAGAAAACATGCCTATATTTTTCTTCAAACTATGTGCCTGCAGAACAAAGACCATGAGAAAGTAATCAGCGTATATATGACAGTTCCTTATAAACTTAAAAATGCCAATAGGCATCAGCTTAGTAAAAAGCAACTTATGCAATTAAAAATTCAAAAAGTATTTAACCTCACCTTTGTTTTCTTGCCAAAAAGAATGGTATGCAGCATCTGCAGGGTGTCATCAGGTTTTCTCTTAGACAACTTGAAAGCCACTGAAACATTTTACAAAACCATAAGCAAACCAAAAGGATGAGTTATGTTAAGTTACCTAATAACTATCACCAGTTTGTGATAGATATTAGATGAATAAAATACAATGAACAATCTAACTATGATAAACAGTTAAGGTCCTTTGGTAACTGATTGTAATCCACTGAATATTGTGAGCCAACTTCCTTGCACATCTGGAAAGCATTCTACACTCTAAAACAGCCACATAGCAACCAGCTCATGATCTTCAGGTACACACTCTAGACTGCTATAAACATGTCCAAAAGGCTTGAGAATTGCATTATCTATGTTTTTCCACAAGTTTGGGCACTGTAATTACATGTTCAAGCATAGACTTGGGACCTGAAGGCATGCAGGGACCCATTCAGGGGCATTGTAAAGGGCACACATTTTGAAATAAAAAACAAAAAACAGTTGTCTCCAAAAATTGCAAGAGACAGGACAAACAAGCCATTCAAAAGCACAGTATATCAAGTATTCTAAAATGCAAGATATTTTTCAGTAAAAATCCTAACATTTTGGACCCAGTAAAGAGATTACAAAGATTTTTCTCCAATATTCAGTTTCTTTAGACATTTTCAAATAAACATTCCTGTAATCGTCTCATGTTTTCAAACAAAGACTCATGTAATAGTCTCTTGTACTAATTTTTTAAAGGAATGATAAAACTACTAAGCATATTTTGTATTTGAAAATCTTCTCATAAACTTCACAGCAATTATTATAATGCAGGCAAACATAAAGAAAAAAGCCTTGTTGAAGAAAATATGGCGCACAATTCTCTCTCAAGGCTTTAAAAGCTTCATCCGTACATTAAAAGTCAAGTTTATAGAATGTAACCATCCTACTTGCCCAATTATTGATTCATATCATTTACTCACTTCACCATGCTCACTCTGCCCACTTGCAACCTTGAAGCTTCCAAAAGTAAAAATAGCATTTTTACAGCTGAGCTTATCTGGTGAGCTTGGTAGAGACAAACAAATTAAAAAAGTAAAAATAAAGCTACATATAGATTTGGTATCACACTCTTTTGGAGTATGAACTATCACAGGATACAGAGGTAAATCATGGCAACCGGGATTAGTTTTACTAAGGAAAAATTCAAGATGTAAAGAACAGGCAAAGAGATAGGAGAAAAGGACAATGAAACAGTAAAATGCTGTTTCAGTTGTAGTATGTATGCTTACATTACTTCCAGGGAAGAAAAAAAAAAGGACATCTTATACGTTACATAAAATAGTATATTATGATTTGTACCTTCGTTTTGATTAAGAAATATCAAACTTCTGATCAGTTAAACCTTCAATATAATCACTTAAGTATTTCATGAATTCATTGAAGAAAATAGAAAAAGTTGCATGTTCAGTGCAGCAACAAAACAGTCAAACAAGCATTTCAAATCAACACTGTTAAGTTTCAATGTTTGATGGGGAATGTCAATGTTAATCAACAAACAAGTTCAGGTGTCTGTTTTTAGACAAACCTCAAGACAGGTTCAGTGCAGATCACCAAACTTTCCAGGCGAAGCATTAACAAAAATTAAACACGCTAAGGAAATGTGTTCAGTAACCAACGAACCAGCAACAAAAGGTGAACAAAAAGATCGCACAAAAGATAGCCCTGAAACTATGTGGCATTCAAATACTATCTACATGTGGAACAATCACTGGCAGTTAAAAGGCAGTGTTGTACTTCAAACTCGGCAACTATATGGAGATACATGCATTTTTTCATTAGACAAGAGACAACATCTTACTATAATATCTAATATCTCAAACAGGTCTAACCAAATGTGATTAGTCAGCAAAAAATAAGAACTAGGACTGTAATGTTTTCCGCAAATAAGCTAGAAAACCTAGAGTTTGTTCTCCGTTGCTTTGCTTTTTCTTAAAACGGCTAAAAAAGTACTTTTAAAAAGGTTGTTTTAGAAAAATCAATATAACATTTTTAATTTTAACAGTGTCAATAAGCAAAAGCAATTTTGAGAAATACCCTCGGGGTAGCTTTTCAAATAGCTTCTGTAAGCTTTCTTTAAGCTACACACATACGTAATAATTAGTAGAGAACGGCTCAAAAACAGCTTATAGCTTAAAAGAGGCTAAAAGTAATTTACTTTAAGCAACGGAGATCTGGATCATATTCCAAAATCTTGAAACGACAAGTGAGTATGAAACACTATGGAAATAGTGTAAGTTTTACCAAATGTTTAACTCTGCAAACAGTGGGCCATAACAAAATATTTTCATAAAGATGTATATCCAACTTATTCCCCAGCTAGAAAGCAACTTAACATTAAGTAAAAAATGAGCTTCAAAGATTGGTGAGAAAACAGAAAGAAGGAGAAGAGTAAAATAAAAGGATCTTTGATATTTGATAGAAATGTTTAAAGTTTGGGGCCAAATTAGTTCATAACCTTCATCACAATGATTACATGAGCACAAACCTTTGAAGGAACAAGTGTGTTTGAAAGATCAGGAAGGGGAAACATCTAAGAGCCAAATAAGTCAGCCACCTGATAATATCTCTGGTTAGACCCTATTAGGCCAACCAAGAAAACCACTAGTAGTTAAATGACAGCCCAAAAAATACTGGTAAAAATCAAGAGCCCTAGTCTCACAGCAATCTATGGGGAATAATGCGAAAAATACAAAGCCATCAAGCACCATCTTAGCAGCATATCAATACAAGAAAAAGTCGCATCCTTAAGCCTAGGCCAGCAGCCCGGTATTCAAATGAAAACTTCAACATCAAAAAAGAATATGCAATTTGATTTGACTTTGTGAATGTTAAAGCCTACACCTTTATCCCACCAGAAGTAGTATTTAACTAATCATAAAAGACTTGCAACACACTTTGTAATGCACTCATACCAAATCTATTTCAGATCAAGGGAGGTAAAAAATTTTTAAAAAAATGAAAGTTGAAAGCATACCGTTAGGAATCTCCTTAAGCGGGGTCCCTTTTCCCTACATATTCCAAGCAGAACAGAAACATAAATCAACATTCAAAACATTCAAATTTTACCCAATTACAACAATAAGTAATCTTTTTTTTTTTTTTTGGTGTGTGTGTGGGGGTGTGTGTGTGTGTGTGGATAGAACAGCATGAAGTAATCTAAAAGCAAAGGAAAATTGAAAAGAAAGGGGTAAAAACAAGGAAAATAAAACCCTTGCCTTCTCAATGGACAATGGTTTCCCTGCTGAAACCCTGGCTGCTGAAGTTTCGGTGTACCTCTCTACTGTTTTCCTCTCCCTTGTGGGCCTATCGCTGGTTGGAGTCACCGGCGCAATCTTCTCTTTTTCTTTCTTTGAAGTCCGCTTCTTCCCTTTCTTTTCCTCTTCCTCTTTTTCCACTTGGTTTTCCTCTACCTCCTTATCTCCTTCCATCTCTTCGTCTTGCTTTTCATCTTCTCCTTCTTTTCCATCATCTTCCTTCTCTGCATCCTCTACTTTCTCCCCTTCTTTTTCCTCCCCTTGAGGCTTCTCTTCAATGACAGAATCCTCACCTTTCACTCCTTCCTCTTTATTAGCTACACCCTGCTCATCCTCTTCCTTTGCTTTCCCTTGCTCCGTTTCATCTAAGATTTCATCTTCTGAAGCCATGGAAGCAATGAATCAACTATACGCACTTGAAGAAGGCTTCTGTATGTATATCTGGGAATCTAAGGACAGAAATTAAACCCTAAATTAGGGTTTTAGCGAAGAAGATTTTGCTTCTCGTCAACAAGAGAGGTATGGAGACTGAGAAAGATGGAGAAGCAGATTGAAATGAAAATTGTTCACCAGCTGAAGGCGGGGAGATTTGGAGCTCGAGGATTTGGGGTTTTTTTTTCAAAATTTTCGTGAAAATATGTTCAAATTAGCGGGCTCGGCCGAGCGCTCGGGTTTTTGGGGATTTTAGGAGAGTTTACTTCAATTTGGTCCCTGACATTTGACCTGTTTTTTAATCGAGGACCTCAAAAAGTCAAAATATAATTGTGGACTTAATTATTGTTTTTTTTCTCCAACATATTTACCTTATTCAAGTTTGTACTCAACAAATATTTTTATCTTTTTTGTTCATCAACTAATTTATGAGCAAACTTTTTATTCTCTTGCACGAATTCAAGCAATTTTTTTCGATGATCAACAATTTCTCTCCGGTTATATTAGAATAACAAGGGTAAAAAATGAAAATTTACACAACTCGAGTGAATTTTTTTCTTTTTTTTTTGTTTGAGTTGTTTGAATTCTCTTTTTTATCCTTTTTTATTTTAATATAACCGAAGAGAAATGATTAATCACCGGTCAAAATTTTCAGAATTCGTCCAAAATGACCAAAACGATTGCTTGTAATTTAGTTGAGGACCAAAAAAGATAAAACCATTTGTTAGGGATCAAACCTGAACAATATAAATATGTTGGGACTAAAAATAACATTTACCACTCTACAATTGTGTTTTGTACCATTGTACAATAGGGTGTATATTTCAATTGATTATTTATAAAACTAATTTCTCTCAAATAAGTGGTTTATTGCATTCTGATACTATAAACTCTTTAATTGTACACTTTTTTTGTAAACGGAGGCTCTTTTATTAATTAAAATCAAGGATTGTTATAAAAGGTACAAGTTGTTGGAAGATCATATTGCTATACTATTTACATTCATCCAAAAAACTTCGTAGAACTCCATATGATGATTGCTCAAGCCTTATAAAGAATAAATTTTTCTCCAACACTAGCCCTCATATCCAGGGTTGGACATCTGGAGCGTAAAGTTTGCATGACAGACATCTGCAGGTGGCCCAATAACACGAGCAGCCTAACACCAATTAGGTGCCTTTGGTACCATGTTAAAATTTAGATTAAGTCTAACTCATTCCAAAAAGTTCCTCAAGAGGAGATAATTATTCAAGTCTTATAAGGAATAAATTTTTCTCCAACATTAGTTATGTGGGATTCTCAACAAGCTAGATAAACATCCTGAATTAATCAGGCATGCGTTAAGGTCCATGTCGATGCTCGTGTAAGAAGTAATGTGTAGTCACTAACAATATGAGAGTAGATTGGAGAATTGAATGTAAGATTAAGTGTACGGCTATTTTTGAGTCATGGTTAATTATAAATATTTTACTTTCATTTGTGTGGATAAGTAAAGGTTGGTTCTTATGGCTACTAGTTCAACAAAAGTGTTTGTAAGTGTTACTTGATAACCGAAGACCTAATTACCAAAATGATCCTTAAGTAGGTGGGGATGGGAATGAATTTTCTACCAAGCTTGGGGATGGTTTGGGGGCAGGGATCAGGTTCTCCTCATCTATACTCGCCCCATCCCCATTATATATATATATATACAAACAATATTGGAGCTCCCCATGGTGATACACTCGGCCGAATGAACTTCGTATCTAACAACTTGAAGTTGCTCCTTTAGTTCCTTAAGCTCGGCTGGTGGTGCTATTAAGTATGGAGCCTTTGATATTGGTTCTGCTCCGGGAATAAGATTAATTTCGAACTCAATTTCTCACTCTGGTGGTACACCAGGTAGTTTCTCTGAATACACGTCTGGAAATTCTTGTGCCACAAGAATGTCATCCAATTTTGGACTGTCCTTCCCCACATCCACGACAAAGCAAGATATCCTATGCAACCTCCTTTCGAACTTTTCCATGTGATACTTCCAACTCTGCTACTAAGTCAACTGCGGTTGAGTAGGTATCTGCGTATCTTTCGGCACTAAACTATAAGTTCCAGAGCAAAAGTACAATCCTGAGATAACACTTATAAGTATATTCACACAGTATGCAGTGAAAAAACTAAGTAAACTGAATACTAATAATACGATCAAAACACGATATTTAAGAAACTTCCTATGATTGTTCTAATTCAAAAATAAAAATATCTTATATCAACAAATCCACAGGACAAAGTAAAAAGAAGAACTTTACAAACTGCTCAAGTCTAAGAAAAACAAAACATAAACACAGGTCCTTCCGAGGGGATCCGATCCAAAAACTCTATGCCTAAAACTTCAGTAGCTTACTGTACCTCTGACCGTCCTGAGTCAACTGAGACAAAAACATGATACGGAAAAATGTGAGTGCGAACGCCCAGTGGGTCCACATGTGTGTGCACTTTGGTGATTTCTTTAAAACAATGTTAAGGCAGTTTCACGAAAACAATACATGATATGTTATAAGAAAACACTTCTTTTTCCTTTTGCTACTTTAACAACACTGATGCTTGAACCTACCTAAGGGTTTCGAGCGTAGTTGGAAAGTCTGAGCGAATCAAGAAACATCAGTACAGCTTCTACAACCAAATTAAAAAAAATGTAATGCAACAGTCGGACTCCACAGATGAAGTCCGAATCCCAAAACGAGGTCATCATAACCAAGTTCTAGCATCTCGTAGTCGATACCAGCCAAACACCATATGAGTGCTCGATTTCCATAACCACCGCACTCTCCCAATCACTGATCAAACCAGGCTACAGATTCTTGGGGCACCTACCAGGTCTGCCCTGAGACCAACCTTAGTTTCAAGTCCCTCCTGACTCTCCACAAGGCGGTCGACCCACCGCAGAGCATGATTCGATGTCCACGTAGACCAATTGGTCCAAACCCCTCCACGATACTACGTCCCTTTTCAAGTGGATTCACTCTCCCAAGTTTGAAATCGTCAACGTCATCGAAAGAGGCCCTAGTACGAGAGACTAGCCACGTACAGTGCAATCCTCTAACGTTTCCGAACACATTATCATAACTAGAACTGTAACCTTGGTCAGAATGAGGTTTTCATATATATTTATAAAACGAAAGGCCACTTGCTCGGCCGTCAGAATAGAATCAGGTCATAAATATTTTAGATCAGCAAAAATTCCCATCCGTCAGTCATCACATGTTTATGAAAATTTCGCAATTATACCAATGACAATATTCATGCATGTCAAAACATGTAACTTTTTTAAGGCTAGAGTCTTTTCCAACATATAAATATTTCCAGAAAACCCGTGTACAACCAAATTCTGTTTCACAACAATAATAATCTGTTTTGAAAAGACAACACCTATATAGAGCACCACTCCTATGCATTTTCTAAGGAACATCTACACATTGTGGAGAACATCTCCTAAAATATGCTAAGTTATATCGTTACAAAAGCAGTAAATATTTTGTAACAAATTTAGAAAACATATTTATATGGCCCATAATATTTGTAATAACGTAATAAAACGGGGTTTGTGGACTCACCTGGATGCATATCTACTGCTAAGATCCTACAAATATAGTAATAAAAATACTTAATATTTAGGTACCAAATAAATAATTCTATTCCCTAAATAATATCAAGATCTTATGAAATGAACTTAAGATGTATATATATATATATACCTAAGTAATATTTTAAAAAGATAAAAAATCTTATACCCTAAAAAAATATACTCTCTTAGGAAACCATAATTAACTATATACTAAAACCCATTAAAAATATTTAAATCCTAAAACAAACACAAACTTGAACTAAATATATATATATATATATAACTATAACCTAACTAAGAAGAAGAAAAGAAAACATGCAAAACACAATACTAACCTCAACTATGGCTACTACTAACCTCAATTTGTTGGCAAACAAATAAAAAAAATGGCATGTTATATATATATATATATATATATAAGGGATTAAGGCGATTAGGGAAAAAGAAAAAGAAATGAACGAAATGGTGGTGGTGACGGGTGGCTACAGGAGGTGGCACAAATTCCTTAAGCATTAAGGTTTATGGAAATGTCAAGTGCTTAAATTTCTAAAATACACATACTAGGTATTCTAAAAAAAATTCCCACTTAAAGGCACTTATAAGCCCCACTAATAAAAGCTCAATATAATAAAATTTTATTCTCATTTCTAAGTATTTCCAAAATACCACTAAACATAAAAAATACTATACTCCACTACATCCAATCCCAAACTCTACTTTCATAACGCTCGCAATTTTAGAGGCATACTAGGTGATTACTGGGTATGGCGTATTCCACGCCTTAACTGCCAATATGGTAGGAAAAGTATTTTTTCCTTCCTTCCGAAGCAAATTTGAAAGACAAATTCTTCCTTCTCAAGGATTCTAAATGTAACCTTCTTCTCACGATAATCCACCAAGGCATGATTATGTGGTAGCCAATCCCTCCCCAAGATTGCATCAAAATCTATCACCCCTGACTTAATCAAGTATACTTTAAGCTCTTGTCCAGCTATCTCTAACTTGTACTCTCATTAAATCGAGTCGGACAGTAATATTTTCCCTCTTGGAGTACCTACTCGATAAACCTCATTTAACCGATATGCTATACTATCTAAGGCCTTAGCAAACTTTCGAGATATAAAAGAATTTTTTGCATCACAATCAAATAACACATATGCTGGAAGGGCATTAATATAAATTGCACTTGCTACCACATCATCTGATGCATCCACCTCCTACTGGGCCAGTGCGAAAACACGAGTATTGGTCTTTCTTTGATGTGGCTAAGTCTGATGCTGCTGCTGCGGTCCAGATGATCTCTCCCCTAATTGGTTCTGTTGATGGCACTTAGCAACTCTGTGACCAACCCTTCCACAGCCAAAGCATGCTTTGGTCTTCCATTGACACTCATCAGGATGTACTGAGTAGCACATGGCTTCGACTGAGTCTGATTCCCAGTCCTCTAAATGGCTACGATGGTGGTCTCTTTTGCTAGCTTACTGATATAGATCCTCTAGAACTCTAACTCTGACTCTAGCTGTCGAAAGATTTGGATCTCTTGATACCCCTCTTTGTATCCCTTTACAAATGGTAGCCTTAACTTGAATGCTCCTCTGACAGACATCTGCATAATCTCGAGAAGCCATCGACGACAATCTGACCTAAATCCTACCAAGCAAACCTTCCTTAAATCTTATCATCTTTGGGGGTTTACTGCCCATCACCTTAGGTACAAACTCTCCCAAAGAATTAAACTTGTGAGTATACTAGGCCACTGACATCCTTTTAGTCTGCTACAGATTGAAGAGTACCTTTTTTTTTTTTCCCATCCATAAGGATCTTGGGAAGTACTGGTCAAGAAAAGCCCCTTTGAATATCTCTAAGTGAATATACCATCATTCCCCAAATAAGCCGGGGTAGTACCTTCCTACCATGTCTCTACATTTCCAAATGGTACTACTACCTCTCGTTTCATATCATCAGGAATGTAAAAAATCCGAAAGTTCCGCTCTATATCTATGATCCACTTATCAGCTTCCACCGGGTCTGCACCACCTCTAAAAGTTGGGACATTAGCTCTCCTCATCCATTCTTAGAATGAGTAACAATGGTCGTTACCTTATCCTTGCTTTGAAAAGCTTGAGTCATGGATCGTAATACAACAGTCATTTCTGGTGGCATGGCTAAAGTTGGCTGCGGTGCACGATATGATGGTTGTGGCAGTGGCATCAATTCATCATCTTGTGAAGCATGAGAGATACTTGCCCGATTTTGTTGCAATCCCTTAGTTTTGAGTCCTTGGGCCCACTGAGCAATGGGAGCCTCGTCACTATCATTAATCGTCTCAGAAACAAATGGTTGAGCTCCCGTTTTGTTTGTCTTTGCTGGTTGACCTGCAGCCATCTGAACATGTATGAAAGAGAAACTCAACGAAATAAGATACACATAGACGTTGTGTGATAACCCTAACCCTGCCACTAGGTCAACTGCGGCTGAGTAAGGTACCTGCATGCCTCTCAGCACTAGACTATAAGTCCCAAAATAACGAGAGCCCAACCCCGAGGCAACACTAAAAGTATATACACAGAAATATGCAGCGGAAAAACTTAAATAAACCTGTTACCATTAATTCGTCCCAAACACAAGATTTAGAAAAAAAAAAAGAACTTCTTAAACCTATTGCGATACAAAATAAAAGTCTTATCCCAACAAAATCCTATAATAATATAAACAGAAGAACCTTACACTGGCCTGAGTCTAAGAAAAACAAAACATAATACGTGACAACCAAAGCATAAACATGTCCTTCTAGAGAAACATGGTCCAAGATTCCATGCACGCAACTTCAACGACTTATCGTACCTCTGTTTGTCCTGAGTTGATTTGAGGAGAAAACATGAAATGGAAAACATGAGCGCGAACGCTCAGTGAGTCCATGTTTGTGAGTGCGTCTCCATGATTTCTTTGAAATAATTATGATGCAATTTCACGAGACCATTTTTATGCAACATACTAAGAAAACATTTTATTTTAACAACACTGGTGCTTGAACCGGAATAAGGATTTTGAGCGTAGCTGGGAAGTCTGAACAAATCAAGACACATCAGCGCAATTTCTACGGCCAAATGCAAAGAAACATGCAATGCTACAATCGGGCTCAACGGACAAGGTCCGGATCCCAAAACAAGGTCATTGGAAACCAGTCCGGCATCTCGTAGTCAATACCAGCCCAACACCGTACGAGCGCTTGATTACCAAACAACCGCTCTCCCCAAAACTGGTCAAAACATCAGGCTACAGACTCTTGGGGCACCTACCAGGTCCGTCTTGGGACCAACCTCGGTGTTGAGTCCCTCCTGACTCTTCACAAGGCGGTCGAACCCCACCGCAGAGAATGATGCGGTGTCCATGTAGACCGATTGGGCCACACCCTCCGCGGTCTACATCCCTCTTCAAGTGGATCCACTCTCCCGAGTCTAAATCGTCCACGCCATCAGAAGAGGCCCTCGTACGAGGGACTAGCTACGTACAGTGCAATCCTCTGACGCTTCCGAACACAAGATCATAGCCAGAACCGCTGGTCGGAATGGGGTTTTCATATGTGTTTACAACAGAAAGGCCATATGTCCAGCCAATAGGTCAGAGTCAAGTCATGAATATTTTCAGCAAAAATCCCCATCCGCCAGTTCACCACATGCTTATGCAACCACACACAGGTATACCAGATTTATACTCATGCATGTCAAAAAAGTGTAGCTTTTCAAAACTAGAACATTTTCCAACCTATAAATCTTTCCAGAAAAACCTGTATACGGCCAAAACCTATTTCACAACAATTAAGGCCACATCTATATGGAACACGACTTCTATGCATTGGCTAAGAAAATAGATAACACATTGTGGAGAACATCTCCGAAAAACATACTAAACTGTAACATGTGGAACGTAGTAAATATTGTATAACATATTCGGGAAACATGCCTTACAAGGCCTGTAATATTTGCAAATATTAGAAAACAAGGTTTTGTGGACTCACCTGGATGTGCTCTGGTGCTATAGTCCTACAAATACGATACCATCAAACATGTAAGTACAAATTCACACATTTTTATTCGTCTCCAAAAATATAAAAGATGATAACTTACGAATCTAGGATATAACTGCACGTATACTAATCTAATGAGCCTACACTACTTATCCTATCATACTAAAATCATATAAACCTACTAGTGATACAAAATATATATATATCAATGCCATATACAAAAATTAGGTGTATATATATCAAGATTAGCTATGCAAGTCAAGTGTACTAAAATTATACATACAAACCATAAGTGTTAACATCATTTCCTAGGGTCATTTGTAAAAATACGTATCAAATTTATGAATGCTAAAACTAGTTACAAAAGTTATATATATAAATATATATACAAAGTTATGTACTAAAATATATAGACAAACAAGACTTTATTTACTAAAATTATTTATATAAAAAAAAATCTCATATATACTAAAGATATATATACACATATTTACCAACTATATATATTAAAATTATTTGCAACGATTATACATACCATAAACATGTATATATTTATATGAAGTTATATATATTAAAATTATTTACAACAATCATACATATTTATATATATTAAGACTTCATAACCTACAATTAGGTATAAAATCCCATGCATGCAAATATATAGATATATATAAATACAAGGTTATATATTTAAATTGCACATATAAACATATATCTAAGGTATATAAACACTAAAACTAGACATGCAAAAATATATATACTACATATATATTTGAGAACATAAATAATTATGTGTACTAAATGTATATATATAAAAGAAAATACTTTAAAATTATTTACCAAAAATTTAGGTATATAAATATATAAACCATTTTAGGTAAAAGGATTATACCAAGAAAAATTAAACAAATAAGTTTATATAAAATTAAATAAGAGAAATCAACACAAAAATAAAAAATTAAACTACTCTTAACAAAATTATACTATTACTAAATGACTAAAAAAAAAAAAAGATGGAGCAAGACACACAAGGGGAAAAAAAAGCAGAAAAGAGAAAAAAAAAAACAGCAGGAAGGGGAAAAAGGAAAAAAAAAAAAAGGAAAAGACAGCAAGTACAATAAGGGGAAAAAGGAGAAAAGAAAAGAAATAAAGAAAAAAATATAGCAAAAGGAAAAAGAAATTATCTGCTGCTGCTGGGAACCGTGAGGAGGAGGGGAGAAAAAAAAAATTTCAGCAACATTCTCTCTCCTCATAACCCATATATATAGACTACCCCAATATGCATGCAAGATGCCAAGTGGCACTTCATGCTTGACAAGTGGCCAATTTTTTTTTTTTTAAACCATCATACAATCTAATAATAATAAATAAATAAACATAATAATAAAATCATAATTAATAATAATAAAAAAATTGGTATTTCTCCACAAAAAGAAAATATACCACTTTAACTCTATAGAAGACTACCGAGTATTCTAAACCGCTAAAAAAAATTACGTAACATAAACTTTTATGCTAGAGCCCAACTACTACGTTAACGTCACTCACCCTCTCAAGATTGCCCGAGGTGCTTACCGAATGGGGCATTACATGTTGAATCATATGTTGTACCAACAACGAAAATCTAGTTACACACACGAATCACTCACTCAAACCCACATAGGGAAAAGTTATTTTAAATTCAAACCTAAGCTTTGATACCACTAAATATCAGTCCCCGAATCCGAGCTACTACTTAAATTATTATCTTCCTAAACTGATTTTATAAAAAGAAGAATCAAATTATACTATCTAAAAATTATTCTTAAATTAAATAAAACTAACTAATAAAATAACTAAAATTAAAAAATAACAAGAGCTTAACCAAAGAGGTGATTTAGAACATTGAATCCACCACTAACCTATATAACAATGATTTAATTTTATTTAGAAGAAAAGATTAGACCTTTATGTGGTGATTTAGGCTACAAGCTTTGATTTACTAAAGAAATATATTGTGTTTAAATGCATGACATAATCCATCTAACCATTAGTATGACCTATTCAATCTTATGACATAAATCATCTAAAATTAGTATGAATTGTTCAATTCTAAAACCCACAATATACTTGCAAAAATCACATCTCACATACTCAAGACTACAAGAATTAAGCATGAATAAAATATCAATTAACCCAAATAATTATTCTACAAGAATAATCACAAAAAATTAATTGCATCAAACTAAGAACATCTTAAGATATATATAATCACATAAATATTATAATAAATCTCCCAAAATAAAATAAACCAAAGTCACATGGCTAGGGTTTCATAAAAGATTCTAATAAGAAAATTAGCTCATAATTAAATGGAAAGAGTGAACCAATTTCTTGAAGTAGATCATAGCTTTCTCCCTTTGAAGTTACTGCCGATTTTGTCCTGTTGCTCGTCCGGTTTCTGCTTCACCATCTGATTTTCTCTTCGGCTTCGTCCGGTTTTGCTTCCTTGCAACGTTCGATTTTCTCTGCTCGTGCCCACCGTAGCTTTCTTTCTGTTCTTCTCTTTGCTCCGGTCACAGCTCCTACAGTTTCTGCTACTTCTCTTCTTTTGAAGCGGCTGCGTGTTTCTGCTTCTCGTCTTTCTCTATTCCAATTGTAACTCTTTGCAGCTTTCCTTCCCCTATTCCTTTTTCTATTCCTTTTCTTTTTATTATTGTGACTCCTTTCTTTGCAGCCCATCTTTCCTTATTCTCTTTTTATTTCCTTTTTCTTTTATTGCCATGGGCTTATGGGCTCCTCCTTTTCTTCTTCAATTTGCGGCCCGTCCCCCTTCTTCCTTCTTATTTGTGGGCTGCCTCCTTTAATGGGTTTTTTTTTTTTCTTTTATTACCAAAATAAAATAAATTAAATATAATAATTATGCTTAATAAATAAATTATTTTTAAAGACTAGTAATTAAAACTTAAGGTATTTATTTGTACAAAAAATCAACTCCATCACTAGAGGCCAAGAAAATATGGTCTGCAATCTTAATTATGTTCTCAAGTTCTTTAGCAATAGAAAGCAAAGAACATTAGATCTTTCCTAAATCACATATATTGACAAGATTTTTGTCAAAGTTTAGCATAGACCAGAGTAAGAGAACTTCCATTCCCTTCAGGCATGGTCTAACTTTATCTTCTAGAAATGTGTCTTCCGACGCAAGAAGGGAAAGAGAATGAGAAGGATTCCATACGCTATTGCGACAAGAATTCTCATTAATGTTATACTTTGTATAAAGGTCAAATATTTGCTTTGCTTTTGGCATAGTTAGCAGATACTAGTTAAACCAAGGGGAACCGTATTAGCTAGCTATAAAGCATATTATCAAATACTTGAAAAGTATGAGAAAGTATATGCCAGTTTACAGATCCAATGACTTAAGTTCTTTATGACTATACGAACTCTGAATTCCATACAGATAAGGATGAAAAGAAAATCCGCTAATAGATTTATCTTTGTCTTGAGGAGCTCTTGTATGGGGAAGTATCAATCAATTTTTTTTATTCTTCCTTGTAATTAGAGAGTGTAGCAACATCTGAAGCGTCTAAAAAAGCAACCTCTACAAAAGTTCTGTTTAGGACTTGGAGGGTTTCCTATGATAGACAAACCGATGGGAATATTCAGTGACAAGTATAGAGCAATGTCACAAAGCGTGGATCCTAAAAACTACAAGAAAAAGCACATCGAGAGGGAGAACTACCTGATTTGGGGAATTATCCAGAAGAATCAGATAATGGTGAAACAGATCCTTTCATAAAAGTATTTGGTAAATACACTTACAAGGCCTTGAGCAAAAAAAGTTTTTGAAAGATAATTAGATGTTTTAGGGGTAGGGAATTGAGGGCTAGATTAGTCTTTGTTTTGCAATTAGGAATTTGTTGGGAATTATGCCCAAAACGACTTCTATTTGATGTAAAACTCTATACATAATGAAATTAACATGAAATAATCATATGAATATGTGTTTGTTTAAAAGTCCTACTTGCTCTGAGTTGAGTTTGGGGATCCTCGATTAGTAAAGTGAATTAAGGTACAAAGAATGAGCTTATGAAATAAACATTTGTTGAGATTTTTTCTTTATGTGTAATTTGAAAATTTTGTTTAGTATTTATCTTACCCTCTCTTATAACCACGATTACACCTTGTACAAGTCTTGCTTTAGTTATGAGTGATAATTGAATATTTAATTATTAGGAAGAGTGCTTTGACTTGATAAGTTTGATATGATAAAGGATACTTAATTTGGATTTTTTATATCATTTCTAAAACTTATTTATTGAATATATGCTTGACTTTGTGAGTATGTCTTTTGCAAACCCTCAGGAGATCATACTTGTCCACTAGGCAAACTTAGTAGTTTAAAGGGCTTGTTGCACATGCTAAGTGCAATCGTGAATCATACGAATTAAAGTGGTTAGTCTTTTTTGTTTTCTTTCATTTTTGCTTGAGGACTACCAAACCTTTGGTGTGGGGGAGTTGATAAAGGTGATTTTTAGTATAAATAAACACCTTAAGAATACTATTTAATTATTTATTATAATTATTATGTTTGATTTACTTAATTTTTTTGCACATTTAAAATAAAATAAAGAAAATGAAGTTTAAATGCCTAAGTGATTATGATATTGCAAGAAATAAAAGAAAGAGAATCATAGTAGGCTACGATAAAAAAAAAGGTCAAAAGAAAGAAGAAAAAGAACTCCTAATGTAATGGGTAGTCAGGGGTCAACATAGAATGGGATAAGTGTTTTATTTCCTTCTATCATTCTTGAATTTAACTAGAGGAAGGAATTAAGGATTCACTTGCCAATCTTGTTTTTTTCCTTTCTTTAAATAACTGTGGAAAAGAGGACTTCGTCTCTTAATAGATGAGCGCTGCACATACCAACGAGAAGGACGATTCAACTATCAACAAATTAAAAGAGAAAAGGCCACGTTTTTCCTCAAAAAATTACTTATTTCTTTCCCTTTAATCATGAACTAATTTTCTTTTTAGTATCTTGATGAAACCCTAGCCTTGCAACTTTTTTTTTTTTATAGATTTATTAGATTATTTATGTGATTGCATATCTTTGAATGTTTAATAGTTTGATTCAGTTTATTCTTGGTAATTGCTTTTTTTTAGAGTAATTATTTGGGTGATTGATACTTTTACTTATACTTAATTTTTATAGTCTTTAGTATAGAGATATACGATTTATGCAGGTATATTATGAGTTTTAGAATTAAATAGTTTACAAAATTAATTTAGAAAGATAATAATTTAGATGGTTAAGTCTTTGTTTTGTAGTTCGACACCTTTTTACTAGTCGTATTATATTAATCTTGTGCACTTCCAAGTATTAAGTTTGAAGCATTATTAAAAAAAATCCCTATCACCTATATCCAAACTGACGTGTATATGATTTATGTACCCATACCCTACCCAGAGGGTCTTAGGTAGGGTCCGTCCTGGTATACTCGTTTAAAATAGCTCTTTTCTTATTTTGTTCCTTGTTAAATAAAAAAAATATAAAACAACATTTTTAAGAGAGCTCTAAAACAAAATTTGCATTGCAATCAAATAATATCTTAACATCTCTTCAACAAATAAAATTCTTTAACATCTCTAAAATTTAAAAAGAAAAACCACATTATAACTGAACTTATCAAAAGTTCAAGTACAAAATTCTCCAATATATTAATCCAATCAAAACATAACCACCGATTCAATACATTAATCAAAGCATATTCTCCAAATGCTTGTTCTTGTCTCCTACAAAAAGAAAATGATATTGTCTTCTACAAAAGGAAAATAGAAGTTCTAAGTTATAATTAAATGTAAAATTTGTAACTCTAGAGATAAATATTTAGATAATGATAAAAACTTACATCAATTTAAATATATAAAATAAATTAGAAATATAAATAAATATATTATTATTTTATTATGGCGGATAACGAGTAAATGGGTATTATCATATTCTACCAAGACCCGTATAATAGAAGCTAAATGGATGTAGGTCTGGGTTTGGGTTCGCATGTATACAATTTAAACTTTACATGCTATAAATGGCCAGGGTTCAGGATGGGTCCAGATAAGATTCGACCTATTTACAACTCTAGTAGGGTGAGGAAAGAAAGGGAATTTTTGTGGGTAGAGGGCGTGTGGGCAAAGAAGGGGAGGAAGGTTTTGGTTTTAGGATGAGGGGGGTGGAGGAAGAGAGGGGTCGTCTCTTTTGGTTGTGGGGTTAAATTTTTTTTTTGTAGGCCGCAATAGGAGACAATTTATATTATGCACTCGGGTATACCTTGTATGGTGATAAAAATTAAAATTTGATCAAATTTAAACTTCTTCATCTTCTACGCGTCTGCTGAGCTCGTGCAGAGACGAAAAAAAAAATCGACGACCTTACCAATTACAAGGTCAATAACAGTTCTGAAGAAAATAACACCGGCTCTAATTAAGTATTCCTTTAATTTGGATGAAAAGCTAAACAATTTACACATTAGTAAGGTTGAAAGTGGAAACACAAGGTGATACTAATGTATTAAAAATCGATTTGGATCATCTATACCACTTTGTGTACCATTCTCTGTACCACTTACTAATTTGGTATATTTTATTAATAAACATACTAAATAAATAAAGCTCTAAGGGAAAATGATAAATCATAAGGGAAAATATATTATAAAAGGAAAGTATATACAAAGGGATACAGACGATCTTGGGTGATGAGATTGTGCCTTCTATGAAATTTGCCGCGGAATAAAAAATCCATTTACATCAATTCAAAACTATTTGAAAGTCATTGGTTAGCGGTTCAAGGGATAGCTTATGTTCTTTTACCGATGGTGCTGGCTATCACATACTTGGTTTATTGAGATGTTTTCATGGCTTTGAGTTTTCGGCCCCAATTCTGCGACCTTGTGATTCAGATAGATATATTATATTGTGCTTTTTTTTTTTTTTTTTTTATCTTCCATCAATTAATAGAATGGAGAATAATATGATCTGAATTTGTACTTCCCCTATACTTGTAAGATATTTATTTTTTAGCAAAAAAAAAAAAAAGATATTCATTTAGATGAAGATGTGAAATAAAGATGATATGAAATATGGTTTGTTTTGTTATTTTGTAATTCTGTAAGTAGCTATTTTTCTCATACGCTTTCCATCCAAAGCTTTATACTATTCCTTACCACTCGGCTAGCATGATTGGAGGAGATGCCCTACTTGTTCAAGAGGTTGAATAGCCGACTTACTTTAGTACGGACTGAAACGACCTCCATCTCCAAGTAAATCCCTGGTCAGTCTCTGTCTGAAGGTCGGGAACACTACTTCTTTTCCGGTGCCCTTATCTAAACTACTATGTATTCTAACAATGAAGCCATCCCGTAATACTTTCCACATTTTGTAAGCAGGGTCTGCGTTTTTATAACTAAGAGTTTTTATTTTTATACATAGCAGTCTTTATATTTATAACTAAGGGTACATGTAGTATCCTGTCTTTGTCAAGTATTATTTTCTATATGTAGATGCTTTTGTTGAATTTCATTATTGAATATTATGTTACTTTTATTGTATTTTAACTGTCATATTTCTTTGAATATAATTGACAAATATTGTATGATATGTTAACCTGATTTTCACATTTTGTAAATAGGGGTTGTTGTTTTATGATTAGGGGTCCTTATTTTTATAACTAAAGGTTCATGCATTATGTACTTTTCTATAAGTAAATGCTTTTGTTGAGTTTTATTTGAATTTTGTTACTTTTTATGTGTTTTGACTGTCATATTTTTAAACATAGTTGAGAAGTAATTCGTGATATGTTCACATACTTTCCACATTCTGTAAGTTGGGTCCGTATTTTATAACTAAAGTCCTTACTTTTATACCCGAGGTCCTTATTTTATAAATAAGAGTCCATGCATTATTTTGTCTTTGTCAAGTGTTCTTTTCTATATGTAGATGCATTTGTTGAGTTTCATTATTGAATTTTATAGTACTTTTTATGTGTTTTACCTGTCATATTTCTTTGAATATATTTGAGAAGTGATTCATGGTATATTAACATGTTTTTCACATCCTGTAAATAGGGATTTTATATTTTTATAATTAAGGTTCTTTATTTTTATACTGGAAGTCCTGAGGGTCCATGCGTTATTTTGAACAGATGGCATCGTTAGCTGAGTGGCTCGAAGTTACATTCTTCTTTGATCTATTCATATATGGCGGCATATAGATATATATAAGGTCTTTGTTTCATCTCTGAGACCGAGAGAAAAGGCTTTTCTGGTAGGAAAAGGTCATGGAGAAGGCCTATAATGATTATACATCAATTAATAGAGTCATGAATTTGAAGCTAATTATGAATGTTTTTCCTTGGCGGATGAGATGTGTAAAATTATGCCATATGAACTCTCATATTCTCCTCTTAAAATATCTCATCAGTTGTCGGTATTTCGGAGCAAAAAAGATGATGATTCCAAAGGACGAAAGCATACTCTGTTCGTCCTCGATGTATTCAGGTGAGCCAGTCACTACAAGTTCCGTTTCTTAAATTTTATTCAGATTGGGTTTTGAGAATGAGTAAATTGTTTTTTAGCTTGTACGTGAGATTCGCTCTATTGTGGTTGAGATTTATTTTATTTTCACTTATTTTTAAAATTAAATGAAAGTATATAGTTTGGGTACAAGATGCACCTTGTATTGTGTACCTGAGTGATGTTTGAAGGACTCACAATAGGATGGATATTTGTTACAAATTTTTAATGTAAAAAATGAGGATTCTTAAACGTTTTCAAATTCCTTCATTTTTTATTTTTTGTGAAATTTTAAAAAGTAGAAAAAAAAGATTTTTTCATTATTTTTAGTTAAATAAATATTTTGTTCTTTTTCATAAAAATAAAATACTATGTTTTTGTAAAATAAGACGTTTAGTTAACATTTTATTATCAACTTCTAAACTTAAAACATTTTCATTTATTATATTTTATATATATTTTTAAATATAATTAAAATTTTTTTTCCTAATACTTTTTTTTTCAAGGTGTTAGACGGGTGATTAGACTAGTATTCTAATAAAATAAATCAGAAGTACTCGTACTTTACTAGCAAATAGCAATGTGCCAGCTAATATGATACTTATCAAACTACTACGCTAGGCATACAGCTAATCCCGGAATTTAAGAATTTTAGTAACAATAAGAAATTCTACATCTCATCATGAGGACACATACGAAACAACTCTCTCTCTCTCTCTCTCTCGTACGCTGAGGCACAGACACAGAGACAAACACTCACAGAAAAAGCACTTCACTTTCTTCTTCCTTCTTTGTTGTTTTTTTTCCTGGGACTTTCTCCTTCTTGGTTCAAATGTAGTGAAAGAGACACTCGTTGAGACACACTTTCCTTAAATCTCAATCTCCACAAACACCTATGTTTTATATGTATCGAAAGAGAAGAAGACGTTCGCTATATATACATATATAGATATATACATACATATTTGTATATATACACACATCGATGTCTACGAGCTTTAACAGTCCTTCCAGAAGTCCGGCCAGCTCCAGATTACAGCTGGCCGGAGGTGGTTTTAGTGTTTCCAGATTGAGATCTTCGTCTTTGAAGAAGCCGCCCGAGCCCCTGCGCCGAGCAGTTGCCGATTGTCTTTCGTCTTCCGCTCCCTCCCACCACGGGAGCCCCTCCGCAGCCGCCTCCGAGGCTTCCCGGACGCTTCGGGTTTGAAATTATACCGTGCTCCTTTTTGTTCAAATTTCTGTTCCTAATAGATCTTTGAAGCTTTCCAGCTTCTTCATTTTGTTTATTCTCTTCGAATCTAGGGTTTCTTAACGGTTTTTGTTTGTGATTTGATCTTAATTTGCTCCAAAGTCCAATTTTGCATACCTACATTCAATTGTACAATGTTGTATACCTAAACGGTTTTATGTACATTTGTGTGGGAGCTACTTTTTGTTTAGCTAATTGACAGTCTGAACTCCTTTCATTATGTTGTAATTGTATGACAGTTAAAAAAATTCTGCAAATTGTATAATTTTTTATAACTTTTCGTCATGTTGGCTTTTGCAATCTTATTTAGGTCGGGAAGTAACGGTTAATTCAGCATTGTCATGCCATACCTGTTGCTACAGTATATGACCTTGCAAATGTGGTAGTTTAATTGTCGCTCCCTTGAAACCCATCTCCAAACTAAAAGAAAATGGTGCAAGGAAAACAATAAAGATGTAAAAAGCCATAGAGAAAAGAAGGAAATAGGAACTTCACATTTGCATGTTCCTGGTTCTGTAATGTACAAATCGACAAAGATTGACTTTTAAAAATTATCATTTTTCAATCGAGCCACTACCCATAGTATGCGTGTTGCGTAATTAATTGTTCTCACGTTCTGGATGCTAATCTGTACTTTCTTGCATGTTTCTTGTACATCTGTGAGGGAACCTGCAATAGAGTTAATATGTCAACATTGGCTGATATTTGTATTTGCTTCTATAAATGGAGTGGAAAACTTAAATGTGGAGTTTAAGACACATTTTTTCTGTGGGTTGAATAATTTAATGTAGAAATCATTTCTCAAATGAAGTATAATATACATATGCATATACATACATTTGATTTTATACTGATGCTCTAGTTTTTTATGAGCCTTTGTCATATTAATAGCCTTAATTAGCAGAGTTGATCTCCTTCGAGTTATGCTGTTGAATTAGCATGTGGAATTGATGCACTTGTGGCTATCCTTGACCGGAAACAAACTATGCTAGAAATTTAATTTTTTAAAAGTTTCTTTATTGTTTCAATTTGCAGGACTATTTGGCAGCACATTCAACTGTTGACTTGGCATATACTGTGCTTTTAGAGCATACGCTTGCTGAACGAGAGCGCAGGTATCTATGCTATATGTGGACATTAGAAGTCTTTTAAGATTATTTAGATTAATATTCTTTCAATATCTTGTCTTGTATTCAATAACCATGGGTTATAAAATCTTTCCTAATTCTTTGCATGCCAAAATTCGGAGGCATTGCTCTTCTATAGCATGTGGATTAGAATAATTGACCATGAAGTTGTTCATCAAGGTCTTGCAATCCTAGATGCTTTGGTTCTTTCTGAATTTTGCTTCTGCCTGATGTTACAATTATACTGAAGGGACATTTCTTAAAAATCAAATCGGAAAACTGATCGAAAATGTTGAGCTTTCCAATCCTTAAGGTTAAAAACTGGATTTTATTTTCTAAACCTTAATACTGAGCTTGACTTTGATATTTGGTAAGTCTGTTCTACAGTGCTACATAATCAAAAGTTTGTCCTGTGCAGATAAGGTTTCATGTGATCTAATTTTTGCAAGAGTCCAATTTTTTTTCGAGATATTTTTGATTCAGAGTTTTCCAGTTTCTTTTGTTTCAGCTAAACAATAAGGGCCACTAATGCAACTCTTTTGTCTGTAAAATCAGTCCAGCTGTAGTTGCAAGGTGCGTGGCAATTTTGAAGCGATATCTGTTACGGTCAGTCTCCTTATGTATTGTTATTTATCTCTTTTTATTTTCCCCGATAAAAAAGCTTAGGCTTTAATTCCAGGACTTATTTGAATTTGTTTTATGGGTTAAAGAATGAGTGTATATCATACTATAATGCAATGATTGTGCACTAAATGCCATTTAGTCAGTTCTTGATCTAACGTGTGATTCTTTTAGTAGGATTTGTGCTTCTTTTCTTATGCATGTTTAGCACGATAAGAGTGCATCAGATCATCATGAATTATATCTTATATTTTATCCTTGGAATATCGCAACCTTGTCTATGTTTGAAAACTATGATTGCTTTTCGTCATTGACCATTAGATTTCAAATAGTTTTGACTCCTGATGTAAAAGTGAATAATTTTACTTATAAAATGAAAAGTGCTAATTCAAGTCACATAACTAAACTTTTACATTGGTCTTCTGGCACTTATTGTAGAAAAATATGTTTGTATAATTTTTGTGATAATTTGTCCATTTTAATTTCACTGCCAATTCGAAAATCTTCTTTCATGTTTAAACAATTAGACTGAAATATGTATACAGTGAATGCTACTTCTATTTGGATATGCCTGGCAAATGGATTTAGCAGCAATATGATTTCAACTGCCACTCATGATACGTAACTCCTTGCACCTACAAAAGGGAGAAAAAGAGAGGACGACACCCAAATCAAGTAAAAGAGGGAAACACTAAAACAAGCCTAGCATGAATTGTAGATCCAAATAAAGCTTTGCGTGGGGTTCCATGCACACAGGCTACTGCTCACTAATTTATTCCTCCCTCTGTCTCAAGTTACTTGTCTAATAACTACCAGTTCTTTGTCTCAAGATACTGGTCAACTCACCAATTCAAGAAAGCATTTATTCATTTTTTCCAACTTTACCCTCACATTCCCAGAAAAAAAGAGCATTAATTATATTTTATAGTTTCAAGATGATTTTTTGGTCATTTGACTCGATAACTCCGACCATGCTAATCATTTCTTTAATTTGTGTAAAACTCCCAAGTTTGACAAGTAATTTGTTATGGAAAGAGTCAATACGACATGTGGTATTTTTGGGGTCTGTTTGAGGTGCTATTTTCCTTCTCTTCTGATCTCTGGGAATGTTGCAGAAGGATTAGGTTTGTTCTCTCAGGACTAAGCAATGTTAGCAACTATTATTCTTCATAAACTCTTATCCTTAAATTTACAACCTCATAAAAGCATTGGACTATTTCAAAAGTAAATCAAGTCTTCTTGGTTCACGGGTACTGTCTAGGACTCCAAGCATGTTATAATCTTTCTCAAGCAGGTCTTCCAGAACAATAGAGAGAAAATTACTCGACTGAGTATTTTGATTGGATTTGTAATACCCTACATGGAGCTCTTTTCCTATACTTAGAGTTTCTACTTCATAACTCTTTGTATGAGGATGAAGTGCTAGATCTCCCTGTGGTCCTTGACATCCATTGTCCTTGGCATTTATTGTCAAGCTGATTAGACAGGAGTATTGAGGATGTGATTCAGATCATTGAACAGGTTTGGATTCCCAAGAAGTCAACTTATATTTGCTATATAACTGGGACTCGCCTTCTACAACTAGGCATGTTAATTGATTGAAATGATTTTTCCGTGCACTTGCTTCTGATCTCTAGAAGGGTAATACATAACATGCCATTTGATATTTCCAGAGCCTAAGATCTAATCTAGAATTGGTTCCTTTGCTGATGCATTAAGATATTCCTGACCAGCAAAACTGGTTGGTAATTATCGGTCTCAAGAATTTCAGGCAGAGTCTCTGATTCTTATTCAAGCTGATGTCAAACTCATGTTCATTTTCTTACACAGGATACAAATATCACTCTTGCATGGCTAGGGACCCTTGCTGGCATTTATTTCTACCTATAACGTTGCTTGGAAAATTTTTGCAGATACAAACCTAGTGAGGAGACGCTACAGCAGATAGACCGCTTTTGTGTAAGCATAATTTCTGAGTGTGATCTAAACACAAGCCGTAAATTGGCCTCGCGGTTGCGTTCTTTGAGTCAGAAATCTGGAGCGCCAAATGCATCTACAAAATTATCTCCTTTGCCGGTGTCAAAATTTGCATCCGGTGCACTTGTGAAGTCCTTGAATTATGTCCGTTCTTTAGTGGCCCAATACATTCCAAGAAGGTCTTTTCAACCAGCAGCCTTTGCTGGAGCACCTTCTGCGTCAAGACAGTCGCTTCCAACACTGTCCTCCTTATTGAGCAGATCGTTCAATTCTCAACTAAACCCAGCAACAACTGTCAAAGAAGCTTTGGAAAATAAAGAGGCTTCTGCCATATCCATTTCCGAATCATCAATTGCTGAAGATGTTGATGGAGTAGAAGACTATGAGTTCATTGCTGTTGATCTTTTTAAATGGCGTTGGTGCAGAGAGCATCAATCATCACTTCTTTCGCCTAATAGGTAGTTCACTTTTCTGGATACGTTTTCCATCATTTTTGAAAATTTTAACTTTCAATGTGGTACAGTGGTATTGTGTGGATTTCATAATTATTGAAATTTTCTACTTTCAGTGATCATGTTCTGAAACCCCAGGAGGTGAATACGCATAACTTTCTGGAAGTCGGTGCAGCAGCTCTTCTAGTTGGGGACATGGAAGCTAAAATGAAAGGGAAGCCGTGGCGAGCCTTTGGGACTGCTGAAATGCCCTATCTCGATCAACTCCTTCAGCCTTCATTGCTTACAACTGTAACCAATTCTGCCTCTGCTCGGGCCCACTTAAGAGCAATAACTGCATTAAAACGCTCCAGACCAGGACCTCAACAGATTTGGCATGTCCTACCCACTCCCAGTTTACTTATATTTGAGAGATCCATTATTGCCTCTCTTATTATGGCCATATAATTGATTAATTGGTATAGCATTAATAATTACTAATGGTAGGTTGCCTGCCAGCTATCATAATATGCTCAAATATTCATAGGTATCAAAGTTAGTTGTGGTTGATGCAGATTACTAATGGATTTTAAATCTGTTTTGGTCTTCTGAAGTTTCTAAATAAATCCTCGGGAGGCTTGACGTTTTCTTCGCATATATACAAGTTAACATAAACTGATAAGCAGCTTATAACCGCTATTCTAGATTGACTAGTTTTCCTTTTGGGATTTCTATGGTTTATTGCCTAATTAAACAGGTGTATGGATTTTTCAAAAGAGTGATTGTGAAATTTCCTTTATATGTTCTCCTTCTTGGATTGGACTAGAATTGATGGAGATTGTTTTTTGAGAGAGTTTTGTAAGAGAGATATGAATTCCAGAATTTGCGTCTTTTTTTGAACGGAAATTTGGTGGCTTATTGTTTTACCCGCTAAGATATTTTGATGATTAATTTTGAGATTGGACTTGTCCTTCTCATATGCCTCAACCCATGGACAACTGAATGATCTCCAAAGAATGATGTTAGAATAATGTCTGATGTGATAATTGGTTCTGAAAATACTTATTTTTATCAGGGAAGATTCTCCTATAAGCACCTTCCGTCCACGTGCAAGGCCACTTTTCCAGTATCGGCACTACAGGTATCGGATGTAGATTTTAAAATATGATATTTCCTCTCTGATTTAGTAGAAGTTTGTATGCACCAAATTTAAGCCCTCAACATCACAGGGAATTGTGAAAAGTAGCTTATAGCTTGGTCAAATTATTTTGTTAATATCACTTTTTCATGGATAAATTAGATGTGTTGATTTTTTCTATTTTTTTATTTTGATTTTTCACAGATTCTGTATACATTTACTCATATCTCACAGTCTGTTCATCTATCAACTAATCTTACGTGTTGACCATTTGAATTTGTACCAGCGAACAACAACCTCTGCGCTTGAATCCTGCTGAGGTTTCTGAGGTTATTGCGGCAGTTTGCTCAGAGGCACCACCTCCTAATGCTAATTTCATGACAGTCTCATCTAAGTTGAATAATAACAGTGGAAAGCCGTCAATGGATGTTGCAGTTAGTGTTCTTGTCAAACTTGTGATTGACATGTATGTTTCCATTGCATTTTGGTAGTCTCTATTGAGAAATTGTATTTGCTTCCTCTTGTGATTAATAGATCCTGTTTCGTATAAAAAATGTAAAGAATTCCTAAACTGATATTTATCTCTGACTTGGCATCTTTTTCTCTTTCACACACTATTCCCTTGGGGGGGTGGGGGGGTGGGTTTGGACATTATTTGGCTTGCGATTGTTACTAATGATATCCATCAGAGAGTTAAGTTGTTGAATTTATATCCTATCCTGGACAAGATTATGCTTTGTACTTCTCCTATGATTGTCAAATTACTTTATGGTTTGCTTAGGGCTAATGGGGCACTATTCCTCTGCAGACAATTTGCTTGTTTAGCTTGATTATCTATTAATATTCAAGGTTTTGAGATTCTAGTATAAGAAAATTTATCTATTTCTGAAAAATTGGCCGGATAATTAGTTTGAATTGTAAGTCTTTATGTAAGTGATTAAACTCCTTTTTTCTTTAATATTGTTCTCTATTTTTTTTTTTTGGGGGGTGGGTGGGATGGGGGAAAGGGGGCAGTGTCTGGGTTGAACTTGAAGAAGTAGCTGGAGTGCGGATTGAAGTGTATATATCCAATTTGATTCTTGCTTGTTTCTTGTTTGTAACCTTTTAAGTGATCATAATTGGTTTTTGCTTCGTAGGTATGTTTTAGATTCTGAGACTGCTGGTCCTCTCACTTTATTTATGCTTGAGGTACTGTAATACTTTACTTATTGATTTTCTTTACACAAATAGAAAATAAGGTAATCATATCAATGAAATCTGATTGGCAGGAAATGCTTAATGCACCAAGACTGGTGTCAAAGGCTAGGGCTTTTGATTTAATACTAAACCTCGGGGTTCATGCACATTTATTGGAGCCTCCAGTACAGGATGAAACCTCCACAATTGAGGAAGAATATTCTCAAGAAACTGCTATAGAGAATGAAATGCCACTTCCTTCAC
Source organism: Catharanthus roseus (assembly GCA_028651295.1). Classification (NCBI taxonomy): domain Eukaryota; kingdom Viridiplantae; phylum Streptophyta; class Magnoliopsida; order Gentianales; family Apocynaceae; genus Catharanthus; species Catharanthus roseus. The sequence continues at coordinate 3,269,811 of JAPQWS010000044.1, read as the reverse complement.
ATGGAAAGGGAAAGACAGATTATTTGACGAAATTTGGGAATTCTTCAGCTGTTAACAACTTTGAGTGCTGGATTCTAGGCATTCTGTGTGAGGTCCTTCTTCATCTTGTTCAGGTATATGTGCGATTTACTTCATGATGATATTCAAGTGAGACAGATTGCAATTATAACATCCTAAGCGCATAACTTCTGCAATGGAAAATAATGTTGTTCTAAAGTGAATTGAAGTTAGGCTTTCTAGGATATCAAAGTTGAAGCTTTGACCTGAGCTAATGAGTTGTGTTTAACATCTTAGACAAGTTTATTTCAGCCACGCGTTTGATGGAAGATACAGAGACCTTGCATTTCTTAGGTTCCAGTCTCATACATGGTTTCCTTCTCTTGCCTTTCAGTTCTGTATATAAGACTTATTCTTGCAAGGACATACAGAGGCTTCCTAATGTCAATTTGGCTTTAGCAGTTTCTAGATTGTTTCGAGCTTTAATACTTTTAATATTTTAAGATTTCTTTGAGAGTTACTGTCAGTCTTTAAATTGCTCATTTGGAGTTAAAAATTATCATCTGGTCTTTCCATTTTGAAGTGTGCATTTCCCATTTTTTCCCAAAATTTCCTAATGATTATGTTGCATCACAGACAGAAGAAAGGGAAGAATCTATCTGGGCTTCTGCTCTTAGCTGTTTACTTTATTTTGTTTGTGATAGAGGCAAAATCCGGAGGAGCAGACTAAAAAGACTTGATATAAGGGTGAGTATCCATGGCTTCATAGTGGTGATGCCCCTAAACTATTCTCTTTTCAGATCTTTTCTATTTAGATCCTCTTTCTTTTGAGTTTAGATGATACCTTAAAAAAGTGCTTTCTTTCCCTATCTTATGTAGGAAAACCGAATCAGGACTTAAATGTGAGGTACAAGATTTTCTTATGCTAAATAATTAATTAAAATAACCTTATTGTGTTTGGGTTTTTGAATGAGAGCTCTAACAATAAGGAAGTAACAATTTTGTGGTGCATCTGATAAAGTTTGAAAACAATGATTTGATACCTTAAGCATCAGTGCCCTTTCCTCTGTCTTGACCATGGGTTTGTTCTCCATTGCTTAAAATCACTAGCTTTTAGCTTATTTTAAGCTATAAGCTGTTTTGGACCTTATTTTAGAAAAGCTACTATAGGGATGCTTTTTAGAATTGCTTCTGCTTAATTGATATTACTAGTAATAAAATTGTTATATTAATTTATTTAAAACAACTTTTTTATAAGCACTTATTTTTAATTGCTTAAAAAAAGTATAAGCAATAGAGAACATGGTCCATATAACAAATTTTTTAATGAAAATTTTTAGATTTTCAAATTTGTATATACATTTTTGTTTAATCTGTCCACTTTTTGTACTTTACCCTTTTATGGATCATGTATTCCTGAATTCAAGCATTTTATATTATATTTGGTGTATATAATTAACTAGTTCTATTCCCTTTGTATTGATCCTGTAAATGTGACATAGCATTCAAGCTTCTTCTTTCTTCTTTTTCTTCTTTGTTATTTTTCAATTCCCCTTTTTCCTCTGGTTTCAGGTTATCAAGGTACTCATGGTTATTAGTAGGCGGAATTCTTGGGCAGATGTAGTTCACTGCAAGCTTATTTGCATGTTGACGAATATGTTCTATCAAGTTCCTGATGGACCTAATAAAGCTGTTTCAGCTACCCCAATGTTTCTTGTGGAGCAGGTTGATCTGATTGGAGGAATTGACTTCATTTTTGTTGAGGTATTTCTTTAATGAGTTGCTATAACTTATATTATTCTATCAGATTCTCTTTGATTCTTGTATTCTAATACCTTATGAATTTCTTGCAAGGGAGTTCCAGCAATCTTTATGCTAATTCAATAGATGAAATTAACCATGTCAATGTAGCTTAGTTTTTAATGAGGAATGAGAAACTTTAAATAAAGCAGTGCATGTCAGTTGAAGCCCTTTGGTTTCAGTTTGAGGCTCTACTGCTCTGCAGATGGAATGAATTTGCATTATAGTCTCATGGAGAGATTATATAAGCTCTTGGGTTGGGATATCTTATTGAGCTAAGCAATAATGCATTGTGAATTTAGATATTACACTGTCAAAACCATTATGAAGCCTTTGCTTCAGGTCGACCTTTTTCAATTTGCAAAAGATTTAAAGGGAAAAATGGCTGTGTAGTACCTGGTTATGTTGTTCATATTGTTATGAATTTCAAAAAAAAAGAAGCCAGTTCTAATTGATATAGATCTAGAGATCTTATAGTTCAATGAATAATTGGAAACTGATTTAGCAGAACAGTGTGATATCCGACGAATTTGAGTAGTTTTTAAATGGGTACTTTGCTTAGATAGGAAGTGGTTTGCTTGGAAAAAGATTGTTTAGTATGTAGACTTTACTGAGATTAGTTTAAATGTCTCCCAATGATAGCAATCTGGTTCAATTGATATGAGGTTTTGAAGACATTGGGATGGCTTGTTGTTGCTTGTTCACTTGTTTATCGGTTTTTCATTTAATGAGGGTTTTTTGACACTTTATTTCTGATTCAAGCTCATCTCAGATATTTCATTGCTTCATGTGTTTGAACCAATGCTTATTGCAGTTTCTTATGACTTAAAAAATGCAGTTAGTACTTTCAAATTCTAGAGAAGAGAGGATAAACCTATTCATGGTTCTGTTCGATTATGTCTTGCATCAAATAAATGAAACCTGCATCGCTGCTGGAGTTTCTGAATATAGTGATGAAGAGGTTCAACCCATTGCCAACTATCTAATGCTTGCAAACGTCTCTGAAGCTCTATATATTTCTGTCAAGCTCGGTGTAGAAGGCATTATACAGCTGCTAAGAAGATCAGTTTCTGCTGCATTATCAAGATTTTCGAACAGCGATCGGCTTATCCTGGTAATTTATAATTTTACATTTAACCATTTGAAAGATTTTCTGGTTACTCGTTTATCTTGGATTTGGAATTATTGATATTAATTTACAACGCCCTTGAACATGTATCTTTAATTGTCACAAGTGTAAAGAATCATTCAAGTATTATGTGATGCTACTGATGTTCTCGCGCAATGAAATAGCTTTTATATTTGAAAAATGATTGGGTTTGGATCAGGTAGATATTCTTTCAATATAAGATTGATCTACACCTACTGAAGAAGGCTCTAGAGTTATTCCTTATCTAGAAGGTTACACTTGTTCCCTTTGAACAGTGGCTTAACTTTTTGTTGATCAACTTGGGAGCACATGGACTTATGTTATGCTATCTATATTTCAAATTATCTATACAAGATTATTTATGTCCTGGGATTGGATTATAAACTTATATACAGAAGAATAAAAGCAAAATCTCATTTTATTTAGTTTCTTTTTCCGAATCAAAATCAACCTGAAAGATCCTCAAGAGGAGGGGATCCAAGAAATATTCAAGTGATTTATTAAGTTATCCTTTAGCGTTTCTGTATTTTCTTTTGTCCTCTTTTTCTGATTTTCTGTGTCTTGTTTCAAAGGGCTTTTTTAGATTCTGTTTGGTTGTTTAATATCTGGCTGCTCCATTATCATAGAAGAACAAATATTTTCAGCTAGATATCAATAATACTTTCTTTCCCTATTATAAGGTACTATTCTCCCAATGAGATGAGACGAAGACTGATTCTTGGGCTATGTCCCTCATTCTGATTCCATTCTATGAGTGATCTTTTTATCTCTTCATTCCCAATTTGCTAAACTGAATCGGTCACAGGTTTTCCGTACAGTATTCAAGTATATCTTCTGAATCTTCTTAGGTCTTTCCAATTCCCTTAGAATTATCTATCACACTTGTTCTTCTGGCAAGAAAACAAATAAATCAGTTGTGCTGTTAGTTGAGTTCTTGCTCTACTTTTGTCAAAGGAAAATTATAGATAATGAATTGGCATTATTATAGGGCTTATCATGAATGGTTTATGGTATTTCATTATTAAACATTATTTAGCACCAAGATAGGAGTTTGTGAATTTAAGTTTCCCCCTTGCGAAAAGACCCTTCAGTAATATATGTTCCAGTTGATCTTGGAAAGAAGTCTTGAGGACTGGATTGGTAATCTGGTTGAGTGAAAATGGATAACCTTAAAAATTTTTATTTACAGTCATATGAAGAGATCAAACAAGACACTAGTTCTCCTAACTGCCATCTGGCCAGGTTTACATGTTGTTATGTATTCTTGTGTGTATTCCTTTGTTAAGTACGCAGCTTTAATATTTAATCTTGGTATTCACTTGGTCATAGTGTATGGGGTTACCGTTCTGCAAAATATACTTAGGAAAATTCTTACAGCATCTTTAACACAAAAGACTGGTCAACTAGGGTATCATAAAAAGGAAAAGTTGCTTTTACATGCTCCAACTTTCTTTAGTCTTTTTTTTCTCTCTCCCTTTTTTTTTGGGGGGGCACGGATGGAGGGGGAGGTGCTAATTAATGTAATGAATATATGAATGTAAAAAGTGGGTTAAAGGAGACACCAGAGCCAGTCACGCTGATAGTATTATTATTATTTATTATTATTTATTAGGTATCTCTCAAGACTCTTGTTCACCTAACCTTTCAAAAAGTTTGCATCAGTGTGAATACTTTTTTATATTATTTACAAAATAAATGCATGAGTTTTTTGCTTTAAACCGGATGTTATAATTTAAACTCTTATCCACAGAACATGAGAAATGAGCTCTCTTCATTACTTTGGTCGCTTGGCCTTTCTAAAAGTTTGCATCAGCATGAACTTCGATTATAAACGAAGTACATCCTTTGCTCTAAACCAGATGGTATAATTTAATGAAATTCTTATCCACAGAAATGAAATGAACTCTTGTTTATTATTTCTAGTCTTCAATCCCTTGGACATGCCTTTATGTCTCTAATGGAACTCCAGTACTCCAGTTTCTATGGTAATTCTTCATTTTGTCTTTATTTTCCATGTCACTCATGCTTCCTGGCTGAAATCCATGATAAATTTGTAGAGACAATGTCTTTTTTCCTTTGATTTCTTAGCTAACTAATTTTCTATTTCTTTTCTATCATGATTTAAATATGTCAATCTGGAATAGAGTTAGACTCTTTCTTTGTAGTATTTTTCCCTGGGGAAGAACACATTTCAGCGGATCGCTTAGATGTGCTTTATTGGGAACCCGAGATATTGTTGAGGTTTTGAGCTGTAACCAACTATTTGTTTTTTTCCCTTGCAGCTCATGGAAAAAATTGTTGAGAAGCTTGATGTGCTGATAAGATCATTTATTCATTTGGACCAAGAGTTTTCCCATATGATACAAATAAGCAAATCTCATAAATTTTTGGATGGTACAGAGGGATTGGGTAACAGCATAAACATGAAAGCAAAGCTTTCCTGGGCTACCTTGCATTCGCTGCTTCATTCCGAAAGAACTTCTTCTCGTCACCATGGATGTTTGTGGTTGGGGGATTTACTGATCACAGAAATTAGTGAGGAAGGTGATGCAAGTATTTGGTCAAGCATCAAGAACTTGCAGCAGAAAATTAAACTTGCTGGTGTGAATAATTACGCAGCTGATTTAGATGTCCCTTTGCACATTTGGCTTCTATGTGGCCTTCTGAAGTCAAAATATAATTTTGTTCGGTGGGGTTTTCTTTTTGTTCTTGAGAGGCTTCTTGTGCGATGCAAATTTCTTTTAGATGAGAGTGAAGTTCATCATGCAATCAGTGGTGAAACACTTGGGCATCTAAACAATAAGAGTCGTCTTGAGAAAGCAAATGCAGTGATAGATATTATGAGCAGTGCCTTGTCCTTGATGGCACAGATTAATGAAACAGACCGTATGAACATATTGAAGGTAAAATTCCCGTCTTCTGAATGAAATCAAATCCTCTAATGGACCTTTGGTGGTTTTCGGTTCCTTTGGAAGAGTAACTTTTAAGTATTTAATTAACAAAAAAAAAATGTGCTTTTGAAGGCTCAACTGATATGACTTGTGTGAACTACTTCCAACCAAGCTTAGGTTTTGCACTTTTGAACTTGAGAAGCATACATTACCTAATGCCCATTCAGTGAGGTTCTTTTTTGTAGTTTTCAATACTGTGTAGTGGGGAAATCTTGTGGATGAAGATTCTCTGTTTAAGACCATGTTGACATTTAGGAAATATACAATAATATCAAGTTCCGATGGTTGAATTTTGGCCAGCTGAAACCAAAGCTAGCAAATGGAATATTTCTTGTTAGGATGCTTAATAGACAAAGGTTCTAATCGGACCAGAGATGGACAGATTGTCATTATTCTTGATAGAAATGGAAGCCTCTGCATCCTGTTGGTGATGGATAGAAGAGCAAAAGCAGTTTGTTGCAGATTCCCTTGTCATCATTTAGGGTGCATTTGGATTTTAAATAAGAATAGAAATCCATTTGTTTTTTTAACTTTGGACCCCATAACCTCTCTCACAATAAATTTACCTTTCACAAAAATCGAGGAAAGAATCTCAACTTTTTTCATTCTTAAATCTAATCCAATTGCACCCTTAGCATGTATGGGTCATGAGATGTTCCGAGATCAAGTTTCTACTTTTGTTTCGTAATATTATATTCACTTGCTTCTGTTCCATTTTGTTTTCCTATGATTTTTTCCAGGGTTAGTGAATCTTGAAGGCGAGTGTAACTCCCTGTAAATCCTACTTTATTAACAAACATTTTAACTCTGGCATCTTGAAAGGTTTAATGTTTATATTTCGTCAATTGGAGGTTGTGGATTACAAACAAAACCCTCCCCACTTAGAGTATACAATTAACTGGGTTATTGGATCTAGTTAAACAGATCTTGTTTAGAATATAAACCTGTAAGCAGGTTGGATCAGGATCTGTTCTAGGTTCATGTTAAGATTTTTTTTACTTACTAAAATGATTGAAACAAAGAAACTTGCTCCTTGTTTTCTTGGCACCAAATTTTTGGGAGAGCAAATCTTATACTTTGCTTTCTTGTAATTTTCTTGGATTAAAGCTTTCAGCTTGCCTGGAGTTGATGATATACTTGTGTACATGAACTTTATGAATTCAGTTGTTTTCTGTGTCAATTTAGGAAAGCATCATGGACCCTTTCCCTTCCTAACTTCCACCTTCATTAAATAACCCAGTGCAAGAAGCGCACACATGTTCGAAGAGCTTGCCAAAACAATATACCCTGTACCAAATGACTTTAAAAGCATACATTCAGACTGGAAGAGGAAAATGTGTTCTCAGACTGGTGAACAGCGTTTTACAAGCTACTACTGTTCTAAGATGCAAAACTTAATTAGTTCAAAATTTGTGGAGCTTGTTTAACAACAATTAGTTAGTAAGGTGTCGGTTATTTGATATTCATGAGATGCTGTTTCTTCTTTTTGTTTTAAGGAAGTTGACCAGACAAGGTCAAGAAATGTCTAAAATGTTTATGCATATCTTTATATCTTTTTTTTCCTTTTCTCTTTCAAGTACTGATAATTTTGCTTTAATCAGCTACAGTTTAACTACCCTATTATAAGTTTGTGTATTCGGCCCTGCAATATTCCATTTAATCTCTCCAAAATTCATCTTACATGCTTGTTTAAAAATTATTTCATTTTAGATAAAACTTTTTGTTCCAAAATAAGTGTCATTTAACACCTTTCAAATAGCGTTTGTTATGTTTTTCCAATTGTACCCTCTTCTCTCTCCTTACATATCTCTCATCTCTCTTTTTTATCTTTCTCTCTCTATATTATGAAGGGTATAAAAGACATTCTATAAAATACTTTCTTGATTTCAAAACTCTTAATCTTTGAGCAAGAAGTTAAAATGACACTTTAAGTGAATCAGAGGGAGTATTTTACTTTATTAATATTCATATTTTCTTGACTGCACTTGGGCAGATGTGCGACATTCTATTTTCTCAACTGTGCCTGAAAGTTTCGCCTGCAAGTGCAAAGCCACTGGATGTCATGCATTGTGATAAAGATCCTGGGGTTTTAGATTTGAATAAGAAGCTTGATGTAGCAGAACCATTTCCCCAAAAGGAGAATAACAGTTGGGAAGACTCCTCTGCTGACGCTAATGGTAGATTTGATAGAGACCCTCTGGCTGGAGAGACTGCATCCCTTGCAGCACTTCTTCTCCGTGGACAGGCCATTGTCCCTATGCAGTTAGTTGCACGTGTTCCAGCAGCTTTATTTTATTGGCCTCTGATTCAACTTGCTGGTGCAGCTACAGACAATATTGCTCTTGGTGTTTCTGTTGGTAGCAAAGGAAGAGGAAATGTACCCGGTGCCACATCAGATATAAGGGCTACCCTTCTCCTGCTTTTAATTGGTAAATGTACTGCAGATCCTGCTGCTTTTGAGGAAGTTGGTGGAGAAGAATTCTTCAGGTAGCTTTGCAGTTTCCTTCTCTTAATACATGATATTATGTTTTTCCTATGAAAAGATATAAAGCACCTTATCCATTGGCCTTTTACAGGGAGCTGCTAGATGACACAGATTCGAGAGTGGCATATTACTCTTCAACCTTTCTTTTGAAGGCAAGTGTCTGGTTCCTTGTATGTTGACATGGAATTTTGTTTGTCTACATTTTTTTGTAGAAGTTTTCAGTAATGAAGTTTGCAATCTTACAGAGAATGATGACTGAAGAACCAGAAAGTTATCAGAAAATGCTTCATAGTCTTGTCTCACGAGCACAGCAGGTTTGATACTCTTTACAATCTGACTGTACTTTTGTCCAACTTTTACTGTCCTTTTTTCTGTAGGATGGGCTTTGAGAAGATGTTTTATTTCTCCATTCACAACTAGAAGTTCTCTTTCCTTTTTCCAATGAGAATGATGCCTCACAAGCTTAAAATTTAGAAGATGTTGCGCCATTGAAGGAAATTCTTTTTTCTGCAAATCATCCCTCAACCTCTCTCCCCACCCACCCAACCCAGAAAGCGAAGAAAAATAAAGAAACAAAAATTATATATTTTGCCATCTTTTTCTGTCTATTTCCCAGGTGGGGAACTTACATACTTCAGTCTAATTACGGATCTAGTAGTTGGATGTGCTTGTCATATATGAACTGAGAGGGAAGAGGCCCTTTGGTCTGCCATAAATCTGTTGTACTTGGTCCCCCTCCCCCCCCCCACCCCCTCTTTTATTTATTTATTTTTTTTATAAATAAACCAGCAAACTAGGGAGTTTAAATATGATTGCAAAAGCAAAAGAAGGATTTGCAAAGAGGAAACCAGATAGGAAAGAACATCCACAATGCTGTTTCGACATGGATTTTCTGGTCCTTAGGGGCCACATGGTTTTCTAATTTTTTCTTGATACCCATTGTTTGTTTAAAAGCTCTTGTATATGTGGATATGCCCGTCCTTTCTTAATGCCATTGGCTCCATACTATAGAAGGATTACTTGAGGCTGATGCTTATTATGGTTTGCGTTTCCAAATGCAGAGCAACAATGAAAAGCTTTTGGAAAATCCCTACCTCCAAATGCGGGGATTACTTCAACTTTCAAATGAGTGATGCTGCGCCTGTGAGAGAGTGACATCCGTTGCTCTTGATTCACACAAATCCAAGTTTAGGAAGTTCATTGCTCAATTTTTTATAAAAGATACCAGGTGGTTCCTTTACCATGTGCATTGATTCTGAGGATCTACAGATATGCTTCTTTTTCTTATATATCTGATCCAACAGAGTACAATTGCACAAAATTTCATTACATTTGGCATATTGCTCCTATGTTCTTCAAGAGCATTGGCTGTGATGCACCATGGATATTGGCTCTGAAAGTAAAGTGGAAACTCGCATCAACATTGTCATCAAAACTATGTTGCAAGATGCAAAAGGTTCATCTCTTGGGTTCGTTCATTAGGCCTACGAGGCTTCAGGCGTGTTTGAGAATAAGTTTTCAAACCGTGTGTTGGATTTTAATGAAGCAGAAAATGTTGACGATATTGGTTCACCACCTAGCTGCTGCTTTTGATACATGTTTTGAGATCTCTTCAGGTACTAAGATCTATTTTATGGTTAATGAATCATTATAATCTTTCTTTCATGTAAGATGATATACCTTTTGAAGCCCGTCTTTCTTTTATCTAGCAAAATTAAGCTTTGACTAGTCTGTTAGTGGGTTTATTGATGTTATTTTACTTTTTCTGAATTGTAGCTTGTGGGATGGGATGGCTGTGAAATATTCCAAATTCAAGGGCTTCAATGGCTCTAGAGGATGACTGCATGAGGTTCCCTGCTGACATCCTTATCATCTTTTCTCAGTCTGAGGTTAACACCTCCCTAGTGTACTTATTATTGCTCATAAAAGCTTCACTTCAATGGGGTCAGGGGCTTACTGCTCTGCAATTGTGGGCAGGATTCAAGACCCACCTATGACAAGTGTGATTTGCTACCTGGACAAAAAATTCATTAGTGTTGGAACTTATAGAGGGTTCCTGTACGTATTTTTAGGTATTGATGATTCATAGATAATATATTCTTTTTAAATTTGTATATATTTATGGGGTTATTTGCGGTTGTTGTAAGATAGCTGTTGAGGAAATTTTCTCCTTTAAACATGTAAATGATGAAATTGTAGAATTGCTTCAAATTCAATGCAATTTTGAGAGACATTATACAAAGGGCTTCTCAAGGTCATGTTTTTTTTTTTTTTATCCATTTTACAAAATCTTGTCAAGCAACGGAGTAAGTTTGATATATGCAAGCAATCAGACTTCTTGTTAAAAACAGCTCTAGTTTTTGTTGAAAAAAGAGATCAAAGTGAACAGCAAAACAACTTCTGCTACAACTTGAACATAATACCATACCCAAACCTGTATAGAAAACCCAGTTAAGGAGTACATCATTCTACTAGTGCCTTTCAAGCTAGAAAGGGAACCACCAAATGAATGTTCAATGTCACCCTCCAAACCACCCATCCTCCCTTCCCTATCATAAATTTCTCTTTATTTTTTTTTTGTAACTCAATATTCGAAAGTCATTAATTAGTCTGGAAGGAATTCTAGAAGACCCCTAGACAGCAGCATAAAGTATATCAAATTAGAAAAAAAAAATATTATAAAAAGTGTTATGGATAATACGAACTGCAAATTTTCAGTGTCTTGATTTTCCATCGAATATTAATTTGATGTTGTACATGTAATTATTTTCACATTTTTCTTATGGAAACTATTTTCACTATTCTTGGGACCAAAAGGCGAAATCCCTCGCATTCAAGGCCCCCACCAGACTACCCGACGCTCAGGTGGAGGATGTAAATTATGGTAACTCAGCGGTCCTGCAGACTGGAGGCCAGGACCTGGTGTGCACAAGGAACCACCTCCCACATTATTCTTGCTTGTAAGAGTTTTGTGCTTAATAGGAGACATTATGTAATATATCTTCTAATACACTCTTTTTATAATAAATTAATCAATAAAATTTATAAAATAACACAAAGCTTAAACTCATAAAGCATAAATCTTGAGTATGTGTTAATTCTAACAAAGTTTATTCTTTAGCTTTGGTCCCAACAAATTCTATCCTCAAAGAATTTTAGTTTACTTTTTAGTCCTTTTAACACAATTCCGCAATTTTGACTAGACAAGGTTAAAATTAGCTGGAGAAAATTGTCAATTTCATCCCTCAAAATATGATCCTTTCTGAATCAAGAATCTCGATTTAAAAGGCTATATAGAAAGCTCTTCAAAAGGTTAAAAATGTTAAAGTTTTGACGGTCAACTCAAATTTGTCAATTATTTGGGGGCTAAAATGAATAATAAAAAACATTTGGGGTAAAAAAATCAATTATGAAACCCTACTGCTTCTTTCCCCCTCTTCATCTCCTTCCTCCCAACCGCGCCTCCTCCCCCCCCACCCTCCTCTTTTCCCTCTTCCCCTCCTTCCTCAATAACCGATCCTGGTTATTCTTCCATTCTCCTTCTTCTCCCATCTGCCTCTTCTCTTACTCCCTCTTTCGTCTGCAACTGAGTCGCCATCTACAGTCGCCGCCTCCCGATCCCGTTAATACATTTAAATTACAGGGGATGAGCTCTGCACATCAGAAGCAAGTAAAAGTTTGTTTAAGAATTGCATTTTCTTTTCTTTTCTTTTTTTTTTTTAAATCTGAACGTGCAATCTTCTAAGGATTGTGGATGGTTCTTATAATAACTGTATTTTGATTTGTTTTGATCACTTCTTAGCAATTTTATCCTCTTTTCAGTTGATAATTCTTTAAGATTGTAGAAACAGTTATGTTAAGTTCCTGTGGTAGAGTTATAGTGCATTCAAAAGTATTCCAACTTACCTCCTAGGCTTAAGTCAAGTGATTTGCTCTCCTGTTCTTTGTTATTAGTTATTATTAGTTGTTTGACACCATCATGTGTTTTTGTAGTAACTGACCAAATATCTATCTTCAACCTTGGGTGGTTGTGAGGCAAACATAAGTTGTGTTTTTGGTGAGTTCCAACCTGATTGCCAATGTGCATCTACTTACATTTATTTACTTGGTCTACATCTGTTCTAAAGCATCAGTTACTGATTATTACTCTGAATGTGAAAGATAACTGAATATTGCTTTGAATGTGAAAGATAACTGAATATTATTCTGAATGTGAAAACTGAATCTTGCAACAAAGTAATTTTTTGTTCATATGAAAAACAAGAATGTTTTGTTTTAAAGAATTACAAATCATGTTGAAGAAATCCCAATGATGTGGCAAGGTTAATTCTTAAATCTACCCCCACGCCCCCTATTTTGAAGGTCATTCTCATTAGAGCATGGCATCTGATCCTATTTTTAAAGAATCAGGTACCCCTTACTTGAAAAGTAGCATAGCACTTGCAGCTTGCTCTTTCATCTATATATTGGATCAGTGATAAATACTTCAAGATTGATGGCCTATAGCTTGGTATCTTATACTTGCATCCAAGTCATCCTATAGTTTGGCTGTTTACTCACACAATAATCGTGGATCTGGATAATTTTCTTATGCATCTGTTAAATGTATTGTCTTAACGACCCTAATCCAGTGACTTAGGTGGTATGCACTCACGCAGTTTCAGATTGTATTATCATTTCCTAAATATTCAGGGAAAAATATTAAATTAGTTGTTATGTCGAAAACCTTATAATGATTATGCAAAAAGCATTTATAAATGTTGTTTCTTTTAAATCCAAGTTGAGAAATTTTCTTTCCTTTCCCATAAGCCTGAAGCTACAAGCAAAATGGAAGAGCAGCCTAGTGCAAAAGCTGCTGCTGATACTTCCATATCTGCTGGAAGCGGCAGTGGCATGACAATAGATGAATGCGAAGGAATGATTCAAAGAAGCCTCAGAACACCCATGGTGAAATTTTTGAAAGAGAATATGGTGAAAGCAGGATGTACCTTTGGGGATAAGTTCATAAGGGCCGTCCAGTGCAATCAGCAGGTCAGCGGTGGCTATACTCGCGGTGAAGGAATTATAGTATGCAGTAATCACATGAACATTCAAGATGAGGTTACTCAAGTTGTTATCCACGAGCTTATTCATGCATACGATGATTGTCGTGCTGCAAACTTGAACTGGGCTAATTGTGCTCATCATGCTTGTAGTGAGATCCGTGCTGGTCATCTTAGTGGTGATTGTCACTATAAGCGAGAACTGCTTCGGGGTTTTTTGAAAATTCGAGGTCATGAGCAGGAGTGTGTGAGACGTAGAGTAATGAAATCACTCATGAACAACCCTTACTGTTCTGAAGCAGCTGCTAAAGATGGAATGGAAGCTGTTTGGGATGTCTGTTATAACGATACGAAGCCTTTTGACAGAGCTCCTTGAAATGGAGATAATAGGTCAATTCCAGGGTTTGGAACCATTTTTCCTGGTGAAGCAGGTACATTTTTCTCTCAGATTGCCTCTCTTGGAGAGGAAAGGGAACTTCATTTACAGTTGAAAATTTGTAGGAAATACAATGGCAACAAAAAGTTGGGAAACCATTGCAATAATTTTGTGAGATGATCTTTATCTGTCTTTGATAGTTGTCAACAGATAAACTTTGGGCTAGGGGTCTTTTCATTTACATGATCATATTTATAGCTCCTAAAAACAAAAATTGCTGGTATTATTTATGGCTTTACAAACACCGTGTGCCACACCATAATATCAAAAGCTAATTGTTGGATGATTGCAGTTCACTGAAAGCCAAATTCAGTGCTTGGCCTTAAACTCAGATAGACCTTCAAGAAGGCGAATAGGGTATATGCATTGCGAATTTTGCAAGGGTTTTATGGAGGAAGATGGAAGAATCATTAAGGATCCCCTTGTTTTGTTCTGTACTAAATATATTAAATTTATATAGCAAGGTTTTTATTTTAAGAGGTTGCGGAACCCTTTTTCCTCTTAATCTTCTAAATAGAAATTGAATCTCATCAAGACCCAAGTGACGAAAAGGGTTCCCAAGTGTGATGTTTTTGTCATCGGGTCTTGACTTTCTTTTGGACGAATAATCTCCAATTTCTTCCGCAATTAAAATTTATCATAAATTAGTTTACAATTCTTAAAACGTCCCTTAATAAAGAATTTGAAGACCCGCTAATTGAATTTTGACTGATCGAATCCAAATTGATCAAGTGTTTAATTATTGATTTGACATTTTTCTTTAATTAGTGTTTAATTATTGATTTGACATTTTTCTTATAGTAATTAAAGGATATTTTAAGAAATATAGGCTAATCTTCGTTAAATTTTAATAGTAAAGAAATACTAAAGTTGTTTAAAAAAATGGATATACTTTTGTTCATTTCTTTTCTTCCTAAAATGGAAGGAAAGGAAATGGAATGAAGAAAGTTTAAAAAAACAGTAGTAAATACATATTTTAACCTTAAAAATAATAACAAATTATATAATTACTAAATATTTTATTAAAATTATTTTTATCTACAGATATTTTAGATCTAAGTTCAAAATAAACTTTTGTCCAAGACCACCCTTAGAAATAAGTCGTATCTATTTAATTTACTGAAACCTGTAAAATAGACCAAATAGAACTGACCTCCTTTTCAACTCCAAAAAAAAAAAAGAATTTAGGTCGTTCGTATTTTTACTCAGTACCTGCAAAATAGAATTGGGTCGTGTATTAAGAGCACCAGATAGCAGTAAATGATACTTTTTCCACTACATAACCTCCACCAAACTGCCTGACGTTCAGATGAAAAATGTAAATCATAATAACTCAACAGTTCTACTAATCTCAGATGAAAAATGTAAATCATAATAACTCAACAGTTCTACTAATCTGGGGCCTTGAATCTTTAATCAGTACAAAATGCAAAATTTGAACCTTAGTCTTGAGAGTAACTCTGCAACCCCAAAACTAAGCACTTTCAAATTAAGAACTCAGACATAAAGCAACATCAAGAACAGCAGAGCGCTTTTGTCATTCATAGAGTTTCGAAAATAATAAAAAAACTAGGAAACTACTACCTAGTACAAGATTTAGCAAAAGGCAAACATGAAGTAAACATATAACATATCAAGAAATGAAGAAAAAACGCATTCATGTAGCCAGATGCACTTCAGCAAAAACCATAATTCACTACCAACATATAGATATATGCGTTCCAGCCCATGCAGATTCCAATGCCAGAAAACAGAGGAAAAGCCAAAACGATGCATGGGCAGACACCTGCTGCTGCTGCTGCATATATATAAGACAACCTACTAAGCTAAAAAGACTAACATGTTTGGAGTTTGGACAACCACTTGATCATGGTCTAGCGACCTCAACAGAAGGTTCGCACCAAAAACTATTTACAATCCATAACTTAGTTTGTACTGATTAAAGATTCAAGGCCCCAGATGCTTTAACAGAAGAACATAGAATTGCACACACTCTCCTTCAGACGGGGCAGCTGCGGTACGGCAACAGGTCCAGCATGAGAGACACCTCCTCCTTGGCTTGAAGAAGTCTCTGAAGCGTCCTCAAACTTCATCCACTGACCCAGCTGGGTGGCAGCTAGATGTGCATAGCATATTGGGGCCACTGAGTATCAATAACAGGAGAAAACTGATCAGGTGTTTGATACAAATAATACTAACTCAAAGAAGAATTAACACAGAGCAATATATATTCAAAAGAGAGGGGATCAAACATTACCAACAGAAATTGCTGTCGTGCTTCTTTGGTACCTGCACAATAGGGACCAGCTTACAAGCTTAAATTGCAACTATTCACAGCTTCAAGCTGAAAAGGTAAAATTGTTATCAAAGAAACACTTACACGTATGAAAGTGAATGCACCAGCTCCTGGAGTTCATCAGGTGAGAAACCAACCTCATCCAACAAAACATGGTAATGTGTGGGTCGTGTAGTTCCCTACAAGAATTTCACAGACCAAATCATCATGAACATACAAAGGAGAAAAGTAAACAATTCAACGATGACAACAAAGATTAGATATCATTAACTAATAGTTATACAGTGCTTCAGAATTTCAAATGGAAAGGCCCTGAAAATAAAATCCAGTCTAACCATACAAAAGTTTTCACCCATCCTTTACATGTACAAACAGCATTCAGAACTTACAATCATCCCAGCATGCGCACACATGTAGAAGTCATAGTTTCTGGGATGACAAACCCTGTTGTCAATTACAGTCCCTGTACCAAAACACAGCTAAATTAGTACTTGTTGGAAATATGAGTAGAAGATGCCCTTATTGGACAAGCTATGTTACCTGGGGGAACATTATCAGGAGCTCCAGACTGGAAAAATTTGGTGTGATGGTTCTTCTGAGCCACAATTACAACAAACTTTGGGTTCCACTTTTCATCAAGGAACTTGCAAGCCTGCACAGCTCAAGGACTGAGAAGCAGAAACATTCCTTTCTACTGGAATGAAGATAAATCAGCCTGAAGTCTATATTGAAATGGAAATACAAAATATACAGACCTCAATAATCTGATCCAGTTCAATGTTTAAAACTTGACTGAATTGTGACTCACTCACACCATCCCTGAGAATTTGCCAAAAAATAACAATCACCAACCACAACGTTAAGTGCTAGAAGAAAGGTAACAGATTAAACTTTTCAAAGTGATTAAAGTATATAATGGTGGTAAAGCAAAGAAAGGAAGCTTGCAATATCAGGGTTGATCAAGGAGCAGAAAACTAACATCTGAACTGGATGGAATAAGATAAAATAACCATGTTTTTAGCTACAAGTTCAATATCCCTTCTCATTTTCTATGCAACAAAGGGAAGAGTCCACCAATATATACTTGCCGCTGCTTCTTAAACCATAAATCCCAATTAGCATCTCTAATGAACGTCATGCTCACCCCACCGCCCAGACCCTCAGATAAGAATGAATAGGGCATATTTTGGGAACCCTCGGATAAGTAGACCACTACTTCAAGATCACACAATCAGTTGTGTAGTGCAGTTGAGAGAAGCAGGGTTTATTACTCTTGCTTCTGGTTCTTTCTTTTTAATTTTAATTAGGTATCAACAGTATAATACTTAAATTGTTTCCAAAATAAGGAATCATTATTGCAAGGTAATAGACCTAACCGTCCTCATGATGTCCATAAATAATTTTTTGTGTTGGCTAGTGCATGTCCATATAATTTCAATATTTGTAACAATCCATTTACATTTTTTTCCTAACTATCACCTCAGATGAGAATTTATCACAAACAAAAAGCAACCAGTGCGAGATTGGTAATATAGACATATGCAACCAGCTGAGAGTATGAAGATGTCTACCTGAATATAATGATCTGATCTGGCTTCCTTTTTCCAGAGCTGACATAGAAATCAAGAAGAAGCTCCCTGCAAACCACAGAAAGGTCATTAAGGCATATAAATTTCCTTTCTAAAGGAGATTTACAAACCAACGAGGAAATCATCTCCACTTTCTCATTCGGAACAAGTAGTTAGCCACAGTTGGTTCAGGTGTATGAACTCCAAATAATCATACAGCCGCTGGCATCGTTAAGCTTTCTGTTCTTATTTTATTGCACATATTTGCCATCAATTATATAAACAATGTAAAGCACGTTTGTCTTGTGATTCTATTGCACAAGAATCTCAGTGGCCACGATGTTGGAAAACAAACTACTCAATCGACCGCCGTCTACTAACATCATGTATGGAATTATGTCAGCATTTTAGCTAGTATTCCAACAGAATCAGAAACAATCTACAAAACATCCCAGATGTGAGCAAAAGCAGGAAGAAAGTGACGAACGTTTCAAATATGTATTAAAAATCATCGGAAGGATACTTGGTGGGTTACAAGGGTAATCTGCAATCAATTTACAAGTACCAACAGAGCCATAAACTTGCCCAATTTTCACAGATAAGTTACACACATTAAAAAACTAGGCAGGACAAGCAGAACAGGTCCAAAGCATGATTCAGATCAAGAACGTTACCTCATGATTCCTTCATCTTCAGTGTCTGAGACACGTTTGAAAAGGGAATCAATCATTTCGACCTTAGGGGATTGCGTTCGTACACTTGCCCTATATCGAGATATAAGTGGCCACTGCCTCGAACTGACAACCTGTAAAATGCAGAAAATAATGGATATACATATTTTAAGTAGCCCCTTAAGCATTGAACAGAATTAAAATTTGTACAAGAACCACGCAGAAAATGAGATAAGATTACTTACTGCAGCAATTGAAGGGACATCAGACTGTCCTGGAGATCCGTGGGATACATCCATCCCCATGATTATGGTTGGAACTTTTGATATAAGCGGTATCGAAGGAGAATGCTCAACAACAAGCATAGAGTTTAGGCCACCAAGCTGCCCATGAGGTATGGTGTGATCAGAATATCACAATTAAGATCAGAGATATGTCTTGAAGATAGAAATAGCCTCAGAGTCCAGCAAGGGCTACAGTTTCTCACCTTTGCATTCACCTTAAGGAGAACATTAGTCAGATATTGGTCGTTAACTCTGGTAGGAGCCATACATTGTGTGACAATCCCATATTCAGCTAGACACTTCTTTTTCCATGGGCCTACAAAATTTTAATAAGCATTATAACAGAACACAACACATAGAAATAAATGAATACACAAATGAAAGTATCATGAAGAAGCACTATAAAAATAATGGTCCTCCATTTGTTTTGCACAAAGTAAAATAGATCCATCAACTAACCATAAATGTCACAGTTTTTCCTCTCAGGAAGGAGGCATAACAGAAACTTAGGGGGGCCTGGAAGTTTGGACTGAACTTCTTCAAACATCTTTTCCACCCTAACAAGAGGAGGCGCCCTCCTGAATTTTTGGTCCTCCTCAAACACATCAAATGGTTGTTCTACCATCTGCAAAAGTTAAATCATTGTACTGAGTTGTCACATGCTTCTCACACTTGCAGAATCTGAGTAGATCAGTTAAAGATCTTACAATTCCTTTCATTTCTCCACATTTGATAAAATCTCTGACCAGACTACGAATGTCACAACGTGCAGAGAAGTTGACAACTGCCCAGCGCTCAACCTTTGCAGGTTCTACCAGTTTCTGTACATTCAAGGTATTATATATCAAATATAAAAATCTTTAAAATTCATTTGGCAATTCTAGTGTAACATTTATTATAACAAAATAAACAGGACAATGAAAAATAAAAAATAAAAAAAGAAGCATAAGATAACCAAACCTTATTATTAAAATTCCATCTTCCGTTCCTTGGAAAGAAGTCTTCACCATTTCCCACCTTCAACTGCAATAAGTTGAAACTGTCAGTAGGAGGCCAACCTTACCCACAAAGGTTGAAGGAATGCAGCATAAATCTGAACATCACAATTCTTAAAAAATAATAATAAATAAAATAATATAATTAAACAGGAAATACAACACAGACTAAATTCACTATTGTAACAACAAAAAAACTGCACAATAACAACGTTTCCTTACCCTTGGGGCTGGGAGAACTCGGCCATCAATCTCAGCGAAGTTTCTACCAATTGAGATGCCACAAGAACGAAGAAGAGGCTCAGCATCGTAGTTGTTGATTTTCAAAGCCTGCAGAGAACATTACAAATAACTAAGCAAAAAAATCAGTAGGACAATCATTATGTACTGAAATAAAACTTACATTGCTCAAAGTACTCATCCTCTCATGTGGCTTTTGCCTTGACTTCTCTACGAGAGAAGATCTTTGGAAAGTTGACAATGCTTTTGTATACCGTTGCAATGAAACCAAAGTGCATAGCTGAAGTAGATATGATTAATGTTGTTAGGTCCTCGAAATAATTACATCCCGAAAAAGATGGTAAAAACTTGATACTGCACCTCCAGAGGGAAGTAAGTTGGCCTCTTGGGTTTCCCAACATTGATGCAAGGTAAATCACCAGAATAGCGAAGTTCTATGTTCCGGTGGTTCACAAAGTAGTCGTACACAGTAACTTCTGAGGCTTGCATTTCATCATCATCTCTGCTCTTTTGCTTCAGAGAGAACCTACAAAAGAACCACAAAGAAACTTGAGACCCTTCCCTTCAGGTAAAGTTGAGAAGTGATGCAGAATTGGGGAAAATAACAGATAAAAAGACGACCAAGATAAAGGGATAGGAAAGATTTCTAAGAAAACTCCAAGCAATTCCAATTAGCCAAGTGAAACTCGTCAGCATAAGGAGAAGCATACGTTTGATCCTTGCAAGGTCTTTCACTCAATCCAGTTATCTTGAATTCCTGATTGGTAGGACTAGTCTTAATCCTCAAGTTCTTCAGGGTACGTTTAGCCTGTCAAGTGAAAATGCAAAAGTAGCTTCAAACCTCAACAGAGAGCCCGTGTGAATTCAGATCGATCTCAAGCGATTAATGGTACTTACCTTGACCCAGTCAATTGAGTATGGATCCCTAACATTCTGGTTTGCAATTAGGAAATCTACCACTGGCCCCGGTTGAATTATCATGGTGGTAGAGACATCTGAAAAGAACAATAGCATATTAAGTACATAACAAGGGAATAAAAACCATTTACCAAAGTGAAGAGCAACAGGATATACCGATATTCAAAGAAAGGCCACCCTGAGTGGTTCTGAAACTATTGTGAAATCCTCGACAGCCGAGAACTCCACCACCCACATCAGTAAAATTCCTCGCATCATTATGGAAGTAAGATTGACGAACAAGTAGGCATCCCCTATAATGAAGCATATTTACTTGAAAATTAATTCATCCTTAAAAGACTTCAAAAAACTCTTGGTAAACATTATTGTAAATTGCACGACTTACAGTTTAGCTGCATGCTGCCTCAAAATGATATCCAATACTCGAATGGCTTCTTGTGAGTTCTCTGACTCATGGCCACGCAATGCATTTCCAATTGCTTGCATGGGTATCTTTGCAGCGTACGATATCTCCACTTTGAAAGTTTTTGTGTGATAAGGTCGACGTAACCTTTTCCGGTCAGCATCATTAGGACTTCCATTTCCATCATTTCCATTGTTCCTAAATATTTACAAAAAACAACAATTTTAGCACGCGCACATACACACATATATATGGCCATTAAACGTAACTTCCAAGAAAAAATTAAATCAAGAAAAATACCTATTTGAAGTAACATCCTCCAGCACAACAGTAAACTCTAGCTTGTTCCTCGGGAGTGCCCCGAAAGTAAACAAACTCTTCTCACCATCGTATGCAAATTGTTTTCCTGCTAACTCACTCTCATACGTCTCCTGAACCCTCTCCAGAACACGCCTACCAACACCCTTGGCATCCACTGGTCGACCATCTTCATAGAAGAGAGCAACCTGCTCAAAAGAGTTTGAATGGACAAAGATGAGCCCCATAAAACATACAACTACTAAGACTGAAATGAAATAGAAAGATTGTGACCCAGGGAAAGCATGTACATACACTGTAGTGGAAGAACTGGCCCTCAGTACTTTTCACGTCCACCTTGAAGTGATTAGTTAGGAGTTGAATCCTCTGTCCTTTGGTTCCCATGCCTCGTCGTGCAATGGGAACTCGAAGTCTCTTTTTGACTGTTTCTCCTTCAACTTTAATGGGAGTCACATTTGCAGGTACAGGTGGAGGCGGTGGCAAAGGATCAGATGACCCATTCTTCTCTTGTTCTGGTGCGCCATTCTTCTCATGATCTGGAGCCCCATTCTTCTCATGTTCTGGAACCCCATTCTTCTCTTGCTCCGATGGATCCATCACTCAGAACTGACACAAACAAATTTTAGACAAAGAAGATCAGATACTGTCAAAATGAACATGTCCTCACCCAAAAGATGCTAATACAACAAACCCATATTCTTCTACTAATGTTAAAACTGAACAATTTCTTTGACTTTCATCACTCCTTGTAATTTCACATGGAACGAAGTAGATTGTTAGAAATGTAACATTACGGTTATTCAAATCCACAATATGCTTTACAAGCACGAATAGAAATCACATTAAGGGTATAAACAAGAACTACCCAAAACCTATTCCATAAAATAAACAATAGATATGCAAGATCAGCTTTTTAGGAGCCTTTTTCACTTTCCCCTTACACGGCAAAAGATAAATTTAAAGAAAAAATCCCTAAATTTGGAAAAATAAATTTAGCAACCAGAAACTCTGAAAGAGAACATGCACAAAATTACTCGCTGTACAGAGAAAATTTACACCCGAAAAAACAACAGACCCACTTAATTTTACAACAGAATTAACAAATTAAAGGCCAAAAAACACTTCGAACCCACAAAAAGTTCTAGTAAAATCTGTGGACGGCGATGAAAACAAACTACATGTTAATGTTACACACAGAATAAAAAAATACCTTGAAAATTAAAAACAAAAATGCCCTTAAAAAGGAAGAACTCAAAGCAACACAACTCATGCATTTGCTAAAAAGATCTGACCGGCACAAATCGAGTCTTAAAACAGACATGCAAGGCCAGAAAATTATTCAACGGAGTCAAAAACACGAAATCGAGTCCAAAAATTCTCAAAAAGTACCGTTTGACTCTTACTTCTCTCTTAACACAGAGAACACCTGTAGACCTTTTTAACCCGTTTTTAAAAACCTTCAAAACCCAAAAATTACACAATTAGAGTAAAAGATTTTCACAAAAAGAGCCCAAAACAGAGCCACATTAACAATTTTTTCCAAACCACAAAAAGATTTCCAGAAAACCATTACCCAAAATGAAAAAAATAAAAATAAAAAACACATTAACAATACCTGTGTGTAGCAGAACCGTGAAGGGAACCGACCTCAAAATGAAAACCCCAAAAATGAAAAAGAAGAATTTAAACCCTAGAAGAACTTCTACCGTCAGAGGAAATTAAGAGAGGGAGAGAGAGAATGGAAAGGAGTAGAGAGTGAGGAGAGTGACAGAGGCGGAGTTGAGTCTGAGGTAATAAAGGACGGTTTTCTTTTTTATTTATTAATTTCTTTTTTGGAGGTCAAATGTCAATTAATCTTATGTAGGACAGCTGCTAAATAGTAGTACAATGACGATAGAGTCCCTATAGCACTGTCCTTTGTTCCATTTAAGCCACCTGTCCCACGCACCCACCACCACCACCCCCACCCTGTACCCCGCCCCTCTGCCATAAAAAACTTAAGGCTCTTCTGCTTTTTTTTCCCCCCTTTTTTCAGTAAAATGTAATTTTTTAAAAATTTTAGGTGAAATTAAATTTTATTGTGAAAAAAGAGATATGACTAGAGTGATAAGAAGAAGGGTATGGTTCAATTGTGCAATTTTTCTTATTATTTAAGTAAGGGGCTGATGTACTTTATTTTGAGCGGAGGTACAAGACCTCACTCTAAGTAAAAAAAAAAAAAAATCTATATAAAATAGTATATGAAATAAATTGTGCACTTAGTTATAATTTAATTAGGATTCTAATTATACAAAAATTCTCAATTTTTTCTTTTTTATTTTTAACTAAGGGTGTATTTCGATTAAATTTAAAACAAAAATAACTTTATTTTCTTAATTTGGACCATACATTCTTATAAATAATGTAACTTTTATTCATCTTTAAAATAAAATATATATTTATTTTATTCAAATTGAAATATAATCCAAATGCTTCTTAACGTCTTCTACCTTTCTCTTCCGCTTACTGACGGTACAGTTGGAAGAAAAAAATTACTTATTTAATCTCCGTAATTTCAACGTCATAGTAGTAATATTATTTTAATTCATATTTGCTCACATAATGCTGGTATTTAAGAAAAAAAAATTTGTCATTCGTTTCCTTTTGCCTGAGAAAATGCCTATTACATTAAAGAATTTATGTTGATAAAATGTGTTGTTGTTTGAGAGATTTATCATAACATTATAATGGATCGTGAGCATAGAATTTGGAGTCTTATACCTCCAAATCTCTTATAAACTAATTAATAACTTTTAAGTACTAAGTTATAAAAAGGAGACATGACTCACAATGAAATGAAAAGTAAATAAAAATTAAAAAAAAAACTTCACCCCAAGTTGGGAAAAATTAAAATATTAGTCCATTGGGGTACACTCATCAAACCAAGATGACACGACTACCAACTAAAGGTTATTGGAATTGAATTATATCTTGCTTTTTATTGTATGGCACTAACACGGAGTGGGAAGAGGAAGGAAAATAATACTATTTATTTTTATTAGGGAAAGTATGTTTATTTATTTTAAAATTATTTAGTTGGAATGGAATTGAATTAAATTCATTTACTTCTCTTCGTTTTCGTTTGATTGAAGTGGAAGTGGAAAATAAATTAATATCTTTTTATATAATTTATTATAATTTTCATTGAAAAAATTAGAAATATTATATATATTAAATAGAAGTTTGATTTAAAATATATTTGTAATAAATTAATATATAAAAAAGTAAAATAATATTTTTAATGTCATTTACGTCTCAATCTGTCTATTTTTTTTTTTAAACTAATTTGTTGACGTTGACA
This sequence comes from Catharanthus roseus, assembly GCA_028651295.1. Lineage (NCBI taxonomy): Eukaryota > Viridiplantae > Streptophyta > Magnoliopsida > Gentianales > Apocynaceae > Catharanthus > Catharanthus roseus. Next base: position 3,244,917 of record JAPQWS010000044.1, on the reverse strand, counting down.
AGCTCTCCTCTACATTTATATCTCATCTACTTTCACGTTGCAATCAAATGGCGTAAATAGAATATTTACATCGGGATTTACATCTCTTCTATTCTCTTTTTATTTCACCCCAACCCAATTAAGAAAGTAAAGATAATTCATTTTTTTCTTTCCAAATTATAATATGAAAGCCTTTTCTTAAATTTTAGCGTTTAAATACATATATCACTTCTTTTAATAATAATTTACTAAACATTGAAATAGAACAGTCGCTCTATTATCATTGTTTCTTTTAGACAAGTGGAATGAAAAGAGTATTCCAAACTCATTCCACTCAAGAAGAGATTTTGGTGAAAAAAACATTTCGTTACATTTTATTTAAATGAAATCAAATATATAGTTAATAGATTGTTGGAATGATGTTGTGCAGTCATCCAATATTCATTTTCTCTCATTCATTTCCTTTCTTTAATTTTTCCATAACTCACAATTTCATTTAACCTCTTTGCAAAAAAATCTAACACCAATTAATTATTTTAATTATTTTTTTATAATATGAACAAAAATATAGACATAGATAATTAAAAATATTAATTTTGATATTAAATATTAAAAATATTTGATTTTTTAAAATCGTATGCCATATAATATGGTGGTGCACCCAGTTTTATACATTTTTAAACACAATTATTTTCTTTTAAAAATAGTTTTTAAAAAGTTTACAATCGGACATAGTATTAAGAGCGTTGCTTGATTCATATACACAGTAATCAAGTGCACCCGATTGTGTAATTTAAAAATGAAAATAAAATTTTTTTTAAATTTTCCAATCTTAAAATTAATATTTTCAATGGTTTTTGTTTATATTTATATCTACGCTAATACAAATTACTTTAAATTATTAATTAATTATATTTTTTAGAAAAGAAGTTAGAGAAAATAAAAGAAAATTAGATGGATGCACTAGTAATTTGGCGCTGTAATTAGCAAAAGTATGTTAGGAATAATTTTTTACTTTCCCCGAGGAAAGTACCCATTATTCTTAAAAAAAACAAGAGATGCACGTATGGTATTTATATTTCTTTCCCAAAGAGTATGGTATTATGTTTTTGTGTGTTAATATAAAAAAATACTATAAAACTTTTGTTCATTATGTCAATTAAGTACTTATTTTTTAAAAATGACAAATATTGGATAGCTTTTTTTGTCAAATGAATTGAACGGAAACTGATTAAAAATGAATAATGCCTGTCATCCTCTAGCAAAATTTGGAAAATCAATTTTATCCTTCAATATGAAGAAAGCTAATTACCATGATGAAGGGAAGAAATATAATAAAACAATTCTCTCTCTTCTCAATACCATCAAGACACTCAACTACTACCAAATTTCATCAGAAGAAATGTGGCTCTCTTTTTTTCCTCCCCCAAAACCCCAAAAAACTATATAATAAAACTTCACCAAACCATTATTGTAGCTTCAAAAGACATTTCATTTGCTTGCAATCAACCCTAAGGGTTAGGGTTAAAAGATCCAAATTCTAAAATTTATGAAATTTTCAAAAATATACTCTCACAGTGGGCCTCATACTTCTTACCTAAAAGATTTTATTTGAAAAAAAAAAATTTGTCCATTAATTGTCATTTTTAAAAATTAGATACTTAATTGATTTAATGGCCAGAGTTCAAGATATTTTTTATATTAACTTTTTTTAAAAAAGGCATTTATATTACTAACTTAGTAATTTGCTAGGTATTGCTTTACTACTTTTTCTTTTTGAGTTTTCTACCTTAATTTATGTGAACTTCAAAAATTTCCTTATTCTAAAATTGGGCAATCTTCAAGCGGTTTCATTTGGATGTAATATTCAAACTTTACAAGTATTTAAGGTAATTACACATTAATAAAATTTATTAATGGATTGTAAAATCTCATGAAATCAAACAAGATATATACCAAATGTAGAAATAAATCCTTATGTAACATTTATGTACTTTGTTTATAACAAAATACACTCCAAAGTTAGGGGTAAGAGTTTTCCCAAAAAAAAAAAAGTTAGGGTAAGAAGAGAGCACTATACCCCAAAAATTAAAAAAAGTATGCAATTTATTTCCCTAGCCCATCAATCAATGGTGATATTAAATAAATGACCAAAATATATTTTATTTAAATTATGATTTATTACAAAATACTTCTATCAAATTTAAAGTAATATATTTTAGCCTATATTCTTGAAAATTAATTATTTAACAAACTAATAAATAAAAACTTAAATTTTCTTATTCTATCTTAGTAGTTTGCTTAAAACTATCATTATACTCCTTATTACAAGAAATAACTAAAAATCTTAATATATTAAAGTAGTTATTGAAAATATGGAGAAAAATAATTTATTTACAATTCAAGATAAAGATTTGAGGTTGGGGAAATCTTATTTATGTTTATAACCGAATAACTTGTTTTTTTATATAATTATATTTAGAATCACTGTACTATTTTGCCTTAAATAATAAAGTCTTTAGTTAAATAATTAATTTTCAAAAATATAGACAAAAATTAAATTTAATAATAATTTTTTATCCCGAAACGCGTCTTGATAACTTTTTCAACGTTACGTTTATCTTTATGAGAACCATCGAAACGAGTGGTCATATGCATGAAACGGATATCCGATCGCAGAGTTATTCATGTTTAAAGTTTTCCAAATACCTACAAAAATTATTTCTTCATTCAAAAAAAAAAAAATTGAAACTCGTGTCGCCCAAACTAGCGATTCGAGCCCCAATTTTGAAAAAAAAAATTTTCAACTTTTCTTACGTCTAAATTGGTATTTTCTTCTACAAATTCTTCATAATGATCCATATCTACCTCCAATACAAGTTCAATGTTAAAGATTTTAGTTTTAGAGTGAAGAAAGAGTGGAGAAAAGTTAGAGAGAAATTGTGTAGAGAGAGCAAGAGGAGGAAAAATAATGATTTTTTTCGCTATACATTCATATTCCTGAGTTAGATTTATCGACCCTTAATTTTTTTTAATAAATTATAATTATAAAGTAAATATGAACTAAATTGACTTACATCAAATTTTAAGAGTTATTTTATAAAAAATCATACCTTAAATAAAAGGTATTTTGGTAATTTAATTTGACCACAAACTAATGATTTAGGGTAAAGTGTATATTTTTTTAATTTAAAATAAAGTGCTCTTATCCCTAACTTTGGAGGTTGTGCGCAATAATTTTTTTTTTCTAGGAAACAAACCCTGTCATTGAGAATCATAGTCCATTATTCTTCTTCAAAATAAATAAATAAATAAAGAAATCATGAGATTCTTTTTCCTGAATTAAAATCATAAGATTTTATTTCCTTGAAAAAAAATCACAAGGATCTTTATTGAGTATCTCCTTAGGAAAAAAAGAAAAGAAAAAGAAAAACTCAATATCTATCGTCTTATTTTCTATAAAGGACTCATAAAACAATATCTGACTTCTAATTTATATCAACCTTGAATATTATATGCTTTTTTTTTTTTTTTTCCCCTTTTAACATTAGGGATGCGCTTGTACTGACTCATTACACTTGCATTCAGTTTATGAATTTCTTTTTACATGTCTGAAGTTATACCATATCCCACTTAAAAAAATGCTTTTTTATTTTTGGATAAGTATGGTTGTGATTCAAACTTAATACCTTTATTTTGATTAAAAAAATATTTTTATCACTGAACTATTATATTTATTTTATAATTTTCAAAAGATATACGAAGAAATTTTCATGTTTTTTCAGTTTTGATATAACTTTGATTCTATAATTTTTTTGGATTTATAGCAAAATACCTTTCAAGTTTGGGGTAGGGATAGTTTAGTCTATAAACTTAAAAAATATGCACTTTATCTTCTAAGACTAATAGTTAATAGTCAATTTAAGTAAAATGTAACATACCCTTTATGTGATTATGATTTTCACAAAATAGCCCATAAAATTCGATGTAACATCAATTTAGAATATACTGTAATTTATAGTTATAGTTGATTACAAAATATTTCTATGAAGTTTGAAATAATATATTTTTATTCTATATTTTTTAAGAAATTGATTATTTAGCTAAAAGAAGTATTTTATTTTTAAACATAGTTAAATTGTTAGGGGTTGTCACTAATCTATTGTAATAAGTATTAAAAAATAATAATATTTTCTTTAAAGAAAAAAATTAGATTTCAGCTGTTATTTTAATACTTTACTTAAAGTTATTATTTAATCTTTGTTACGAAAATTTTTACAAATTTCTATTGGTTAAATTTTTTAATCAAAATTTTCAAGATAAAATATTTGGAATTGGCAAATGTTCTATTCATATATTAATATTTTATTTTCATCGAATTAAATTTAAAATCACATGTTATTTTCTTTACATAATCAACTTTTTTTAAGTTAAATAATCAATTTGGAAAGATGGTTGACTAAAAATATATTATTACAAACTTTATCAAGTATTTTGCGATAATATATTTTTAGTCTACATTCTTTAAAAGAAATGTTATTTAACCATAAAAGTATTTATTTTAAAAAAATAAGAAATAGTTAGAAATTTTCACCTAGTTTATTGTAACAAATTGATAGTCTTTACTATAAAGAAAAAATTAAGTTTTCTCTATTATTTTAATACCTAGCTTAAACATTTATTAAATCCTTATTATAAGAAATTACTACAAATTCTAACAAGTTAAAACTTTTATAAATTCAAAATAAAGATTCAAAGTTGACAAAATCTTATATATTATTTATAATCGAATATCTTTTTATTGTATTAATTTTAAAATCATCATACTATTTTTCATAAATTATCAAGTTTTTTAAGTTAAATAATCAATATTTAAAGAATATCTACTAAAATATTATTACGAAGTTTATGAAAGTATTTTGTAATAAACTATAACTTAAAAAAATTAACGTATAGACTAAAATAACTTTAAATTAAACTTTAGAAGATATTATGAAACAAATCATAACTTATACGTAGAGTATGTAGGCATTTTAAAACTAACTCATTGACTAGTAGGTTAGGGGATACCCTCTAACTTGGGGGCTAAAGGCTACATACCCTCTAACTTCAAAGGGGTATTTGCAATATAACTTTTTTTTTTTTTTTTTTAATGTTGGAGATAGAGATATGAATAGGGATGACAACGATATGCATTTTTTATGAATTCTCATATTTGACCCATTCTGAAATCAATATGTTTTAGTGAAGGGGGTACAAATGGAAAATCCATTATGAAATATTTTTATTTATAAAATTGAATTTATATTTTTAAAAAACAACTAGACTGCAATTTGTGATGTTTTAGATTTTGTTCATTTTTTGCTTGATTCTATTAAAAGAAATTAATTTTAATTTTTAGTCGATAATTGGTTAACCATCGATGATTTTGATATTGGTAATAAAAAAAAATTATCGATTGATAATTGATAGAAGATCTTATGTTCGACATCGATTTCAATAACAATTAATCGATCAAATACTTGTATTGTTGCCTTTCCTATATGTAAATTGAGGATCTACAAGATCTATATTCTCATAACTTAATTTGACAACACGTTTGATATATTCAAATTATATATAATGAAATTCTTTCTTATCCCGAATGGAATAGAATCCCCTTTTCATTCCAGTGTTTGGAAGGAAAAGGTAAAATGAAATGATGATTTTTTTTATTTGAATTGGAAAAATTATTATTTTATATGGAAATTAAATAAAAAATACATATATATATATATATATATCAAAACAAAGTCATATTGTGGTACGCTTCTGATTTTTTCTCCCCATAAAAAAATAAAATAATAAATAATTAATAACGATAACTATCTTTATCCTTGTTATGATAAGAACAAATTATAAACTTTAATTATTTTATAATTTGAATTTATCTTGCTATTTCAATTACGTGATAAAGTTATGCATTGTAATTTTTTATTTGCATGTTTTTTGAATACTAACTAAAATATATATCGAATAAGACTTGAAAGGCACTTGCCAACTTATTTCTATTTCAATATGCATTGATGTCAATCAACATTTTTAAACAAAAACCATATATCCTAATTCGTGTGTGTATATATTCTAAGAAGATAAATTAACATAAGATATTTTTTTTTTGAATGATATAAGTTATCTTGAGTTATGAGGATTTTCTAAATAATTTAAAATTTAAAAAAAGAATAGAAATGACGTCTAATCAAAATCACATTGAGGTTGATGCATATGCATATTCTGGCATCCTGATATGTTTCAGTTGTCAATTATCGCAGGCAGTTAATAAAAATTTTTGAGTATCAGAGATCTGATGATCAAGCCATATCATGATCACAATTCCAAGAGAGAAGAGAAGCCCTCATGAGCTAACAATTATATTTCCAATCCAAACCTTTCGAAATTGAAGAAAGGTACAAAGAAAACCCCAGAATTCTTTTTTTGTTTAATACATAAATTTTGATACCATTTGTTTTGAATTGAGATTGTGATTCAATTTTATTTTCTAAGACAGGGAGATCCAAGAGCACAAAGACGAAAGGAATTAGATATGTGATGGAGAAGCACAAAAGTCAATTAGGAGGCCAACTGTTTCCCAAGTCCTCAAAGCAGATCGAAGAATCAACTGCTGCCTTTTCAATGTATTATTAGCTTCTACACATGCTAAAGTAGAAATTCGTTTATGATTTACTTTGAAAAACAAGTGTAAATAAGGAAATTGTTTGATTGTTTCTCATTGATTTACTTTAAAACCATGTGTTTATTTGATGAATTGTATCTCATTTTTTAAAAGTTGTTTTTATTGGTTCTCAAATGGCATCATAGTTTATTTTTTTCTTCATTTTCAAATGAAAGTGTCAGAAATAGTGTGATACTTTTTTTTTTAATTAAAACAATGAGATACACAATTCATACTCCCTCCGTTTCCTATCATTTGTCACTTTAGGACAATGCATAAAACATTAAAACTCGTTGACTGTCATTAATAATTCTAATGAAAGTTTCTAAATAATTGTTTAATTCCAACAATATAAGGATTATATATGAAAAAATATCATTTAATACTCTCTTAATTTTTAATAAAGTGACAAATATTTTTAAAGAAGTAAGTAATAATGAAATCTTCATTGAGAAAACAAAAATATTTTATCAAAATTTTGTTTTCTAACAATGTAATAAGAAAAAGTTTATAAGGGAAATCAATTAATATTACACCATTCGGATTAAAACAGAAATACACCATTTGGGAATTCGAGTAGTCAATGTAACAAAAATCCCACTTTTAATATGAAAAAAAAGACATTCTATCTCATATATATATATATATGAGAAAGTGTGAACTATATTCATTCAAAGAGCTTGATTACAAGGGAGTTGTGATTTTTATTTTGAAGTTATAAGCTTAACAAAGAAGATATTTTGGTCAAATTTTTTATTAAAAAAAGAAAAAACTCCAAACTATTTTTTTAATATTTTATAGAAACTAAAGCTCTACAGTAGATAAAGTACATGCATATTTCAAATATCAATTTTTAAATAGTTAACAATTATAATTCATAAGAAGATATATCTTTATAATTATTTATTACGTTTAATTGAACTCAAATAAAAGATTTAGCTCTCTCTCTCGACTCAATTCAACCAACTAATGTATCCTTTGATGCTGTTCACTAAATTCTATCATAATTTGAAGATGTTTTTGGACTTAGCTATAGTATAATGCAACTGCATTTTCTTTAATTACACAGTTGTCAGTAAGCAATTGAAATTTCTTCAAATAATAAGAGTCAATTCCTTTTGTAAATATTATTATTAAGAAATTAAATTAATTAAACTTTATATCTACATGCAAAACATGACGCACAATAAATAAAAAAAAAAAAACAGACATGACGTGGTTTTACTTTTATATTTGTAATTTTATCTATATTTTACCAAAAAAACTTATACAAATATACCTTTCATTATTTATTAAATATTTTTTTATTACTCATATATAGGGATGACTTTTTAAGATCTTCTTAAAATATTAAAGTAATTGAATAATAATAATTTTACTCAAAGATAACTTTTAATATATATTATTTTTTCAATATATTAATTGATCACAAGAAAATATGGATTGTTAAATATAATGACAAACTCTAAAAAAGAAATATAAAGACAAAATTTTATATATAAAGTGACACTGTATTTCTTTTTCACATTTCCTTTTTCTCTCCCCTCTTTATTTTCTTTCTAAAACATCTAAGGCATGTTGAAGGTATAAATATAAATTTTGAATGTTATTTCATTATATTGAGATTTATTTATTCCTATGCATTTTTTTTATTAGGAAAGAGAAATTAGAACAGTGATGAAATTTTAAGTTACATCCAAGAAAATTTATGTTAAAAGGAATAAATATAAAATTTGAATGATATTTATAAATATTTCATCATATAAAAATTTGTTATTCTTATATATTTTTTCTCAACACGGGAGATCCATCATTTGTTTTAAAAATAATAAATATTGGAGATGAGGAGAATCATCAGATAATTTATATATATATATATATGTATATTTAAAGTTTTTCACATTTGTATCACAATGTCATGATAGTTCGGATTTTTTAATAAGTTAGTGATTATATCCATTTTGCTATGTTAGGACTATTTATAGATATATTATTCAATTTTATTATTAATATAATATTGATAATTTATACATAGGGTTAATATAAAAAAAAAATACCCTGAACTTGGCCATTATGTCAATTAAGTATCCAATATTTTAAAATGACAATTAGGGGACAATTTTACTTTTCCGCTAAAATGAACTGAATGGAAACTGATCGGAAATAAGTAATGTATGTTATGCCCTAATAAAATTTAGAAAACCAATTTTATCCTTTCATAAGAGGGAAACTGGTCATCAAACTGTATGGAAGAAATATAATAAAAAATTTATGAAATTGTCAAAAAGATACTCTGGTAATGAATAAATTCAAGGTACATTTTTGGTATTAATCCCTTACCAGAGTATTTTTTTTGATAATTTCACAAATTTTGAAGGTTGAAACTTTTTATTCCTTATAATACCCCTTATCTTTTACAATTGATTGCAAGCAAAAGAAGAGCTTTTTTAAGCGACAGTAATGGTTTGATAAAGCTTTGGAGTTTTGAAGGGTTTGGGAAAAGAAGAGAAAGAGGCCCAGTTTATTTTTTTCTTCTTATGAAATTTGGTGGTGGTTGAATGTTTTGATGATCTTGGGAATAGAGAATTTTATTATTGTTATTATATTCTTTCCTCCATTTTGATGACCAACTTTACTCTTATGCAAGCGTAGAATTAGTTTTTCAAATTTTACTATGGCATAATGGGTATTACTTTTCAATCAGTTTCCATTCAATTTATTTTATCGGAAAAGAAAAATTGTCCCCTAATTATCATTTTCAAATATTGAATAGTCAATTGACGTAATGTACAAAATTCATGGTACTTTTTTTGTATTAACCTTTACAATATTCACTTGTGCTTACTTTGTCATCCAAAAGGATGTAAAAAGCAAGTAAACACGAGCTGTTTCCTGGTGTATATTCTATTTATGGTGCGACACAACATGCTACTTTTCTTGCTTTTACCCTTCTTCTCCCTCTTTTTTTTTCTAAAAAACCTTACCAGCCAAAGAGCAGGAGCAGAAAGAAGCATAGCACAAGTGTGTCTGGTCTAGTGACTCTCTTCCAACCGCTAGGATATAGTGCCCTTCTAGTATAAAACATATTTTTCATACCCTAACATACATTAAAACTCCATTGAAGTGTAAATGTTCATATATGGGACTAAAAATAGTCATAAAATAACTCTTTTTAAAGATAAAAATAAAAGAAAGTACGATATATAAAAATTAATTGAATGTAATATATTGAGGGTATAGTAATCCAATACTTTTTAAAAATGATTCTCATTTCAATGGGTTTTCCCATAGAAAGATTATTAATGGAAAGAGATTGAAAAAGTTATTATATTTCACCCCATTCCAATGTACAAAACACATCGTTATAGTTTATAAATAATCTAATGGAATTTATTTTATGCACATTTAGCCTTAGTTTAGTTGGGGTGAAATTAGAGAGGGGAAATATATGAGATATAAATCATGATGTAAATGTCCTATTTACGTTGTTTGGTTGCAACGTAAGAGTATAGGAGATGTAAATGAAGAGGGGAAGCTCGCCCCTTGCACGTAGTAAATTAACCATTCCCAAAATGGACGGATTGAGACGTAAATGATGTTAAAAGATCAACTCTATCTTTTTACAAATTAGTTTATCACAATTTTTTCCTAATTTAAACTGATTTACTTCCCTTCTACCCTAATCAAAAAACTTTGGAGTAAATTAATATACTTCCCGTAGTGAAAGTAAATGGTGCCACATACCCTTCCCCTTTCCCTCCCATTCAGAACCAAACTAGGACATTCTTTAAGTAACTTTTATTTAAAAATTAGACCGTCAAATTAGATTATCTAAAGATTGTTTTGAAAAAATTTGTCGACGCCCTTGCATGTCTTAGCAAGGGAAAGGTCACGAGCTAGCCTAAGCAAACGACATAATAAAGGAAAGCTTAAAATTAGGACATATATCGAATCATATATAATTATCTTACAATAATATTAATCTTTATTTTTCGAAAAATTGAGATAATGAAGATATAAGAGATTATGATTATTCATTTCGAAGTTTGAATCTATAGATAAAGCACAACAAATTCTACCCAAAAAATAATAATAATAAATAAAGCAGAGCAAATCTATTGAGTGGTTATGCTTGTATAATCGAAGGCGAGCATCCCGTAAATCAAGGAGGTAAGATTTTAAAATATTCTTCTTATTCCCATTATTTTTGATATTGTTTGATTCTTTGAATATAACCCTTTTCCTACTCAATTTGAGGTTTATGCTTTTGGTATTGTTGTAAATGAAAGCACATTGTGATTCAATCTTTTCACATAGTAATTAGGTTTTATTCGAGTCTTTATTTGGTATGTTGCATCGATATTTTTAGTTAGACTTCAATAATAAATATAAGAGTATATATGTAAAAAGAATTTTATTTCATATTTTTTAAATTTATTAAAGTAACAAGATATTTTAAAATGAATGATAAATAAATTAAAATAATTAAAATGAATGTTAAAAATAGGCATTTACACATAGGCTTGTCTACAATATTCTCTATAATTTTTTTTAATTTTATTTTTTGTTTAGTAAATTTTATTAATAAAATAATTTTTTATAAATTTTATTTAATAAAATATTTTATATTAAGAACGTTATAGAGAGTATTACAAAGTACAAACGATTTATTCTTTTACTTCCTAATGATTCCAAAAAAATTAAGTTAATTTAAACCATAACAAGGTCCACTAAAAATAATAAATGACTCTTGATTAGTTTAAACTAGTATATATGTTTGAACAAAAATTATATTACCTCATGGTTTTGAATATATTTTTACCATTTTAAAAAATTTGTTACTATAGAAATAAAATTTATTATTTTAATAAATGGAAAGATGATTAAATAAATTTTTTTGCACAAAGTCCTATTTATCATTATTAGATGATACATTTAAATATAATTTAAATAAAATAATATTTTCAAATAAGAACAATTTATTCTTTTTACTTTTAATCAAGATAATTTAATCATTTTCATAATAGTTATATATTAAATTAAAGTGATAGATATATAGAAACGTAGTTTCGATAAATTAAATGAGCCAAAGTTTAAGAGTGTACGGATTTTAAAATGAAAATGAATTTATATTTTATTTTAAATTTTACAACTTTTTTAACAAAAAAATTATCTCTAATAAAAGTTAAGTAAAAGGTTTTAATTTTTATTCTATCTAACAAAAATATGAGAGAGTTTAAAGTGTTTGAGAATGGTTAAGAATATAATTTTTTTTATTTTTTAATGTATTTTTTTATTTATATTTATTTTTTTATCATTTATTTTATAATTTTTAATCTATTCCTCTCTATTTATTAAGGTTATAAATAATATTTTAGGAGGCCGATAAATTTAACTCGGGAATATGAATGTATAGCGAAAAAAATCATTATTTTCCCTCATATTTCTCTCTCTGCACAGTTTTTTTCTAACTTCTCTCTACTCCTTCTCCACTCTAAAACTAAAATCTTTAATATTGAACTTGAATTGGAGGTAGATATAGGTCATTATGAAGAATTTGTAGAAGAAAATATCAATTTAGATGTAAGAAAAGTTAAAATTTTTTTTTTTTAAAAAAACTGGGCTATGATCGCCCGGACGGGCGACCCGAACATGGGCGAATCGCCCAGATGGGCGACCAGAATACATTCGGGTCGCCGGCCCGGGCGGCTGGCTCACGTATAGGTCGCCAGCCGGGGCGATCCGAGGTTTTTTATTTATTTATTATTTTTTTAAGGAAGAAAATTTTTTTGTAGGTATTTGGAAAACTTGAAACATGAATAACTCTGCGATCGGATGTCCGTTTTACGCGTATGACTACTCGTTTTGATGGTTCTCGTAAAGAGGAATGCAACGACATCGTCGAAAAAGTGATCCGGCCGCATTTCGGGACCAAAAAATTGCGTGCAAAAAGAAATCCAATATTTAATAACTTCAATCATTTGAATTTTTAATTAGAGAAAAAAGAAGGCTGCTCCTCTATTTAATTTTCAAATTGATGTTGTAATTTTTTAGTTAACAAGAGAGAAAGTATTAAAAAATTACAAAAACGTAAATTAAAAGGAAAATAGGACGTTTCTGTGGGAACGGTTGGTGGAAACCTCCTTAAGAATGTTTTCAACGTGTAGGTCTCGAAAAAATACTCGAAATGCAGAAAAGAATCGCCTAAATCGGACGTCCGAGCGCAAAGTTATGCCCCATCAAAGTTTTTGACTATGTGAAACGATTTTTTTGCCCCGAAACGCGTCCGGATCACTTTTTCGACTATGCCGTTGCGTTCCTCTTTACGAGAACCATCAAAACGAGTGGTCATACGTGTGAAACGGACATCCGATTGCAGAGTTATTCATGTCTTAAGTTTTCAAAATACCTACAAAAATTCTTTCTTCCTTAAAAACCTCGGATTGCCTGGGCTGGCTATCCGGACGTGAGCCGGTCGCTCAGGCCGACGACCCGGATGTGTTCTGTTCGCCCATCTGCGCGATCCGAGCTCAGTTTTGAAAATTTGTTTTTTAACTTTTCTTATATCTAAATTGATATTTTCTTTTACAAATTCTTTATAGGTTTTAGTTTTAGAGTGGAGAAGGAGTAGAGAGAAGTTAGAAAGAAACGGTGCAGGGAGAAAAAGATGAGGAAAAAATAATAATTTTTTTCGCGCTATACATTCATATTTCTGAATTAGATTTATCGGCCCCATATTTTATTTCAAAATTTATTGGTTTATAATACCACTAATTCACACTGAATTTTTAATTCTAGAAATAAAATGCGCCTAAAAAACGAAACGGAAGGAATAGAGGGGAGGGGAGGGGAGGGGAGGGGAGTGGAACTGAGGTGACGCGCAGACCGAGAGCACGTATAATGCGTGTGGTGTGGGCTGCTTTTGGGGCAGTGTTGTGTCATCCTCCCGACGGCCTCGGTTCTCTCGTGTTTCTTCTCTCCTACATTTTTTTTTATTTTTCCTTTTATTTCCGGTTTTGCTCCAAACTATATCTCAAATGCCCAACATGTCCTATATTCTTTTCATGCTTTTTGCTTGTTACCCTACGATAATAATTACTTGGCAGTAACAGCAAAAGAGGTATTCTGGAAAACTAAATAATGGAAGGAATTGCATTCAAATTTAATTTAATTTCCGGTTTTTCTTTTGAAGGGGTTTTGCAGTTCTTTTGGGGTGAAAATGGACCCGACAAGCAGGGTTTTTGCATTCGGGTAGGTATCCTTTTGAGATGAAGTATTTTCATCCCAAAAGGAAAAGAATTTGAAATTAAAAGCACATTCTTGAAGGAAAATTTAGGCTGCATTTAGATTGGAAATAAGACCCACTTTCAATTTGGTTTTTAAAAGTATTAATATTAAAAAAATACTCTTAACTTTACTATTATATCAATTTTAAGCATTCAATTTTTGAAAATGATAATTAAGAGATCATTTTGTTTTTTCAGTAAAATACATTGAACAAAAACTAATAAAAAAATATAATTAACAATTTGTGAAATTATCAAAAACATAGTTTGACAGTAGGTATTTTTTTAGTATTAATCTCTTGCTTGAGTATATTTTTGACAATTTTATAAATTTTGGATGTTATAACTTTTTAATCTCTATAATGTCCCTTACTGCTTACAATTGATTGCAAACAAGAGAAGGGTTTTTTTTAAGCCACTATAATGGTTTGATGAAACTTTGATATATGGTTTTTGAAGGTTTAGGGAAAGGAAGAGAAAGCTTTGTTATATGGTTTTCGAGGGTTTGGGGAAGGAAGACTCACGTTATTTTTTTCTTTTGATGAGATTTAGTGGTAGTTGGGTGTTTTGATTGTCTTGGGAAGAGAGGGTTTTTTTTTATTATATTTCTTCCCCACATTTTGATGACAAACTTTCCTCCTATGGAAGAGTAAAATTAGTTTTCCAAATTTTATTGGGGCATAATAGATATTACTTATTTCTGATCAATTTTTCGTTCAATTTATTTTACCGAAAAAGTAAAATTGTCTCTTAATTGTCATTTTCAAAGCTAAGTACCTAATTGACATAATAGACAAAGTTCATTGTACTTTTTTTATATTAATCCTTTTTGATATTAATCCAATTCTTATATGGCTTTTGGACTGTCACATTTTCCATGTTGGATTGAAACAAAAAAGTCAGATGTGTCTATTTTTTTCAGTTGAAACTAAACGGTGTATTTGTTTATTTTAAAAAAAATAAAGTAACAGTTAAATAGTTATTACTCGATTATATTTTCAACGACCCTTTTCTCCAACACGTCAATCCATCTGCAACCTCTGTATGACAGCCATTCCATCAAACATTCGAGACCCAGAAAAACCTCTATCCATATGGATCTCACCCCACCTTAAATTATCGGCTAGAGGAAACTGTGAATCCCTTTTTGCCGAATACCAGATCTCCTGGCGAGAGGAGTGAAGAAAACTCATCTCCGTATGTCATTTTGCCTAACCCTTCTCTTGTAATCTATTTTTTTTCAAACATTGATATCTCTAGTGTCAAATGTTTTTCCCATTGAATGTTCATGATTTGTTATGAATTCCGTTGTCTTTTTGGGTAAATTGATTTGTTGTTCAAAAGGATTTTATTTGGTTGATATGAACTTTTTATTGTTCTTGCTGTTAAACCCTTGTGCTTCTATAGACAGTTATTGTAGTTGTTGACAATGTTATTCTGAGTGTAAAAACAGTGACACTGTGTATTATGTTAAATTGTTGATCACAGATTGGACTTCATAGTACGGACACTAGGCTGGATTCAGATGTCAATCCAATTGTAATTAGATATATATTGTTATGATTTGTCTCTTTGTTTTTTTTTCAATTTTTTCAAACATTACTAACATTATGCACTGCATGAATCATGGTAATGTTGTCCTTGTGCTAGCAAGAGATCATTAGAGGATACACACTCTTCTACTATATATGTCTATATATATATTTGTGTATATATGTACATATATATCTATACATATATATGTACGTTGATATATATGTATATATCTATATCTAATATACATATGTAGATATATTCCTCTTTATTATTACTAGAAGATGGAATATCATCTATTTGTTCAATTATTTTTTACCAAGACAGAAGTTTATAAACTTATGAAACAGAGATATGATAATTCTCATAAATCTCCTACTACATTAAATGATTTATATGGAGAAATTAATAATCTTAAAGATGAGATTAAAATGTTAAAACAAATTAATAAAAATCTTGATATTAGGGTTTCTAATTTAGAACAAATAAGTTCCGGTGGTAGTCATCCATGTAAGAAGCTAGGTTAGAAGGTAAAATTTTTACATGAAATCCAGATCCGTTAGCATAATTATCAAAAGATAAAACTGGGATCAACGCCTTAATACGCCTTCACAACGGCTTCAAACAGGCTAACCCTTATCTTTTTATAATTACGGCCAGTTCCAGATCTCATAACCCAAACCTTAAATCCTTACATTAGACTACTAACCAACCAGACAAAATAAGGATCTTCACAACATACTTATGAGAATATGTATATAATTGCATAGTTTAACATGAAAGGATTTAGCCTTTCATTAGGCTAATCCTAAAAACAATATATTATAAAAACAAATAAAGAAAGAAAGTCTTTAAGACTTACCAGGGATAATGAAGAGAAAGCTTCAAAACTCTTGTATAAAAAATGCAAACTTTACAAAGAGAGGAGGAGAATAGCTAGAAATTCTATATCTGAGGTCCTGCCTTTGTAGGATGAGAATGCATCCTTTTATAGACAAAGGGGAAAGGTGGACTTCACCTATTCTATCTATTACAATTTACAAAGGATTTTAAATCCGCAATAATGTCTGACACTATTACATTTAATGCCTGTCACTATTACATGGGTCCCTTTAAGGGTACAATAATTTAGGTATAACAGTGATCTATTTTGTCCTAATTACTTTAAGTATTTTCGGACAGCATCTTCCATATTCTGGACCATTTGGTCAATATCTTCTTGTGAGAAATCCTCCATATCAGGATCTTGTGATTCTCCAGCTAGACAGTCTTCATTAGAAGAGCCTGTCATAGATACATCGGTTTTATCCTCAGGGAGCAAATTTTTAACCAGCTCCTTCTTTAATTCTTCCATGTAGGATTTAATCAGATCTTCCTTGGATATAACATCTTTATGCAATTTTAATCTTGTAGTAATATGATGAAAAGGGCTAATAGATTTAATCTCGCCTTGATCTTTTCTTTGTCTATAAGACTCAATATGCTATTGGATTTCATCCAAAATATTTTTCCCATAAATGTCTTTTGTTTCTGGGTCTATTTTAATTAATCGATCCCAGAATCTACTATAAGTAGTGCGTTTTAAACAAGATATATTGTACAGAGTATAACTCACTTCAGGTGTCCATTTCCACACCCATGATATGGAAAATTCAATAAAAAATATCATAGAGGCTATTTCCTCAGAATATTGATCATGACTGATATAATCATTTATCTTAGGGGATATATTAATCCACTCAGCATATAATGCCTTAAATTTATCAGGGAGTGTTTTCCCAGATGTACCATATATGGTCCACCAATGTAAAAACCAATTTGGCAAAGGGCTGTTATAAACATTGCCACATACTTTAATAAGCCAAGTATGTTTCTTAATAGGATTTTCGTAGAGGAATGCTTTATAAAAGGCATCCACATAATCCCAATAATTATATTTTAATGGTATTTTTGTATAAGGAATTATGAATTCCTTCTGTCTGAGAGGAGAAATACCCCACTCTTCAATGGATATAATCCGTTTAATGATAATCTTGCTAAAATTATAAATCTTAGCATCGGTACGAGTACTGGGATAAAAATGCGTTATATCGCACGAGCTTACTTTAAGTATCTGCTCATAATATAATCTGTGTTTATAAGATGTCTCAGCATATGATGCTGTATCCAGGTATCTTTGCATTAATAACCACGGATCATGCTTCCATTGTAAGTCTTTATCCTCCAAAAGAAATATAATTTCTTTATGGGGATGAGTATAATAAGAAGTGATATTATCTTCTTCGGATATAACCTGGGCGTATGAGCCTGATGAGGAGGTTTCACCTGCCTGTTTCTGTTTAGTAGCAAGATACTGCTTTTTGAATTCCTCATATAAGAGGGCTTCATCATCATTAATATTAGCAATATTTTCAGCTATTAGCTGTTTATTGCCTCAGTGTATAATCACATTTTTCCCTTTGGGTTGAGAGGTATTACCTCTCCCTCGGCCTCGGGAATTATTCCATTGTCTCCGCGGTATCATGCTGCAAGAATTCACGGGTTAGAAAATCAGGAAGATTATTTTCTTCTCCTTTTTTATAAATAATTTCAAAATCAAATGGGGCTAAATGAGCCTGCCACCTAGTAAATATTTGCTTAGAAACATCATGTTTAAAATCTTTTTTGAACATAAATTTGGCTACTTGGCAGTCTGTTTTAATAATGAATTTTTGATTATATAAATCATCTTGAAATTTTAAAATACATTTTACAATAGCTAAAATTTCTTTAGCTACAGTAGCATAGTTTTTCTGACTATCAGTCCATTTTCCTGAATAATATCTTACTAAATGTGGTCTGTTATTAACAGGACAAATCTGGGTTAAGATACCTCCATATCCTATATCAGAGGCATCTGTTTCTATAATCTTTTGCCAAGTAGGATTGACCAATATTAAACAAGGCAAAGTTTTAATTTTTTCTTTAATCTTCTTGACTGTCTCAGTATGCTGAGAAGTCCAAGGCTTGGGATTTTTTTTTAGTCTGTCATATAAAATAGCTGTATCATAAGCTAAATTCTTATAATATGGTAGAATATAATTCAAACTTCCTAAAAATCTTTGTAACTGAGTTTTATCAAGAATTTCATCTGGAAATTTAGAAGCAAAGTCGATACTTCTATTAATAGGAATTATTTTTCCCCTTTCAATATTATGTCCTAAAAATCTTATATTAGGTTGGAATAAAACCATTTTAGGTCTAGATATAACTAAGCCATTTTGTATAACTAATTTTTTAAATATCTCTAAGTGTTCAAAATGTTGTTGAACATTCTTAGAAAATACTAATATATCATCAATATAAACTAGTATAAAGTTACTGTAAGGAATGAAGATATCATTCATAATCTTCTGAAATTCAGAAGGGGCATTCTTAAGTCCAAAGTCCAAAAGGCATCACTTTCCATTCAAAGTGGCCAATAGGAACATTAAAAGCTGTTTTATATTGGTCAGCTTCAGCTATCTGAATCTGCCAATATCCTAATTTTAAATCAAACTTAGAAAATATTAGAGCATCATATAATCTGTCTAATAAATCCTTTTTATTGGAATTGGATGTCTTATCCATTTTAAAACTTTATTTAAAGGTTTGTAATTTATAACCAATCTAGGTACGTCTCTTTCTATTTCACTATGTTTATTAACATAGAAACCTGTACAAGACCAGGGTGAGTTGGACTCTTTTATTAGTTTTTTACTTAACAAAGAAGCTATTTCTTCTTTACATAATTCTAAATATTTAGAATTCATTTGACAAGGGCGTGCCTTTGTCGGTATTTGATTTTCATTAAAATCATCTATATAAGGAAGAGTTACCTCATGCTTTTTCCTATTCCAAAAAGCATTAGGATGGTCATTGCAAATTTCTATAGAAATATTATTTTGAATTTTTTTAATTTTTTCCTGTAACTTAGGATTTTGTAATACTTCTTCAATAGTGGAAGAGTTTATTTCAAAATTTATAAAATTAATTTGATTTTGTTTTCTCAAAATGAAATCTTTAATTTCATTTATAAATCTAGTATTTGGTTCAGCTATAAACTGAAAAGAAACTGGGGTGTTTTCATAAGTACCTATAAGGCAATCTGTTCCTATATGTGTGATAGGGAAAATCTTTTTTATAAAAGGAGTTCCAAGTATAACTTGGTTAGTTATATTTTTAGCTAATAGAAAGCTTTCAGGAATACAAACTTTATTGTTACAAATATATGCACGTGGTAGTTTGAAATTAATTTGTAATTTTTTACCACCTGCATGTCTCAAACTATGAGATGTTTTTTCAAAATATTTGGTAGGGATTAATCCTTCCTGTATAACACTAATATCTTATCATATCTCTGTTTCATAAGTTTATAAACTTCTGTCATTGTATAAGGATTATTATTAGGTTTAAATTCCTCTTCTATTTTAGTACTATTAGTACTAGTAGATGGAATATCATCTAAGTGTTCTATTAATCTAGACCTTAATTCTTGGTCTTTTATTGACTTTAAGAATTCTAAAATATTATTATTACTTAAAACATTAATATCAGAATCTTTAAATTGAGATATCAATTTATAATAATCTTCTGAATTTTCCTTTTCAGAATTACTATGTTCTTGTTTACAAGGACACATATTTTCTTCTGAATTTTCAGAAAAATCAGTTATATGATCAATTTCTGAGTCTGAAGTAATATCTTCAGAATCATCAGATTCTAAAAATAATTTTTCTAAAGAATCTTTTAATTCTTCACTAATGTCAAGATTATTAATCTTTTTCTTCATCTTACACTTATTAGCGTAATGGCCTATTCTTTTACATTTATAGCAGACAATATTATTTTTGTCTTTCCTTCGTTCTAATCTTCAGATTTTTTTTTAGCTTTTTTTATCTAATTTTGCTTGAGAATCTCCTTTTCTTTTTAATATATTTATCATCTTTCCTATAGTTATTAACTATTTTCCTTTGCGATGGAATATCCATCCCAAATTGACTACAAAATTGGCCTAACTGATTTCTTTCAGTTAACCTTTGGCGTTTAAGTTGTTGGTTTAATTTAATTTCATTACATAAGGCTATGCCCTCATGTATGCAAGCAGATATAAGACTGCCATAAGTATAACTTTCATAAGGAATAGATATTCTATCCTTCCTAAGAGCTTTTCTAACTCTTTCAGCAAATAAGGGTGGTAGTCCATCTATAAACTTGGACTTCCAATGAGTACTATTACTCTCAGGCAATTCCATAACCCTATTAAGGAATTGGTCTTTATACCACCTAAA
This sequence comes from Catharanthus roseus, assembly GCA_028651295.1. Lineage (NCBI taxonomy): Eukaryota > Viridiplantae > Streptophyta > Magnoliopsida > Gentianales > Apocynaceae > Catharanthus > Catharanthus roseus. The sequence goes on along the minus strand of JAPQWS010000044.1, from coordinate 3,224,098 downwards.
TTCTGTTAGTGTTTTACACTTAGAATTTTGTAATAACGTTCTAATAGTTTCATTATCATCAGAAATTCTTCCTGTGAAATGTTCTAATATAGTGACTATCAGTGTATAAACTGCCTGTTCGCTAGTGCGACCATCTTCTTCTTGTTTAAGAGTATGATAAATTTCTTCTTTTTCTTGGGAAGAAAGATAATGATCCCACCAACCTTTAAGTTGACTAGTAAATCCTGCAACTATCATTTTTGCAATATTACTGTCACTATTTCCAATCAGTTTACTGACTGTGCTATACATAAGCATCCTATGAGTCAGATTATAAATCTATTTTTCTGTATATCCATCTAAATACCATTCATAAATGCTTTTTCCATTATAACAATTATTTCCTATATGTTCCTGTTCTTCATGTAGAATATCTACAGGAGAAGGTCTAGTATAATAATTTATTCTTTGGGTTGGCCTATCAGCAAACCTATATGGTTTATTAATTTCATCTTTTATGACTTGTTTATTTTTATTTTCTGCAAATCTATCAGAAAATTCATTTTGTAATGTATGAATATTTAATTTTTAAAATTTTTGTTCTATTAATATTTCAAGATCAGACATAGTCTGTAATTTATAATTTTTTATTTCAGGAGGAGGCTGCAAAGGTGGAGTGGCTATAACTACCTTTTTTCCTGAAGACTCTGGAGACGAAGATTTATCTAGTTTCTTTAATAGTAAATCGATTCTCTTATGAAGAGAAAGATTTTGTTCTCCTAAAACATTCAAATAAATATTTGTATAATTTTGTTGTTCTATAATTTGATTAATTTGTTTTACAGTAATACTTCAAGTATCATTTTCAAATATTTTTGAAAATGCTGTAAAACTAACAATATTATTTTCCTTTTCTAAATAAAAAGGTTGTTGGGGAGGCAATATGCCTTTAACTATATTTCCATTTAAAAGTTTATAATCTCTTTCCAATACAGAAAATATAAGGTTCAATATAATTGGACATAAACCATGGAACAAATGGAAATAAAATATTATGTGAAGCTAAGAATTTATAAAATTCATCAGAAACATAGTTTCTTAATTTATCATCAAAATTAGAGAAAAACCACTTTCTAAATGATTCCCACCTGGGTAAATTAAATTCTGCTTTAACCTTTTGCCTGGCCTCAGATCCAGGGCTAAAATCAATTTTAGGTCTATTCATAATGAAAAATTCATTTCTAATTCGGTTATTTCCGCATCTTTGGTATTATAAATCCCTTTTACAATATTTTCTTTAGTTTTAAAAACTTTTTCCACATGATGATTATGCTCATCACGTTCACTTACCTGGGAGGTAGATACTCTGTCAGGAATATAATCCTTGTCCTCTATAAGAGGTGAAATATATGATCTTTCAGATCTTGTTGAAAGAGTCCTTGGGATATTACCCAATTGAGATGGAGTATGACCCATCTGTATATAAACAGTTCCTTCTGGAGTTTGTGTAATATGGTCAATATTATGTTCAGTCTTGGACTAGATATGACTAGTACGTTCAAGTTTCCATTCTTGAGGCATCGGAATTTCATCCCATTTTATAATTCTTCTAGTGGAGATCTTAGATCTATTAAAATTAGTTTCTATTAAAACAGTTTCATTTATCTTTTTATCCATTAATTTACAATTAGGATTTAATGTAAATAATGGTTTATAATAAATTCTATAATAGATACATATAAGTTCTGAACTAGAAATATATGTACGTTGATATATATGTATATATATCTATATCTAATACACAAATGTAGATATATTCCTCTTTATTATTACTAGAAGATGGAATATCATCTATTTGTTCAATTATTTTTTACCTTAATTCTTAGTCTTTTATTGATTTTAAGAATTCTAATATATTATTATTACTTAAAACATTTATATCTGATTCTCTAAATTGAGATATGATTTTATAATAATCATTTTCATTATTATCTTTATTCGAACTAATTTCCTTTCTACAAGGAATACAACATGCAGAATTATCAGAATCATCACAAGTATTATTTATCTGATCTATTTCTGAGTCTGAACTAATACTTTCAGAATCTTCTGATTCTAAAAATAATTTTTCTAAAGAATCTTTTATCTCTTGACTAATATCTAAACTATTAATTTTCTTCTTCGTTTTACACTTATTAGCATAATGTCTTATTTGCTTACATCTATAACACAATATTACTCTTATCTTTTCTTTTTTCTAATCTATCAGTTTTTCTTTTTAATTTTTTATTTAATTTTTCTTGAGAATATTTTCTTTTTTTCCTTTTTAAATATTTATCATCTTTTCTATAGATTCTTATTAATTTTCTTTCTGATAGAATTTCCATCCCAAATTGACTACAAAATTGGCCTAATTGTCTTCTTTCCGTTAATCTTTGTCTTTATATCTAATATATATATGTAGATATAGATATATACATACATATATATACATATATACACGTACATATATATGTATATATATATAAATATATGTATATATATGTATATATGTACACATATATACATATATGTGTATACATATATATATGTATATATATAAATATATGTATATATACAAATATATACATATACATATATGTATATATGTATATATGCATATATATCTTTACATTTATATATATGTGTGTGTATGTATATATGTATATATATAATATACTTTTTATTACGGTTCTCTCACATATAAAAATCTAGATGGATGAGAACGAGCGTTTACAAAAAGAAATATTGAGTGCTTTTAAAAGAGGGAAATGACCTACTTAACTTGACTTTATACTAAGCATTTGTTGGAATGGAAATCAATTGATTAGAAGCGGGTCGTTGGAACATTTGACAAACGTGTGTCACCGAAATTAACCCTTGCTTTCAGCAACAAAAATGGTATTTGTTTCCAAGTTGATCAGCTGAAGATGAAGCTATTTAGTTTGTGAAGTAAGTATATGAATGAAAGTGATCCGTGAGGATGGATCGCTCACCGGCATTACTTGGGACGATGTCCGTTATAACATACGTTGTTATGAGGGATATTGGAACATTATCATCACAGTTAGTATCTTGTCTTGAATCTTGTTACACTTTTACGAATGAACTTCTATTTCATCTAACTTATAAAGGATTTTATGTAATAAGTTTTCTTAAATTCAGCAACCCCCATTAAAAAGTAATCACAAAATCTAAACATTTATCTATCCTGCCATGGCCCTATTCTCCATTGCTTATGTTTTTTTAAGAAATTAAAAATTAGTTCTTATAAAAAAAGTTATTTTAAATAAATTACTATGATAGTTTTATTTTTAACAATATCAATAAACAGAAGCAGCTAAAAAACGCAAGACCACAGTAGCTCTTCAAAAATAGCTTTTTTTCTTTTCTTTTTTTTTTTTTTTCAGTTTCTTTTAAGCTAAAAGAAGATACAATAAGCAGTTGAAAACATGTCCTAAGCAGCTTATAGTTTAAAACAAGCTAAAAGCTTATGATTTTAAGTAATGGAGAGCATGACCCATAAGGTAGATCAAGAACTACTCATTTGATATGAAAAATAATTGTGCATCATTCGCATACTTGTTGCAGCTTCAAATAGATCATATATCAATTCCCTTTCTTGAAAAATAGAAGAAAGAGATTTGGGCACCAATATCTGCTATAAAGCAGCCAAGCCATAACAAATAGAAAGCTATCTGACTCAACTCCAATATAATGACTTCGATAGAAATTAGCTCTTTTAGGTATTTGAATATTTCCTAATTTTTTGGCCCCGTTTAAAGTTATTGCTTCTATGAACGTAGTATCTAAATAATCCCAATGTGTTACATAGGGCTATTGGATAATTGTTCAATTTTTCGCAATTTTCTTCATCCCTCAGTGTAAATGATTATTGAAAAAAAATAAAGTTTATCTAAATTGATAGGACTAAAAATTCTAGTTAAGTATTTAAAATGATTCTTCGACAAATGACCTTTTGTATCTTGAATACTCTACTAACCAATTAATTCTTATATAACGTATTCTATTTTGTTTTTTTGGCTAAATCACCCATTGATGTTTTCTAATTTTTTTTGTAAACCTCTCTATGACAAATAGTCCATTTTTGTGCACTTTTAACTGTGAAGTAAGTCCCTATTTCCCTACTCAACCCTTCTAGGAATTGTGTCGTGGTTGCCTTCATACTTTCCATTAGATTGGCCCTCATCATGTCATTTCCATTTTCTTGTAGTCATCCTCTATTACTCCTTTACTACCTTGCTTGAGACCTTGAAGCTTCTGATACAAGTGTTGGTAGTAGTGTGAAGGAACAAATCTATCCTTCATCAAATTCTTCAAAAAATGCCCAAGAGTCCACCATTGGCTCCCCTTCTCCTTTTCTATTAAAGCACATTTGTTCCCACCAAACTATGACATATTCTGGATAGGCCGAGACCGCAAGCTTAACTTTGTTCCTTTCGGTATCCTCATGACAATCAAATAATAGCCCCATCTTTTGTACTTATTCAAAGTATACCTTGGGGTCACTCTTCCCATAAGATGGTTGCACCTTTATATTAATGTTCTTGAATTCTCTATCGCCTCCCTCATCTCTCACTCTATCCCTTACCCCTCAATTTTCAATGTTTACTCCAAATCCCTCATCATGAGCTACCCTCTCCCGTCGTTGTTCTTCTTTTTAAGTCTCTCTCTATCTCCTTTCCTAATCCTCTCATGTTCTTTGCTTGTCTCATATTTCCCCAAGCTTTTCCATCTCTATTCTCATTCCACCCCCGTCTCATTGGTGTAGGAGGATATCCCCTTATTAATAGATTGTTCCACTCTTCCCCTTGAGAATGGTTAAGTGGTGGGGTGGTAGTATCTACTCCTCATCTAAGGCTAGAGGTTTCGCTCATATGTATCCCCCTTCTTTGAGCTGCCATGGAGGAAGGATGCTCTTTGAGGTCATTTACATCCTTTTGTATTTTCTTTAACTCTTGATGAAGTTCTTAAAGGAGCGAAAACTTGTCATCGTCCATCTAGGTTTTGCTCGATCCAATAGGAAGTTTTTCATCATTGCGTTCCATTATGTCAAAGAACTTTCAAACAAACTTGCAAAAATCGTTAGTTCAAACAAAACGAAAAGAAAATGACTTCACAAAGCACTTCCTTCGTGTTTTCTCTCTCAATGAACACTCTTCCTCGTGTTTAGCTCTCTTGGATAGGATTTTATACCAAATACTCTCACCTTCTTGCCTTTTCCTATCCTCACAACTGCAATCCTTTTCTAACCCTTCTTACTCGAGGGTATAATAGATCCAAGAACATCAATTTAACAAAAGGTCCTCTACTAAGTTAGGAAAAACTAGTTGAGATCTTTTATCAAACACCTAGTGTGCGAGTCCAAAATCACTTTCAAAGGAGGAGTTTTAGGAGAAAAGAGTATCACAAGCGATCAAAAAAAGCAAGAACAAACAATTTCCAACTCAAGGAATTCAAAAACTAACAACAAAATCTCAAGAAAACAAAAAGACTTCAAGAAACTATCATGATCAAACAACTAGCCAAGTGAACCTAGATGATCAAAACTACCCAAATTTTCATGCATTCAAGAAGTTTTTCAAGCAGGAAAATCATAAAGGAATCATAGGAGTTTATTACAAGCATCAAATTCATAGGAGTTCAAGAACAAGAAACTCAAATTTCCCATCTCAAGCAAATTTTCGTCAACAGAAAATTTCACAAAAATTCAGCCACCAAAAGCTCATATAGTTAAGGATCTTTGTATAGAACTCATGTACAATAATGTATATAAGAAGAGGTTATCATTTTCCCAAAAAAAAAAAAAAAAAAAACTTACTAAACAAGAAGAAACTTCCACCACAAAGCTGGAAATTTGGAATGCTATGTTTTCTAGAGCTTTAGTTCTTCAAAATTCAAATGTGTCTTGAAATTTCACTCCTTGGAGCAAAATCTCTTATAACCAAATCAAAAGAATCAAGTTTAGAAACCAAATAAGATGAAACTGTAAAAAGAAATCATCTATAAACACCCCAAGAAAGTCCCCAAGAAATCCTAAATTTTGCAACCCACAAACAAGCACCTTAATAACTTTTAACAATAGAATTGTTGTGACCCTTGACGAAACATTGATTGTCTTCTTGAAATCACAAATTAGAACCCTAACTAATGAGCTAGAACCTTACGAAGATGAATTGAACGCTCCCAACCTCTACACAACTACCAACTGAAGGAATAAATCTCCTAAGATATCTAGAGGATGAAGAAGATGAACTGATCCTCTAGAACCCTTGATAGAATCAAGAACTCTAGTTGAAAAACACCATAAGGATGGACCCTTGATAAAGTCTTGTTTAAGAGAGGCTAGGAGATAAACTCTCAAGCTCTCAAGAATATTCATTTAGCCCTATTTTGGTCTTTGCAGAGAGACGGGGAGGGGAAGGGGGACGAGAAATAGCACCATTTACTTCCACTAGGAGAAGTATGTTGGAACCTATATTTAGATAGTTTCTATATTTACATACTTTCTTTATTTTGATATTTCTATAACTCATTTAGGCAGTTCCCTAATAGTGATAATATCCTATAGATTAGAGGATTAGTTTGTAACTTAAATAATATAATCATTTTGCCATAGTAAAACAGGAAAATTTAAATTGTTTTCCCACTGAAAACTTCCATGGTATCAGAGCCAACCTTGTCTAAATTCTTGTAATGAGTTACGACAAGGAAGATGACAGAAATGTTGAAAACGACATGGTAGAAGAAAGCCATGTTTGTCGAATAAAAAAAGATGCCCACTTTGTGGCATCCTCTGATGGACCAGGACTGATCATAATGACAGTCCAATTAAAGGAAAACGACAAAGACAATAACTATATAGAATGGGCAAAATCCATACGATTGGCTTTACGTTAAAAAAAGAATTGGGTTTTGTAGACGGGACAATCCCTATTCTAGAAGGTGACCCAGACAAAGAAGAAGAATGGTGGGAAATAAACACTTAAGTGAATTTATGGATTTTAAACACTATCGAACCCTCTCTTCGTTCTTCTATAAACTACTCTAAATGAGAGGATGACTTGTGGACAGATTTGAAGGAAAGATTTTTAGTTGGGAACGGACCCCGAAAATATGAGTTAAAAACTGCATTAGCAAATTGCAAACAAGGAGGAGACTCGATACAAGCGTATTATTTGCGTTTAAAAAAATTATGGGATGAGTTAGATAACTATACTCAACTCCCATCTTCTGCAGACACAGATTTGTTACTAGTTATTATAAATGAAAGAGAAGAAGAAAAAATCTTTTAGTTTTTAATGGGAATAAATGATACACTGTAGGGAACCGTTTACTCTCATTTGATTCAACAGAAACTAATGCAAAAAATGAGAACAATTCTTGCCCAAATTTGCAAAGAAGGACAACACAAAAATTTGGCTCGAATGGAAGACAGCAGCGACAACGGAGCAGCCTTCACCGTTACCAAAATAGGCGGTGCGGCGAAGCCGCCGTAGTCGCTGCCGTCTTCTTCTTCTTCTTCTTTGCAGCCATTGTCAATGGGAAGGGCATGACATCTCAGGCTGCTTCCTTCTGGTAGTTTTCCCTAAATGGTGGCCAAGATCTGGAGCAGGCCGAACTGAAGCATCCATGGCAGTTCTACAGCTCACCGCCGCAGCAGACGAAGAGGAGATAACGCTGGGCGGACACCACACGACAAGGGGAGTGCTGGTGGCGGTCGGCGGCCCTCTCTCGGACCAGCAGGCTTCAGACACAACACAGCAGCAGCAAGCAACGGTTGGGGATGGGCGGCAGCAGTAATTGGAAATGGCAGTAGCGGTGCTCCTCCGTCTTCCATAAAAGGCAGCAATAGTTTTGGAAATCCTTCTACAAATAGCAGTCACAGATTTGGAAGCTTTCCAAATTTAGATTCCAACTAATGGTCAAAATTGTTGACCTTGCTCAATAATCCCAGTCCTACACAAACTCATACATTCTCTGGTATGAAAAATTTACGTATTTTAGACTCGTGCTGTTCTCATCACATGTCTGGTAGGAAAGATCTTTTAAACATTTAAACACCATACATCCATACACAGTTAACCTGCTGAATGGTACTAAAACCTTTGCTCTGCAAGAAGGAATGGTTTCTTTAAACTCGAAACTTACGTTACTAAGTGTGTTTTTAATTCCTGAGCTCAAGTATAATTTAATTTTGTTAGCACAATTAACACGAGATTCGAAGTATTTTATCACTATCTCTTATGATTTTTGTGTGATACAGGACCGTACCTCGATGATGCCAATTGGAGTGGGTGAGCAGAGGAATGGGATATACTTCTACAAACCTTTGTCGTTGTTGGATTTGTTCGCTTTTTCCAGTGTTGTTTTCGATTCAAGCACTTTGTGGTATATCCGATTAGGACATCCCTCGGATTTTGTCGTGAAAATTTTTTTTAGGACTTTCTAAGAAACCTACTACTTCTACTACTCCTTGCAACATTTGTTTACGTGTCAAGCAAACACGTGATTATTTTCCTTTAAGTTTTCATAAAGCATCTGCCATTTTTTATTTAATTCACTGTGATCTATGGGGCCCTTACAAAACCATATCTACTGTTGGTGCTTCATATTTTCTTACTATCCTCGATAATTATTCTAGAGCAGTTTGGATTTATTTAATTGCTGAGAAAAGCCATGTCGCCACTGTTTTAAAAGACTACTTTGCCATGGTCAAAACACAGTTTCACAAAACTGTTAAAATAGTTCGCAGTGATAATGGCACGGAATTTCTTTTCTTAAAATCATATTTTTCCACACATGGAATGATACATCAAACCACTATTGCCGGCATGCCTCAACAAAATGGTCGAGTAGAATGCAAAAATCGTCATATTCTCAATGTTGCTCGGGCTTTGCTGTTCCAAGCTAACTTACCCATAAAGTTTTGGGGGTAGTGTGTCTTGACGGCAGGTTATCTTATCAATCGCACCCCCTCCTCTTTGTTACAAGGAAAGACACCTTATGAATTGTTATATAACGAGAAGCCATCTTATTCTCACATCAAAAGTTTTGGGTGTCTCGCTTATGTCCATGATCATGATCTACCCAAAGACAAGTTTCGTGCTTGTAGTCGAGTTTGTGTCTTTCTCGGCTATCCTTACAACAAGAAAGGTTAGCGATTTTATAATTTACAAAGCAAGAAATTTCTTCTATCCAGAGATGTGGTTTTTTATGAAACCCAGTTCCCTTATAAAGATTATTATGATATTATAGCAACTTACCCTAATTTTTCTCATTCTTACAATTTTGGGGTACAAAATTTAAGTTATTTACACCAAGACCCACCTACAAAAAGCCCTTCCCAAGCAACTTCACCCCTCCCAACCGCTGGCCCATCACCAGCCACACCTAACCAGCCATATACCCAAAATCGCAGCCCAGCTAACCAACTACACGCTGGCCCATCCTCGACCCCTCCAGACCAGTCCAGTGGCCCAGTCCCTCTGAGCTTCGCCCTTCCTGCTCTAGCTCTGCGCAGGCTTCTTTCTGCTGGCCCAGTCTCGCGCGGCCTAACAACCCCACCTGATCCAGCTTCTCCTCTTCCCTCGCACGGGCCTTCTTCTGCACTCGGCCCAAGCCCAACGCCTTCCCTTCCTTCACTAGCCAGCCCACCAGCTTCTCCAAGAGGCCTTTTCCCTACTGGCCCAGCTCCTTCAGCTCGCATGCAACTTCAGCCAGTGTCCATCTCCACCCACTATGCTTCTTGCTCCTTTTAGCACTAGAAAAAGTACACGTCTTAAAACAATTCCGGCACGACTCCAAGATTTTGCTGTAATGCAGTATGGAAGTCTTTTATATTCCCTTTTTCTGCTCCATTTTCCTCCACGGCTTTTTCAGGTAAGTCCCATTATTCTCTTACAAACTTCATAAATTATGACATTTTTTTCTACCCCTCATCGGCACTTTCTAGCATCTGTTACTATGAAAACTAAACCAAAAAAATACTCTGAAGCTGCGTCTAATCCTAAATGGCGTGCCGCCATGCAAGAAGAAATTAATGCCTTGGTGCAAAATGGCACATGGTCGTTGACGACCTTGCTTCCAGGTAAACGTACACTTGGGAGTAAATGGGTTTTCTGCATCAAATATAAAGCCGACGGTACAATTGAAAGGTATAAAGCCCGTTTGGTGATTTTGGGAAACACACATGCAGAAGGTATTGATTTTACAGAAACTTTTGCCCCTAGTGCTAAGATGGTTACTGTTCATACTCTCTTGCCTGTTACCGCCGCTCGAAATTGGCCGATACATCAGATGGACGTCCATAATGCCTTTCTCCATGGAGATTTATAGAAGGAAGTATATATGCACCCTCCACCTGGATTTCGTCCTTCTCACCTTTGTCAGGTCTGCAAACTCAAAGAATCTTTGTATGGTCTATGTCAAGCACCCCGGTGTTGGTTTTCGAAGCTCACTACTGTGCTCCGTAAGTGTGGTTATTCTCAGTTCTATGCTGATTACTCTCTTTTTACTTACTCTTGGAATAATGTGTTTTTATGCGTCCTCATCTATGTGGACGATTTATTAATTACTGGGAATTCTCTTATCTCTATTACTAAGTTTAAAACTTACTTGAGTGCTTGCTTCCACATGAAGGACTTGGGCCCCCTTAAATATTTTTTGGGTATCGAAATTGCCAGAAATCCCTCTGGTTTATTTTGTGCCAACGCAAGTATACTTTAGAAGTTCTCTCTGAGACTGGTTTATTAGGCACTAAACCGGCCTTTTCTCCTATTGAACCCAATCATCAGTTGGCCAAAGCTACTGGTCCTTACTTTGATAAGCCGGAATGCTATCGCCGCCTCATTGGCAAGTTGATCTATCTTACTCTTACTCGACCTGAGCTTGCCTATGCGGTTCACACACTGGCTCAGTTCATGCACGTCCCACATTGTGCTCATTGGGATGCTGCTATTCGGGTTGTTCGATATCTCAAGCAGTCCTGGTCGTGGCATCCTTCTTCAGTCTCAGTCTCCTTTATTATTGACTGCATATTGTGATTCAGATTGAGCTATATGTCCTATTACTCGCTGTTCTGTCACGGGATATTTTATTTCCCTCGGTAGATCTCCTATTTCTTGGAAAACAAAGAAACAACATACTGTGTCTCGTTCTTCTACTGAGGCTGAATATCGCTCTATGACGATGACTTTGTGTGAGTTAAAATGGTTATCTCGTCTACTTCAGGATCTTCACATTCCCATCACTCGGCCTATTCTGCTATATTGTGATAATCAGGCTGCACTTCACATCGTAGCCAATCCTGGCTTTCATGAACGGACTAAGCATATTGAAATTGATTGCCATTTTGTCCGAGATACCTTCCAAGATGGTTTTATTTCTCCCTTCTACATTCGGAGTGCGGTTCAACCGGCTGATATATTTACTAAAGCTCTTCAATCCGCCTCTTTTCATCCACTAGTTTGCAAGTTGGGCATTACCGACCTTCATGCTCCAACTTTAGGGGGAGTGTTGGAACCTATATTTAGATAGTTTCTATATTTACATACTTTTTTTATTTTGATATTTCTATAACGTATTTAGGTAGTTTCCTAATAGTGATAGTATCCTATAGATTAGAGGATTAGTTTGTAACTTATATAATGTAATCATTTTGCCATAATAAAATAGGAAAATTTAGATTTTTTTCCCCACTGGAAACTTTCAAAGTATAGTAATTTACTACCAAATTATTTGGTAGGTGCAAAAGTGAACTAAATCATTGGTTAGTTGGGGTGAAAGTGGAAGATAAATATATTTTATTTTATTTAATTTATTATTATGTCCATTGCATGAAGATAGGATTGTTATAGATATTGTGCAGGAGTTTGATTTATGTTAGATTTGTAGTAAAATAATTTGTAAGAGGATAAATGGTTTTTTAATATCATTTACGTCTGAATCTATCTATTTTCAAATTGGCTATTTTGCGGACGTGGAAGGGAAGAGCTCCTCTCCACATATCATCCGCTATTTCTACATTACAACCAAACGATGTAAATAAGATATTTACATCATGATTTACATCTCCTCTTTTTCTCTCCGTGTTTTTACCTCAACCAAACTAGGTGTCAATATCATAAAATTTGAAAAATACATCACATATGAGAGTATTTATAGTGCCTAAATCCTAGGATGTTAAAAGAAGACAAATAAAAGGTTTAGGGATCTTAAGTCTTTAATTTCAACTCAGAAATGAAGAAAATGAAGTTCAAAATGGGCAAAACGACCAAAAAATGGCTGAGAAATCCAAAAATAAACTTTGCACCTGGCACAGTCGACACCAGATCCCCTAAGACATTTGGTGTTGGATGCATTATGGATACCAGGTGCCTTGTTTTTCAACCTTTATCCAGTACTTGATTGAACTTTTTCGCTTCCTTGATATTTTGGAGCATTTCTTGTCTCCATGTGATGCTGAATTGGTTTCCCATCAACTTATGGATGTTTTCCTCTACTTTTAGCTCCTCAAACTATCAATTGGCCTCTCAACTTGGATGATCAAAATAGTAGAATCTTTACATCTATCTTCTAATCTTCCCAAGCAAGAAGTCTTTGACTCTTGATAGAAGAGCACTTGGATCTTGAATCCTCTTGTCCATGGCTCTTTTCACGGGTCCCTTGTCTATCTCCTCTTGTGGGGTGGATTGGTTCCTATAAGATTATCATGAATTTTGCACAGGTGGCTAAAATGGTCACTGTCCGGACTTTGTTATCTTTTGCTGATGCCATGAAATGGAAGGTACATAACACCTTTCTTTATAGGGATTTGTAAGAAGAGATCTGCATGAAACTTCCCATAGGTTTTTCTCGTGGTCACGAAGGAAAGATATGTTGTCTCTAAATTTCCTTTATGGTCTTAAGCAACACCCCTGGTGTTCGTTCCCTAAACTGACTCATGCCCTCAAGCAAAGTGATTTTCGACAATCATATTCTGGTGATTAGTTATTTAAATATTCTGCTGATGATGTTTTCCTATGTGTTTTGGGTGCTTTGGTGTATGTGAATAATCTTATTACTATTGGAGATAATCTGAGTGTTCTTTATAACTTTAAATTCCATCTAAGCACATATATTTTCCCATGAAAAATCTGGGTTCTCTAAAAAATTTTCTTGGAATTAAGGTGCCTTGTAGTGAGCAAGGCATGTATCTGTGTCAAAGAAAATATGTCATGGATATATTTTCTAATGCACATCTGCTGGGAGATAAACCCCTAGATTTTTCCATGGAGCATAATATCAGTTAGGAAGGGCCTCTTCTTTCTTATCCTAATTCATATCGATGTTTGGTGGGTTTTCTTAATTTATTTACCATCACTTGTCTTGATTTAGCTTATTATGTTCAATTCTTGGCCTAATTTATGTATCAACCTCAGCAAGAACATTGAGATGTGGTGATTCGTATTTTTCGAAATCTTAAGAATATGGGCAAGGGCTTCTTCTTCCCTCTTGTTCTGATCTTTAGTTGCGCATTTATTGTGATCTGATTGGGCTAGTTGCCCTATCACTCGACAATCTTTGGCTGGTTTCTTTATATTTTTTGGCCATTCACCTATCTCTTGGAAGTCTAAGAAACAATACATCCCATTCCTCAGCTGAAGCAAAATATCAGTCCATGGCGGTCACGTTTTGTGAATTGAAATGGTTGAGATATTTGCTTCATGATTTTTGTGTTCCCAATTATCTCATACACCCCCCTTTTGTGATAATTAGGCATTGCTTCACATTTCTTTCAGTCAGATTTTTCACAACCATACCAAACATATTGAAATTGAATGTCCCTTTGTCTAGGATGAGTTTTAGTCACATCGCATAGCTCTTGCTTACATTCTCACTGATGTTCAACCCGTAAACATCCTCACCAAAGCCTTAGGGCAAATTCAGTTTTGTCTGCTCTTAGACAAGTGGGGCATTTGTAATCTACACGTTCCAACTTGAGGGGCTGTTGAGAATATAGAACATATATATCTTGTATATATTTATTTACCCAAATTGTATTAGCCTATTACTGATAGTTAAGAATCCTACTTTTGATATAATTGAAATTGGGGTTTTGATTAGGTTCCCTTATAATTATATATTCTTTGAAGAGTAACGCAATACCAAAACTTTGCTACTTTATCAATTGTGCCGATATATTAGATTATTTTGGCACTCTCGTAAATAAAAAATAAAAAATTTTGTTTGATCCAATCAATAATAATATGAGCCAGGATGACAAAGAGAGAGTGAAACTCATGAAAGGACTAGTCTAGAGAGCTAAGAGAATGGGCAAGGATTTGAATGCCTTGGTGGAAACAACCTCAAAGGAGTTATTTTGGAGCAAGATTGAAGGCTTGGAGGATGTTCGAAAAGCCTCTAAGTTGGTTTTGGTTCACACAATTCTCAAAGAGGACCAAAACAACCAAGTTAGATCTAAAAATAAATGCATTGAAAGAGAAGTCATGAAACCAACACCTAGGGCCACATCAACTCTGGAATAACCGGTGCAGGCTTCTCCTAGCAACCGTCACCAGCAAGTTTTTAGAAAGGCCATTTGGGAGTTTTGTGCAGCAACCGACGCCAGGTATAGACTGGATCTTCCTCAATCGACCTAGTTTGTTTTGTCGATTTAACCACATTTTTCTTAATTATTGGCTTGTAATTAAGTGGCTTAATGCACATTTTACCTAAAGACTCCTTCTAATTACTAAGGTTCAGATTAAGTCATTAAATACCTATAAATATCTCATATTCTATTGTAATTAGCCAACTTTAATTAATATTGAATTTGAGAAAAATCCCTTTAGGGTTCTTTTGTTCTTCAACCTAATTCTTCTTTTCACTAAGATTTGATTATTCCTTAGATGAAATTGACTGGGAAAACTAGAATTGTATGGTTCAAGGAATCCATAATTAATCATAATCCCAATACTCAATAGGTTCTCTCGGTTGCTTGTTCTCTTAGGATTAACAGAGTTTGGTCCTTTGATTTGTGATGATTTGCTAGTTACATATTTATTCTAGGATTTTTCTCATTCAAAATGAAGAAGAATCAATTAACATTTCATTGCAAAGTTTATGAGTCTTAATTTCTCATGAATTATGTAGTTGAGTGGAGATTGGTGATTTTGGCTTCAAAAGGAGCGAATCCTTAGTGGGGAGATGTGCTAATTCAAAATCCTACAAAGCTCACATCAAATAATCTAAGTGAAATATACATGTATGTCCCTACGAATACCTTTTTCTTTGAAAAAAAAAAAAGTCATGCATGTTTATTAAAATTAAATAAAATAGCACGAGTTATATTACATTCAATATATATATATATATATCCATTTCAAAGTTTTATTAGTGACGAATACCTTGTTATCAACATACCATAAAGATAGCTTACAGCACAGAGCAATTGCGAACCCGATCTGTTCCACGACTTTTCTTCTTACTATAAACTTTATTGTTGCTGGAGTTTTTTCTTGGTCTTCTCCCCTCTCCTTTCATCTGCTGTCTCCTTCTGCATACAATACACGGATTATATATGATTCTTTTGTCCCTTTTATATAGAAATAAATGATCGATAGTAAACTTTGATATTCTTTTTACTATATATTCTTTTTCTTTTGTGAATTTTTACTCTGAGTCTCACCTCTTCTCTAAGAAAAATTTAATTTTCAAAAACTCAAAAAAAAAAAAATTTATTGAAAAATAAATTCTATCCAAGCATAGCCTTAAGTTTTTCTACTAAGGTAGGATATTCTCACCAAAAAGGAAGATCTACTTAAATTGGTATTCAAAAAAAAAAAAAAAAAATCGTATAATGAGTTAAAAATGAATGGTTGTGAAAGAAAATGTGTCCATAATTGACTTTCTTTTGAAAAGTTGGAATTGTTTTCTTTTTTTTCAACAAGAACACTATCCAAGCAATTTAATTTAAAATTTTTTTCTATTTTTTCATCTTGCCTTCTACACATTTTCTCACAACAAATTTAACTTTCATGAAATTTAAAAAGAAACAACACATAAAACTCAATCACTATTCAGGTTAGGTCTAAATTTTCCCTGAAAAGTCCACTTTGAATTCAAGAGAAACGTTAATCTAATTTGTATTGGTTAATTCTAAAAAATAAATTGAATTTTTAAAGAAGATGTGCATCTCTGATAAAAAAAAAAGAAAATTGTATTGATTTTTAATATGACCACGTTCAAATTATGCCTCCTTCAAGATAGCTAGTATTGGTAATAAGATGGTAGTTAAATTGATTAAAAGTATTCTTTATCTTAGCATACGATAGGTCATAAGTCCAATTCACACTCTACTTTTTTTGATGTATAGAAAAAAAAAGATAACTAGCACTAAAAAAAGAAAGCCTTTCTAGTTTTTTTCTTTTTTAATAGCTAACAATGTTTTTTAGTAGGCAGTCAGTTTTTTGTTGTTTTCGGGGGGGGGGGGAATGAAGGACACCAATGGAAAATTATTATATTTATGAAGGACATTAAAAAAAACTTAATACTCCAGTTTTCTTTGTTCTTTTTGTGCCAAGTAAAAGAATATATCTGATTGGGGTAAAAACTGAATTATTTTATTTTATTTATTGAGGAAAGGGGAGAAAATGATTTCAATTAGTTGAATATTACTTAATGGACATTGTGAAAGTATTCAAGACCACTTAGAAGGGCACTTTGATTAGACGTTTATAAACTTACATAAATTTTATCCTATTTCAATAATTTCTTTTATTTTATCCTAAAATTAGTGAATTATTAATAAAATCTTCAATTCTTCGAATGAAAGAATTTTTTTTAACCAAAAAATATTTTGAGCGAATCTTATGAAAGAAATTTTATTGACAAGGGAGAGAGAAAGGTCAAAAATGAATTTTAAATTAGAAGAAAAGAATCAATACAAAATTCTCACCCTTTTACAAACTAGTCATGATTTTTTGAAACTTAAGTAAAAACATAAAAAACAAAATCTAATGCAACCCCACTAAATTTTGTAAGGAAGTTTTTCTTTTCTTTTTTTTTTTTTTCTGGAAAAATTTTGTAAGGAAGTTAGGAAATTAAAAGCAAGAAAGCCATTTTCTCCATTTACTTGGTTGATTGATTCCCATCTTTATTTTCCAATTGGGAAATAGACTTCTTTCCTCCTTTATCTTAACGTCGTCGTATGCTGATCTTCTTCTGTAAGTAAAAGCAGCAAATCCTAAATTAGATCTCTTCCCGGTTCAAGCCTATATATGTATTCAGACCGGCCTAGAAAAGCACTAAACCCTAAATCAAGCAGTTAACATACAATTTTTTTTAATAAATTTTATAGAGTAAATGATAATCTTCTTTAGATTTTCAAAAATAAGCTCTTAAGAAAAATAAATAATAATAGTAATAATATTAATAAGCTTATAAGATTCCGTATTAGAAATTTTTTATCAAGTCTATACTAGAATTTCTATTTGTATTTTAATATTACTCCACATGGTAAAAAAGAGAACTTAGAATATCTTGAAAAAGGGAAAAAAATGAAAAACAAACACAAGAATCCTTGTGCTTCCTTTTCCTCGTTTTCTTTGTAAAATATAAGTCCCTAAAGGAAAAAAAAAAAAAATCTAATTAAAAGAAAACCAAAAACAAACACAAGGAACCTTTTCCTTTTTGTTTACTCCCTTTCCTAGTTTTCTTTGTAATAATACAAGTCCATAAACGGAAAAAAAATCTAATCAAAATAATAAAATAATTGGTGAAATTATTTTGTCCATGAAAAAAGAACCTGGCCTCATTATATATACATATATTTTGTGAGACAGTTTCAAATCATGGATAATATATTAAATAACATATTAAAGGATCCTTAATTGTTCCTATTTCTTATATTGGATTCTAAAGGATTATCTGTTTTCCCTTTTCAAGAAAAGTTGCCCTTTAAGGGGTTATTATAAAATATTTCATTTTATTAGAATAAACTGTTGAGGAAAAAAAATGTGAAGTACAGAGTTTATTTCTGATTTAAATCCAAACCAATTAAAGATTCTAAATGAGATTTATATATATATATATATATATAATAGGGCTTTCCTTAAGAATGACCTATCTCTTAAATTTAAACATTCTACCCCAAAAGAATTGTAGAAAGAATTTAGTTTTATTTACTTTCTTTTGTAGAAAATATTCTACTTTACCTTCCACTTTCTTTTTTATTGTTTTAATTAATTTATAAGATAAAAAATATTTATTAATTAAATAATATTTTTAATCTATGTAAAAATTGAAATGAGATAAAAAAAATTTGAACAGAGTAAATGCTACTTAACTGGAAAAATACTTTTTAAGAGACCTGAAGTCGAGTATTTGGAATGATTATAGTCCAAAAAGTCTTGTATTGATGCTTAAAAAAATAAGGAAAAAAAAATGAATTGGAAGTTTAAAAAAAAAAAGATTTGATTCTCGTTATCATAGATTTTATAAAAAGAAAAATTGGAAAGCACACCTGCACGAGGGTGGGGCAGTATCTTGAAGGGATCAGGCGCTAATACCACCATTTTCAGAACCAGAAGAATATCTTAAAAGAAGGAACCAAATCCCTCAAACTTTGACAGCAAAAGAACATAAATATGCTGCACTTGTGTCTCAATTGGAATTGGATCCCAAAACCACTCAAAAAAAGATCCTCTTCTCCTTTTTCTTTCTACTAAATTCAATTGAAAATGGGAGTGAAAATACAAGTATTTTCTCTTTTTGGTTTAAAATATGGGAACCAGAGGAAGGGATTCCTACCAAATAGGAAAAAGATTTATTGCCAGCACAATTCAGTTAGTTTCTATAGATACTATAGAGTTAGTTCCAAACAAGAAGTATGGATCCTATAGATTAGACTAAAGAGTTAAATGCTTCCAACTGCTGCTGGAAAACTATTTTTTCTACATATGCCTCCTAGTTGTCCCTCCTCTATTCGGTTCCACATAGAACCCCATGCATATATTTTGAAAGAGAAGTTAGGAAAAACATGCATTAAGTTCTGTGTGAAATCAATCCAAATACACCATGAAAATCTTGTGCAGAAATCATATCCTAGGTTTGTTTCTCAGAAAACATAAGGTACGCCAGAGTCTGGGCAAAAACCATGCTTCAAGAATGGAAAAACATACGTAATACTTAAAATGGGTATCTGCTGTAGCACAAGAAGCTAGAGAGAGATCTTTTGCCTGCACAAATCATGGAAGAGAAACTAAAGGGCAGTAGCTCTGCTATAGAACCTTCTCGTGCTCAAAAGTATAAGAACATGAATACCAACTCAAGGCTTTTAACTTCATCCTCATCTGATGACTGCTTAGATTTATGAAACTAAATAAGGACACTCAATTAGCATTCCTCAAAATGAACCTTTATGAAGATATTGAACTATAGCCTGGTTCTCGGGCAGCCAGAGGGCTCAACCTTTTTATATTTGATCTAATTTTCTCTTAATGAGATAGTCTCTTTTAAGACCAAAAAAGATAAACTACAGCCTGATTCCTTAGCAAAGACACTACTACCATATATAATTGCCATCTCAGCCTTTTCCTGGCACCACTAGGCTGTGGGGCAAGAACACAAACCGCAATAACCACAGTAACTGCAAGAAACTCATGTTCTTCTTAGAAAGCAAAGAGGAAACAACAGAAAAAAACAAAAGCACAAAACAGCCAGAAAAACACAGACAAAGATAGAAGAAACAAATTTAGCAACTCATAATGAATTTCCCAAATTGTTCTAGGTTTATAACTCAAATTGTCGGAATAAAATACCAGAATTACTGACAATCCAACTACTAAAACAGGGGACAAAAACAAACAAGCATATACTGAAGAACAGCACTACAAAACAATGCAAATAGAAACAAGGCAAGCGCACCCAATCAGAACTAACAATTCGAGAACACATCCTAACCACATAGAAAATTAAATGTGCCCTGTTTCATTTTTCTGGTCTTTCGTTTTTACTTCTTAAAAGAGTTTAGTCATGGGTTGATCAGTTCTCACTTGGCCATCATGACCTTGACGAACTCCTCATAGTTGATCTGGCCATCTCCATCCACGTCAGCCTCGCGGATCATCTCGTCAACCTCCTCATCTGTAAGTTTCTCACCTAGATTTGTCATGACATGACGAAGCTCAGCTGCAGAAATGAAACCATTTTGATCCTTATCGAAAACACGGAAAGCTTCCTTGAGCTCCTCCTCAGAATCAGTATCCTTCATCTTACGAGCCATCAGGTTGAGGAACTCTGGGAAGTCAATTGTTCCATTGCCATCAGCATCGACTTCATTGATCATATCCTGAAGCTCAGCCTCAGTAGGGTTTTGTCCCAGTGACCTCATCACTGTCCCAAGCTCCTTGGTGGTAATGCAACCTGCAGCAATAATTGAGGGGCATTACACTCCCGCCATTCAAAGCATTTACCAAAAGAAGGATAGACCCCATATATTGTAAACTGACAATTCTTTATAAATGCTGGATAGCTTCCAATAGAAAGATCCAAATTTATTCATGGGTTAATTAATTGATTGGCAGAATATAGAAAAGCATGTGATCCAAAAACAACTACACAAATTTTTTTTCTTCTTATTTTTGCACAAGATGGGCTACAGTGGCTACGACTATTACCATAACCCAAAGTTCAAGTTCTGATGATAAACCCTAAACTCTAAAGGATAGGTTAAATTGCTGAGGGTGCTACGGGTGGAAATTTTCCTAAAACATTAGGCTTCATTGCTGCAGTCCAAAACAATCCCAGATTGGAAGTCAGAACTCAACATAGAATGGAATATAAACAGCAATCATTTGGCCTCGTTTCATAATGAGATACTTGTATGGAAGAGAAAGTAATCTGTTTGGGTTCCTTTTTAATGACAAAAAATGAAGCCAAAACGGAACGTCAAAACTATGAATGGTAATAGCTGATCTGTCAAGCTATGTTCTTTGCGCTTTTTCCTTGATTTTCATCTATTCTCAAAAAGATCTCATGCCTGGATCCAAAACATAGATCGACATCTCCAAAATCATTTCATCATGAATATAATTCCCTTTGATTTCCTCAAGGGCAAACCTAAATCGAAGGAACAAATTCAATTTTCCAGACATATAGGGAATAAGAATGGCAGCCTTCCGACAATCCACCAAATCAAGAACAAGGTATTTCAGTTTAAAAAAAAAAGGAAACCACATAAGCATAACGAAAACCAAATCAAATCACGGCACTAAAATCTAAATCATCTGCTAACAATTACTGGTGCAAATTTCCAGGTACATAAACTGAGTCGATCTAATACCTTTTGCCCAATGAAACCAAGATCAGACCCAAAAACTTAACCACAAAAAAGAAAAAAAAACCATCAAATTAGATCTGCAGCCAAAATCAAAATCCAAAATTCTAAATCAAGGAACAACATCAGATAAATCTAAATGCAACAAAATCAGAATCATCAAGTGGGGTTGGATAGAATAACAAATTACCATCTCCGTCCTTGTCAAAAAGGCTAAAGGCCTCCTTGAACTCAGAGATCTGATCGTCGGTCAGCTGATCTGCCATTCTTCTTGATTACTACCTCCTTATATGTACTACAGAGAATTTGTGAGAGAGAGGGAGATGTGGGATACGGAAGCTCTAAGGGGAAACGAAGAGCTTTTGTCAACGAATGAAATGAAGATGGAAATGGGGATGGATCATGGAATTATATATTTGCTGCGGTGAAGGAGGAGAATCTTTTCTTTTTTTCCCTTTTTTTCTTTTTTTTTTTTTTTTTACTTTTATTGTTGCATATTTTTTGTTTTTGCCTTTTTCTTTTACTATATATATTTTGTTTTTTTTGGTTGCTAAATATTGCTTAATTTTTTTTTTGTGTTTACATAAAAATTTTCATGTAATGATTTTTATTTTGAGATAACAACAATAGTCCAAACGGTATTTCCAAAAGAAATTAAAAAAAAAAAAAAAACAGCAGTCCAGAGGGGGGAAGCATCTCATGCTTTTCTTTTTGGCATCACATCTACGGATAGAATTTTCCTGCATCTAGACAACTTCCTTCTCCTTTCCCTTTTTTACCTCTAGATTTTTTTTTTTAATTTTTAAAATGAATGAAAATATATTTTTATTCCCTCCACTAAATTTTTATAATTGATTTTGAAAATTGAATTATTTGTAATAAAAAAATATAAAACTCAAAATGCAAAAGATACAATAAATTTTGAAATTTTCTTCTACATTTTTTTTGAAATGTGATGTGTGATAATACAAATTAATGTTTTTATTATATTTTTTTGAAAGAGTTTTTAGCAAAAAATCTCATATTTTGTTAAAAAAAAGATAAATTAACTAAAAATAACTATGAATTATTTTAATTTTTTTTCTAATCATGAACTTTTATTTTATTTTTTTTAACTATGAACTATTTTTTCTTTTCTATTTTACAGGCACAAACTTTGATATGTTTTTACGCATAAACTATTTTTTCCTTAAAATTGGTTTAAACTATTTTACTCCTCAAATATGGTAATTTATTAAAAAATATTTCATGTCTATATTTGGGAGGTAAAAAATAACTTATGACTATTACAAAAAAAAAAAAAATAGTCCATGGCTAGAAAAAGATAAAATCAAAGTTTGTAGTTATAAACAGAAAAATAAAAATAGTTCATGGTGAGAAAAAGAAAAAATAAAAGTTTTATGATTATAAATAAAAAAATTAAAATAGTTGAGAGTGTTATGAACTAATGAATACATAGTAGATGTCCGAATACATTACCTTAAGAGAAACATAACTCACAAAGCCCAATTCTGTCATTTCTTCTAGGGTTTTAATATCTCTTGTACTTGATGCCTATTTGCACTTAGTGCCTATAAGTAAGACATTATGAAATACATGAATAAGATGATTGATTTTTGAATATCTGTGTCTACTCTTTATGTCTCTTATTCTTTTTGTTCTTCTACTCTTATTTATATTTGTATTATTACTCCAAGCAAATCATGTGTCGTGATCATTAAATTTATAATATGTTATCAGCACGATTACTATAACATGACATGAGCAGTGTCACAATTATGAGAGAGGGAACTATATCCTCAAGACGATTGCTATGACAAGACGGGACTCTAGGGAAGATTTTCTAAGGTGCTTAGCAGTGAAAGTTTTGAAGTTGTTCAGGTAAGAAAAATCGAGTCTTTTCTTTGTTTTACATTTATTTCTAATATATGATTTGATGTCAACAATTAAAAATTTATTATGGATTCATGTAGAAATCTATCTTCATTTAATGAGTCTTGAAGACAACATGAAAAGAAATCACGATTATAAAGATTTATTTCCTTACTAATTTATGAGGCCCTGAAGGCTAAATAATTTATTAAGAAAGATTTGACAATCTAAAAGGAAGGCACAACTACCAGAAGATGGTCATAATATCAATATCTATTATCATTATTGGGTATATCTGTAATTATAATATTTTGATCAATATATCTGTATGCAATATTATATTTGATCTAGATTAATCATTTCTTAATTAAAATAATATAGAAAATATATTCCCTTTCTCATAACTCAATTATGCTCCCGCAATAGCAACATTGAAAGAAAATCATAACTCAATTGTGCTCCTGTAGTAGCAATATTGAGAGAAGAATTCAAGGTTATATTGATTACCTTCTGATTCTTTACAAAAGAATGAGTTCTTAATAAAAGGATGAGTCATTATGGATGGAAGGATATTGTGAAATTCCTACAAATTATATGTCATTCCCTGCAATGAATGTGATTAAAAATTATATTTTATTTGATATATTATGTTGGTGATTATAATTTCTTATAATCATGCTAATATTATGATGACTCATTGAACCTACACAAGAAGTGATGAATTAATAGTGAGAAAGGAAAAGAAATTTTATAATTCAAAAGAAACATCATTGATACAATAGTTTGTAGCGCACTTATAGTATGTCAAACGAAATTTTAAATATCTAGTATGTATCGATTGGAAAAGAAAAATAAGACATTGGAGTTTTTTCTACTCCTAAAATGCTATGTTATTATTGATCTCAAATATTGATCATGTCTATTGATATATATATAGAATTATTAATATATCCAATTCCTTGAAATAATTAGAAGAAAAGAAATTACTTTTTGTTTGTGATTTTATATGAGTTTTTGCATATTATATATATATGCCTCTTGATCTATTATATATATTCAAGAACAGCGAAAAAGATATATATGGGAGGATAAATGGTAGTATAAATTAAAACTTCAGAAGAGTTAATTAATAGAAAGTTCAAGAAGATAAAAGATTAAAATTAAAGCTCCCCAAGAGCTACTCCCCAAGAGCTAATAGTTTAAAATCTCTATAAGAGCTAAATATCTAGAATATATCTATAATATTTAGAAGATATATAATTAAGAAGATATCTATAATATTTAGAAGATATTTAATTAAAGTTTTAGAAGAGCTTATTTACTACAGCTAGAAGAACTAATTATTTAAAGACTCTAGAAGAGTAAATTGACATAGGAGGTCACATGATAATTATTTCATACTATAATAACTCATAAAATAAATATAAATTACATACACTGCCATAATCTCACATTGTAATTTGTAATTCGCCAAAGTTGATGCAATTTAATGCATCATTGAGTAGACCTGAAGTTTATTTTTTTAAAAATACATTAAATATTAGCATGACCGGTTAGACTATCTCAAATCATTAAATACGGATTATCATAAAGAATTTGTGACAATATTCTTATGGAACTAGAAGTTTCTGATCACAAATTTATTTTGTACTACTATTTTTCAAGGCAAAATAATTTTACAGACACCATCAATATATTAGGGTTGGATATATTTTAGGATGAATATATTATCGATTCATCGATCCATGGTCACGATATATTGTTGATTTGCAAGCTGAACTTTGCAATTTTGATAATGAGCTCATATTTTAGATTCTCCCATGAACATAATTTGTCCTAATATTATTGATGATATTGCACTACTTTTATAAATAATTGAACGTTTATGCAGAACGTGTTTATAAACCTAGTAAATAGTTTTTATGAAACTATATATGTGCTTTGAAATTGATTGATGTATATTTTGTAGTAGTACTTATTCGTATTTTGCCAACGTATTACTTTTGGTCTCTTTATTATAATTGGTTCAATGATAATAAATCAAATATTTTCCATTTAATGTTTATATATGTGCTATACAAATATACTTATCCAGTAAAATGTATAGAGATGGGTTGAAAAGAGGAGAGATTGTGTAGTCGGATAAAGATAAAATTATGTGTCTCATATTGATCCTCTTACAAAAATAATTTGAACCAGAAGTTCAAAAGATTAATAGCCAGACATCTTTATTAATAAAAGAAAATCTGATATAGAATGCTCCTAGTATTTAATGTCCTCAAAGGACAATCTACCACTACTTATGATTTTAAGACACATGCAAAAATATGGTAAAATAAATTGGTTCCAATAAAATCTCCACATATGTAAATGAAAAATAATTTAAGATGGTCCTATGTGATTAAGTTGAGGAGATAAAAATTCTAGCAGAATTTTCCATGACATGACTCTATTATTATTTCCGGAAGAAATTCAGATACCTGAAGTCATAATAATAATGAGATCTCATTGTATCATGCCATGATATAAATATATAGAACCATAAAATAACACAAAATACCGACGATATTTATGTGCATATGATATATTAAAATGAGGATCTTGAATCAAAGTCTGCAAACTCGAGATTATAATATATTAGAGATATTTGACAAAATATAATATAAAAGTCGCGTGGAAATTATGAAGAGTCCGAACAATTATTAAGTACACTTGAAGTGTATTTGTATTCCATGAAGGAATTATACACCTGAAATGTAATCCTAAAAGGATCATAATTAATAAATAAAGTGTGAAATTGTATAAGTTATAATATAAGATTCTTCGTAAAGTTCCTTGCAATTGATACGAAGAATAAAATTTATGGTGGTGGATTGAGTTTAGATAATAGCGCACTAAACTTAAAGAATTTATTTCAAATTCTTGAAGGACTTGATAGGTATGTTTGAAGCATGTAAGTTAATTGTTCCTGAACAACATAACATCATTGTCTTAGTGATTTTTATTTAAATAAATATATAAAATTATAATCAAATATATACCTATGAAAGTTCTTTTAAAATTTGCTATACTTGATTTTTTTATTTATTTTTAATATTCTCCACATTAGGGAGAGAAAATTAGAATCAATAAATGTCATATTCAAAATTGAAGCATCTTGATTTACATATAAATATTCGTGACTAGAAGTTCTATAGATTATTTATTTGCTAAAGTTGCAAATTTATTTGATATTTTGTTAACTCTAGAAGAGTTATAAAATTGAATTTGCGATGCTTCTATAGTTATCCCATTAGGACATAAGTCTTATAATTAGCTATGTTAAATATGTTTGAGGTATGATTGACCTTTTGTTTATAAAGGTTTTTGAGAGACATAATTAAAATTGAGGTATTTCTCCTAAAGAGTTTATAATGGCTAGCAAATATTAGAAGTATTGAAATCAAGTATTTCAAGTTCTTTGTTTTGATTTACAAATCGAACATCTTGAAGATGAATTTATTTATCAACTTATAAAATGTTTTACATGGATATATTAAAATGACTATTGGAAATAATGTGCAATAACATCGATCAAATGTGATATATAATCTTGAAGATTTATTCATTAAGACATACCAATGCATTGGTTTAATGATGTTTTAAACAGAGGGAGTATATAAAATATAAATGAATAATGCACTCTTTTTCCTTCACTAGACATTTTTCTCCCATAGGGTTTTTCACTAGTAAGGTTTTAATGATGCATATTCTTTATGTTATGAACAATGGAGAGTGTTATGAAACTAATGAATACATAGTGGATGTCCAAATACATTCCCTTCCCAAAGTCTAATTCTAATTGGGCTTTGACTCTCCAATAATAAATCTCATTTCTTCTAAGGTTTTACTACCTCTTGTACTTGGGGCATATAAATAGGACATTGTGGAATACATGAATAAGATGATTGATTTCTGAATATCTTTGTATACTTTATCTCTCTCTCTTGATTTCTGAATATCTTTGTCTACTTTATCTCTCTCTCTTTGTTCTTCTACTTCTATTTTATATTTGTATATTATTCCAAACAAATCATGTTCGCGATCATTAAATTTATAACAATGGGCTATTTATAACTAATTTATAGAGAAAATCTCATATTTGATTTGCGAGATTTATCAAATTAATTCAGTGCCAATTATAGGAATCAAGAGTTACATTAAAAACTTATTTACTATTTCTCCATTAAGATGTTTTTGTTCTACTAAAAGAAATGTTAAATTGTATTATGTATATTAAAGTGGGGTAGATTGGTTATAGTGTTATCACCTGAACATTACCAAGAAGAATGGCTTCTCAACTGACCAAGTGGTTAGATGATTTGTTTTATTTATCTGGCTGAATTCCTAATTAGTAATATCATATCCTAAGTATTGTATATGAATCTAGTTTTGAAAACATTATCAAAGACTATTTCTGAAGAACTCTATTAAAGCTCTAGCTTTTAACTTCTAATTTAGATATCTTTACTCATATATATGTATACATAGAGAGAATGCTTTAGAAGATGGAGAATACTTTGGTATATGTTCTTCTAGAATGCTTTGAAATATGTGTCATAAGATGATCTGCTATCTATTTGAAATGCTTTGAGATTTGCATCAGATAGAGATAAACTCACTAATTCCAAAGAGAGAAGATGAAGAGTCTCAAAGAAGTAAATACCTAGATTGATAAGAGATTTCTTTTACTAATGTATATATGCTGCCCCAAGTGGGTATATTGTACATCTTGCTCCCGTTTTAAACAAAAAAAATCCTCAAGGAAGTTTAAGAGATGATCAGAATTTTGGTCATCATGTGCCATTTTGGTGAAGCATGGTTAGAAGGAGAATGATGCATTTCAGAATTATATTTAGATTTTGAGAGAATTATTTGGATTATTTGATGAGTTTAGATTTCCTAATACTCCATAAAAAAGTAAAACTCTTGAAATTTATTTGTATGAATCATGAAATTTGTTGAAATATTAATTATGAAATTTATTTGTATGAATCATGAAATTTACAGATGTGTAGTGAATTTTTCAACTTATATGATCACTATATTTAATTAAAAGATAATATCTCGAGTGAAACTCGAGTATTTATGCTGGTTTGATGTTAAAAGGTAACAAGTTTTTTTTTTTTCTTTTTTGCTAAATAAGAATGTCATCCATTAACATGAAACGGGCCGAAGTCATTAGAATCGAAACAATCCTCAAACTTTTCTCTATTATTCTACCGAAAGAGAAAATTTGAGAAATTGAGACAACCATAAAGAAAAAGTTAAATAAAGTAGCATATAAACCACACACTAGATGAACAAAATATATTAATACTGGGAAAAAAAAGCAGACAACAATCTTCACTGCAGAGTCTTCCTCACAATTTTCGAACGACATCAGCAAGAGGAAAATAGGATTTATGTCTTCCTTAGAAGGCAACAACTTATAGAACCATGGCGTATTAACTGTTTTAAAAATTTTTTGGGAGAGATATAGAAACCTGAGAAAGGGCTCATACTAAATCTGGACTGAAAAGTTTTTCCAAAAAGAGGTAGAAACACTCGATATGAAAGATTAGAAATAGATTTGGCCTTTGTGTCTTGAATCGTGATGAAAAACTCTTTGGCAAAAGCTTATCATGATGTGTAGACAAAAAAAATGAAAATAAAACATAATAAAGGAAGAGTAGAGGAGAATTTGGGCAAAATTCAAACTTCGACCGAAGTCGTCGGGCGAATTTAGCCCAAGTAGAGAGCTAGGAAGTGGGTTTCCTATAACACATTGGGAATTGCTGCAGAGAGAAAAAGGAGAGGGAAATTAAAGGTAACATGTAGGAATTATATTGTTTAACTAAAACTAGTTATTGATAACTTTTAATTTTGTTTTTGGTATTAAAAAAATTTGGATCATGAGCCAAATTATATAACATAAAATATTATAACACATACCTTGATTTCTTTCATACCTTGATTTCCTTAAGACATGGTGACCAAAACTTGGTAGTTAGATATTCTTTCTTCCTTGAATATATTGATGAATAATGATGAGCTAACACATATAACTAGTTGATGGGAGAAAGGAACTAAAGACTTTATTCATAGGCCTCGTTTGATAAAACTGAAAACTGAAGTCTGACTTGTTTAAGTTGTGAATTCTGAATACTAAATTTGAAAACGAAAATCTGAATCTGAATGCTGAATTAATTAATTAAGTGGTAATTATATATATCTGTATGTATATATATGTAGATATATATCACCCCCATGAAGAATAAGCCTCCTATCCCCTAGACGAGGACGAATCCTAAGACGATTTCAATTAGCCTTATAGCTCCAATCAGGGTCCTTATGGACATATTTCCTATTGGAGTCTATTGTGACAGTGTTTCCCTCATCCCTAATACCTAAGGTTGAGGCTAAACGTGCCCTATCTAGAATAATCATTACCCCTTAACTATGGAAATAATAGTGGAAAGCTCCTTATCCATCTTATGAAACATATTGGCATAAAACTCCCGGATAAGGTCAGGGTAAAAGACAGCGGAGAAGTATAGAAGTGTTTTCTAACCCATGTTGGCATATAAGGCAGTCAAGCCTAAATGCTTGGTCACATGTTCATCAAAGGATTTTTCTACAATCTTATTACAACCCTAGGGATGCCAAAACAAGAGAATAACTTTTTCAAAAATTCAACTACTACTCTGGCATCGTTTGTAGTTAAGGCTTGAGCCTCCACCTATCTAGACATATACTCAACAGCCACCAAGATATATAGATTACCATAGGATTTAGGAAAAAAGGGCCCATAAAATCTATACCCCAACAATCAAACACCTCACAAACTTGGATGAATGGCATTTACAAACTTATGAGAATTCAACCATGTGCAAGGAAAAGACGAAGAGGTGGCACGACAAGCATGTGGTGAGGAAAGAATTCAAGGCAGACGACTCTATCCTTCTCTACAACTCTTGTCTTCCCCTCATCCTCGGGAAGCTTAAGTCTTGATGGTCAGGACCATTTACTGCTAGTTAAGTAATTTAGGGCATTGCATTTAGAGATGTTGCATGTGCGCTAGAAATTGTCAAAAACCCAATAAATATCTATTTTCATCATCGACCCTTATAGTAGTGGTTCATAATGTCCTCCATTTCAGGGTAAGCCACACATCTTCGGATAATTTGGTTATCGCGTTGGCAGAAAAGGTAATGGTCTTCCTGCAAATAGTATTTCAATTTTGAAAAGAACTTCTTCTTCTTCTGTTGAAGGGTACTTGTAGGCACGACATTGGAAACAAGATAGTTAGAAATATCGGCAAAGCAAGGTTAGTTATCAATAATAACATGATTTTTATGATGGTTTTAGTTTGTAAAACGTATAATTTACATCTTTTACCTTTACTTTTATCTTATGTGCTTCCTAATATAGAAGTTGGAAAATACAAGTGGAAACGGGCAATAACAAACAGGAAATGGAGAAGACGGAAGCTGCCGACACCAAAGATAGAAACCTACCACCGGCGATAGGATAACCTACCGCCTACGGTAGGTATGGAGCTTATTATTTAAGATTGGATAGAAAGAAAAAGGAAATTGCTCGTCCGAAAAAGTATCATTAATGCTTTCTTCTTCCAAAATCTATGAGCTCAGATTCTCCAACTGTGAAAGATGATCGGCTACCAGATTCTCTGCTCCCTTCTTGTCCTTTTATTTCCAAATCAAACTCCTGCAACAAAAGTACCCAGCTAACCAGTCTAGGCTCAACATCATTCTTAGACAACAAGTAATTAAGAGCGGAATAGTCAGTGTAAACTATGACTTTAGATAAAAATAGATACTGGCAGAATTTATTAAATCAAATACTATAACAAGCAACTCATTTTCTGTGGTTGTGTAGAGTGTCTGTAAGAGTCTTGCTTGCATAATATACGGGTTGAAAGTACTTACCATTTCTTTGGCCTAAGACCACACCTATTGCAAAGTCACTAGCATCACACACTAGTTTATAAGGAAGTTACCAATCTGGAGTAACTAATATAGGAGAATTCATTATCTTTTCTTTAAGCAATGTAAAGGCATGGACACAAGTATTATCAAAATGAGCATCTTTCTCAAGCAACACACTAAAGGGTTTTATAATCTTTAAAAAATCCTTAATAAAAAGTCTATAAAACCCAGCATGCTCCACAAAACTCCTCATCACCTTCATAGAAGAAGAGGGAGGTAACCTTTCAATTGTCTCTATTTTAGCCCTATATATACCTCAATGCCATTTTCATAAATTTTGTGTCCTAACACTATTCCTTCTTGGACCATGAAATGGCATTTTTCCCAACTCAAACTAAGTGAGTTTTCTCACATATTTTCGAAACCTTTTCCAGATTAGATAAGCACACATCAAAAGAATCCTTAAAGATAGAAAAATCATGCATAAAAATGTCCATAATTTCCCCAACCCAAACCTTTAAAAATAGTAATCATACAGCTCTGAAAAGCAGCAAGAGCATTGTATAAACCAAAAGGCATATGCTTATAAGTAAATGTACCGTATGGGCAGGTAAAGGTGTTTTCTCTTGGTCCTTGGGGGAGATAGTAATCTGGAAATAGCCTGAGAATCCGTCCAGGAAGCAATAAGAGTGGCTAGTCGCTTCAGCATCTGATCAATGAACAGCAAAGAGAAATGGTCCTTGCAGGTGCCCTCATTTAGTTTTCTGTAATCAATGCATACCCTCTAACTGTGACCACCCTTGTTGGAATTAGCTCGCTCTTATCATTTGGGATCACTGTATACATCCTTTTTTTTTTTGTACAACTTGTACAAGACTCACCCTGATGTTGTCTGAGATAGGATAAATTATTCCAGCATCTAGGAGTTTGATGACTTCCTTCTTCATGACCTCTTGCATATTTGGTTTTAACCTCTGCTAGGGTTAAACCACTTGCTTGAAATCTTCTTCTAAGAGGATCTTGTAAGTATAGAATGACTAGCAAATAAGCTATCTTCCAAGCGATAGCTCTCTTATGTTTCTCTAATGTTCTCAATAAAGCTATTTTCTGCGGTCGACTTAACTTGGAGGAAATGATTACCGGGAGTATTGAGTTCTCCCCCAAAAAGGCATACCACAAATGATCGAAAAATGGCTTCAACTCCAACTCTGGAGGTTTTACAAGTGAGGATTTAAGTGAAGGGTGAGGAATTCCCTGTATCTTTTCCTTTTTCACATCCTTTTTCTCAAATTCTGCCTCATCCAACTTGGCGACTATAGCTTGAATATCTTCGAAATCGACCTTTTCATGGTTATCTTGTTAGAGAGCAACAAGAAGGGCATCTCCCTACACAAACTCCTGCACATGATCAGAAATATGTAGCATCTAGGAGTTTACTTCCCTTCCCCAACATTAATTATAGCCTTAGCAGTGGTAAGGAAAGGACGACCAAGGATAAGAGGAACCTCAACATCACTCATGTCCATTATAACAAAATCAATATGAAAAATGAAATTCTCTTCTGGGACAAGAATATCCTCAATAATTCCCCTAAGATACTTTATAGATCTATCAGCCAATTGTATACTCATCCTAGTAGTCTTTGGTTCCCTTACACCCAATTTCTTAAACACGCC
Source organism: Catharanthus roseus (assembly GCA_028651295.1). Classification (NCBI taxonomy): domain Eukaryota; kingdom Viridiplantae; phylum Streptophyta; class Magnoliopsida; order Gentianales; family Apocynaceae; genus Catharanthus; species Catharanthus roseus. The sequence continues at coordinate 3,191,222 of JAPQWS010000044.1, read as the reverse complement.
ATATGGCATGGGATTAACACTAGCTCCTAAATCAGCTAAGGCCCTAGCAACATATAGTTCTCCAAAAGTACATGGAATAGTGAAATTCCCTGGGTCCTTAAGCTTTTGAGGAACCTTCTCTCTTGTATTCAGGATGGCTGAACATTCTTTATTCATTAGTACTGAAGAGATATTCTTAGTTTCTTCTTGCTAGAAATAGCTTCCTTAAAAATTTTACATACTTTGGCATATGCGTCAACACACCAACCAACAATAAGTTTACATGTAATTGTTTAAAAATTTCCAAAACTTACGATATTGCTCATCTTGCTTGGCCTTCATGACTCTCTGAGGATATTGAATGGGGATCTGTAAGGTTGAGGAGATGGCTTCTTCACTTCCTTGTCATCTTACTTTGTTTCCTTTTCCTTTGAAGAAGTAGTCTCCTCAGGAACTGTCTCAGGTTCCTTCTCTTTTTCCATAAAGACCACAACCATAGGAGTTGGAACCGTCAACTCCTTCCCACTTCTTAAGGTAACTGTCTTGGCGTGCTCCCTTGGATTCTTTTTTGTGTTGCTTGGCAATGCACCAAGAGGCCTCTCTGAAATCATCTTAGCTAGCTAACCAATTTTATTTTCCAAATTATGTATGGAAGCTTCTTGATTTCGTTGAGAAGCTTCCATACTACACATTTTAATATCGGTTGAAGTGATATACTTGCTGATTAAGTCCTCCAAAATAGACTTTGCTAGTGGTGGTGGATTTGCTGATGGAGCATTTTAAGACAAGGGCTGAGTAGGACCTTGATTTTAAAATCCTCGAGGTTGATGCGGTGGATGCTGCCCTTGGCCTCCCTAAGAAAAAGTAGGGTGATTCCTTCAATTAGGATTGTATGTATTGGAATAGGGATTGTTGCCCTTCCTATTCCATTGCATGAAATCCATGTGCTCTATTGTAGTACCCATGTTAGGGCACTCATGATTCGGATGCTCTCTGCTGCAAAAGTCGCAATACATGATCTGCTGATTACTTAGCTGTGAAGGTGCCAAGTTTAAGTTTCCCATCTTTTTCTCAATCATGGATGGCAGTCTGGACTCCGTAGTAATGATCATATCCATATTGTGCGCACCCACTGATTTTGCTCTAGGCCTTGAACTACTCTATATGTAGTTGTTCAATGCTATCTATTCAATCGAATCAAAAACTTCTTGGGGTGTCTTAGTACTAGCGGATCCACCATCATAGGCACCAATGAGTCACCTTGCCCCCGTATTAACTCTATTGTAGAAAGCTTGAACTTGTATACCGCGGTCGAGGCCATGATGTAGACATTTTCTGAGAAGTTCCTTCCATCTTTCCCAAGCTCTATTTAAACTGTCCCCATCAGCTTGCTGGAATAAAATAAGATCTCATTCCTCAGCTTAGAAGTGCGACTAGGGGGAAAATACATCTTCCCAAGAACTTTTCTATCAATGTCTACCAAGAAGTGATAGATCCGCCAGGAAATGATTTTAGCCAAGACTTTACTTTGTCCCTGAGAGTAAATGGGAACAAGCGAAGGTGAACAACATCATCTAAAACTCCATTGATCTTGGGTCTTGCTTAGGGAGTCCATCGAATTGTACATTGTTCTATAATATCTGTATCAAATGCGTCTTTATCTCAAAATTATGTGCTTGGATTGTTGGTCTAGTTATACTCGACTGCGCCCCAGTAATGGATGGTTGAGCATAATCTACCATTAGAGGTGGTGGAGGTGGTCTAATTGAAGGAATTAGTGGTAGCGGATCTTAGTGTTCCTCCTCCGTTTTATCCACCTGGACCATTGCATTATTTTTCGCTGTTTCGAACCTTAGAGCATAGCGGGCACTTTGTAGTGTACGTTCGATCTCTGGGTCGTACTCAACTAATTTACCCCATTGAATTTGGGGCATAAACTAGTTGAATAAAAACCTAAAATGAACAAAAACACAAATCAAATACCCAGAATAGCAATAACAAAACTTTCAAAGAAATAAGCCATGCATGAAATTCAACAATGCAAGAACGATAACCAAATAAGAACACAAAAACAAGAAATTAAAGTGATTAAAACAATAGATTAATGACGTTCTTAAAAGTTACCGTTCTCCAACAACGACGCCAAAACTTGTTGTTTAAATTGGGATACTCTATATTTATAACCAAACAAGAAAGTGTACCTATCGGTGTACCACTAGAGAAACTCCTGGGTTGTCGAACTCAGGAACGGAGAAGCTAGAATAATAACTGTTTTTTTGAGGTCTAATCAAAATAAGGTTAAAGGTTGATTGTAAAACTAAAAGTAATCAACAAAGAAAACAATTAACGAGAAAATAAAAGTTGGTTTGAGAGATAAAATAATGGAAAAGAGTTTAAATGGTGGAATCCTCTTAGACTTTGTCAACTACTTCAATTGGAAAAAGATTAACAAGGATGTTTGAAAGGTATGGGTTGGATCGTCGCATTTGACTCGAGTATTCTCTATCTCTAGGCGAAAACCGTCCTATTCACTAACCTTTCAAGAAGAATTTCTTATCTCTCTAACCAATTATGAATGCTTTAAGATTAGGTGAATTAGAGACCTAAGAGCACAACTAGTATCTCTACTCAATTACCAACTCCTGATGTTCAATTATTTGCCTTAAATTGTTTATCCTTTTTCAATTCCCACCAATTTTGCGAATTAGATGATTTCGCGAAAATCACACAAACGATTGAACAATTGAACATAGAAATCAAACATCAATTTCATAAAATTCCAATCAAAGATTGTATCATCCAAAACTATAGTTCAATCCTCATTCAAACAAATAGGAATTTAGCTACTAAACATCTTCATTAAACACAAAATAAAAGTAGAATTCATAAAAAGAGAAGGGAAAGAGAAGCTTAGGTCTAAGATTGATGATTTCATGGTTTCGAGTAGTCGCCGAGCTCGTCTCTCAATCTGCCTGAAGAACTTAAAATTGCTCCTTTGATGATCTTCAATTTCTTTTCTAAACACTCAATTTTATGTCTAATTGCTGAAAACTAACTAATTAGAGAGGATATGGGAAGAATTTGGAAGAGTATTTTTACCTAAAACCGTCTCTCTAAAACCTAAAACTGAGAATTGAATGGAAAAGGAGTAAAAAATTACATTTAAAAACCCAGAAATAATCCTCAAAACCTACCATGTGCAGTAGGAGTAGCCTACAGTCAATTGTAGGCTTCAAGCCAATCTTTTTGTTTTGAGCTCTTAACCTACTATCCAACGGTTGGGTGCGGTCCACTTAGTTGCTGGTTTTCTATCCTCTATGTTTTTGCTCCTTTTTCGACCAGTTTTCTCCCGTTTCAGTTTGTATTAATCAAATTCTTCTTTGGGCACACTTAAGTGAAAAGGAGAAGGAGATAAGCAAGCTCTAGGTTTTATATACTAAAAACATCAAAAACTGACATAATTAACATATAAAGTTAAAGACAATTAAGCACATACAAGGCTACTCACTGATTGTGTGGTTTCTAATTCTAAGAAAATTCTACATTTAGACAAGCATACCTATCGATGTAATATGATGAAGAAAGTCCCCAGATTGTTGAACTCTTGGAATGACCAAGCACTAGTACTAACTATGTCTCTACTGTTTAATTAAATAAATTTTTTTTAAAAGATATCTAAAACTAAGAAACAATTAAAAGACAATTAAACTAGATAGCAAATAAAGGTTTTAAAACAAGTTTGGAAAAGAGTATTTAAATGGTAGAATCCTCCTAGAACCTTAAGTTAATTTTATTTAGAAAATCGTTGTAATTAATTATTAAAGGTTGGATCTCACTAAAACATCGGATAAACTCTATGTTTAGGTGAATATCCTCCTATTCAACTTAACCATTTAGAGAAGAATGTCTTCTAACCCTAACATGATTATGAACGAATTATAGATTATAGCAATTAGTTATGATTTACGAACTTAAGAAGTATGTCTACTCAATTACCAATTCCTATTATTCAATTAAATCATTAATGACCTAAATTAACCTTCCTTTGTGAATTCCAATTAATCTTGTGAAATTACCAATCACGCGTAAACAAGTAGACAATTACAACAATTGAATAACAAACAAACAATAATTAAATCATTAAAACAAGAAATTCATATAAGACATTAACCAAGAATTCTAGGGTTTATTCCCATTTAAACACAAAATGAATTAGCCGCTAAACATAATTCTAAAACATAAAATCGTAGACAAATTTATAAAATATAAAGAGCTTAGGAAAAAAGATTAAAGCTCCACAATCCCCGTGATTGCTCAAACATCTCTTTCGAATTGCTTGAATAAATTCCCCAAATTGGGTCTTCTTATAAAAATATAGACTGAAACTAAAACCTAAGCTATTCATTGAATGTGTTTAATGGGGTTCACATAGGAGAAAAATCTCCAAATCGTATTCTAAAATTACTCTCATCCCTCTAAAAGGGTTTTGAATCCAATTACACAAGGAAATGAAATTAGAGTAAAAAAAGGAAAAAAGTTACAAAAATTACAATTTGTCCCTCTGTGCGACTATCCGGACCAAGATAGTGAAACTATTCGGATCCGAATAGTTTCTGAAAACTCTTCTTCAATTGATTGCCCACTATCTAGACCAGGATAGTTGTTATCCGGATCCGAATAGTGCTTGTGTTCCAGCACTCCGGGTTTGTCTATTATTTTCTGTTTTCTTTGTTTTCAGCTTCAAAGTCCTTTGTTTTGGCTCGTTTTCAACAAATCTTCATTCCGAAGGTACCTATAACAATAAGATAAGAAAAGGGATCAAATAACTCTATTTTGTGAACATTTAAACACAAAAATCGATAAAACGATAATGCTTAAGAGGGTAAAATTAGACTTATCAAACTCCCCCACACTTAAGCTTTGGTCGTCCTTGAGCAAAGGGCTAAAAGCAAACAAGAAAAAAAAACTACTAACCACTTTCATAGGTCTCATGATTGCATTTAGCACGTGTAATAAGCCCTTTAAACCCTTACCAAAGAGGACAAGTAAGGTCTCGTGAGGGTTTGCAGGCGATATACTCACAAAATCACACAACAAACACTAAGAACTTTATAAAATAAACTTTACAAAAGAAACTAAAACCATGAAAGAACAAAGAAATGTCACTTTCAAAATATAGCCAAGAGTTACAAAAACTGATGAAACTTATCAAGGCACAACTCATAAACTAACTAACACATCCAACGTTCCATTTTAGCGCATGAGAATCAACAGTGTATGTGTGTGTATGTGTGCAAACTTTATGTTTAGTTTCAAAAATATGCAAGAAGAATTTCAAGAAATCAACCATGTGATTCACTTTATCAAGCTATATTCCAAGACCCTTCTACTTCAAGTACCAGCCTAAAGTTATCCCAAGCTTAAGTATGACTTTAAAGCTTGTAACGTTAGGCTTGGGACATATGTGGTTATCAAACGAAGGTAAAGGTGAAACGAGATGAAGGAGAATATGAGCTAATGCAACGAAAAGGGGAATAAACTCAAAGTTATCTATAACCTTTAAGTCGTTTTCACTCAAATCTCTCGAAACATTACCTTTCTTTCAACGCTCACAATCCCATGAAACTATATAACTCACCAATCACTCAAAATTCAAGGAATTGTAATGTGAAAAGAAGGGGATATAAGATATTGAGAGATAAAAGGCCAATAGAATCTTTCTTTTGAACTCATTCTTTTTCTCTATTTTTCTTTTATTTATTTCTTTCTTTTTATTCTCTTTTCTCTTTTTTTTCACTAGTTTTTTCATCTTCCTCATTTTTTTTTCTCTTTTTCCACTAGTGATTGATAAAATATAAGCTTTCTCAAAAAGGTTTTCTTTGAAAATCAATTCACTCCTTTGTTTCTTTTCTCTCGTTTGATTTCTTTCTCAAAAAGCTTCCAAGATACCTTTTTTTTCTCTCAAAATTTTCTTTTCTTATTTTTCCCCCACACTTACAAGTTATGCTCACTCACACAGACTCAAAGATATAGAATCATTAGCTCATTCGATTGAGGGTATATATTTAAATGTGAGTTTAAAGTCAAAGAAAAGAAGGGAGTGAATCCCTTTGCATGAAGCTCAAGAAGGGCACTAAGGATTTAACATTCAACAGGGTAGGCAAGAAAAACTCGAACGGATCAAAGAATGCTTATGACTATCATCTCTGGGATTAACAAAAACTAGACTCTTTGTTTCAAGATATGGAAAAAGAAGTTCTAGGATGATGCTTTAAAAATAAATCATATAAGACAATTTCGTAAGATTCTTAAAGCATAATTTCAACTTCTAAAAACAAAGCATAGTGCATAAAACCCATCGATTCACAAGGCATAAACAAAAGAGGATGAGAAGTTAACTACATATTATGCCTATTCCAAGTTTTCACAAGTTAAATGCACATCTTTTTAATGTTTTTTTAGTGAAAAAAAAGAAAAAGGAAAATCTTTTTGGTGTTTTCCTTAAGAATGATAAAAATAATTATTTACAAAAATTAACTTTAAAACAAAACAATGTTTGAGATTTAAAAAAAAAAAAAAAAATTTAAAAAGTTTTTGGAGTTTTTAAGATTTTTTAATGTTTTTGGTATTTTTGTAAAACAAACACTTAAAAACAATAAAGAACAAATAAAACTCCACCCACACTTATAATCATATTGTCTTCAATGTGGAGAAAATAAAACAAAACAAAAAGGTAAAAGAAAATAAGAACTAACAACAAAAATACGACACACAAAAATTTTCAGGCAACACAACACAAGGAATGAACATAATCAAACTTAATGAAAAGAAACTTGAACCGCCGAAAAGAAAGTCTTAACCCGTGTGTGGAGTCATGTACAATTTATGCAATTTAAGGAACAGGTTGCTCCCAAAAAAATAGATAAATTAATGCATACACAATAACATGCAACATCAGAGAATTTAGAGCAATAATAGGACCCCAGTTGCGCCCCTGACAATAAAATTAATCAATCAAATAAAGAAGGGGTTAAAGAAAACTCATCTCGGTTTGTGTAAAATGAACCGTTGCCACCGAAGTACCAAAATTGGATGGTTGGAATGCTCGAGTGTCACCGTTCCATTGCCACTGCATTTGTTAGAGTCTTGATTGGTCGGAGGGGGCAGAGAGGAGACAGAAAACTGGGAACAGAGGGGGGAGAAGGGAGTAACACAGGAACCTGGAAAGGGTAACAGGGAAAAAAGAAAGAAAAAAAAGGAGGTTGAATAGAAGAAGGAAAAACGAGAATGGTATATGGTGGCCGGAAGTTGGGTGTCAGAGCAGAGAAAGAGATGATGGGGGAAATGGTAGTCGGGAAAGTGGAGAGAAAGTTGAGAGGGTTAGGGATTTAGGGTTTTATTTTAGGAGAAATTGGAGAAGGAAAGATAGAAATAACTGCACAAGAGGTCTAAATCATGCTAACCAGATCCATACCTGCCTGGAAAATACAACTACTCAGACCAAGATAGTGGAACTATCTGGATCTGGATAGTTTCTGGGAAAATTTTTTGCATGTTGCTCAACTATCCGGATCCAAATAATCTTTGGAAATTTGTGCACTAACGATAGTCCTCTCTCCGGATCCGGTAAGAACTTTTCGAATCCTAAAAGCTCTGTTTTTTGCTTCAATTCTTTGCTTTTTGCATGTTTTCGTTCAATTTTTTGACACTTTTGACCTACATATAAAATAAAAATCTTGGTAAACGTGCTTTTAGGGAATATCATCCCCACTCGCTTGTACGACCTTAGCAATAACTTGACAAATTAAAAGATGAAACAACAAAAGAAAAACTACACTATGTTAAAGTTATAGTATAGGTATACAAAAGACTTTTGATACTTCCTCTTAGGCACCTCCCGGATCATGAGAATCCAGTAACATTTTGGCCCTTCATTTTCCTTTTCGCCGAATCGGCACCCACGCTATTAAACCCCTCTTTGATTCATGAGAAGTATTCTTCTTCTCTCCTTTTGAGTTCTTAGGGCTTTCAAGTGGTTTAGACTTGTTTTCCTACATTGGACAAGGTACATTATGATTGATATGATCTATAAGAATAATGTTTCTCTATTCAAAGAGGAAAGGGTTGGAGTTATCGGGATTTAAAGACTACTTTATCCTCTCCAATCCTCATAATCAATATCCCTTTATCCATATCTATTAAAGCTTTAGAAGTATATAAGAAGGATCTTCCTAATAATAAAGGGAAATCGACATCCTCTTCCATGTCGAGGATCACAAAGTCTATGGGAAAAACTAGATTTTTAACTTTAACGAAAACATCCTCGATAACTCCTATAGGTTGCCTTATTCTTTTGTCTGTTAAACTTATGGACATCCTAATGGGTGTAGGATTTCGTAGACCTAGCTTTTTACACATATTATATGACATAACATTTATGCTAGCTCCTAAGTAGGTTAATGCTTTATCAATAGGAAAATTGTCTATCATGCAAGGGAAAAAAAACTCCCTTCATTGTTTAAATTTTGTGGCAACTTGTCCTTGTTGATAAGTAGTAACGAAAATTCTTCTCCCAAGGTATATGTCGATGCTTTGTCTAGCATAATTGTTCTTGAAAGCATCTCTTTAAGATATTTTGTGTTTTTGGGTACTTCTAGAAGCAAATTACAAAGAAGTACGTTAATTTTTAATTGTTTAAATATATCAATAAACTTTCTCATTCTCGTCTTTGCTTCTGTCCCCATTAAGGGCCACCAGATAAGGAATCTTGGGCTTGCATGCTTCAATTTTCGGCCCTTTAATATTCATTCCTTGGTCTTCTTGGGATGTGGAGATATTTAGTGCCTTTATCTCCTCTTTCGTGAATCTTATCTCTTGAGTCGCCAACATTGTCTCCTCTTTAGGAATTTTTTTCATTTTAGATTACCAAGATAACATTTACATGTTCTCTCAGGTATATTTCGTGTTTCTCGGAAGAGTTTCTTGAGGTCTCTTGGAGACTAGCTTAGAAATTTGACCAATTTGAGTTTCCGAATTCCTAATTGAGGCATCTTGATTTTGCATTCTTGCCTCAGTTGCACTCATGAATTTCATTAGCATATCTTCGAGATTAGACTTTGGTGGTTGATTCGAAGGAGGTGCATTATAGGGTAACGGTTGTGTTAGCCCGCGATTTTGAAATTCCGGAGGATTTTGAGGTCTTTGTTGCCCATGATTGCTCCAAGAAAAATTTGTGTGGTTGCGCCATCCAGGGTTATAGGTATTGGAATAAGGATTATTCTCTTACCTATTTCCTTGGATATAATCTACTTGCACCATGGAAGCATCCATACTTGTCCACTCATGATTAGGGTGCCCTCCATTACAAAAATCACAAAATATCACTTTGTTATGGGCTCGTTGATGCCATATTAAAATTTTCAAATTTCTTATCTATCATGGCATCTAACCTTGTCTCTGAATGAGTTAACGTATCTATGCTATGTACACTCGTCGTTTTTTTCCCTTGGTCTTGCCCCTCTCCCCCCCTCCCCCCTCCCAAGCATAACTATTTAAGGCGATTTGCTCGATCAAGTCATGCACTTGTTAGGGAATCTTGCTATCGATAAAGACGCCGGCGAAGCGTCTATGAGTTGTCTAGCTCTAAAACTAACACCATTGAAAAAGGATTGGATTTTGATTTCCAAATCCAAACCATTATGAAGACACTTTCTTATCAATTCCTTCCACCTATCACAAACTTCATAAAGACTTTCCCCATCAGCTTGTTAGAATGAGAGAATTTCATTCCTAAATTTTGCGGTATGGCTTGGGAAAGGTATCTTCCAAGGAACTTCTTTGCCAAAGATTCCCACGTTATAATGGAACCCGTAGGTAACGAATTGATCCATGACTTCCCCTTATCCCTTAAGGAGAATGGGAATAGACGAAGTTTAATTGCATCCTACAATGCCCCTCCGATCTTGAAAGTATCACACACCTCCAAGAAATTGGCGATGTGTGCGTTGGGATCTTCATCTTGTAGCCCTTCGAATTGCACATTTTCTAATTGCTCATTATTTGCACTACTTGTATGATGTTAGGCTTAATTTTGAAATTGTTGGCGTGCACTACCATTCTTATTATGCTTGGCCTTGTCTTGGGGATGGACAACCTAGCATAATTGGCCATAGTGATGATGTTGTGAAACGGGTGTTCCTCGCTAGAGTACAAGGTAAGCGGACCTAAGACCCTAGAAGTGAGTTCAACCACAGTGTCGCTTCTCTCGAGGAAAGACAAGGTTCAACTACTTTACCGTTATTTCTATGTTTAGTCTTAAAAACGTTGTTGAAAAGATTGTGAACTATCAAGATGCTAACAAAACTAATATAAAAAACCAACCAAACAATAATCTAAGAACTCTATAAAACGAAGGTTTGGATCTCGGGATCTCCCTAATCTTGTTACTACTTCAATTAATTGAAATTAATGGAAATTGATGTTGTAGTACGAATTAGGTCATCACACTCGTAATTTGGCAATCCTTATCTCTAGATGAAAGCCGATCTATTCACTATAACTCTTAGACGAGATTCTTTTCTCTCTCTAACAAGTTATGAATGCAATAAACTCAAGTGATAAAAAAGACCTAATACTGCATCATTCTATCTCTAGTTTAATGCCCCAATTAATCCCCAAATCGATTGCCTTCGGGTGTTCTTCTTTTTTCAATTTCAAACACCCTTGCGATTATTTTAAGCTCATGAGACATAAATTGCAAAGAATTAAACAATTGAAGAACAATTCAATCAATGACAACATTCAATTTCTATAAATTCAACCAATTCCATAAGTACCAAATTAGAGTTCAACCCTTAATCCAACAATTAAACTACTCAAAATTCATAATGCAAAACTAAAATTTCTACAAATTAAAAACTACAAGATAGGGAAAAGAAATTTTTAGATGTGGAATTGAAGGCTAAATTTTGATTCCGAATCGTGCCCGAGCTCGTCTCTCGAGTTGCTCCACCGAAGCCCGAACTCGCCTTTTTGATCCTTGAAATCTCTTGGAAACCTTCAATTCTTATTCTCTAATATAAATCCTAACTATTTGAGATGAGAATTGGGGGAAATTTGACTGATTCTTCTATCCTTTGTGACTTCCCTGAATAAATCCCCCACATTGGGTCTTCTTACAAAAATATAAATTGAAACTAAAACCTAAGTTATTCAGTGAATATGTTTAATGGGGTTTATATAGGACAAAAATCTCCAAATCCTATTCTAAAATTACTCTAATCCCTTTCTAAAAAGGTTTTTGAATCTAATTACAAAAGGAAATAAAATTAGACTACAAAAAGGAAAAGTTACAAAAATTGCAATTCAATCCCTTTGCATGACTATCTGGACTAGGATACTAAAACTATCCAGATCCGGATAGTTTCTGGAAACTCTTCTTCAATTGACTGCCCACTATCTGGACTAGGGTAGTTGCTATCTGGATTCGGATAGTGCTTGTTTCCAGCACTTTGGTTTTGTCCGTTCTTCTTTGTTTTCTTCGTTTTCAGCTTCAAAGTCCTTCGTTTTGGCTCATTTTCAATACATCTTCATTCTAAAGTTACCTATAACAATAAGAGAAGAAAAGGGATCAAATAACTCTATTTTGTAAATATTTAAATACAAAAGCTGTTAAAAACGACAATGACTAAGAGGGTAAAATTAGACTTATCACTCACTAACTTCAAATATATTTCACCTGCTAAACAAATAGCACAACAAAAGAGGTGCCTTGCCTTGATAACAGTTGTAAGTTAGAGGTTAGACCAGTATTGTTGTGTCGAGCTAATAATGTGCGTGTTATGTTAAACTTGTCGTGTGCAAAATGGCAAATAACATAAGTAAAGCATAATGCAAGAATTGATAATGTAGTTTGGCCACACAAGCCTACATCTCTAGGGCCGTGCCCAGAAAAATAATCCACTAAAACTGAAACACAGTACAAGAAACGCCTAGCTCATTAGCACATCTAGTGTTTTCCCTAGTGAAAAATTCAAAATTGCACACCATAGTTGAAATCCCTTCAACTCTTCAAGGCTCTCCCTTGGTATAAGGCTACTTTGGCTTGAACTTTTGTTGAATATAGCAGATCTTCGTTCCCAAGAAGCAAGAAGTCTTCAATGGAAGTCTAATGGCAAATGCTGATAAACACAATCTTCTAACACCGAACAATAAGGTTTACGCATAAGCCATAAAATCCATGAACTTCTTAGTTTATGACTGCATGCGTTGGAACTTCAAGTATTGTCATCTAAAAGCTTAAAACCAAAATCTTGAATTGCATGAAAACGATTAACCATAGAATGTCACATGATACACTTTAAATACTAAGGAATCCCAAATCCTTTTTCCTTCTTCCCAATCTTCTATGATATCAAGGGACTGATTCCTCATATAACTTGTATTCCTAGTTGCCTTTGATAAATTAGGAGCACTTTGTTGAGACTCATGCAAGCTTTGAGAAGATTCTGGACAGAATAAAGAACATGCGGTGTATAGAGTTTAAATAATTGTCACTATAGGAACTTTAAAATATATAAGCTTATATTTATTAACAAAGTATGTGTTGATACAAAGAAAGGTATCGATGGGACCCGTTACATGATCGTGCCATATGGGACGCTTGCGAGAAACAAGCCTCATATGTTACAAGGATTTGATGTACGATGTACGAGCGGATGGGTATCAACTCGAATGGATGACTACCGCACAGTACACACCTCTTTGTGATATATGGAGCTTAATGCTTTCAAGAAGAAGCGGCAGGCGGCACAGAGGAACCGTCTGTAAGGGTGTGGTGGCCAGGGACTTGGCAAGCACACGCGGGTTTAGGTCATTCATTGAGTGGGTAAGTCAATTACATCTTTTCCATATTTAATTATCCTATTTTTTTTAACTTACAACGATATTTTTTTTATAACTTACAATTATTTTTAACTTTCTTGATATTTGAATTCTCATTTATCCTTTAAAAGTTTGCAACAGGAGAAAATGGCCGAGGCATTTGCATAATCAGAGTCGTACGTCCTACTGCATCAACAAAAGGGATAGTAGGTTGACAAGCAATATGACGAATTTTGGATAAGATTATTTAATAGTTTTAGTTTAATGTTATATTATCATTTATTATTCTTTTGTATATTACCTAACAAATAACTTATTAATATCTTTCTTGTAGGCAAAATATCAGGAGCTGTGAATGCAAAATGCCTTCATATTGAGACCAGCTCACCAATGCCGACTGACGAGCAGTTGATGTTCAAGGCTGCCGGTGGTAGCAACAAGGCCATGTCTACGGTTTGGGTCACAATCTGCAGCCATCACCACCGAGCAACAAGGAGGTAGCAGCAGCTCATCAACGGTTTCGTTGGTATCTTCTACAGCTGACTAATATGACTACATCAAGAGGGAGAAGAAGTTGTGGGGATACATGTAGCACGCACAGGACAAATTCGCCGGCTTCATGACCTCATTCTCCTCTCAGTGTAGTGTGCAGCTGTATTCGATACCCACTCTGTTCCTCCTTTCCCTCTTGGACGGATGACCCATACGTTCCTCAGCCATCGGCAGGTCCTCCCTCCTCCTTTAGCCCACCTCCACTTATGTAGCTTTGACACTTATGCGGTTTGTACTTTGGTACTTCGGTGTTTCATATATTATATGGTTTTATATTTCACATACTTAGAGTATTCGTTTAATTACTAATTTCATTTTATATTTAATATTTACATATTATGTATTCTGGATTTGTTTCGATTAGTATTTGATATTTATATCTTATGTATTTCTAGACGTTTTTGTTATTATCGTATTAGAAGAAGATTATATATTAATTGTATTCGTTTTATATTGTTTGTTGCTGTTGTCGGTTTCAATTTCAGGTGGATATTATAATTAAAATAAGATATTAATAAAAATTTTCAAAAATAACCAATCGATACCGACTGAAAATCAATCAATAACTATTTATTAAATATAAAAATAAATAATGTTACCGGCTGAAATTTGGTTGGTAAAAAAAATATACCAACCGCATAATTGGTCGGTAAGTTTTAAATCGGTCGGTAACTTATTTTTCAAATTGACTATTTTAAGTAAGAAAAATAAAGTTACCGACTGATATTTCGATCGGTAATTCTTAAAATTCGGTCAGTAAATTACCAACCGACCTTACATTCCCTCTCAAAAAGTTACCGACTAAATATCTCGAATTGACCGAATCGTTCGGTAATTGCCTGGTTTCTTGTAGTGTTGAACATTCATTATTTTTCCATGAAACTTCATCACAGCAAATTATTATATTTCCATGGAACATTAACATATAATCCATTAAACATTAGTACTATTTTCTTGAAACATTAATACAAAACTCATGAAACATTCATTATATTCCTATGAAACATTGACACATAGACCATGGAGCATCAATAATATTTCCATTGATCTTTAACAAAGAATATGGATTATTGATAGAGTCGATTTTTAATACAAATAAACACATTAATTTTTAATTATTAGCCTTTGAAAATATTTTATTTATTTATTAGTCATAATTATTATATTTAATTTATTTTATTTATCTTTGTGCAGATTTCTAAAAAAAGAATGGAAAATAAAGATTTCATATTAAATTTGATAAAGGGAACCTGCAGTATTTGAATCCTTTAAGGATTAGGATTAGAGCTTTAATAGAATCCTTTAAGGATTAGGATTTTAGTTGAATCCTTTAAGGATTAGGATTTTGCTTCTCTTTTGTCTATATACAGAAAAGCCACATAAGAAAGGTGGGGGGAAGATCAAGAAAAAAAGAAGAGAGCTGCGAGGGGAAGATCAAGAAAAAAAGAAGAGAGCTGCGGGGGGAAAACAGCGGTAGCTGCACAAGCAGCTGCCCGAGCTGCAATGAGAAAAAAAGAAAAGCAGCCGCAAGACGACCACAATTTGAAGCAGCAAATCTAATGAGTAGCAACGAAAAATTATTTGGAAGAAAAAGGCCATGATCTACAAATTGGTTCCTCCTTTCCCTTTAACCATGAACTAATTTTCTTTTTAGAATTTTGATGAAACCCTAGCTATGTAATTTTGGTTTATTTTATTTTTGGAGATTTATTATATTATTTATGTGATTATATATCTTGGGATGTTCATGGTTTGATGCAATTAAATTTTTATGATTGTTCTTGTAGAATAATTATTTGGGTTAATTGATATTTTTATCCATGCTTGATTCTTGTAGTCTTGAGTATGAGAGATATGTAATTTTTGCAAGTATATTGTGGGTTTTAGAATTGAATAGTTCATGCTAATTTTAGATGATTTATGTCATAGGAATGAATAAGCCATGCTAATGGTTAGATGGATTATGACATGCATTTAAACACAATATATTTCTTTAGTGAATCGAAGCTTGTAGCCTAGATCACCACATAAAAGTTTAATCTTTTCTCCTAAATAAAATTAAATCATTGTTATATACGTTAGTGGTGGATTCAAGGTTCTAAATCATCTTCTTTGGTTAATCTTTCATTAGTTTTAGTTTATTTGCGTTATTCATTAGTTTTATTTTACTTTAGGAATAATTCTGAGATAACAAAAATTGATTCTTCTTTATATAAAATTAATTTAGGGAAGATAATAATTTAGGTAGTTAAGCCTTTCTCTGTGGTTCGATACTTCCGTATTACATTGATGTTTTGCACTTGCAAATATTGTGTTAAAACTTTGGTATACAAATCCTCAATCAATTATGTATTATTTTTCCATAAAACCTTATCACAACAAAATATTATATTCTTATAGAATATTAACACATAACCTATGAAACATCAATAATATTTTTATGAAAATTAACACAAACTCATGCAACATGCATTATATTTCCATAGAACATGGATCTCTAACAAAGAACACGAACATTCATTATTTTTCCCTAAAACCTCATCACAACAATTATAATGCATCTTTCATAAGTTTGTGTTAATATTTCATGAAAAAAATATTGGAATCAAAGAAGAAAAATAAGAAAAACACATGGAATATTCATACTATTTGCATGGAACATCTATAATATTTCATAGAAATATTAATACGTAACTCATGGAACCTCTTACGCGCATGTATATCACTTGCTTTTGCTGTGACTACGATAATTTGTCTTTTTGATGTTTTAATGGCACGATTGTTTGATGGAACCTCTTATGTATTTGATAATAATTTTTGCAATCTCTTAATTATTTAACATGTGTTTAAATTATGAATTCTGAAACTTAAGTTTGAGACATTGAATTTAAAAACTGAATGGTGAATTAATTAATAAGTAGTATATATATATATATAACTGTTTAATTATAGTTATAAGCTTATCAAACGAGGCCAAACCCAAATGAATAGTATATATATAAACTATAAAGAGGAGATAGGGGATGAATTATCTTTGAATTCTCCCTACTACTAAAAATTGAAGTACACTAATAAGATATGAAATTTGATAATTTAGTCACTGTCAGTAATGTAATGTATCGATCTTCATGGAAATAATTTGAAGATCGTCCAACGAATAAACAAATCAAATAATCCTTCCTTCAGCAAAAACTCCACAGACGAATATCATCCCCTAATTCCTCCTCATAGACGAAATCTTCAATATTATTATTCATCAACGGATCAAAGAAAAACGCCGCCGTTTCATCATGATCCATGAAACGGTACTTGGGTGAATCAAAATTGTACCACGGTACACTTATCATTAGATCATCTTCAATTGGTGATGATGATGATGAAGAAGAAGAAGGCTGCGGTTGCGGTTGCGCCGGAAAAACATGATCGGTTCCGTTAGCGGCGGCGGCAGCGGCAGCGGCGATTCTTTGGATGGATTTGGGGGACATATTGATGGTAGTTTCGGCAGCGGCGACGGCGGAAGAAGAGTAATTATTAGGAAAATTGAGATTTGCATTGGCGGAAGTGCCTTTAAGGCAAATAAGTGCAGCATCGTAAGCTCTAGCGGCAGCTTCAGGAGTTGAATAAGAACCTAACCATATTCTTGTTTTTTGATTTGGAGCTCTAATTTCAGAAACCCATGATCCCCAACTTCTCATTCTCACTCCCTTGTATTTCTTCTTATTGCTAATTACAGACTTCGGTTGCATCTTCTTCTGATCCGTCGTTGTTTTCTTCACCATTTTGCTGTGTTCTTGTTAATTGAGTAGGATATGTGATGATATTGGGATTGGTATATATATAGAAATATAGAGAGAGGTGTGAAGGAAGGAGAGAGAGACAGAACAGATCCCTTTGGTCAAGGATTTGATAGTAATGTAGTCGACATGTAACATGAAAAATGGGTGACAGATATTTCCTTGTTTTTTTTAAATTCATTTTTTTATCAAATGAAAACATTTTCTTGGTAGCTTCTCATACTCACTACTACCGTACTACGAAGTTTCCGCCATTATTTACCCAAAAAAGAAATTAAACTAAGGAGAAGAAAAAAAAAAAAAAAAAGACTCCATTTTTTGTTTTTTGGGAAAAAATCATCCAACTAAGTATGATGGGTAAGTGGCTAAGTTAGTAGTTACACAATATCCTTATGTAATAGAAAATAGAAAAGTGTAATTATTCATTCTCAATAATTTTTATTATTTTTCAATATCCATTCTAGCCATCCTTAATTATTTCGCACAAGTTTCAGGTTAATTTTTGAATTTTTTCAATGTATTATTAAGTAAGAGATTGATGTTAAAGATAGTTTAGTCTATATACATAAAAAAATTTTCTAATTCCACATTTTCTTAATCTGTGTGATGTCTGAAACGTAATAGGTAAAAAAATGAAAGAAGTATAAGCAATTTAGCCTTGAGTTTAAAAAACTACGCATACACTTTACCTTATAAGATCATTTAATTTAAGTAAAACGCTCAACTATGTTTCATATAATTATAATTTGTTTCAAAAAAACTCCTATATTTTATAATAGAATAAATTTAATTCATACCTTAATTTATAATTACAATTTACTTAATTAAAAATACGTTGAGGCAGCTTAGATTAATATTATTTTTAGTCCATAATATTAGAAAAATAACATTTAACTAGAAAAAATTAGCTCGATTCAACCACTAATTAATATATTTATCATCCTGATGAGTTGTAATAGGGTTTTGAAAATTTTGGTTCGAGAAGAAAAAAACACAAAGGAGGAGATTTCCTCTAGTAGGTTCTGAGCCACCATTGCTGGGAATGTGCAAGGAGGAGTACAGCTGCAGCATGGGTTGGAAAAAGTCTAATTGCAAAAAAGTTAATAAAAAGATCTCTTAACTGCAGATAAGAAAAAATCATAACGGACTTTCAAAACCATGAGTAGTAGTTATTCATCAGAAAAAAAAAAAAAAAGGCAGGAATGGGAGAGCGAATGAGGGTTGGGAATAATTTACAGATAAGCAGTGATGAAGCTTTTGACTTGCAACACAAGTAACCCTAACCCCAGTATAATATGATTTCAGCAGAGGAAAGTGACTTTGGGGGAAAAAAAAGAAAAGGTCTAATGCATATATGCTAAATAGACAAACAAGATTCTACTTAGGCATATGGCTTTGATAGCCAATTGTGTCTTTTTCTCACATGCTTTATATTCACACCAATTCCTATATATTTATCTATATAGTACCACTTACACAATTTAAAATAATTATACTGCTCAATAATTGATTTTTTTTCTTTTTTTTACAGGCATTCTGTATTATAGCCTTAACTATTCCAATTCACACTTTTACTTAAGAACTAAAACTTGATTATAATTTTTTTTTTTTTTAACATAAATCGAATTTGTGACTTCGCATTAATAATAAGAAAAAGTTTATTAAGTGGCCAAAGCCATTGAATTCTCAATAATTCATGCATGGAAGTGAGAGAAGAAACATACATAGCAAGAAAATATAATTAATAGAGTAATGTTACAGATTAAGATTGATCTAATTAACTATGTTAGGGGTTTTAAAAATATCATTTAAGTCCCTTCCAAAAAAAAATATAATTTAAGTACTTTTTCATATAGAGGGACTGAAGTACATAGGATTCTACATTCCGCAGCTTCTTGGTGATTCAGGCACATTATAAAGCTTCAATTTTTTGTTTTCCCAACCACTCCTAATAAACTATAAGTATATATAAATCTTTATAAGATACAATCATATATATATACAATAAAACAAAAAGATTACAAAATAAGTTTTTATTATTATTTAAAATACTTATCAATTTCACAAATTTTATTAATTTTATATACATCAATCATATTACATCTTATTCCATAAGAAAAATCATATTACATAGCATATGTAATAATTTAAAAAGTATACTTGAGGTATATTTATTTATTTTATTTGTTTAGAGGTAATGAATTGGGACACAAAATGGAATCGAGAACGCGCAAAAGGAAGAGGCATTTGGATTGGAGGGGCTTTATATGAGAAACAGCTGGTGCTCTTCTGTTCTGTCACTGTGGCTTTGGAAACGCGTAAATGGCTCATGTCTCTCATCTCCCTTTCAAACAAGTAGATTTTGGTGTCGTTAAGGAAAGTACTATTTGCCCCTTTTTTTAATATCTTTTGTACGAAATGCCTCCCATAATAATAATATTCGGTTGCATGCATGGCCGACCAATTTTGATTATTATTCTTATATAAACTTGGTTACACAATTTTCGAGTATTAGTTTGAGAAAATAACCAACATATCATCAAACTATTTACGTTTAATCAATTATAATTATGTTATATTTGTCACGTTTTATAATTAAATAAAATTAGACTATATATATCACTCCTAATTATTTAAAGATGTTATTTATATTTTTGATTTCTAAAATTCAATTATTTTGACTGGATAATTAAACCCTTGTACATACTCAGAAAGGAAATAATAAAATATTTTGCCCTTAAATAATATAATATGCACCAATGTGTCAATTACTAGAATAACAAGACCAGTGGTGGAATCAGGACTCGAGGATTGAGGGGACCAAATTCTAAAGTAACAAATAATAGATTGACTGCGTCGATATATATCGAACATCGACGGTGATTGTTTGAGAAGAGAATGGTATAGATTATTATTCACGAGCGGCCATACATATAAGTCTAGTGCGTATTGGCCCCATGGGCATTATTGGCTAAACACTGCCTTACAAAAAGGGATGGGAATAAAAAATAACAAAATAAGGAGTCACAGTCATTCTGCCTTCGAACTAAAACGAAGCACCTGTACCATGTATTTCCAAAAGGTCTACACACATATTCTTTTCCTTATAGACATGAAGGAGTCTATCTGCAATCAGAATTAATAGATAACAGAGGGTTAGTATCATTAATATTTGTCTTAAACAAATCAATCTCCGCCGTGAAATCAATTTCAACAATAAGGAATTGTATGCCTTAGAGTGCGCCATGAAAGACCATCCCAAATAGCCCAAAGTTCAATCTCCATGTTGTTAGTAATACCTAATTTCCTAGAAAAACCACCAATCCCCTAGGCCTGAGGGTTTCTAAGGAGGCCCTAGCCCCTACCAATCTCGGTTTTCCTAACACAGACCCATTGATACTCAGCTTAGTCCACCCAATAGGCAGTGGCAGAACTAGCACAGAAAATTTGGAGGTCTGATTAACATTAAAAATTTTACGAAAATTTTGTTTATAAAATAGATGCATTCCAAGTACAAAAATATTCAAAGCTGAAGGGATTTAATTGTAAAAATATCAAAATTCCTAAAGTTTTTTTTTTTTTTCGGGGGGCTCAGGTTTCTGCCCCTGTCAATAGGAGTCCAAGAAACAAGAGTGGGCACCCAAGTCTTAGAATTTTTTTCTCCAAGGGTCCAAATGAACAAATTCAACAGTTCTATGAATACATTCCTGGGAAACATTCTTGCTCCTTTTTCCAAGCTAAAAGTCCACTGATTTTGGTATTACCAAATATGCCAGCAACTGAATGCAAAGAGTTTATTCTAGAGCAATCCATTAAAGGAGTTAGTGATATTAGAACTCTCCCTACCTTAACCAGTCCTGAAAGTTAAGAGGGGTAAGTTGTGCAAGACCCACAGACAAACCTAGTTCCTCCCAAACAAATTTAGTAACTGGACACTCATTAAGGACATGCTCAATAGATTTAGGATGTGAAAGGCACATAGCACAATCTGGAGATGAAGCAATCTTCAAATGATGAAGATGTTAATTAGTAGGAAGTTGTTTACGAGTAGCTAGCCATAGAAAATTCCTAACCCTATTGTTAGCATTTGTTAAGAAATTTAGAGTGTAGAGAAGAAATAATATTAAATGCTTGACTTGATTGTCTTGATTGATTTCTTATTCATTATGATCTACTATTTATAGGCTACAAAGTATCCTAATCCTAATCAATATAGGATTCTAACCAACCACTAATAAGGAATACTGCTATAATAATAGCATAATACAAAGTATCCTAGTTATAATCAATATAGGATTCTAACCAAATAATCTCTTATAGAATCCAAGATAATCTAGGAAAATCACATACTGATGTGATATCTCCAACAACCGTATATGCCATAGTGTGCTTGAATCAAGAACTGTGCTAGAAAAAGTGTATAATTCCTTCAATTCCAAAGGTTTGTAGTCAATCATTTTTTGGGTAATTCTAAAGACTCTACAACTAGCACATCACCTTGTAATATTTGTCTACGTGCCAAACAAACTCGTGATTCTTTTCCTCTTAGCATCAATAAAGCATCTACAATTTTGACCTAATTCATTGTGATTTATGAGGCCCATATAAATCCAAATCCACTATAGGTGCTTCATATTTTCTTACTATCTTAGATGATTATTCTAGGGCTATTTGGATATATTTACTGTCAGAAAAAAGTGAGGTTGCCTCTATTCTTCAAGATTACCTTACCATGATCAAAACCCAATTTCACAAAACTGTAAAAACAATCCGTACCGATAATGGGACAGAATTTGCACCCCTCCGGTCGTATCTTACTACCCATGGCATAATCCACCAAACTACTATTCCTGGCACACCACAACAAAATGGAAGAGTTGAACGCAAGCATCGCCATATCTTAAATGTAGCTCGGGCATTACGATTTCAAGCCAATTTACCTGTAAAGTTTTGGGGAGAATGCATTTTGACGGCTGGCTATCTCATTAATAGAACTCCCTCAAAATTGTTACAAGGTAAGACTCCTTATGAATTACTATACCATGCAAAACCATCCTACTCTCACATTAAAACTTTTGGGTGCTTAGCTTATGTACATAACCATGATATCCCAAAAGATAAATTTCAAGCCCGCAGCAAACCGTGTGTCTTCCTTGGCTACCCTCTTCATAAGAAAGGATGGAGATTTTACGACCTGCAAACAGAAAAATTCTTTGTGTCCCGAGATGTGATTTTTGATGAAATAAAGTTTCCATTCCATGACCAATCAGGTACTTCCATTTCTACAGACTTCACACAATCTTACAATTTTGGGGAACAAGTTTTGGGCTCCAAGCTACAAAGTATCCTAATCCTAATCAATATAGGATTCTAACCAACCACTAATAAGGAATACTGCTATAATAATAGCATAATACAAAGTATCCTAGTTATAATCAATATAGGATTCTAACCAAATAATCTCTTATAGAATCCAAGATAATCTAGGAAAATCACATACTGATGTGATATCTCCAACATCCTCCCTCAAGTTGGAACGTGCAAAATTGCATGTCCAACTTGCCATAATTTTCAATTTTTTTCGTAACGTGCAAATTGCACATCTGATAGTCTTCCACCATCTGTCGCTATGGTCTTTACCATCACTTGCTGTCGTTATGGTTTTTGTCATCAATCGCTGTCGCTGTGGTTTTTTTTTCATTAATCGCTGTCGCTGTGGTTCTTCCATCAGTCGCAGTCGTTGTGATCTTCTTCCATCAGTCGCAGTCGTTGTGATCTTCTTCCATTAGTCGCAGTCGTTGTGGTTTTCTTCCATCAGTCGCAATGGCTTCCGTAATCCATCATCGAAAATTCCTTTGATGTCGCTTTAGAGTTTTTTTTCGATAAAGCAACCATCAATTTCCAATTTCAATTTCTAAATTTAGGTGCTTCAAATATTTGTCGATGAAGCTACCTAACTTGAATATGATTTATAAAAAAATATATATAATCTCCTAAATTTTTATTGAAGCAAATTAGAAGAAATATTATTGTTCAAGCTGAATGAAAAGAGAATAAAGTCATATATGTGAAAGATTTTTTTTTTCTTTTTCTTCTTCTTTTTCAAACCTGGCTCTGGCTCTGATACCATGTTAAGAAATTTAGAGTGTAGAGAAGAAATAATATTAAATGCTTGACTTGATTGTCTTGATTGATTTCTTATTCATTATGATCTACTATTTATAGGCTACAAAGTATCCTAATCCTAATCAATATAGGATTCTAACCAACCACTAATAAGGAATACTGCTATAATAATAGCATAATACAAAGTATCCTAGTTATAATCAATATAGGATTCTAACCAAATAATCTCTTATAGAATCCAAGATAATCTAGGAAAATCACATACTGATGTGATATCTCCAACAGCATTGGTTTTCTAGACCCACAAACAGTGAGTTTTTGGTAGAATAGTGTCAGATTCTTCAGAACTTATCATATCATAAACTAGTTGAGAAAGAAATCGTCCCAAAGGGGAAACTTCAGACATTTGGAAATCTATATTCAAGGTAGAAGACGGCCTGGGAATAGCATGGATAAGATTTTGAAGGAAGGAAGGAATATGGAAAGAGATTGTGTGAAAGTCCCAAGAATCATTAGGGCCAAACAAGTCCTTCAACAACAATTGGTCCTTGTTAATTTGAAAAGGACCATGAATTAAGACCCAAGGGTCCCAGCCATGTCCAAATTATCCAGCTAGATACGGATTGTTTGGCCATTTTGAGGCATTCAAATCATGCATTCATTAAAAAGGTCCAGCCCGGATTTGAGATCCAATTTTGAGATCGAGCCAAAACAACTCTTGAGAATCATATGTCTATGAGAGATTGATTGGGCATGGTTCACATATCTATTTAAATAGTGAGCCCATAAAGAAGTCTTCTCTCTCTTTAAACGTCAATTGAGCTTCGCTAAGGACACAAAATTAATATGTTTTGCCTGTTTCAATCCAAGCTCGCTGAGCTTTTTGGATTAGGTCACATGAGTCCAGTTGACTAAATGGAGCTTCCGTTTTTTGTCTGACCCGCCCCAAAGAAAATTCTACTGTATCTTATCAATATTCTTGCAAATACAGGAAGGAATATCTAAGCACCGTCCTCGTATGAGATAACGGTAGTACTAGCACACTGAATAATGGTCTGACGGCCAGGAAAAGTGAGAAGGTTGGTTTGCCAACCCCTAAGTTTTTTCGTATCTTTTCCAGAATGAACTGGAAATTAGCCACTCTAAGAGAACCATCACGAATAGGAAAACCAAGGTATCTCCTAAAGGAGGAGGTAGATTCAATAAACAAAAGGGAAGAAATAAGATTAGAAGAAGCTAAAGAAAGGGTGGGAGAGGCATAGAATCTTGATTTAGCTTCTCTAATGACTTTACCAGAAGAGGAACAAAAAGAGTCCAAGACACCCGTTTAACAGTTGTAATAGTACCCGAATCCTCCTAACCAAATAGAACAATGTCATTCGTGAACAAATAAGGAGATAACGCGAGACCAGCTCCACCCACTTTAATGGGTTTCCAATGACCATCACAGACTTCTTTTTTGTTGGCTCTTGGCCCAAATTATGTCCACATTTTACTTGGGCCCTTTTTTGATCCAATGATGAGTATTGGGTTTGGACCTTACATTACTTGAGTTGGGCTCTATCTTTGTTAAATGGACCTTTAGATGCTGGGCGGGTCGGGTAAATAAGGATAAAGAGGTATTCCATAGAAAGGAGAAATATGTATGGGGATAGGGGATCACCCTGTCTTATGCCCCTATAGGGTAGAAAATATTCAGTAGGGACCCCATTGACAAAAATAGTAATCCGAGAGAAAGATATAATTTATAATAAGTTTGACAGTAGAATTTGGAAATTGAAAGAATAGGAGCATATGGTGAATGAAACTCCATTCAAGTTTATCATAAGCTTTCTCTAGATCAATCTTTATACTAAATCTGCCATCCTTCCCTTTCATATGCCGAAGATGATAAAGGACTTCTTGAACAATGATGACATTATCGGAACAATGACGTCCCGGAAGGAAACTTCCTTCAAGAGGGGAAATAATATTAGAGAGGAAATGTCGGATCCTGTTGACCAGGATCTTAGTGACAAGTTTATAAATTGTTCTGCATAAGCCAATAGGACTAAATTGGTCTACAGTTTTAGGAAAAGCAAACTTAAGAATAAGAAAAATAAAGGTATCATTAACAGGCTCAGGAATGGACGCAAATAAGAAGAGGTACGTGACCCAATGGAGAAAATAGGATGAAGACCATCCGACCCAGGACTTTTATGAGGCTTGAATTGAAAAAGGGCCAAATGGATCTCATCAAATGAGGGAATGACTTGCAGTCCAGAGATTGCCGCCAAAGGATACCCAGTCTGGTCAAGAGGAGGGGTCTAATTTCAGGAGGAGCAAGTATGTTGGGTTGAAAAAAGGCCAAAAAATGGGCTTGAATTGCAAATCTAATATAAAGGGAGTAATATGACCAATTGCCCACCCCATCTTTAAGAGCCAAAATCCTATTGGTCCTCCAAGAGTGTAAAGAGGAGGCTTTGAGAAAATTGAAACTAAGATCATCATACATAAGCCAGTCCATACATGATTTAAGAGTCCAGATAGCCTTTTCCAGTTAGTAGACAAGGTCCAAATCCGATTGTGGAGAGGACTCCAAACTAAGGAGAGTCTGAGAGCAAGGTAACTAGAGGAATTTTGAATACCCAGAATGAGCGCCTGAAGCTATTTCTTTCAAATGGACACATTACTGAAAATGGACTTATTCAATCGTTAAATAAAAGAGTAAATTCAAAAATAACCAATGAAAGAGTAGGATTGGACACCCGAGCAAAAGAAACAACTTACTAAAACCCAAGGTAGGATAACCAGGCATCTCAAAATGAAAGAATTTAGCAAGAGGTGAAAAACAGAGGAATCACATGAGAAAAGAGTAGGAGCATGGTCAAAACGAGTAGGAGGCAAATGAGTTACAACAGTATTAGGGATCAAATTTCTCCAATCATAATTTCACAAACCCTAATCTAAATATTCCATAATCATAGAGCTATTAGCTCTTTACCTAACCCAGTAAAACGAGGCCCCCTAAAACCCAAATCAATCAAATTACAGTCATCAATCAACTCATTAAGTGCATAGATACAGGTAGAACGAGTAGGGCACCACCTAATTTCTCATAAGCATTGGCAATATCATTAAAATAACCCAACAGCAACCAAGGTAGAGTAAAGACTAACAGAGGAGTCTAAGATGAACCCAAAAGGCCATACGCATATCAAAACATGGGCTAGCATAGACAACACTAAGAATCCAAGAATGCTTGCTAGAAATTACCTTAACCGAAACATGAATGGTTTGCAGGCTCTTATTGATAATCGTAACATCAACCTCTAACAAATTCCAAAGCAACCCAAACTCCCTTAGAGCTAACCGGGTCCGCAATCTCATAGTGGGAATAAAGGAGCTTTCTACAAATCTAAGCAGCCCTATCTCCAGAGATCTTGGTTTCAACAAGGATGAGCACTATAGGCTTATGAGTTGAAATGAGTTAGAACATGTGGTCCAGAAATATGGGATGACTGGCACCCCTCATATTCCAAGCTAGAATCATGATATTTGTGTTATCCATGATAACCAGTTGAGAGGAAGAGGGAGGTCCCTCGGGTGCCATTAAGGTAGCAGAACTTGATTATGGTGAGATGGGAACTGCAAAACTAGTAGAAGATTGTTGTTAAAGCCCTCCGGTTAGTCCGTGGTGATCAGATACACCATGGTCTCCTTTAACTTGGGAATTGGGCAGAAGATTACTACTTTTTCCCTTATGTTTGAGAAGTATATTCTTAGTGGATTTACTTCCTGTACTTTCCTTTCAATAGTTAACCCCCATGAAAGATTTGCTTCTAGTGCTCTTGGAGGAACTCCTCTTTGCCATATTTGCCTTGTCCTTGGGCGTGTCAGCCCACGGGGAGAGTTTGATCTCCATCCCCTCTAAGGCGGAGTTGTAGTCCGAGCCACCGGAATCCTCTTCTTCTCCAGCTACATATTCAACCATTGCTAAATCTTGAGTGTTCGAGTCCACTATAAGAGAGAGAGAGAGAGAAAGGGAGAGAGAGAGAGATATTGAATTGTCCATACACTAAGCAATCCTATCAGATTGCCCCTCCCCTCTACATAGGATTCTTCAGTACATTGTTCTGCCCCTTGAATAGCAGTTGTGATCCCCACCAGCTCCATGCAAGGGCCAAACTGAGAGGTGCTAGGCACCAAGTCCGGTTAGAGCTCTGTTGACTGCTCAGAGAGATAGGGGTCAAAATTCCATTACCTACAGAGGAGGAGGAAACTTCATGGGAAAGAGAAAGATTAAAGGAGCTGTTGAGATTAGTGACTTTTGATTGCCCTTGAATAGCTATTGATTTCATATCATGATGGCTAACCTCATTAGGCGAGCCTATAGCTAAGTTGAAAGCCATTTTCGAAATAGCAAGTAAGGCCATCGGATCATGGGCCATTTTGACAACTGGATCCTGGGCCAACATGGTTTAGTCTAAAGAAACTAAAGCAACCTGTATTCCGGCCAGCTCATGAGCCGCAATATCGGGCTGGGTCTTAGATGTAAGTGTAACGGCCACATTATATTGGGCCATATATGGAGTGGTATGGCGTTTTCATGTGCCAGAGCCCAATAAGCCATCTACCTTTGAAACAGATTAGGGTAGAGCTTGGTCCACAAGAAACATTAACTTTGGGCCTCCAAACAAATTGTTGTTAGTCCTGTGAGACTTTGGCCCCAAGATTGGCATCAAGGTCATGGCTTCGACTACTGATGGGATAAGGTGGCAGGGGTCTTGTTACTCGCAGGTATCCTAGGTCAGCGTTGAGTTTTTCGCGGTGGAGCTACATTTCATTTACTATATGAAACTGTTACCGATGACTTGGGATCACTCGTTAATAAAGGTTTAACCTCAGATCTCTCATAATAACCTCCCCGGTTAGTTCTTTTGTGCCTCGTCCTAACATTTGTCCATAGAAGAGGAAGTTCAGGAAATGCCTCCACCTATGTTTTTCTTTATGGGCAGGAAGGTATGACAATAAGCGCTCATTGAAAGCAAAACTCAACTCTCCCATATTGAATATGTTGGATACAAGACTTGCCAATATGAATATAGGGTACTAAGAGAGATTGAATATCACGCCCCGGATCCGGGCTTGCTCAAATCCAAGATGAATACGCCGTACCCACAAGGACACACGGGGTCAAAACTGGTGGGTAGAATGATAATCATTTTAAAAATAAAACAAATATTTGTTTAAAAGACTACTGTACAAAAACTTTCCCCAATCTTGAACTTGAACTTCTCCAAATGCTTACTCACTCTAGGAGTGAGCTTGAATGGATAAGAAGAAGCAATGAACTGAGTACGATGACTCAGTTAGCAAAGAACAAATTATAATCTCTAAGATTAAACATACGTTTTCCAATTATTCTTACTTAATCAAACAAAATGTTCCTTTGGATTTCAAAATATTTCTTGAGCAAAAGTGTAATTTTAGGAAATTCAAAAATAGTTTTGATCTTGAAAAATAGTAGTTTAAAAAATTCAAGGACTAAACTATAAAATTTGCAAATGATGCATTTCAATAAATAATTTTTTAAAACTTCCTTTATTCCTAAAAATGGTTTCCCAAACAAACTTTTCCAAAATCAATATTTTCCAAACATATCTTAATTGAGTATCAGACATTTCTCAAAACAATTCTCATGCATCCAAACCTCCTTTGAAAGTCCTCAAAACAATATGCTTCATAACATAACTTTAACAATGAGCTAAAGACAATACGAAAGATAAAAATGGGTCAAATACGTGATATCACGTCTGGCTATCTCTCCCCATGTAGGCCAGAACAGATATGTGGGGCTTTTTGTCCAAGGATACAAAACAGATAGGTGGAACGTGTAACCAGAAGCTCAATGACAAAATAAATATTTGATATCTCAAAAGAATTAACAAATATTACTTTTTCCAAAATTGTCCAAATTGATCCAAGAAAGTACAATATCATTTTCCAAAATAAATAAATTTTAGCAAATTCTTCATCCCTTTCATACCAAAGCTCATCCAAATACCAATTTAACAAAGCACGTCACTTGTTCAATCTAATTATTATAATCAATTAAAACACAGTTACATTTTCATAATTAATAAACAGTTACAAAGTTAAGGTTTATTCTCCACTTACCTCGAAACGAAGCAAAACTCGAATCCAAAACTTTCCTCGATACACTCTCAGGGACGGAACCCGAGCCCCCTGGCAATTTTACTTTTTTTAAAAAATTTTAGGGTTTTTACATTCAAGCCCTCCCCCCCCCCCCTAATTTTTTTTTTCAATTTAGCCCCTCCAAAACTTAGGGACTGATTTAAAAGAAAAACATAAAAACCCTCCCGCGTCGGTAGCAGCAGAAACCAAAAAAAAAAAAAGGCTTCTCTCTCTCTCTCTCTCTCTCTCTCTCTCTCTCTCTCTCTCTCTCTCTCTCTCTTCGATTCTCCCTCCTCCGCCCTCCACAAACAATCGTTCCTCCTTCCTCGGTCCGAGCTCGACGGCGCGCGGCGCAAGACGGCAGGTGGTGTCGACGGCGACGGCAGCCAGCAGCAGGCAGACGGCGGCGGATTCGCTTCTCTCTTCTTCAAACTTTGAAGAAGAAAAAAGTAAATTTTCTAGATTAATATGTAGAAACATTTTTTATTTTTTATTTTGGTAAATAGATTTTTTATTGCTAAAATTTTGATTTTGGTAGTGAAAAAATTTCTAGGGTTTTTTGGGTAAAAATATGATTATTATGTAATTTATGTTCTAATTGATTATTATGTTATAAATGAAATGTGTTGAATTGTAAATTTAAAAATTTTGAATATTATATAGAATTTTACTATGGAGAAATATTTTGGAAAGTGGAAGAAGGGTCCTAAACCGGTTGAAGAAAAATCATCTAATAAAGGAAATGTTAATAATGAAGATCGTGGGAAAAAGCCTCGGGTAGGGGTAGAGTTTTCGGATTGTGAAATTATTGGTGATCTAGGATTGCGTAAACCAATTGATAGTTATCCTTATGAAATTAGAGATGAATTAAGGAGACGGTATACGGCTAAAGGTCCAACTCAACCATATGATCAAAATTTCCGCAAACTGATTTTGGTGAAATTAGAAGATCGTTTCAGAAGATATGGTTTAAAGATTTTACTTGGTTTGAGTACAGTGTACATAAAGATGCAGCATTTTGTTTCTGTTATTATTTGTTTGCTAAAGGTCAAAATCACAAAAATGGTGATGATATGTTTACAGAAGTTGGTTTTAAAAATTGGAAACGTACTAAAGAAAAATTTAGAAAGTATGAAGGATCTCCAAATAGTCCTTACTCTGGTGCTGTAATTCAGTTGTTGGGTTTCAAAAATCAAAGACATAATGTGGAATATATTTTAGCGAAACAAAGTAGTCAAACTGAGATTGACTACCGTCCACGCTAACTGCTGTTGTGAAAGTGATTCGATTTTTATTAAGTCAGGGTTTAGCTTTCTGTGGAAATGATAAGTTGATAAATTCAATCCGACGAGGTAATTATCTTGAATTAACAAAATGGTATTGTGAGGAATCGGAAGAAGTAAATAAGGTCATGTACTTGAATGCTCCGGAAAATAATCAGTTGACTTCTCCTAAAATTCAAAAAGAAATTGTTAATGCTTGTGCAACAGAAGTGAGACAAGCTATTGTCAATGAGATTGGTGACAAGTTTTTTTCTCTTTTGATTTATGAGGCTCGAGATAGCTCCGTGAAGGAGCAATTGTCTATAGTTTTGAGATTTGTTAATGATAATGGAGAAGTGGTCGAACGTTTTCTTGGAGTAGTACACGTGAGTGACACTTCTACACGAACGTTGAAAAATAGTATTGATGATTTCTTTGCAATAAATAGATTATCAATTTCACAGCTTAGAGGTCAAGGTTACGATAGGGCGTCTAATATGCGTGGCGAGCTTAATGGATTAAAACAAAAAAATTAGATGAAAATAAGTACGCACATTATATTCATTGCTTTGCTCACCAACTTCAATTAGTGCTTGTGGCTACTTCAAAGAAAAATGCTCAAGTGTGTAGTTTTTTGAGTACCTTGCTAAGATTGTAAACATTGTTGGAGCTTCATGTAAAAGAAAGGATGCTCTTCTGCAAAAGCACTATGATGATCTTGTAAAATGTCTAGAAAGTGGAGAAGTTGCAATAGGAAAGGGCAAGAATCAAGAAACAAGTTTAGCTCGACCAAGTAACACTCGTTGGGGCTCCCACTACAAAACAATAAGTCGGATTTTGCATATGTGGGATGTAGTGACACATGTGCTTGAAACTATATATGAAGACACTGATGAGGTCAATAGTCGAGGCATTGCCCGAGGTTTGATTGATAAAATGTGGCAGTTTGAATTTGTATTCATTGCTCAATTAATGGTAAATGTATTGGCAAAAACAAATACATTGTCAATGTGCCTGCAACAAAGGACTCAAAACATAGTCACTGCTATCCAGATGGTTCAGACAATAAAGGAAGATTTGAAGAAGTACAGAAATGATGATGATTATTGGGAGGAGTTATTGGGTGTTGTTACTGCATTTTGTATAAAAAATGATATTTTTGTGCCGAATATACAAGATTCTTTACCAGGCCAAGCTAGATTATACAGGAGTGTGGATGGGCAGCCAAAGACTTACTACCATTTTTTTCGTCAAGACATCTTTTTTTTTTTTAACTTATTACCTAATACTCAATTATTTATAATATTGCAAATTATTAACTGTTTTTTGTCTATTTAATACTAGGTACTTGATTTTATAGCCAAAGAAATAGATTATCGTTTTACGGAGTTAACTGCAGAGCTACTTATTTGTATATCATGCCTTGATCCCAAAGATTCCTTTGTGTTTGATCGGAATCAGTTACTCCGTCTATCTGAGTTCTATTCAGATGATTTTTCTATATCTGATAAGTTTGAGCTTAAAGCACAACTTGATACATATATCTCTTAAATGAAATAAAGTGATGGGGCAGCTTTCTCTAGCCTTACTGACATTGGAGGTCTCGCAAAGAAGATGGTTGAGACGAATACTCACAAGTTTTTTACTTTAGTTTATCGACTAATTGAGTTGGCTTTAGTCTTGCCTGTTGCTTCAACGACCGTTGAAAGATCGTTTTCTGCTATGAAAATGATTAAGAATGATTTACGTAATAGGATGGGAGACGAGTTTCTCAATGACAGTTTGGTTTGTTATGTGGAACAAGAGATTTGTATGAGTATTGAAAATGAAGACATCTTACAGCAGTTTCAGAATATGCAAACTCGAAGAATAAAATTGTCATCTTAATCATTTCGTTCACATGTAAAATCTATTTTAGATTATTTTTTAGTAGTGATTTCTTTTGTATGAATTTTATTTATTTTCATATTAATCTTCTAATCATTCTAAATCAATTGCAGGTCATATTGGATTTCATCTTCTGATCGTGCTTATCTGTTATCTCAAGATTCTCAGCTTTGATAGAGGTATTTATACCGTGAGTGATGAGTAATTATTCCTCGTGAGTGATGGGTGATCACTCCTCATTGGTAATGGGCGATTACCTATTTTTTGCTATTTTATTTGTAAATTTAGAATTGTAATGCTTATCCCGTGAGTGATGGGTAATCATTCCTCGTGAGTGATGGGTGATCACTCCTCATTGGTAATGGGCGATTACCTATTCTTTTGTTATATTATATGTAAATTTAGAATTGTTTGAATGTATTTTGTACGTGGAATGCATCTAATTTATAGACGAAATTCTAGCAAAATTTTTATTGTTCTCCAGCCCCTCCCCCCCAACTTTTTTGTTCTAGTTCCATCCCTGTATACTCTAGTATGAATCAAATAAAATCTTAAACCAATTAACACTCTAAAGATACTTCCATTCTAACAACCTCAAAGTCCCAAACTTCAAACCTAACGACAATATAAAATATAAAAAATTTAAAAATTTAAAAAAAAAAAAAAAAAACCTTAACGAAAGAGAAGAAGGAAGAACTTACCTAATGTGATTATGTTGTTGTGGATAGCAAAAGGAAAACAAGAAGAATTTGGGAAAGATAAACGAAAATGAATTGGTTACTTCCTCTTACATATAGAGAGGTGAATTAGTGATGAAGAAAGGAGAGGGTGACCGGTGGGGGTGGAGAGAGGAAAGAATTGAGGTAGTGGCATGTGTTGGGGTGAGGTGTCAATGGATAAAGAGGCTTAGGGAGTAAGATTTTCTTTTCTTTTTTTTTTTTTTTTTTTGAGAAAATGTATGGGTATTACTATGAAGATTCATCTGAATGCACAGTCTAGCAAAACATCCTCTTTCCTTCTTAATAGTACGAGCATCTATTTTGAGCAATTTTCCTAGACAGTTGTGTATTCTAGTAAGGATAGCTCTGCCATGATATTCAAGTGGCAAGCCCGATAATCTTGTGGTTGTAGTATGAGATAACTTTTCTTTAGCTTGATTAAAGTCTGGTTGTGATAATCTAGTGGTAAAATACTAGACATTAATGAACTAAGGCCCACTAAAGATGATACGTTTAAAATCCTACTCTAGATGGGACCGAGCTAGGAGGAAATTGTGAACAAGATCTATTAGTCCTAAGGGCATTAATACTTATGATTTTGATTATGATTAACATATGCTTGTGTGAGTATTTTAGCTAACCTTTCATAGAACAAAAGAAGCACTTCTGAAGTCTCTCAAGTCTACACTCTCTAAAAGCAAAAGATCTTGCTGATGAGGGCAAAATGAAGGAGAAAAGACCAAGCCATTCCAAGATCAAATCATTGGAGACATTGAAGACATCAAAGGTCTTGTCTATGTTAGAGTGTAATAAGGTATTTCTTTGTAAAACTCCCTAATCTTACTCTTTGTTTATTGATCATATATGAAGCTCCTTTTACGATTTCCTCAAATATAAACTTTTGTTGAAATCTAAGTGTTCTTGATTGAAGTTGTGATGCTTTTGAAAGGTTCTTCTTCTCTTTAAAATGATTGTCAAGAATACATGTTTTTGAAACAATGAAGAAAGCTTTTGTCTTAAAAAAACTTGGCTGAAAAAAATAAAAAATTCGGTCATCCGATTTTAGGAACCGGTCGTCCGATTTTTTCTACACTTAAAATAATCGGAGTCTGATTTCTAGCTGGACAAGTCCGAATCTTTCTGTTTAAGAACCGATCGTCCAATTTTCACATTTACTGTAAAAAATTATTACCGTTACACAGAGTGCAACGGTCACTTTTTTAAGATAGTATATATAGACTTTTTGATCAGCCATAAAAGTTACAAGTTTGGTGAAATATTCATTGAGAACATTTAAAACTTTTAAAGAGCTTCAAAAGTACATTTATTGCAAACACTTTTAATCCCAAACAAAAATCTTCTTGCGCTTCATTATTGATCATCATCAAAGAAGAAGAAATGAGGAGCTTGTAGATACATTTCATTGAGTTGTACCTATTATTTCTCAAGCTCAAAAGTGGTAACATTGTTCTTAAAACTATCTTTCTCTCTTATTGATATCAAAGGTTTGTGTTGAAAAACCCCTTGGGTAATCCTTTAATTTACATTGTGTTGTAAATTGAGGTTGTGTGCAAAACCCTTGTAGGGTGATCCTCATATTTGTAGTTGGTGTAATTTTGTGTTTATAGTGGATTTGGAAAATCCTTGGGTGTTAACTCAAGGTAGTAGATGTAACTCTTTCAGAGAGTGAACCACTATAAATCCTTGTGCCTTTTTCTTTCTAAGCTTATTACTTATTTGTCTCAACCACAAAATTTTGTTTGGTTTGGAATTTTATTAAAAGAGTTTTAGAATTCTCTTTCAAACAAAATTGGAGGTTTACCCTTTAATTAACAAAGATTTTTCGATAATTAGCCAAAAACCCTATTCACCCCCCTCCCCCCCTAAGGTTTTTCAATTGGTATCAGAGCAGGGCTTCTTAAAAAAAAAAAAGGACTAACACCCTTGAAGCAAAAGACCTTTACTTTACTATGGCTAATAATTCTAGTTTACCATATGTAGAAGGCACTTCTACAAATAGACCTCCTCTTTTTAATGGAACAAACTATACTTTTTGGAAATCTCGAATTAAAATATATATTTGTTCTATTAACTTTGACTTGTGGAGCATTGTAGAGAAAGGTCCTTACATTCCCAAAATTGATGGAGTAGCCAAGAAGGTTGAAGAATTTGATGAGTTCGATTCAAGCAAGATGACTCTAAACTTTCAAGCCATGAATATTCTTAGTTGTGCCTTGGATGCAAGCGAATATAATAGAGTGAGCGGATGCGATTCAGCTCATGAAATGTGGAAGTTACTTGAAGTAACTCACGAAGGCACCAATCAAGTAAAGGAGTCAAAGTTAGCTATGTTGGTGAGAGACTATCAGCTATTCATGATGAACATCCTTAAGTAAAAAAGATGAAGCTTTTCATGAGTTTGTTAAACATTTCAAAAGAGTCCAAACCTCCCTTGATTGTAAATTGATCTCTATGAGAAGTGATAATGGGAGAGAATTTAACAATCAAGATTTTACTAAACTTTGTGATGATTTTGGCATAACACAATTTTTCAGCCACTAAAACCCCACAACAAAATTGTGTTGTGGAGAGAAAAAATCGCACTTTACAAGAAATGGCAAGATCAATGCTTTGTGAAAACTCCCTTCCTAAATACTTTTAGGCCGAGGCCGTTAACACTGCATGCTACGTTATGAATCGTGTTATATTGAGACCTTCTTTAAAGAAAACTCCCTTTGAACTCATTTTTAATAAAACCCCCTCAATTGGTTATTTTAAAGTTTTTGGATGCAAATGCTTTATTTTAAACACCAAGGACAATCTTGGGAAGTTTGATCGAAAATCCGATGAGGGAATTTTTCTTGGTTATTCTTCAAACAAAAAGGCTTTTAGAATTTTCAACAAAAGAACCTTATGTGTTGAAGAGTCCATTCATGTTAATTTTGATTAAACTAACATTTTTGACAAGAAAGTTGATGATGATGACATTGATAACACTCTTAGTAACCAACCATTATACACTCAAGCAATGGAAGAGCATGCTATGGAGGAAGAAGAGATTGAGGAAAAACAAGGAAACGATCAAGAAACTCAAAATCTTCCTCAAGATGTGATATATCTAAAGGGACACTCCAAAGATGAAATTATTGGTGATGTATCTCAAGGTGTAAGAACAAGAAGGTATTTTATTGATAACTTTGCCCTATTATCACAAATTGAACCTAAGTTTATTGATGATGCTTTATGCGATGAGTTTTGGATTATTGCTATGCAAGAGGAGTTAAATCAATTTGAAAGAAACAAAGTTTGGACTTTAGTCCCTAGACCACGTAATCACCCCACTATTGGCACAAAATGGGTTTTTCGAAATAAACTAAATGAATCCGGAGAAGTCATTAGAAACAAAGCTAGACTTGTTGCCCAAGGATTCAATCAAGAAGAGGACATAGATTTTGACAAAATCTTTGCTCCGGTTGCTAGACTTGAATCTATTAGGATGCTTTTAGCTTTTGCTTGTTTTAAAGGATTCAAACTTTTTCAAATGGATGTTAAAAGTGCTTTCCTAAATGGTGATATTGAGGAGGAAGTTTATGTTGAACTACCTCCCGGTTTTGTACATGAAAAATTTCCAAATTATGTTTACAAACTCTCAAAAGCACTCTATGGTTTAAAACAAGCTCCAAGGGCTTGGTATGAAAAGTTAAGTGGTTTTCTTCTTTCAAATAACTTTTCAAGGGGTGTGGTGGACACTACTCTTTTTAAAAAAACCTCTTGTAACAATGATCTTCTTCTTGTCCAAATATATGTTGATGACATCATTTTTGGTGCTACTAATGTCTCTTTATGTGACGAATTTGCCTCACTTATGCAAAAAGAATTTGAAATGAGCATGATGGGAGAATTGACGTACTTTCTCGGCCTACAAATCAAGCAAATGAAAGAAGGAATCTTCATCAATCAAGAGAAGTACACCAAGGAACTTCTCAAGAGATTTGGGATGAGCAATGCAAAAGGTATTGGCACTCCTATGAGCGCGTCATTGAAGCTTGACAAAGATGAAAAAGGTAAAACTGTTGATGAAAAGAAATACAGAGGTATGATCAGTAGTTTACTTTATTTAACGGCTAGTAGGTCGGATATCATGTTTGCCGTATGTTTGTGTGCTAGATTCCAAGCTTGCCCCAAGGAATCTCATTTAATAGCTGTAAAACGTATTTTGAGATACTTAATTTCATCATATGATTATGGCTTGTGGTACTCTAAACAATCTTGTTTTGATCTTATTGCCTGCACCAATGCGGACTATGTCGGATGTAAGGTAGAAAGGAAGAGTACAAGTGGAAATTGCCAATTCTTGGGAGGATGCTTAGTATCTTGGTACAGCAAGAAACAATCGTGCGTGTCCCTATCAACCGCCGAAGTGGAATATATCGCAGCCGGTTGTTGCTGTGCTTAGGTACTTTGGATGAAACATACATTAATTGATTTTGGTGTTTCTTTTAAGTGCATACCTATTATGTGTGATAACACTAGTGCCATAAACATTTCCATAAACCCTGTGCAACATTCAAAAACAAAACATATTGAAATCAAACATCACTTTATTAGAGATCATGTTGCTAAAGGTAATGTATCTTTAGAATATATTTGCACAGAAGATCAGATTGCTGATATTTTTACAAAACCTCTTTCGGAAGATCGCTTTTGCTTTTTAAGAAAATTACTTGGTATCGGGAAATTTAATGAGCAATGTGTGTTGCTTGTATTATTTGTTTTTTCCCTTATCTCTGTTTCTCTTGTCTTGCTGCAAATTTTCAAAATTCAGACGCCTCTTTTAAAAATAGGACGTCCGGTTTTAAAACCGAACTCAGAGTTTTCCCTTAAAAAAATTCCAGAGATATTCGGACGATAAAATCGGATGCCTGCACAAAAACTCGGACATCCGATTTCTTCAAATCGTCAAAATACCGGATGACCGATTCTAAAAAATGGTCAACCGAGTTCTAAAAAAAAAGTCGGGTCTGTGCTTTAAAATTAGAATTTTCTCCAACATTTCACACTTTTCTCTCAACTCTCTCTCACTCCCTCGACCGATAACCCCCTCTCTCTCAAGACCCATCCGATTTCTTGTTCCGATTTTCAATCTTCCTCTTCTTTTTCTTCAAATTCATCTCTCAACACAGCAAAGAAGCTATTTTTCTCTCTGTTTTGTTTGCTACAATCTACCAATCTCAAGCTCTTCATCTCCTCTAAAACCCTACCCAAGAATTTCTCCAAAATGGTTAAAACAAAGAATGCTCAAGTTGGTCAAGGCCAAAATCCTGAAGAATGAGGCACTAGTAGAGGGAAAGGAAAGGAAAAGAGAGTACCTTCTGGAACTGGGGCTTCTGCAGCTAGGGCTTCAGAGAGGTTTATTTCAGTGAAGGAGGCTGCCAGGTTCGAAGAATGGACTAGAAATCGACGGAAAATTGCTCCCGGTCATCGGGTGGACTTACATGATATGCAAGGTATGGAGGCTATCCCTCATCTTTTTGAAATAATCGGTTGGATACCTCTGCTAATTGTGAATGAACTCTATTATGTGGATATGATATATGAGTTTTATGCAAATCTCCACAAGGGAAGAATTGAAAGAGTGGATAATGTCCCACACCAATGGATTGTGACTAGAATTGGGGGAAGGGAAATTGCATTTGATGATAGACTGTTAAATGAAATTTTGGATACTCCTCAAGATGGTATAAGATTTTACACGAAGAACAAAAAATGCTTTGATCCTAATTTATACAGTGAAAGACGGTTTGAGGAAATTTTCACTAGGGGAGAGGTTTTAAAAAGACATGATGATAGGAATGTTAACAAGCTTGATGCTTATGGGAGATTGCTCCATCACATGATCTCTAACATCATTATTCCAAATGTTGGGCATAAATCATCTATCACCAACATGCACGCATTTGTGATGCTAGCCTTGCATGAACATAGGAGGATGAATTTTGGATGTATGGCTATAGAACATATGCTAGCTACACAATCCTCCTCAACAAAATGCTTGCCATATGGTTGCTTTATCACAAAAATCCTCTAACACTTTGTGATCAATTTGGTTGGCATTGGTGATCACATTGGACATGGTAAGATCTACACTCAACAAATCTTCAAAAGAATGGGGTTTGAGAAAGATTAAGATGGGACATTCATCCGAGGTGGACAAGATGATGATGACAGTGATGAGGAAGATGATGATGAAGATCAAGAGGACATAGATATGGAAGAAGAGGACAGTGATGAAGAAACGGAGGTTGAAATCCAAAGAAGAGAAACAAGGCAAAAGAAGCGACAAGAAAGAACAGAGGAAGGCTCATCTTCGGGGAGCATGAGCCATCTAATGGATATGATAGCCTCTCTACAAACGTCAATTAACACTCGGTTTGATGCATTCGATGGTCGCTTTGAGGTTTTGGATGGGAAAGTTTCCAACATTCAAGAAAGGCTTGATGCATTGGATCAAAAAATGACCGACACACAAAAACGGGTTAAGAGACTAGAGCAAGGAGGAGGAGATAGAGATGATTGAGATTTCTTTTATAAAACCTTTTTTTTTCTTTCCCCTGTTTTGTCTATAACTCCTTTCAAACTCCTGGTGGTTTCCTTCTCTTAATGATATGGTCTTTAACTTGCTATATTCTAATCTTAATTTGCTTTTGTTATGCTAAGTGATCTTTTTGTTGCTCTTTTTCTTTGTTGTTTGGCTTCTCCTGTTATGGACTTCATGATGATAATGTAATGTTGAAAGTCAAATTGCTACCTCTTCTATGATCCCTTGAAATTTCTCTCCTAAAATCCTTTTTTGATTTATGACAAAAGGGGGAGAAAATAGTGCAAGATGTAAGGGGGAGAAATCTTTGTAATATGTTGTTATATGTTGATGCCTATGCCTTGTGATGCTATGGGTTTTTTGGCTTAGTTTGATCTTGTAATATTCTTTAGCCATATTTGATATAAAGCATGTGTTCAGGGGGAGTTATCTCTTTTTTTATGGTGATTGTTGTGCTTTGCTCTTATTATGGATCCTTTTGAAGCATCACCATACTTTTACTTTTGCTCTTTTTTTCTTCCTGCATATGTGTTTGTCATAATCAAAAAGGGGGAGATTGTTAACCTAAGGGCATTAATACTTATGATTTTGATTATGATTAACATATGCTTGTGTGAGTATTTTAGCTAACCTTTCATAGAACAAAAGAAGCACTTCTGAAGTCTCTCAAGTCTACACTCTCTAAAAGCAAAAGATCTTGCTGATGAGGGCAAAATGAAGGAGAAAAGACCAAGCCATTCCAAGATCAAATCATTGGAGACATTGAAGACATCGAAGGCCTTGTCTATGTTAGAGTGTAATAAGGTATTTCTTTGTAAAACTCCCTAATCTTACTCTTTGTTTATTGATCATATATGAAGCTCCTTTTACAATTTTCTCAAATATAAACTTTTGTTGAAATCTAAGTGTTCTTGACTGAAGTTGTGATGCTTTTGAAAGGTTCTTCTTCTCTTTAAAATGATTGTCAAGAATACATGTTTTTGAAACAATGAAGAAAGCTTTTGTCTTAAAAAAACTTGGCTGAAAAAAATAAAAAATTCGGTCATCCGATTTTAGGAACCGGTCGTCCGATTTTTTCTACACTTAAAAAAATCGGAGTCCGATTTCTAGCTGGACAAGTCCGAATCTTTCTGTTTAAGAACCGGTCGTCCAATTTTCACATTTACTGTAAAAAATTATTACCGTTACACAGAGTGCAACGGTCACTTTTTTAAGATAGTATATATAGACTTTTTGATCAGCCATAAAAGTGACAAGTTTGGTGAAATATTCATTGAGAATATTTAAAACTTTTAAAGAGCTTCAAAAGTACATTTATTGCAAACACTTTTAATCCCAAACAAAAATCTTCTTGAGCTTCATTATTGATCATCATCAAAGAAGAAGAAAGGAGGAGCTTGTAGATACATTTCATTGAGTTGTACCTATTATTTCTCAAGCTCAAAAGTGGTAACATTGTTCTTAAACCTATCTTTCTCTCTTATTGATATCAAAGGTTTGTGTTGAAAAACCCCTTGGGTAATCCTTTAATTTACATTGTGTTGTAAATTGAGGTTGTGTGCAAAACCCTTGTAGGGTGATCCTCATATTTGTAGTTGGTGTAATTTTGTGTTTATAGTGGATTTGGAAAATCCTTGGGTGTTAACTCAAGGTAGTAGATGTAACTCTTTCAGGGAGTGAACCACTATAAATCCTTGTGCCTTTTTCTTTCTAAGCTTATTACTTATTTGTCTCAACCACAAAATTTTGTTTGGTTTGGAATTTTATTAAAAGAGTTTTAGAATTCTCTTTCAAACAAAATTGGAGGTTTACCCTTTAATTAACAAAGATTTTTCGATAATTAGCAAAAAACCTTATTCACCTCCCTCTAAGGTTTTTCAAGATCAATAAGATTTATGTTTCCAGCCGGTTTCCATAGAGTTCTAACCTTGTATTCCAACAAGGAATAAGGGATAGCCTTGCCACAAGGTTTAAAAATAATGGAGTTAACCCACATAGCTCTAATTCTAAGTTTATCATCCCTCAAAAGAGGGAGAGAACGAATCATCTCCATGCGCATTATAATCATCGGATGAGTCTCCATCCATGACTTCTTCCCAGTAGGAAGTTTCCACATCCTTCGTACGATCCTTGGAATCTCATATGTTTCTCCAAGCAACTTTCTCCTTGATTCTCTTAGTACTTCGTTCTTGATTGTCTTCTTTCTTCAGCAATTGTCATCGGAAAGTTGCTTGGAGCAATTTATTACTGATGTCATTTTTTTCATTAGGTATCTTATGGAGATATATCCTATACTATACTTCTTTCTTTATATATTTCTTTTATATCATTTCTCTATTTTCATTTATTTACATGACTTCTTAAATAATTAAATGTAAAATATAAATTACTTTACATAGCCTTTAAAATAAGACCAATATTAATATAAAATTAAATTTATTTTTAATGCTTATTTATATTCCTTATTTACAAATGTTATAAATTCATTGATAAATATCTTAAGATTTAAACTACCAAAACTAACATATCATCATCAATCCCAAAGAGTAGCTACCATTACTTCCAAACATTATTAATGTACGCAATCTAGAGACCGATATGAATATTTGTACGCCCTCCAAAACTTATTATTACATGCTTCATAAGTTGGGAAGATGGTCGTGCACTGTTCACCATGCCTATTCCAATTAAACTAGCGAGATTATGATTAAGTCAACACTTCAGTTGATTATTTACACGATGTCATGTTTTCTGCTATCTCGTTCTCTCATTTGGAAGCTACATTCTCTTATTGCAAACTTTTGGTGGAATTTAGGTGCTCGAAGATCGATACATTGGCTTAATGTGGATTCCTTGTGTTTCCAAGCCTGAGGGTTGTTTAAATTTTCAAGATCTTGAAGCTTTTAATCTGGCTCTCCTTGCTAATCAAGTTTGGAAGCTCATTGCATCTCTAGACTCGTTACTTAATCAGGTGTCAAGGGCGAAGTATTAGTCTTCCTTATCTCTTCTTGATGCCACAGCCAGACCCTCGGCATTGTACGTTTGGCCTCAAATAGCGTGTAGGTTCTGGGAAACTTATTAGAGTTTGGGATGAAACCGGCTTCCTCACCCATATTCCTTCATACCTCTGTCATATCATTGCCTTGGAAGCTTCTATCTTACGAGTGGCTGATTTATTTTTCACCATCCCACCTGTGTTCGAACTCCTTTTTACTACTTAATTGGGTTGTTTTGCCCTAAAGATGGTCTTTTGATCTCCTCAATTCCTCTCCCTCCAGCGTCCTTTGTGGATTCTCTTCTTTGGCATTTTACCCCTTCTAGTGCTTAAACGGTCAATTCTGGATATAGACTTGGCATAGATATTCATCGGTTCAAGTCCTGCTCAACTACCTCTACGCACCAGGGTGGTTTTCTATTGAAGACAATTTAGGCCCTCCAGCTTCCTCCTCATATTAGGCTTTTTGCATGGCAATGTTGCCCTAATGTTCTTCCTACATGAGTTCGATTAGCTCACTGACATGTTCTATCCGCGACATTATGTGTTCTTTGTTTAAAATATTGGGAAAATGACTGCACCTCTTTTTTCAAATGCTCTTTTGCTAGGCACCTTCGAAGCTTCCTCGATATGAATTTTCGGCCTTTACTCCAACGAGTTAGCTCTATGATAGAGATTTGGACTCAATTTATTAACCCTCCTTTTGCTTATGGCAGGTCTCTGGGACCTATTGCTTCAATTTGCTAGAGGGGACTTGGAATGCCAGGAATGCATGCATGTTCCGAGGTGTTAAATGTTCCCCTTTCTAGTGTTTACGTGGTGTTGAAGCAATTTTACTAGATTTCCAGCATTCTCAAAACATCATGCACCAGTTGGTTCAGAGTTACTTGCCATTGACATTCTACCACTGGGTGCCATCGGCAGCTGGGAAAGGTAGAATGGCGAGTGCGAAAGGAGTGATTCGTGACTCCTCCGGGGCTATTTGTCCAAGTTTTGCTCAATTGCTTTCTGCAGTCTCATGTGTTATTGTTTTGGAGGAACAGGCTGGCATGCTTGCTATGTCTATTTCTTCTGGCCATGGTTTCTCACTCCTTCTGTATTGGAATCAGAGTTTTTCCCTTCTTAGCTTTTCTGTTGAGGCTCATTTCCTTCAAACCCCCACACACACCAAACCACAAAGAAAAGTGTGCATCCATTTAGTTCATTCCTTCACAAAGGTGCATGATACAATTACAGTTAATAGGCTTCTCATAAATTTCATTAATATAGAAAGGAAAGTGAAGTGAAGTTACAAGTCTCGTGAATCTGTATGAATGAATCTAAAAGAATTTACCAACTTCCCAAGCAAACCAAAAAAGAAGATTGAATTTTCTCTACAGTAATGTACAGGCCAATGTATAGTATACTTTTAAGGGTTACACTTATATTCCTCTATTTCTGAATTCTGACGCTGCAATCTTATGCTAATCAATCTGAAATTCGCACAGAATTCTGTCTATGGTCCTTTATCCTTTCAACAATGTGCCTTCCCTTTTCTTCAATATGCTTCCTCTTTTCTTCGAGTTTCTCACCCATCTTCTTCCCAAAAACAAGCATCCGTGCTTTAGTCCCAATTCTCTTTGGTCTTGAATCATCATCTTCTGCATTATCATTTCGTTGTCCTGTTAAGGTAATTGATTGAGATGATGAGCCATTTTCTGATTTCTCATCTGTGTCCCTTTGGATCGTCTCATCTAGTTCATCAGTTTCAAGTAAAGGGGTTCTCAACTCATGGGAAGAATATTCTGTTGAAGTCAAGTGATGCACCGGAGCTGAAGATGAAGATTGCTGGTCTGTTGATTCATTCTCTTGTATTAGATGTCCTGCTTTATCAGTTTTC
Organism: Catharanthus roseus; assembly: GCA_028651295.1. Classification (NCBI taxonomy): domain Eukaryota; kingdom Viridiplantae; phylum Streptophyta; class Magnoliopsida; order Gentianales; family Apocynaceae; genus Catharanthus; species Catharanthus roseus. Next base: position 3,146,372 of record JAPQWS010000044.1, on the reverse strand, counting down.
TTTTGCCTGTCAGCAAGAGAAGAATTTAGAGGTCCCCTTTTAGCTTCAGGTATGAATTTTTCTTCCACTGATTGAGAGCTGTTTCCATCTCTGGTAGTGGCAGGTTCTTGTTTAATCCACATGAAAGGAGCAGCTTTTCGAGGGACCCAATCATCCTTTTCGGCCAACATCCAAGGGATGCATAAACCTTCACAATTTGGAAGAACCAGTGCTTCACGGATCGCCACCTGCATGCATCATGTAGAATCAGCGAATGAAGCAGGCAGCCTTTCTGGCCCTTATTAAACCTTTCTCAGATCGAAGCACTAAGCAACAGTATCAGCCTCATAAAAACTTTTTGTTTCTCACATTCTCTTTGAAACAACAAAACATATATTTTCAAATCTTCCAAGTAAGAAAGAGGTGCATGTTTATGCGTGCGCAGGCGTGCTTTGTTCAACACGTACATTTGGCCTTTCTAAGAACCATATTTATGCCTATTTCTTGCCAGGTCAAAAGCATGCAGATGATTTCTTTTACTTCCTATTTCCTCATACCTAATGGTAACTATAAAATGATTGGATCTAGCATCTTTTTCTTTGAACAATGGAAATGTCAATTTGGGTTAATAAATAAATTTACAATGCCAAAATCAATAGATATCAGAACATTTAACACAAACCCAACAATTCATCCCAAATTCCATTCCATCTCGGGAATTAATATACTCAAATGACATTAATGTTTCATCTCTCGTGGGAGGAGGAAAAACAAATTAGTGACAAACACAGTGTGACATATAATTGTTTATTTCTCCTTTATCAAGCACTGTACATTGATGCAATTCCAGCAAAGAGATGTCTGATTGGTAGGTTATTCCATCATTGAGTGCACTAGATATAGTCAAAAAGGTTGTTTGGTAAGGTGGAAATTTATCTACTCCATCAGTCAAATGTATAAATTACAGTCTACAGAATGCAATGATAATTTAAGTTTAACATGATACTGGAGCCAGATCTTGATTTTGGAATCTCATCGCTAGATAAGGATTCCAAGTAAAGTGAACAACAACACATCCAACACCACTAGACAATTTTATCCACCAGTTTAACCTCGTAAGGCAGTTCCATAGTTCAGCTAGATAAATGAGGTAATAATAGTTAATTAGCCCTTTTTTGCCCACAAGACAACACAATTTAGTACATGAATCTTTTGATGAAACTAATCGGAAGCCAACTTTCTATAGTCAGTGAGTAATTGAAAATTACTGCCCACACAAAATCTTGGCGATATTTATAAGTCATTTCATTTTTTACATGGACAACTTATTTGTGGTTCCATTTATTCTCGTCGTGGTACGCCCTTCAGTCATTTGTTGTTTTTCTCGTTCTACTTTTGATACTTCAGTATATGGCACTTGAGCATTTATGAAGCCTTTAGGGCCCCAGAGTTTCGCGGCAGGGTCATTTTCTTGAGCTTTCAGATGTGGCACTTGGTACATTTTCTAGAGCATTGGGTTTCTCAAGTCTCCCGGCCAGGTACCTCACATATGTTAGGTTTCCTGCCACTTACCTATTCTGTTTCATGACTATATCTAGTTGGTCTAACTCACCAATGACCTGGATTTAGTGTTTTTCATAAACTAATTTACCCCTATTCAAGAGTCTGCTTTCCTTTTATGTAAATAAGGGGGAAAATCATCAATTTATCAAAACATTAGCACAGTCAGCTCAAGCAAAATAGGTTAAGTAAAGGAAATATGACAGGATAGTATAAACTAACATAAAACTCATAATTTTCAGCTAAACACTTCATGAAGCCCCAAGTCTCAAAACACTGGACTATAGGAAAGACAAATACTAAATGGCTAAAAACGAAATTGTAGAAAGCACAGTAGCTAGACTTTTATAATTAAAGCCACAGATAAATCATCCAAGAAAAAATAAAAAAATCACATAGAACTATCAACTATCACAAATATTTCATTTAGTCAATGAAGTTGTTAGATTTCAATTAGCCACTAATCTAATAAAAGTGTGTCACATTAATTTCACCAAATTTCGTCTACAAATATCTTTTTTTTTTTCTCTTGACTAATTATACCTGTTAATCTAGATGCAATGGGCTTCAGAGAAATTTTGTGCTTGCCGCCCGGAAGAGAGGGAAAGAGAAGAAGAAGGAGGCAGGGAAATACTGGGTTTTGGGAGGGTTTTTTTACTTTTTTCTAATGTGTGAAATTACAAAATTACCCCTGTAATCTTTTGAGGAAAAAATCTGAATTTTGACGGGGTAAAACTGTCCTAAAGGACCAAAAAGGACTAAAATAAATTATTGAGGGATCAAAAAAGTTAAAATTATTTGAAGACTAAATAAGACAATATTCCCGGTTTTCTTTAACAGAAAAATACTTGAAACACAGATGTGGTATAATGATGCATATCCATGCACGTAAAATAATCTGACCTTAAACCTGCTGATTAGGAACAAAGCAAGATGCCCACTTGTGATCTTGTGATCACCGATAGAAGGCTCCAAATTGAAGTCTATATCAGGCATAGATGAAAATCCAAACCATATTTGATCTGATGGAGGTGGCTTTATATAAACACGCATTGTACCACGAAGAGATGAAACCCTCATTCCCAGAGAGAGTGGAACCTGCAAAATGAAAAGTTTTCAAATTTCAGGAGGCAATAAATGAAGAAAGTAGGTTGCCAACAAACATTAAATTTCACTGACAATTAACTACAGTAAGATACAAATTTCTAGCAATTAGCTGGAACATGTTATTTCACTTATCAATAGAATAAGCTAATCTATAAATAATTCAATCCTGTTCTTTGCAACTGTACTACGGTATAGATAATCCTGTTTCCATCTGAAAAACGGGAAAACATCCTCAAAAAGCTGCCATTGATATTCCTTTTTATCACATTGGCACTCGTGATCGTGACAAGGCTTCTCACTACCTTAATTTACTTCAATAAAACTACTCAACCATATATGGCCACTACCTTCAGTTTTAAATTGCCACCCTACTAACAATTTTATAGCTTTGTTCTTCAAGAAGACAAAACTTGAAAATCCTCAGTCTAGTGAAAGTAATACAATACCACTTGACTGTCTTTAGCTACAGCAACTACAGAAACTTCATCGCATTTTAAGAGCAGTTCTTCCACTCTCAATTTAAAGAAAAGAATCCTACACTTCATTTTGAAGTCACAGGATTTGATTGCTCTTACTTTCTAATTGCAGTCAAGTTCATAGTGATTTATAACATGAGCAAAGTTTCCTTTTTCTTTTCATGAATGATCAATTTGTGAATACAGAAAATTAGCAAAGCACAAAAAATACAGAAAATTTGTGAATTCATATGTCAAACCTACGCAGGAAAATTAGCCAACTTCTAGAGAACATCAACATATTCCCTTTTGCAAACCTGTGAAACATGCTTCGCAATAGATTGCAACATACACTTCCACCTAGACATCTGAGATGGGGGCTGAATGCTGCTTTTATTACTTCTGGTCCCATCTGAAAGGTTATGAGTTCGAATTTCAAAATCAGTTATCAAAGAGTATAGTTTAAAAAGTATCAGATAAAAATTAATCTTACATGAAATTAGTTGTGAAAATTTTTCAAAAGAATTTAATTTTCTTTGTTAAGGATCACTCTTCAAACCAATAAAGACAGCACATTTAGATGGAGCATATAATGGTGTTCTAAGTTGCCTTGCTAATGGTTGATCCACTTTGATTCCCTCCCGAAAACGGATGCTTCTCAACAAGTTTGGCCAAGCCAAAATAACTAGTCACTCTGACGTAGTCTCTCTTGGAAATCAAACTTGCAGTTCTGGTAATAATATTTCAAGTCTGCGAAAAGTAACCCCTATCTCCAGAGGGCTTCTACACTCGATGACTTATGTTTATTGTTCTTGAAGTTTTAATTTGGCTGCCAACCCGCCATTAAGCTGCTCCGGCTCAAAGGATTTCTATTTCCTTGAAACTATAATTTGACAAAACTAAATAAAATGAGTTTGTAGACAATAAAAAAACTAACCAACAATTCTTGTTTCATCTAAAACATCTCATCTTTCTCATTTATCTAGTTGACTTATTTAGACTTCACAAATATGAGAGATGTTCCCTAATTATCAATATTATTAAAATACATCTTGCATAATTGGGGGGGTGCTGGGTGGGGATGTTCACATAGACAAGATCACCTTTTGACTAAATACGGTTAACTCACATGAACAAATAAGCTTCGTTCAGTTAGAAAATGTTTAATTCATACCGCTGATAACCAACTTAAACAAGAGAGCAGAAATCAAGTTAACTTGTAATGATTTTTAATACAGGACAAGTTGACCACACACACACATAAATATTACCTCTCTGCGCATTCAGCAGGATTTTCAAAGTAATCATACTTTTTATTCTTCTAATCACCCTTATATTAGGAATCAGGAGTTAAAAGAAGAAATCAGAAAGCTATCAGGTTGTGTATATTCTTTTTCAATCATATGCTCTAAGAGCAAATTGTCCCCACGATTTAAACCCCAAAATGTACGTTCCCACTAAATCTGCAGAAAATACATTATTAAGATGAACATGAAGTACAATCAAATACAAACCAAGGCGACTAAGCTTATGAAAATGCAGACACATTTATTGTACGTACCCAGTCCAGATTCTCCTTCATCTCTTTGCACAAGTTCATCAGTCCTCTCCTCAGAAAGGTTCAGTTGCTTCCTATAGTGCTCAATACCTTCCAGCAGATCAGATGTGACCTCTCCTACAACACTTGATTCTGAAGCCGGGCCCTCTCCTTCCTGAAAATCTAGTTCCTGAACTTCCAGTCTTGTCTCCACATTCAATATTGCGCCACCAGAATACTCAATGTCAATCTCAAAGGCCCATAACTCATTGCTATGAGAAGGAAGAACCCTCATTGCATGAATATATGGAGGAAGGATACCAGGATCTACAGCAGTACATTTGACTTCACCGATGAAGCTGGGACTTCTCATATTGGACAAAGTTCTCTAACTCAAAAGAAACAGATGCAGGATATCAGATCAAATGAGAAGTCCAAACGCATAAGCCTCAACTCTATCATAGTTAACAAACAAGGAAATCAGTATGTCATACATGCAATGTCACTCCCAGATATAGCTCTCTCAGTAAGAATTTGAACTTTGAAGCAAATTTTTATTTCAAATTGAGATGAACCAAGATGATAAATCCTCAGTGTAAGCATCTCAAAATTCCCACTATAACTAGATTATCTTCTTAATTGATAGGATAAATAAGCAACTTTAATTATTTTATTTATAATTCTTCACTTTAAAGGATAAATCAGCCAGTTGCATTCTTTACATTTCAAGAAATTCTGGAATTCAAACACGAGCATAGTGCCTGGGATTGAAGTTACAGTGCTATATATTTGAACCATCTCGGAGTAAGTTTCATAGTCAATTTAACTAATAGATGTTAGATTTCTGAATATATAGATAGAAATATGTTGTTTTGGTCGAAAGAATAAAACAGGATAACTTTTTGGTCCAGAAGGTGGCCATCAAAAGTCCCAAACCTGCAAATAACCCTCACCAACAATTTTGAGTGTCATTTAGAATAAACAAGAGACCTATGTTGGGAAAGATATCAAATTCCAGTACCAGAGGCAGCAGTTAACTGGATATTTTTTAGGCATAAATTGAAGATTCTTTTTTATCCCTTTTTTAAAATACATGAACAGCGTGAGGGATGTAAGCTGGGTCCTTGACTCTTAATAAGGATGCTTCCAACCAATTGAGATACAACCTAGCACCGAGTTTCAAGTAGGTTAAATTAAGTTGCATAACACAAGAAACTATTTGCTTTATAGTATTTTGCAACTTCCAAGCTACAAAGCTCTCATTAAAGGGATTTTGTTGTCTTAAGGTAATTCTGGGCTTTGAATTTTGTAACAAGAGATCTTTGGAGTCCATCAATAAGTCTTTGCAGCCTACCAAGGATGACGACAAAGTATGTAGATTAGAAATATTCCCTCCGTTTCAATTTATCTGTTGCTTCGACATACTTTTTCCATTTCAAAATATCTGTCATTTTAGTAATTCAAGAGAATATTTAATGAATAGTTTCTACATGTACCCCTATTTACTGTTTTTAAGGAGGTATGATCTAATAAGTGCATAGACATAATTCAAATTAACTCATATTCCCAAGTAAGGGCAATTCACTCTATTCCACCTTCAACTAAAACAACCTAATCATTTTCTAAATAGTTGTGTCATGTTCTAAGGTGACAGATAAACTGAAACGGAAGGGTAGTAATTTATAGAAAGACAGAGAGAAATTTTCTTTCTATTCTGGACTTTTGTGCATAGCCTCTTGAGTCAATGTGGATGAAAGTTAACAATTCATCAACTGGATTTTATGCAGATAACTAACTAGAAAAGAAAAACAAGCCAAAGACTTCATCAAGGCACCAAATTCTTTTATAACCTTTAAAAGAATACTGGAGAATCCACAAGTTCAAGCTTTTCAATTCATCCAACAAGTTATATAGTAAAGGTTCAATATCTTTTAAAACCTGAATGCGTGCTTGCATGGAACTTCTAAACTTCATGTTGCATTTAGCATCAAAGAACAACCTTGATAGTAATATATTCCAACAGAGTGTTCCTTCATCAATCAAGGTCCTTTCTTCAGAATCTGCATCTGAAATAACAGAAGCCTGATTTCTGTTTCCTATATCAGAAGTGGTTGACAGCAGTGATGGCACAGTGATATCCTCAGCCGACTTGCCCTTTGGGCGCATATTTGCTGTCCCATAGTCTTGAAATGAACGAGATTTCTCACTTATCTTTCTTTCTTCATGAGCTGATGCCGGAGTCCACATTGCCTTATTGTCTATACCACTTTTTGAAGCCTTCTTTGCAAGTTTTTTAAGAAATTGGCGAACCTTTGACGAAGAGCCATCCAGCTTAATTGATTTATCAATTAAGTCAACATTCCAACCCATTGAAGGTTTCATAAATGAAGGATATTCTGCATTTAATGATGTTACATATCTCTGAAACTCCAGATTCAATTTGGCAAACCATTTTCTCTTTTCGTTGTCCTCACAGGAAGCAAGACGAAGGGCTTTACACCATGCCTCTTTTTCCCAAGACGTATCTAGATAAATGTAAAGCGTCTTGGTTCCTTTGTATATCTTTGACTCTTTGCTCTCAACTTTAATGGGGTACCTTTTTGCCCTAAAACATTGCAAGGAACACAAGAGGATTGAAAATTCCAGAAGAAATATGATTTTAATGAAGAACAAACAAATAATCCAAGTGAAAGTTTTATCAACATACAAGGAAAAACCAAAAGTACGTGTGGAAATGAAGTGGCTACCTCCAAAAATCCTACCAAACCTATAAGGCAAAACAACATGACGCAATGCGCAGAAGAAAATAGATCTTCCCAAGACTATCTCCCAACAGAAACCATACATGTTAAAGTAAGATGAACTGTAAGTTTACAGACCATGAATATTTTATCCAGTTATTGAATAGATTCACACAAAAAGATATCATTATACTCATGATATTCCAGTGATTTGAAGGACAATACATATTTCCGGGCTTCTAGACAGCAGTTACAATTATCTTTAATGAACTTAACTGTGAAGCAGAAGATAGTTCAAGAATTAATTGAATATAAAAATGATATCCACGTAATCCTTGTTTCACTGAAAATGTGAGGATGGTTAGTAAATTCACATCACAAGCAACAGTCGGAGAATAAAACTATTTTGATTTCCGTAGGATGCTTTTCTATTTCAATAAGATTATTGTTCTTTTAATTTCCTTCAAAAAGTGAGTATTATTACTGGTTATGGGGTTCCAAGTCATTGTTTCAATTATTTCGGGAAATTTTCGTCAGCTTAATCTTTTCTTAGGTAGTAAGGGTAATTTTTTAGTTTTCTTGAATTATAGGCCCATGATTTCTTTACTTTTCATAGAGTTGAATTGGAGAATTAAATATTATTCAGGCTATTTATCTCCAAATTTTGCCCGTCACTGACATCCTCTCATGTTGTATATGAATAGTCAAGAACTCAAAACTACAAATCAACTTAAATCAATTCTGTGGTCTGTTTCTCTACTGTCTCGTACATACATCGATGCATATTTTATGTCTGTATAAACAGTCTTGAACCTTAAAGGCTCATAGCATGTAGAAGAGTCAAGATACACAGTCAAACAGGTAATCTACATACTTTTTTGCAACTAATACCAATGTGACGATATTTACTGCTGCTTCTCATGGATTTGGATTAAAAATTATGGGTTTGAAGTACTGAAATGTTATAGGCTTTCTCAAACATAATCCAGGCATGTAGTCTCATTCAACATTTTTTATTTATTGGACTTGAAAAGGAGCAAACTTTACACAGTGCTTTCAGTGGAAAGTCAGTAAAAAATGGAACAAATATCAAAGAAATTACCATTATATCTAAGCAATACTTCATACCAAAAGGATTATCATTTTCTTGTCTTATTTTACCCTGTCTTCTCCTACTTTTCCATCTATTGAGTGTGTATCTCTGGGTGGGTGTGGGGTGTGTGTGCGCGTGTGTGCTGTGTGAGACAGAGGTGCTGATATGCAGACAATATTATTTCATCAATCTTGATGCGATAAAATATAATAACACAAATGAAAAAAATACAGTAATTTTCAGTTGTTATTATAACAACACTGAACAACAGAATTACGGATTCGCCTGGTGACAAACCTAATCCCCTTCTTTAGAAACCAAAAGTGGAATATAAAATACAAACCCCCACAGAAGAGAAGAATAGTTATTGACAAAAGATAGAAGGTGATGATCTTATACTGGTAACTTCAGTGCCTTAAAAAAAAGGGTCCATATATCTATGCACAAAAAATGGTTAACCAAATTTTCAAAATTAAGAGAGAGGACAGTAGGTATCTAATCTAACGGGTCAATAACTTGTTATATTGCTAAATACTTTTAGCATTCTCATCTGCCTAAAAGTATTTCTCATAGAACTTCAATGTAACTCTGACTTGTAAATGACTTCAAAAGAAGTTCCTCTGAATCCCAGATATCAGGTTTTGTGCTAAGATACTGATGACTGGGATCAAAGAATATGTCAAAAGAAAATTAATACGGTCTGCAGCTGCCACTCTGAAGCTCTACACTGAGAAATACATATCAAATACTACGCACCATTTTCTCGAAGACAAGTTTGTTGCAGAAACAGCAGATATTATGCAGCCCTTGAGCTGAACTTCAGTTTGAGAACCATCAGACTCTAATAAGAAAAGAGAATTATTCATGAGTTTGGCATATTTTTGGACAGGTAAAACTTCCACGATCTCTTTCTTTTGTTTTTGCTCCCTAGTTAGGCTATCTTGCCAAGCTTTTGCAACTCTTTCTGATTCCAGAATCCAGATAACGCCCTGAGAGATACAAAAATGTTAACAAGCTGTAATGAAAACGATACAGAAACAAACATGCACACCAGAAGAGGTGAAATCAGTACAGGTGTGAAGAGGATGATTTTGCATGAAGCTTTCATTTTAGTAGCATAAGCTATGATAAAACAGTGCCACAGATACCAAAAGAAAATTCGAAGAAGTTTTGAAGATCAAAATATGTGGTTCGATGTAAGTTCTTTGCCAAAAACTGGTTACAGGTGATGCTGTAGTTATCATTGGTCATATTCACAGTAAAATGAATTATCTCCGTCTAGACCACATTTTGAATATAATAATTTGTTTCTGAATGGGACCTTCCTGATATTCCTTGATACAAGTCCAGAACTCTGAATTGTAAGATAAATTTAATTTGCATCCAACTATTTCTCTTCAAACCAATGCCAAGGATCAAGAATCCGTTATTTCATGGAATGAACTGATGGTGACATGACCTAGTTAGCGAAAACATGTAAAGATGCCAGAAGCATCTTCAAGAATACTAAAGCAGCCAGCTATAGCTAACAGACAAAGTCCTACTTGCATCACTACAATTGGTTGTAAAACATCAATGTGGCCCTGATGAGCATGAAATATGGTTCTTCATACTCTCAACTCACTTCACTGCCCTCCAGCAGCTCTGGCTGATGAAAAACATAAACCTTATGCTCATAATTCCAATGCAGCAATGAGTGAGCACTTAAACATTTTCTCGACAGCTAATTACTGCTGAGCTTAAGAGCTCTACTAACTGAGCAGCAAACTAATTTCCTACTGATTAGTGTTGTACACATCATATATAAGAAAAGAATTCGGTTCGGATTTTCTTTTTTGTCAATTCATTCCTTTACGGTGAAAAAAGGACCACCGACCACCTTTAATATCACAGTCAGATCGCTCATAAGTAACTCAAAACGAATAGCAACTCTTCCAAACCAAATTGAACAAAGAGCAGATGAAGCACGTACAGACACAGTAAATGAAGGAGAAAAGTAAGTGACCTGCTTGTCGTAGAATGAAGAAGAATCCAATTCCGCAGACAAAGACTCATTTATTTTCTTCTCTTGTTGTGCCACCCTCCGATTTAAGCGACGAATCAAGATGAGAACTGCAGCAGCTTCCACCAAAAGAACCGATAAAGCTCCAAGAACATAGGCAATCCCCAGTAATATCAATGTAGCTGTCATCATCATCAGCTTCTATTTTGAATCCAGCTTCAATTTTCCACCATCTGTACGAAAATTATCCTAATGAAGTCCCCTTGAACATTGAATTCAACACAAGGCAAGAATAATTCACTGGTAAGTTCTCATTTCCGAGTCCAAAACCGATTGGGAGGGATCGGATTCTCCGAAGCGCGTGAATAGTCCCCTCGGTAACTGTTGAAATCTGCAGTGCGTTTAAACTCTCTCAAAATATTCTTTTTTTCTTTTTTTTTTTTTCCATCTTTTAGGATGAATTTCAATTAGGTCCCTGACAATAAGCCTTTGTCTCGATTAAAGACCGTAGTTTTGATAAATTCACAAATATTTCCCGAAAATTACTCCTTTGTCTCGATCAAGTACTTCCATTAGGATTCAAATCGAAGCTACTTTTTTTTGTCAAATTGGGGCTGAAATGAAAAAACAAATTGGGCCTAAATAAACAATCAAATAAATTGGAACTTAAATTATAAAAAAAAAAAAAAATCAAATATTTTTCTCTTTTCTCCCCTCCTTCCATTCGACCTTTCTCCACTTAAAACTCGAGGTGGATAAAGTCTATAGGACTTGATCCCATAATTTAATATAAAAGATTTTATCACCTATTTTTTTTAATTTATATCTCAATTTCTCATTTATCTTTCTGGTAACTTCATCTCCCTTTCAATTTATTTTTTTTAATTTATATCTCAATTTCTCATTTATCTTTCTAGTAACTTCATCTCCCTTTCAATTTATTTTTTTTAATTTATATCTCAATTTCTCATTTATCTTTCTAGTAACTTCATCTCCCTTTCAATTTATTTTTTTTAATTTATATCTCAATTTCTCATTTATCTTTCTAGTAACTTCATCTCCCTATATCTCAATTTTTATTTCTACACACCCCCTTTAATTTATTTTTTTTTTTTTGGCAAATTAATGTCTTTTTTAGTCTATGGATTTTTTTTCTATTATAATAGGTAACAGATCGATTATATGATCGATTATGTGACCGAGAGTAATTCTAAATGAATTTGGTATCTATAAAAGTCGACCGATATCGAAACCGATTGGTTTTCGTAAAGAGTTTTACCGACGGAAAATGATTGTATTTGTATACATAACTATTTTTTATATTTATAATATTTAAATACCTATTTTTTTGTTGTTTAAATAATTAGATGTAAGTTTTGATTTTTTTTAGATTTGTTGTGACATTTTTAGAGTTTAATTTTGTTTTAAAAAAATGAAAAATTTTAATTTTAATTTTTTAATCGATAATCGGTTACTGTTACCAAATGGTTTCGGTATTGGTAACAATGCATCGGTTCGGAGATCAAATAATCGATAAACAGTTAATCGGTCGGTTAGCTTACCACTGTCATTCCTAATTTAGTCCCCAACATTTGATTCGCTCTTAGAAATGGTCCTTAACATTTAATTTTCAATTTTATGATCCTCAATATATTTTGGGCTTCATCAATGATCCTTTTACATTTAATTTTCACTTTTATGGTTCTCAATATATTTTCGGGCTCTGATCCTTAACATTTAATTTTTACATTTATGGTCCTCAACATATTTTACTCCATGAATGGTTTTCTCCTTGATGTCTTCTTCTATTCTTCAGCTAATTATTCCTTAAATAGTCTTAAAGTAAATCTTCAAGTCTTTAATTGACATGTGCTTCAAATCATCTTCAAGAGATTTTGGATATATATTAAAGAGATAAGGACTCCTTTATTTTTTTAAATGATGCAGACTCATTTTCTAATTTAATTTGGAAACTATTTCCCTAATAAGACCCAATTAAGGTAATCTATATTTATATAGGTGGGTCTGTCATTTTAATAAAAATATAAGGTGATTTTATAAATGTGTAGAAACTTAGGAGTTGTATTGCAAAATTATGATGAATTGTTTAGCAAATACACCTATTATTTTGGTCATTAGCCTCCTATGAAAAGTCTCCATCCCTCTAAGGAAAACGGTTATGTACATAACAATAAGAAGATTTGAACCCAATCTCCAATCTCTCGATTGCGATGGTTAAAGGTACATGTTTTATTTCCTTATTCTAAATAATCAATTGAATTGCATTTCTAGATAAAGGGTAAAATTGGTCTTTTACTCAAATTGAATGGGTAGCACTTGGATAAGATTTAAGTTTGAAAAATCCATTTGTTTTTGGATAAGTATCAATTTAGTCCCAAATTTTACGAGACTTTCTCAATTAACATTAACATCGGTTCGATAGCTCATCGAATTTATCAAGGCAAAATATATGATTTTTTTATTTTAAATATTATATATAATATATCTTTTAAAAAGATTGAATACGAGTTGGATACAATTAGTCCGAGTTCGAGTCAAAATTAATAGATTCAATCAAATTCAAGTTGATTAAAATAGTATTGAGTCGAGTTCCACTCGCTTTATTTATACTCATAATCTAATACTAAAGATTTTTTTTAAATTAACTTATTTATAACTTATACAAAATAAATAAATAAATAAAATCGTAATATGAACCAACGTTTGAGAAAGATAAATGTAATTAACCCGTAACTTTATAGCTTTCTTTTCTTGTGGTGGTGGTGGTGGGTGTGTATTGCGTGGGGGTAGGGGGTTTAAATTAAACCAAGATTTACTTAAAGACATATTTTGCTGAAGAAATATATCATTGTGACCAACAAAGCTAAAGCGTGGCACCACTTGGAAGAAAAAAAAAAAAAAAAGGCTGAAGAGGCGTGGTCTGTCTATATAGAGCTATTAGCTAACTTGTGGTAGTGTTACCGGCAGTGACATAAGTCCTCAAGGAAGGAGATTGAGTGAGTCCATAAGGCGCAACAGTTGTATTCTGATTACCGTTCTTCTTCTGCTGCATTCTTCTCCTTGCAATATAACCTCTTATCCAAGGTGTCACATCTTCGTTTACTTTTATCATTATTAAGAAGATTATTCGATAAGTAACAATCATGCTGAATAGTACACTTAAATCCACCCATTTTGATCTCTTCACATCAATCTGGAATACATTCTCAAGTATGTATTCTCCAGGAATCTTGGGAAGATCAGGTGTTTGGTTGTCGAATACGAGACCCTTTAGATCGTTTTGGTATTGCCCCTGACGTATTAATTAATTGTTCCAAACATTAATTCCAATAACCAAAGCAAGTTTCAATAATTCCAGTTCAAGTGCAGATATACATTACCTGCAGAGCCCAGAAATGGAAGCTGATGTATGACATTGGGTAACGCCAAAAGGGCTTTGGGATGTCATTTGGCAGTCTAAAGTAGCCAGAGACCAGCATAAATATCCCCTGGAAAACCCCAAGAAACAATGGAAATTAAACACAAGATTTCCACTGAGTTTATATCTCTATGTAGCAAAGAAAAATAAAAAAGATGGCTACCTGTATTCCAGCACCAATAATGATACCCATGAGAAAGTTAGGAACAATGCTGGCAACAACCATCATTAGGCTCTCAACAACAGTCACACTTGCATAGAGGCACAATACAAAGAATAGATAGTGTAAGAATCCAGGATGAAGATGGACCATGAAGTAGCAAATAGTCCCAGAAATAAAAGTGATCATTATCAGAAATGGCATTGCAGACAATGTGTTGCTGATCACAAATGCTGTGACACCATAGTGACCGTTTAGTCTTTCTCTTTGGAAAACCTGTACGCGTTAAGAAAGAAAATCAGTTTTTTGTTCACTTTGATCCTCCATCTTGTATATGTTAACTGGAAAAACAAAGGATAGAACCTTCATATCCTCCACGAAAGATGGAAATCCACCGATTGACATGAATGTCACAAACCCAAAGACGAAAGAAGCACAAGCGCCCCTAGCCTGCATATGAGTAAACCGCGCAACCCATATGATTAGTAATGTGTAAGTAACTGAAAGAAGTTGCAATAAAACTCTTTTTGCTCTCGAGAATTCCCCCATTGAAGCATTGAACAAATAGCATATCTTACCAGTATGGAACTGTAACCTGTGCCAACGTTTAGATAGATTGTTCCGATGCAAACAGTGACCACCACGTAAATTACAAGCCTCAGCCAGTAGTAGCCAAAATCTCTTGACATATTGACGAAAGAACGTTTGGTTAATGTAAAAGCCTGCATGAAGAAACTAGCTTGACTGCCTCCAGAATCTAACACGGTTCCCTTCTGCAAACAGGATCGGACAGTTAATCCCATCTTTCTGATAAATAAGTGATGAAGAGAACACCGCAGATTGTGAAAAAGAACTAGACTTACAATTTTAGACATCTCCTCAACTTTTTGATTAGCCAAATAACAGTATTGAGAAGTACGATAGGAATCAACAAGAGTTCTGATGGCTTCAGTAGTTGTTATCTTCTCGAGAGGATCATCATTTGTCTCAAACTGAAAAACCATTTTGTGGCAGTACTTAAAGAGAATGAAATCAACTGAAAATTACTAAAATATGCAATGTCTTGGAGAGGAGATTGTGACAATTGAGATATTATCCTCTGTTGCTACACGTATATAGAAAAAAAGACTGCTAAATTTTAATTGAAAAGGAAATTTGAGTAATTGATTCACTCATTGGAATGAACTATCAAACTAGACGATTTGATAAGGAACAAAACAATCCAGAAACCTAATTTGTTTCCGAAAGTGGATTTGGCAGAACTCGAGCTGTTACAACATTCTATCAAGATTTAAAAACAGCACAAAGATAGTATAGTATCTATAAACTGCTAAAATGTGCAGATTTCTAAAAGACTAAATTGAAGAGAGGCAAAATTTCATACCCTGAGCTTCATTGAACCCTTAAGTGTTGCTTTAACTTTGTCAAAATCAGAATTAATGCATCGAAGAAAATGGTCTGATGGATTTCTGAGAGCAGGACAAGGAAATCCAGCTTGTGCAAAGAACTGCAAAAAGTCATTCCAAAATAGACTTTGATTATGAATTCAGAAAAGCTAAAACTAGCTAAGGGGATTCTAATTAATTACCTCGTAGGCTTCTGAAGCCAGGCCAAAGTAAATTGTCTTTCCTCCAGAGAGCAGATATAATCTGTCAAAAAGCTCAAAAACTTCACTGCTCGGCTGGTGAATTGAAGCTATGACTGTCCGACCATCTCTAGAGAGACCACGTAATGTCTGAGTTACAAAGAACGCCGAAGCACTGCCATAGAAATAATTCGTGTCAAAAATTAAAGGAGAAGAACAGAAATTGGAAATGAAATTGGTGAATACTACTAACTAACTAACCTGTCGAGGCCGCTGGTTGGCTCATCTAGGAAAAGCAATCTAGGCCTCATCAAGATCTCAACAGCTATGCTTACCCTTCTCTTTTCCCCACCACTTATACCCCGCAAGTGCCAATTCCCAATTACCGTATCAGCACAATCTTGAAGGCCCATTTCTATGATTGTGCTTTCAACCAGTGTACGCTTCTCTGACCGTGACATCCTATCAGGGAGACGTAGCCGAGCTGAATAAGAAATTGTTTCCCTAACCGTGAGAGTACCAATCAAATTGTCATCCTGTGTTACATATGCCTGCAACAGGAAGAATCGAAATTATTAAAAAGCCATAAAACAAGAAATCTGTTGCCAAAGAAAATTTTGAAATTAGAATTTAGCTTACTGCTGTCCCAAAAGAAAGATTTGCTTTACGACCGTTGAGGAGAATGGAGCCAGAGAGGAAGGCATTGGCAGCAAGACGACCAGAGAGAGCATCAAGAAGAGTGGATTTACCAGAACCAGAAGGACCCATAAGGGCTGTAAAAGATCCGGGCTCAGCATACCCAGTAAGACCCTCCAAAACATTTTGGGTCTCGCCATTTCCGAGTGTAACCATTACTGTAAGATCTTTCCAAGCAAGCCTTGCGGAAACATCCCCTACGAATTCCGTGTTAGTTTTCTCCTTCCAAAGTGTCTCGCTAAGAGGGCTCAACCCTCCAACTATCAAACTATTCCCTTGCGGTTTATTTGCCTCTATTTCCATCATTACATCATCGGCAGAAGAGTTCCTCATGATCTCTCTTCTCTTGACAAGTGCTCTTCTACTACTTGTCCTTTTATATATATATATATATATATTCAAGAAATTAAACTGATGAGATGGGATTTTAGGAAATGAAATTGGCGTGGGAAGAAGATGAGGATGCTGTGAATTTGACCAGAAAAGATCAACGATGGAAATCATGCAATGCAAGCCTCAAACTTAAAGAAGGGTTCGTTTTTGGCATGAATGATGACCACTTTGTTCTTCTTCTTCTTCTTTCTTCAAAGTTGAACCAAATGAATATGAAAAAAGGTACATGATAGATAGATAGATGAAGATGATGATTGATATTTTTTTCCCAAATTCTTTTGTTTGTTAATTTTCTGCAGCTCATTAAGAGGAACTGGTGGATGTTGGTGGAGGGGCATTTAATACAAAACCGACCTCAATAAAACTTGTTCTAGTATTACTGATAGAGACCACTTTTTTCTTCGCCCAACCGGCCACACAATACTACTACTGTAGTATGTACACCATACCATAACTCAGCTTGCTTGCTTCCTTCTTTTCCTAGTTCCCACTGCTTACATTAATACTTAATACAACCAACCATTCTACGTACGTACTTTTTTAACTCCCCCCTGACTTCACTTAATTAGCTCTTCTACTTTAGGCTACAACTCCTCATTTCATACTTTCTTTTTTCTTCTTAATTCTTCCTTTTTCATGCCCTAAATTGTAAATTAGGGTACCACAATGCTCCCATCCCGACAGCAAATAGCACTCAAAATTATCTATTACATCTTTTAATACATTCTCTAATAATAAATTCTAAATAAAAATTATCATTAAAAAAAGTGTACTAGATATGTACTAAATGATTCTTAGTGTTCAAATAGTGTTATTTATGTTATCTCTTTTTTTTTCCTTCCTTTTACTTGATTTATTTAATTAAATTTATCTTTTCTATTTGTAATTTATTTATACTATAATATATTTGAATACCAAATTTATATTCACATTGTAGCCATTCCATTTTCGTATGTGACCTTCGTATTTGGCCTCTTATTCTCTCTCCTCCTCTTATACTTTCATCTCCCATCCTCAAATTCTCATATTTTTCTTATTGTCCACCAACCTCAAACTCTCCATGTTCTCCATCCCATCCCTCTTTTTTTTTTTTTTTAGGAAAAATGGAACCATACATATATATATATATATATTAAGTTTCCAAATCTGGACTAACGGCAGAGAAAATACAATTAAAAAATTCTCAAAATAAAAAAATAGCATTACTCAAAGAATATGCATGACCTGCAAGACAATAAGTCACCCTATTTTGATATCTAATAATGAAAAGCCCCAAACAAGAAACATATGCTAAAAAATATCTAAAAGTTTCCACATAAACTCCCAAAGGGAACAGGTCCAAAGAAGATCTCTGCAATATTTTTAAAAGAGCCTTGCAATCCTTCTCAAGTTTAAAGTCTCTAACACATGCCCGAATTACCACCTCCAGACCTAAGATTGTTGTATGAATTTCGGAATGCTCTGTGAAAAACCTTAGAGATGGTGAATAAGATTTTTTGCTAATAAAATACTTTTTTAAACAATTTTAGAATTAAAACTACTTTTAAGAACAAGGATTATATAGTAAGCATACAAAAGGAATATAAAACACAAGGAAGAGAGACAAGCTATTTATAACGACAAATCCATTATTTTTAAAGTTAGTTATATAAAACACAATGAGGATCATCCTTCAAGGGTTTTACACAAAAAATCTCAAAGTTTACACCACACAACAATACAGTAACTTATCAAAGGATCGCCTAAGGGGTTTTTCACATACTTTTGATCACAATAAAAGAATGAGAAGAGTAAGGAACAATGTTACTAAATGAACTTGAGAAGGGAAAGATACAACTCAACAATTGTTTTAACAAGCTCCTTTTTTCTTCTTTCTTGATGAATGATCAATCTTGAAGCTCCAAGAAGAATTTTCTTTTAGTTTTTGTGAGATAAAGATGTTTGAATAGTAAAGAACTGTTTAAAAGTTCTTAAATGATCTCAATTTTGATTTCACCAACTTGAGTTTTACTTCAGTTTAAATCCTCTATTTATAGAAGAAAGGAAAAATTGACTGTTATTCTTTCTGTACAGTAACATTTTAACATTAAAAAACTAGAAAATCAAATGATCGGTTTCTAAAAGCGGACGTCCGCTTTTTTGGATGAAGAAGTAGCTTTATATAATAATTTATCTTTTCAAATAGAATATATTTTTTTAAAAAAATATAATATTTTATACATAGTACATGTTTGTATGAAATTTTATAAAATTATAATAATATGTTTTTATTATAAAATGTCATGTTGTGCGTAGCACGAGTTTTTTGGCTAGTTACTTTTACAATTTAGTAAAATGTGTATAAAAATATCTTGATAATTACTTCTATAAATATTTTAATTTTTAATAGTTATAATTTGGTTTAATTTTTAAAAATTTAGTGTTTATAATTCAAAACACTTGTCTTTTTATTGGAAAAATTCAAGTCCCGTGTTTCCTTTTATTAGCAAACCTTAATTGAATCAAAATTTTATTTTATTAAAAATATATAATTTAAAAATTAAAAATTACTTAAGTATAATTAACTAATTAAAATAAGTTACTTTAGAACAATTAAAATAATGAAAACATATAATATAATTAAATCATACACACTTACATTATTTTTATATTATTTTTAAATATTAATACGATATAATAAAAAATAAAGTTGATTTGATTTTGTAAAATAACCATGATAATAAAAATAAAAGGTTATAACGAATACAAATGAAATATTCCTCTTGAAGTAAGAAAATAAAGTAGATAAGTTGGATTAAAATATTATAGTTACTACATCTTAGAGTAATGAGTACCGTTCATTTCAGAGTATTAATTGGAAATGACATTAGAAGACGTGACAACGTACTACTTCCTTAATAAATATAAGTCTAAAAATAAATTACTTTATCTTTCATGCATTTAGATAGAATTTAAATATGGATTTTTTTTTTTTTTTTTTTACTTTGAACCCTAAATCCTCTCTCATAAATAATTTATTTTTACAAAAATCAAGAATGTTAACTTTTTTAATTTTAACTCCAATTCAAATACATCATCCTTTCGACTCCAAAAATTAAGATTTGAGTAGAATATAAAAATATTTCTTCAATTATGTTTTCTTATAGTAACTTAGTCTCCCTTATTCATTTTTAATATTTTTAGTCTCTTAATTGTAAAATTTTTACTTTTTCATCCCAATCACTACTCATATGCTAGAACACAGTTGATTAATATATATATATCGTAAATTCACATATATATTGATCAGGACAAATAACTAATTTAATAGGAAGGAAATAAGAGGAAATGGTTCGTTTTCTGTACAATTATAATTTATATTTATTCTTGTATTTTTTAAGACAAGTGTTATTAAATTTACTAATCTATCCCTCTTAATATGTGCATATATGAATTATATGTCTAAATCTCATGTTTTATAATTGAAAGACTATAAAAATTAAAAGTAAATGAGTAAGTTATTAAAAAATAACTTGGAAGCTATTGTTTACAATTTACTATTTAAGATTTCTTAAAAACAAATATAATATTACTTTTTATTAGTTAGATTTGTAGGATCGTTTTGGATCCTTAGACCATCTCAAGTTGGCAAAATATCAAATTGCAGCACTAGTTCCTTCCAATCAAGATGGCAAATAGTGTTTGCTCTAGTATCATGTTAAATTTGAGGTGATATTGTAGTAGAATCTTATGTTAGCAACTGTATTTCTCCTTTCGTTTTTCTTTTTTTTTTTTTCTTTCGATATAGTTAATCTTATCTTTTTCTTTCTTTTTTTTCTTTATAAAATTACAAGTGCGATTTCTTTCACTTAGGTACCTCTACCTGATATGTCAAGTGAGAATTTTTAAATTCAAGTCACTCAATGAGCGATTTAATATCGCCTCTTATTCTTGTGCTACTATTTGAAAGATCTTATATCCTTCGATCTCTCTCAGATTAATCAATTACTCTCAAATATTGGGTTAAAACAAAAGAGTAAATTTAGATAGAAGGTTGAGAGAAGAGAAGTGGAAGACATGTCAATAAGTGGGACTATACATCAGGCCAGGCTTGTCTGAGCTTAGCCCAAAAATTCAATAGAATTTTGTTAACTATTTTGTACTATTTCAATGAGAATTTAAAAGATCATGCAAAAAAATTTAGAAAACCTCATTTTCTCCCTTCACTTTCTCTTCTCTCTAAAAAATTCTTGAATGTTCCTTAAGTTTTTGAAAATTTGAAGTAAACGATAAGTGATTTTAAAGATTTTGTATAAGAAAATATCAATTTTGAAGTAAAAATCGAGTTGGAGAACTTTCTTTCTAGTGGGCCAAGAGTCCACCAATCACATTTTTTAATTGATGAATAGTTTGTTTTGTTAATTTTTTTAAATGTTATTAATTTTTATACATTATTAAAATTAAATAATTAATTACTAACTAAATAAGTACATGTGTCAACATAAACAACTCACATGATTATACTAAATTAATAAAAATACTAATATAATTGTACAAAATATATTAAAAAATATGAATTAATGTGTTACATGTTAATGTGTATGATAATCATAAATTCATTTTAATAATATATTCCTAACTTAAATAAATTTAACAATAAATTAATTTCAACAATATATTCATTACTTGGGCAGGGGGACTTTCGGCCAGGGGAAGGGGAAGATTTTCGATTAACCTAGCCAAAAATCTTTTTCAATATTTGATATAATTTTTATTTCAAAATCGATATTTTTTTAATACAAGATATTCAAATCATCTTTGTTTTACGTCAAATTCTTTGAAACATTCAAGAAATTTTTAGAGAAAAATTAGAGCATTTAAGTCTACAAAGATTAATTGAAGGAGAGAAGTGAAATTTTAAATTTTTTTTACGCGTAGCTTTTAGATTCTCCCGTATATTTTATAAATCCTTTAAAAGAATTAAAATCCCAAATTAATAAGAAGTGTATGAAATAAATATTGACAAATTCATTTATAAGAGATGGCCTTATAAGAAAGAAGGTGCCAACCCAGTCAAGGTATGAAGATGATGAAGCCTAAAAAAGCTACAATGATGATGAAATGCTTTTGGGCGGGACAGATTCGGCCCACTGGCCCACCCATCCATACAAGATTTTGAGTCTTAACTTGTTAGTTAAAATAGGCCCATCCACTCGCCCCTTCCTTGTGCCCCTCTTATCTTTTGCAACATATGGCCTTGCCACACCTTTTCTTCTTTTTTTTTTCTTTTTTTTAAATCTAATCAATTAATTCGGAATGGATAGTAGAACATAAGGTCCCTAAACAATAGCATGGCATGCCATATTAAATTATTTTTTATAAATGATTCGAATTCAAAATTTTTTACTTAGCATATC
The DNA here is from genome assembly GCA_028651295.1 of Catharanthus roseus. NCBI lineage: Eukaryota > Viridiplantae > Streptophyta > Magnoliopsida > Gentianales > Apocynaceae > Catharanthus > Catharanthus roseus. The sequence continues at coordinate 3,124,229 of JAPQWS010000044.1, read as the reverse complement.
AAGTGGAGGATTTTAATTGAGAACAAAAATCACATAATCGGATCATACATCTCTTATCATAGTATTTGAATTCAGTGTCAAATTAAATATTATTTTGAGAATTATTTTGAATAAGATTTGAGTGAATTAAATATTGTTATGAGAATTATTTTGAAGAAGATTTGAATGTCTTGATCATTTTGTTTCATATTGAAAAGTATTTAATGGAACTTCTGATAAGTTGGGGGTTTCCTTGGTTCTTCTTGAACAACTTTTAGAGAATAATGGTTTTATTTGGATGAGTTTTAATTTGAAAAAAATGAAATTTTTTATTATTGGATTGTGCGATTCAAAAATTTGTGGGAGTCGATAAATTTAACTCGGGAATATGAATGTATAAGGCAAAAAAAATCATTATTTTTCCTCATCTTCCCTACTCTTTCTCTCTCTATACAATTTCTCTCTAACTTCTCTCTATCCCTTTTCCACTCTAAAACTAAAATCTTTAACATTGAACTTGTATTGGAGATAGATATAGATCATTATTAATAATTTATAGAAGAAAAATATCAATTTAAATGTAAGAAAAGTTGAAATTATTATTTTTTTTCAAAACTTGGCTCAGATGGGCGACCAGCACATGTTGGGGTCATCGGTCCGGGCTACCCGCTCAAGTTCAAGTCGTTGGTCCGGACAACCCGCTCAAGTTCGGGTCGCCCGGAGACTTTTTTTTTTTTTTTAAGGAAGAAATAATTTTTGTAGGTATATGAAAAATTTGAAACATGAATAACTCTGCGATCGGAGGTTCGTTTCACGCGTATGACCACTCGTTTTGATAGTTCTCGTAAAGATAAACGCAATAGCATCGTCGAAAAAGTGATCCAGACGCATTTCGAAACAAAAAATAAATTTGAATCTTAATCTTTGATACAAACTCTGCATCTCTAGAACTGACCAAGCTTCGTCCATGCGAGCTTGATTTTCCTCTTTCCTTAACGACAAGTCTTTTTTTTCCCTCCCGAACAGTGATGCGGAAAGACTAAAATGCACCTATAATTTTTCATTCAAGTCCTACACATCTTCCTCATTTTTGTTCAAATCCCAAAATGATTTCTTCCCTCACGTTTTTCATCCGACATATAACATAAAAGGAGCCAAGGACCTGATCGAGACAAATACTTTATTTCCAGGGACTTATTATAGAGGATTTTAAATCGAGGGACGACATTGAGATAACTCCATATTTTCAGGGACGAAGTTGAAATTAATCCCATCCTGCTTGCCTTATCTTTTTCTCGGTTGGCCGTGGAATTGGATAACACGAACAAATCAGACAGAGAGGAGAAATGTCTTGCTGCAGTAGCACCTACTCTTTCTCACTCTCATTCCTCAACAGCACTTGCTCTTTCCCCAATCACCGCCGCCTCTTCACCCAAATTGGCTTCCAAAATCCCTCATTGCCTCATCCGCCGCCGCTCACCGTTCAAGCCAAGGCAAAAACCCGACAAGAAAACCGCATCGCCCGGCATTCCCGTATCCGCAAGAAGGTGAGATTTGTTAGGGGAAATAGATTTCATTTGCTAATTCTACTTGCTTTATAGCATCACTTAATATTGTTCTTGAGGCCGTTGAATACTGTTGTCAACATTTGTACTATTTTCTTAATATTGCTGTTTTTTAATATTGTTATCTGTTTTTAGGTTGAAGGGACACCCGAAAGACCAAGACTCTGTGTATTTCGTTCAAACAAGCATCTCTATGTTCAGGTGATTGATGACACCAAGATGCATACTCTTGCTTCAGCTTCGACAATGCAGAAGCCCATCTCCGAGGAGTTTGATTACAGCTCTGGTCCAACTATTGTGAGTTAGGAAATGAATTTCTCTACATTTTATGCTACTGTTTTCTTGATTGGAGCATATGGCTTTACATCTAACTCTAATAATGTGGCTTAACTTCTGAAATTGTTTCCATCCTCGTATATACAAATGTATATCCATGAACATTGATTGAGTGTTCCACTGGTCTGCTAAGCAGTAAGCATGGGCGCGGGCTGATATAATATAGTACGGAAACACAGGAATACCACCACTCTAATGGGGTTGCTGCCATGGAAAATCATTCTTTCAAAATTTGCTTTTGCTAATTTTGGGATGTTTTCTAAAATCTTTTGGCATAATGCTTGTTGTTTAAAAGATTGAATTTACACTGTGTAGATAACCTTTCTGCATTATTTGATTTTCCATGGCATCACTGCTTCAAATAGTAGTAGGACATTCCTCGTGATGCTCACTCATTTCATCTGTAAAAGAGTGACTCTTGTCAAACATTCTAATGACAAACCTATACCAACAGCTATTGTCTGTATCCACACTAAGCTGGAAAAAGGAAAAAAGAGAAAAACGAAAAGAAGAGCTCTCTGGATTCTCCTTGAAAAGGGCATTTGGAGGAAAAAATGGAGGCTAAATCGATAAAATAATGTTAAAATTTCAGTGGTATTTCACATTGTTATGCTTGCCTTCTGAAATAACTATTGGTGATGCTTGTGTGAATATTCGTGTGGCCTTATGGAACTTTTTTCCTCTACCATTCTTTTCTTTTAAAGGTTTTTTAAGAAAAAATATATTCTGTGTTGTGCATTAGTTTTTTTTAAGTAAATATGTTGAAAATCAACGAATACAATGTCAAACCCAATTTCTTTGTTTATTAAAAACAACACATGCTAAAAAACTAGTGTTTATCAGAGTAAAAGATATCACTGTTGGTAATTGTGGAAACTGGATCTTAATATAACTCTACTGATTCCATATTTTCATACGTGGATTTCCACAAAGAAAGATTCCAATATTGAGACATAACATTCATCTGCAACTCCTGCCAACAGTTATGTTGAGTTTATCTTTCCAGTCGCATCAAGTTGCTTATATTTTGTTTGCCGTTGTTTGATTCAACTGTTTATGTGCAATACTTTCTCGTGGATGGAGGAAAGCAAGAAATGGATTTTGGGAAGCCATTTTTCAGGATCACATTGTCTGCCATATATGGCATTAGAATTCTTATATAATTGCTTTCTTAGCCACTTAAACAAAGAACAAAATGGAATGAAGGAAAAGTACATAAAAAATTATCCAACTTCTTTGTATGTCTTATTCGGTTGACTATTTTGTTCATGATCTGCATGTGATAATGTGATGTATTGCTGATACTGACAATTTTGGGTCAGGATGTGGCCAAAAAGGTTGGAGAAGCAATTGCAAAGTCCTGTCTTGAGAAAGGAATTTCTAAGGTAGCTTTTGATCGAGGTGGTTACCCTTATCATGGACGAATTGAAGCCCTAGCTGATGCAGCCCGGGAACATGGCCTCCAGTTTTAGGACTTGCATGATTGATTTTCACATTTTGGTTTGTTATTTGATTATCCTTTTGCTCTTTTCCTAGTAAGTTTCTCCTGGAAGAGGTCTGTCTGTACAAACTATCATCGGAAATTCAGCTGCTGAAAGCATTGGTTTCAATATAAAGAAAGCATTGTTTATAAACCGTTTTGTTTGCAATTAACTGGATGGCATTTGGTAGCAGTAATTACAAGAGCATAAAGTGTATTAGTATAGAGTATAAGATATTAGCTTGGAATTCTTGACCAGATTTCTTGGAGTACAAATGTACTTTTGCAATCTAGCTTAGTCCTAGTGAACCATAGCTGTGAACCAAGCTGGAAAACAAAAATGCTCATCAAATTCAGGATCCATTTGTTGTTAATTTTCTCAAACCAGTCTTTGTGGAGCCATCACTTCCCATCATTAGTTTTTCTTGATAGAAAAGTCCTTAATTTTTTACCATGAAAGTTTGCACTCTCTGGATGGTTATGCAGAAAAGAAAGTACACGTACTTTCTGAACTTCCATCCAGAAGTTGCACTAGGAAGTGAGGAAACACATTGGTTCTCTTCTCATCTGTCCCTTCACTGCCACTGCCTCTCTGCTGCAGCAGCTGATCTAATATAACAATGATGAAACAAAGTCAAAGGTTCTGGGGCTGTTCGAGTATGAGAAATTAGGGTGAAAGATTGATAGACTGAGGAAGGAGTACAAGGGGAGGGCAATGCTGGTGCTGCTTGCATAGCAGACCATCAATGATTATTCCAAGCATGAGAGAAAACCAACCATCACAGCTGTACTTGTGGTAGCTTATGCCCTAGTTTACTTGAGGAAGCTCACTGCAATTGCTGCTCTCTTCCCCACCTATCAATCAGGTCTGGTTCAATACATTCCCCATCCTCAAGGTATGAATACTCGATCCCTCTCTCTCTCTCTCTCTCTCTCTCTCTCTCTCTCTCTCACTCACACACACACACTCTTTTATTTCATTAAGTGTTATCTTCTTGCTAGTATAGGTCAGTCTGATGAGTTGATTTCCTGCAATTCAAACTAACTATCTGAAATCATACTGCTTGAAGTTTTCATTTTGGAGGTGTTCTGGCATTATGAAATACGTCTTTGTAAGATTCAGTATATAGTTTACAATCTAGCTTCTTTATAAGCTGATTATGCATAATATATATGTTTTTTTTTCTTTTACTACAATTCCTTGGGTTTTTTGCTTCGGCTACATGAAAATGAGAAATTACGTGGCTCGTGTGTCCCCCTTTTTCCTGACGTCTATTCATCTTCTGGGGGGAATCTCTATCAAGTTTAGCATTTGCTCTTTTGCTGGTGTCAAATTTGGATGCAATTCTAGTTTCTTTTTCTTTATCTCTGATTGTTCCTTCTCTGTGCTGCCTCTTTGTAAATTCCAAGAATTGATAAACAATGGCTTTTAGTCCTTTGTCTCTTTTGTTATCGTAGATTGATTGGATGCTTCCTTAATCCTTGTATGCAAAATGCTGATGCTTACTCTAGTACTAGTTCTGCTACTTCTTTATTCAGTTCCCCACCCCCCAAAATGCCTTTGTTGTCTCTCTCTCTCTCTCTCTCTCTCTCTCTCTCTCTCTCTCTCTCTCTCTCTCTCTCTCTCTCTCTCTCTCTCTCTCTCTCTCTCTCTGTGTATATATATATATATATGTATGCAATGGGAAAGACCTTTAACCACCCAGGTTTAAAAAACTCAATTACATTTTTCTCCTTCAAGTTTGTTCTACTTATAATTTTATGCTTTTAGTTTGAACTGAATAAATTATAAGTACATCCTTATTATTTAAATTCATATCTAATGAATCTCTTTTGTTGATTGCGGTGGAAACTTTTCTCAGAGAATAATGATTCTTCGGCAAAATGTCCTTTTGTAGGCCTATTTTTAAATTAGTACAAAATAATAAGACAATAAAACCCTTCCTAACCTAATTCTTTACATGATAGGTGTTATAGTCTTATTGGCATATATGGTATTAAATATGAAGGTGTGTTTTTCTTGACACATGGTTATTAATTATTCTAGAATGAGAAAAAAAGTTCACTGAAATTGACACAAGGGATTAAATAGTAATGAATTTTTATAAACATTAATAAAGATGTATTTGTTATTTTATTAAAATACAAGGAAAAAATTGTAATATAGACAAATTTGGTGGAAATATTTCATTGAATATATAATTCTATAGGATCTGAATAAGGCATAACCATTATATATCATGCTGTAAAATCAAGTGCAAAAACACGATCCTACTATTTATTTCCTAAATAAATAAATACCATGTCTTATTGAGAACTTATTTTTCACAAGTCTGAGGTTTTACTAAAATTAAAATTAAAAGCTTTTTCAACTTTTTTTTAAAAATATTTTATTTGTAAAATTAAAGTCGGAAAGGAGTTAAGAACTTTTCAGAAATAATATGTACGTCACGAAATAACACGAAATAAGTTAACAATTTCATTCAGAGTTTTTCTTCCAATAATAGAATAAAAAGAATATTCAATACAAAAAGGATTAAGAATTTCATCTAAACTTTTTCTTCCAATAATAGGATGAAAAATACTATTTCAACTTCATTTGGGATAAAAAGATATTTGATTGTATTGTGTTTCTACTATATCAAAGTGACATTAGGTTCTAATAATAGGGAAAAAGTTATCTCCTTGTATAGGAATCAAATATCAATAACAACACCTATGAATGGATTGGAACAGAAGAAACGTCACCGTTATAGCAAATAAAAGAAAAGATGCATTCCCCCCCGCGTCCAGCAGAAAAAGTAGAATGAAAAGAACCAAGAGAGATGCTGACGCAATATATTATAAGGATTTTTTTGAAACGAAGAAAAAAAAGAAAGAAAATGAGGATTGATGACGTCAACAAAACATCATCATTAATTTCTCCAGCTAGCTTATACTTGGAAGATGACCGACGACGTCGTTAAAGGCTCTTCCCCTAAGTACGTCGGTACAAGTCGCCGTACGTAAGGGCTAAGACTTGAGTACACATGGATGATGTTGCTATCTCGGCACCAAGACAAACATAACCGCGTCCCAGGGTTTTTTTTTTTTTTTAAATACTTCTAATAAGCGTTTAGTATATGATTCTGATCAAGAACGTTTTACATAATCTAATTAATCCGCACTTGATTTGCAAGACATTTATTCGAAGACATAAGTAAAAGATAATTTTTTATCTTTTTAAAATTAGACATTAATTCTTAATAATTTTTCGGTGAATATAATTTGAATTTCGATCTCTCACTTAAAAGAGAAACATGTTGATAGCGAGGTGTAACTTGATAGTAAAACACTCTTCTATTAAGTATATTGACTTGATTTGTAAGTAAGAAGTATTGAATTCGAATCATTCTAATACTGATTTCATACCACATAATTTCAGTCTTGTGCTGCATGTAAAATCTTTTCTTAAATTAGTCGAGAAATCATGAAGACCAATAAAATAAAAAAGGATTTTTTTGGGAACTTTTTATTATTAATTGAAGTAGTAGCCCACGGTTTTGCAATTTGCATGCGATGCCATGCCTTGGCTTAACAAACTGCAAAGCTTCTGACAATGTCCGGTAATGCTTTGGATTGAACTTAGCTTTTCGCAAAATGTATATAGTAATAATTTACATAAGCATAATAGAGGGAGAGGGAGAGGGAGAGGGAAAGGGCCCAAATAATCCAAAGTGTCTACAGATACAATCATACTTCACCGCATGCACTGTCCTGACCCCCATATTTAGCAAATCATCAATACAATACTTACCAGATTCCCTTGCTCGATACGCTCTCCACCTCATCTCATGCATCAATACCTTATAACAATTCCCTTTTTCTTTCTTTCTCTCTCTACTTACTACTAGTATAAATACAATTATCCAATTTCCTTCCCATCCATCTTATTCAATCTTTAATAATATATATCCCTATCTATCCTTGTAAAAATATTTAACCAAATAGTTATATATATTCTGGTGGCTCTCTCTCTCTCTCTCCCCGATCGATCTAGCCATGGGAGGAGTTCATCTGCAGTACTCTTCAAAGAGCCACCGGAGGATGACTTCAATTCTTTCGGTGTTGCTATGGTGTTTCTTCCTCTTTTCAAGTATCATCGTCACCACTTGTGCTCGCCACACCAACAAGATAAGCGGTAACGCAACCACCGCTGCTGCCGATAGCCGTCGGAACCTTTTAGGTAACGGCCTCGGTGGAACACCTCCGATGGGGTAAGCCTTAGAGAGCTTCATTAATTAATTACATATATACTTGTTTAGTTAGTTGGCTGCCTCCTCAACTACTACTTACTTTGTCACTCATTTTAAATTAATAATGCTTTCACCAAGTATTCCAATATGTGGGTAATTATAATCCCTCCCCTTACCTCAAATATTTTTACTTATATAAACTTGAATTGTCTTGAACACGATTTTACGTTAAATTTCTAATTTTATAACTCAATCTCTTATGAATTAATTAGTCGATTCCGTTAGAAGTATTCTACTAAGAAATAGTTACTGAGTTTGGATTTTATTCCCATTCCCAAAGCACGGGCATTTTCTGTAATTTGGACGGACTCTTCCTCTTAGATCCAATTCCTCTCCCATTGGATCAAATTATTCCTCCCCAATCAGAAATTATGTATATACATAAGTTGTCAGGTCCAACCTACGAAGCACGTGGTACAATCACAGGTCTTGTTTGTTTTCATTTCAGTTACAAAACCATTTTCCTTGCAAATTACTGATTAAGTTTTATATAATTAATTTATTTGCCGTAATTTATCTACATATTATTATTTGATCATGAATAGTTAGTTAGTGATGATTTATACGCAGATGGAACAGTTGGAATCATTTCGGATGCAACATCGATGAATACCTGATTAAGCAAACAGGTACATAACTTGAATGCATTAATTCTATTCATTCATTATTTTTCTTTTTTATTTTCCTAAAATAAAAAGAAGTTAAATTAATCTCAATTATTTTTTTTTTTCAACAGCGGATGCAATGATATCGAGCGGACTCGCTAGTGCTGGCTATGAATACATCAATATAGGTCGGATTTTTTTTTTTTTTCTTCTGGAAAGAAAGAATATCGGTCGGAGTTAATTAATTATGTGTGTGTGTGTGTGTGTTTGTTTAATTCTTCATTAATTAATTATTACAATGGAATATTGTCTTCTTCAGACGATTGCTGGGCAGAACAAAACAGAGATTCTCAGGTGCGTGGCAGAATTAAGTGATATTCCTCTTTTCTTTTCTTTTTTGGGTCCCTGATTAATTAGATGAATAAATTAAGAAATATGGATTGTATATATAAAACAGTTAATTATCCAGTAGTAGTAATTAATTGGTTGAATATTTTTAATTATTGATACACACACCCACACAGGGTAATTTGGCGTCAAAAGCTTCGACATTTCCTTCTGGAATCAAAGCCCTAGCTGATTATGTTCACAAAAAAGGCCTAAAGCTCGGACTCTACTCCAGTGCTGGGTATGTATGTAGTTATATTGAATTGAATTGAATTGAAGGCACTAAGTAATTGATTATGTTTGTTTGTTTGGCAGAACGCAGACATGCAGTAAAACTATGCCAGGGTCGCTTGGATATGAATATCAAGATGCAAAAACTTTTGCCTCTTGGGTATATTTTGTTATTATTATTTTTCACCACCATAATTAATTCTTCTGTAATCATGTATGTATGGTATCTTAATTAATTTGTTTTGTTTGTGAAAAATAAATTAAATAAATAAATAAAACAATTAGGGGGTGGATTATTTGAAGTACGATAACTGTAACAACAACAACGTAAGCCCAAAGGAAAGATATCCTATAATGAGCAAAGCACTAATGAACTCAGGAAGGTCAATCTTCTATTCTCTGTGCGAATGGTAAGTAAGAAACAAACAATTGATGGTTTGGTTTATATTAAAAAAAAAAAAAAAATAGCAGTTGAGTTGAGTTGAATTGAATTGAGTTGATGAAAAATGGATGGAACAGGGGAGACGAAGATCCAGCTACTTGGGCCCAATCCGTCGGAAACAGCTGGAGAACAACCGGAGACATCCAGGACAACTGGAGCAGGTACCTTACCTGCTCTGCCATCCCATCTATTTGATTTTGGAATCCCATTCCCAAAAATAATTCCTATATTTATTATCCATACTAACAATTGTAACGGACTGTGATAAAAAAAAAACAGCATGATTTCTCGGGCGGATGAGAATGACAAATGGGCAGGTTATGCTGCTCCAGGCGGTTGGAATGGTAACGTCCTCCTTTTATTTATTTTCAATAGAATATTGTTAATTAAGAGCAGAGGGGATGATGGTTTTATTTATGATGCAGATCCAGATATGTTGGAAGTGGGAAATGGAGGGATGTCTACATCAGAATATCGTTCCCATTTCAGTATTTGGGCATTAGCTAAGGTAACACCACCACTGGGATTATTTTGTTGATTGCTTTATGATGGATTTTCACCATTATCCCTTGTAGAGAATGAATGAATGAAATGATTTACTGTGCAGGCACCTCTGCTGATTGGGTGTGATATAAGATCCATGGACAGTGAGACCTTCAATATTCTAAGCAATGATGAGGTTATAGCCGTTAACCAAGGTGGGTCGTCTGCCTCACCTAACCTCTTCCAATTACTACCATACCATACCATATCATCAATAACTTTCTTTTATTTCATCCTCTTTTTGGGGCTTTTTTTTCTTTCTGGAAAAATTCAGATAAACTTGGTATTCAAGGGAAGAAGATTAAATGGGGGGGAGATTCGGAGGTGTGGACAGGGCCCCTTAGCGGTAACAGACTGGCTGTGCTTCTGTTGAATAGAGGATCATCAAAAACTACTATTACCGCCAATTGGTCAGATTTAGGCTTCCAATCCTCTACTGTCGTCCATGCACGAGACCTATGGCAGGTATTAATTCTCTCTCTCTCTCTCTGTCTCTCTCTCTCTCTCTCTGTAAATAATTGAAATGAATGGTTCATTCATGCAGAAATCAACAATGAAGTCGGTGAGAGGACAGATTTCAGCGGAAGTGGATGTCCATGACTGTAAAATGTACGTTCTCACTCCACAATGAGAACGAGAATCTCCTCATCCACAGCAGAAACACCACAAAACTCTCATAATTACACTATGGATCCTGCTATCACCACATCATCTGATCAATAAAAATAAATCTTACTATAACATATGTCTCCATTAACAGCTTCTCCCCCCCGCCCCCCGTCATATTTGCAATCAATTCAATTCAAAACATGGAAAATATAAACAATTACCAATATATACATACAAAACATATATGCATGAATATAAAGATATATGAGGGTTCTTGTACTTACTAACTACACGGCTATCGATCAAATCTTTGAACTCGTCTACGTCGTAACTCCTCAATTGAAAGATCATGAATCTCATCTGACAAACCTGGAAAAGAAGCTTGATCCCTATCCTGACTTGTCCCACACATTTCGCAAACAGTTAACCACCCTGAATTATCAAATGTACATTCACTGCATCTCCATACATCAACAGTTCTTCTTCTTGGAATTCCCCTCCCTGAAAATCGATGCCGCCTAAACCCAAATATGCGCCGAGCGTACCTTAAAGGCCAGCTAATCATACTAGCAAGACCTCTAACAATCTTTGCCATAGGATCTGGACCTGAGTAGGTGGATTTTAATCGTAAGTAGAGAAGACCAGCAAGTATTCCACCAAGATGCCCAAGAAATGATACCCCAGGAACGAACATCTGAACAAGAATCAGTTCAGCCCATGCAGCAAAACGACTTGGAACCATTAGCCCATGGACGTATGTGTAATTATCTGACTGCGAATTCAGAATAACTTTCATTGCAAAGAGCACACCAGAGAATCCCACAGCATATTCATTGTAGTATGCGCTCTCATAGTCAAAGAACATTAAAAGAGATTTGGCTAGTATTAGAGTGATGCCCTGGGACATTCCAACTAAAGCAGCAACCATCGAAGCAAATTCAACACTACCCATTGAAGTTTCCAATTGAATTCCTTTCCATAAAAGTGAAAGCATATTGTATACAAGATGAGATTCACCAATGTGGTAAAATGGTGATAAGAAAAAGCGCTTGAGATCCTTGTACTGCCAACCAGAAAGAAAATAAGACATCATTTCTGTGTACTCAAAGGACTTGTGAAAAAAAAACTGCAGCTATTCCTATCAAATTAACAAAATATTTTCAAATGCTATGTAAAAGCAGCATCATGGAAAAGCAAATGAATGTTCTAGTGACCATCCAGGTAGCTACATCATAATTTATGCGTTTCGAATCAGTTCTGGCAGGCCAAGTAAAAGTATAATTCCACATGCATACATTTTAATCAAACTCCTGAAAACCCGTCTTCAAACCACCCATCTCCTAGGCAAAGACACCAAAAATAGGAAGAAGCAAAAGAGGCTCACAGAGCTTGAACAAAGAGAAGCACAAGAACTTTAGATTATCAACTAAATATAGCACAGAAGAAGGCCTCACAATCAATCTCAACAATGTGTCTCAAACAGACTGTTATGGCTCATGTGGTTCATCTTTCTATCAGATATTTTCTCATCCCAAGGCAATACATGTTTATGTTGCAATTTTACGTATTCCATCCGAGCCTTTGAATAGGACCATCAAGGATTCATGTCCTATGTTCTAATTTGCTCAGTGTATACATATTCTAATGGTGCACTTCACGCACATTAGAATTTGTATATTCCAAATCATATTTTATTATGTCTAAGGGTGGAGTAAAACTAAGCCAAGGGCGAGCATTGGCTTTTCCAAGATGAGCGCACTTAAAATTTAGCCAAGGTCAAGAACAAAATCAACAAAGGTCGAGCTCAGATCAAGCAGTCAATGTTCTGATCCAACCATTTAAGCTCAAGCTAGAAACCATTTAAGAATGAGAAACCAAGAAGATGGCAACGACCTCGACAAAATACCTCCACATTTGGCAATATTTCGACTACAGTCACTTGAATACTGGGCCAGACTTTATGAAGGCAGAGTTCAAGGTAGATGGTAAATTGGGATGACCCGGAGAAAAATTGCAAGGCCCAGCAGCTAGGTATTTATGATTGCAATTAGGTTTACAAATGAAATGAATCTTAAAGATAGATGGAAAATTGGGATGACCCGGAGAAAAATTGCAAGGTCCAGCAGCTAGGTATTTATGATTGCAATTAGGTTTACAAATGAAATGAATCTTAAAGATAGATTGAAAGAAAAATGATAAGTTTCCCCCGACGAAAGGTAGGACATACAAAATAATTGGTCATTTGCAGCCTTAATTATGTTCAGTTTATCGCTATCTAGCAACATGTGTCATAATATGACACGATAAGACTCTTTCATAACTTCCATTGTAGTCCGAATACCACTAAGTCTTCTGCTTTAAGTTTGAGGTGGTGGAGGACAAACAAAATAAAGATGCGGAATTCTAAAAAGTTTACTATTTGGGAATTAAACAACTGAAAGATCTCTGTTTCAGTCAAGACTAGACAGAGGAAGTTTACAACAATGGCATTCACCAATTGGGGAGGTCTTTCTCTTGGTCAGAATACTGTCTTAAGAGTGAGGAGACTCTCCAAATTCCAAATGCAAGGGTTGACAATATCTTTCCCAGCATTTGAATTACTTTAGTATTTTGTATGGTAAGGAAAACTAAGCACAAGCCTTGATACAATGGTAAAAAAAGCTTTACTTGGACCTTAGAAAACCATATATTCATGTATACGTTAGGTTTGTTTCCCATAGACCTACGCATCAAATGCCCTTTTAAGTGCTTTTCCACATGACGCCTAAGTGGGAGATCATCCCCCTTCCTGAATGTATAAGAGAAAGAAGTTGAACAATCCTAGAGTAACATGTAGCCTCTTAGCAATAGCAAGAATTTAATCAATCTACAAGAAAAGTGTCAAGTACAGAAAGCCATTTATCAATTTCCTGAATTCACATAAACATCAGAGGTAGCTCAGGAAAAGAACTAGAGAGAGTTTGAATCAAGAAATAGCAAGCGTTAAGGAAATCCACACCATTCAAAACATGCTAAACTTTGTGCAGTTTGATTCAGAATGCAAATAGAGAGATTTAAAATAATAACATGAGGCTCAATTAATCAAATGCCATTCTCTGTCTCTGGGATAGATAAAGCAAATTAGCAGATTTATTAGAAATTTCACATGCTCCTACACAGAAGAAATTTCATTCTGCGAGAACATATTAAACAACTAAAGACTTACAGCAGGCGGAGATAAACCCAATAGAAATTGACTTAAAAGAGCAGAAAATGAAAAGAATGAACAAGAGAGAAGAGGGAAGGGGAAGCATACCTTGAGGATGAGGTAGGGATTGAACCAGACCTGATCGATGGTGGGGAGAAGAGCATCGAGAGCAGCGGGCTTCCTCAAGTAAACGAGAGTATTAGCCGCCACGAGTGCAGCCGTGACGGGCGGCTTGCTCTCGAGCCTCGAATACTCAGTGAAGGCGTGCAATGCCAGCAGCGCCAGCATTCCACCGCCCTTCCGACTTCTCCCTCCGTCCATCAATCTTTAGCCACTAATTTCCGGTACAGTGATAATCCAACAACAAAATCCCACTCTACTCCTCCTATATATATATATATACTATACTCCGCAATTATTATATTAGGCGACGACAAGCAGCGGCCGGCGGGAGTAGTGGTGGGTGGCGATAGATGCTTTTTGCTTATTTGGGAGGGCAGGGCAGTGAAGGGAGTAGATTCCAGACGTTTCTTGATTTTTGTGTGATGGCGATTCGAACAATTACTAGCACGTATTTCTAAATGGATTAATTTTCTATTTCGTCCCTCCAAATATAGACGCTTCTCAATCGAGTATTTTAATTTACAAAATTCTAAAAGATCCTTGAATTTGTAAAAATTGTGACATTCAACTCCTTCAGCTCACCTCCAATAATTGTTTGATGATGGGTAAATGTTCTTTTTCTTTTTCTATATCAACTTGGCTCTAACTATTAAGTTTATCTTTTTTGTCTTTAACTAATTTACGAAAAATATTTTCTTTCGACATGTTAGATTGTGATCAACAATTTATCTCAAAGTATATTAATTTTTTTAATTCATTTTTCCTATGTTGTTATAATATACTCAGAAATTGATTGTTAATCATCGATCAAACATGTCGAAAATCGTCCAAAAGAGTAAAACAAATTCCCATAAATTAATAACATAATCATATTAAATAAGAAAATGAATATAAAAAATTAATCATATGAAAAAAATTAGTATAACATATAATTAACATTTACATATTTTTAAAAATGCCGCAAAATGATGAACGAAAACAGTTTTTTAGCACTTTTGAGGGCGTTTTTACCTTAAAATTGATGTTTTCTAGCAGAAGTCTTCAAAATTATCCATTTTCAATTTCAAAACTTTCAGAAATCTTCAATAATCTTCAAGTTAAGTTAAAGAGAAGTTAGAGAGAGAGAGAGAAGAAAGAGAGAGAGGTGTTTGGTTAGAATGAGAATTTTCGTGGAATTTTCGTAATTTTATCGTGAAATTTATAAATACCATTTTTTTATGTTTTGATTTTGTATTTTTTTTAATTTTAATTTTTTATTTTAAAATATCAATTGTTTCTTTTTATTTATTTCATGCATACAAAAAGTTCTGCTAATAAAGATGTCTTATAGTTTATACTTGAAATTAAGGTTTTTGCTCATTCTCACACAAAATGCAAAAACAAGGTCATCTACAAGGGGACTAACTCATTCGAAGAATAGTATTACTTGAATTTGAGAGGGAGAATCCTAAGATGGCAAACTCAATGACTCTAAAGGATTACACAAGTCAAAGATGGAAGTTTCAATCCAGTAATAAATTATCTGGCAATCACGGCTACAATTTTTAAGATTGAACTGGCATACATATAAATGGTTCTAAGAAGCCACAAGACGATCTGCAATCTCATATCGAGAATTTTTTAGCAATTTGTGACACTTTTCAAATCAATGGAGTCTGTGCAGATGCAAAAATGCTAAAGCTTTTCCCTTCTCTTTAAGGGCTAAATTTAAAGATGGGTAAATTCTTTCCTTTCAATTATATTGATTCTTGGACTAAATTGTTAGAAGCATTTTAAATAAATTCTTTCCTCCTATTAAGACTATCTAAATGCAATCTAAAATTTACAATTTTATGTAGGAATCCACGGAGTCATTAGAAACACCTCAAAATGTATGCACATAATGAGATGCAGTTAGGAAAGTAAACACAAATATTCTATAATGAATCTACTTCGCAGGTGAGATCCTTACTTGATACGGCTAGTGGAGGAACTTTTATATCTAATTTGGAAAAAGATCCTATATCATATCTTGTCTCAAATCAGTTCATGCTTAAGACACTGTCTAATAGTAAGTTTGATAGATTTAACTATCATTAGCTTGCTTCCATGCGTGATAACATTTGTCCCAATATTGGGTTTAACAATATCAGAATTCTTATCTATAAAGCATAATTTGTTTTTAGTTTTTCTCTTGTCTATGAATATAAACTATTTCATAAATTTGATTTTACTGTTTGTCTTATACTTCGGTTTGTGTTTACGAATAATTAGTCCCAAACAATGACGAAACCAAGATTCAAATGTTTGATGGGTTTAGTTGCACTTTACACTCGAGATTCAATCAAGAAATATCAAGCAAATGTTTAAAAAAACCTCATAATTTTTTAAAATGTTTTAAAAGATAAAAAAAGAAAAATATTTAAAACATTTTAAATTTTTTTAAAAAAGTAAAAACTATCCTACCCTTCCCTTCTCTTTATAACCTTTATTTTCTTTTCTTTCTTTTTTTTAATACGTTAATGATGAATAATTTTAAAGAAATTTTTTTATGTAAATTGTTAATCCTAATTATAATTTTTTAAAACAATTTAACCTCCGTAACAATTTATCCGTAAAAGTAATGATTTTTAGATATTATGTAATAAGAATCGAAAAAAATTAAAAATAATTCATAAATTTAATATTAAATTATAAAAAATATATATTACATTTATTTACTTTATAATAGCTACAAACTTAACTGTGTTTTTATATTAACATATTCCTAATTATCATAATAAAAATTAAAGAGATATAATTGCCACTAAATTTTTTTTTTTTTTTTTCAAAATACATCTAATTATTACAGTTAAAACTTGGAGTCACACTATATATACTTCAAGCATTTAGACTTATCCTATTTTCTAAAAAAGTAAAACAAAACTGACATCATTTTGCCTTTATATTTTTTTTAAAAAAAAAATTATAGGCTTGCTGCTAATCTGGCACGTAGTCCCGCTATGCATACTTAATTGTTATATAACTTAAATATCTTTTCCTCGAATTTACTCGTCATTCAAACTAATACATAGATACTCAAATAAACAGTTTGACTATTACACTCTCATATCAATTAAAGAGCAGCAATATTACAGTTAAATATATAAATAATACCATAAAATTCAATAAAAAGCTTAGAAAAATATCTACAATATATCAATTGAACATGGAACTACAGTTATAGAAACAGGAACATACGTTGGTAAAATTTGAAACTCCATATAATTTTATCACCACATACACAAACACCAACAATTAATATTGAAAAGGAAATTTACTTATGTACTACCTAAATTTCATATTATTTGTTGTTTGAACATACTTTTTCGTTTCAAAATATCTGTCACTTTAGTAAATTAAGAAAGCATTAAACAATATTCGTATATACCCCATCTTATTATGATCAAACAAATGTCTAGAAACTCTCATTAGAACTATCAATGACAGTCGAAGAGTGATTTAGTCCATTTTTTTAAATCTAGATAACTCAATGATTTCTTTTATACCATTGTGTCATGTCTTAAAATGACTGTTAATATGAAACGAAGGTAGTAATTATGTAAGTACAATTATAAAACCATGGAACCCATGTTATTCAAAAATGGAACACCGATAACATTTAACTTTATCACCCACTACTTATAATGCATGGAATTACAATTATAAAAAAATGAAACTATAGTTATGAAAAATGAAACAAAAGTTGGTAAAACATGGAACCCCATATAAATTTGTTGTCATCGTTGATGAAGAACGTTACTGTAGTCACTAGTAATGAACGTTGCTGCAATCGTTTTTTTAGAAAAAGAAAATCATTTTTTGACAAAAGGACCATGGAGGAGGAGAGAAATTTGATCTGATAATCTTTTAATTTGAATCATATTCTAACTCTTAGCAAAATGACGTAATTTTAATTTTAATAATAGGGTGCACCATGCAATATGCACCAGCATGCATGATAAAATTTGTGTTCTTAATAAGAGGAAACTCTAATAGATATCCATCATATAAGGGTTCATAATCACAGCCTATATAGAGTGCATGTAACATCATCAATTCAAGGAGCTTGTAACAGTAATATGCATAGGTTGAAAGACAGTCATTAAAAATAACTCTGCGATTATTAAAGTATACATTTTAATTATTCAGTTGTTAGATATTTAATTTTTTGTCCACACAAAATTTATATATATTTTACCTTAAAGTATAGAAAAAAGTGTGATTTATTTTTATACAATTAAGCGTGATTTTGATATTTAGAATGTGATTGGCTATTGTTTAGTTTTGAAAATTTTCTTTTATTTACAAAAATTAAATTATTTATGACAAAAGATATGAAACAAATACATCTTTAGAAGAAAAAGAAAAACAAAGAGGGATAGCACTTAGAGTTGGCAGCAGTTGCAACCAAACTTTTTTTTTTTTTTTTTTTTTTCTTGTGATTCCCTCTCTTAAGCTTCTTTTGTCAATAGTTATTATAGCTTTTTTTCGAATTTCATATAATTTTAATAGAATACGAATTTAGTACTAATTTGTTATTACCATATAGGTAGACTCTTAATAACACACACTTTGATAAATGTTGTTTTAAAGAACAAAGTCAGGCAATCTCTATTAGTTTGTATGGAGGAGCTCTTGCATATATTATATAGAAGCTGTCAACACCAATAGTTTTCTGTTCTTGGATGAAATCCCCTCTTTGTATTTGTCTTCCCATGCATACAATATATAATAATCATTAAATAATGAACCCAAAAAAAAAGCATGATTTATAATGTGAAAATATACATGGATCCATCTGCTTTTGCATCATACACTGAAGATCTAATATACACCCATTATACTTTTTTTTTTTAATATCAAATATTTCTTCTTATTCCTCTTACAGTGAAGTAATTTTTGTCTTATATTATATATATAATTTATTATAAAATTATTATAAAAAATACTTTTACATATATACTAGACGATTTTGATTTTGATGGCTGCCTCTGAAATACTTATGAGATAGATGAAGGGAGCTTTCCTTATGCTGCCTTGCTTTGCCTTGTACGTCAAAGCTGTCTAACTAATCAATACAATTAAGTAATACCTATATAGCAATAGGAATGAATAACAAACAAATTCAAACACATACAGTGCAACACCGTGGTGGTTAATTAAGATCATCGACTTGTGGGTCATGATTTCTCAACCAATCCAAACTACTCGGCTGCATTGGGTTGGATTTTTTTGAAAATTCCAAGTCGTAAAATAATTACTACTTATAACAACCTGGGCAGTCCTCCCCTCTTAAGGCACCTTTTTGGAGTGAGTTAAGCACAAGTTCAAAAATTCTAACATGGTATCAGAGCCAGTTAGGAGGATGTCTATTTTTTTTTTTTTTTTTTTTAATTCATAAATCCAATCCAAATGCAGCATAAGATTACCTCTTCCTTCGGTTTTCTTGAAGGGAATAAAACTCATGTTTAATTTATTCCCTCTTCCCCCTTCATCATAAGCAACATTCCCAACCCCTATTAATCTTCATGATCTATTTTCCCTGTTTGTCCAACTGTTTTAATAATGACCATAAGGCCGATTGACATGTTCCTGATCCTCTACATAGCAGCCACCCTCCTATCTTGGACTAATTCTATTGCCAATTCGGACTTCCCAAATGAAAGAAATGCATTAGTACAATTGAGAGACATTCTCAATTCTTCTACATCTAATCTGCATTCTAATTGGACAGGTCCTCCTTGTCTCAAGAATCATAGCAGATGGGCTGGGATTTCTTGTTCCAATGCAGGCCATGTTACTCACCTAGTCCTTGAAGGAACACAAATAAAATCTTCCATCCCACCTATGTTGCTACAAAATCTAACTTTCTTGAGTAAACTTAGCTTTAGAAACAACTCAATTTATGGTAATCTTCCAAACCTTTCAGGTCTTGTTAATCTCCAATTCTTATTTCTTTCTCACAATCAATTCTCTGGTTCCATACCCTTTTCTTATGTTGTTGACTTACCAAAACTAACCAAATTAGAACTTCAAGACAACTATCTTCAAGGTTCAATTCCTCCATTTGATCAACAAACACTAATAGCCCTTAATCTTTCTCATAATCAACTCCAAGGCCCCATTCCTCAAACCCCTGTTCTTCAAAGGTTTTCAGACAGCTCTTATGATAATAATTCAAAACTCTGTGGCAGACCATTGCCAGTCCAATGCCCCCTTCCTCCAATTTCTCCTTCTCCGGCTGCTGCTGCTCCCCCAACTCCAAGCAGGGCAAGGAAAGGGGGAGGTATCAATCATTGGCGAATCGCTTTAATTGCAGCCGCGGCAGCTTTTGTTCTTTTTTCTATCATAATCTTTTTTCTATGCTATTATAACAGAAGAAATCAAAATAAAGAAAACAAAACAAGAGAGGGTTTGGCAGGAGATGATGGAGAAAGAAGGGTTGAATTAGAATTTTTCGACAAAAGTAGAACGCGTGTGTTTGATTTGGATGATTTGCTAAGGGCATCTGCAGAAGTAATTGGAAGGGGAAAACTGGGAACTACTTACAAAGCTGTGGTAGAAGATAATGGTCTAACTGTGGTAGTGAAAAGACTCAAAGAAATGAATGATTTGAGTAAAAAGGAATTTGTGCAGCAGATGCAATTGCTTGGAAAACTAAAGCATGAAAATGTTGTACAACTCATTTCCTATTACTATGCCAGAGAGGAGAAGCTACTTATATACGAATACATTCCCCAAGGAATTAGCTTATTCGAGCTTCTGCACGGTTAGCACTTTCTCCCCTGCCATTTTTCTTTTTCTTGCAGACTTTAGAATTATATAGAGAAATTAGCTATGAATAGCTATAGACAATTTTAAGCCTTTGTTTATAATCATAAATTTTCTTTTTATCCTATGAATTTTTTGCACTTCACTATTTTTGTCGAAAACGCAAATATACAGCGCAATTAACTTAAAATTCATGTGATATGCAGAGAATAGAGGAATTGGACGACAACCCTTAAATTGGAGCAAAAGATTGTCCATGATTAAGGACATAGCAAAGGGACTGAATTTCCTACACCAGTCGTTACCTTGTCGCAATGGGAATGTGCCCCATGGAAATCTCAAGTCCTCAAACGTTATAATCTGTCAAAACAATCAATGTAAACTATCAGATTACGGATTTTTGGCCCTCCTTTCATCACGAAAATCGTTGGAGAAGTTAGCAGTTAGAAAAACACCAGAGTTTTGTCAATTAAAGAAGCTCACGGAAAAGGCGGACATCTATTGCTTAGGCATTGTTCTTTTAGAGATCATAACTGGCAAGAGACCATCTGAAGAAGAAGAGAATACAATTGAGGAGGGTCTTTCAGATTGGGTTAGAACAGTTGTTCATAGTGATTGGTCAACTGACATATTTGATATAGAGATAATTGCTGAGAAGGAAGCATATGATGATATGTTGAAGCTCACAAAGATGGCTCTTGAGTGTACAGAGATGGCACCAGAAAACAGGCCTGAAATGAGCCAAGTCTTGTCAAGGATACAAGAAATTGGGATAGAACAAACATGATACTTAATTTCTTGCTACCTAAATGATTCAATTTGGGTCTGGAACACTTGTAGAGTAATCAATTGTTTGAAAATCTTTGACCTATTAATGCTACTGACAGTAGTAGTAGCTTAATTTGGAGTTCCTTTCCTATTTTTTCTGGTCTTCAGTCCCGTATCAAAGTGGAAATATGGTCAGATAGTCTAATATATTTTTTAATACACTTTTTTATAGTAGGCTTACTAAAAAAAACATATTAAAAAATGTATTAGAAGATGTATTATTAGATAATAAACAAACACAGTTTGATTTTTCTTTCAGTGTCTTCTAGCAATCTCTCAACATTATCTGCAAATAAGAACATAATCAACTAGTTAGTTTGGAGCAATGAAAAGCAACAATCCAAAGGTCTCGATAAATCAATTTTATTAAGACTTTTCTAGGATAAATAGTTGGAGAAGGACTAAAAATTTGGTCTTAATAAAGACGTGTTCTGAAAGAGAGAAGAAACAAACTTCCATCTAATTAAAGAGAAACCATGCTCATTGATCTAACGAAAAACTTCAAAGAAAAAAACTAAAATGATTTATAAACAAAAGGTGACTTGAAAATACAAAATGTATAACTACAAAGTAATTTTTCGGCCAAGGTCGAAAGTGCAATGAAAACCAAAACTTCATCTAGGTCAGACAAATGAGAGAGAAAACAAAATACATTTTAATATTCAATTTATATTTTAATTTTTAATGTACATTCATGTGCAATATTTGATGAATGTATGTTAATTATTTAGTTATGTCTATACTTGAACTTAATAATAATAGGAAGATGAGTGAAGAGTTGTATATCTTCCTTAAGAGGTCTTGCTACCTATATATATATATATATATAAATATAAATATAAATATAAATATATATACACATGTGTGTATTACTCAATGATATAGAGATATATTATTATAACATGATAATCATATATGCATATATTGTGAGAGAATTTTAGTTGAAGAAAATGTGTTCTTCTGATGGAGCTTGAGCGTGAGTAATTTTGTGCAGAATTACAGCAAGATATACAACGAGATTGTTATACTGTTATACCGCAAAGGAGACGAGTAATAAGGTTATTTTCTGGTGCACCAGTTGAGAGTTTTGTCTACAAAAGAGGGTTAGAGTCTCCATGTAATTTTGTATTTTCATGCATGATCCATTATTCTTCTTTTACATGTAAATTTATTTTTATGTTTTATTACATATTTTACTAACAAAATTTAAGGAGAATATGAAGAGAAATGAACTGCACATGACACAGCTCTCTTTATCAAATTGGATATTTTAAACAAGCTACTCAAGCTTCACATTAAATTTGTTATTTCATGTTGTGAAAATGGAAGAAGGATGAAGAGTCTTAGCTGAAATATATTAAAATTATATATCTCTCATATGGTGTAAGTTTCTTTGTGATTAATTACTTATACTCCCTCCATTCAAAATGTAAAGGGTTTTGGACTTATGTACAAGAATTAAAAGCATTGAAAATAAGGTAAGTTTTGAAACAAAATATCTTCTACACCTTTAATAAATAAGGGGAGAGATAGATAAGAAAGGGTGGAATAAATAATAAAGAGATGGATAAAAATGAAAAAATACAATAATTCCTCATTGAAAAGTGTAAAAAGACTTATATTCTTAATCATCTTTAAACAATCTAAAACCATTTTAATCGTAGGGAGTATCTCATTTTGTTAGAGTATATGGATATGTGTTTATATGTCATTTTGATTTCCAAGATATATTGGCATGATGTTATTGAAAAATGAGATATTTTTAATTGATAAAAAAATCACTATACATTCTCATGAAAGTGTTGGTTGGTAATCATCTATTGATATTATTTTGAGTATTTGTTTAATTAAGGAAAGTACTCTTGTTTTTCATAATATAAATATTTATTTGAAAGAGAATTATTTTGATGACAAAAAGTTTCTGAGAATGTTTTAATCTCTTTATGGATATTAATGAGATTTACCTGTATTTATGTTCCTCCATAGATACAAACTATGGAATGGTTTTAATCCAAAGTTAGGATTTTTATAAAGGTCCTACTTGTATATTATTTTTTTATGAAGAGATATCCTATTTAAATGTAGAAATAGTGGAGGTTACTTCTTTTGTAACATGTCTTTCGTAACAATAAAAATATTAATTTTAAAAAAATAAGTACGAGATTATTCATCTTGATATTGATCCTACGTATGGTTATGATTCAATATTGGTAAAGAACATAAAAGTTCTAGGGAAATATACTTTTACATTAAGATTTACTTGAAAAAAATTATGACAAAGCATCATTGTTGATTATATTGCAAAGGCGCTATGTACATGATGCTTTCTGTTGGAAGTCAGATAAACATTTGTAATGGCTAACTATATAGAAGTTGAAAGAGGATCAACTTATGGTGAGAATGGCCGAGATCCATGGTAGAAGAATTATTTATAATTGATAATGAATCTATGAATATATCAAATTTCTTGATAATTTTGTAATATAATAAGGCCTTGACAAGATATATGTGATATAGAGTACATCGAGGGGAATGAAATTGAACCCAAAAAATTGCATGATTCACATGTGAGGATACCTAACCTAAGGACCGGAGATCATGTAATTAGGTTCAAAGGGAAAAACAAATCATGTGGTGAATGTAAAGAATACACAATTATTTTATCCATTCATACGATGTAAGTACATTATCTTGTAACGTTTGAGATGTTGAGTTATAAAACTGTTAATGATATTCTGTAACTCTTTATGGATAGGATGTTATAGTTACAAGAGAAATCTTGACAGATTTCACTTATACACTTATACGAGTGTGAAAGTAATGCCGCTTTCTATAAAAATAGGGCTTATTCTAAAAAACACTGATAAAAACTAGGAAAGTACAAAATAGTAATTTGCTGGCTAAACTTAAGGAAGATATACAATTCTTCACTCATCTTCCTATTCATTATTAAGTTCCAATGTATAAACATATCTTCCTTAAGAGGTTTTTCTGTGCCTATATATATATATATATATATATATTATATGTTATGATAGTTACTCATTGATATAGAGATATATCATTATAATATGTTGAAAACCATACATGCATAATTCTAGAAGTCAAAATAAATAATAAGACAATCTCCTCTACCTCATTTCCTCTCTGTGTCTCCCGGCTCATCTGCTGTTTTGGGTTCTTTATCAAGCCCATTTTTAAAAAATAGGTATTAAATCAATCCGAATTTTTTTTTTAATCTGGAAGTGGTCATAACGCACAGTCATTGCGCATTATTATATGATATTACGTACAATAGTTGTGCGTTATCTTTAATAACCAACTTAAGCCACATTAACAAATATGTTTAACGACGTGTAGATGATGTGAGGCTGAGTTATTGATAACGCACAGCTATTGTGCGTTATCAGTCATAATAACGCACAATAGACATGCGTTTTTATGACTGATAACGCACAATGAACGTGCGTTATCACGTTATAAAACCTAAATCCAACCGCAGCCGCCTCCTTTCTGTGATAACACATAACAATCGTGCCTTCCCCTCCTCCAAACATGAAAAATGAACGAGGTAGGAAATAGGGCAAGCGATTTCAGAGGGAAATGGATTATAGAAATTCGGATTCTCCCCCAAGATGTGGCAGATGTCGCATGCCGAGACATAATAGAAAAAATTGTAATAACCCCAGACCGAGCAATGTATAAGTTTGCCATTTTCTTGAAATTGTCGTAATAAAACAAGTTTCTATTAATGAAATTTTTCTTTGAATTTCTTCTAATTACTTCATCATTGCAGTCTAAATTTTTACAATATCTTTACTATTACTTCTTCAAATAACTTGAGATGAAATGGTTAAAAGTTAAATATATTTTCCAAGAAAACGATATAAATATTATCATAATAAATACCCTTAAAATAAGTTAAATATTATATATACAGTCTTTTTAAAAAAATTATAAAATTATAAGTTTTGACAAAAATGTAAAGAAATTTTCATTTAAACAAAAAAAATAAAAACTAACGTGGCAGATAACGCACGACCAGGGTGCGTTATTGCTTTATCCGCCACATCAGCGGATTAAGAGGTGGAAGCATAATTAGATGATAACACACAATGTGCGTTATCAATAATGACAACGCAAAATTATTATGCGTTATTGCCACTTCAGGATTAAAAAAAAAATTTTTGGCCGATTTAATACCCATTTTTTTAAAATGGACTAGTTAAAGAAAAAAACAGCTGTTTTGCCATAACCGAGCTTCAGTCTTGGCCAGAGCTTTGGTTATGGCTGAAAATTTTCTCCTTTTCTTACTTTTAGTATTTTATATTTTTTGTTTTTAAACTATAGCAATTCATTCTATTAGAGTTTTGTAACTTTTTTATTTTATTGGTGGGTTGTATTCTTAATATTTTCAAATATAATTTTTTTTCTTTTTCAAGAAGAAAGACCTTTATACTCAAACTAGATCTAGACTCTTTTGATAAGTTTCATCTTTATTTTAGATTGTTTTCAAGACAACTGATGATTCGTGCAGACTTCTGTAAATGGTTGTCTATGGATTTAGATGATATTGAACTTGTCATGTCGATAAAGTTCAAGAAGAACGGTAATGACGAAAATGGAGTAGTTATTATTTGTTTGTGTTATTTTTTTGTTTTCTGTACTAAACCCACTTAATATATTTAAGTGTGGCTTATTTACTGTTACAATGGATAATGTGTTTTTTGTACTATTATCCTTATGCGTAATTTTTTCTACTTTTTAATGAAGTTTTACTTATTCAAAACAAGAAAATAAAATAAAATAAAATCATAACATGCATATATTGAGAGAAACTTTTAGTTGAAGAACGAGACTGTTGGGTTGGGAGACAAGTAAGAAGGCTATTCTTTGCTTACCAATTTGAGAACTTTATCTACTAAAGAGGACTCGAATTTCTTTAAAAATTGCGAGATATTCACGCACCAACCTTGTAATCTTATGTTTTCGTGAATGATTTGTTATTCCTCTTTTATATATAAATTTATTTTTATATTGTATTCTATATTTCACTAACAGTAGAGAGAATGGAGTAGAGGTAAGAGGATCAAATTGTCCATAATTAATTAGTATAATAAAATTATCAATATAAAAGAAAAACACACATATATATATATATACTAATTAAGAATCAATTAAGAATCAAATTAATATGTATAACACCCAAACTTTTGTCATGTTAAAATTAAGTACTACAAGGCAATTGAATATAATGTGAACTAGCTGAGACCATATCCGCCTTCCTAAAAAAATTTAGACTATATTTAATATATATATATATATATATAGAATTAAATTATGAGTGAAATAATTTCCCAATGCAAGCAGACAAAAAGAGTGGAGAAATTGAGAATATCAAGTTTGGCTTCTTCTACAAAGAAAAGATGAGGAAGTACCCTATTTTTTTCACTAAAAATATTTGTTATTTTAATAAATGATTAGAACGATCTTTTCTTTGTTATATATATTATAATTAAATAATTTATACATAAATTTTATTAGAACTATGAATTATAATAAAAAAATAACTTAATTCATATTTTTTAATTTAGATAAATTAATTATTTAAGTTACTTCTTAAAATTAATTAATTAAGAATTTATTAAATTAAGTATGTTTGATAATTGAAATTGTTAAGCACTTAATAATATTTAGGTGCATTTAATAATAATTTTTGTAAATCACTTAATTGTTTAAGACGTGTTTAATTGTTGTTTAACTCTAAAGTTTGAAATCTAAATATGTATATTGTTTGTCAAATTATTACACTTTTTTACATATTATTATCACTTATTAATTAATTCAACATTTAGATTCAGATTCATATTCAAATTTAGAATTCAGTTTTTTAGATACAGTGTCATATTTAAAATTCAAAATTTAGAATTTAAACAATTCAGATTTTAAACTTCAGTTTCAATTTCATCAAATAGGGAATGAAAATTTTTTATTTACTCTAAAGTCTAAAATTTGAGACGTTGTTTGATAAAATTGAAACAAGTGTCACAATTCTGCTCACAATATTTCAAAATTTAGATGTAATCACAAATTTTTTATTTAAAATTTATAATTATAATTAAATATATCTTAAATAATTAAGTGATTCGTAAAATGTATTATTAAATATACTTAAAATATTAAGTACTCAAAAATTATTTGTTATCAAATACATTAAATTACATAAATTTTTACTTAATTTATTTTAAGAAAAATTATTTTATTAAACAATACCTGAATATGTATATTTATTTATTAAATTATTATAGCTTTTTATATTTAATGTTATTAATTAATTTGATATTAAAACTTTCACCTCAATTTTTAAATTTAATGGATAAATCTAACATTTATAATTCACAACTTAAACTAATTAAACTTGCCAGCTCAATTTCAATTTGATGAAGCAGGGGGGGAGGTAACAGCAGAATTAATTAAGGGTTATAACGTGGGTATCGGATAATAGCTCCAGAGCCTGCAGCGCTGCAGGTCCAATCTCTCAAACGTCCGTTACATGCATAGAATAGCAGTGGGGAAAGAACGTCACAAGATGATCAAGATGAGACGAGAAGAAACCGCTCTCTCTTCTCTTCTGTCGATGCATTTCAATATTGATGATCATGATGATGATAAGATGAGAAGAGAAGACGAACTTAGCAGCTAAGTTAAACACATGTCATCACTAACCTACGTGTCGCCATTCCTGAACTCTGTATTCCCAAGTGTCCACTCTCTCTCTCTCTCTCTCTCTCTCTCTCTTCTCTCCCTACACCAAACCCCATTTTACTCTCATTTTAACTTCCTCTCTCTCTTACCCTTCTTTCATCCATATCCCTCCCCCTCCCATCCTCCCTATCTGTCTAATTTTGTCACTTTGGTTTCTGCTGTTTTTAATTTGAGAAAAAAAGCAGAAATGCGACCCCGCAGATATGCCTTCGGCGGTGCAGAGGAAGCCACCCATCCTGACTCCGCCAGAGCCACAGTTTCTGAGTTCTTGTCTACTTTTATCTTCGTTTTTGCTGCTGAAGGCTCCGTTCTTGCTCTCGGTAATTAAATTTGTTAAAAATTTTAGGACTGAGAAAATAAACTGTTATTCATTATTTATATAGTACAAAATATCTTACTTCTAATTAATAGAGTACTTTAATCAAATCAGCTACTAATGGTTTATTTTTTGAACCAATTTATCGTTTGTCATAATTGTTTCCGCATTTATTTGTGAGTTTGATTTACTCTGTTTCTGCATGTTGAATTAATTGAATGTGGGTGTGGGGTGGTGCAGATAAGATGTACAAGGATAGAGGTTTAGGAGCATCTGGGCTGGTATTGATCGCGCTTGCACATGCCCTTTCTCTTTTTGCTGCCGTGGCTTCCAGCATGAATGTTTCAGGTGGACATGTCAACCCTGCTGTCACTTTTGGTGCACTTGTTGGTGGCAGAGTTTCGATTATTCGAGCACTCTACTATTGGGTTGCCCAGCTTTTGGGCTCTGTTCTTGCTTCCCTTTTACTAAGGATTTCCACCCATGGAATGGTAATAATCATTCTCTTCTTCTTCTACGATGATACTACTCGGGTCCGGAACATAGATCCTTTTAATATGTGCATAAAAATTGATGATCTCCAAAATAATATGACTCTCAACTACAATATTTTAAAGTATTAAGGAGATTTTATACCCTTAATAAATTATTTGGGGTGGACCACGATAGAGTTTATATTATTCTCCAATTTTATGTCACATCAAATATCACATTTACAATGATTAAGAAAATATAAAATTTTAGATTCTTTTGAGCTAAAATACGCCTTAAAAATATTTTCAGCCCAAAAAAAAAAAAGAAAAAACAGGCCTTAAACTTTCCTCACCAACTCTCCTCTCTCATCGTTATAATTTCTACCCCTTCCAATATTACAATATTAGAAGGTAAATAGATGTTAAATTTTGTTTATATACATATATATATATTCATTCATGGGCTTTATTTCCTGCACGCAATGCAGAGGCCGATTGGATTCTCAGTGGCGCATGGAGTAGGAAATTTGAATGCGCTGGTGATGGAAATAGTGATGACGTTCGGACTGGTATATACAGTGTACGCGACAGCGATAGATCCAAAGAGGGGGAGCTTAGGCAACATTGCACCTCTGGCAATTGGTTTCATAGTTGGGGCTAATATACTTGTGGGAGGGCCATTTGATGGAGCAGCAATGAACCCGGCAAGGGCATTTGGTCCTGCTCTTGTGGGTTGGAGATGGAACAACCACTGGGTTTATTGGTTGGGACCTTTCATTGGTGCTGCAATTTCAGGACTCATTTATGAGTTTGGAATCATAAAAGCTGAGACTCCTCACCATACCCATCAACCTTTGGCTCCAGAAGATTACTAGTCTAGCTCTAGCTAAAGCTTCCTTCCTTCCTTCCTTCCAGCATCATCTGTGATGAACAGAGATGATGATGATGATGATGATGATGATATTGTGAATGTAATGAATGCCCTGTGAAGTTGTTTTTAATTTTCTCTTTTTCTGTGTTTATGATGACATTGTAGTCTTCTTATGTGTTCATTCTGTGAACTTTTTGAGAATAAAGGACAACCAAATAAATCTCCATTTATGCTCTTTTTTTTTTTTTCTTTTTACAGATTGTGATTCTTTTTTACATTAGGGGAAAGAAAACATGTGAAAGAGATGCCAATATTGCTGATAAAATCAGCCGCGAAGCTCAGAAATGCTATCAATTTGGTCTGTCAGGTTCTTGATGGCACTTTTAACCAACAAATTTCTTGAAAAGGTAAAGTTCACGAGATAACTTTCAATAATTTCACGATAAGGTTGCTTGAAAAGGTAAAATTCAAGATTATACCCTTGAATAATTTCAGCAAGTTCCCCATAATCAACTTTTCTGTTACGGGGAAGGGCTTTGGCTTAAGAGCAGGATACCCAGATAGTTTCGGAATCTTCACTGCATCTTATGATTCCCACAACATACATTATTCTTGGTTTCGCCACCCTAAAATTAAATTCGATGGCTGAAAAATAGAAAATATAATGAAGCATTTGGAAGAAAATTATCATCTTGGTAAAGAGAAACAAACTGATGGGTAGATGATTATCACGATTATCTTCTGCGATAGTATCTGGCGACCCAGGGAGCAAGGTCTGTAACATCAGGCATTCTGGGGTTTCTATCATAATAATCAGACCAGTAACATGGTGCGAGTCTATCAGCAAAACGACCCTGGTGGTAGATGCAAAAGGGCAGCCACTCCTCTCCACCGTTCATCCTTCGTTTCCTTTCTCTTGGGTATGCTAATGGCGCTTGAACGTACCTGCAACTCATTGTTTGTCAAACATATCTATCATGTAGCATTTGATGTTAAGTGTTAAAAGTATGCCGAAACTTAACAGTATGATCTCCTACCAGTGAAATCGCACGTTTAAGATCTGAATATTGTTATTATTAACTCATTATTTTAATGACATCAAATAAGATGAAACACATTCCACTCCTTTGAAACAATTAAAAGAATCACTAAATGCAGACTGGTAATAACCTGCAAGAAAAAGGGACAGAACTTAGCCTGACTGCCAAAAAAGCGCAAAAACATTCTGTCCCCCACAGGGTTTTTTCCATGTCAGGACTCTTAATCTGATTCCTTAGCTAGGAGTTCTTTGTTTGGCTGTAAACATTTGGCACAACGAATATATAAGATCACTGCTTCATTTAGGAGGTATTTGTTCATCGAACTGCTTTCCTTGGTAGGCGCTGCCTACTCACTCGGACAATGCTCTGAACACGAAAGTGTGTAGTTCTGCCCCCTTCTTCCATGCTGAGTCACAGCCAGCGCCTCGGAAAGTACGGAAGTGCATTTCTCGGCTCCTCTTCGCGAGGAGACGGCGGATGAAGTATATAAGGACAGACAGAACACCCGCTACAGGCTCGTTAAAGCTTCACTCACTGCCAGAAAGCTTAAGAGTAAGAGAGATAGCAGCTATTGAGATACACGATTCTCAGTTATGAGTCATGGAAATAAGGCTTAGTTAGGGAGGAGTGATCTGGAGAGAAGAGAAGAGAAATGGAAAGAAAGAGAGTATATCACATTTAGCATTCAGCATTTTCTTTTTATGGATGAAATTATGACTAAACAGTAGTATTTTTCATGTATATTGTAAGGGTATAATAGACATAAAATATATTTTTTTACCCATATCTCTTAAAAAGGTCTTTCTATAGATTTTATTTGATTTTATTGCGGAAAGGCCTTCCAACTTGTTCTTGGGCCTACTTCTATTTTGAATTATCAACGATGAAGAGACTGTAAAGGAAAGAGAAGTTGAAAAAACTATTCCATTCTAGTATACCAAATGTGCTATAAATCCACAAGGGGAGGGGGAGTAATATCTGACTCAAACAGTTATCTGTTTCTCTAATTCCATACGAAGTGGAAAGTCTCTCAAAAGACCATTTTCCACCAAGGAATATCTTTATCAGAACTATAAGACCGATGCAAGTATGCAAAAATTCCATTTGCACCATGAGCATATCTGACTTTTGGAAGGCTCCGAATATGAAGTGATGCCAAAACTTTTTTGAGTTTAAAAAAGAGGCCTGAGTATCTTGCCAGATCTACCTTTGAAATGTTTGAATGCCTAAGCTTTGGGCAAAATTTGCTCTAAAATTGATCATCATTGGTTTACGAATGGTTTAACAAGCACTAAGTAACGTGTGTCATTTGCTCGCATCCTTATTGATGTGGAAGTCCCAAACTTCATAAGAAGAAACTTGATAACTCACATATCTATCACCATCACTAAGGACACAAAAATCTCCAACAATCAACCAAGGAGAAAGTAAATTATGCCCAAAATAAAAAATAAAGTAAAAAAAAGGAATTCCATAAAGGCCAATGAGCAACAAGCTGCAAACCATAGACATAAGAAGCAAAGAAAGTCTTAGATGATACCTTCCAAGAAATAGACAAGTGCATCACTTCCGGGGTAGCTTCTAGAAACACCAAAGCCCCAAATCGGGGTCCCGAAGAATGAAAATAGGCCCTCCATCATGACAATAAAAATTATGAGCTGCTTTTCGGTTTTTAAACTTCCATCTTATAATGTCATGGAGCTTGCCTTCATCTATTTTTGTTTCCACCAAACCAATATCCGAAAGATTATGCTCCTTAATGAGAGATTTCACCCCATTATGTTTGAGGGATTTAGAGAACCCTCTTATATTTCACCACCCTATGTTCATATTGATTAGATTCGAATGGCAGGCCCCTCTTTTCTCAGTACCAAAAAGATAAGCATTTTCCAAGACTTTTTTCTCTTTAACTTTCACCACTTCTTTCCTTACAACTTTAGAATTTTTCCAATCATTAAGAGGTGTAGGAGTGATACAGTTAACCTTAGCTTCGATTTCTCTTTGCTGAGCTCAACTGCAGCTTGCTCGTTGCCCTCCATATTTGTTTGTTCATCAATTGTCAGTCTCTTTTTGTCCAGTAGACTTTCCCATAAAAGGACCTTTCTAGCCAATTTGGTTCAGGCTGCTTCCTTGTGCCAAGCCTCACATCTCCTTTCTCCTTTTAGCAAGTTACCCCTCCTTCTGTACCAACTGTCTTGCTTTAGAAACAGCCGTTTTGGCTCAGTCAGGCTAACGAAATGGCATTGTCTGTTTACTTTTTGCAAGTTTATGTTGCGTGACCAATCACTTGACAAGAAGCACAAAACTTGGGCAGGTTTTCATAATACACTGGTTGGTTTCTGATTTTAGCATTAGGTAGAAGAGTAGTAACCTCTTTCACCAACTCATGAACTAAGTCCACATCAATAAGGATGCGAGCAAGAGATAGCCGTCACTTAGGGTCTGTCAATGCATCTGTGCACATAGGTGGCCAAACTTGGAGCAAATTTTACCCAAAATTTGGACATTCCAACACTCCGAAGGTAGGCTAGGGGTTTTTTTCTTGGTCTGGCCCAATTTCAACAAATGGGGCCTAAATAGGCCTAGTTTCTTTTTTTTTTTTTTTTAATTTTGGAACAAGCTATTACGCACAGTCATTGTGCGTTATCTCAGGTGATAACGCACAATGGTTGTGCATTATCCCTAATCACGCGGGTTAAGCCGCGTTAAGTCCCGCTTATTGCGTTAAAAACTGACGTGGCTCCGATCTTTCGCTTATGTGGCGATAACGCACAACCATTATGCGTTATCATTCATGATAACGCACGTCCATTATGCGTTATTAAGGTGATAACGCACGGTGACTGTGCGTTATCACGTAACAAACCCTAGCCACCCCGCGGCCGCCCCCTTCCTTCTTTCCCTTTTCTTCTTCCTCCTTATTTCTTCTCCCTTATTTCTTCTTGGTTTTTTTCTTGCTCCGGCCCAATTTCAACAAATGCCTACTAAATAGGCCCATTTTTTTTACTCTGGACTGGGGCATAACGCACAATGATTGTGTGCTATCTACAATGATAACGTATAACTACTGTGCGTTATCACATAATCACGATTACCGCCCTAATCAATCGTATGATTGATAATGCACAACGATTGTGCGTCATGATTATGCAATAACGCACAGCCACATAATTTGTTTTAATTCTTTTTTTATTTGAATGAAAAATTGTTTTAGGAAAACCCATAATTGAATAATTTTTTAAAAAGACTATTTATTATATTTAACTTATTTTAAGTGTATTTATGATGATAATATTTATATCGTTTTATTGAAAAATATATTTAACTTTTAACCATTTCATCTCAAGTTATTTGAAGAAGTAATAATAAAGATATTGTAAAAATTTAAAGCAATGATGTAATAATTAGAAGAAATTGAAAGAAAAATTTCATTAATAGAACATGTTTTATTGCAACAATTTCAAGAAAATGCCAAATTTATACATTGATCGGTCCGGGGTTATTATAATTTTTTCTAGTATGTCTCGGCATGCAACATCTGCCACATCTTGGGGGAGAATCCGGATTTCTATAATCCATTTCTCCCTGAAATCGCTTGCTATGTTTCCTACCCCGTTCTTTTTTCATGTTTGGAGGATAAAATGTTAAATTAAAAAGAACATCCCGCCAAAAGTTCTCATTCAAGACCGGATGAAAATTCGCTTGGTAAGTTCTTCTGTACGTTTGTCGCGAATATATCTCCAACACATAAGTATCTGTTCTTGACCCTTTTTCTCTACACACTGCTAGAACATGAGAACAAGACAATGTATATGTTTGCCATTTTCCGCAACTACATAATTTATTATTTATCCGCAATGTATAGACGTTGCTCGTACCAAAAACTCGGATTGGAGATTTGACCATGTATATTCCATATCGTGGATTGTAAGTTGTAACTTTGTGTTATCTTGATTTCATTTCGATCCCCAAAAACTTGTCAAAAATTCGTGTTGGAAATGGATGCACACAATTTTTAGCCTCTTCACGGTATTGGTGAAAGTACTTAACTAATTTGTTGAATAGTAGTTCAACCAGGGCTTTTAAAGGTAGGACCCTAGCTTTCTTCAACACACTATTAAGTATTTCAGAAATGATGGTTGTCATGATACCGGGTCTGTGACCGCCATCATACAACAGTGTCCATTTCTCTGGGTCCAACTTCAACAAATAAATGTAAGCATCAACATTTCTTTCCTAAATCTCTTTTATTACACGATCAAATTTTCACTGTTTTGATTCTGTTCCGGCTTGCCACATCAAGCTTTTCAGGTTTGTGTTCTTAAAAGTCTTGTTGAAGTTTGCTCGAATGTGGCGTAAACAAAACCGCTGAACTGCAAATGGTGGTTGCCACAAAGGTTGACTTTGAATAGCAGAGAAAATACCTTTTTGGTGATCAGAAATGAGGCATACATGACAATATTTGACAATGTATTCTCGCAAGTTTTTAAGGAACCAATTCCAACTCTCGGAGGATTCCTTATTAACAATTGCAAAAGCAAGTGGGAACAAGTGATTATTTGCATCCCACGTAACGCCCTTCTGTGGATGGAAACACTTAAGGGGACCATACAAGGATGGAAACAATTATTCAATTATGAATTTTCCCAAAACAATTTTTCATTCAAAAAAAAAGAATTAAAAAAAATTTATTAAAAAAAATTACGTGGCAGATAACGCACAACAAGTGTGCATTATTGCCTAATCATAACGCACAATCATTGTGCGTTATCAGCCACATCGGCTTATTAGAGCGGAAATCGTGACTATGTGATAATTATAGATAACGCACAATCATTGAACGTTATTTGTGTGTTATGGCCAGTTCCAGAATTTAAAAAAAATAAGCCTATTTAGTAGGCCTTTTGTTGAAATTAGGCCAGAGCAAGAAAAAAACCTATGCTAGGCAAAGTGACCAAAACTGGCGGTCTACTAATGGCCTTCTTCTCAAACTCAAACAGCTCAAGCATACGTTTCATGATAAGGGGTCTTCTAAAAATCAGATATGGTCCATTATCGAGAACCCGGTGTCTATCCTCCTCATTGTCAAAACGAAACATTAGCCAACCAGATCTACGAATGAAAACCCGGTGTCTATCCTCCTCATTGTCCAAACGAAACATTAGCCAACCAGATTTACGAATGAAAAATTTGTAAGGAACTTTCCAAGTGTTGCATAAATTAATAATGGCTTCTTCCCAAGAAATCTACCAGCAATATAAGCTACCAAAGAATAGCTCCAAGTCTGATGTCACAATATCATTTTGATTCTCAACAAGATAGAGAATCCCTTTACTTGGACATCGGTTTTGAGCAAATAGGGAAGTCCAATCTTTGTTTTGCTCCTCCCCATCAACCTTTTCTTTCCCTCCATTAATTGAAGTACTATCCTCCACTCTAAGGGTCCAAGAAACCGAAGGTGAAAATTCAACAACTTGGGAGGAGACAAGAGGTTTCTTAGCTTTATCATTCTCCAAATCAAATTATTTACCTAAATGGGGAGCTTGAGCAGACAATTTAGCCCCCTTTTTCTTCGCCATAGGAAGAAAGGAGACCAGAAAAATCAAGCAGAAAAACCAGCACTAAGAAAAAGGATTAATGAAAGCATTTCAGAAAGCCAACCCAAAAAGGTGTGGGTTAGTGAGCAAACAGATTTCACCACCTACCCCCAAGAAAAAGATCGAAACACCCACCCAAAGCTACCATTTTCCACCATTCAGGCAACCAGCAAGTTTCAAAGAACAAAAACCGCAGCAAGCATCAACCAGTAACAACCAAAAGCAACACAAATGACCCAGAAAAAATCTGAAATTATAGGGATAGAAACCAGAAAAACCTGGACCGAGAGGCTTTCAAGACTAAACAGGCAACCAACCAAAGTCTGAAATTTTCAAACCTACAAAGACGGAACCCCGTCATTATACCCACTCCAAACCACAAAACAGACACCCACGAAAACGTTGAAATCAAACCAACGAGAACAAATCCACAAAGAACAAAACAAGAGCACAAATTGAGTAGCACCACGGTCAAGAAGCACTTAGGGAGTGTTTCTCTCTCTAACCACTTGCCAGTACAAACACTTCTATTTTTCACTTTTGATAACTTGGAAATGAAGAGTGTTTGCTTTTGATAACTGGGAAATGATACCCAGCAAGAGAAAAAAAAAAATTACTTGGAAATGACACACTTCTATTTTTTTGTTATTCATCACCTAATTAGTAATAAAGAAAGAATAGAAGTACAAGCACTTCAATTGATTGTTTCAGATAATTTAACAAAAAATAAGAGAAGCTTAAACATTTCCATTTTTTCATTTTTTATGACTTAGAACAATACTTACAAATCTAACTATCATTCTCTACGATTTGGAAAATTTTTTACAAAGTCTCCTCTGTAAAAAATGAATATTTTCTAGGCACAATGGCTACTCAAACGCCACATTCAACATATAATAAAACATTTAAAGAGTTCGGCCTCCCTATTAACATTTAAATAGAGACTCCCCAATAAACAATTAAACATTTAAAGAGTCCAAACTCCCCATAAATAATTAAACATCAAGAAACAGTCTTACTCAACTGTTAGACTTGAATTACACATTGTTTCGTTGCTTAACGGTACAAAAAAAATTTTTTTTACTTCCTTCCTTCATCCTCTTCTACAAGAGCCACATTCCTCTGCATTTTCTACAAGAGGTATCCTCCTCTAAAATGTTAGGGATGAAATCT
This sequence comes from Catharanthus roseus, assembly GCA_028651295.1. Lineage (NCBI taxonomy): Eukaryota > Viridiplantae > Streptophyta > Magnoliopsida > Gentianales > Apocynaceae > Catharanthus > Catharanthus roseus. Next base: position 3,086,592 of record JAPQWS010000044.1, on the reverse strand, counting down.
GTCCAAAATTCTACTCTCAAAGCCATTTGCAGACACAGTTCGATTGAGGACTAGCGATTGATTTTCATTGCAAAAACCAAAAGAAAATTTTCAGTTTGAGTCTAAAATCTTCTACAAGAAATAGTTTACTTTTTCCAAAAGTAAAAACAAAATTTTCGAATTGAAGATCAAACCAAATGCACTTAATTAATACATAGGACAAGATTTTGCAACTTTTTTGTTGTCTACCTAATGTCGGAAATTAATAACAGTGATCAAATGTGATTAATTGCATAAACCCCTGAGTTAAATGTTTCTTAAAAATAAAATAAAATAAAATAAAAACTTTAAAAGGGAATTCTTAGTTAGAAATACAGCGAAAGAGTACCATTTTTAACCTTAAATTTTCACCAAATCTTTGAGAAGTCTAGACTAAAAGCGTCTATACGAACAGAAACCTCCAGCTTTTATGAGCATAAGTTGACCCAAACCTTGCAGGAAAAACCTTTTACACATCACTACATTTCAAGGCTGTGTAATTCAATGAAACAATGTTTCTAACAACAAAATCGAAAAGTTGAAACAGATAGGGAGAAAAAAGAGGAATCATTAACTATTAAAAAAATTTTAAAAAAAAACCCAAAAAAAATAGTCACTTGTTAAAAAAAGAACAAAATACCTTCTCGCCTGCTAATGTCAGCAACAAGGTGTCTGGCAGCGGCTGGGGATCTTCTCCTGGCGGCGAACTCCACTGGCAGCAGAGAGAAAATGTGGTAACGCGGAAAGGAGGTGGCGTGGAGAGAAGGATTAGAGGAGGGAATGGAGAGGAGAGAGAAGACAAGAGAGAGGAGAGAATACCGTGACAATGGTGGCATGAGCGAGCTGATAGCAGGCAGTAGGAGGCTGTCACAAGTGTGGGGGGCAAGGGTGTCGCGGGAGGGTAAGAGCGAAGAAAGAAAAGATAGAGAAGGGAAACAAGGATACCTGTCGTAGGATGCCTAAAACTACGCAAATCGCAACTGGTGGGAGTCACGAACCTTTTAAAGTTCAAGCCCAGCGCACATGCAGTCGGGAATTATTAATAGTTCGCAAACGGTCTCTCGATAGACCCATCTAGTCGCAAACGTTGCAGCCGACAGGATCGGTCGCGATTTCTGGTGGCAATTCCGACTTTTTCTTGTAGTGTTGACTGAATTAGAGTTCCTTTTTGGTATCAAAAGGTGAAATCCCTCGCTCTCATAGTCCCCACTAGACTGTCCGACTCCCAAGTAGAGGATATTATCATAAGGACCTGGTGCACATATGAAACCACTCCCCACATTGGAGAGCTTGAAATTTCCACACTACCACTGCCAGGATTCGAACCTTGGTTCTTGATACCAACTCTGCAGCATCAACACCAACTGAGCTACGTGGACATTGTGAGGACCATGCACCACCACCCAAAGAATCAAGAAAGAGCTCAAGCTCTCTTTCTTGATTCTATGAGTGGTGATGCATGGTTGTTCTCTCCAGTAAGACGTTACAATTTCAGTCATCTTATTCAACTGATGCACAACTTCAGTCATCTTATTCAACTGATGCAGAACGCAAAAGGGTCCAAGATCTGGAAAGTTCTAAGTCAAACAATTACTTTACAAATTAGCTTTAATCCTAATTTATTTAGGTTCAAGTCTTTTATTATATGTTCTTTTCTGAGAAACGTTAGGATTTGGAATAGTTAAGTTGAGATCCTAGTATTAGAGTCTATTTCAGAAAGTCTATTTGATTTAAGATTGCAGTATTTTATTTCCTAAATTCTAGTTTGACTACAATTCCTAATTATGATAGAAATAGAGTTTCTAAAGTTTCTTTCCTAGATTAGTTTAGGATTTGGCTTTTGAGTCTAAAAATAGAGGATTTCTCTATTCTATTATGTATGCTTTGAATAATGAATTAACAAGAGTCTACAGAAGTTTCTGTAAATCTTGGTTGTGTGATGCAATCCAACGCCCAAAGTGCGACGCCTTACGGTTCCTAGGTGTGATGCCTAGGGTTTCTTCTCTAAGTGTGATGTTAGGGGGTTCATCCTTGTCTATTCTTCTAAGATTTTCCTTGTTTCCAGTATAATTTCACACTGCTTTGAACCCCTAAAGCTAGCAAATTTCTGTTCTTTTCTTGCTGGACAAACCTTCTGTTTTGTCCTGCATCATCAACCCCATAAATAAATTGGTTAGTGACCCTGTGCAACTTAAACATTTGAAGCAAAGGAGGATTTTCTTATTTGTTTGCTTTCAACTTACTCTGATGGCTTTGGATGCCTTCTTAAACTTCCCTAGCACTAGGGCTGTAAACGGGACGGGTCTTACCCGTACCCGCACAGGTCTGTACCCGTTTTTAGCGGGTAATGTTTAAATTTTATACCCGCGGACCCATACCCGTATTTATACTGCTATATGGGTCCGGGTAAGGTATAGTGATGCCCAGACCCGTATACCCGTATTAATAAAATAATAATATATTTTATATATTATATTATAAACACAGATACAAATCTATGCATTCCCGTGGAGTTCAAAGGTCTAACATTTTACATGAACTTTAGAACCGTCATCCTGTTTATGAACGACTAATACCGGGATCAACGCCTTAACACAGCCTTCATTCAACGGCTTTTTAACAGGCTAACCCTAGTCTTGCCATAAACAAGGCCAGTTCGCAGTTCATAACCCAAACTCAAAGGTATCACATAGATTAGTATCTCAATCAGACAAATAAGGATCTTAACAACATAATTAGCCAGATATATTGAAATCCCTAGTTTAACATGAAAGAAATTTAGCCTTCCATTAGTTTAATAATATAAACAAAATTAAAAGAGAATAAGAAGAAGAGAGTACCAGGGATGAAGAAGAAAAGCTGCAAACTTCTTATTGATAAAATTGAATAAAACTTGACAAAGAGGGAGAGGGAGAGTATTACTAGAGAGTGTATTCTGGGAAGCGTGTCCTACTTATGAAGTCTTCCCTTCCTTTTATAGACAAGGAGGAGAACGGACATCAACCAGATTATGTATGCTATTACAATTGGATTTCAAATCCGAATAGTACTAGGACTATTACAATAATTGAGGTCTATCATACTATGAAATGGTCCCATATGGGCCCTATACTTAAAGTGAAAAAGACTGCAGCACATGGGTGTCGGCAGCAATTACTTTAATGCCCTTGTTGCAGTGTCTTCTATTTCTTTGACCAGTTGGTCAATCTTGTCTTCATCAAGATCATCGTCATCCATGATATCATCATCAGGGTCTTGAGATTCCCCTGCTAAAACATCTTCATGTGAAGAGTGGCCATAGATGTATCGGTTCTATCGGCAGGAGCAAATGTTTGATGAGCTCCTTCTTGAGATCTTGCATATAAGATTTAATCAAATCTTCTTTAGGTATGACCTCTTTTTGAAACTTCAAACGATGGAAGCTAATTGACTAAAAGGATTAGTCGATTTGGTATCACCGTAAGCTTGTTGTTGTCTATAAACAAAGCAACTTTATATGTGATTTCATCTAAAATATTCTGACCATGAATGGCCTTTGTTTCAGGATCAAATTTAAGTAGGCGATCCCAAAATCTACTATGAGTAGCTCTGCGAATACATGGTATATGATGTTGGGTATAACCCATTTCTGGAGTCCATTTCCAGACCCAAGGAATAGAAAATTCTATAAAAAATAATAATGAAGCTATTTCTTCAGAAGCAAAGTCTAAATTGATATAATCAGAGACTTTTGGGGACATATTAATCCATTCGCCATAGAGAGTTTTAAACTGTTCGGGCAAAATTTGGGCAGATGTGCCATAAGTGTGCCACCATGGTATAACCCAACTAGGCAAAGGATTGTTATAAACATTGCCACAAATCTTTATCAACCAAGTGTGCTTCTTGGTAGGATTTTCATATAGAAATGCTTTATGAAATGCATCAACATAGTCCCAATAATTATATTTCAGACTATTTTTTGTACCAGGAATTATAAATTCCCTTTCTCTGAGAGGAGAAATACCCCACTCTTCCATAGCTAAAATCTTTTTTATAATGATTTTGCTAAAATTATAAATATTTCCTGGTTTGATACCGCCAGGATAAAAGTGTGTTATCTCACACGAGCATTCTTTCAGAATTTGCTCATAATATTGTCTTTGTTTATACGATGTAGCTGTATATGATGCCACATCTAGATATCTGTTCATCAACATCCAAGGATTATCTTTCCATTGTAGATCCCTTGGTTCTAAAAGAAATATGATTTCTTTATGAGGATGAGTATAATAAGAGGGTTTATGATCCTCTTCGGATAACACCTGAGCATATGATGAGGAAGAAGTTTCACCTTCCTGCTGTTTTAAAGCAAGATACTGCTTTTTGAATTCTTCATATAATGAAGCTTCATTCTCTGGAATATGAGTCAGAGTTTGGTGTATTAACTTCTTATTGCCATGCTGAATAATGACATTTTTTTCTTTTGGCTGTGAGGTATGACCTCTGCCACGGCCTCTGCCACGAGGATTATTTCCTCTGCCCTGCATGCTGTAAAAATTCACGGGTTAGAAAATCAGGAAGATTATTATCTTCACCTTTCTTATAAAGAATATCAAAATCAAATGGGGCTAAATGAGCTTGCCATCTAGCAAACATTTGTTTAGAGACATCATGTTTAAAATCTTTATGAAACATAAATTTAGCTGCTTGACAATCTGTCTTAATTATAAATTTCTGATTATATAAATCATCTTGAAATTTTAAAATACATTTAACAATAGCTAAGATTTCTTTAGCTACGGTGGCATAATTCTTTTGACTATCAGTCCATTTACCAGAATGATATCTGACTAATTGTGGTTTATGATTAGTAGGACTAATCTGGGTAAGTATTCCCCCATAGCCTATATCTGAGGCATCAGTTTCAATAATTTTCTGCCAATATCCTGATTTTAAATCAAATTTAGAAAAGATTAAGGCTTGATAAAGCCGATCCAATAAATCCTTTTTATTAGGTATAGGATGACGAATCCATTTTAGGACTTTATTAAGAGGTTTATAATTGATTACCAATCTGGGGACTCCTCTTTCTATTTCAGCATTTTTATTAACATAGAATCCTGTACATGACCAGGGTGAGTTTGACTCTTTAATTAATTTTTTAGTTAGTAAAGAAGCAATTTCTTCTTTACATAATTCTAAATAATGAGAATTCATTTGACAAGGTCTTGCCTTGGTAGGAATCTGAGTTTCATCAAAGTCATCAATATAAGGAAGTTTAACTTCATGCTTCTTGCGATTCCAAAAAGCATTGGGATGATCATTACAAATTTCTACAGAAATATGATGCTGTAGGTTTTTAATTTTATCCTGTAACTTAGGATTATGTAAAACTTCTTCAATAGTAGAAGAATTAATTTCAAATTTTATAAAATTAATTTGATTTTGTTTTCTGAGAATAAAATTTTTAATTTCATTTACAAATCTAGTATGTGGTTCAGTTATAAACTGGAAAGAAACGGGAGTATTATCATATGTTCCTATGATACAATCAGTTCCTATATATGTGATAGGAAAGATTTTCTTTATGAAAGGGGTGCCAAGAATTACTTGGTTGGTAATATTTTTAGCCAATAGAAAGCTTTCAGGAATACAAACCTTATTATTACAAATATATGCACAAGGTAATTTATAATTAATTTGTAATTTATCACCTCCTGCATGTCTTAAACTATGAGTTGTTTTTTCAAAATATTTAGTAGGAATTAATCCTTCTTGTATAACACTAATATCCCGCACTCGAGTATCAATAAGGGCGATAAATTCTCTCATATCGGTTTTCTTGATGAGGAGAGTAATTTTAACATAGAATTTGAATGATGTAATCATATCAAGTTTGGTTAAAAAACTTTCTTCATTTATTTTATTAAAATTATCAAAAATATTTGAAGGAGTAACCAAAGAATAATCTTTGTTCGGTTCCTTAGTTTCTAAATTTGAAACTCTAATATCAAGTTTTTGATTTATGTGTTTTAACATTTTAATTTCTTCTTTTAAATGATTTATTTCTCCATATAAATCTTTTAAGGTAGTAGGAGCTTTATGAGATTCCTCATATCTTTGTTTCATAAGTTTATAAACTTCTGTCATAGAATAGGGATTATTATTATGTATAAATTCTACTTCTTTCTTAGGAGGAGTAGAGCTGGTGGAAGGAATATCATCCAAACTTTCTATAATTCTAGACCTTAATTCTGGGTCTTTAATAGATTTTAAAAAATTCCAAAAATATGATTATTGGTTAAGACATTAATATCGGAATCTTGAAATTGAGAAATGAGTTTATAATAATCATCATTTTCTTTTTCAGATTCACTAAAATTATGTTTGCAAAGACATGTGTCCTCTTCTAATGATTCATTAGAGGAATGAGAGATATGATCAATTTCGGAATTAGAAGATATGTCTTCAGAATCATCTGATTCTAGAAATAATTTTTCCAAAGAATCTTTTAATTCTTCACTAATATTCAGATTATTAATCTTTTGTTTCATTTTGCATTTATTAGCATAATGACCAATACGTTTACATTTATAACAAACAATATTAGTTTTATCTTTCTTTCTTTCTAGTCTATCAGACTTGCGTTTAGCTTTTTTTTCTAGCTGAGCTGAAGAATATCTTCGTTTTTTCTGTTTAGAATAGAATTCAGATTTATGATTGTGAGACGAATTATGAACTGGTTTTCTTTGAGGTTGGATATCTAACCCAAATTGGCTACAAAATTGCCCTAACTGAGTTCTTTCAGTTAGTCGTTGCCTTTTTATTTGTTGGTTTAATTTTATCTCATTACATAAAGCTAAACCTTCAGTTTTACAGGTTGCTATGAGACTGCCATAAGTATGATTATCATAAGGAATAGAGATATGATCGCCTCGAAGAGCCTTGCGTACTTTTTCCGCAAATAAAGGGGGTAGTCCATCAATAAATCTGGATTTCCAATGAGAGCTATTACTCTCTGGTAATTCCATAACTCTATTAAGAAATAGATCGCGATACCATCGCCAATCAGTTAGTGTTTTACACCTTGTATTTTGCAACAGAGTTCTATTAGTTTCATTATTATCGGAAATTTTTCCGGTGAAATGTTCTAGGATTGTGACAATCAATGTATAAACTGATTGTTCACTAGTAGTGCCATCTGGCTCTTGTTTGAGTATATGATAAATCTGTTCTTTTTCCTGGTGTGAGAGATAATTATCCCACCAATCTTTAAGTTGGCCAGTAAATCCTGCAACTATCATTTTGGCAATATTACTATCACTATTGCCTATTAGTTTACTAACTGTGCTATACATCAACATACGATGTGTAAGATTATAAATTTGTTTTTCTGTATAACCATCGATATTCCATTCATAAATGCTTTTACCATTATAAGAATTATTATTAATATATTCTTGTTCTTCATGTAGAAGATCTACTGGAGAAGGTCTTCGGTAATAATTAATTCGTTGTGTTGGCCTATCAGCAAACTTATATAATTTATTAAGTTCATCTTGTATAACAGGTTTATAATTGTTTGTTTCTGATAATTTATCAGAAAACTCATTTTCAAGAGTATTAATATTTAATTTTTTAAATTTCTGATCTAGCATTTCCTCTAGATCTGACATCTTTTTTAATTTATAATTATTTATTTCAGGAGGAGGTTGCAAAGGTGGAGCAGATATAACTTCTTTAGGTCCTGATATATGAGTTGAAGAGGAGGAGGATGATGTAGGAATCTTATCAATTTTTTGTATTAAAACATCAATTCTCTTATGAAGAGAAAGGATTTGTTCGCCTAATACATTTAGACAAATGTTGGTATAATTTTGTTGTTCTATAAGTTTATTGATCTGTTTAACAGTAATTTGTAAAGTATCATTTTCAAATAATTTCACAAAGGCAGTGAAACTTACAATATGATTATCCTTTTCGAAATTAAAAGGTTGTTGAGGAGGCCAAACTCCTTTGATAATTTTGCCATTGAAGAGTTTATAATCTCTTTCCAAAACAGCAATATAAGGTTCAATATATTTGTCCATAAACCATGGAACAAAAGGAAATAAAATATTATGCAAAGATAAATGTTTATAAAACATTTCAGAGATATAATATTTCATATGATCATCAAAATTTGCCAAAAACCATTTTTTAAAAGGTTCCCATCTGGGTAAATCAAATTCTTTTCTAATTTTTAACCTGGCTGCAGATCCAGGACTAAAATCAATTTTGGTTGTATAATTCATAAAGAAAAATTCATTTCAGATTCGGTTATTTCCGGATCTGTATTATAAATACCTTTAACAATATTTTCTTTGGTTTTTAACACCTGATCCACACGATTCATCGTATCATGTGTATTGACTTGTGAAGTACTTACTTGGGAAGTAGAAACCCTGTAAGGAGTATAATCCTGATTATCTATCAATGGTGAGATATAAGATCTATCATATCTATTAGAATATGTTCTTGGGATATGACTTAGTTTCGAGGAAGTGGATTCCATTTGGATATACACTATTCCTTCTGGAGTTTGTTCAATATTATCAATATTATGTTCATTTTTAGCAGGAATATAACCTGTACGTTCTAATTTCCATTGAGAAGGTAGAGGGATTTCATCCCACTTAATCGTTCTCCGAGTAGATATTTTAGATCTATTAAAATTGGCTTCTATCAAAACCGTTTCATTTATGTTTTTACAATTAGGATTTAAAGTAAATAATGGTTTATAATATATACGATAGCAGATACATATAAGTTCAGATCCTGCTAGATAATTATATCCATGGGTCTTTACATTGATATCACTTAAAGATAAAGATAAATTAGGATAAACATTAAAATAAACTGGTCCATGAGCCAGACTAGATTGAATTACACCTATGAGTGATTGTTTCCAATTTAGATTTCTTGCATCCCTTAGGCATGCAATGAAACTTTCAGGTAAACCTTCTAATGTGAGAGGTTTAAATGCAATTTGCACAAGTCCAATATGAATGAACTTATATAACTCCTTGTATTTAAGGATATCGGTTTCAGATAATAACTTAAGTTCAGTTTCTTCATTATCTAGAGAGACTGATTCTTCAGTAGTTTTAACTACTTGTTTGAGGCCCAATTTTTCAAAGGTGCCTAACTGGTAAACAGTTTTTAAATCTACCCTTGGAATTGTCCACTTATTAAGTGCATCCAAATTGAGAGGAATATCCATCTCGTGTTTAGAAACATTTTTAATGTTTCTCTTGTCTTTAATAAAATTCATTTAATATGAAATGAAGGAAGGAAATTTCATGTTAAACTAGGCATTTAACATATATCTTAGTAATTATATGGCTCTGATACCATCTTGGCCCGAACACAGATACAAATCTATGCAATCACGTGGAGTTCAAAGGTCTAATAATAATTCTTATAATGGTAAAAGCATTTATGAATGGAATATCGATGGTTATACAGAAAAACAAATTTATAATCTTACACATCGTATGTTGATGTATAGCACAGTTAGTAAACTAATAGGCAATAGTGATAGTAATATTGCCAAAATGATAGTTGCAGGATTTACTGGCCAACTTAAAGGTTGGTGGGATAATTATCTCTCACACCAGGAAAAAGAACAGATTTATCATATACTCAAACAAGAGCCAGATGGCACTACTAGTGAACAATCAGTTTATACATTGATTGTCACAATCCTAGAACATTTCACCGGAAAAATTTCCGATAATAATGAAACTAATAGAACTCTGTTGCAAAATACAAGGTGTAAAACACTAACTGATTGGCGATGGTATCGCGATCTATTTCTTAATAGAGTTATGGAATTACCAGAGAGTAATAGCTCTCATTGGAAATCTAGGTTTATTGATGGGTTACCTCCATTATTTGCGGAAAGAGTACGAAAGGCTCTTAGAGGAGATCATATCTCTATTCCTTATGATAATCATACTTATGGTAGTCTCATCGCAACCTGTAAAACTGAAGGTTTAGCTTTATGTAATGAGATTAAATTAAATCAACAAATTAAAAGGCAAAGACTAACTGAAAGAAATCAGTTAGGTCAATTTTGCAGTCAATTTGGGTTAGATATTCAACCTCAAAGAAAACTAGTTCATAACTCGTCTCAAAATAATAAAAATGAATTCTACCATAAAAAGAAAAAGAAACGATATTCTCCCGCTCAATTTGATAAAAAAGCTAAACGAAAGTCTGATAGACTTGAAAGAAAGAAAGATAAACCTAATATTGTTTGTTATAAATGTAAACGTATAGGTCATTATGCTAATAAATGCAAAATGAAACAAAAGATTAATAATCTGAATATTAGTGAAGAATTAAAAGATTCTTTGGAAAAATTATTTCTAGAATCAGATGATTCTGAAGACATATCTTCTAATTCCGAAATTGATCATATCTCTCATTCCTCTAATGAATCATTAGAAGAGGACACATGTCTTTGCAAACATAATTTTAGTGAATCTGAAAAAGAAAATGATGATTATTATAAACTCATTTCTCAATTTCAAGATTCCGATATTAATGTCTTAACCAATAATCATATTTTGGAATTTTTAAAATCTATTAAAGACCCAGAATTAAGGTCTAGAATTATAGAAAGTTTGGATGATATTCCTTCCACCAGCTCTACTCCTCCTAAGAAAGAAGTAGAATTTATACATAATATACATAATAATAATCCCTATTCTATGACAGAAGTTTATAAACTTATGAAACAAAGATATGAGGAATCTCATAAAGCTCCTACTACCTTAAAAGATTTATATGGAGAAATAAATCATTTAAAAGAAGAAATTAAAATGTTAAAACAAATAAATCAAAAACTTGATATTAGAGTTTCAAATTTAGAAACTAAGGAACCGAACAAAGATTATTCTTTGGTTACTCCTTCAAATATTTTTGATAATTTTAATAAAATAAATGAAGAAAGTTTTTTAACCAAACTTGATATGATTACATCATTCAAATTCTATGTTAAAATTACTCTCCTCATCAGTAAAACTGATATGAGAGAATTTACTGCCCTTATTGATACTGGTGCAGATATTAGTATTATACAAGAAGGATTAATTCCTACTAAATATTTTGAAAAAACAACTCATAGTTTAAGACATGCAGGAGGTGATAAATTACAAATTAATTATAAATTACCTTGTGCATATATTTGTAATAATAAGGTTTGTATTCCTGAAAGCTTTCTATTGGCTAAAAATATTACAAACCAAGTAATTCTTGGCACCCCTTTCATAAAGAAAATCTTTCCTATCACATATATAGGAACTGATTGTATCATAGGAACATATGATAATACTCCCGTTTCTTTCCAGTTTATAACTGAACCACATACTAGATTTGTAAATGAAATTAAAAATTTTATTCTCAGAAAACAAAATCAAATTAATTTTATAAAATTTGAAATTAATTCTTCTACTATTGAAGAAGTTTTACATAATCCTAAGTTACAGGATAAAATTAAAAAATTACAGCATCATATTTCTGTAGAAATTTGTAATGATCATCCCAATGCTTTTTGGAATCGTAAGAAGCATGAAGTTAAACTTCCTTATATTGATGACTTTGATGAAACTCAGATTCCTACCAAGGCAAGACCTTGTCAAATGAATTCTCATTATTTAGAATTATGTAAAGAAGAAATTGCTTCTTTACTAACTAAAAAATTAATTAAAGAGTCAAACTCACCCTGGTCATGTACAGGATTCTATGTTAATAAAAATGCTGAAATAGAAAGAGGAGTCCCCAGATTGGTAATCAATTACAAACCTCTTAATAAAGTCCTAAAATGGATTCGTCATCCGATACCTAATAAAAAGGATTTATTGGATCGGCTTTATCAAGCCTTAATCTTTTCTAAATTTGATTTAAAAATCGGGATATTGGCGATTCGATTGTCTGCGGGAAGACCAATATAAAACTGCTTTTAATGTTCCTATAGGTCACTTTGAATGGAAAGTGATGCCTTTTGGTCTGAAAAACGCCCCTTCTGAATTTCAGAAGATTATGAATGATATATTCATACCCTACAGTGACTTTATATTAGTCTATATCGATGATATCTTAGTCTTTTCTAATAATGTTCAACAACATTTTGAACATTTAGACATATTTAAAAAATTAGTAATACAAAATGGTTTAGTCATATCCAAACCAAAAATGGTTTTATTTCAAACGAATATTCGTTTTTTAGGTCATAACATCGAAAAAGGACAGATTGTTCCCATTAATCGGAGTATCGCATTTGCTTCCAAATTTCCAGATGAAATTCTGGACAAAACTCAATTACAAAGGTTTTTAGGGAGTTTAAATTATATTTCTCCTTATTATCAAAATCTTGCAATGGACACCGCTATTTTATATGATAGATTAAAAAAGAAACCTAAGCCTTGGACTTCTCATCATACTGAGATAGTCAAGAAAATTAAAGCTAAAGTTAAAACTTTACCTTGTTTGGTTTTAGCCAATCCTAATTGGCAGAACATTATTGAAACTGATGCCTCAGATATAGGCTATGGGGGAATACTTACCCAGATTAGTCCTACTAATCATAAACCACAATTAGTCAGATATCATTCTGGTAAATGGACTGATAGTCAAAAGAATTATGCCACCGTAGCTAAAGAAATCTTAGCTATTGTTAAATGTATTTTTAAAAATTTCAAGATGATTTATATAATCGAAATTTATAATTAAGACAGATTGTCAAGCAGCTAAATTTATGTTTCATAAAGATTTTAAACATGATGTCTCTAAACAAATGTTTGCTAGATGGCAAGCTCATTTAGCCCCATTTGATTTTGATATTCTTTATAAGAAAGGTGAAGATAATAATCTTCTCGATTTTCTAACCCGTGAATTTTTACGAGCATGCGGGCGGAGGAAATAATCCTCGTGGCGGAGGCCGTGGCGAGAGGTCATACCTCACGACCCAAAAAGAAAAAAAATGTCATTATTCAGCATGGCAATAAGAAGTTAATACACCAAACTCTGACTCATATTCCAGAGAATGAAGCTTCATTATATGAAGAATTCAAAAAGCAGTATCTTGCTTCAAAACAGCAGGAAGGTGAAACTTCTTCCTCATCATATGCTCAGGTGTTATCCGAAGAGGATCATAAACCCTCTTATTATACTCATCCTCATAAAGAAATCATATTTCTTTTAGAACCAAGGGATCTACAATGGAAAGATAATCCTTGGATGTTGATGAACAGGGATATCTAGATGTGGCATCATATACGACTACATCGTATAAACAAAGACAATATTATGAGCAAATTCTGAAAGAATGCTCGTGTGAGATAACACACTTTTATCCTGGCGGTATCAAAACAGGAAATATTTATAATTTTAGCAAAATCATTATAAAAAAGATTTTAGCTATGGAAGAGTGGGGTATTTCTCCTCTCAGAGAAAGGGAATTTATAATTCCTGGTACAAAAAATAGTCTGAAATATAATTATTGGGACTATGTTGATGCATTTCATAAAGCATTTCTATATGAAAATCCTACCAAGAAGCACACTTGGTTGATAAAGATTTGTGGTAATGTTTATAACAATCCTTTACCTAGTTGGGTTATACCATGGTGGCACACTTATGGCACATCTGCCCAAATTTTGCCAGAACAGTTTAAAACTCTCTATGGCGAATGGATTAATATGTCCCCAAAAGTCTCTGATTATATCAATTTAGACTTTGCTTCTGAAGAAATAGCTTCATTATTATTTTTTATAGAATTTTCTATTCCTTGGGTCTGGAAATGGACTCCAGAAATGGGTTATACCCAACATCATATACCATGTATTCGCAGAGCTACTCATAGTAGATTTTGGGATCGCTTAATGAAATTTGATCCTGAAACCAAGGCCATTCATGGTCAGAATATTTTAGATGAAATCAAATATAAAGTTGCTGTTTATAGACAACAACAAGCTTCTGGTGATACCAAACCGACTAATCCTTTTGGTCAATTAGCTTCCATGCTGAAGCTACAAAAAGAGGTCATACCTAAAGAAGATTTGATTAAATCTTATATGCAAGATCTCAAGAAGGAGCTCATCAAACATTTGCTCCCTATTGATCGAACTGATATATCTATGGCCAGCTCTTCACATGAAGATGTTTTAGCAGGGGAATCTCAAGACCCTGATGATGATATCATGGATGACGATGATCTTGATGAAGACAAGATTGACCAACTGGTCAAAGAAATAGAAGACACTGCAACAAGGGCATTAAAGTAATTGCTGCCGACACCCATGTGCTGCAGTCTTTTTCACTTTAAGTATAGGGCCCATATGGGACCATTTCATAGTATGATAGACCTCAATTATTGTAATAGTCCTAGTACTATTCGGATTTGAAATCCAATTGTAATAGCATACATAATCTGGTTGATGTCCGTTCTCCTCCTTGTCTATAAAAGGAAGGGAAGACTTCATAAGTAGGACACGCTTCTCAGAATACAATTCCTAGTATTACTCTCCCTCTCCCTCTTTGTCAAGTTTTATTCAATTTTATCAATAAGAAGTTTGCAGTTTTCTTCTTCTTCATCCCTGGTACTCTCTTCTCCTTATTCTCTTTTATAATTTTGTTTCTAATATTCAAGTAATGGAAGGCTAATTTTCTTTCATGTTAAACTATGGATTTAAATATATCTGGCTAATTATGTTGCTAAGATCCTTATTTGTCTGATTGAGATACTAATCTATGTGATACCTTTGAGTTTGGGTTATGAACTGCGAACTGGCCTTGTTTATGGCAAGACTAGGGTTAGCCTGTTAAAAAGCCGTTGAATGAAGGCTGTGTTAAGGCGTTGATCCCGGTATTAGTCGTTCATAAACAGGATGACGGTTCTAAAGTTCATGTAAAATGTTAGACCTTTGAACTCCACGGGAATGCATAGATTTGTATCTGTGTTTAATTTCAAATTTTATAAAATTAATTTGATTTTGTTTTCTGAGAATAAAATTTTTAATTTCATTTACAAATCTAGTATGTGGTTCAGTTATAAACTGGAAAGAAACGGGAGTATTATCATATGTTCCTATGATACAATCAGTTCCTATATATGTGATAGGAAAGATTTTCTTTATGAAAGGGGTGCCAAGAATTACTTGGTTTGTAATATTTTTAGCCAATAGAAAGCTTTCAGGAATACAAACCTTATTATTACAAATATATGCACAAGGTAATTTATAATTAATTTGTAATTTATCACCTCCTGCATGTCTTAAACTATGAGTTGTTTTTTCAAAATATTTAGTAGGAATTAATCCTTCTTGTATAACACTAATATCCGCACTGAGTATCAATAAGGGCGATAAATTCTCTCATATCGGTTTCTTTCGATGAGGAGAGTAATTTTAACATAGAATTTGAATGATGTAATCATATCAAGTTTGGTTAAAAAACTTTCTTCATTTATTTTATTAAAATTATCAAAAATATTTGAAGGAGTAACCAAAGAATAATCTTTGTTCGGTTCCTTAGTTTCTAAATTTGAAACTCTAATATCAAGTTTTTGATTTATTTGTTTTAACATTTTAATTTCTTCTTTTAAATGATTTATTTCTCCATATAAATCTTTTAAGGTAGTAGGAGCTTTATGAGATTCCTCATATCTTTGTTTCATAAGTTTATAAACTTCTGTCATAGAATAGGGATGATTATTATGTATAAATTCTACTTCTTTCTTAGGAGGAGTAGAGCTGGTGGAAGGAATATCATCCAAACTTTCTATAATTCTAGACCTTAATTCTGGGTCTTTAATAGATTTTAAAAATTCCAAAATATGATTATTGGTTAAGACATTAATATCGGAATCTTGAAATTGAGAAATGAGTTTATAATAATCATCATTTTCTTTTTCAGATTCACTAAAATTATGTTTGCAAAGACATGTGTCCTCTTCTAATGATTCATTAGAGGAATGAGAGATATGATCAATTTCGGAATTAGAAGATATGTCTTCAGAATCATCTGATTCTAGAAATAATTTTTCCAAAGAATCTTTTAATTCTTCACTAATATTCAGATTATTAATCTTTTGTTTCATTTTGCATTTATTAGCATAATGACCTATACGTTTACATTTATAACAAACAATATTAGTTTTATCTTTCTTTCTTTCAAGTCTATCAGACTTTCGTTTAGCTTTTTTATCAAATTGAGCGGGAGAATATCTTTTCTTTTTCTTTTTATGGTAGAATTCATTTTTATTATTTTGAGACGAGTTATGAACTAGTTTTCTTTGAGGTTGAATATCTAACCCAAATTGACTGCAAAATTGACCTAACTGATTTCTTTCAGTTAGTCTTTGCCTTTTAATTTGTTGATTTAATTTAATCTCATTACATAAAGCTAAACCTTCAGTTTTACAGGTTGCGATGAGACTACCATAAGTATGATTATCATAAGGAATAGAGATATGATCTCCTCTAAGAGCCTTTCGTACTCTTTCCGCAAATAATGGAGGTAACCCATCAATAAACCTAGATTTCCAATGAGAGCTATTACTCTCTGGTAATTCCATAACTCTATTAAGAAATAGATCGCGATACCATCGCCAATCAGTTAGTGTTTTACACCTTGTATTTTGCAACAAGAGTTCTATTAGTTTCATTATTATCGGAAATTTTTCCGGTGAAATGTTCTAGGATTGTGACAATCAATGTATAAACTGATTGTTCACTAGTAGTGCCATCTGGCTCTTGTTTGAGTATATGATAAATCTGTTCTTTTTCCTGGTGTGAGAGATAATTATCCCACCAACCTTTAAGTTGGCCAGTAAATCCTGCAACTATCATTTTGGCAATATTACTATCACTATTGCCTATTAGTTTACTAACTGTGCTATACATCAACATACGATGTGTAAGATTATAAATTTGTTTTTCTGTATAACCATCGATATTCCATTCATAAATGCTTTTACCATTATAAGAATTATTATTAATATATTCTTGTTCTTCATGTAGAAGATCTACTGGAGAAGGTCTTCGGTAATAATTAATTCGTTGTGTTGGCCTATCAGCAAACTTATATAATTTATTAAGTTCATCTTGTATAACAGGTTTATAATTGTTTGTTTCTGATAATTTATCAGAAAACTCATTTTCAAGAGTATTAATATTTAATTTTTTAAATTTCTGATCTAGCATTTCCTCTAGATCTGACATCTTTTTTAATTTATAATTATTTATTTCAGGAGGAGGTTGCAAAGGTGGAGCAGATATAACTTCTTTAGGTCCTGATATATGAGTTGAAGAGGAGGAGGATGATGTAGGAATCTTATCAATTTTTTGTATTAAAACATCAATTCTCTTATGAAGAGAAAGGATTTGTTCGCCTAATACATTTAGACAAATGTTGGTATAATTTTGTTGTTCTATAAGTTTATTGATCTGTTTAACAGTAATTTGTAAAGTATCATTTTCAAATAATTTCACAAAGGCAGTGAAACTTACAATATGATTATCCTTTTCGAAATTAAAAGGTTGTTGAGGAGGCCAAACTCTTTTGATAATTTTGCCATTGAAGAGTTTATAATCTCTTTCCAAAACAGCAATATAAGGTGCAATATATTTGTCCATAAACCATGGAACAAAAGGAAATAAAATATTATGCAAAGATAAATGTTTATAAAACATTTCAGAGATATAATATTTCATATGATCATCAAAATTTGCCAAAAACCATTTTTTAAAAGGTTCCCATCTGGGTAAATCAAATTCTTTTCTAATTTTTAACCTGGCTTCAGATCCAGGACTAAAATCAATTTTATATGTATGATTCATAGAGAAAAATTCATCTCAGATTCGGTTATTTCCGGATCTGTATTATAAATACCTTTAACAATATTTTCTTTGGTTTTTAAAACCTGATCCACACGATTCATCGTATCATGTGTATTTACTTGTGAAGTACTTACTTGGGAAGTAGACACCCGGTACGGAGTATAATCCTTATTATCTATTAATGGTGAGATATAAGATCTATCAGATCTAGTAGAATATGTTCTTGGAATATGACCAAGTTTAGAGGAAGTGGATTCCATTTGGATATACACTATTCCTTCTGGAGTTTGTTCAATATTATCAATATTATGTTCATGTTTGGCAGGAATATAACCGGTTCGTTCTAATTTCCATTGAGAAGGTAGAGGGATTTCATCCCATTTAATCGTCCTGCGAGTAGATATTTTAGATCTATGAAAATTGGTTTCTATTAAAACCGTTTCATTTAGGTTTTTATCCATTATTTTACAATTAGGATTTAGCGTAAATAATGGTTTATAATATATACGATAGCAGATACATATAAGTTCAGATCCTGCTAGATAATGATACCCATGAGTCTTCACATTTAATGTTAAAGAATCAAAGATATTGATATCACTTAAAGATAAAGATAAATTAGGATAAACATTAAAATATACTGGTCCATGAGCCAGACTAGATTGAATTACACCTATGAGTGATTGTTTCCAATTTAGATTTCTTGCATCCCTTAGGCATGCAATGAAACTTTCAGGTAAACCTTCTAATGTGAGAGGTTTAAATGCAATTTGCACAAGTCCAATATGAATGAACTTATATAACTCCTTGTATTTAAGAATATCGGTTTCAGATAATAACTTAAGTTCAGTTTCTTCATTATCTAGAGAGACTGATTCTTCAGTAGTTTTAACTACTTGTTTGAGGCCCAATTTTTCAAAGGTGCCGAACTGATAAACAGTTTTTAAATCTACCCTGGGGATGGTCCATTTATTAAGTGCATCCAAATTGAGAGGAATATCCATCTCGTGTTTTGAAACATTTTTAATGTTTCTCTTTTCTTTAATAAAATTCATTTAATATGAAAATGAAGGAAGGAAATTTCATGTTAAACTAGGCATTTAACATATATCTTAGTAATTATATGGCTCTGATACCATCTTGGTCCGAACACAGATACAAATCTATGCATTCCCGTGGAGTTCAAAGGTCTAACATTTTACATGAACTTTAGAACCGTCATCCTGTTTATGAACGACTAATACCGGGATCAACGCCTTAACACAGCCTTCATTCAACGGCTTTTTAACAGGCTAACCCTAGTCTTGCCATAAACAAGGCCAGTTCGCAGTTCATAACCCAAACTCAAAGGTATCACATAGATTAGTATCTCAATCAGACAAATAAGGATCTTAGCAACATAATTAGCCAGATATATTTAAATCCATAGTTTAACATGAAAGAAAATTAGCCTTCCATTACTTGAATATTAGAAACAAAATTATAAAAGAGAATAAGGAGAAGAGAGTACCAGGGATGAAGAAGAAGAAAACTGCAAACTTCTTATTGATAAAATTGAATAAAACTTGACAAAGAGGGAGAGGGAGAGTAATACTAGGAATTGTATTCTGAGAAGCGTGTCCTACTTATGAAGTCTTCCCTTCCTTTTATAGACAAGGAGGAGAGCGGACATCAACCAGATTAGGTATGCTATTACAATTGGATTTCAAATCCGAATAGTGGCTATCACTATTACATATAATTGAGGTCTATCATGCTATGAAATGGTCCCACATGGACCTCATAATTAAAGGGAAAAGAACTGCAGCACATGGGTGTCGGCAGATATTACTTTAATGCCCTTGTGGCGATGTCTTCTATTTCTTTGACCGGGTTGGTCAATCTTGTCTTCATCAAGATCATCGTCATCCATGATATCATCATCAGGGTTTTGTGATTCCCCCTGCTAAAACATCGTCATGTGAAGAGGCGGCCATAGATGTATCAGTTCTATCGGCAGGGAGCAAATGTTTGATGAGCTCCTTCTTGAGATCTTGCATATAAGATTTAATCAAATCTTCTTTAGGTATGACCTCTTTTTGAAACTTCAGCATGGAAGCTAATTGACTAAAAGGATTAGTCGGTTTGGTATCACCAGAAGCTTGTTGTTGTCTATAAACAGCAACTTTATATGTGATTTCATCTAAAATATTCTGACCATGAATGGCCTTTGTTTCAGGATCAAATTTAAGTAGGCGATCCCAAAATCTACTATGAGTAGCTCTGCGAATACATGGTATATGATGTTGGGTATAACCCATTTCTGGAGTCCATTTCCAGACCCAAGGAATAGAAAATTCTATAAAAAATAATAATGAAGCTATTTCTTCAGAAGCAAAGTCTAAATTGATATAATCAGAGACTTTTGGGGACATATTAATCCATTCGCCATAGAGAGTTTTAAACTGTTCGGGCAAAATTTGGGCAGATGTGCCATAAGTGTGCCACCATGGTATAACCCAACTAGGCAAAGGATTGTTATAAACATTACCACAAATCTTTATCAACCAAGTGTGCTTCTTGGTAGGATTTTCATATAGAAATGCTTTATGAAATGCATCAACATAGTCCCAATAATTATATTTCAGACTATTTTTTGTACCAGGAATTATAAATTCCCTTTCTCTGAGAGGAGAAATACCCCACTCTTCCATAGCTAAAATCTTTTTTATAATGATTTTGCTAAAATTATAAATATTTCCTGTTTTGATACCGCCAGGATAAAAGTGTGTTATCTCACACGAGCATTCTTTCAGAATTTGCTCATAATATTGTCTTTGTTTATACGATGTAGCTGTATATGATGCCACATCTAGATATCTGTTCATCAACATCCAAGGATTATCTTTCCATTGTAGATCCCTTGGTTCTAAAAGAAATATGATTTCTTTATGAGGATGAGTATAATAAGAGGGTTTATGATCCTCTTCGGATAACACCTGAGCATATGATGAGGAAGAAGTTTCACCTTCCTGCTGTTTTGAAGCAAGATACTGCTTTTTGAATTCTTCATATAATGAAGCTTCATTCTCTGGAATATGAGTCAGAGTTTGGTGTATTAACTTCTTATTGCCATGCTGAATAATGACATTTTTTTCTTTTGGCTGTGAGGTATGACCTCTGCCACGGCCTCTGCCACGAGGATTATTTCCTCTGCCCTGCATGCTGTAAAAATTCACGGGTTAGAAAATCAGGAAGATTATTATCTTCACCTTTCTTATAAAGAATATCAAAATCAAATGGGGCTAAATGAGCTTGCCATCTAGCAAACATTTGTTTAGAGACATCATGTTTAAAATCTTTATGAAACATAAATTTAGCTGCTTGACAATCTGTCTTAATTATAAATTTCTGATTATATAAATCATCTTGAAATTTTAAAATACATTTAACAATAGCTAAGATTTCTTTAGCTACGGTGGCATAATTCTTTTGACTATCAGTCCATTTACCAGAATGATATCTGACTAATTGTGGTTTATGATTAGTAGGACTAATCTGGGTAAGTATTCCCCCATAGCCTATATCTGAGGCATCAGTTTCAATAATTTTCTGCCAATTAGGATTGGCTAAAACCAAACAAGGTAAAGTTTTAACTTTAGCTTTAATTTTCTTGACTATCTCAGTATGATGAGAAGTCCAAGGCTTAGGTTTCTTTTTTAATCTATCATATAAAATAGCGGTGTCCATTGCAAGATTTTGATAATAAGGAGAAATATAATTTAAACTCCCTAAAAACCTTTGTAATTGAGTTTTGTCCAGAATTTCATCTGGAAATTTGGAAGCAAATTCGATACTCCGATTAATGGGAACAATCTGTCCTTTTTCGATGTTATGACCTAAAAAACGAATATTCGTTTGAAATAAAACCATTTTTGGTTTGGATATGACTAAACCATTTTGTATTACTAATTTTTTAAATATGTCTAAATGTTCAAAATGTTGTTGAACATTATTAGAAAAGACTAAGATATCATCGATATAGACTAATATAAAGTCACTGTAGGGTATGAATATATCATTCATAATCTTCTGAAATTCAGAAGGGGCGTTTTTCAGACCAAAAGGCATCACTTTCCCTTCAAAGTGACCTATAGGAACATTAAAAGCAGTTTTATATTGGTCTTCTGCAGCAATCTGAATCTGCCAATATCCTGATTTTAAATCAAATTTAGAAAAGATTAAGGCTTGATAAAGCCGATCCAATAAATCCTTTTTATTAGGTATCGGATGACGAATCCATTTTAGGACTTTATTAAGAGGTTTGTAATTGATTACCAATCTGGGGACTCCTCTTTCTATTTCAGCATTTTTATTAACATAGAATCCTGTACATGACCAGGGTGAGTTTGACTCTTTAATTAATTTTTTAGTTAGTAAAGAAGCAATTTCTTCTTTACATAATTCTAAATAATGAGAATTCATTTGACAAGGTCTTGCCTTGGTAGGAATCTGAGTTTCATCAAAGTCATCAATATAAGGAAGTTTAACTTCATGCTTCTTACGATTCCAAAAAGCATTGGGATGATCATTACAAATTTCTACAGAAATATGATGCTGTAATTTTTTAATTTTATCCTGTAACTTAGGATTATGTAAAACTTCTTCAATAGTAGATCAATTTTTTGTATTAAAACATCAATTCTCTTATGAAGAGAAAGGATTTGTTCGCCTAATACATTTAGACAAATGTTGGTATAATTTTGTTGTTCTATAAGTTTATTGATCTGTTTAACAGTAATTTGTAAAGTATCATTTTCAAATAATTTCACAAAGGCAGTGAAACTTACAATATGATTATCCTTTTCTAAATTAAAAGGTTGTTGAGGAGGCCAAACTCCTTTGATAATTTTGCCATTGAAGAGTTTATAATCTCTTTCCAAAACAGCAATATAAGGTTCAATATATTTGTCCATAAACCATGGAACAAAAGGAAATAAAATATTATGCAAAGATAAATGTTTATAAAACATTTCAGAGATATAATATTTCATATGATCATCAAAATTTGCCAAAAACCATTTTTTAAAAGGTTCCCATCTGGGTAAATCAAATTCTTTTCTAATTTTTAACCTGGCTTCAGATCCAGGACTAAAATCAATTTTATATGTATGATTCATAGAGAAAAATTCATCTCAGATTCGGTTATTTCCGGATCTGTATTATAAATACCTTTAACAATATTTTCTTTGGTTTTTAAAACCTGATCCACACGATTCATCGTATCATGTGTATTTACTTGTGAAGTACTTACTTGGGAAGTAGACACCCGGTACGGAGTATAATCCTTATTATCTATTAATGGTGAGATATAAGATCTATCAGATCTAGTAGAATATGTTCTTGGAATATGACCAAGTTTAGAGGAAGTGGATTCCATTTGGATATACACTATTCCTTCTGGAGTTTGTTCAATATTATCAATATTATGTTCATGTTTGGCAGGAATATAACCGGTTCGTTCTAATTTCCATTGAGAAGGTAGAGGGATTTCATCCCATTTAATCGTCCTGCGAGTAGATATTTTAGATCTATGAAAATTGGTTTCTATTAAAACCGTTTCATTTAGGTTTTTATCTATTATTTTACAATTAGGATTTAGCGTAAATAATGGTTTATAATATATACGATAGCAGATACATATAAGTTCAATTATATTATATTAATATATAATTTATAATTTTTTTAACATATTATTTTACTCTTATCTTTAACCCTAACCTACTACCTCTACCTACCAACCAACTACACTCACATCACATCACATGTGTTTGATGACAATGATATTGTTGAGAGCTCTTCCATCCCTTCAGTTGCATTTGCAGAGAAAAATTGATGGGAGTTTTTTTTATCTTTAGTTACATTTTCATAATTATCTCTAT
The DNA here is from genome assembly GCA_028651295.1 of Catharanthus roseus. Lineage (NCBI taxonomy): Eukaryota > Viridiplantae > Streptophyta > Magnoliopsida > Gentianales > Apocynaceae > Catharanthus > Catharanthus roseus. The sequence goes on along the minus strand of JAPQWS010000044.1, from coordinate 3,062,786 downwards.
TTTACATACACTTATAAAATTATAATATATACTCACTTCAATATTTCTTTTATAGGAGACAAATAGGAGCAAGCGGTATCCAAAATCCAAATGCTTTGATTAATGTATTTTATTGAACTAGAACTTTTATTTTTATTCGATTAATGTACTATGACGATTTTGTGTATATTTGAACTTTTAATTATGTGAATTAGAGATGTTAAATGATTTTATTTGTTGAAAGAAATGTTAAGGAGATTATGTTAATCATGTTAAAATTTTTATTTTTTGAATTATACATTGTTTTACATATTTTTGTTTAACAGGGAAATAAAATAGAAAAATGTCATACGGGTAAGGGTACCCGTACCCTACCCTGGACCCTAGAGGGTCGGGTCTGGGTCCAGAATTTTATACCCTGGAGGGTATGAGTCCAGGTCTGGGTCCAAGTTTCACTATAAGGGTACGGGTCCGGGTCTGGGGGTACTCTGAGGGTCTGGACCCGTTTACAGCCCTACCTAGCACAAAGCGGTTGTAATTCAAAATAGGCTGTCATAGGACATTAATTAAAGCTTGTATATATGAGAAAACAAGTTACCTGATACCATCTTGCAAAGCATCCCAACAAAAATGAGTATGACCAAATACATGACATGAGGATGCACTCCCATGAACTCCATGTATAGACCTGATACGAGATTCAAGAAAGTCTGACCCAATAATCTTTGGAAGGTGAGGATAGAAAAGCATCCTCTTTTCTGGACATAAGTCTTGCCTGCATCAAAAGTATACAAATAGTAGCCAGTCAGACCAGTACAAAGATTGCTGCAAAATGGTAGATTTCATACATTCAACCAGAATATTTCCCTAAAAAAAATAAAAATAAAAAAGATATTCAACCAGAATAGAAACCCATTGACATCTTGAACCAGAAGAATGATTTCCAAAAGTTTAGTGCTGTGTATAACGTGCAGATGCATCAACCTACCAAATCTGAAGATTCAGTATGTTGTTTTGTGCCGAGAAATAAAAGAATTACCAGTGAATGAGCTTGGATGCTGAAACCTTTTAACAATGAAAATGATATAGAGCATCAGTTCAAATAAGTTTCATATGAGTTAGTGATTTTCCCTGGCTCTTTGAGGCCTAATTCAGGACTCCTTACCATTGATGAAAACCAGCTCTATACTCCAACTTGTTAATTTCCATTGGATGGGATCTTCCCCAAATTTTGTTCATGTTCCTAGTCAATTTTCTAGGCTTATTCTTACATGTCAGTCCCAGCAGCATGCTCCAGCCAAGTAACAAGGTTTGGCTTGATTTCTGTTCTGACAAGGATGTTTCACAATCAAATGGGCCTCTCATCTTGCTTCATTTCAACTGATCAACCTCAATCTCGTCCAAATAACAATATGACTTACTGAACCCAACAGATTGATTTTAGATGAATTTGAATATAACTACAACTGAATAAATTGAAGACTCTGTTAGGCAAAGCTGCCAAAACTTGTTCTCACTAGAAAGCAAAATTACCCCTAACAACACTGTCATTTTTGCCCTTTTATCACTGAAACCAACAGATCCTCAAAAATTCTATCCAGGCAAAGGGTTCCAGGAACTCCCACTTCAACATGATTTCTCCAGATAAGTATTTTACCTCAGCATCTGGAAAGTCAGTGATTTCTCAACCAATTTGGTATTTGTGAAAACTTATCTTGGTAGTCTTCTCTCAGCAACATGCTCAACAATTCGGCTCCAAACAAACTAAAAGCATTTTCGGCAATTAATTGTCATCTGGAACCAGTTTCAGATGGCAACATTTAAGGATGCTCTAAGTTAAAATACTTGAGTTCTAAGCTAAAAACTCAAGTCCTAAGCTGGAGCCAACCCCACTAAGTTGGATTAAACTTAATACCCATGCTACTTCAAAATTCCCCAAGAGAGTGGGAGAATCTGGGATTCTTTTGGTAATTGGTTTTCAGTTTCCAGAGTGATTACAACAAACAAACTTGGTTTTCATTTCCCCTATCTATAGAGACATAAAATGATTCATTATACTAAGCCGTCAAAGCCATGCACACTCACTCGGCAATTTTCAGAATCTTGTTTTCTAGCTCATCATAGATGATGAATCACCAGCATTCAGCGACATGTAAAAGACACTAAAAGTTCAGACAAGCTAACCTTGGTAGAAAGTGAGAAAAAGATATTATATGACTGCATGTCCTCTTAATTTCGTCAACTGAATCCTGGTTCATGCTATTCATGCCATCAAAATATAACGCAAGGGAAGTCTCTTGATTAATGAGTTCACTGGGCCATTTGCAGGCATGGAAGTCCTTACACGCCTATATGACAGAATAAAGATAAGTTAGGTTAACAAATTGATTATTGTGTTTAGTTCAAGGCAAGGGAGGGAAGATATCATCAATATCAGATAGATAACGAATATGCATATCAGATAGATTATTCTCATTCTCCTTGTTCTGTTTTGGGATGTGGAAGGGAAGGGGACTGCAAGGAGGGAGGGAATACACTAACAACTTAGACAATATAATTTTAGTTTAGGATTTAAGGACCAATGGGCATAGCAGTAGGCAGAAATCAGTTACCAAAAAGAGAAAAATAAATAGACTAAAAGCAAGGGAACCTTATAACAAGAAGAGATCCCAGTTTGTCAACAAAATCAATAAGCTAAGAGGAAAAAGTCTTAAGTTTTTTCTGCATGACATGTGAGAGAGGAGGTTAATCTAGTAAGAATATGTGAGAAGAGTTTGAGTTAAACCAACTTCAAAGAGTTCATGTGGGACAGAATAAACATGAATAACGCCTTTTGTAATTCTAAATTGTCAAATGCCATAGGTTTGAAATGAAAGTCAACCCGCAAAATGTTTTCCTTTCTTTTAGAGCCAGCAAAGAGAGAAAAGGGATCTCAGGGTGACAGAAGCCAGAATATGGATGAGTGGAAGTGATGGACATGGTGAACAAACCGCTGGCACATACCATAAAGTTGCAACAGCTGAGCAGAAAAGGCACTCAGCAAATTCAGATTAAAAAGAAATGAGAATTAAGCACCACCAAGTATAGCTATGCAGTCCAAGAGAAGATTTTGATACCCTTACTAGGAGAAGGAAAGTGAATCACCATCTCCAAAGGCGGAATGTGAAAGCCAGTTATGTCTTTTTCTCTATCGAAGCTCTGTGACAAAAGGAATTGTAATGACCAACGAATACGGTGAACAAATAATATTATGTGCATAATCTACGGTAATAGCATACTTGTGTTTTGCATTTACCTCATGGTACCATGAGAATAAAGGGATGACTCCCAAATCATCTATTAATATTGGCTCAGTTTGTACTCCAAGCTTTTGGCACACGTCAAGCAGTTTTTCCAACTTTTCAAGAGAATCCAACTGGATAGATTGGAAGAATAAGAGAAACTGCTTCCCAGAGTTCCATAAAAAGATTACTTTAAAATGAAATCAAGATTACATGCCATAAGGAACATGAGCAATCCAATATCGACAGAAAGATCATATATTCATTTAATAGAGTATTGTCTTGTCTTTGTCTTTTGTTTAGAAAGAAAGAAATTAGGATAACTTGACTTGAATGTTAAATAAAGACTTGCATCATGTCTGCCTAGAGAAAACAAAAAACACTTGTCCATATAGAACACTTCACATCACCCAGTCAAATTGATTCCATAGGACCATAGCATAGTAATGTAAACCCCAAGCTGCAATAGCACAAGAAAGGATATACATTGGCATTGATTAGGGCAAGCTTATGAAGTAACAAGCCCCTGAACAAAGATATATTATATCATAAATATCTTTTCACTAGTCTCCATATGTTCTAAGATACATTAACACGTACTTCCTTCAACTAATTCCTTCCTGTCTCTCTCCCCACCCCACCCCTCCCCCAAAAAAGGGAAAATAAACAAAGAAAAGGAGGCAGCTTTTGGCATTTAATTTAACTTCACATGCAGAGCATTATGAATAAAAACCTCTAAGGTCTTAAAATCTACACCTTGCAGCTAATAACTCAAGTTTGAAAGAGAAAAATGCTTCCACTTCCTTGGCCTATGTTGCTAGACAATTTGCAACCCACAGAGGTTCACATTTTACCAGGGCACAGCCTTGAAGGGCTGACTAAAGTAACCACCAATATGAAAGTATCAAATAAATTTCAAAAGCTTCAAGAGGTGCTGCTCAATTGTTAAATTTGAAACTCAAGTTGCATCATAGACAGTTAGTCCTACACAAGTACTTGACTTTTTGTTACCAAAACTGATAAATAATGCCACTTACATAACTATGATTTTCACGGCGGCACCAAAGATCATGATTCCCGGGTACATAAAATACATGGTGGAACCTATCCTTCAAGAGGGACATAGTTAGCTCAAAGTTGCTGAAAGTCTCAGCGACATCACCCGCAACAAGAAGTGCATCATTCTTGTGCCTCTTCCATGACAAGCTTCTCACCCATTCCATGTTCTCAGAATAGTCTGTATGCAAGTCAGAGACTACAAAAACACGCATCCCATTTGCCTCGACTTTTCTAGAAGGAAAAATCTGAGGTCTGAAGGTACAACCTGGCCTAATTACATGTCTTTTACAGTAATTACAGGGATCTACTTGTTTAGGAAGACAGCTTGAATTTCTCGGAGGATGGCGCCACCTCAAGTTGGAAGGACTTAAGCAAATAACCATTGCGTGATTTGCAATTTAATACATCAGAAGGCCATCATCCGACTACCTGATTCTGAAGAACAAAAGGCAATTAAAGTACGAAATTTTAGTAAAACAGAATAAATCCCAATAAATTCATAATGCTCGTGTTAGTTTGGAAAGTCGTCGGTATTCAGAGTTTATCCCAGAAAACCATCCCCGAAATCGAAACCACAATGGAGATCACCATACCATGGGCTTTCATTCAAGAACCCACAAGAAGATAGCTAGAGTGCTTGAAAACCAACCACTTCAAATGTACCAATTATTTCAGTAACATTCTCAAGAAAAGAAGACAAAATTTCTATTATGTCAAATCTGCATAAAAATGAATATCAAAACGAAACAATAATTGAAAAGGGTAACGACAAAAGAGCTGATGCGGATTTGAAAGACTATAGAGAAAAAAGCAATAGCAAGTGAAGACTATTAATTTAGAGGAACAGGAGACAGCGAAAGCCAGAAAGTATACCTCAGGTCAGCGATCAACAAGCTCTCCCAGAATCACTGAAGCACATTAAGCAAAATCAACTAGCGGAGGAACAGAGGGCCCGAAGGTAAACAAAAAGGTTCCCAACGTTTCTATGGTGAGTGGTGAATGGCAATTTGATCCTTCAAGATAGGATACTTTTTCAATTATTTCCTTGGGTTTTTTTCCTCAAAATAATCCTATTTTTTTAAATCATGATATAATATATATATAATGTATATATTTGAATATATATACACATATACATATATATGTATATATATTTGTGTGCATACACATACATATTGTGTGTACACATACGTATAGATGGTAATTGGGGCTGGTGCCCATCTTCCACCTCCCTTATCTTGTCACTATTCCTGTGTATGGGTGTGAATATCATCTCATCCCGAATTTAACCTCTCATAATTAATCTATATTCTTAACACATTATCGCACTTGAAGATGAAATATGGCTGCATGCCCTTCCAAACCCAATAGGGAAATGGGGACCTAAATGCAAGAGCTTATAAGACATGTAACAACTTGTTTTATCAAGAGCATTTAGTTTTTTAAGGATAATTTATCAAAAAAATGTTTCTGATTAAATAAACAAGTTAGAGAGTTTTACATAAATGCCTTATAAAGCTATCAAATAAACAAGTTAGAGAGTTTCATTTGCATAAAGTCTTGTAGTCTTGAGTGATCTTTTGCTTGAGACTCTTTTTATGCATCTTTTGTTCTTCTTACAAAACTATTTTTTTTTTTTTATCACAAAGCACAAGTTAATTATAATCAAAATAGGACTTTGGTCCGCAATGAGGGAGTTTCTCTTCTCTTCCTCTTGTATTTTTATTGTTTTTCTTTCTTGTCATGTTCATTTTTATAGTTTTTATTTTGTCTGGTTTTTCTTTTATGTTTTAACGTTTAGAGGGGATTGCTTCACGACTTGTTTACATGCTTTATATTTATGGGATAGCTCTTTTAGCATGTACTTTTTTTGTATTTGCGTTTTGTTTTGGCCCCCACATTGAGGATAATGTGGTTTTAAGTGTGGGAGTATTTGTATCAATTATTAGTATGTATGATCACGTTCTCATCATTCGAATAGATGTCGGGTGTGCAACAACAATATCATTAAGTACGTTACTCTCATCACAGTTTCTGTAAAAGACCATATAACCCCGTCGAACACTTAAACAAATAACTTATTCTACCGTGTTGCACTCCTGCATTCTTTTTTTATTTATTTTGGCAATGACGACGTATAATTTCTGTCTACTACATAAATCATATTACTGAACCCTTACAAATTTAAAATATTATAATAACATAATAAATGTAATGCAAAATACCTCACAACACTATCCACATTTTGTTCTCAGAAAAATCGTAATATATTACGTGCTGGTATATAATTCTTCCTAAATTGTTCGGTCTGTATCAGCTGCTCTTCAGTTAGTCTGCAACCTGAGTGTGACCGTGATAATAGACACCTATTGCATGATCGTGCTTCCCACACAATCTTCACTCGTATCTATTTGCTCGCCTTTTAATTTAAAGGGTTACTACACTTTTTAGTTCCATAAGGACCGTGCATTTTTATGTGAACTTCTTATTCTTCATCATCAACTTTCGGCTTCATTCTTGATTTCTTTGCACCTCCACGTTCGCAAGTCAATGTAACGTACGGTCGACGGTAAGAAGTTAGTGATTTCAAATATTGGGTGACAATCAAATATGCGTTCACTTTCATTGGTATTTCTTTTGCCTAATCCACCGATTATATTTTCGAATTAGAAATTCGATCAGTTGAGAATAAATATCCATGATACACGTATTCTTCCGGTCCTAAAAATTATTCAAAATACGTCAATTTGTTACATTAAAAAATACGAAACAAATTAATAATACATATTATACAATTATATATAAAAATAACATTTAAAAAAATTTAAAAAAGCATTGAAATTAATTTCTCAAAATCATCCCTATCTAGTTTCAATTTATGTTGAATATGAAAGATTTGAGTATAAAGTAAGAGAGAAGTTATAGAGAATTGGATTAGAGAGAGATACTTTGCTAGGAAAAAATAATATTTTTCACACTGCCGTTTAAGATTCCCCAGTTATATATTATTATGCCCATTTAAAATAATAATAAAAGAAAGCACTGTGCTCTGGGTGCGCAAAAACCCCCCAAAACCAAAGAGCCAAAAAGAACTTCTTTGCTGCCTGAGTACGAAGACGAAGACGGAGGATGATTATCGGTCGGCGTTAGGAACTAGGAAGCAGTCAGAAACGGCGATTCCATTTCATTTCTCGATTACTTTGCCTTGCGCGTTAAAATATGCACCGGCGGGTTTCTACGCATCTGGTCTCTCGTTCCAAGCGAGGTTTTCTTTCCCTCTCTCTCACTCGCTCTCTCTGTTTCATATACAACTTTTTTCCTTCTTGTTTCAGTATATCTTTTGTTTAATATTTATATTTGAGATTGTTAGCGTTTGTGTTCATGTGATGTTGTTTTATTCTGTAATCTTGCTGCAATTACTACGGTTTTTTATTTCTTTTCACAGTAGGAAACAACTTACAATTACTTTATGTGGTTTGAGGTACGGCATGTTTGAATCTTGTAGTATACCATATTGCAGAGAAATGGCATGCTTCAGAATGCATTTTTATCTCTCATTTTTCGATGGCTTTTAGTTAGATTTGCAAGCTCCATTCTTTCTTCTGTGTAATGTTTCTTCTCTGTTCTTTTAAGAAATGATTCATTTCATCGATATACCAAAATCCTAGTGTACGTATAGAAATCTCCAAAATAAGCCTAATGATTTGATTTGCTCTTTGTTTATTCTTGTGAAAATCGTGATTATCTTAACTGCTTTTTGTCTACTTTATCTTACTTGGTCTTATGCGTGAACTATTAGCCTAATCCTTTTAGTATTACAAACCTTATGGGTAATATACTGTATTTTGAATAGTTTTTGCTGAGAGACACTACATTGTGCAAGTATCAAGAACTCGGGGACAAAGAAACCTTGCTGTTGCAGTCAAAGTTTCTTCTGATGCATCGGAAAATAAAAAGAGCCCGAGGAAGGTCTCAAGAGATGAGAGGAGATCCTTGGTGGAATCATTTGTCAATAAGTAATACACAGTCATACTTCATATCTGTTGCAACTATTTCTATCACAATTGGGTTATCTAGAGTTTGTTCTTATAGGAATGTAATTACAATCTTGTTGTCCGATGTTATACTTTTATGCTTCATGCTTGTTTAGCATGCATGCATATATATTCTGTCATCAGAAAAACAAATGTTTTAGGAGGTTTCATCTTCAAAATAATTGGATAGGGAGATTGTTTCCAATGATCTTTGGAATATTTATTAATATTCGACATCATGCTCTTATGTGTACAAACTCAGCACATGAAGTTCCTTTTTTAAGCATTCTGGTGTAGAACTATTCTTAACGCTTGTGAATTAAATTTCGCGCAAGGTTATTAACTGCTATTACAGGTATAGGGCCATGAATTCAGGGAACTTTCCTGCCACTAAAGCTGTTCAAAAAGAAGTTGGTGGATCCTACTATTTGATAAGGTATATTGTCTCCGAGTTGCAATACAAATCTCAAATCCCTTCCACAAGCACAAGGAATGATACAACATTGGATGCAGAATTACATGAGAATGATGATGTGAATTTGGAGAAAATTGACGCAATTAAGAATAGTGAAGTAACATCTAAGGAAGAAGATGGACGAACTTCATCTCTAGAGGAGACAACTTTGTCGGTTGAAATTGCTGCGATGTCCACCATGACCTCCGACACAACCTTGTCACTTAAGAAGCATAAATTGTCAATTATTAAAGGGGATGGACAATCTTCATCAATGGATGAGAAGATTTCGTCAACCAAAACTACTAGTAGGGCTTTGGGAGCATCAGTTGGAGTTAAGAAGGCCGAATTGGTAGCTCAAGAAGCCAATGAACCAACTTCAGCCGTGGATTATGAGACTCTTTCAGAAGAAATTGCAAAACCTTCATTAAACGTGAGTAGTACAAGTTAGTTCTCATCCATATTTTGCTAAACTTGAAATGGGGGCGTGGAAATGTAAAGCCATTGAAGGGCAATAACTAAACTTGATAGTGGGTACATGCTTTTACTTTTTAGTTAAGAAAAACAAATTAGAAATAAAACAGTAACAAAGCAAAGGTAGTGTTGCATTTCTCTTTGTTCATAATGTGTCTCATCCCCTTTCCCTTGTGTTTGTCCTGTGTTCCGTCGTCTGCTTATAGTCAGGGATCTCCTCAGGAATGCAATTTTTTGTTGCGCTTGTGTGGATGTGATCACTCAACCATTTGTTCTCGGTCATATTTACTTGATTTTAGGTACAATGATATGGGTTATATCCCTCCCTCCCTGTTTCTGCCTGCTAGTTTGTGTGATAGGAGTGGCACTTCTTCTACTTCTGAAGATATTAATGTTTAAATATTTATTCTCTACAAAAATTCATATTTACTTGATGAAGTTCGTTAACCAATTGCTTCGAGGGGTTATAAAGCTTTGTGACCTTTTTCAAATAATCCATTTTCCGTTTCCAAAGTGTTCCTTTATTATTTGAATGAAAATGTAGATATCCTGATTTACAAGTTGTTGGCATTTTGCATTAATATGTTGAGATTGTTGCAGGATGATAATTCTCCTGAGACTGCTAATGGAAGATATGTGCTGAAGGAAGAAGCTAAAGATTTCTACTCACCAACTAGGATATCAGAGAATAACATAAGAGAGCAAACCGCCTCCAAAGATGTTCAGCAGCAACAATTATCTGACTTAGAAAATGTTACCAGGTAAAGTTCGTCATATTTAATCTTAATGTGATGATGACACATTTACTTTATGATTAAGAGAAGATCTGATCAAGGATAAAACATCAGTTGTTTGATAATTACAATGTTCTGCGACTGATTATATTTGAAAGAAGAGAATATATTGATGATATTATTCTCCTGATATTTTTATTTAAACTTGTTTTGTCTTTTATAAAACATCTCATTTGCTTATCCCTGTCTCTGATATATTCATGAAAATGTTGGTTATAATTTATTTTGATACTTTACTTTCTAATGATTTGTAGCAGCTGAATGCACACCTGTTTCTCAATCTTCTTGAGCTCTTATGTTTATAACAAGATTATGTGTTTGTGTCCCAAATGGCTTTCTGTTTGTAGCTTTTTTTCAGATTTAACTAATGCCTGCAAGAAGTATAGAATATTGATACATTCTTCCATTTTTTTCTTATCCCAGTTCAGAAATTACGACCATGTCTACTGCATGCTTTTGATTGCTTATTACATACTTTTTTTTTTTTTTTAACATCATCCTTCTCATCCCTAGTTTTGGTTGGAGGGAGCTAAAAAAAATTAGTCTGCTGGTGTGATTCTTTCAAAAACCTTATATCCTTTCCACAAGGAGTACGTAAAATTCTTTTAATAAGAGTATGGTAGATTTGCTCATTAAGTTAAGAAAGTAAAAGGGCGGGCTGGGATTCTGACTGATAATGAAGATTTTGGACTTGATTTTGGACTGGTGTTGCTGGATTCCTTCTCCCAGGAGATGTTTTATTTATCTTCTTATTTTCTATTATCAAATATGAACACTAATTAAGATTCCTTTTTGGGTTTTTTGTTGTATCTGTCTTCTAGGGACCTACCAGAAGAGCATGAAAAGAAACCATTTAGATGGAATCTGAAGGCTCTTGCAAATGGCTTCATGAATATATGGAGAAAATTATAACATTAGTGAGGTTTTTACTGATAAATACTCAATTCTGCATTTGGCATGACCTTGAAATTAGGAGTACATGTATATGAATCTCTTTAGCTGCCTCTTTTAAGGTCCATGGCTGGTTGTTCATCTGTGTACTGAAAAGTACTTTGGTTTCAGGTTGGAAAGCCATTTGGCATTGTCGCTACTTGGAAAATGTGGTTGCTCTGTATTCAAATTTAACAGGGCCGGTTGGAAAAATGGTTTGTAAATGCTGGACTTTGTAATTTTTTGTTTTGTTTTTTCTAATAATTTAGGCCGTTTAACCAAGTGAAAATTTTCGTCAAAAATCTAGATCATGTATACGAGTCTTTTTTAAAGGTCCTTTGTCAGGCTGTTGAGAACTGTGTACTTTCCCCCCAAAAAAAAAAAGGAAAAAAACTGTGTACTGAAATACTTTCTTTTCAATTTGGTTTCTACTTTTTTTTTTCACGAATAAGTAGCCAATAATGAGTCACAAGAGTAATTAACTAATAATTAATTTCACAATTTTTCTTGAGTAGTTTGCAATTTAGTTTTGATTTTTTTAAAGAAATTTTAGTCTCACATATATATTATTTTAGTTATTATTACCTTTGTCTCATATTATAATTTTCTATTATTTCACATAAATTAAGAAAAATAAATTAAGAAAAATGTGAAATTGTTGTGTTTTTTAGCATAAAAAACCTTTAATACCTTTGTATTAATTTAATAAACTTTACCTTTTAAGACTTTCTTCTCTTTTTTCTCTCAAATCTCTCAATGTTTCAAACTTTGCAAATGTGTTTAGATTTCAAGAATTATTAAGTAGTAATGTATTCATTGGATATGGATATTCTTAAAAAAAAGTTCCAGATTCATTTTGTTTCTTTAGCATAATTGATACATAATTTATACATATTTAAGGTATAGTAGCTGGAACTCGTTCAACAGATCGGGCCAAATATAGATAAGCTATTAATTATTTTACTAAACCAAAGCCTGTTTTAGGCGAAAGGTTGGCTAATTTCTTTACTAGATGATTAACATCAAAGTAAACAAAATTATATTGTCTTTAAACACAAAAAACAACAAATTAATATATTGACTGAACGTAGACCTGTGGCCCTTCTAGGGACAAGGATGACAACCGTGAGGTGGGCCTTTTTTTTCCTTGGTTTAGCTTTTTTTTTTTCCCACCCCGCCCCCCCCTCTCCCCCAAAAAAAATGCCACTAAAATGGCCTCAATTTTTTTTATTTGTAATCTAGCCATAACGCACAACAGTAATAGTTTTATTAGGATAACGCACAATAATTGTGCGTTATTACTTAATTCCTGTTTTCTGCTTTAATTCGCCGATGTGGTGAATAACGCATAATTTTTGTGCGTTATGAGCCACATCAGTTTTTTTTAAATTTTTTTTAATGTTAATTAGAAAAAAAATTTTTTTTGTAGGTATTTAGAAAACTTGAAACATAAATAACTTTGTGATCGGAGGTCTGTTTCACGTGTATGACAACTCGTTTTGATGTTACTTGTAAAGATAAATGCAATAATATTGCCAAAAAAGTGATTTGGACGCGTTTCGGGATAAAACTTCTTTCCGTAAAGTCAAAAAATTTTGACGGGACATAACTTTGCAATCGAATGTCCGATTAAGATAATTATTGTAGGCATTTCAGGATCAAGTATTGTCCTGAAAAGATCCAAGAGGTGGTGAATTGGACTTTTAAAACTCTTTAGTAGACTCACTGTTTCTTCTTTAAAACTAAGGTCCTGAACGGTTTAGAGAATTTGGCGTGGAAAATAAAACACTTTTCCTTGGAAAAGGTTTTCACTTAATTGGTAATGAAGGAAAATGTTAAGGAAAATATGGTAAGGAAATTAGTGAGGAAAACATTGAATTACTTTTTTCTCACAAAAGTGTGAGCAAAAGGAAAATAAGAAGGAAAATATTCTCTTGAGGAGTATTCGCATCACTAAGATATATATATATATATATATATTTTTGAAACCTACAACTTAGGAGGATTTGTTTCTTTCTTTTTGCCAAAACGATTTTTTTATGGGATAAATTTTTGCTGCCCAGTGCTTATTGCTACAGAATAGGAACTGTTCATTTTTTTTTTCTTTCGATAAAATCGTAATATTTTCAGTTTGAATCGTTTCAAATAAAATTATGTGAAAATAATCTAAATTATGTGAATTTAGTTAAACATTCACGAAATATTTCTTTTAAAAAAAATTAAATAATAAATTTTGTTTTGAACCCATCTACTCAGGAATCAAAATAAAATCCATTATTTATATTTTTTAAAAATAATTTTTCCATACACATTTAATTAAATTAATATAATTGAAGTTATCCTGATTCAATTCTATTCAAATCGACCACAATTGAAATTTTATACCGAAATCGAATGTCCACTTCTAATCAATTTTTTATTTTAACTAAAAAAGTGAGAGTTAACTATCAAATGAAAAATGAATTAACTCTTGTAATATTATTTTTAATTATAAAATTGATGTTGGTGGAGTGTTAATAATCTTTTGGTAAGATAAAAAATAATCCCAACATATATTATTTTCCTTTTCAATTTCCATCTCAAATTCTCGTAAACCAATAAAAAAAAAATCATTTTCCTTATAAGTTTCCTTAATCAACCCAAAGAATATGTGAATTTTCAATTTCTAAGAATTACATTTTCTCTTTCTCTCTTTTTCTTTTTGTCACCAAAATCCTTGAACAAAACAGGACCCGAAGGAAGTTAAAAACTAATGTACTACGGAAGATAAGTGTTGAGATTCATAAATGAATTATCAAGCTAATATAATATATCAAACTAGTTACTTTAAATGATTTCTTTACTTATGTGCTGGACACCTTGTACGAAGCTTCATCATCATTGAAGTTATAATAGACTTTTTTCAGTTCATTGCACAGAAAGAAACGTTTTTTTTTTTGGTTTAAAAGCATTTTTCTTAGATTGAGTGAAAAACGTTAGTTAGCTAATAAAGATAAAAAGTAAAGAACACTATCTGGTAGATAGTAAATACGTTTTGGTCCTAAAGTACTATAACTCATGCATAATATAATATTATCACAACAATTATCTCTTCAACGTACGTATTTCAACTTTTTATGTGGATTCTAGTTAATTTCAAGACATTTATATGGTATCCTAAAAAGATGAAACTACAACCATATTGTTTGGTTGTGAAATTTGAAGACATGTTCGAAGAGATTTAACAAAATAAATATCACTAAATTTTTTGTATAAAAAATGTGAAATTAATGTGCAAACTTTTGATTAAAAGTAATATATATAATCTTGAAAATTTATTCACCAAGACATACTAATTTATTGATTTAATAATGTTTTAAAGAGGTGAATATATAAAACATAAATGAATAGTATATATGATGGATGTCCAAATATGTTTCCTAAATAGAACTAGACTCCCAAAATGTTAATCTATCTTATCTAGATTCAAAAAATCCCCATCACAATCATCAAATTCATAACAATTATGAAGATTTTAAAAAAGAAAAAAAAATCATGGAATTCCGCCGTCTACTGTCCTGCAGAGAAACAAGGCATTGTTCACAAACTAATTGTAAAATTTCATTGACATTTAGGCTACGTCCCTCCCATCCCATCATACAAAATAGGGTTGAAATAACACTAAGAGCACAACTATTTGGTATATTTCACAATTGAAGCACAATGCTTTTTGGCAATAGTTAACTTGGTAATGTCCTTCTTTGATCAGTCTTCATCTTCGGAACTTTCATATGCTGCCAACAAACTCTTAACAGGGTTATCTGCCACTGTTTTATCCGGCTCTTTGGTTAATCCACTTGGAGAAAGCTCCTTCTCTTGTGCTTGATTACTCTCGGATATAGAATTGTTAAAAACTTGAACGCTTGAACTTATAGAAGGGTCACTGCCTTCTGGAGCACTAGAAATTCTCTGGCGCTTGGGTTTAACTTCCACGACCCTTTTCAGTAAATCTTGCTGCCTGTTCCAACAGAAAAAAACAAACACACAATTAAGAGAAACAATACTCCCATGAGCAATCACAGCCCCAACAAGAGGCGAAAATGCTGTACCTTATCCCACTCTTTGGCTTTGGCTCAACACGAAGCGGCAAAGGAATAGACGCTGGGGAAGTGTCAGCAACAGCTTTGTGTGAAACATTAAGGAGAAGAATAGCTGAAAGGAAATATAGTTATGCAATGAAAAGATAAACAGATAGTCAAACCACTTTCAAGAAGCAAGAACAGCTTATTTCGTTTTTTCCATAATAAGAGCAACAAGATAACTGATTACAATCATGCCTGCACACACACAAAAAATACAGCATTCGAGTCTCTGTTATCTGATGACCAGGAAATTTTTTTTTTTTTTTTCCGTTGAGGGAGTTGAAAATGGGGGGGGGGTGTGGGTCCATGTGTAGGGGCCATTAACCTGTGATTTGATCAGTTTTCCAGAGAGATGAGGGGTTCAGATAACCACTTCAAAATTTCTGTGGGATGATACAGAAACCCAATGCATTATACAAGAACCAACATTGCAAAACTATATGCTTCTACTCTTCCTTGGCTTTAGATATTGACCAATTCCTGTTGTTTTCTGAAGATCAATACTTGCACAATTTACCACAAGGTTCAAGGGAAAATAGAAAGGATATCTTGAATGCAGCAAAAGCACGTTTCTCTGTACGTCTTAGAAGGCGTTCAGCATCCTCCTCGGCTTCCATTTGCTCCTTCAGATAAAGCAAATCATCGCTGTCCAAGGCTGCACATACAAGCTCAAAGAAAGTTCTATCACCACTTATGTAAATCACAGAGGTCAGATGTACATCATACATCCTACAAAAGGAAATAGCCAAAGCATGGAGAACCCATACCCCCTCGTCCATGCAGGTAGCCACCACGTTCTCCTGCAACCTCTTGCATCTGTGTTTATTAACCGCCCGGTAGGAAAAGCCAAGATCCCTGCCAGGGCATGTTATCAGAACACTTCCACATTTCGGAAATATTAATCAACTGTTTGGCCGGTACCAAGTGTACATTTCTTTTACTCTTCATTAAGGAAGCGCCTATAGCATCTTCGGAGTCGCTAGTATCAAGAAAAGAGGGGGGAGGGGAAGGGGTGGAAGGAATACAGTTTTCAACAGACAGAAAATTTAAGATCTCAATATAATCTAAAATGCTCATAAGGTGCTAGCCTATGGCAAGAAACAAACTTTGAATGCTATAATCAGACCTTAATTTGACCATTGTCTTGGGTGGGAACTATTAGTGAGACTAGTTTATTACTAAACCTTTAATAACTAATTCACAGGAGGAGATAAACTCTCAGACAAATCCTAAGCTATTGGACCTTTTCCAGTAAATTTTGGCACCCAGGTATGAGCTCTGAAATGTTGAGGCTCTTCCATGTGGACTATCAATTTGAAAAGCTAGACAAGATAATAAACTAGATCAATAGTATTATGCAATTATACAATCTTGTAAATAAAACCCTAGCCCCTGGTGAAGCTAAGCTAAGGTCTATATCTTCGGACAGAAATTCAATGCATGTATTCAAGGGCCAAATGTCGAAAAAAAAGATACTAATCATTATTTTCCTGGATATTTCCTAAAAAAGCTTAATCATTAAAAGATAATAAAAAATAAAAATAAAAAATTAGATGCATAAACAAGGAAGAAAACGAAGCGAGAGAAAATTCGAATTTAACCTTGGCAACCATACGCTGGAAGGTGATTTCTTCATCGTCAATTCGTTCCTTTCCCTTTCCAGCCCATTTCTTGTCTGCAATTCCATACAAATTTAATCCATAATAACAAATATATAAAAAACAGGAGCAAATCTACGAAGAAGAAGAAGAAGAAGAAAAAATCCATACATATATAGTAGCATTATATATGAATGAATACCTTTGGGATCAGTAAGGTTGGTGTATTCTCGAACCTCTCTGCCCGCCATCTCTTCTGCCTTCTATCTCAGGTCTCTCTCTCTCTCTCTCTCTCTCTCTCCCCTTTTATTCAATCATGCCCCTTATTTATTTATTCATCAAATTTACCCAGTAGTGTATAAACATTATCAATTTTATCCTTATTTTAAAAAAATTATCGATGTTACCCATATTTTGTAAAATAATAATTTGACCCTTCCCAAAAAAAATTGTTTATTTTCATTTTATGTATTTAAATAATCCAAAAAAGTATGTGTCAAGAAATAAAGAATGTGAAAAAGCACTTGTCCAGTTTCAATATTTGTGATCACTTAAAAGTATTTCGGTATTTACTTACCAGTCCATTAAGGAACTATAATTGGCTAGGAAAGTGAATTGGATACTAAAATATTGATGGTCAAAATGCATAACCAATCCATGATCAATGAAATGAAAACCTACGAGGTAACTTCTTGAGTGATCATGAAATATTAAAAAAAATGTTGATCAATTGATTTATCAGTTTAGAATAATATATGATCAATGGACTAAAATATTGCTAATTGATCAAATCGATCGGCTAATATATGATAAACAAATATTAGTCAGATTAGCTGCAATGTAATCAAATCACTATGGCAATTTTATGCCATACTTTTGTTAGTTATATTTATTTTGCAATTAAATTTCTTTTTATGCCATATTTTTTTATATTAAATTTGTACTTTTAAATTTTAAGTTAGATCAATCAATTACTATAACTGATTTAAATTCTCAATTTACGTTTTATTCATTGATTCTCTCAATATTTTCATTCCTTAGGGTTATATTTATTGATTATTGATGGTGGGAGTTATTGATTTCATTTACTACTCTTTCCAATTCCTTACACCTAGAGGCAGAAATTTATTTGAGAACTCATTTTGGGAAAGATTTTAGAAAGTTTACAAAACCCTAATTCTCTCCCTTTTAAGATTTTCACGTGAAATTGGACATTTCAAATCGCATGCAACTTCCTATGGAGTTCCATTAGTAGCGACTAAAACTTCAATACATTTGAGACAAGGGACGGGAGAGTTTGTAAATGTTGTTTAAAGAAATATACAAGAAGAAAGAAAATGCTTAAAAAATCGTTGAATGGGTAAGTAGTCAATTATTAAACTATGTAATATACTTTATCTGCTGGGTGACGGAAGGACATTGATTCCTGTTGAAACATAGGTTCCCCATTCATTAGATAGAGAAGATTGCTAAAATTTCGTGTTTTGCTGCCAAACTTATTCCAATTCTAAAAGCTCGTATCGAATTGTTATTGATATAGCCATTCGATCCGAGCTACTATACTACACTTGTCCTTTTGTAATATCTATAAAACTCAATATCCTACCTATCTAAAACCTGTAAAGAAGTATCATAATCAAGTATGTCCTTAATTAATTACATGATCATGTATGGTCATTTTAATTTATCTCATAAGAATTTTCTAACTACCACAAAATTACAGCCTCCTGTAGATCCACTCCACAAGTTATGTCGATTCTTTTGAATTTTATGAATGAAAACAACAACAAAAGACTAGATTTATGCATTGGAGAAAAAGAAAACTTGGAAACTAATGAGTTTCTGATCATAGGCAACGCAAACAAATTATGCATAAGTTGGATCCATTGATGTGCAAAAGCTTGATTAGTACTTCTTAATAATACTCAAATTAAAGGCATCAATTATCATGAAATATTTGCTTATCTGGTAAACATGTTTACTTTTGGAATTTTACTAGTTACTAATGTGGCTAAAAAGTGAGAATTACACTAAATAAATGTGCATAATGCCTTTTCTTCAAATTACTTTGGGGAGGGAGTCTATATGAAGTTACTCTCTTAATTCTTGATATTTTTACACGAATATATGTACTATTTGCACAGTCTTTATTATTAATTTTGCCAAATATTCAACTATTGATTTTCTATCTTTCAAAAAAATAAGTATTGATTTTCTAAACTTATTATTTCCTTCAAACAATATTGATTTGGTGTATATATCTATATATATATATATATATAAAGTTATTACGTTTTTATATTTGATGGTATATATGTTGATAATGACTAATAATAACGTTTCTATTTCTCAATAAGTACTTGGACAACTGTTTAAATTGAAATACTTCTTAGGCTATCTTTTATATATATATATATATATAAAGCCAGTATGTTTATATATTTTTACGGTATATATTAATGAAGGCTATAATAATAATGTCTCTATTTCTCAATAATCACTTTGAGCCATTCTTTTCACATAAAAAACCTAGGTTTATGTATTTAAATACTTCTTTTGGCATTACGATAGCTAAGAATGCTTTTGGCCTATATATGTATAAGAGAAAATATGTTCCTGACATGATGACAGAATATGGACTTCTTGGACTAAATCATTATCATCGAACAAAATCACAATTTTACTAAGCCCAGTTTGGTTTGCAACCTAGTTTAGTTTGCAGAGAAAGGAGTTTGGTTTGCAACCTAATTTAGTTAGCAGAGAAAGGAGAAAAGGAACGATATCATTTATTTTCATTAAGAAAAGTATAAGAATTTATTCCAAAATTATTTGATAAGAATGGAAGAGAGTAGACTTCACTAATTGTGTAAAGATCATGCTATTGCAAACTCAACTTGCAACGTTTATATTATGCCAGTCAGGCAACTATCTATATTACTATTAACCTTTTTTTTTATTTTTAAAAGTAGTACTAAACAACAACAATATAGAATTTGATTGCCAAGCTCGCACATAATATCATAGAAGCATTAGAACCAGCTTTACTGTTTATTTTGTCTAAATTGGACAGTGTGATCTTGAAAATTTAACTTTTTTCGGAAAACAAAAGAGTATCTTAAATTTAATTTGCATCTAAATATAAATAAAGTATTATTACAAAGTAAAGGATTTTCCATATATATAACTATTACAATATCGGTAACATTAATTACCTTAACTTGATATAAATTTAAATTAAAAAAGGACCTCAAAAAATGTCATAGTTACAAAACCGTTAACCCTAAATGAAAGGACTCAGTTGCCCCTAAAAATTGGTACTGATTCATTGGCAATTTCAGCTGCATACAGCTTCAACAGCAAGTCTCTTCACGGCTCCGGGGCAGAGTCCCATGTTGAAATTTCCAAGTTCCAAAGCACAGTTATTTTGGTTTAGGCAAACCTGAGGAAGAATCATAATAAGTTGTTATCATATTTGTGGAACAAGAAGTTAATCTGCATATGTTACTCGACAATGGTAAAAAAAAAAAAAATCCCCCATTTGAAGAGAATATGAAGAGCTGTTCTGCATACCTTTTCGATTAATTGAGCTGAACTGGGATCATGACAATCTCCCAAGGCAAAGTTCCCACAAGACCCTTTAGGTGTTCCAAAGCTGGCAAATTTGATAGTTGAAATGTGTGTGTTCATTGGGCACGTCAGTTTTACTGTTGCCTTATTTTTCAGATTCTTGTTTCCATCACTTGGGAAGGACTCAAGATCAAATGAGGGATGGTCCTCTGTTACATGGCCACAAACACTAGAAATTTTACGTTCTGCGAATCTGATTTTGGTGGGATCTCCTCCTTTTTCCTCAAAAATCACCAGGATATTCTCTGACGGTTTGAACCAGGACCTTGGAATATGATACCTATAGGCAGAAATAATGTGAATCAATCAAAACACAAAGAGAAAGACATCTCACACTAAGGAAATTTTTTAAAAAAAAGAAAAAAGTGAAACAAATAAGCCTGGATCTCATGATATTAACAGAAATTTTTACAAGTGCCAGAATTCACAGAGAAGATTTCATATATAAAAAGAAAAATGATAACATCAGTTTTAATAATTCTCTATAAACAGGCAAGATAAATTTCAGCCAAAATTCCACAAGTTTTTCAAATTACCTTATACAAGGTCAGTTGAAATGCACTAGAATTCTAAATAATGAAATGGACATCCTACTTAAAAAAAACAGCTTCTTTTCTTTTTTCCTCCAACATACATACAAATAAGCTCCCACTGGTAAAAAGCAACATCTAATTTATCATACCGTTAATCATACCAACAGTTTTTGTAATTTTATATCATGATCTATCAGCTTCCTTGGCTGCATTTGAAGTCCAGGTTGGACGCATACAGACTATGTTGATAACCAAAGTAAAATAAATATGATACAGAATATAATAAACTCTTGTAGTATTTCACCTTTTTTAGAATTCTTTCTTATTTTTCCTTCTGTTTAAAATGAAACACATCTTTCACTTATTTTGCTTAGGATAACATCCAGCAGTTGCATTACCTATTGTTTTTATCTATGCAACTCATACTCTCGGTCTTAATAAATGGCATACAAACTTACCATCTTTGTGTGGGTTCGCCACATCCAGTGCTGCACTTGTTGGGACTAAATTTGCCTCTATAATCACAGTGAACAACACACTTTTCATGTTTGGAGCTTTTCCTAGGCCAGTATCTGCCAATTTCTTGACCATTTAACCAAGCTAAACCTTTACCCATATGAACCATATCAAGTCCAACAGGTTCATTTCCAGGAGGAGGATCCACTACAACCTGTCATATCACAGATTTATGAATGATAATCAATATTCAAGAATCAATCAGTTTCATAAGTCAAAAGAAATAGTTCTAATATATAATGAACTACTTGTGGCATTAATAAAGAATGAGAGTTTTAATAAATGCTAGATTGTAGTTCTTGAAGAAGAGGGCATACATCTGATTTATCCTAGTCAACCAGTCAATGGAAATGGTTATTACGTGCTCAAAATGTACATATATTTCCAAATTACAGAAGTTATAATTATTTTTTTGTAACAAATAACACAGATAAACAGACTGAGACAAATCAAGATCATCAGCTTAAAGAATTAGGAGCTTTCTGCATATGTGGAACTAGGTTCTTGTCTATGTTCTTTCTGAAAGAAAGTATTCAGTCTGGTAGCATCAAGGACGTGAGCTTAATATAAACTCCAGATATAGTTGGAAAGCAATCTTGAAAACATTTTTTCTTGCTATCATACTTGGACCATCATGAATGAAGAGAACAATAGAGTAAATGATACTATACACCAAATGCTTCAAAAAGTTTATATATTTTCAGTCTAAAGAGATTAACGGTATATTCCTTTCCGTGAAAGTAGTTCACTGTACCAAATATAATATCTAGAGAAATGGTAATTGATTGATTTCTGACATTCTGCTGATTATACCTTGTACCATGTGAGGGGCTGGCCTTTTGGTGGTTCTGAAGTTGATATCCATTTTACACTGTTCAAGCCATCAGCTTCGTATAGCTTTAAATGCTCTCCTTCCAGTCCAATCTGAATAAAATATCCAAATTAGAAGGTAAACATCACTACACCATATTCCACCTTTTTTGGGCCAAAAGATGAAGGATTTTCTATTCACGAGGTTTACATGTTATGATTCTAGTAGAAAAGGTGTTCGAGTTTGTCAAATGCACAATTCAAGGGATAAGCAAAACAATTCAAGCGATCAGCAGAGCAAGCTCATTGTACATGTTAAGACTTAATCTGAGATAAACAAGATAAAAAGTAAATAGAAAAAAGTAACATAAAAATCTGTAGAAAGATGAGAACAAATGGGTTTGTTGGTGGACATGTTTTGGAGCTACTTTCAAAGATACACCTCATAAACATGAAAAACTCTCTGAAAGGTATAGAATTGTTTCTGAAGATGAACCTAACACAGAACAATTCCGGAACAAGCCCCAGATGCTCAATCTCCTTAATATTAGCAATGACTAATTTCATTATAAATTTTTATCCAATGTCATGTGGTAATTTCTAGGATACACCATCAAGTGCTTATTTCCATTGCTTTTCACCATACCATGGCCAAGTATACTAGCTACTGCTCCAGTCCAAGCACAAACAACCCCATTCTGGTACAGAAACTGCAACCATTGATGCTTTGGAAGAAACTTCATCTTCAGCAACAATTTCCTATCTATTTTCCCCACTAGTCATAACATATGGAATACTGTAAACATTATTCCATATAAACAACCAGTCCTCTTAATCGCGGACAAAGAGCTCTGCTGAATAACTAAAAT
Organism: Catharanthus roseus; assembly: GCA_028651295.1. NCBI lineage: Eukaryota > Viridiplantae > Streptophyta > Magnoliopsida > Gentianales > Apocynaceae > Catharanthus > Catharanthus roseus. Next base: position 3,039,707 of record JAPQWS010000044.1, on the reverse strand, counting down.
TAACTAAAGTGCCACATTCAATTTTCCTTCATCTTTAAAATACTTGGATTTTGCATTTATAGTTTTGCTAATTTAGTACTGACAACTTTGGAAAAGTTTATTCACTGCATGTTTCTCCTTTTGCATAGCAAAATAATTTTCAAAATATGTTTGAATATTTATAACTATTTCATACAAAGTTAAGATTGATCAAATACATATGGCATATGGTTAATGAAAAAATGGAACATATTTAAGTGACAGATCTAAAATCAATTGATTCATTAATTTGCCAAATAATTCTGCATAAGGCAGTTGGATTTAATGCTGATGCATAATTGAATGATTCTTAAAGAGAAGTGAAACAATTGTTTGTTACTGACTGATGGAACCTCTCAAATCAAACAAGTGGAATCATAAGAGAATAGGTACTGAAGGGGAGTGCCTAACATCTTAACTGAAAGATCTCAGAGTTCGTAGTTCTGCTTTCTCATATTCATATAAGCCACTAAAGTAAATAGTTTGTTGGTTCCTTTTAGGTAATCTTGTTGCTGAATTGCTGGTACTGTCAAAATTGCATATACAAAAATGAAAATGTTGTGACAGAATGTTGCACGTTATACAACATGAGTGATAACATTTGAAGTCAAGAGGAGAACTCATCAATTGGTAAGTGGTTATGAAATTAATGTCAGAAAAATATTAATCATTAGCAGGATATCATGGTTCTTTACTGATATAACAGGCACTGAAAGAGAGCATATTTTCAGTTTCATAAACCCCCACCCCCCCAAATAAATAAATAAATAAAATAAAAAAGAGCATATGTTCAGAATGAATGTGGCATTAAACTAGGAGTCAATCAACAAAGAAGGATGATTACCTTATAGGCCCAATTATATGAAGACAAATCTATTCCATTCTTGCACCCCAAAATTTTGACACGGGTTGGACCAGCTCCTATCCATTCATAAAATGCTCCAGCATTCTAAAAAGCAGAAGGAAGATATAATGTGGTAAAGTCACGGAAGAACATTGAGTATTGAAGAACCAATAAAAGAGCTAATTTTGTTCCTTCAAGTACCCCCAACAATTAAGCACGTAAATTTTTGCAGCTAAGAATGTAAACATTCCCAGTTCTATGGCTGACTCGCCAGGCTTCACAAACTCAGATACCAAAGTACTTTAACTGTCAACCGCGGAAAGCATTTTTCTTTAGAAGTTTCAAATCTTCATTGGTTGTACACCTAATATTCACTTGCAACTACACAAATAACTATTCTTATGCACTTTGATGCCATTTAATTAAAATCTGATTCCATGTCAAAATCCAAACTGCTGCCGTTTCTTAGATGGCCCTAAGGTACATTAAAATCTCTACCTGCTGACATAACAAGCCCAGTATCTAGCTTATGAAAATTTACTATAAGAATTTTCTGGAGATAGACAGCATACAATACTATAATCTGGCCCCGAAAAGTAACTCATCTATTCCTAATATCATCATTAGAAGCTTCATTTGTTAGCCTTCTACGCCAGGGAAGGTCCTGAGCCAGGAAAAAGGCAGATTTTCACTGCACTCCATCTAGCAAATGCTGCAGTAATATGATGCTAACCAGAGACTTTATGCCTTGCAAAGCTTGTATCTCTAGTGACTTCTTTGTATGAGATACTAGTTCTATTGTCATCCACAAATTCCAAATTTCACCTCGTAGATGCTTTTCAAGCGCACATCAGACCAAATAAAAAAGAACCACATGAGAAATGTTTGACGGGGAAAAATAGCAAATGTCTCTCACCTGTAGGCCCATTGTCATGCTCAATAAAGCAATATCATTCTTTCCTGCCTTGAGAGTTATGGGACGCATAAATTTGAAGCGTGGAACTGTGCCATTTCCAGAACCAGTAGCTGAAAACAAGAATGGAGGACCCTTTGGAAAATCAGGTAAAATTCAGGATAAAGACATACGCTGTTGACTTTTACCAGTGACTTCTTAATGAAACAATTGCACCAAGTGCACTAACGGGACAAAAATATATAGAACATTCAACCCACAGTCTCAATAAAACATCATTTGTGAAAGAGTTTAGGGCTATGGCAAGAAGAAAGTTTTTGTGATAGAAGACCTTGGAGTTTTTGATTAACAAAAGCATGCAAAACATGACCCTTGGATTCAACTAAAAGCATCGCATTGCTTCCATTTCTTATGCATTCTTCATTGTCATCAATAAGAAAACTGCAACCAACAAAAAGATACAGAAATGTGGGTCAATTAAAATCAACGCTAATATACATCAAACATAAACTACCCCATAAACTTTGTCCCACACTAGAGACATAAAGTGCAAGTTTGATCAGTCCAATCAGGCTTTAGTTCATGATCTTAGAGAAGTAAATGTTACTTGTAGAACATTCTGTAATAATCACATTCAACTAAATAAAGTTTCAGAGAGGAGGGAGTTTCAAATCTCTCAAGATATCTTGAGAAGCCCACCAACGAAACTACAAAAAGATGACACTTGGGTGTGTTCTTTTTGTTTTCTTAGTTTTTACATAACTTGTTTCTAATTGGTCAAAGGTAAATTGATCTATATGTTTTAGGCATTCCAAACTGAACACCTTTTTCCTACCTAGCTGTGCGTGGTAAAGGAAAGGAAGAGTTCGAATTAAGAATAGCATTTCCAAAGATATCACAAGAAAGAAATTTATACTCTTTTTATGGGACACTAGAAACGTTCTCTTGTACTAAAGAAACAGTTTCTGCACATTGTGAAAAAAGGAGCAATAGCCTTATTTTACAGAAATGATACAGTGGTCATAAATATTAAACTACAAGATGCAGAGATTTGAAGTACAAGAAATAACATTTAGAAATTTTGCATTACCTCAGGCAATTCACATTTACCCAAAGAAATATATAAACTGATATATTGGACCCTAAAGTCAGAGTATTAGCCCACCTCCACTCACCCCAAAAAAAAATAAACAAATAAGAGTACAGCTAAAGACAGAGTAGAAGATCCCAGGATCATAATGCCAGCGCCTATGCTGCATTAAACAATTTAAGGATTGAGTAGTACACCAATTGAAGTGTTAAGACCAACCTTGTAGTGTACCAGAGATAATCTGTAGTATCTTTTGTGGTGTTTATGTGATCAACAAAGCCATTGCGGGTAAAATCTGCATTTTCCCAGATCCAAGCTTTCTCCTCAAATGCTTCCCATGAAAGACCCTTGAAGTCTCTATTAGGTGCCTGAGTTGAAGACCTTAAGTCTGATGGGACCATCTCAACTACAGAAGTTTGAGATCCAACCTATTGAAATCAGGATGCCAAAGTAGAAAGATGAAATACATGCAACGAAGATAATTTTCCATATCCTCCAAGACAAAACAAAGAATGAATCTTTTTTTTTTTGGGGGGTGGTGGTGGTTAAGGGGCAGGGAGAGACTATGTTATTTATTTTATTAACTTTTAATTTGTTACATCTTGGCTTTACTAGGATTTAACAATAAACTAATGTTGTTCATGCCAACATTCCTCCCACGAAATTCAAGTGTACCGAAAGCATACATGCACGATAGGATGTCACTCACTACCAACCAGCCAATAATGGTTTAACATTTTGGACAATAAAAATAATCAACCTTTACATATTTAATAAGCAATATGAAGTTTATGCTTTACAGAATAGTATCTTCCACAAAGATACTTTTACTTTGTTTGAAAAGTGTAAGCAGCTATCTGTTAGACTAATGGTATTTGAAGTTATGCGTTAGTATTTTAACACTGTTTCTTTCAGTTCTCATTTAAAGACCTGCTTCCATTCACTCTTCCATATACTCGTTAGTAGGTAACATCTATTTGCGTACTCATCATTATTAATTTATTACTGAAAACTGATAAGGCTCTATATCAAACTCCACTCCTTCAAGACCTTTGACCCACAGAGAATATAGAGGCAACTTATGTTTTCCATGTCAAATCCTCTTGCTAATGTAATGGTCTTCACTTAGTTATTTTTCAATAGATTTTCAAAAACATTCCATGTTTGAAAGTTATTCTACTGATCACTATTCATGCAAAATCAAATGTCATTGAACATTGAGAATAAAGGTACCTTGGCTGTGTTGAATACAACGTTTTTGCAGTCTGGCAGAATGCTAACAGACCATGCTGGCAGATGATATGATATATTTCGAAACTCTACCACTTTATCATTTTTATCGTCCATGTTGGCAATGAATGCAGCACAAACTCCAGAGTTGTCTTCATAGACATCAACCTACAAGAATGTAGTATGGAAGTGAGCTAAGAGATTTCAAATGCAGAAATTGCAATCCTTTCCGATGTATGAGTTTTTAGATGAGCTAATAGTGTAACAAAGATCATCCAACATTAAAATCTCTGTTTAATGTATCTTACAGACAGCAACAAATAAATCAGCTAGAGAAACAATCCCTTATCAGCCTCATAAATTGTAAAGAAAAACTTAACTGGATCATATCCTATTTAAAGATGCCTGCAACAAGATGTATGGAGGTGTCTCAGTATTTCAACCATATATACATCAGCTGATATTTTCAACCAGATGAGTGTTTATTTAAAGCGTAACTACTAAACTAATACTAAGAGCATTTGATTATTGAGAAAGATTGCAGTCCTTAATTAATTACATCTTAAAGAATCCAGTATTTTGCTTTTGTTTTCTTATTAGCCCAAGAAGACAGCAAAGGATGATAAAGGTACACAAAAATGTGAGACCAAACAATTGTCGTAGATCAAAGCAACATATGTATTCTGATGGATCACACATAACCTAGAACCTGTGGGCAACTACTGGTTTCACTTTCAAAAGGATAACTGAATTGGAAATTAATCTCCTTAATTTCTATCACCAGAAAAGAATACAATAACAAAGACACAAACACACAAAGTTGTTTTTGTACCTTTCTATTGCAGATCAGAAGCATTAGTCAGATTAGGAAGGAAAAATGCAAAGTTAAAGTACAAACAATGACACATAAATATGTTTGTACATGTCTATGCTCACGTAGAGTCAGAAAATACCTCTTGTAAAGGACCAAGTGAAAGCAATTTTGGTTCATTGTTTAGCAAGGCATGCTCACACAGTTTGATAGCTATGTGAAGCTCCCTAAGGTGTCCCCACTTTGGGAATCTTGCCAATCCTGTTAATAATTTTTGGGGGAATATCTGGATTAGTCAAGAAAAAAGAATAAAGAATTTTCACTCGAATTATGAAACTCCAAGAATCCATGCATTAGTAGATAAAGCTTCATTAACCATAAATCACGCTCACCATATTCATCAATAGGTGCATCATAGTCATAACTTGTGGTTATGAATGGGCCACCAGATGTGCGGCCAAAGTTTGTACCACCATGATACTACACACAAAAAGAAAATTGTAATGGAAGGAATAGGAGCAATGATAGATGAGCTGATATGCATGTGATGATGTCAGAAACCTCTTCACTTTATTGAAAAAGAACTGGGGCATCAAAGTTAACCACAACTTGACTGATAAAATAACAAATTTGTATGAGGTAATAAAGTACCATGTAATAGTTTTGTAAGCTTCCTCCTTTCTGGAAAAAACGGGCAACAGAATAAGCTACATCTTCTGGAGGCCTATGCGGATCGCTAGCACCAAATGTTTTGAACCTTGCAAATTTTAGCAGAGATTGTGTCATATCCAATATGTCATAAACAATATTCTATATACCAATGGAAAAAAAACTCTTGTAGGCCAGCATAGTAGATCAAGGTATTAAAATGGAAAATAGGCAAAAGGAGCCATAGTTAAGTCATCTAAATCTAAACTAGAGATCTTAAAGTTACATGCACACTACTTCCTCCCTTTGGTTACGGCTTGTAATAAATAATCCTTATTATTCTGAAAATAAAGCAACATATAAATGGACATGAAGAAGTAAAAATGTTCACAGAATACACATAGATACAATGACACCAAGAGTCACTCTGGTGAAGCATGCTAGCAAGTCTTTGCACATGGACAGAACAGCAACAGAAAGACTCAAGTACCTGCTCTCTACATTATTTCACTTTTTACGATGCTAAAAAATGGAAACCTAACATAACTAAGAGAAATACCTAGTGAACATTTAATTCACAGCACAAGGAGGAAAAAGAAATTAGTTTCAGTATCACTACTCAATGTGAATGATCTCATCATAACAACAATGTTATCATCTTTATAAAATAAAGATAATAGTACTTTTATGCAACACATGGGTGTTTTAAGGGAAGCTATAAAACACTAGCAGTTTGTGAGGCGATACCATGGTTTAACTCCTAAAACAAGGCTCTTTACTTGGCATGCTTGAATTGAAGAAAAGAATAAGGATCCCATTTAAGTATATTTGACTTTGCATATATCACTCTTTGGATCTAAGAAACTAGTACTCTTGAATCTTGCATCCTCCAAATTAAGTGTTAATTTTGGCAACAAGGAAACTGACAGTAAGAGTTATGAGTTTTTTTTATGCTCTAAATTCATGATAGTGAATTACTGTCAATTTTCACATTTCAGTCCAGAATCAGGGATCAGAAGGAAAGCAGAGGCATTTTGTTAGGCTTAAATGAAAAATATGAGTTGCAAGACAAATGCAGAAGACAAGGAAAGCCAAACATTTTAAGGATTTATAAATTAGCATATGAACCAAGTATAAGATCTTATTTAAAACACAAGACCCTCAAATCATTTTTTTTTTATGTGGCTCTCCCTATCTGTGTGCATACATGCTTATTTACTACAGAACTATGATTACTTAGCTAGAAGAAAGAAACCACAAAATTCGTTATCATTTCCAATTTTCATCCTCATTAACCTATTTTTCTAATAACAGCCCAACAATGAAGAAGCTGATTCAACAGATTATAATAGCATTTTAATCAGATAATTAAGATAGAAATTTGCCCATGTGTTTGTGCATTTAATAGAATCAATACCGATAACTTGCTGCATGCAAGAAAGGCCTTATAAAATCTTATTCCACATATGCTTAAAGTTCAAGTTCATCCATCAAATTATTAGTCAACCCTTTCTGTACTTTTAGCCAATGGGGCAGTTATGGGAATGTTTGCTTGTTTCTGTTGATCAAAAGTGGAGAGCAGACTGTACCATCCAGGCCAATTTTCGGTCCACATCTTAGGCTTGTTGGGATTGATTGGTTTAAACTGTTCACAGTAAAATGAATTGCACGTATCAATCTGCAAAGACATTGAATAGAATCGTATCCTCAGTGGAAAAAGACTGTTTACACACAAAAATCTTGCTCAAACATATAAAGTAAAACAATCATAGTAAACCATATGAAAAAAAAAAAAGTCAAATTGCTATCCATTTTTATGAAAGATGGGGATAAAACAATTCACGAAGAAACAAATTACCGGCATTTTAGATTCTAAAACGTATTGCTACGTAGGTTTACTCAAGTAGAAGTTATCTTGATAAATTTTTCTGCTACTTATTTATGTAACTAGTCAACACTTCAGACCATACTGTTGCTTAGATGTGTCAAAACTGAAAATTTTTGCAAACTGTATTTAGATTAAGTGCAATCCTGCAATTGTTAATTACAATGACCACAAATATAATTCTACTGTAATCAGACTTTGGTGATCAGGAAAAGAAAACTAGTACTTTTCTCTTGCTACCTCTATTTTTCCATTTTTTAGTTAGCGTTACAAGACTTACCACAGGGTCTGGAGCATCAAACTGCTCGCACATAATCCATGGTACACCAGTATTTTGTGAAAGAGCCATTTTAGCAGCCCACAAAGCATATCGTTTACCTCCCTCTCCATAAGCAGTTTCATAGAATCCATATTCATTTTCTACCTGCAGTATAGAAAATAATAAAGCTAAAATATGGCTAGACAATGTCAAAATGAAAATATATGGAGACACTTCACCTAATATCTATTGGATTTTTTCATTAAGGTTGAGGTGATGAAGATGATGGCAAGAATGGAGGTGCCTAGCAAGCTGGCATGGAGTACTAAGTGCTGGAAGCCAACAGCTGGGACAACGATAATGGTGAATTTAGACTATCAAGACATGTTTGAGTGAGACCCAGATCACAGCCATTGCAGAGGAAAGTTACTACAGAGAAAAGCAGAGGAGCTTCATTTAGAATAAGAGATAGACTTCATGAACTTCATGCCCTCAATGTGTCCCTGAATGTTTATATGTCAGGCAATGCTCATTAGAAGTTCTTATATTGGTGTTCAAAGTGGAACCTCTAGCTGTGGTGGAATTGTGAATTATAGAAGTGCATAACTAATGCCATCAAGTTTGTACTCTCCCCTCTGCCTAGTATATAGTGGTATCATAATGGGTAAGCCTACCTTACATAGCATTGTGCTTACACAAGATTGTTACAGAACCGCAGTCAAAGAGATGGCTAGAGACTAACCAAAAACTAAATTCCAGATCAAGCAAACTTGGATAGTTATTTTTCGTGTTCTACGTAAACTATCGCTGGATAATTCAAGGAAAAATTACTTTCACGTGCATGTACTCGTCCTTGACCACATGGCTTTTTAGAGCATTCAAACTCAAATTTGTTTAAGCATTAGAAATATAATTCCATAGCAACAATTACGTTAGTATAATCATGTATCTGGTGCTATGTCCCCCCCACCCCCCCCACACACACACCCCAAAAAAATCATCATTATTCTTGATTTCAATGAACTAAAAGATTATATGTCCCCTTAGAAGAAGAGATAATGACCAGATGACACTCTTTCTTTGGCAGTTCTGTTGCACACGAGGGTACTAGATCAATATGAATCTTCAATTAAGTGTCCTTTTAAATACCAGTGCATATATTTCCAGAACATATCAAAGCTAATGTGATTACTGTATGATCTGATGAAGGAAACTAACTGAAATTTCCAATTAGATTTCAGCAAAATGCTCCCAACTGAAAAGGTTTTACTTGCCTGGGCAAGAATGATAGGACCTCCTTGTGATGCAAAAAGCTTCTCTTGCTTCATTAAGTTCACAATGTATGTCATGAACTTCTGCATGTAATACTGCAAACCCAAGTATAAAATCCAGTTGTAAGGAAAGAGAAGTTGTGCAATGTTGGCAATGGAGAATGGATGTAAAATGGACAATGAAGAGCTATTGAAATGAAACAATTGAGTTCCAATCCATTTGAACAAAGAAGGAAATTTACACACCTTGAAAGGTTCACTATCAGTGCGGAAAACAGTGCCTTGCACATAATGCAACCAAACTGGCACTCCTCTGCAGAGGTATACACTAGTCAGGATTCCGCAAGCAGCAATTCAACGGTTTTAAGATATTTGCAAATGACAATTTTCAATGATATATTCCTTATCTAAGAATTAAGTAAAGTCTGGAACTGGGGAAGCTGAAGTTTAACGGTCATCCAAGTTCCTGAAGTCTTTCTCTTCATAGTTAACAATACGTATGAGAAAGGGTGGCCTTGGACTGGAAGTAATATTAATGTAGAGGTAATTACAATTTGTCGTTTTGTAACTCTGAGAAAGCAAGAATATGAGTTTGGAGAAGTATTGACATACCCAAAGTTCCATTCTGCAGCCACAAAGGGTCCAATTCGAAGAATCAAATACATGCCAGCTTCCTGAACTATCTTGCAAAATTTGACCAGATCATACCTTCCTCCAAAATAGTACTACATGAAGCAATTCCAAAAGCAGGGGAACAAAGAAAAGAAAGAGGATTAGTCCATTTTATTCTCTCCTAAATTGAGTGAATTTGATTGACCAACAACAGGCATTAATAAGGAACCAACATTATTGGGGGAAAGCTCGTGGCCATTCCAAAAGACGTAGGTTTCTATTACATCCACCCCTCCTTGCTTTGCCGTCTGGACCAGGCTTGGCCACATCTGCATATGAGAAATTTGAACGAGAAAAGTCGATCATTAACCAATTTGTGTGCAATCTATTGCAACAAGAAAACAACAATAGAAATAACAATGTACACAGTTTGCAACGGGCAGGTCTGTTCACTGTCTGGATAGAGGAAATTTAAGAAGAGAAACACTGATTGATACTTATATCAGGAACATCACAGACCTTTACCATTCATTATATACATTCATTTTCAGGTAGTCGTAGTATGATTTTTAATTATTGGTATGTAGGATAAGAACAAACAATAACTAGAAACAAGTAGCAGCAAAAATAAGCAGCAGCAGCAGAAGAAGGAATCATAAGTGAGTTAAGAAGGTAAAATTAAGTGTATGCCATAGAATTAAGCAGAATATTTATAATATACAGGAAAACAAAGTAGTAATTAGAAATGAAGAGGATAGAAGATGGAAAGGAAATTAAAAGAGAAGCAGAAGTAGGTACGGACGGCGGGAACGCTGCGGGGATAATGAATGGAGGCGGAAATGAGGAGCTTTCGTTGGCCGTCGATGATGAGAGAGCGGCGGTCGTAGGTGACGTTGTAAGCTGAGGAAGCTGTGAGGAGTGGCAGCAGCAGCAGCAGCACACAGGCAGCAGCAGAGGCCATTGTTGCTTTCGGCGTAGAACAATGGAGAAGGTTTATCAGTTAATGTGTTTGTTGGAGTAGTAGCATTAGCAGTTCCATGAAGGAGGAAGAGGATCATCATCTTCTTTCAGTTTTATGGCTGGCTGAAGATCGTAAAGAGAGAAGACGGAACACAGCTGGCTCTGGGCAGTAAGAATGAATGTACAAGCGCTCGCATAACCGTAGATCAGTGAGTTTTGAAACTGCAAAATTAGTACCAAAATCAAAATTTTAAATCTGAATAATAATAATATAAAATAATATGAGAGGTAATTCTTTGTGCACATAAATTCTTGACCTCGGACTACTGGCTACTCTACTGCTATTGCTATTGGTTTTGGTCGTAACAATAGTAGCTTGACTTTCTGTGCCCCTTAATTATTACTGCTCCTATTCCTATACCATGGAATGGATGGCCCCATGCCAAAACTTTCCCTTTTTACATACCAAGAAATGACATCGTGAAAGGTCCTAATCTCGAATTCTAAATTAATTTTATGCTAAATTTATAACAATTCCTTTTAAATTAATTGAACTTTCAAATTTCAGAATTGCAAAAAAATTATTCTTATTCCAACTTTACTCTCATCGATAACATTCCGATGAAAGTGAAGCCGTAATAATCTTTTGAGTCCTGTGATTATAACTTTATCATTGAGTCTTGTGATTAACCTTTTACTTTTCCTAATTAATAAATTGAGTGAGGGAAATGGTAAACTTAAAAACTCACTCTCCTAAAAAAAAGGAAAAAAGAATCACTAATATTTAGAAATTTATGCCAATGTAGAATGGTATTATTCAAGCTAGAGCTATCTATTTGGACTAACTTTATTAATTTCAATATAAAAATTGTAATTTGAATTGTAACCTTTTTTAATAAAATAAGAAAAAAATACTATAAACTAATGAATATATAATAGATATCCAAATATATTATCTAGAGAAAATTGTATTCTTTTTCATTTACTAATATTTTTCTTCCATAGAGTTTTTCTCTAGTAAGATTTTTACGAGTCATATTTTTTTATGTTATAGATAACTAACAAATATATCATGTCCAGATACAATCATGGAAGAGAATTAAGGTTTTACTATCCGTTGTACAACATTACGGAATATATGAATAAGATGGTTAATTTTTGTGTTTACTATATTTGTTCTTCTACTCTTATTTTATATTTGTATTATTATTCCAAACAAATTATATATCACAATCATCAAATTAATAACATTCTCTAATTTTATAATCTAAAAATTTTAAAAAACAAATAAGTTTCAAATTAATCTAAATACACCCAAACAATAATTCAATTAACATATATATATATATATATTGAACCCATTATTTTGAAAAAAAATACTTTAAAAAGAAAAAAAATTACAAGAAATAATAAATTTATCCCATTTAATTCAATTAATTGGATAATTTTAAGCCTATATAAAATTTTAAATTTTGTTATCTAATCATGAGCTATTGTAAGTGGATCTGTACACATATAAAAGACATCTTTAAATCATGGTACGCTCAAACAAATTCTTATACAATGACAAAATAATTAGTTTAGTTATAGAAAACACTCTTTATCGGCAAAGTTTTACATTCAAATCATATAAAAAAATTTATATTTGTAAGATCGAAATGGCACGGTTTTTTTTATTTAATAAGAAAGACTACAAAGCTGAATTAACCTTAAGTCAATATAACAAAGAGATCGATACATTACATGTCAAAAAATAAATTTTATGTGCAAAAAATTTCATTTTACCAAATCATTTTCTCTATCTATGTTATTTCTCTAACTTCTCTCTACACTCCAATACTTCGAACAACAATTTGCTCAAATATAAACCGTTAAAAATAAAAAAGAAAAACTTAATAAAATGCTCTAATACTTATTTATTTACATTTTGATCGAATATAAAAATTTTAAAAATTACATCAAAACAAAAAATATTGATATGAACATCGAGAATGAGTGTGCTAGGACCATACACCAATATTCTCTCATTTGCGCCAACTCATGGCGTCAATAGTCTTGTATTTGCGGTAATCCTGCGCCAACTCCATGAATGATGAGGCTTTCTTTAAATGCAAAGAATAGCAGTTATCTTGTTTTGATTTTTTTATTTTATTTTTATAATTATGAATATTATTTATATTTTTAAAATTAATTATTTTTATATATTTTATCCTATTATGTTAATTTTTAATTAATTTATATTGTTATATTATCAACTAAATAAACTAAACGTTAATATATACACATTAAATATGAAATTAACTAAAAAACTAACATAATAATATAAAATAATTAAAATCAATAATTAATAAAATTAAAAAATATACAAAAAATTTTAAAAATATACCATCTACATACTTGAGTCACGCTTTGGTGCGAGTAGAGGTATCTCGCTGTCAGGCCTTGCCGCAACTTTCTCATTGTTTACGCCAAGACCTGTCACAGGGATACCCCTACTCGCAAGGGCATATCTCAAATATGCATATAGTATTTTTTTTTTTATTTTTTGTGTATTTTTTTGTAATCTGTCTTAAAATTAATCGTATTGTATAGATAATATTCAAAATAATTCATTTTTAATTTTAAAATCTTCAAATTTTTAAAAAATCACTATATCTTTTTTTAAAAAGAAAATAAAAAAATAGTGTAAAAAGATAAAATATATTTTTAAAAGAAAAATATTTAAAAATTTTTTAGTATCAAGATCCAAGTTCAAATATTGACAATGACAATTGAGTCATTATAATTTATATTTTTTAACTGAACGTCAGGTAATTTAGCGAGTAAGCAAGAGATTTCACGGTAAAAAAAATGGAAGTGGAGCGCGTTGAGGTTAGCACGACGGACGGTCACATGTCACTGGCAGGCAGTGATGGAACCATTTAGCAACTGACACTGTAGTGTAGTGAAGGGTGTTGTCTGTCTCTGTGTGAAGATTGGGGACGCCCGCAGCAATTCAGACGAGAGAGAGAGAGAGAGAGAGAGAGAGGAAATAGATTGCGAACAGCTCATTGTGGGTTGGGAGTTGGAATTCGCGGAAGAACGGCCGGCCTATGCTGTGCCCTTTTTCTTTTTTTTTTATTTTTTATTGAGAATTTAGAGAACTTTGATAATAAGAAAATAAAATTGGAAGACAGAGTGGTAGAGTTGAAATGTAATAAAATTACGTGTAAAACAGTTTAATTAAAATTTCTCCCCGTAATTACTAACATACCATTTTTCAATTGAGGGGAATAATTTAGTATGCCCAATATTTTTGCTGCCTACCGACAACACTCTTCCTTTTTATCACTCCAAAAAGTCCTAATTTTACCGGACAATTAACTATCGTATTATCTAATTCATTTTCTGAGTGCACAAACAAAAACAAAGGCTCATGGCTAATTTAGTTAATTTTATGTTTAATATTTATTTTCACTTTGTCCTCCCTTAAAACAATAATAAAATTCCTATATGGATCATCAAATTTCTAATATGCTAATTAAACCTCAATTTGGATTGCTTTTAAAAATGAAGAAACTACTAAAAATAGATTAAGAATATGTTCTTAAGATCTTTTCGCTTGTAGTAAATCACATCATCGATCATTGAAGTCATGATCAACAAAAGAGATGATCATCATTTCTTAAAGACATAAACTCCATTGAAAATATGAAGAGAAATGACGTGATTTAATATAAATGAAGCCCGCACAATCGGTGTAAATTCTACTAGTAAGACATATGCACATGCAAAAGTATCCAACACAGTCTTCATTGGGAGGGGAGCTGCCAATCCACGGACCAAAAAAAACAATATACTAATAAGTAGAGTAATGTATTATCAGAATTCAGGGCAATGCACCATTGATTTCAGAGATTCAATGGGAGCCCACCATCCATAATGTGTGCCATATCCATGCACACTCCCTTGTTGTTTGGTGTTCCAGCCTTCACATGCATGTGCCTCTTCCTTCCTTCCGCCATCTACTTGCTGTCTAGTGACCACTAATACCCTCACAGCACCAGCCAGTAATATACTTCGCTTCAGCAATAAGAATAGTCCCACAATCAAACCCAACCAACCAACCAACCAACATTATTCATAGCATTGCCACTTCACTGGATCAGAAGTTTCCATCTCTTTTCATCCCACCAATAAAAAGCTTCCTCAATCTGTACTCAGAAGCTAAGAAAATATCAATGCATTTTAACACTTTCAAGTTCCAACCCAACAGGCTAAAACTTTATCAACTGCTCTTACAACAAAATAAGAGGAATGTTTGGTTCCCTATACTACACAAATTACTTCCCTTTCACCCATCTCTACAGGCTACAGCTCATTAATAAAGCACCACTACGTGTCTTTCTAGATAGAAACTACACAATTGATCATGTAAACAGGCTATATATGAATATGACGGATACTCATTCAATCTCTATCTGTTGAGGGACTTCATCTTCTGGCTGTGTATAATCAGTGCCAATTTCTTCCTCCGTAATACCTGAGGCTTCAACTGTCCTGCTAATCCATTCCTTAAGAGGATCTTCGTTCAAATCAAGCCTCAAAAGTCCAGCAAACATCCCTCCCATAAACGCAACAGGTTCCTGGGAAGGTACACAACAAATTCTCTCCGTCAACTCGCATTCGGATCCATGCTAATTTGGCAGAAATAACTCCACAAGGCACAGTTATAAAAATGAGATGAATAAAGATGAGGAGACAATGAACACAAAGTTCTGATCCCCGAGTTTTGCTTCATCACCATTAAAATGAACGCCAACCCTCAACTCTGAAATTAAGCAAGGGCAACTCCCCAGCTAATTGCCCAGAATGATACCAACATAGATAAGAAAAATACTCCACCTTTTTTTTCTCTCTTTTTTTTTTTTGAAACTAACTTGGCATAATGAGAACATTGCCATTAATTTGAATAAACACAAGAAAGAATGCATGAAAACATTTCAGAAGCTTGGAATACATGAAAATTCACTAATACACTCCCTGCATTAAAAATTGAATGTCAAATGTTCACTTTCTTAAAACAAACATGTTTTTTTATTTAAATTTATATGACGACCCTCTATAGTTTAAGGGGTCTAAGCTTGATGAACACAACAGTCCCACTGCATACATCCTTAATTAGTAAGAAGGGAGATGGCAACTTGTGTATGCTCAATACTCTCTTAAATATCTAAATCAAATGCGCACATCCAATTTGATATCTTTGGGGTATAAATAAGCATGTTTCATAATATTAACCACTTTTCAATATAGCCAGAATAACAGTCTCAATGAGAAGCAGGGTTAGACGCCTATAGTCGCACCCAATGAGGGTATGCTATGTTGACCACCCTTCTCCCTCCTTTTATTCCCCCCAAAAAGGAAAGAAGAATTGTATAATCACAATAATGGAAGCCAAATCAATCGTTCTTCAATGAATGTAGTAGCAAAACTAACAACAAAGTAGCATGTTCCAGCAATCTTGTAATCTCTTTCCCCCAATCCACGAATAGTAATAGTAGGTTAAAGCTTCAAATGTAGAACAAGTAAAGACTGCCTCAAAAGAACAGCATAGCAGGAAGGAACAGATTGTTACTAGGTTACTAGGCTATTAGAACTCCTAAACAATCCTCTGCTCCCAACTGTCAGGTCTTTAGAAGTGCATCATGTACCACATGAATGGAGTAGAAGTCAACATCACCTCAATTTGGAATGAAATTAATGGGGTTTGAGATCCTATTTGGAACAAAATGCTGGAACAGGAGAATTAGCAATTGGTGTGATTTAAGAAACTAGGTGAGTAGAAGAAGTTTGTCTGTATACATATCAAACATGCACAGCCCGATCAGCTCCTTTTCTGTACCATCCTCTGCCTCCAAACTCAAGGCGTACTCACATGATGGAGAGATGGAAGAAATAAGCATTGGCTTTCAGAACATATCTAAAATTTCCTCAACTTAAGTTACCTGGTTAAATATTTAGATCTGAAAGCTAGAGAATATATTAGAAAAACATTTAACCAGAAGAAGAATAAATTTTCTTCCTTCATTTGCTTTTCAGTCTTTTTCCCTTTTTCTTACTAGAGGTAGTTCCAGCATAACAAAGCATAATAGTTAACGCAATGGTTTGGATTTATATAGATTATAAAGTATCGTGAATTCTGGAGGAAACCAATGTATAAAAGTCAAGATGTGACAATTTAGTAGTCCTTCAATCCGCCCATCCAAAACAGAAGAGGTGACTTAGAGAACTGATCTGAAGAGTTTGTAGAACTGAAAGATAAACGTCTCTTTTACCAATTTAATCAATTTATTGATAGTTTCTTGTGTCAATCTTAGTATTTTGACAACCCTCAGTATTGATTTTGATCCAGGACATGGTGATATTTATCAAAGGTCAGATTTTTCTAATCAAAATTTCCAATCAGGACTCCTTTACCATATATCTAATATTGCCATAATTATTGACAGAGATACTCCCTAGAGTGTACAAGGATTACTAAGTTGACTGGGTCTCGCACTGTATTCTTGAACACATGCATGTCCTGTGTAGAAGGTGTGTCAGCTCAGTCATATTTTTTTTTGTTTTTAGTTACGTATAAGCACTCCACCCAAAAAAAAAAAAAAAAAAGGAGCTGTATATAGCTTGCCTAAATTTGGCACATGTTTATGGCCAAAAGGTTTCCTGGAAGATGTACCATCATATCGTATGGTCCCCTTGTACTATTTGATAAAATGCAATGAAATATGCTGATGATAAGGACTAAGTGGACTTGGATGCTTTCACATATGTCATTCAAACATCAATAACTCTAAAAATTACTTTATTTTTTTAAAGCATGTTGTCACCTTAGCAACTATAAAAGTGCTTTGCTTGAATTTTCAAAATCTAGCTATGTCTTTTCAGAAAACTAGTTGAGAACAAGTCCTGTAAAAGAAAATACCTCATGCTTAAAAGAAAAAATTCTTTCGAAAGTGTCAAACTTCAATTGGTATTTATATTTACCTAACCATACATCCAGTCTGGACATTGTAGCATTAGGATTTTGAAGGAAATGATCTCTTGTAATCAGCATGCTCTTTATTGATGTTAAATTTTGATTACACCTGATTAGGACTTGCACAAATGAACAGGATGATTTCAACAAAAAACTATGCAGAAGAATTTAAGGAACAACATCAAAGAAAATAGAGATCACAAAAATAAAATGATATAGGAAAAATTTAAGGGTAAGAAGCTGTCCCACAAGAAAAACCAAAATTTTGCTAGCATCAGGGGAAAAATCAGGCTGTAATTAAAGCTTGAAAATTAGGAAAACTAAATAAACGTGAGGAAACTGCAGAAAGAGTAGAGAAACGAACTCCTTTTTGTCACACTAAGAGAAATAAACCCTAGACATCATACCCGAGAAGATAAAAACTAGGCGTCATGCCTGGACCATAAGGTGTGGCACCTTAGGTCGATAGCATCACACAGAATACTCGATGTTAAAAATAATGCAACCAGTCACCTTATTGTTATGCTGCAGTATCCAACTCTTTTAACAAAAAGGCACAAAAACGGCCAACTTATCCAGACAATGACTCTAATACTAAAACAACTATATCTGCCTACATAACATGTACCTATCATTCACCAAGGGAACAATTGACCTTTTGCCTTAAGTTCTATGGTTTGCAAACCACTATTTCCAGTATCACTCACTAAATTGCGGTTAGTTCAATTGTTGTAGTTCAATTGCTGTGGATGAGATATTGAGCTATTTCCTAATGTAGATCCTTAAAACCATATCCCAAACATAAACCTTCATTTATTATGGAATAATCTGAAGAATTTAGCAACCATAAATCCTTTACTGCAAAGAAATTCCTATTCCAAGAGAAACACAAGATAAAACACTTATTATTCCAATTAGCCTAATCCTACACAAGCTAAAGGAAGTAAACCAAGTGTGCAATCATAATAGAGCTACCAGCCTTCAAAATCTATGTCAAAACACCACCAAAACTTGCTTAATGATGAAGACAACTACGCCCAATGCACAAAAAATCCATATTTATACAACTATGAATGTTGTAGTATCAAAATATCAATCGCTCAAAAGGCAACATATATGACCATTCTATGAACCCTCGGACAAACAGCTCAAGAAATTTCAAAAGGAAAACTCATCAAACATCATATGAGCATTGAATTGATGTAATTGGAAGTAAAAGGAGAAGAGAATTGAATTAATTACCTTAAGGGCTTCTTTGAGAATAGGTTCTCGGTTAGGGTCGCAGAGAAATGATGTGACCCGAAACCTATCGCGACGACGAATAGAAGAGGACGAGAATGAAGGAGGCAATCCAGCAGCCCTTCTTAGTAGAAAAAAACTAGCCTTTGATTGAGTTCCCACCAAAAAAAAAACGGAAAAAAAAAATCAATTTCGAGGACATAGAAGAAGTTTCTCATAAGATTGAATTGAATAAAAAGGAAAAGAAAACAGAACCGACTGAAGTGCAAGAGGATGAGAGAGGGGAATTCAGCAGAGGTAAAGACATCTTCTTCTTGTTTCTTCAGCCGAGTCTCCTCCCAGATACTCCCAGACACAAGGAGGAGGAGAATATCTGGTTTTTCAGCCTTTTTTTTGGGGTTCTCCTGGGCTGGGCTCCTTGTGGACCATTTCTCTTTATAGAGGCCGCAGATAAAATTAACAAGTTATGCATGCTTTGAGGACTGTTTAACAAAAGCCCGAACGCTTCCATGTGGATATCGGACAGTCTATTGAAACATGTAGGCGAAGAATTTCTCCTTTTGATATTAAGATTATTCATGGGTTTGAGAAGGGAGTTTGTTCAAAAGTTGAGGCTATATATTTATATATATATATATATATATTTTTTTTTTGGGACTTTATTTGTGTCATAGCTAAGTGTCCTACTTCTCTAAATTTTGTGTACCCACTCTAGTGTTCTTTTGAAAGGTGAGATTACTTGTTAAGGGATTTATTTGTCTTTAAGAAACATCCCATAAGATTATTTCTTTTGTTTAATAATTAATTATTTATTAAAAACATCATCTTCCATGAAAATATCATTGAATAAAAAATGAGTCTTTCCTCAATCACAGAGAATAGCATCAAATATGCTTTTAACTTAAAATAAATTAGAAAATTTTATTTTTGAAAAGCTAACTCAAATTATATTTTTTAAAACTATTTATACTTATTGATACTATTAAAATTAAAAAATTAAAATAATTTTTTTAAAATAACTTTTTTTAAAGTATCCTTTTTATAAATTGTTTCAAAAAAATATAACCAATCTTTTAAATATGTATAATATCTATGTAATGTTTTTCTTCATCTAATTGCCTAATTTCACATATATCCTTCTTAATTGATGCATCCTAGATGTGGGAAAATATTTATTAGGAGAAAAACATGTTGCATTACACTCCAAGTTGTAATATAACTATGGATCGAATCATATAGTCAATTTTTAGCTGCATCTTATAAATAAAATGGAAAAATGTGTATTTTTTATTTTTTATGATTTATTTCTCAATACGTTCACGTGTCATATTAGAGCAAACATCATTCGAACCATTGTTGGTCATATTTCTCTTTATCGAGAAATCGACGAAGTCATACAAGAATTTTCTCATGCCTGTTCATATGGTACGTAATTGAGCGATATAATACCGGCAGGAATTCAGGTCTCTCCGGTTCAGTTAGGATTCTAGTTCTGGAATTTCTATGCGAATCGAGATCGAGAAAATGAAGTTTTCCAATCATTGGCCCAAAACCCATTGTCAAATCCTACTCTACAGAATATGGAGGTACTTATGGCAGAACAGGCAAATCTGGTCTTTCACAATAAAGCGATAGACGGAACTGTCATGAAACGACTTATTAGTTATTTAATAGATCACTTCGAAATGGCATATACATCCCACATCCTGGATCAAGTAAAAACTCTGGGTTTCCAACAAGTTACGGCTACATCCATTTCATTAGGAATTGATGATCTTTTAACAATACCTTCGAAAGGATAGCTAGTTCAAGAAAATTCTTTCAAAATGCCTAACTGGTACTTTACCGGATAACCTATGAAAGTGAGCAATAGATGGAAACATCTAGGAGGTACTCGATATTAAAAAAATGTGACCTTGATTAATATGGCCTACGGACCACCACATTTTTACTCTTAATAGGGAGGTAAAGCCTAATCATAAACGTTTCGTGATATCATGAGGATGATTCGAATATTCGATCTCCCAAACATTATTCACTATGATTGGTTACCATAGTGGAAGCCTCAAGCACTTTCAAAGTCCTAGTATTATCATTGGCAGTGTGACAAAATTTAAAGAAGAAAGAGTATCACCTATTTGATCATCTTCTTCCTTAACCTATCTTGGGATTTGAACATTGTTATGAGCGGTTTCCTTCTATTCCTCTTTGTCTTCCTCACCATTTTTACTACTTCTCAATTTCATAAATTGAGGAGTTTTATTTCTTTGATGAAGGTAGATAAATTACACGTTAAAATATGAAAGTTATATGTGAAAAAATTTTAAAAAAATGTTCTCAAAACTTTCTTTTTAATCTCTTTTTCTCCATCCTCTCTCTAAAAAATATGACAATTTTTTAAAAATTTGAAGATTTTGAAGTTAAAATTGAATGATTTTGAAAATTATCTAACAATGACATCAATTTTGAAAAAAAATCGTACAAAAACACACAAAAAATTGGAAAAATACACCGGCTGGGGTTTGGGCCAAGTCCTGGCGCAAGTCTTAGCTGTGTATTTTTTTAATTTTTTTTAATTATTAATTCTATGTTTTTATACCTTTTTTAATTATTTTCAAAGTTTTTTTTTTTTTTTTGTTAACTTTGATATTTTGATGAGTAATTTTTGGTTTTTTTAGTTTTTGTGCGATTTTTAACTTGTGTAAGATTTACTTGTATAATATTGATGATATGAAAATTTATATTCGTATTCATTGTTCTAATTGTTTATATTGTCAACATGTTTAAATTAAATAATTCATAATTATTATAGTAGTAAAAATTAATACTTAAACAATTTAATGTACATATGTACTAACATAAACAATAACATAAACAATTCTTGTTATAATAAAAAAATAACAAAAAACTAATGTAATATTATAAAATATATTAAAAAAATTAATATAGCATCATAACAAAATTAACAATCATTAAATTATAATAAAAAATAACAAAAAACTAATGTAATATTATAAAATACATTAAAAAAATTAATATAGCACCATAAACAAAATTAATAATCATTAAAAAAAGAAAAAAAAGAAGAAAAGTGAAGAAATCATCATCAATCATCATGTCATTTCTCCAAGTGAGGGGCTACGCACAAAGTTGGCGCACATTGTATGTTTGCTGCACATGAAGTAGGCGTACAAATTCACATTGTGTGCCAGGGCTCGGCACACAGTAATTTTGCAAGCTAAGTTGTGGCGTATAAAGTGATTTTGTGAGTCAACTTCTAAATCTTTTAATTTGATGTATTTTCTTTAAAAAAATTATCTGATTAAATTGTAAATAAATAAGTATAAAATAATATATTTTAAGATTTTTTTCGATTTTTAACGATTAAAATTGAACAATATTTGTTTAAAGTTTTTGAATTGTAGAGAGAAAGAAGAGAGAATAAGGATAGAGAGAGAAGAAAATAAATTTTTTCAAGGTGACTTTGATATTTAGTTGTGTAATTTATTAATCTCCTTATTGATTGTTGCATGAAGACAAATCTGTTAACAAAACAAAAAAGTAGTAAACTGTGCCAAAATTTGACGTGTACTGTTCTAGACAAATCAAATTAATTCATATAATTTTTCCGAACATGTAGTTAGGTCAAATAAGTATCATCCCAACCAGACTCGATGTAAGTTTAATCTTAAAGATTACGATACTAATCCACAAAAGTAATAATACTTGGAAAAAATTGTTTGTAAGTTTTAATAAATAAATAACCAAAATAAGCTAAATTGACTAAGAACACAAATTAAACACTTAAACAATCAAGGAAAAATGTGTTAAATGTGTTAGCGAATGATATATAACTAATCACATTTTAAGATACTAATAATTGATTGTTATTGAATAATGAGCAATTTGACTTTAAGATTCTATTGAGTATTACAAATCCCTAAACTTACAAGATTGGATAAATTTCGTTGAACACTACAAATTAATCACTAACTCACTTAACTAATCCAACCAACAAACATGAATTGAAATATAAATTAAATTTTATAACAACATAAGATATCACCAACAACTAATCTTATAAAACATGAGCTTCAATCATAATGTATTATATTAATTTTATCAAGTCACGTCTGCAACATTTTCAAATCAGTAATCGCTACTTATAGATAATTAATTATTGAATTAATAAACTCTAACAGTCTAATGGTAGTACAAAGAGTAAATCACAAATCAAATGATCAGACGCCTATGGAACACGATATTCACTAATTAAGACTTACGATATTCGTACTTTCCAAACCTAAATATCATATGTAAATAGAAAGGCAAATATCACATCATACAATTTGATAAAATTAGGACTGATTATGTAAACCATTCAAGTTTAAACAGAGGAAGTACCGCATCATTTATAACCTACCATTATAACAAACAATTTGTCAAAAGAAAATATGTTGGCTATAGAAACTTTAATATTCAAATTTTCACAAAGTAAAATAGAATGTCAAGTTTAGATGAAGAGAGTACTAAATGTTAACTTATTCTTTTCAGAAGCATTTCTTTTTAATAATTTAAATAAAAAAGAAAAGAATAATTTTCAACAAAATCTAAGATATATGAGTTATAATATAGAGCATCTCTCCTATGATATATTCTTAACTAACTAACATCAATAATCCAACCGATTTGTTTGCCATGTTATAAGTGACAAATGAATTGATTATTCAGAGCAAATGGATGTTCAAGGAGACACTAATTATTTTTCTTATATTAAATCCTTCAAATTACTATACTATTGTTGATAAGTAGAACTTATTTTTAACTAAAAAAATAAAAGTATTTGATAAGATGGGGTAAATAAATGAGAAGGAAAAAAAAAAAATCTCAAGGTGTTAAATAATATTGCTGATCAAAACTATAGTTTAATAAACCTAAAATTATTTGGCATGACTGCTCCACTATTTAATATAGATTTCCATAAAAACAAAATTAGAATGAAATTCATAATTTTATAATTATCAACTAGCAGATTTTGAAATTAATTTATACATCTCAATTGCTGATGAATTTTTAAAAGAAAAATAGAAATAATGGATTGGAGACTAAAAAGCTGATTTGTCCACAAATGAAATGAAATTAAAATAAGCAAATGAATGAATGGTGTGGAAATTGTAGAAAGGTGAAGAGTGAAGAAGAGTGGATTAATGTTAAAAAAGGCAGGAATCCAGGGCCTTGATTTCTGTTCACAAAGACCAGACCACTTTGTTTGGCCTTCATGATTTCAACTCTCCCCTCCTCCTACTAGTATAAGGATTGATGAAAAGTTCCATTGTTTGACCATTTTGTGGCTCCATAAACTTACATCTCAAGACTAAGGATGCCATTTCCATTATTGGTACCTAAAAATGGTGAAATTCTTCCTTATAAAATTCTTATTACATTGTTCGACGTGTAAGTGAAGAACGTAAATCATATTAACTTAACGATTTTGTAAATTAAAGGCCAGACATTAGTGCGTATAAAGATGTTGAAATTCCTACACTACCACTGGTATCTCTATTATTAAAATAAGCAAATTACGATCGGTTTATAAATTCTACTTAATTGATTTTTTAAGTTAAAAATAATTTTTGAGTTATTGTCATGCTATACTTAGTTGAAAATTTAATTATTTACTATCTTAAACAATTTGTGCTTTTTATTTTATAAATGCAATTATAAATATTTTTTTAAAAATCCTTTTTTACACATGATCTTTTTTACCTCATTATCATATCAATTATAGAGTCTGCAACAGAATCTAGCTACTACCGAGTTGAAGGTAAGAAGGCAACTTCTCTTGTCTATTTCCTTTATATATCACTAACTAATTTTAGTTATAAAATACTAGCACAAGGCAAGGTTTGGTTTAATTAATCTTCACAGACTCGACAGAAAACAACAAACTCTGGATCACTAACGACACCCACCTCGAGCTTGAAAAAAAAAAAAAAAAAAAAAAAAAAAAATTAGTAGTCAAACAAAGTAGTAAAAAATTTAATGGGCAAATGGAGAGCTGGCAAATTAGAAATGGTCTCCCTTGAGAATTGAGAATGGACAGTATAAAGAGTTTTTATAGGCAAACATGTCCCAACTTTGTCCAACAAAGAGGGATCTGAGAGCCTTGATTCTTACTCCCCTCAAATGCAAAACAAAACATGTGAAACTTTGGATTAATTACTTTTATAATTCTTTTTCTTAACAAAAAATTAAAAAGAAAAGAATATTTTGGAATCATTTGCCTTAGGTTACCTGACCTACAACTCTTTCATCTTTAGCTATTATTCTATTATTAAATATTCTTCTCTCACAAATAATTCACTTTTCAAAAAATTCAAGGCAAAAATTTAAAAATGAAACCTTATCTGATAAGTACAAGATATGTCACTCTATTAATGGAAAATTTTACACAATTACAACTCTATATAAAGAGATAATAAACTTTATAATAAAAAAAAAAGACAACAACCTGCAATAAATAAATATATTGTTAATTAAAAACCCTCTCTGCAACAAATTAGGTCATTTCTAGTTCCTCATCAACAAGTAATGTGCATTTAGATTTCTAGTTATTTCATAATATTTAGGCGGGAAAATTGACTACAAATTTCAATAAAAAAAAAATGCTCTACTTCTATTCATGCAATTAAACTTTAATTTTAGTTTTTGCATCACTGAATAATTTTTATACTTCTCTTCATGTCATTTTATCAATTCTCATGAGAGAATCTCTTTAAATTTAACACGCTTAGTGTATGTGAGACACTTATTAAAAATAAAATAATCCCTTCTCACGTCTATTAGTTAGACATACTAAATATGATCATATTCGATTATGAGAAGTGATAAAATTACATAAAAAGAAAAGAGATACAAATTATTCAATGGTGTAAAAAGTCAAAATTAATTTCACTTAACTTAAGCAACTTAATTTTAGGAATATGTGTCACTATATCACCAGTCACTAATGCAATTAATTAGAAAGTTGAATAATACTTATATATACTAGTAAACATCTTTCTCTCGAGGTCTAATTAGCCAACCTGGTGTGAATATGACTTTTCTAAAAAATGTAGTACTAGTTTTGAAGGGAAAGATTAGATTGATATTATAATAATTTGGAATGTTTAGATCTTATTAGAGAACAAAATTAAGAAAAATCTCATATGAAAGAGACTTAGAAAGTGGATCATCTGCATATTAATTATTAAAAAAAAAAAAAGTCGAATATTGCAGGTTTCAACTGAAAGAGAGAGAATCTCAACCATCATCATCATCAGCAGCAAAGAATGGGAAAATCACTATTATTTTATAGTATAATATAAGGCCTAAAAAAGCTTCACTTGTCTTTACTTGTGAGCAATAATTATATGGGTCTGTTTGTCTACTGTATGCCTTTTAAGTGCACGTTAATATAGCTAAAACATATCATATATATATATGATAATTTAAGTGTCATAAATTTTATAAAATTGAAAACTCTAATAAAAATTATTGCATTATAAAAATAATTCATATAAACGTATGCATCAGGACATATGTGAGACAGACCGTAATTAATTATATATGTATTTCAAGTTGCTTAGGCTTCAACCTGTTGTAGACGTGGTGGGTCTAACAGATCATTCCAATTTTATGTAAATATATATACACATATTAAAGCTTAGTTGACAATCACACAACTCTTTTTTTTTTTTTGGATAATTAATTTAGAAAATCTTAGTTGAAATTGAGCTTTTCATACTCAAAAACACATGTTGGTTTTCATCATCTCTCTCTAGAGTTAAGCAGCCTGCCGATAAAAGATCAAAGAAGAAGATGATGTTGGATTTCTTCTGTCATGATATTAGGCCTAATTTTATCATCATCATCATCAGCACCCTTTTGGTCATAGTTTTATTATCATCATCACTTGTAGTAATAAAGTTGAAAAAAGATGAGAATCTGAGAAAGAGAAATGGTAAAATATTACCTCCTGGAAGAAGGGGTTGGCCACTAATAGGAGATGGATTCAAATGGTACAATGCAGTTGCCAGTTCTCATCCTTGCAGTTTTGTTGAAGAACAAGTTGAGAGGTATGGGAAGAAGATATTCACATGTAATCTCTTTGGGAAAAGAGCAATTGTATCAGCAGATCCAAACTTCAATCGTTTTGTGATGCAAAATGAAGGGAAACTATTTCAATCAAGTTATCCAAAGTCATTCAGAGATTTGGTTGGAAAAAATGGAGTAATAACAGCACAAGGAGAACAACAGAGGAAACTTCATTCCATTGCTTCAAATATGATGAGATTAGATAAACTCAAATTCCATTTCTTGGAAGATATACAGATTGTTATACGTAACACCTTCAATAATTTGCATCATAATCAACTTATTTGTCTACAAGACATTTGCAGAAAGGCAAGCAAACTAGCAACTAATTTTTCTTTCTTTCTTTCAAAGTTTAAT
Organism: Catharanthus roseus; assembly: GCA_028651295.1. Lineage (NCBI taxonomy): Eukaryota > Viridiplantae > Streptophyta > Magnoliopsida > Gentianales > Apocynaceae > Catharanthus > Catharanthus roseus. Next base: position 3,012,416 of record JAPQWS010000044.1, on the reverse strand, counting down.
TGAACTTCTTCTAATATGAAAATTGGTTTTTTTTCACAGCTAGCCATTAATTTGATGGTGAATCAACTTCTGGGAGTTTCAAATGAAACAGAAGTGAATGAGATGGCTGAGTTGTTCTCAGATTTTGCAGATGGATGTCTTTCTGTTCCGATCAATTTGCCGGGATCTGCTTACCATACTGCAATGAAGGTGAGGTGACTCACAACTAATAAATTTAAGTCAGCATTCAATGTATTTTCAGTGCATTAAATCTTTTTCTGAATTTAGAATTCATACAATAATGTCAATGTTCCACTCCACATCAATATATAGAAACCCTTCCAATTTAATTTTCTTTTCTGCACATCACTCTGCATGATTTCTATCTAATTTCTTCCTTGTTGCTCTGAGAAGACATATAAGATAATCACTCTACCAATATTTAAGAGCGAGGTTTTGCAAAACTCTCAATCCACTAAAGTTTTGTTTGAAATTTTGCCACCTTTTCACTTAATACAACAAGTTTCTCCCCTTTTCAGCTCCTCTCTCTCTGTTCTTTCTTTCGTTGCTCTTTGCTCTTAACTAAGTTCCTTTATTGTTTTAGCTTTATCACCTATTTATAGTATGGTTCATGATTCTGTCTTGTCCCTAGTCTTTCTTACTTTTCCATTAAAAATGATCGTTTAACAAATTGTTTGTCGCTTTAAAGAATATAAAGCCAAGGATGATTAATAACATAACAGAGACTCAATCAATTTATGCACGAATTTGTTTTTCAAATACATGTATAATAATAGCTGATCTTTTATAACATCATATTCATGTACACATCCTACCCAAACTAAAAAAAAATAAAAATTCATGTATTACTTTTTGAGATTGGCAAAAATTTTCATTGGTGATGCCTTAAAATATGACAGGCAAGGGAAAGTATAATAAGCAAAATAAACAGGACAATCGAGATCCACAGACAAAAATCTTCTTCTAAAGTTGGAAATGGTGTACTGGGAAGACTATTAGAGGAAGAACACTTACCTGATGATGCTGTTGCAGACTTCATTATCAACCTTCTATTTGCTGGAAATGAGACAACAGCCAAAACAATGCTTTTTGCTATTTATTTTCTCACTCACTCTCCAAAAGCCTTGAAAGAACTTCTGGTAGGAATTCAAACAGCACCACATAATTTTAATTCCTTCCTTCTTTATATTTTCCATTTAACTTTTTGACAAAATTTTGTTTTGCCTTTGGGTGCACAAGAGCAGGATGAGCAAAACAGTTTGAAGAATAATGTAAACAACGGTAGCTGCAGCAGTGAAGAAATGATGCTTTCATGGCAAGATTATAAATCAATGCCCTTTACTCAATGTGTAAGTCCTCTAATTCTACACTGTGATAGAGTTGAACCCTAAAAGCAACCTTAGCTTCACTACTACTTTTAGCCCCAAATATCCTCAACCATCCGTAACTTAAATTGGAGATGCAAAAAGATGAGAATACCATTTGATTAATCAGATCAACCCTGAAACATGATATAGGTAATAGATGAGACTCTTCGACTGGGGGGAATTGCAATTTGGCTGATGAGAGAATCCAAACAGGATGTTGAATATGAAGGTACCAATACATACAATTCAAAAGATGCAAATGACATTTTATATTATATATGTGAAGAAGGAATTGAAGGTATACTCACATGGCATAATGTATGATCTGCAGATTATATTATACCAAAAGGAAGCTTTGTAGTTCCATTCCTTTCAGCAGTACACCTGAATCAAAGTGTATATGAAGAACCCCTCACTTTCAATCCATGGAGGTGGATGAATAATCCTCAAACTCAGGTTTCTCTCATTTTTGCCATTTTCTCCTTTCAGAAAATGAAATCTTCTGCATCTTCTTATAATATATGCTTTTATTTTCCAATAATTAAACCCTAAAAAAGGAAAAGAGAAACTGGAGAATGAGTCCATACTTTGCTCCATTTGGGGGAGGTGCTCGATTCTGTCCCGGTGCTGAATTGGCTCGTCTTCAAATCGCGCTCTTCCTTCATTACTTTGTCACAGCATTCAGGTTTTTTTCTCTCTCATCATCTCATCTCATTCAAAATTCAATACCACCAAAATACTGAAAATCGAAAGATTTAACTGATGATGATGATGAATTTGGCTGCTGCTGGATTTAACAATTTCAGGTGGAATCAGGTGAAGGAGGATCAAATGTCATTCTTCCCTTCCGCTCGATTGATCAACGGTTTCCAAATTCAGTTGAAAAGAAATCTGGTCGTGTGATCAGATCAGCGGCCGTGTTTGTTTCTCTCGTTTCGTTTGTTGTACATCAAATTATCTTTGAATTCATCATCTACTCGGCGGGGGCTGACTGAGGCCTTTGAGCGTGTAGAGAGTAGTATGTATGTAAATTTACATGGAAATAATTATCTTCTGCTGTGAATTCTCTCATCAGAAGCAACACTTACAACAACCATAATTCCTTCAAATTATATAATGTCATTGGCAATCTTAAATCTCCCACGACTACAGCAAAAAGCCAAAAACTTTGAAAATTTGGTACAAGAGGGAGTCTCAAGATTACTTGAATACATGACCACTCCCTTCTTACTTAGTATGTCAAGTTGAGTTAACAAAGAAAACAGTCTTGTCATTGAGCAAGGACCTTTTTTTTTTTTTCCCTGAAAAAAGAGGTTTTTATTGATATAACTCAAAGATTACATGGACAAAACAAGTCTAAGCTGAACCCAAAGCATAGAACTCTTCCAATTGGAAAAGAGTTTTGGTTCTCCTATTCCATATAGCATAAACTGCTCCCCGAAATATATACTTCCATTCTCTCTTCGGATTGCCAACTCACCAATTATGTTTGAGGTTGGCATCAATCCAATTTGTACCTTTAGTCAAGGAGTAGAAGCTTGCTTGAAGTGAAGGTTCCAATACTTCATTCCAGACTTCTTTCGTTTTGGCACAGTCCCTAATTGCAAGGAATCTGTTGAGTTGCTCGATGGATTAGAGGTGTATCAGACAACCACTTGTCAAATCAGAAATTGACCTTCTCTCCATCTTCCACTTTCCATTTGAACTGCTCTGCTAGTATCCTTGTGTTGGTCCAATGGCCCAATTCTTTTCACACTATTTTCATTCTTTTCATTTTGGCCCATTTTAAATCCCTATAATGATATTAGCCTGGTGGGTCTTTTGTGATAGGAAGTTGGGCTGGAAGACATGATGCTGGGCGGGTCGGGCGACTCGTCTATATATATCTCACTTTCTCTAGCAGCTTGCCCTAATCCTCTCATTTCATTTTCTTGTGCCGCCGCTGCCTCTTCTCTCTCTCTGACCTTCTGTCTTCTCTCTTCATTCGAGCAGTCAGTGTGCTCGTTCTCTGTGCGACCCTTCGGGACTCTAACCTGCTCGTTAGTGCCGGCTAACCCTCGGGTTACCGTGTGTGAGACCGCAGTGAAGAAGAAAGGGAGCTTCTTGCTGAGAGAGACCGAGAGAGTTCTCTTTTGAGGCCACCGGCTACTGAAGGATTCATCCCGTTCTTCACCGAAAGAACACGTCGGACAGTCTGTCTTTGTGGATGCGCAGATCGAACTCGCAGAGCTCGTTCGTCTTCCTCTATCGGTGTCCAAATCCGAGACCTGAAGGGTCTCGAGGTAAGAAAGATCCGACCTTTTTCTTTTACTGTTGATTCTACCTAACTGTTGTTCACCAGTTGCTTGAATCTGGACTGGGGAGTCACTGAAGCCGAAGAACATGAATGTAATAGTCTAGGCTTCTATTTTTCGCTTCCAGTTTCTTCTAAATCTGAATGTAATAGTAAATAGGTTCGTGTAATAGTAAATAAGGTTGGTTTATTTCTCTGTTGGTAGCCGAAAATCGTAACAGTGGTATTAGAGCCACGGTTGTCGGAGCAACCGTCCGGCTACCACTCGGTGTCAGATCCACACGGGATCTGACAGAAAGGAAAATCTCTAAACCTTTCCTCTTCCTTTCCTGCTTCTGTTTTCTTTATCATTATTACTGTTAGATATTCTGTTGCTGTTTGCTAGTTAACTGTTCTTGGGGTGTTTCTGTACGCAACGTTTTCAGTTATTACTGTCGATTTCGTGGAACTTGCTACTGAGTTGTTATAACTGTTGTTACCGTATAAGCTGTTTTGTTTTCTGGGTTATTGTCCAATTTTAGTTTCATAACTGCAATATCTTCTGGGTTCTGTTTCTGGCATTTTTTTGAAAATCCCAAAACCCAAGCCTGGTTGGGCGTCCAAGAGACACCCAGTATCTGTGACTTGGTGATTTTCACTATTTGCGTAATCTGTGATCAAATCCTGTACTGTGGTTGTTTTAGTCTTTTTGCTGTTTCTGCTTCGGTTAAATTTTTGTGTACATTTGCGCTGTTTTGGTCATAAACTCTTCTGCGTATTACGTACTGAATTGTGCTGTTTTTCATCAAAGCAAAATCCGGGCATTTTATTTTTTTTTTGTGACAAAACTTCCTTGTTCAAATCTTTCATTTGTCTAGCCAGCAATTACTCCCATTTGCCATTTAATCATGTCCGTTCAAAAGATTGAAACTGACAAATTTGATGGCAAATCGGACTTCATAAGGTGACGCAGAAAAATGAAAGCAGTTTTAGTCCAAAATAAAATCGCACCCGCTATTTGTAGCCCCGAAAAGTATCCGGAGTCTTGGAAGGGCGAAGTGCTTTCTGAAAAACTTGGTGATGCGCACAGTTGCCTCACCTTACATTTAACCGACAACGTTTTAAGAGAAATAGACGAAAAAGACAATGCTTTTGAAATATGGACAAAACTCGAAAAACTTTATTTGGGAAAATCTTTATCTAATAAGATTTATTTAAAAGAACAGCTTTTTGGTTTCAAAATGAGTGGGTCAAAATCCCTTTCAGAAAACATCGACGATTTAAACAAAATTGTTTTAGAACTACAAAACGTCGGTGAAAAGATTTCTTATGAAAATGTTGCCGTAATTTTATTAAACTCTTTGCCTGAATCTTTTAATGATGTTAAGTCTGCTATTAAGTACGGTAGAGATGACTTGACTCTTGCTGATGTGAAAAACGCTTTGAAATCAAAGGACCTTGATTTGCGAAAAGAAAACAAATCAAACGGAGAGAACCTTTACGTGAGAGGGAGGGTTGACCGGAGGGAATCTTTTAGTCACCGCTCTAAAAGTAAAGGGAGGTCGAAATCACGAGATAAGAAAGTGAAATGTTTTTATTGTGGCAAGGAAGGTCATATGAAAAATAAGTGTTTTAAAGTGATCAAAGAGGAAAAACAACGTAAACAAGGTAAAGTGAGTGATAAAAATGACAAACCACATGATTTTGAATCAGATGGTAACTCAATGTATTATGAAGTTCTGTGTGTGTCCTCTTCCCTTTCCCCTGTTTCTGAACACTGGATCCTTGATTCAGGATGCACTTTTCATATGACACCCAACAAATATTGGTTTTCAGATTTCAAACCCCTTGAGCATGGAAAGGTTTTTATGGGCAACAATCATGTTTGTGAAATAAAAGGAATTGGAAATGTTTTCATTAAAATGCATGATGGCGTGACCAGGAAACTAACTGAGGTGAGATATGTGCCCGACCTCCGTCGGAATCTAATCTCCCTTGGTGTTTTTGACACAAATGGTTTTTCTTATAAATCTGAAAATGGCATTATGAAAGTTTGCAAAGGAGCACTGGTCATGCTCAAAGGTTTTAAAAGGGATGGTCTTTACCATTTAATTGGAAAAACTGTTTTAGAAACATTTGCATTGGTTTCCAAAACTGTTCCTGAAAAGACTCTGTTGTGGCACCGAAGAATTGGCCACATCAGTGAAAAAGGACTACATTGCCTTCACAAACAAAATCTTTTGTGTGGAGACAAAATCGAATCTTTGGATTTTTGTGACCACTGTGTACTTGGAAAACAGCATAAAATTAGTTTTTCTGTTGACACACACAAGTCCACTTCTGTCCTTGATTATGTGCACTGTGATTTGTAGGGACCTGAAAAGGTTCCAACTTATGGTGGGAATGTTTATTTCTTATCTATCGTTGATAATTTTTCTAGGCATGTGTGGGTATTTCTTTTAAAATCAAAAGATCAAACTTTTGAAAATTTTTCTGATTGGAAACGCCTTGCGGGAAATCAAACTGGAAATAAACTAAAAAAAATTAGGAAAGATAATGGCCTTGAGTTTTGTAACAAAAAGTTTGCTGATTTGTGTGCACTGCATGGCATAGTACACCATAGGATTGTTAGGCACAACCCACAGCAAAATGGAGTTGCTGAAAGGATGAACCGTACTATCATGGATAAGGTTAGGTGCCTTATGGTGTCTTCAGGAATCCCAAAACCTTTTTGGGGAGAAGCTGTAAGTACAGCTGTCTACCTCATTAACAGATCACCTTCAACAGCCATAAATTTCAAAACTCTCTTAGAGTTGTGGTCCGGTGAACCACCAAACCTGTCAAACCTTAGAGTATTTGGGTGTGCTGCATTTGCACATCAGAAAGAGGGTAAGTTAGACCCAAGATCAAGAAAGGGAGTGTTCTTAGGCTACCCCAGTTGGGTGAAGCGTTATAAAGTTTGTCTCAAAGGTGAGCCGGGGGTGCGGGTTATTGTGAGTAGGGATGTGGTTTTTAACGAACTTGATATGCCTTGCGTAAAGGCTAAAACCAACCCTGATAACCCTAGTGACATTCCTGTTGATGGGAATATTCCCGTGGAGGTGGAGGACACCTCTGAACCTTCACAACCCCACGATCAACCTGAAACCAGTGGAGCGTCGGATATACCGACCAGTGAGCAGCCTGAAACCAGCACGCCTGAATCTGAAAATTCAGATGAGGATGATGAGGATCATCCCGAGGCACAAGCCTAAGCTCTAAGAGACTACCAGCTGTCTAGAGATAGAGTTAGGAGAGAGACGAGAAAACCCACTAGGTACGGTTACTCCTACATCATCTCATATGCCTGTGCTGCTGCATCTTTTATTGAAGAAAAGGAACCTCTGTGTTTTTCTGATGTTTTAAAGAGACCAAACCGTTCTTTGTGGTTGCATGCTATGGAAGAGGAAATGTCCTCACTTCATAAAAACAAAACCTGGATTCTTGTTCAAAAACCCTCAAAGCAAAAATTAATTGATTGCAAATGGATTTTTAAAATCAAAGAACCAGAATCTGCCAACGAACCCCCAAGGTTGAAGGCTAGGCTGGTTGCAAAAGGTTTTTCTCAAGTTGAGGGCATCGATTTTAATGAAATATTTTCTCCCGTTGTTAAATATAAAACAATTAGGATAATGCTTGCAATTGTTGCCTTTTATGATCTTGATCTTGAACAACTTGATGTAAAAACTACATTTTTGCATGGGGAACTTGAAGAGACCATTTACATGCGCCAACCGTCAGGTTTTGAAGAAAAGGGTAAGGAGAACTTGGCATGCTTGTTGAAAAAGTCCTTGTATGGGCTTAAACAATCACCTAGGCAATGGTATAAACGTTTTGACTCTTTTATGCTTAAAGCTGGTTTTGTTAAAAGTAATTATGATAGCTGTTTATATTTCTGTGGCAATAATGTTGAAACTGCTATTTATCTTTTGCTGTATGTTGATGATATGCTGATTGCCTGTAAGCATGATCACCCGCTTGAAATCTTTGCTGAAGTCCGAATTTGATATGAAGGACTTAGGTTCTTCGTCTAGAATCCTTGGGATGAACATTAGTAGGGATAGAGCTGATATTTCCTTATTCATATCCCAGAAATCCTTCTTGTAGAAAATTGTTTCCAAATTTTCGATGCATTTATGCAAACCAGTTTGTACACCACTTGCGAGCCACTTTCAGCTTTTTGAAAAATCTTGCCCCAAAACCGATAAAGAAAAGAATGACATGGCCCATATACCTTATAGAATGGCTATAGGATCCGTCATGTATTCTATGATATCCACCCGATCTGATATTGCTTATTCCATAAGCCTTCTTAGCCGATTCATGTCTAATCTGGGTAGGGATCATTGGGCAGCTCTTAAGTGGTTGTTGCGCTATATCAATGGGACTATTGATAGAGGCCTCCTCTATCATAATTGGTCTAATAATTTTGAACTGGTTGGATATGTGGATTCTGACTTTGCAGGTGATAAAGATGGTAGGAAATCTACCACCTCTTATTTCTTTACTTTGGCAGGGAATTACATATCTTGAAAGTCACAGCTGCAGCCTGTAGTCGCTTTGTCGAATATGGAGGCTAAGTATATTGCTGCCACTGAGGCAATTAAGGAAGCCATTTGGCTTCAAGGCCTATTATCTGAATTGCATGTTTTAAATTCTAAAGGTGTGATTTTTACTGATAGTCAAAGTTGTCTTCACTTGTGTAAAAACCCTGTTTATCATGAAAGAACTAAACATATAGATGTTAAGTATCATTTCATTAGGGAAAAGATTTCAAGTGGCTTAATTAATATTGAAAAAATTAGTACTAAAGATAATCCTGCAGACTTTGGTACTAAGATTGTGATAACTGACAAGTTTTCTTTGTGCAGAGACCTCCTTCATATTGATGAAGGTTGACTCTTTCTGAGTCATTGTTGGCTGAAAAGTTAGATGAAAATATTGTTCAAGGTGGAGTTTGTTGGTCCAGTGGCCCAATTCTTTTCACACTATTTTCATTCTTTTCATTTTGGCCAATTTTAAATCCCTATGATGATATTAGCCTGGTGGGCCTTTTGTGATAGGAAGTTGGGCTGGCAGACATGATGCCGGGCGGGCCGGGTTGAAGGCGACTCGTCTATATATATCTCACTTTCTCCAGCAGCTTGCCCTAATCCTCTCATTTCATTTTCTTGTGCCGCCGCTGCCTCTTCTCCCTCTGACCTTCTGTCTTCTCTCTTCATTCGAGCAGTCAGTCTGCTCGTTCTCTGTGCGACCCTTCGGGACTCTAACCTGCTCGTTGGTACCGGTTAACCCTCGGGTTACCGTGTGTGAGACCGCAATGAAGAAGAAAGGGAGCTTCTTGCTGAGAGAGACCGAGAGAGTTCTCTTTTGAGGCCACCGGGTACTGAGGGATTCATCCCGTTCTTCACCAGAAGAACACGTAGGACAGTCTGTCTTTGTGGATGCGCAGATCGAACTCGCAGAGCTCATTCGTCTTCCACTGTCGGTGTCCAAATCCGAGACCTGAAGGGTCTCGAGGTAAGAAAGATCCGACCTTTTTCTTTTACTGTTGATTCTACCTAACTGTTGTTCACCAGTTGCTTGAATCTGGACTGAGGAGTCACTGAAGCCGAAGAACATGAATGTAATAGTCTAGGCTTCTATTTTTCGCTTCCAGTTTCTTCTAAATCTGAATGTAATAGTAAATAGGTTCGTGTAATAGTAAATAGGGTTGGTTTATTTCTCTGTTGGTAGCCGGAAATCGTAACACCTTGAATTAGTAATTAGACCTTGCCAAATGTAAGAGGTTTGTTTCTCAACTTCTGTTGATGCCACCATATTTGGCCTTGAGTACCTGTGTCCACAATGAGTTCTCTTCATGTTGAGCTCGCCATGCTAGTTTAGTTAGAAATGCCTGGTTGGTCTCCCTTAGTCGCCGCCCCAAGTCCTCCCAAACCCTTAGGTTTACAAACTGTTTTCCATGCCAAGGTGTGAAGCTTCCGGCAGTCTCCATCACCTCCCCAAAGGAAGTTCCCATTTAGAAGTTCCAACTCGTCCACCACTGATGTAGGAATCTTGGTGGTTTGCATAGTGTAGAATAGTATAGCCGCTGCAGTGGTTTGGATTAAGACAGCTTTGGCGGCCTTAGATAGTGTCTTTGCCTTCCAGCCATTCAATCTTTGATGCACTTTTTCCAAAATAAAACTAATCATTTTCCCAGAGACTCGATTATGGAATAGAGGTACTCCCAAGTAGGTTCCCAATGAATGAGACAGAGGTATTCCAAAGTTCTTGCTGAGTGTGGTTGCAAAACTCCTTCTCACATTCTTTGATACGAAGAGCTTTGATTTTGTAGTATTGATTTTCTGACCAAAGAAACCATAGAATACCCTCAAGACCTTTTCTATGGAGCTTGCTTGCTGAACCGAGGCTTCGCCAAATAATATCAAGTCATTGGCAAAGAAGAGGTGAGATATCATCTTGCTGCCCCTTGCTGGTCGAATCCCCTTCCAGGTGCCCTCTTCAACTGCTTTGTGTATCATATGTCTGAGAGTCTCCATGCATAGCACAAATAGGTAGGGGGAGAGTGGATCCCCCCTTACCTTAATCCCCGCCCTGGTTTTATAAGATTAAGAATTTCTCCATTCCAAATGAGGGAGATTGATGGGGTGGTCACACAAAACATGATTAAATTTATCAGATTCGGTTCCAAACCCACAATTTCCAACACTTTTTCTAAGAAGCTCCAATTGATTCTGTCGTAGGATTTCTCCAAATCAATCTTGACCGCGAGCCAACCACCTTTTCCTTGCTTTCTTCTCATAGAGTGCACTAGCTCCTTAGCCAACACAATATTGTCGAATGCTTAATGACCTGATATAAAACTACATTGGTTAGGCCTTGAAAATTTCAGCATAAGAGGTTTAAGCTTGTAGGCTATGACCTTAGTTACAATCATGGTCAAAACATTACACAGGGCAATAAGTCGCATTTGTGTCATACTCTTTGCCTGCTCTGATTTGGGGATGGGAGAAATGTAGAGAATTTGGGCAAAGTGTTGGGATATTGAACAAGAGAAATTTATTCTCACTCAATTTGTGTAACTCTATTTACACAATTATTTGCCACACACTACTACTCACTGATTTCTCTAGCTCACTTGAAGGCACTCACTTTACTTACAATTTACTCACTCTCACTGCTTTTCTGCCTTTTCTTTTTTTTTTTTCCTTCATACTTGAGCTCACTTGCTTGAGACTACGACCTCCTATTTATACTACTACTCCACCGATTTTACTATGTCGGTTGGAATATTTGATAATCATTAGAAGTTACTAGAGCCTTGGAGACTAGCTTCCATACCAAGCATTTTACATGGCTTATTCTAGAGTGTTCTAGATGCCATATTTCTTAAAAATTTGTATTGATTTCTTTTAACACTCCCACTCAACACTAGATTTTATTTTTGCTTTTCTTCCTTAGCTCCGTTCCAATATCTTCGATGAGAGCTAAATTCACATATCTTGGATTTTTCTTCCGAACTCGTGATGATCTTCACAAAGGTTGTTGTGGCTTTTTCCCTCTTTAGTACTGTAGCTCGTGCCATGCCAAGCTGTTTCTGAAACTCTTCAAATTTCATTCTACTGAGCTCTTTGGTGAAAATGTCTGCGATCTGTTCTCCGGTATTCACGTGCTTCATTTTGATGTCTCTACAAAGTACCCTTTCTCGAATAAAGTGGTAATGGACCTCCATGTATTTCGTTCTTGCATGAAATACTGGATTTTCTACAAGACGTATTGCCGATTGGTTGTCACAATGTAGTGTCACTGGATTATCAATTGGTTGATGAAGATCTTCCAATAATTGTAACAACCATGTGCACTCCTGAGCTGCTATTGCTGCAGCATGATATTCTACTTCGCTACTTGATAGTGAAATTGTCGGTTGTCGCTTACTACACCACGAGACAACTCTTGATCTGAAGCTAATCATATATCAGGTGGTTGATCGATGTGTGTTGTGGTCACCAGTGTAATCAGCATCACAATATCCTATTACTTTAACTTCATCTTTCTTCTTATATAGTAGGTCATAGTCCAAGGTCCCTTCATATACCGCAAGATTCTTTTCACTATTTCCAAATGAGGCTTCTTTGTTTTCGCATAAATTGACTTACTACTCCAACAGCTTAAGAGATATCAGGTCTTGTCAGTGTTAGATAGATTAAATTTCCCACAAGCTATCGGTACATCGTCACATCTTCAAGATCTTTCCCTTCTATTGAGCAAAATTGAGCGTTCATCTCCATTGGTGTTGATTTGGTGTGCACTCGATTATTCCATATTTTCGCAGAAGATCTGTAGCATACTTTTCTTGGCACAAGAATATTCTATCATCTCGTCATTCAATATCCAAACCAAAGAAGTGCTTCAACTCTCCAAGTTCTTTCATGTAGAAGTGGATTGAGAGGTTTGATCTAATATGTTTAACCTTTTCTTTATCATCTCCTGTGATGATCAGGTCATTGACATACATGAGTACTATGGCCAACCTTCCTTCTTGCCTTTTGACAAACAAGCTTGAGTCTGCTGGTGCCATTGACTATCTATTCTGCATTAGGAATTCTGCAATTTTCCCATACCAAGCTCTAGGGGCTTGCTTTAGTCCATAAAGTGCCTTCTTGAGTTTGCATACATACTCTGGGTGTGCCTTACTCTCAAACCCCATTGGTTGCTACATGTAAATTGAAAAACCTTAGAGGGGGGGGGTGAATAAGGTTTTTGGCTAATTTTAAAAAATCTTTTGTGTGATTAGAAAGATAAACCTCCAATTTGTTTGTGAAATAATTCTAAAACTCTTTTTTGTAAGAATCCACACCAAACAAAATCTTATAGTTTTGGCAATCAAGAAATGAGCATACAATTAAACTTTAAAGAACATGCACAACAATTTATAGTGGTTCACTCTCTCAAAGAGCTACATCCACTACCTTGAGACTCAACCCAAGGATTTCACAAATCCACTATCTTCAAAGTTGGTTACACAACAACACAATGAGGATCACCCTTCAAGGGTTTTACACAAAAACCTCAAAGTTTACACAATACAACGAATTTATCAAAGGATCACCCAAAAGGTTTTCCACAAACCTTTGATCACAATAAAAGAATGAAGAGTAAGGAACAATGTTACCAAATGAGCTTGAGAAGAGGAAGATACAACTCAATGGAATACTTCTACAAGCACCTCTTTACTTCTTCTTTGATGGATGATCAACAATGAAGCTTCAAGAAGAATTTTCTATTTGTATGTATGAGATGAAGATCTTTGAAAGAATGTACTTTTAAAGCTCTTTAAATGTTCTAAAATAATCTCAATCAAGTTTCAATTCAACCTCCATTCATTTTTTCAGCTGATCAAAGTCAATATATATATGAAGGAGAAGAAAGTAGCCGTTACACTGTGTAACGGTAATATTTTTGCAGTAAAAGACTAAAACCGGACGACCGGTTTTAGAAAACGGACGACCTATTTTTGAAATAGAAAGATTCAGACTCATCCTACAAATATCGGATGATCCCTCTTAAAAATCGAACGACCGATTTTAAAATAGGACGTCCAATTTTAAAAATTGGATGACAAAATCAGATGACCAGTTTAAAAATCGGATGACCCTTTTTTTTCAGCATGACTTAAAAACTAGTTTTCCTTAAACAAGCCAGTTTTCCTTAAACAAAAAGAACTTTCCTTCACATTTCAAAATATGTATTCTTGATACTCTTTTAGAGATAAGAAAACTTTTGAAGGCATCAAAAACTCTATCAAGAATACTTGGATTTTTTAAGAATAGTTTATAAAAAGAAATTCATCCAAGAAGCTTCACACTTGATCAACAAACAAAGATGAGAGTTAGGGAGTTTTACAAAATACCTTAGCATATCCCTAACTAAGACATAAGTCTTCAAGGTCTTCAATGCCTTGATCTTGGAATGGCTTGATCTTTTCTTCTTCATTATGCTTTAATTCCAAGATCTTTTACTTCTTATGTAGTGTAGCCTTGAGCCTCCAAAAATGCTTCTTTTGTTCTATAGAGACTAAGCTATACTCATCATACAAGCATATGTTAATCATAATAAAAAACATATACAATAATGCCCTTAGGGCTAACATAAATGTCTCGATCAAGGTCTCCATGCAAAAATGCATTCTTCACATCCATTTGCCATAACCTCCGGGACTTGCTTGCTGCTAAGGCAAGTAGTACTCGTACTATAGTAATCTTGGCCATTGGACTGAATGTCTCATCATAGTCTAAGCCATATTTCTGTGAAAATCCTTGGGCCACTAATCGAGTTTTACACCTGTCAATCGTGGCGTCAGGTTTGGTTTTCAACTTGTACACCCATTTACAGGAAATGGGTTTTATATTCCTAGGCTTTGGCACTAAGTCCCATGTCTCGTTCTGCCTCAGTGCCTGAATTTTCTCTTCCATTGCAGATATCCATTCCTTCTTTCGTGATGCCTCGTCTTATATGTTCGGCTCCTTTAGTGTATTCTCGATCACTGCTGTATTAGCATACTAGGGTTTGGCCTTCTTACTTTATTGGACCGGCAGAGTTGTGGCTCATATCCTTCATCATCATCTTCTTCTTCATACTAGCTCGATCATTGCTCCTCTATTATCTTGTGAACTCCTGTTTTCCAAGGATTCTTTGTCTTTGATGGTTGTTCTTCTTCTTCGATTTCCTTAGGGAGTGAAGAATCTCCCCCTTGGTCCTCAAACTGTTGTCCAACCTCTTCTTTAGTTTCCTTAAATTCGGGCAGCTTAAGGTTTTGAGATGACCACCAGGAGGATGCCTCGTCAAACACTACATTTCAGAAGGTGTAGCAATGCCCAGTACCTAAATTGCAGCAAATCTACCCTTTTCTTTGCGGATCATATCCAATGAAGATGCATAAATTGTCTTCTTATCAAACTTACTCCTTAGATGGTCTGGTACGAGGACATAGCACACACATCCGAATACTCGGAAATAAGACATTGACGGTTTCTTCTTAAATAGCTTCTCATATAGTGAGATGAATCCAAGCTTTACTTATAGTAGCCGGTTAGTGATATATGTTGCTATCTTCATACACTTGGCCAAGAAACATTCTTGGACATTCTTAACATGAAGTATGGTTCGACAAGTCTTTGCAAGATGCCTATTTTTTCTTGCCGCTACTCCATTCTACTGTAGAGTCTTATGACATGTCAAATGCGATCGTATCTTATTCTTCTTTAAGAATTCCGTAAACTCATATGATGTATGCTCTCTACCATTGTCTATGCAGATACACTATCCAGTGAAAAGGTATGTTTTTTGCTTTTTTCTTGAAGGCCTTAAACTTCTCCAATGCCTCAAATTTTTCCTTCATTAAATCTATCTAGATGTATCAAAAACAGTCATTGATAAATGTTATCATGTATTGAAAACCACTTATCGATGGCTGCTTTACTGGTCCAAACACGTCTGACTGTACCAGCTCTAGCAACATCTTAGCTCTAAACTTTGATTCCTCATACGGCAACTGGTGTGCTTTCCCGTACTGACATCCTGCACATATTATGTTGTCCCCAACTTCTAGTTGCAGGATCCCTTTGACCATTGCTTTCTTCATCATCGCTTTTAGTCTGGTATAACTCACATGTCCTTGACGTGCAAGCCATAAACCGGGTGTCTCATTTCTTCTTGTCCTGTCTATATATGTTATCTTTACTGACATTACGTAGACCGACTCTAGTCTACGGCCTTCCATAATTGGTGATCCAACTAGTTTTAGCTGTCGGTAGACTTTTACATCCTTCGAGCCAAACACCACATAATTTCCTTCCATTGTCAGCTGTGACAATGAAATTAGATTCTTTTTCATCCCGGCACATATTTTAATTTTCTAATTCTACCTCATTGGCGTTGAAATTAGGTACTACTTTAGTTCTGCCGATATGTGTAATCAGCATCTTCGAGTTGTTTGCAATTACGACAACTCGCCTCCCGTCATATCCTTCCAACTTTTGGAAATTCTCTTTATCTCCTGTCATGTTATTCGAATATCCAGAATCTACTATCCAATCACTTTTGAAGTTGATAAGACTGTCACTTACTGCGGCAAGTGCATGGTCTTGTACAAGTGCTAAGGATGCCTGAAATTCCCATTCATCTTCACTGTTCCCAGTCTGTTTTACGACTGCATGTTTCCTTTGGCCTGCTTGTGCCAACAATCTTGAGCAAAGTGGCCCTTCTTTCCACAGTTGTAACATACACCATCCCAATGTTGATTTCTTCGACTGCTGCTATCTTGTGTACGCTCCCCTCATTGTTGAGGATATTTCCCAGGGCTTTCTTGCTTGGAGCCATGTCTTTCTTGAATTTTCTTTTCTTCAAAATTCTTCTTGCCTCCAGATGCTCGTCTTTTTGTAAAACGAGTCGTCTCCTCATGTTTTTCTAGAGCTTTAGATTTCTGTTTAGTTAGAGCTTCTTCGTCGGCCAATATGTTTTCCAACTTGCTGAGAGTTGGTTCTTTGGCCCATCCTCACATGGCAGCAATTATGGGATTGTACTCGTGATGAAGCCAAGCCCCCGTATTATTGTCCTTCTCATCCTTGTCTCATTGACAAGATAGAGTGGATCTAATTTTGTAATTTTCTCAGGAAATGATTTTACTTTGTCAAAAAATTGACTAACTGTGAGGTCTCCTTGAGTGAGTGTCACTAGCATTCCGCTAGTATGTCCCATGCATCCTTGGAAGTTTTGATATTTTTTATTTTATCCAAATATCGATGTCCTACTGTTAAGGCTAGGGTTGATAGAGTCTTACTAGCATTGGTGCATCCCATTTCTTATACTCGGTGGTATTTCTGTCTTGCAGGTGGTGTGTTTTGGCTACCGTTGATTATTTCCCATAATCCTTGTCCTCTCAAGTAAAACTTGAGACGTACACTCTACTTCTCGATATGATTGGTACTAAGGAACTTCGCCATCGTGAGTTGGTAATGCCCAGCACTTTAACCAAGTAGGCCTAGTCTCGGACCAACCAACTTCACAATATCAGATTGTGCACGAATAGAGTATTCTCGATCGACAACTTTAAATACGATCCCTCATCGTATTTACCACTACCGTAGCGAGCCCAAAATAGCCTGCTCTGATACCAAATGTTGAGAATTTGAGCAAAATGGTGGGATATTGAACAAGAGAAATTTATTCTCTCAATTTATGTAACTCTATTTACACAATTATTTGCCACACTTACACTACCACTCACTGATTTCTCTAGCTCACTTGCATACACTCACTTTACTCACAATTTGTTCACTCTCACTGCTTTGCTTTTTTTTTAACACTTGAGCTCACTTGCTTGAGACTACTATCTCCTATTTATACTACTACTCTACCGACTTTACTATGTCGGTTGGAATATTTGATAATCATTAGAAGATACTAGAGCCCTGGAGACTAGCTTCCATACCAAGCATTTTATATGGCTTATTCTAGAGTATTCTAGATGCCATATTTCTTGAAAATTCTAGTGTTGGTTTCTTTTAACAAGAAATGAGTGAGTTGTTAAGTTCTGCCTCAAACTTTCCCTGGCTGAAGACTGGGCTGACAAAGCAGGCAACCGAATCCCCTATTACCGGCCAAAATCTTAAGTAGAAGAGAGGTAATAATATCCCATCTGGACCGGGGGCTTTCAAACCCCCATTTAAAATATTGCTTTTTTCACCTCCCAAGTGACCACATACTTATGCAACAGCCTCTTCTCCTCAAGTTTAAGCTGGGGAAAGTTTCATTTGTTAGTTTCCACACTGGTCACCGACTCCTCTGTGTATAGGCTTTGGTAGAAATTTCTTGCTAGATCTTTGAGTTGCTGCTCATTCCTCTACCCAAGTGTCATTGTGATCCTTCAGTCTCAAAATTTCACTTCTAGCACTTTTTGATATCACCGAGCTGTGAAAATACGTAGTATTATTTTCCCTCTCTAAAATCCACTTCTTCCGAGATCTCTGCATCCAATACAACTCCCCTTGTTTGATGATTTCTTTATATTCAAGAGTCAGTTCCTCTTCTAGTCTTCTTAAGTGATTTGAATTTCGGGACAAGCACCTTTTTCTTTCTCCGTGGCATACTTCCAAAGACTTCTCTTTTTCACCAACTTACCCGTTCGTGAGCTCTTGAAGTATATGTACTAGATTTCCAGTGTTTGCTTTCTATATGGACTTGACTAGGTCATTGAAATCTGGAGATCGAGCCAAGATACTTCAACTCTAAAGTTGTTACTTTTCTGCGATCGAACCCATCCTGTATCATACTGTAACAACAGCAGATGGTGGTCCGAAAGGAGTCTCTGTAGGTGTTGGACTACTGCCCTTGATGCCTTGCGTTTCCAATCTGCATTGCACCAAGCTCTGTTGAGCCTCTCGAGAATTCTATCCCATCCAGATCTTTTATTAGATCAAGCGTAAGCAGGTCTGAAAAACCCATATCCAGAAAGCCACATGGATCAATGGTGTCCCAAAGATCTTTTGTCCTTCTCCAATGTACTCCCCTACCTCCCTATTTATCTTGGTCTAGTAAAGGTTGATTTGTATCACCAAGAATAAGCCAAGGAATGTTTAGATAGTTTCCCAAATTTCTCAAATACTGCCATAAACCTGTCCTCATACCGGGTTGGGAGAAGCATAGATTGTGGTAAGTATCCAATCCACTTTTCTTCCTTTCAAAATTAGTGAAACCATGGTTTGGTCGTTAATTGCAGCAATTTGAATATTTGAATAAGAGGCATTCCAGAAGGTCCATGTACCTCCTGCATACCCGTTGGCCTCTGAAATAGCCACTGAATCAAAATAAGAATTCTCCAAAATAGCTAAAGTTTTCCCACCGTGAGTCTTAGTTTCATCCAGGACTAAAATATGAGGTTTATCTCTTCGCACCAAATCAAGCAAAGTGCTGAAAAAATCCTCATACGTTGCACCACACGCATTCCAAAAAATTATGTCACAATTCATAATTAAATATATGTGAAAATTGTGACCTGGGGTACTGTCTTCCATGGGAGCATCTATACTCTCCCTAAGTCCATATTGTTAATATATGCCCTAAACCAATTGACTTTCATTTATTATTTATAAGGCATGTATTTTGAATTGTATTTTATTAGCTTGGTGGTCAAGTATGTGACTTCATAGTAAAACCTTTCTTACTAATAAAATACTATTCTTGTTTGTCCTTAGTTTTACTACATCTTGTATTATTAAACTAGTATGAAGTTATTTGATGATCAAGTTTTACTAATCATAAATATGAGATATAAAATTAGTTCATAAATACATATTGAGAATATTGTATTGGACATGACCCAAAGTGAAGAAGAAATATTGCATGGGTTTAAGTCATAAATATTTCTCTTCAGTTTTATGTTTAGTGTCCTTTGACCTAATGTTTCCAATGCTTCTTGCGTGGGGAAAAAATATGTTTTAACATAGTCAAATATCACGTTTAATCAGGTGATTATTATGACTATTGGTTTGGTTATTTTCTTGTCATGGCTTGAATATTAGATATAGTGAAAGGGATTTGTCCCTCTTTTATTAGAGAGGGATATACATGAGCCCCTTGATTAGGAAGTCTAGAGAATATGCATGGCCATGCTCAAATAAGTATTAATAAGCTGTTATTAATATTATTTATCGGAACAGTCTGCTTGGTGATCAAGTAAATGGTTAATTAAGTTTTATAAGGATGACTTGATCAATGTCTTATACTTAATTAGGATATTGTGTGACAAAAGGACTAAATATTAAAATTAATGATTAGGTTATCATATCTTTTACTTAACTTTGGTAAGCATAATGTCTTGCTAGAGGCCACTTATGTTTTGTGGTGGATAAATGTCTGGGACATTTTTATTCACTGCCAATGTTAAGTGAACCTACAAGGTCACACGCATAGACGATCTTGTGAGCACGATGTCCACGTCCAATGAATCTAGATTGTGTCCAGATTTATTAAACGTATACAAATAAGGAATTAGATTTTGTGTTGTAATTATTTGGTAAGTTAATAAGTGACTAATTTATTTATCAAGTAAATTAAATTAATTACTTAATATTATTCATCCAATCGTTGGAGGATTATAAGTATAGACGGACAGATTAAAACTTTTATTAGCTAACAATTAGGGTTCTGATATTGACAGCTATAAAAGGTTATGTTAACATTTTTTAGTAGTTTTATTCTTTTGATTTTAAAAAAAAAAAAAAAGTCTTTAACCCTAGAACGGTGAGAATCATATCTTGCCTCTCTCTCTCTCCGAAATCCCAACCTATTACCAAATAGTTAAGATTCATTCTGATAGGTTTTAGAATACCGAATGGGCTATCATCCTGATAACTTGCAGAGAAATTCGTCATGTGGATACCAGTAGAGGGTGAAGCATAAATAACAGCGCCTCCACACCTAGTAGCATCAAACATTGTATGTGCGGATCACGTTGACAGTTTTCGTAGTTATGTTTTATAATGTTTTGTCTACATAATTCCCAACACATACGATCCCATCTCAGCCTCTTCCTTTGTCAATACACTGTCATCTTCATTCATGGGCTCCACAATTTCTATCCTCCCAATATCAGGTGGTTTAGACTTCACCTCCATCTTTTGCGAGAGACTGGTTCTTGATTTCGCTCTCACCGGCACCTATGTTGTAGAGATTTCTGATTCTTCTTTTCTCTTTACAACGAAGACCATCTTTTTTTTGTCCAAAGCATTGCTAATGGGTTTTGAGTTATGCCCATTTCTATTATTATCCACCTCTTAAAGGGCCAACCTAGCTTGGATTGGTGCCTTAGGCTCAGTAGGTTTGGGTCCTTGGGCTGGAGGCTTAGTTTATTGGGCATGTTTGGCTTTCCCTTTGCTTTGTTTCTTGCTGGGACGGGGTTCTTGATAGGCAGGCCCAGTGACCACCCTGTATGCTCCTGGGCTGAGTTCTCCCCGTCTTCCTCTTTTGAGTCAATATTTCAAACCTTGACCCACTTGGGTTTGCATCTTTTTTGTTCCCCCTACCCCCAGAGCTGTTCTGTTGACATCTGCACTCTGTCTGTGCTGCAGCATTCACTGACACCTTTTGAGGATCTTGCCCTAATTTCACTCCACCGCCATTATTTACCCCTTGGGTGATACCCACAGTGTTATGTTTCCTTACCGGTGTGTGGCAGGTAGTGTTGTACCTCGGTTGCTAGAACTGCTTTGGCAGCATCTATGGACCATACGATCCATCATTGCTTGACTCCGTCACTTTCTTCTCGCCTTGCCAGTGTGATTCCTGATTATTCCTTTCCACTGGTTACTGTCCTTCTACCGAGTCCAATGCCTTCTCCTTTACTAACCTGGGACAATTGTCCCTCCTATGGTTATATCCACCACATTCAAAACATATAATGTGGAGACCTTCATACTCCACCTTTTGTAAGTGTCCCGATAATTCGATGAAGAGAACTTGTCGTTTCATCAAATCAATTTGTACACACACTCTAACAAACCTCCCCTTTGTGACTGACATGGTGGTATGGTCCATCTTTACTACTCTTCCTATCTTGTTCCCAATCTTCATCAACAGATCTTCATCAAATGGCTCAATAGGAATTTTAGGTAACCATATCCAAGCTAGAATAAAAGTGACACGATCAGATGAGGGTCTGAAATTTGGTCTCCATGTAGTAACAGTCGGGTAACGTCCCATGATGATCCATGGACCATTGTCCAGAAAATGCATATAGTCATCTCGACAGTAAAATCGCACTACCGTGTAGTCCTGCTCCAAATCAATAATTTCACAGCCATCCTCTAACTTTCACATATCTTTTACCCTTTATTCTAGTACCCTAAAAGTGATCGATTTTCCAAGGACCATAATGATTAAGGCCATCTGCCAGGAAGCCCAAAGTGCCCTATATTGAGCAGGAGTGAGTTCCATCCGTGGCCAAGAGTGTTTTCCTGCCAGGTCCGTGTGTGCCCTCTTCCCCAAAATGTCATCAAAATCAAACTGATCATCGAATATCTTCCTCCTCACAAGTATAAAATAGTGGTGCTCCAGTTCTTTCCCGAATTGTGTCAAGAGAACAGTTTCCCCATACCACCCCAGCTTGCTTGTTCCTGCCGGCCAATATTGTTATCCCGTTCCCCATCTTCACCCATTTCAACGTCATTTGCGGTCACAATGTTCACTTCCTGACCACTGTTGGAGACAGGGACGGAACCAGAATAATATGATTGGGGGGCTAGAGGAAAAAAAAATTTTGCCAAAATTTCGTCTATAAAATGATGCATTCCATGTACAAAAGACACTCAAATAATTCTAAATTTACATATAATATAGCAAAAGAATAGGTAATCGCCCATTACCAATGAGGAGTGATCACCCATCACTCACGGGATAAACATTACAAATCCTAAATTTACATATAATATAACAAAAGAATAGATAATCGTCCATTACCAATGAGGAGTGAGCTGCTGCTGTGCGTCGGTGCGGGAGATCGGGGAGAGAGAAGAAGAAAAATGAAATTGATTTTGTTGTTTTTGCTGGAGCAGCCGAAGGTTTGTTTTTTTTTTTTTTATAAATCAGTCTCTACATTTTGTGGGGTTTAAACTGAAAATAAAAATTTTTGGAGGGCTTAAATATAAAAAATATAAAATTTTTTAAAAAAAAAAAAATTCTCGGGTGGGCTCGAGTCCACCCGAGGCTGTGCATAGTTCCGTCTCTGGTTGGAGATGGGAGGTAGGCATCCCTGCCCTCTCCTTGAGAGCCCGCCTCTTCCGAGGCCAGCTCTGTTCATAGGTCATCTTTTCGGGTGTCGTGTTCAAGAGAAATTTTTTAGAGAGAGAATGATTACTTTAATCTTTTTAACACTCTATTTTCTAGAATCCCTTTTTCATAGTCTTTTAAACCAACTCGAACTCTTCTTTCACCCTCTTTTAACCAACCCTCGATAACATCAGTATGACGAATTCAAAGAACTATAACAAGCAATAATACAAAAGATATTTTCTAAATCAATTGCACCATCAATATGATGGATCACTAAGCTATAAGAAATTAGCAATAAAAAGATGTCTATAAGAAGTAGCAATAAAAATATGTCTATAAGTAGCAATAAAAAGATGTCTTCTAAAACAAAATTATAAATCTACCAAGCCATGAGATCAAAACTTTGATTGGGAGAGAAAGTTGCAGAGACCATGGCAATGAGAAAGGAGAGGAAAGAGAGAACAAGGGAAAGACATAATAAAGTATTGGAAAATTTATTACAGACCAAGTTTATATTCTTAACGGACGACTTTTTTTAGTACAAGGAGTGCCACACTATTGACGAGATTACATAAATATCCAACAAGAGAGAGAGAGAGAGAGATGTATGTGGCTTAATGTGAGCCAAGAGATCCATGAATAGAATATAGATCTGGTACATAATAGAATTTTCTATGAGTATATATATATATATATATAAAATCAGAAGTAGGTAAGGTACAAAAGAATTCCAACTTGTCATCTTACTTGAAAATCCATCATCCTTTCAATAAGCTTAGAAGATGTATCTTATTTATTACAACAACTCTTATTGAACAATATAAAGCTCTTGTTTAGCTATGATATAACAACCAATGACATTCCCAGCAGGCTCTATAATAAACTGCTCTTGAAATGAACCCATTCTCTTGCTAGGTATGTCAATTGAAAGATCTTTAAAGTTTGGTAAACCCTCTACTTGTACACCTTCTCCACATACAAGGAATTGATTCCCCACAATGAATGACCCTGATACACGGATTGCCACTCCATCACCACCATAAGCGCGACATTGAATTTTCTCCACCACATGCACAAGCTTTTCTGGTGGCCATTCGCCTGCTAATGTACTTCGGATGTTTGACAATCTAGAAAATATGTCACTTTGGCCAACATATTCTTTTCCGGAGAAACTGAGAAAACATAATAAATGGCTTATCTGAACAAAAGATGAAACATTCATAGATGACAAATATAAAACAATGACCATATTTATTCCCAAGATCTGAATAAACATGAATGCGTTCGTTGATAAGTAGTTGAATTTCATTAATGCATCTTATATGATCTGTTCCTTTCAGGACTTTTCTTCAAGAAAGTTACTTTGGAAGTAGTATTTGTTTAGGATTGGGGAAAACTTGTAAAAAAAAACCATAAAAGGCTATACATTTCCTAGGATCTGGATTAAGACATACAAAGATATTTAATCATTATAGCTTGATTCAAGCACAAAAAACTTTTTCTAAATTCTCTCTCAACAAAACCAACGTGAAAATCTACTTGGGGTTCCTAACAATTTAGCAATCCTTTTTTCTCTTTCAAGAACTTCACCTTTCTTAATAACTTAGTTCTTTTTCAGAGGTAGGAGAATCATAGATCTGTCTCCACAAGATTATTGAATGTGAGGATTAAATACCTGAGAATTGAATATTCATTGTACAAGGTCCTTGTATGTTGCCAAAGGTCATCATGTCCATCAAAAAGCAAATAGTAATGGATCGTTAACATCTGACCAAAGAAAGGAAGAAGTAAATGATAAAATGATAGGAGATCTTCATATTAGAGAGTACATTAGAGAATAACGGGATTAGTTAACTCACATCTGCCAAATCCTTCATCCTTTGCAAAGGGTCAAATATGTTTCGGACAAATGCACCCAAGTCTACATCAACATCCTCATACTTGGTAATAAATGGATGAGAAAGAAGCTGCATGTGTAACATCAGGAAATAAGAATGATGTGTAAAATCTTAATGGATCAAATGCAGCTATAGAAATTAGTGATAAAAGTTAACTAATGAACTTAAAATTTACTAGCTGATGACATAACACATTCGCATCAAAGTTTACATATTAGCTTCCCAATTATCAAATTCATGATAGACCATCTGCCAAGTTCCTTTCCTGGGAAATAAAATAAAATACTGGTGATTCATGAGAAAGGCTTTGTTTACCAATTGGATTATACAATTTATTACATCAACTATATAAGGAAAGAGAATTTAAATTATAACTGGATTTGGCTTGTCCATATGAAAAGAATAGCTCATTATGCACCACAGCGGACAGAGCAGAGTAATTCATTTGACGTAATCAATCTGAACCACTAGTGAGAGTGTCGACAACATTATTGATTATCCTGGACCGCCAAAGTTTATCTTCTCAAGGGGAAAATGAAAAACGGGAAAGGCTGGAAAGGAATCTACATCCACTACCCACTCTAGCTTCACCTGCTCTGCAGTAGGCCTCGCTTCTGCATTTTTCTGGAGGCAAGCATCAACAAAGGAGCAAAATTCTGGAGAAAAATCCCTTTTTGAGGGAGAAGGAGATGGATCTTCTAAAATCTGCAAACAAAATTGATAAGACAAAGAGGAAATTGACATGTTAAAGGGTATTATATCATTTTTAGGTCTAAAAAGGACTAAGCATGCAATCTTAGACTAGGCATGCAACCTTAGACCAAGAGCAGGCACTAGAAACACAGTCCAATTCTTCAGATCATGTTTCAGACCATGCACTTTAGGAATCTAAACAATCATACAAGGATTATGCTAATTAGATATAAATGCTACAGTTTAGCTCGTATTCACTGTTCTTTCCACAGGCTATACCTCTAGGGGTGTTTGCAGCATGGGCAGATATAGCCAGATGTATTACTGTGAAAACATAGAAAGAAGAAAAAAGTAGGAACTCCCGTGCCGAAAAGAAGACCCTCTCACAGCCTCTGCCCGAAATTCATAATGGAACAATCAACAAGAAAATACTCAAGACTTTCAAAAACAAAGAAGAATAATTCATTTCAATTGAGAATGCAGAAATTTTGATATGGTCCAAAGAGGAAGAGAGATACATGGACTAATGACCAGGTAAAGGCAATTTGATCTACTGC
Source organism: Catharanthus roseus (assembly GCA_028651295.1). Lineage (NCBI taxonomy): Eukaryota > Viridiplantae > Streptophyta > Magnoliopsida > Gentianales > Apocynaceae > Catharanthus > Catharanthus roseus. Next base: position 2,986,762 of record JAPQWS010000044.1, on the reverse strand, counting down.
CTTTTATATTTTATCTTGATAACAGGAAAAAGCTTACTGTGGAATTGCTTAATGTTAACATTTTTTTTCAAAAATCATCGAGTTCAAAACCATGCATCAAAAGTCAAAGCCCACCCATTAAGTAAAACTGACTCTAAATTCAATCTTCTTTATACTTCTTTTCAGTTGCAAAAAGACTCAAAATTGTGAAAGATCTTGACAATTGCCTTTCAAAGACTAAAGAAAAAAGAATGTGCCAGAGCAATAAAACAATTTTGTGTTCTCTAGTGAACGTTGAGAGTTTCATCAGACAATAAGGTGGCTCATCAGTTATAGCGACTTTCGTTGTCATCTGTATAAGATTCTAATCTTCAATCCAACCCCCGACCCCACACTTTTTTTTTTTTTTTTTGATACTTCTTTCGACTTGCAAACAATAATCAAACTTAGCAGGCTGAAATGTTTCAAACCTATGCTATCCATTTTTGCAATGTACTCCGTGAATTTTAAGTATCTTAATAACTCATATGATAGATTCTCCAGTTGCATCTTCATATACCAAACAGCATGAATGATTAAGAAGTAGGAAATAGTAGCAGCATCTGTAGGATTTATTCTCAAGAAGCTGGACAGTAAGCAAAGTATTTAATCTTACTTCATTAATTACACCTGAGAAGCACTATTTCCCAATTGCAGACTCTTGAGTTTCTTCTCCCCTTTCAGAATGTACAACATAATTGAAAATTTTAAAGAAAAAGTTATCTAGAAGTAAGAAAAATCCGAAGCATCTGCGAGAAAGGTTCCGGACCCAAAAGGTGCAATTTCAACAAGTTCACTAAAATGGTAAGTAGTAGCAGTAGGATGTTGTAGAATGTTACATAATTACCAGAAGCTTATTGCAAATAGAAGTATGACAAAATAAGTAAACAAGATATGAGGGCCAGACTATGTTGGAATTTGACCTGCAACATGAGATTTACTGGTCCTTCGTTTGCTCTGTATGGAAAATCACCAGTACCACACTCAAAAAGTGCAAGGCCAAGGCTCCAGATATCAGCTGGATAAGAATAGCTATCATTTCGAATTCGCTCAGGTGACATGTATGTAACAGTCCCAACAAAGGTAGCACACTGACAAAGCATACTAAGAACCATTAGTCTAGCAGCATTTTAGAGCCATAGAAGAGAGAGATTCTGACCTTCAGTAATTCAAAAAGACGGAAAACAAAGATCAACTTCAGCAATATTACTGACCATAGCAATTGAGTTCTCCAAGCCAGCACTAATTCCAAAATCACTTATTTTTGGCTCCCCTTTTAGATTTATCAACAAATTTGCTGGCTTTATGTCTCTGTGAACCAAATGTCTAACTCCATGCAAATATCTGAGCCCCTTGACAAATAATGAAATAGTTACCACGTAAGAGGAAAACACGTATAAGCTATCAGCCTTCCAAATGGAACATCAACACGTCAGGGTTCCACTAGACACACTTCTTTATACTTAAAAAGGAAAACCCTACTATTATTAAATTCTAGAGTCAAAAAAACAGGAGAAAAATTTGAGAAAGCGAAAAAAGATTCCTTACATGTAACAGGTTTCGGACCAACAAAGAAAGTATTGGTTCGGGTATACACTTGTGCACCCTTATGATATCTGCTAGAGACCCCCCATCCATGAACTCGAGAGCTATACTTATTTGCCCAGAATCCGGAGAGTAAAAAGCTCCATAAAATTCCACAAGCCCCTGATGGAAAGGCGCCTCACATAATGTTTTTATTTCATTGAGAAGTTGTTGTCTTTTCTCCTGAAAGGCAAATGTTATCAATTGATGTGAGATTAAAAGAATTCTTTTAAAAAAAACTAGAAAATGGTCAATCATGGTGATATCTTTATGTTTGGTGGCTCACAATGTAACATAGACAATCAGTTTTACCAAAATTTTATTCCATGCCTGAAAAAATAAGCACAGATTCCAAAATTTTACCAACTCACAGAATGTAGAACTAGTAAAAATATATTTACTAGAATGATGGAAATTCAAGCAACCAGCATAGTTGAGAAGTAAAACAGGCTCCTCCAGCTTGATCAATAGCTCATCACACGTCCATGCAAGAGCTTGATCAAGAAGATTTCTCTCACGTCACAAACATGCCAGCTGCATTAGATTGGATTACTAACAGTACCATTGAGCTTCACACTTTCAGATTGTATTGTAAAACAGATTTTTGCCCCCTCTTGTAACTAATTTTACTCTCTCACTTTAGTTTGTTCAGGGATTTGAAATCCAGCTTGTAAATCTATAATCCATGTGTTGTACAGAAAAGTTCAGTGAATGAAAATGCTCTTTGCTCAGCTTTCCTCTTTCTTCTTCCATTAGAAGTTTTCTTTCAATTCAAGTTGTATCAGTGGCAGAAATATGAAATTCTTCACATTCTGACATCACAACATGAGGATCTAACATAGATAATGAGGAGAATAATGAAAAAAAAAAACAAACCTTCTCAAAAATATTGATTTTCTTCAAGGCAATTATTCTATGAGTGGGTATATGAATAGCTCTCTGAACAACACTACTTGCTCCACTACCTATTGCTCCAAAAATCCTCATCTCGTGAGATGCGCACCTGAAATTCTTTTCGGAACTATCAGCAGCATCCTCTACTGGCCACGAAGGACGCTTTTGCAACCCGAGCTCATTAATGTTGTACACTCCATAAGATTGACTCAGCAAATTCACAGTCCCACCATCTGATAGCTAACCATCACAATTCACAACACTTTTAGGAAATTGAAATCCACTTTCAGCAAAGGAAATTGAAAATGATTGTGGAAAAGCTATTACCATGTAGGAATCAGAAGGGTCCAATGCAGAATCCGAGGAAAAGCCCTTTTCAGCATCAAACAGTGGCACCAGCTTCTTCTTCAATTCCTCAAGACCAGCCATTCAATTTTCTTCAAAGAGATGTGCTATAGCATCTTGATTTCCTGGCGCAGAAAGGCAAAGGAATTAATCAAGTCGGCTTTAGATGAAGAAAGAACAAAGACGAACCTCTCTCGTGTTTTTTTTTTTTTCGATCAGTAGAACCTCTCTCGTGTTGATCAACGGGCCGATTGGGGATGGATAAATTAGGGCTCTTTGTGTAACACCTTACTTACAGCCTAATGGTATAAAAAAATATTACAGAAAATTTTGTGTTGATAAATTATGTGCTAAAATATAAAATTTTTACAAAAAATTCTTTAAAACTCACCTTTTCTCCTTATACATATTTTTCTAACTTTTTTAAAAAAAATATGTGGTGATGTTTTCAAAATTTGAAGATTTTTTAGTTAAAAATTTGATAAATTTGAAAATTATATATAATAATATCAATTTTGAGATAAAAATTATAAAAAAATACATCAAAAATTTAAAAATACATCATCCGTCCATTTTAGCCACGTCATGGTGCAAATAGGGATATCCCGTGCAAGGTCTTGGTGCAGACAATGAGAGAATCGCGTCAAGGCTAGCGCGAGAATACCCTATTCGCGCCAAGACACGGCTCTGCAAATGGTTGTTTTTTTAATCTTTGATGTATTTTTTACAATTTTTTAATTATTAATTTTAATTATTTTTTAATATATATTTTAGTACATTATGTTAAATTTTTAGTTTAATATTAAAATTTGAGATTTTTATGTTAACATGTGCGTTTAATTTGTTTAGTTGATAATTAAATGTCTAATTTTAATTAGATATAACGATATTAAGTTTTTTAGTGATTAAATAATTGTATAAAATATATTAAAATAACTAATTATTAAATACAATTAGTATAACAACTTAAATAACATTAATAATTAAAAAAACTTTAAAAAAAAAAAACAGCCTTGGCGCCATATTGGCGTGAACACCGGTTACCTAGCCATGAACCCATTCAAAAAATGTAGGAGATGCAGCTCCTATTTTTATTTGTGTTGGTTTAATTATCATCTCTTCTCTTGAGAACAAGTAGCACATGTGAATTCTTTTGGATTCAATATCTTATGGCATTTCAACTAATGACCATGTGTATTTTTAATTATTCTATACATCATTATGGATCTAGGATGACGCAATCGATCATGCCAAATAATAAATTTATCTGGATCAATAAACTTCTGGTTGGTAGTTTCTCAAATACATGTTTTTTACTTGAAATAATTATAGTAATGCACAAATATTATGAACTCGTGTCATTCATTTTCTTAATGTGATATCTATTTCGGCGGATATTTTTAAAACTTTGTGCAGAATAATGCATTATGAATGACCAATATAGTTCATTCATGTAATAATATGTTAGCTCTTCCGAAACCTTCACTTAATTTTTGCACTACCATTTATAGTATGAACATTTATCTATCCTTTATTTAATTGAGAAAATTACTCTTTTTATGCTTACATAGGGTGTACATTGTTCAATTATCAATAGGATAGGAAATTAAGAGTCATATTACCTTCAAACAAAATATATAAATATTTAAAACTTTAAAATAAGATCAATACTAATATTTATTATAAGGATCTTCGATTATTCTTTGTAGTAAAACTTATCAAAAATTAACATAAAGTTTATTATGAACTTAAAATAAAAATAAAATATAAAGTCTTGTCCATCTCTAATCAGATGATTTATTCGCTATCTGCATGCTCAAAGAAAATCAGCCACATCAATAGAAACATAATCAACATCATCATTATTTTCAGCATTATTTTGTTATGAAATATTTCATTCATATTATATTGATAACATGTGTCCTTACTATCTACTGGATCTATCTCTTTCTCTTTTTCGTTTCTCATTCTTTTTAGATTTTGAGGAATTTTCCTCTTTGTCATGAGAATAGGGAAAAATATTTTCCTTGACGTGTCCATGACCACGACTGCGACCTCTTCCATGATCATGAGCTCTTGTTGCATTCACTTCAAAGAGTGGAGTAGAGCCAGTAGGTCGAGTCTCATAATTTATCATTCTCAAAATATTTTTCTCGACGTTGCTGCTGCAAAAGCATATTCGAGGCATGAAATGTGGAGAATGTTTTTTCTAGTATATCAACATCAGTTATATTTTATCCGCATAATTTCAGCTGAGAAATAATTCAAAACATGATTGAATTATACTCACTAAAATATTCTACCTTCAAATCTTTGTGGATATGATGGCGGAAAAATATCATAGCCTTGACATGATCTTGATTTGGTGTTGTGTTATTTTCTTTAATGGTGTCTCAAAGACCCATAGCATCCAATCGGACTTCAATATTAAGTGTTCATGGCAGATAATTTTTTTCAGAAATATTAAAAGCAATAAATTCAATTTAGCAAGATTAACTATGGAAATAAAGCTTATAAAATAAAACTTACATAAATCTTCAAATCTCCAAACTAGTAAATGCACTAGTGAATTAATCTTCATAAGAATTTTACGGGATAAAATAAATGCTTCCAAATTCTTATCTTATTTCCTTCCCAGGCCATCTATTTATAGGCTATGAAAGTAAAAACAAAAACATAACATTAATTATCTCTTAATAAATGTAACATTGATTATCTCTTAATAAAGATACTTCTAAGTAAATGGGTGCATTAAGGGATGATTAATTTATTTTATGGAACACATCCATCTTTAATGTTCGAATCTCCAATAGATAAATAGTTTTTTAAAGAAAAAATAAATAAATAGTTGAGTTAATGATTTAAAAACATAGGGGTCGAGTTGATGTGGAATATAATGAAAAATAATGAAAAAGTTTGAAGATGAAAAAATGAAGAAATTTAAAAAGATTTTAAAATATTTTGGGTGAACTTGATATAAAAATTTAATCATAAGTTTTAAAAATTATACATTTACCCTAAATTGTTCCTCAATTGACAATTTAAAAAATAATAGTCCTTTAATTGATAATTCTTCGAACTTAAAGGTATTTAGTTGACATTAACCCTTATAACAATCCATTGTATTGTTTTTCCATTAAACATTATTTTAACTCTAGTAAAAGAGATTACATGTAATTATTTTACTCAAGTAATTTTTTTCTAATTCATATGAAGTTGAAGAGATTCTTCAAGTTCCTCTTTGTTACGCTTGTCCCAGAGATGTAAGGTCTGGAGTTACAAGGAAAAAAGATCTTTCACTGTTCGCTCTGTTTATAATCATATTTTGAATGATAGAACACGTTTAGTTGACCAAGTTCCTCATCTGATTATGCAATTCGGAAATTCTGGGGTACCGTATGGTGCATACAAGTCCCCCAAAGATCCGACAATTTTTATGGTGCTTTAGCATCATATTCTACCCACTTGTAAAAACCTTTCTTCATGGGGGGTTCTATCTTGGCCACATGCCCCAAATATTTTGATGGAGAGGAGGATGTGAGGCATGCACTTCTATTATGAAACTATGCAGATAGAAGAATTCTGTGCCAAACCTCAATACTTTTCTGATAGATCTATCTTGCAATATCCTAAAGGGAAAAGAGTACATGAAGATGAGAGTGGAAGTGTATCTATAAAAGAAGCTAGTCATTAGAAGCACCCTTGTGCTGCTAACATATTTGCTGTTGACACTGGATGGCAACATTCAGCTAAAGGGCATCTCAAGCTTACAATTGATGTAGCCTGGACAAAGGACGTTGCAGGACAGGAGGCCCACTAAGAAATCATAAGGAGAAGGCCCTTCTGGCCTTCACGAAGCAATTTTCTAACTCACCAAGAGATCACTTCAATTACATCAATTTTCTTCTGGAATGTACTTTCGCAACTTTTAGTTAAGCATGCTACTTCAACTTACCCTTCCAACATACATTTGGATGGAGGTGGTTCCTTTTATAAATACCTCTATCCGTTCATTTAATGTGATATTCATATTTTCCTTAAAAAAAAAAAAAAAAAAAAGATTACATGAGCTACTCATGTGTAATTATACGTATAATTTTCCAAGATGGATTAGTTTATGTTTCCCTAAAACCAAAATTCAAGTATTTTTCATTTGGATGAAATAATTCATAATGCCCATTTACGAAAGTTGAGTGTTTGACCATAAAAGTATTTTATCAGATTTTTGTTAATTGTTTATGGGTGATAACATAATAAAATAAATTTCTAGGACCATATCATACCAACATCTAAATTTTTTAGATTAAATAGACTATTTTTCTAATAAAACTTTCTCACTTTTAAGGCATAGTGTTGTATTTATTAAATCTTAGGGGCAATAAGTACAACATCATAATCTATGAATACAACATCTTAAAATATTATTTTTCTAAGAATTAATTCATAAAACCCCACGTGCTTATAGTCAATTGTCAATTGAGTAGCTAAATTTTTAATTTTAACAAACAAGTATCCAAATTAGGGTTTCACCGTTATTTTTATTGGCTTAATTTTGATACTTTATTATCAAAATTAAAAAGTTTAGATACTCAATTAATAATTAACTACAAGTATTAGGGATATTTTTGAAATTAACCTTTTTTTCTAATTTATTAGAATAATGATCTAAAAACATCCTTTTTAAAACACATTCTCTCTAGCCAACCTTTTCTCCTTAAAATGAATCTAAAAATTAAAACACATTAAAACAAAACATAAATACAATTAAGTAATTAAAAAATTGATAGAATAGAAAATAATAAACTATAAATTAATTTAAATCATAAAATGTTGAAATAATAGCAACTTAACATTACTTCAAAAAATTTACCCAAAAAAAAAATTACTTAAAGAAAACGTAAGATAACAACTCAAAATGGCATGCGGATGGTTTGGTTATTCGGAAATGGAAGAATTGGAAAAAAAATTACCTTTTTTACTTCCTTGTATTTGCTCTAGTAAACACCAATACTGTTGTCTTCTAATACTACTAGTTTTTGTAATCAAGCCCTCCTTTACTTAATTAATAAATGAAGCTTTTTTCACAAAAAGTAAAATATGTGATTGAAACTGATACATGAGTTCTGTATATTTTTTTATAATACGATATAAAATGAAAGTATCTTAATTGATGGACAAAATTTTAAACAAAATCACTTTCTATTCATGATTGAAACAAACCTAATGCCGCCGCCAAATGATCTGAGAAAAATATATCTTAATTAGTAGCCAAAGTTAAAAAAAAAAAAAAAATTACCTTTTTGATGATCCTAACAAATCCAACATCTAAATAATCTGAAGGAATAAAGAAAAATAAAGAAAGTTAGAGAATCTACAAAGAATGGAGAAAGAGGCATCGAAAATATTTGTGTAGAGAGGCTACGTCACCTGTAATTAAAAATGTGCTCTTGTAAAACATATATGGAGTTGGAAGTTTTAAGAAAATCTTTATCTTATTCAAATAATTTGGAAAAAAAATTAAATTGATGAGTATAATTTAAATTCTAAAAACAAAACTTTAAAGTTTATGATATAATTTAAATAATAATGACTACATAACTGAACGATCAATTAATTCGGATAGTGATTAGAAGGTTGTCTATCATTTAAAATTCTTATCACATTATTTGAAATTCAAAGAGAATATAGAATTTTTTTAATAAATTAAAATTCTTCTCAACCAATATAACTGAATGAATGTGGGATGGTGAAGATTTGTGATGTAGATAGTGAAGACAATTTAAAGGCAGGAACAGAGAATAATGGGGAGCGGTGAATCAAATAATAATGTATTATTAGAGGAATTGATAACTAAGGAAGATAGACATAATATGATATTATTTTTTCTCAAAAAAAAAAAAAAAAGAAAAAGATATCCAGGGATTTTAGAAATTATTTAGATTGTGATAGGAGGAATTTCACCAATTGGTTAAAATTCAAAAAGAACATTAAATTTCTTAATTAATTTAATAGCCTATAAATAATTTCAACCAATCATTATATTTGAAATTAATATTGTAATTTTTTATTAATTTAATAGGAAGATTTTTCTCCGACCAATTAAAACTTTTAAATCTATTTAAAGAATTCATAATTTCAAAAAATTAGTTTTGAGATATTGAAAGCTTGAGGGAACTTTAGAACAAAAAATGACTCTCTTTATTATATAATATTTTAGTAAAATATTAATTTAAAATAATAAAGAAAGAGATAAAAAAATAAAAAATTACTAAACTAATTTTTCGTTGCTAAATAAAAATACTAAACTAATTATTCATATAATATTCAGTCGAACTCTCTCTATTACTCTAGTCCATTTCTCATCCATTTTAACTCTCCAGTATCTAGTATTGTTGAATTAGTTGTTGCATATTGTTAGAGTTTTTTTTAAAGTATTTTTTGTATTATATTTTAAATTTTAATTTGTTTGATTTTAAGGTACACGTATTATTATTTTGTGCTTAATATTTATTGAAAATAATACATATAATTTCCGCTTATGTCTCTAATTCCCTTAGTGGATTTGACGGAAATGATTGAAAATGAGACTTAAGTATGAAAAATTACGTTAAGAATAAAGATGAATTTTATAATAAAAAATAAAAAATGAATTAAGAATAAGAACAAAATAGAGAGGTAGGATGGAGTCGGGATTACCCGCCCCATTACCATCCCTAATTAAGAGGGTGAGTGGACAAAACAATATGGGGGCTGCAAATGGTAAATGTTTTTTTTTCTTTTCGAGGAATATTGATGTTCAGTTTATCGTGCGGTGATTTCGTACTTGGGCAACAAAGTACTCAATTCTCAATGCGTTAAAGCTGTTTTTGGTACGTCTGCATTGCGGAACTTTTTGTATAAAAAAAGAAAAGGACAGCCAAACGGGTCAAAACTCAAAACCCCCAAGAGCAGAGCAGCGGGCAGTGAAGACAGCATTATTGCATTATAAGCAGGGGATTTTTTGATTTATTTTCCCCCTTTTGTTGGTCTGCTCTTCTCTTCTCTCTTCCTCCGCCTCTCGTTGTCCCCCGCACCTGCCCCCCCTCCTATTGCGATTTGTGGGATTCGAGATATTTCTTGTTTTGGAAAGATAAAACAGAGATGACAGTCATGGATTTGGATCAGTGGATAGCCAAGGTGAAAGAGGGTCAACACTTATCCGAGGACGAGCTTCAGCTTCTATGTGAATACGTAATGTCATTTTCACTCTTTCTTTTTTTTCTTTCTCAAGAATTGTCAGCAGTTTTGTTCTATTATTGTCATAAATTTCTTGGCTGTTTGAGTTGATCAGAAATTTCTCTAATAATCAAAAAGAGGGGTTTTTTTGGGATGCGTAGTGTCTTCCGCAGATTTACTGAAACTTTAGTTTTGGTATGGCGTGGTTCCAAGTATATTTTTCCAGCAAATTCTTGTTCTCAGAGTGGGAAAATAACATTGAAGCTGCGCTAAGTTTTTTAGATTTGATTGTTTTCTGTGAATCCTTGAGATAGGCTTCTGTTAAAAGGGCATGCAACCTTATATTAAACTAGTTTAAGAAATGTCAAGGGTTCAATTTGTGGGTTTTTGGGAATTTATTTTTAGATCAAGGACTATAAAGACATATTTCAAGAGAAGCATGGACAAGAACAATAAAGCTGGAAATCGTTGTCCTGAATTTGTCCCTAACTAAATGCCGCTTGGTTCCTTGCATTTTGTTAGAGTGATAATGTAGTTATGGTTAAAGCGTTCATGCCATGTTTGGTTCTTTTGAATTTCTTGTATTATTCTGTTAAGGGTTATGTGGTTATGGTTATTCTGTTTAGAGTAATGTTTTTTTTGTGGGTATCTTCTACTATTCTGTGAGTGATAATGTGGTTATGACTATTTATTAACTTACCTGGCAATAGATTTACTCGTGAAGGAAATCTGAAGCTGTTAGTGTTCATCTGTCATTGGTGTCTGTGTTTGCGTATCAGAATTTGAGTCATAGTGAGCTCTTTATTTTCATAGAACCTCAGAAATAATTTGTATGCTTTAGTGGTGACAGGAAAATTACTGATCCAGGATTGTGTTTTCTCTTTTTTTTTCCCTTCTTGTGGTCCTTCTGCTCGAATTTTTAGTGCTTTTGTAATACGTAAGTTTTCATGGTGTAAAAATAGAGCCAATCACCTCAGTTGTCCAGATTTCTTTCTCAGGGCAGAAATAGTTGAGAGATAAAATTCTTGTTCACTTGGCTTTAAAAACTGGCTTGTTGCAGAATTCCTTCACTTTTATCTAGCTTCATTTCCCAATCACATTTCTTTTTGGGCTCAGACTCTCACTATTGGCTCATTACTTAATCAATTATTTTTCTCGCAATTATCAAATCTGGACTGGCAGCTTAAATGTAATGCCAGATTTTGACTTATTGAGGTTGTCCCTGAGCTGCAAATTTGATCTGGTAGTTTTACTGCCTAATAAGTGTACCTATCTTGTTTCCCTGTGGTTTTCTCTTTGTCAGATGCACACAATTTTAGTCATAATACAGTAACAGTTACTGGTCAGAATCTTGTACTGTTCTAACGAGTCCTAGCTGCATTTGTGGGTTGACATCTGGGGTTTGAGGTTTCTGCACTAAGGCCGATCAACCAAGTAACTTTTGCCATTGAAGCTTTTCAACCCAGAGAGTTATTTGATATTTGCCAATAACATTTCAAACTTCTTATTTCTGATTCATATGCATATTTTATTTTTCATATTGACAGCAAACTAGTTGCATTGATTTTTGAGTTTGACAAGTTGGAGCCTTCCTGTTCTTATATTTTCATCTATCTTTACATTTTCAGGTTAAGGAAATATTAATTGAGGAGTCCAATGTGCAGCCTGTTAATAGCCCTGTTACAGTTTGTGGTGATATTCATGGACAATTTCATGATTTAATGAAACTCTTCCAGACTGGAGGGCACGTGCCAGAGACAAATTACATATTTATGGTAAATTGTGTGCATAATCTGTGTCCTGTCATATTGAAAAGTGTTTGTATGTATTATGAAACCCGTTGTTTGTTGTCAGGGTGATTTTGTTGACCGTGGGTATAACAGTCTAGAAGTTTTCACAATTCTTTTGCTACTCAAAGCAAGGTAATTTGCAACTCTTCGGATTTTCATTATAATTTACAATAAATTCTTACTTTAATTCTACTGATGCTAAAAAATACTATGATGTATATTGTCCTACAGTATGTGTAGAACTGAAATCAATGGCATTTATGGTAATTGTTTTGGATGGTGTTGGGGGTAGTTGAAGACAGAATGACTCTTACTGCTGTTTTTCAAGGCTACTATGAAGTGCTGGAGCTATAGTTCTGAACTAGTGGTTTTGGTATGAGATTGTAAAACAAATTTAGTGGTTCTGGGTGGTTTGTGGAAGAGATCCAAACACATACCATTATAAGTTCAATTAATGTCGGTGGTGGAAAGTGTAATTAATAGAATGAAGGAAATGGAGGCAAATCAGGAAAGTGAAGTATTCACATTAAGTAGTACTCATCTAGTACAGGTGTATTTGGATAACATCACCTTCCTAAACCCAAGGAAAATTTCTCACTTGGGTCCCCACTTCTCCTCTCATAAAGAGTTCAAATTTTACGGAACCGAAGACAAAAATCTCAAAACCAAACTTTGGTTTCAGTATATTGCCTAATTTGCTTAAATGCAGATAAGTCGTATTAATTTGCTAAAGTGCGGGCAGATAAGTTTATAATCCTTGTATTAAATTATAACATTTAAACACCTAACTAATACCATATCCAGTCAGAAATATAAGTCATTTAAGAGAGTTGATGGTGATCAAAAGATGCCCTTTTACAATTTTTAATGGGTTTTCTTGCATTTTTCCATCTTTACTAATCTCTTTACTCATTTATTTCACTCCCACTCTATCTCTCTCCTTTATTAAAGGTATAAAAAGTACTTTAATTCAATAGTTTTCTTGTTTTCACCATCATTGCTCTACTTTTATTGTAACTAAATTGAGAAAAGTGAGTTATTTTGTGAGGTACGTATTTGACTTTTGTGAGAGAAAAAATGGGACCTACAGTGAAAAAGTTGAATTCTTTTTGGATTGAGAAACAATCCAAATAGACCCTTAATTCTTGTGCACAAGTCCAAAAAGACTTATATTTCTTATTGGAGGTAGTAACTATACGTATGGAATCCTCTAAATCACGGCTAATGCCTAAAGAAATTGGCTGCAGCAGACTTTTCATGGATTTTCAAATGACTTTTCAGATGGAACAGAATCACCCATTTTATTTGTTATCTTTTTCTTAAAATAAAAAAAGTATGACACAATTCATGCATTGTGCATGTTACTGAAGATGCCTGTCAATTCCATTGATAGATCAGTTTGTGCACGTTATTGTTAATTTAGTGAATGGATTAGTCAATTATTTGTGCTCCAGATAGGACTTTATTGCCACAAAGCCATATCTCTCTTCTGTCTTTCTGCCTTATCTCCAGTACATGAGTACTTAATGACTGCTTGTTGCATGAAGCACAGAACAAAAAAGAAAGTTGATATTAATGTCTAGCACCCGTGACTCCCTAGTACTCTTCCCATGAATTAGCATAAGACTTTTATAATTACCCTGATTACTTATACAGTAACTTATATGATCATTTTCTCATGCTTCCTTGAATTTATCTTTTGGAAAAGAGATCCCTGATATGCAGCAGTAGGGAAGGGTAAGATATCAGAAGTAAAGATTCTTTGGTTTGGGGAAATGTAGCACTGTTGGTGTCTGAATCTAGCATTTGAAGCTCTCAAAGCTACAGGAACACTTCCTCTGTTCCTTAGTAACTAATGATGTATAATTAATTGTCTTTGGTTCCAGATACCCTGCTAATATTACTCTACTCCGAGGGAATCATGAAAGCAGACAACTAACTCAAGTAAAGTCTTTCTATCTCCGCGTACTCTTTATTTATTATTTTTTCCCAATTGTATTTATTCTTTCGTATTTTGGTGAAGGAAGGGGCTGAGGCTAGGGAATAAGCACATACCATGGTATTTGTGATGTTTTAACTCAATATTTTACATTAAACGGGTGCACAGAGCTGATTTAAATTGTGCAATCATTTTGAATGGAAAATTTTTCAGTCATTCTATGTTCCCATCTCCCTCTATCGTTTCCTTATCCTTTATTTGGAGAATGTTGTTACTACATTCTAATGTTATGTATTAATTTTCCCCATGGGTGCACTCCTAACTATAAGTGAAATATCGTTGTGGAATATAGATAGCACTTGTAAGATACATGCTTGTGGAACAATTTTCTTTTAGATCCGCATTACTTCATCATGAAGATATATGTAACATTAATATTAGGTTGACAAATTTCTTTTTCTGAATGAACTTCTATAGTGTTTTCACTTTATGTTCCGAACTGTAATTGCTGAGGAACTGTTTCTGGAAATGACAAAAATTTTGAGGAGACTATCTGCAGCGTCTCGGACCTTCATTTGGTGATGCTCACATGCACAAAAAAAAGATACTGACCTTCATATATTCCCCCGTATAACTTCCTTACGTGGATAAGGCACATGATTTCCCTAAATTTTAGCTTTTGTTGCATTTACTTTTTCTTCATATATGATTCCTGGACATGATCTGTAAAGGAAGAGCAAGTTTGAGACAGTTGCTTTTGCACTTGTACAGGTATATGGATTCTATGATGAATGCCAGAGAAAATATGGAAATGCAAATGCTTGGCGGTATTGCACGGATGTGTTCGATTATCTAACTCTTTCAGCAATAATTGATGGAACTGTAAGATCTTTCTCTATTTTCTTTTGGCATTTATAGGCATTTGTGTGCTCATGGCATGCATCTAGCTGACAATTGTTTAGTTTATCAATTTATTGCCTTTTTATGGCAGGTGCTATGTGTCCATGGTGGTCTTTCTCCAGATATTAGAACTATTGACCAGGTTTGTTTATCCAAGATATAGCCAGCTGGCTCCTCTGTATCTTTGCTCTGGGATTGTTTTTGAATAGGAAATATGTGAAGTAAGACTTTAAAGCTTGTTGCCAGTTGAAATACATGATGTTGGAGCAGTCTTACTTCTTATAGCATTTAAACTTCTGTTGCACCTACATCATCTATGAGATGTGAATAAATATCAGCTAAAATATATCTAACAAACATTCACTAGAGTTGTAACCTGTTAGATATTTCTAAATTGCCTTGTGCTTCTAATGTAGTAATATTGCAAGAATGTGATAAAATTTCTTATAATTTTTTTTTTATTAATTCCATTCTTGTCATGAAAAATATTGATCTGAGAACACCAAATCAAGATGATGACACATCTAATGGAAAATAAAATAGTAAGAAAATTGAAATAAGAGAAGCACAAAAGAGGGAGAAAGGTATTGCATGAAAAGTGTTGAAGAATTAATGAAGAACTGTCTGTGAATCATGTCTTCCTATGACTTTGCAATTCAGAAGCCTGAAGTAGTCCTGTCCACTGTTGCCCGTATTTAAGATTTTCACCTCCAATAGAGCACAATCACAGGCTATCCTCTGGAACAGCCTAAGGAGATATTTTTGTATGGTCTGTGTGACCTTGTGATGGCAGCGGAACCATAAGGAGGGTAGGGCCTTCGATTCATATCGAAGGTATGGTTTTTTAGGAAAATCCAGTGCAAACAATAGTTTAGGGCCTGATTTTTTGCTAACCCTAAGTTCTTAAAGAAGAACCCAAAGCCGAAGGCTATTTCATATTAATGTAAAAGATATAAAGCTGTCTTTACAACTCTGAATAAGAGAGAATTATATAGAGAGTAATCCTAGTATCCTAAACTGTTACGGATTCTTGTTTTTGAGAAATAACTAATATGGAAACTAAATCAGACTAGGATTCTAAATTATAACAAGACAATAATAAACCCAACTAAACATTGTTTTTTCCTGCATCACCTTGAAACCCTTAAATGAGTTTCAATTTCAGCCTGGAAGCTTTGTTTGATATTACAAAATACTTTTCTTTTTTTTTTTCCTGGTGAAGTATGCTTATTAATGCTTGTCAATGGGGTGAAGTTGAAGAAGTGTGGGAAAGTAGAAGGAAAAGAGAACCTCATGATTTATTTAATATGTATTTTAGGTTAGGACCATACGAGAGTGGAAGAACTAAATGGAGGAATAAAGGAGGAAAAGAAAAGATAACAACCCTGTCATATTCCTTAGAACTACATCCAGTCTGCACTTCGGATGTTTACATTGGTTGGTTTTTGTCATTTCAACTTTATCAGCCCAATTCAACTTTAGAATGTTTAGCCCTGTCACAGGACTCGCCATTTGATCTGGTTATTTGGTATGTCCAGAAAAGAAAGCTTGAGGAGCTAATTGTCGATGTTTAATATCATTGGGGATCTAGATGTCAATTTTTGCAAAAGCACTGGTGAAAGTGGGACTGCTCTCCCTAGATTAACATGTTTTGGATTTGTAGTTTGTTATAAAATTTTTCACAACTATGAGCAATCTGTTCAAAGATGGTGTCACTTGAAAATTGAAGTTCATTTGTGTCCAATATGTAAAACATTATCTGGGGGTTAGTTATTATTGTGTTATACCCTAATACTTCTAAATGAGTCTGCAGCTTTACTGTGGATGCTTTGTGGCTTTGATGAGGGGTTTGAATTAGATTTTTTCATTCTTTCCCATAGCCAAGGTTACAAAGCTTATGCAGAATGAAGAAAGGGAAATTTGGCGCTGATAAAAATTTGTTGGAACTATTTAATCCTTGCGTATGATATGATGTGAGTAGTTTAAATACTAAACAATTATAAAAGAAAAATGGAAGTCCCTAGGTTTGGGTGATCTATAGGGCTTCGTTGTTGTCCATCGTATAGGCTAGTTTCTAGTAACTTTTTTCTTTTCTTGAGAAAAGTTAGTTTGGTTGAAGATTGACTTTGATTATAAACATGGCACCAAGGTGCATCCTCCACTACCTGCAAACCAAAACAGGTATAGCTTCTCCAAGATCTATCAGACCATGGGGGCGGGGTGGGGGATGAAAAAAGAGAGAGAAGTGTTGCGGATGGAGAGTGTGCTAACATCTCTAAAATGTGTTGTTTCTTTCTTTTTGAAATCATAGATAGGGAGTATACCTAGGGTGACTGACATTTTCAGTAGCTGCCAAATGGATGTTCTTTGATCCTCCAGCTCAGTTTCAAATACTGAGTACCAATATGAACTTTTTCTTTGGTTTTCTCATCTGTTTGCTGTGCAATACTAGTTTTATTACATTTTCGCCTATATCTTTTTGATGATGTGGTAGTCCAAATCTCTCTATCAAGAGGGAAAATGTCATTTTTATTTCTTATGGAAATTTTGCAGTTTCTAATCCAAAGTTTTCTATTGATCTTTTGTCTCTGGCGTGCTGACTTTGAATTATGTGTAGTTCAAATTTGTTCTATTGTTGTTACTATATGGAAGGATTTTTTACTTCTCCTTTTGCTCCTCCCGACTACCTTCATTTCACAATCTTCCATTGTGATTGTCAAGTGGGAGTATATCCTTGATGAACTTACAGCAACTCCTGTTTTTGTTCATACTTGGCAGATTAGGATTATAGAAAGAAACTGTGAAATTCCCCATGAAGGGCCGTTTTGTGACCTCATGTGGAGTGACCCTGAAGATATAGAAACCTGGGCTGTGAGTCCCCGAGGAGCAGGTTGGCTATTTGGGTCCAGGGTTACTTCTGAGGTAGATTGCTCCATTTTTCATGTGTTATATTACATCCATTTCTAATGATCTGACTCGTCAATTATTTCATCCTAATGCTGCACATCTTTTATTTTCTTGTCCCAGTTCAATCACATTAACAAACTTGATCTAGTATGCCGAGCTCACCAACTAGTGCAAGAAGGCTTAAAATACATGTTTCAGGATAAAGGACTCGTAACTGTAAGTTACCTTGTTTATGCTGCTGTGATATTTCTTTTTCTGGGTAACTTGTGTGCTGTGATAAGTTCATGTTATATTACTATAGAAATGCAACCAAAAAAAAAAAGAAAAAAAATCTCTAGAATCAAGTCGGATATAGATGCTTCATTAGTGTTTTCCTTCTGGACTGTGCAGGTGTGGTCAGCACCAAATTACTGCTATCGTTGTGGAAATGTAGCTTCAATATTAAGCTTCAACGAGAATATGGTACTAAATATGCTGCTTAAATTCCTTGCTTCTCCTCTCCTACTCTTTATTTTTTACCTTTTCTATTTTGTGGTGGTTGCTGTGTTAGTTATTTATTTTGGGTGTGGGGCCAAGGGAAGTGTTCTTTTACAAGTAGGTAAAAGGTATTTCTCTTTTCTTTGAGATTCTCCAGTTTGTCGTTTGTGTGATATGATTTTTGAAACTGTGACCTCAGGCCTACTATGCTACTTCTATTTTCATCTATGTGGTCAATGGGAACTACCAGTCTAGCATAGATCACAAGGAAAGATATAGTTGTTCCAAGTAGAGATAAACGAAAAGCAGAAAGAGATAGAAGATCAAGTATCTAATGGCATGAATATCACAGAGTGATTAAACAATATATTACAGAAAATCTTGCTAATACAATGGTTAAGACGTCCAGTGGAAATTTATACATACCGCAAAACATCTTAGCTTAAAATGATGTTCTAACTACCGCAACATACATATGAGAAGCTGAGGGTCCGTTTATTTTTCTGCTTTATATTGGGTGATCTAAGAGATAGAGGCCTCTGGCCTATCAACTCAAGGACAAATGGTACGCAAGAAAAATGTTGAAAGGATGACATTGCATAGGGGGGTGCCTGAGTTTGGAACAGAGAAAAGTTTATGGGTTAACAAGAGAATCTTTGATATTAGAATTACAAGTGATAAAAGTCATGACCCTGTTATTATTATTGTTATTTTAATTTTCTGCTGCAATGTATTTCGTAACCTAGGAATAAATAACTAAGCGCTTTCTTTTATCGTCAATGGGTTAATTCTAATTTGACTGGTTTTGAGCTCATATAGCTAGCTCATATGTTCTATTATTCTACAGGAGAGAGAGGTGAAGTTTTTCACTGAAACAGAGGAAAACAACCAAATGAGAGGGCCCAGGACAGGAGTACCGTACTTCTTGTAAAATTTTTCCACTTTGTTGGAACGAGTTTCTGTATGACTGCTTAATTGTTTCTGTGTCAAATTAGCCGTGCATTAACCAAACTTGTTAGGTGATGCTTCCTTTCAATAGTTTGTTGTGTAGTATTATGGATGCTTTAAATGTATGCTAGTATTCGATTTCTTGGTAGTTTTATGATCTTGGTGATGGCCTTTATATATATATATAACATTCAATGGATTGGATCTCTACCTATCATCCTTTATCACAAGGAAAAGGAAAAATTAAGATTTGATGTTGGTATGGTATACATTGGTTATAACCGGTCGGTCACCTCTGTTGTATTCATTTTTGGTAGATATTTATATCATACACTGAAGGTATTCTCACAAATTGTTTTCTGAACTAGAACCTCTTCTTCTCATGTTGGTGGATTTACCCTTTTAAGTGTGGATCTTTTGGATTTGTTTTGGGGTTAAAATATTTTTGTCCTAATTTTGTATATTTTAGGGTTTACTATCTTCTTTTTGGGTTGTGAATTCATCCTGAGAGAGCTACAATTGGTGTTTGTGGTAAGCTCTCGGGGTGTTGAATGATGCTTTTATCTGGATTAAACTTGTTCAGGTTTTGTATTCCTCTTGTAAGAAGAACCAGATCACAAAGCCGATGCCAAAAGAAACATACTGCAAACCCAAGTAGGGTGGGGTGCCTATTTTTATAACTAACTGTGACCATATATCTTGATCCATTCATTCAATGACTAATGGAAAAAAAGCCCGAGCAATGTTAGGTAATAAGTTGCAAATTGCTTCAATTTGATTAGTTGATGGTATGTAATATATTTTAATGAATTTGGATGAATCTAATGTAGTGATTCAATAAAATCTTAAAAAAAAAAACCCAAACTGTTTTGGTGATGGCGGAAGAGTTAGATGCTGTTGTTTCTATGGTCTTGCAATCGCTCACTGAATTCTGGAGACAGTCTGAAGCAATAGCTTATATATATATTGGTTTCCAGCTCTTATGTGGACATATTTGAAGAGAAGAGTTGAGATGTCTGAGAATATTCCTGGATTGATATAATATTGCTCATGTGTGGCATTTGAATTCTCTGGTCTTTGGTTTTTCATGGAGAAGATCAAACATAGAGCTGCTGCCTCTTCAATGGCCTTGTCTCCTCCGTCTTTGGTTTCCCCCATTCCCGAGTTTCTCAGGAAGAAGATTGAGAAGAGGTCCCTTGGTTTCAAAATTAATTGGCTGATATTCTTCGTGACTTGACTGACGCTTCGGGTTATACATTTGAGTGGAATCTCGTCTTGATTTTGATCGAAGAAATTGCCGAGTTTTCTTCGCCAAGGAATTTTGCTTGCGGAGGTTTTGGAGGGAATGACAGACGCGTGTGGTTCAATTACTAGTGGGAGAAAATTGGTTTTATTCTTATTTTTTAAAATAAAATCAATTTAAAAATCTATTATCTCTCTACATCTCTTTGTCTCTATCTTCTTTCTAAAAAATATCTTCAATTCTTCACTTTGAAAATAGTAGACATGAACGATTTTGAAGATTATTTGCAAAAAATACAAAAAAGAACACAAGCAAACAAGTTTCTCTTCTGGTCAAGAGAAATTCTTTGCCCGGGTCGGGAGAAGCTCATTTTTTTTGTGTTTTAAAAAAATAATAAAAACCCCAAATTGCCCAAACCAGCGAAATTCTCAAAGAATTTTGCCCGGTCTAGCATAATTCTTGGAGAATTTCGTTGGTTTGGGCAAAATTCATTTTTTTTGTCCATTCAAACTGTTTTTTTATCTCTAAATCAAAATCACTCATACGTACTTTCCTATAAACTTCAAAGTGAAAAATTCAAAAAAGTTTGTAGAAATAACTTGCAGAAGAGAGAGGAAATGGAGGGAAAAAATGAATTATTTTTACCTTGAACTTTTAGATTTCTGAGTTTTTTTTTTTAATTTTTATTAAGGAATAATGAATTTTTGTAGGTATTTGGAAAATTTGAAATATGAATAACTCTGCGATCGGATGTCTGTTTAATGCATATGACCAGTCGTTTCGATAGTTCTCGTAAAAACAAACGTAATGGCATCGCTGAAAAAGTCGTTTTTAAATGCTACTTTTTGAAATTTTTGTTTATTACACTGATTTTACAATTTTTTTTAATATGAAATGTGTTAAGATTTTAATTGTTTCATATTATATCTTAACAGAAAAACATAGATTCTTCAAATGTTGTTGGATCTACTTCGTTCTGTTATTTGGATCTATTTGCATCTTCATTGTTCGTTATCATTAATTCACAACTTTACGAGCTAAAAATATCCTTTGTGACAGATAACACGCCTTGATTGTGCGTTATTTGCCACATTATCCTTTCATTTATTTAAAACTGGTAAGAAGATTGGAACCTTGACCTCATTGAAAATAACATAGAAACATTATTACAACAAGTGCATGTGATTTTATTTAATAATAAAGTATTTACGTATTACAATATTTACCAACTTCAATCATTTGAATTTTTAATTAGAGCAAAACGAAGGCTGCTCCTCTGTTTAATTTTCAAATTGGTGCCGTAATTTTTTAGTTAATAAAAGAGAAAGTGTTAGAAAATTACAAAAACGTAAATTAAAACGAAAATATGACATTTTTGTAGAAAAGGTTGATGGAAACCGCCTAAAGGCATTGCCATCGCGTAGATCTCAAAAAAATACATGACATGCCCACAAGAATCGCCTCAATCGGACGTCCGAGAGCAAAGTTATGCCCCGTCAAAGTTTTCAACTTTATGGGACAAATTTTTTATCCAGAAACGGTTCGGATCACTTTTTTGGCGATGCCATTGTGTTTGTCTTTACGAGAACCATCGAAACGACTGGTCATATGCATTAAACGGACATCCGATCGCAGAGTTATTCATGTTTCAAGTTTTTCAAATACTTAAAAAAATTATTTCTTCCTTAAAAAAAAAAAAAAATAGGGCTCGGGTCACTAGTCCGGACGATCCGAGCGTCAGTGTCGAAAAAGAATAATTTCAACTTTTCTTATATCTAAATCGATATTTTCTTCCACAAATTCTTCGAGTTAGAGAGAAATTGTGTAGAGAGAGAAAGAGTAGGGAAACGGAGGGAAAATAATAATTTTTTCACGCTATACATATAGATTCTCGAGTTAGATTTATCGACTCCCTTTAAAATATTATGAATCAGATTACCTTCTATCCTCACTTTTTTGACAACCAAACGAGGTCGGATTTTATCTTTTATTTGATAAGTTTTATGATAAAATATATCAACTTGTGAATGATATAGAGGATAGTACATGGAAGTATGAAGAAGATCCGAACCGAATTTAAGGTTGTTTAAATAAAACAAAAATGATTAACGTTTCGGACAATATATTTGAAGATTATACTGTAATTTCTTTTAGAAAAATTGAAAAAAAAAAGTTTCAAAATTATTCATTTAATCTTAACTTAGTTTTAACATTAATTTTTCAATAATTTAGTTCCAAAATTGTTTTACTTGAAGAATGTTAGTCGGAGCCATCCATTTTTAGGTTGGGATTTGTTAAATTCTTGTACGTGTTATTTGTATAAATTATTGATTTAAAAATTAAATGTAAAAGTGACTCGTACGGACATTTAACATTTAGAATAAACATATTAGTATTGATGATTTTACTATTAGTTGGTGATTCATACGAGTAGCACATTTTATAATTAGTAGAATTCCTCCATAA
This sequence comes from Catharanthus roseus, assembly GCA_028651295.1. Lineage (NCBI taxonomy): Eukaryota > Viridiplantae > Streptophyta > Magnoliopsida > Gentianales > Apocynaceae > Catharanthus > Catharanthus roseus. The sequence continues at coordinate 2,964,036 of JAPQWS010000044.1, read as the reverse complement.
AGGGAGTGGTGGAAAGTGAGATTTTTTTAATAAAAAAAATATTTAGGACTAAAATTATTAAAACATAACTTTGGGACCAAATTAAAACTAAATAAATAGTTTTTTAGGTACTAACTTTTTAAATATTAATTCTAGCAATTTTTCTTTTTAAAATAAACACGAAAAACTCAAATTAAAAATATATATGAGATATATTAGTACTCTACTCGAACGATCAGATATGAAAGTTTGATACTCGATCATGGCAAGGTGTCTTTGTAAGACAGAAATGTCATGCTTTAGACAATTATCGCGTATCAAAACATGATACTTGACTGTCGTGGGCGAGTACCTTTATTTTGCTTTTGTTTTGTTTTGTTTTTGTTTTTGTTTTTTTTTTTAATTATCGAATTTATTTATAAGTCTAAATGTTTAATAATTTCAAATCTTAATTTTAGTATTTTTTTCCAGTTAAAATTTTGTATAAAAAGCTAATAACTATTTTATATATAGAAATTTTTAAATTTATTTTACACAATACTAATATGGAATTTTATGAATTTGTAAACTTTAATACTTTAAATTTTTTTAGTTTTTCGCCAAATTGTTGATAAAAAAAAAAAAGCCAAATTGTAGTTTATACTTTACTAAATTTCACCTGCTCCTTGAATTGCCACTACCTTTTGATATGCTAGAAACAAATAATTGTTTTTAGGAAAATTGTTTCAAAATACTACAAAAAAAAGGTAATATTTCTTTCTCACTCACCCAACTTTGTTTCAAAATTATTAATGATTCTAATTATTTTTATACTTTTATTTATGTCACTTGTCGCTTCATATAGTAAAATTTTACAAGATTTGAACGTGTGAGATACACTTATTAAAAATAAATTAGTGTCTACAAATTCATTACATGTTTATTTGTACCAAATCAAATAAAATTACTATATAAAAAGTGATAAAGTGGCACACAAAACTTGTTGAATACAAAAAACACAAAAAGTAAAAAATGATAAAAGGATAAATATAACATTTTTTCAGGAACATTTTAAGCTAATTTTATTTATTTCTACTATATTAACAAGTTATGAAAGATTAGTAAACTAACACTACTTATAATTCATTGTTTTTCTAACAAATATCTATTCTTGAAAATTAAAAATAATAATAATAATTTTTTTTGAAATTGGAAGAAGTACTAATAACATACAAAAACTATTTTGTCTTATGACTTCTTAATTTATGATATTCCAGCTTTCCTTACCAATATATATACATATATATATATATATATATATTAGTATATGCTAATAGTAGCAAAATAAGTTTTGTCAAATTCTTTTTGTTGAGAGAAAAGGAGGCAAAAGGAAAAGGAAAGAGCAAATTATGTTTATCTCTCTTAAGATTTGTTTAAATTAAAGACAGGTTCTTAAAATTTTATCAAATTACATTTTTTCTGTATAACTAAATAATTATTAAAAAATAAATCCTTTTATTCTGATAATAAATATCCTAACTTTTTAATTAACCTGTTTATTTAGTCGAATTACAAATAATCCTAACTAATTGGTCACAGTTAAATTGACTTTTTTATTATTAATTTACATATATATTGAATGTTGTTCATCATAATTGTAATTTTGGGAAAATACTTATATTCTAACATTCTCTATTATAGATAATGGTTCGAAAAATCCATAAATGAATAACTTATTTCCTACAATATGTTAGAAATATATTTTTTAGAAGAAAATTATGATTATTTATAATAGATAATTGTACTTAAATCCCATTAATTTCATTGTACTCGATATTAGATAAAAGATTTTATTAATCGATTCTTTAAACACTTTAATAAATTAAGGGTATTTTTAAGTCTTAATATATTTATTATTATTAAAGAAAAATTTATTCCCCCTCACAAATTAAGATATTAGGGATTAATTTGTTAACCCTTTTGGTGATCGACCTACCTAAGCAGAGAAGGGCTAAACTGTTTATTTCAAATGGGTTTAAAAGGCTTTTTTGTTCTTCACTGCACTGTTGTGCTTCTCACAGCTATTCTTCAATGGCTGAATCCCAATGTTGAAGGGCTCCCTCATTCGAACCACTTCCTCTGCCTGCTTCTCTATGGCACTTCACCCCCGCCTTCCGCTATTGCCGAGTTCCTTCAGCCCTGTAATGCTCCGTCGGTTTTATCTGAGATTCTTCATTTCCGACTCCACTCACCACCCGTCTTCTTCTCAATCTCGGTCCCATTGGCAAGACCCTGATTCCGCCTCCGATGCTTGGCCAAAGGTGAGCCCGCTTTCACATATAAACCCCAAATTTTATTCTTTCTTTCTCTTCTTAGCTCTAACTATATGGCTAGAGGAAGTTCTCTTTCTTATTTGTGTTTATACTTATTTGGTTTTCGGGGTCTCTTAGGATATAACTTGTTCATTAATCTCAGCTTCTTTATTTCTTGTTGGTCGTTTCCTCTTTAATCTTAATAAGGAGCCTTTTGCAATGTTGAATGTCGTGTTCAGTTTTTTTTTTAAATTTTATTATATATATATATATATATAATAAAGATTCTTATTTTTTAATTTTAACTTATAAGTAAAATAAAATAAACTTATAAAATTGGATGTCAAGTAAATTGGCTTTTCTTGGGGTTCTATGACAGTATCCTATAATTGAACATGAGATGCTCACCCGAGTCCTTGAATTGATTGACAAAATTACTTTATCTATATCTTAAGCCAGCTTATTTAGTCTGATCAATGTCCATCAATGTGTCTGAGGTTCCTGAACTTTTAGCCATATATATATATATATATATATATATTTGCTCCAAAAGGGAACTGTGTATATTGTAATATACCAAAAAGATGTTGTAGCCAACTAGCTAATCTTTACAAAGATAGAGCTTGGAGCATATCTCCAGTTCTACTTCTAACAATATCCACAAAAATTTCTACTGATAGACTATCATCTATTACATAAAAAACAGCTGAGTTTCTTCTTTTCCAAATGGCTATAGCAGCTGTACAAAAAAGTATTTCCACTTCCCCCTCCTGAATGTCCCTCCCACATTCTCTCCTCAAATTGTCATGAATCCATAGGCAACACTCGGTCAAGGAACCAAACGTGTCCCAATGATTGGGATCAGCTAATCTGGCCCAAACTGGGCTGCAAAAGGGCAATCTCTGGTTGCATGTAATATGTCTTCCTCACAATCAGGTGGACTGGGGATATGTCGGCCAAGCAAATCTGTCTTGATGCCAGTAAGGTTCAAACCAGAGAAACATAGGATTCCTCGTAGGCCCGTTCAGCCACCAAATCTTCTTCCAGATACAATCTTGTTACTTCATCAAATCTACACAAAGTACTGTATGCCACTTTGCTAGTGAAGGCTCCTTTACTTGATTGCTTCCACCGAGGACACTCTTCTCTGTTTTCCTAAATGATGGGTCAACAACTCTGAATTTTCGCACCATCTCAGGTCTCCACCATTGCTCAAGCTCTTCCCACTGCCAATCTGCCCGCCTAGCATCCCAGTATTCGTACACTTTCTTCCCCTTTTCCTCTCTCGGCAACCTGTTTGCTAGACTGCAGGCTAGTGGACTGTCTTGGAACTGGACACCCTCCCAAAAAGATATAGACCGACCATTTCCCAGTTTCCACTGGAAATTCTTTGCCATAGCTTTCGAGCTACTGCATAGACCTGCCAGACATGTAATTTTTGCTATCTGCCTTTGCCTTCCCAATAGGTTCTCAGCTCCCCATATTTAGCTCTAAGTGTTGGTGCCATAAAGAGTTGCTCTCGGTGTGCGACCTCCTGGCTAATTTTTTGAATGCACAAATGTTGGCCTCCTCAAGTCATCTCAGTCCCAGACCCCCTAATTTCTTAGGCCATTGTGTGAAGTTTTCTTTCTCCATCTTCCTCTCCCCAGAAGAACCTTTTGTTAATTTTCTCCAATTCCTCAATAACTAAGGTTAGTAACTTCATTGTGTTTGCATAGTATGGGCTAGAATGGCCGGATAATTAAGAATTTAGAAGATTTGGTCGAATGATAGAAGAGTCTATGGGTTCGTTAGGAATCGATAGTCCTTGTCTAGACATAGGAGTCACAGAAGGCCGGGAAGAGGAGAGATCAACGATGGAGCTACTATCTACTAGTTGGTATGTAAGTCCTCTAGCTCCAATTCCTTGACCACGCCCCGCTCCAGGGATGCTGCTTTGGAGAGGATTATAATCTTCCACCCACATAGTTTTTATCGCACTCTGTCCATCAAGATATCCAAAGATTCTTTTGCTAACTTTCTCGGGCTGAAGCAGTACCCCTAAATACTTCCCTAGGTCAGTGGTCAAGGGGATGTGAGCATTTGCACTAAGTACTCTTGCGGCACTGGCATTGATGTTGGGTGAGACATATAGCCGAGATTTGGATAGGCTCACCTTCTGTCCCGAGATTGCACAAAATATTCAAGAATACCAGCCATGATTCCGTCTTGCCTTTCAGTAGCTTCTCCAAATAAAATCAAGTCATCTGCGAAAAAAGTATGTGAAACCATAGGCCCTTCTCGAGTGAATTTCAATCCCTTCCACTGCCCGGCAGCAGCTGATTTTTGGATCATATTTCCCAATATTTCCATACAAAGGAAGAAGAGGTATGGTGATTGAGGGTCGCCTTGACACAAACCCCTGCTCGGTTGAAAGCAGTCAGGTGCTTCTCCATTCCAGAGGACTAAGAGGGTCGCAGATGTAATGCCAAATGCTATAAGCTTAATGAAATGTTCTTCTATACCCTCTACCCTAAGCACCCTCTCCAAAAATTTGCAATATGTACGGTCATAGGCCTTCTCCAAGTACCTTTTCTGCTCTTCTTACACCTTATTGTATGCATAAGTTCTTGTGCTGAGATAATATTGTCTGCCACCTGTTTGCTAGGGATAAAACTCCGTTGGTTTTCACTTTTGAGGGTGGCCATTACACCTGTGAGTCAATTTGTGATTACTTTGGTAACAGTTTTCGCCAGTACATTGCATAGAGCAATAGGGTGAAATTGTGTCATGCCGGTAGGGTTCTTCTCTTTTGGGATTAGGGAGATGAGTGAACTGTTGATGGATGCCTCGAACTTCCCTCTTGCAAAAGCCATTTTGACAAATCGTGTAACAGATTCTCCCACAATAGCGCAGTTTTTCTGGTGGAAAGCAGGTATAATTCCATCTGGTCCAGGAGTTTTTGGGGCCCGTGTATCCATAATTGTCGCCTTGACTTTCAATTCTGAAACATACCAGTGCAAAGCCCTTCAATCAGCTGGAGTAATTTTGGGCAAACTCCAATATGCCATATTAATCTCCCTTACTGTTCTGCATTATATAACCGCTGGTAGAATGTTCTGGCCTTATCTTTCAATTGGTTCTGATCCTTGATCCATTCCCCCTGTTCGTCGTTAAGTTTAATGATCTGCCTTTTGGCTTGTTTTGATATAACCGAGGTGTGGAAGAATTCGGTGCATCTCTCCCATCTCTGAGCCACTGCTCTTTAGTCCTCTGTCGCCAGTACATCTCCTCATGGTGGATGATTTCTTTATATTCCGTTATCAGCTCTTTTCCTTTCGCTCCAAGTACTGTGAGTCCAGCCATGCTAAAGTTTGTTGAATTCCATCAAGCCGAGACAAACATCTTTTCTTTCTGTAAGTCAGATTTCCATAGATCTCTCCTTCCACCAAGCTGCCCTCTTGACAAAAATTGCTCGTGGTCTGTACTATGTTCCCCCACCAGCCAAATATTTTACTGTTTGTTTATCTGTTGGGATGTTCAGACTCAATTTTTATAACTTCAAACATTTTAATGAAGGTGTGGTTTTAGGATATAATTGGAGAATTTATTTGTATATGAGATGCTACAGCAGGATCAGCTCAAGATTTATTGATTTGTGAATTTGTATAGGAATTGAATGGGTTTTTTTTCTGAATAATCTTGTTTTGATACTGGAAATGACAAGATTCACAAGAAAAATGATTAATAGTAAATGAGGAGGGAATTTTACAATTTTCTGTGGATATAAGTTGATTTGGACTTGCATATGCAATGCAACATTTTTTGAAATCACTCTGTGTACCTTAATGCAGGAATTCAGGATGACGATGGATGAGGACACAGTCCTTTCTGGTTTGTCCTATCCCTGTAAAAGCTCTTTCTTTTTGTAACTGTTATTAATATTCTTGGGGAAATTGCTTCAATGCCCCTTCAACTATTACGATACTTCCAGCTATCCTGAGAGTATTCTTTCATCTTTTATATTATTTCATCTGATTTTATTTGTTCTGCCACCCTTCCTAGTGGCTGTTTTTAGCAATTTGCTTTTAAGTTACATGAGATATCCATGACTAAACTGGCATGGAAGTGCGGCCGATCATAAGAGTGGCAGGATATAAGCACAGAAGTGAAAATATTAAATGATAAGATAAAGTAAATCTTTTAATGTTTTTTTTCACAAAAAAAAAAAAGAAAGTATAGATGTGAATAATCCAAAATTTTTGGATGGCTTTCAAAGCTAGTTTCTCACATTCTTATAATTTCATATATCATTCTTGGGATTTGATGTTACTCATCTTGTGCTGCAGCACTGTTTAGGGAAAGAATTGAGATAGAAAATGGGAAAGGTCCTCCACAGGCTTCGCAAGGGATCGAAGAACAGACATCACAATTAAAGACCAGTGCAAGTGAAGCTAGCCTGAAACCTAATTTCAATACCTCTTCTTTTCCACTTTCTGACCCATCTTTTAAATCTGAAATTTTTGGTCTTATACAAAACCAACATTGGTCAAGACTCAAACCTTTCCTTAGACCCACTAGTCCAAGCCATTTTCTCCAACAACTATTTGACTCTAACTTTCCTACTGATATCATCCTTACATTCTTCAAATGGTCCCAGCATGAAATCCAGATTTCTCACTCTCTACCTCATTTTTGCAAGCTTTTAATTTTGTTAGCTCATGATAAAAAGTACCCAAAAGTTCGGTCTTTACTGCACACTTTTGTTAAATACTGGAAGCTCAATTCATGTTCTTCATTCTTTCACACTCTTTTAACATGTACCAATGATTTTTGTGTTAATTCTGTTATAGTTGATATGTTGATATTAGCTTGTGTGAATAATAATAGGTTGGATTTAGCACTAGAGGGGTTTAAGAGGTCGGGGAACTATGAGATTAAGTTATCATCAGTTTCATGTAATCCTATGTTAGGAAAGCTGGTAGAGGAGGGGAAGGTTGGGGTTTTGGAGTTTGTGTTCAGGGAAATGATTAAGAGGAGGGTTGAGATTAATTTAATTACTGTCAATACAGTAATTCATGGGTTTTGCAAAGCTGGGAAGTTGAATAAGGCAGTTGATGTGGTCGAAGACATGAAGATGTGGGGCTTCTTGCCAAATGTGGTTACTTATAATACTATGATTAATGGATTCTGTAGGAAAGGTGGGGCAGGAAAATTGTACAAAGCTGATAGACTTTTGAAGGAAATGGTGGAGAAGGATGTGTGCCCAAATGAAATAACATATACTATCTTAATTCATGGTTTCTGTAAAGAGGATAATGTGGTTGCAGCATGGAAGTTGTTTAATGAAATGCTGGGCCAGCAGTTGACACCATGTGTGATGATATTCAACATATTGATTAATTGGTTCTCTGGTGAAGGAAAAATTGATGAAGCTCTGGGTTTGTGGTCTAAAATGGTAGTATTGGGTTTGGAGCCAAATATTGTTACTTATAATGCAATCATAAATGGATTTTCAAAGACAAACATGCTTGAGGAAGCTAGATGCTTTTTTAATGACATTGAGAAGCAAGGTGTGGTAGTTAATGTATTGACATTCAATACTTTGATTGATGCATATTGTAAAGCTGGGAATATGGACGAGGCAATTGAAATTCGTAATTTGATGTTGGCCAAAATGGTGTACCCTAATGTTTCAACATATAATTGCTTTATTGGCGGTTATTATCGTGGGGGTAACATAGAAGCTGGTAACAGGCTTTTGGATGAAATGGAGAAGAAGGGAGTGAGAGCTGATGTGATCACTTACAATATTCGCATTGCTGCAATATGCAAGAGAGGTGAATCTAGGAAGGCAGTTAGGCTTCTAGATGAGATGTCTGAGAAGGGGATAATTCCGAGTCATGTGACTTATAATACCTTAATGGCTGGTTATTGTCAGGAAGGAAACCCAACAGCTGCTTTGACAGTGAGGAGACGAATGGAGAAAGAAGGGAAGCGGCCAAATGTCGCGTCATATAATGTTTTAATTAAAGGATTCTGTGAGAAAGGTAAGCTGGAACTAGCAAATGGATATCTTAATGAGATGTTGGAGAAAGGGTTGGTGCCTAATAGAACAACCTATGACATCATTGCTGAGCAAATGAAAGAGAAGGGATTTGTTCCAGACATAGATGGACATATCTATACTGATTCCGTTAATGTTTAACCCTTACTGAGGATCAAGTGCTCCTACGGATACATTAGGTTTGATATTGGTGAATTGCCATTTTTCCATAAGCCATTACGACTGGTATCCATACTACTAAACCTCTTCCTCGTCATTGCTTATGGAGGGCCAGTTTTGAAGGTTTGATCATTATCCAGATCTCTGCTCCCCATCTATAAGGTACACTTTATTCCTTTCTCATATGTTTAGAGTACTCTGTCTGATTAGACACATGTTTAGGAGCTCTAATAACACCGAAGTTCCTTTTATTTGCTTTTGGTTTAGAGTCTGAAATGAGCTAGAGGAATTTCAGTTGCATTGCAGAAAAACTGAAGCGTGAGAAAAGGTAACACATAAAAATATATTTTATCATGTGGTTTGTTTACTCTTGTAGATGATTTACATTTGGTGCTTCACATTGTAGACTGATAGGCTGATGCTACTAGGATGTTGAATTCTTTCACTGTAGCTTAGCATTTCTTTTCCTCTCTCTCTAGTTTTTAGGTTAATCAACTAATGGTGGAACAATCATGTACTCCAAATGGCTGCGTATTTTGTTTTCAAGTTCTGCATTAAATAAGATCAAAGGTTTGAGGACGAGCAACTTTTGTATGTTGCATCTGTTCTGATAAAGGGGATTGAACTTACCATTCTCCACTAAATAAATTTCTATGCTTCTGCTGTTTGACAAACACATGAAGTCCTAGAGTTTTTGGTTCCTTAACTTATCTGGATACTATATACCTATATGAAGCGATATTCGCCAAATACCAGCTGCTCCATTTCAGATGGGGAAAGGGGGATGCCTTGGTGTTAAATTGTTAATGGTCTAGTCAGTAATTCTTGGTTTGCGATGTGAAGTGATTCTCAAATAAATAAACAGCATTGCTGCACTAATAAGGAAATATTCTCATTGTTATATGCTAAAATATGATTTCGTTTCATAAAGAGTTTGTGATAAGGATGACTGCTGCTAAACTGAGATATCTTCTTGCACTTAACATATTATTTTTTTCCTTAAAATTAATTTTGGGTGACATGTGGCTTACAATTGCCATTGATTTTCATTGATTAACTCCCAACTACCATGGGGCAAAATATTGCAAGTACTGATAATCTATTTTGAATATTCCATTTTTGTTGTATTTAGGGTAGGGTTATTTGAATTATTTGTAGCTTTTGCTATGATTTTGTGAAAATGTTGTTCTTTGACTTTTGTTCTTTCATCTTTTTCTCTTAACGAAAATCTGATCTAGATTATTTGTCTTTGCAGCGATTCAAGAGGTGACTTCTCGGTTAGAATTCAATATTCTAATGACTATGAGCAAGTTTGTGCTTTTTTTAAGACATACATCTCTGCCTGGGTAAATAGTTAGCTGTTTCTTGCTAATGCATAAAAGTGTGTTTTGAGTTCTTTAGTTGGCCTTGGTGTATGACTGTCTTGCTATCAATGTGTTTTAAGTTGTAGAACAATATGATTTAGTGTTTGGGGCTTATAACTCGCGATTCGCTACAGTGTCTTGTTTGCTGATCTGTTCTTTTGTGTTTTTGCGGACAATAATTGTATGGAAATACATACATATATATATATATATCTCTGATAGTCTAGGTTGCCTGGCCCTTTTCTTTTTTCCCTTGAGCAAACATCATTCTTTCCTTTGAATAATAAGATATTAGATACACCATGTTGCATAATTTATGTTTTCAGGTTCCAACCTCAAAAAGAGAATTTTGGTTTTGATGTTTTGTCATTGTTCTTGGCTAGCCCTTTGAGGACGTATATTGCCTGGAAGCTTGCAGAAATGAGGTCAAGGGGGGGAAGAACTCGCAACAGAGATGTTTGTTTTGGTGTGAAGACAGTAGCTAATTTCGGGATGGAGAAAAAGAAAGGAAAAATGAGATGGTTCGTTCAATGGCTTCCTTCTTGAAGAAGAGATATATGCTTAAATTCCAATGAGTCTTCACAGGATGGGTTGGGATGGCAGTGCAGTGAATAAATAAATACACAAAGAAGAGAAGGAAGAGCAAAGGACAACCAACCTCCTCACAACAAAACTACTGTTTGGTAGACATGTTACAAAGCAACAGTATATTTTCTTTCCTAATCCATCTTGAATTTCAATATGTATGCCTATTCTGGAATTTATGAATTTCACGATAAAATTACGAAAATTTTGCAAAAAATCTCATCTCCACACTTGTTCACTCAACATTTCTTCACTCTATTCTCTTTTTCTCTTTAAGCCTCTAATTTCCAAGAAAGATTTCGAAAAATCCAATTGTTAAAATGCCAAAAAAGAGTTGGTATATTAAGTTACACGCATTTATTTACATTTTGAGGAAAAAAAAAATGATCGGATATGAAATGGGGTGATGTGCAAGCTATCGGCGCATGACAGAGGGCACTGCGCGACCCCTGGCACACGGCATAAGGTGGTGTGCTACTCACTTCCATTTCTAATTTTGAATTTTTTTAATCTCATATTTGCAGATTGTCAATTAAGAGATGAGTTTTCTTTTTTAGGGCAAATTTTTAGCTGAGAAACAGGAGAAAACTTATCTCTAGTTTCTTTTTTAATTGTCAGGAGAAATTGCCAATTGTCAGGGTTTTTTTTTTTTTTTTTTTTTTACTAATTCAATTAATTTGGATTTGCGACATTATTAGTTCTCATTATACCCTTTTCAATTTTTTATTTTTTTTTATGGAATGCCTTTAACAATTATACATAAGTCCAAAAATTAATAAAATAGATTTTCTCATCTTTTCTCTTAGTTGGTCTTCAAACCATCCCCGCCATTATTTTATAAGGGCATAAGAGACATTATGCATTTTCTGATAGTATTACTGGACTAATAAATTTATCCCTTAATTGACAATTGATAAACCGAGTACTAAATTGATAATTTGTCAAACATAAATGTACTATTTTGTAATTAACCCTAAATTTTTTAATATAGTACCACATATTCAAACTCATGACCTTATGTTATATTAGCAATGCGCTTACCTACCTCAATGTGGCATGCTCAGTGAGAGGTCCAAAGTTCGAGTCACATAGATAACGGTTTAATACTACATGTTAGTCTTGCTATACTGTTTGGGGACGTTATGCCTTACAATCTCTTCTATATTAGTCGATGAATTTCGAATACCTCATTAAAAGAAAATAATTATCCCAAATTATTGATTTCTAGAGTGCATATTTTTAAAGGATAGAATAATGGATGAAAATTTTCATTAACCCAAAGAAGAGGCAAAGAACCAAACAAGAAGAATAAACCTAACATTGAAGAAACAAAAGTCATATGGATCATCCATCCAACATGATCCTCCCTCCTTTTTAAATACATTCAATAAACAAGGTAACCAAAGGCAAAGAAAGCAAGCAAATCTAAGCCCTCTAAAACAAATAAAGAATAATTCTTCTTATGTTTAAAGAAACCCCTCTCTTTTGAAACTATTTATTTTAATTTTTTATATGTTCATAAATTCTACTATATAAAGAACATAAAATCAAAGGCATCTTCATCAATTATTTCATTCTTTCTATATATCTACTTTAATATTCTTAATTAATTGAAAAAAAAAAAGGCTAAAAATGGAAGCAAAATCAGCTGTTCCTTCATATACTGAGTTTGAACCTTATTGCCAATGGCAACGTGAGGAAGCCCGTGATGTTCTTATCCTTCATCTTCCAGGTAATACTACTATTTGAAGAAAAAAAAACTTATGTTCTGAATTGTTTAAAATAAATTGTTTTTCATTTATTTTTTAAGTTTTAAGTTATGTTTGAACGATTATGATATGTACTGAAAAATAAAATAAAATGTGTTAAAGTCATTAAATGTAATAAATGATGAAAAGAGATGCATATCCATAGCCAATGAGTTATAAACTTTGTATTGCTTATTTTCTTCTCTCTTCCATGTTTCTACTTGTTATATTTTAAATATTACATAATTTAAGAAAATATGAAATTTTAGTTATTTTTTATTTTTATCTCGTTTTATTATTATTTCTAATAGTTTTCATGTTAAGCTCTAATTTGGTTCGCGAAGAAGGAAAGGGAGGGGGAATGACACAATTTACTTCTATTAGGAAAAGTATATTCATTTACTCCAAAATTGTTTGGTAGGAGTGGGTGGGAAGTAAACGTTTTGTTGGGAGTAAAAAGTGAAAAGTAAATAGTTTTATTATATAAGTTATTATTATATCAATTGCACAAAATTATGAATATTATATATGTGAGTTAGGAGTTTAATTTAAAGTAAATTTATAATAAATTGATATGTAAGAAAATAAAATAGATTTTTTAACATCGTTTAAATCTCGATAAATCCGAATATAAGTCCGTTTTGGAAAGAGTTAATTTACTACCGTAAAGGAAGAGTGTTTTCCCTCTTCATTTACATCACTTATACTTTTACATTGTAACCTATCGACGTAAATATGATATTTATGTCATAATTTATATTATCTCTTATTCCTCTTACTCCTCTCCCTCGTATTTTGAAATTTGTTATTAATAAAATAGTATAACAAGAAAAAATTCATTAATTATTACCTTCAAATTGACCAGTAAAAACAATATAGGAGAGTATAATATAACTAGGGATCCATTTCTCCTAAAGAGGAGATGCATTAACGATTAGTGAGGCCATAACAGAAATTTCCGTGGACACTATAGTTATGCAAAATTCTTGATATGACTAAATTTAAGAGTGATGGATTTGTCCTTTTTTTTTTTTGTTAAAGAATTCAAGAAAGAACAGCTGAGAGTTCAAATCAACAACGGAGGAATCCTAAAGATTTCAGGGGAACGTTCAATTGATTCATGGAAAAAGACCAAATTTTACAAAGAAGTAGAAGTTCCAAAAAACTGCAATACGAATCGAATCCAAGCAAAATTCGCCAATGGATCCCTTTACGTTATAATGCCTAAAACGACGACGTCTACCACAGAACAAACTAAGCCCAAAGAATCTGAGGGTTCCGGCACCGGCGATCACAAGACAAAATCCGATTCAATTCAAGATGATAATCAAATCGGAAAATTATCAGCGCCACCACCGCCGGCGGAAGATAAAGAAATTGCTGAGAAAATGTTACCGTCTTCGGATCAAGTTCACCGGCAGATGGAAAAATCAGTTTCGAGAATGAAGAGATGTGCTAAGATGAGTTTGAATGTTGCGGTGGCTGTGGCGGTGATGGCGGCTCTCGCTGCGTATGTTTTCTACATGTATAAATCTACACTTCTCGAAGATTAATTCTTGTGATTGATCGATCGATTAATTGATCATATTCAGTTCGTCCTTGTATTTTTGGGGATTTGATTGTTCATGAATATGCTGTAAATTTGGGATTAAAAATTCTTGAAAAAAGAAATTACAAGCAAATAATGTGGGGGATTCATAGAAATGATATGCTCCATTCAGCTGGATTTAAACCTTATGAATGTTCTCAGAGCGGGTTCGATTCAGCACTTTTCTACTCAAGTGGAGCTTGGCTCGACTTTAATTGAGTTTAAATTTTGGTTTGAGTTTGGATTAAAATAAAAAAGTTTATATATTTTGATTTAGTAAGCTTAATGAACAATTGAATCAGTGTTAATAATATTTGGAGTCTATTCGTTTGCTTAGCATACTGACTCGAGTTTAGTCAATAACGAGTTCGAATGAAACTTTGACCGAATAATTTGCAAATGGCTTGGTTTTAAAACAAAAACAAATTTTCAACAAATTTTTTCGATGTATATATGAGTTTGATCGAGAAATATCATAACCAGCCACAGGTAAAGAAGGGGTCAATCGTCCCCTTTTCGCTAGAAAATTATCGTAAAGTTATTATAGTAAGGTTTGAATAAAAATGGAAGGGATAAATCGATAAAGTTTGTTTATAAATACTTATGATTATTTAAAAATTTATAAAAAATGATTAATATATGCTATTTTTTAAAATAATTTAGAATTATTTGAACAATTTTTATACTTAAAAAGTGTCAGTTTTATAAACAAAATTATAATAAAATTTGTAAGTAATTTCGCCACCTATCGTTCTAATCATAGTTTTATCCGTGATCATAACTCGTATTGTTCATGCTATTTTGTTTATATTTTTAGTAAATAAATGTTAGACTTTGTTGTTATGTTATTTCTTTTTATATTAATAAAATAAAATAAAAATTTTTCTTTTAAAAAACAGGAAGCACACCATTTTATTTTGAGAAATTAATTATAAATCATCATAAATTATTTTAACACTTTATTTATAATCATGATATTTTTGTTTTATATTATTTTTTAATCATGAACTATTTTTATTATTTTATTTATAGTAACAAATTTTATTTTTATCATTTTCTTGTAATGAATTATTTTTGACCTTTAAAAAATAGTTATAAATTATTTTCAACATCTCAAATATAGTTATGAATTCATGACTATTTTTGAAGGATCGAAAATAATTTATAACTACTTAAAAAAAATAGTTCATTATCATTTTAGATAATTTAATGTATACATATTCTTTTTTATCCCAAAAAAGGTTCATGATTAAAAAAATAATAATAATTCATGATCATAAACAAAAAAATTAATACAATTCAGGATATTTATAACTAATTTCTCCCTCGTTTTCCTATCAATTTTATTTTGGACCCAAAAAAGGAAAAAAAAAAAGTATTTTCCCGGGATACAGTAAAAATGGCACTCCGGACATCGACTTCTTTTTTTTTTTTTCCTGAATACTCCGGACGATTGTCTGCGTGGCAAATGTATACTAGCGCTAAATTTCTCTCGTCATCATCCGACGGACCGACATGAAGAAGGGAGCCGTACGTCCGACGTCATCCTCCGTTCCCCGGCCAACGAACGTCAGCGCTATTAGGAGAACCTCCCGGAAAAGTGCCCCCGTTATTCTCCCAAAACGCACATCGATTCCTAAAACTCCTCCATCCCCTTCTTCCTCACAAAAAACCTCCCGTAATCCGCCTTCGTTATCCACCAGCAGCAGCTCCGCCGCCACTGCATCGAATACTCAGAATAAAAGCGATTTGTTATCCTCTGCTGATAAGGAAAGAACCGAAAATTCGTTTCCTGTCGCAGAGAGGTCTATTTCTATTGCGAGTTCTGATGCTGGGCCTCAAGAAAAAGCCCTAACTTCGGTGTCTGCAAATAGTTTAAATTTTGGGGATTATGACGCTCGGGATAAAACCATAGAGAATTCAATTAATTCGAACGCTGATTCTGAAGCTGGAATTGGACCGGGAACAAATTTGGTTCCTGCTGATGGGCAAGAAGTAAAAGCCGTAGCTGGAGTCGAAACCTTAGTTGGCTCTGAAATGCCGGCGGCTGATGTTGATGTGGTGACAACTGTGCTTGAGGGCGGGAAAAAGAAAGTGATTAAGAGAGTGAAGGTTGTGAAGAAAGTGGTGAAGAGAGTGATTAAAAGGGTTCCGAAAGGTAGTTTAAAAAGTCTGGAATCAGAGAGTGTGAGTAATGTTGGTAATCTAAATGAGAATGTTCAGAACTTGGAGTCTAGATTGAATGTTTCAGAAGCAATGGAGATCGAAAAAGTTGATCCAAGTGCTATTGTTTCTATAGAATATCAGAAGTTTGAGCCTAATGACATTGCTCCATTAGAAGTCGAAAATGAGTGCTCTAAAGAAATAAAAGTTGACTCCCCGCAATATGGAAACATTAGTCCATTTTTGGAGCCGGTTTCACCTGTGGGGATTGTTGATCCAAGTGCTATTGTTTCTCTAGAATATGAAAAGTTTGAGCCTAATGACATTGCTCCATTAGGAGTAGAGAATGGGGGCTCTAAAGAAATAGAAGTTGACTCCAAGAAATTTGGAAACATTAGTCCTTTTTTGGAGCCTGTTTCACCAATAGGGACTTTGTCAGAAGTTCCATTTATTTACAATAATGATGGAAATGAAGGCGAAGGGGTTGAAAATCAGATTGAAGATGACAAGGACCATGTCCATGTGGATGCTGTAGAAGATCAAATTGCAGCCGCAAGAGAAGAAGGAGCTAGTGAGGTAGAGGACTTTGCAACGGAACCTGTACAGAACAATAGTTCCGGATTAAGTGGAGTAGTAGCATTGAGTGGAGAACTGGAGGCAGTGGAGAGGAGGAGAAGGCGGCAAACAGAAATTTTTCTTGGTGGATTGGACAAAGGCGCCAAGGAGGAAGATATCCGGAGAGTGTTTGAGCGGGTTGGTGAGGTTACGGAAGTCAGGTTGTTGATTGATGGTAAGACAGGGAAGAACAAAGGGTTTGCGTTTGTGCAGTTTGCTTCAGCAAATGATGCCAAGAAAGCTTTGGCTACATATCCCAATGTTGAGGTAACTGAACTCTATTTGATGCATTGATGTTTTTAAACACATATCCTTAAGTGTGTAATCAGATATGTCCTATCCTAATGTAGATGAATTGTGAACATTGGTATCTCATTCTGGGAGATACATTTATCTTTGATCAAGAGTTGGATTGATAGACATCCATGTATTTAAGGATATAACGATATATTGAACTAATTTCTGGTTATTGAGTTTATTACCCTTAAGTGTTTCTTTATTTTAGATAAGAGTTGGTTTTGAATCTTTTATGCTGTCAAATTCTCAAAAGTGGTTTCATATATCTGGCTCATCATGAGGTCCTTGACTATTCCAATTCATATATAGTAGTTCTCTAAATTCCAAACCATCTCTCTACTTATTTTCTTGTGAATCTGTTATAGTGTGGACAGATGTTGTCAGTTGCCCTTGGTGCACAAAGCTTATCTATACTTCTCTGGAAATAAGGAATTCCTTTATAACTAACTTCTTTCCTTTGTTTTGGAAACCCGTCCTTAGATTTGTGGGAAACAGTGTGGTACACGGCCTGTGGAGGGCAACGACACAATATTTCTTGGAAACATCAACAGAAAATGGAAAGATGATGATGTAAGATTTATGCCTATTTCCAAAGAGAAAAAAAGGGACTCATGCCTGTATGTTATCTTTTTTTACTAGAGTGCTGTGTCAAAAGAATGGTATAATCACAGGTACTCAGACTATTGAAGGATGCTGGAATTGAGAGAATTTACAAGGTTTCTATCAAGGCCAATCCCAAAAACATTGAGCAGAATCGTGGTTTTGCTTTTCTTGAACTTGAGACCAGTAGAGATGCTCAAACAGCTTTCAATAAACTCCAGAAGAATGATCTGCTTGTTAAGCAGATGAAAATTAAAGTTGCTTGGGCTGAACCCTTGGCGGAGCCGGATGAAAACGAAATGCTGAAGGTGATTCTTCTGGAATTAATTAGCTGTAAAGTGAATTATACCATTCTCTTTGGGAAACTCATTTATTTTGGGTAATTTATACCTTCTTTATTGCTACTAATATTTTGTGAAAATTTACAAAACCTCTCCCTCTATTCAATTATACACAGGCCAGTGGTTCGTTGAGTGACAGTATCAAACTAATGTGGACTTTGCTTTCTCTCTATGTAGGTGAAATCAATTTATGCTGAATACCTACCTACCTTGTGGGATGAAGAGAAAGTGAAAACTTTTTTTAAAAGATTTGGTGAAATTGAGAGTGTTAGTCTTTCTAAAAATCGTCCTTCATCCCGGAGAAAAGATATCGCATTTGTGAATTATAAAAGCCGCGAGGCTGCCCTTGCATGTATTAAGGCATTCAGCCATGAGCAAGTGGATGAAGATGGGTCCAAGGTTTGTGCTACATGCCCATTATTTTGTGTTATCATCATACACTTGCCTGGTGTACTCACACTTGGTCTTTGTACTTTAAACTTTTAGTTAAATGTGAAAGTAGCTCTTGCAAATCCCCAGAAAAGATCCAAGCAAGTGAAACATGTTTCAGATTCTACTGGAAAGGAACTTCACAAAAGCAAGGCAAAGACTCCCGAATGTACGTGGTGGTTTATCTCCATTGCATATTCATATTTTGTTAGATTAATCAAGTATTTCTAGTGGAAGTATAAGCATTGACTAATGGGGTTGGAAGCACCAGGTGTTCAGGCAGCTTTTGCAATCTATTGGTTAAACCTTTTTCAAGGCAATGTGTCCTTCAGGATTATTGCATTACCTTTGTAATCTTCTTCTAAAGGAAAACATTCTTATGAATTTGAAAGGATCTTTTTAATTCTAGAAAAGTTGGAAGTTCTTATGTATAGGAAGATACACCCCATTTTCACAAAAGGCTGCATAAGCAATTTGCATCCTTTATTTTCACTGAAACCACAAACTGATGTGTACTAAATTTCCATCTGCCACCCATCCACTCATCCCAACCTACCATCAAACAATCTATCACCTCCGGAATCAACCCATTGGCAGACATTTGTCTTAAAGGAGTGATAGTGGGTAGTGGTAGTCATGGCAGCCACCGGAGCGTGTGCTTTTCCTTCCGTGGTTAGCAAACGACATTATTGCAATAGAAACTGGTAAGAGGTGGGAGAGAGAAGGCAGCACGGGAGGGGGGGATTCTCAGGGATTCTTTTCTTGCAGTAGGAAAGAGAGGTGGGAAGCTAAGGAAAAAGGAGCAAAGTAAGCAGGGGAAGGGGAGAGGGACACAGAGGAAGGCTAGAGATATTAGCTGGAAAGAGATAGGGTTTTTGCTTCAGTAGGATTGATAACTAGGAAGTTATTAGTGAACAGTGACACGGAGAAACCTGATATGAAAACAAGACCAACATGCTTTCTGTTTTAGCTCTGAATAGCAAACAAATTTCCCATTTTTCAAACACTCAGTTAGGAAACTCTTGGCCAGATATACATTTGTTACTGTTCACTATTTATACATTTGTTACTGTTCACTATTTCTAAAAGCAGAGAGAGGCTTAAAAGCTAGACCAAATATGGCCCATCTAATCAAGTATCATGCACCTCTTTGACTGACAATATATTACAGCTTATTCCTTTATTTGGTATATGAGTAACCTGATCTGGAAACTTGTTTGCTTTTACAATTTATGTCTCAGTAATGAACTGCAAAAAACTAGATTGTGTTTGATGTGCCATTATGCTTTTATAATAATTTGATCTTTCCTTTTATTCTTATTTCGTTTATTCTAGCCATCTTAAAGTTCCATCAACCTACAAATTATGCAAGGGCTACCAGCAGGAGCAATGAAGTTATTAGTGAGGGGACAAATTCCATTACTAATGAGCTTATATGCCTCTTGAGACAACAAGCATCAGGCAGACTAATGCAAGCTGGTATCGACCAAACTTTTTCATTTTTATGTGTTTTGTCTTCATACTGTCTCATTTTAATTAGTTCTGTTGACAGTTTACAATGATTATGCTTGATTAGTTTAAATCACATTGGAGAAACTCTGTTTCAGCAGGGTCAACAACTAGTTGATAAGATCATTAATGCATCTTTGTTTTAAGGATTTGCCGATGTTTTCTGTACGGAGAATTTGTTAGAAGTATGAAACAGTAGTAAAACCTGATAATTGCAAAGGCTGTATGAGGATAATTGGCCACATTATGATTATGATATCTAGTACTTTCTGGCTATGCATTGCAGAAAGTTCTTGTTCAACTTTTGTGTGCCAGGATTGAGAGAGATTTTTGTTCTTTCACCTGCTGTTTAGGTACTTAAATTTCTCACTTTTTTCCCCTTCCCCTTCTGTAGGATCTTCTGATCTTAATCATCACCATTCTCCATCTGGAAGCAAGCGAACTGTTCATCAGTTGGTATGTGCCTAGAACTCGATCTGTCCTATCCCTTCTCCTCAAACCTATGTGAATATATATGTTAGTTGGTGTTTGGGAAGTTCTATTATAATTAAAATCCCATCCCTAAATGCAGGGTAATTATCCACTTTCTTCAGATCCCAGAGGATTTCCTCGCATCCGTTTGGAGAGTTCTCAACTGACTGGAAACCGAAGGTTTAGTTAACTTAACATGGGTTGATACTTGCATTTTTTTTATGAACTTATTTTCTTTGGTTGATGTGAGCTGACAATAGCTTTTTCTATGAATATTTATCATCTTCTTCTACCAGTTCTTTTTCTGACCATATTAGTAGGGAACCTTTGCCCTACTCTCAGCCACGAAACTTGGGATATGCATTTGGTAAGCTTGCATATTGTGAAGTTTTTTGCTTCAAGATACATATCTTTTAGATTTATCATATAAATTTTTATATTCTTTCAGAATCATCAAATGGGACTCCGGATTATCCTCATTTTCAGGTATAAATGCTTTCACGCATTCGGTTATTGTATGCCAAGTGTTACTGTTTTCAATTGTATCTTAATAATATCAGAAGACCTTTGTGCTGAGAATGACACAGCTAGGTTGTGCCTGAGTCTGAAGAATACTTCAGGAAAAAGTAGTTCAGTTAGGTTCAAGAACTTCTATTTCTTGATCATCTTTTTGGATCTTGCAGAACCTCTCGAATATATTATCCCTTTGAGGAAGTTAACAAACAAGGGGACACCTTTGGGCCTGGATACTTCTAAAGGATATGATTACATGATGCTCAATCATGGACGATAAACAAATTTTTTCTTGTTTATTCTTCTGATTTCCCTCATATCCTTTCTGAAGTCTGGAGGGAATATTGTCTTTTCTCAGATGCAGTTTTCATTTGCTCTAGTTTCATATGGTATTCTGGCTCGTACTTGTGCGTAGCTGAATATTTTGACCATAAATCCATTTATACCCAGAAATGTTACTCACCAACAAATACTGTAGGAGTGGAAGTCATTGGCAGGGAATCATGTAGTGCCAAAATGGCAGGCCTCCTAGAAACAATGATATCCTAGCTGTTTAGTGAAATGAGATCTTGTTCTCTAGAAGTTTAGCTGAACAATGCTTTCTTTTCGGATTATAGTGTAGAAAATTGCTTGTTGCAATATTACTTTATTCAAAATCTGTTTAAATTGAAGCAATAGTGGCCTGCAAGAATGCAGTGTAAGAAGGGTGCATAGTCTCTGTCATTGAAGCATTTCCTAACTGGTGCTTGTTTTTGATGCAGACGAGGGAACAACGTCCTTTCCTTGGTCGTAGTCGTCTGTATCGCAGATGTATGTATATTAACTCCTTTCATTGCTCAATCTATTGGTAACGAAAGTTTATGCCAACATCCTTTTTACCTGGTGGATATTTGTTTTCTGGTTGGTGGGCATGTATGCAAATCGAAGCATTTTCATTTCCCTTTCATCCCTATATCGCCATTGTGGCTATTTTTCTGCTTGAGAAACAATTTTTTGGGATTTAAGAATGTGAAAACATATGCTGTAGAGGACACTACTGATTCCTAGTAGTCTAATTACACTGCAGGAACATTTTGTTGTGCTTCCAGACACATAGCAAGAAGGAAAATGCTATTTCAACATGAAAAGTGCATATTCTTTCTCAGTATTGACTCTCACTCTAATAGAAGCTTATGCACCGGGAGCGTCTCAATTCCTCGGTAGGAAGAAAAGAAGAGAGAGAGCGAGAAACAGAAAGGGAAATAACATCTCTCTCCCACGTGGTCTTTTAGTGTAGTACTTTATAGTGGTATAAATTGTACATATCCATCATTAACTGAATGAATGATAAATTAATAAATGTTTATTTTAGGGTTTTTTGATGTCAATATGTGTACGAGTTTACTGATCTGATATGATCTATAATCCTTTTATTGTTTTCACTTTTCACTTGTTGGGATAAAGCTTGAATATTATTTGATCGTAAACTACAGATATTGTTTATGCCCTGATCTTACACAGCTGAATGCAATCCACACCACAATCATAGGAAAAAAAGAGGCTAAAAACAGAAAACTGAAATGAAGACGAGATCATGCATGCCTTCAAGCCGTTAGAAAAGCTGCAAAAGCAACCACTGCTGCCAGCAAAGCTTGATATTTAGAAGCCTACTGAGTCCCATAAGCAGAGTTGGCAGGTGGTGAAGGAGTATCCACTGGAGTTTGTGGAGTCATCGGGGTCATCGGAGGCATGAGAGCCATTGGAACTGGTGCTGGAGCTAAGCTTTTGATGACATTGATGGCTAGCTTTTGTCTACGGTCAGAACAATATTTTGGGACACCAGAAATGTACCATTTCTTTCCTGTGTTTAACAATGGGATCTCATCGTGGCCAGTTCTATAACCTTCCCCTTCAGGTACTGTACAATTCTGGAACTCAGTTTTGTTCACATTGTACACACTGTCTTGTCCCTTGCGGTATTTAAAAACTGCACACAATTAACATCACCCTCTCTGTGTTATTATATATATGTTGAATATTGGTTCTTGGCATCAGGAGTGTCTTATATAGTGAAAAGTTTTCCTTTTGGGTAGTAGATGTAAGTCTCTGTAAAAGACTGTATCACGTTAAATTCTTATCTTTTATTTTGTGTGGTGCTTCCGTTGCAGAGTACACATAATATCATATGAATTAAATTCATTTTAGTGCCAAAACTCTTTGTAATTAGTAGGTTTTGAGTATGGGTTAAGGCGTACTAAAGTGTCTCCTATGCGGAAGACCTTGTCCTTGGCCCATGCTTGGTAATCGTAGTCAAGTGTCCAGCCTTTGTTGTCTCCAACCCAATATTTGGCCGCGGTGGTTGTTGCAGGAAGAAAAACTCCAACGGCAGCAAGAAGAGGAAGAATGATCATTCAAGTTTCTTGAAGCCATTAATGTATGTATATATGTGTATATATCAATATATGTCAAGATTTTCTTGCCGAAAGGTTCTTTGTAATTTTGCCTTGAGTACTCTGGGAAGGAAGTCCATTTTATAGGAGCATTCTTGGATGTGAAGGGGCTTTGGAAATATAGCTCTAGGTTGGCACATTGTAATAATGTTTTTTTTGGCTTTGATTGGCCCGTCCAAGAATATTTTTTTATCTGCTGCTTCATGGGAGGTTATTTTCTTTAACAGGTTTGAGGTTGGAGATGGAGAGATGTGGGTATTGGGGATGGGTTGGATATTCTCCTTTTGCTCCTTTGAGTTGATGGAGACATATCCGTTGAAAAGGAACAAACATAAAGAGGGTTAACTCTATTTTAGTACATTTTTGTTTGATTATTTGATAATTTAATATCATTTGTTTGTTAATTATTTTAGTACTTTTTTGTTTATCATTTGACGAATTTAGTACCCTACTTGTTTGTTAAATGACCAAACAAGAATTATAGACTACTCAGGTGTAATTTTTTTTTACTATTTGTAGACATTTAAATATGAATGATCATTTTGCCTTTGGCGGACTAAAGAAAATGGATAAAATAAAATGAGTGAAATTTTATTCATGTTTAAAGCTCTATAAACAGTTAGGCTAATTCCATTTTAATATCCTTTGTTTGGAAATTGACAATTTAGTATTACTTGTTTGTTGGTTGATAAGGACCAAATCAAAATTTCAGCGAAATTAATTTTTTTGGGAATATTATAACCCATTGTTAAGTTTTTACCTTTTTACTGTTTATAGAGATTTAAACATAAAAATTCATATTTTTTTGACAATTTAGTACCACTTGTTAGTTTACAGTTAAATGACTAAATAAATTTTGCTGGAAATATGATGGGCAGGTGTGTTTTTTTACCGTATAAAAATTCATCTTTTTTTTTTGGTCCATCAAGAGTAAAATGAGACTTTATGTTTAAATCCTTACAAATAATCAAAAAATTATATATGATAGTGGTCTAAAATTCTAATTTGGTCACTTAACTGTCAATCAACAAACAAATGGTATTAAATCGTCAAATGATCAAACAAAATAGTACTAAAACGAAAATTAATAAAATATATTAAATTATCAAATGATCAGATGAAAAGGTATTAAAATGTAACTATCTCACGTAAAAAGATTAGAGAAAATATTTTGGATTGGGATTGATGATGGAGAAGGCCAATTGTCACCCCAATTCCTGTGGCGGTAAACGGGGCGGGTCTTACCCGTACCTGCGCGGGTCTGTACCCTTTTTTAGTGGCTAAGGTTTAAATTTTATATCCGCAGACCCATACCCGTGCCTGTATTTATACTGTTATATGAGTCTGGGCAGGGTATGGTGATGCCCAGACCCGTATACTTGTATATTTGCATTAATAAAATAATAATATATATTATATATTATATTAGATGAAAGATATTAAATATGTATAGAGAGATTTGGCTGAGTAATTAGGGAGGGGAGGTTAAATTCATATTAGCTAGCAGCGCAAGTTAGCCTTCCTTTTCTTTTCTCCTTTTCTCTCCTTTTCTTTTCAGTCCTTTTATCTTTTTTTTTTTTCTCATTTTCAGTCATTCTCTCTTTTTTTTTCTCCTTTCAGTCCTTTTCTCTATTTTTTTTCTCCTTTTCAGTCTTTAATAGAATCTCTTTATTTGATGGATTTGGCCCAACTAACATCTTTTAAATTATTTATTTATTTATTTTCAACTTTATTTCAAATGTCATTTCACAAATAATTTATTTTTACTAAATATAAAAATATATTCTTTCATCCCGTGTAAAAGCAATTTATGATAGTAATATTTTTGTCTTATTTTTTATTTCATAGAACTGCTGAAAATATGAATCATGACAAAAATGACAATCTTTTTCTTTATTTTTATTTTTTCGTTCTCTATCTTATGTGCTATTATTTGACTTATCTATTAGGCGACACCGTATTATTACATATACTCTTTGCTCATAGGTTGTCCAGAAATTTAGATTACATACTGAAATTAATATAGTTAAAGGGGTCTATATCCATATTCATTTATGTATATGTTAAATGATTGTATTTGTTGAAAGAAATGTTGAGAAGATTATGTTAATCATGTTAAAAATTTTAATTTAGGATTATACATTGTTTTATATATTTTTGTTTACCAGGGAAAAAAATAAAAAAATATCATACGGGTATGGGTACCCCCATACCCTACCCTGGACCCTGGAGGGTCAGGTCTGAGTCCAAAATTTTATAACCTGGAAGGTATGGGTCCGGGTCTGGGTCCAAGTTTAACTATAAGGGTACGAATCTGGGTCTGGGGTACTCTGAGGGTCTGGACCTGTTTACAGCCTTGTGAATACTCTAAAAGAATTATAAATACTCGGCCTGCTTATATATAGTACAAATATAATAATATAACATGCTTATTTCTAGATATTATACAATAATTACGGTACAAACACATTATGTTTACACCACTACTTTAAATTTATTACTCAAGAAGTATTTTTCTAATATCATTCAAGTTCAAACTATTTTTGGAGTATCAAAAATAGTCATAAAGTTCAATTATTTAGAGATAAAAATAGTTATACAATCAATTTACTCCAAATTACAAAATAGAGACATTGTCAATATTAATTCTTATATTATTCTTTTGAGTTTTAATTTAGCCCTTAATCTATTTTTGTTTATTTTTTTAAATTTTCAAATACTTATTTTTAGAAAATAGTAGTTCATGTTGTCGTTGATTTTACGGCAGAATTAGCCATGTGTAGTCATATTTTTTCTATAGTTTTATTTTCAGCTATAAGTTATTTTTGAACTGTTGTTGATTATTATTAAGTGTACTTCTAATTTAAAATAAGCTAAAAAAATTATTATAAGGATATTTTTTAAAACTATTTTAATAAAATTGAATATATTAGAATAAATTTTTTAAAAGTACCTTTCTTCAACTGTTTAAAAAACCTAAGTGTTTAAAAAAGCAGAAGTACCGCGAACAAGCTCTATAGCAAAAACAAGCTAAGGATTTTTTTCAGAAAAAAAAAAAAAAAAAAAAAAGGAAGAGCCAAGGGTAAAAATGGCATTTGAGTCATGTGAGACTGGGCCTTCTGAAGAACGCATTACTTTGTGACGCAAAGGACACAGGCCGCCGGAACCCTCCTGATCCTTCTCTTTTCTCTGTTTTTTTTTCTTTCAGTCCCGCCACCGTTCACTGTTCCCCTTCCTTTCTCAACCCCACCACTGCCGCCTCTACTCCCTGTCTTTGCCACCACCGTCCATAGCTACCATCCACAATCCAAAAGCCTCTCTTTCGCTTCTCTCTCTGCGGTTCTCATTCAACTAGCAATATCTCTAATGCGCAATTCATCAAACAGCTTCTGGGCATTTAATAAAATATTGGTCTATCAGTTCGGGTGAGTTGTTTTATTTGTTATTGTCTTGTTTCTGAAGTTCTTAAGTTTTGAATTGTGCCGTCATAGAGAGCAATATTCTGAAACATCACCATTGCATTGGGGTTATTTTTATTTTTATTTTATTATCCGATCAAATTCATATCTTGATACAAGTCCTTGTCATAATCCCCTCAATTAACCTGCTCCGTTTCCTGGTCAATTTCAGTCTCGTCTCGATTTCTTCCAAATAGGAAATTCTTAAATTAACGTCCTGGAGTTAATCAAGACCAATTTTGGTTATCTAAGTTTACCGTTGACAATAGTGGAAGCTGAAATTACAACTGAATTCTATAGGGTCTCTTAAGGAGATTGATTTTTCTGTGGTAGTTGTTGGAACCTGGAACCATTTCTAGGTTCCCTCGAATTTCATATCTGCAATAAAATGAATATGTGTTCGGAATGCTAGAGCTTACTAAGCACTAGTTTTATGAACTGAGATGAACTTTCTCTGGTTACATGATTTTCCTCTTTGGCATTGAGTGGTGTTGCAGGAGCACAGAAAAGTTTTTTTTTTTTTTCCTTTTCCATTTAATAGAAGAAATCTAAGGCCTTTTATTGCTCGACGGATATCGATTAGTGACTTCAGCTTTGGGTTTTTGGTTCTCAATTTTAGATACTAATTCTGGTGGAAAGTAGCAAAGATAGCATTGAAAGGAAGCTTGATTAGCAAGGAACTGGTGCTAATATTTTCTTTAGCTGTTTAGTTATATGCAAAGCAAACTGTGATCTCTGTTGTGTGCCTCTATGAAGTGTTACTTCTTTTTCTGTTGTTTTTACAGCTTTCATCCATATTAAGTAAATATTGACTTGGACCTAAAGCTCAATAAGCTAGAAATTGAAAAAGGATTGTGCTTTATTGAGGAGTGAGAGTTTACAGTACTGCTGAAATGTCGGAGGACTCAGAACTGTCAAGGGTGTCGAACTCGGACATTGCTTCTAAGGCTCCTAAAACTAGGGCTGGAAAAAGTAGAAAGTTGAAAACCAAAATCAGGGTTTCTAACATAAGGATGGGAAAGATGTCGAAAAGTAAGTTTTCTGAGTACCTTGAAATGGAAATGGGAAGAGGTTTGATTTCAGAGGAGGATGATTTGAGATTGGAAAGGAAGCTTGCAAAGAAGCTCAAGGTGAAGAATGGGAAGTTGGGGGGAAATGATGAGCTGGCTATGTTGCTTGAGGGAATTCCTGCTGCTTTTGATACAGTTGATGGAGAAGATGTACTAACAAAGAGCCTTCAGGATTGCCCTTCACGCAAGAAACAAAAAAAGAGCAAGCAGGCCTTGGAAGAAATAGAATCTCAAAAGGAGTCTGCCAACATGGATGGATTACCTAATTCAGTGGACGCAGGCAGTGATGAACATGATGATGTTGAGGAGCCATCCAATTCAAAAGATATCAAGGATAAGAAGAGGAAAGCAAAATCTACAGAATACTTTGAAGTAGAAGAGATAGGAGAAGGTGTTCTTTCAGCTACCAAGGCTTTGAAATTACAAAGAAAGCTTAAAAGAAGGGTCAAGGAGAAAGAAGGGAATTTATCCAGAGATGATGATGACACTAATCAGGTATATGAGGAAATTCCTTCTGTTGTTGAATCTTTAGATAATGCAGAAATCCAAGATTCAAAGCAGCATATTAACAGTTCTTCACTTGAAAATATCGAAATATAAAGTCAGCAGAACATGACCTGGCAACTCAGATTACAGTTGCTGTATCATCTGGAGGATCGGAGCCAATGAAACATGACTATGTCACTGATATGGCAGTGGAGAAAGTTCCAGCAGCTGTTCCTGAATTGGGAAAGAAAACAAAATATATGGCACCTCACCTCAGATCTCGTACTGAAAATGAATCAGAAGAGAATGCTCAAATTCGTAAACGAGTACGAGGTATCATTTAAACCAGACTTCTCTGAGCAAATTTGGCTTGATGAATGAGTAGTGTACTTCAATATACAGGGCTTATCTTTAAAATCATTTGGCAGGTCTGCTAAATAGGCTATCTGAATCCAATGTGGAAACAATCACTGGGCAAATATCCACGATCTTCCAAGTAAGCTTCTTATTTTAATCTGAATTTCTATTTGAAATTATGTTGTTTAAGAAGCATGGCGTCAAACAGAAGCGACACAAGTTGTAGAATGGGAATGCAGATGTGTCAATGTTTTAAATGAATTAGATACTTTGTAATCTTTATTTGTGATAAAGGATTTCTACACTTGCTTAGTATTTGCAGTTTTTTTCTTTTTCACCATATTTATATATGAAGGTTTTCTGCATCCGTTTATCCTAATACCAGTGTATGTTTAAGAATATTTTTAATGTTTTCTCACTAATCATTCAATTGTTCTGGAGTAAATTTTTATTATTTTAGTTACAATTGGATATGCCAGAACTCAATGTTCTTTTTTCTAATTAAATAGTGACCAAAGGCTAGCTTTTGGACCTTTACTCGATAGAATGTTGAAACGTAATTGTTCAGTTTGCAGCATGTGTAGATTTAACTTTATGTTTTCAGATTTTAGTTATTAACTCAGCTAAAGTAGTGGTGCACAGTCTGAAGAGTGGTATGGCTGTCATAATTGAACAAATCTTACATAGGGACTCATATCTCTTGAGAATATTAGTTTTCATCCTTTATACTAAATTAAACCTCAGCTGTGGAATGTGTTTTCTTTTTAGTAATTTTATGAGGTTCTTAATTTTATTTAGCTGGAGAATAACTATTTAGGTGTGTGTAGTTTGAAGACACATCAGGTATCCTGGACTACATGGTAACAGTAAGAAGTTTATGAAATTCCCATATACGGGATATGCTGTAGCAATCTGATATGAAGCTAATAATATTGGCATGTGCTTGTTGAATTATAACTGCCTTTTATGTGGCCTCATCGCCTTTCAAGATGGAAGTCCATTGCAATGTTGTTCATGTGTTGGGTGGTTTATTGGATAAGAGTTGAACTATTCTGCTGAAATTTTTGCTTCTTTCACGGGAGAATTATGATATCTTCATGAATGAATGTGCATGAAATAGTGTTGTATGTTGTGAAAGATTCCCAGAACTTTTGGTGACAAGTCTCTTATTCCTCCATATATGCAGTCACTTGGACGTAGTGTTGGCTCTCAGATTATATTTGATGAGGTGTTGGCATCATGCTCTGGTGGTCCTCGAGGCAATGAACAGTTAAGATGCATTATTGATTTTTGTTCTCAAGTTTTGATGTTCATCTCACCTTTAGATTTCTAGCAGATGTCGTAATCCATATGTATGAAATGCTGCAGGATTGCTTTCTCCGTTTTCTATTTGATATGTTTTTAGCTGTTAGCAAATATTTCTATCTACCAAGTTTCTGTTTCTCTTACCCCTTTTTCTTGGGACAGCCTACCAGAAAAAGCAAGAAAACATAACTAATTTTTCTGTCAGATCAAGAAGTTTAACAAAGGTCGGTTGATAAGAGAAATAAAAATAAAAATATCAATTGCAAGTTATTAAAATGTTGGTGACTATGCTGCTGAAGCAAAGGAATTTTGAGGCAGGAATGGAAATTCTTGATTATCTGGATGTACTTTTTTGGTATTTGACTGTTCCTAAGTTAGCTCTGTTTGTGGATTCTCTCTTTCTCTCTTGTTCTCCCTTCTCATTCCATAGTTTTTAACTTCCTTTATACTACTCAACCAACCACTCTGTAGTGAACTTTTTCTGCACTAAATATGATGTTTTTGCTTGGCTCTCAAGGAAATTGGAATGTGGTATATCTTCTAAAATCTTTCACTCCTTCCTACTTCCCCTTCTTCACATAGTTCTGTTTTTCTTTTTTACATTTCGTAATCATCTGTTTCAAATCTCCTCTAGGTATGCTGCTACTTTTGCAGCTTTTGTTGCTGGCATGGCCTGCTTGGTTGGAATTGATTTTGGTGCGAAGCTTCTTGCCTTGCTTGCTAAATGTTTTGAGGTACTTGATTTACTAAGAAGTACTTAACCTCTCAATATTTATTGCATGGACCACTCTAATATTAATTTCACTTGCATTAAGGTTCACTGAGTAACTTTGGTACTTATACCTCAGTTCCAAGCACTTCCTTAGATTAACTTTCATGTGCCATATCCAGATGGAGTACCTCGAAGAAGATAATTTGTCCTTGCGAAATCTGACTCTCCTGCTGTCCTATTTGTACACTTTTGGAGTTTGCACGAGGTTAGTTATATACTCGGAAATCTGAAACATTGCACTTCATATGCAACACAGGCTACGGGAAGGCAGAATGCTGGGAGAGGGTGACCTGCTTTTTAACTCTTTCATTAGGCCTGCTGCCTGTTTTTCATTCTTAGCTGCTTCTATTTCGTACCTCTCTTGTTTATTCTGATTTACTTAAAGAATTCGAAATCACTTTAAGGTACCTAACCTGATCTAAATTTGGATTCATCTGGCAAAGAGAAGGTACTTCACTAAGAAGCCAGGGCTGTGAACCCTTTATCATTCTTTTGTAGTAGAAGAGGGCCTTCATTCATTTTTTTTTCAAACTTAAAGCATTCCTTCGTTCTTTTTTTTTTCTTTCCCCTGACTCTGGATGCCATTGAGAACAGTTTTGAGAGAAAATGTGTAATACTGAGCTTGTCATTTCTCCTTTAAGTAAGAATTATAGTTGCCAACGTGTGTGCAGTCACTGTGCTGGCAACGTCTCTTCACAGTATGAAGAAAAGGATACTTTAGTACCCACGGGAAAAAGGGGGCGAGGGGCAGAAGAACCTCTAGTTTTGATATTATTGTACATCTTTCTATGCAAGATACTTCATGAACTTCAGATGCTATACTTGTAATAACTGAATCTGCTAAATTGTGCCATTATTGTTCAGTCTGTTTTGTGGCTAAAGACTTTTGCAATGACATTAGTTTCTTTGCTAGTCTACTTAATGGCTTTATTTGGCCGCTCTTGTGAGTAATCCTTGTGATTGTCTGTTTCAGTGACTTAATATATGATTTCCTGATAATGCTGAGCAAGAGATTGACAGAGGTTGATGTTTCTACAATCTTGACAATTCTGCAATGTATGTATGGTGTGATCAACACTCTTTCACTTGTATTGTTTCTTTTGGCTTGTTTGATGTGCCTGTTGACTCGTTATGTTAGGTGCGATTTCTTAGGAATATTATGACTCAACTTAAAACTTTGTAATTGGAACAGCTTGTGGGATGAAATTGAGGGGTGAGGATCCTGTAGGCATGAAGGACTTTATTCATTCTGTTCAGCAGAGGGTGCAAGAGTTGAAGGCTTCCACTGGAGATGAGAAATCGAATATGATCGGAAAAAGAGTATGCTTTGATTGAACTCTTAAATGTGTACCCAAAACTTTCTTTTTTCTTCTTTACACTTTGCTTTTGGCAGTAACTTCTATATGCTGGTATTCAGATGGAGTTCATGCTTGATACAATATGTGACATAAAAAACAACAAGAAAAAGCCTAAGGAGGATACTGTGCAACATACCCGCATAAAGAAGTGGCTGCAGAAGGTTGGAGCTCTTTCACATTCCTTTCCATTTATATGTGAGAAATTCACTTGAGTTCTACACTGACCTAACTGAAGAGATATTGCGCTATAAAGTTCTTACTTTGCTAATGATGTAATAATCTACTGTAGGAGGTCTATTGGGAGTTGTTTCTCTGAAGATTCCTCCTGTTTCTGTTATGTTTGTGTTTTCTGCTTGTTTCCATGTTTATGGAGCATCGCACTAATTTGAATTGTTTGATCTTATATGTTCCATTTTATGACTTCAAAAAAATGTTAATCTTTGTTGTCTAAAATTTTGCTCTTACAGCTAAGAGTGGATGATATTCTACTTAGAGGGATGAAATGGAGCAAACTTCTCGATCCTGATAAGAAAGGTCAGTGGTGGCTGTCAGGGGATGCTGCCTCCACGGCAGACAATATTGAAGAGGTTGCTATCAAAATTGATAAGGGAGTCTCTGAGGTCCAGAAAATGCTACAACTTGCTGCTGCACAGAGAATGAATACTGATGCTAGAAGGGCAATCTTTTGTGTAATAATGAGTGCCGAAGATTACGAGGATGCATTTGAGAAACTTTTAAGTTTGGATTTACCTGCAAAGCAGGTTAGCCCTGATACTTTTGCTTAATGAATCACTATATTCCTTTGGTCACCAGCTGTAGTTTATTCTTTTCTTTATGTTTGCAGGATAGAGAAATCATGAGAGTGCTAGTGGAGTGCTGTTTACAGGAGAAAGTATTCAATAAGTACTATTGCATACTTGCTCATAAGTTATGTAAGCATGAGAAAAACCACAAGTTTACATTACAGGTACCGTGCCTCAATTTTCATTCAAATTTCATCTATAGTTGATTGAATGTGTGGGCTTATCTAATCTGTGTGATAAGAGAAGTGATAGTGGGAATGCAAGTGCATAAATATCTCATCAGCTTGAAAAATATATCAATTCTGCACCTTTCTCTTTGAATAGAGGTTAAATGATGACGTGGACCTGTGATTGAACTGTAAATTAATAATGTTTTGTTATAATGGCTTAATAATGATTTTCTCTCACATAAATGACTGAGAAACTGGTAGTTTGTTTTCTTTTTTTTTCTTTTTTGGGCGGGGGGGGTTGGGATGGGGGGAATGAAGGAAAAAGCTAATGAAAAGAATCTTTTGCAATGCTTTTAGTATAGTTTCTCGTAACATCTTTTTTTGAACTCTATTTGCTTAGGAATCTAGATTTGAGAGGACAGTTTATGAGTATAAAGAGTTGAATGAAATCGACAACTTTTTCTTTGTTTAACCAAGGTTATTAATCCTTATGACTTCTCCCTTCCCTCAAAAGGACCTCTTTTTTCCATGAACTCGAAAGATCCTGCATCTTCTATGCATTCTATCAACACTTCCAACTTTAAGCTGGCAAGGAGATTGGGAGACCTGTTTCTTCAGTTTGGATGTGTATTTGAAATAGTAGATTAAGCAGTTCTGTCCCTTGGTTATAGCACATTGTTGCCGGTTAAGCATGTGTATATCTCTCTAGCTGGGTATATTTGGATTAGATTTAAAACAAAAAAAAATAGTTTTATTTTTTTTTTCCTTTGAACCCCACGTCCTCTCTGACAAACAATTAACCTTTTATAGAACCCCAAAAAAAAAAAAAAAAACCTCCACTTTTTCCAACTAAAATCCCATCCAAATGGACCTGTCCACTGTGGAGTTGAGTGTGTTTTCCTTCTTCACTTTTGACTCATTTATTCATTTTTTTGGGAACTCATTCTTGTTTAAAGCAAAGTTATCAGATTGATTCTTGTAGAGTTTTTTGGGAACTCATCTGGTAAATTTGAGGTTCATGATTAGGTTAACGTGCTGAAAATTCTACTAAATCTTGCTGTGATAAATTGATCCAATGTTCAACAAATGCACATATGTTAGCAGTTATATCATTGATTGACCTTTAAGGCGGTATGCCATCTATTTATCTTGCTCTTCTGTCTGATTTGTTGGCAGTACTGTGCTTGGGACCATTTCAAAGAACTGGAATCAATGTCACTGATGAGATCGATGCATCTGGCGAAATTTGTTGCATCAATGGTTGCTTGTTTTAGCCTCTCTCTTGCAGCTTTGAAGGTAGTTGATTTTGTCGATCCAACACAATTGACTCCGAAAAAGATCGTGCATTTCAAGATGCTATTTGAGGCCATCTTTGAGTTCTCTGATAAGGTCATATGGAATATATTTACGCGTATTGCTGTTACCCCCGACTATGAGTCCCTTCGCAGTGGAATTGAATTTTTTGTCTGCAAGTATGTTATTAACGGTCAGAATTCTGTTGCAAGTAAATTCAAGATTGCAAAGAAGGCCCTGAACAACGTTGAAGGAATCCTTAGATGATTTTGGTTAAAATTGTTCCTTTGCTCTCTGCTCTGAGGCCAATTTTGTTTATCGATAACAATGTAATTATGCGCGAGTAGTTTATGAGTCATCAATGGAGAGTTCAGGTATGTCTTGTTCCGCTAGGGCAAATTAGAATCGGAATTGCCAAACTGAACCTGAAGTTCTGGATTTGAAGGTTTTGGTTCTGGTTACTATTTTTATTTGGAACCGGAATTGTAATTGTTTTTTAACTTGTTGACCATATTTGAGGTAAATGTAGTAAACTTCGGCTCCTAATGTTGTTTAGGGCACGATAAAGTATTTGTCAAATTTATATGTATAAATTTTAAATGCGATATTCATGCGAAATATTGTTTAATGAATTTTTTACAATGCGAGGGACGTACATAATTTTTTTAGGAATTTATGGAGAAAGCTGTTTTTCAGACAATAATCTGGTCAATTAATGTGATAGTCTCACTTGATTTGGGCTTTACAAGAGTAAGCTTGTAAAAACTGACTTCAACAGTTCATTTGATTCCCATTAGTACTTTTGGGAGTTATTGGTTCTTCGTTGAATTAGTATTTGAGGTAGTCGGTAATTGTCAATTTCTGTTGTTGAATCAGTATTTGAAGTAGTCGGTAATTGTCAATTTCTGTTGTTTTCAAGCGTATTTATTTATTTCTGAAATATTCATACGAAAAACTTGTATGCAAGATCTTTGTAAAACGAAGAACATACATAAATAAATGGAAATTTTACCTTATCAACTTTTGGCAATGTTATTTTGACCTGTGGTTTCACTCGGAAAGGGTCTATATAAAACAATTGTCCAATCATTCTCTTAACTTTAGCGATTATAAATCTATTGTATATACTTATATATATGTATATAATTAATATATTAATATATTCTTAATATCTTACTATTTACTATTTAATTGAAAGAAAGTATTCACTCCTCTTGTATCTATAGTATTTTCGGCTTTCTCTTTCATTTCAAAAAAGTTCGGAATCTTGGGTTACTACCCATTCATTAGGTGTCCATTCCTTAATGTACTCATTAGGTGTCCAATCTCCGTCCGGCCCGAGGAAACCTTTGCACGCCTCCATTACCTTTTGGGAGGCCTACGCCCCATAGAAACTATCTATCTGAGACTGTCCCTTGGTCCATAGATCCTGACACAAGGTTAGAATTCTAGCACTTCCAGAGTAGTATCTCATTGATGGCTCGGGCCCTCCCGGGAGGGGGCCTTCTTCACCTTAGCTGCGCAGGAAAGGCCCAAAGCCAATCCCAGGGAACAGTGAAGCTTCATAGGGTCTTTCTATCCAGTTGCAGGTAATCCGCATCATCTTCACAGACATGTCACAAGAGAGACCCCGGATTGAATCAGCCTTCATTTTCACAAGAATGGTCTGCCCCCAGCGGAAAGCGCCTCTACTTCAGCGAGAAAGTTGCATTCCACACGGACATTGGAAGTAAGTCTCTGGTATTCTACTATACCAGATAGAACCCTAACAGGAACAGGAAGGAACATAAAATCAGGCATATATGATGTATATAAAGTAAAGAGTCAAGGTTCGGAATGAAAAGTACAAGTAAGGGAAAGGAAAAATCAAATAAATCATTTTCATCTTTGGTAAATTTACCAAGCGCTATAGTCATAGTGATCCTCCTATTCAACTACTTCGACCATTTCCGAGCACCTCATAGCATTTTCGGGAAGTTCGAAGATTCGATCATTTCCGTATGATTTCTCTTGCACTGCCCCACTCCAATGAGTTTCGAAGATAAAAATCCCTTACTAGTCCTTAAATTCACCTAGATAAATTCATGAACTCCATTTGATTATTCCTTCGTACTAAGTATCTAAACTATGAATTGTCTTCTTATGACTCATCAATCAATCAGATAGATGAGAATATCTTCCGAAAGACCCGTCCAAGGAACAATCAACCCCCTCTCCCTCTCTCACTCCTAATCGATTCTCAGACCTAACCCCCTTGTTCAATTAATTAATGTTATTATTAGATCTTTTTCGGGAGATTGAGAAAAATAAAGATATTTCTAGAGTCTTCTAATTTCT